>OZ010670.1:6839564-9674564 GCA_963932185.1 Troglohyphantes excavatus | reverse complement strand
ACATTTAGATAACGTTTTTACACTTGAATAAGGCTTTTATTTAAATAAAATGATTATTTTTTAAAACAAAAAATAAGATTTGACCTATAATATTTTTTTAATACGCTACATGAGGATAGAAATACCATGTTACTCTTGCAAGGAATATCCATTCTGATACGCTTATAACTCCGTGACAAATAGCACGACATCATAAATTATTTTCTCGTTCGATAGGAAATTATTCGAAATGATTAAATTACGTGAAATTATGAATTATTAAATTATATAAAATTATGAATTATTAAATTATATAAAATTATGAATTATTAAATTATATAAAATTATGAATTATTAAATTATATAAAATTATGAATAATTAAATTATATAAAATTATGAATAATTAAATAATGCAAAATTATGAAATTATGTAACATCTTGATATAAAGGAAAGGCATGTACGGAGCCCAGACATAATTGCTTGCGTTCTTTCTGTGAGCGAGATTTTTGTTGCAGAGTTTTCCATGCTCCAATAATTTGATGAAATGACGTTTCATGTAAAGTAAACGTTCTTCTGAACGTTCAACGACACAGCCGTAAAAAAAAATTCAATTTTATTTGTTAAAAATAAGCTCTTAATATAATTATATATTCCATTCACCCAGTACAATTTCATATTTTTTTTATGAAAAGTGGAATTCTCAATTCGAATATCGTGCATTTATTTTAAATATAATTGCTAAATTAAAATATATTTAAAGAAGTCGCTGCGAATTGGCATAACTGCTAATTAGCGTATATTTTTCTACGTTGGAGAACGGAATGGAACTAGTTGAACGCCCTCCCCATAATTTTTGAATCGCTATGCAACTGTCTCTAAAGCTTCAGCCTAAGTAGCCTATGCCTAAATCCGGCCTATGCAGAAGGAGGAAAGTTATTCTCTGAATCGGTAATTATGCTTGGCAACTCCTTGTTATAAACTAACAAAAGGTCAAACAGAGGACAAACAAAAGTCTTTAGGAATGTCGACAGGTGAAGTTGAACTTTTTGCTATAGCAGATGCTACTAAGAATTTGATTTGGATAAGTAATCTATGTGAAGCAGTGGCGGCTCGCCCACTACAGAAAGTACAGCCGGGCTGCACCTAAATTCATCAAAAACTAAAATCAGATATTTTACTAATTTTCTTAAATGAAGATTATAATTGAAAATGAAATTTCTACGGTAGTAAACAAAATCTCCGATAAATAGCAAACCTTTTTGCCGTAATGCACAATTCAGAAGGGAAAAAAACTTCAGTCAATGAAAATTGCAGCTAAAAAGCGAAGTCAGAAATCGGCTGCATCGTTGCCATGACAACCTTACGTGGTATGCCTTCCCCTTCACGTTAAAATGAGGCTGTGACGTCACAAACGCAGCTCAAAAGGATTTTTTCAACTCGAGCTGTAGTTGGGAATTCTGTGAATTGATTGGCTCCCGTGTTTGAATCGGCGGGACGTGTGGGGAGGGGACCGAGTATTTTACTAGCATCTCTAGACCGCTTTGCCTGATGGAGGAAAAGCCCCTTGGCTCGATAATTGTTTCAGCTTTGGCGGTATTGATAAGTGCTGTTTCGGAACCCTGTGGAAGGAATGGCTGTTGAGGGAGTGAATGGGAGCAATTCGATGGACAAAGGGATTTCTGAATTATTTTAATGATTTTGGATTCACACTTTTATCTTTAATTTTTGATTTTATTTTTCAACAAACAGATGTTTTATATGACATTCTTCAAAAAAATCTTTAGATATAAATTATTGTCTTCAGCAAGTCAAGGTAATTCAGAACATTATAAGACAAAACCATAATGAGAACACGTTTAAGCGTATTTTTGAAATTGCGAATTCGAAAACAGAAATTGTTTTCAAAAGACAAGATGACTTCCGAACTCACGAAGATGTGTTTAAGAAATTTAAAATGTTATATTTTGAAATTTTGGATACCATAATAATGGAATTTGACGTAAGATTTAAAGATAGCGAATATCTATATTTTTTTTGTTTTGCCGATTCCTCAAAGCTTGAGGATTTTTCGATAAATATCCCAGAAATGGCTTTTGAAAGTTTGAAAAAGTTTTTTTTTTGGGGGGGGGGGGGTCACATGATTTCGGCTGCACTAACATTTTCGACCACGGGCCGCCACTGATGTGAAGAGTTAAAATGTTCTAAATATATTAATTTTCCTGTTAGTGCAAAGCTGCTAAATCTTCTGTAAAAACGGGGCATATTTTAAAGTTTATTAGTTTAAAATTTTATTTTATTAGAGATTTAACTGAGAATGTTACGATCAAACTGGAAAATTACGAAACTAATGAACTACTGAAATGTTAGCCAATTTTTGTACAAAAACTGTGTCGGAAGGTTAATTGTTGCGGATTTTAAATCAAGTAATTTAACCGACAATAAATGTTGCTTAAATCAAAACAATTACTTAAATGTATTGTAGTGTAAATGTAATTTATGATATAAGGATATGAAAAAAATGAGATTCCACGTCCTGAGTTTCATAGCAATCTTCATATTATTATTTTTTTCATTATTTCTAACGGAAAAGTTATCGCCTCACCTCACAGCATCTTTTAATTTAAAACTCAGCACTGAAGTGTATTCTGAACGGTTGGACCGGACAAAAATCAGTAAACGTCCATGTCCTAGTTTTATGACTAAACATAAATTTAAAAAAATAATAATGGTGTTTTAAAAAGTACGAATACGTTTTTTAAAATACTCTTGTCGGGTTTTTTTAGTGAGCGCGTTATTTCATCAGTTTATAGGTATAGGAAACAGTCGCCAACAAAAGCATCAACAGAAAACCTCATCAAAGTTAAAGCTGTAAACTTAATACACTTCCCTTACGCTCTTTAACCGACTGAACAGCGCGCCAACCAAAATTCCAAAATAAAACCACCAGAAACTTTAAATTAAAACCACCAAATTGCGCTCCAAGGAGAGAGGTTATCAATTCGACTGTTATGTATTTTTAATTTTGTTTTATTTATTTACATTCGCACAAGATTTCGGTTCTAATTCAGATATTTGGGAGGAAAAAATGTTGGATAGAGGAGGTTTTACTTGGTAGTCATTTGAAAAAAATATATCCGGTTATCCGGCATTTAACTATCCGAAATTCTTAACTAACCTGACCGTTTGAAAAAATATATTGCCCGATTTCGAAAATTCTTTTTTTGTTGGACAGAGAAAAATCCACTTAGCAAAATCTACAAAAAAAAAATGATCGGTTGTACGGCTGTTATATATCCGGAAATGTCGATTTACCTGAGTTTTTTTTAAGCAATTTATCCGATTTCAAAATATTTTCCTTGTTTAACAGAAGTTGTACAACAATGACATTTCGTTTAACCAGCATTGATAGGGATTGTTTTACAATATACATTGTTGAGACAACAAAGTTGAGCACAAGTTTCTACTTGAATTTCTATGTGAATAATAATAGCAGGCGAAGCCCCCTGCTAAATTAAAAACTAAAAAGGGAAAAATAAAATAATCTTTTTAGAAAAAAAAAACGCCGACTTTTAAGAAAATGCACTGAAAAGTAAAAAATAATTTTTAATTTTAGGGCCCAGTTGAAAAAAATTTAATTATTTAATATAAATTTTATACTTATTACAACTTTTCGAAATTGATGGCAATTTACAAAAATACATAAATTTTGGCGCCGATTTCAAAAAGTTTTAATAAGTATAAAATTGATATTAAATAATTCAATTTTTTTAACTTGGTCGTATAATTAAAAAGTTATCTGCTGTACATAGACAACAATCTGCTGTACATAGACAACATCTTCCCTACAGCAGACAATTTTTTACAATTTTAAAAAGTTTTATGGGAATGTGGGAGTTTCACGTGACGTATTATGATAGAAACTTACTAGCAGTTTCGATTTCTTCCCTACAGCTGACAACTTTGCTTTTGTTTGTTGAGTCGCTACGCTTGCAATTATGGAAAAGTTTGTTTATAATATATGTTTTTTTTAAATAAGTAATAATTTTATTCTATATGAATAAATTTAAATACAGAAATACTTATAATGTCTGTATATAATGGGGGAGTTTCACACCAAGAAGAAGAAGACCGCTGTTCCAACGGAACATGGAGACGTATTCTAGACGCCGAAAAAGTTCCGTAGAATTAGTATGGAAGTACAGCTGCTGCAATATACTTTTTAAGATTTTTCTTTTTAAAATACTAACGTGGTGATTTCGTGTAGTGCATTCGGTTGCTCTAACACTGTTTCGAAAGCGGATTGTATTGCAAGAAGAGTTTCTTTCCACAGTTTCCCTCATTCTGATTCTAATCTGATGAAAGCATGGCTAGCTAGGATAAAACGAGAAAACTTCGTTCCTACGAAATATTCAAAGTTGTGCTCCGATCATTTTGATCCAAAATTTTTATTTCAAACAGGAGGAAATATCAAACGATATATAGAAAAAGACAATTTCACTTAGTTTTTCTGCATATGAATAAATATGTAATAAGCCGAAATTTTCTAACAAAAAGTCTTTTACTTAAACTTTGCATTGTTAAAAATAAACGATGAAAATACACAGCTAAATTATCTCGTTAAAATACAAAACAAAGTTGAGTGGAATAAGCGAGCGAGCGGAGCGACCAAACTACAGGCTTATCTGCTAAACAGAAGAAATCGAAACTACAAGTAGGAAATTCATGTTATTACGTCACGTGAAACTCCCGCATTGCTTATAATTAGAATTACAACGAAATACAGAAAAATACTTTTCTTTCAACACAAAAAATGCTTTTTAAACAATGAGTATAATCTATCTCAGTCTATGAAGTAAATATTTCTATAGTGAGGTATTATTTAATGACGAAAACTTAAAATGTTAGTCCAGGAACTGAAGTTCTATGCTACCATCGGCGTCGCGGATTTTTCTCCATGTTCATTTGGAACAGCGGACTTCTTCTTCTCGGTGTGAAACTTCCCCATTCTCTAATTAGGTAAAATTTCAATGATAATTTTAGAAAATTTTCTCTAAGCAGCTCTGTAGTCACATAAACACCGTACAGATGCCTCAAAATTTTATCTCGTTTAAAATGAGCTAAAATTTGGACTATTTATGCAAAGTTGTATGGAACTTTATGGGACAAGAAGACAGAAAAGTTGGCAACCAAATTTCTTTATTCTCTAACCTAGTTCTGTTTTAGCCACTGGTTTTAGCAACCAGTGGCGGCGATTGGGTGCTAAAAGTGGGGGGGGGGCAAGATCAAGATGGAACAAGAGTGTGTGGAGCGCGGGGGTTGGGGGGGGGGGTGTAATAAAAATATTGACCACCAAAACAACGAATATTGCATATTTATATTTACCCTTTGTTTTGAATTATTTAAAGAAAGGATACTATCTTAAAATAGGTACGAGACGCCGCCCAGGTCGATTATTAACTAACCCTTTTACGATTATTCCCCCCCCCCCCCCCCAATTTTTTTTATGGAAGGATATGGAGTGTTGCAAAGAATCTAATTAATATACTTGTTGACCGACCTCCAAAGGGATAGGTATCCTTTCCATTTGTGTCAGTGTTGAAAAAGAAATGAGGAAAATTTTATCTTCTCACCCTTCCAATTCCCAGATAATTTCTTGCAGTATTTGCAATTCTGCATTTGTGGTGCGACTTTTGGAACCCTGAGAAAAATAATTACAGTTTCAAACTGTAAAATAGTGCAGGCACGTAGGTATAGATTCTAAAGGGGTTCAGTGGAATCCTTAACCCCACAAAATCCTCACCCAACCCGCCACCAAATCTATAACACATTTTTTTTCTCAAAAAAATTGTTAATTTTCATTAGTAAAAAGAAATACGTTGGCATTTGAATATCGAGGAAGCAACAGTTGTCACTGTCATTAACTACTTTTAATAGTTGTCAATAACTATGTATTCTTAAAATTAGTAAATCCCCCCTAATTCTGAAATAAATTTAGAGAACAAATTTAAAGTTTGAGAATCCTTATAATATATGTGTGGGAACGATTAATTAGATAATTTATAGTTATGGTAATTTAAAGATGTAATAAGCGTTTTAGTTGACCAAAATTGTAAAGAATAATATAAAGGCTACATGAGCTAAAGGAATGTAGGAGTCAAAAGACTTGACTTACATGGTATTGTGCAACACAATCGACACTGCTAATTTTAAATTAAACGTTAAATATACATAATTTAATTCAAAAGAAATTATTTACTTATTACCAATAAATATTAACTTCCATTAATTAAATTTAAATTATAAAGGTAATTTTAATTCAAAGATCTAAAAGAAACAAGAAATTAACCAACTTAACGGCGCCAGGTGTTGTCCTCGTTATGTGACCATGGTTCAAATATATGAGGCATTGTTCACTGGTCTTTCCTTCAAGATGGGCCCCGAACCGACGCCAATAGTCCAGTATGCTGTACTGCGGCGACGTCCAATGATAGGTCCGTTCAGAGGTCTATTTTAAGTTTAAGGCAAGTTGGGTGATCTAACCTTCCTTCGCTTTCTTTTGCTATTTCTTTGGGCTTACATTTTCATAAATCAGGGATTTTTAAATGACGGATGACGAAATTCCCAACTTTTAAGGATTCCAGATTAGTTGGGAAAGGGGGGGGGGGGGACAAAACCGCAAATCAATCACATGCATAAACAGTAATAAAACAAGAATTATTACCCTTATAACGTCAAATGCTCAGACGTTCGGCGCCTATAGATTGCGCAATACTACATTTTAATGTAAGAAGTTTCATACAGTCCGCTTGATAAAAAAAAAAAGGGTGTCTGATCTTGAGCTATATTTAGAACTAAATAAAAAAAGGCGATATTAGCCGACTGGTCTGGGTTGATTCTATGGTCCTGGATTTAAGTCAAAGAGGAAATTACAAAAAGTAAAAAAAAAAATACAAAGTTAGATAATAATCAAAGAGCAGGTGCTGGGTGTTTTCGCGGGCCAATAAATTTAAAACTATTACAGAAAACATGGGAGATGGTTTTGCTTTAGAATAAACTGGCAATTTATAATGAAGTATTTTAAAGTTAACGAAATGAGTTTTAATAACGGTCTTTGCTCAAACAGCCATACCACAATATGGTTTCCATAGCATGTTTTGGAGCACCTTGTTTATACGACCCCGTTTGACGATCTTTTTCCCGTTGTTATCTTTATTTGTATTTCAAATTAAACCTAACATGACGTCATCGGGTGTCTGTCCCAATAACCCATCTGTCTTGATCCCATCTTGTATTCTGTCTTGATACTCCCTCACAGAGGGGGTATCAAGACAAAATACCCTCCCCCACCAAAAAAAAAAAAATCTCTATTTTTATGATTCGGTTTCTAAATTTTTTTATTTTACTTACAATGGGAGGAGTTTGACTCCTACTTGAGCCCCTACTTATACGTGCCTGTGGTAGTGGGAGAAAGTTGAAGTTCAAAATGTTTCCTTTGTTCGGAAATGCAGTAAAACAATTGACTTGTAACTTAGTTTTAAATAGTGCAATATTAAAAAAGGGCAGGGGCAACATCCAAAAAAATTGCGGGGGCAACCGCCCCCCCTTGCCCCCCCGAATCGCCGCCACTGTTAGCAACTGATGTCATGAAAAATGTCTCCTGCCCGTAGCCGATATGATTTTGGTTTGGTTAAAAAACGTCGCACTAGAGCTGCACAGTGGGCTATTGGCGACGGTTCGGGATCTATCTCGAAGGAAAGACCCGGGAACGATGCCTCGTTATTTTAGTTATTTTCGTCGTTATTTTATTTTAGAACCATGGTCAGATGACGAGGAAACACCTGAACTTTGGACACCGATCAGATTTATCGTGCACTAGTCCCGTATACATGCCTTTAATTTTTGCGGATGTTCTGGACGACTTTTTTAGTATTTTATAGCGAAGCTGGAAATTCTCCGATCACAAGATCACTACTTTTTACTTTTCTTTTGGCAAGTCCATCGCCTGGCATCGAACCACGAATTTTCGTATTCGCAGTTGACGCCTTTAACCTCTCGGCCATGGAGGCCTCGTAGCCATTATGAAGTCATACAAAAGCATCCAATCAGTGTTTGGAGCCCGACAAGGTATAGCTGCAAAGTTGGTGTTGGTTTTGGATTGTATTTACATTTTGTCCATGTTATTGTTTATCATTCAATAGAAAAATAAATGGAGACTTGATTGAAGAACAAAAGAAGCAAATTATCTATCTGACAATAACATTAAATTATGGCAGGCATTAAAGGTTTGTAAACATTGCAATCTCTTATTAATTTAACGTTTTCCATTAGTATTTGAATCAACTCTTAATACTGAATTTATAATTGTTATACAATACGTAAATTAATATTTGTTTATTCTGTCTACTTTAATAATAATTTTGATCAGTTTTGAGATTTCTAATAGGTGTTTTGTTGCATTAGCACTCATGTTTGTTCATCCACGTTTAAATTGTAAGGAGATCAAATTAAAAACAACCACCATATTTCCTTCAAGTCGCTTGACAAATTTTTTAAAATATGCCATTACATAAAAAATTTGCAATAGTCAAAAGTGCCATTTGCTTCTATCATAAAAGAACACATGAAACAAAACACTTTTATTAGGTTTCAGGTAACATCGTAAATTTATGGTATGCCTGGTAAATTTTTATCAATATACAATAGCGTTTATGAAAATTAATCTATCTGGTTCTGAAACTAGACGGCTCATTTATTCTTGATTTACAGTTTATTTCATACGTTTACAGTTTAAACTTGTTTTTTTTAACTTATTTTTGTAATTTGATTCACACCTGCCATTTATGTTATTCACTGAAGGTTGGACAAGCTGTATAAATTAGTTATATATTTCGATGCTCTTTTTGTGAATAATTTTAATTATTGTTAAGTTTAAAAGATTGTAACAAGTTGGTGACAGTAATTTAAAGCAGAAACTGTGCTTCGAACACAGTTATAAGTTAAACTTTTTTTCAACTTCATTAACAATGTGGGTTAATCTGCCTTGTACGGTCGCCCTTGGCGACTTTTCTGAAAATCCAATATTCACAACGATATAACCTTGCTTGGCGACAAAAACCGGTTTGGTTGCCAATCAAAGAATTCCTCCATTTTCTCCCTGCATCGCGTGTGGCGCCGGGTTGCCAGATTTGGCAAAAAATCAGGGCGACCGTGAAAGACAGATTAACCACAATGTGAATTAAATTATCACTTAAAAAATAGACTTGGACTCAATTCCAGTCTGATAAACGCTGTTATTACACATTGCTTTTTCAATCAAAGAAAAAATAAACATAGTCCAGAGCAGGTGACCTATGCCGTCCAATCAATGGCTTTCTTCCCTGCTTCTTCTAAAATATGTTAAAAAAATTTAAATACTTTACAGGTCAAATTTTCATAAACTAATTGCTGAAATAAAATAAAACTGACATGAAATTAAGACTATTGCCATGGTATATGTTTTATTGCATATTGAGGAAAATTTTCTGAGCATACTAATGTTTCATGTTTGAAGTCTTTGTCGAGGTCTGTCAGATTCACTAGCCTTGCCAAATAAGTTTCACTTCAATAGTTCCAATTTTTATAACATGCATTTTAATATAACTTTGATATATTTTCAAATTATCCTTAACTTTGTTTCTTTTGCATTGAACTTGTACAAACTTTTCGGAAAAATGGTGCAAAATTAAAATACACAAAAAAAGTCTACAATATTTTTTATAATCAATGAAAAACATGATTTTAAATTTAAACTACTAAAAATAATTTCAATGCAACTTACTTATATTTATTATAATTTTCAGTTTTTCAATTAAAATTGCATGCATATAATTCAACTAAAATATTATGCATTTAGGTTTTCATCCAATATAATTTATATTTGTTAAGACTATGGGGAAAGGTAAATAAAAATTGAAAATAAACTTTAAATATCGTTATGGATTTTAATTTATTAATGACACAAAACTTTCTTTAAAATAATATTTTGAATTTTAATTTTATATAATTTTAAAATACACATTGTTTCATTGCAATGTTAAATTATTTGGGAAAAAATATATATTTCAGCAAATTTAATCGGTTGCCATTCAATGATTTTTACTTTTAAAACTTAATTAAAGAACAATTTTATTGATTATTTTACAACTTCTTGGTGTTCCAGTGTTTTAAAATTTAACCCAAAACCTGCTTCAGGTCACGTTCTTTGCCTGTGCCAAATTTTACCATGATCCGCTTTTGATCCTGTCAAGTGCACAAACTTTCAAACTAAAAAAAATCTTCTTTTTTTTTTATAGATGCAATTTTTGGTCAATATTATGTCAGTTGGAATTAAAACATGACATTTTCCCTTTGGTAGAATGAATACCTTATGTATATGGCTTTTATTGCTTTGTATAATATAATCATTTACTTATCTAAAGTTTTCTTTTTTTTATGATGCCTTCTTGATGTTGTTGTTTCTATGTTGAATTCTTTGTAACAGCGTAAGTAAACTTTTAAATATATCTTATTCATTCTTTTTAGTACTCTCATTTAATTTTTATTATTGCCCATTTATATAATGTAAGCGTGCATCTGTATAAATAAATGGGCATTGTAATTTTAATGTGTTTTTTAACGTTATTGCGATGGTTATAAAAGTAATAAGAAATGCTAATCTTATTTAAGAAATTGTTTTCTTCGTAAATATTTATTAGTACTGCTTTTAATATTAGAATTTTTATAACTTAAAAGGATTCATAAATGACCTGACTGGTGCTCTTCTTATTTTTAGACATTTTTATATAATTATATATGTCACATGCATGAACTCCTACCAAACATTCCTGTTCTTTTTTTATGTACAGGTTTATTTGAAATGATACACCATAGGAAAATAAAGAAGCCATTATTAAATTATAAACAACCCCAATAAACATTTTAATGTTTTTTTATTTTTCTTGGGGAAAAGTAGTGAGTTTTATGAAAATCTGTGAAATGATAACCATGATAGATACTTTCTCTACCGTTACAAATATTATCAAAATTAGTTACAATACAAAGTTATGTATCAATAAACATAAAAAATGTGTCAATGAATAAGAAGTAAAAGAAATTGTAATCATTCATTTTTTATTTAACGCATCAATACTACACGAAGTGTGAAAATCTTTTTCTCAACTACTACAGTCCATATAACGACTCCTTTACAATTTCCATTTGAATTGTTCTTTATACTAAAAGGTTTTTGTAAAGAGTTTAGGAAAATTATTTACTCACTGATTGGAACTTTTAGTAGATGTCCTTACTCGCAAGACACATTCTATAGCCTATGATTATGGTCCGAAGGGGCTACTGTATGTACATGGTGCTCAGGGGTGCCCACAGGGGGGGATCATGGCGCAAGTTGCACCATCAAAATTTTTGGGGGGGATTTTTTACATAGCTTTTTTATTATTATTTTGTTTTAGTCGGGAAATGTTTTGGGAAAATAATACTTAATAAGTATAATACATTATATAATGTGCCTTCAATCACTGGAATTTTCAGCGAATTCGAGAAACACCTCTTCGGCACATAAGCTGGATGACATTGTAAAAAAAAATACGTACACGTTTTCTCATTTTTGTCCGGTTCAAACATTCACACTTCAGTGCTGAGATTGAAATTAAAAAACGCTGTGAGGCAATACATTTTCCATTAGCAAGAATGTATAAATAATAATAAATATGAAGAGTGCTACAAACTCAGAATCTGGAATCTCATTTCATATCTTTATATCATAAATTACGATTACATTGCAAAACATCTAAGCAATTGCTGCAACAAATTTAACTTTTCCGCTTGTGATGAGGCATATGTTTTTTTAAAAAAAACTGCAATGAAGCAGACTGTCTCCTCATTTCAATAACACGTATAACATAAATTACGATTTTTATATACAACTCCACCAGAAACTAATTACTTCCATTCTATACGTTTGTTTCCTAGTAAGTGTAGACGATTTTACTGTACTTCGGCTTCGTATTGGCAGGTCGAATACCCCTGTGAGCATGGAGAATTGAGCCAGAAACACGACAACGTCATGTTAGGTTAAATAAAGATAACGAAGTTAAAAGTTCGTCAAATGGGGTTGTAAAAACAACATGCTCCAAAACATGCTATGGAAATCATATTGTGGTATGGCTCTTCGAACCATATTGGGCTATTGGCGACGGTCCGGGGTCCATCTCGAAGGAAATACCCGGGAACAATGCCTCGTATTTTTGAACGATGGCAATGATTAGATAACGAGGGCAACACTTGGCGCCGTTAAGTTGGTAAATGTTTTGTTTCTTTTAGATCATTGAATAAAAATGACCTTTACAATTTAAATTTAATTTATGGAAGTTAATATTCATTGGTAAAAGTAAATAATTTTCTCTGAATTCAAATATGTTTATTTAATGTTTAATTTAAAATTAGCAGTGGCGATTGGGTTGCACAATATTCTATGCAATTTCGAGTGTTTTGAATCCCACTATACTTTAGATAATGTAGCCTTTATAATTTATATTACTGTTTACCAGTTTTTGTCAACTAAAACGTTTATTAGATCTTTAAACTATCATAACTACAAATTATCTAATTAATCGTTACTACACATATATTATCAAACTTTAAATTTGTTATCTAAATTTATTTCATAATTAGGGAGTGATTTATTAATTTTAAAAGTACATAGTTATTGACGACTGTTAAAAGTAGTTAATGACAGTGATAACTGTTGCTGCCTTGATATTCAAATGCCAACGTATTCCTTTTTACTAATGAAAATTAATAAATTGTTTGAGAATTTTTTTTTTTAAGGAAGAGAAGTTTGTTGATATTTTTTTTTGGAGGGGGGGGGGGGGGGGAAGAGGAATAAGTACCTAAGGAAATCCGTTGCTCAGTCATTGAACCTCCCCGCCCCCATGAAAAATCTATACCTACGTTGCCTGGCCAAAATTATACTTTATTTATTTAACTTTCGATAATTTATTTTCTGATAATTACAATACTTTCAATACAGATATATTTTTTACTTTTAAAATATCTTTGATAAAATTTTCTAATGCCACAAAGACTTCTAAAGTTTAAATGCAAAATATAAATTGACATCATCACGAAAATATTTTTCCTGAAATAAAATAATTAACATATAATAGTCTATAGGATTAAACAATGTTACTATAAAAGTTTTTAAATAGTTAATTTCCTCAGTTAGCACCAAATAGAAGCATTAAAAACTGTCATTTAAATGAAAAGATTCTTGTTTTAAATTTTTTTTCAACACGTTGTGACCTTTTGATCTCGAATACATGCCTAACAAAATTTTACAAAAACAAGGCCCGTCACTTTATACTATAACTCATCAACCCCTATGTCAACTCATGTCATTACAGCTGATTGTATTGATTGGTCGCCAACAGACGGAAGATAAACAAGCTGTTTGTCTGACGCCGCCCTCCCTCCAGGGCCACGTCTCATATGTTTTGTTTATATCATGATTTTATACGCATGAGCTCCTATTTCCTATTAAACGAAGCTAAATTTATGTAGTGTGCTATTCGTCACGTGTCGAAATGGACACCTTATCATGATATTTCTATCCCGATTTCCCATGCAAATGATTTAAAGACCTTTCACGTTAAAAGCCGATTTTCTAATTTTTTTAAAGAAATTGTTTCCTTGTCAACGCGGGGCCCCACATAAAGCAGCGGCACCTGTGGCACACCCTTAATGTTGACCCTGCTTATATAAATGCGTTTGTTGAAAACGGATATGCAACCAGGTGATTATTGTAGTTTCTAAAAGTTGCTGGTCTGATACATGTTGAATAATAATAAAAAAAAGAAAAATTAGAGATTGAAATGGAGAGTAAATTTACATAATGTAAATAAGATGTGGGGTACACAGTACAAGTTTACGCGGAGCGGGGGGGTAGGTCCGGTCCTCCCCCACCCCCTTTGGCTAAATCCTTGGGGAGGGAAGGGTTCAGAAAATTTTTGGGGGGGATTTGCGCCATTGGGTTTGGGGGGGATGGGCACCCCTGATGGTGCTATTTTGAGAAAAAGGGTATTTTTTTCTCTAAGGGCACTTTGGGGACACAAAATCGATTTTTTCTCAATTCGGTATCAAAATGCTGTTATGAATTCACCATCTTTCCTTATGTCCTTGAAAAACGCAATTTTCTAAGAAAAATGCATGCTCTTTAAAAAACAGAGTAAGCTATAGTATTTTAAGTTTTTCAAATTTCACTTGCATCTGTCCAATAGATGTCGAGATAAGCAGGAACAGAATTTGTCATGTCAAATAAAAAAATGCATATCGAAAGTATTTCTATAGTTATAACACATCTTCTATTTATGATATATAAAAAAAAAAACATGTTGATAATTTTACCTCACCATCTCATCAAAGTCATTAGTTATTGAAATGTACCCTGTAAAGCCATCAAACCTTCATCAAAATTGTGAATTAAAGGTTTTATAAAAGAATAAAAAAAAATTAAAAAATGCAGTTTTTTTATGTTTTCGATTTTCTTGCATAAATCCTTTAAAAAAATCTGCATTTTTCCTTTACTTTACCAATTTAAATACTATACTTTCACAATTTTTATGAAAGTTTTATGTTGACTTTTCTTTTTGTTTTTTTTAAACACCTTTTTAATTGCATATTTACTGATTTAAAATTACACAAAAGTGAGTTGTGTTTGAACTAGAGGAAGGTTTTATGGTTAACCAACATAAGTATTTTTATTTATAAAGTTTCTATACTGTTCAGAAAATGTCAATTATTTTAATATGTTTCTTATAATTAATTTCCAGTTTGGTTGCTTTGGCGTTTTCGGGCTCCGTTGGAATGACTTTGCTCGTTCTAGGTTGTGCATTGCCTCAATATGCGTAAGTATTGTTTTTTATTAGAATATTTATGTAGAAATAAAAATATTGCTTGTACAGATTGCACACACATAATTTAAAAAATAATAATTTTAACAGTTTTTTAAAATTTTCAATCGAAGAAGAATGTTGATATTTACATTATTTTTATGTTCGTTCTGTACCTGTTCTTTTCCTCCTATAATACCCAAGGTCATACTTTTAAATAGAGTTAGATAAAGAACAATCTAACAAAAGAAAAGCGTTTTTTATTTTCAAGAAATTGCAGTTTTCATTCAATATAAAGAACACGGAACTAAAGAACAGGTCGTTATTTTTGTGACTGAAAGTCACAATCTCAACCTCAAAGAATTAATAATTTAAAATTATTTTCTATGGTTTCTACCATAAACTGTTTAAAAAATACAGATTTCCAGATTTTGTATTTGAAATAAATTTTCTCTATTTATACTAACTTTAAAAAAATATTGGCCCCATAAAAGATTCTAAAAGCATAAATACAACAAAATTGTTTAAATTTTTTTTTAACTCTCTTATTTTATGACAATTTTGTTAAAAATGCTTTTTAGTTTCTATGTGTGTTCATTATTCACAATTTTCTGACTTTCCATTTTTTTTAAATGGGGTGAATCATTTGCTTTCAAAGATTTTGCGTATCTTTAACAAAAGTGACAGCTATTTTTATACATATACAAATATTGTCGACCAACTGCAAGCTTTAGGCAAGGTTGGTCTTGTCTATCCAACCCCTCCTCACTTTCACCTCAATGTCGATCGATTTGCTTTTTAAAACAACCCACTCCTGAAGAATTAACAACATAATCAGGCAAATTATTCCATTTGTCTATTGCCCTATTAAAAAATAATGCTTTCTGACTTCCTGATTAAGCTCTCGTTTGTTGAACTTGGACGTCTCATTGGAAATATTAAATTCCAATTCCTAAACATCATCCAATTTGATAAATTTGAATAGCTGAGTAAGGTCTCCTCTAACCCTTCTCTCTCTCGAATACATATTTAAAGTATTAAGCCTATCACCATAATTAATTTCACAAGTACCCTGAACCATTTTTATAGCATACATAATTTTGTCTTACGAGTAGTGTAACAAACTTGGTAATTAAACATTTCAGGCAGTAATAGTGGCATAAGTCACTTTTATTTTTCAATATTGAGTTAATGTCATATCTGAATTCTCCACATTCAAATCCATAAGGTGGAAATATGATACAGGATAAAACTCTTTCTTTAACCACATAAAATGGCAGCAATTGTTTGACTCCGAAGAGAAGCCTTTAGTTAAAAAGAAGGACGATAAATTGACTTGCAACACTATCACTTGAACCGCCTCAATTATAGAATAACATTTTTTAAGTTAAAAAATATATTTTACAAATTTGACATAAATTAAATTGCAAATTTTTGTGTTCTTCAACAAATTCAAATTAATCACAAGTTTTTTCATTTTTATTTTATCATGATATTAATTGTTTATCTTTCTTTCATCTAGCAACTGGTACCCGTTTTTTGTCATCATCTTTTACCTTCTGTCGCCCCTCCCAACGCTCATCTCCAGACGGTACAGAGATGATATGTCCACAAGCAGCGCATGTCATGAGCTCGCCCTGTTTCTCACAACTGGCATCGTCATCTCTGCATTTGGCCTCCCCATCATATTGGCCGAGGCACCCTTTGCGACTCCTGTAGTAAGTATCTTTGCAGATTGTAATTCACAAACCACGTAACTAAACCACAGATTCAGCAGTCATAATGAAAGCTGTTTGGCGACAAAATTCAAGCGATTTATTTCTAAATGAGAAATTATTTTAAAACAAGAAGTGATAGGAATACCCGAGTTTAGATTTCGTCGCCAAGCAACTTTTATTTGCAAATTCGCTCTCTACATTGACAAATAAAAATAAATTGTGATTTTGTATGGATTGTGAAATTTGGCGATTTTTCATCTTCTTTTTGGCGATTTGCGAAATCTGAGACTTGGCAGCCTTGAGTTCAATCCACACCAACTCGTAAGACAAGACCGTGCCTCTGATTTGTGACGTCATCATTAGCGGCCGGATTTCTCTTCTCAGGCAGATTGTTTTTGTGCTAATACTGGCTAACCTAAATCTGCCATGCAGTTGGTTAGTCTTAAATTAAGTTTAAAATAAGCTTTGAGTCATCTTCAATGTGCTTTTCTGTTCACTTTTCAGATACATTGGGGCGCTTGTGGATTGATCCTTGCCGGGAACGTTATCGTCTTTCTCACTATCCTCGGATTCTTTGTTGCTTTTGACAATGACGATGTGGATTACAGCATGTGGTGATGTCAACGAGAACTTCCCCTCTCTCCAGGCCACAGTTTTGTAAAAACTTTACTTAAAGTGTAAAAAAAAAAGTATTAAAGTTGTAGCTCTATCATTGCTTAAATGTCTCCCCTTTATAAACAGTGTGTTAATTTTTTTAAAAATACAAGTCTGCTTTGTGATTTTTTTTTATTGGTGATTACTTGAAAAGTGTGTTTAAATATATAATTAAGCTAAGCTAAATGAGTTTTTTTTTTAATTTACTGATATTTTCAATGTGGACTAAACTTTATTTGTTTCTTTTTATCTTGAACAAAACATATTAGTTTCTGAAATTTATTTTGTTATTAATCTATGTTGATTTTTATTTTATATAATGTTTTTGTTATGGCAACCAATATTGAAAATTGTTTTGTGTAACTCAGACTTGATATCGTGACCAGTGATCTCCAATTTTCATAGCTATGCATAAAATAACGTTACTATTTTGTTTGAGCCGTGAAGGCCAAACTGGCAGTTGTAAAGTTATACAGACAAATATTTTTTTCAGCTTATAATTTAATTACTTATATTTCGAAATACATTCCCGATTTTTTTTAAATATGCAATGATTTTGCAAAGGAAAGCTATGGGTATGAAAGGATTAAATATAGTTAATATTTTAAGTAAGTAAAATTTTCACTTTTTTTTGTCCCCTCATCTCTAAACTGCAGAATCTCTCAATGTTTTATTCCCTTGTGTTTCTTACAATTCAATCTACTGCAAAGCATTCATGTTTAAGCCAGTTAGATAGTTACAATTTCTGCCTGTGAAAATTGTACAAACTTTGATAAAAATACCAAATAATGCAATTTTAATACTTTTATTTTGGGCCTTTAATTTTGTAAAATATTCATTTAAAATATGAAGCTAACTTATAAAAACATTGACATTGGTTGATATATTTAGTAAAATATAATTAATTTATTAAATATATTTTTCAAGAAAAAGCCTTCATATATATGTAAGGATCTTTATAGCACTTAGAAACTATTTTGTTAAAAATATTTTAAAGTATTATTTACATTTCCAAAATAGTGTTTGAAACATAGACAGCAAATGTTCAGTTACTTGCAATGCATTTTTAAGTTTTATTTTATATTTAAAGCATTTATTATTCATTAAAGAATTTTCGAAGTTAAAAATGAAAAGTAAATTCACATTTAACAAAGATTATATTTATTATCATCTGTCATACTTTTTTTTCATATTTTCCCCCCAAAAAAATATTTATTCTTTTAAAAGCAAAAAATAAGATCCTGAGTTAAAAACTCATTTTCATTTAAAACATGTACAAAAACTGCCTCCTGGGAAAATTCTGTGAAAATGTCTGTGAATATTGAACTGAACTTCCTTCGCCTTCAGTTCATATGTAGTGTGTCTCCTTTTATATTAGTGTCTGTGATGTGGTATATTTAATGTTCATCACTATTTAGTAAAAAAAATATTGTAAAATCAAAATATAATGTATCAGTTGCTTAGTATGTATCAGTTGTGTTACTTCATTTGGCTTCATTAATCTGCATATTTTTTATTCTTTTTTATAATAAAATGCAGCTAATTTTCTTCATATTTATTCTTAGTCAATGTTTTGAAATAAATAGGGATGGTCTAAGATGGAGGAAAAAGATATGTATTCCTTCGATCTTTTTTAATCGGAATTGACAATTGATATATTATTTTTTTCCTTCTCGTAACTATTTTGCTTTAAAATATTTGTTTGACATATAATAAGATGGATCCTTTAAAATTATGCATTTTCGACAAAGGTTAACCATAGAACGTCAGTGTCCTTCCGGAATGACATTATGTACTGCCGGTAGGACATACCTTTATGATCATTTAGATGTTTTTCCTTCCTTCTGACAAAACAGAATTTTCTGAATCAGAAAGTTAAGAAAATTCTGAGTTAGAGCAAAAAAAGTTTAAAAATTACAACTTTAACATTTTTTACGTGCAAAAGTGCTATCGGAAGTTCTTCTGGCAGAACTTCAGCATGTACATTCTAAGGTTAAGATTATAAATTGACTTTTTTAATGTAAAATAATGTTGTTGATTTTGTTTCTTTTACACAGTAAAAATAAAGTATCCAATCATGTATTTACTGTATTACTGTTCTTCTTTTTTATCATATGGGCAATAAAAATATAATTTCTTGATTTATATGAAGATATTCTCTTCTTTTTTTTTTAATTTGAAATTAGTGGCTGTTTCATTGCTTGCTAATTTTAACGGATAAAGGTTTTTTGATGAATGGAGTCACATTTGTGAACACAATATATCCATATTGTAGAGGAAGGGAGTAGAGTACCATCGTGCAGATGAAAGTGAGACGTTTCGAAGAGGCTGATTGTTAATCCATTCCCCCTCTCTCATTTGTACCGCTTGGATTGAGCCTTTGGGGATAATGATATGACATATAATAAATGACATAACAGCGTGTAGGTGGAGGGCTGCGTCAAATAGGTTGGTCATTTGTCCTCTTCCCCTCTGACCTTTGTACCGCTTGGGGCCCAAAAGTATTCCTAACCAAACCTTGCGGTACAGTGCGACCCGTACCTACCCTAATTTTTTTATAAGTTCAGAGGCTATAAAAATTGCCTCCACCTCCAAAACCAACTACATTGATGGCTAAAAGTATATCCAATTTTTGTCCTAAATGAGATATTGGTATCGAATAAAAATGCTGTGGTGCAGGTTAGGTTCGAGTTTGAAATCTTCTTTTTACGTTTTCTATAAGTTTACAAAAGTGGACATACAACAATTGTGCTTTTAGCATTACTTCAGGGTGTCCACAAGCAGGGAAAACCGGGAAATCAGGGAAATATCAGGGAATTTGACCATTCTGGAAATATCAGGGAATTTGTGATTTTTTAGAAAAAATCAGGGAATTGGTCAAAAAAAAATTATTTTTAACTTGATTTCTGGTTGTGAAACATCGTTGATTGGTTGCAAATATTCAAATACTTTTTAAATGCAATCTAAAAGAGGGAAATTGCGTATGGGACTTTTAAAAGTGTGTAAAAGTGAAAATTTTCTCGTAGAAACTGCACTAAAATGCTGATGTTTCTAAAATTTGACAAACCAATTGGCTATCTGTAACTAGGTACTTGCCCGCCAATCAATTTATTTTAAAAATAGATCTTTCAAATGTTTAAAACTTGCTAAGTTCCTAGTGAATTTAAAATTTCTTTTGAACATCCCTAAAATGATTTTTTTTCTGTTAAACTTAACGAAACTGTTGTTACCTCTATTATTTTTTGGGTACATATTAGATCTTAGGAAATATATTTTGCGTACCAAGCTGTATATCTTAAGATACTGGATTAGATTTAATAAATTAGTTTTATTATTAGGGATAGGATTCATTGGGTTTCTACTATTTGAGTGTATTGGATTTTTTTTAACGTTGAGGTTACTTTAGTCTTTGATCTTAAAGTACTATCACTAATAATCTAAGAGATATATTGCACTTACTTGGACTTTTATGATTTTTAAGTAGCATTTTGAATTATTGATATTTGGTAAATACTCTGGAATTTTGAATTTGGGGTACATTAAATTTTTATGCATTGATTATTGATTTTTGGATGTTAAACTTTGGTTGCACTTTTTTGGGAGTTCGAAAATCAAGCGAAATAGTTAATAAACTTATATATTAAAAATAAATATATTTTTGCGAAATAACAAGATAATGTCAAAGCATGTCTTGTGGAATAATAATACATTTTTAAAATATTGCCGTAAAAAAAGTACGGCTTGCAGGGAAATATCAGGGAAATTCAAAATGCTTTCCCTGTGGACACCCTGTACTTGCAGTTTTAAACGAAGAGAGAAAGATATATAGTAGAAGAAGAAAAAAACTAGCCCCTCCGCCCCCACCCCTATTTTTCTAATGTGACAGATCAACCTCTTTCGATGACGGTCATAGACGTAATATCACGTCCACAGATTTCCAGGAATACACAAGTTTTAAAAATCTTCAAAACACTCAGCATCTCAAGGGGAGTTAAGACCTTTTAAAGACAACATGACGGCTTTGACTCTTAAAAAATAAATATTTTTATTTGATGATTATTGGACAGTATAATGCTACTTCTTTTAAAGCATTACTTACTTAAAATATAAGTACCTTCAAATTTCTTTGTAGCATGAAATGTAATAAGAAAAAAATATTTCCTAATTAAAAATTACCCACGAGATGTAACAAAAAAAGTTATCAGGGTATATAAATATGACTTTATAATTTCATATGAATATACATACGATAGTTTTACATTCGCGGAAGTAGAATTTAGAGCTTTAAAAAAATACTTTTCACAAAATGGCATTTTTAATTAATTAAAAAAAAATTTTGCTAACTAAAAATTACAATTTTTAAAAAAAGTATTCATTCGAAGCTCGATAGTCTAATTCAGCGAATGTAAAACTATCCTATGTATATTCATATGAAATTATAAAGTCATATACATTGAGAACTTTTTTTTATGTGCCATACGTCTATAAAATCGGCATGGGACTTTGCCGCAAGGAATCGTAATCTAAAACACCACTCTTGACAAATTCTGATAAATCTATGTGGAATCAGCCTATGTTAATAAATGACATACTATCGTGCAGAAGAAAATAATACGTTTCGAACAGGTCGATTGTTAACTTATTTCTCCATTCTCCCCTTTTTACCGCATAAGGGGGAAGAAAGTGTCGCCCTTAACTGCGGTATACGCTTCTGCCCCCATAACTCCCTTGAAGAATAAATGATACTTTGGGAAAAAACACATCGTGAAAAAGAAGGCGGACCGCATCAACTAGGTTGGCTCTTAATCCACGTTCCTTCCGACCTTTGTGCCGCGCATGGCCCAAAAGTATTCACGAACCAAACCTTACGGTGCTGTACGGCTTGTATACCTACTCGATTTTAAATCTTTTGGGCAACTTTTATTTATATGAAGTTTTTTTTATTATTACGTATAATTTCTTCAAGCGCCGAATCATTGGGAAAAGCTATCATGTTGTGTTTAAAAGATTTGTATTCCCCTTAAAAGCTATCTCTTTAAAATTAATTATTTTTTTTGAAAAATATATAAAAGCATATCATTATTTAGGATAATTATTTAAATTTTCAGGATAAATTATTTAAATATTAGCAACAAAGTTATAACTGGTCAGAAACTGTGTTTTTGTGGGTAGAGATTTCTATTGAAAGGCACAAACATTCAGTTTGTATTACCAGGAAAAAATATTACTGTTTCGAAACACGTAAGAACATCTGTTTCTGAGCATCATGAAAACCGATCTGATTTTTGCTCGAGATAAAAGAACACTTTTTGGATAGTCTAAATCCGGTCGTTAATTTGCAGTTGGGTGCAACCCAACTAACGACTTTCAGCGAGTTGACTAATCGGCTTTTCCATTCCAAGTAAACCAAGTCATGTCACGGAGGCCATTTAGACAGAGCAAAACTATAAATATTTTGAATTATGTTTGTGCTAACTTTTTTTTTTTTTTTGAAAAATTGAAATATCTTATTGAAATAGAATGTTTTACGTTTTGCAAAGAAATATTGCGTTTATTTTCATTAATTTATTTAACTAATTTCCAATGTCAAAGAAGAAATATTTCATTTTGGAATAAAATTCAATACGTCAGCCGGTCTTTTAGTTCTCTGGTACTTTCAATTAAAAAGGAATTTTCTGAAATTTATTAAAAAAATATTTTTGTTGAATTAAGGATTAAATACTAATGCATTCTTTAGAAATACTAGAAACTCCAATTGAATTAACAAGACCGCTTTTTGTGACTATTTTCGTTATCTCTTCTAAATTAAAAAAAAAACTTGAAGCTGAAACGTCTTCAAGAAAAATATGGCCTTAAAAAATTAATTTGGAATGAGTTTAAAAAAAAAAAAACTTTATTCATTTTATACTCCTTTGTCACTTTTAAATTCGGTGATATTTGCAAAATCATAACTTTTAAAAATTTATTGTATTGTAAAATTTAATCATATTTATATATTTTTGGTACTGCGAGTACAATTTTGACGTTATGACTTCTGTATTTGTCGAGTTTATTTGTTAAAGTGAAACAAAACACGCACAAACCAGACCAACTCCAAAGATAATAAAATTCATGCGAAATACATTTTTCTTGCTTGGATCACTAGGGATTGCCACTTCAAAATAAAAGAAAACTTATTGAAAGCATACATGCGATAAACTTTTATAAATAATTCAAAATAAGATTAATAATAATAAAATTAGTATTGGCTGAGTTATTTATGGATTTAAAATAATCATTCATCATATTAAAAAATATATTTATTTGCTTGCAGAGCCACACATTCCAGTTAGCAATCAGATACTGCAGTAAAATTCGGAAGAAGAAGAAAATGTTTATCTTACACTGATTGGTTCCATTGGATTGAATGTCGCAAGTAAACATTTTATAGTAAAAAATATTATTATGGAATTTCTTTTGTAATAATGCACTTAGAATTTAGTAATTGGATATGGAAATATGTATTCAATATAAATACTTTCTTTACCTGCAGTGTGCATCAATGTGACCAATTCTGTCTGCTTATTTGTGAAAGTAATTTTTAACCTTCACCTACATATGTTCTTAGATGCACTAGTGTTTTATTTTTATTTGCACTAGTATTTAAATAAAATTGACCTTTCTTCAAACAAACAATCAAATCAGTTTGGTTGTTTAAATTGCTTATGACTTTTTGTTTAGGCAAAAATGACATTTGTCTGCAATCAACTAATTTAAAATGTTTAATTGTGAAATGTTTGTGTTGATTTATTAAAAATTGTCTATTTGCCATTGCAACATATTGTTTATTTACCTTGAAAATCTTCAAATATGCTTTGAAAAATCGTGTTTTCCAAATCTTTAAAAATCAGAAATAAAATTTTTCCGCTTTTCGGCAGAATTCCTATCTTTTGCTTTTTCCAGAATATTCCGTTTTCTCAAAAAATTACATTCACTTTTTATTTTTAAGGTTGAAATGAAATCTAATATATTTTTACTTGATAATAGTTTTTTTGTTTAAGTGATAATAGTTTTTACTTTTGTCTTCACAGGAAACTAAATTTTATAATATATATATTCAACCATAGAAGACTGTCGACTATTTTTAATAAAAGGCACCTTACTTTAAGAAGTCAACTTTATATCCTTTTGTATACTTCTGTATTGTTGAATATGTTACGAAATGTCAGCAACACATAGGCCGAACAATTTTTCTATTTTTGTGCGAGTTCCCTCGTGTACTTTTATGCTAAATGGGTTGTTTAAGCAAGAATTTATATTACCACACAAGCAATATAATATTGAAAAGTCGTTATCTCCAAGTTTATTTTATGTTAAATATATGAATTAATTATTTCTTCAATGTAGTATTTTTGTTATGTAAACTCTTGAATGTTCTATTACTTGAAACATCTATAGTGAATAATTTCTTCAGATTTTTGTTTTAAGCTATTTGGTGCATCTTGCATATAATTTACTTGGATTTTTGTTTTAAGCATTTTTGGTCAATCTCGTCCCAAAAAATTATTGAATTCAAATTTTTTTTAAATATGATTCTAAGGTATTTTGAATTGAAAAATAGATAACTTTCAAATTAAGACTTTTATTATAGTTTATTTTAGATAAGGAAATCTATTTTCTAATATTAAATCTTTAGAATGTACTCGCTGATCTTTTAAGTAATAACATGTTTAACTAATGTTTATTTGCTTGATTTTTTTTCTACAAAATCTTAAAAATTGAAACACTTTCTAAGGAACTTATCAAAATTTATTTTAAACTTTACTATCTACTTTTCTAAAAGATATGTTGCATATATTTTTTTTTTATGTGGTTTTAAGTTATTTTTTTAAGAATATGAGTCTTATAGTTTAAATGGTTTCTGAAAGTAAAGAGAGGTTTTAATCATACTTCGCAATAATAAAAAGATTTCCTAAATTTCACTCTGTAAAATGTATATGGTATGGCACCATCATAAAATTACATCAAATAAAATTATCGAAATATGTACAAACAGTAAAAAGTTAGGATTGTAGAAGCATGTTGTATTAACTCCATTCACTTTTAACATGTGACTTTTGCATCAATAGGAAAATACATGTTAAAATATTTGCATCAATATCTTAATTGAGAAAAAATAATCTCAATTTTAAAACTTTCTTCCTAGGATAACTTTACTATATCTCTTAAAAATCGGATTGTTAGTGTCTAAGGTATTTGTAAATAAACCTAGACCCCTGTCATTTTATTATACTTGGAGAAAGGCTATTCTAGTCCTAAGCCTTTATTCTGTAAAGATGATTTTGAAATATTCGAAAAATATAGTTTAAATAAAAAGCAAAGAAAATACATTTAATACAATAGACAACAAACAAAATTTCAATGAAATTTGAATATTCTCAATACTATTGTGAAATGAAACAGTTTTTAGTTTAAAATTTTGTGTATCATGGTAATTAACTGTCAGATAATGTAATGTCAGCTTTACCGATTAAAAAGCTTCAGATCGTCGGTGTTGAATTTGGCGAGGAAACAGTTCAATCTCTAAGAAAGGGTGTAAAAATATATTATGAATGACAGATGTTTGACAGTTGCAGAAAGATCAGAAATAAAGACGTCAAATATAACAACTTTGATACACATTCATTTCTCATTTGTTTTTTAAGGCGGCAGAAAACCAAATCAAAGCCATAGATTTGTGCAATTCAGTCTTTTTACAGATCATAGTCTTCACTTTAGGTTCAACTTGGGTTGTCTGTGAGTATAAGTCTGATACAAGTAGAATTGTTAGTGTCCAAGATACGAGTAAACAAACACTGACCCCCTATTAGTATAGATTCAAGTGCATAAATGATACAATTTTGCTCTTGTTTTAATTGTTTAATTTTGCATTTCAGGTTATATGTTTGTAACTAGCCTTTAAAGAAAATGCCTAGAAATATTTTCCAAGTGACTGTGAATCTTCCTGCTAGCTTCAGAAATAATATAAATAACAATGAAGTGTTTAATCCCTATGTGTTTGTCAGAAATCGCCTGTATCATTTTGTGTTCCACCGTTTTGCTCTTTTGTATGCCAGACTACTGTCAGATGCCCACAGGAAACTAATAGAATTCCTCATTTTACTTGCTGTAAGTACTTTCTATTTTTGATATGAACTTTTTTGTTTTTCTTTTAACAAAAGTATTTGATTTGTGATTCGTATTTGGTATTTATTAAGACTTTTAAATTTTTATCTCAAGAGTCCTTAAAAGGTTACTTTCCAAAAGTTATTTTGGTTTTTTTTATCAATCAACTAGCATTCAAAATTGCTGATTTTCAATTAAAAAAATGGTATTTAACTTATTTATTAATGCATTGATTTAAAGTGCAATTTTAAAGTTGGTTTTTCTGTTTGGAAGCTTAAATAGCTTTTCATGTATAAATCTTTTTTATAATACTTAAATTTTTTTAATGAATTTGAAAGAGATGGGTTAGTAAATTCTTAGTTTGTAGTGCCCCTTGGCATGATTCTGGAAAAATTGGTGCCAAAATTATGCGTTTTTTGCTTGTCTCCAAGTCTAAATGGCAAACGTAATTACTTGTTGGTTGATTAAATAACAGCACACTACAGCTGCGTAATGGGCTATTTGAAAATTATGCTATTTATCAATAAAAATACGACAAAATCAAAAGTCTTAAGCACATGCACATACCTTGCGCTAATGTCACAGGCTTTTACCTCGATCATTGTT
The DNA here is from genome assembly GCA_963932185.1 of Troglohyphantes excavatus. Taxonomy (NCBI): domain Eukaryota; kingdom Metazoa; phylum Arthropoda; class Arachnida; order Araneae; family Linyphiidae; genus Troglohyphantes; species Troglohyphantes excavatus. Next base: position 9,647,537 of record OZ010670.1, on the reverse strand, counting down.
CTGGATTAAATTGGTCTCCTACCTACAGTCTTCGACTACTCGATATCATATCCATTACTTCCTTCGAGCAGTTAATTTTGATGTTTAGCAATCTTCTGAGCCATCGGTTATGTCAAATGTAGTCGGAAACCAGCTATTAAGCATTCATACACTAATCAATGACAACATGTTTCCTTTAAACCTCCTACTTCCGAAAATATTTACTATTAAAATACGCATCCACAGCGAAGTCGACACATCAACAACCCCACTTTAAGTTTATGTACGTCAGAAATTAGCTACAATATAAATGTTAATGAACTGCTCATTTGTCGAGGCACCACAAACTAGGAATAGACGGATAGGTTTAATGTTGTACCTCAAACTATTAGATTAAAAAAATATTTTAAAATGGAGTGTTTTTAAGAATTAAAAGATTGAGTGCACTGTTAGAAAAAAAATATCCTTGAATAGAAATTATATCTGTAAGCATCCGTGCCTTGCAATTATTTTCTGGGCACTTTATTGTGCTTTTAAAAAGAGAAATTTTCTACTTACTTTAATTAAGTGGCTTTTATTAAGAGTTAATAAAAATTTTCATTTTAAGGTTCTTAAGATTTTGTATTAATTTCCTAACCCATACCTATGCCATATTCTGGAAAAGCATACATGTGTTACAAAAATTATAAAAAATAGTAATATTTGAGTTATCTTTTCCAGTTATTTGAATTACTTCATGTTTTTATTTTTTTATGTATTGTTAAATTTTTATGTTTTAGTATGAAATTTACTTTGAACTTTGTTGCCGTTTTGACTTTGCTAGTTTGATATTTCTTTCACTATTTAGAGGTTTAAGGAAATATATTCACAAACAATCTCTAAAACAGGATTACAAGTTTATAAAAAATTGGTATTTGAGTAAGAGTTTTGATTTAAATTCATGTCGTCATAAACAGTTTCTATATCAGTATTTTTAAAATTTTATGTTGAGAAATGTAACTTGTGTAAAGTCATAAGATCTATGCCACCACACATGTAGTTGATAATAATTATAAACCCATTAAATACCAAAAATTGTATATTCATCACAATATTCATGAAATAATATTCTTAATGAAACTCTGGTTTTGATATTTGGATATTTTATTTAAACTTTGTGTTAGAAACTAGGTAAAACGATTGAATTTATATCTAGTTAGGCAAATAAATTAGACATAATTGCCCAAATTAAAGTTTTAAATTTCTATGTTTCCTATTGTGTTCGTTTCATGAAATAAATGAATAAGATAATTATTTATTTAAGAAATATTTTCTATAAAAAAAATGTACAGATTGAAATTGTCTCTTTCAATTTAGGCAGAAGTATATGTCAAACAAACGATACTTTCTCTCGAGTTTGCGGGCAACTGCTTTAGCTCGATGGTTAAAGTGTCAGTGTAGCACCTGTAATGTCCCAGGTTTGCTTCTGGATGCCTGCCATACACACAGTACTACATATATAATACAACTACTGTATATACTCGCGTATAAGCCGATCCGCGTATAATCCGACCCCCTAATTTTAGGACGAATTTTTTTCCAAAATCGGAAACTCGCGTATAAGCCGAGTTGTATTTTCGTACATGAAAAATTCCGATTAAAATCGGCAAATCCTCGACAAAAGAGTGAAATTTTAACTAGAAAAATAAATATTTAAGCCTAGAAATTAAAAGTTTAAAGAAAGTGGCTGGAGAAACGGTCTTCCTCGAAGTTCGCGACGATTCATCCGGCTTAAAAGTATGTACCACTCGCAATGTTCTGGTGTCTTTCAAACCTCCATCGGACTTCTTAAATTAAATCTACCTTATTACCAATTAAAATATTTTAAACCACAAACTTAAATACCAAAATGTGCAATTTCTAATACTTAACATCGTTTTGTAAAGATTTAAAAACTTAGAAAACATCAACTTTCTGTCAACATCGTTGACTACTGTCGCTATTAAATACGGATGAGCATTTTTTTTATCCATCTCGGACGGAAATACTACTACTTTATAGATGAATATATACTTCTTATTAAAATATTTAGTTTTTAATTACGAGATAAATGACATGAAAGTAGAACTTGAATTCGCCCGATTAGCAACCCCGATTTTACCGCTTTAAAGTCAATTCCATCCAAAATACTAATGAAACAACTATTAATATCTGTACATAATATTATCAAGGAATAAAATCTGCATTGGGGAAATAAATTTTGTTTAATTATGGCAATCAAGCAAGAAAGACATTGACTTTAAAGTGGTGTCATTCGTTACGCACGATGTCAACTTCTTAGTCTTCCATCCAAAATTCTATTAAAGTAGCTTTTACTAGCTTCATAAATTCTACAAACCAATTAAATATTAATCAATATATATACTTTTTATTAAGTTAAACTGATTATTTATGTGAGTAGTTAAATTTTGCGTCACGATTACGCCGCGATGCGCAGAACGATTTTCAGTCAGCACGTGACGCACATTCTCGATCTCGGAAATGTGTCGCCGCGGTTCAGAAGAATCCGCTAATTTAAACTTTTCTCCTTTTCCCATTTTAGGCAAATTATATTAGAAATTTTAATGACCCGCGTATAAGCCGACCCCCCTATTTTTTGATGAAAATTTTGACTTAAATTTCTCGGCTTATACGCGAGTATATACGGTAACTAAAAAAAATGTAATAAATATTACGATAACATTACCTAAAACTACCATTCTAATTCTTTTTCCAGTCTCTGTTCTGCTTCATAACCCTTGTGTACGTTCACGTTGTGTTTGTCCAAACTCCCATGACATGTCTCGATGGCTACAAAGATGTTTGGCAGCGCAATGGTATACTGCGTGTCGAAGTCCTGTCCGGCAAAAAGAAGGAAAACTACACTCTACAGGACTCCTACTGGAAAGAGAAAACTCTGCGACTGCAGCACTTTGACGGGCAGTCGTACTACTTCTACACTGAGCAGGCCGTGAAAGAGGAGGGCTCGGAGAAATCCGACGAAGCTGTCGTTGCTGGAACAAATGTTTCGATAATGAAAGGGGATGTTCTGGATGACACTGTTTTCGACAAAGCATCCTATTTTGAGTCGGACGAGTTCAGAGAAGGAGATGAGGAGGCGAAAGGGTCGGAGCTTGGTAAAGTGATTGAAGATGAGAATTTCCAGCCTATTTTGGATGAGTCAATTTTGGCCGGTAAGGAGGCGATGTGCTTTTATATAAGTCCATCTCTTGTGTTGTCAAATCTTGTAATTCACTTTTAACCCTTTAGTGCATAATTTAACTCAAGAGCTCCAATGCTCTTGACACAGTGTTCACTCTAGGCGTTTTTTGAAGGACGGTCCGCTCTGCCCGCCCTTTTTTTCATTACGTTAGCGCCCTCATGCCCCTTTTTAAAAATTGCTGCCCTCTTTTAAAAAAATTCCGCCCCTCTTGCCTTTTTCACTCAAGCGCTCTTGCTTCTTTAGCTGTTTTTAAAAAAGGCATTGATTTAAAAAAAAAAATTTGCGTGTAAATTGGAATTAAGTGAGTTATGACAGTAAAAAACCAAACTTCTTTTTAACTACGCGTGTTGTGCAATCGCGATGATTCCGCAGTAATTTCGATTTTATTGGTTGCCTGTACCCTCATACGAAATGATGTTTTTTTATTTAAAGTGAAGATTGTTTGGGGCGAGGTTACAATATTAGGGCTCTTATTACCAAATTTTAGATTTAAGTAGTCTTTGTATCAGTTTTGTAAATGATCTGACTGGGCTACTTACAGATTTGTTTTTTAGCGAAGACATTCATTTTTAAATGTCAAATTTTTGAGTTGAAGTAGTATCTTTATAAAGAGACAACAATTTTGTACGAATATTTCTTTCAAAATAAGCCCCGAACCATCACCAATAGCCCAATATTCAGCTCTAGCGCAATATTAATCAACAAATCTGAACTTTTTTTTGTTTAGCTAATGGTCCGATGTATCAAAAGGTGGCCACGCCACTCTAATTTTTTTTTTAAAAAGTGCCCTTTTAAAAATAAGAAGGGCCTTTTCAAAAACGGGGTGCCCTTTTACTGTCAACAGCGCTCTGCCCCTTTTTATTTCTGGAGTGAACACTGCTTGACAGTTAAACTCAAAAAGATTAGTTTTTAAAATAATTATTCATCACTTAGTAGTTGGAAATAATTTTTATATATAAATAAAGCTTTTCTTTTATTAAGTACATAACGATCAACAAATGTTAACTGACTTAAAGTGATATTATGTAATAGATATTCAAAATATAGATATTATGTAATAGATATTCAAAATATAGATATTATGTAATAGATATTCAAAATATAGATATTATGTAATAGATATTCAAAATATAGATATTATGTAATAGATATTCAAAATATAGATATTATGTAATAGATATTCAAAATATAGATATTATGTAATAGATATTCAAAATATAGATATTATGTAATAGATATTCAAAATATAGATATTATGTAATAGATATTCAAAATATAGATATTATGTAATAGATATTCAAAATATAGATATTATGTAATAGATATTCAAAATATAGATATTATGTAATAGATATTCAAAATATAGTTGTCAAACTTATAGCTGGATGTAGTATTTAACAAACTTGTTCTTTTACCTTACAGCTGATCCTGATGGTGCATATATAATGGAATTTTCCTTGGAATACGGGTTTCTGAGGCTGAGGCCTTCAAAAAGACGAGACCTCAATATATCTGTCACATTCGTTGTTTTGGGTAATTTTTTGCACTTTTTGTATATAATTCAAACATTGTGATTTTCCACTTTAATTTTTAATGCATATTTCCTAATAATATTTTCTAAGAATTTATATAAATTTCAATATTTTTATTCAATTATTATATTATTTTTATCAATATTATTTCAAATTTACGGGATTAAAGACATTTTGAAATCAAACATTTATATGAAATACATCTAATATATACTAAATTTAATTGAAGATTCCTTATTCCTTAGTGTGAAAGACAATGATGAATTATTTAAAACCGTTTTTGATTTTGATTTGCCATATCTTGTATGATTTGACAATATCACCTAAGATACTTCTTTGAAATTTTTTTGTTTTGGAAGTTAACTAGAATATTTAAAAAAAACATTTCGGCACCTTTTTATTTATAAAATTAAAAGCAGTTGATAGTTAGATATGTGATTATCTAGACATATTTTTGGCCTATTCCTATTGTTTCATTGAGCATATGTTATCATTATCACATTAGGAGTAGAATTTTTGCAAATTATCAAAGCTATTTTCGTTGTATTTTCATATTCTCACTTATAATTTGATTTTGTTGTAAATTTTTCAATAAATCGTTAAATATTGTAAAATTTTATAAAAAAGGTTTTTTAATGTTTTATGAATAATTTAAATTAGTTTTGGAGATTAAAATAAAAAGTGATGTTTAAATTTTTTTTCAGACCCTGAAGTTGATCAGTGCTTTGGGGGCAGTTTTAACCGATTCCTCTTGGATAACTTTCTTGGATATGACAATGTACTTTTAGCAAGCATAAAAAAGATGGCCGAAAAGAAAGATCAGAAAGGTTAGTACTATTTTTAATACTTAATTTTGGTTAAATCATTTTAAAAATTAGCTCAGAGTTTTCATTAAAGTTAGTTGCATGTTTTTGTTTGTTACACTAAAACAAAAGAAGGGAAACAAAAATATTAAATTGCTAAAACAAAGTTTGGCCTGGGTGGTAAAGTTTAGGATTTAAGATATAAAAAAAAATAAATGACTGTATGGCTGCAACTGGATTCATTGAAAGAATAAATTACTTTATCAGTGATTTTCGTATTAAAATACATCTTCAAATATCTTTACTTGTTGTTGTGCTTTTGTGTTGCTTTAAAACAAATTTACAAACTTAACTGCATTCTTCGTAAGTACCATATTAACACATTCGCTGCCGAGTGAGTTAAATACAACTCACGGTATATTGTGTTTGGAAGTCGCTTTAGTTGTGTATAACTCGCATAGAATGCATTAAAAAGTAGTGTGGTCCTAAAACCACTTAATTTATTATGTGGTATTTAACGTATTAACAATTTAGCATTATCTATTAAATCATTCATCCTATATCACATTTTTAGTGAACCCTTACCAAAAGCCCTATTTAACTATGGTGATAGTATTGGTGTAATCGATAAAGTTTTTGACTAAAGATGGCTAGGTTTTTGTATTGTTAGTTGCAATTAGCAAGAAATTGTCATTCTTCATAATGACTAATTATTAGTTTTCAGTTGAATTTTTAACAATTCCTGATTTTTTTTAATGTTTTATTTGAATGAATACTACACACATATCAAAGTGTATATAACTTTGTTTTAATTTGCATCTTTGAGTGTTATACAAATAACTTTCTTGTCATTTAAAAAAAGTTATTGATTAGAATTTTTGAAGAGCAACTTCTTTTGCAAAATTAGTTCATCTGAATGACCTTGACACAGAAATCAAACATGAAATTTTGGTGTGTTCGGTAAATTTATATCAATATGCAATAAAACCTATACTATCCTAAAAACTACAGCAATATTTTTAATATAAAGTAAGTTTTATTTGATTTCGACATGTGAAGTAATTAACATTGTCCCTGTGATTACCGGAAAAAGATGCAGGGGAGAAAACCTTTGCCTGGAAAGCACAAGTAACGTGATCTGGACTCTGTTTACTTCTTCCTTGATTGAAACGCGACATGTTCATAACATCTGTTATCAGACTCGAATCGATTTACTCTGAGACTGAATTTTTTTTCCTAAAACATCAAGTATATTGAATATTTGAATTGTTCTGATGTCTATTGAGGTTGCATGAAGACAAAAGAACTTTCACTTATATGGGTGAAACACACATCTTTGATTTTTAAAATTGCTTAAATTCATTAGATATTTCTTTCGAAATTGACAGATATGCTTCTAATTTTCAATTTCAATTAGTTCTTTAGGTTCTTGATTTTTATCAGCTACCAGAATCGGACGAATTTTCACCATTCAAAAATCATCATTTTAGCACGACAGTTTTTCCGATTTTATTTTTATTAAGCTATTTTGAAAGATTTTCTATTTGAGAATAAGTTTAGTAAAATAATATAACAGTATTAAATTAATAATATATTTTTTGTTAAAAACAGTTTTGTATCACTTTTAAATAGCTTGTATTTTTTTTTTGGGGGGGGGGGGGGGGGCACAGGAAGTATTACATTAGAAATATTTTAAAGACAGCTCACTGAAATATTATGATTTTAAAGAAAATGTAGTATAAAATTTTTTCTTCAAAATATGTTTAATTCATGCAAAATATAGTTTGGTTGCGTTGTTTATTCTTTGTATAGGATTTGTTCGAAATGCTGTATTGGATATTGAATATATATTTATCAATAACTGGACCAATGAGAAATCCTACATTACTGCAGGATTTGTTATGATAATATTTGTAAGTATATTTATCACACTATGTAAAACATAGAATAAAAATATATTGTATTATAGTTAAAATTTCGATGTTATTTTTTGTGTGTAACATGTGTTAGGTCTCTATAGTCATATGTGTAAACTTGTATTGGGCTCATGGGCCTTAGCCCACCCAATAATTTGAAAAACTGGCTCAATTTCCTTAAAGTTTATCTTTTATTAAAATTTAGAGCCAAGACCCCCCAATAATTCTGAAATCTTTACGCCACTGTCTATAGTCCAAAATATAACAAATTGTCTTGTATCTTTCAATCCAATGTCTCCAGAAAATATAATGCCATAATAACAGGGTTAAAACACACCTGGGAAAACCAATGAATTGTAAGGTAAATTGAACATTTAAAATAGTTAGAAAAGTCAAGGAGGTTTTAAAAGAATTAAATTTTAATTCAAGGAATTTGCCCTTATTGGCATAATTTTCTTCTGTTTTTGAAGCATAAACTTGAAAATTATTTCTGTGTTGCTTGATTTTTGTACTTTCAGTTGATATGTATATATGTACTTTTATGTACTTTTAGTTGCAAGTACTAAATTCTGAGAAGTTAATATGAATTTCTTTGTACATAATTCCTGGTATCAAAATATTAAAAATCTTTAAGAAAACAATGTCTGGGAATTTTGACCATAATCTTGAGTTTTTGCTTTGTGATAAACAAATTCGGAATGCAAGCTATTACTGGCCATGGGACACAAACTCAAGGCCAAAATGTATTTTATGATAATACGGTTTTTATTATAAATTTAATTTTGCAGTTTAATAGAAAAGTGTAGCAGTGTATAGAAAAGTGTGAAAGTGTAACTGATTTATGGCTAATATAAAATAATAGCAATAAATCTGTATGTGTCGCAATAGATCAACAGTTTTGTGATTCCTTATATTATACTGTATAAAATTTTATTTCAGACTTTAACTATTTCTACCTTGCTGCGACACTCTCATCATCAAATATTTATTGTAGTTGGTGAGTATTTTTTTTATTTCCCCTACATAAACAGTTGTTGATTATTTTTTATACCAATAATGACGACCAACTATTGGCTCTATGACTTATGACTTAAGGATGGGGGCTCCAATTGGAGCAAGCACTGCGACCGGAGGTCTATTGTACTTTCCCCTGGAATAAATCTTTGATCACTTAAGAAAAGAGATCCGTAGCTGAAGCAAAATTCAGCAATGATCTAACAGGAATGTCCTGGAGCTCCCAAGACTCAAGTAAGTGACGTCTCAAGTTCTCGAACCTATGGGCGGAGAAGTCACATTCACAGAGAATATGTACAACAGTTTCATCATTATTCCTACATCCCCTACACAAAGAGTCATCCTTAACCCTCATAATAGTTAGATGCCTTCTGAGAGTACAATGCCCAGTTAACTACTGGCTCTAAGTCCGGCAAGGTTAATCCAGTGTAATGCATCCTAACAGCTGTCTTTTAAAACTACGGATTCCTGAAGAATGAACCATCGCTTCAGGTAAAATATTATACAATTGGCTGTTTGCCATCAACATCATCTGATGTGATAAATTTAAATAGTTGAATAAGGTCCTATTTAGTCATTCTCTCCATGAGTATATACATGTTTAATGGCCTGTCTGTATTGCTCATTCCCGAAGTGCCCTGAATCAATTTCGTAGCCTTATGTTTAGCCCCTTCTGACAAATTAATATATTTTTTAAGATAAGGTGACCAAAATTGTACTACAAACTTATGATGCGGCCTAATCAACCTCCTATACAATGACAATATTACATTTTTAGAATTATCTGATACATTCCTTTTAATAAATACCGATATTCGATTAATATTTGTATATCTTAAATAATCTGTTTTAACTATTGCTTATTTAATTTCTCCATTTATATTGCCATGTACACTTAAAACGGAGTTTTGACTCTGTCCAATTTTGATCCGTCAAGTATAATTTTAAATGTTCTAATAAATATTCATTTTAAGTTTTGGTTATGAACCTCAGTATTGAAATTTTATGAGTTTGCATGCTATTAGAAACATTAATGCAAAGTATATTTAAAATATATTGTATCTCTACTTTAAATAATTGTTGATGTTCGTAAGTTACTCTAAATTTATATAGTTAATAGGAATAAATATATATATATATATATATATATATATATATATATATATATATATATATATATATATATATATTTCATTTCTTAAATGGTTATTGTAATTTTGTTATATTTTATTATACTTCATTTTTATTTTATATTTAAAAATTAGTACAATAACTGTGAAGTGTATGAATAAGGCATTCACAGGTGTACAATAATGATATTTAAGTAACATCTTGCAGTCTGTTTTGTAAAATAACATCTTCGAGGTCACAGATTTGCCATTGTCTTGCATTGAATTTGCAGTGTTTTCATGGAAACAAATCACAAAGAGAAATCAGTGATCTTGAAGTCCCTATTATAAATAAAATTACTAGTGTTCAAAATACGTTATATATTGTATTTCCTTATTTATGTAAGACATTTTATAATTTTGGTTAAGTAAAATTATTTTTATTTTGTTCTCAGCTTTTGGTTATTGATTTTTTTCATGTTCATTTTAGTGCCTGAAATTGGAAAAATTGTACATTAAACCTTGTAACATACCAATTTGTTTAACAATAAGTTGGTAAGAACTATCTTTTGAGTAAGGATTACATTTTCAGTTTTTTCTCTCATTTGCAGGGTTCTGGATGAATTACGTTATTGCGACTTTCGGAAGACCCCGAATAAATAGTTAGTGTTTTTACCCTTTGGTGTTTTTCAAATTTTTTTTCTTCATTAGATAGTTAATTAGGTTTTTTTAATCCTTTACTTTTGTATATGGACTCTGAATGGATATCATAGACTTAGCAGACCATTCAAGTCTCTCCTATTAATGAGAAAAATAACAACCTTTTCTCTTGTCATCTTGTTTCAACATGAATTTGATGGATTTAAACACATTAGCAGTAGTTCTTTTTGAACTTGTGTACTAAACTTGTTCTTTTGCTAACCTTTTCTTTTCAAACTAGCAAGATCAAAGCAGATTTTTGTACTCAACACACCTCTTTTGTATGTCTTGTGTCCATTTATGTATTCACTATAGCGTACCAGCCAACTTGTGCATGGCACTGTATGAATTTTTCTATGGTTATGGGTTGTGTGATTTATCTTATAAAATTATATGGATATTGGGGGATTGCTTTCATTTTACAAAAATATACTATTTTGGCCACCAATCTAGAATGTTAAAGGTAGTAAAGACCTTTTGAAGACAACATGACAGCTATTTCCCCTTGATTTTTAGATTGATTCTTGAAAAATAATTAATATTTTTATTTGATATTTGGTGGACTGTATGCTGCTACTCTCTTTTTTTACAGTACTTAGAGTATAAGAATTCTCACAGTTTTGTAGCATGAAATGTAATATTTAAACAATACTTCCTACATAAAAGTTACAAACAAGATTAAAAAAAAGTTCTCAATGTTATGCCTATATAATTTCATATAAACCAAGTTATGCAACGACCAGTTTACCCACACAATATTTATTTTGTTAAAACTGGCTTTTTAAAGCAAACTGATGAAAATCCAGGCAGCAATAATGTCCCGTTTTGCTACTTATTTTTTTAAGCATAGAAAGTGAAACCCTGGGCTTCCAATTACCAGTGTTCTCTCTAGGCGTTTTTTGAAGGGCGGTCCGCCCTGCCCGCCCTTTTTTCATCTCGATAGCGCCCTCATGCCCCTTTTTTAAAAATGCTGCCCTCTTGCCCTTTTCAGTCAAGCAAAAGCGTCCTTGCTTCTCTAGCTGTCTTTAAAAAAAAGGCACCAATTAATTTTTTTATGTAAATTGGAATTAAGTGAATTATGACAGTAGAAAATCAAAGTACCTTTTAACTATGCGTGTTATGCAAATGCGATGATACCGCTGTAATTTCGAGCACAGGGCATTTCAGGAGTCCTATTGGTTGCCTGTGCCCGTATATGAAATGCTACGTTTATATTTTTTGGAAGAAAAGATTATTTGGGGCGAGGTTACAAGATTAGGCATTTTATTACCAAATTTTGGATTTAAGTAGCCTTTTCATCAGTTTTGTAAGGGGTCTGATTAGGGCTACTTACATATTTGTTTCTTAGGGAAAACATTAATTTTTAAATGTCAAATTTTGGATTTTAAGTAGTATACTTCATAAAAAGACCTCAATTTTGCACGGGTCTTTCCTTCGAGATACACCCCGAAACGTCAACAATAGCACAATATGCAGCTCTAGCGCAATGTTAACCAACAAATCGGAACTTTTTTTTGTTTGGTCACGGAACCCATGTGTCAATGGATGGCTACGCTTACCCCAAACTTTTTTGGAAAGTGCCCTTTTAAAAATAAGAATGCCTTTTTAAAAGCAGGGTGCCCTTTTACTGCCAACAGCGCCCTGCCCCTTTTTATTTCTAGAATGAACACTGCAATTACTATTTAATTTTTTCAATTTGTGTTTTAACCTGTTGTTGCATAACATAGTCCATATATAAGATAGTTTTACATTCGCTAAAGCAGCATTGTAAGCTTGAAAGAAATACTTTTTTTTTTTAAAGAAATGTAATATTTAGTTAGCAAAACTATATTTCTTTTCATTTCTAATGAAATAAAAATACTATTTTTTAAAAAATATTTCTTCAAAGTACAAAAATGTGCTTCAGAAAATGTAAAACTATCCTATATATATTCATATGAAATAATACATTAAGAACTTTTTTTTAATCTTGTGGGTAACTTATCTTAGAAGTATTTTTTATTGTGACATTTCATGCTACACAATATTTTTGAAAATACTTATATTATTAGTAGTTACTGTTTTAAAAAGAAGAAAGTATTATTATATATTTTGTTAAATAACAAATATAAATTTTAATTGTATTTTTTTAAAGAGTTAATATCAAATCACAGGAAAAAAGCTGTTATGTTGTCTTCCAAAGGAGTTTACTCCCCTTAATATAATAAACGCCCTTTTAAAAATATGCAATGTAGTTAAAAGCAGCACAAGCATTTGTATTCATACAGAAATTTGGTAGTCTAAAAAAATAATGTTTTTGCAGTAAAAAAATCATTAAAACTTCTATTATGCATATTTTACCAAACTTCCCATTAGAAAGGTAGGGATTTCTATAAAATGACTCTTTTATCAAAGTTTTTGAAAAGAATTTAAGCATTTTTCCACAAAGTTTTGCTACATCATTCAACCACTGATACCGTATGTCATATCATACATGATAAAATCACATATGATAGACCCCCCCCCCCCCCTCCCTACACACACAAAAATGCTTGAAAAAATGATTCTTGGTGACCCATTTTTGAATATTAAAAGAGTCATTTTTCATATTTGACACAAGTTAAATTACAAGATTATGTAATATTAAACATATAAATTAATTCAAGCATATAAAAAAAAAGTTTATGTATATATTTTTAAAAAGTTTGCTGGTATGCTAAAGTGAATAATAAGAATTAACACATATTTTAGGTTAATTTATTGCAGTTTTTAATTGTTTGAAAGAGTGCACTTGACAAAAGGTGGGTATTTGCTAATCTCTGCACATTCAGACATTGAAGCAGACTAAATGACTAGCCGCTCCGATGTTTAAAAACAATCGTTTTAAGAATAAAAAGCTTAAATAACAGTTCTTTATAAGAGAACAGAAATGTAGAGCAACTGTGAGTAAAACTGAGAAAATAGTTTGCAAGGAGCGAAATTAACGCTAGACCTCTAGACATTGCCGATGTTTTTTCCGGGAGTCCGATAAAAATTAAATGCTTAATACGTTCTGTCTTGTAAAAAAAAATTCAAGTTGAGAGCATGTGACCACGATTTTCTTACCATATTTACTCGCATATCAGCTGATAAATTTAAGTCATATTTAAATAAATTCATAATAAAATAAGTCATAATTAAAATCATTCAAAATGATAATATATTTGCCTAAAATGGGAGGAGGGGGGGGGGGGGAGGTTGGATTCAAGAATATGCACTGATCGCGTTTCCCTGATGCTATACAGGGCGTGTGCACCACGTGTGTTGATTGAATACTGTACTGCACATTGTGTCAATCTTTATGTAAAATAGTATACATTATCTATTCAGTATATATTTTAATAAATATTTCATTAGTTTATAGAATCTATGAAGCTACTAAACTTTACTTTAATAAGATTTTGAATTGAAGACTAAGAAGTTGAAATCATGCTTAGCGAAGGACGTCACTTTAAAGTCAATATTTTTCTTTCTCGATTGCAATAAGTAAACAAAATTTATTTCACCAATACAGATTTGATTGCTTGATATTATTATGTAAATATATTAATGGTTTTCTCATTAGAACTGACTTTGACATAATAAAATCGTGATATTGCTTATCCCCAAATTCAAGCTACCTTCAAGTAATTTATTTCATAATTTAAACTAAATATTTCAATAAGAAGTGTATATCCATCCATTATATTATTTTATTTATTAATATACTTGCATTTTCTTCCAAAATGGATAAAAACAAATGCTCATCCGAATTTAATAGTGACAGTGAACGATGTCAACTGAATACTAATTGATGTTTTCTTAAATCTTTATAAAACAATGTTAAGAATTAGATGTATATAAGTATTTGGTTATAAGATTTTATTATGATAATAAGGTAGATTTAATTTAAGAAGTTCAATGGAGGTTTGAAAGACACATGAACCAGTGGTACAAACGTTTAGGCATGAGGAATTATCGTGAACTTTGGGGAAAGCCGTTTCTGCTGTCACGTTTTTTAATTTTTGATTTAATCGGCTTAAATATTTATTTTAAGTATTAATTTTTTTTTTTTTTTGATTATTTGTTGATTTGAATCAGAATATACGGAAAAAAACTCTGCTTATACGTAATTTTTCAATTTTGGACAAAAAATGTGAAAATTGTTTGAGTCAAGTAAAATTTTTCGAAGTCTAGTACTTTTAAATCATTGCTATGTGGAAGTCTAGTGTACATTTTTCTTAATTTCGCGCCCTGGTTTTTAAAGAATGTTTTGCACCACATGGGCGAGCGTGATTTAAATATGTGCAAAAGAACTGGAGATAATTTTAAATTGCAATTATTTGATATTGACTTAACCCCTTCTTGAATGGTGTTGTGTGTCATGCGTCCTGCCCGTTTTGTCTCCAGGAGACCGTACGGGGCAGACCATTTAGAACAGATGGAGACCCATGGCCAAGCAATTAGAATTCAGTATAGAACATAAAAAAAAAACTTTTTTTATTCTTGAAAATAAATGTAACGGAATTTTTTTTAAAAAATCGGCTACAAAGGGGTTTTTTCGAAAAGAAAAATTATAGGTACTTAGATTTTTATCTTCAAAATTTTAATTCTTCTTATTTTTTTCTTGATTTACATAGTTTACAATTCACTATATAAAGTATTCTTGAAATAAATGTCCTATTAGTTGTAGTGAATAGAAAATACAATTTTAACCAAAATGTTTGAGAACAAATTGCTTTTATTGTTTTTTATAAACTTAAAATAGTTATTACTTATTTTACTTTTAGTTTAGTATTGTTATTTTATTCTCTATTTAAAACTTATCAACTGTCAAATAATTTTCGTTATTGGTACGGTTTTGTGTATGTGATGATGTGAAAATGGATTCTATTTTAATTATTTAAATAGGTACATTAAACAAAATTTTCTGAAATTGTCTTTCAACCAAATGTAGTATCCCATCAGAAAGAAATTTTGATGGTTTGATGAATTGCTATTGTAATTTCATAGTTCTCTATAAAATACCTTTAACTTGAAATGTTGAGATATTGTTCACTTAAATAAAATAAAATCAATTGTTTGGCATTTCACATAGACTATCTTTAAGTGAACTGTGTGTTATTGAAAGAAATGTAAAGAACAAGGAAAATTTATGAAAATTTGCTTGTATATAACATCCAACTTTGAGTAGGGCATATGCTATCATATATATTATTTCCATAGTCACAAGGGAGTTCTTATTTCAATACCATAACATTTTAAGATCCCTTTTACACTCAGTGAATGTTCACTAGTGGGGTATAAAAAAAAAGAGTATTTTCCCAGAATAGTAGCGAATCTTATGTACATCTCCTAAATACCAACGTGTTTAGTTTCTTGTGTATTCTGCCATTATGATGTTTAAAAAAGCAATTGTTCAGTTTTATTTTTGAATTTTTTAAAAAATTTAAATATTTTGTGCTGTTGAATGTGTTAAATTGTTTTCACTATGAAATATTTTAATTTGTATTTCTAACACTTCTTTTGAAAATTTGAAATCTTAATATTAACTTATCTTAATGTTCTATTCACATCTTTTCCCCCTAGCCATGATGTCTTTCTTAAATTTTCAAGATTCACACACAAATCTTTAGTCTTTTAGACATCACGGAATGATTTCTTTGGAGAACTTTCTTCTTATTTTTGATCCTGTTTAATGAACTAAAGTCTTGCGATTGGATGGCACAATTTGGAAACAACATAGTTAAGAATTGTGAAGTAACTACTTGATGTTAGAATATTTAACTCATTTTTTAACAGTTTTTTTAATACGTATGTGATTGTTTTTTATTCAAGAATAAATGCAGAATTATGTTAATACCAATCCATTTTCGCAAATTTATGAATGAGACATTTTGAAATTGAGATCTTCACGTGTAGTCCAATCTCACAATTTTATTTGTTATAATTTTTTTTTTTTGTAAAATTTATTTACTTTTTTAATATTTCATAAGTAAATGTAGTCCCAGTTTTAAAATGAGTATGTTTTAATTAACATTAGCCCTTAACTAATATAAATTAGCTTTACCATTGTTGTACGTTTTCATTTTTACAGCTAATTTTTTCGATGTAGTGTGGCCACGCAACTTGATACCCTCGTCTGGAGCTCCTGTGCTCACTGTGATTCTAGCTTTGGTTGGTAAGTTCAAAATAAATTTTATTCTTAAATTGTACATCTATTATTCACATCAGATAAAGTTTGCCATACTCGTGGAAATAAAAAAGTTTAAGTAGGGGAGTAAAATATAAGCCATCTAGTTTCAATACCAGATAAAACTAGTTTTCGAATTTTATTATGTCATTTATTTTTAGCTTATACCATTTAGATATTAAGCATATAAATCTATCGATAGGCGAAGTCGCAATGTTTCACAGCAACTAGATGATATTTACTTTGCTGTGTGAAAATAAAGGTTCGTTGCAAAACCAGATAAGTAAAGAAATCTGTTTCAAACACCAAATTGAACAAGATGCGCTTAAGCTGCTTCTATGCACCGATAGCAGTGCAGTAGTCAATCTACATCCCATAGCTAGGTTGCAAAACCAGATAGATACAAAAGAATTTTTAACTCCCTCAAAGTAATACTTATACATAGCTAAAATTTGGTTAAGACCTGTGTCTATCTAATACAAATTTGTAAAAAAAAGAAGATAAAACTCTTCCATAAATAATGCACTTGATTGGTTTCTCTTGAAATTTTTTCAAAAGTTCTCCATCTAGTTTAGAGACTAGGGGCCTAAGTATTCACTTGGGGCCCAAAAGTATTCACGAACCAAACCTTACGGTATAGTGTGGCCTGCACCTACCTAATATATATTTACTAATTGTAATTAAACATTTTATATTTTCTTTTCAGATTTTTATTTTAATTCCCTTCACTGTTTATTGTTTTAGGAATGGAAGCTGTGATGTCGGATTTCTTTCACGACCGTTCAATAGCCTTATACGTAATTGTGATTGTGTGGTTTGCCGACTTGTATGACGCTGTGTGCTGCCAGTCGGCTTTAGCGAAAAGACACTGGTTCAGGTATATATTTATATTTCTGGAATAATTGTGAAAAGTCCTATTTTTATAAAATATGAACATTTTCTTTTACTATATGTTTTTTTAACCCATGGAGGCTGAAGTGATTTTCGCAATGCAGGAATCTCACTTAACATCCCAACTAGGTTTGAAAACTGTAGTTTCGGTTCTTTGGTATAGCAGACAGCTCTTCTCTGGTTTTCTCTTATTCAACTTCACAATATATAACTTCACTGAGTTTTTTTTTATTCAACAATGGAAAGCTTTAACTAAAAGTCCCTGGATGTTAGTAAATTTTAGATCAATACATATTTATACGTATTCTGAAAGTGAAGAGAAATTGTAGGAAAGCAATTTATTTTATTTAATGATCTAAAGATGTCCTCTTATTGAAATACAAGTTTGTTTTACCTTTCAAATATGATGTGGAATTGTATGAAGTAGATGTATGAATATGTTTAGTCGATTTTTTTTAATGACAAAAAACTTTAAAATTAAAATAACGATACTGAAGTTCCATGCTAATCCTATGGAACTTTTTAAATCTCTAGGAAAGTTTTTATAAACTGATCTTTTTCTGCTTGGTGTAAGAATCCCCATTGTAAAATGTTCTCTTTTGGAAACTTTAAATAACATTTATTGTACTAAGTTCTTTATATTTTTTCAAAAATGTTAATGCATTTTAAAGGAAATAAACATTTAATGTTATTTCCCAAACCATTAGTTTTGATAAGTATTGTGAGATGGAGTAGGAAATTAAAAACCGTGTGTGCTCCTAGAAAAATTGGGAGATCCCTGGCGGTGATCATCAGTGTGTAACCCCTCTCTCCCCCCCCCCCCTCCCAAAAAATAATGAAAGTGTTATTTAAATATAAAAAACTTCACTTACAAAAATTAGTTTAGGTTTTATTTCAACTTATGGTAGTTTTAGAGATTGCTGGGTGCAGTTGAAGTGAAAGTTGTTCTTTTGTACATTTTGATAGAGGGTAATAAAAGATTGTGTTTTGTATCAGATATCAACTCTTTGCACTCAAGAAGCATTTTTGATATTAACATTTATTTTTTTATGAAAATTATTTCCTGTTCTTTTTAAAAGTGTATTCTTTATCATGTTCTTTTATGTTTAGGGATGATAATTTTAATTATAAAAATAAAAAAAGTTATGCATGAAGCTGAATATTACCTAATCTCTATATACCAATCATATGTTTCGTAGTTTATGATGTTTGTTAACAAAAACAGGGCTTATGAGGAGTTTCCATATGAAGAAAATTTTATATCACCCATATACTTGGTGCTCCTACATAACAAAAGTAATTTCTATTATAGTTTGCGAGAAAATAACTTTTTAAATTCAAGACTATTTTGTTTTTAATTTTTGTATTAAAGTTACAAGGGAAAAAATTACATGACATTGTTTTGGTGACTTAAAGGCGACATTCTTGTACAAAGTCCTCATGAAATATGTTGATATCCAAGTGATGCCATAGTTAGATAAAGAACAAGCAAACCAAAAAAATATTTTTTCTTTTCTTTTTGAAGAAGAACATGCAGTTCTTGATCAATTTGAAGAACAGTGAACAAAAGTGCTATTTTGGTGACTGCGAATCACACATTTAATGGTTAATTTCCAATCACCACCAAAGAGTTAATTATAGCAAACAAATGACACAATGAAAGTATGAATTCATGTCTTTTTTTTTTATCTTTGTAGGTTCTTTTACTTGTACCACTTCCTATTTTATGCATATAACTACAAGTTTGGTGGAGTCTATTGGCCACTAACATTGACAACCTCTTGGCTATTTACTCTGGTTAGTAGAAAGTTTTTTTAGTTCATATTTTTAAATGTATTTATTGAATATTAATTTGAAACCTGATATTTCTTTATAAAATCATTGAATTTTTATCGACCTATTATATTGTTAAAGCCATGTTTAGTAGTTTTGTGTTACATTATGCAAGTTGTTTTTTTAATAGAACATATTTTCTTGATTTTACATGTGCTTTTTGTTCATTAAGAATGTGCAATATATATGATTTATTGCCTACTTCACAGTTAAATACCCAGTAGCAGAAAAATTCTTAACAGTCTGCGACAAGATTTTAGTGAATAAGATTTGTCTGCAACTTAATTTATTATATAACTATTGGTATACCTTTCTTGAGCAAGAATTAAAGAGAGAATCTGAGCAATAGTATTACTTGGTTATTCACGTTTTTTTTTCATCATTTCTAGATTATAAGTATTCAGCACCTAAATAATAAAGTACCATTTATTTAAATTTTTAACATCTTTATGAACAAACACATACCCATTTATTAAATAGTTTCAGCATTTAAAACAAAAATTCCTTGTATTAACAATCTATGGAAAGGACAATACAAATTACAATTTTATTTAATTGTTAAAATTTATAATTGAAACCAAAGAAAGATTATTTTCTGAATTGCCTTGGTAAATTAAAATTGGAATTATAACTTTAAAAGTATGGTAACTTAATTAAATTGCAGCAGAGTCTATACTGGAAATAAAAAAGAAAAGGGTGTAAAAGAAAGCATTTCTTTTTTTATCTGCTAGTACTTTAATATGCCAGTCTCAAAATTGCAAAAATTAACTTCTAAAGCAAGTTAAATTATTATTTATTATGGTTTTAGACATTCATATAAGTTTCATAACATGCATGTCTGATAAATCATGCTTTCCTTTTCATTGAAAAATAGGCATAGTGAATGAAATTCAATGCAAACTAACTAATTGCAAACTAATGTTAAAACTGTAATTTTACATGTAAAATAATCATGACATAAAATCAAATATTTTGTAGTATAAGTTTATTTTAAAATACTAGAATTCACACAACATCCTCAGGAATGTTCAAATATTCCAATTTATAAAAATGGCGGAATTAGTGAAGTCCGATTTTTGACGAACTTGGTATAACTAATTGGTTCGCAATAGTAAAAACAATATATATAAATAAATTAAAACTAAAGAAATGCCTTTCAAAGCAAGAAAACTGGCTTTAAACATGTAGTAAAACAAGTTTTCTGCCTTGAAAATCGGAAAAGCCACCGGGCTAAAATGCTGATTTCGGATAAAATCGGCAACTTTGGTTAGCTAATAATAATCAAATTCCTAACAAACTTAATAAACAATTTAGAAAACCATGTTAAAGCTAGACAAAAATTAATAAATATGCAAATGTAATGCATTTTTAGTCACCAAAATCGGAGTTGAAATCTGTATTGCAAATAAAATTGTAACCGTATATTTATCTTTTTATTGAACATTTGGCTAATTGGTCTTACTAAGTATTCACCATTTTATTTAGTGGGAATTTAATATTGGTACTTATTACAATTCTCTTTATTGAACTAAAAAAAACTGCCCTTTTACCTTTTTATCCGTTATCTGAAAATTTTCAGCATGATAATTGTGAGTACAGATCTAAATTAATTACAGATAATTACATATTACATACAGATCTAAATTAATTTCTACATGCACATTGCAAACATATTGTCTTAATTACTCACAGTCACTACTTTTTTAACACACAGAAATTTAACAATTTTTGCTAATTGCACTTGTCAAACTATTTCAATCTGAAGCTATTTAAAACCATTTACATTGCATATACGTTAATGTCTAGACATTTTAGTCGAAACTTTTAGCCAAGTTTTGATTGTACAAAGTGTGTATTAAATGTGATTGACTCATGGATGAGATTCTTCCGGGTTTTTTCCCCTAAAAGAATTTCCGTTTAAAATCAATATAAAATAAATTAAAGTATAAAAAGTTTTAAATAAAGAAATTTAATATATATTTATTAGTATGGTTAATAGTCTTTACTTAGAAGGCCTTCACAGGTAACTAAAGGACACTCTTCCATACTATTTTCAACCATAGGAGATTGTCAATTTATTTTTAGCAAACAGCACCTTACCTACCCTAATACAATCCTTTTATATGTTGTTGAACTTTGTATGAAATCGTGGAAAAACGCATAGGCTGAACAATTTTTCTAATTTTGTGTGAGCTCAATAGCTTGGTTAAAGCAAAAATTTATATTTCCGTGCAGGCACGTAGGTAAGGGGGGGGGGGGGGGTAGGGGGTTCAAACCCCTCCCATTGTTAGTAAAATAAAAAAAAATTAAATACCGAATTACTGTCAAAATCATAAAAATAGAGATTTTATTGGGGGGGGGGGGGTGCCCCATTGTTGTGCATGGGGTATTGAGACCGAAACATGATGACGTCATGTTATGTTTAATTTGAAATAAAGATAACAAAGGGAATAGATCGTCAAACGGGGTCGTAAAATAACACTTAACAATGACAAGACTAAGATGCTCCAAGACCACATAATTTCGTTAATCTTAAAATACTTCAATATAAGTTGCCAGTTTATTCTAAAACAAAACCATCTCCCATGGGTTCTATAACGGTTTTTAATTTATTGTTTTGTTGGCCCGTGAAAATACCGGCTCTTTGAGTATTATCTAAATTTCGCGAAAAACAATCGAGCGTTTTTTTTCTTACTTTTTGTAAGAATCAACCCAGGACGCAGACCAGTCGGCTCGTATCGCCTTTTTTATGTTTATTTAATTCTAAAAATAGATCAGACACTCTTTCTTTCATCAAATATGTATACGAAACTTTTTACATTAAAATGTAGTATTGCGTAATCTATAGGCGCCGTACATTTGAGCATTTTCCTTCGGTCCTGGCATTTTCAGCGTTATTTCGTAAATAAATCTTGTTTTATTACTCTTTGCGGTTCTGTTCCGTTCGACACCCCCCCCCCCCCCCCCCTATGGTAGTTTGGAATGGCGAGTTTTAAAAATCTCTGATTTGGGAACATTTAAGCCCAAAGAAATAGCAAATGAAAGCGAGGGAAGATTAAATTGCCCAACTTGCAAGATTAAACTTAAATTAGACCTCCGAACGGACACTGCATTGTACGCCGCTGCATATTGGAATATTGGCGACGGTTCGGGGCCCATCTCGAAGGAAATACCCGGGAAGCCTCGTATGCCTCGTATGTTTGAACCATGATCAGATAACGAGGACAACACCTGGCGCCGTTAAGTTGATAATTTTTTTGTTTCTTTTAGATCTTTGAATTAAAATGACCTTTACAATTTAAATTTAATTAATGGAAGTTAATATTTATTGGTAATAAGTAAATAATTTTCTCTGTATTAAATTATGTATATTTAATGTTTAATTTAAAATTAGCAGTGGGGATTGGATTGCACTATTCCATGCAATTTCGAGTGTTTTTACTTCCACTATACTTTAGATCATGTAGGCTTTATAATTTATATTATTCTTTACTAGTTTTGGTCAACTAAAACGCTTATTAGATCTTTAAACTATCATAACTATAAATTATCTAACTAATCGTTACCACACATATTATAAGGATTCTCAAACTTTAAATTTGTTCTCTAAATTTATTTCATAATTAAGGAGTGAGTTACTAATTTTAAAAGTACAGTTATTGACAACTGTTAAAAGTAGTTAATGACAGTGATAACTGTTGCTGCCTCGATATTCAAATGCCAACGTATTCCTTTTTACTAATGAAAATTTATAAATTTTTTTTGAGAAAAAAAAATAGTGTGTGTGGGGGGGGGGAGAAGTTTGTTGATGTTTTTTTTTTTGGGGGGGGAGGGGGTTTAAGTATTCGCCCTCTAAGGGGGAACCCCCCCATAAAAAACGGATTTCCTTAGGTACCTTAGCCCCCCCCCCTCGTGAAGGGGGGGGGGGGGGGGGGAGATTAAGTAAAGAAATCCGTTGCTCAGTCAGTGAACCCCCCCCCCCATGAAAAATCTATACCTACGTGCCTGTTTCCGTGTAATATTAAAACACAATTTCCAAATTTTTGTTTTATACTAAAAATATGAAGTTAATCACTTTATTTTCCAATGTAATACTTTTCTTAGTTATGTAAACTCAAAAGTTTTAGTAGTCAAAATGCCTTTCATGTATAATTTACCAAGATTTCTGTTTTCAGCTTTTTTGCATGTTGGCTAACTCATCCTTGTTGACTAAATTAAATTGTTTATTTTCAGCACTCGATGGTTTTCTTCTTCCACCACTATGAGTTGCCCCGTTTTTTGCATCTTGGCAATCGCGCAGCTACCCACCACGTAGCCGCTCATATTCTTCAGAATCGTGGCAACCCACCAGACGAGAGACCACCGGAAAATGAGGATTCGCCAGAACCAGACCAACCCGAACGGGATCCTCCTGATGATGCGTCCGCTGATCAATCTTCTGGTGTGGATGAATCAACTCCTGAAACTGAGGAGGACCAGGGCAGGAGGGATAATGACCAACCCAACTCCACAGATCAACCTGGCTCTGCAGATCAATCCAGCTCCTCAGATCAACCTAGTTCTGCAGATGAATCTAGTTCCACAGAACAACTTGGCAGTGCAAGTCACTTCTCCACTCGCCAAGCTAGCTCTGGAGATCAACATGGCTTCACAAGTCTACCTAGATTCACAGATCAACCTAAGTTCACTAATCCGTTAAGATCTACAGGGAAACCCACAGGTCAATTTCGATCTTCGGATAAATCTAAATTCCCAGATCAATTCTGGCCTACAGATCAATTTGGGTATACAGATCGACTTGGCTCCAGAAAGAAATTCAGATTCACTGAACAATTCAGGTCCTCCACCGATCAGTCCAACTTCGATTGTAAAGGTATGGAGCACATTAACTCTACGGATCATCACTACTGCATAGATCAGTCAGATTGTATGGATCAACCCAACTCTACAGATCAGTCATCTATGGATGAAAGTCTAGTCTCTACTGGAAATGCCTCAAGCTGCGATTGCGGAAGTTTGCATGGCAATTGCAGAATGTGCTCGCAAATGCCAACCAGCTTTGATGACAATTTTGTTCAAATCAAAAGGGATACTTTTCCTAAAGAAGTAGTTCCTTATCTGTCACAAAATGTGCATCCACGAGCTGTATTTCACTTGGATCCAGGGTCTGTGATCGCAAGCACCGAACTTCAAAGCTATCTATTTTATAATTTTGCTTACAAAATCCTTGAAAGATGTCAAGGTTCCACAAGTCAGAATGATGTTCAAGATACATCATCACTGCAGAAGTCTTTTAAACATTGTCTTGTGGATAAGCTTATCTTAGATGAATCCTTTCTAAAGTCTCCTAGTTTATGCTCAAGTTTAGTTTGTGAAAAGACGACTGTGCCATGTTTAAGCACTGAACAAAGATTTTATGTCAATGTTATTTAGTGTTAATTTGATATGTGATTTGAATATCTAATATATATTGTTGTAAATTTTGTATTATATTGCTAAACACTGTGATGCTTCAGAGTACTACTATAAAATGTCTATGTTCTTTTGAAGTGCTGTATGAAGAGTATTTTAAGTTATTCAATTTTAGACATGTCAAAGTTTAATTGTGGAGTTTCAATTAGTGGTCAAAAAATGTCTTTTCCATCTAGCAATGCACCAAATATGTAATGCCTAAATATGTAGTCTAATTGTAAGTTTGGTTTAGACAAATGCTAAATATAATTTTTATTTTTTTCATAATTCTTTTTGAATAGTTTATTTTGCAAAGATGCAGTAAAAATAATAGTAGTGTATGTCATTTTAACATTCTTTTTAAATAGAGAAACACTCAAATAAGTGCTGCTATTTTATGCGGCTAAAATAAGAGTTTTGACTTGCATCATTTTTCCGTATTATGAATTTGAATGAGGATAATGCGGATATGCTATTAATTCAATATTGAAAAAGAAAGTTACTTGCACCACTATTACTTTCACTGCCTCAAATAATCGAAACATTAAAAAAAATAATAGTTGAATATTTCTGCCAATATGTTCTTTGTACCATGAAAGAGATTAGTAAATAATGTGACATTGTTTGAATATTTTACTGCTATATTTTTTAGTTATGCATTTTTATTAGAATGTAAATTTAATAAAGTAGTTTGTAAAATAGATGTTAAAGACTATCAAAATGGTTAAATGTTATAAAACTTAACAGACCATGATTTTCATAATTTAATTATAAATTTATAAAAAAAAAATTATGCAGCATCCAAGTCATCACCAACAGTATCCCGAGTAGCCATATGTACCTGCCTGTTAGTTGGCTTATTTTTAAATCAATATATCGTCAGCTTAGATTGAAAATGTCGTAACTTTATACCACAGTTTTAGGAGCCGTCATTAAAGTTGCTTGCTGACACAATCCAAGCTCAACTCTTCCTATCGCTTCTTGTGTTTAAACAATTCCACATTTAAAAGTGAATGGATTGGATTTTGCATATTGAATCCATATATTAGATTTTGTTGGCAAGAAGTTTTTGCCACCAATTGCTAAATCTGTATTTTGAAGTTGGGAAGTTTTAATTTTAAGCCGAAAATACAGACTTTATTCATTAATTTTGGATAAAAGGAACGTATTCGCATCGCTGTCCGACATTTGCAATGAAGGATTTTCACAATTTTTGGTCCATGAAAGCATCGAAAGTAGTCTGTTGAACTTTTCCCAATGAAGATATTTTTGTTTTGTTTTAAATAAAATAATCATGTATTGTTTGAGAATGTATTCTTTTTTATGCCAATGAAGAAATCGCAATTTTTCTCCATAAAATAACATTTTGTGTATTGATATCCTTTTCTTTAATCCTTATGGATTTCAACCTAAAATTAATTATATTTCATATTTCTTTAAGGAAGTACCGTTTTTCTGGTGTCGCCATTGTGAATTGGCTCATATGTTGTATGGATTAAACGTGTATTTTTGGAAAGAAACGTAAGTGGAATTTTTTTACTTGCAGCTTTGAAAATGTCTTTAAAGTTAACCCACATTTTTAAAAGTATGCTGCCAAGAATATTTTAAAAGTAGCCAAGAATATTGAAGTTGGTGAAACAATTCCATTTGAAATATCATCATTAATATTTAAAATTAAATAAATGCACATGATTTAAGTAATTTTTTAAAGCTAATCAGAATTTTTTCAAAGTAAAATAGCAAATTGTTCAAAAATAATAAATTTATTTAAAAGCATAGTATTTAAAGTTTGACTTACATATATATTTCGTGCCCAATTATTTTTTTATTGTTAATGGAAAAAGGTGGTCTCTGTGCAATGTCTTAATTTTTAACTAGGTATTCTGTATCCACCTACAAGTTGGAAATCACTGTGTTATACGATAGCTTTAAATAGAAAGGAAAAACAGGTTTTTATGTGTTGAACTTAAAAACTTGTACAGAAGTGAATTTGATTTGTATTATGTATGGTAGTTCAATAGTCACACTTATGCATACATTTTTTGGGATGAAAGTAACAAGTTGTTTTTTGGTGTCAACCTTCATGTATATTTTAGTTTTGTCGAGTTTAATACAATGTTTGAATAAAAACATTAAACAACAATATCTTTCGAATGTGTTTTTGCACATCAACCTTTATTATTTCAACCTGCATTAAAAATATATTATTTCCTTGTTAATTTCTTTCAGCTATCATTTAAAGAAATTGTAAATATTTTCTCCTCAATATGCAATTCACTAGGCATTTCAATGTGTAGTCTTCCTTTTCTAAACAGTCAATATCAAGCTTGCCTAGTTTCCATTGAAATATATTTAATTTTAGTATATAATTTTTAAGAATTGTTTTCTTGATTCAGTTCAATTCTTTGAAACAAATTATTTTTATTATTAATCCTTTGGATTCGAGTAGCGACTCTTGTTACCAAAATAACAACCTGTTCTTCTGTTCCCTGTTCTTCAAAATGAACCAGAACTGCATGTTTTGGAACATAAAGTTTTTTTCAATAGTTTATTCTTTATCTAAATCCATTTAAAAGTATACCATCACTTGGACGGTATCAACTTATTTTGTTAACCCTTCGCACTCGAGTGTCGCTTGAAATTCCACACAACCACTTTAAAAAAAAAAAAAAGCATTGGACAAATGTCTTAAATCACTTAATATATGTTTTGTATACTGAAATTAACATTCAACTTCATGCATGACTTTTATTTTTATAATAATCCACCCTAAATATAAAAATTACACTATGAAGAATACTTCTTTAAATGAACAGGAATGGGATGTAACTTGCATAAAATGAGCGTAAATATCAAACATGTTCCTGGAGTTCTAAGTATTGTCTTTTAAGTGTTATTTTTTTTTTAAATTCTGTTTTGTTGACATTAAATATGTGTATTCATAATTGTCATTCTTGTATTTCTTTGTAAATCTTTATTTTTTAGATTGTGTAGTGGTAATTTTCTTTTGCAAAAATATAGGTTTAAATAATTGTAAAAGTCATTTCTACTACCAGCAAAGAAATCAATAAAATTAATGAAGTTACCCCTCTGGCATGTTAACGATAGCCCTCGTAGGTTTCTAGGAATTCCATAATTAAATTTTAAGAGTGCAATCAGATGGCAAAAGTGGAAGGATAAATAAACCAACTTGGTATATTGTTTTTGGCGAATTTGTTTCTACGAATTAGTTAACTTGCAACATGAACGCATTCCCCCACTTAGTTTATTTATAGAAATGTTAGTTTTTGTGTAGAAAATGATTTTCGAATTCCATCATATGTTTCAAATTGTTTTAATTTTTTATTATCTATTATCTTTAAGTTTATTCTTCATTTTTTAGTCACAAACAAAATCAAAGAAATATTACAATTGTGCAACATTATAAATTCTTTATTTTCGTTAAATTTAAATTCATACATTCACACAATGAGTCAGTTTTGTATTATAAAATACAATTTGTGTGTTGAAGTTATAAATGTTGTGAAAAAATTACAATATTTATTGTATTGAATAAAATATTTAAATGAATTAGAATACATTCTAATTCTGTAACATCTATTTATAAAAAGATTTTTACAATTGGACAGTCGGATTTATTACAAATAAATAATTTGCAAATTGTTTCTTTCCCTTCTTTGTTGTGTGCTTTTTTATATATTAAATTGTTCATATTCAACTTGGTTCAAAAAGAATTATTTTTCATGCACTGCAACGTTTCAGGTAACATTTAAATTATCCTTTTTTTAGCTACTATTTTCATCAATCCAAACTGTTTTTTTGAGCAACAAAGAGATGATGTCCAATTAAATTTTTGTCATCTTCACGTTGCAGGTTTCCCCTTTCTCATTACCTAGAAAAGAAACATTGACATATAATGAAATGTGTGTTTTTGAACTAAAACATGTACAGTAGACTCGATATAATAACGAAATGGTACTGTTACGAATTAAGGTAATTGTTAACCCGGAAGCAGAAACGCGACGTCGTACGTCGCCGACTTTTTCAAATGTCTGCAGACAAATTTTTGCATCATACGAATTTTTTTGTCTGTACTACTTCGGAACATTCTCTGCAGAGTTTTTAAATTTCTTCATTTTATAAATTGGAATATTCCTGAGGATATTGTGTGAATTCTAGTATTTTAAAATGGCAGTTTGTATTCTAGCATTAAAATGTCACTTTGTTATTTTTCAATGATAAGTAAAACGTGATTTACTAGACTTGCCTGCTCTAAATCTTACAATATGCTGTCTAATAGCCAATAAATAATAATTTAAATTACTTTAGAAGTTAATTTTTGCAGTTTTGTGACTCATGAAAATGCTGTCGCAGACTGTTTAGAAATTTTCTGCTACTGGGATTGTTACATAGATACTAAGCAACCGATTTGGGTTAAAGAAAAAATATAAGGGGACAGTTCGCCAAGGCATCAAAACGTCGTCAAATATGATTTATATCTGCAAGCCTGCGCAATACTTGCGTAATATGTTTTACACACATGCGCATAAGCCTTTCGAATTGATTTGACAGAGTGCCCCTTATTATTTACTTTCACTCAATTTTACAATTAATGCATTTGTATAAAACAAAATGCATACATAGTTACGGTGAAAATTATGTTTGGGAGATCTTACCTCGTCGCGTCCGATTTTCCGAATATGTTGAGCAGCTGTGTGGGCGTGGACTTGCTCTTGATGGAGTGGAACCTCTCTGAGAATTCCTTGAGGTTATGCGATAGGAAGATCGCGTGTTCGCGCTTCTTGATCATGTACTCGTTGGGTAGCAGCCATTTGTTCTCTTGGCACTCCTCTGCCGTCGGCCTCTTCCTGCAGACGAGAAATATTCATTAGACACAGCAAACAGAAGATTGCGCAAAAGATGTGTATAGATTGTATTTTGGGGGTTCATTATCCTACATCTCTCTCTTACTAGTATTTATGTATATTATGGAGTGGCCATAAAAGGAGTTTCCCTGTTGTGTAGCATGGGAAGAATATTTTTGTAAAAAAAAAATAACAAAAATTACCGATAGGTGGAATTTTGGATTGTCCTAGCAGAAAACAGGTTTAAAAGTTGCTATACACAAAAAAATTAATTTAAAGAAATAATCCTTTTTCATTATATTCATTGGCTCCCATAGACTATTTTTAATGTGCTGAATTTTCTTGTGTGTGACGGCCCCGTTTTTGTATCTGCGTTTGGGTACGTTTTGTGTGGCCTGGTTGGTTGGAGCATCGCCTTGGCAATCCGACGTAAGTAATAGGTCTTTTATACTAATTTCGGCGGCCGACTAGTGCGAACGGGCTAGCCAAAGTATCGTTCATAACTCTCTGCAGTGTCTCGCTCGCAGGCATCTTGAAGCGTGGTGTGTCAAGTATGTGTGTTGGTGTGTCGTTACGAAGGTTTTTCTGGATGCTTGCCGTTCCCGGGTCTTTCCTTTGAGATAGGCCCCAAACCGTCCCCAATAGCCCAAGATGCAGCTATAGTGCGACGTTAATTAACCAAAACGGATGCTTGTCCAGTGAAGACGTCTCGACTTACCTTGCTGGAGACCGACATCCTTGCCTTCGTGTGATCTTCTGTCACATGCGGTTTAGGCCGCCTGACCCCCCCCCCCCCCCCCCCCCAGGTATTTCTCCTTTTTGTGTTGTACTTATTTTATTTTAGTCTTATTTTATTATGTTTTACAGTCAATAAACCTAATTTACACTAGCTATTTAATACGTTGTCTTAATTTACAAATAGCTGTAATATGTGTACAACAAATTGCAACCGATGTACGTCCCAATTCTGATGAGTAAAGGGTTACTGAATTTGAGTTTAATCAGTAAATTAATATATATATATATACTATATTTGCACGGACAGCGCCAAAATTGATCTTGTTAGAAATTTTTTTAAGGAATTTTCTGCATGCTTTCAACATTCTTAATACGAAATGTGGTGCAATTCGGTTCTTTAGTTTCAGCTACAGATGCCTCTAAACAGGGGAACTTATTTTTTAAACCTCGTAGTACACATACTGCAAATTTTAACAGTGGGAGGGTACACCACTTATCTCGCTATATAAATTTATTTAAATAGACTGCATCGAGACGAATACAGTGGGCGGGTAGAATTAACGTCTAGAATAATATAATTTGTTATTGGCTTGGCGACAGGGTTCGGAATCTATCCCAAAGAAAAGACGCTCTCATAAAATGTAACGGTATTTCCTCTTCAAAGACGGGACAGAACGAAGAGTCTGCATTACCGCATTCATGCAGATGCTTTGCCAGATTAGCATGTCCGGCGATGATTTGAATAACCTGACGCAAGTTAGTTCCACTGAGATGTATAAGCTTATCTGTAAGTACAAGGTGTCGAAGGACCATTCCAGAGTGCATATATTCCGGTTAATTAGATTTTGTAAAATCTTTGTCCAATTTCTGACATTCTTTTTCATAGTATGATAAGATATCGGATAAAACGTTTCGGGGCGCTTGAAAACCAGTTTTATATAACATGGATGAATATGATATGGAGGGAATATAATATGGGGTGAATGACATGCAGTGAATTACATGAAGTACAATTACTACACAGAGTGAATTACATGAAGTACAATTACTACACAGAGTGAATTACATGGAGTGCCAATATTACATGGAGTGTGAACATTACCTGGAGTGAATATTACACGATGTAAATATCGCATGGAGTGAATGCAATATAATATGGAATTGCATAGAGTCAATATATGAATAAAATATTATGTGGAACATTATGTGATTTAAAACAGGGTTCGAAGCGATAAAGGCTATGCGTCATTAACACGCAGAAATTGTTTTTAGTTGCCAAAATGTTCCGCTTAGGTATAATAATTGAAATTGTAAACACAGAGCTGCCAAATGTTACGATATTTTTGTAATCGTTAAAGTTTCTTTTGTATAAAATTAGAAGCCTGTTAACAGTTGCTCTTAATATCACCTGCTTACTGACTAAGGCGTCAAAAGTGACCGATTGGGTATAATATTACGGTCGTCAAACTAAAATGTTTAGGTGCAAAATACGACTAACGACAGCTAATTTAGAATCCTGATTTAAAATGGAATAAGTATATTTACATGGAGTGAATATTAACCCAAACTCTATCAGTTTATTCGCACGTGTACTCACTGAGGGGTCCGCTTGAAGAGCTGCATCAGGAAGTGGGTGGCCTCTGGCGTCACCTCTTTGTACAAGTGGTCGAAGTGGTATCTCACGTACAGAACGTTGTCTCGAGTCTCCTTTTCGGAGTCGCCCAAGAATGGAGACACTCCGCTGAGTCTGCAACGAAACATAACACATTAATGGTAGAACTTGCAACATCCTGGTGGGACGCAGCGTATTGCTTTTAAGAATCACCTTTACGATTTTGTAGAGTTTTTCCTTCCTTCCGATAGGAACGCGGGTACTACCATAAAAAAAATTTTAAGTTGACGCAAAATAAAAAAAAAGTTTAGAAATTCCAACTGTAAAATTTTTTACGAGAATTTAAAAATGTTATACCAAACAAAAGTAAACTGAGCTTGTTGCGTCAGTACTGACGTTTTCTTGAACTTTGGTTTTTAATTCGCGATTCTAAGTTCAAAATAACGTTCGTCCTGCTGGTAGGACGCAAGGATTGGTGGGAGGTCAGGTATCAAAATACTTCTGGAAGGTCCTCCTGACAGGACTTTAACAGCATTTGCTATTTACTCTTATTGGTAAGTACTTAAAGAAAGTGCGTAGTTAGCACAAATGTTTGGTATTATACACCCGAGTATGTAGTATTTCAGCAAAAACTTAACTTTTTTGACGCCCATCAATACTGGTTTTATCGAATCAACAAACGAGTTTCAGCGAGTTGACGAATCAGCTTATGCAAACCATGCGAACAAAGGGATGTCACAGAGGACATTTAGCTAGAGCCTAACTATACTGTATAGTTCCGAAGAGAAGTTATACTGCATAGAGCCGAACTAAACACTTACAAAATATAGGTCATGACACCGACTCCCCAAATATCTGCAGGAGTATGCACATCTTCACCTTTCAGTATTTCAGGCGCTGAAAGTAAGAAATGGTTGTCAGTGAATTTAAAATGTATTTATATTTAGTTTTAATACGCATATAGAATTCTTATTCGCACCCAAGTACTCTGTACATCCGTTCACTTGTACTTTGGCTCCTTCATCCGGGACGTACTGAGCAGTTCCGAAATCGACGAGTTTTATGTTGGGGTGGTACCGGTCTTCCATGATGATGTTGTCCGGCTGCAGCTCGAAGTAGCAGATGCCACGGAAATGCAGGTACTCGAGGG
This sequence comes from Troglohyphantes excavatus, assembly GCA_963932185.1. NCBI lineage: Eukaryota > Metazoa > Arthropoda > Arachnida > Araneae > Linyphiidae > Troglohyphantes > Troglohyphantes excavatus. The sequence continues at coordinate 9,614,514 of OZ010670.1, read as the reverse complement.
CGTCTATCACCTGCAACAAAATGGTTGGTGGTTTGAATTCAAGTCGCTCTAGATATCCACAGTGGGCTATTCAGTGGTGGCGCCAGGAATTGCCCGACAGGGGGGCTGACTTTCCCCGATGGGGGGGGGGGCTAGTATCCTCGACGTAAATTGCGCATATAAAATTATTTCATCCTAAAAAAAATTCGATGTGGCTTTTGTTGTAGCACATTCAGAAAAATTCACGTCATTTCAGCAAATATTATAAAAAATACGAAAGAGTCGCCAACAAGAACATATCCAGTAAAATTAAGCTAAACAAACTGTTTCGCCTGACGCAGTGTCTCCCATCCACGCTCCGTACACGCTTTGCATCGCTACCTTACTTTACACGCATTGGAGGCTAATTTCTTATAGAACAAGAACAAATTTATGTAAATATTTATATTTTTCACGAAATGGAAGTGTTGGAAGGGATAATCCTAAAAGAGTAATAGGTGTTTAATCCTGATACTCCAATTACTAGGTGATTTTAAAGGTGTTTCACGTCAAAAATTAATTATTAAAAAAAATTGTAAATTGTTTAAGAAATCTTTGAGAATAAATGCATATAATATTTTATGTTATTTATATGCATTAGTGATGAATAGTAGTACTTTGTATAGGAATTATAAACACGGCTAGTATGCAGGTTGATTTTTTAAAAATTATTCTGGTCCAAAATCAATAAGTATGATTCTTAGTAGAAAGATGATAAGTTACAATTTTTTTAATTAACTTAGTTCGTATTATAGGAATAAAAAAAAATGAAGAAAGGTTATATTTTTTAGGAGAATAATAATAAAAAAGGCTCACCATGCTGTAGTATCTTGAACGCTACCCCACATGCATTCCGATAATCAGTACTTTCAGCTGGACAACTAAAGAGTATTTCTGGCTTTCATAGATTTTTTTTTAAATTGTTAATAACGTACATCTTGGAATCGAAAGTTTTCAGCAACACACTTTATTTTTCAATCCGCCATTCACTTCATAAATTTGCGCCAGTTTTAGTTCCGAAATCCTAAGTAAACGGGCTTGTTCCAATTGCAACTAATCTGATAATGTCTATCGTCTCGTTCTACGATTCACAGTGGATTCTTTGGTCAATGAAAAGGAATGGCAAGCCATATACAATGGAAGCACGGACTGAATGGTGTCTCCAGGACCAAAAGGCACAGACCCCCCCAAGTTTCAAGAACAAGCAGGCAATACTTTTTAGCTCTAAGGAAAGCGGCAATTTCCAGTTTTACGACTCACCACCCCCCATGGAGGTCCAGGGAAGTTAAGTTGCCCCCAGCATAAATTCTACATCGCTCCTTTTGTGTGAAAAAAAAAACTAGATTCTTTCTTTCTTTCTTTTTTTTGCCGATATTTGAATGCAACGTGGTGTATCTTTGCTCATGCACTATGTTACAAGTATTTGACTGAAGTATTGGCAGTAAATCTTACCGGTGAAAATCAATAAAATCTTTATAAAAAATCAATCCTCTTTATAAAAATATAATAATATGTTTATTATATTTCATAAATCAAAGGTCACTGCCTCTAAGTGTACTTAATTTAATAAATAACGAACGTCATATTCGATATAATATAGTTTTAAGAATAGCATTTTTAAACTTAAACGACAGCAGCGAAAGTACCCTGCAGTAATCTACAAAGTTTGAAGAATTGTTTGCTTTAGTTTTAATTATTCGAAAGTAAAAGTATGTTTTAAAGTCAAAATATTAATATTTATACATTTTAAACTTGAGTTTCTTTGACAATTTGACGCCGAACTAAGAAGTCTTCTGAACCTCCGTGAATTTCATTCTTAGATTATTTTAACTGCGATATTGTATATTAGAAAATGTCGTGTTAACTTAATTTTATGAATGAATTATTAGTGTGCAAAGGAAAAAACGCAACAGCAGTGGAGACGTTGAAATCGAAATGCATCATAATCAACATATAGTTCTTTCAGGTTATCTTGTATTTACTGGGTATTACTTTTCAATTAGCTACATTAACGTATTATATTAGGAATATTATATACTTATGTTTCCTAATAAACTTACTATATAATTATAAAAATTTAATTATGAAACTTATAATTGTAAACTGACCATAAGCCGAAATCTCGACAAGCCAAATTGAAAATATCAGTATTAATAAAAATGTCTTTGAAATTATTATTGATAACCGACTTAGAAGAAAAGATTTTAATAATATTATCTTAACGCGGTTTTAATAATATGATATTTTAAAATAAATTTAAATCAAATTACTAATTCGTATAAAGTTATTTTAAAATATAAACACTTATCATATTCATTCAAACTTTCCACTACATTCTCCCTTTTTAATTCCAATTGTTTTTTTAGGCACTATATCAATGATATGTGTAGTCGAATATCGTGTGTATGATGATACGTTGTTTCAATTATTTAACCTGAGTTTATGATTTAATATAATATTTAAATTTTAATGTTAACGCTTTTGAAAATGAATTTAAGTGTGACAATTTTGGGCAGTTTCATTATTCAATATGCATAAAATAATGTAATTAAAAATATTTCTAGTAAACGTGTAGTGGAACACTATATAAAAGTTCTAAATCTTGAGTAAAAAAACTATAAAATGAACACTGAAATTTTTAGCTAAAAATTTAATATTTACATTTTGGTTTGTCGGGTTGATTGGTTCAATAGACGACGAACTGGAGATGCACAGTGGGATATTGGTAATCTCTCTCGAATGAAAGACCCAACGTATATTTGAACTATGGTCAGATGACGAGTTCAACACCTGAAAACTGGCACCCGACGCATTCAATAGGCGTCCGGAGTTTGGACCACGACAAGATATAACGTGTACCAGCCTTATAAATAGGTGACACTTTTTGGTTGCGAAAGGAACGAATTTGACAACTCTCTGAAAACCAAATTGCTGTATGTCGCTTCCCAAACGTGCATGTTCAGTATCAAACTCGCGCTCATCGGTTCGAGCCTCTAAATATTCAACCACGATAGGCCTTTGGTGTCGGGATTTTATCTGTCGGAATTATGAATTATGACCTAGATCCTTTTCATTAAAAAAATTAAATTTAATGCAATGTTTAAAAAATATTTGGTCTTAACAATTAAAATAACACTTTTCCCCCGACGAACTTCATAATTTTGCCCGACGGGGGGGCTTGCCTTGCCCGATAGGGGGGCTACAGCCCCCCCAGCACCCCCAGTGGCGCCACCTCTGGGGCTATTGATGAATGTTCTGGGTCAATCCTGAAAGGAAAGATCTGAAAAATCTGCCTCGAAAGGTTGAACTAAACAAACCATTCGAAATGTTACATGCTTAGTCTGGTGTGTGTGCCGGGTCATCAGGTCATGGAGGTAATGAGAAGGCCGATCGGCTCTCAAGGCTTGGTTCCTCGAACTGGTCAGTGGGACCTCAGCCTTTTGTTCCCATATCATGATATAGGATTGCGTATCCACTCCATACTACCATATCTATATTACTATTTAAAAAATGGACTAACTACAAAGGTATGAGGCAAACCAAAAACTTCGTTAAAGGGTTTTCTAGCAAATTACAAAATATAATAACGTGTGTGGTCTTAAATATTATGTTGGCGGCAGAAAACAGATAATGACATGTCCTTTGAAAAAGGGACTTTTGACTAATAGTTTGTACCGGTCGTCTTCGATTGAGAAAAGTTCAGCTTTGCGTATTTTAACCCCTCAGCGAATCCACCCCGAATTTGGCTGCTTTGAAAAAGTGTTGTAAACGTCAAATAATATTCCTTATATGATAAAGAATGTCGTTCTTCCACAAAGCTCTGAGAACTCTGTCCTGTATCTCCCAACACCACTTTAGTTTTGGAATTAGCCCATATATAGTGCAACTATTTTGTTATGAAGCCACCGCAAAAAGGTTAAATAAACACTGCAGGTAATGAGATTAGCATAGATAATTTAGTCAGAGCCATACTCTTATCAGTGTCTTTCGAAACTCACCTGATGGATGATTTTGGAGACCGTGTCTTCCGTGTAGAGCGGCCTCATGGACAAGTAGGAGATGACGTCGATTCCGGACAATTTCTCCATGACGAGGAACATGGACGCCTTGGACACGCTGGCGGAATGCAGGTTGGCGATCTTCTCGTGTTGCAGGGAGCTGTAGATCTCGAACTCCCTGTCGGCCGCTGCCTGCCCGTTGGCGCCACTCAGATCGATGGCCTTGGCGACGAGAGCTGTGTTCACTTTCTTGTGCCACACCTTCATAACCAGAGAGAAGCGGCCCCTGCAGATATAGAATTGAATGTATTTTATGTACATTAAAATCTATGGATAATTTTTAAATCTGATATTATCTTTATTTTAAGTATGCAGTACAATTTTGGTCACCTTATCCAAGACTAAACAGGATTATCTAGTTTAGCCTTGCCTTATCTTAAAAAGATATTTATTTGTTAGAATGGGTTTACGAAATTGGTTCCGGGTACTTCGGGAAAGAGATTATGTCGATTCCGAACAATTTCTCCGTGACGAGGAACATGAACGCTGTGGATAGTTGGGACACGCTGGACTCTAGATACTGGTTTACAACTTTTAACAAATGAATTGTCACACTTTTAATAAAAACGATGCAGTAGGAATTATTTATACATTTTTAGTAACTGATGCTGTGACGAAAATTGTTATTTTTTGACAAAAAGTTACTCATTATATTATATTTCGAGAAGTTATATACATTTTGAATAATCATGTGTTCAAATTGGCTCACGAATAGAATTTTTAAAAAGTTCATTCGTAAACATTATGTTATACTTAAAATAATTACTTTTTCGAGTCTTTAATAAATAAAACTTAAGTATATCAAAGCAAGTTTTATAGTTTCAATAAGCCCGCCGTGCACACCCATGTCAATCAATCTTTTTGCAACTATTGATAAAATTTGCCTCCAATTCTTTATCGATGATATGACGTTACCGTAACGTAGATAATTTCATTAAAAAGCGAAAACAAAACTTATAATAATCGACAATACATTAGATCTACGATATACCGACCCCTCACGGGACCGATAAGATATTTTCGTTATAACGAAAGGTCGTTGTAAAGAGTCAAAATATTATTACATAGAAATTAATTAAAAAATAGGGCCTTTCATTGTCAGTCGTTGTAAGGAGGGTATACCTACTACTAACAAATATTGTTTTAATATTTTAGTTCTGCGATGAGAATGTACGCTGCGCATGTTACATGGTGGGGGGTGGATACTAACTTTGCAATCTCGGATATGTAGTTGTACAGCTCCGTGGGTTCCGTTTGCTCCAGTACTATGGGTTCCTCCTCCCTCTCGTAGTCCATCTTGACCGGGTCGATCGTGTCCAGCAGCAGTTCTTGACCGCCGTCCGTTTGGTCTTGCTGGAACTTCTCCGCCCTTCCCAACTCGATTTTCGGTGATGATGCTGTAAGTGAAATTAGATTTATATCATCATTTTTTAACACTTTGAAAGGAAACTTGCTGGATGTTAAATACTATTATTTATCGTAAAAAAACATATATTTACATTGCGTCTTTAACTACTATTAACTATTATTCAGAGGTAGCATAATTTTAAGAAAAATGTAAATATATTAATACATTTTGTATATAAAATAAAAATCAGCTAATTTTTTTCTGAGTACAGAAAATATTAGTCTGATTTGTTTATGTATATTAAATTGTATGATATTGAAAATAGCACACCCTCTAAGTATCTGCTATTTTCCTAATGCAGAACAATGCTTTAACACTGCGTTAGTAACATCTTTCTACCGCCAATGTTATTCCAATGCGAGTATCTGTCATTTAAAACGGGTGCTACTAATACTGTGTTAATCCCATCATATTGCAGTGAATGTAATCGAATGTTTACATAAATATTAAAACGATCATTTTCCTTAAGTATATATTTTTTAAAAAAGCTTAAAGCTTCAAAAGCAGATTTGATAGTTTAAAACCTTGACAATGAAAGTCAAAATAAGTAAAAATAAACTGAATATACAGGGGTGGTTATAAATTGTTGGGCGATGGTCATTGTTATCACATTTAGCCGTATTGGCATTATACAATATTTTTGCCTAATTGTATCGCTTATATTCATATGAAACGTCTTTAATTTTGGTCAGTAGAAGATCGCTTGCTAAAACCGCACGTAACGATGTCATGAAAACATGTAACAATATCTCATTTGTAATCGTACTACCCACGCATTTTAGTTTGGTACTGTTGTGACGCACGTACCGTGTCGATGACGCATATGTTGTGTGTGCCAATAGCGCCGTTGTGACTTTACGCATGATGCAATTGGAGCAAAATTTAGCCTTACGCGCGGCGTTCACATAGGCGTAGTACGCGCATTATTCCCCCCCCCCCCCCCCCCCTAATATGGTAGTATTTGAATTTACGTAGATCCCAGCGGGAGGGGTCGCGTTTGAGAGAGTAGGTATCGAACTTATACCGGTGTTCATCAGAAGTTACACGTGTGAAATTTGTCGTAGAAATTTTACGGTTGCTCGTCTATGGCGCCCCTCGCGTTCGATACTTAGGGTCGAGACATAGCGGGTAAAGACTCGGGCAGCAAAACACAAGGATGGTAATCCTCACCCACCCCCTTTGACCACAGCGGAACATGTTCGTCTCCATGGGGAGACTTCCGACTGGCTATAACATAAGTGTGTGAAGACTCGACTGGATGTGCATCTCGACGGAATCTGCGTAAGATAGAGGACTCGCGACACCGGCTGTGTCAGATTGTGAATTAAAACGGGACTCAAGTTTTGAAAAGTGGCAGTCATCGTGAATTTTTTTTTTTAACTTTTGAAAAATCGTTGGGACGACTTAGGGTAGAAGATTTTGTTTAGTATGTTGGGAGCTGAAATCCATGGTGTCTATACTAACTGTGTTTCTAACTATATTTTGTCGGATTGTCTTCAAATAAAAATATTCAAAACTAATCGAGTATGCTTTTTCACGCTACTACATCGCAATAACTAACCTTAAGCATGTAAGCTTTGTAATGCGGGAATAAATGTAATTTGAGTATTTGGTTACGTCATTTCTGTTCCTAATGTCCATACACTCTCTGCAGCACGCACAAGACGTTTCAAGTACCCCACTGCGTCCCTGATGCAGCCAGTCTTTGCTTTTATTAAATGTACTACGAAGTGACAAATTACTCTTAAACCGAATTTTTTTAAAAAAAATCGTCTGTTATAGTAAATGAACAATTTTACTAATTTCTTAATGTAGGAGACAAAGCGATAGTTTAAAATCAAGTTGGCTAATAGTAAAAAAAAACATTTTAACCGAAAGCTCTCATTATATTTAGAATCCGTGAGTTTTCTCGAGACGTTCGCATAGTATACTCACACTCTGCCAAAGTCAATATGGGCTCTGACTGGACGCTGAACTCGCTCCATCCAAACTTGTTCACAGCGCACATATGGAAGTAGTAGGTGGTGGCAGGGGACAGGTTTCGAACCAGGTAGAACTCGTGGGCGATGTTGTTAGCCAGTTTGGTCCACGATTCGGCACCTAAATTAGGAAATACGTTTTGAAAATAATAATCTTGAGTGCCTGTGCGAGAACTCTTGCATGAACAATCAAAACCCCCATCCCTCGTCCTTCCCCATACGTTGTAAGCATTTGTTTTCATTTATATCCAAAATATATAATAAAAAAAAAGTTTAACGGCTCTGGCATCACCAGTGGTACCAACAGTTTGTTTAAAAAATGCGTTTAGAGGAATTATTATTTTTTTTTAAAACAAATATTTGATATGAAGTGCACGTACGATTTGTCCTTGCTCCGGAAAATTATCTTTCTTTTGATAAGAAAGAGGCTTAAGAGGGAACTATACTATAGAAATAATACATATTATATTACAAATTTAATGAAAAATAATGGGTTATTTACTAGAACACGGTGCCCTCACCACATGTGATATTCGGTGAGCGATACAGTTTATATTTTGGCTACCTTTAAAGGGTAAAGTCATCAAGAACATGTTCACATTGCTAATACTACCAATTTTCAAAATCGCGCATATGGGCACCGTGCTCTAGAAATTTACCAAATGACGTATGAGGTGCTAAATAAGTAGGTGAAGGGATCCAAATATTTTTGGGGCGTTTCTACGTATTGTTGAAGTGCGATTCTGTGAAACATTTTCGTTAAAAATTGCAAAACTAAAATTAATAAATCTATTGTAGTAAAAAACTGCAAAAAATCGAAAAAGAGCATGTATCCTTCATAATTATTAGTTATTTTGGGACTGAGAGTCACCTCTCGACAGCCAAAGGTTAACATGTAAAAAAAATAGGAAAAACACGTCCCCCTTTACCTTCTTCTTTGTATTCGAGGGCGTAACCGAAAGTGGGACTGAAGCCATCGAATTTCGGTGGCATCCAGGTGAGGAAGATTTCGGTGTCGGAGCACTTCTCAGCTTTCGGGGGATCTGGTTTAGCTGACGCACCTGTTGGAAAATAATTTATTAGCATACAAGCCACGGCTCAATTATCCTACATCTAATATAATCAAATCAATCTGTAAAATTAGACTATTGAAATTAGGCTTTGGTCTGCAGTTTTGCCCCATGCAGTAGTTACATTTATGAAGAGTATTTTTTAAAATCTTTTTCGGAACTTGGCCACATCTGTAAAACACTCATGGTGATGAATGTATAATTGATGGATTGCCACTGAGACAGTCATCCATTTGATACCATTTTAAACGGTTTTATTTAGTACAGGGTGGCCGTAAAATAAGTTCCTTTCGCAAAATAAATTTAGTACCAAAAATTTCCGATAAGGGGAATTTTGGCGCTGTCCGAGCAGAACATATAAAAAAAAAGTTACGATGTGTGCCTATCGTACCTATTTTCTGCTCGGTGAGTCACATGCAGTATAAACTTATTTTATGGCCACTCTATGATTCTACTTTGTTTGATTAAAGATTTTTTGTTCTATCGGTGTTCATATTTAATTTTGTTTTCGAACCATAGTTAGTGTATTATTTTGAGTATAAAATACTTAGTTTTTTTTGTCAAAGCTGGGGCCCTGCTTTAAAATTTTAAAAAGTCTTTCCTCGAAGTCGTATTGGGCTTAATGATAGAACATTTAAGCCACAGTACTACAAGAAGTAAATTTCGGAAGCATTTTTGTACATGGCTTGTCACGAACCATCGCGTCCTGCCATCAGGACGTCCGTTTTGTATTAATTGGTCCTGCACATAGAATGTCAGTCCTACCAACAGTACTTGGTAGGACCATACAAAGTGGGTTTTATAAACTCAATTTACTTTTGTTCGGTACCAACTTTATTTATTTTTCAAATTCTTGAAAAAAATTTAAAACTTGGAATTTTTAAACTTTTTTTTTTGCTCCAACTCAAAATTTTCTGATGGTAGTGTTTGCCGTCCTTCTAAAAGGAAAGAGAAACTTCTGTACGATCGCAAAGATGAGTTCTACGGGCAGTACGCTGCGTCCTTCCGTTCTATTATTAAAATGGAACCCTTAATATAATTTTAGTATCCCTTCTATAACTGGCATATTAGTGTGTGTTAAATTACTATGGAACATCCTATTATTCTTTTATAATATGTTGCAAGGTAATAAAAATAGCTTACTTCCAAGATTGAGACGCGCCCTGCAGACTGAAATGCCGTGGACATTTCGCGCGACGCACTTGTAGGCTCCGACGTCGTACGCTTTGGCCGGTCTCAGCGTCAGAGAGCAGCGGCCGTCGGACCACTTGTTGATCTGGAACAGAGAGAAATAATATTGACCTTTCGCACTCGAGGAATATGTTTGGTATTTCCGTTCTTTTTATGGAACAGTTGCATCCCGTTCCTGTTCTTTTTCAAAGAGGTATTCCTCTTTTTACGTTTAGGGTGGATAATTATAAAAATATTATGCGTGAACTGAATATTAACCTCAGTATCTCGAACGTACATGACATTCGTCAAATATTTAAAAGCAATAACATTACTTTTGAGGAATTTCAATCTGTAGAGGAGTTTTACATCGCTAACATACTTGGTGCTTTGAGATGTCCAAATAATTTCTATTAAAGTTTGTGAGAGAATAACTTTTTTATATTCAGGATGTACTCTTTCATTTTGAAGAAAAATAAATAAAAAATAACACATCGTTATTTTGTTGACTTAAAGGCGACACTCGAAAGCAAAGCGTTAACAAAATATGTTGATATCAAGTGATTTCATACTTTAAAAGTTTGCTGGATAAAAGTTAACGAAAGAAAAGCGTTTTTTACGTTCGAGAACATGCAGTTCTCGTTCCATTTGTAGAAAAAGGAATAAAAGAACAGGTCGTTATTTTGGTGACTGACGTGAGTTTCCATTCGTGTCCATAAGGTTTAAAGTATACGGGTGTTAATTTGGAAAACCTTATGCAAACTATATAATGTAATATTTGATTATTAAACAGATTTTTTTATTTTCTTTAGAAAGTAAGAAAGACACTTTAGATATGCATGATGTATGTATAGACAATTAGATGTGTGTAGATATGCAAGTTTACTGAAAGTAGCACGACCCCATCTTGGTAGTAGTGCTGGCTTCATTTACGTAATTGTTACAATATTTACATTATCATTATTTATATTATTTCATTTCTTTACCACTTTCCAAGTTTTCATTAAATCGGAATCTTACTATGATCCTAGAGCTCTCGATGAGAATGCCGTCGTTTCTGAACCACGACACTTGCGCCTCTGGGGAAGCGGTGAAACGACACTGGAAAACTGCATCTTCGTTCTCTTTCACCACCGCGTGCTTGATCTTCTCTCGGAAGTACGGGGCAGTACCTGGAATTCGAATAGGAAAAAAAACCTTGAGAGTTATACACTTGGATCCCACTAACCCTTTGTATTCAAAGAACATATTTGATATTTACGTTCTTTTTATGGAACAGTTACCAGGTGTACAAGTATGAAATGCGGATTTCAGACAACATATGGTGCACCAATGCAGTGCGCTATAAAGATTTGACACTGCGCCATTTTGTTCTGTTATCAACAAGTGCCAGACGCGCATAAGTGATACATTAGAAAAGTGTGTGCAGTGTTGTGTTCAATATGTCGAAATTTATACCGAACAAAGAGCATTCGCGGACAGCATTAATTTTTATGGTTCTATTTGAAAAAAACTGCTGCTGAATCACACCGATTACTTCGAAAAGCTTATGGTGAACATGCTCCATCGCAAGATACGTGTGAAAGATGGTTTCGGTGTTTCAAAAGTGGTGACTTTGATGTTGCAGGCAAGGAACATGGAAAACCGACCAGAGGGGGAGTGGTCTATTATGAGCTGTTAAAACCTGGGGAAACAGTTAATACTAAACGTTAGCAATAACAATTGACCGATTTAAACCGTTTGCTGCTTGAAAAAAAATCCAGAATACCGAAAGAGGCAACACAAAGTCATTTTACTTCATGCCATTGCTCCATCACATACGGCAAAACCGGTTTGTAGCACGTTGGAAGCACTCAGCTGGGAAGTTCTATCCCATGCGGCTTATTCACCAGACTTGGCTCCTTCCGATTACCACTTGTTTGCATCGATCGGTCGCGCACTTGCTCAGCAGCTTTTGTTCGTACGAAAATGTGAAAAAATGGCTCCATGAATGGTTCGCAGCAAAAGGGGAAGATTTTTACTGGGGTGGTATTCAGAAATTGCCCGAAAGATGGGAGAAATGTATAACAAGCAATGGAGCATACTTTGAATAAAGCACTTATTACCATTCTTCCGAATGGTGGTTTTTTGAAAAAAAATCCGCATTTCATACTTGTACACTCCGTTCCTGTTCTTTTTAAAGAGTTATTCTTTAACGTGTTCTTTATATTTAGAGGGGATAATTATAAAAATAAAAAGTATCCCTGAATCTGAATATTCATGTCAGTATACTAAACATATATTTAGTGGTTTATAACATTTGTCAAATGTTAAAAAAGAACAAGGGTTGTAAGGAAACGAGGGTTGTAACAGAGGTCCTTTTTAGGAGAGCAAAAAGTAGAATTTGTTTCTTTATAATCATATTATGATAGAACCATTTGACATTTGGTTGCATCTGTTATTGGATTAGCTGATGACATAAGAGATTTTGCCGCCGTGGAAGTCACAAAATACCACATAGCAATAATTAAAAAATTGAATTTTTGACATATGACCTTTTCACTTTGAACGACGACATGCTGTTCTGCTACGCACGAATTTCCCAGTGGTTACGTATCCGGCTCGTCACGGATTGCGAGTTCGGATATCTGCGCGTGAACTTGACAACTCGTAGCGAGCTTGTCATCAGAGGGTTGCCGTCTAAAAGTATCCACAGTTTCATTCGCGCGTATAAGGGACTTGCGAATGTTAGATTTGAACGTGGTCTAATGTCCTGACTCCTATTGAGGTTCGTCGGGGGCCAGCTCAGGTATTGTCCTCGTCAACTAACCTTTAATTAAAAAAATCGAGGCAGTGTTCCCGGGACTTACCCTCGGGAATAACCCCGAATCGTCACCAATAGCGCAGCCCTCGTGCGACGTTAATTCAATCAATGTACTACTAGTAATTTTTTGCCTGAAGCTCTTCCACATATAGAGAATATATGTCATGTTTAGCAAGGAAATGATTGTAATTGACCCAATCATCTTCGTGGAATGAAACGAATCATTTTCACGGAATGATTGCAAATGACCCAATCGTTTCTTACCTGCCGATCCCCTGAAGCCTCTTTTCTTCTTCTGGCTCCTGGACTCGATGTGCTCGTACCCGGACCCCACGGTGCCCACCTCGTGCCTCTTCCTGAGGGCGGCCGACCGAGAGACGCCCTTCTTCTCGTCGTCGATCTCCTCGTCCATCACGTCGACAAACTTACGACGCTCCTTCACGGCCACCTGTTGGGCGAGGACTCGGTTAGTCAGTACAATGTACAATAACCTAAAGAGAGGTAGAGAATTAGTAATGTGAAGGGCAGAGAGAGAGAGATACTCACATCGCTGTATCCCCAGTGTTTATCTTTGAGGTGACTGGCGAGCATGGGACTACGTCCGGCACCGACCTTCAGGTACCTCCGGATGCGGACTGGGAAATCGGGATCTCTGAGTGGCAAGAGGAAAGTGTCCGGCCCATTCTGGTAGCTACGCACACATAAAGAATGATGGAGAAGAATTAATTACTTTTTCAACTACTGAATAATCTTTATAAAAAAGACATTTAACACAGGATGGCAACAACATTCTGGAAAAAAAGTTTTCTGATATTTCCCTGATTTCCATTATGGTTTACAAAAATTTCCCTGATTTTACAATAACATAAAGAAATGTTGCAATGCATGCTTTGTATAGAAACAAAGTATCCACGCTACAATGATCTTGCATTATAAATGAAAAATAAGAAATACTTATTGACAGTTAAAATAATAATTTATGGATACAACACAAATTATGCAGTTGCGATAGGCATAATAGTAATTAAACATGTTCTCTGGAAGCAAATAATGCAAAAAAAGCAAGTTTTTTCATATTTTTTTTTTATAGATAATTTTAAATGTTCTATATGCTTCATATTTATTTCCTATTAAAATCTTCCATAAATCACATATTCATTAGCCCCTCATATGTTGCTTAAAATTCAAGGTCCAATGCACTTTACTTTCGCTTCTCCCTCCAGCAGTGCTTCACGTTTTTACAAAAATAAAACTGAAAATATAAAAATGCGCATAACCATGCTTTACATTTTTTTTTTTTTCAGAAATAAAAGGAACTATTGACAACTAAATTACCCAGAATAGAGGGCATAACAGAGGATAATTGCCGTTTTAATGTTCCAAATTTGAAAATTTCCCTAAATTTTTGTGAAAATGTCACTGTCTTTTCCCTGATATTTCCAGAATTAAAAAATTTCACGGTTTTCCAGGTTATGTTGCCACCTTGTAATAAGTGCTTGGAATCACTATATGCTTTCTTTGTCATTATATTATCCATTCTTGAAATTATCTAGCACAAACACACACGAAATTCTACAAAAATATTTTGTTTCACACCTATTAACCCTTTGCGATCGAGAGGTGACTCTCACTCATCCAAATAACGACCTATTCTTTTCTTCCCTGTTCTTCAAATTGAACGAAAACTGCATGTTATTGAAAATTAAAAATGCCTTTCTTTCGTAAACAGTCTGCGTTTAAAAGTTTGTCATTACATTGCGTATCATCGAGGCATTGATTGGAGAAAAGAACAGGAACGAGAGGTAACTGTTCCATAAAAAGAACGTTAAATATCAAACATGTTCCTCGACCACAGCAAAGAGTTAACGTGAATGAAATATTAAAGTACTATTAAACGGGGGGAAGAAAGTGCTACTGACGATTTCTGAATAAAAAGTTTTCTTTAGGCTTTAAACGCAAGATATCGAATAAAGAAAAGTGTATGTAGGTAGAGAAGACGTTAAGAAAAATCGGTAAGTGGGGGTTGTTGTACCTCCAGTCTAATTAGTGTATCCGGCACCACTGTTTTTACGGAACCGCGTGTTTTCAATGTATACAAATGTACGACCGAGTCTAGTCTAGGAAGTGTACCATACAGTTTTTTAATTGTTTCCTACTTTATCAAAGACGCTAAATACGAATAAACGTTTCTGTGTGTTTGTTTATTTACGATTTATTACGTGGCAAGTAGAAAAAGGAAACTTTGAGGTCGGAGAAAGCGCCACCTTGTTTTAAATGCCTTGCTTTTATTTAATGCTTTCTGTTGTATGCCCCCAATGGATTGAGGTTGTTTTTACGTCTTACAAATTAAGCCTCGGAGGTCCTTAGGACTCAATCCCCTTTGAAGGGCTAAAAAGGACTCACTGGCTCTCCGATCGAGGGTCTATGGCCTCCCTCTCTATTCTCTGCCTGTAGGTGACGTCATCGAATGCAGCCGGCTTCACCCGGCTCCTGTCCGGGCACTCCCTGTCCGGTGTGGCCGGAGGGGTGTACTCCTCGTTGGGGGGATAAATCATGCGGCTCGGGTGGGTGAAGCAGGACTCGAGGGTGCGGCGGCGGAAGAACCAGCGGCAGGAAGCGTTGGAGTACTGCGAACGAGGGAAGTTTGGGTGTGACACGCTGGAAAGCTCAAGTCCGAAATCGGGTTTGCAATGGGAAGTAAGTAATCGCTTAAGATTTGAAGACGTGGGTGCAAGAACAAGGCAGCTCCAGTTTTCAAAATTGTTCAGGAGGGACGAAAAACACTGAACGTTTCTTGCATTGTACAATACAATTTTTAGTTAGAGGAATAAGTGAAAGAGTATAAATCAGAAGAAAATAAAAGTGGAGCTGTTTTGTTCTTGCACCCACGTTCAAATAGACACAAATAAACCTTCGGCGAAATATTTGGCGTCTTTGTATACTTAAAACTTAAAAACAATTCCACTACTTGGCAGTGGTTTTGTTGATGCTAATAGTGTTGAGTATTTCTTAGCGTTTAAAGGATATATTTGTGTTGTGTTTTTAATGTTATTATTTTTTTGTTAATATTTATTATTTTGCTAACTACTTGTTTTCATAGTTATATTTAAATACATAGAATATTAATTTTTTTTGTCCAAATTTCATGTACATATTTTTGACATAAAGTAAATATTATTGACATTTGACATAAGGTAAATAAAATTTTTGTTGAGAAACAAATAGAATGAGCAATATTTCATAAATTGTTTTGCAAAATTCTAAATTAAGTTTGGCTTATCACAATAATTTTTTTTTTAATTTAATGTTATTTTTGTAATTTATGCATTGTATTTCCCATGCTTTTAAAAAAAATATTTTAGACATTCTTATAAGCATGAAATAATGTGCTTAAAATTATGTCGTGTTTTATAAAGCTAAATTAATTTAAATTCCATTAACAAAACATATTCGGTATTAACTTACCCAAGACCTCCATCTTTTGTGATAATTTCGTAGCCGATCAATATTGTTGAGTTCGTCGCACATATCTGGAAGGGAATCCAGCTGAAAGAGTGATATTCATACTTTTAATGAACTTCAAAGGAAATTTTTAATACAGCCTAGCTTTTGTTAGTGGGCGGTTGGGTAACGACCATAAAGCAAGGTTTTAGCGAGTCAACAAACGAGTTCATCGGTTGACCAATCGGCTTATTGAAATTATGTAAACAAAGTGACGTCACAAAGGCCATTTAGCCAAAGCCGAAATATATTAATCACGAGTCAAGATATTTTTAGCGTGGTTATTAGTACTTAAAATAATAAATAATAAAGTAAATTGCGCCTAAATGAAGAAAAACCTTTGAAAAAGTTAAACTTTATGTCTTTAAAAACGTTATATTATGTGTTAAGTGTTTCCCAGGAGTTTAGAAAAGCACTAAACATATATTTTCATTTCATTTAATCGAAATTAATGCTAACTACAATATTCAGGAGAGAGATTCACAAGTTAAAATTTAATGAAATACGCACAAATCAGCTTCCGAAAATTACTTTAATTATCGTGCAATTTATTATCAACGACCGTTCTTCCTCAAGATGTGCTCCTGAGGCTCAGATTTGTAAAATTCCATTTAGTTTTCAAAATGAATTTAACAATTTTAGAAATATTGCATAATATAAAACATATTTCCAAGATTTAGCTAGGATGCGCCCTTGTGGCTAGGTTGGTACGGACTTCACCTCAATAGGTCATAAATTCAAGTCCAACCAGGGCCACTAGCAGCTAGTCTATAATAATAATAATAATAATCAAAAAAAAAAGTCAGTGATTCGTAAAACACTTCCTCTGCATATAAAAGGCTGAACATTTATATACAAGTACTATTTATCCTCAAGATTTGCACCTGAGGCTCGGATTCGTAAAATTCCATTAGTTTTTAAAATGATTTTAACAATTTTAGAAGTATTTCATAAATAAGCACCTTAAAAAAATATTTTAAAGACTTTGTAACCGAGTTGGTGGAGTGCGGAACCTCGAAACAATGGGTCGCGGGTTAGAGTCTCGACGGGCTCGTATTTTGTTTTAAAAATTTACATGTATATGCTTTAAATGGTTATCCAGAAGCACGGGGTCTAACAGCTATTATTTCATATAGAGATCACAGGGAAAGAACGATAATAGTTTGTATAGAAGAAAGAGAGAAAATGAAAACAGTTTAATATATTATAGACATATAGAATCCTCATGCTTTACGAACTATCATCATTTTTCCCGTTTTATATGACCTTGGTTCAATAATACGAGCCATCGTTCCCGGGTCTTTCCTTCGAGATAGGCCCCAAACCGTCGCCAATAGCCCACTGTGCAGCTCTAGTGCAACGTTTATAAAACCAACCAAACCAACCTAATCCCGTTTTACATCATAGTACAACCCTTGTACGCATCAGTTGAAATAAGGGTGTATCCTCATCGGTTTGAATCCTTTTTATAGAATTCAAATACTTAAAAATAAAAACTACATTAATTATATTACAGTTAAGTCAAATGCTGTGTTTAAAATACATTAAAAAAAATGTAATGAGTTCGCTTACTCCTATCCACTTGTGTTTCAGAGCAGCATTTACATCCATTCTTTGGCTGAAATAGAAAGAATAAATAAGTCCCCCCTGTTTAGAAGCATCTGTACCTGAAACTAAAGGACGGAATTGCAGAACATTTCATATTAAAGGCATGGGAGGAAGATTTAAAAAAAAAATAGTACTACCAAAATTCAAAAACAGGAAAATTTTTGGCGCTGTCTGAATTGAAACAGATATAATTTATATATATATAAAAAGTTGCTATAGACACACACATTAATTAGCGATTAAACACAATACCAATAATCCTCTATTTACCATAATCAGGGCCACCAGAACCAAATAGACTATTTTCAATGTGCTGACTTGTCTTGTGTACAACACATTGCGGTGAAATTTGCAACTGTTTAAATCCTTAAATTGATGTTAATATATATATTTTTAATATTAAACTTATTAACCACATAAGTAGAAGTAAGCTATTATTAATATAAACATACATAATTGTTAAAGAATATCAAAACAAATCTATAATCCGCGCTGAAGCAGCTGTAACTAATAGATAATCTCTAGTGTTTTCAACAACTTCGCTTTTTAATTCACGATTCTTCTAAGTTCAAAATGAGTATAATAATAATATTTATTTATTACGACCTCTCCCTTGAGATATACGGGCATTAGTTGCAATGACATAGATTATAAATATTATACATGATGACCACTATACTTCTAACAAATAGTATGATTTTTAGCTACTCGCTCAATGAATTACAACATGAAATATGTGTGCGTTATATCAAGAACACTATATGTAGGGCCCAACCATCTGTAAATGTACATAAAAAAACCTTAAAGAAATTAAACTTAAAAACTAATCAAACTTGTCAGCGTGAGCGCGAGACTGTACATCATTTAGATCAGTGTTTATTAACCTTTTTGGCACAATGGACCACTTTAAAAATTTTAAATATGTCACGGACCCCTCTGTGAAAAAAAATTGCTTAAACATCATTTATTACAAAATATATTCTGTTTTATTATTTAATTATTTTAATATTTTTATTTCAATAGTAATAGTAATAGTTTTATTTCAAATAATCAAATGAAACATTAAGACACAAAAAAACACTTGAAAAAGCGGCAAGGAATCTTGTATCGATGGAGGATATACCCTTATGTCTCGGCTTCAAACTCATTTGTGATCCACATTTTGGACATTTATACATCGATGAAATCATTCCCTCTTTCATACATTATTCTAACAACGCTTTCTTACCCATGACTGGTAAAACACTAAAATAGCCAACTGAATATTTATTTTTCGCATTCAAAACTTCAGCAAGAGCTAATTCCATAGTGAAATCAAGCATTTAGCAATAATATAAGCTAAGAAAACACCAAAAAAATATGCTACTCACAAACAGATGAAAGACAATAATAAATGTACGTCTAACCTCCAGGGCAGATCCAACGGAAATAAAATCGTGAATCAAGTTTAAAATTATACCGCTATTTCAAACTCAAACAAATTATCGACCAATGGAAAGGCTAAAACAAAAGAGAAATAAATGAGCATGCGCGAAAAAGCGCCTCAAATTCTCTTCTCCGGAGGAGCGGAAAAAGAAACAGGGTTGCTATACAGAGCGCGCTAAGGATGAAGTAGGTCCGGGTTACCACTGCTGGCTAAATATTGATGCAAACATTTTAAAAATTAGGATCAGGACCCCCAAAATATGACCCATGGACCCCCAAGGGGTCCATGAACCACAGGTTAAGAAACACTGATTTAGATCAATGTTCACGTATTGGTATTGTCTGTCTGAGAGTTCATAAGTATTAGTCCAATACTGACGATACACCAATGTTCACAGTTCAAAAGGTGTATAAACCGGACGTCCTGCAGGTGTGATGGGTGAGATATCATGTACTAAAGTGCTTCATGAAGGTGTTTATCGTAGGACTTTGGCATATACGTTCTACCATTCAAAGAATTTTGTTTCATTCGAATGTCTTGTGAGGACGTCCTCTCACCTGGGATCGAACTGCAGAAGTTGGGTGACGAAGTCCCGGGCGTCGTCCGACAGTTCGGCGAATCCCTCGTGGTAGAAGTCCGGTTTCCCCTTCTGGACCTCTTTCAGGGTCGCCCGGTCGTTCTCCCGCAGGAACGGGGAGTCGCCGACCAATCTGGAAGAGAGAGGACGCGAAACCGTCAAACCCTTTGAACTCAAGTGGCCATTCTCGTTCAACAAAATAACGAATTGCTCTTTAGTTCCTTGTTCTTCTAATTTAGCAAAAACTGCATGTTTTTGAACATAAAAAATGCTTTTCTTTCGTTTGCTTGTTCTTTTTTTTAACTCTATACAAAATCATGACCTCACTTGGGTATCAACCTATTTTATGAACCCTTTGAACGGCGAGTGCTATCCTTAAGTCACCAAAATAACGACCTGTTATATTTTTTTTTTCTCTCTGTTCGTCAAAATAAAAGAGAACATATTATTGAGTTTAAAAAGTTCTCTCACAAAGTTAAATAAATTATATTTATCATCTAGAAGCACCAAGTATGTGGGTGATCTAAAATTTCTTTCAGATTGAAATTCCTCACAACCCTTATTTTTTTTAAAAAAATATTTGACAAATGTCGTAAACCACTCAATGTATGTTTGGTACACGGAGATGAATATTCAGCTTCAAGTATAACTTTTTTGTTTTTATAACTATTCACCCTCAATGTTAAAAGAACATGCTAAAGAATACCTCTTTAACGCCTCCCCCCCCCTACGTTTCATTTTTTAAAAAAATTATATTAATTTTTATTCAAGTAAACAGGACCGGTAACAGGATAAAAAATGACCTCAAAAACATGTTTTTGAAGACTTTTAAAAACTATTTTTTGAGGTACAAACCTTGAAAAATACCAGGTTTTACCTCACGCAACTCAACAAAAGTATTATACTAGAAATTGAAATTTTTCTAGATTTAAGGTATTTTTAAGATTTTTACAGTAATTCGATTTAATTTTTTTTTTTGACTGTTAATGGGAGGGGTTTGAACCCCTTGAACCACCCCCTTACCTACGTGCTTGTTACTAAGAATTACTTTAAACCATGAACTTCAACTCCCCACAATATAAACCCTTAAATGAATTTAAACTTACTACCAATTACTATTTTGAACCTCAAGTAACAAAATTAACTTTAAATAGGTACTAAATCATTAATTCGAAATTCACAAGTATAAAACCATCAATATAAACTTCACAGTTATTAAACTATCAACTTAAGCCAAGATAATTAATTAATGTTTTGTAAGGTAATTAATTAATAGTTAACTGTAAGATAGCCCGTAATTTCCATGTTATTTAAAAATTCATAAAAAAATTTAGTAAAAAAAATATTTGCAGTTATCTGGAAATTTTGTAGAAAAAATTCATTTTTTTCTAATATTTGCTATTTTATATTGAAAATCCTTTTTAAGTTTTTAATATTTTTAAAAAATATCCGATTCGTTAAAAGTAGACTTTTCACTTTCTTTTAGTTTTTTAGAGTATAATACGAAAAATATAACCTTATATAAGAACTTTCAGCCTTTACATAATAGTCGTTATTTAATATTTTTTATTTATTATTAAAAATGTTTCATTTGATCTCCTGAACACCAAGTAACATTTCTGTTAATATTTAGGTTATTCAATAAAATATATACTTACAGAATGTATGCTATTATACCAACGCTCCTGTAACGTAACAAAAAGAAAATAAATTAAACCTTATATTTATTTAATTTGAAATAATAAAGACAGATGTATATTAATAAGATTTTGAAAGAATAAAATTATTCAAATTGAAAACAATCTAATTAAAGAACTAACTAGTACTCTAAACAATTGCTATGAATTTTAGTTATTTTTAATCCATTAAATACTGCAATTAAGAATTAATAATATTTAAATTAAAAATAAATTTAATTAAACACGCCAAATTAGCAAATAATAAAAACATTTTTTTCTATATAGAATATTTAATGGGAAGAAAATGTTAACGAATGAGACAAATGATTTACCATAGTATGAATGACTTAAGCTTTTGTTTTTATTCAGTTAACAATATTTTTAAGTGAAATTTTTTTCATTTAGGTCAGCATGGGGTCATTTTCTAAAAACGCATATAATGAGAACATGTAACTCTAGCATATATATTTGCTATACTAGTGTGTAATTTGTTGAGGAAACGTGACGGGGGTTGTTCGTTTTGTAAATGCTCATTAACGCAAATAAATAAATAGACCAGTAACATCAAGCCATTATAATACTATACTAGCAAATAGAAAACATGTTCAGTTGATGTACTGTGTAACATATTGTGGGTTCACGCTCATCCGATCAAGGTCGGGTGGAAAAAGGTGCTGGAGACATGCAGATAAGTTAGCAGTCCGGGGTCGTAACCTGAAAACCATCGGGACAGACCAGGGGCCCCGGACTGCAGTCAACTGTCAACTGTGGCGACCGAGTGTTCGACACGTAGGGTTCAGAAATGGCGAGAAGAGGTTCGGGCACTAAGACAGAGGGAAGCCGATCCTCGTCCACGACCTTTGACCACGGAGGAGCGTGTCCATCTCCATAGGAAGACCCCCAACTAGCCGTAACATAAGTTAAGCAAAAACAATATGTCGTGTATCCTAGTGCCAATGCCCCTACACCCTCTGAAGCACGCACAAGACGCTTCGCGTACCCCCACTGCGGCTACGTCTCATAGAGTAATGATACAAATAGAGGAATAAAAATGCTGATTTCCGTGTGTCCATCATTGAAACCACGTGATATGTGGAAATGCCAATTCATTCATGCGCCAATATTACTTGGCAGGCCTTGGCGACATTAAGAACTAAACGAGATCGAAGTATTGTAATATGGTTTTGTGTTTAATTTTGTATTTAAATATAGTTTTTTTTTTGAACGAGTGGCACAATTTAAGGGAGTTTAACAGATATATTAAGGAGATTTTTCTTACTTTGTAGTTTTGAAATAATTGCATTACGTTTTTATGTAAAAAAATTAACCATAAGCGAAGTTCTTTCAATTGTTATTTTGTATACTTCAATAAGAAAATATAAACAATAAAACCTGAGAAATATAAAGAGTTTCGCTTCTTCGAGTATTGAACACAAATAAAATATTTTCGTTTCATTAATGAAGAGGAAATATTTAGCGCATATTGTTTGAAAATAAGTAAATACGTACATATTAAAAAGTTGAATACGGACAGAACTCCTTTTCACCAAAAGAGAAGAAAGTGCGCCAAATTTGAAACTCCTGCAGATGTCTGAACGCCAAATGTGGCAGCGCTATAACCACGTGATGTGGGTTTTTCTTTTCAATGTTGACACCGCGGCCTTACGAGAGTCTGGTATTGAAGGCGCTCTCTATTTAATATTACAACTCTCTGCTACGTCTCCGATACAGTCTGCTTAATTAACATTTTTTTGGTAAACAGCGTAATGCTGTGTCAGTGACATTTTCATCTGCAGCAGGTTTCCACTTACCACATGTCCGCTGCCAGGGAGACGGGCAATTTGTTGGCGATTTCGGGAGCCACGAATTCCGGATGCCCGTACTCCTGGACGTACTCCCGACCCTGGTGGAGGCGAGCGGCCAGTCCGAAATCGCCGATTTTGATGTTGTCACAGTGGAGTCGTGTCAGCAGAACATCGCCGATCTGTGGACGACAGGAAATCTACTGTTACATTTCATATGAACACACATGAACAATTTAAGGCTCACAATGAATCCTTGCACTCGAAGAACGTGTTTGTTGTTTACGTTCTTTTTATGGAACAGTTACATCCCTTGTTCATGTTCTTTTTAAAAGAGGTATTCTTTAGCATGTTCGTTTTACGTTTAGGGTGGATAATTATAAAAATAAAAAAGTTATGCGTGAAGCTGTGAATATGAATCTCAGTTTACTAAACATATATTGAGTGGTGTATGACATTTGTCAAACGTTTAAAAAAAAACCAGTGCTTTTGAGGTATTTCAATCTGAAGTAAGTTTCAGATCACCAACACATTTGGTGGTTCTATATGACAAAAATAATTTCTAGTAAAGTTTGTGAGAGAATAACTTTTTAAACTCAAGAATATGTTGTTCTTTTTTATTATGAAGAGGAGAGAAAAAAATAACACGTTGTTATATGGGTGACTTAATGACGGCACTCGAGTGCAAATTGTTATTGTCGAATGCATATTGATACCCAATGATGCCATAATTTTAAATGGAGTTACGTAAAGAGAAAGCTAACAGAAGAAAAATGTTTTTTATGCTCAAGAACATGCAGTTCTCGTTCAATTTGAAGAACAGGAATTAAAAGAACAGGTCGTTATTATCGTCTAGTTCAAAGGATTAAATCGAAATTAAAGCTTAGAAGATTGAAAGAGATGCAATATCTGAGTATTATTTGGTTATTATCCATGAACGTATGAAACGGAGGAATGTTTTTTCTGATTCTTTCAATGGATGAAATCGAAACGAAGGTTTAATTCTTTGGCATAGTTTAAATTGGAGATCACATTCTTCATCGGCGATGGAAGTTCGCATTTCTTTTGCAGTGTAAAGGAGGATGTATGTACGTGTGTATGCATAATTAGTTATAATACGGAAGAATATGGTTTTGTATGCATTTATATATGAAAAAATGCGTGAATAGGCGAGTCATTTTTATATATAAACGTATTTATAAAACAAAGTATGCATGTCTGTATAAATGTGCATTGTTATATACACGTGTACGCATGCTACAAAAAATTATATGTAAACTAGATTTTGTCGACACTAAACCCACTCTATATTATTGTTTTTTCCCTTATTGTCTAGATAATGAATATCTCTTCAAAAAGAAAAGAAACATTATCTTATACTTTCGATATTATCTTCATTAAACAAACAAAATTAAAACAATAAGTGACAGCTGGTAGTTTTAAAGATAATTGTAAAACCCTTGAATCATGTATTCTAGGTAGCTATAGTGCATCTAAAACCCAGTTTTTAAAAGTACTTAAGTACCGTAAGAACTGTTTACTTTGTCCCACATACGGGTTACTTTGTTCCATCCTAGGGCGAATAATATAACTCCTACCGAGAGTGCCGTCGCCAATAGCCCACTGTGCAGCTCTAGAGCGACGTTTATTAACAAACCAACCAACCTACCGAGAGTGAACTTTCCTAACTAGTACTGCGTACTGGCTTGAATCGCCGGTTACTATACGACCCTGAAGCAATCAGCTTGTAGCACGCATGGTTCAGTAATTTTTTTTTTCGTTTGGGACAAAGTAATACCCCAAGACCAAAGTAACCCGTATTTACGGTAATTTATTAGCTCAGTAATATTTACAAGAGACTGAAAAGAAACGCGTTACGAAACTTACTGTTAGTCCCAAGTGTGCTATGTTCTTTTCGTGCATGTGCTGCAGACCTTCCAGAACCTGCTTGATGTAGTGCGCCACAATGCTCTCGGTCAATTTGTCTTGGTGGATGATGCTCGGTAGGAGTTCACCTCCACCACAACTGGGATCGGAGTTAAGAAAATGGTATTCGAGATAAAAAAGAACGATACATGACTTTTCGAAGTAAACATTCTTTAGCGAGGCTAGTAAATCTGAATGACCTTGACACGGTAATCAAACATGAAACTCGGTAAATTTTCATTAATATGCAATAAAACTTATACCTGCCTAAAGACAATAATTTTAATAGGGATTATTTAATTTCAACAATTATCGAGTTAAGGAATATTGTAACACATTTAACACTGTGCCTGTGATATCTGTAAAAAGAAGTAGAAAGGGTGAAATCCTTTGATTGGACAGCACAAGTCACGCAATTTGGAAGCGAAGCGTTGAAAAGCAATGTGTTAACAGCTGTTATCCGACTAGAAACAGCGCCCACACTATAGAAAGCTATATGGCATATGCTTTTTACGTCACAAACTGAAGTCCGAAAGAGGCGGAGGAGGACGACATCTAACTCCTGTTGGTTACGACACACTCAGAAATTGTGATTTAAAAAGAACGACCCAGCTCCGAGCCTATTTGTGAAATGAATATTTATTTAAATTCGCATGGCTAATGATGGCGAAAGAAGTATCACTTCAACCGTGTGCTAATGTGCGTAAGACGCACAGTTTTTATATCTTACTTTTAATATAACATTCCACGAGTTACTCCTCCTCCCCAATATTTTATAAGTTTACTTTGTATGATATATTAGTTTTAAATAGTCAACATTACCGATTATTAATTTCATAAGCTGAAAAAAACCTGCGACTTTTGTGAAAATTATACATTTGTTTGAGTATTGTGTGAAGAAACCATTACTACAGAACACGTAAACACATGAATCAGAAATTATGTAGAAAGCGTTCAAGAACCAAAAAGGATACAGATCAGTAGCGAGCGTGAGGGACGACTTGGTGTTGTGGGCGTTCCAGAGCCTGACCAATCTAGGATGGCATAGCTGGTTCATGATGTCCATCTCTGACGTCATGAAATCCATGAGCTTCCCTTCACCGTGCATCACCTTGGCCGCGAGACTTCGACCCGTTTTCCTTTCCACCACGTGGTAAGTGATGCCCTGCGTCCCTCTGTGAAACAAACATCACACAGTTGAAGCTACTTGTCGATATAGCATTTCTTTATTATTTATGTTAAAGTATTATTTATCATATTATCTGACTTGTATAAAAAAGTATTCATAATGTTTTTGTTCAAGCACAAGATATTTAGGATAAATACATTTCAGTTGAATTGTTTGCCAAAAGAATGATGAAATGTCAAAAACTGAAAATTTTGAATTCGTGAGTTACGGCGCACACTTTGACTTTCTTTATATTGCTGAGTTTTTTTTTTACCGCACTTAAGTATAATAAACCACGTCAGATTTCAGGTTCAGATCATTAAAAAAATTAT
The DNA here is from genome assembly GCA_963932185.1 of Troglohyphantes excavatus. NCBI lineage: Eukaryota > Metazoa > Arthropoda > Arachnida > Araneae > Linyphiidae > Troglohyphantes > Troglohyphantes excavatus. The sequence goes on along the minus strand of OZ010670.1, from coordinate 9,587,989 downwards.
ACCAGTGTTTACGTTACCAATATATACGGTTACCTTTAGTAAATCAGAATAACGCCTATTAAAAGTTTTTTTTTTTTCATAAGTCTTATTGCAGGATTGTTTCCTCTAAAGGATTAGAAAAAAAACATGTTAAAGTATATTTGTTACCAGAATAGTCTTATTGCAGGCTGGTTTCCTCTTGACGATTAGAAAATAGAACTCTATAAAAGTGATTTTTTTTTCAAAGCAGTATCATTGCATGACTTTTCCTTAAATGTATTAGCAAAAGACCTTGTAAAAGTGTTTTTGTTACAACATTAGTCTTATCGCAGAAAGGTTTCCTTTAATATTAGAAACTTCAACCCTGTAAAAGTAATTTTGCTACCAGAAGACTCTTGTACTTGGAAGGTTTCCTCAAAGGATTAAAAAAAGAACCAAGTAAAAGGAATTTTGTTCTCAGAACAGTATAATTGCATGACGTTTCCTATAACGTATTAGAAAAAGAATTATGTACAAGTGTTTTTGTTACCAGAAGAGTCTTGTTGCAGGAAGGTTTCGTCTAAAATATTATAAATAAAACTTGTACAAGTATGTTTATTATCATAAGTCTTATTACAGGACGATATCCTTAAATTTATCAGAAAAATTATCTGTAAAAGTGATTTTGATAAGAGGATAGACTTATTGCGGAGCGGTATTTTTAATTTAAGCTTCTAAATTCTCATAATATCGTTCTCGGGTATCACAACTTTTTAACTATAGTATAATATCAGCAGTAAAGACATTGCTTTTAATAGGGACTATTTAATGTGTAAGCCAATTTACTTATGAATTTTGAAATACCATTTATATTTCGATGTTAAATTAGTACCGATTGATTAAATAATAATGTTCAGCAACCAATCAATTCTCACCTTCCAAGTTCGTCTCCGATGTCATAGAAGTCTTCGAACGGTCTTTCGTTGGGTTTAGTGAAAGGAGGGCGCTTGTAAGTTAGGATGTGATATTCGTTTTCGCATTCTGTAAATACGAAAGTACATACGTTTTAGAAAAAAAAAACGGTAATTCTAAAAAAGAATTTTGCAAAGTTATATCAGTATGCTTTACTTACACATAACACAAGTGTCTTTTTAGTTTCTTACTTTTAAAATATCAATATATGATCAGAAAATCGTCATCACGATAAAGAACCCAATTTAAAATTTATTAAACAACATCACATTTTGAAAAAAGCAATAATTAGAAGTTATTTAGCATTCAGAAATGATATTTCTGAAGTGTATAGTAAATTACTTGTCAGTTATAAATAGAATAACTTGTCAAGTTCGGTTGAATTTCAAAATATCGTTTAAAATCAAAAGATTGCTGTATTAGAAAAAATAAGAGTCTAAAGTATTTCGCTAAAAGTAATTTTTAGTTGTCGGCGAAATTGTGTAGTAAGAATCACGACGTTTTATACAACATTTTAGTAATATTTTAGAATTTTTGGATTTTTCAATAATACCTTCTACACTGAGCATGGCCGATGTGGTGGCTGTTCCGCCCACGTTGGTGGCTGTGCACGTGTAGAGGCCACCATCTTTAAGAATGGCGTCGTTGAGTGTCAGAACACAGGTGTCTGGCTCCTCCCACTTTATGTGGATGCGACTGGATTCGCTGAGCGGATGCCAATCCTTGTACCATTTGATCTTAGGGTAGGGTACGCCCACCACTCGACAACGGAACTCTCCGGACTTGCGAATCATCGTGGTCTGAGGCTCCAGTCTCTTGGTGAAGATGGGAGCCTCTAAGAGACGAAGACAGAGAACATTATTTTCAATGTAGAATGATGAGTAGGCTCCAAAATTGAGATATAATAATTTGCAACATATTTATTCTTTAGAAAAAGCAGGTGTTCGGTTTTAACATTGGATTCTGGTTGAAATATCAACCAGTCGTCCTGAAAAGTTCAATATGAAATATATTTCGGCTCCGAATAAATGGCTCCTGTGAAAATATATCCAAGGATGCACTCTAAAGGATATTCTAATGATAGAATGGTAAACTGTAAGGTCTTCTTCTTCAAAAATTCAAAAGTAAAAATGGTGAAAATATGTCCCTGTCTCCCCTACGAGACGACCTTGAACAGTCGTCATCAGAATTCGTCATCTGTTGATTTCAATACCAAGGGCTTTATTTTGATTGGTTAATATCGAAATTAAAAGTGCCAAAATAATGCTTCATTTGGGAATCCATTAATTGCCTACCAAATTTGAGTTTCAACTGATGTACATTTATCAATTTTCAAAAAATTAACCATTAGTCCTCTGAGCGGTTTTGTCGTCTATGTCTCTATGGATCTCCATTTTTTTCCCCATCCAATTTTAAATATTGAAAATCAGTGTTGAAATATTATTTAAATCTGAAGCATTGGGTATTTTTTGAAAACTATGTCTTATTAAAATAAATAAAAAATTCAAATTGATATCATTTATTGTTTCGCAAGTAGCTTGATTGGTATGTTTAACTACCGACCTGCGATCATGAGCTTGATCTTCCGCTGGGCTTCCCCGTGTTCGTTGACGGCCTTGCAGGTGTACGTGCCCACGTCCGCCTCCCCCATGCGAGTGATGAACAGGATCACCTGTCCGTTGCGGTCCTCGAGAAAGTCGTATTTGCCCGTCTCGACCTGCCAACACAGAAACACTCTTTAAAAAAATGCATACTCCATTTTTTAAGACACTTTCGTCATTTTTCACGAAATAGCCGCCTGCTGAATGCTCCGATTAAATATTTTTTTTATTACACTGAGGAAATTCATTTTGTCTACTCGGTCAGAAGTCAGAAAAGCAATTTTTGTTGTTGTTTACCCCAACTTAGAATTGGTGTTATTATCTACTGTAATGCCAGAAGGAAGAAAAAACTTTCCGATTGTAAAAGTGAGTCTTACCGACAATATGCTGAATCCTTTTAGAAGGACGTCGTACTTTCTATCATTAAACTCTTTACAACGCTCATTAATTGCTGCACTGCTGAAATTTTTGTGACCAACCAATTTTTTTTTCAAGCTATGGTGCCTAAAAATGTACATTATAACTCAAAATGGTGCCTTACCAAACCTTCATACAATGGCAAGGTATCTTTAGATTTGGCATATTTTCTAGCTATTGTACAATGTACATTGATGTTTTATAATCCTTTATATCGTTTTTTCGCATTGCCAAAACATTAGGAATATTGCAAAACCAATTTAGAAAGCTTAAAAAACGTTTGGCTTACTACGGTATTTACGTCGTTTTTTATTTAAAACTGTATTTGGGATCTATGAACAGCCGTTTTGATGTGTCAGAGGTCAAATTACAGGTACACTAGGAAACAAAGTAAATGAATCAAAAAGAAGTGGACTCACTGGTTGATTGTTGAAGAACCAGCTGATTTTCGGTTGCGGACAGCCGTAAACCCAGAACTCAACTCGCGCAGGATGACCGCGGACAGAGTAGGCGGAATCTTCGTCCGAACGAAGGAATCTGGGTGCAGCAGCTGAAAGAAAATGCACTTTCAATTTAAAAGAAAACAAATGTGGTACTGTCCTACCATTTCTTGATAATAATTATAGACTCCTTGCCCCATAATTAGAATTGCAGAAAAAGCGATTAATGATAGTGTATCTTATGTGAATACACATATCAAGGAATTTTTTTTATATCCACTGTTAAAAATGCATTTCCATCTTTGTCGTAACAGACACCTGCTATAGGCTCTGATTAAAAATTTCGTCACTCTAAGGAATTCATATTGTCTTTTTTTAACGACATTTATTTCGTCAAAAATGAGGACAATTTTAAATAAGATAATAGTTTAATATTGACGAGCTGACTAGAGCTGTTCCAGAGTCCAACGCTCTATTCACTTGTTCAAGAAGAGTAGTTTAAATTTTGACACTATAAGTAAAATAACCAAACATAAGCTGATGACCCACAAAAGGATCGAAAAGGAATCCGATTAAATGACATTTGTTCAAAATTTATTGGATTCTCGTTTCGTCAACGTCACGTGATTCGATGACGAAACGATTGTGAAATATAACAAAAGTAGCATTGACGATTGTAGAATTCTCAAAAATGAGTATTATTTCGGAGAGTGTGTTGAGCCACCGATATCAACGGATACACCTTGACGAGCTTTACTACAACACAAATAGGTCTTGTGGCTATCGAACACCTATTTATCAAAAGAAGAAAAAAAACGATAAATTACCACTATGTCGATTTATGGGAAACTCAAAACTTTGAGATTTTATCCTGAAAAGCAAGTACGGTGGTAATTGGTCCATTTGTATTCTCATCACTCCATGAAGTGTTTAATGTCTCACCGTATTTGTCGAGCTTCAAATGTTCCAGATCGAAGTCCTTGGGTGCAAAATCGGCAGGAGACAGTGGCCTGTACAGGCGTGTTCTGTGTGCAGTGACGTAAGGAGAAGGATCACTGGCACCGTACCGGTTCTCCACTCGGATTCGGAACATGTAGTCCACACCAGGGGCAAGGTCTCGAATGTCGCAAGAAGAGTCCTTGATGCCTGTGGAAATAAAACAACCATAACATTATATCAACCTGTTATTTTGTACCTAGTTTTTCAAATTGAACTGCATGCTCTTGACCATAAAAAAAACGTCTTCTTTTCGTTAGTTTGTTCTTTATCTAACTCCATTTAAAAGCATGTCCTCACTTGGGTATCAACGTTTTTTTATGACATCTTTGCACTCGAGTGTCGTCTTTAAGGCACCAAAATTACGACGTGCTATTTTTTTCTGAAATGAAAGAGAACAATATCCACCTACCGCGATCGCCAAATTGTTTTCATTGACTTTTTGGACATTGAACCACCGTATACAGGGTCGCTATGCTAATATCGGATCAAACGTGACTAAATTCATGTCAATCGAGCTATTTGTCACGGAGTTAGGGTCGGAATAAATCCATTTAAAAGCGTAGAATTGTGTTTCTATCCTGATATCCATTGTAATTGATTTTTTAAAACATTTCACGTCAAAAAAAAATTCAATTCATCTAATATTACCATTTTCTCTGAACGAGGGGCCCTGTGCGGTGGCATGTGTTGCATGCCCTTAAGGGCCACCCTGAGCGTATACCTTAATGGTCAGCCATGGCAGCAATATGAAATTCTTGTGCTCACCTGATTTGTAAGTGGACCACTGTCCGTCCGGCATCCTGCACATTTCCAGACGATAGGTGTAGGGCACTTGGGGGGAGTGGGGTATGGAGGGTCTCCATCCCAGGGAGGCGGTGGTGTCGGTCATCTTGAAGATGTAGGGGGCGTGGGCCAACGGAGGCGGAGGACCTGTGAATACGGAGGATTATAGCTACTGAAGGAAAGAGTTAAGTGGACACTTTGTAAGTGGTTAAAGTACTTAAATAAACGTTAATATTTTATATACGGCTAATTACACATTTCTATAGTGTATTTGGCAACATCAACCGATACAACTTTTCCAGGTTGGGGCAAGTTTGCCAAGCGTCCTTCCAAGTTTCTGAACCAAACAAAAGCGGCTTGATGATGAGGCTTGAATGATTGGTTGCTTTAGGAACTTGGCAGGGTGCGTGGTAAAGTCGCCATGGTTGACTATATATATTGCACATTTCTATAATGTGTTTCATACACACTTTAGTATGAGTGCTAGGCTCAAAAGAATCTATACATATGCATATATTCCAGAATTATTAAAGCAAATTTTTTACCTGTTGTAGGCAACTTTTGTGGTTCTTTTTTAGTGACTTCGGCTGGCTTACGCTTATCCTCTCCTACACAAATAAAGAAACACAAATATCAACACCCCAATATAATTATGGTTTTATGAGTTTACAATTATAATTACAAAAGGACAGAGGTTCGAAGTTACAAGAAACTAAAAGATAGTTTGGAATAAACATATTAGATGTGAGGTCCGATGCTAAACCCCGTTAACCCTCCAGAACTTGCGCCGTGAGCGAAATACTCACATCAAGAAGAAAAAAAGTATATCTGGTAGTCTACGTCATAGGCGAAGGTGCTGCTCTCTCTAGCTTCTCCTTGTAACCCTTCTCTTGCCGCAATCAATTACATATTATAGTTATTAGTTTAGTTTAAAATATTTCATTTACTAACATTTTTTTTAGGGAAGTAGGTCGTGTGAGGAAAAATTATCACGCGCGAGTTCTCAGGTCACTCATTTTGACGCGAGTTCTGGAGGGTTAAGTAACATTGAATTAAACGGGTATATAGTCCTCATGTATAAAGTGTAGATATTCAAACGGGGATGGTTTCTCCTGATATTGTCAAGAAAATACCAATTATCCCTTTGTTGAATAGATTTTAAATTGTGTTATATAAAAAAAATATGTCTGCCGATAAACATATTATTATTTAAATATATCTCATTCCCATAAAAAAAAGTATGAAACCTTCAACAAAATTGTGAAATTAAAGATTTTGAATTGACGGAACCTTAAAAATCCTGCAAAAATTCTTCAATTTTGAAGCAATGAAATTAATGAATGGAAAAAGCATGTTTTTAATTTTCTAATGGGGAAAGTTAAAAACTTTTTTATAAATAGAAAAATTGCATTTTTTGTTTGTTTTAATATCACACACCTTAAAAAAAACCTTCAATTCACAATTTTGATGAAGGTTTTATATTCCGAATTGTTTTTGTTGCTAGGTTAGGAACGCTGATCCAAAAAACGCATGTAATTTAATTCTTTTTATTATTCTAAAACAATTCATTTAAATAATCCGTAGAGTAGCCACATGAACTTAAAACAAAAGAAACTTATCATGCACGCATAGGATCAGACCTTCTATGCCGAGAGTGGCCGTGCAAGTGTCGCTTCCGAACTTGTTGGAAATGGACACTCTGTAGGTGCCAGTGTCCGCTTTCTGTGCTCCGTGAATGATCAGTCGAATAACTCCGTTTCGATCGGCTTCTAGTGTCAGCCTGTTGTCAGCTGCTAGCTGCGTGCCATCCTTGAACCTATTGATGGAAACAGTACACAATTTACAAGACTATTCTTGTACATTTATTAGAAATTGTAAAATTTAACTGAAATTATTGCTAAAATGCATGCTTATTTTTTAAGAAAGTTTCGTCATTTTTGACGAAACAGACGTCTGTTAAATGTTCTGATTAAATATTTCGCCAAACTGAGGAAATTTATTTCGTCAAAACTGAGGACTATTTCAAATAAACTACGGCAGCCGCACACTAACCAAGAAGCTTTTGGTCCAGAGTCAGGGACGCTATCTACTGGGCTAGAAAATGTTCTTTTGAATTCTGGCAATATACGTATAAGATATATTTACTTTCATTAGCTTAACTGGCAACGAAATATTTCAGAGAAGTCCTATAAAGTAATACTTGTCTGCACAATAATTAAAAACAATTTTATTTCAGCTTTTTAAACTTAAGACCGTTAAATAGGAATTAAAAAGGAATATTTTTTTGTTCTGAACACAGTGGTATCAATTTTTTATTTTTAATACATATCTAAAATTTAGAAAATGTTTTGAAATATAAAACAGCGATACCAATATCTTATTTTTGATAGACTTAATTTTAGAATTTTATAAAAAAAAATAGAATATCGGGATACCAATATCTTATTTTTGATACATATTTAATTTTAAAAGTAGATGTTTTAAAATAGAACATAGGGATTCAACTATTTTATTTTTGTTACACATCTCATTTTGATGTTTTGCAACAGGACTCTCAAGTTGTATGAAAATGCCAATGTACCAAATCTTTTGTAGAATAGGAAATGTTGAATTCAAACAAAAAGTAACTTTAATCCATTTATAAAGAACAATGCAATATTTACCATTTCACCTCCGGTTTCGGCGTTCCACAGATGCAAGCAGTGAGTTTGGCCGACATTCCATTTAGTACGTTGGTGTCCTTCAGTTTTTTCAAAAACATGGGCGCTTCACCTTCTGCATCTGCTGCACTATAAAATGAATATTTCATTACTTTCAGTTCTGGATTTTAATCCGAATCGAAGAACATGTTCGATGTTTGCGTTTTCTTTATAGAGCAGTTGCATCCTTCGAGCATGGATCCTTCATAGTAGAGAAAACATAATGTTATAATCTCCCTAACATCAAAGTGAGGCCAACATGTATGGCCTCATACACGTGGTTAATTACGTCATTCCATTCCTAAATGTTCACTGTTACGCATTTCCCAATTCATCAGCCAATCGCGAGTATTTTTTAATTCATAATTTTGAAAAGAAGTCACGTGTCTGATGTCATTCGGTCTGATATGTTGGTTTCACGATTACGGCATTATATTCGCTCTACTACAGTCCATTCATGCTCGAAGGTTACATCCGGTTCATGTTTTTTCAAAGGAGGTATTCTTTAGGAACATTCCAACGATCGCAGACTTCTCAAATATAAGAGTTATTTCTCAGAGTGCCCTTGAAGAATTTTAAATAAGAATTGCGAGATAAAAAAAAAGAATGGGATTTATTCTCACCAGACTGCAATGTTGGCATTGCACGAGTCCTTCCCCACTTCGTTCCTGGCTCTGCACTCGTAAAGTCCAGAGTCCCCTGCCCTGGGATGAGGGACGCTGAGTACGCACTTGTCCCCTTCCCTCAGTATCGAGTACTTGATTCCGGAGTCCAGCTTGTTCCTGTTGAAGTACCACTCAACGTCGGGTTCCGGCACCCCGGTCACTCGGCACACCAGCTTCATGGGTTCGTTCGCTATGCACTGCAATGGAATGGAGAATCACTTGAAATAACCCATTCAATTATAAGAATATGTTTGGTAGAGTGGTTAGAGTGTCGAACTATCACATGAAAGTTTCCTAAATGAAATCGTACACTTCATTTACTCAGGGGAACGGCGGATTCCTTTGTTTTTCGTTTTTTTTTCCTAATCACTAAGTCCTAATCATTAATATTTTCATTTTTATTTAGGCAAAAGCTCATTTATATTTATTCAATTTTCGGTTAAAGTAAATAATAAGGAGACAGTCCTCCAAGGCGTCAACATTAATGTCGTCAAATATGATTTCAGTTCAAATTGCGAACCCGGCACAATACTTTCACACTCTTTATAACACGTATGTGCAATTAGTTGTGTAATAGTACGATTTACACGTATGCACATATTTGAATATAAATATTAATTTTGTTAAGTTTTTCAATTGCCAGTTTGTGATTATACGGTATTTTCACCATTAGCTGTTTTGTAATTATTGCTTCGTATATTTAAAAATAGTTTCGTATAATTTATAAACCATCGCCGAAATGACGTCAGCTAAGTTTCTCAATCCGTGACTCTCATTAATTTAATCTACAGAAAGTAGCTCCACACACTTGTTTACGTGATATCCTTAGGCCAAAAGCGTTACATACCTGCATATCGGAGAGTCGTTCGATGAACTTGGGGGGCGTGTGCGCCTGCACGGAGACCTTTCCTTTGGAGCTCTTGTCGCCCAAAGTGTTGGACACCCTGCACTCGTACACACCCTCGTGCCTAGGGTTGCAGCGGTACACTTTCAGAGTGGCCTGTGAAATACAAGAGTGTACATCATATTTAATGAATGTTTAGAAATTTAGCAGAAATGTTAGCAGCAATGTATGCGAACTTCAAAATGTTTTACGACTAACTGTCCCGCTACCGTAAAAAAGTTTTGATGATGTAGTTTCTATACGATATTAAACTATCAAGCCATCCCGCACTCGCCGAGTTTGTTTGTAAACTTCTGAATGTACTTATTTTTAAAATACCTCCGATTCCTCGCGGTGATAACGATGCTTTTACAAAGCAAGTAATAAGTTTTGATTCTGAATTAAAGCCAGGGACTCGTGTCCAGCCTGGTCCATTAGTTTTTTGTAAATATTTTCTTCCAATGTCAGCATCCCCCTGCTGCAATGCAGGGTACAAACTTGCCCAATTTTCCTCGCCTCTTTTCACCAGGGGCTGGAAGGTCTTGGTCGTTCTCTTCCACCAGCCCTCCCAATATCTTCCAGCCTCCGACGATCATTGTCAATGGCGGAGAGGCCACCTCAACACCTTCACCGACCAATCTCGGAACTTGCGGTTACTTGCGCGTAAAACAAGCAAAAACAATATACGTTCTAATTCATTTCTTAGGGTCTGCTGTCATGAAATTATAAATGAGATTCCCCGTCTCTCCTTCAATAACATCTGTATTTTCATAACGCTGACCCAGGAGAGAGATTTAAATTTTTTTGTTTTTGTTCCAAATAACTCCAAGTTACGGTATCAAAACTTTGATGCAGGTGATGAATTCGTTTTTTCTTGTTTCCTGTCAAGTTCTACTTTTCGGAGCCATTTCTTATGACTTCAGAATTCCGCTCACCTTTTTGCCGTCGAAGGTGGGCAGAATCGTGTCGGACATCGACAGCGGTTGGTCGTCTAAGAACCAGTGGACATCGGGTATCGGGTTTCCGGAGACAGTGGCCTCCAGTTTGAAGGTGTCACCCTCTTGCACTCCGAGGTCGCTCAGGGGCGTCACGAAGGCAGGGGCGCACTTGTGCTGGCCCTCCACTTCCTTGCCTAAAACATATTGAATGTAGGACAGAAACTTAACTGGGAAATTTGATAGGCTTTAAATAAATTGTCTAAAATGAATGTATATTTTATTTATCTAGATGTTCGATAGTTCATGTCGGCACATTTACTGAAAATGTTTCAGCCTTACTTCCAGATACCGTTACCGCATGGCCAATGGTGTAGCATCCTAAACCATCGAAGCGTTTACTGAGTTGAACTCTGTTTTTCAGTATTTAATCACCGAGAAAATCGAACATGAGAATGCCCAGGTGCCAGATCAAATTAACTTTTAAACTGAACAAGAAGCCATATGTTTTTAGTGTCTTACGTAAGATCAGAATTCGTTCGCTGGAGCCGCGTAGTTTTGGTTGTACGGCCACGGCATTGTACCCCATTTAAAATCAAAAGGTTGGAATTTTAAGGTAAGAAAATAATTGATGAGTGCCATTGTATTTAGAAAACAAATAACATTTATAATGCTGAAAGTATAAAGTTACATTTAAGGGTTCATTTAGACGCATTACAATTATAAAGAAATTGAGCAGCGAGAGTAACATATTTCTCCACTGAGGTTTAAGTCTAGGAATGAGTTCTCTTCGTATGCTGTTTACATGAATCGGCCCAGCTCCTTTCAGAGGGCCTCGATGGCTGGAAATCTCTGATTGGTTGTGAGGTGTAAACAGTGGAGAAGTGGAATGCCCTTTGGGAGATGTCGGAGAAATCTATCTTTCGCGCAACCTATCTTTCCAAAGTCCCGCGCGCTACTGACTAAGCAGATTATATAACATCGAAAATATTTTTAAGGATGTTTCTCTATGCAATATTTAAAAAATTGTTAAAAATCTTTACAAAAAATAAATGGAATTTTAAAAACCAGAGCATCAGCCGTACATCTTGAGGATGAATAGTACTTATATACAAAACTGTCAGTCTTTCATACGCGATGGAAGTTGGTGTTTTGCGATAAACAAAAAGACTTCCTTTTATTATTATAAATATGTCCCTTCCATCCAGACAAAGGTACTCGCCTATGACTTTGAGAGGGGCGCTGCACGCCTTCTCTCCGTGCTTGTTGGCGGCCGTGCACGTGTACTCCCCTGCGTTCTCCGGTCTGCACTTGTCGAACACCAGGGCAACGTCCCCACCAGGGAGCTGCCGTTTCCTGATGTGGGGGTCGTCGTCACTCACGTCCTCGCCGTCTTTCGTCCTAAAAAGAAACAACCTTTCTGCTGAAATATGCAATCTATTCCACTGCGGTCGAAAGGCGACTCTCAGGCACCAATGTAAGATATTCACATAATATGTGGAAAATCGTCTCGAGTTGTTGGTTATCTCGAGCGAAAAAAAAGGCTTGACCGTAAAGGGTAAATTGAATAAAGGGTATTGCTTCCTTCGCTCGGTTTAGCGCTTTTTCTACTTTCGTACTTTTGGTATTGATTTTAAAAAATTATATTTTTAGAAATTCCTTGTTAGTCTTTATACTCTTTCTGTTTTAAAATTGTGTTTTAAGCCTGTGGTGGCTTCTGGTTAAGGAATCGGATAAGTATCCGATTGGCGCGGGTTCAATCTCCCACGCGCGTGAAAGAAGCTCACGCAAGTGAGCTTCTATCACGCGCGTTTTACTCGTTCGTGTAGAATGGGCCTTACACTGCATGTTTGGCTTTATATTACCTTGCTTAAGCCTTATCGGATGAACTTATTTTGTAATTGTTTAAGTATGTATTTTATGTCAATTGTAATTTAATTTGTATTTAATTATTTTCGTTGTGTTTTTCATTTACATACATAACGCTTTTAATTGTTAATAATTGAATCATCGGAAGATGTGAAAAGAGGATTGTGCTACCTTGTAACAGATCCTCTTTTTTACATCTTCCGATTTAATTGTCTTTTTGTGAGGAGCATTACTTTTTTTCTATACCCACGAGAACATTCTGTTGTTTTTGTATATTTTTCTTCTCTCTCGGGCATGCCCGTAGCTATACAGCTTTTTAAGCCGAGTTGATCAAGTCTTTGGTGTTTAAAAAAATGTTGATGTGATTAAACAGAGTAATAAAACAAATAAAACTCTTCAAAAACTTCGAACTTCTGAAACATACACTTCATCAATAAGGCAACCTGCCAACTGGAGATTGTGAGCGGATACATCAGAGCCGATCGTAAGACATTGAGTAATACGTAACGGCTCAATACGTCAAGTGTGAACTCGCATATTGAAAACAACGTAAAGAAAACTGATGCGGCTTTCGTGTGAAGGATCTTGCTGGAAAAGACTATTCTACTCACCATTTTATTTCAGGCATCGGATCCCCAGATACTTTGCATTCCAGTTTAGCTGGGCAATCCACAACACCTGTTACTGGCTCAAGGGATTTTGAGAATAAAGGTGATTCTATTTGGAAAAAAAAGAACACATTAGGGAACTTTTGTTTTATTTCGGTAAATATATTTCGCAACACCCACACAAATTTTTTAAAAATCCAGAGGGTCAATGTTTTATTTATATTTTTCTTCGAAAAATTATTAAATTAATTAAAAGTCGGAAAATAATTAAATTAATTTAAAGTCAGAAAATAATTAAATTAATTAAAAGTCAGAAAATAATTAAATTAATTAAAATAAAATTAAAAAGTCGAAAGGGTAAAATAATGTTATAGAAAGACATGTTTGCTGAAAAAATTACATTTTACATAAATAGACAAACATGTGTTCATGCGATTTTGAAATGAAAAGAACTATTTGTCGGAAATTTTGCAAAGCGTTCAAATATAAAACACATGCACTGGTAAAAATGCAAGCAAATTTTTTAAAAAAATTTCGTCACTTTTGACGATTGCTAAATGTTCCGATATATAATAAAATATTTCGTCACTCAGGGAATTCAGTGTTTCGTTTTTTCCCCTGAAAATGAACGTAGTCAAAAATGAGGATGATTTCAAATAAAAATCGACGGTTCGACTCTAACCAGTGATCTCGTGGTCTGTAACCACGCGAGCATATGTGCTAGAAAAGCAGTGACAGACTCTTTTGAATTATGACAATATACATACATATAAGAACCAAAACCACAGAAAGAGTGTTATTTCTGAAAATGAATTGGATAAAAATATAATAATTTGTAAACAAATGCAATTCTTACGTATGACGTCCACATTGGCGGAACTTCTCATTTCTCCGCCAACATTTGACACCAAAACCGTGTATTTTCCCGCATCTCCTGGTTTCACTTCAGCTATTTCCAAGGAAACGGTGCCGTCGGGGTCACGGCGCAGTTTGATTCTGTCGCTTGGCTCCACTGGGAGGCCGTCTTTTAGCCTGGTTGAAAACAAAATTCTAAAAACACATCGCACTCTCTACATATTTTCTTATTTTCATCAACAATAAATGCAATTTAAGATAAAGTTAGAATCCGAAATATAAAATTTAAATAAGATAGTTGTAAATCGGCCAACTGCAATCAATATTTAAAACACTGTTAAAAATGGTTACTCAAATTTAATAAAATCTTTGCTAAATGAGGTCCAAATGAAGCACATTTAAAATAACCCTCAAAAAATAATAAATTTTAATCAATATTTAATTTTTTTTATGGATATAGTTCAGACCAAATTTTGTTATATTAGACGTATAATTTAGTAAAGGAATATTTAACAAAGGTTTCGGGCAATTAATTGAACCATTTTAAATAACTTATGAAAGGGTTAGTTGCTTATTAATGAGTTACTCACTATTAACAATGCATGCTCATTTTTAAAGAAACTTTCGTCAACTTTGGGGGGAAAAAACAGACCCCTGCTAAATGCTTCGATTAAATATTTAATCAAACTGAGGACAATTATTTCGTCGTTTTTTCTTCATAAAATTTATTTCGTCAAAAATAAGGACGATTTCAAAGATAATTCGGCGACCCGACACAAACCAGCAGTCTCTTGGTCCGAAGACAGTTGGGCTATCAACCGTGCCAGAAAAGCTCTTTTAAAATGTGGTAATATAAGTAAAATAATAAAAATTGAACTAAAAACAACGGACAGGAATTGGAACTTTTGCTAAAAATGCTTCGAGTCTTTGTAGTAGAGGAGTCATCACGTCACTATGGGTAACATCAAAGTGAAGCCAACATGTATGGCTTCAGCCACGTGGTTAATTACGTCATTCCATTCATAAATTGTCACTGTTACACTTTTCCCAATTCATCAGCCAATCGCGAGTATTTTTTAATTCATAATTTTGAGGAAATGGCACGGGGTATGAGCCTTTCGCTCCCAGATGTGTGTTTCACGATTATGACGTCATATTCTCTCTACTACAGACCAATCATGCTCGAAGTAAAAATGTGAAATGTTTTGTTTCGTCAAAAGTCAAGTGATTCATGACGAAACGATTGTCAAAATTGACGAAAGTAGCTTTGATCATCGCAGAATTACCAAAAATTAAAGAATGAGCTCTTCTAATTCGAGAAGATAGTTTGAAGGTCTTCTGTCGGAATGTTATGGGAGATAAATACTAACTAATTTAAATTATTAGCTCATCAACTTTACATTACTTAACTGAAGACCTATATTTTCATAATCGTATGCTTCATTAGAGTATTATTGAGGTAGTTAAGGCGTCTTCACTAACTGGCAAAACCGGAGCCGGTGAGATGTTGTTAGCAACAGCGCCAGAGTTGGTGCCTTTTTTCCGCATGTGGGATAATTTGGAGCTGGAGTTCCTACTGGCAATAGTTTTTAAAAAAATATTTTGCAAGAGGGGACTTAAAAATTCGGAGTTTAGGTGACAATCAAAATTTTTATGCAACTGCTAATAAATACTTGGCATGTTTTTTAATTTAAAATCTTCTAAATTAATAATTTTTTTTTTACACATTTTGTTTTTCGATTTTATTTTAAACAATCAGTTTTATCTATTAACATGATTCACTTTCCTTAAATTTTACTAATGTCATAACATAATTCTTGACTAATTTACTCATTTTTTAAAATGACAGAAATGTTCTAAAACAACGAAATAAAATTGTATGGGTACGATGAAAACAATTACAATGTTAAAAGAAATCACCTCACCGGCATCGAAAAGTCTAGATCAACGTGAGAAAGTGTACTCAAGAAAACATTGAAATCGACAAATCGGATGCCGGTTCGGCATTCGATTTGTTGAGTTCTATCCTGGCTGCATTTTCGTTGCCGGTAAATTTACCGGACTACGTGAAAAAGTTCTAATTGAATAACATTGCATCCGGCGCTGGTGCAGTCACCGGTTCCGGTTTTCCCGGTGTATGCAAAAGCGCCCTTAAAGTATTAGCCGTGAATGTGGAACACTTACCATTTAACTTCTGGCTTGGGTTCTCCGTCTATCTTAGCTGTCAGCTTCCCAGGCTGACCTTGCACAAAAGAAGTAGATTGCAAGGAATTTACTATTTCTGGTAACTTGAATCCGGTTCCTGCATAAATGAAATATAATGAATGTAAGGGGTCACAAACAATTATGTTGATCAAATAATAATAACTCACTGTTTGAATTGCTGTCACCCTAGAGCTACACAATAGGCTATTGTCGCCCTTTAGAGATCTAACCGGAATCGAAGAAACGGGAACATGGCCACACAATCAGGGCCGCGCTTAATATCCGCAGGACCGAGTGCAGATGCTAAGCCGCGGGGGGCCTTTTTAGTCGGTATTCTCTCAATTTTTATGGCATCCCTTCCCTGCTCAAATGTAATACACTAATTAAACTTCCGAATCTCACACCCTCCCCCCACACCCTTTAAAAAACACAATGTAAACTTTTTACAATAATTTGCCAAATTTAAAATTCATTGTATAATAAATTTGCAGAGGAAAATCATAATGAATAAATTTATTTATTACGTCCATTCTTTTACGGTTAAACATTCGTTAAAAATATTCGTTAATTCTCTAGGAGTCGGATAATTTATGACTGGTAATAGAGTATATCCAACATATGAATAAATCAGACAACGAGGACAACACTTGAGCTGGTACCGCATTTAAAAAGTGACGTGAGGACTTTTTAAATGCGGCAAATTGAACTTATATTAAATAATTATTTAAGAACTATACAAATTTGTTTTATACTTTAACACTGTCTCCTCTTACGCGACAATATAACGACAAGTTCTTTTAATTCCCTGTTCTTTATGCAAGCATGATCTTGTGTTTGGAAAACATTGATTTTATACCCAACTTGTTCCCTTGCAGATTCTAAACAGATTAGGATTTTTTTTCCTTCTGTGAGCACAAAAAAAATTCCGAGAAAAAGAAAAGGAATAACTGTTACGTAGAAAGTACGCAAATGTCAAAGGTGTTCTTGGAGTGTAAAGGGGGCTACTTTTTCTGTGACGCGTAACTTACCAACAACAGCCACTTGTGCCGAACTCCTCGTCTTCCCCTCGTCGTTGGTTGCGATGACGACGTATTTCCCGGAATCTTCGGGCGTCGCGGCCTCGATGACGAGGGCGATGGCTCCGTTCGGCTGCTCCAGGATCGTCGTCCTCTCGCCCTTCGTCACGTCGTCACCGTCCTTCATCCTGTAAATACATGGGAACTTATCAATGACTCATAGTTTAGGATTGCCAGGTGGAAAAGTATCCGGCGCGTAATCGGAGGATTGTCGGATTCGTTCCTATAAAAAAAGTCTTTCGAAAATATCCATAATTACATTCAACGTATATAAGAAACTGGAGCATGTTAAATCCGATCGTGTCCCAATGTCTTGACGACGCCTGTTGAGGTTGCGTCGTGTGCCAGGGCAGATGTTGTCCCTTTTATATGACCACGGTTCAAAAATACGAGACATTGTTCCCGGGTCTTTCCTTCAAGATAAATCCTGAATCGTCGCCTACTGTGTACCTCTAGTGCAACGTTAATTCAACCAACCCGACTTCGTTCAGTAAAAGTTTATACCACTACCAATTAAACTACAGGGGGGGGGGGGGGGCTGAGTGTATCTGCGCTAATCGAACGGGGTTCTTTTATTCCAGTCCTAAATGTAAAAAGATACCACATAGCAAAATACCTTTATTTTTAGGTTTAATGACAGTAAAACAGTTTACCATTTGATCGCGCATCCAGAATCCGGTGGTAGCTGTGCCTGCAGTTTGATCGTTTCTCCTTCACCCACTTTGATGGGTTCCAGTCCCTTGATGAAGTTTGGTTTGTTCCCTGACATGCCTGGCATCGAAGGTACAACTGCAAAAGACAGGGATCGATATTTAAAAAAAAAAAAAGTTAGACACATTTTTAATTAACAAAATTCCAAAAGTCAGACAGATAATCATACAAAGTCATGAACAAATATACGATCAACCCCGGGTCTTTCCTTCGAGACAGGCTTTGAACAACAGCTCACTGTGAAGCTCTACTGCGATGTTAATTCAGCCAACCATTTCTATAGCACTTTCAATAACCTTTTTGGATTCAAGTGGCGACTCTCAAGTACCGAAACATCGACTTGTTCTTCAGTTTTCTGTTTTACAAAATGACTGAGAACTGCATGTTTCGGAACATAAAATAATGTTTCTTTCGTTAACTAGTTCTTTATCTAATTCCATTTAAAAGTATGGTATCACTTGGGTATTAACTCATTTTATCAACATTTTGCACTCGAATGTCGCCTTTAAATCACCAAAATAACGAGGCGTTATTTTTTTTCTTTCTCTGCTCTTCAAATTGAAAGAGAACAACCTATTCTTGAGTTTAAAAAGTTATTATTTTCCGAACTTCAATAGAAATTTTTTTGTTATATAGTAGCACCAAGTATAAAAAAAACTATAATATAAAACTTTCTTCTGATAGAAATTCTTCACAACCTCTGCCATTTTTTTAAAAATATTTTACTAATGTCATAAACTTCAGTCAATTTTTTTTAGATACCGAGATTAATATTCTGTTTTACGCATCACTTATTTTATTTTTATAATTATCCAACCTAAACGTAAAAAGAAGAAGCTAAAGTACATCTATGCAACACGTTCACTGCCGGTGTCTAAAAGAGTACAAAAAAAAAAAATCACAAGAGTCGATTATTGCCTTTTATGTGTTATTTTGAAGAACGCATCACGCGCCTGTGCGTGGTCGGCCGCGCGAACATGATTTAAAAAAAAAAAACTAGAACCATTAAAATAACGTAAATATCAAACATGTTATTCGAGTGTAAAAGTTTATTAATTTGATGAGTTTTTTCTCAATATTATACACAATGATGATTATACACAATATGATACACAATGATTTGATGAGTTCTTTAATCATTATACACAAAAAAAACTAGCAAAATGACTTATGACTTGGTGAGGTGATACGATACGGCATACAAATAACGTTAGCGACGAAATACGCAGGGATAATTCTTTTAAAATGGGATATCGCTGGCACTTACTGTTGACTACTGCTTCGCTTTTGATCTCCGTGTTCCCGTCGGAAGCGACGACCGCGTATTTCCCTCTGTCCCCCGAAGTCAGCTGCGCTACCCTCAGCCTCAGGGTGCCGGGTTCCTCCTCCACTATCTGGATGCGATCAGAAGGAGACACTTCCTTGCCGTCTTTGAACCTGCATCGACAACAAACAAGATTCTTATGAAATGGAGTCGCTTTGCATACATCTGCCTTACAAAAATATCCAAAAATATTTTATGGCTTTACAAAGTACATTATTGCTTATTGATTCAACGTCGCCAAAATTACGTTAAGGTTAAACTAATTATTTTTTACGAATCAATATTAAGTTTTGGTACGAAATTGCCTGAATATGTTACTCAGAATTAATTTTTCTCAGTGATTACTTTTATCATGTTTGATCCAGTTTAAATTGATGTAAGTTTAGATCTTTTCGAAGAAACTGCTTTAAATTTGTTACAGTGGATTTAAGACTATATTTCCAAGTATTTTTTAATAAATAGTTTAACCAGTGAAATGAATGATTTTTTGTGTCCATGATTTTTCAAAAACTTTTAAGTAGGCTGTGTCTATATATTCTAGTCTTAAAATCTTAACGGCCGCAGTGTTTTAAGGTTTAAGGGGTGTAACGTCAAACTGAATAGTGTATTCGGGTGCAAATTTATTGAGTAAAATTTTGCAAACTTTCTTCGTATATTTGTTTTAGTGTAATTTAGATTACGTAATTGAATTCGTTTTTGTATTCGTTTGTATTCGTTTGTATTCGTTTGTATTCGTTTGTATTCGTTTGTATTCGTTTGTATTCGTTTGTATTCGTTTGTATTCGTTTGTATTCGTTTGTATTCGTTTGTATTCGTTTGTATTCGTTTGTATTCGTTTGTATTCGTTTGTATTCGTTTGTATTCGTTTGTATTCGTTTGTATTCGTTTGTATTCGTTTGTATTCGTTTGTATTCGTTTGTATTCGTTTGTATTCGTTTGTATTCGTTTGTATTCGTTTGTATTCGTTTGTATTCGTTTGTATTCGTTTGTATTCGTTTGTATTCGTTTGTATTCGTTTGTATTCGTTTGTATTCGTTTGTATTCGTTTGTATTCGTTTGTATTCGTTTGTATTCGTTTGTATTCGTTTGTATTCGTTTGTATTCGTTTGTATTCGTTTGTATTCGTTACAGGCGATAACGAACGTTTTTCCATTTTGCTTTGAAAGCGTGGTCTTAGTTAACACTTTGTTGTTCCATTAACAAACACGTGTGAAGAACGGGTACTTCAGCTAAAAGAAAACAAATAGCCTAATTTTTTCCCCTTGAGGTATAATGGTCAACTCTGTCAAATTTCATCTGCCTGGGTATAACAGAAGTAGAAAATTAATGATAACCGAATTTTTTTTAACCCTCTGAGAAGAACAGGTATTTAAGCTAGAAGTTTCCTTTCAGCTTTTTTTTCTTCTTGTTTAAGGTATAAGAAGCCACTTTCAAAATTGTATCATTCTGGGCATGCAGGAAGTAAGACAATCAGTGATGAGTGAATTTTATTTTAAACCCATTTGAAGAAGGGTTATTCAGCTAGAAGTTTCTCGCTAATCGTTTTTTCTTTCTTTATTTAATCTATATGGAACTACTTTGCCAAATTTAATCTTCTTGAGTACATGCAGAGTAGATTAATTTGTGTAACATTTCTCGTTAGATATTTTTTTTCGTAATCGTAACCATTTTCAGTTATTTTTTTTTTTTGTGTGCCGACATTCCACCTCTTATCGGGACCTAATTTTAAAACTGTTACACATCAAAAATTATAATAATATATGCAAAAATAAAAAAAAAATTACAAAATAATATATGCAATTTTTTTTTTAAATAATGTATGCACATTTTTTTTTAAATATAATCTGTGTCGCATTTAGTTAGAATAATTTAATGAAATCTGTAAATCTCAGTGGCACAACGATTCTGGAACGGTTCCTAAAAATTATATCGCCAATCAACAGACCGTTAATATACTAACCACAGTTAACTGTCGTTTAAGTGGATTAACGTTAAATTTCTCAAACTAATCGGGGACCCATAAAATGTCCTGAACATTTTAAAATATTACAATTAAAAATAATAACTGAAACTCACCATTTGACAGATACTGGTTTCGGGTCAGTTGTCACCTTCGCTTCTAAACAGCAAGTCTTTCCTTCCGGTACCAACTGCGGCATCAGGGTTTGCAAGAATTCGAATAACTTGGCTGGTTTCTTTTCTTTTTCAGTGTCGACTTTAGTGGCGGGTACGACTGAAAGGCAAGAATAAAATTTATAACTTGTTATATAAAATAAATAAACACTTTACAAATTCCTGCTAATATTAATAATTTTTAAAGCGTTGGCAGGATGGCCGTGAAGCCTAATCGCCAAACAATAAGAAGTTATATAGTGGATCGAGACGTCGCGATTCCTCGAAAATTCAAAATACACTTAAATTATTTGAAACCAAAACACCCCAGCACACAGCAGTTGACGCATCGACAACGACTTAGACCCATTTTATACGGACGTCATACAATATTTGCGAATGACTATTGGACTAGGCCAGGGGTCGGCAACCTATTGAAACGGAAGAGCCAAAAGTTGCAATTTACAAAATTTCCAAAGAGCCATTAAAATTTTTTGTTTCAAAATCATAGTATTTGTTTATATATATTTGATTTTTGATTTAAAATAAACGGCTTTAAATACGGAATAATATTTATTCATATAAAAACCACAAATGTAGATTGTTACATAAATGGGAGCATTGCCTTTGCATGCCTTTTGAAAGTTTGATTAAATCTGGCTTATAACTTGTTGTTTTAAGTTTCAAGCACAACTCCAGATTTTTATTTGTTAGTTGACTTCTAACTTTACTATTTATTATATTCATGCAAGAGAACGCTTGCTCGCACGAATATGTCGACCTGAAGATCGTCAGCACTCCATATGCCAACTTCTTCACCTCACTGTAGCATTCTGGAAGACTATTCCATGCGCCGAATATGAGGGCCACAACTCGCGGAATTTCTTTTAGAGCTGTTCACCTGTGCTGCGCGATGTTCATGCATTTCTGGACCTCCAACTCTTCCAACTTGCTCTTGAGTTCTGTGAACTTGCCTGTCCACAAGTCTTTGGTTTTCAAATCTAGCAATTGCATTTGGAGCGATCCAGCATCGATTCCAAATGGCTCAATGTTGATCTTATTTATATTTGTGTTGAGAGGATTTACTATGAACGCGAGAGTACTTTTGTTTGTTTTGAATTGCTCGAATCTCTCAGCGAATCCATCCTTCATGTTTTTTAAAGCTATGCTGAAGTAATTCGTGTCAATAGTTGCATTGGGGTTTCATTGCGATATTGCTTCAGATTTTTAAAATGAAGTAATTTACCGCTCTGCATGTCTTCAACAAAAAGAAGTAATTTTTTTTCGAAACAAACTACTTCTTCAAGCAAGGCGTAGGCTAGGTTGCCCTTTCCTTGCAGTTTTAGATTTAGTTCATATAGTTTCATTGTGGTATCTACCGATACCACAATGAAACTATTTGTGGCGATTTGTAATTAACGATTATGAAAATAGAAGCTATTGAGAAATTAGGTACTTAAAAATGTATTTTCTTATTTTTTAAGGGTTTTGATAATAAATTATTAATTTTTTCGTGTGGAACTGGAGAGCCACAACTTTACATCACAAGAGCCGCATGCGGCTCGCGAGCCGCAGGTTGCCGACCCCTGGACTAGGCTGAATACGAGTGTGGCCCTGGCTTAATGCCGTGTTAAAGTTGCATGATGGGACGTTGCAATACCTTTGGAATCGTGAAATGATGACAATGGTTTGGCATATTTACTGAGCTAAAATAATAAATACTGGAGTAAGGACTCCGATTGAGGGAAAAGGTACTTTTACCGTGGAGCGCGGATGAATACTGTTTGGAAGACAAGGTTGAGAAAACATTCTACATTGGCTTTTGCATCGTTAGTAGTATTGCGTTGGTTTTGAGTATTTGTTCAATTAATATTTTCTTCTTTTTCTTGTAAGAAAGCAACTATTATAAAATATTAAATGTGTAACATTTAAGAAATGTGGTTTTAAAACTGGGATGTATGCATTTCATCCTATGACAAACACCATGCAAAAGGACTATATTTTACTGCTGTGGCTCAAAAAGGTGTAAAGTAATTATTTTAGCTCAGTGGATATATGAGCTTACCCATGATGGGCGCCTCGCTCACTGCCTTCCCCAGTTTGTTGGTTGCTGTGGCAGTGTACATGCCTCCGTCTTCGCACTTCACCGCCGGGAAAGTGAGCGTTGCGAGGCCGTTCTCGTCTGTGGCCACAGTGCAGTGCTCGCCCTCCATCACGTTCCTTCCATTGAGCATCCTGTTAAGAGGGGATAAAAGTTATAATTATCATAGCTATCATTTTCGGATTTGCACAAACCAGTCAAGTTACTTATCAATGATTTAAAATTGGCACAAATAATGGAATGCGATTAAGGTTCTGTGTTGCCTATTTAGGGTTAGTTGCTGTTCCTGAGATCTCTCAAGAGATAGCAGCACCAAAATCTCAGCCAGCTCTGGAGTAATTAAACACTGGGCGATCGAATTACACCCTTTTGAGCCTATACGACTATAAATAGTTCTTCAGTACGGCCTTTGCCTAACATCACTTTTGAGCTAAATAAGAACTGGGGAGTATATTAAGCGTGCGATCATATAACGCGACGTACAGACTTCGGAATTGTATTCATCCGCGCGCCACGGTAAAGTCTATTCTCCATCTTTACTCACTACATGGATTTACTGGTCCCGAAATGAGTAATTGGATATTGGAAAACAATGTAAACAAAACACTATTTTGTAGTTCTAAAAAGTATCATATTAGAAGAGGTCTCCGGACATAGGGGCTTTTTAGACAACATTTTCTACCAAATTTCTTAATATCTTGAGAAATTTATACAATTTTTCATGTAATTAACAAATTATTCATAATTAACCATTACTAATTAACAATTATTAATTACAATTACTAATTAAAATTATTATTAAAAATTACTAATTAAAAATTACTAATTAACAACTAATACGCCCTTAAAGCTTTTATGTTTGTTAATAGTAGAAACTTTCATTTTTTAATATTTTAACTTAACTTAGATACACTCCACTTAAGTGTACGCATAAATAAGTGACCGTGAATAGACACTCGGGATAATTAATGGTTCGTACATGTGCATGTATACGCTAAATATGCGTGTTTTTCTCATGCTTGTAAATAAGAATTTTCGGTTTTTCAATGAGATCATATACACAAGTGTTGGTTATCGATCATATGCGTAGAAAAAACATTTTTTGTTAATATCCGTGTAGAATGAACCCTAAAATCGAAATTGTGTTACCTGTTACTATTATCCTTAAAAAATAGTTTTTTTTTTGAAAATTTAAAATTAGTGTGAAATTTTCCGAAAATGCGATTAATATATTTTTTTAAATAAGATATAATATAATGAAAAGTTAAAAAGGATATTTAAATTCCATTACCATGCGACTGACGGCATGGGTTGACCGGAAACAACGACTTGAAGTTTCCCTTGGTCTCCTTCCAGTAACTTTCCCGCTTTTAGTTCCTTCACGATAGTGGGCTTTCTTCCTGGAACTGTGGAAGATAAACAAAAAACATAAGGAAACTGAAATAAAGGGATTCTTTGTCTCTTGTTTTCCTGAGAGTAATGTTCCTGGAATGAGTGTGTCGCAAGAAATGTTCCTGTGTTTCCCCCCCCCCCCCCTTTAATTTGGAAAATAAAGATTAGTCGTAGAATTTTTTTTAGAGAATTAGAAGGGAAAATCACGTGAATTACGATATTCCAAAAAGAAGCCCTATTTGCAAAGGGAAAAAAAGACATACATGTAAGTGACTTGTGGTAGCTATTATTTGTTGTCAATATCTTGCTTCTACTGCAATTTAGTAGTTTAGGTTAAGAAGAAGGTGTAAAAAAGGTGCTTGAAAATGATATTTGGATATCAACATATTTTATTTACCCTCTGTACTCGAGTGTTGCCTTTAAGTCATCAAAATAATAATGTGTTATTTTCTCCCTTTGTTCTTCAAAATGAAAAGGAACACATTCTTGAGATTAAACAGTTATTCTCTCAGAAATTTTAAAATAAATTATGTTTGTCATGTATAGAAGTACCAAGTATGTTGATAATCTAAAACTTTATTAGATTGAAATTCCACACAACCCGTATTTTTAACCCTGTACTCTAAGAACATTTTTGGCATTTGCGTTCTTTCTAAAGAACAGTTATTCCCTGTTCTCTACTTTTTCCTAGTCTTTATGCTGGTATAGTTAAATAATCATAATCTGTTTTGCAACTGCAAGCGTACAAGTTGTAAAAAAAAGATCGAAGTTCTTTAAAAAAAAAGATCATGTTGTTCTCGTTTATTTTAAAGAACAGGGAACCAAAAGAACGGGTCGTCATGTTATGGCACGAGAAGAGACAGTGGAGCGCAAAGGATTAAAAACATTTAACAAATGTAATTTACGTTTGGTATGCTGAAGTTAATATTGAGCCTCACGTACAACTATTTTTATAATTATCTACCATAAAGGTAAAAGAACACACTAAAGAATACATCTTTAAAAAATAACAGAAACGAGATGTTACTGTTCCATAAAAATAACGTAAGTATCAAACATGTTCCTCGATCGCAAATGGTGAATGACTCGAGTAAGATATTCATTCACCTGACACTTTGGCAGTTGCCGAAGAGCTGTCTACTCCCTGATCATTCGCAGCCGTCAACTTGTACTCGCCAGCATCGTCCAACTTAGCCTCATCTATCGCCAACACGGCTTTGTTGTCGCCAACCGTCAGCTTGACGTGGGGTCCAGACTCCAGTACGTTGCCGTCTTTTGTCCTAAAGAAGAACAAAGGATTTATGGAAAGATTTCAACTCAAAACTAAACTATAAGGGGGAATGAGAATTATCTTTGCAACTTTGACAATAAAACCTAAAAGAAATAAGATAAATGTTACATAGCTATATGATTTATTTAAGGTTTTAGTGTGTCAAAAATGTAAAGGTAATTCCTATACGCCCATCCTCAGAAAAAAGCTCAGTGCGTTAAATGATTTTGAATTTTTTTTTATAAATTTTATGTGTTGCTGTGACATGTACAGATAACATAACTTAGCTATTGCATTTCTTTTCGGTTTTATTGTTTGTCAAAGTTGTAAAAATAATTATAATTCACCCTGTATTCCGCCATTTCCTGATGCTGTAGTTCAATGATCAATTTCTAAAAAGTGGCAGCAAACTTTAAAGATTTTCTTGGTCGTAAAATAAGATTATGTCAGAGTTTTCTACTCAGTCATAATCATATCAGCTTCCACCTATTTTTAAGTCATAAGAGCAAATAATTCTTCCATTTACTGTAACTGTCCTAATGTGTGCAATTAGACCGCATATGGATATTGATGCAAAATACAAGCCTAAGTCTAGACGCGCGTGTAACACTAACTATCGGACGCCCAACTAAAATGTTTAATTAAACACGAATAATGCACACTTCCACTTTTTTCTGATTTACACTTTTTTATTTATTCTTATAAAGAAAAAATCCTCTTTCGAATGGTGCCAGAACCAGAGACAGCTCTAAACAATGGCTATGGAGATGTCAAGGAAAAGGAGATGTACTTCTGTATTATCCGATGCACATGTCGTTCAATGCTCTTCATCATTCCTGAATAATTTTGAAAATTGGAGCTGCCTTGTTCTTGCACCCACGTCTTCAATGGAAAAACTCAACTTATATCCGCTCACTGACCAACATTTAATGGCACAGAATTTCCTTTCCCTCTCTACCATGGTAAAAGCTTTGGCAAATAATTGACAATTAGGTGATTTTGCGTGGATGTGGTCATACAAGTTCGGCCATGTTTTGCCTTCACTTTGCGAGATTTCGAAATATGGGAAATGGCAGCCCTGAGATTAATGAAATTAACTAATCGGCCGCAATTGGGGTATGATTTTTTTTGTTGGTCAGTTGATTAAAAGTTGTAATAAAAATTTTTGTAGTGCGCGGAAAGTTAATTACTTAAATTCTCAAAATACACAATGCACATTTAAAAAACTGACATATAATTTAACGCAAAATATTTGCATATGATTTACGAATTAATCAGAAAAATTACCATTCAATTTTCGGCTGAGGGTTTCCGGTCACTTTGGCCTCCAAAACTATTGGTTTGCCAACAACGGCGTCGATCTCATGCAGTTGTCCAACAAAAGGTTTTGTAGTTTTGGCCTTGACTGTGAATAAAAGATTCGATTGAAAATAACCAATAACTTAACTAATATGTTAAAAACTAAATATTTATGTACCTCGGAAGTATAGGACACTATTTATGATACATGGTGCGTTCCATAAGTAATGCGACCAAATTCATAAAAAATCATTTATTGGACATATTCGTACTACTAGTTAAAAATCTTCAAAATAGCACCCTCCTGCGTCGATACATTTATGGAGGCGGTGTTTCCAGGCCTGGAAGGCATTCTGGAAGACTTTCTCCTGGAGGTCCAAAAGAGCCGATGTAACATGAGCCTGGATGTTTTTAATCGTGTTCCAATGTTTCAAATTCAGTGTTCCTTTTAAGCCAGGAAACAAAAAAAGTTTGTGGGAGCCAGGTCAGGACTGTAGGGAGGCTGGGGAACCAGTGGGTATGGGCCCTGGCCAGGAAATCGTTGACAACGAAGGCGCTGTGGCTTGGCACGTTCGTGATAAAGTTTCCATGCGTCCTTGATGTCACTTCGGCAGTGCGAGACCCTCCGTTTTAGCCTTTTGAGCACTTCCAAGAAAAAAGCTGCGTTCACAGTGGTCCCGGTAGGTGCGAATTCGTGTTGGACAATGCCTTTGACATCAAAGAAGACAATGATCATTGTTTTGATCCTGGACTTGATCATGCGTCCTTGAACGACTTGTGCCATCTGTGAACTTGTGATTTGGACAAGCTATCACTCCCAAAGGCCTGCTGAATTAATAGAAACGTTTCGGTGGCAGACTTCCCAAGTTAAACGCAAAATTCGAAAAGCATAACGTTGCTCCATCCATCGCGCCGTGTTACATTAAGCTCAAAATGGGCTTCAGAGAACGCACGCCCTATCTTTCCGGAAGCTTGAAGCCGACTGAGAATGGATGTATTCTTAAGGCAATAACCCCCTCCACCTAGCCTAGCAGATTACATGGCGCTGAGATGTATAGTCGCGTCAGGAAAAAATTGGTCGTATTACTTATGGAACGCACCGTGTATATATATATTTAAAGTTAAACATTTTAACAATTAAGTTTTGAAATTAAAATTGTTTTAAATTTATTGTTAAAACACAGGGTGGCCATAAAAAGAGTTCCTCTGTTTAGAAACATCTATAGCTAAAACTAATAAACAGAATAACACCAGATTTTCATATTAAGGATTTTGAAGTCACAGGGAGAAGACTTCAGTATAGTAAAAAAAAAAAAATACCAAGAATCACCGATTGGAAGAATTTCGGCCAGGGCGAAAACAGGTACAATATATGTAGTATTGGATGTCACCACCAGATGGCGACACTAAACGCAAGTCTACCAGCGACACCTAGCGTGTCACTGGCGGGATGTATTCAGATTAGGTGAGGCAGTGGAGAAGATAGGACGTATTGCGGTCCTTAAGATAATAGCCTGGCTGCGGTTTAGGCAAATAAACGTATATTTATATCTTCAAAGCCTGTCTTTACTGTCTCATAATCCCACATGGGGGCTCTGGGCCGGATTTGAATCAACGAGCGGTTGTAAAAAAAAAAGTAAAAATTTGCGTCGGTGTGAAAACAGAAACATCCGATCATTAAGCCTAACGCCACGAGGAAAACGTGCGGAACCGAAAGCGGCCAGCGTGAGTACGGAATCCGAAAGCAGCGGAAGCGAAATCGCACAGCGATTCGGCGGACTACAGTGATCCCGCAGTGTCAAAAGAATTGAGAACTTTCTTTTTGGACATGGCTTACTTAACAAGAGCCCGGAAATGTGACTTGCTGGTGCTGATGAGTGAACTGGATATAACTCATCCGGACAATCCAAAGATAGCCCAAATGTGCAAAACAATTGCAGAGCATGCTGACTATAATGAGGAGACGACCAAGAATCTAATGAGTACAATCGTGTTGGAGCGGGAGGAACGAGAGCACCGAGAAATCGAAAGGGAAAAAGAACTTCAACAGATTGAAAAAGAAAAAGAACTGCGCCAGATTGAAAAAGAAAAAGAATTGCGCCAGATTGAAAAAGAAAAAGAGATCCGGGAATTCGAATTGGCAAAATTACGGATCGAAACCAAAAATCGGCAAAATGGCGCAACGGCAATATCACAAAAAAGCGGTACGAATCAGAATACCAACTTAACGTCCTTTATGAAACCATTCGACGGCAGTGATATTAGTATGTATTTATCGTTATTTGAGAAACAAGTAAATCGCCTAGATATACACAAAGATATGTGGATAAGTCATTTGATAGGTCTTGATAACACGGGAACCTGACGATGTGTCAAATAATTATGACCATATAAAAAGTGTACTTCTCCGACAATTCCGAATGACTCCGGAACAATTTAGATTAAACTTTACTTTTCAACGAAAAGAGGAAAACCAGTCATGGAGAGATTTTGCGTATATTCTGAAGAACTTTTTAAATGAATGGTTGCATGGTGTTGAAGTGAACACATTTGAAGAACTAAAAGAGTTAGTACTAGTCGATCAAATTAGGAGAAAACTGCCTAAAGAAACACGTGAGCATATTTTGGATGAATTGCCAAAAATTAAAAGTGTAGAAGAACTAATCCGTAAACTTGATGATTTTGATGCCGTGAGAAGCTTAAAAAGAAACATATTTGAGGAAAGAAGCAGGATAAATTTTCATCCGAGAGACAGCGAAAATTCGTTCCGAACAGCGGGGACTAACCAGCACAATCGACAAGTCAACGGCGCGGGAAGAAGCGAACCGTTCCGAAAGCCAAATCAGCCAACGGATAAAAACAAAGAATAGTTTGTTATTCGTGTGGTAATTTAGGACATAAATCGTTCGAGTGCATGGAAAATAAGGACGACAGTGAAGAAAATAGAACGAACATTGTCCGATGTGGATTGATACGAGTGAAATCATTGCAAACACAAACGGCGCGTCAGCCTGAAAAAGACTGTGCACCGCAGAAAACCGTCTTGAGATGCGGTCTGACACGGGTCAAGAATCTACAAACCAACGAGCGATCGGCAACCCAACAAAAAAATTGTGCAGCACAGAAAAGAGCATTCCAAATTAATCGATGTGGAGCAAATGACAAACAACGCAATATCAAGGGAACGGAAAAGATCCATCCAATCTCGAAAGTCAAAAATCCATAGAGCAGACCACCACAGAACAGATTTCTACATTTTCAAAAAAAGCGACGAGAAACGTGCCCTTGCGAGTTTCATCAACAAAGAGACGGCAATCTCAGCTGGCGAGACATCGCCAAACGAGGCGAAAGCAATTGGCGACTTGGCAACCAACGATGCTTTATCACAGAAAGCGGTGCGCCAATCCAGCCAACGGCTTGGCGACGTACGAGCCAAATAAACGTTTCTGCATATCACGTGAGGAAGACATGGCCTTGGTGATTTTTTTTCTATTGTATTCAGATGTGCATTTTTTATTTTATTAGTACAGAGCAGCCATATCGAGGACTGAGATTTTTTTTTTCTGTGTGGCAACCTTGCAGCCGTCAAGAAGTGAATATTTTTTTGTGATTTTTTTTTTATCTGAAGTTGTGAAAGTTTTTTTTATTTTTATTTGGTAAATCGAATAGCCGTTTTGATATTTTTATCAATGGTGGAAAGAAATTTTTTGGAAGAAATTTTATTTTTACAACAGATGTGCAGTATTAAAGTGCTTTGCATATACGAGTGAAGAATAAGAGTTGTATATATTTGAAAAGTTTTGTGATTTAATTTTACTATTGATGTTTATTTTTTAAAATTTAATTGTGATGTTTACATTATTGAAAGTGCTTTGAAAAGAATTTATTGGTGAAATTTGAAAAACTTTTGTGTGTTAAATATTTTTTTTAGGTATGAAAATTTGACATTTGAATTTTTTGAGCATTGGAAGACTTTAGAACATTTCTAACTTTGAAATTTTTGAACACTTAATTTTTAGAACATATGGAACTCTAATGATAAAAGTGATTGAAGAATTTAAATTTTTACAATAATAGATTTGATAATGTTTTAAATTTAAAGTAAGATAGTAATTGATTTTTGGAGGTTATGAAAAATAATTTTAAGTTATAATAGTATGATGATTAATGTGTATATGTTATAAATGTATGTTAATAATGCTTTGTATTGTAATAATAACTGTTATTAGTGTAAGTTTACGCGGTCGTACAACTGTCGAGAATGGCCGAGTGTAGTATTGGATGTCACCACCAGATGGCGACACTAAACGCAAGTCTACCAGCGACACCTAGCGTGTCACTGGCGGGATGTATTCAGATTAGGTGAGGCAGTGGAGAAGATAGGACGTATTGTGGTCCTTAAGATAATAGCCTGGCTGCGGTTTAAGCAAATAAACGTATATTTATTTCTTCAAAGCCTGTCTTTACTGTCTCATAATCCCACATATATATTAAAAAAATTACGATAGATACACAATCCTTTATGCATCAGAATTAAAGTATTCAAAACCACATTGGCTATTTTCAATGTACTGACTTTTCTTGTGTACCACAAATTGCGTCCGATGCGAGTCCTGATTCTGATGAATAAAGGATTATTTTCTTCGAGTTTTATTATAAAATTAATTTATGTGCCTTTCGCAATTTTTTTTTTTAGATGTGTTATATCAGTTTTCTGTTCGGCATCCCCCTTTCGGTGATTTGTGATACTAATTTCCCCCCCTGAAATCTTCTCCTCGTGACATCAATGCCCTTAGTATATAAATTGGTGTCATTCTGTTAATTAGTTTTAGATACAAATGCTTCTAAACTTGGAAAATTATTTTATGGCTACCCTGTATAAATAAATATATTTTCTTTCACGCACGCAAGGATTATTTTAGTACTCACATGCCACTCCGACGCTTGCCTCGGATGCCGTCTGCCCCTTGTCGTTCTCGGCGATCACTTTGTAGACCCCTGCGTCGTCGTGCGTCATGTTCTGCACGCTGAGCTCGGCTGTTCCGTCCGGGGACACGGACATGGCGAGGTGGCTGCTGGGCCTCAACGGTTTCCCGTCCTTTACCCTGCAAAACACATGAAAATGTATGGTTGTACACTACAGGGTTCTTAATTATACTTATTAGTGATAAAACGTTCAAGCCAAAATCCTGAAAGAAGAATTTTCTTCCTGAAGCACTATTGGAAAATCTCCCAGGAAAATCTCTATACGGAAAATAATATAAATCTCTTCCCAGGAAAATCTTTATACGAACGCAAAGGTCAATCCTACCGACATTACTCTGCGTCCTTCCGGAAGGCTTCTTTCAAACGTTACACCAGAGGTAATTTGTTGTTAGACGAAGGCTTTCGTCATTCCAAAGCAATCAGATTGGTTTTTTTTAGCTTCAAAATATTGTTTGAGTGTGAAAAGTCGCCCATGTCCACCAGTCCTTTTGTGCACCGGGAAAACCGGTACTGGTAACGGCACTGACACCGGATGCAATGTCATGGTATACAATGCCGTAGCGGGCTACGTGAAAATTTTATAATTGGATATCATTGCCTCCGAATGCCGGTATCATCACCGGTAACGGTTTTTACGGGGAGTGAAAAATCGGCATTAGAGTACAAATGCCCTGACAATTTTATTAAATTAAATATTAGGTATTAGAACATATTTGTTTACTTTTGGGCATTACTTCAGGCTACAATTGGCAAACAATTCCCTATAGAATTTAAAAATTGTTTGTTGATGATACTAAATTTTAGATTTGTCGACCTTTCGACCTGATAATTAAATTAATGTGTAAATAATTTTAAAACTTCGCATAATGAATTTAAATATTAAACAATTAGTAAAATGGTTTAGAAATTAGGCCTTTTAATTTTAGCGACGATAACGAAACTTTGAGGCGGTACTCGAAAAGAGGAGGACTAGAGTAAACCTTATTTTACTGTTTAAATTTATCACATCGGCTGATGGTGAGGGTATCAAATTTAATACAGCCAATTGGACTAGAGGTCATGATTACAAGTTATTCAAATTACAAATTAATAAGCAAGGTAGATAGATAGCATTTCTTTAAAAAAAATAGTAAAAAATAATTGTAATAGTTGCATGAAAAGGTGATTAATTCGTCAAGAGTAGGGTAGGTGGTTTAAAAAGATAACTAGATCGAAATTGGGGGATTGTTGGGATGAGTTAAACAAGGCCAAAATGTTGGGCTGTATTTGGTTATCTTTATTTGTTTTAAAATACAAATACAACGTTAAAATACGCAATAAAAATCCATCAAATCTGGACATGTTTCGGGAGATACATCTCCCTTCATCAGCAGAAAATGAAAAGTCTGTGTGAACACACAAAGTCTGTGATAGTCTGTTTCACACAGACTTTTCAGTTTCTGCTGATGAAGGCAGATGTATCTCCCGAAACATGTCCAGATTTGATGGATTTTTATTGCGTATTTTAACGTTGTATTTGTATTTTAAAATTCTTAACGCAATGTTCTATAAGACGAGTTTTTATCTCATCTTTATTTGTATTAGTATTAGTTATATGCCGAGTTTCACAGGGTGGAAATTGTAACTAAGTTGTCTCCAGTGCAGTGCGAATAAATTCATAAATAGAATAAATTATTATATTTATGTGAAATGAATAAATCTATAATAATATATATAAAAATAGGTATGCACAACATACCAAGATGGATCCATTGGTGTTCCACCATTACTGACTGATAACCACTTTAAAACTTTAGAAATAAGGGCTCTGCGCTGCTTACAGCATCTGATAGGACACGGAACGAACCGAGAGTTGCTGTTGTGGGGATTTTTAGATTCACGAAATCAGCGCGATTCGTGGTTAATTTGGTTGGCTTCTCTCCAATTGTGTCTTTGGGATGAGTTCGGATGCGGGCAAGGGAGACACTTCGTACCGATCTACTTTTCCTCTTTCTGAATTTTCACAGTCATTTATTGTTAAAGTGGAATAAACATTAAGAATATGCATATGCGGGAATATGTGAGAAACATGTTATTTGAACAGAGATTTGTTAAATTGAAACATTGTTTTTTTGTTTTTAGATTGCTGACTCAATTATTTAGTCCTATTTGACTTAACACGTAAGATTAATTTATTTTTGTAATAAAAATTAAATGTATAAAACTTTGCGTGTGTGTCGGTCGATAATATATTAAATTTCAAGGGTTTAATTGATCACTTGATCAATCTATCATTTTAAACTTACATTTTGATCAATCTATAAATTCAGTCTTAGTATTTGAACAACCTATCAATTTAATCATAAGAGTTGATCCATCTTACCATTTCATCTATCAATTCAATCTTACTATTTATCTATTAACTAAATATTATCAATAAATCAATTCAATCTTAATAATAAATCAATTCAATTTTATCAATAAATCAATTCAATTTTATCAATAAATCAATTCAATTTTATCAATAAATCAATTCAATTTTATCAATAAATCAATTCAATTTTATCAATAAATCAATTCAATCTTATCAATAAATCAATTCAATCTTATCAATAAATCAATTCAATCTTATCAATAAATCAATTCAATCTTATCAATAAATCAATTCAATCTTATCAATAAATCAATTCAATCTCATCATTTGATCAATTCAGACTTATTATTTTATCAGTCTATCAATTCAATCTTACCATTTGATTTCGGGTACCGGTTTTCCAGAAACTTTCGCTTTAAGATTCAAAGGTTGTCCTTCTACAAGGTCAACAGAAGATGGTAGCTTTTCAGTAAATTTTGGAGCAAAGTCTGAAAGAGAAAGTATGTGAATCATATAACATGTAAACAACATACGCCAGCTATTTTATACTGAAAAAAAAAAAAACGTTTGCTTATAAAACTAACGTATTGTACTTAAAACTAACATGAAATTTTGTAGTAGGGCCAGTGTGAAGATTAGGTAGGGGCGACATATACAAGTTTTCTTCAGAGAGGTACTTTTAACACTGCAAACGTATACGAGTGAGGCACATGTTTTTTTTTTATGGAACTGCAAAAAATGGATGGAAAAACACTTCTTGTGAAACATCTGTAAGGACGGTTTTAAATAAAATGGAATACCAGATATTTTCAAAGCTGCTTTTCTGGAGTCTTCTCCGGCTTTATTCTTGGCCTTGCAAGTGAAGAGTCCGGCGTCTTCAACCGCCTTCACAGTTCCTTCGAGTTTGTAGACGTCTCCGCTTTTAGTGGTGGTTATGTGACTGTTACACTCCACTGGTTTGTTGTCCTTGAGCCTGTAGTGAAAAGACAAGTGGAAATTGTAGGAAAAACTAATACATTTGCTTAACTGTCAGATAGTGTAGGTCACAAAAATCCGAAAATGAACTGATACAGCTTTACATGACTAAGCATATAAATCTATCAATAGACCAAGTGGTGTGGTTAATTGGTTTCCTAATAAAGAGTTCATTGTATTTTCACTTAAAATTTTAAGAAAAGATCAGTTGCAAAGTTTAAACGATCATGTATCGAAATTCTGTTTTTGAACTTTTATCATGCCAAGCCGCCCATGGTTAGTAAATACATTTTTATATTTAGCTATGAATATAAAGTTAAATATAAAAATGTATTTATTGGTTTGGACTAAAGTATAGACACCAATTAGACTTATAAATAATTGGATTTACAATATTTACAAAGAACATCGGACAAGAGAATTTAAATTATATGAAATGTTGCATTTCCTAAAACTCTGGAAAGTGTTTGAAGAAAAAAATAGCAAGAAAAGCACTAATATGAACTATATATTGTAAATAACTATACTTTATGTTTGTATGTTTTGTCGGAAATAACATCGATATGTGTGCTTATCCAGTATTTTTGATGAGGCACAATTGAGTTCAAATATGCACAAACTCTTACCATGTGATTTCTGGTAAAGGATGTCCGTGCACTTCAGCTTCGAATTTGAACTGGTCCCCAATGTCGACAGATTGCTCTTTCAAGTCTCTCACGAACACAGGAGCTTGAGCTGCGTTTATGAAAAATTAAATGCGTTACTTCATTATTTATATAACATTGAAAAGTTCCAAATAAAAAAGGAAAAGCTAACTTTGGGACAAAATCTTTACTCATTAATTTTTATTTATATATAGTTTTGTGCACCATGAGCAATGTAGAAAATCTGTAGCTCACTAAGTGTCACGTGAATGCATGGCAGTTTAAATTGTATTATTTCAAAACTGCTTTTTTATGAATTAAAAATTCGGGTAAGTGCAGACAGCACTGTACCCAAAGGTTTGGTTCGTGAATACTTTAAAACCCCACACAGTACAAATGTCAGAAGGATAAATGGATAACCTGGTTGACTCGGTCCAGTTTCTTTAACAGGATGGTAGGTCTTGTATTCCCAAAGGTGGATTCACCGTGGAGTTATGGGACGGAAGTACATACTGCAGCCAGAGGGTGACATTCCTCTTCACGCAGTGCAAAGGTCAGAAGATAGAATACAATAAAAATCTACCTAGTCAACGCGTCTTATTTTCTTCTAGACGATGGTATGTCATTTATCCCCATAGGTTGATTTCACGTTGAGTCACGATGGTATGTCATTTATCCCCATAGGTTGATTTCACGTTGAGTTATGTCGGCGAAAACGTATACTGTAGACAAGGGCACCCCCCCCACACACACACGTGCGGTACAAAGGTAAGGAATGGAGTTTGTTAACAATCGGCCTAATTGACGTTTATCACTTTTCTCTACATGATGGCATGCTATTTATCTACTTAGGCTGATTTTTCGTTAAGTTATGAGGATAAATTAGCATCGTGTAGAGGAAATTATGATGTTTCGACAGGCCGATTGTTAACCCATTCCGTCCTCTGATCTTTGTACCGCGGGGAATGTTGCCCGTGGCAGCAGTATACACTTCCATCCTCATAACTCAACGGAGAAATCAGCTCACGGAAATAATTGATCTACCAACGAGTAATGAAAAGTGTGAAGCTTTATTTAAAAAAAAAACTTACCTCTGATGGAAAGAGTGCATTGAGCCGTGGCCTCCCCTGCCTGATTGGATGCGACGCAGGTGTAGGTTCCTATCTCCTCAGTTTTCACAGCTTTGATGGACACCACGTGACGCTTGGTCTCGGAATCTGCAGTTATTTGGTAGGTCTCGTTCG
This sequence comes from Troglohyphantes excavatus, assembly GCA_963932185.1. Lineage (NCBI taxonomy): Eukaryota > Metazoa > Arthropoda > Arachnida > Araneae > Linyphiidae > Troglohyphantes > Troglohyphantes excavatus. The sequence goes on along the minus strand of OZ010670.1, from coordinate 9,550,613 downwards.
CCTTCAGGTGAGTGTCGTCTTTCAACCTGGATGAAGGAATGAATGGGTATAAGTATGAATGAACGAGCAAAAGCTTGAATGAATGAGTGACAGTATGAATGATTGATTGACGGTATGAATAAATGTGTGAATGAGTAAATGTATGAATAAAGGAATGAGTGAATGAGATATGATTCAATGAGTACATGTATAAAAGGTACAGTCCCTACTGAATGAGAAAAGGTATAAATGAATGAGTAGAGGTATGAATGAACCAGTGAAGATATATAAAAAAATAAAGGAAGGAATGATTAAATATATGAATAAGGAAGAACGGGATCGTACGTGGCCAAGTGTAAATATACATTAAAAAAACGGATGCAAGTCTAAATGAGTAAATTGTTTTTGAATAAGCGAAGGAATGATGATATGAGTGACGACATGTGTGAAGAAATGAAAGAGTAAAGATATAAATAAACCAAGACATTTTACAGAAGGAAATAAAGAAAACCCCGACTAAATGAGGGAAGATGAAAATAAGTAAAAGAGTCCAATGAGTAAAATAATTAATAACGAGCTCATGATTGAATCACGATGGAGGCCCAAATGGGAGTTGTGCACTGCGACCAGAGGTCTATTGTACTAACTCTAGAAAATCCCCGAACCTTTATAAAAAGATACTCTAAGCTGAAGCAAAGTCCAGCAAAGACCTAATCGCAGTGTCTTGGAGTTCCAAAGGAGGATTGAATTAAAGAATGAATTAATTATTTTATCTAATTATTCATGATTGAATTAATCAATGAATTATTTTATCTAATTATTCATGATTGAATTAATCAATGAATTGTTTTATCTAATTATTCATGATTGAATTAATCAATGTATAAATTAATTATTTATTGACTGCATAAGTTAATGAGATATGAATGAATGCATGAACTAAAGAGTAAAGATATAAAGACTTTAATGAGTAGACGACTTAATGACCGGAGAAGAATATAATAAAATTAAGCGAGTGATGGAATACTGAGGATTAAACATGAGTAAAAGAAGTAGAATGAATTTGTACATGATTGAATACATAATCCAGAAGTAAACAATTGAATTTGTAAACAAGTGACTATTTAGGTAAAGGAGTTAATAAATAAATTTATAATTGGGTAAAATTATGAAGAGAGAAGAAATGAATAAGAAAATGAAAGAATAATGGAATGAATGTATGAATCTTTAAAATATTTAAAAAAAGAAACAGTGAAGGAATGAAAAAACGTGTTCGAGCAATGAATGAATAAATTAATGGATATCGTCAATCTGATATCTATATCTGATCGTGTCATACCTAAGAACCATGATAGCCATGTTAATAAACACTCGTTTTGTTCGCTTAATTAAGGTAAGTTGATGTTGTAAAAAAGTAATAAATTGGAGTTTCAATTAAAAATTATATCAGAGTTCTTAATTTTTTAGAGTTGCCTGTATAGTATCCAGAAAATTTAAAATTCTTTTGTCTGTATAATATACAATATAAAATATATTTGTTACGAGCCTTTGATAAATAAATTCATAAATATTACTCACCATTTGACATCGGGTTTCGGAAATCCAGTAACCTTTGCTTTTATTCGTCCAGGAGCGCCATACGACACTTCCACACTTTCGAAGTCTTCAATTTGAGGAGCGACGGGTTCTATGATAAAATTAACAGAATAGAAAATTTTAGAGAAAATTAAATTCAATTTTAATATTTAAAAAAAAAGGAGATATGGAGGATATGGATTCAATTTATACAAATAGCACTTTAATCGTCGGGAATGGAGAAAGCATTATTTTTCCCTTAAACGGATTTGAAAATATCAAGATGCTGTGTATGTGTAATCCTATGGAACATGACAATATATTTTGTATTTACTGATTACAGTTGATTTCGTATTTCTGATGGACAGTCATCGGTGTTCCCCTAGACTATGAAATATCTCACCTTTAATCGTTATCTGTGCGATTTCCTGTGCCTCTCCGTACTTGTTGGTGGCCTTGCACGTGTACTTGGCAGTGTCCTCTATCTTTAGGTCTTTCAAGGTCAAGGTGTGGGTTTCGGAGTCGCTCTTGATGATCACCTTTTCGCCCTCTTTCAGCTCATCGTCACCGCGATACCTAGAAAGAAGAATTCAAGTTTTCTTAAGAAATTAACCTTTTTGCACTCGAGTGTTAACTCTCAGTCTCCAAAATAACGACCTGTTCTCCCCCCCCCCACCCCCCCTTGTTTTTCCAATCAAACGAGACTTGAAAGCTATTGAACAAAAAACTTCGATTTTCATTCGTTACTTGTTCTGTATTTAGGACCATTTAAAGGTATGACATCACTTGGGTATCAGTCTATTTATTTCCTTTGCACTTGAGTGTTGCCCTTTTAGTTATCAAAAAAACGTTAATTTTTTATCTCTGTTTTATCAAAATGAAAGAGAACAACATAGTCTAGGGTTAAAAAAGTTAAAGTCTCTCACAAACTTCCATAGAAATTACCTTTGTCACCTAGAAGCACCAAGAATTTTGGCGATATCGAACTTTTTTTAAGCTTAAAATTCCTCACAACCCTCGTTTTTATTTTAAAACATTTGACAAATGTCATAATAAGACACTAAATATATATTTAGTATACAAAGATTAATATTCAGTGAAGTATTCTTGAACCAAACTTTATGTTAAAATGGGGACCGTGCCTAAACGAATTTTGTGGGTTAATTTTTATAAAAATTTCCAACTCTCTGTAGTTAATAATAGTTTGTACATTAGGGATATATATCTATATATACAATAAAATCCAAATTGCTTTCGATATACTTAAACTTATTCCTTTTCTTGGACTCAAGAAATAAGGATTTTAAAAAGTGTAGGAAACCGAAATTCGACATCGAATTTGGGAATCGAAACCAATTCTTTAATGACCATATATTTCAAAAACTGATAAATGAGTGTTTCGAGAAACTCTGTAAGAGACTCACCATTTAACCTCAGGATTAGGTTTGCCAGTTACTTTGACCTCCAGTCTCCCGGCGTCATCTACAACAATGACTTGGTCGTAGAGGTGGGTGATGAACATCGGAGCTTGCGTATCTTTCCTGGCTGAAATACAGCAAATAAACACATTCCAAAAAATATTTACTCAAAATTTTCACACTTGGACTTGTCGTTTATTAATGATAGAATATAAAACGTACGTAAGGACGCAGCGTACTGCCGGTACGACTACTTTTACGACCGTATAGAGGGTTTTCCTTCTTTTTGGCAGGACGTCCGTTACTACCACTAGACAATTCATAGCTGGCACAAAATAAAGTTTAAAAATTCCACGGCCAATTTTGAAGAAATTTAACAATTATTAATATTAGCAGGATTTTTTAAAGTGATTATTAATTTAAATTGACGATGCTAATGAAGACGAAAGAAGTTCCACTTCAACTGTGTGTTTATGTGAGTGAGGCTAATATTGTTTTAGCGCAAGGAGAGTAGAGACTATATGTCTGCCGTCACCAGCATTTTCTGACAGAGGGTGGTGCCTTACTATGCGGGTTTTCTGACCATTCTCATTGGTTGTCTGTTTCGATGGAATCGGTTATTTTTTTTGTTTCAGGTTAATAATCTAAGGACTAATGATAACTTTAGAAATATCTTGGACGACGGAAAAATGCATGGTCAACCAGAAAATATTTGCAAAATATAACAAAATCCCGCAAGAAACCATAAAGATACTGTTAAAGTTTAACGCTTGTCAACAGCATTAGATACTCAGAACTCTGTGAATGAGTACGGCGTGGCGGACATAAATTTTTTTTCTGCCCTGCCCTCCTTACTGTTACTGCTTAGTCTCTACTCTCTTTGGTCTTAATGTACAGCCGCGGAAAGAAAAAAAACGAACCACCGATGATTATTTCGTTAGTTTTTATAGTAGAGCTAAACTTAATATACCATTTTGTAGGAAATAAAGTCTACTATACATTGATATACAAAAAAGTTGCATAGGGGACTATCTTCATACTCGAATCCGCACCAACTTTAAAATTTTCAATAGCAACACCTACTTTTGATAGCGCAGAAATGTTCCCCGCCCTCAAAATAATCTAAATACAAATTTTCGTTAATTTCCTACATTTATATGCAGAGATATTAGACAATATGTATTGATCTTATTTGGGGGGCTACTTCCACAGTGAACAAAGTATTAGTGAGACTTCGAAATAAAGTACGCTGGTATAAAATGTTTTGGCGTTAGCCGTGGTTCTTATTTTTCCGTGGTCATACATGCCCCCACTCCTGTATACCCTTCGCCTCTATATAAGAATTTAGAATTTTATACCAACGCGATCACAGCGCTTTTAATTCTCAAAATTAGTAGATTTCTGTTAAGTTCTGCAGATTTTAAATTTGTGTATGACCCCTTAAATGATCATTTGATGCACATTATAATATTGCCAAAAAACTACAAAGAGGAAAATCATGAAATTTTAGATATGCATATAAAACGTTTTTCTGAATTCACCACTATCAAAATATAGCATGGTTGCTATTCATAAACTTTATGAATATTAATATCCTAATTTAAATAAAATTAAAAAATATACATATAAGTAATGAAAGTTAGTGTATTTTATTTGGGTCGTTTAGAAAAATTTCAGCTTAATAAAATTATTATTTCGAAAGATATGATTAAAAGTTTAAGAAATTCATTTAGCATTACGAATTCTAAACTTTCGATATTCATAATTAAAAAACTACTTAACCAAATGACTTGCAAATTGATATTCAACGATAAATTTTGTCGTAGATTTTAAATATTGAATCAAAATTGGGTGTTGCTATTGGAAATTTTAAAGTTGGTGCGGATTTTAATATGAGGATAGTCCCCTATGCAAATTTTTTGTATATCAATATGTAGTAGACTTTATTCCCTACAAAATGGTATATTAAGTTTAGCTCTACTATAAAAACTAACGAAATAATCATCGGTGGTTCGTTTTTTTTCCGCGGCTGTACATTCTTTCAACAGCTCTTTTTTATTTTGTTTTTATTATACAGAAGAAATTACAGAAGAAGCTATGCATGCCAAAAAAAAAATATATATATAAGGATTAATTGACACGTTCAAGATAAAAAAGATCATAGAAACTCAGTGAAAATGATGATAATGTGAAGGGCAGGAATTGCTCGAAACAACATTTCATTAAAAAAACCAATATATATTTTTTTACATTTAAACACTTACATTTGACGATGACAGTCGCCTGCTGCGAAGCTTCTCCCACTTTGTTTTTCGCCTTACAAATGTATGTTCCGCTGTCCTCCACGCTCGAGTCCTCGATCTCTAGGCTTGCTTGCGAACCGTCCTTGGATAGATTGTAATCTGCCGACTTCAGCTCTTTCTTGCCTAGGAACCTGGTTGGAACATAGAGTAACGATACAAATAGAGGAATAAAAATGCTGATTTCCGTGTGTCCATCATTGAAACCACGTGATATGTGAGAATGCCAATTTTACTTATGCGCCAATATTACTTGACAGGCCTTGGCGACTTTCAGAACTAAGCGAGATCGAAGTATTGTAATACGGTTTTGTGTTTCATTTTGTATTTAAATATCGTTTTTTTTGAACGAGTGGCACAATTTAAGGGAGTTTAACAGATATATTAAGGAGATTTTTCTTACTTTGTAGTTTTTAAATAATTGCATTACGGTTTTATGTAAAAAATTTACCATAAGCGAAGTTCTTTCAATTGTTATTTTGTATAATTTATTAAGAAAATAGGAACAATAAAACCTGAGAAATATAAAGAGTTTCGCTTCTTCGAGTATTGAACACAAATAAAATATTTTCGTTTCGTTAAAAAGAGGAAATATTTAGCGCATATTGTTTGAAAATAAGTAAATACGCACATATATGTTTAGAAGTTGAATACGGACAGAACTCTTTATCACCAAAAGAGAAGAAAGTGCGCCAAATTTGAAACTCCTGCAGATGTCTGAACGCCAAATACGGCAGCGCTATAACCACGTGATGTGGGTTTTTCTTTTCAATGTTGACACCGCGGCCTTACGAGAGTCTGGTAGTGAAGGCGCTCTCTATTTAATATTACAACTCTCTGGGTTGGAACAAAGGAGATCATAGAAGGTATACATGGAAGGTGGTGACTTTATTTCCAAATGTGACAGGGATAGTCATGAAAAAACGAAACTACGAAGCGATTTTTGAAGTGAAATTTCGAGGCTATAGTGAATCTGAATGAGCTCGACATGCAAATCAAACATAAAGCGGAAGTATGAGTAGCGCATGCGCACAAGTAAACTACAAGTTTAAGTCGGTGTCTATGCGTCTGCTGTTCGTTTTTGTTTAATATCATTTAAGTGTTTAAATAATTAAACGTCAAATTATTTCAATTTTTGGGAACTTTAAATATGTGTCGTTGCCGGGGCTTGAACCGCCGACGTCTCGATACACTATAGTAACTTTTTATTGTTTGGCGATCAGGCCAATCCTTTAGAAAGTTAACGAAAGAAGTTTCACTTCAACAGTGCGTTTATGTGAGTTTAACACATGGTTGTAAAGTTTTAACGTTCCTTTTCTAACCTGGTTGAATTTTAAATGGTTCAAGCTAAAGTAACTGTCCCAGTCTGTTTTATAGTAACAATATGGTCGCCGTTCAACTTGTTATTTACTGAAAAACATATGATGAAAAGTAAAAAAAACTCGAAATGAAGCGTGTTTTAACATCAATTCTATAACGTTAACGTAATGAGTTTTGGTTCAGTTTTTTTTAAATGCTATAGTGAGGAAAAGTTGCCTTCTATAATAATAAGAAAAATAACGTAAAAAAATAAAATTCGGTTGATATTTTCAGTTTGTGCACATACTAAAAGTTTAGAGAAATAGACGAAATTGAACAATTTTCGTAATTTTTTTACTTAAAGTCGACATCATAGACGAAAGACATAATTATTTGTACAGGCAATATTATTTTAGGGTACAAAAAACGTTGTGGCGATTTTCTGTAATGTGATTAGCATAACGAACCTTCTGAATTTTTTTTTAATTTTTCGAACTGATTGCGCGACCGGAAAACATTGAAATATTACTGATGTTTTAATTTATTTAACTCTATTGAACTATCAAAAACATTAGCACAAAATAGTGCGTCGATCGTAGAGTTTTAAGCAGTATTAAAAAATTTACAAAAAGTTCACTTTTGATAAACTGTTAGTACGATGCGCGAATGGAAAATGTCGCCCGATTTTTAATTTTTTTCACGTCGCTTTTCTTCTTGTTAAAGGTGACAACTTTTCCGCCCTATAGCTCTGCGAACACACAATCTTTTTCATTTATTTCGACCACCCTTTTGTTGAAATATATAAATTCTCAGATGCTATATATACAAAATTTGAATCTTCCAAGTATAATATTCTTATTTACGTATTGTATTTGAATACTCAGCTGAGCACTCGTTTCAACTCGGCAAATAAAAAGAGTCGCACCTTTCATCGACCATTTTAATTTACAATTACCAATTATAAATGACGTCATTACCACTTGATGTCCGGTGTTGGAGATCCGCCAAACGAAGTTTCCAGTTTCAGCAAATCTCCTTCACAAATGGAGACGTCAGACATTTCCTTCAGGAACACTGGCTTTTCTGGATAAAAACATCATAACGTGTTTTAATAATATATTCAGGGTTTTCGAAAGTGTGAGGATATCATATTAAAATTTAAGAAAGATATCTTGTAACCAGCGTATCCATTTATGTATTATCTTATATGTTTGTCCTATTATCATGTCCCCGTCACCTGTATATATTTCATGTTCCCGTTACGTGTCTATATATTGTTCCCGTTATTTCGATTGTAACGCCCTATACATATTTTATGTCGCTCCCCCTGCGCCGGGAAAGCGTCAGTCATGTAACTGCCCTCTTACGGTGAATGCGTAATTTAGGTTCGTCCCACCCCGAGATATTGTAATGTTAGGCTTATGTGATTAAAAATGTTTATGTTCAATCCTTGAGCAGTTATTTAGTCAATACGCCTTATAATCTTTAATTAAAGATTGATGAATTAGCTTATCAGAATTAAAAAATATATATTGTGTAGATTTTATTGACCGGGGAGAACGCGCAGAGGGGTGGTTTGGCTTTATATCAAAATGGGTTAAATCCAGTGTATCTGGATTGGAACCTTTATTAAATAATTTGCATAAAAACGCGACATAGAAAACTGACATTGAAAAGCTTTATATTAAACGTGAAATTTTTTCAACGAGAGTCATAAAGTAAATATTCTTTTTTTTGATAATTGCGTCTCTTTCAATTTGTAGCCGATTATCCCAAACATACATAACATTTAGCTCTAATTTCAAGAAGTTATCCTTTTTGTCTTATTAACGATTGTTCCTTTTTCAGTATGTTTTCTTAATTTACATTTAAAATATTAAGTCTATAATAATAAAAATGCATATATATTCTTACTAAGTAAGCTGACTTTTCCTTTGCATTCAGACTTTCCGCTAGAATTTGTGCACTCGAAACGAACATCTCCAGTCATTTCAGATGTCATCTTTTTCAACACCAATTTGTAGATGCCTTTCGATTCATCCGAAACTATCCCATAGGCGTCACCTGCTGTCACCTCCTTGCCATTTAAGTACCTGCGGATACAAGGTAGTGCAACACATGCTTCAAAATAATAAAGTATGTAAGTAGTAGTTTATATATTACTATTAAATATAATATCATTTGTGGTGATCTAAAAAATCATGCAGGTACAGGCCGCACTGTGTCATAAGTTTTGATTCGCGAAGACATTGTACGCGCGCTTGCTCGGCATTGATAGAGCGATAGGCCGACTTTCGAAAGCGAAACTAATCCAAAGATTTGCTCTTTGTTGGATAGTGTCAAGTTTCTACTTTCAACAATCCAGCCCCGCAAGTTATGGTTTTCTCCATTTCTACAACCCTTGGCATAAAGTATCCGATCGTTTCACATTTCTGCTTGGAAGATTGTAAAGTAAGTTGAATAGATCTCGGAAAAAATAAAGAGCAACAAATAACATCCGAAATATAATATAGCACACTTCCAATTATTTAAATAGAACAATAATGTATCGTAATATTAAAATCGTTGACGTTTTATTTAATAAAATATATTTCCCATGTGAAGAAAAAAGTATCCGATCAATCAAAAAGTCGGAAAAAAGTATCCGATCACGTGCAAAAGCAAATGTAAACTTACCGTAATATTTGCATATTATGTAACAAGTGTACGTATAGAACATCTAGCAAGACTTATAAGGGTCAAATTCGTGGATGGAAAACATATTTGATTTTGCAGTGTGCGAAAGTATACCTCCCGTGAAATAATTTTCTAAAGATTTAAAATTCAGAATAGTTAAATGTTTAAAAGACGGAATGTCTCAAAGAAAAGTAGCATTTTTGTGTAGATGTGGTCAAAGTATTGTTTGCGACATTTGGAAGAAATATCGTGCTACAAATAACGTAAAAAACTTTCGTCGAAGTGGACGTCCACACACTACCAGGAAGAAACAAGATAGAAAACTTCGAAGATTGGTAAATTCTATGCAGCAATTGACATCAAAGCAGCTTAATTTGGAGTGGGCAAAATATAAAGTAGAAGTATGTGAGCGAACAGTGCAAAATCATCTTAATGAGAACGGTTTTAAATATTGCAAAGCCAAAACAAAACCTTTTCTAAGAAGAAAACATAAAAAAGCTCATCTGCAGTGGTGCAAAAACCATTGAAATTAGGGATTCGAGGACTGGAAAAAATTGTATTTAGTGACGAATCCCATATTTGCCTTAGAACTGGCGATGATAGTGGAATCTTCGTGTGGAGAAGAGTGGATGAATAAGTTCAATGAAGATTGCATTTTTACCAAAACTAAGTTTCCACGGTCAATTTTCATTTTGAGCTGCATGACTTTCCAAGGAGTTGGGAAGTTGTGTACAGTATTGCGAACTGTTCATTCTGAAGTATATCAGGAAATTTTAGAAAACTATTTGTTCCCTAGCCTCGACGAATGATTCGGCGATTAACATGATTTAATTTTCCAGCATGAAAATGCCTCTTGTCACCATAGCAAGATAATAAAAAAAATTCTAAAATACAAGGCAACTCTTCAATCAAGACATTAACGTGGCCTGCAGATACTCTAGACCTATATCCCATTGAAAACATTTGGAATATTTTGAAACAAAAGGTGAACAACAGAAGTCCAACAAACGTTATGGAATCGCCTGAAACTATACAGGAAAGCTGGGATGAAATTTCTCCAGGTGTATGCTAGAAGCTTATAGATGCCATGCTATGGCGTGTTAAATCTGTAAACCGGTAAAAAGGGAGTGCCAGCAAATATTAATAGTGTTGATCGGATAATTTTTTCTCGACTTTTCGCTGATCGGATATTTTTTCTGTTGTGGATGTAATTCATCCGCCTTTATTATAATTAAAACTAATTATAAACTGTGCTCTAACCATTGAATTCATTTCTTTCTTTATCATATTTTATGCTCATTATGGTTCGATTTGTTCAAGACAAATACTTTGTGAAATATAAACATATATTGAATTTACTGCATGAGTTAGACACATTGAACGGGTACTTTTTGCCAGGGGGTGTATACTTCCATTCAGAAGGGGCGCACTCGACTGACCAGGTTGCGACTTTCTTACATTATGTTGCACTCCCCTTCGTGTTACGCGTAACTTTCACAAAAGGGGGTGCCGCGAAATACCTGGCGATTCTTCCCCAGGTGTGAATTCCTACTCCTTCTCATGGTCAAAGCGCACCTCCCAATTATTTTCTTATGTTGGGGAAGCCATGGCCACCCAACAGCATGCTGCTTCTTTGGCCGAAATTCGACTCACACCCCCAAGGGGTAGAGTGTTTAGAAAAACGAATGGATTAATTACCAACCTGCTCAACGTGGCCGGAGTTGTAGGGTAAAACTCTATGCAGCAGCCACCGGAAAAATTTTCAACAAAAGGCAAAAATGGGGAATAGGTTAACAATTGGCCTGTTCGAAACGTCCTAGACGTTTCGAACATTCCAAGATGGCAGGTCATTTATCTCCATAGGTTGATTCCACGTGAAGTTATAGAAGTGAAGATCTGAAATATCTCACATTGCAGGTTTAGAATCCGTGCGGACATGTCCCAAATACCGATTCTAAAGAAGTATTCACGCGTCAAAAGTTTTTATATTAAAAACAAGATTTTGTTGTTATTTTGCTTGCCTGCTATTACTTGAATTGGTGAGGCATGCCATTTCCCTTACCATTTAATTGAAGGAGCAGGAGTTCCAGTGGCTTCTACAATCAGTTCAACATTGGCATCTCCTTCTGTTACTTCTTTGTCCTCCAAAGGTTTTTTTATTACAGGTTTTCCTGGGGAAATATATGAACACAATTAGGTACACACATTATTCTTAGGCTAAATTGAAGGGCTTATATCTCACACACTCCGTTAGATACACTGTTAAAAATACGTGTTCGTTTTTGAATAAACGCCTTGCAACATTTTTGTTCCATAAAAAAGTACTGTCTATACAAATAACTAACAATAACGTCAACACGTTTTTATGAAAAAAAAAATTGAGAAACATTTTCAATTTCGTCAATTTTTGTAAACTTTAGTAACTGGAAGTTTATAACCAATTTTGAATGTTTTACGTCGTTTTTATTCTTATTATGGGATGAAACTTTTCCGCATTATAGCATTTCGGGAAAAATCTTAATTATTTTTTCACCCATCCTAAGATTCTGGGCATCTCAAATAAATAAAGAAAATTTCTCTTTCGTGAATTTTTCTTACTTGGAGTCTTTATATTTCCTCCTAAACATAAAAATTGTTTAATTCCCCAAAAGTTGTTGAATAATTTATTTTTGTTTGTTTTCTGAATAACTATTTGAAATTTCGTACAACACACATTTACGTCCAAAAACATAATTTTTTTAATATTTTGTTTATACAACAAGCACCTTCTGTATCCATTGTGGGCATTTATATCTAAAACCTCTGGTAAAATTTATCTCAATACAGTATTTAGATATTATCAATTATAAAACGTTATGAATATCGAATAAATAAAAAAAAAATCGGGTTTACGAATAAGAATTTATTCGTAATTATTTATTACGCGCACCTCCACGCCTCTCTTTGTGACCCTTTGATAAGTTCTAAATCATTCTGCATTTGTCATAAGATTAGGCTGATTGGCATATTTTTGTCTGAAACTGCTCTTTCAACCTGTTAAACCAATGCCGCAATTGAACCTTGGCGTGATATTTTGACTTTATAGTAAAATATTCGATAATCGTCCCTTTTCAATCCACACAATTGTCACATAAATGGTTTAAACTGGCAACTCGCACAACTCGTCTTTTTCAATTTAAACACGCACTCACTACGACCTATCAAATAGGACTGAAGTTTCAGCGGCTATACAGGCTAGCGTATGCTGGATTTGGTTTGGTTAATTAACGTCGCACTAGAGCTGCACGGTGGGCTATTGGCGACGGTTCGGGGTCTATCTCGAAGGAAAGGCCCGGAAACAATGCCTCGTATTTTTGAACGATGATCAGATGACGAGGACAACACCTGAGCTGGCACTCAACGCCTTCAATAGACGTCGGGACTTTGGACCCCGATCAGATGTATCGTGCACTAGTCCCGTATACACGCCGTTAATTTTGTGTGGATGTTCTGGACGACATTCTAGTATTTTGGTAGTGAAGTTGGCAACCCTCCGACCGCAACATCACTACTTTTTACTATTCTTTAGTCTAGCCCATCGCAAGGTTTTGAACCGGGGACCCTTGGATTCCAGCTGACGCCTTAATCCACTCGGACACGGAGGCCTCAGCGTATGTTGGAAATGTAACTTATACAATGGTTAGAGGGATCGACCTGATCGACGCGACTAACTTCTCTAAACGATGGTAGGTCATTTATCTCCAAAAGCTAATTCCCCCTAGAGTTATAGGGATTTGAAATATGCATCTTTTTATGTTGCAATCCATTTGCCGTTGTACACTCTTAACCGATTTCACTTACGAACTAAGCAAGAAAGCAAATGAACTACTGTGTTGTGTCTATTTTTAAAGGGCACTTACCGGTGACGGTTACGTTGCCCGACGTGCTGTCTGTGCCGTGAGCATTGGTGATTTCGCAGGAGTATTTGCCGACGTCTTCCTTCTTCAGTTTGTCCACCACCAGCGTCAGGGAGTCGTCGCTTTCGATGGTCACTTTCACGTGCTTCCCGTCGATTTCTAAAGGCTTGCCGTTTAATTTCCTATCACGAGGGAAATGAAAGATTCAGTACGATTTTGAATGCACACCAGTGGCGGCTCGCCCACTACAGCAAGTACAGCCGGGCTGCACCTAGATTCATTAGTGTATTTTAAAACTAAAATCAGATATTTTACTAATTTTCTTCAATGAAGATTAGAATTGAAAATGAAAATTCTACGGTAGTAAACAAAATCTCCGATAAATAGCAAGCATGTAACCGTAATGCACAATTCATGAGGGGGAAAAAACACCATTCAATCAAACTGCAGCCAAAAAGCGAAATTCGAAATCGGCTGCATCGTTGCCATGGCAACCGCTACGTAGTATGGAGATTCCCCCCATGCTAATGCACTGCATTTGCGAGAAGGTACACCCGAAATGAGTTTTCTTGTTTTAGCTGCACTTAAGGTTCGATATGCTGATTGGCTCATGGGTGAAACGAGAACTTACGGGATTATATCCAAACGGAAATGGTTTTCGTGATACATTTACTGTGTGCTGTTGTTTCAGGACATAGTCTTGTTTCGTTATGTAAGTTAATATTAAAATTGACCGATTCGCATGTTTAAAAGAAAGCAGGATTGCTTTAATTTTCAAATAATAAGTAAGTGATTTCCGTTTTTTTCGCATGTTATCATTTCGTAAAAATTGAAAGGAAACTTTGATTTGAGTAGTGAATAATAAAGAATTTCCGTTCATGTATGGTTTTAGGCGGGGGGGGGGGGGGAGGGGTTCACATTATTTCGGCTGCACTAAAATTTTCGACCACGGGCCGCCACTGATGCACACTGTTAAAAATATAATTATCGTATCGTGGGTAAGCTAAAACTAATGTGACATATTCAAAACTAGAACTGTATCTACGTGTTTTAATAAGTTATTTGAGATTTTATGATGGGCAGGACGTTTTATGTGAGAAGGCTGGATTGAATCTCACCAAACTGCCGTGGGGTCCGGCTGTCCTTCAAACTTGACATTTTGGCGCAGGGTGGCTCCTTCTTCGGCTTCGACGTCTCCCAGGGGCTTCACGAATTCGGGTGCAACTGAAAAGTAAGAGGTCAGTTAGATTGGAATACATCGTTGCTGGCCACCGTGTTTAAAGATGAATACATTACTTTTCGTTACACTCCAGTTACTATGGCCTTTTGTGAGTTCGCTTCCAATATAATGAACTACCACTTCAATTGCTCACATTTATTGCTAAAACTATATTATTTTTGTTCATATATACTGTTAATACGTTAGGATTTGATTTGAAATTATTGTAGTATACGAGTAGAAACAAACTCGTAAAGTTTAAACATTGCATATGTAAGTTTATTTTTAAGTTGAAATGTTTTGTGTTTCTAATGAAATTTTGCCATCAATTGAAATTAAATAAAAAACAGTAATGTTGCATTTGAAAATCACGCCATTTTAGAGTTATAAAAGGATTGATTCGCCGAAAAAATAATTTTATCAAAAGTCTAAGATAAGTATAAGAATACTAAATAAGTACATCAAAATCGATATTTTTGATTTTTTATACATGAAATTTTACATCGCCAATTGGAATTTTTTTTTATTTGCAAGAATAACTTTAAGTGTCCAATTCTACCACTTGTAGCCTTTATGCACTGGGAGAAAAAGCGAATGAATAATGCGGGACTTGCAAACAAACAATAAGATTTGTTTGTATCTCTTTAAAACGATATTTTCCTTTGATAAACATTGTATGCAGTGAAAGCAACCTACAGGGTGCACAATGCGTTTGGCGTGTGTTCTACCTTAGCAATACTGTCAAATATTGAGTTATAATGGACGTAGCCGTGAAAGTGGATCCTTTGCACACATAAACAACGGAAAGGAAAAGCGAATTCGACTTATCTCTTCCTTTCGGCCATCTTGGTAGGGGCATTAGGGCGAAAATAGGTGCTTTTTTTATCCTTTTTGAACAGATGGTTATGGTCAAAGGAATCGGAGAGATAAACGGATCTATTTGGCGAAGGATTCATGACACATCGTGCAAGAAATTTCCAGAAGGCGTTTGTAGGAATGCAGTTGCTTTTCTCATTTTATTCGTGGTGCCGTTTTAGAATGCGAGAAGTAACAAATACTATTACATTTAAATAAAATGGAGGTAGTTTAAATGTATTAATTATCACTTAGGAAAGTCACCAAATAAAAATGAAGTTGGTATTAACGTATTTGTTCTATAAAGGGATAAAATATTTATAAAATTCCACTGTACGATTTTCTAACTTTTTAAGTACTGGGTACATTGCTATTTTTTATTCGAAAATACTCGTCAATCATAACAGTATTGGAAGTAAAATGGTTTTAATTGAGTTGTTAGCTTAAAAAACCGGGTACGCCCATTTCCGCTGTACCGTGAGGTTTGGTACATGAATACTTCGTACCCACACCTGCTCCTTCTGCTATTTCGGTGAGCTCTAGATGTCTCCGCACTTTCCATAGAATAAGAATACTTGGAATCATTTTTTTCTTCTTGAATCAGCTCTTTCAACCTGTTTAATTTGCCTCATGCTGCAGTTGACCTTTAGTGGAATATTTTTTACTTCACAGTGAAATCTTCGACAAATATCGTCGCATTCTATCCCACACAATTTTCTCACAAATAGATTTCCCTGTCGCTGAATTGCAGAAATCATCCTTTTCTTCAGTGAGGGAAAGGGGCTGGCTTGGTCGACGGGTCGCACTTAGATCATTTATCGGTACACGACGTTAGGTCATTTATCGGTACACGACGTTAGGTCATTTATCGGTACACGACGTTAGGTCATTTATCGGTACACGACGTTAGGTCATTTATCGGTACACGACGTTAGGTCATTTATCGGTACACGACGTTAGGTCATTTATCGGTACACGACGTTAGGTTATTTATCTCCATAGGCTGGAGGAGGATTTGAAATATGTCGATTTTGAAGGCCAGCCTGTACCATAAATTTTTGTTCGTGAATACGTTTGAGCTCCGCGTGGTACAAAGGTCAGAAGATCCAATCCGGTTGACGCAGTCTACCTTCCTCTATACGATGGTACATCATTACCTCATAGGTTGATTCTTCGTGAAGTTATTGGGGCGGAAGCGTATACTGCATTTGAAGACGATACTTTCATCCTTGCGGTACAAATTTTAAAAGAAGAAAAGGATTAACAGTCAGCCGGTTTGAAACTTCTCACTTTCTTCTACACGATGGTATGTCATTTATCCCCAAAGGATCATTCCACGTGGAGTTGTGGGGTATATAAAGGTATGACAGGTGTCTTTTTGTATACGACTCCGTACGGAGAGATACCCTTTATTGATTTTACAGACGTATACATTTCAAAGACGAATACAATTCTAAACCTTACCGGACACCGTGAGTTTGGCGCTGCTCGTCTGTGACCCGTGGGAATTGGAGGCCGTGCAAGCGTACTTCCCCGCGTCCTCCTTCGTCGCTCCGTGCACGACGAGGGTGAGGGAGGCTCCGTCCTCCTCAGTCTTCAACTCGGTGTGGACCCCGTCGATAGTGAGGTCCGCACTGTCGAAGGACCTGAGAACATACAAAAGTAAAAGGAGGCGATTCTTCAATCTCAGAAGTAAGACTTTCAGTTTTTAGAATACTCGAATTATCAAGGATATGTCAGTTTTGCATACCAGAGTCACTTTACTTTATAAATATTTTTTAAAAAAAAACGAAACCTATATATTTAAAATCAAACTAGTTGAGATATATTTTTTATACACTAAGATTTATTAATATTTGAAATGACATGTATTATTTAAATTTAAGTAGAATATCTTACTGTGAAAACAACTCGACTGTTTAATGGGTCGCGTTTAGCGAGTTAAAAAAATTTCTATAAAGAAATTTCAAAATAGCATATAACAAAAAAAATCATGCAGTAGAAATAATTTTACAGCATTGAATTTTTTTACTGCAGCGATTAGAATTTCGAAGACAAAAAATAGATAAAACGCAATAAATATAACATTTTTACACCATTTTAAATGTTCCATTCTTACAATAACCTTAAATATCACTTACCAAGAACAATATTAATTTATTCCAAATTGGATTATCGATCAAATTTAATTTTTTCCGGATTTGACACATAGTAACTTTTGAAATTTTTTTTTTACTTGTGGGTCCTTTTAATCCCCTCTGCCCCTCATTGAAAAGTTGAAACCTATAAACTATTTTAATTATTTTACAAAGTTTAACACAGACTAAAAATGTTCTTCAAAATTATTTTAATTTATAATTTTTCTCGCGTGTTTTGTTTATTTTCATAAAAGGGTACTTTTTATGCAGTTTATGATCACATTAACTTAGCCTTTTCCCTTAAAATATTTCCTATGAAACCATATTTAATGTGATTTATTTTTATATCAGAAGTACAAAAATAGAGAATTGCATACCATTTTGCTGTTGGCTTTGGCTTTCCGGTGAACTTAACAATAAATTCCGCATCTTGTCCTTCCTTCACGTCTTTGTCTTTCAGTTTCTGCGTGAATTCGGGAGCAGATGTTAATTCTAAAGTGAAAGTGTTGGAAATATTAAAACTTATAATACCAATTTAGTTGTAAATGTACATAATGTGTTACATAAACTAAGAAGGGATGCAATTAAACCTGTTACGAGAATCCTCACAGAAAAAAATTGGAATTAAAAATTTAGTTAGATTTTACGTTTATTACGTTTACGTTGATTACGTTTATGTTGATAGCTATACCTAATTTGAATTTATACTTTAGAAAAGATACTATATTTTTTAAGACATGCATCTAAAGTTAGACAACTCCAAATAACAGCAGTTACAAATTGGCGTGGAGCCCATATTTTCTTAAAATTACACTCATTTGTTTAGCATTCTGCGATCGTCAAGGCTACCTACGTCCCTTTTGACAATAGTTTCGTCATTAAATCACTAGAATTTTGACGAAACAATCTTCAAAGAATCTTCAAAGTTTTAACGAAACTCATTTACTACGATTTCTTTCTGGTGGTATATCAACTCAGTTTGGGTCTTATTTAGATTCTTATATATATATTGTCACAATTCAAAAGAACTTTTCTGACTTCGAACCAAGAGTCGAGTCAAGAGCTCTATTTATATTTGAAATTATCCTTATTTCGAACGAAATAAATGTTGTAAAAAAAATGGCAAAATTAATGTTCTTAGTATGACGAAATATTTAAAGGGAGCATTTAGCTTACGCCCGTTTCGTCAAAAACAACGAAAGTTTCTTAAAAAATGAGCACGCACTATCAATCTAATAATAACAGAAGTAAAAATTAATTATCGTAGAACGAAAATATTTGGTAACATCTTGTATACCACAGTCTTCACAAGGGTTGATTTTTTTATTTCGATTGGTGACTCTCAATCACCAAAATAATGACCTATTCTTTTATTCCCTGTTCTTCCGATTGAACGAGAACTGCATGTTCTTGAACATCAAACGCTTTTCTTTCATTAGCTTGTTCTTTACATAACTTCACATAAATATGACATCACTTGGATATCAGCATATTTTATTGACATCAAGTGTCGCCTTTTAAGTTACCAAAATAACGACGTGTTATTCTTTGTTATCTGTTCTTTAAAATGAAAGAGAACAACATACTCTTGAGTTTAAAAAAGTCGTTATCCCACAAACTTAAATATAAATTATTTTTATTATTTAGAAGAAAAATTTTTGGTGAATTACAGCTTTCTTCAGATTTAAATTCCATATGGCCCCTGGTTTTTTAGCATTTGACAAATTTCATATACCACTAAATATATTTTGTACTAAACAATTTGATGCCTAAAATTTTTATTGTTCCAATTATCTACTCTGAACCAATAAAGGTTTGGTTTCGTTTGTTTAAAATAACGTAGCACTAGAGCTGAACAGTGGGCTATTGGCGACGGTTCGGGGTCTATCTCGAAGGAAAGACCCGGGAACGATGCCTCGTATTTTTGAACCATGGTCAGATTACGAGGACAACACCTGAGCTGGCACCCGACGCAACCTCAATAGGCGTCAGGACATTGGACCCCGATCAGATGTATCGTGCACCAGTCCTGTATACACGCCAGTATCATTTGTTGGATGTTCTGGACGACTTTCTAGTATTTTTGTAGCGAAGCTGGCAACCCTCCGATCGCAAGATCACTATTTTTTTTTTTTTCTTTGTCAAGTCCATCGCACGGATTCGATCCACCAATCCTCTGATTAGTAGCTGAACGCCTTATCCACTGAGAAACTGGGGCTCCCTGAACCTATAAAGAGCACTCTAAAGAATACCTCCTTATAAAGAACAGAAACGGGATGTAACTGCTTCATAAAACGAATGCAAATAACATGTTCCTTGAGTGCGAAGGATTAAAATCAAAATCACTTACCAGTGACAGTCAGTTTGCTAGTTGTCGTATCAGATCCCTCCGAATTGGTGATGGTGCAAGAGTACTTCCCAGTATCGCTTAACTTTGCGTCCTGGATGAGGATTGTCAGCGAATCTCCGGCCTCCTCTACAGACTTCACATGTTTGCCGTCAACAGTCAGCTCTGCGTCATCCTTTGTCCTGTTAAACACGAGGCAACAAGTGAACCGCGGATATCTCTTACTTTATACGGGAGACTGTGAATTAGCCACACAGAGCCTAAGTTGTTTAGTTTACATTATATTTAATTGGCACGTTCGCACTGTATGTGTGAATGTATGATTAACGGTTTTGTGTTACTCAATATAGGAAGTGGCTGTTTAGTTGTTTCTTATGTGGGAAAGTTAGATAATCGTATTTTATGGTTTACCATTAGAAAATAATATAAACTGCCCATTTTAATAATTAATTTTCAATTGGGACAAAATTGAATATTTTTGCGACATATAGGACAACATTCAATTTATATGAACATATTTAATGATAGAACGTACGGACGAAAGTCCTACCAGAAGGACCTTCCCGAAACACTTTTGTACGAAGGACGACACTCTGTCGGAAGGACGTTCGTTTAGTATTCATTTTGTACTTAGAATCGTATAGTGAATTACCAAGCGTTAAATGGCTTTTACAAAATTAGTTTAATTTAATTAGATAGCGAATTTCCGAATCTTCAAATTCTCGCAAAAATATTACAATTAAAAGTATCAAACTTTTTTTTTTGCGCCAACTCAGAATTTGGGTAAGTTTTTGGTGGTACTGACGTCTTACCAAAAGGAAAAAAAAACCTCTATAACAATCGTAATGGTAAATCCTACCGGCAATCCTGTCTTTCTATCATTAAGATTAAGTTAGTAGATTGATCAATTGATAGAAAGATTGAACTGATAGATATATCAATTAATCACTCGAAATTAATATATTAATTATTGACATTGCTACTTACAAATTTCAAATGAAATGTTTAAATAATAAACATCACTAACAGAGAGATCTCTCTCTCTCTGTTAGTGATGTAAGAGAGAGAGAGAGATCACTAGAGAGATATATACATATGAAAATGATGTCCAAATTTTCACTCACCATTTTGCTTTAGGTTTTGGTTTTCCGGTAAATTTCACTGTGAATTTGACAGTTTGTTCTTCTTTTGCGCTTTGGTCCTTCAAACCTTTCACGAATTTTGGTGCATCAGTGGATTCTATAAGTCAAACAAAAGTCATAAAGTAACCATTTCTTATTTTTTTAAAATTATGTCGTAGTAAATCAACACTAATTACGTAGAGATGGAACAAATTTTTTTTTAAATGTGCATATAGCATTATAATTTTTTCACATGTGTGTGCAAAGCATATGAACAAAATCCCATGTTCAATCATTTAAAATTGGTATACATATTTTTAAATAAAATTTACAAAAAAATTACGTTTCTTATTTTTCATATGTCAAGGAAATACGTTCTGAAAACTAGAATAATTTTCCATTTTTATGAACAAAAGAATGTGTTTAAGAAACTTTCTTTACATATTTTTGATATCTGCAAAATAATTTTTTTGAAAAATAATTAAAAAGTCCCTAATTTCACTAAGCAAACTATTTAAAAAATACTAAAAATATATTACTAATCATCATTCCATATATTTGTTTCATCAAAAAATATTTAATATTTCCAAAAATATGCTTTTTAAAACACGAAAATCCAAATCTCCATTGAAATGCATGCGTCTACCAAACATTTTTGCGATATTCTGTGACTGACATGTTTGTCTCTTTTTAGGTGTTCCTCATATAAGATCAGAACTTATTGGTCAAATAAATTGATAAAACATGATAAAATATCATCGTTGAAAAACTAATAAACGGATGACACCAAATTTCATATTAAGGATTTTGAAAGCACGGGGAGTATGCGAATATTTCCGCAAAAGTAAATAAGTTTAAATACCAAAAATCACCGAAGGGGGGAAATCTCGGCGCAGTTCAAGCAGAAAACAAGTAGTATGTATAAAAAAGTCATGATAGACACACAAAATGAACTCGGATTAAGCTCAAAATAAATAATTCTTTATTCATCATAATCATGGTCTACAAAACCACATAGACTATTTTCAATGTGCTGACTTTTCGTGTGTACGACGAATTGCATTCGAAGTGTGTCATGAATATGCTGAATAAAAGAATATGTCCCTTAAGTTTAAATAACTAAATTAACTTGTATGTCTAACTCGACTTTTTTCATGTATATGTTATACTTGCAGGGTGCAGAGGATATAGGCGCATTGTCAACTACAAATGCTTGTTTCAGAAAAAAAACGAACAATTGTTAACAACGTGCCGACTAGCAAAACCTATTCCCGACATTTACACTATAAATAACACCTTTATTCTCAAAATTAAATTACTGATTAATAGTTCCCTTGGGATACCACATTTGGCATTAAAATATCATTTTTGAGAAAACCTCGACATTGCGCCTCTATCTTCGATATACCTTTTTGTTCGAAGATTCCTCCGATGGGTGATTTTTGGTACTTTTTTTTTACGAAAATCTTCTATTCCTGCCTTCATATGCTTAATACGACATTTGGTGTCATTCCGTTCAATAGTTTTAGCTGCAGATGCCTTTAGACAGGGAGCCTTGTTTTATAGCTGCCATGCATATATTTGATAAACAAAATATACAAAATGTGTTTGTTTAAAAAATACTGATAACCCCAGTATTCAATTATATTTGAAGTGTAATAAAATAAAGAATGTAAACACATTGTGTGAGGACACTTCATAAAAGGAATACATGCCTTTAACTGTGACCTTCGATTTCGTCTCCTCTGATCCAGAAGAGTTAGTCACGACGCAAGTGTAGTCGCCGCTGTCATCAGTGGCGACGTCATTGATAGTCAGCGTCTCGGTGTTGTCCTTTTTGGTGACTTCGTAGTGGTCGTCGTCGATGACGAGGTCCTTTCCGTCCTTCTGCCACTTGGCTGTGGGTTTCGGGTGTCCGTCGTACTCCACGGCAAGTTCCACGGTTTCCTCTTCGATCACCGAGAGATTGTTCAGTTTCTTTGTGATGCTTGGGGATTTCTCCGTTTCTGTTAGATAAAAAAACATGACAAGATGTAAATCACACATTTATGCTTAATTTAAAAAAAAAAAGTTCTTTGCGCAAACGAAAATTATGAGTTAACAGAAACTCCGTAATTTTGAACCTCAGTAATGAATGCGCATTTTTTAAGAAAATGTCGCTATTTTGGGGGAAACAATCTACGAATTGCTCCGATTAAATATGTTGTTAAACTAAAGACATTTATTTCTTCGGGTTTTTTTTTCAAGAAATTTATTTCGTCGAAAATGAAGACGATTTTAAATAAAAATCAATGGCATGACTTGCACCAGGAAACTTTTGTTCTGAAGTCGCACCTAATACCGATGTAACAAGAAAAAACAGCTCGTTCTGGATTGTGGCACTATGTATGTAAAAATCGAATGAGCTTATACAACCAGAAATGAATAGGAATAAATTACTTCCGTTAAACATTTTAGAATTCTTGTGTCGTCAAAAGTCACGTGATTCCTCGACGAAACGATTGTCAGGATAGGCGAAAATAGCCTTGAAGATCGAAGAATTATAATTGAGAGTATTATTCCAGGGAAAATGGTCCTCTAATAAAAACAGTTCACTTCTTCTCTGAACTTCGAAGAAGAACTTCGTTCAGATCGAAGAAGTTTAGGAAAGGTTAAAATTAACATGCAAAAATAGCGGTTTAGACGTGCCAGTTATTTACTGTCTGAGAGCTGATAAATTATTCGAAGAAACACGCAGAACGTTTACACTAGACGATTTTGTTTTCGGGAAGCATTGCTCTTATCCCTCCAAGGTCACAACAATCGGATAGTTTTTTCTCACAATAAAAATAACTCCCGACAACTGTTTGACAGTGAAAAAAGTCTTCTCTGTCAACGATATTTTAGTCACGGCCAATTTATTTTCTTGAGCTTTCGAGAAACGAATTTACAAATTTTGTTCCTGCTAAGCCAGCAAGAAAAGTCAGCATTAAAAATTCGTCAAATGTGTGGAAATGAAAGTTTTATTCAGGAAAGCTGAAGTTTTCGTAAAGTTCTATTAAAACTTAAAAAAAAAAACTAAAGTGAATGAAAGATTGTGTGAGAACATATTTTTAAAAAAACCTGCATTTTCTAATATAACCTGCATTAAAAACGAAAAAATACTTCAAAAACCTTCAATTTTGAAACATTGAAATTATTGAAGTGATAATTGACATGCAGATTTTCAAAGGTTTTATGCAGGAAAATTGAGCTTTATAAACATGCAGTTTTTTTTGGTTCCAACATCTTTTATAAACCTTTCGAAACACCTTCAATTTTACAGCCTTTTATGAAGTTTTTGCTGTTGCTTTTTTGCAGAGAAACTCAGCATCAATTTAACTGATTTTAATGGCTCTTTTTGAGAAATAAAAAAAAGTAATTTAGAAGAAGGTTGACCACTTTATTTTTTGTTGATATGATAAAAAGGTACACAGTTATCACGTATTAGTTTTACTTTCTATTATTTAGTACACTTTCTTATGTATTGATTTATTTTTTTATAGCATTGCTTTATCGCAAAAAAAAAAATAGTGTGATTTCTAAGAGTGTGAATTAGGAAATAGGCTTATTTAATTCTAGTGTTGTCATTTGTCGTCCAATGGTACATTTGTAAATTTAAATTATTATTTGAAAGTAATAGTAATATAGTATAAACACTAACTATACCTGTAACTTGTAGTTTACTACTCGTCTTCTCTGATCCAGCAGAATTAGAGATGGTGCAGGTGTATTTTCCCGCGTCATCTTTCGTAGTGTTTTTCAGAGTCAAAGTTAAAGAATCCTCGGCTTCTTCATATTTCTGCTCAAAGTGCTTGCTGTCAATTGTTAGTTCAGCGCCGTCTTTATCCCTGGTTAAAAATATCACAGAAATGATAAGTTTTTAATGAACAATTTACATAAAAATATAACTCCATAACAATTTTACGCTAGTGTTTAAAATTTAAATCATCACCAATATTGAAACTGAGAACGGGATAAAAAAATTATACTGTAACTGAATTTTAAATAATAAATACCAAACGTTTCAACAAAATATGGTAAAAGGTTCTCCTAACGGAACAAATTTTTGTCGTTTCGAAAACTGTCCGAAAATTATTGTATGTAAATGCGGGATTCCCGACTTTTATATGGGCTACGGACTATCAAATTAAAGCTTAAACAAAGTACGAACCCCCACTTTCCAATAGAACTAAATAAAATTCAGTATCAAGTTAAATTAGCATTCCATATTAAATGAGGCGTCTAGTTTCCATACCAGATAGATAAATTTTTTTTATTATTATTTTCAGACTCTTACTTATTTTTAGTTTTCCTACATATCTATTATTAGACGAAGTCATAATGTTCAACAGCAGCTATTCATTCCGCGGTGTGAACGTAGCGATTGGATGCAAAACCAGGTAAGTAAAGAAATCAATTTCAAAACCAGATATATCAAGATGCGCGCCGGCTATAGTAGTCGAGCATCGTTCCGCAGCTTTGTTGCAAAACGCCAGATAGATCTCATTGCTTGTCTACAAAACCAGGTATATCCAAAAGAATTGTTTTTCTCTCGGAAAGTGATACTTTTACACAATTAAAATTTGGATAAGACCTGTGTTTATATAATACCAATTTGTAAAAAAAAAATATAAAATCTACCTTGAAAATTTGTCAAGAGTGATTTATCTGGTTTAGAAACTAAAAGGTTTAATTTTTAGCTAAATTAAAAACTCATATTTAACAATATTTAAAGGCTGAATTTTTTTTTACCATTTTACTGACGGTTTTGGCTTTCCAGTAAATTTGACTGTGAAATTAACCGTTTCATTTTCATTTACAAACTGGTCTTTAAGTCCCTTTTGGAATGTCGGAGCCTTCTCATCAGCTGAAAAAGAAAACAAACAATTAATGATTTTTTATTTAATTTTGTATTTCACATAGTTAGTTACATTAGCAATGGCATTTTCATAGAAAATTATTAAGTTCGGATCCATTCCTTCTAACCTTATGACACAAAGGCAATCTTTAGCTACTTTAAAATATTAAAATACACATGCGACGTTAAAACTACGCAATAAAAATACATCAAATCTACACATGGGAGATACATCTCCCTTCATCAGCAGAAATAAAAAGTCTGTGTGACAATAAAATGAAATTAAAACAATTAAAAGTGTTACCAAAGAACAAATACTATGTCACTCAGTTGGAGTTAACTTTGTGTGCCAACAAGCGGGAAATACCGGAACTGCAAATGTTTCCTTAACAATCGAATTAAAATTGCTAAAAATGTGAAATGCCTCCAGGAAGTCAAGTTCAACTGGAGATTTGGGTTTCCAAATTTAATGTGGGTTAGATAAGTAAGCACTCATGTTCCCAAGGGTGCATGGAAATGGAAGACTTTTTTACTTCTTGTTGGACAGTATGTGACCGATGCATAACATTCCACATTGACATGAAATACTATCTATATATGCCAAAGTTATTAAGGTCGTCAATAGGAGTCTTTAAGTTTTGGGAAGGTTGTCATTGACAGGTGAAAAAAATGAAATGTCTAATTTACTGAGAATTTAAAAAAAATTTATGGCTCATCTGGGGATAATATGGCAAAACACTTACTTTTATTTGCAAAGGAATTTAAAAAAAAATAATAATGGCATACACTTATGGCGCCCATAGCGAACCATAGGATTCAGCAGCCATAGCGAACGTTATTTGTCGTCGAAATTCAAACGATTCACTTCTAAATGTATAATTGGGACAACAGAAGCGAATCATTTGATTTTGTAGTCAAGCAGCGCTCGCTTCCTGCTGTTGAATCCCAGCCAGGAAAATATCCCCTTTTAAAAACAAGCTCCCATGTGTAAACGTTTATGATGCATTTGTACTTGGACAAACTATATATATGGTCTAGCTAGATGGTCCCGATGTAAAATCTGAGTTTCGCATACAAAAGATCCTTGGTTCGATCCTAAAAGGATGCTTTTTAGTCACCCAATACTGGGTTGTCACGCAATGGATCCGGGTTGTATCCGGGATAAGATATGCATGTAAAATTTCATATAATTGGATACAAGTGTGTTTGGTATTGCGTAAATAAAGGTTTTATATTTTTAAACACTGTATTTTCACCAAAACTTGTGGAGTCACCTGAGACGCTGAGCTTGCTGCTGGTCGAGGCAGATCCTGCCGAATTGGTGATGGTGCAGGTGTATTTTCCGGTGTCTTCCTTTTTGGCGTCGTGTAGGACCAAGGTTAAGGAATCTTCGGCCTCCTCCTTTTTGTACTCGAAATGTTTGATGTCGATAGTCAGTTCTGAGCCATCTTTGGACCTAAATTAAAATTATCATTTGAGAGTTTCGACGTGAAACGTCTTTTATTTCAGTCAGTGGGAGGTTTCTTGCTGAAACCGCATGTAACGAAAACATGCAACAATAATATCGTACATATCTTTGAAACCCGCGCGCCTATCTTTGGTTTCGTTGTGTAAAAGAAATAAGCCATTAATCGATTAAGTATGTGTCGCGTGCGCCCTATTTTGTCCCTAACACACAAACAAAATAAAACATTTTGAAAAAATAATCTGGAGTATATATTTTGGCTACATTCAATATATATATATATATATATATATATATTTCTCTTTATTAAAGAACGAATACAGCCTAAAGTCGTTGCCAGTTGTTGACTCAACAAATAATGGAATTTTTTTTTTACTAATATAGCTACAGCAATAAACCAGTGTGCGAATTCACGTTCAGTAAGCCCTTCATTTTCGTAGTAAATATATAGTCTTCATTTGTTTCATATTAGTCGTCAATTCTCTTTTTCCTATTTTATTTATTGAATGTTCAATTTTTTACATATACATCTAACGGTAAATAGCAAATATGTATTCTGTTTTTATACAACGAATGCATGCATTCATATTGTATTATTAAATTCTGAAATGAAACTTTAACATCGATAAAATACAAGGAATCTCACCATTTCACTTTCGGTTTTCCTGAAAATTTGACAGAGAATTCCACAGTTTCGCCTTCGATCACAGACACGTCTTTCAACTCCTTGGTGAAAACGGGGGTCTTCACATCTTCTGCAAAACAAAAATTAATAATTAATTAGTTACTTTTATCAATTAGATGGTAGTGACTAAAATTGTATCACCACGCCCATAAACACTGGCCATAAATCAATATGGCGGACGTTTATGAACTAGCTTCAATGTCTGATCTTTCAGTTACTGCGATCGATTCGATGGTAGGGTATGTACGTCTGTCTGTGCGTGTGTCTTAAGTATAGATTTATTTATTAAGACTTGAATAGTCACCTGAGACGCTGAGTTTGCTGCTGGTGGAAGTAGATCCTGCAGAGTTCGTGAGTGTGCACGTGTATTTTCCGGTGTCTTCCTTTTTGGCGTCGTGAAGGACCAGGGTTAAAGAATCGTCTGCCTCCTCTTTCTTGTATTCGAAGTGCTTGCTGTCGATCGTTAGTTCTGCACCGTCTTTGGACCTAGAATAACATTATTTCAAAAGGTTAGTGGATACGCCATAGATTCTAAAAATATTTAAGAATGAAATATGTCACTTACAAATGAAATAAAAATTTATCCGAATTCGTTGTAGTTGTCAATTAATCTTAAAATATGATAATTAAAGGAGGGTAAGATAAATATCATTAAAGTATGATAATTTATTTTTATGTTTTAGATTTGAAAAAAATGCTGTAAAAATAACGAAAACACTGATTAAATTTTACTTAAAAGTACTTTTCAGAAACTAAAATTAGAGGTAAATAAATGAAACAGAACTTAAAAATGTGAAAAAAAATAACCTGACCTACATGCATAAGTGTTCTTGAAACTTGTGTAACCAATTTTAACAGTGCATAATATGTAGCAAAAATACATATGCTTGCTCTAGTTATGAATATTTAATAAGCATATTTTGTAATCTAATTATTTAAGAAAGAAGCCTTAAGGAAAAAGATAAATAAAGACTGAATTATAATAAACAAATATCTAAATTAAAGGAAGTAACACTTCCCATTCATTAAACGGATAAAAGCGAAAGTAACCGAGCCAGATTTATATTTGAAATAGGGTCGTCGCAAATGCGCAATTCAATAACTTACATTTTTTCGTGTTTAAATTAAAGATAACATCGACGATATGGCTTTACCCATTTTTGAAGTGAAGAGGTTCTTTCATTTAGATTAGTAAGAAATGTATTTTGCATTTGCTTTGATAAAAGTACGTTTAGCGTGACGCCATCGTATATCACGAAATAGATACATTTTGGTTTCATTTCGCTAGCACTAGGCAACACTTTCTCAGTCCGATTCTTTCTTACCATTTCACTTTTGGCTTTCCAGAGAACTTGACGGAAAGTTCCACAGTTTCACCTTCGAAGACCGAGATGTCTGTCAGCTCCTTCTTGAAAGCGGGGGCAGTTACTTCTTCTGAATGAAACAAATTATGCAATAAATTCATAAATAAACTTAATCTTGTTCAAAGATTGTAAAATTATCCAAAGATGGTTTATTCGCAACTAAATTTAACTCAGTTTTTAGCGACAAAATAGATCCACTCTGATTATAAAAATATAAAATTTAAATCACAAAAAAAGATTTGCCTATTTACAGTGCTCAGTTAACAATTGGAGTCATGTTTATGCTTTCAAATCGCATTTGTATTGCGTTTAAAATTAAAATAAACGACATCAATCATAAAAGAAAATTCTTTATCATCATCATCATCATCATCTGGTAATCGTCGAATCATCGAACTAAATAAGTGTTCAGTTAATATTTTGTATTATGCCTAAATAATTTCGATATTTCACAATTTATACCAAACTCTAAGATTTTTTTTATATGAATTTCTAATATTTGAATTTACTACAACTCTATAAAATACACACCTCAATTTGATACCATAGCTTCCCGACAGGTTCTCAAATAGCATTAAATCGCAGACCTCTAACTAAAACTAAAATAGGATCCGGGACTCCTTTTTATTTCATATATGCTCATAGAAGTCCTCCCACTTTCTGGAGGACTTCGACGTTTCAATGTTGTTTGAAAAAAACAATAAAGAGGAAAAAATTCTAAAATAATTTGTATAATTTCTTTTAATTTTAAACATCCTTTAGAAAGAATATGGACACAAATTTGCCCAATAAATACATAGGCAAGATAACACCCCATTCAGAAGTTTAATTACTTTTAGTTATTTGCAGATTTAGCAGTCATTTAAACTCGTGAAAACATTGTAATAGTCGTTTAAGTTAGTTACTGCTTTTTCGACTTGTATGGAATGTCTGAAATCTTTCTCTTTGGTTCACAATCTATCCGTGGACCCGGTTTTCTGGAAAAAGCCACTGAAACAGAAATACTAACCTTTCACAGTCACTTTACTGGTCGTTGTCTCCGACCCCTCGGAGTTGGTGATTGTACATTTGTACGCACCACTGTCTTCCGTTGTACTCTTGTGTACGACGACTGTCAAAGAATCGTCTGCCTCTTCCTTCCTCAGTTCGACGTGTTCTCCGTCAAGGGTCAGGTCACTTCCATCCTTAGACCTACACATTAAAATCTATTATTAAATTACACTTGTAAAACAACTGTTTTAGTGCAGGGAGCTATCCTCTGGTATTGGATGGGAAAACTCCAAACTTTACAATAAAATGTGAATTATTCCGTTTTCTTTTAAGCGATAAGAACGTATTTTAATACGGTTTCATTTACTTGCTTTTTTTTTTACAAAGCCGTTAGCAAATAAAGTAACTTAATCTACTACCAACACCATATTAATAGAACATATAATGTCCTTCCGAAAGGACGCAGCGCACCAGTGGCGGCTCGTGCACTACAGCAAGTACAGCCGGGCTGCACCTAATTTTATTATATTTTAAAACTAAAATTATATATTTTACTAATTTTCTTAAATGAAGATTAGAATTGAAAATGAAGATGAAATTTCTACGGTAAGTTAAAAGAAAATATCCGATAAATAGCAAACGTGTTTCCGTAATGCACAAATTCAGGAGAAGAAAAAACTCCATTCAATCAAAATTGCAGCTAAAAAGCGAAGTTCGAAATCGGCTGCATCGTTGCCATGGCAACCTTACGTAGTATGACTTCCCCAGCACGCTAAAATGGAGGATGTGACGACACAAACGTAGCGCAAAAGGATTTTTTCAAATTAGCTGTACTAGGGATTTCGAATAAATGATTGGTTCATTGCTGAATCGGCGAGGCGGGGTTTTAGGAAAACGATAATTTCGAAGAATCTCTCTAAACGGAAATAGTTTTCGAAAAGTTTGCACGTGTGTTGTTGTTTCTTTACTTAAACTAATATTAAAATTGACCGATTCGCAAGTTTGATAGGAGGATTGATTTAATTTTCAAAAAATCTTTCATAAAAGTTGAAAGGAAACTTTGATTTGAGTTTGAGTAATAAATTTTAAAAAATGTCCGTTCGTGTATGGTTGTGAAAAAGGCGAGGGGGGGGGTTACATGTTTTCGGCTGCACTATCATTTTTGACCACGGGCCACCACTGCAGCGCACTGCCGATAGGACTCGACATGACAATCGTATAGATGTTTTTCCTTCTGGTAGGACTAGCGGAACTACTATCAGATCTGAGTTGACGCAAAAAAAAGCAGTTTAAAAATTCCAACTGTAACGTTTTTTAAAAGAATTTGACTATTTGGAAGTTTCCAACCTAACAAAAGTAAACTAAGATTTTAAAACACAATTTTTGTACGTTAGCACTATGCATTTAGTTCACGATTCTAAGTGAAAAATTAATAGAAAACGAAGGTCCTGCCGGCAAGAAGCAGTGGTTGGTGGGAGGCCATGTATGAAAGTGTTTCCGGAAGGTACTTCTGGCACGACTTTGGCCTGCACGTTCTTTCGTTAAACTTTTCAATATTTCATTAAATTCACCAGTTAGGTGATTTCAAGTGTGTGTTTTTTTATTATACTGATCTTAAAATTCGCCATTGCAAAGCTTTTACTCTTATTAAAAGTTTAATGCGGGAGTTTCACGTGATGTATTAACATGGTAACTTACTAGTAGTTTGGATTTCTTCCCTACAGCAGACAACTTTGTTTTTGTTTGTTGAGTCGCTACACTTGCAATTACGGGAAAGTTTGTTTATAATATTTGTTTTTTCCAAATAAGTAATATGTTTATTCCATATATGAATAAATTTAAGTACAGAAATACTTATATAATATTTGTATATAATTAGAATTACAACAAAATACGGAAAAGTACTTTTATTTCAACACAAAAATACTTGATAAACGATGACTACAATCTATCTCAGTGTAGGTAGTAAATATTTCTATATTGAGGTATTATTTTAAGACTAAAACTTTAAATTATAGTACAGGAGCTAAAGCTCCATGCTAACCCTACGGAACTTCTTCGTCGTCGCGGAACTTTCTCCATGTTCCGTTGGAACAGCGGTCTTCTTCTTCTCGGCGTGAAACTCCCCCATTGTTCCTGTACTTTTTTTTATACTTCTTAAAAATTTTAATATATTTTAGTACGCATTGCTAGAAAAATTGGAAATCCCTGGAAGTGACATCACGTCTGAACCTTAGGGGGTTCGCTTACTATTGCAGTGTAGCATGCAAAAAAAAACCACCCTTAAAATAATAAATATATATTAAATATCTAAGTTATTACCATTTTACAGAAGGTTTAGGATCTCCCGTGATGTTGACTTTCAATTCAACGTCTTCGCCTTCCGATACCTGAATATCTTTCAAGCCTTTTTTAAACGATAGTTTTTCTGAAATGAAAATAAAATACATGAAAACAGTTACAACTCATTTTAAAAGAAAATTGAAAAAAAAAGGCTACAAATCACAAATATACAGTATAATTATCGTTTTTACATTCTTTTACCCGTCATGGAAATTATAGTAATGAAAGAAGTTGGTGGGGGTCCGTATTTTGCTTTTGAGATATCGTTAATACTACAAGTTTTACATTTTAAGATCCTCTTACAATTATTTTCATATACGATACAATCAATCGCTTGATCAACCGCAGGCCTTTCAATACAATACAAATATTGTAAAAAAAAGCATAGGTTCTAGGCCCAGCAAGATTGTTTCTGTCTATTTACCATCTCCTCACAATTCCCTAATGCCGATCTAATAGCTTTTTTAAACTACCCATTCGTGAAGGATTAACTCCGCAACATTACCAGGCAAACTATTCCATTTGTTTATTAACTTTATTACCTTATTATTGCTCCCAATCTCCGCTTTCGACTTCCACCCATCCGGAATATTAACCCTTAATTTGTACTCTTTCCTTTCAACCAATTAGCCAATTTCTTATCAATTCAATATGCAGAGCCTGGCAGTTATATGAAATAACTGTCCAACCACATATTACAAATGCTAATTTCAGAAATAAGATTCGTTATTCTTTTATTGCCTATATTATAACTGCATTTTACATTATGTACCCAGCTTTCGATTCTAAATAACATACATTTTTTACTGCGATAAAGGATAAAAGTATTATAAGAGTGATAAAATTTTGTGTTTTAGTACGTTGTACATACTCGTTTACGATGAAATAGTGCTCAATATACAAGTGTGGTTTCTCAATGTCACCTTTAAGTTTCAGATTTCCTTTAGACGTTTCTTTTCCGTGTTCATTGACAATTTCGCAGGTGTATTCTCCGACGTCTTCCGAAGTCGTCTCCTTGATGGTCAGCACATACGAAGTGTCGCCTTTCTTCCTCTGAGATACCCGAGATCCGTCTTGCTTCACCTCCCGACCGTCCTTCAACCTTCAAAATAAAAAAAAAATTATTACATATATTTGAAAACGCAAGCGCCTTGAACATAAAAGAACCGCTTTTCTTTAACTGTATTTAAAAGTACGACACTATTTTATTTACCTTTTGTATTCGAGTGTCGCAATTAACTCACAATAAAAATCCCATTTGTTCCTCAGAATGAAAGAGAACAACATATTATTGGAGTTTAAAAAGTTATTCTCTCACAAACTTTAATAGAAATTACTTTTGACATCTAGAAGCACCAGAGGCCTCCGTGGTCGAGCGGTTAAAGGCGCCAGCTGGGAATTCGAAGATACCTGGTTCGGTCCTAGGCGATGGACTTGACAAAGAAAAGTAAAAAAAGTAGTGATCTGGTGATCGGAGGGTTGCCAGCTTCGCTACAAAATACTAGAAAAGTCGTCCAGAACATCCGCAAAAAATTATCGGCGTGTATACGGGAGTGGTGCACAATAAATCTGATCGGGGTCCAAAGTCCCGGCGTCTATTGAAGGCGTTGGGTGCCAGTTCAGGTGTTTCCTCGTCATCTGACCATGGTTCAAAAATAACGAGGTGCATGTATGAATGTGTATGTGTTCCCGGGTCTTTCCTTCGAGATAGACCCCGAACCGTCGCCAATGGCCCACTGTGCAGCTCTAGTGCGACGTTAATTAACCAAAACCAAACCTAGAAGTACCAAGTATGCTTGTTGATATGAAACTTTCGACACCTTGAAATTTCGTACTACCATTGTATTTTTTTTTTAAATTTAACAAATGTCAAATACTAACTATATGTTTGGTATGCTGAGATTAATATTCAGTATTAAGCATTTTTTATTTTTATAATTATCCACCCTCAACGTAAAAAGAATACACTGGAGAATACCTCTTTAAAAAGCAGCGCCGGGATATAACTGTTCTGTAAAAAGAACGTAAATATCTGGAACATCTTCATCGAACGCAAACGGTTAATCTAATTTTTAAAATCTAAAATGAGTTATAAATATTACAAGGTATTAGAATTTTTAATCAACTTGAAAAAGTGTGTCTTGCAAAAACCTGAAATGTATACAAAATGTGTTGTTTAGAGTTTATATTTTTAATACTTCAAGAAACTAGCCGACGAGGGGAACAAAATATTTAAGATTTCATACATTTTATTTGAAGCACATTTAATATCTTATAGAGGGTAATTGCAAACTACTGAAAACACGCAGTTTGTTAGTAAATGTAAAACCAGAAACTTTAAAATTAAAAACTAAAAAAAAAATTGTTTTGGGGCAAAAAAATCAATACAATTTTTTTTTTTTGAAAAAAGCAGCAAAAACCTTTACAAGTTTAATATTTTACTTTTGTAGGAATATAGATCTAAGTAGGAAATGAGTTTATAAAAGAAAATAACTTTTATAAACTTCCCTCACCATTTCAAAGTAGGAATTGGGTCTCCCGAAATGTTGACTGAGAAATCCACATTTTCTCCATCGTTTATGACTGCATCACTCAAACCTTTCACGAATTTTGGAGGTGCTGCAAAGAAAATCAATATTACTTTCATTAAAGCCATAGAGTATTTGAATTCTGAAGTGACAGGTTTAAAAATCTGTATAACGTCGACTTAATTCAAAAACCTCTATGATAAAAACCTAGCAGCTGTAACGGCTTGGCATTTTTTTTAGAAAGTTGGCAAATGATCCGATGCGCCTTTTTTTTTTTACTCTGTTTACAAAAGTTTCTTCTTTTTAACGGTGAACAATGTCCCGTATCTATGGCAACAGTAAAGAACATCATAGGAAAACGTGTTTACTCGCAATATTGTTTTATTAAATTGCAGGTGCTCGGAAATCACAGAGTAGTACAACCACTCCTTTTTTTAAAACAATTCCACATTTAGAAGTGAATCGCTTGAATTCCATCGTCAAGCAGCTTTTGTTACAGCTGCTGAATTCCAACCATAGGAGATACGTGGTTAATAAATTAAGCTAACGATATTCTGAATATTGAATATTTTATAAACACTCTCAAGTTACTGTAAATTTATTAACATTTAAAAATTGAAAAAAAAAAAATCTAGAAAAATTACTTCAAATAATGATATATAGATAGCTAAACAATTACCATTAAGATTTACTGTTATTGAGTTATACTATAAATATTAACACAGGAGCTCTCCATTTTTTTTACCTCACAAATAAAGTCATAAAAATAATTTATGTTACAAAACTTTAAAATAACTTACGTTGAAGTAATAGTTGAAATTATCTCATAAAGTATTGTAAAATAACTCAAATAACGCATTGAAAATAAAATTTAAACCCTCTCTGAAGGGCAAGAAATATATCGAATCTGTAAAGTTGTTTAGAAGTTTTAAAATTGTCAAAATAGTTGTGAAGCCCAACTTATAGTTACATCCCATACCTTAAAAAATAATTAGTTAATTGAACAGAGTTGTCTTTCAAAAGTGCTTCCTATGCTAAAGACTTGAAAAATATTTCAATAACGGGTATTTTTTCTTATTTAAAAGTTATGTGTTCATTTTTAGGTAAACTGGTGATGCGCGGAAGGATATATCCATCACTATCCCACAGAGAGTTTAAAATGTTTAACATTAACCGTAATTTCACAACTTTGATATGTTCTTTTGCAGCTCAAAAGGTTGATATATTAAATTGTTATAGATAAATATAAATTTGTTAGAACGGGTTTAACACAGGGCCTCGAAAATTGTTAACGATACTTTG
The DNA here is from genome assembly GCA_963932185.1 of Troglohyphantes excavatus. Classification (NCBI taxonomy): domain Eukaryota; kingdom Metazoa; phylum Arthropoda; class Arachnida; order Araneae; family Linyphiidae; genus Troglohyphantes; species Troglohyphantes excavatus. Next base: position 9,514,234 of record OZ010670.1, on the reverse strand, counting down.
GAAATGAATTTCAGAGATAAGATTAGAATTAAAAAAAAATGTATTCCACATGCGAGGAGAAAAGGATCAGAGAGAATCTTATCAGCTTTCAGCCAATTAAATTATGTATAGGGGTTAGAATTTAATGGTACTAGATTTTATGGACTCAATTTACACAAATCACAGCGCAATTGGGAGGATCATTATATTTTAATAAGGTAATCAGGCAAACCATTTGTTTATTATGTTCTTAATCAGGCACGTAGATAAGGGGGTTCAAACCCATCTCATTGAAAGTCAAGACGAAGAAAAAAAAAATCAAAATCGAATTACTATAAAAATTTCAATTTCTCGTATAATATTTCTTGTTGAGTAACATGAGGGAAAACCTGGTATTTTCCCGCAGTCTTAACTCGGAAAAGTTTTCAAAAGACGTCAAAAACATGTTTTGAGGTCATTTTTATCTCAAACTAAGCCTAACATGACGTCATCGTGTTTCATTATTTAGTATTTGGGTTTCGGCTACAAATGGAAAATATCATTAAACTGGGCCGTATAAACAAGATGGACCAAACATGTGTTATTCTAAACAAGGGTTCTCGAAATTTAAATTTGTTCTCTAATTTATTTCCTAATTAGGAGTGATATTTACTAATTTTAAAAATAGGTATAATGACTGATATTGGTAACGATTCCATGAAAACTAAATGATGTTGCTGTTTTGATATTTATCTGCCAATGTATTCATGTGTACTTAAATAAAAATAAATAAGTTTTTAAAAAAATGGGGGTGAGGGGGAGTTGTGAATTTTCTGGGGGGACGTGGGAGCTGTGTGAACCCCTCCTATTACAAATCTATACCTACGTGCCTGTTCTTAATTCTTCAATAGTAGGTGTTAGATAGACAGGACCAACTTTGCTGGGCCTAAAGCCTGTAGTTGGTCGACATTATTCGTGTTATAATTGCATTTGCTAATGACTCACAATTAACTTGCACAGCTCCGAATCCACCCTGGCTGCCGTTTTCATTTTTGATGATGCAAGAGTAATTTCCGGCGTCTTCCACTTGAGCGTTTTTAACGACAAGCTTCTTGATCTTGCCGTCAGAAGAAATTTGCACTCTTTCGGATGGGGAGAGCTGCTGACCATCTTTGCACCTAATTCACATAAAAAAAGGACGATTCAGCATACAAAAATCTCAAAAAATTTTAATAGATTTTTACATGCACACAATGAAATGCTCATACTTCAAGGGCGTTTAAAACATCCGTTTTTTCAAACAAGCGTTTCACAGTCTAAGGGATTTTTACTGGGGAACATGTTCTCGCGCTTTTCCTCCATAGCGGCCGTTCTTTCTCTCTTGAGACACCGAACCAGGGAAGGGAGCTCGCTAAGCGAGGGAGTCAGGCTCCCAACATTCTTATTGCCACCGTAGGCATGAAAACTGTTGGGGGAATAAATCACCAAGTGCATCACTACTCTACGAGTGCGCGGCCAAATGTCTTGATTCATTGAAACTAATTGCAGAACAATGATTGAACAGATCATTATGGACCGCAGTCTTAATCATCCCGCTTCTGACATGTCCACTTCTGGTTAGGGGGGATTCGATTCAACTGTTCAAATTTATCAAACAAGGGGATGTGGAGTGTTTAGATTTTAATATGAGTGATAGAACGAGAGGTCATGGGTTTAAGTTAAACAAATCCCATTTTAATCGGGAAGGGAGAAAACACTATTTCTATAATAGGGTAATAGACAAATGGAACAACTTGCCAGTGAATATTGTTAATTGTAAAGGAGTACCGGATTTTAAGAAGAAGTTAGATATGCATTGGGGGATAGTTAAGAGGTACTAGATGGACCAACCTTGTTGGGCCTTGAGCCTGTTGTTGGTCGTCAATATTTGTATTTGAATGTAATAGTGATGAGCTATTATCAATGAATGAACGTTAGTATCACTGAATATGAGAGTATTTGGCGTTGTGGTGCAGCTTACAATAAAACACTGTTTAGTTATGTTGACAAGATAGCGTTTGTTTTAAGGCCAGACGCGATAATTACACTGCAATTTTCGCCCGGCGATAATCAACAACTCAGTGATTAAATATATCACTCAGCAACTGCCCGGCGACTATTTATATTGCACTTGACTCGGGTCTGCCACATTTCAGATTTCGAAATCGCAAAGTAAAGACAATAAATCTCCAAACTCGAATAATCACAATCGAGACAAAATCGTCGAATTGTTGATTATTTGTCAAAGTTGGTAAAGCAGTGTCGAGCGAAAGGATATTTCTCCGACAGTTGCATGTCCGATCATTGCTGAGTAAGGGGACACAGTTTCAGGTTTTCAATTGCATGCAACTAAATAGTTGAGCTGCATGTCCGATAGTTGCCAATTCACGGCTAGCTAATCTTTAACTTGACATCAAACTTTTAAAGTATATTATTCAAATTTATATAACAGAACAATATTTCACGCAAAAATTCTATAATTGTTTGTATTTTTTTAAAAAAATAAACTTTTTCAATTTTTTAATGCTTTTTTTTTAATATATTATATTATTTATATATATTATATTATAATAATATTATATTTTTTCAGCCATAATTTTTCTCAGATACTTTAAACTATAATACATAATAATTGGTATTCAAATTTTGTATATTAAATGTATTTGATTTTTATATAAACAGTTACCTATAATAATAATACAAAAAATTTCCTTAAAACTCAAATTGTTTGACTTTATTAAATAAAAAAAATACTCTCGTAAAGATAATTCGCACATGTAAATTTATAATATCAATATATTTTACAATATACTTAAGGAATTATACATTTCTCCATTAATAATAAAAGAAGCCTTAACGTTTAAAAAAACTTAATATCAAGAAAACCCAAACATCGAAATAAAACGATTTAAAGTTTTCGTTCCTTGAAAAACATATATTCTGTCATCTAGCATAAAACCTCAAATAATTCATTATAAGACTAGAATTGGGAAGATTATAAACTACAATTTTAGCAAATAAAAAAAATCGAGAATTTTACAATTTTTTGAGAACTGTGTCCCTTTAAATATATCTTAAACAAATGTTAGGTAAGTATTTAGTGTTTTAGCTACAAATTTAAAGTTTTAAATGATCAAAATACAATAAGACAGGGATTTTTAAAACATTTACTTGTGTTATCTATTTATATATGCCGATTGAAACACACCCCTTACCAAGAAACTGTTGGTTCTGGAGATCCTTCAATTTCCACCGCGAACTCTATATCTTCTCCTACCATCACATTGGAGCCCTTCATTTGCTTGGCAAATTTTGGAGGACCTGTAGGTAGAAATAAAAACTATGTAGAAATTTAACAACAAAAGTTAATACAAATAACGTTTTTAAATTAAATATAAAAAAATAAGTAAGAAATAACATTTAGAAACCTTTTTTAAAAACAAATTTGTTAATTTGATTTATTTAAAAGAAATATCCTTTAACTCCCAAACAAGATATACAATGGATGATCCCTCTGCATAGATGATTCTTTTATGTATAAAAACCAAAGTTATAAAATTATTAACACATGAGCTGCTTGGAGAATATCAAATGATCGATATCATTTAGCTAGTAAGTATAATGAACTGCAATAGGAAGTTTAAGAGATTGATACCTATTTTGCAAAAAAGGTACTAAGATACATCTAAGACTGTATCATACTGTAGTATATCGGTATCAACTGTATCATATCGCTATAACCATGATATACAGGATAAGGATATTGGGCACGCGAATGGAAGTTTGAGAGATCTTCACATACTTCACATAAAGCAGTATTAAAAGGGGCATCCATCTACAGAAATTTAGAGATTAATTCAAGGTACTTTGAAAAGAAAGAGAGTTGAATTAAATAGTACTGGTTTTTTTATAAAAAGTTAATTACACGTTTCCACAATGTAAGAATCGATGGTTATGCAATGTTATGTACCATATTTATAAAACAATGAGAAGTTATTATAGTGGATCGAGACGTTGGACGGTTCGAGCCGACAAATGTTTAAAATTCACGAAAAAAATTATTTGACTTTTAATTATGTAAACACTTAAACTTTAAGGTGACGTTGATTCAACAAACCTCTTTAATAGATACTTTTTAAAAACTACTGGTTTAACATGGTTGGTTGAAATTACGTCTCACTAGAGCTGTATAATAACTATGGTTTATGAACTATGGTTCATTATGTAATAATGAACTATGGTTTGGGATCTATCCCTGTAGAAACACCCGGGAACAATGCCTGTTAATTTTGAACCATCATTGGGGCAAATGAAAACCGAGTTGGTTCTTGAGGCAACGTGTTTGGTGAAACAACCATCTTACCAATTTTTATTAAACAACTTATTAGACTTAGGGCTACAAAACATTCCATAACCAAAATCGATTTTTTTTTACTGTACCCGAAACCAATGATTTTTTTTAACCACAAACTTTATGTAAACAAAAGAAAAAAGTATATTTCTGTTAATTCTGGAATTATTAATCATAAAAACCGTACGCCTCCCCCCACATAAGGGCACTATTGAAGTAAAACTTCTTTTGCCTTGATTGACGTATTTAAACCCTACAAAAACACGCAGACACCGACTTAAACTTGAAATTGACTTGTACGCATGCGCTACTCATCCTTCCGTTTCATGTTAGATTTGAGTAAAGAGATCATTCAGATTCACTAGCATCGCTAAAGAAGTTTCATTTCAAAAACGATTTCATATAACTATCCCCACCACTCAGCAAAATGTCATCCATTTTATTTAAGGCACTCTTATACAGTTAGATTTCTTAGGGCAAACTCACTGGTGACCCGGACGTCGTAAGTCACTTCGTCGTTCCCCATGTCGTTGATGGCCTCCGCCTTGTACTTCCCCCCGTCCTCCTGGCCGATGTCCTTGATGGCCATCGTGTAAGTCTCGTCGTCCTCCTGGAGCATCATGTACTTGTCACCGAGCTTCAGTTCTTCGCCGTCCTTCGTCCTGTTGCAGGGTTAAAATAGTGTACATTTGTTACAGGAATGATTGGTTTGGTTTCGTTAATTAACGTCGCACTAGAGCTGCACAGTGGGCTATTGGCGACGGTTCGGGGTCAATCTCGAAGGAAAGACCCGGGAACACATACACACACACATTCATACATGCACCTCGTTATTTTAGAACCATGGTCAGATGACGAGGAAACACCTGAACTGCACCCAACGCCTTCAATAGACGTCGGGACTTTGGACCCCGATCAGATGTATCGTGCACCAGTCCCGTATACACGCCAGTATAATTTGTTGGATGTTCTGGACGACTTTATAGTATTTTTGTAGCGAAGCTGGCAACCCTCCGATCGCAAGATCACTACTTTTATACTTTTCTATGTCAAGTCCATTGCACGGATTCGAACCACCAATCCTCTAATTAGTAGCTGAACGCCTTACCAACTGAGCAACTGGGGCTCTTACAGGAATGATGTGCACTGAAATCTAACTAACTTCTGGAAGGCTCAAATCAGTTTCCTCCCTTTTGGCATTGGTAAAACTAATTGAAAGCAGCCATTTTCTGCACCCCATCTAATTTTTAAAACTGATTTTTAGTGATTTGTTTTTCAATATCATAGAGTTGTAGAAATGTTAAATGTTTACAGATATTATATTTTCCACTTTTATACTTATTGACACTGCAAAAAAAATATACTATTTGCTCGTGTTTTTTATACACTTAGACTTTCGAATGACTTTCTATTTTAAATGCAAATTATTGCATGGAAAAAGGGTTTCAGAGAAACACAATAAAAGAACTAGGACGAAAATCCTACATGACGGCTAATTTTAGATTGAAAGATATATAAAATATAATGGCAGCAATGAAATTGGGGTACAAATATTAAACTTTCAATAGGATTCAAGCCCGCTAACTGTCTCGTCCAATCAAGAAGTTACAGTTAAAGATAAATTATAATGTAAGTATCTTTATTAAAGTAAACACAGAATTCTTACTTAAAGTAAATATAAGTAAACACGTGGCATTCTATTAATGTTTAACATTAAGCATTAGAACATAGCTACTGCCTTACCACCTACAGAAAACCCCTTGCCAGAATTCTGTTGTCTGGTGGAAGTCATCTATACGAACGATTTTACTCAATTGTTGGAGTGGAATGAAAATGGAATGGGTTTAGTTAGCTGATAGTAGGAAATCTAAATTCGCATTTTCGTCCATTTTAACTCTTCTTATAATTTCAATACGTTTTTACTTCGCTATTTCTTTTTCGTTTATATTATTCTTGCATAATTAATAATCGAAAAAATTTTGAAATTTCTTTGAAGCTCTTTCTAAAATGGCATTTAGTTTCAAAGAAGGAAAGACCCTGCATTCTCAAGCTAGAGAAATTATTTACTAAAAATAATGCAAACACATTGAAAACATCGGGAATCGTAAGATGGACTTGTAGCTCAACTTGCCATCGACGTGAAAGATAATGACTCTGATTCCGATGTACAGTTGACAGTGATATCAGTATTTCACCTCTAAATTTTTATTTTAAAACTAAATTATATACGAATTGTGCACTTTTTAACACTGAAAGGGTCGCACTGAGTATCTCTAGATCAATAGCCTGCCTTTGATTAACAAGATGATGCTCGGCTCTGGCAGGATTATTAGTATATTATAAACATTATCATCTCTCGCCGATCAACTATTTTCCCGATCAGATCGATAATCTGCGGCAAAAAAAAAACGCGCGTTGTTAACGTCTGAGTAAAGTGTGTTTTAACTTACCAAGTAATTACTGGTTTGGGGAATCCAGTGGCTGTCAGCTCCAGGAGAGCCGAGCTTCCTTGTTTTGCATCTACAGTTTTAGAGAGAGCCTTCAATTTGGGGGACTCCGGATCACGTAGGAGTCCACCTGGAAAGGAAAGAGGAATATTTAATTGATAATCTAATGAAGAATTCGTGCTCTAATTTCGGTATCTTTCGTGGGATAGCCCATTGCTCTAACTGTTAGACCTAAAACCATCACCAAGGTCGTATTATTATTTTGTTTATTTACTATGGTCACCAGAAAAGCTGATAAAAATACCTAAAGATTTTACAATAATTTTTATGTTTAAAGAACTACAGTTAACGAACACATTCAATTGTCAGTAAATAATATTTTTGAGAAGACAATTATGCGAAAGATATAGGCAGAGAGACGCATGTTAAATGCTAAAGAAGTAATATTCGGGACTAAACTTTGAGAAAATTGAATGACTAAGCAATCAATTAACTCTTTGAAGTATCAACTTTATATACATTACTCCAGTCCCCCAAAACACTCAATGTCCTCAACAAGGCGGGAACACGCAACTAGTTTTGAACTAAATGGACAGAGAAGACAAGGGTAGTTGAAGTGGAAAACTTGTTTTGGAAGCGAAATCGAGATAAACTAATTTTAGCTCTTGGTTGTCTATGAGTAATTATCACAAGTAAGATAAAACTTTATGTTTTACATCCAATGTTCAGCAACTAATTATTTGAGCCCGTTATTTGATTTTGTATCGAGATGGCTTTCTAGAATAATTGTTAAGCGTTCTAGAGGAGTCTTTGTACGGGAGCAACACTCTTGGCAATAACTATAAATTTTTTTAGCATTCTGCGATCGTCTATTTTAACAACTGTTTCGTCATCGAACCCACGTAACTTTTGTCAAAACAAGAATACTCAAATTTTTAACGAAAACAAATTATTCTCTTTCGTTTCCAGTGGTATTTATCCCATTTTCGTTCTTGCATGTGTATTGATTGCCACGATGCAGAACGAATTTTTCTGTCTCCATTGGAGTAGATAGCACAACTTTGGACCTACAGATTTCTGTTTCGCGTCGTTCCGTCGAATAATCTTTTTTTATTCGTTCGAATTTTATTTGAAATCGTTCTCATTTTTGACGAAATAAATTTCTTAGTATGACGAAATATTCAATCGGAGTACATCGTAAACAACTGTTTTTGTCAAAAGTTACTAAATTTTCTTCAAAAAAGTGCATATAATTTTGACAGTGAGGAAAGGTAAACGACAGTAGTTATTTTATAATACAAGAACTACATAAGATTATGACAAATCACTCGTAATTGTATCAAAAGAGAAGCTATTTACAATAGGGAAAGTCATGCAGTGGGCAATTTTAAGCAGTGAAGCTTGATAAAAGAAGCAGCTAATCTAAAAGAAGCCAGCTAGAAGCATATTAAGTCATGCATATATTATGCCATTTGAGCAAGAGAATTAATCTGTTGACATAAATACTAATAACATTTAAACACAGATATATAACATACAACTTTCATCAAAATGAAACAGACATTTTAAATTTTTTGTATCAAACTTCAATAAAGTATTTTAATATTATTGTTTTAAAATACACATTTATTAACATAACATAAAAGGGACGTCTGTTTTTTGAGTCAAACGGCGCAAAAATTACGCAATATTGCCCATTGCTCTATGGGCACCAGTGGGTTTCCTCTAAAAAAAATGTTATATGGAATGACATCATATGGAATGACATTTCAAAATTAGATGGTCTCTGTACTACCACCAATTATAATATATCAATAGCAAGTGTATGCTATGTTCTACCATAAAAATATCGATTAAGATTTCCGAATTCAATTATTTTTTTATTATTATATTTCTTTTTACATTTTACGAATCCCAATACAAATTTATGACTGCCCACTCACGGAGTAAAGAAGAAGGTGGAGGTGCGAACAAGTCTAAAACCGGTTTGCAATGTGAAGTAAGCAAATCGCTTAAAAAGTAGGAACTGGCGAAGTGTTTGGCGCTATTCCAAAGCACTACTTTGTACCAGTACTTGGCGATAATTTATTTTTCCCTCGTAGGAAAACTACTGCAAACTAGGTTTGTTTGTTCCTAGTTTGAGGTTGCTAACTTACGTCTCATGAAATCTCGCCAAATCATCTCCACCTTTTTCTTTACTCCGTGCTGCCCACTAAAATAGGACTTGCTGTTGAGTTTAACTGTTTTCGTGACTAAAGTGCCGGAAATCGTTTTTAAAATCGTTTGGATATTGAAAAGGCCCGTGGAATCACCTACTTGGATAATTTGATGTAATATCAAAAAGTTTAATGGCCAATGTACTGCCAGAAATACCTTTCGTAAGCACTTTTGTACATGGTGTTTCATCAATAAGACAGGACGTCCGTTAAATATAAACAGTTACCTATAATAATAATACAAAAAATTTCCTTAAAACTCAAATTGTTTGACTTTATTAAATAAAAAAATATAATATTCATTTTGAACTTAGAATCGCGAATTAAAAAGTACAGTTGTCGAACGCATCAGATCTTACGCATACAAAGTAGATTTTTCCAAGTTCAGTTTACTTTCGTTAGGTAGCACACTTCCGAATATTCAAATGTTCGTAAAAAATTTTACAGTTGGACGTTAAACAGTTTTTTTTACGCCAACTGAGAATTTTGTGGTGGTACTATCAGCCGTCTTTCCAGAAGGAAGGAAATATTTCTATATAATCGTAAAGGTGAGACTTACTGGCAGTACGCTGCCGTTATTATTTATATCATTAACGTTGTTATAGTTGAGAAAATTTTCGAAAATATTTTTCAAGCAACGTGTAGAAACATGTCTAATGAAGACGCAATAATTGCAATCCTCATATAATATGAACTCCTACGTACCTTGGACTGTGAGCTCGGCACTGCACGAGATCTTACCACTGGTGGTGCTGGCCACGCAGGTGTAGATGCCGGAGTCGTCCGGGGTGACGTGCTTAAACTTGAGGGACACCGTGTCCTTGTTGTCGTCGGTGGTGACCTCGAAGTGTTCGCTGGCCTCCACTTCCACCTCCTTGTTGCCGTCCTTACTCCTACAGAAAATTAAGAGTCACACAACCTCATATATATTATTTATGTAACAGTAAAGATCCCTTTTACGCCTCTTGCACGCGACGAATGTTAACCAACACAGAAAGAGAATGTATTGAAATACTGACAAATACAATATTTAGAACGCTGCAACCCCTGGAAGTGGCAAAAAAAAAAATTGAAAAAGAGTTTTATAATTAAGTTTTACCGGTAAAATTTCAAAAGTGACAACATTTTAATGAGTTGGAATTTATATTTTTTGTTCATCGTCATGGAAACTACCTCGTGTAATATGAAATATTGAATGTAATAATTTGAAATCTATGTATTTAATAAGTAAAACTGAAAGTCCAGAAATGAGAAATGCTACATAACTAAAACAATTTAGGTATTTTTAATTCACAGAATTCTCTGTTTGAAAAATTATAATTTTAATGTGATCATTTTCAAATCTTTACAATGCTTCGTTCGAAAGTTATAAAATTATTTTATTGTATCCCAGCGAAATTGCATGAAGGTATAAACAGATGTAAATTCAGATGAATGATAACATAATATATAAAATTAAAAGTTGGCGATTAAAATTTGCTTATTTTTTATAAGTTTTACCAGTTTCTAACGGAAAACCATCCATAAATTACATAAATATAGAAAAACATCACCTTGACGGAATTATTCTGTCGAAAATTCTTGTATGAGCACGCTAGTCATATATATTATTTCAGTGTTATAGATTCCTTTTACGCATCTTACATGCGACGAATCTTAACAAGTGTATCAAAAGAAAACGAATTTTCTGGAGCAGTGATGAACCATACCTCATAAATATCAGTGGTTTGTTAAAAAAAAAGTGCTCCTGCAAGATTTATTGCATGAAAAACATCTTTAAAAAACATGGAGGCTCAATTTTTTTATATATATACAACACCTCAGCTGGCATCCGACGCAATTTCAATAAGCATCAAAGCATTGGACCGCGATCAGATCGTCAGTCCCTTACACACGATGGAAATTTTTAGTCGCGAAAGGAACGAATTTGACAGCCCTCTGATTACTACATCTCTACACACATGCTGAAGATCGAATTCTCGCCCATCAGATGCTTGTCCGGGCCCCTACCAGTCGGCCTCCAAAGGCCTAGCTCGTAGTATGGAAGTTATGATGGGTGTTGTAATCCTCATTTATCAGTTTTAATATACAGAATTTTTCTAAAATATTTGTTAAAAAAGCGACGATTTCCTCTATGTAAACTATTTAATTTTCTATAATATTTTTTACGGACTAATGAAGCTTTTTACAAAAGGGAAAAATAATTATGTTAGTTTTCAGAAGTAAACAAAATACTCTAAAAGAATATAACTTTCATAATATTTAGTCTACTCCAACACCAAAAATTTTAATTTTTTTATTCAAAAATTATAGCTTTATATAATTGAATAACCAATATAATTTATTGAAAATGAATTATCTTTGAATAACGATTTTTCGTCTTAGGTTGACTCGACAGCCCGTTGTGGGCCAAGGCCTTTCTCAGAACCTTCTTCCATTCCACTACAGGGTAGGTACTCCAGTTTCAGAATCTTAGTACATTAAGTTCTCCATCAACACAGTCCGCGACACCTGATGAGTTGGATGCACTTAAGTAATAGGAATCAGTTGGTGTGTGATTTTTTTTATTTGCCTAGTTCATTAAAAGTTGGTCTTAATATTTCATGGGTACATGAAATGACGTGATGGTTACAAAATAGTACTTAAAATAAAATTACAAAATATTCTTACCATTGGATGTTGTCAACTATATCAGGCGTCGATGTTTTATCCAATTCATCCTCAAATCTTACAAAGACTTTGGCTCCTGCATAAAATAAGAATTTTTGCAAATCATCATGCAGACAACGTACGCAAGATGCTGGTTAGGCTTTAGCGCGAGCAGCAGCCACAATTGAAAACGCACAGGGAAAGGGGTACACAGAGCAAACACTCACATTTTTTAGGGATTTCCTACTTTTATGCTTTTACGTTGATTGTCAATTTTTTTCCAACTTTAGGAAAGTAATATTTATTAGCTTGGACGAATACATTGAAAAATGATAGTGAAGTATTTATGTAAGGTCAAAATTAAAAATGTATTTACTGGGTTTGCGTGTTAAATTATTTTATCATACGAAATTTTCTAAAGTTTCTTCTAAACTAATCACATGAAATGTAGAAACGGGCATATATCCCATTTCTGACACTAGATGGAGTGGTGATCCTAACGCCACCTATGTGCCTCTTGGTTAATGTAACAGTAGGTTGATCAGATTATAACGTAAAAGTGGATTGTGATCCACATGAGAACATTAATATAAGTACAATTAAAACTTTTATTTATAACTTAAAAAACTCTTCCTCGACTCGTAACCTCTCACACGTATAATTATTATTATTTGACTCCTTTCAAAGCACTCAAACTTTTATTCTTCACATAAAAAAGAAGTAGCAAAATTATCTCAATATTTTTAAACCTTAAACCCAGTGGTTTTTCAAATGTATTTTACATTTTTTTTAAAAATATTTTTTTCTAACAGCCAAACATGCATTTTCCACATAAAAATAGGAATGACATTTTCAATGTACAAAACTATATAGAGGGGATATCAATCAAAAATTGCGTGAACTAACTTGTCACAGATATGTCACAAGCGGTGACATTCTGTCCGGCTGTGCTCTTGGCGACGCAGGAATATTTGGCGGCGTCTTCTTTGTTGACGTTGTCAATGATCAACTCGTAACAGTCTTCGTTCTCCTTGTTGCAGCGAACGCGACCTGTTCTGCCGATTTCTTCATCATTTTTGTAGCTATAATAAGAAAATGAAATAAATTATCAATTTATTTTTCTAAAATTAAAAAACCGAGAAATATAATAAATTAGTTGGGGTGTATTGAATTTTTAATTGAAACATGAGATTTCCACTTTGTCATAACCCATAGGGGAGACTGCTGTTCTTGATCACAGTGTACCTCGGGTCAATCTTAGTTATTTGGTTGATACTGCTTCCTAGCAATCAAAGCTCACACCAGTTCAAGCAATACGCACTGTAAAGCAGCTACCACCAACTTACTTTGTCACTGCATGTTGTTCGTTTAATTTGCGAGTGCTTTAAGATTTTAATGTTTATATCTGACAGTTTAAGTTTTTAGTTTAGGATTTCCCAGTGTACAGTGATACAAGTTGAAGAGACCTCACACTTAAAAGTCTTCACAAAACCGTGCCAAGTTAGGGGACCTATTATTAAGTTATCAAAAAAGCCTAACTAATGGTTTTTAAAACTCCACTATATCTTAATTCCTAATACAAACATACAGAAGGTGGTCACACACAGAGAGTTGTAATATTAAATAGAGAGCGCCTTCAATACCAGACTCTCGTAAGGCCGCGATGTCAACATTGAAAAGAAAAACTCACATCACGTGGTTATAGCACTGCCACATTTGGCGTTCAGACATCTGCAGGAGTTCCAAATTTGGCGCACTTTCTTCTCTTTTGGTGATAAGGAGTTCAGTCCGTATTCAACTTTTTAACATAAATGTACGTATTTACTTATTTTCAAACAATATGCGCTAAATATTTCCTCTTCATTAACGAAACGAAAATATTTTATTTTTGTTCAATACTCGAAGAAGCGAAACTCTTTATATTTCTCAGGTTTTACTGTTCATATTTTCTTATTGAACTATAGAAAATAACAATTGAAAGAACTTCGTTTATGGTAAATTTTTTACATAAAACCGTAATGCAATTATTTCAAATTTACAAAGTAAAAAAAATCTCCTTAATATATCAGTTAAACTCCCTTAAATTGTGCCACTCGTTAAAAAAAAAAACGATATTTAAATACAAAATTAAACACAAAACCATCTTACAATACTTCGATGTCGTGTAGTTCTTAAAGTCGCCAAGGCCTGTCAAGTAATATTGGCGCATGAATGAATTGGCATTTCCACATATCACGTGGTTTCAATGATGGACACACGGAAATCAGAATTTTTATTCCTCTATTTGTATCATTACTCTATGGTCACACATTGTTGGGAGATGATCATTGTTTGGTTGTATGACATTAATCTGTATTGGCAACATTATTTATACTAACTATTTCGCTACATTTAAATAAGTTAATTAGCTTAAGTAGAAACAAAATAGTAAAAGCATAGAAAAAATAATAACTTAGCATGTGTATTTAAGCAGCCAAAGAATAACCACCGCCCAACAATTTGTGATCAAAATCATAAAATGAGTAGGAATCTCTTAAAAATTGTCATTCCCATGCTTTAACTTCCAAGTTTTTTGTCATAGTAAAAAACATTTTTTTTCTTTTAAGTTATTTTTTCTATGGATCTAAAAATGACACTCAATTTTTTCAAGAATTTTTGTATCACCTATTTAAAAAATTAAAGGCATCGATGGAACGTCTTACAGGAAAAATGGAGCACTGTTTAAAGCATCCTATTTCCATTTTGAACCATCAGGATTAATTAAGGCTTATTTACTTTATTAGTAAAAAAAATAGTCAAATATTGAACATTTTAACATCAATCACAATAATAAAAGAACCTTATTCCTTTGTTCAATTCTCTTTGAAAGTGACTTTTGAATTTTACACTGTTATTTACAAATTAGCTTTATATGCGCCAACGCTTCCTCTTCACGCAGGTGGTTACCATGGAAACCACTGGAACTCATCCTATAAATTTATAAATAAGTTGTTTTAGTGCGAGACACGGAGTAAAGAAAAAGGTGGAAATGATTTGGCGAGATTTCATGAGACGTAAGTTAGCAACCCCAAACTAGGAACAAAACAAACCTAGTTTGCAGTAGTTTTCCTACGAGGAATGCATTATTTTCAAATTAAGTTATCGCCAAGTACTGGTACAAAGGCTTTGTAATAGCGCCAAATACTTCGCCAGTTCCTACTTTTTGAGCGATTGCTTACTTCACATTGCAAACCGGTTTTAGACTTGTTCGCACCTCCACCTTCTTCTTTACTCCGTGGTGCGAGACCACCGGGAGCGACAGGGTTAAAGACAGGTTAAACAAACTCACAATCTGAGAGTGGACTTCGGCTCGCCCTCCACTATGATGCAGACCCTGAAGTCTGTTCCCACTTGGAGTTCCGTGTCTCTCAGCTTCTCTCTGAAGATGGGACCGTACGCCATCGGGGTGCCGTCGGGTTTGGTGGGTGGGATGGCACCGGGAGCTGTTAGAAAAAAGGAATCTCCATCATTACCACATGCATCTTCTGTAGCAGTGGTCAATAACATGCTGTCCGCGGATCACTCATGTTCTTCGAGAGAGGATTATAAATGGTCCATGAAGCTATTTTCCATCACGAAAATGGTCTTGTTTCGCTTTTTCGTAGGAACATTCGTAATTCTGAATGCATTCGTTTAAAATAATTACATAAGAAATAAAAAATTATTTGCTTTAATACCCAACCTATAGATTACCACTGACCACTCAGCCGAAAACTAGACTAAGCGCGGACCACCTCTTTTTAATGACAATAAAAAGGATGGTTACACAATATAGTTTACAAAACATTATTTAAGTATAAAAAAATAAATCCATAACACCAGGTTGATAATATGCCATTAAAAATATTTCTTTGTATATATATATACATGCCAAAACTTAATTTTTTACAAAAAATGACAGGGCAATTTTGTTTTTAGCCATTGATATAGTGAATGTTTTCTATATCTTTGATGATTTAAAAGTGCATTTTTTAGGGAAAAAAGGAGTGAAATTTCTGCATCTAATACTTTGAAGGAGTATTACTTTCATTTTATTTTTTAATGCACTGTAGTACCCAATTACATAAGAGTTGATGAAATTGGTACAAGCTGAAACAGCATCTGGATGCACTAGCCTACATACAAAAAGAAGCAAGGAATGCTGCAAGTGATAGGTGGCGCTGGAAATCTAGACTGAAGGCCTACCCTGGGCACGATAATAAATGACGATGATAATGAATAAACACTTTAATTGTCTTAAAAGATTTTCTGTGGTAACTAATGCACCGTTCAAATTATGTAATCGACAGATAAATTAAGGCGAAGTTCTTTTTGTGTACAGGTTTGTTAAAGGTTTGTGTACAGGTTTTGTGTACATGCAATGGGTGCCTTGGCAGCACCCATTGTATAAAAAGTCGTATGGCACGTGCTTTTTATGTCGGAACTGAATGTCAATTTGAGTTTCTGAGTGCCCAACAGGAGTTACAATTGCAAACTCTTTCGCCACTTTTGGCCCTCACTATGTGAAGTACAAAGCGCGTCCCATACGGGTTTCTATACAGTGAGCGCAGGCCTGGAGGATTTGAAGAGAGTCGGCGACGCAAAATTTCACTTCTACGACACGCATTAAAGCAAACTCTCCACCTACCGGAGCTAACCGTGAGAGGTGCACTGCAAGAGGTGGTGCCATGAATGTTCGAAGCAATCATGGTGTAGAGCCCAGAGTCTGCGCACTCCGCCTTCTTGATGAGGAGGCGGTGTTTGCCTCCGTCCGCCTCCAGGAGTGCTCTCCGCGTGGAAGCCAGGGGAGAGTTGTCCTTCAGCCACGCCACTGTCACGTCCGCAGTGGCGCATACCTCGCACTCCAGAACGGCCTCCACTCCCTCTGCAAAAAAAGAGATAACTCGGTTGGTTTGGGTTTTCGGAGTACGGAGATTTCAGTAAAGCCGTCTAGTTTCAAAACCAGATAGATCCATTTTCATAATTTTTACAGCCACGTACTTTGAATTCATTTTTAGACTGGATTCAGGCACTTTCGGACAATACCGCATTGCAATGCGATGAAGAACATTCTCGATTTGTGAAAAATATAAAAAACGAGGATTTGTATTGTTTTGAAACTAGACAACTCATTTGAGGAATACTATTCTTTGAAAACGTATGACATATGCAATGTGACTACTTTTCCAAACAAATGTTTTCCTAAGGCTATTTTGTATTATTGTAAATAAGGTTACTTTGTCCCACACGGCGGTGAATATTAGAACTCTATTGAAGGTGGGCTCGCCTAACTAATACTGCGGCATGATTTGAATCACCGGTTATTATGCGAACCTGCATCAATCAGTTATTAGGACACATGGTTCAGTCATTTCTAGTACCTCAGAGCCAAAATAACCCGTATTTATGGTACTTTATACTAAAATTGCGTATTTGTTTTGCATTTTAACCTTATTAAAAAATTTAAAAAAGATTTTTAGTATTTATATTGTTTTTTGTACAGTACAAATGTTTAAATCATGCTAAAAATGCGGGTTTTATAGTTCTTTGAATTCGATCCAATGCCCATGATCGAAAGATATGAGAACGTGGCAACAGAAGGATGATTTTTTTTAAAATACCATCTTGTTAAATGCGCTGAAATGTAAGAAATAAATTATTGTCATTTAATTTTTCCTAAAAATGACTTTGGAATCTCATTATTTCTGATATTATTTATTTATTAACGCGTTCATTTACTAAGGCCCATTCCACACGAACGTGTAAAACACGCATTAACTTCTTTGTAATTCGAGAATTCATACCACGTGGTATGAATTTTCGAATCACTGAGAAATTACTTATTCGTGTGAGAATGGGCCTAAAAGCCATCAAAGTCAATTCAGTGGTTTTCAAGAAAAGTAAATACACAGATAAAATAGGCAAAGATAAATACACTTAAAATATTGTTTTACCTTATGGAAATGTTAAAATAATTTCCTTAGGGTAGAATTTTAATATAAATTCCATTTAAAGACACACCCTACCGATCTGCTTATATTGTGCGTGGACAATCCTAACTTCATGACTTGCGAAGCCAATGAATAGAACTGTTAGCATATTATTGCATTAATTTAAAAAAAACACAGTATGCTCGAAAAAGTAGGTTACAGAGAAGCATCACAAAATTAATATATAAGCATTTTCAAAACATTAGTAATAAATAATATTAAAGGACAGTGTCAAATGCAGTTTGCAACCCATATTATGCATTGTAAAAAATTATACTTCGAATCGATTTTGAGTAATTCCTTTGGTTATAATAGACCTGGGAATTATTTCAATTAGTGGGAATGCCCTTTCTCCGCACAGTAAAAAAAAACCGATATAATATAGGAAAAAATGAAGCAACGCATATAAACTTAGGTGTTCGCCTCTGAAGTTTCATTAGTATAATTTAATATTAAAATGTAATCATTCCTGAATTGAAACGATGTTCCAGAGATATAATCTTATTTTGCTAGATGAAATAGCTTACCAAAAATCGGCAATCCTCCGACTATTGAATTTTTTATTAAGAAACAATATTACTTTTAAAGTATTCTTTTCGTTCCAAAATGCCGTATATCACGAGTTCGGTTAGTGTAACAAACGCGAAGCTTCGCTCAAATATGTTACTACAGTACGGCGATTGCTATATTGCAAAAACTCAATATCAAGAATTTGTCAGTTATGTAAGGTCGGAACATCGTGTATAAGCCCCGTCAAGAGTTGACAGCTCTCTCTTCTATATAATGCTGGTGATATTGCTTAGCAATGAACATTTTATTCTACAGAAGCAAAGCACGGTAAGTGTTCTATGGGGGTAAGGGTTAACAACTTACCTGGACAGGTGTGGGCTTTCAAGGGCACAGTGAATCGAGGTCGACCGGGGCCCGCGGTCTCCAGGTCAGAGGCCGTGAGACACAGCGACGGCTCGTCGTCCAGGGCGGATTGAAAATCTACATCAACACATGCACGTGTCAGTTAATGAAGCAAGCAGCAACACACGAGTAGTGGTATTATGGTCGTAGTATGTCAAATGTATTAAAGTTTGATTGAATAGAATTACTTGGAGACTAAAGAAAACAGTGCTAGTAGGTTAAGCTATATATAATTCATATATATCCCTTTTGTATTTAATAGTTATACAATCCGTTAACATTGAGTTTAAATATCTATGTTATTGTGCACTGTGTTATTATTAAGCACATGTTATAATATGACATTTGATTAATTAATTAAAAAAAACTGCAAGCGGCAATGATTTTTTTTTTGCAAGCTGAACACATTATTATAAGCTATGCATCAGTTTATTAGAAGTATTTTCAATTCTACAACAACCTCGCCAATAAAGAGTTATTATAAAGAGTTATTTTGATAACCTATTAAGAAATTCACCACTTCGATATAATTTTGGTTTGTAAGAACCCATAAGACCTAAGCCATGAAATCAAATTTTGTGAAAGGTTGTCATGAATTTAACAACTTTTTCCTTTGAACGTGCAACAATGATGAAATAATAAAAGAATACTTTAAAATATGCCTTTTCCATAAGTTGTTTTTAACCGTCAAGACTTTACTTGAATTGATAAATATCTAAATTGACAAACGCTACCAAAAAATTGCAAATTAAATAATCTTATCAGCAAGTTTGATGTAATATTGTGTCTTTCAGCCTTGTGTAAAATAAGCTAAATACTGTATTCATCATTAAACCACAGTTTGGAGAGAGAAAATTATTACGGTATAAATACTTCTAACAGCACTAATTCCTTACAAGTAATCAACCATGAATAACCGTACATCGAAAAGCATACCTCAAGCATTCTTTCTCAAATTTAACATGAATTTGAATTACAGTGAATGTCTGATGCTTATTGAATATTCATCGAACTAAAAGTTGAAGTGTGTGCGTGAATGTTTTGCGAGATGGGGACGAGGGTGTTGTGTACCTTCCAGAGATGTGAGTGAGCCGGACCTGACGCTCTCCGTGACGATGGTGTGCATCTCCTCGTAGGCCTCGAAGTCTTCGATCACTTCCACTTTGGTCTCGTGCTTCTCGTAGAACTCCTCCACTCTGGCCGCTTGGTCTTCCAGCAAATCCAACTCGTCGTCGGCTAGGTCCTCGACTACAAAGAAGGAAACAACCAATAGAATCGACATCAACGCGCTTAACAACGTCCATTTCATTCTAAGGTAGCCTGGAACGATGTCTAAATGGTTGACAGTTCTGCTGTAAATTGACAAAGGCAGATCCAACTCGTCGTCGGCCAGGTCCTCGACTACAAAGAAGGAAAGAACCAATAGAATCGACATCAACGCGCTTGACCACATCCATTTCATTCTAAGGTAGCCTGGTACGATGTCTAAATGGTTGACAGTTCTGCTCAATGTGTACTTTTAACTTGTCTGTTACGGTTATTTACCTTTGACGTACTAAGAAATGGAGACTTCAAAGTAAAAGAGAAGAAACAAGTCCAATTTTGACTTGAATATGTTTTTTGTTTCAGTCAGTAGCGGGTCGATTGCTAAACCCACATGTAACGAAAACATGTAACAATAAAATACCGCTTATATTGTTAGACTAGTTATTTTCGTAACTGGTTTATTTTGTTCTTCGCAACTTTCATTCCGTCACAATTAGTGACGTAATATTTTCTGCTGAGCACTGATTACGTATGTGTGTGCATATATATATATATTTGTTAGATCTTTTAACTTATGTTTTTTTATAGCAGAATAGCGAAGTGGTACAGGAGTACTGTGCCTTTTGAGTTATTTATATGTATAATAAAATTATGCTTCAGACTCAACGCTGAAGCTTACTTATCTATGTTTAACAGAGATTCACGAATACGCCTCCCAGAAAAACATATCTTTGCAACCGATTACCTGGGCGCCTTACTTTAATATCATTGTGTAGAGGAAAGAAGCCAGTACCCGATCACGCATGTGTGACGTGCGCAGATGTTGTCGCGCCACGCATGCCATTAAAATGTAATATTTTCTGCTCCTGCAGTAGAATGCAAATGGAAGGACAAGACATCTTCTATGAATATCCTAAATATTTTTTACGTGTATTTAGAACCAAGTTTTTCACCGTGAGGTCCGGACGAGAGCTGTATGGCTCCCAACCAGTCTTCTTTCAGTTCCATCGTCTTGCTCTTGATGGTCAGTGGAAACCCCGGAGTGCTCTTCAGGCTCTGGAACCTCAACTTCAGATCGTCGTCATCGGCACAGTCCACAATCTCCGTCTCGGGAAGCTACGGCGAAAACAATAATCAACTCAAACACAAGCTTGAACTATTTTCTACACTAAGCTTGAACTATTTTCTACACTAAGCTTGAACTATTTTCTATACTAAGCTTGAACTATTTTCTGCACTAAGCTTGAACTATTTTCTCAACTTACTCGACTAATGTTGAACTCATTTCTCAAATTATTCAACTAATCTTGTACTAGTTTTCCAACTTTACTCAACTAAGCTTGAACTAATTTCTTAATATTAATTTTATTATACTAACCTGAAAATAATTTTTTAAATGTTCTCAAATAAATTTGTACTATTTACTCACTTTTACTAGACTAAGCTTGCAATAATTTCCCAACTTTACTCTATTAAGCTAAAACTAATTGAAGATGTGGGTGCACGAACCAGACAGCTCCTGTCTTCAATATTGTTCAAGAAACACGAAAAACTATTTACTTTTCTTACATCGTATAAGACAAAGTATAACTCTTTTCCCTTTATAGCTAAAAAGTATGTAGCCATTGCTGAGAGCTGCCTGGTTCTTGCACAAACATCTTCAATTTTTCATCTTGATCAAATAAGTTTATGCCACACGATTTATAATAATGCGATAATAGAAAATGTTTTTTCCAGATATCTGTTAGAATTTAGGAACGATTGTTGCCCATAGGTTTTGACAATTTTCTAAAGAACGTAATTTAAATAGCATTTCTCTGCATAACCAAATGTCAGATTTGCTCCTTTTCTTGGACGTTGCAACATAATCTCTTTCTAAAATGTGATTATGACATTTCAAAAATGAGTTTGAAATATAAAATAATTATGATTTAAAATTAATAATAAAAAGTTATTAATTTTTAGAAAATAAATAGGAGTATTTTTTTTAATTCATCGTATTACGCTTTCGCACTCCAAATAAAAAATAATTTTAGCATCAGTAATCCTGAAATGTTAAAGGTATTTCTGTACCGAAGTTAGCAGTTCATTTATATGAAACTCGATAATCAGAACCTTCGTTTGTTTGAAAAAGGTCGCTTCATTGGGACAATGGAAGAACGAGACTTTGAGTGATGTAGAAGACGGTATCGCGCTCCAGATGTGAAGTAAATAGGACGGTTGGCCAGCCGCCCAGGAATGTTTCTGACGCATACTCATTTTACGTTTGGGAGTCCAATTCAAGGAACGATTATTGTTATTACCTTTCTTCCCGACGTCAAATAATCGGCTCAACAAGACTTCTGTGCACCGCATGACAAAACAACTTCTCCAGGCATGTTATCGTTTTTCGATATGAGCTTATGGAATATGAAGTGTATTAGCCATTTGTACATGGGGAACATGTTTGGCAATTGCGTTCTTGTTATGGAACAGTTGTTAATATCCGATTAGAACAAGCCTAAACATCTTATTATTTAATTTCGCAAAGAATTTGTTTAGTCCTACGTCAAAGAGTGCAGAAAGTGAATGCTTTGGACTCGAATGGCGGCTCTCAGTCCCCCCCAAAAAATGACTTATTGTTTGTTCCCTGTAGTTCGAATTGAACACGAACTGCTTGTTCTTTAACATAAAAAAGTTTTACTTTTCTTTCGTTAGCTTTTATTTATCTAACTCCGTTTAGAAGTATTGCTTCTCTTGGAGCAACATATTTTATTAACCTATTTGCACTCGAGTGTCGCCTTTCAGTCACTAAAATAATGACTTGTTATTTTTTCTCTGTTCTTCCAAATAAAAGGAACGTTGGTTTGGTTAATTAACTTCGCACTAGAGCTGCACAGTGGGCTATTGGCGACGGTTCGGGGCCTATCTCGAAGGAAAGACCCGGGAACGATGCTTCGTATTTTTGAATCATGGTCAGATGACGATGACAACACCTGAGCTGGCATCCAACGCCTTCCATAGACGTCGGGACTTTGGACCCCGATCAGATGTATCGTGCATCAGTCCCGTCTACACGCCGTTAATTTTTATGGATGTTCTGGATGACATTTTAGTATTTTGGTAGAGAAGTTAACAACCCTCCGATCGCAATATCACTACTTTTTTACCATTCTTAAGTCTAGTCCGTCTCACAAGCTCGAACCAGGAACCCTCGGATTCCCAGCTGACGCCTTAATCCACTCGGCCTTCCAAATCAAAGAGCAACATATTCTTGAGTTTCAAAAATTATTCTCTCACTAACTTTAATAGAAATTAATTTTGTCATCTAGAAGCACCCATTATGTTCGTGAACTAAAACTTTCTTCAGATTGAAATTCCTCACAATCTCAGTTTTTTTTAAACATTCCAATATAATATTCAGATTCACACATAATTTTTTAATTTTATAATTATCCACCCGGTATGTAAAAAAGATGACATATTTGAAAATGAACAGGATCGGGATGTAACTGTTCTATAAAAGGAACGTAATCATTGAATACGTTAATAGTGTGGGAACAGATTTCTAATAAATGAACTCACTTTGATGACGTTCTTCACGAGGTAGACGGAGCGCGTGGTGCCGACCCTCTTCTGATCCGTGACGAAGATTCTTCCCTTGAACAAGAAGAGAAACCTCTCCCTCCGCTGATTGTTGCAGTCAGTCACTTCGAACCAATCCTGTTCAAATTAATGTTATAATCCAATAAATTAAACAGTTTTATTAAATATGAGGGGGTGGAAGTCAAGGGGTGGAAGTGACAGTTTCATCATTTTGTGAAAACGAAGTTTAAAATGAAAACAAAACAGCTGATTTTTGAAGTAGTTGATTCTTACGCCGTTAGCTCTAATCCTTTGCCAGACATTTACTCGTATCCTTCTCCAACAACATTTCATATGTATTAACTATCCATAACCGCACTTAACTCTATTTTTTTAAATAGTCACTTTACGCCTTGCCTTCTCACTCCTCATATATGATTTCGTAAATAAAATTGGAATAATATAATGGTTAAAATATTCCTTAAAACTATAACTAGTTGCTATAGCTATTTTTCTTAAATACGCCTATATTCGAGCAATTTCTAAATTCTCAAAATCAAATATTCGCATCCTTATTTGAAACGATCAATTTTAAAGTCAACATTTCGGTAGCGTCTCATACACATTATCAACTTGTATATCAAAGATTTTCAAAAACAATTCTAGAGAAATTTTATGCTCAAACCCACAGACTAATTTTTTTCTTCTTCTTTTTTTAACTCAGGTCTTAAAGTTTAGAAACATTTATATCCAAAATTTAACTCGAACCAAGTTACTTTCAGTATTTTAAAATTCATATAGAATACTATTAATTTAGTGCACAAATACAAGGTGGGCCATAAAATAAGTTCCTCTGTTTATAAGCATCTAAGCTAAAACTAATGAACGGAAATACATCATATTTCATCTTAAGGATATTGAAGACATGGGTAAAAAAATTCCACACACTAAAAATTACAGAAAGATATATCAATAGAAGACATTTGGCAGAAAAAAGTATAATTTATTTTTTAAAAGTTGCTAAAGACACACAAAATAATTTAGAGACTAAACTCAAAAGAAATCATTTATTCCTCAAAATCAGGATCTCTAGAACTACAATAACTATTTTCAATGGGCTGATTTTTTTTATACAACAAATATCATCTGATGTGTGTCCTGATTCCGATGAAAGAAGAATTAATTACTTTGAATTAAGTCACTAAATAAATGTGTGTCTCTATTGCAAATTTTTTTATATATATATTATGCCTGTTTTCTCTTCGCACAGCGCCAAAATTCCTTTTATCGGTAGTTTTTGGTACTAAAAATGTTTTATCAAAGAAATCTTCTTCCCATATCAATTTATTTATTCTTAATATGAAATTTGGTGTCCTTGCGTTCGCTAATTTTAGCAACAGATGCCACTAAACAAGCAAACTTTATTTTATGGCCACCTGTACTTGAGTCCACCTTTCCCAGATAGTGTCAAAATTATGTTGAGGACGTTTACGGACAGTTACATAATTAAATGTAAACAATCCTGAGAAACAACAACTTCCTTTAGAAAAGTTAAAACTCCAATAAGTCAGTCAAGTTTTGCATGTGAAGTATTTTGTAATCCCTTCATGAGATATTGCGCCCGTTATTGCAGTGTCCATTACAATACTTCCATGTTTCATTAAGGGTATTGCTAAAAGGTAATGCTGAGTGTGTGCACTGACGTGTTTGAGTATCCTTCCCAGCTTGTGCAGGTTCCCCTTGTATCCCTGTATGGAGTTGATGTACTGGAGGTCCGCAATGCGCTGGGGGATGGCCTGCATGAAGTCGTGGGCCCTCTCCAGGTCGCTGGTGTCCTCCTTCAGTCTGGTGGTGTACTTGATGAGCTCCTGGAAGGGAAGATCAACACGTTCTTTAGAGCTTTAACTCTCTGCACTCGAAGGGCATGTTTGATATTTAAGTTCTTTATATGGAACAGTTGCGTCTCGTTTCTTTTCTTTTTAAAGAGGTACTATATTCGTTAGCGTGTTATTTTTAGGTTTAGGATGGGTAATTATAAAAATAAAAGAGATGCGTGTAGTTGAATAGTATTGATCTCGGTATTCCAAAGATATATATAGCGGTTTACAAGACATTTGTAAAATTAAAAAAATATTTTAAAAAACAGGGGTTTGGAGAAATTTCAATCTGAAGAAAATTTGAGATCACCAACGTATACTTGGTGCTTCTAGAGGACAAAAATAATTTTTATTGAAGTTTGTAAGAGCGTAACTTTTTAAACTCAAGAATAAGTTTAAATGGACTTAAATAAAGGACAAGCTAATGAAAAAAAAGAGTTTTTTTTCTGTTCAAGAACATGCAGTTTTCGTTTAATTTGAAGCTGGAACAAAAGAACAGGTTGTTATTTTAATGACTAAGAATCACCACTCTAGTCTAGAGGGTTAATTAAATGGATTGCATTAAACTGCCCACAGGGCCTATTATCGGTAACAATTTTAATGTCAGACATGACTTAATACACTTATTGGTGATTTTTAGGTCGCGGGCAGGTGGCCAAGCTGGTAATATACTTGATTCGGAACCGGGTGCGTTTCGAATATGGAAATGATAGTGCATCGAAGTCATTGCCAGTTTTGGAATATTATTTCTGCGTCACTTTCTCAACCCGCTAGGTGGGATGAGAAAATGTCGCACACTTATTCTCTTTAAAAACACATATAACAATCGCATAACGGCATGTTGTTTATATGGTTTGAATAAGTCTATTGGTCAACTAGCTGAATCTCGTTAGTTGATTCGTTAAAACGAGTATTGATGGGGTATTACCCAACCGCTAATTAACAATAGCCACACTATAGTAGGCAGTTAGCATAAATATATATAACAATATAAATCTAAATAAAAAGTATTACGTCTTTTAAAACTAACTTTTCAAATAAATTAATAGTAATAATCTTTTAGGCGATATCTCTGCAGGAAAAATACACTGCTTTTCAGTATTATTCTATTATTAGTTTAAAATAAAGAGCGTGAAGATTGCACCTTACCTTCAGAAGCAGTTGGTAATCGCTCAGCCTTTGAATGGGAAGTTTCAAGTGTTCCGAAAGGGTCTTATCGTCATCCAGCTTTTTACTAAAATTCTAAAAACAAATGCATATTTTTTAAATATGGAAATAAGTAGCTTTTTATTAAAATAAAGATTTAAAATAAGTCTTTTTATAGAAACTATACACAATACAGAAAATAAATATTAACTATGTTGGTGTAAAACAAAATAATTGTATACACTTTAAACAGCAATGATTCCACTGAATCTACGAATTCTTATAGACAAGGAAGGGGCTAAAGCGGGGCTCCCTCTCTCTCTCCCCCGCACAATGGCCGCAATTTGATAAGAAATTATTCATTCATCCCCTATTTTGATGATAAAATGTCTTATATTGGGAAATATCAAAAGGTTACAGCCAAAATAGTAAAAAATTGGCGAATTTATTAATATGCTATCAACGGGACAGGGGTAATCGCCTGATCGGTGTGTTTGAAGTATAAAATGCTACGTCTAACAACACTGTTTAAAATATTATCGTAATTTTCCCCTTATTCCATATTATTTCATGATATATTTTTATATTACAAATACTAATTTTGACTACCCTCAACATGCTCAAGATCCAACAAGGTTGGTTCAGTCTAGAATATCTCCTAACTATTCCCGAATGAATATCAAACTTTTTGTTAACGACAATTACTCCTGCAGAATTAACAATATTAAATGGATTTGTTTTGTTTGTCGATTGCTTTATTATTAAAAAAAAATGTTTTTTCCCTTCCCGATTAATATGGGATTTGCTTAATTTAAACCCATGACCTCACGTTCTATCACTCGTATTAAAATCCAAACCCTCAACATCCCATTAATAAATCTAAACAGCCGAATCAAATCTCCCCTTACCTTACTCTTCCGAGAAATATCCATATCCTAGATGACGAGACTTTACCAAACCTCTATATAATGGCAATCTTAGATTTTCGTGGAACACTTTTCCTGGTGCAACTTAACAATCTATTTCACTATCAATAATTGAGGCGAGTAAAATAATAGTGATGCAAGTCCATTTTGACACATACCACTGTTACTTTCATTACCCATGTAATGTTCAAATGAAAGATTCCCCAAAGTCCGGATGTCAGTACAAGAAAGGCTCTTTAACATAACATTTTTAACTACAAAACACAACATTCTCAAATTTACAGAATTGTGGTTCTTGAAAACTTAGAATTTTAACGTCACCATTTTTAGGTTCCTACGACGTTTTATTCGAATGTAATAACATTTTTAGTGCCTCCCAGCGAAGTTTCACAAAGTGACAACAGTATCATCTGTTGTAATCAAGAGAAAAAAGTAAAAATGTAATATATAAAACTGTAAATGAATTCAAATGCTGGTCTTTACAAGAAATACTCTTTAACTACAAAACGTAGCATTTTAAATTTACAGAATACTTTGTTTAGAAAATTAGAAATTTAGTGTGACAATTTTTAACTTCGGACGATATTCCATTCGTATATTATAACAATTTTAATGTATTTATTTATATCATTTGCAATTAAAAAAAATTTCCTTTATGGTATAGATATTACGCACGTGACTTCATCGGTTTTGAGTGATTTGATTATTATTAAAAATCAAACAAAACCGATGACGAACACGTTTTTGAATTTTCGATTTGCGGTGGAAGTAATATTGGTTTGAGTCAGAATTGATTTACATCATTATTACTTTAGTGGTCTCAATTAGCTAATTGAATCATTTTGAGTCTTATGCTAATTTTCCAAAAAAATCTTTTAGATTAAAAATATTAACTAAAAATAAGTAGATGGGATAAGAGCGAAAGTGAATATCGAAAATTATTTCAAAATAATAACTTACATCTAAATACTCTAAAGAAGAATACTCAAAAGAAAATAATCACATCATAGTAGTCATCAATTTTAAGAAACGGTTTAAATTTATTCACAAAAAATCACCCAAGTCAAAACGGTATATTTTCAAAACTTAGCACCACAGAATGGTAATTAATATTTTAATGAAAAAGGAAAATCTATAAATCTCAGTTTGTGAATAATTCATAACCACTGGCATGTAGAGGTAGTAAGGTAGGTATAATACATTGATCAAAAACCTATGTTCATAAGGAGTCATAAGGTTTACATGTGTGTAATTTGATGCATAAATTTGACATTTGCTCGTTTTAGCGCCCCCGCGTTAGGTAAAGAAGTGACGCGAAGATACACGGGCAACAAGGTAGGGATGTCTTCCTCGTCCACCTCTTTTGACCAATGCAAAACGTGTGCGTCTTTATAAGGAGACCTTCCACTAATAAATATAATTTAAGCCTTGAAATGCGTGCATACATTTGAGTTGTGTATTTGGGGATGTTATTCTGTTTCCTAGTTCCCATACACCCTCTGCAGCACGCACAAGACGTTTCACGTATACCCCACTGCGGCTGCCTCTGAATTTATTTCGGCTACAGAAATATGTTTGGTGAGAATCGGTTAATCTTGTTGTCATTGGCTAATGGAATTTATATCAAACACTTGTAAAAAAAAACAATCTGAGAAGGTTTCCCATTTTCATTCACGTAATTCTTATTATTTTGAATTGTTAAGCTTTGAATTTAAAGTAGATTGATTTTTTTTAAAATAACCTTGAAATTTGAATTTATTGCTTACGTCAAAGTATTCTTTGAGAGGACCGGCTTGCAGTGCGTTTTGTGCTTCTGGTTCGTCTCTGCAATAGGCGACGTGCATATCGAAGTCCCTCTCCTGTTCAAGAAAAAATAATATTAATATTACCTAAAAATACAAATAGTTGAAATGACGTGGAAGTATCGGATTTAATAAGAAATATTTCTGATAAATTCATAAACAACTTGTACATTGAAAATAATATGCTTAAGACTTTATAAAAATATTAAAGATATATTTTTTTAATCCTTCAACTGCAGTTTTAAGAAATACTATATTTAAAAAAAAATATAGAAGAATATATAAATTTATATTGCGCATTTCTTATAGATTCGTTAAAAATTTCCATATGGAGTTTTAATACATAGTTCTCGAAGCTTTAGGCATGACCGATTATTGTAATATAACATTAGGCTATGAAACGGACATAGGTCACCTTGAAGTGGGACAGCAGAAAACGAGCAATCAAATATAATTTATATAAACATCTTTAAGATTTTTTACAATTTGGTCTAAAAATTAAATTAAAATGTAAATAAATAAAAAAAATATCATATTTTTTTAAAAAAATTCAACCTTTATTGGAACTTAACTTGGTTATTTCAGAGTTAATCTATGGGGTCGCCCTATGCTTTTGTAATTTATTTTTATAATCGGAAATTTTTTTATGGCACCGTTATTGTAAAGTTTGAGTAAAATACAAGGACACTTACAAGCCTTAAAAATGTTTTCCCCATCCTTGCAGGAGCGTCAGCGTAATACTGAATTCCTTTCATTAAAACGCTATAAAAAAAGAATTAACAAATAGTTTTTAAAACGTGTTTGCGTATACGTGACATGCGCAATATTTTATAACTGCATAAGTGTGCAATTGCATAACTGCATAAGTACAGAAGTGCAGAAGTACCGTAAAACCGGGTCAATAGAAGCAGACAAGTGAATAAAAGCAGTTTTGTGAAACGAATTATGGCTTATAGCGTTACCCTGTTGAATGAAAATTTATTTAAAAAATACTTTATAATTACACAGATATTTGAAAATCAAATAAATTCAACATTGGACTAAAAATGGTGTAAACTGTGATGTCAGATGTAGTCTATATACATAGTGATAAAGTGTCTTCCCGGCATCATTGATTAGAAGACCCCATTT
This sequence comes from Troglohyphantes excavatus, assembly GCA_963932185.1. Lineage (NCBI taxonomy): Eukaryota > Metazoa > Arthropoda > Arachnida > Araneae > Linyphiidae > Troglohyphantes > Troglohyphantes excavatus. The sequence continues at coordinate 9,483,942 of OZ010670.1, read as the reverse complement.
ACAACACGTGTTTTCAATATAGGTTTCTGAATTTTTGGTTCGTCTTCTCCCAAACTCGTACCTTTTAGAATATGTAAGAATATCCGTTTAAAACCATTTTCCGTTAATTTATTATGAATTGTTAACTGCATTGAATCATTTTTTCGGGTGAATAGAAGAAATTCTTCTATTCACCTAAAGTACCTATTTTAAGGTGCTAAAAATTGTAAACACTTAAAACAAATTCTCAATCTTCATGCTCTCTTGTTCTAACGTTGTTTAAGTCGTAAAATATTTCTAAGAAAATGCATTAATAAATGAATAAATAGTTAATTAACTTATTCTTTTAGAGGAGAAAAGTGTGACATCATGACTTATCATTAGGTAATTTTATCGTTACCAACTTTATAATAATTTATAGGTACCTACTTTTTTTGTGTTTAGAAATCTTAAGAAGGTTGTTTAACAATTAAATAATCACCTTCGAAATCACCCTAGCGATATTTCAAAATCGAAACTGAATACAATAAGGCAATTGCTTCAATTCAACCGAACTTTCGGATGAATAGAAGCAGTGTTTAAATTTAATTTTTTTTGTCTCAAAGTCAAAAATTAAAAAACAAAAATTTGATCATGAGGGCTTATAGTACAGCCGGGCACTGAACTTTAAAGGTACTACTCATAATTTTAAGTGTACAAGAAGAAGGCTTAATATGGCTGTGAAATTAAAAACTGCTTCTGTTCACTCAGTTTTACGGTGCACTGATTATAGACTAAGAGGTTATGCATTTGTACAAGGGCCAACATTCTTTAAGTCAAGGCATATTCAAATAAGTTAGACTTGTAAATTAACCCAGATCTACATACTCCAACAGTGTAAAAGGGGACTGTATTTGGACTTAATGATCCTATTTACTTATTGTGGAATTCTGATATGGCTTTGAAGTTGGTGAACAAGACGTCCTTGTAGTCCCGTAGTTCCTTCGGCGTCGTCTTCAGTTCCAGTTCCCGGATGTAGTTGTCCACGACGTACTGCATGTCCCTCGAGAACGCCTCCTCCGATTCCAAGAGCTCCTTCAGGATTTTCCTACACGTGAAAAGAAGGAATCATACGAGGTTTCAATTTTTTTTTGTGCATAATTACTTTTAGTTTTGATTCTTATGGAGTTTTGTCTCTATTGTAAAAACAAAGTAACTGCCGTTGGCAAACAGTGACCCTTATTCCTTTTCCTTATTTGAAGTCACTTCTCAAAAAGTAACTATCGGATAATTATGAAATTTACTGAGTTTGTTTATGAATGTTTGCGAAATACGACGGTGGTATTTTTGTTGCCATAGAACATTTAAGTTAGAAGTTATTTTTTGCTATGCTACAGTTGAAAAATGTAAGAATTTGCGTTGTGTATATATTTGATCTACTACATACCGTTTTTTGTTTTTAAAATAGTATTATTTTTATAAACCTTTAAACTTCCATTAAAATTTTCTTTTAAAAAGACCTCTACGGACCACTTTGAACCCCCCCCCCCCCCCCCCCCCCCCCCCCGCATAGACCACTTTGAATCTCACGGACCACCAGTCCGCAGAAGAGTTGGGAGCCACTTGGTTAAACAAAAAACATTGCCTGCTATCTCCCCATTAGGTTCTCCGTCACTCAAAGATGAAGTGAGTTGTTGCTAATATAGATTTGTATGGAGTGTACAGATTGTATAAATTTAAAAACAAAATTATATATGACGCTTTTTTTTTGTTGTTTTTGATTGCTGTCTTGGATCACAAATAAGAATTTGTAAATGTTGTAAGGTACTGAGAAGTCGTAAATTTGTAAATTTTCTTTAAAATAGACCCTGGTTTGGGTTATAACATCTGTTTAGAAATGAATTGTTATTTATATAACTCCATTTAAAAGTATGACATCACTTGAGTATCAACCTATTTTATGAACCCTTTACACTAGAGCGTCGCTTTTAAGTCACCAAAATAACGACGTGTTATTTTACTCCTGTTCTTAGAGAACAGCATTTTTGCTGAGTTAAAAAAAAGTTATTCACTCACAAACTTTAATAGAAATTGTTTTTGACATCTAGGAACACGAAGTATGTGGGTGATCTAAAACTTTCTTCAAATTGAAATTGCTCACAACCCCTGTATGTTTTTTAAAAAACATTTGACAAATGTCAGAAACCTCTAAATACATTTTGGTATACTGAGATTGATATTCAGATTTACTCAAATTTTTTTTTAATTATTCACGCTAAACGTAAAAAGAACACACTAAATACCCTTTATAACAAAACAGCAACAGAGGATGCAACTCTTCCATAAAAAGAACGTAATTATCAAATATGTTACTCGACTGCCACGGGTAAACCCTTTGCACTTCGTTGTCGCCGCTCAGGCGACAACATAACGACTCGTTCTTTGGGTTCCCTGTTCTTTAAAATAAACGAGAACAACATGATCTTGTGTTTAAAAAACATGGAATTTTTTTTTTCAACTCGTTCTTCTGCAGATCCAAAACAGATTAGGTTTCTTTTTTCTATAAGCATAACAAATTCTAGGGGAAAGAACATAAGCATGAATAACTGCTCCGCAGAAAGAACGGAAAACGCAAAGAGTTCTTGAAGTGCAAAGGGTTAAAGTCATTCAAAGCTCAATTTTAATAAAAACATAGTTTTTCGATATTCAGTTCTAAACAGCATCAAACACAAACGTCCCATCGAGATTGTCTTATGATGTTTGGAGCAAAGTTATCCTATATCCAAAATATTACGGGTTTGTACCACCTCTATAATATTTTTACCCCACATTCCCTATTACGAAACAAGAGTCTCTTACTCCCTGCGTGCCTTCGTGGCCTGTGCCTTCGGATCCAGTTGCGGCGACATGACGGGGGTCGCGATTTCTTTCTTTTCCAGGTAGCAGGAGGCTACGGTTCCTTCCGTGCCGTCTTTGCGTAATCGCACTCTCCACCTGAAAACACCATTCCTTGGTTACGAGGGATCGATATACATATATCACGAAAATACAGTGTGAATCAAAATTATCTTTACAACAACTCTGAGACATAATAAAACTTTAAAAAATTAGATAGCTAAATTATGTTGCTTGTACATGTAGTAGAAACAGATGAACTTTTATTTGTACACAGGCTTTTTCCAAAACCATTAATACACCATTCCTATTGTACCATCCCAAGAACTCTCTATCTCTACCCTCATCAGAACTACTATTTCTATATAGTGACACTAGGTGGAGCCACCAGCATGAGGCTTCATGCTTTAAGAACTTCGCGGTTTCCTACCTAAGAAAAAACCGGCAGACACCCATAGGACACTGAAATGGAATGACCGTTTATGTCGTTCAGAAGGACCAGACACCAGGCGTCCTTTCTGTTCTTCTTTTGTTTTAATTGTAAATATCCTGTAATTTAAATGTTTATTTCTAAGATCTAAAATTTTAACTTTAATTAAATATTTTAAAATTCAATTTTGAGTCTCTCATTTCTGGGACAGAAGTTTTTGTTTTCGTACACATGTAGCGTGAGTTGCAATCAACACCGGAGTTCCAGTCTTTATCGACAGGGGTGTGAAGGCGACGTTACACTATACCGTTCAACGCACTGAGCTTTCTCCTGAGGCTCCCGACTGCCTTCCTAATAGTAACACGTTGTTATCGGCGTAATGTGTACCATCATCCGGTATTCAGGGAAATACAGCTTTTCCTACAATCGGAACTTCAAACCTCTTGTAATGTTGTATTTTTTTAAAAAAAAATGCATAGAAATAAAACTTCATGCGTTGCTTTCACATGCACAAGCAATATAACTTGGCTATCTTATTTCACTTCGATTTTATTGCGTGTCAAAATTGTAAGCATAATTCTTTAAAATGTAACATTCTTTCAGAAACAAGCATATCTGATTAGGTAATAAAATATTAAAAATTAAAAAATTCTTAAATATGAAAATTTTATTAGAATATTCGTATATACTAAAATATATATGTCAGGAAAGTATGTGTCAAAGTACGTAAAAGGTGGATGAAACTTGTGAAATTTTATATCTGTTGTAAGTAGTTTCTGAGGAAATGGTATACAATAAATTTAGATGTGGCTGTGTCGGAGCACGACAGAAAAGGTGTTTACGAGAAACGTCATTTCATCTGATTATAGAAATAGGAATTTGTTGACATCTCACCAAGAAAATGGTATAAAAAAAGTCCGCCAGACCAACCAGATCCACGTTCTATAATTACCTTTACTTTAAAATGTACACGCATTCGTGCCTAATTTTCTATGAAGCGAGAAAAAATTCAATTATTCGTGATATTTTTCACCGGTTTATAGTTTGAACCATAAAAGCGCAACATAATGTTATTATTTTGATATCCAGAGTAGCTGATTTTCTTGGGTTAGACATTAAATTCACAAATGCGAGAAGAACTTTTTTCATCACCGCTCCAGATGAAAGGGCGATATTTTAGGAATGGAAAGTATTTTTAAAACTCAACTTTCAATGTGACTACAAATATTTTTTTTTTTTAATTATACGTTTCTGCAGAAATAATAAAAAAAGTGTTTCTTTTTATCTCTTTGATTATTGACAAATAACCAAAAATAAGTGGAATGATTCGTGAATGCCGCTTTATAAATAACCAATTAAATCAGTAAAGTTTTATAAATATAATTTTTTTACTTTAAAACCCTCTGACGCTTACGTCCAGGGAACTTCAGCTTTTCTAGCACCCAATATTTAAACTCATAAAAATACTCCATTTTATAATATTTTTTTTAATTTAAAGGTTTGAGATACAACTTACAAGCTATATCTTTACATTAAAATACAAATACAACGTTGAAATACGCAATAAAAATCCATCATGTTATTTTAACGTTGCATTTGTATTTTAATATTCTTAACGCAATGTTCTATAAGACGAGTTTTTATCTTATATCTTTACAATTAATTAAAAAAAATTAAATAATATACAATAGCATGCACAGGAAAAATTAATTAAATAGTCAGGAGGTGAAAACAATTTTACAATTACAAAACTCGTATGAGCATCAGCGGGTGAATCATTGTCGATTTGGTCATTTGGAATTTCCAAGACTCATTTTATAAAAATAACTACGTGTTGTTGGTTTTGCATTCAATGAAAAGTTCACTGGCCTAATGGGATTCACCGAATGTGGAAAAATGTCATCGCATATTATTCCTACTCAACAATACAACAATACAACGAGAAAAGAACTATAGTTGAAATCGAATTATTTATTTTGTCTCTCGTCCTCCGATTTTCCACAATTTGTTGATATAAATCTCGGAGCTGAAAATCTTTTACGATACACCCAGAAGTTTTCTCTTGGAAATATATATGTCTGTGCATAGTTGATGCACGACTGACATAAATTTAGCCTCTTCCGATATAAAATGACATTTATTTGTAAATATTAATAAATAGAACAGCATAACGCAGATTCTTTTTAAAAATCTACTTTTCTAATAAATATTTCATATTAATAAATGTAGCCGCATCAAACATCTGAAGTTGAATGTCAACAACATTTATAGTTGCTAAAAACTATCCTGGTTGAGTTTTCGAAAATTTGACAAACTTATTTATAAACGTCATGTTTCATAATTCATGTTTTATTCAGACTTATTTATAAGTTTGTGGGTGATTAAAAGGAACCCCGCTACTGGTTCACAGCGAGCCCCGCAGCTGATAAGCCCTGGTGAGTAGTCGTTTGAGGCATCGCGTCCAATCCAAGCAATCGGTTTTGGCATCTTACCCCTAAAATTCACATGCCATTTTTATAACACTTTCCATTTTTAATAATGTAATATTGAACCAAGGTCAAACGAGTAGTCTATCCTTGGTTTGGTTAATTAACGTCGCACTAGAGCTGCACAGTGGGCTATTGGCGACGGTAGTCTATCCTTGGACGCGCGTGATTTTCTTAAATTTTTAAAAAAGTTATAAACTTAATGAGTGTACCTTGCTGTTCGAGAACGATCTTATTTAGGGTGGCAACAACATTTTAGAAAAAAAGTACCATGATATTTCGCTGATTTCCAGAGATAGTGTCACAAAAATTTCTCTAATTTTTCAATTACATTAAGAAATGTTGCAATACATGCTTTGTATAGAAACAAAGTATCCACGCTACAATAATACTATACATATATTACATTATAAATGAAAAATTATAAGCAAGACTTATTGACCGTTAAAATAATAATTTATGGATACAACCCAAATTATCCAATTGCAACAGGCATAATAGTAATTAAACATGTTCTCTGGAAGCAGATAATGCAAAAAAGAAAGTTTTTTAATTTTTTTTTCCTTTGTAGATAATTTTAAATGTTTTATATGCTTCCTATTTCAATCTTCAATAAATCGCATATTCATTAGCCCCTCGCATGTTTCTTACAGTTCAAGGTCCAACGCACTTTACTTTTGCTTCTCCCTCCAGCAGTGGTTCACGTTTTTAGAGAAATAAAACTGAAAATATGAAAATGCTCATAACCATGCTTTTTCTTCTTAAATTCTTATTCAGAACTGAAAGGAAATATTGACAATTAAATTACTCAGAATGGAGGGCATAACAAACGATAATTGCCGTTTAAATGATCCAAATTTGAAAAATTCCCTGATCTTTTGTTATATTTTGAAAATTTCCCTGATATTTCCAAGAATAAAAAATTTCCATGATAATTCTCTGATTTCCAGGTTATGTTGCCACCCTGTTATTTGCACTTTCATGAGTGCCTAGTATTAAATTGGAAAATATACTAGGGAATCTGCAGATTCACTTCAAAATACGTAAAATTAAACAATTTCCAGCACTGTCAAGTATAGGTCTAGTTAATCTGCAGGGAATCCGTATTTAGTATCTGTATCTAATCTGTATCTCTCTCTGAATCTAGGAAATATGTGTAGATTCGCTGCTTTTTGCACTTTCACAGTAACATAAATGAGCCGTCTAGTTTCAAAACCAGATAGATCCATTTTCGTAATTTTTACAGGAGACGTCAAACCCGATTGACAGCCACGTGCTTTTGGATCTAAGGTCATGCCTTTGAATGCATTTTTACACTGAATTCCGACACTTTGGGTCAATACCGCTTTGCAATGTGATGTAGTGCATTGAGAACTTTGAAAAATATAAAGAAAATGTTTTGTGAAAAATATGGATCTATCTGATTACTAAATTAGACCGCTCCAATATGTTAAACCCGACATTTGACTTACTTGTGTGCTCTACTAGAATCGATGACTTCGACTTCTTGACCTTCAGAAAGCGCCAAACCTTCCGAGTCGCCGGAGCGAGGGGAGTAATCCATTACTGCGACGTAAATGCATGGCTGCAAAAAGATGACATAACCTTAGTGGTGAATAACATTTCGACATTTTCAGGGCTAGGTAAAGAAAAAGGTAAAGCTTTTCACCATCAGACGTGGTGCTCATCAGTTTGCCTAAATTTTCAAAATAGCGGAATTTCTGCACCTGCTCATTTGTGATCTATGAACTTTACTTAAGCACTTGAAGAAAAACAAAAACTCGCAGAGGTACAAAAATCGATATATTTGGTCAATAAGTAAAAAATGTAAAACAAAAAAAGAATAAAAAGTTAATTTCACTAAATGTGTTAAGTAAACGGAAGCGTACTGTTGTCGGATTGGAAGAAAGTGGACTTATTTTTCTAATTTGTTCTTTTTTTAACCCACTGGCGCTCAAACGATTTTTGCATTTATAAAGCCGTTTTCACTGGTTAGAGGTTTTAATAACTTTTTCATGTACACGCTTTTTGATATATTTTTTTTGATTTTCGTTAATCGTAATGAGATAGTTTGTAAGCCTTTAAACCAAACCTTTAAATTAAAAAAAAATTGTAAAATGGAATACTTTTATTAAATACAAGTGAACACATCCCTCGAAAAACTACAGATCACTGGACGTGGTATCACGCCTATGTGAGCATCAGGTTGATTTTGCTCAGAAACAACACGCATTTTAATGCCCCGCATTTTTTAGGCTCAGACTTCAGCCCACCTCTAAATCATGACTCAGATAAAATGTATCCAACTCTGCAATCAACTATATAAAACTGTATGTATTAATATTTTATTAAAATGAAATATAATATCAATACGACTCAGAAAACTTTAAAATCGTTTTTAATAAATCTAAGAAGCAACTGTTATTTATCTAAAATGGAAGCAGAATATGGCACCATTTTTCCAATTACTATTGCCACTATCAGGATTTTTTTTTATAATTTTTAAATTCTTTGAGAAAGTAATTCGTCACTGATGTAAATATTCGACAAATTACTCCAAGGAATACCACGATGAAAGACGCTCTAATAAAATTATTTACTCTTTTGTGCCTTAACATAAGGGCATTAAAACCCAACGAACTTGTTTCCATGCCCTGGGTTTGGAAACCAATTCTTCGGGTTTTAGAGACGGTAACATTGACCGTACACATACTGGGTAGCGTATGACCGGCTTTCGGATGACGGTTAAATGCGCAAATTAGTCTGTGGTGTGTTGACATTTTGGCGTCATAAATTTTAAAATGAACATAATGTTCTAAAATATTATAAATAATATTTGAATCGTTTATGTATTAAACCCACCAACTGACATTTTTTATGATTTTTTTTATGGAATTAGTATATCATATGGTAAACGCACAATTTTGTGCAAACTCCCGCCATCTGACACTTCGTTTAATGGGTCATTTTTAACAATGAATATTGTGTTTAGTGTAAAAACCCGACAAGCGACAGTTGGTAACATGCTGCGGACATACAACGTGAATGCAAAATTTAATCTATCTTATCTATACCTGTCTATTTTATTTATCTTATCTATTTATCTCTTTGTTTTCAATCTATACTATCTATTTGTCTTATCTATCAACCTTATCTGTCTACCAAATCTGTCTATCTTATCAATCTAATTTTTTTTATCTTATCTATCTTACCTTATCTATCTTATCTATATAATCTATTCATCTATCTTATCTATCTATTAGGGAATCAGAATCTTATATGGAAAACACATATTTTTGTGTATAAACCCGTGAACTGCTAAATTAACTTTAAATATGTACGTTTTTACAGTAAAAACGTATTTTATTGTAGAAACCCAATAAATACAATAAAAAAACTAAGTAAGTAATCAATATTTAAATTTAATTATAGGCAACGTTCACTTCGAGAAGATGTTAACTAATACTCAAAAAAAATTTTAAACCAAAATCTATCCATGACAGAACATTTTTCTTCGTTCCCCAAAAATTAGAGAAAGTACACTTATCGGGGTTTCTGAAATCAACGATTCAGTTATTCATGTCGATACAATTTTGTTTTGCGAATTATTCACTCTGATAATTTTTCCAAAACGTTGAAACCAACCCATAAACACTTTAATGTTCTCAAAAGAGCTTTTCTGGGGTCACTCATGGCGTCCTTTTAACTGTTACTGCTAGACAAATGAAGCGTTTGGTTTAGTTAAATAACGTCGCGCTTGAGCTGCACAGTGGGCTATTGGCGACGGTTCGGGGTCTATCTCGAAAAGGAAAGACCCGGGAACACATACACATTCACACACACATTCATACATGCACCTCGTTATTTTAGAACCATGGTCAGACGACGAGGAAACCCCTGAATTGGCACCCAACGCATTCAATAGACATCGGGACTTTGACCCCGATCAGATTTATTGTGGTTTGGTTTGGTTAAATAACGTCGCACTAGAGCTGCACAGTGGGCTATTGGCGACGGTTCGGGGACTATCTCGAAGGAAAGACCCGGGAACGATGCCTCGTATTTTTGAACCATCGGGTTTTTTTGTGTACCAGTCCCGTATACACGCCGTTAATTTTTGCGGATGTTCTGGACGACTTTTTTAGTATTTTGTAGTGAAGCCGGCAACCCACCAATCACAAGATCACTACTTTTTTTTTTACTTTTCTTTGTCAAGTCCATCGCCTAGGATCGAACCAGGAATCCTCGGATTACCAGCTGACGCCTTTAACAAATGAAGCGAAGTCCAGTTTGTGTACAGGTCAGTGAGAACAGTTGTATTTATTCCCCTCTCTAAAACTGAATGAAAATACTTAACAATCCACCACAAGACTTATAAAAATTGTAATTTATGTTACAAGTTGGTTTGCGATCATTTCCTTTTTTTTTTATTCGTGCCACATATTTTCTCACGGAAAAGTACTGTAGTCAGGGTTTTCAAATGCAATATGAACTTTGGAATCGAATCATAGAATCGACCTTCACTTCTTTGCGCGGGAGAAAAAAAAAGCCATCTGCCCATAATATATCAAAACATTGCTTAAATGCTTTGAATGAGCGTAATCCTAATCAATGACACAAGGATATGAATTATTATTCTTTTGCATTCTTTCTAACGGAAAAGTTATTGTTTCACAGCGTTTTTAATTTAAATGTCAGCACTCAAGTGTGTTCTGAATGTTTGAATTGGACAAATATCAATAAACGTTCTAGATATGCGAATAAGCAAAAACAAAATTATAAAAATCTTATGGAGTTCTAAAAATTTTGAATTAAATTTTCTCTAAAAAAAAACTTTTATCGTATTTTTTACTGTGCGCGAGGCCCCTCCAAAGCGCGAAGCCCTGTGTGGTGGCATGGGCCGCATACCCCTAAGGGTAGCACAGGAAGTGGTCACTACAAGAAAAAGTATTCAACTAAAGACACTATAATATTTTCAAATTTGCGAAGGGTCTTTAAATTGGGGCAAGTAGAAGAAGGGGCTAATTAACATTTAAAAAAAATTAAATTTTGATGTAGATGAAGGCATTAAGTACATATGCGCATTGCCGCAAAACTGTACCACTCTGCTTATATTATTTAAGCAGATATAGAGGAGTAAAAATGTATAAATTTAACTTATACTGGTTAACTTTTATTAAGCGTACTTAATTGCAAAATGTGCAAAAGCGCGCCCGTTTTGTGAATAGGAAAAAACATCAACACAATTTTTTATCTTGGTGGCAGATGTTGACGCTCCCCCGGGGTTCCGCGAGTCGATGTTAGGGGGTCCACGAGATCACAAAGAAAAAGTGGTTAACATGCATTGACAAATATTTTATTCACGATGAAAAATATATTTAAAGATGAGAAATTGAATTTTAGTTAACTGTTCAAAATAAAAAAAAATTAACTGTCCAAGAAGGCATTAGGTATTTAATCCCTTTTGGCACCATTTATGCCTTTTCTACCGACTGTGACATGAAAAACAAATATTAAACTGAACTAAATATTCATGCTGATTTAAGTATAAAAATATCAAGCTTGCAGTCATAGTAGGACGAGATTAGGAAATAAAGATTTCACTCATCCCATTCAGTTCGAAAATCTGTAAGCGATTATTATCATGTTTTCATGAGTGTTAAATGTACAAATGAGAGACAAAAGGAATTAAACTTCTGATATATTTTATGTTGGGTGTTATATTTTCTATGTACTGCTTGGGTAAATTTGTATCCATATTCTTAGTAAAAGCTAGGTAAAATTAAAACAAATTACAAAATTTATTTCAGATTTTTTTTTAAAAAAAGGGGTTCCGGTCCTATTTTAGTTTTAGCTTACGAGTCCGTGGCATGATGCTGATTATGAACCGCTGGTTTAGTATATAAACATAGTGTATATGTGTTTAAAGCTTGTCAATCCCCCAAACATTGAAACAGTTTCAAAGCTAGTCTTTACCAAATAATAATATTCTCACCACTGTCATAAATTAAACGCTCATTTTTTGACATTCGTCTATCGTCAAGGACACTGTCGTTAATTTTGACAACCGTTTTGTCATTGAATCACCTGGGATATAACGAAACAAAAATCTTCAAATTTTAAATGAACGTAATTTAGTTCGATTCGTTTCCGGTGGCATTAGCTCAATCTTTTGTTCTTATATGTACATTTCGCCCATTTAAAAGAGTTTTCTGCCAAAATGACAACACGAATTTTCTCAGAAATTTTTTAACAGATTTAGCAAGAGGCTGTTTCGTCAAAAATAACGAAAGATTCTTTAAAAAATAAACAAGAATTTTCAACAGTGATTGATTTCTATAAAACAGACGCCATGGACATGGCAAGTTCAGAAACTGCATTCCTTAAATAACAACTTACTTGAAGGTTTTGATGTTAATCCTTCAGAACAGTTAATCCAATCAGATAGAAATGAACACACCACGAGACACGATAATCCAAAAAGCGCACGCAAATCACCGAATTCTTAACAAACCGACCCCTTTCACCGTGTATTCCTTGCTAGACACCAAACCCGGAAGACTTTTGCAGAAAACCCGCATCCGGACCACTTTAGCACCTCTGAACCTTGATAGCACAGCAGTTCCCGCTCCCCATTCTGAAATGAGAGACTCAGCACTTTGCATTAAAATCTTCATCAGAGTCTCAGGGGTATTTAAAAAAAGATCCCGCAGCAGGAAGACCCGAGACAATGAACATCGGCCGCACCCGTGTTCACTTCAGCGCGGGCATCTGCTTAGTTTCGAAGTAGAGGTGCTTCAACTTTGCCTCGGTCGAACCCTACTAATGGATAGTAAAACAAATTCCCAACAAAAAAAAGTCGGCATATAACTTTCATAAAAATTGGCAAAATTAGAAGTTTTATGCAGGGAAATTGCAGGTTTTTTTTAGTATCTATATAATTAAAAGTTTTTTTTTTTAAATATTCTTTATAAAACAGGTAAACAAAACTTTAAAAAAAAAACTTTAAAAAGAAAAACTTTAATTTAAAAGTATTAAAATAATTTAGAGAAAATACAGATATTTTTAAATTTATACAGAAATTTTAAAACCTTTTTTTTAATGTAGTTTTTGCTTTAAATACCTTTTATAAAACAGTTTTACAATTTCGATGAAGGTTTTCTACTGACTTTTTTTGTGGTGTTTGGTATCGTTTTTTAAAAGAAGTACACAAAGCATTTTGAATGGATTGCCTTGGGCAGACATCGATTAATTTGTGAAGTACTTACTGGACTAGAATACAAACAGCAAAATGACGCTTGCTCAGTGCAATGCGAAATGTTTTATTTCCTGTTTCAATTATTCGAAGGTCTCGGTTAACACATTTTTTCCGATTTAAAGTGTTTTGTCGATAATTCTAAGATGTTTTACGTTCATTACAAATAATAAGGGATAACTTCTACCAATTAAAAATATTCGTATAATTCAAATTATAATACTTTTGATTGTTATTCAATTGAAGTACATTTTAAAATTATATTGCAAATAGTTTTGAATATTCCTATTTATATCTATTTGCGTTTTTACCTTAATGTTCAAAATAACAGAACTAAAAAGAACTTACTACAATTGTGTGAATCAGAAGATGTAAAAAGGAGATAGGTGTTATGTTAAGTCTGTGAAACATAACCCTTTTTTTACTTCTTTGGATTCAATTAGTTGTAATTTTTTTTAAAAAAAACACCCGCTTGCAAGCGATTTTTTCATGAAAGTTTAATAACAAAGTACAAATTAGAAAATAACACTCATTTTTAAACATTCTACGGTTGTCAAGGCTACTTTCGTCAAATTTTACAGTCTTTTCATCATTGTATCACTGGACTTTTGACGAAATAAGAATTTTCACATTTTTTACTCCGATTCCTTTTCGGTGGCATCAACTCAGTCGGTTCTAATTTTGGTTCTTATATACATATTGCCGCAATTCAAAAGAGCTGTTCTGGCTCAGTCGATAGCGAGCGTGACTTCGGACCAAAAAATGTATGGTTCGAGTCAAACGATCGATTTTTATTTGAAAACGTCCTCATTTTTGACGAAATAAATTTTATGAAAGAAAAGAAAGTAACAAATGTCCTTAATTTGAGAAATTTAGCAGCCGTTTGTCATCAAGACGAATCTTCTTAAATGAGCATGCACTTTTAATGTATATTGTAGGGTTGTTAAATAATGTTTATTAAATTACAAAGCGCAAGTCCGTGTGTCATACGTCTGTTTGGTAATGACACTATACTGTTACCGTTATACCGCAATGTTAAAAATGGTTTCGGGAATTCTGGAACGATTAAATATTTCGTCAAATATAACAAAATATTTTGTTAGATTTTCCTAAACAACGTAAGATTTTGTTATTTTTGACGAATACACTTCTCATTTTGGACGAAAAAATTTAATCAGAACTTATATAACGAAACTTTCGCCATATTTGAGAAACAACATGACAAAATATTGAGAAAACATTTAACAGTGTGTTGTAAAATTAAAAATCGAACTTAAAATTGCGCATTAAAACAAATACAATACAGACTGAAAAACCGGTGTACTGTTGTTATTTCCAAAAAACACTTTAATTTAAGAAGAAGAAAAATCAAAACTTAAATGTCAAGGCTAATGCGGCAACTAAACTCTTTACGGGTATTTAAACAAAAACGCAAACATCCCTGCCTACATACCTTTCCTACCTCCTGACCCTCGAATTTCGAGCTCAAGGACACCTAAAAAGCGACAGGCATAAAAAGACACGCACACCCCTCAGATATCACTTGGAGGCTCATCTCTGTCTTTGGCACAGATCCTGATGATAACTTTAAAAATAAAGTGCACTTGGCCGAGTGTAATTAACGGAAGAAGGTACCTCAAGTAAAAAAATTGACAACCTGTGAAGAACATGAGATGAAAAAACGGATTTTTCGGGGGTGAAAACATGTGGTTGGGTGTTCCTTTTCGTATTCTTAAACGTCGAGTTTCTGCAAAACAAACAGAGGATCCTTCTGTGGACACATACCGTTCTTAACGATATGATGTTGCCAAGGCTGAGCTCGGAAAATATCCCGGTAACTCTACCGTACCGTATTCCTTGATGTAAATAAAGACAATTTGCAAATAATATCATTGCCAGAGTCACAAATAAAAAGGTATATTATACTCGAGGACAAACTAAGTCGAACCTAAAACCTAAAGCTACACTCTCAGAAATAACGCTGTCATTTGTGATAATTCTGCGGTCGTCAAGGCTACTTCCGTCATATTTGTCAGACATTTTATCACTGGATCACGTGACTTTCGACGAAACAAGTATCTTCAAATTTTGATTGAAAGTTATTTGCTCAAATGCCTTTTCAAAAATATCAATTCATGTTTGGTTTTTATTCGCATATCATCAGAGCCCAATTGAGCTTTCTTAGCTGAGTAGATAGAGTATTGGACTTAGAACCCAAAGATCCGTGGTTTGACTAGTGCTTTCTATATTTACTTGAAATCGTAATCATTTTTGACAAAATAAATTTCATGAGAAAAAAACCCGGCAAAATGAATTTTATCAGTTTGACAAAATATTTAATCGGAGTAGCGTTTGTTTCGTCAAAAATGTAAAAGTTTCGTCAAGTATATGATCATGCGGATCAAGATAGCCTGTCTCCAAATATATCAGTTTACTGTCGAAGATGAGAATCTTTCACAATGCAAAAAATTAAATTCTATGAATCAAAAAATTAACTTATAGAAAGATTTCTTCTGTAAACCGGCTCAATTGAACAAATGATTGGCTAATGGTTGGAAATGAATTCACCCGCTGTATTAAAAAACAAACTAGAAATTATTAGTCTATAAATATTTGGCGTCTTTACGCTGCCTTTTTTCGCGAACTGTTAAAAAACCCGGCTTTCATAATCCACATTTTATATTTCGCCACAGATATTAAAATATTTTATCGTCAAATTCAAGGGTTAATGCATAACGACGACCTGAAGCGTTTTATTCGTTAAAGCTGACATTAAATCATTCAATATTTAGTTACCAAAATACCTAACATTTAAAAGTAAAAATAGTTTAATTATGCAATAGCATTAAGAATATTCAAATTCCATTGAAAGTTTGGTTCATCGTAAATTGTATTAGATGTTTTTTTATTACTTATTTAAATTTTTGTAGAACTATACTTTTCGGCAGAAGTATGAAGTCTACAGCATAAATGCTAGGATAAGGATAGCATGTCCACAAATATATCAGTTTATTGTTAAATTGTTGAAGTTGAGACTCTTTTGCAATGTACAAAGCGATTAATCAAAATTAAATTTATTGAAACAAAGATTTGATTACCTGGTCTAGTGTATTCTAGACTGGGTGGAATTAGTAACAACTACAAGATTTGATTACTTACATTTGGCTACACAGATCATTAATAAGGAGGGTATGAAAACTCAATACAAGGCTGGAGCCAGGTAAGGGGGTGGTTCAGGGGGTTCAAACCCCTCCCATCGAAAGTCAAAGAAAAAAAATTAAAAATCGAATTCCTGTAAAAATCATAAAAATTTCAATTTCTCATATAATATTTCTTGTTGAGTATTATGAGGGAAAACCTGGTATTTTCCGGAGTCTTACCTAGGAAAATAGTTTTCAAAAGATGTCAAAAACATGTTTTGATGTCATTTTTATCTCAAACTAAGCCTAGCATGTCGTCACCGTGTTTCGTTTTTTAGTATTTGGATTTCGGCTACAAAGGGAAAATATCGTCAAACTGGGCCGTATAAACAAGATGCCCCAAACATATTATTTTAAACAAGGGTTCTCATAATTTAAATTTCTTCTCTAGTTTATTTCCTATTTAGTAGTGATACTTACTGACTTTAAAAATAGGTAATGACTGATATTGGTAACGATTCCATGAAAACTACATGATGTTGTTGTTTCGATATTTATCTGCCAATGTACTTAATGTACCATGTACTGCTGTGTACTTAAATAAAAATTAATAAGTTTTTTAAAAAAATGACAGTGAGGGGGAGTTTTGAATTGTTGTGGGGAACAGTAGCTGAACCCCTCCCATGAAAATTCTATACCTACGTGCCTGGCTGGAGCACTCACAGAAATAATACTCTCATATTCGAGACTTCTGCGAACGTCAAGGCTACTTTCGTCATATTTGACAATCGTTTCGTCTTTGAATCTCTTGTCTTTTGACGAAATAAAAATCTTCAATTTTTTTAATAGCAGTAATTTACTTCGATTATTTTCCGGTTGTACAATTAGGTGTTTGGGAACTACCGTCAAACATAACAACTTTGCCATAGTGGCGAAACTTTGCCAACCTTCCTCCTAAGTTCTTGAACGAACCAATCCTTCAAGCCCCATCATTAAGCCTCTATTGGAACTTGACAAGGCGGTTGACAAAGTTTTCCCATTATGGCAAAGTTGTCCCGGTTGAAGTACCTCTACAATTAGTGCTTTAACTTTTTAGTCATAAATGTAAATTTTACTTAAGCTGTTATTAAGAATAATTAAATATTATAATTATTTAGAAATATAGTTTATTTTCTATGCCGTCAAATAAAATAACTTTGCCGGTTTTTTGAAGCCGACCTGACAAGTTTCTAAACCAACCAGTCATTCAATCCTCATCATCAAGCCTCTATTGGTTGGTTCAGAAACTTGACAAAGTTGTCCCAATTAACGGTACCTCTACAATGGCAGTTATGCTTAACTTTTGGATATAAATGTAGATGTTACTTAAGCTGTTATTAAGCATAATGAAATATTGTAATTTTTTAAGCATATTTCCTTTTCTATACCGACAACCGAGACAACTTTGTCAAGTAAGACAACTTTGCCGATTTTTAAAGACTGCCCTGCAAAATTCCTATACCAAACCAATAGAGGCATGATGATGAAGCTTGAATGATTGGTTGGTTCAATCACTTTGCAGGGCGGTTTTTAAAAACTCGCAAAGTTGCCCCATTTGGTGACGTTATCCCTTTTGTTGCAAAAAAATTTAACAATTAACATTTTGAAATACTAATTTGAAGGCGTTTTAAGCACCACAGTTACAAACACCCGCATTTCTAATGTTACATGTAGGCTTAATTTTGCACCATAGTAGATAAAAGAGTCATACCCAAAAATTCACGATTTTATAGGCAACATTGGATTATACAGTATTGACATTGTACATTTTGAAAAGTTAGTAACTCGGAATAAAATTAAATAGAGGACATTGGCTATTTTCTTATAATTTCAAGATTTTCAATTATTTTTAAGCAATTGGTAAACATAACGCAAAATTAGTGATTTAAATTATTAGCTATTTTTCAACTAAGCTGTAGAATGAAATACTTAAGTCTACCAATACAAGAAATGTTATGTACTTTTTGTATAACTTTTAATCTGTAGCTTACATTTAAACTTGACCCTATTTTAGATTTCACTCCTTTTCATGTTCAGTTAGTTTTTTTAAGAACTTTGCGTTTTTTTTACCTAATTTTTTAATACGATAAGTATAACAGAACACTGTGGTAGCACAATGTGACAGAACACTGTGCTAGCACAATGTGTTTAGGACAGTGTTTTAGCTCACAAAGACAACACGTGCCTAGCTTTTGAAGAATTTCCAAGCTCAATACTCAGTGTCAAGTTTTAACTGTTTAGAGACCTTCTTCACCGATGCTTTTTTTGTGTAAATCTATTTCCTAGACGAGTTTAATTCTTCGTTTGGGTTGAAGTTTAGGCCTCCTGCCAGCTGAGCAGTTAACAGCGGCAATAAACTTTCGGGAAGCGTCGAAAAGCGCTCCCCGTCAATCTCACCGTGCTCTGAATGTCACGTTGGAGATCATCCAAAGTTCCGCACTTGTTCATTTAAATGTAGGTGTGATCAGAAACACGTTAAGCGTATATTCCTCGGCAACAGAAACTAATATATATATATTTTTTTAATATGTTGGCACATTTATTTGTGACTATTTTTAATAAATGTTGAAATAACTGGAATCGCTGAAACCATCCAATTATTTTTAATATGCGGAAGTTAGTTTATGCAGTACACATTTAGTTTATTGCAACTGGAGGGCTATTCTCATAGTAGTATTTAGTCAAGACATTTGGCACAATTTTGACACAAAACACCCACTTCCACTGAATATAGGAGCCAAAAAACTTTACACAAAAGTACTATTCACCATTAATATACATATTTCGTTTATATAATATTTTGTTTGTCTTATTTTGTTTATATAATATATTTTTTATATTATATATTTTATATATTATATATTTTTTATATTATATATTTTATATATTATATATTTTTTATATTATATATTTTATATATTATATATTTTTTATTTTATATACTTTTATATTATATTTTGTTTGTATTATATTTTGTTTGTATTATATTTTGTTTATATATCATATTTTGCTTATATTTTGTTTGTATCATATATTGCTTATATTTTGTTTGTATCATATATTGCTTATATCATATTGCTTATATCATATATTGCTAATATCATATTTTGTTTATATTATGTTTGTTTATACTATGTTTGTTTATATCATTTTTTTATATTATGTTTGTTTATATCATATTGTGTTTATAATAGATTTTGTTTATATTCTATTTTGTTTATATTCTAATATGTTTATATTCTATTTTGTTTATATTCTAATATGTTTATATTCTAATATGTTTATATTCTAATATGTTTATATTCTAATTTGTTTATATTCTAATTTGTTTGTATAATATTTTGTTTATATAATATTTGTTTGTGTAATATTTTCTTTATATAATATTTTGTAAATTTGTTGAATTTCATCCAGATATTATCCTGCCAATTAAATTGTACAATTACATTTTACTTTAAATGTAATTTTTTTTCACCTGAAGTAAAATTTTTTATGCAGAAATTTTGACTTAATTTGCTGCTCTATTTTTACCTAACCAAACGTTTTCCGCATATTTTTTACAGCACTCTGTAGGTCTATATTGCAAGTTTTGTTTCAAGAGTAAAGGGCCGATCGATGGCCTAATCGAAACTCGGCACCGGTGTGGGTGAGTGTTCGTTTCCCAGCGTCATGTAAATCTAGTAAACCTCAAAGAAACAATTGAAAAATGTATTCATTCAAAAGAACAAAGATTTAAAGTCGAAACTGATACAAAATTTATTTCCATTCCAAAAGATATTCTAAACAAAATCAAGAAATCATCAGCAATAAAATTCAACATTTTAAAAGTTCCATTTCCATCCATAACAGAGACTGCAGAGGGCCTAGCATTCCCATGCCTCCTTCTCCTCCTTGCCCCTTCTTGAATATCTGTTCTTAGCTCTCGGTGATGCTGAGGGTCTGCATGGAAAGTACTCGAGATTAGGTGAAGCAACTCTTCGTAGGGTTTGGTGGGTGGGTAGGCGAGAAACAGGGGGAGAAGGAGGCATGGTGATGGTAATCCCACGGGTTGGAAGAGTTCAAGTTCGGGAGTGGTTATTTGTGATTGGAACACGCTTTGAATGGCACAAACCAGGCAAGAATGGAATATCTATAAGAATACTTACTTATCCAAAGAATTCAAGATGCTCCAGAAAGCACTTCATAACTTTAAATTAACCCTTCTTTGCGGTTGAGATGCGACTCGACACCAATATAAAGACCTGTTATTTTGTTGCTTATTCGTCAAATTGAACGGGAACTGCAGCATGTTGAGCATGAAAAACGCTTTTCTTTCGTTAACTCGTTCTTTGTATAATGACATTTAAAAGTCTGATATTACTTGGGTACCAATGGGCATTGAATGGAGAAAAGAACTGGAACGAGATGTAACTGTTATAAAAAAAGAACGTAAATATCAAACGTTGACCGAGATGCGACTCGTCACCAAAATAACGACCTGTTAATGGTTATGTAACCGAAATAAAGCATACAGCACAATTTATCACTAAAATTAACGAAAGAAAAGTGTGTTTTTATGTTCAAGAACATGCAGTTCCGGTTCAATTTGAAGAACAGTGAATAAAAGAACAGATCGTTATTTTAGTGACCGAAATTCGCCACGCGAGTTCAAAACATTAATACTTTCAAGACTCGATTACGCGTTTGAAAAGAGCGCGAGTTGTAAATGTCCGTGTAAGGTGGGCCTAACAAACGTTTCTTATGCAATAATAACCAGGGCCGCCCTAAAGGGTGTGCGACGCGTGACACCGCATGGGGCGCCCCTGTGTTGTTGGAGCCCCGCGCTCATTGGAGAAAAATACGCAAAATGAGAATGTCACGAATAAAATGAATTTCTTATATTTTTAATTTTGACGTGAAAAGTCTTTAAAATCAGCCACACGCGGTGTCAGAAAAGAAATACGCGTTACACTTTTACGGAGATCCATTCCGATTCAATCTCCATGAAAAAAGCACGACTGACATAAATTGGGTGTCGTTCGATGGTAAATTTTCGATTTTTTTTTTTTTAAATTCGATTTTTATAAATAAAATATATTGCAAATTTATTTTATTTATAAATCTAATTTACTATATATACTCCCTTACATTGCATATTTTTTACGTAGCGAAGTTCTCAAATAAATATTCCATGCAAATGAAATATAGCGGCATCTAACATTTAAAATTGATTGTTAACTGATGAAAAATCCCGATTAACTCTGGCAAACTTATTTATCATAATTTTATAAGTTTCTCTTCAAATTTGTGTAGAAGTTTATGACGAGGATTAAAAGAAACCCCGCAACTAAATTCGCACCGGACATCAATGGACGCTCTTGGCGACAACCAATAAAAAAAAAGAAATTCACACGCCCACGTCAGAAAATTAAATAAATTTTAGGGGCAGGGTTATATATCTATTACACATCATTTTAAAGTTGTTAACGGTATTTACTATAAACTCAAACCTGTTTTTGTGCGATTTTTTTTGTGCGGTATATGGAAATGTCAATCAAATTGGAACCTAATTAATTATCTGGCTACCGAGACATATACAAGCGTCTAGTGACACAACAGTCGTCGCAAAAACTGATCACCGACCACATGGTAACTGAAAAAAAGTCAACTCTAAACGTGTGCGAGGTAGTACCTTCAAGTGACGAAAGCGATTATGAACCAAGTTTGCGTATTGTATACTACGAAGGATAATGGTTATACGTTTTGTATATGTAAAATAAGTACATATGTAAATAAAATATTTAAAAACGTTCGCATGTGCATTTTCTAAATCAGATTCCAAAGGTTTGTCAAGTAGCTGTCAATGCGGTCCCTATCCACCGCATAAAAAAAATATTCTTAATTGTGTTGCGAAAACTATTTTTTATAGCTACTCGTGAAGTTTTGTGCTAATTTTTTTATGCATTTTTTTATGCGGTCCCTATCTACCGCACAAAAACAGGTTTGAGTGTATAGAAAATACTGCATTTTCAGAGTACATAATTTATGTCTCAAGAGTTCCTCTAGTTTCAACCCGTTAGGCCTGAGAAATAACTCCCAAAACTTGGCAAAGGAAGATTTGTAAGCGTCAGCGGATATTCATGTTGATGACGCAACAGGTGTCTCATTAGCTGGTTCTGAATCATTCCCCCGTACGAATGAGAGCGACGCTTGAAAAGCTTTTTTAACATCGGCTTGGAAGAAGAAGAAGGCTAGATTTAAGAAACGATGTCTCTTATTTGGCTTCTTATACGGTCCCTGCTATCAGGAACTTACGTGGAGAGGGGACACGAATGTAAAATTATTTAAATAGATACGGAAATGACAGTAGTGGTTAAATTCTCAAATACAATTATTTTAGATATCCTTCTTAAATAACTATTTGCTAACTATTGCTATTTTAACTATTTGCTCCTCAAGAACGTCTTTGATTTGTGCGTGTTTTTTACGGAACAATTACTACCCTTTCAAATATTTTACTCATGTTTGGTGCCCATGGACAAGAAAAATAGTAATATATTTTGTAGTTAGTGTTAGAACAGGCAATCAAAAGAGTACTTAAACTTAAAAACATGTTTTCGTTCATTTTGAAGAGCGTAGGAAAAAATTAAATGACCTTTCATTTGTCACATCAAAAGTTAACTGTGGAGTATTAACCCTTTCAGTATTGAATTATTTGAAGATTTTTATGCCCATGGGACGGATTTAATTTGTCGCTATATGGATTAATATGTAAAAGTAATACATTTTATTACGTTACGGTGGACGAGTCAGACTCGTCCACCGTAACTTCGCCCAAGTAAGCAGATGACGAGTCTCACTCGTCAAATCTACCCAAAGGGTTAAAATACTCTTCTAAGTAGAACATATTTTAAAAGGCGTTTCCGCAGCGTGACTGAGCATGACAAGATGGAAGAAGAAATGTGTACGCGTGAGACCAGTGGAGATAGAAGAATACAACTCGGCGCCTTTTATCAATCGTCTCATACTCGCTATAAGTTTATTTCTCATCCAATATGTTCCCAAATATTAACCAGAAAAATAATATATGTTTAATTTTTATATAATATATGTTCCCAAATATTATATAAATAAAGCTTTTGTTTGGAATCATTGAACTTTAAATCACTTAAAAACACCGGAAACCCGATATCAAAATTAGGATAATAATATAATTTATATATAATCGTTAATTAATATATCTAATATTATAAAATTTTACATTATATAATATTTTATGTATAAACTCCTCAATATTTTATATCAGGTTAAGTAAATCAATAAGTGGGATTCATTATTACATTAACATCCAGTTTAGCATGATTATGATAAGTACAAGTTGAATTATGTATAAATATTATATAGATTCATAAGACGTTACACAGGTTGATATATTGTGTATTTAATTGATATATTAGTACACGTACAAATAAAGGTACCAACTGAAGCCCAGGAAGGTTTTGTCCCTTTTGACGCATCCTAACAACAATCGCCCATTAGTGATCCAGCTGCCTTTTAAAACTACCTACACCTGACGCATTAAGAACCTCTTCAGGTAAACTATTCCATTCATTTATTAGTCCCATCGGCTGTATTAAACTTTATGCATTCAACATCAGTCGATTTGATAAATTTAAATAGGCAATAAGGTCCACATCTTTTCAAGTGTATACATATTTAAAGTATCAAGTATGTCTCTATAGTTCATTCCCGAAGTAACCCGAACCAATTTCCGTAGCCCTATATTGAACCGTTCTAACAAGTCCCTGTCTTTTTTTTAAGATAAGGTGGCTAAAATTCTACACCACACTCAAGATGAGGCCTAAGCAACCCCTATTACAACGGCAATAAATGTAATGGAATGAACTAATTTGTTGAAAATATTTGGTAAAGATGTAGAAAATGGTTCTTATTCGATAATTTTTACAAAGGTTTTCGTAGCCTTCTGTAAAATGGAGACCTATGTTACAAAGGAAAATGTCTAAGGGTTTACAGAGATGCAATGTAACAAAAATGCTTCTAATTTCAAGCTTTTCATGCGCGGGGAAGGTAACAAATGGGAGTAGGAAGGTGGAAACATAGAAAGTACTTTTTTGTAAACTGTACAAAATAATCAAGCAAATATAAGAAAGTCCATGCACAAAATATATAGTTAATGTATACAGAATGAATAAGTTTCTATACAACAAAAGGATAAAAAACATGAGTTATACTAAGTTAACACTCCACAAAGGGTGACAACATTTAGTATTACTATCTATTTTGTAATCGTACTAGGTATAGTAATGAGTAATTAGAAAATGAAATCTTAAAAAGCTCGCCTGAATTTTTTTTTAATGTAAACATTTCTATAAGTCTTGTGAAGTGTTATTAAAAACCAAAGAGTGCAATGAAACATTTAGTATGTTATTAATATACGTTTTATCATCTACACTTTACTCTTAAATCTATTACGATGGTTAAAAAATTTTTATTTGGGGTTTTCGAAATATTTCAATATGACGATATTTAGAATAATAAAACAAAGACAAATACCCTCCTGATACACTGCAAAAAAAGGTGCTCTTAAATGAATAGCTGAACCTACTCGTTTTTCTTTAAGTATAATTGCACCGTAGAGGAGTGATGACATTCTCAAATTTAAGTAACCGTACTTTCTTAAAAATGAGCAATGTAATATAATATTGCTAATCTCAGTTTCTGTTCAAGCAATTTTAATTAAATCTGACGAACTTAAAATAGTTGTTCAGGAGATGGTTTTCCCACATTATTTTGTCAATAGAAACTGAGGTATTACAACTCAATTATCTTACTTTCCATTCTTTTTGCACACCTTTATAAACATTTTTTTCTGTTTATAACATCTTAATGTCGCACTGGTAGTTTAACGGATAAGACACTGCACTGCGGCGGTAAGCATCGAATGTACTCAAAAAGGAGTACATTTTACTTATGTTGCTTATTTTTTTTATAGTGTATCTTTATTACGACACAATAAGTTTTAAAATGTTAATGCGTCTTTTTTTTTAAATAATTGAATAGACAAGATGAAATAGACACAAACTGATTGTTTATCAAAGACTGAATATTACCAAAAACTTAATTTTGAGTCAGCGCGAAATATAAACGTTCCTTTATTGGTATCTTTAAACTTAAAAAGTATCTACTTTATTTTAAAATTTACTAAAAACAGCCAACAACTTTTCAAATTCATTAAAAAACACTTCGGTACTCAAAAATATACTCAAAACATCGTACTGTACATCGGTGTCGATCATTATAATAGAGTAATCACAACTGATTCGGGCAATCTCTAAAAAAAACGACAAATGTTCTTTCATTAGAGTTGTAATCATGTGATAGCTGTTGAATACCCCTGGAGACATTTTGGCAAAGTACCATATCGGTACTTTGCCCATTATAATAGTACTTGGTGAGTACGACTGCGAGGAATACTTGTTTCAAGATAAAAACTCGTCTTATAGAACATTGCGTTAAGAATTTTAAAATACAAATACAACGTTAAAATACGCAATGAAAATCCATCAATCTGGACATGTTTCAGGAGATACATCTCCCTTCATCAGCAGAAAATGGACAATTTTTTTTTTCATTCTCTGCTGATGAAGGGAGATGTATCTCCCGAAATATGTTCAGATTGACGGATTTTTATTGCGTATTTTAACGTTGTATTTGTATTTAAAAAAAATGCTGATCAGCAAATAGTGACATATTTATTCATATGCTAAATCTCACCTTTTCCTCGCTGATCTCCGAAGAGATGGACTCGGACTTGGTGAGCGACTTCGTCTCGCTCTTGGACATGCTGACCTCTTCCTTGGTGGAGCTCATGGACATCGTCTTGCTGCACTCCTGGATATCGATGGACGAGCTGGCCTCCAGCTTCTTGGACACGAAGCTGTTGTCGCTCTCCATCACTGAAGAACTCTTCTCGATGGAAGACATCTTCAGGCCTTTAGAAAAAAGGAAATACGCCGTTTATGACCAGGCGGGAACGTTTTTCAGATACGAAGTTCCTGCTCACAGATTCCGCCGCGTATTTGCTTTATTATTTTTGATATAGGTCAATGTCATAGAAATGCCTCTTTTCCCATATTGAGTTTCTTAATTTTATGATATCAATGCGCAAGGGTAATAGCGGTTGGTTGACCAGTTGGTGATATTATTTGATGCCCAAAGCCTGATATATCGAAATGACTTGCAAAAAGTCATGTTTACACTTTGTTTTTCTAAAAACGGACTCCTAAATCCAAAACATTTCAAAATGTATATCATCCTTGACCTAGTTTGCTACTAAATTTAATGATAAACACTTAAGTTAAATGAATTTTGTAAAAAAAAAAAATCAGCAATTTGTTTTAGATCTGTATGAAAAATTAGAAGAAAAAAACTTTATAAATAAATATGAAGAACTTTTAATACATTTAATGTGTTTAAATATCAATTTTCAAATCAGCAGTTAGTTTTAATGGAAATAGGGTCAATACTTATTAGCAGAAAAACCTTACTTATAGGTCTTCTAATAGGGTCCCGACTGATACACACAAGATACAATCCTGTGTAAAACAGTTTTAAGTACGTAAATAATATATATATGAATATTTTGAAGTCGTTGAATATGCTTAATATTTACGTTATCTTTATGGAACAGTTACTTCACGTTCTTGGTTTTTTTTTAAAGGAGGTATTTTTAGGCGAGCTCTATTTACGTTTAGGATGGATAAAAATAAAAACGTTATTCGTGAAGCTTAATAATAATTTTATTATACCAAGCATATATTTTGTGGTTAATAACATTTGTCAAACGTTGGAAAAAAAAGAGAGTTGTGAGAAATTTCAATCTGAAGAAAGATTTAGATCATTACTTTGTGCTTCTAGATGCCAAAAACAATTCATTTTAAAGTTTGTGAGAAAGTAACTTTTGAAACTCAAGAATTTGTTGTTCTCTTCACTTTGAAGAACAGGGGGACAAAATAACACGCCGTTATTTTGGTGACTTAATAAAAAAAATGTTGGTATCCAAATGATGTCATACTTTTAAGTAGAGTTATATATAGAACAAGCTAACGCAAAAGAAGATTTTTTATATTCTAGAATACGCTGTTCATGTTTAGTTAATACAACAGGGAACCAAATAACACGTCATTGTTTTGGTGATACCAGTCGAGTTCAGACGGTTAAACCATCAGAATCATAGATGCATTAAATGAAATGCCAATTCGGAACTCACCAGACATGAGATCCTTTCCGGAGTCCATGATGGCGAGGTCCGAGTCTATCTTGCTGACGAGCGAAGACATGCCGGAGTCCAGGTCCCCTATGGCGGACGAGAGCAGGCTGCTGCTGCTCTGCAGGGTCGACTCCATGGTGCTGCTCATCACACTGGACGAGACGCTGCTGGTCTGCTTGCTGTACGACTCCTCCACGGACATTTCTGGAAAGACCGACCACATTTAATGATGGAACGTGCAACATCTTTCCGAAAAGAGGCAATGTGCCGTAGAACTCATATTTACGTATAGAGGTTTTTCGCCTTCCTTCTGGCAGGACGTTTGGTACTAATACCAGAAAATTCACAAAAATTTGAGAAGGCGCAAAAAATACAAAAGTTCCAACTGTAAATTTTTTTACGAGAATTTAAGAATTCGGACGTTTGCTGGCTAACAAAAGTAAACTGAGCTTGTAAAACCCGATTTGTATTACGGCAGCATTGGTGATTTCGCTTTTTTATTCACGATTTTAAGTTCAAAATAAATACAAAACGGACCTTCTGCTGGAAGGACGCACAATGACTTGTGGGAAGCCATGTACAAAAATGCTTCCTTAAGGTCCTTCTTACAGGCATTTTGGACTCTACGTTCCACCATTAAAGGAGCGTAATGTGACGTCGTGTACTGTCACATAAATACTGTTTACTGCCATTCACTTATTGTAATAAATAAGAATAGTACAGGTTAGTTACACAATTTTTGGGCGATGCTCATTGTTTGGCTGTTCATACAAATAATTCTTTTAGCTATACATTTACTACTTTGTTTGTTGATTCTACATTTAAACAACTTGTTTAAAATATCAGCAAAGTAGTTGAACAAAAATAATGTTTTATTATGCCAATACAGCTAAATGTGATACAGCCAACATTGACCATAAACCAATATTTTGTGTTCACCCTATTATTGTACTTAAATATGATTACAATCAATACTAAAATAATTCTTATAGTGCAAAAAAATCCTTTGATTTAGTTTAGCTCAAATTATTGTTGTGGTGAAGATCTACACTTCAACACAATCAACAGCTGTCTGCAAGATGCAACGGTTAAATGTTTAGTCAAACTAAGGAAATTTATTCATTTTTTTCACGAAATTTATTTCGTCAAAGATGAAAACGACTTCAAATAAAAATAGGCGGTACGACTCGAATCAGAGATCCCCTGGTCCGAAGTCACGTGCGATATCAACCGACCCAGAAAATCTCGTTCTGCAATGGAGAAATTTCCGTGGAAGAAACGAAATTAAAACAGAATGAGCCGATTCCATTGGAAAGGAATCGGAGTAAATTATTTTTGTTAAAACTGTAAAGATTCAGTTTTCGTCAAAAGTCACGTAATTCATTGACGAAACGATTGTCAAAATGGAAGAAAATAGCCTTGACAACTACAGAATGTTCAATAAAAAGATGCATAAAATTTGAGAGTGCACCTAGACCCATGTTAAATACATAGGTCCCCTTTCTGACGCAGACGATTGAGCGGCTGCCCTGTGTGACTGGAATGAACAAACCGCGTGAGATGGATTATAATGAACCCATTTTTTTTAAAGAAAAGCAAATGATGAAAATATTTTTTAAATGTTAAAAATTGATAAACAGTCACTTTGCAATTTACACTTCCACACTATAAAACGTAAATGTGGATGTTGAATGGAGAAAATACTATTTTATATTTATCTTAGGTTACAAACGCAATTCATGGACCTAAAAATCTGTGTGAATTAATATCCTCACCACAATATAATTTAAACTGAGATAAGGGTAAAAAAACTTTATTACTGCTGTTATATTATTGATTGCAATTAATATATTTAAGTATAATTTTATCTTATTTATTGTAATAACAGCTTATAAATGCAAAACACTCCAGCAAAAAAAAAAAAAAAAAGTTTATAAAATCAGCATAAAATGTTCATCAAAATTGAAAAATTGTACGTTTTATGAAGAAAAAACTGCAGTTTATTAAAGACCTTTTAAATTAAAGGTTTTTATTTCAATTTCCTATATAAAATCTGTAAAAAAAATCAAAGCACCTGTAGAACGCCTTCAATTTTGAAGCAAAGAAATTATTGAAGGGTAAATGCATATTTTTTAAAAGTTTTATGCAGGAAAATTTAAAACTTTTTTTTTCAATATACTTTATAAAACCTAAAATTTCACAATTTTGGTGATTGTATGCTGATTTTTTTTACTGGGACATTGTAGATAAACTTTACTTATAAAACAATACATGCTGTGACAAGGAGAGGAGGGGCTTTAGGCTTTCACAGCACTTGCCGTATGTTTGTACTTCATGGTAACATTTTGTTCGTTTTGAACTACTCTTTCAACCAATTTAAGTTTCTATGCCACAATTAAAGTTTAGTGTGATATTGTGGCTTCATAGGGAAATAGACAAATCATCCCTTTCCACTCCACACAAATGATTTAAACTAAAAATTAATCAAATGGAATTGTAAAAATTATCATTCTCTTCGATTTAAGCCCGCTTGCTCTTCCTTCCAACACAGTATCAATTTCAGAGGAGGGAGTTGATAAATTTTTCGACTTGGTCAACGCAGCATATCATCAGCAGCTACACGTTCGTTGGTAGGTCATTTATTTCCATATGTTGATTCCCCATGGAATTATGATGCTTGAAATGCTAACATTTTATATCATATAAAGTGTTGACATATACACTGTTAAAAATATCAGTTCAACATTGCACCATATATTAGTGCTCTGCAGCAACTTTCACATTATTACGGTGCAATCTAGGTTGAACCAAAAATCCTTGATCGAGAATAGCGCAGCTTTTACCAAAAAAATCGTGCTATTTTCTAAACTGCAACCGAAACCTTCGCAGCAAACCCACAGACAAGGGTACCGTGGCCTGGTTGCTGAGTAGGTAAAGGCGTTCAGCTGATAATCAGAGGATTACTAGTTCGAGCCCTTGCAGTGACAAAGACAAGAAAAAAAAGTAACGATCTTGTGATCGGAGGGTAAAATATGATAATATTTTATCTAATCTAAATTTTAATGTGGGTAGCTATTTCGGCGCAACGTTTCACAACTAAATGGTATCCGTGGTAGACATAAAATGTTGAAACTAAGCACCAAATATTGGTTGCAGCTAAATGGGTACTAAATTTTGGTGCAAGGTCGTAATAATTTTTAACAGTGTAATGTCGCGTAAGTTTCTACCAACGACAGATGTACTCGGACAGGTTTTAAATGCGTATTCACGTCAAAATGGTATGACTTACTAAATTATCTTTCCATAATTAGTTGTATAAACGTCTCACTAAATTTTTTCGAATGAAAAAGAGCGAAAGGACTTTTAGTGGTTGCCCACTCTACTACTGCAAAAGCTGCAGCGAGATTCCAGACGGCGCGATTCCGAGCAACAACACACCTTTTAAGCGTCAGGTAGGCGCAAAAGAAAGAATCGCCGTGCGCTAAATAAAGCTTGACTCTCCGTGATGCCATTCTGCAAACTCAAAAAAAGAGAAAGACTTTCTGTTCTGGCAGGGGCTTGCGCCTAGCTCAAGAAAGAAGACACGTCGCTCGAAAAGCGTGTTGTCGCCCGATACGGATCAGACTATATTTAGAACATTCGCCGTTCCGTGAAGTATTCGAGAGTATCTGTGTGTTTACGGAGTGATTCATCCCTTTCCAAGGATGGGTTTTCCCCAATACTAATTGTTACTTTGTTTCTCTGAGAAATGCGAAGGCATTGTTTTGGAAGTAATATTTCGATTCCGAGTTTTTGGCTGTCTTTGAGCGTTTTTATCCTACTGAAGCTAACACGATTTTTCACTTGTAAAGTTGTTTTCACTTCTTGGATATTTAAATATTTTTTTTCTTGTGGATGCTATTTTATACAAATTTTTTAAAAAAATAATTGTAAAGCGATAGCTTGTAAGGTGTATCCCAAACCTTTAAATTCAAAAAATATATTGAAAAGTAAAGTATGTTTATGAGTTTAAAAATGGGATGCATTGCTAGTTTGGTTTGGTTTGGTTAATTAACGTCGCACTAGAGCTGCGCAGTGGGCTATTGGCGACGGTTCGGGGCCTATCTCGAAGGAAAGACCCGGGAACGATGCCCCGTATTTTTGAACCATGGTCAGATGACGAGGACAACACCTGGGCTGGCACCCAACGCCTTCAATAGACGTCGGTACTTCGGACCCAAGATCAGATTTATCGTGCACCAGTCCCGTATACACGCCGTTAATTTTTTTGTGGATGTTCTGGACGACATTCTAGTATTTTGGTAGCGAAGTTTGCAACCCTCCGATCGCAATATCACTACTTTTTACTATTCTTTAGTCTAGTCCATCACAAGGTTTGAACCGGGGACAATTGGATTCCCAGCTGACGCCTTAATCCACTCGGCCACGGAGGCCTCGGGTGCTTTGCTAGAAAAACTGGAGGTTCCTGGACGTGATATCGCGTTCATGAACTTTAGGTGGTTAAGGCTCAAAAAATTTTGTGTGTTTTTAAATTGTTTAGTAATTATAAAACAAGGGATAAAGTTTACTTAATAATCATAAAATAATTTATTAAAGTAAATTTAGTAGTTATACAACAAGTGATAAAAGTATATCTATTAAATATAAAAAAAAGTGATAATTGTATATTAATTATTAAAAAGTCATAAAAGTTATTTAGTAATTATACAAAAACTGATAAAAGTATAATTAGTAATTTTAAATTAATTAGTAATATAAAGCAACTGGTAAAAGTACATTTAATAATTATTAAATATACTTTTAGCAGTTGCTTTATAATTACTAATTATACTTTTATCAGTTTATGTATAATTACTAAGTATCATATCTGAATTTGTGACTGACTTTATAATTACTAGGCAATTATCACTTTTTCATAAAAGTATTGAGAAAAGTTTATTTTAATTATAAAACGAGTTATAAAAGGTTCCTGCTTTCGATTTATAAGATAAAATTTAACGTAATAGGTAATTTTTTTAATAACACCTACACTATAATTAAAAGTACATAATTTAGTTATATGTCACTAGTAAACTTAGATTCCAGTCAGTTACTAAAATGAAGAAAAATATAGTTTTTATGAATGTATTACGATTGGGAAAAAAATAATAAAAAATATAACAAAATCCTATAACTTTAAAATGAATTATTTTTTTCAATATTATAAAGTGAAAGACACAAATTCATATAAGTGGCCTACTATTCTATCAAAATTTATAATTATGGAGTTTTTATTTTTATGTGTTTTGCCATCGCCAACTTAAATTTGTCAACAAAAAATCAACAAAATAATTTTCATATTTTTAACATTAACGTAAAATAACTTCTAACATGAACGTCCTATTGAAAAAAATATACCTTCATTTCCACCTCAAACATTTCTAAACAAACTCAGATAATTTCACAATGGTCTAATAGTTACTTTTCGAGATTCGAGTCGAAATTTAAAAGAGTTAAAACGGTCTACAATGGAAACAGCGGCAGTTGCTTTTATTTACCATATAGGTACAAGTAATAAAAGTACATTTAGTAATTGGAGACGAAGGAAGTATCAGACAGCACCACTTTTTTCTGATTTACACACTAAGAACCAGACAGCTCCACGCAATGTCTATAGAGATATAAAGGAAAACTGTTGTATGATACGATGCAAGAAAAATACAGTGCTTCCCTTCTTGAACAATTTTGAAAACTGGAGCTTTCTGGTTCTGACACCCACGTCTTACAAGTTTATTCAGTAATTATACAAAAACTGATAAAATTATACTTAATAATTGAGGCGGATAAAGAAATAGTGATGTAAATTACTTTTTTTTTCAATATTTGAGTTCATGTCATATCTGGATTCTCCACATTCAAACCCAAAAGTTGGGAAAACAATGCAAGTCATTACTCTAACTTTAGCTTTAACTGCGTAAAATGACAGCACTTGTTTAAGTGTCAAGAGAAATCTTTATAACCAGTGTCAGTAAAACCTCTATTTAAAAAAAATTATATTTAATTAAATTACACCACAATTATTCAATTATTAAAGTATACTTAGTAATTATTTTTAAAAAAAACTTTCACAAGTAAACACAAGCCTAAACAATATAGAAATCCACATTTTGACCGGTTTTTTTTACAATTAGCCATGAATTATCCGCCTATATCACATTAAAGATTTATAAAAAACCACACTGTTACATACCAACTAGGATGGACTACTATTAAACGAACCCTGGCCAGTATTACCTGAGTAGTTGCAGGGAAAAGAATCTTGTGTGATGTTTACACCAATTTATTTTATTTCATAACAACCCCGTTAAAAATAATTGTAAATGTATTCAGCAATACTCGGGCATTTCATTTGATTGGTATGAGTACGAGATCTTTACTCGCCTGATCTCTCATGGATTTACTTCAACGAGCTTTTTTTTATTTGTATACTATCTACAGTCCGACTCCAATTAAATGACAGAAGGGTAACGCCCCATTAAGCTGGTTCCAACGATTTAACAAATGAGTTAGGGCGAATTGACCAAAACGCTTGTCTAAATCTTGTAAATAATGGGACATCACACAACGCTTTTTAGCCGGAGCCGAACTTCATCATACACACAAGTCGCTATTTATATATCTGACGGAAGTTAGAGGGGTTTTTTTTCTTTGCGCCACAGTTTCAGAAATTGTATTTTCGCAACTTTTTTGGTATTCAGTTCCGGCATTTCAAACAGTAGAACACTTTTGTTTCAAAGATGCATTACAATCATATAGCTTCAGTAACATACAATTCATTATTTGCGACTATATGGATGCCTAATTTCAAAATTTTCAATTTAAAATATATTATTATGAATTTGTTTGTAAAATTTGAATTTGTTTGTTTATCTGTTGTGTTTTATAATAACTAACACAATAAAATAGAATAAATAATGTTCAATTAAAAAAAATTATTGTGACATATTTTTTTGTATAAAGCCAATTTTTAAAACAATTGCAATGAAATATTGATGCAATGAATGCATATAGGAAATCTAAAAATTTAGTTATCTTGATAAAAGTTAGTTTGGTTATTAAAAAGGTTTAAATCAAAATTTCAGAAAGATGTTTTCTTAATTTTTTTTTATTTACGTCAGCAATTTACACAGAAAAAATAAAAAGTTAAAAAAATTAAAGAATTATAATCAGCACTTTTTGAAAAATATAGATTCAAAGTAAATAACTTTAAAAATGTCACCATATTTAAAAGTTTCGAAAGTAAAACCTGTTTGACAAATTAACACTATATTGGAAAGACAATTAAATGGGTTCGAAGCAAAAACAATGACATACACAAAATATAGGTTTAATATTTGTTTGAAAGTTCATAGGTTACCTGTAAATAGGAAACGTCTTATTATTTTACTAGATAATTATTTAAAATGATTATTCAAACACTACATAATTAATTAGAAATAAACAATGACATGGTAGTAGTTATTTAGTAACTTTTAATTTTATAATTCGTTATATTCAATAACGAAACGATTGTCAAAAGGGACGGAAGTAATCTTGACGATCGAAAAATACTTAAAAATAAGAGTTATTTCTGAGAGCATCCGCAAGCGAGTTGCTTTACCTCCTTTTTAAAACTTCTGAACTGCAGTTCTGGCACTAAGCTATTCGTGAATTGAAGATAAAATAACCTTATTAACTAAAAATTGGCATGCTGATACAAAAATAGCCTTACCTTTACTGAGAGACATGGTTTTCGACGTGATAGACATGGTGTCAAGTAGTTTCTAGTGCACGCCTAAAAGAAAACAGCGCTGTGAGACACACATACCTCACAACATTCTCTCAAAACACTTCACAGTTAACTATCTGAACTCAATAACTTTTAACTATATATTAAAGTTTCACTACTAATCTTCGTGCACACGTTCTCTTGTCAAGTGTTCGAATGAGAACTTTCAGAGGACTTTCATTTCCGTAATACAGTGTTGCTGTATGATTAATGCAGCATTTTTGGATCCCGTGCCAAACATCTGACTGACTTAAAGTTGATAAGCGGTAGCCAAGAATATTTTTAACTTCCTTTAGTTTCCTTCACACACTTTGCATGTCATTAGGTTATCTCTAAAACAGTGGTTCACATCCCGTCGTCTACTGGTGGTCCGTGAGTGGGTTCCAAGTGGTCCGTGGAACCATTGTTTAATTCCATAATCAGAATGTATGTGCTATAGAGGAATTGTATACTCATTTTTGATCTATCATAAACTTGCTTTGATTATTAGAAGATGATAGTCCGCGACTTGCTGAGGCTTTGAATCAGTGGTCCGTGACCATCTACAAATTGAGAACCACTCCTCTAATTCAAATTGAGATTGCGCGGGGTGCCAGCTCAGGTGTAGTCTTCGTCATCTGACCATGGTTAAAAAATACGAAGCAGTGTTCCCTGACCTTTTCTTAGAGATAGACCTCGCAGCTCTAGTGCGACATTAATTAACCAACCATTCAATAATAAGGAAAGACACTGGCCTATTAACTAAACTTTTTAGAGCTTACGTCAAATGAATCGGCATCTATAAAAATTGGATGTGTTCCATAGCTTAACATAGAACATATCCCCTTTTTACAAATACTGATTCAAATTTAATGTTGCCATCAGACATTAGCAACTTTTTGGAAATGGGATTCGATCGTGGAAGCTTTTGATCTATAGAAGAAAGCGCAATACATCGAAGCCAAATCGATCGTCATGGTCGTGTATTCGGATTCGCTGTTTAAGCAGCGTAATAAGTCAGTCTGCACCGCAGTTGTCTGTTCGTGAGTTTTGAAATTCTTAATTGGCTGTAATTAAAGATAGTTAGTGATTTAATAGCATTGAATGATTTTAAACTTATTTGCATGATTTGAATTATGATGCTATTTTGAAGTATCAAAAAGCTGTGGTTAAGATTAACTTTCCAAAATTCATTCGCATGTTAATTAAGTACCTAGAAAACAATATTTCAGAAATTCTTACAATTTACAATCACCAACAACGTAAAAAGGGTAAAAAATACATATAAAATGTAAAATGTCCTTTTTAGTGAAAAAAAACAAGTTTAAGAAGTATCAATAAATGGAATAACTTTTTGTAACAAACTATTTGTACGCTAAATTTCAATGGACTTTAGAAAGATCTTTAACTGTATAACTAAATGGTTTGGTTTTATTAATTAACGTCGCACTAGAGCTGCACAGTGGGCTATTGGCGACGGTTTGGGGCCTACCTCGAAGGAAAGACACGGGAACGATGCCTCGTATCTTTGAACCATGGTCAGATGACGAGGAAACACCTGAACTGGCACTCAACGCCTTCAATAGACGTCGGGACTTTGGACCCCGATCAGATTTATCTTGCACCAGTCCCGTATACACGCCGTTAATTTTTGAGGATGTTCTGGACGACTTTTCTAGTATTTTGTAGCGAAGCTGGCAACCCTCAGATCACAAGATCACTACTTTTTACTTTTTCTTTGTCAAGTCCATCGCCTGGCATCGAACCGGGAACCTTTGTATTCCAAGCTGACGCCTTTAATCGCTCGGCCACGGAGGCCTCGTATAACTAAATAATAAATTTTCTATTACTTTTATTTAATAAAATATCTTATATTCTAAAGCTGTGCAGAAATATGCCGATGTTAAAAATAACCATCATTTGACAACCCCGTCTGCTTGCCAACTAACAGCACATGACAAATTGCTTTTGTTGACATGCAATCGCTTTCACAAGATAAAAATACTTTTCCACAATTTTCAAAAAAAATAATCATGTTATTTTGAAAAAGAATTAAATATTTATCATAATAAATATTTATAGATTTTATTTTAAATCAAAATTTCAATATCATTCTACATTGTTTTTTATAGATTTTGGTTCTACCCTAAAAAGAAAGTGGTTTTTAACCTCTTTCACTCGAGGAACGTGTTTGACATTTACGTTGCTTTTGTGAAATGTTTATTCCCCGTTCCAGTGTGAAGCTGGATATTAATTTCGTATACCGAAGATGTAGTTAGTAGCTTATGACATTTTTCTAACATTTAAAAAACACCCAGGTGTATATGTTTATTTTTAGGGTGCGTGTATTTTTTCTAATCTTACTTTATGGAAAATTATAAGTAAAGTTTGTAAAAAAAAAAGAACCAAAAATTATTAAAAACAATTGAAATGGAACTTAAAGAAAGAAATTAATATAACAACATATTTTAGTTGTGGCGTGAAATTGCCATTCTATCTCTTGTCGGGAATTCATTTCTCTAAAATAAAGCAAACTTTTTTTTTAAATAAAATATCAATCAGGATCAGTCCCCATTGTAACCGTAAGGTTTGGTTTCTGAATAATACCTTTGGGCCGAATACAAGGTAAGTGAGTCGAGGTGTAATGACGAAAAGTATTCGTTTATAATAATCTTAAACTCTTCAGCTTTCTCAAACGGAAACCTACTCTTTAGAATATTAATGGTGATTACCGAAATGGGTCTCACCCTCTCCCGCACGCGGTATGAATGTTAGAGATGGATAATGTGGATACATGATTAACCTGGTTGACGCGGCGAACCATCCTTTATATGATAGTATGCCATTTATACCCAAACTGATTCTGGAGTTAGAGTAGGCTGATACGTAGAGTAATGGGGGAAGAAGCGCATAATGCAGCTATGGCGCATAATCCTTCCTAACGTGGGGAGAAGCGGTTCAGAAAGCTTTTTAGACAAGCAAGAGCTTGATTTTGGAACCCTCCTCAAATTGTTCTCAATCTAAATGTTTATTAAATATATTTTGTTGAAACTTTTGCCGATGTACCCGTATCAATATTAAAAACATATTCTCGTAAAAAACTTCGTAAATAAATCCGCAGCTGATATGCTATAATAATAAATAGACAAATATATCTCACCTGAAAGCTACAATTTTTACAATTTTATTTTCTCCATCAAGTAATGTTCACGGGGAATGGGCCACTCAAATTATAATTAAAATCAGCTGGATGCATCAGATCGAGTTTTTTTACAAAATAGGTAATTAATCCCTTCAACTATATTACCCTGTTGGTATATAAATTTCAGTTATTATCTCACTTATTTTGGGAGTTTTAATGTCATAACTTTATCAATTTTTAAAACATCCATACACAACTTTAAAACTATTTTCTAAATGCATGGACCCCCCAAAATATATTTATGTCACCTTTCCTGATGCACTTGTGTTTTTAACTCCTTAACGCTCATGCAGGGCCGTCAACAAGGGGATTGGGGGAGGGGGGTCTCCACCCCATTATAATTTTCCAAATCACATTAATCCGCATTTTACATATTTATTTTTAAGAAAATTCGAAATTTTTAGGTAATTTCTCAAAAAACATCAAGATTTTTTTTTATTTATCGTTTGGCAAATACTGTTCTTTTTAGATAAATTTCGATATTCAAATACAATTGAAATGAAGGTTGTGGTTCCGGAATGGAAGACGAGTTAGTTTCTTATTAGTAAAGGAAGTTTAACGTGCAAAGTAATACATTGAATGACTGATTTGGAAAATTACTGAATTTTCAGAACTTTATCCGAATTTTCAATCGGCAAATCGTTCCCCACCGTTCCTCCCCCCCACAATCGTATTCCCCTAGCGATGGCCCTGCGCTCATTGTTGAGATATCACGTCTAGGGATTTACAGTTTATCCAACAAAGCGTCCAATTTTAAAATTAAAAAAGCTATTTTATAATATTTTGAAAATTTAATGTTTACAGTACAAGTTACAAACTATCTCTTTATAATTAATTAAAATTTTAAAACTAGTATAAAAGAGCATGCACGGGACAAATTATTAAAGATACCACACAGTGAAAACAACTTCACAGTCGCAAAAATCGCATGAGAGTCAGTGGGTAATTATTTTTCTTTTATGTGAAACTCAAAAGAAATTTAAAACTCAAGTTAATTTTAATGCACAAAAATTAAATATACTTTTTTATGGGAACTTTCCAAACGAAACCAAAAAAAGTCCCAAAACTCATCCAGATCCCCCCCTATCCAAAACAAGTTCTTACCTATAACAGAGAGAAATCGCAACTTTGTTCTTTATGGATCCTTTGGCAAATCCCACTGAAGAAAACCCTCCTCGAGATGAAGATAGGGAGAGAATGGTGCCGGAAGTGACGACGCAAACCCAAACGGAACTCGAGGAAGAGCACTCCTGTCTGTTGTGACAGTCCCATTGCCGTTCCCCCATGCCCCATTTCTTCTGCAGCCTTCAGGTGGTGACACAGAGGGGGTCTTTGTTCAGGTGTTGTGGGAGTGCTTTTTGAGGTGGTGTTAAAAGAAAATAAACGTTTAAGAGCTATTTTGGAGAACGCAGTGTCCGAAATTAAATACTGGATGTTTTCTTTGTGTCGAGCGAATATTCTAGTCTTTATCAAACACTCCCAGGTACGGTGTTTCATTGTGTTTTCGTGAAAATCTTAATTTAGAATATAGTTTGTTCATCGAACCCATTTTTTCAAACGGGGTTAATTAAACACTAGCTTTTTGACTCCGTTGCTGGGGAACCTGAAACAAGAAATTTGAGTGGCCCTTGTCAGAACTCGTACCCGCCAGGCTGGTAAGGGGGTGGTTCCGAGGGTTCAAACCCCTCCCATTGAAAGTCAAGAAAAAAAATTGCAAATCAAATTACTGTAAAAATCATAAAAATATTTAAAAACAACTTGAAAATTTTAAATTTCTAGTATATAATACTTCTTGTTGAGTTGCATGAGGGAAAATCTGGTATATGATTTGAAAGCATTTTATCTCAAACTAAGCGTAACATGACGTCATCGTGTTTCATTATATAGCATTTGAATTTCGGTGACAAAGGGAAAACATCGCGAAACGGTGCCGTATAAACAAGTTGTAATCAAATATATTATTCGAAACAAGGAATCTTAAAATTTAAATTTGTTCTCTAAATTTATTTCGTAATTAGGGAGTGATATTTACTAATTTTAAAAATATTTAATGACTAATATTGGTAACGATTTCATGAAAAATTAATGATAACTTTTGCTGTTTCGATATTTATATGCCAACGTATTTCTGTTTACTTGAATAAAAACTCATAAGTTTAAAAAAAATGGGGGGGGGGGAGAGTTTGTTAATTTGGGAAGGAGGGGGGGGGGGGAGTTACCTACAGAAATCCGTTGTTCAGTTACTGAACCACCCCCATGAAAAATCTATACCTACGTGCCTGGTACCCGCGGTCTTATTCCGACGTCCCGCGCGCTACAGACTGCGCGTTATAAATAAATATTGGATATATTTTTTAAAGATATTTCTCTTTATGTAATAATTCTTTTAAACACATTTTTTACTAAACAAAGCATTCATATGTATTATATGAACGTACGATTCGTCACTACTCCATGAAATTCTCTTCCTTCTGATACCTCACTGTTAAGAGGTGTAAAAGATATCTATACTACAGAAATAATATACTACATGACGACAACACGACGCAGAAATATAAATGTACGTGCCCTAATGACGTGGAAAAAATACCCTACCCATCTTTACACGTATGAATTGTTCTTGGATATAATTTCGATGCCTTAGTGCACAAATGTCAGAAGAGTGCACTGTTCGTTCGTTAAGATGCTCTCATTTGAATCCCCCAATTATGAAATCCACATAGTACCAAATTCGAATTTCTAATATCAACCAATGTTTCGGAAAGGGGAGCCTGTTAAACAATTCGAGAGCTGCTGTTCGAAATAATAAATATAAAAATTAGCTTAGACCATAAATGCTAAATTATACAAAATCACACCCTGTATTTAGATAAGTGGTTTTCAACGCGTGGACAACTGGCGGTCCACCAGAGGGCACCCAGTGATCCCCGGCTCAATACCACATTTTCCTTTTATCTTTTAGAAAAACAGGAACGGCATCTAAATATTTTCTTTTTAAAATAAAAACATCTCAAATTAAAATGAATGTGCTATAACCTGTTCAGGTGCTAGTTTTGATTATTTAATAACTGATAGGGAATCCGTGTGATATATAATTTTAGTTGGAATAGTATTGTTTATTCTTCGTTAGTTTATTATCAGCCTATTAATATTTTTTTTATTAAATAGAAACCTCCAATTTTGAGAGAGTTATTTTCAACTAATTATGAAATAATTTTAAAAATCTGTTATTAAATATACATATTTGGCACAGTCTTCCCCCTCTTCTAAATATTTTGTAAAACAAGCTCAACTTTAACGCCACCAAACTAGCTCATAACGTTTATGGCTTTTATTAAAAATTAGAGACATGAGCCTAGCCAGTAATTTTGAAAACGAGATGTATTATGTTTCACGAATTATATTTAATTCCTTAGTATTAATTATAAAGTCATTAAAAGATGGGTGGTCCGCGACTTTCGAAATTTTCAAGTCGGTGGATGTAAAAGTTGGAACCCACTGATTTAGATGGTACTTGCTTTCTAATATATTCCAACATCGAATTTAAATTTTTATTAGCTATCCCATCCCATTGTAAAAACCCTAAATCAGAGCAACATACCAAGATCACTGGTTTGGCACACACTGACGCATTAATTTCAACCTTGCAGATTACAAGTAATATTTCTAATTGTATGGCCTATGTGTAAAATAAGACATATTGTAACTATTCTCAATATGGTAGATGTTTTATTGCAGCAAACCTATATCTATTTGAATCCTGCAAGTAAACTTTTCAAATTATTGATAACAATAATCCATTGAAGGGCATTTGGTAGCAAATCGAAGCCCATTTTGATGAATTTACCAATTTCAAATACATGCAATATTTCCCTCCATATTTACTTTCAAATTTTGAAAAATAAATGTATCTTTAAATAATCTACTTCATACTAACCCTGAACGGCTCGCACTAAACCTGACAGGCTAAATTCAAACAATGGAAGAATCGCACCGAGTCTGATTGCGCAAGTCCCCCAGGGTTAATTTTCCTTTAAAATTTAAACATTAGAATTATTTAATTCCTCTTATAAAAAGCTTCTGCAATAGAAATTTTTTATTGAATGAAATGATTGTATTAAATTTACAAATGCTGTATTAAATTTAATACAAATATTGTATTAATGGTAAATAAATTTAATTTAAAAATAATGCAATCTAAATACCAACGTCGAATTTCATTTAACGAATATTAAGGGTATACGGGAAAAAAAACTATTGCGGTCCACTTCTTGTTGAAGTAGAGTCTCAATGCCTTATGTTAACATAGGACTGTATTTTTTATTGTAACAAAATGGGAAACACTGAGAACGACATTAACCAGTAACGCAAAATGTTAAAAGACCAATATGATGTGCTGCATAAGGAACATGAAGCTCTTGTGTTTTCTAACAACAAAAGAATTCCAAATGAAACCTTCATCAAAATTTAATTTATTTAAAAGTAGTTTAAAAGTCATACAATAGTGTAGAGCAGTGGTTCCCAAAGTGGGTTCCGTGGAACCCTGGGGTTCCACGAAGAAATTTAGGGGTCCGCGTGACAAATTTTATTTGATTAAAAAAAATAAGAATGGTGTTTAATGGTCACATT
Source organism: Troglohyphantes excavatus (assembly GCA_963932185.1). NCBI lineage: Eukaryota > Metazoa > Arthropoda > Arachnida > Araneae > Linyphiidae > Troglohyphantes > Troglohyphantes excavatus. Next base: position 9,440,853 of record OZ010670.1, on the reverse strand, counting down.
TTCGATGAATATCCAAATTTAGCAAAACAGGCTATTCGAATTCTATTGTCATTTGCAACCACTTATTTGTGTGAAGCTGGGTTTAAAAATATGTTGCGACAAAAACCAAATATCGTAACAGACTTGATGCTGCACCAGATATGCGAGTTCAGTTATCAAACCTAACGCCCAATTTTAAGAGAATCATGGAATCAAAGAAGCAGGTGCATTCTTCACATTAAAGATTTTCCTTTTATTTTAGTTTATGTTTTGTATTTTTATTAATTATTTCTATGATGAATTGTTTTTTTTTGAGTTTTGCTTAATTCAATAAAATCTGAAATACCAAAATAATACTTGTTTTATTTAATATCAGATATTAAATTTTGAAAAGGCGTTGATTAAAAAATATTCAGGGTTCCGCGATCATTGGCAACAAATTTTGGGGTTCCACGACCAAAATAGTTTGGGAACCACTGGTGTAGAGGAAAGTTGGGTGCGTCGACATGTTTGGCAATTAGTTAACTCCCCCCTTTGACCATTGTACAGTGTGGAATGAGTAAAACTTCGTTAAAAGAAGCAGCAGGGCGATTAAAATGTGAATAAATTGAAGCGTTTCAAATAGCAAAACTAAATTTATTCACTTGAATATTTATTTAATTACAAACTAAAATTATAACAGATGAATCCTGCAAACCGCTTAAGAAATTATACAATACAACGACTTAATTTTAATGGCACACACTCTAGTCGTAGAAAGTCAACAGTCTTAAACAAGCCAGGTGGGCACTGCGCATGTGCACTCTAAACCCACGCCTCCTCAGTTCAAAACCCAACGCTGCCAAGGAGTCTAACCACCGAAGTACCTAGGTTCAAATCTTTGGCCTGCCAAGGAATCTAACCGCCGCAGTACCAGCGAGAACCTATTTGGGATTTTACTCTAGCCTTGCATCTTCGACCTGCTCTGATTCTGAAGTACTCTCCCTGTGGAGAGCTAGGAAAGTTAGTTACTTGCTGCACAGGCTGGATTGGTTGATGGCCTCTGAACTGCCTGCTTGACTTTCTTCAACAGTCTTCTCTTCCAACAAAAAACCTGGTTTCACCCTGTCGATTGATACCACCAGCTCCTTGTCATTCTTTAGAATCTTGAAAATCTTTTAATTTCTTTATACCCCTGGAAAAGGGGCCGTCATATAGGGGTCGCAAAGGTGTCTTCACTGCATCGTATCGTAAGAAGACATGCTTGGAGCATATGAAAGTATACATACATCACTCCCACTATCTACTAAAATTGAGTAAAAGTAATCTTTAAACAGGCGAATACTAGTATTAAATTGCACATCACATCGCGCCACGTATGATTTGCTCTTTAGTTTTCCTGCCACGAATATTTACATGGTGCGATACATTATGAAGCCCTTTCACCCCATCTACTCTGGTACCAACACATATTTTGACGTCTTTCCCTCGAATTATATCCATCAAGCGAGGGCTCTTTTGGAAATTCCTAGTCCTAGTGTGCCCTAACCGAATGACTTGATCCGTTAATCTCTTTACCTGTTCCTCCAAATTTTTAACTATCTCTACCGGTAGTTGCGGAAGTCTACATGAGCCTCTGAGATCATACCACTAACTGTGCTAATTTCAATTAGTTTATCCGCCATCTTGGCCATTTGATCTACATTTACTTCTAGGACTTAAAATGTCTTAAGTTTCCTTGGTAACCACCCAAAGGATTTTTTGAAAATCACTTCCTGCTTTATTATCGGCTAATTGTTTCATTTTCCTAAGCAAGTTGGAAGGTTTATCATCCCCAACACCTGCATAGATAGAAGCGACTTAATTCTTTGTTCTTCCGATCGGCTATCAGTCTTTCTTTTAAAATTTTATACAACTCCAACTTTGTGTTTTTTTTAACTATATCACTCACATACGTAAAAACCTCAGAGTAAAGTGCTGCTACTACTGCGTAATATTTTGTCGCATCTTGTTTGACATCAGATAATACAAACTCAGCTTCAATATTAAGAAACCACAATTCCGCTTCCTTTTCCCAAACACCTGGTAACTTTAATGCAACTCTTAACGTCCTTAAAGTCTGCATTAGCTACGTTGCCTCCTGCAACTTCCTGTCTATTCTCGTCAGTACTCATCTTAAATAATAAACATAAATCCTACAACACCGTACACTGCAATACCCACTTAGTCGCACGATAAACAACAACACTCCACTCACCTTTCTTTCTTTTTTTTAGTCATGAAGTCTGAGGATTCTTTTTAACAACTGTGTCCTCCGCATACGAACTCGCTTCACAAATGAGAACTCAATTCCAGGTTGCTTCATAACTTCCAATTCTCTTGTACGAGTCACCACTGAAGCGTTTCAAAAAGTAACAGCAGAACATAATTTAGTCACTTTAATATTAATTATATCATTACAAATTAAAATTATAACAGTTGAATCTTACAACCCGATTAATAAATTATTCAATACAACTTCATCTTAATGGCACACACTCTAGTAGGCGTATCACCAACAACTGCTATTGCACTCGTATAAAGTCAACAGTCTTAAACAAGCCAGATGGGCACCGCGCATGTGCGCTCCAAACCAACGACTCCTCAGTTCAAATCCCAACGCTGCCAAGGAGTCTAACCGCAGAAGTACCTTGGTTCAAATCCTTGACCTGCCATGGAGTCTAACCAACGCAAAATAAATCACGTTTTAATCGAGAAAGTACAATTTTTATACTAATATAGGGTAATCGAGAAATGGAACATTTTGCAACGTAAACTATTAATTTTACAAGAGTAATTGATTTTGACAAAAAGATATTTGGAAATAGTTAGGGGATATTAAACTGGACCTACCTTTTTGGGCCTTGAGCCTGCTGTTGATCGTTAGTATTTGTATAAATTACATAAAAAAAAATACATAAAATCACACTTTCTGTTATTAATTCCATAGACCAATCGGTGGAAATAGTTTCTCAAAATATCGTTTCCAGGATAAAAAATTTCCTCTGCAACTTTTTAGTTTCTTCTTGCACACCCAGGTCCGCATCAACTTTCCCCCGACCCCAAATGGTCGGAGGATAAAAAGTCAATGAGCATACAGTGAGCAGTTTCTTCTTAAAACTTTGGCGGCGATTATATCTAACATGTTTTTTTGTATATTTAGATAATTGAAAATTTTAGATATAAATACGAAAGGTCTCGCCACTGACTCACTCACTTAAGACAAATTCACACACTACCCTTGACCCCAGGAAGATGAAATTTGAAAGAGTTAGTCTTTTGAAGAAGAGTCGTTTCTTACACCTAAAATAGCGCGAATGTCTAGCTGAAATACCTTTTCTACGTACGGTATTAAGATAGCACCACACCACCCATCCATCTAAGAATTATTTTTGTTTTAACGTTTTGAGAAGAAACTTATAAATAACTAGCTGTTTAGTGCCGCGCTGCTGGGAATCCTTTAAGGCATACACATTAAAAAAATTGAGTTGTCCCCGTCGGGTCTTGAACATGCGACCATTTGCTTCGAAGGGCAACACCCCATCAACTAAGCTGTGGAAACTTGGTTAATTTCCATCCGAGTTCTTTCCGTTCCTAATCACTGCATAATGCATGCGCAGTTTATCCTCACGACGGCCCAACGATTTCTATTGTATGGAATAATTTTTGTTAAATTAAGGAAATTTATTTAGTGTGCAAACAAACAATTTTTAGTATTTTCTGCACAAAGGTCTTGTTAACCTTTACGTATAGGCTAGGACAACATTCCCTAGAGCAATGGTCGGCAAACTGCGGCTCTTTGCTCTCTTGAGTGTGGCTCTTCCACAAAATACAGTGCTATTGAAACTTCGTGGCCCCAAATTAAAAACAACATAAAGCTTCACTTACAAAAATTCCCAAGGAGATGAAAGACCATTGTTCACATTAGTGTTTGTCAGTATTGTTTTTAATTTTATGGTTACTTTACAATTTAATTTTATCAATAAATAATATCGTTATTAAGTATGATATCAAATTTTATTCAACGTACCTAAAGTAAAGACTTAAAACTTTAAGTTAAGGTTGTTAAGTTAATTTTAGGGTGCGTTGTGGAGTGAAAGAAGATGTAATGTCGAGGATTGAGAAAGGTGTGTTGAAATGGTTTGGACATATAGAGAGGATGAACGAAGAGGTAGACGAAATAAGTATACAAGACGAGTGTGAATGGAAGAGTTGGAAGGGGTCGACCTCAGCGAACGCAACTCAATCAGATTGAGGACGTTTTTAGCAAAGGCCATCTTAGGAGTACCCTAATTATCTATAGTTTAAGTTATTTAAAAATTTGGCTCTCAAAAGAAATTTCAGTCGTTGTACTGTTGATATTTGTCTCTGTTCACTAACGAGTTTGCCGACCACTGCCCTAGAGTATCTAGTGGTGGGCTTGGGACACTTTCTAACCATGGTATGGGGGGGGGGGGATTTTAAAACGCAAGAGGTCTGAAGTATGTTGTTTGTGGAATAACAGGTATTACACCTATTCAGACAGGTGACGTTTTGCTATGTTTTTTTTATACATATCGTCTTAGATTGCGCATTTCAGTATTTCGACGCTCGAATGGCCCTTATTCAAATCTGCGTGCTTTGAGGAAAGATTGTTAGCTATCCCTCCATCAGACATTTACACGCCTGTTATTGTAAGGCAAGTCATCCTTCCACAAAGCTCTCAGAACTCTTTTTCCTGCCTCCCAAAGTGAATTTTTCCCACCGTTTAGGAATTAACCTACAGTCAGTGCAACTTTTCTGCTACGGAACATCCTCGAAAAGGTTAACATCGAGGTTCAGCTATCTTATCAGGATCTACCAGCACCCTACCTGTGGTCATAGAAAAGTATTTGTCCCCACCAGTGAAAATTTCTTAAAATTTGCTGCGGATTGTATGGAAGGCGTTAAACTATTTTAAATAAAGCAAAAGATTAAAGAGAGTGTAAAAGTGGTTACAAGATTTTTCATTAAAGTTTTTGTTTAATGAGTTACATTTTGCTTAAAACAAATCCATTTACCAGAAATAACAGTACGTTTCACATTTATATATAAAAGTACAATAAAGCATTTGTGCAATCAGACTACAAACTGATTTACTGCAAACAATATTTCGAAGACTTTAAATTTATACAATAGTCTTTGAATAAAAACAAATCGGAGGTGATTTGTGTACACCTAGGGACTTTGCCATGCAAACTACATCAGTAGGCATCGATATTTGTAATTTGACAATAAGAGTATAGGCGTTAGTATTTATGATTCGACATTCAGTCATCAATAGAAGTTATATCGAGGGCTTAAATATAATTAATAATTTATACAGCCAAATTGTCTTTCAGAAAAGAGATTCCATATTTTTGGTTAATTGAATATCGTTTAACAGGTTTGTTATTATTATTTTATTATCAATAAAAAAAATTAACAATGCATTAAATACCAAATATACTATCCAATCAAATACCGCGAAAGTCCCTTAGTGCACTTTTTTACATTTTTCATAAACTTTTACTTTTTATTGAACTTGTTTCAGGAAGACTACAAATAACAATCATATTACACTAAAAATATGGATTAAAGATGTCTTAAGACAAACTAAATCATACATCAATAACAGAGTTTTGCTTGCCATTAATATTCGATAAAGAATTCTAGAAAATAAACGTGCTTTCTTCTTTCTTAATAACTGAAATTTAAAATCCCTTTACACATTGATGCAACTGTGGCTCAAGACAAGGACTAATGTCAATTTTATCATTTAAAAAATCAAATCTAGGCATTACTGATGATTTAACATATTTTACTCAATTTTAAGGAAGGCATAAATTTTTGGAAGATCAAGAGACAAAACCATTTTGCCACAACTCAAAACATTATATCAATTCAACTGGAAGTTTCAAGTAATGATTAAGTAGACAACAAAACACAATTGTAATTAAGAATACAAATAAATTCTTCAAAACAAAATAATTCTCAAAATCTTCTTTATACTACCCATATAATTGTACTTCACCTCTTACAGTTCCAAAAGTTATAACAAATAAATATACACAAATAAATCAATACAAGTACACACATTTTATGAACACTTTAAAAAAATTAACATTGGTAATCTGTTATGCAAAATTCAATGTTTATGTAAGCCGATTACCTTTTATTAATGATGAAACCAGATTTTTAAGGAAGTGCTACCTAACGCTCCCATAAAAAAATTTACTATAATTTCTTTTTTAAACAATGCATGTTTGATGTGTATTGAAAGTTTAGGGTGCACTAAATTCAATTTTCTAAATTAAGAAACTCAAAGCTCTACTATGGTTAACATTGCATTGGGGATATTTCAGAATCTAACCTGAAGGACAGACCCAGGAAGACTGCCTTGTAATTTTGAATTACAGCCAAATGCTCAGGCTAACACTCGAGCCCTGCACGCGAAACTTTCTTAATCACAAACAACTCAGTGTCATTTAAATCACTACAAATTTAATGTATAGCAATATCCCTTACATAGCAAAAGTTTGGCGGACGACGAGAGGCAAACTTGCAACCCTCCAATTACTGTACCAAACAGGCCTACTTTTGAATAATACATGTCTAATGATGTATTGAAAGTTTAGTGTGGACTTTTTCAATGCAGGCCATTGTGAGCCTACAAGGATATTTATCTTTTTACTAAGGGCATCGAATACAATCCGACACTTTTAAGATTAAGTTTGTTTTTTGCATGTATAACTGCAACGATCATTTAAAGTAGTGTATCCCAACTGATAGTACGCTAGGTTATTTGGAGTTATTGTCGTTAAATAAAACATAAATTTCATCATAGTAATACAAGAGACTGACACAAAATTTAATCAAAATAAACCATGGACGCTTTTTTAAGGCAATATAAATTAACATATAGAAAATGCTTGGATTGAAAGGTATTGAACACACTCTTCCTAGATTCTAATACAATAAAATAGTTCAACATTAAAATTCTTTTTGAAAAATAAAAATTAACTAGGTTAAAATGTTTTTAACAAACATAATAAAAACCTTTGAAAACTTCAGTTTCTGAAGATTTTTAAGATTAAAATAAGATGCTTTATAAAGGCCCTGAGAAACATCAAGAGAAAATAAATGATTCTTAAACACATACAAATCCCGACTTAAATAACACAACAAAAATTGGTATTTCAAGGTCACCCTTGCCTTCTATCTTAGAATGAATCTGTATTGTTTTACAGGCTGAATCAGGTTTAAGTCTGACCTTGTTCTAAAAATATACTATAGAATAAATAAGTATAAATATCATAAAGTTTAAAAACTAAATGCAGATAATGCAAGTAAACAAAATAATGTTAAATAAGCAGTCACCAATAAAATACATTTGTAAATTTGAACAGAAATTCTGCCCTTAATCATAAAAAAAAAGATAGAATTTCAAATACCATTTTATTTGAAAACCTTCACATTGAAAAACAATTATTGCGAGTGCAGTGCATTTCAAGTAAAACAACTTCATTGAATTTTGATGTGATCAACGAAATATATTCTGTGTTAACTTTGTTCTAATATTTATAAAAATGCATATTTCAAAGATCTGTCAGTGGAAAAAAAACACATTACAACTGTTTGGTAAGCAACACCTTTTTAACAAACCAAAGCTCTAACTATCAACATCAAGATGTTTAACCAGTGAAGAGCTGTCAATGCATGAAAATACAGGTTGCATTTTGAAAAGTTTGGCAAAAATCCAGGCATGATTAACACAATACATGTCCATATTTCAAAAAACAAATCCATACATTTGATTACAACAAATATGTAAAAAAATTGTTTAATGTAACAATAAAAGAGAAAATTTACATTTTCCTTATATCTTCCAAAAGTGTAGCAGTACTGCAACATTAATTTAATAAACTCTTTCATTTTAACTATTTGTTGAATTACAAGTTATATTTTTTATGACTGATAAATGTACACATAGCTTTGAATGTAACACAATATAAACAAAATTGAAATAAAAAGCATTTTCCAAAGAAAAAAATTATATAAAAACGTAAACCATTTTTAAAGTGTTTACGTTATTTGAATGGTTCTTTCAAGATTTTTAGCAAAATCACACATTTTTGTATAAAAATTATAATTAAATTCAAATCAATACAGATATTGGCAGGCATGATAACACACAGTTCTACTAATAAGTTGTTCTGGACTACACAAATTGTAAACAGTTATTTTGTTTAAAATTTCTCAAACATATTTGCGACAAAACAAAAATTGTGGTTTGAAGTAGGTTTTCCTTTTAAGCCGATATATAAAGGAGTGTAAATAACTCTGAAACTAAGCATATTTAAAAATTTATATTTTTATAACAGAAAAAAATCACTATTCATGTGTATTGCACATGCAAGTTAAACTTAAGACGACTACTAGGGAGACAAGAAATGCTGATACTGCATATGACACAAAAAACAAAAAGAATTCTTATAAAATGAAAGTATAACAATATAAGCTACAAAATTGTATGTAGTAAAATACTATGCGACAATATCCGTTTAAGTATTTCTAATGCAATGTTAATTTAACCCATTCCATAATTTTATTTGTAAGAATTTAAATTGCATTTTCTGCATTCTAATGTGGAATTTAAAAAAATTGTTACTTTATTCTAACAAGAAAAAGCAATATTCCTTCACCAGTTAGTGTATATGGACTTCAGTATCATAAACACGACCTAAATCTTAAAATAAATAAGATTAAACTTTAAAAGAATACCATTGTCTCCCAAACATGAAATGTTACTCCAGAGTTAGTATAATTGGGAAATTTTTGCTATAATTTATATTCCATAACTTTAATTTAAGTACGATTGACAGCTCTGTCACTGGACTTTCATGTAACACGCACATAACATTACCAACACCATTGCAACAGGAACAAATATTAATTTTAACAGCTTAAAATCTAAAAATTCCTAAAACTAACTTCATACAATAAGTACACCGGTGACGTGATGCTTAATCTATCTTTTCCAGACAGAGACATGGCATACAAAAAGAGCATCCAATGTGACGCTTGTATATAGTAAAAAACAAGTATGAAACATTCATTAATAAAAGATTAATAATAAACCATCCAGGCCCCCTTTCTACATTTTTAGTTCTACTAACTACTCTAAAAAAAATCATGCTTTAAATAAATCTTCAGATTAAAAACTACAATCAGCACGCAAAGCAGATTTTTAGAGTTCTCGGGTCTTTAACCAGAACAAAGCTCAATAGAAAGTGAATGTTAATTCAAATTAGCACCAAATTTTAATAAAATTTAAATTATTAAAAAATAATTAACCAACAATTATAAAACCATTATCTTTTTTAAAATATAAAAGTACACATGATCAATTGATGATTTAAATAATAATGAATTATTAAACTAATAATGACCAAGTTCATATAACTATAAAGAACCAAAGCTGTATCCTAAATTGATTATAGCATAAGGAATATTTAATGAAAGAAAATGGATGATAAAAAATTTCAAGACAAAAAAAATTATAAATAAATAATAAAAAAAAAACATAAGAATATTAAAATAAAAAATCTTTATTTTATGAGTACAAGTACATAGTTAAAAATGAAGCAACCATAAATGATAAAAAAAGCATTTCATAATAAAAACACTTCCTTAAAAACAGCTCTATGGAGAATAACTAAGGTAAAATGGGGCGCACAGAACTCTCAAAAACCGTGTATTGCTTGCAACGAATGAGGTGCTCAAGACTTGTTCTTGCTGTGCTTCTCTTTGTGCTTTTTGCTCTCCTTCTTGGACTTGGACTTCTTCTCGGGCTTGGCGTCGGAGTCCTCGTTCTTGTCCTCTTCCCCCTCCTCCTTGTCCAGTTCATCGTCTGCGTCGTACTTCTTACCCTTCTTGGAGCGGCCGCTTTTCTTGTCCGCCTCGCCCTTCTCCTTCTTGCTCTTCTCCGTCTTCTGGGGTTAAACACATTTATTAATTTCTACAGGCATGGTTACAGGCTAAAATCAAAAACAGTTTAACCTTTTTTTCCCTAAAAGGGATCAAAAATCAATTTTTATTATTCCAAATGACAAGTCCAAAACTTCAATTTTCGAAAAATTTAATGCAATTTTGTTACGTAGTGCAAATCAAATCATGATAAGAATCCGTGGCCCCGAGGTTCTATCATCGGCTAGCTACTGGAGGATTATGTTTTAATGCAGTGATCGAAGGGTTTGACAGATTCAATGCGAAATAACAATACATCTGAACTTATCCTCCAATTTCCACTGCATGTATACTGGACTGGTATATGTTAAATATGATCGTGGTCCAATGTTCTGCAGTTTATTGAGGTTGCGTCCAGTGTCAGCTCAGGTATTGTTCTCTTCATCTGACCATGGTTTAAAAACACGAGGCATTGTCTCCGGGTGTTTCCTCCGAGAAGGGCTTCGAATCGTTGACAATAGCCCATTGTGCAGCTTTAGTGCGACATTAACTAACCAAACTGTTATTAAATAGGAAATATAAAAATTTATTTATTAGATGCAAAAGGATTATAAGTCTTTCAAAACGAAGATTACAGCAGATCATGTTTATAGTGAATTTCTACAATTTCAAGGTTTTCATGAATGATTGTCAAAAGAGTTCCATTTGCCAGATGCTATAAAATAAAAAATTATAGCCGTCTCAACTTTCGGGTGATATCATCCCCATTTGATCGAAAATACTTTTACATGTTAAAAATACTACATTCCCCATTTATCTATATTGAGTATTGATTCTTCATAAATTCTTCTTAAGTCCATGCCAATTTACGCTTACATATAAGAATCAAAAGTATGCCATACATACCTTATATTTCTGCAAATGTGCTTAAAATTGAAATTTTGGGCACAATATGAAAACTGGGATTCTGCATTATGAAATTTTTAATACAGCCAGAATTCCGAGTGCGAAAACTTTTAAAACCCGGGAAAGTAGCACCTCCAAAAGAAACATCTACAATTTCTCAGAACTCTCCCAATTGCACTTCTCCTCTTCTATTCTATTATTACAAACTGGTTTCCGAGGTGCATTCGAACACCATCTATTTGAACATTCAAATTTCCCTTTCCCCGTGGACAAGGGACGTAATTTTTCGAAGGGCACAACTTCGAAAAATTACTCATGCATCTTAGAGACACAAACCCTCACATAAGACATACCGAAAATTTTGATACAGATTTGTAGCAATCCTAGGGACGTTAAAATTACAGACTAAAAAAAGTTAAATACCACGTTTAAGCATAATTGTACCATGTCTGTTTTTAGTATAAAAAAAATCTTTTAAATTGAGTTGTCTAGTGATCTAAACATGACATCTAATTTTTTACAAAATTTTTGGATTCTTGACACTTATCGAGTTATTGCACAAAATATTTTTTTAGTGCTACCAAGAAAGGCAGCTATGAGAAATTAAAAACGAACATACAAAACCATAACTATGAATCAGAAATATTCAAATATATGTCAATAGAAAATGTAGTGAATCATAAGCAGAATTAAAAACCAAACATTTTTTGCAGTATTTGCCAAGACAAATTAAGGAGCATACAAAGGAAACCAAAAAATATAATTACATTGTAAATTCCAATAATTGGTGTGATCAAGAAAATTTTCCTGAATAAATGCTTTCATTAAGGGCAAAACACATACAGGGTTCGTACATATTTTCCAAAAATAAAAAGTTTCTAAGGCCAGTATTACAATATAAATTTTTTTTGACAAAAATCTTTTATAATACTTTTTTTACTCAAATTTATTATAAAATATCTTTTAATAAAATAAATAAGCCATATTACACTATATAAAAGATGATTAATATATTTTAGAAAGTTTTAGTTAGAGTTTATTTGTGTTGTTAATGGTATTTTACCTAATTGCTGTAGCAAATTTATCATTTGCATTTATTGTAATGGCTTCGATTAAAATTTATTGCTTAGCAATCATAAGAATTTATATGTATATAATAAAAGCATATTCTAATAAAACCTTAACAACCAAGTTGTACTTATGCTTACTTTCAACTTTTCTGCAAGGTACTGACCGACTACTCAACACGTTAATTTTTTTGTACATCTTCAATGGTGTACCAGAATCCATTTTTTTCCAGCATGTCGGGCATTATGGAGATGTTTTAATTTATATTATTTGTATATTAATAGCTTTGTACCTAACTACCTATCATTCATTTTTTAATTATGCGTTCAAATCGCAAAGTATGTACATAGTTTTCAGCTGTTTGAAACCACAGGATAGAAAGTGCATCTTTTGGCAATACACTGGTTCTGGATTTATTTTCGAGAACGAAGTTTATTTGCTACAACAACTACAAACCAAAACAAGATAAATTCTGATGCAAAGAAAGTAATGAGGGTTGGCAGTTTCCAGATGCCAAGTTTTTTTTTTTTTTTTTTTTTGTACTTTTTTATTACTGTTTTTTTATGGAAGAAATTAATGATACTTTCGAGATAAAAATGTCAACTAAAACAAACCATTTTATCAGTGACAATTTCTGAAAATGTCCAGGTTCAGAATCATGTGTTGAAAAGACAGATATTCTCCTACTAGCTTATTGAAGCCAGTTAAAATGAAATATCTATTCATATCAAATTAGTAAAATATAGAGAATGCCCAAACTTAACACTTTTCAGGGAATAAAAGAATTCTATAATAAGCCAAAAGAAAAGAATGAAAAAAAAGGACATTTACTTTTTAGGAAATATTATAAATAAGAGTAATTTTTTCTGAAAAACTCAGGCTTTCCAGGTATTTTGCAACATTGAATTAACACAAGAAAAGAAACTCACTGAGTTGTCATCACTTGACTGCTCATTTTCATCTTCATCTGCTGAGGCTTCCTTCTCTACTTTAGCCTTCTTGCTCTTCTATTTAAAAAATAAATTTCATTAAAAGATTAAAATAAATTAAACATAAATCAATTTAATTAAAATTATTGATAAATTCAATAACATTTATAAAATTTTATATTATGAAATATAAAATTTTATTGTGTTTGTTATATTAATAAAGTTTCACAAATCACTAGGGATGAACCGGATAGTGGTTTTGCCGGATACCGGATATCTGGCGCACATTACAAACCGGATATCCGAACTGGATTTTGTCGGATATCCGGCAGTTTATTTTGTATGAAAATAACTTCTCACACACACTAGAAAAAACGGAAATCGGTCAAAAATTGAAAAATATTTTTTTATTCTGTAATATATCCCAATTCCTTATCTTTAAAATGATACCAAAATTGAATAAACATTCAAAAAACTTTTTTATTTACAAAGGGTTATTCTAGGGTACTGCTGGAGCAATGGTCGTATGTTTTGTACATTTTACACTTAATTTCTGAATAATTGTAATTTTACCATATGCCTTTTCATTCCAAACATGAAAACTCAAGTTTGCTTAAACTTTTGAGAAATTTAATTTTTAATTCAACTTTATATTAGTTGTGAGATGTGATGGATGACCCTCCACCATAACAATTCGTTAAAAATATAATTTTAAGTTAAAAATTTTAAAAAAAGTGGGTTTTTTATAGTCTCTATTGGTTAAAGGTAGAACCTGCACACTGTGAATACATTGGTAGAATTTTCAGGAAAATACTTAAAGCTAGAACAAAGAAAATTGATCGCCGCAAAAAAAAATCTTCGATGTTTTATTCATCCGGATATCCGGCATGGAAAATCGGATATCCAGCACTTTACTTCCGGATAGTTAAAAAGCAGCCGGATAGTTACCGGGTATCCGTTTCATCCCTACAAATCACAGATATGATATTGATAAAAAAGTGACGAACAGATTTCCTTCAATGTTCCAAATTTCGCATGTATAAAAATATTGACTTAAGTTAAAAGGATTGAATACATATTATTTTTTCCACAAATTCATTTTACATTTAATTAATATTTACAAAAGAATTAATTATGATAGAATAGAACTTTATAAAAAGCACAAAACTTAAATCTTTTCAAATTGATGCTTACTTTAGATTCCTTGTGTTCACTTTTTCGCTTGTGGGAAGTGGAATCATCCTTCTAAAAATAAAAAAGCTTTAAAACAAAATGACAGCGCTAAATCAAACTAAGAGCATGTGTTATGTGCCAAAAAGATATACATATTAGTTATATTTAACCCTTTGCACTCGGAGAACATGTTTGATATTTATGTTCTTTTAATGGAACAGTTACGTACGCATGGTTCCTGTTCTTTTCAACAAACAATGCCCTGATGTGATGTCATACTTTCAAATGGTGTTAGATAACAACTAACACACTTATTATATTCAAGAACATGCAGTTCTCGTTTAATTTAAAGAAAATAGGTCAATATTTCGGTGACTGAAATTCTCATCTTTCGTGCAAAGGGTTAAGAAACATTCTTTTTTTATTTTATAAATGAAGCCTGGTAACAACATAGTTTCTAATCAAAAGATTTTAACTTCGATTATCTCTCTCAATATCTTTAGAAGAATCAAACAAGAAAATCCCATGTAAAGATGGTTAAAACAAAACCATCCTTAACTGGGCTAATTCCAATTAATTTTCAAATTTAAAGCATTAGGAACTGTTTTCAAAACCATCTCTACTTATAAAATTTTTTAAAGAAGGAATGTGTTGGAAATATAAATTAAACTTTCCTGCAGTGAAAACAAACCTAAAGTTTTTAAATTTTGCTTTTCGGTAAGAGTTAAGGAACATTACCAAGCTACAGAAATTATTTACAATGTTGTCAGATTTTGTATCACTAAAGCGTCCTTGAAATCGCTGAAAATTCCAGTTTCACAGGTTATGAAAAGAGCTGCTGAAGTGGCAAGAGTTTCAGAATCAACTATAAAGAAAATTAAACGCGAGGTCTTGGAGCTAAACAAATGTGGTTCATAAGTGTTGTTCCGAAATCATTGAAAAAGGACAGAGGAATGCAACTGCAATATTGACGATTTCAACAAGTTATCAGACAAACAATACAAGACTTCTATATCAAGCAAAATGAAGTTCCTTCAATTCGTAAACTTCTACCAATCTTAAAAATGTTTATTCATACTAAAATTAATGTGCTTTCAGTTTTTTGGAAGAAAAAATATAAGCAGTTTTTTAAAAACATTGTCACATTATTAAAAAAAATAAAGCATTGTATTTCCATTAATTACTGTTGACTTTTGCTTTAAAATATAAGTTTCTTGTATTTTATACAGAAATATCTTATTTAAAACCATGTTTCTTCAACAACATTCCCCCCCCCCCCTATTCCCTTTGCGAATTTATTTGTAAGTTGATTGAAGTATGGATAAACCCGCCAAAATAGCGACTATCCTAACAACATTTACGTAAATTCCCTACTTTATTTGGAACGTTCTGCACTAGCAATTCCACTTAACCTTGTCTTAACCTTGGTGGGAAGATGGTAGTTCGGTACAGCGATTCGTCCAAACTATGGACAATACGTAGTAGTTGGCGGGTATAGGTTATGGCATGTACATCATTTTCCTTTCTTATAAAATAAAATCATTGAATCGTAGTTTTACTAAACTTTTTTATCCTATGCAATACTACTACATAAAAGTCTTGAAATTAGTTATTTCATTTGTTGTATAATTTTGCTATCCATTTAGAGACCCAAACCCCTTTTGGGAATATAGGGGTCAATTTGGTTGTCAAGCAGTTTTTTAGAACACTGGATGTTTTTTTTTTGCATATACATTATTAATTTCTTCAACAACAAAAAATTGTGCAGTGAATGGTTAATTAAAAGATAAAATATAGTTAAAACAAGTATTTCAATGTGCATTTTTCCAATTGACACCAAAAGGAAATTTTGTTCATTATTTGTTGGATGGATCTTAATGAAAGCTTTAAAAAGTAGTTCAGAAATATTTCACTTTATTTTGTGTTGGTATGTTAAAAAAGAAGCGAGTTATTACAACTTTTTATAATTAAGATTCTTTGAATATTGTGATATAACATTTTACTTTGTGCACCTATACAGAATGATGTAAGACAATCAAATTTAACCAGAAAAATTGAAGTTAAAAAAAAAAATGCTATTTTAAATTATTTTTCATTTAATTAGGCATAGACCAAAATACATTAATTTCAATATAATCACTATAATTACCGTTTTCTAAAGAACATATATTTCCTAGTTTAATAAACTATCAAATTATATTGGTTGTCAAATGTTATTTGACAATAAAAACTACTAAAATTTAAACATAGCATCTGAAAAATAATTATTATTATGGAGTATGGTTTGATAATGAAATTAACTTTTAAAAAAAACTCTCACAAACTCTGTAGCAACTTTTCATACAGATACAAATAAAATAATTGGTAATGTTTATTACAGATTTTTTTTGTAAATGATATAAAACATAAAAAACTTTGAATTGTTCAATTTTTAAAATGCCTTCAGGTTATTTAACTTATCACATTTGCATTAACACATGTTTTGTTAGTAAAATGAGAATTTTTTTAAACATGTATATTGATTAAAAAAAGTGTAAGAAAATTATTACATTCAAATACTATAATTAAACTATGACCTTAACAAATTTTCAAATAAAAATAATCGGAGTAAATGATAAAAAAGAAAAACACTATGAAATTTGTTTTATGTGTTTGTAAAACAAGTAAAATGTTTTTAATAGAAAATAACACATATAAATAAAGTTGAGTGCATTCATTTGTCTATTGCAGTATTACTTACATTGGGCTTTTCATCAATAACAAGCTTTTCATCCTCATCGCTGGCAGCTGCGTCTTGTGAATCCGATTTATCACTCACTTTGATATTCTGGGAATGATGAGAGAAAAAAGTTTTTATTAATATAAAGTTCAATAATATTTTACATAAAAAAATGGGGCTGTCCATAAATGACAGCACACCTTTATTCTGCATATTTTTGAATCCATTCCTCACATGTTGCAAACTGTCATACTTCATGATACGCCCTCCGTCACATCTTCGAGTCCTTAGTCAAAACTTTCTACCAATAGTTGTTAATATCTTAAGAAATGTATGCAAATATCAGTAATTAATAGGGATGAACCGGATAGTGGTTTTGAAGGATACCGGATATCTGGCACTGGATTTTGCCAGATATCCGGCAGTTTCTTTTTTATGAAAATATCTTCTCATATACACTAGAAAATACGGAAATCGGTCAAAAATTAAGAAATATTTTTTTTATTCTATAATATTCCCCAATTACTTACCCTTAATGTGATACCAAGAATGAATAAATATTCAAAAAACTTTTTTATTTACAAAGGGTCTAGGGTGCTGCTTAGCCAATGGGCGTATGTTTTGTACATTTTAAACTAAATTTCTGAATAATTGTATTTTTACCATATGCTCTTTCATTCCAAACATAAAAACTCAAGTTTGCTTAAATTTTTGAGAAATTTATTTTTATTTTAACTTTATATTAGTTGTGAGATGTTATAACCCTCCACCATAACGATTCATCAAAAAACAAATTTAAATTAAAAACGAGAAAAATTCAATGGAGAATCTGCAAACTGTTAATACATTGGTAGAATTTTCAGGAAAATACTTAAATACCATATTCTTAGCAAAGATAATTGACCGCCACAAAAAAAATCTTCGATGTTTTATTCATCCGGATATCCGGCTTGGAAAATCGGATATCTGGCACTTTACTTCCGGATATCGGATAATTACCGGATAGTTAAAAGTCAGCCGGATATCCGTTTAATCCCTAGTAATTAACAACTAACTATTCATTATTATACACTAATTAGAATAACTGCTAATTAGTGTTAATTTTTTATATTGGTAAATATTCCAGGAATGCAACTAATTGTGCCCTCCCCCCCATAATGCCATTGCCTTCTACCAACAATGTCAATCTCTAGTACATAATAAATTATATATACATAAATTAGAAGTTATAAGGTGTATTGACTAAATAACTATTCAAGGATAGAACATAAACATCTTTAATCACATATGCCTAACATTACAATAATCTCGGGGAGGAACGAAACCTTATACGCATCACCGTAAGAGGCAGTTACATGACTGAAGCTTTCCTGCGCAGCGGGAAAGACATAACATATGTAGAGGGCGTTACAATCGTAATATAGACACGTAACGGGAACATGAAAATATATACAGGTGACGGGGACATGATAATAGGACAAACATATAAGATAATAACATAAATGAATAACGCTGGTTACATCCTCCCCCTCTGGCTCCGACGTAGTCCCGACGAGGGGCCAGCACCAGTTCTTTTGGGTAAGTTTGGTGGCCGTCCTCGCTTTCGAAACGGATTGCAAGGACGTTCGATGGGGTCCTGGGTGTAGGCCTTCAGGGCAGAAGTGTGGTACACGCCCAGGGACACTTGGGGATTGTCCAGGCTGGCAATTTCGAATGTGGATGGTGATCTTTGTGTACGGATGACATAGGGTCCATTTCGTCTGGGCATAAACTTTTGGGATTGTCCAGTGGCAGCCTTGCTGACGGGATGCAGGGTCACATACACTTTATCGCCTGGAGCATATGGTGGAGTAGCATAGGGCGACTCACATTCTTCGATTTTTTCTTTTTGCAAGAGGTCATCCAGTTCTTTCTTCAATATTTCCTTCTTCGCAGGAGAAACTCTGTATGGTGGATAAGCGACTGGAGCATCCGTTCCCGTATTAATGCCATGCTCTATGAAGGAAGTGCTCTCTCCCCCTGGTTTGAAGCTTTCCTCGATATCCTGAAGCAAATTATTGACCTGGAGCCTCTGCTCGATGTTCAAGCTCTCGCCTTCTTCACATTTCGAATGTTTTGTAAACAATTGACGAAACTGTTCTGGAGTGAGTTTATAGCGCTTTAGAAGCAGCTGTTTCACTTTTTCATAATCTTGTGCAAATTCTTCGACTTCTCTTGCAATGATCTGGGCAATATCATATGGCAGCAGACCAATCAGATGAGAGGCCCAGAAAGTCCTTGGAATCTCAGCTCTGTGAGCTTGTCGCTCGAAGAGAACGAGGTATAAGCTGATGTCATTCGTCACTGGATCGAATCTCTGGATCAGCGTCTGCAAGTCCAATCTTGGTTTGGCTGCTTGAAAACCATCGTTCTGGGTAAGAGGAACTTGGGATCGTGTTGCCTCATCCTGGAGTTTCAGCTTCTGAAGTTGGAATTCGTAATCGTCTTTTCTTTTCCGCTCTTCGTACTCCAGTTCCAGTCTTCTTTTTCTTTCTTCAGCTTCAAGGTCTTCTTTCCTTTTCTTATCTTCAATTTCAAGGTCTTCCTTCCTTTTCTTATCTTCAATTTCAAGGTCTTCCTCTTTTATTCTTTCAGCGATTATCTCTTCAAACCTTGCTTGGACAAACTCTAAATCGTCCTTATATGCTTCACTCTCTTGTATTCTCGTCTTCAGTTGAATAACTTTAAGATTATCAATACCATCCAAGTCCAGGTCAATTGCCAACCGGACCAGGTCAATCTTCTTTCCTCGTGCGAGAAAAGCCATCGTGGGATTTCAGAATAGTTCCTTTGTGAGTTCAGAATATGGCAGTAGATAACAGGCACACAAAATAATTACCTCAAAGTCCTAGAGCTATTTCACAGTTCAATGCACTTAAACTCACTACAATTACCCTACCATGAAATATTAGCACTCAAATAGTCTATAATTATTTTTCAGAAAACCAATTAATATCAGTTAAAATAATATTAAATCATTTAAACTATTATAAATTTATTGTAAACCATTATAAAATCATTCCAACTATTCATTTATTCAAGCAAATAACACTATGCAGTATTAAATCTTTTCAAGTGTAGATGACACTGTATAACACCCGATCTCTAGTTAAAATGCACTATTTCTATGGTACCATTTCAATATTAGATTACCAGAATACCAAAATATATTTTAACATGATTGAACAAATTTATAAGAAGAATCACTTTTGTTTAAATTATTTAGAAATCTATGAAGTACTTAAATATAAAATCAAAACAATAGCATTAACAATTTCCATTTAATGAGGAATCAATTCAAGTGTTCTTTCAAAATAAATTTTAAAAACAACATTAAATAACTAATAATTAGTTAATGCCACTAATTAAATTAAATAAGCACTATCACAAATAAAACTTCCTGCCAATAAAAATATCTACTAATCTGAATCACTCTCAAGAACACATTTATTTCTTATGTTTGCATGTCAAACCACATTCTTTTATTTTTCCCGAAAAAGAACAAAATAAAATAAATAAAACCCACAATCAGAATTTTCAAGGCCAGCAATAATTTCAAATAAAAGAGAACAGAAATAAAACACTCTCAGTTACGTGGAGAGGAGGGGGGAAAAATTGCTTTTCTCCGAGCGTACGAATTTGAATTCGCAATGCGAATACGATTGTCAGAATCAGTGTTTACAAAACCAAGGTGGTTTTTTTTAATTTCAAATTCAGTGAAAAACACAGCAAACCATTGCGGTTTAATTTTAAAAGACTAGTTAAATTTAAATCAATAGAGATAACACTCCAAACGAGACACAGCATACGTGTTATGCAAATTATCTCCTCACAGTAAACAGGATGTATACTGAAAAACGAAACTTTGCGTTTCAAAACTTTAACCTAGCCTACAAATTAAAAAACTTGTAACACTGAACAGAAAACAAAATAACACTTATCTTAAACATCCGATGATATTCCTTCTTGCTTGAAGAACACAATATCCTTCGTTCTTGCAACGAACTTTAATATGGCGGCTCTAGCCATTTTCATCAATCGGAACGAAAAATCTAAAAAGTGAGCCATGCAATTGCTGTTCCTAAGGTGTTGCGCCGCGTTGGGGAGCCATTTATAAGGTGTATTGACTAAATAACTATTCAAGGATAGAACATAAACATCTTTAATCACATATGCCTAACATTACAATAATCTCGGGGAGGAACGAAACCTTATACGCATCACCGTAAGAGGCAGTTACATGACTGAAGCTTTCCTGCGCAGCGGGAAAGACATAACATATGTAGAGGGCGTTACAATCGTAATATAGACACGTAACGGGAACATGAAAATATATACAGGTGACGGGGACATGATAATAGGACAAACATATAAGATAATAACATAAATGAATAACGCTGGTTACAAAGTTCAGAAACAAAGCACCAAGTTGTAGATGATATTTGAATTTTTTTTTTACAACTTTATTTTTCTGAGGCGATGTTGCACTTCTTGCAGGATGGCAACAACATTCTGGAAAAAAAGTTTCCGATTTCCATGATGGTGTCAAAAAAATTTCCCTGATTTTACAATTACGTTAAGAAATGTTGCAATACATGCTTTGTGTAGAAACAAAGTATCCAAGCTACAATATATAGCATCATATAAATGAAAAATTATAAGCAATACTTATTGTCAGTTAAAATAATAATTTATGGATACAACACAATTTACTCAATTACGACAGCCATAATAGTAATTAAACATGTTCTCTCTATGGAAGGAGATAATGCAAAAAAATTCAGTTTTTTCAAATTATTTTTTTTTGTAGATAATTTTAAATGTTTTATATGCTTCATATTTCCTATTCCAATCTTCAATAAATCACATATTCATTAGCCCCTCACATGTTGCTTACAATCTAAAGTCCAACACACTTTGCTTCTCCCTCCAGCAGTGGTTTATGGTTTTACAAAACTAAAATTGAAAATATGAAAATGCACATAACCATGCTTTTTTTAAATTCTCTTTCAGAACTAAAAGGAAATATTAACAACTAAATTACCCAGAATGGAGGGCATAACAGACGATAATTGCTGTTTTAATGATCCAAATTTGAAAATTTCACTGAGTTTTTGTGAAATTTTGAAAAATTTCTTGGTGCTTTGGTCTATAATTTTTTTTAAACTTGTCCTCTTGTAGATCTAAAACATATTAAAAAAATTTCCTTTTTGAGCATCAAAAAATTTGGGGTAAAGAACTGAATGAGGAATAACTGTTCTGTAGAAAGAAAACAAATGTCAAAGGCGTTATTACAAGTCTAACTATGCAAAATAGTTGGAAATCCTGTGTATGAGTTGTTTGGCATGCACGTAAATTTTCTTAAGCAAACTGTTTCATAAAAACTTACCAGCTGCCCTGTTCCAGGTTTCACTGCGGGGTTATTTTCAATTTCCCAAAGTCCCTCGTTGAAAAACTTTCGCTTCTGCTTTTTGCCATATTTGTCCTTGTAATTTTCATATGGGAAGAGCTCTTTAGCAGATAACACAGCTCTGAGAAAGAAAGAAATAAAACAAATTAGACACAGACATTTGAACAGATAAAAATCTATCTTTCGTTATAAAACAAAATAAAATAAGATTGATTTTTATCTTTAATTAAAAAGTAAACCGAGTTTAACCCAAACTATGCAACTTTTTTTTCACTCCCCAAAATTATTACATAACAACTCTGCACTCTTATCCTTATTTTTAAACTTTCACATCACAGCCAAAATGAGGACAATTCACAGCCCTTCAATTACAGGGTTCGTAAGCAAATTTCCAAAAATAAAAACAAGGAGTTTCTGAGGACTTTTCAAGGACCTTAAAAGCGAACTATCAGAGCATTATTTTTTAAAGGAAACAACTTTATAACCAAAAGTTAGCTCTAAAGTCGCAAAAAAGTTTCTTAGTAAAATTTTGTTTTCATAAATATTAAAGAGAAAATATGTGTAATCAGCCAAAAGCTTTAGGGAGTAATGAAGCTGTAGTTTTTTTACGGATACAAAGTAGCATTTAATTCACATTACTATAAAACATTTTTAATAAAGGTTTAATAAAATTCAAGTCATTTTAAAGACTTTTTTTTAAGAGCCTTCGGTAATTTGAAAGACCCTTTTGACAAAAACAAGGAGTTTCTAAGGAAATAAAGGATCTTAGAATCCTGAGCAAAACAATATTTCTACAAGGCTACCAAGGGCCCCCATAAAAAAATAATTTAATAAAATTTATTGTATACAGTGCCTAATATTCATACACTATCAGGATAATTCATATCAGCTATGGTATTCAAGGTTAGGAATTAGGAGATAAAAGTTAGGCATCTTTGGCACCTAGCAATTTTTTTAATCTCCGAAATGCTATGCTTAGGTATAATTTTAAAATAATTCAAATTAGTTAAAGCAGAGTTGCCAACTATTAAGAAATTTTTGTAATCCTTTAAGATTCCTTTTCAATAAAATTAGAAGCATGTTTCCATTTGTTCTCTAAAATATCAGTTCAATAATTGAAAATCAACATTAGAAATATTACGACTGTATGGTTGGTTGTCAAAATGAAATCAAATGGTTGTCAAAATGAAATTTTTAGGTGAAAAATACGACTAATGATGGCTAATTTCGAATCCTGATGATATTTACTATAGGGCAAAATCACATCAAAGGAAACTTTTTCTCAAAATTTCAATGGATACATAAATGAAGCCTCATTTTAAAGGTGACAGTTTGCAGATTTTAAATATGTGTGCAATGCTTATACAATATAAGTAGTTTTTGGTTCACAGGGTTATGTTTAGACTCATGTCACTCACTTAGAAGCATGCAGTGCACATCTGATATAGATTGGACTATAAAAGTGAAAAGGATAATATCGAAATATTTTTTTCTTTTAGCATGGTTTATTTGGTTTTGGAAAGGTTAAAGGTGCCCTATAGGAAAAGTTTTTTTACTATATCTACGGCTAATCTATAACAGATAATTTTTCAAATGTTATATATATATTTGAATAGGCTTTTTACTTACTTTCAAGTCACCTTAAATAAAACAATGGATGTTAAACTTTTTAAAGCAATATTATGTATTTGCAACATTTAATGCAATTGTTTTCTCATTTTATCCCAGAAGTAGAAATGGCGAAACATATCACCCACTGTAGATTTTAAACAAAAGGATGCAGATATATTTTTGCAGAAAACAAATTCTTGGATTACATAATTTTTTCCACCAGGTTAAGTAAATCTTACTTGATTTACTTGAGATTAAAATTAACTATTTTTCATAAGGTTTTATTTTGTATTTTTATTCAAATTTCTGCTATTTATTACTAATTTAAAATGTTTATGTGTAATCTATAAAGTAACTACTGAGTAAAAAAACAAAGACAAGATTGATTCATTACATCAATATAATTTTTTACAAGAGATGTATATTGATATCCAAGAAAAAATTACTTGCAGATAATTTAAATTTTTAAAAATCAGAATTTAGAAACTTTTTGCTACTGGTCATTTTATTTGATTTACATTACTCTTGAGCAATTTATATTTGCTTTTTAATTGTACTTTCGTGTTGTTTAAAATTTAAATTGATGCAGTGTGCTCAGACTTACGTTTCATATGTTCCAAAAAATAGAATAGGATATTTGTTCTTGGGAACCTTTTTTCCTGGAGGAGCATCTTGTTCAACCTGCAAAAAATATCAACAAAATTAATAACAGCACAATATTAATTACAAAATAAACTTTATTGGGAAAAATCTAATATCTTAAATTAGGTAATTAAGATATTAGGTGTCAAATTTTTTTTTTAAGAAATTGAAAATGGTCCATATACATGTCCACAGAGGACAATTTCTTCAAAAAATTCCTTAAGCATCTCAGAGGTACGACCCCCTATATAGACAAAACTAAATTTTAATGCAGATTTGTATCAATGCAAGGAATGATAATATTAAAGTCCGAAAAAGCAGCTATCCGCGTTGTACCATTGTCTGATTTAGGAATGAGCTTAGTAGTTATTATTAAATAACGACAGTTATTACAATATTATAATGAAATAACTAGTATATTTAACTGCTATTTGATATCATAAGCGAGATGAAATGTCATCCACCTAGGAATTAGGCGCCGTAAAACATCACAATCCAAATTTTGTTTTTATTTAATATAGCGCAATATACCAGACCATGATAAATAAGAAAATTAATAACATTTTTAATTTATGCTATTTACCTCTTACAATGCGACATCAGCTAAATGCACACAAGCAAAATATCTTTCTCCGAACCTCCAAATATATAAACAAAATACAATCGAAAACTGATACAACCCATAAAACCATCTTCCCCCTATATTGGTGTTAGAGCTGTGTCTATGGATGCTGAGCCTGCACGTTAACCGCTCAAAGTGTGGTGCGGATTGCTCCGCAGCGACTGATTCATCAGTTTTTGCCGTATGCCTTCGGGTAGGTCGGCTTCCATTCCATTCCCCCTATATTAAACGAATTGAACTCATCCACACCTGAAGCAATAAACTTTCGCCCACTCAAAAAAATATCTGGATAAGATACAATTATACCATAAAATAAAATTATAGGATAAAAAAAATGATACGTTTTTTTTTCTCATGACAATTTTTGAAATATTTTGGATCACATTTTTGGACACGTGCCAATAACGAAGTGACGTAAATATCACAAAGTATGATAATTATATCTTGATAGTTATTGCACAGGTGCCAATAACAAAGCGACATAGTAGATCCTTCTGCCGTTGAGATATTCGATTTATCCCATCACGGAATGTTTCAACCAGCCGTCTTGCATGTGGGATGTGTAAACAGATCATTCTTCCTTTTAATTTTTTTTTTTTATGGTTTAAGTATTTCTGGATGAAATTAAACAGGGCATCTATTAATTGTTTTAAAAATATATTTAAAAATATATATATATTTTTAATTTTGATTTCGAAATATTGCCCTTTTTTAGCAAATAAATAACTGTTATTTCTTATAAATAATATTTTTAATTATCGAATATTAAAATAATTATTTTATAACTGTTATTGAAATATCTCTCATCACTAGTCTGATTATGGCGTTGACAAGCAAACGTTCGAGCAGGCACTCTGCACGATAATAAAAACTTAATATTATCACGATAATAAAAACTTGCATTATTTTGATATAAATTCCAAACTGTTGCAAATAGCCCAGCTGAAGTGTGGCATTAATTAAAATAATCATGATTATTGTCTGTTTATATTTAAAGTGTGAGATTTTAGTTCTTAATGTTGACATCATCTGATCGTACAATTCTTTTTAACATTCTATTTAACAGTGGCAATGCTTCTTAGCATTTCAACAAATATGGAGCTGAAATTTTACTTGGCCACTTTTGAAGTCTGCCAAGTGTATCACTCAGCCCCAATTTTTAAGGTAAAATGGTGGGATGCTATTAAAAAAATACTAAGAGAGAGAGAGAACGTTGTATATTTTATCTTTTAAGAAAAGTAAAAATTCAAAATAGCTCGAATTATCGAACTTACTGTAAGCAATTATTATTCCTAATCAGATTAGTTAAGGCTAGCAAATTGAGAAATTCCATTTTTTACATCGGAAACTGACATGAGCCATTCGAAGCGTCGACCCGAAGGTCTTTACTTCTTCGTCGAATATGTCCTGTTAGGTGAATTTTAGTGGTTATGCAGCCTGCGGTTGCGTATAATGGATAGAAGGGGTGCCCAGGTTCAATGGGCGGGAAAAAAACACCGAAGGTGGGTTTTGGGAAGTAGAGAAGAGAATAATGGAAAGTTGGAGGTAAGTTTGTAACTCTAAATCCAAGGATTTTTAGTTAGAGGATTTTTGAGTTGACATAAAAGTAGAAAGTTTAATGATAGGGAGTTTTTTTTTTGTTTTATAATTTTTTTTTTTTGTTTTCAATTTCTCTTATCTTCAAGTCTTTGGCTTTAACCTTATCGTAAGATAAACTGGGTGCCGTGCTTCCGCTGAAATCTGACCCTAGGTCCTCTACACCTGTGTGTAGGATCATTTCCTAGGGTTGCTCAGGTACAGCGGTAGCCACCAGCTATCGTCTTTTTTTTTAAGTGGCGATGAGCGCCTTTTTAAGTATTTGATTTTTGCACTTAATCTGATATTTTTTACATAACATGCATGATGTGCATTTATATATTGTAGCCCTACTTTTTTTTAATAGCCAATCAAAAATTGGCCCCTATACTTAAGTTTTACCCATACTTTAACATTGTACTGTGTCGTAAGATATTTAATAATTTCTGCGATTTTTTTTACATATTTTCTTATTTACAAAGAAGGATATAATTATTTTTATAACTTAAAGCTTCTTCGCAAGTTTTTTCGAACACCCTACATAAGTTTGAAATTCGATTTTTTGTGACTTTGACACAAAAACCTAAACTTAAATGGTAAATAAGATACAATTTAACGATACCAAAAAAATCTAAATTCGAAATCCCAGACACTTTGCATATAACTTTAAAATACAACTATACTAGATCAAATATATTTCATTTCTGGATGCTTAAAAACAATAATATTTTTATTTCAAAACAACGGAAAAATGTAAACAAAGATTTGGAACGATTGCCTATTTCAAAAACAGAGATGATTTTAAATTTAATATATAGAAATTGAACGTCTAAAATCATATATTTATTAAAACCGGTGAAAAAATAAACAGTACTTACCCTAGCTGGCCATGGTGGATATCCCCTCACTTTAGCAAATACTAAATCACCGGATTTGTACGAAGTCTTTTTACCACTCATTTTTTAACAAAAAACAGCTTTAAAAACGATTTATATAAAAAATTTAATAACAACGAGTCAAAAATTGCACAACAAACAAAGTAACAAATCGGATGTAGAAATACAATTTATAAAAACTGTCGCCAACGACAACACAGACGCTAAAGAGGGCGCAGTTCAAATTTCGCTTCAATAAACCGTTGCCATTTATAACATAAAAGTTATTATTTCAAAACCAAAACCGTTTGAATGGGCTCACATTTCCCGTCTTGTGAATGCCTGACGTTCAATATTAAGTTTTGAATATTTTAACTGCATAAAAAAACTATTTAGTTAATGTGTTAAATAACTGGATTTACTTATAGTATACATTCACATTTCATTTCTGGTGATGAATAAAAAAAATATGTCAGATTCGTCATGAAATGAACTGAAAGAAAAATTCATTGATTTGTTTATTTATCCGATGAAAGGAGAAAAAATTTTAAATAATGGTCAATATATATTTGTATTAAATTTAAATTGTGATAAACCAGTCTGTCAAATATCTCACCATCGAATATAGCAGTACAATTTTATAAAACTAGCGCTATTTGCAGTACATTTATATAATACTAGCTGAAATACCCGTTCTACGCACGGGAAGGAAATAAATTACAAAATTGATACAAATACAATATTTATAGCGAAATAAACAATATTCTTAATTTGTCACCCATGAGGGGAATTATTAAAAGTACTAATTTGAAACGAAATTTTATTGGCAAGGTCCTGCAAGAACTGGAAAGATTGCTAATATGAAGTTGTCTACACAATAACGTGGATATATATGCATTACTCCCGTTGATCACCATCCATATTTTAACCTTTAGTAACATCCCAAAGATTTAAACGGGAAGAACTCTTATAAATGTTAATAAAAATTATCTGAAAAAGTTTTATTAGACACCTATGTCAACATTTGTCGTAAAGTTTCACAAATTGGTGAAAATATAAGAAGAAAAAAAAACGAAAAAAGAATTTTAAAAGGTTCATTTGCCAAATTCAAGATTTTCATATTTTTTCTTTTGTACGGTAAACCTTATCAATATGCGAGGAGGGATGGTTCCCCAGCACTTTTTTTAGATTTTATTCCCGCACTTTTTAAATATTTAACTTTTTTAAATAAAAAATAATCATATTTTTTACTTCATTGAACTTCAAATCAATTTTTAAAAAAAAATCGTATCAATCCCCTACCCACTACTACAGAAGATTTACGCAAATCCAATCCCCCTCTGACACTTGTACCACGTGGGGGCAGAGTCTATAACAACAGTTTTCGATTCCGCCACATAACTACTCGTATAGGCATACCTTCATATAAAGAAAGGTAGGCCGCATCGATCAAGCCGATTATTAACCCATTTTGGCATATATTTTATAATTTCTTGACACTAATTTTGCCATTTTTATGTTATTTTTACAAATATGATCATATTTTAGTTCATTTGGCAATATTTGATTCATTTGGCGAAAATTTTTATTCATTCGGTGAAATTTTAATTTATTTGGCGATGTTTTTATTAACTTGGCATAGGTTTTATTTATTTGGCGATATTTAGTCATCAGCCAATCAGAAAACTCCTGATTACATAATATTAAAATTTTCCATTGTTTCAATTTTATATTTTACACTAGCTGACATACCCGTTCTACGCACGGGAAGGAAATAAATTACAAAATTGATACAGATACAATATTTATATACAGCGAAATAAACAATATTCTTAATTTGTGACCCATGAGGGGAAACCACAGTATTAAAAGTACTAATTTGAAACGAAATTTTATTGCCAAGGTCCTGCAAGAACTGGAAAGATTGCTAATATGAAGTTGTCTACACAATAACGTGGATATATATGCATTACTCCCGTCACACCATCCATATTTTAACCTTTAGTAACATCCCAAAGATTTAAACAGGAAGAACTCTTATAAATGTTAATAAAAATTATCTGAAAAAGTTTTATTAGACACCTATGTCAACATTTGTCGTTAAGTTTCACAAATTGGTGAAAATATAAGATGAAAAAAAAACGAAAAAGAATTTTAAAAGGTTCATTTGCCAAATTCAAGATTTTCATATATTTTCTTTTGTACGGTAAACCTTATCAATATGCGAGGAGGGATGGTTCCCCAGCACTTTTTTAAGATTTTGTCCACGCACTTTTTAAATATTTAACTTTTTTAAATTAAAAATAAATCATATTTTTTACTTCATTGAACTTCAAATCAATTTTTTTAAAAAAAATCCTATCAATCCCCTATCCACTACTACAGAAGATTTACGCAAACCCAATCCCCCTCTGACACTTGTACCACGTGGGGGCAGAGTCTATAACAACAGTTTTCGATTCCGCCACATAACTACTCGTATAGGCATACCTTCATATAAAGAAAGGTAGGCCGCATCGATCAAGCCGATTATTAACCCATTCCGCCGCTGACCGTTAAGGGAATGTCGCCCTTAACTGCAGGCTATTTCGTTCACATTACTCCCAGGGGAATCGTGTTATGGGCTATAAATGACCTACCATGGTATAGGAAAGTGAGTCACGTCGATCAGGTCGTTTGTTAACCCATTTTACCCTCTGATCTTTATACCGCATGAAGGAAAATGTCACCCTTGGTGATAGGCAGTATACACTTCCACTCCAATAATTCTATGGAAAATCAGCCTTCGTGGATAAATGACATAACATGGAGTAGAGGAAGGTAGGCCGCGTCAATCAGATTGACCATTTATACACTCTCCCTCTGACCTTCCTACCACGTGGGGTCCAAAGTATTCATGAACCAATTATTACGTTACAGAGTGGCTTCTACCTACCAGATCTTGCACTTTTGGTCGTAGCATTTTTCGTTTTGTTTTCTTTTTCACAGTTAAATCCCCCCCGGTGCGACGGGCCGGTTTTTATATTATTTTTACATATATGATCATATTTTAGTTCATTTGGCGATATTTTATTAATTTGGCGAAATGTTTTATTCATTCGGTGAAATTTTAATTTATTTGGCGAAGTTTATTAATTTGGCGACAGTTTTTAGTTATTTGGCGACAGTTTTTAGTTATTTGGCGACATTTTGGCGATATTTAGTCATCAGCCAATCAGAATGCTCCTCGTACGTTACATAATATTAAAAATTTCCATTGTTTAAATTTTATATTTTGCATTGTTACATGTTCTCCATGTTAATCCTATGGAGAAGTTTCGAAAAAGGGGTTTTACAACCCCTTAAATCCGTTCGATCGGAACAAAAATAGCTTACTTTTCCTATTTAAGGTATAAGGAACAAATTTGCCAAATTTCATCTTCATAGGTATACGGGAAGTTGGAGAATTAGTGATGAGTGATGAGTGGGTTTTTCGCATTTATATATATATAGATGAATACATATATTAGAGCAGACGGAATGTCATAAAATTTAAATGAGACAACCAAATATCAGGATTTTTTTTTTATCTTTAATGTTTCCTACATTGATTATGAATAACAAATACAAAAAAAAAAATCCATACAAAGCACAAACTAGTTCATGTACTAAGCTCGTAACTTTCCATGTCAACTAATCAGAAATACATTTTATTTCAGTTTTAATGAAAAATAGGATAAATAACGCCTTGTAATGTAATTTAAATTCATTGTTTCTAAATATATCGTGTTTTGCAGCAATAATGAGGCCTACTATAGCTATTTGAAATAAAAATTGTATTAAAATGCATTGAAAGTGAGTTTTCTGAAAATGTAACACATCCTTGGCGACAAAAACCGGTCTTATTGCCAATCAACTAAATTTTTTCCCTGCCGAAAATGGTAACTTGATTTGGCGAAAAATGGGAGTAGAAATCGGTAGAGTACATTTTAACCAAAAAATTATATATATATAATTGTATATGAATTGTAGACACGGGGCCCAGTTTAAAGTAAGTCATGGTGCCCCTTTGAACCAGATTTTAAGATTTTTTTTAATATCGAGACCAGTTTTGAACCACACTCTTTTTATTAATATCTGCAGCAATGGGATATTTTTTTACTTTTACTTTTTTTTTTTTTTTTTTTACTTTTAAATTAATTTTTTTTTTACTTTTAAATTAAAAAGATTTTTACTTTTAAATTACATTTTTTTTTACTTTTAAATTAATTTTTTTTTACTTTTAAATTAATTTTTTTTTACTTTAATTTTTTTTTTTTTTACTTTTAAATTAATTTTTTTTTACTTTTAAATTAAAAAAATTTTACTTTTAAATTAATTTTTTTTTACTTTTAAATTAAAAAATTTTTTACTTTTAAATGAATTTTTTTTTACTTTTAAATTAATTTTTTTTTAATATTTTTTAGTTACAAATCCGTAGCAAAGCAGTCTCATTTAAATAAAATTAAATTATACATAGATAAAAAAATCAAGGCCAGAAGGGTTTTACGCGAGATGACATTTCAGTAGATTGTATTGATAGGGAATGGTCGCCAACAGAAGGAAGATAAACAAGCTGTTTCGTCTGACGCTGAGGCCCTCCCATCGCCGTATATGCTTTGCTTTATCTTATGATTTTTATACACATGGGCGTCTAATGAAACAAAACTTATGTTAATCGGGTTATTCGTCATTGAGTTGTGTCGAAATACACATCCTACCATGACATTTCTATCCTGATTTCCCATGTAAATTATTTAAAGGCGTTTCCAATTAAAAATCGACTTTCTACTTTTTTTAAAAAGTTTCTTTGTCAACGAGCGGTCAAGCGCGGATCCAGGTGGCGGGTAAAGGGGAAATTCCCCCCCCCCCCCTCCCCCTAACATCTAAGATTTTATTTTCAAAAGTCACTTTAGGCAATGAAAAATTTCGAACTAAGTATTTTTTTGCGAATCGTGATATATATGCATTGCTTAACTCTCTTTAAAACTTCTCAATACTCCCCCCCCCCCGCCCTTAATTTGTTTTCATGATAACAATATAACCGCGTCAAATTTGGTGTTCATGATAATATACTGCATTACCCCCCTAACAATAATCTCTGGATCCGCCCTTGCGCGCGGTTACCAGATAAAAACGCGAGGCTGTGTGCGACGACACCTTCGGCACACCCCTAAGGACGGCCCTGTATGCCCCACACAGAAAATCGGAATTATTTTTAAAACCTTACTAGAACATTAACGAAATTTGAACCAATAGCGCTCATGGTTTAAAAATTCAACTGTTAAATTTTATGGTGGCATGTCTGACAACGAAATTCAGAAGATTCAATTCTTTGTCTGGAATTCAACAATTGTATATAAACATAAAGAACGAAGGGTTAAAATGCGTTAAACAGTAACGCTTGACGACTTTTCTGAAATATTCTGATATCAAGCGACCCGGTCGGGCTGCATATTAACTACCTATACACGAGTAGACGCATTGGAAAATTTCGAGCCTTCTGATTCGTCGGTTTCACTACGTAGCTGTGACGACACACTATTTCTCATCCATTATACTTATATTTCAATTGTTGGTCAAAAACTTCTTTCTTTACTTTTAGCTTTTATTTTTACCGGTCATTTTTCGTCCAAATGTCCGTATTTTCATTTTTATGGAACATTTTTGGTAATGGGTTTATTTAAGTGGAATTGCATTAGATTTTGTAATTTTATACGAGTGTTATTTTTCTGCTGAGCATTTTCTACCTTTTATTATCTGTATGTATATATATAAAAAAAAGAAGAAGAAGAAATTTCCTTATTTATTGAAAAAATTTAAGAATTTACTTTTACATTTCGATTGCAATTGTGTTTATTTATTAATTATTTAGCAATCAATAAACAAACAGATTTATTATCATGAAATCAATTCATTTAACCAATTAAAAAGGAATTTTTATTTGTCATCCAAGAACAAATAAAAATAGATACAAATAATACTAGAATAATATAGATTAATTTCTTACGTATAAAATTAAAGTAAGGAATAGAATTTCAAAATGTATCGTTATGTGTATTGTTATGCATTACGTTAACAGATGGAGTTAACAGATGGCGATTTTGGAATTATGAAGCTAATTTTTTTACATTGCTACGCAGAACAATTAAATTTGGCGAATTCGTTTCTATCTCATTTGAAAATGAGGATGGAAGTTTATCTTCCGAAAATACGGACATTTGGACGAAAAACGTCAGGTAAAAACAAACAAATAAAAGTAAATAAAGGAGTTTTCCATCAACAATGCAAATAAAAATATTATGGATGAGAAAATAATGTGACGTCACAGCTACGTAGTGAAACCGACGAATCAGAAGGCTCGAAATTTTCCAATGCGTCTACTCGTGTATAGGTAGTTAATATGCGGTCGGGCTCGCAACGCTAAGCCAAAAAAGAAGAAATAACGCCAACTCGTCAAAGCAGCCAACAAGAAACGAACGCCCGACGGGACTTAAGCTTATATACGCTGCACAACTTGTAACGTTAAACCGCGTTCGTAAAACTTATTCATGAACCCAAACTACGTTCATAAAAATGAAAAAATAAAAATATTGTTAGAACCGTATCAGTGCAACCTTTAATTTAATACAAGTACATTTTTTTTAATTGAAAATCAAAGGAGATACGGAGTTTTTTAATTTGCGTAAAATTAGTCGATTTGTCACTTTTTAAAATTATGAAAATTTTATACACACATAAAATTGTAACCGAGCTTAGAAAAGAAAGCGCAGCTGTTTTCCGGGAGAAGGCTAGTGAGAGGGTGTGCAGGGTGGATCCTCCTAGTGCAATTGGCTTGTTTTTAGCCAAGGTTTTGAAGATTTTTTTTTATGGGGAGGGGCGCTTAGCGTTTTTTACTTTTCTAAAGTTTCTTGGGGTTCTTTATACTAACCTTAGCTTGGTGATAAAAACTGGTATTGTTGCCCCAATCATACAACTCCACAAAAAATACTAAAAATTTAAAATATCCATGCAACTAGCCTAGAAATGATATTAGTGAAAATTCTCATTCACAGAAGTGAAATGAATTTTGCATACGACATATTCAACCAACAAAATATTAGAAAATAGAATTTGAATATGCACCTCCTCATCCACACAGTTGGTTTGGTTAAATAATGTCGCACTAGAGCTGCACAGTGGGCTATTGGCGACGGTTCGGGGACTATCTCGAAGGAAAGACCCGGGAACACATAGACATTCATTCACACATGCACCTCGTTATTTTAGAACCATGGTCAGATAACGAGGAAAACCTGAACTGGCACCCAACGCCTTCCATAGACGTCGGGACTTTGGATCCTGAACAGATGTATCGTGCACCAGCCCGTATACACGCCGTTAATTTTTGCGGATGTTCTGAACGACATTCTAACATTTTGTAGCGAAGCTGGCAACCCTCCGATCACAAGATCACTACTTTTTTACTTTTCTTTGTCAAGTTAACAAGTCCGACGGAAGATTGAAATGACGCAAGAACAGAGCGAATGGTGCGTCCTTTTATTTTTAAGCAAGACTGTGGAAAATGTCCATCAAATAAACATATTGATGGCATTCTTTCTAACAAGGAAAGCTTAGCTTGGTGGAAGGCTTTCGCTGGAAGCATATTCCTGGCGCAACGGACTTACCCAAACCCCTCTTATACAATTTATAATATGCTTCTCTGCGCCTATTGTACATTTCAAGCATGCCACGGCAGCAAATTCATCATCAAACGGTTAAAATATTAATAGGAAAATCGGTACCAGTTGAAATGTTTGAAAAAAAATCACAAAATCATATGTTTTATTGAAACTTTAAAAAATTATAATAAGGTATTCAATGTTATAATGGGACACTTATAAATTACTTAATTGTACAATTGATGACTTAAATATTTATTGAATTATTTAGTTAAATGGGTGTTTCCTTAGAAAATGTAATTGCAAAAATTAAATTTTTTAAAAAGAAATTTGCTTTGGGAGGGGTTCAGATCCCTTGTGCTATTAGTTAGAATAGGTGCAACTTAAATGGCGTGTGTGTGTGGGGGGGGGGGGGGGGGGCTTGAATACATGAATGCCCAGAATAATAACCA
Organism: Troglohyphantes excavatus; assembly: GCA_963932185.1. NCBI lineage: Eukaryota > Metazoa > Arthropoda > Arachnida > Araneae > Linyphiidae > Troglohyphantes > Troglohyphantes excavatus. The sequence continues at coordinate 9,405,190 of OZ010670.1, read as the reverse complement.
ATATATATATAAATAAACTCTAAAAATCAGTTTTGTTAATTAGGAATTGTGTTTTTAAAAAAATGAACATTTTGCCCTGTACAAAGCTATTTAATCAAAATAGTAAATGGCATCTTTTCTCAAACTTTGGTCGTCAAGTTTTCAGAAATTAACATGATTGAAATAAACACGATATTTTTTATTGCAATGCAAATTATTGTGATTGATGTTTAAAAATAAGGTTTACTTAAAACAATGTAAGAAAAGAAAGATGTGTATATTTAAAAATTCAAAGAACAAGTCAATTATAAAAAATAACAATCCATTATACACAAAAGTCAACTTTAATAGTAATATATATAATATTTACAATACAAATATACCATATACCATTCAAGTATGTTGTCACATGATTTAAAATATAATTCAGTTCATTGTAGCAATGAAAAACATAATTAAATATATATTTACATAATTTTTCAATATTTAATAACAGTGCTCTTTGATTTTACAATACACCTCAACCATTTGAAAAATTGAATTAAGTATTTGGTTAACGCATAACAATGCCCATAAACTTATTGCATACACCTCAACCATTCTAAAATAAGACTATCAACAACGAACAAAGATTTAAAACAAAGAATATTGAAGTACTTTAACAAGGAGATACGTTCAACTTCTATACGCTGCATAAAAATATGTCTGCTAAATGTCTATAATAGCCAGGACATTGAAGTTTCTTTTACAAGAACTTGTTCACAATTCTGATAGCTGCATTTTGGGCTTCCTGGTCTTCGATGATTATCTCCATTATGCCGGATGTTTGGGTTCCCTGGTCTCTGGTTTTTGCCTCTTCTGCAGTGGCCACTTTGACTGCTTCAGTTGGCTGTAAAAATAAATGTTGAAAATTTAAAAAAATTGGGAACAAAATATATGATTTCTAAATTATATTAGGTAAAATCCATTAAACATATGAAAGAGTCAATAAGTACGTATGTTTATTTAACCAGTGACGTAAGAGTAAATATTTTAGGTCCACCTCCCGCAAAGTTAACAAACACAAAAACTTATAGGCTCCAGTAGGTTTTAGTCATCTCCGTTTTGTACAATTGCTCCGGTAACCGATTTTCTAACATTTCAATAAAATGTCAATTTATTTGGCTTTCGGGAAAATAGATAAATATAAAATATTTTTAAGAGTATCGAATGTACATAAAATATTTGATGATAGTGGAGGCGATAGTTTAATTTGCTACTTTTAAAAGTTATTTTGATTTCTTGACAGGATGCACCGCACCTCTTGATTTGGTGAACTTTTGGGACTGATAATTAATGAAATAGTTTAATCCTTGCTGCTGTGGGCCCCATGGTATCATGAGCCTTCTGGCATTGCGAGCCGGTCCGTTACGCCACTTTACACAAAGTTGCAATAGAGCTAAGAATATAGTATTAGCCATAAATTGAAGCAAACATTAAACCGCTGTATTCCTCTCAGTGAACCCCCAGTATTCACAGGAATATACACGATATGTAATCTAATAAAATATCCTATCTTACAAGGTTTTTGCATATTCACCAAGAGAAAAAAAAAGCTTAATGTATTTTCTATAACCATATTAATGCCAATAATTTCCGCGGACACTTAAGATGAAAATATTTTATATGTCTTGTTATTTGCCATGACCAACCATTTTCAAAAAACTTAGCATATTTTCCGGGATATATATTTATCCTTAAATGTATTTATAATTTCACATAGGTAGCAAAATAAACAGTTAAAACCATTGTTTGCGAATAAAATTCACAAAATTAGATAACTAATTTTAACAATATATTTTTAAAAAAACATTTTGCATTTTTCGAAGGCAGTCAGTCTACTAGGATTTTATCTGTCATTTTAACAGTCACTAAAGTATGTTTTGAAAAAAAAATCCCTTGAAAAAACATATAATTTTTACAACTAGCTGGTAAAATCCGTAATTACACAGATAATTCATATAAGTTGGCCGGGGTAAACATACCCTATTCTTTTAGTTAAAACTTTATAAAGTAGAATAAAAAATTTAAAAGTCATATTTACGATTCACAATCATATACGCAACATAAATACAAAGGAAAAAGTAGTCTAATATAAGCTTTAAAAAGTAAAACATTTTATGCAATGTGTCAAAGTTGAGTGTTTTTAACAGTATTCACAATACTACCGTCATAAGTTAAAAGACCCTGGCTTCAATTTTTATTAATTATTTTTTTAGCTTATCCGATTTATTACATTAAAATTCCTTATATGAAATATAGTGGTGGGTTATAGTGAACATTATTTGGGTCCTAACGCCAGTTCGAAGCAATTTTTGATAAAAGAAGGCCCTATATGACAAGCAAATACTAAAAAGGCCATAAATCTTAGTTATGCAAAAAAAAATTAAAAAAAAGTTGTACAAAAATGTAACTATTACCAAAATAATTGTATAATTTTATAAATAATTAAATAAAATAATTTAAGCCAGGGTCTTTCAACTTATGACGGTACTATTGTGAATACTGTTAAAAAAACACTCAACTTTGACATTGCTTAAAATGTTTTGCTTTTTAAAGCTTATGTTAGACTACTTTTAGACAATAAAAGTCTTTTATTAAAGTATCAAAACTTTGATGCAGGTGATTAATCTGGTTTTTCTTACGTTTCCTATAAAGTTTTGCTTTTTTTTAAAGTTAGTGCCTTTTTCTATTTACGGCAGAAACTAAAAAATACTATTTCAATCAAGTGACAGTTTTGTTACCTGATTGCCAGTGTTTTCATTTTCCAAAGTCTCGGGACAATTCTGATTTCCAGTTGTGCAGATGGGTACGAGAGCGCCATCCTCATCAAAGAAGCCTCTGAAAAAGGGGAAAATATGTATAGATACAAAACAATATGATTGAGAAATAATTAGTATTAAACATATATTGATTCATAGTGTTCATTATCGAATTAAAAATTTTATGGAGAATTAATTTAGTAATGTTAACTTCAAGCACGTAGGTTTAGATTTTTCATGGGGGTGGTTCAGTAACACTGAGCTACGGATTCTTTAGGTAGCTTATATCCCCGCATTAGCAAACTCCCCCCCCCCCCTCCATTTTTTTTTTAAACTTATGAATTTTTATTCAAGTAAACAGAAATATGTTGGCATATAAATATCGAAACAGAAAAAGTTAATATTTATTTTTCATGAAATCTTTACCAATATCAGTCATTATAAATAGTTTTAAAATTAGTAAAAATCACTCCCTAATTATAGAGAACAAATTTAAATTTTAAGATTCCTTGTTTAGAATAATATATTACTTTGGTTACAACTTGTTTATACGGCACCGTTTCGCGATATTTTCCCTTTGTCACCGAAATTTAAATCCTATATAATGAAGCATGATGGCGGCATGTTACGCTTAGTTCGAGTTAAAAATACCCTCAAATCATATATAAAATTTTCAAAAAAAAGACCAGATTTTCTCTCATGCAACTCAACAAGAAGTATTATAAGAGAAATTGAAATTTTTCTAGTTTTTTTAAGTATTTTTATTATTTTTACAGTAGTTTTTTTAATATTTTCTTCTTGACTTTCAATGGGAGGGTTCGAGTACCCTAAACCACCCCTTACCTACGTGCCTGGTTAACTGGTTTAAATAGTTTAATTGTTAAACTATATGTGAAAAAATTTGCTACCTATAAGCATTGTACAACAGAAAAGGTTGTTTTGATATTGAAAAAATATACTTTATAGTATAATTTTATTCAGGCATTAAGAATTCTGTTAATTAAATACATTAATAGTTAAAAGAAATTAAGCAATTTTAAATGTTTCTTGAATAAAATAAATTTATAATTCATTCAATAAAATGGACTTCTTTTAGAAAAATTACTTTTTATGGAGTTTAGATGTCACTTTTGAAAAAATATCTAATGATGTAGCAAATGAAAGCTCTTAGAAAAAAAAATTCAGGTAGTAAAATTTTCTTTAGTCTAGTTATTGCTATCTATATAAAATAAACATTAGAAAAATCATACGACACCTCTCTTAATACAAAATTAGGGGGAAAAAATTAAATTAGGATAACAATTATCCAAATGGAGAGTAGGTGACAATATCAAGGATTTGTGATTGTTTCTAATTTTTTAAGTCTTCATTTTTGCGTGAAAGAAAAACATTATTAGATTTAATTGAAAATATATAATTTTTCGAGAATTAGCTATAGACAAACACAGGCCGTAGGCGTAGGAAAGGGTGGGGCTTAGCGAGTATTTATTAAATCATAAAATATTTAATTTAAAATTATCAGTATTTACTAATCAGATAAAATAGGATGTAGTACTTGCTTTGTAAACATTGACGTTTATTAAAAAAAAGTATATTTCTATGCCTTAGATTTTCTAAAAACTCTCAAATTGTATTTTTATTACACAATTTTGCAAACATAACTTTTTTCAGCATGTTATATCCTAATTACATATTTAAAACAAATTTCAAAAGAATTTTTAGAGGCCTCCGTGGCCGAGTGGATTAAGGCGTCAGCTGGGAATCCAAGGGTCCCTGGTTCAAACCTTGCGATAGACTAGACTAAAGAATAGTAAAAAGTAGTAATATTGCGATCGGAGAGTTGCCAACTTCGCTACCAAAATACTAGAATGTCGTCCAGAACATCCACACAAAATTAACGGCGTGTATACGGGACTGGTGCGACGATACATCTGATCGGGGTCCAAAGTCCCGACGTCTATTGAAGGCGTTGGGTGTCAGCTCGGGTGTTGTCCACGTCATGTGACCATGGTTCAAAAACACGAGGCATCGTTCCCGGGCCTTTCCTTCGAGATAGGCCCCGAACCGTCGCCAATAGCCCACTGTGCAGCTCTAGTGCGACGTTAATTAACCAAACCAACCAAAACCAAACCAAAAGAATTTTTAAACAAATATTCTACAATACGGAATTTAAATATAGAAACATAGAATGGTAAACTTACCTTCCATGTCTTTTTAACCAATGTTTTTTCTTCATTCCACGCATATGCTTCCACTTGCCATGATGGTCGCCGTCAGAATCGGACATGTGTCCCCTTCGCATGCTCTCATTGTGTTTCTCTCTTCCACGTCTGCTTTCTTCAATGTCTGTCATGCACCCCCGTCGCATGCCCAAGAAATGCCTTCTTCCGTGGTAACGGATACCTTCGTTGTCAGACAGGCACCGTCCTCGCATTCCCTCGCCGTTAGCAGCCACGAAGAGCTTTCCTTTGCCCTGATGGTGATGGCTCCTTTCAACTCCCGACATGAATCGTCCTTTACCATGGTGCTCGTCATCGGAGTGAGACTTGCAACGTCCTTTACCATGGTGCTCGTCATCGGAGTGAGACTTGCATCGTCCTTTACCATGGTGCTCGTCATCGGAGTGAGACTTGCATCGTCCTCTAGCATGGTGCTCGTCATCGGAGCGAGACTTACATCGTCCCCTCATGCCCTTGAAGTGCTTTCCTTTGCCGTGGTGGTGGTCGCTGTCCTCAGAGTCGAACGAGGATGACGACTGACCTCGCATGCCCTTGAAATGCTTCCTTTTGCCATGGTGCCCTGGAGCCAGCATTGAGCGTCTTTTCATCATGTGCTTGAAGTGTTTTCCTTTGCCATGGTGGCTGTCATTGTCATCAGAGTCTGATGACGACTGCCTTCGCATGCGCATGAAATGCTTCGCTTTCATCATGCGCTTGAAGTGCTTCTTCTTGCAAGGGAGGTCGTTCTCGTTGAACACGGATGGCAACATCATGTGCTTGAAGTGTTTGCGCTTGAGATGGTGGTGGTCATCTTTGTGCATCATGGATCCTTTCTTCCAGTGAAAACGCATGGTTGTGCAGGAAATTCTGAAAATAAGTGGGATTATTTAGTCTCTTAAAAAGGGAAATTTCAAAAATAATAATTATTATTAATATAATTATTTCAAAAGTAATATTATAATAAATTAATTTAAAAATAATAATTATTCAAAAATATAAATATAATGACAATTCTATTTACTAAAGATAATCTATCTACTTTAATTTGATATGTCGTAGCTTGTGAGGTGTTTGTTAGGTTGTGTTAAGAAATGTTTAACAAAGAAAATTTAATCACACCATTTGGGCATTCTCTAAGAAAGAAGTTAAATTCTTGCTTGAATGTCAGCTAATTAAATTGATAAGATGGAGAGTTTTCTTTTGCAAAATAGTAAAATAGAGAACTATTCTTCCACTCAGACTGAAACGCATTTCAGATCTCGTTCAGAATCTTTCAGATTCGAGGAATGTACAACACATGAAATACTAAAACATGTTTTTAACTCAAAATAAAATACACATAGTTTCAAACAATTGATAGGCTTAACACTTTTAACTACAACGACATCGACTAGACGACGAGTCGTTGGTTAGATTTATCAATCGGAATCGAACTCGAGACAAACCAATCATATGTCCCGTATAATGACAAACCTGCACTTCATACAAAGCACAATGCATTATCATTTGCATATTATTAGTTATTTGAACAAAATCTATTTTTGAAACACAATATCTAATTTTACTGTTACATGAGTTATTAAAAAAAATAATTGCAATAAATTTCTACTGTTGTTTTTCCGCACCATATTTTGAGTGTGTTATTTTCTCTAAACGTGCACTTTTTGTCTTAAAATGTTAAGAAAAAAATATTTTATAATTTAATTTGACGATTGAGATACTTTTTTACTATCTTTTAGAGTAATAAATTATATTCAAACAAAATGTTAACTGTTTGAAACTGTTATTATATATGTATATATAAAAATGAAGCTGACAGGGGAATGATATGCATAACCTAGTGTGTTAAAATGCTTTTAAAATATTATAAAAATACTAAAATGTACTAAAATAAATAAAAGCCCAAAATACAGTAATGAATGAAAAAATATTTTTAAAAAAAACTTAGTTTTATATAAGCATTAGTTGATGCATACAATTTCAAGAAAACACTAATTTGTTTAATATTTTAATAAACAGTAAACAGATCATGCCCGTTTTGGAAATTCTACATCATGAACAACGTTTAAACAGCTTAAAACTTTTTATTTAAAATAACATTTAAATTTTTTTACTTAATTTATATTTGATACTAATTTTAATTAAGGTGTTTCATAAACAAAATTAATAAAACATATTTATATTATCAAATAAATGCCTACATAAATGTTTATGATATTTCAACATTCAATATAAAAAAGATTTATATATATATATATATATATATATATATATATATATATATATATATATATATATATATATATATATATATATATATATATATATATATATATATATATATATATATATTAATTCAATTTGAGAATAATTTTATTTTAATATTATATTTAATTAAAAAAATTTATTTAATAAATTAATTTAATTTATTGTTTATTTAATATTATTATATGTGTATAATATAATTTTGTTTCATTGTTAAATAAATATCAAACAGTAATTTATATAAAACGTATTTAACATGCAAAGAAAGTCAATTTTTTTGTAAGTAACGGGCTTTTTTACATGCTTTTATTTAATTTTCCTTTGAAAGTGAGCCGACAATACGATCGAATCTTCTCTAAAATATATAACATTACATTTTACTAAAATAAAATACACAACACATATTTAAGAGAACTCTCCTATACACACAAACTCAAATTTCACTTATTTTCCACAAAAAACGCACACTTACCTTCACTAAGTGAAACAGTAGAATATCTTGCAACAAAACTTCGAACAATAGAACAAACAAGAACCAATTCTGCAGAGAAATAACGCTCCAAAAAATCAACCACCTTCTCTTCAATAATATTCACCTCACAGACGACAAATGTTTATATATGTGGAACAAATGTAAACATGCAGTTGTGCAATCGCCGAGTCCAAAGTTGAGGTTGATGCAAAAGTTGATTCGGCGAACAGCAGTGATTGGCGAGTCCAAAAGTTGATCGTTATTTCACCACCAACTGAAATCAACTCTTTTCAACTCGTGATATCGCGTGATGTTGAAAAGCCAGGTTCGTCCTTGAAGTTGAGAGTATTGTTGCGCAACGTGATTGTGCAATCGCGTTGCCTAGTGAAAGGAAACAGCGAAAATCATCCCGCGATGTCGTGATGATATGCATCATTCTATTCCTTTTTGCGATAAAGCATTCTATTTTTTTTTAAAACTCTACACCTGTATCTTCATATCATGTTTAAGCTTGAATAGTTCGCCTTTTGTTGCCGCGCAACAGATATTGTCTATTGTATGGTAGAATTTGGGACGAAATTTATTAAATTCGGGCCAGTTTTGTTAAATTGCAGAAATTTCTTTGAATTTTTTTATACGCATTATATTTGAGTAGTGAGTTGAGAAACAAATGCATAATTTAAAAAATCAATTAGTTCCATTCACAAGATATTTACCAATATTAAAAATAAAAGCTATTTAGCAGTCATGCAATGCTAATTAGCCATTAAGTTATGCTAATTAGTAATTAGCAATTATTTTTTTAACGAAAAGAAGATTTTCTTTGGATTAATGCATAGATTATTTAATTACTTACAAATGTTATTTTGTGCAAAAGCACGAGAAGCCCCAAAATTATGCATACTGTACTAACAAAATTCCATAAACCGTCCCTGAAAATGAATTAAATTCTTTTGCGTTCAAGTATATTTTTTTTAAACAATTTAAATATGCTTTTCTAAAATTCAAAGTCAAGGAATTCAATCTATATAAAACGGCATACTACACGAGAAATCAGATTTTTAAGCATTTATTATTAGGTAATTTTTAGTCTCTAAAAACACTCACATGCGGCACACCCCTAGTGTAGTCTGTGGAGTGACTTAATCAGGCAGAACTAACCCTCACAAGTAAGCGTATATTTACTGCGTCACGCTATTTTTCATTCTTTTTTACATTCACATCTCCCCCAAGCAGGGCTTCCGTGGGTCCCTGCGCGAATTTAGCCTCGGGGCCCTTTCGTTTGGAATATTGAAGTAAATCGATTCTTTGAAATACACCTTTCTCGCCCTTCCTCCTAAAACAACTAAAAAAAATTATTTAAATTTTATAGTGCTGTTGTGGAGTGTGGAGTGCATTTTTTTAATGAAAAATCTTTGGGCAAATGTCTATTTTTTTAACTATACATCTTTTTTAAAGCTCCACAGCACAAGGTTCAGTGGTATGTCCTAGTAAACACAAATTTAAAAAAAAATGTAATGGAGTTTTACAAAATAGGAATTCATTTTCCTCTAGAGTACTTTTATTGTTTTTTAAACAGGGCATGCGGAACTCCCAAATTGTGCAATAGTTTCTCCTCCACTCCCTTAAAAACTGCGTTTCTTCCATATCGCGCACTGTCACGTTACCCTTCACCCCCCCCCCCCCCTACTCATGTCACGTCACAATACAATACATTTTTGCAGTTAAAAAACAGTCATTAAAACTTTCATTGCGTATTCTACCAAATGTCCCTTGAGAAAGATAGGGATTTCTATAAAAAGTTACTTGTATCAAAGTAATTTCTTCATTTTTTATACAAATTTTGCTGCATAACGCTACCACTAGACCCCCCCCCCCCCCTCAACACAAGAATACGTGACGCAATAAACGAACGAGTCGTCCATAGATCCCCAGTTTTTCCAGTAACGCGTACATTTTAAATTCGAAAACTTACTCTATGTTGAAATATTTTGCAAATGTAAAGCGTTTATAAAAGATACATCTATTAAAATATTGGCTTCAATCTAAAATTATAAAATACAGGTTTTGGAAATATAAAATGAACCATCCGGGAATGAAAACAAGTTCACAATATTTTCCTCGCCGCTTAGAGTGTTTTAACAATATTCAGTGACAAGTTATTATACAGTTGTCAATCACGCTATTTAATAAAAAAAAATGAAAATGAAAAAAACATGAAACATAACACCAGGTACGACTTTTTAACGCCCTCCATAAAAATCTTCAAAAAAAAAATATTCCATATAAAATAAATATATTCAAAAATAAAAAATAATAAAAAATAGAAATATTTTGCAATTTCAGTTGAAGATCACTACATTCTATTTCAATTCAGTATATATGTTATATCTCTAAAACTACTTGATAAATTGGGCATGATGTTCGAATTCCGCCTATCGGCATGTAAATTCCGCCTAAAAAATGTTTTACGTTATGACCATGGCGAGCTATGTGCCATCAACGAAAGAAGCGACCATGTAATATTTTAATCTGGTGTAATGGACATTTTATTTTTTTAAAAGAAAAGAATAGATTTCGTCTTTCGTCTTCAGATAATAAATAAAAACTTTGCTTCGCCTCGCTGCTTATGCCAAGAAGGTACCAGCTGTTTATAAAAACTACTGGAACCCCCTTGGAGCAGTCGTTTGTGGCTTTTCACCCTTTTAAGCAGACGATTTCGGTCCCCGGGCAATGGCACATTGCAGTTCAAAAACAGCAGGTCTCCCTTCTGGAGTAGTTGTTGCTGGCCAATGCAGTTGCAAAATGCTTCAAATTTCCAAGTAGAATGGAAGTTATCTAATCCCCTCACATTGAAAGTGACTCGCTTATCAGTACATATCCAGATGTGTCCTTTCTCATTCACGTTATTGGTATTCCAAACTATGAAAGGCTCGAAGAAGAAGATCAGAAGTGTTTGTGCTGACCCGACGTAGAAGTAAGTTCAATTCTCTTTTCATTAATTCCAAACGAATTGAAACTGCGTTTTCAAAAATTAGGTCACGTACATTTTTTTTTTATTAATCTCAGAAAATTAGGTAAACAATGCAAATCGCGAAAATGTTCAAACTTAAACTTATGAAACAAGTTACAAAATAACAAGAGCAAAATTCTAATTGAAATCAATTTTCATCAAGTAAGTTTTCTAATATTGTAGATGAGACCTTTCCAAACTTTCTATACAATGAGAAGATTTTATCCTTATAATTTGATGACACACTTTTCCTCATGTAAAAATCAATTGGTTTTTTTTGCTAGCTACTGTACATTGAAGACCCATTTTAAAATCGTTATTTACTGTAAACCTCAGGAAAACCGACTGTATCACTTATCTTGGACTTTAGCCTTTTGTCAAAAATAGGCAGCCTCATGTTGTACAACCAAATATCAAATATTTGTGTTACGCAGTATACATTCACTTGTAATTAATTTTTTCCCCAATACTTATATAACAGCGTTTGGATTACAAGATGGGTGTCACCCACTTCGTCCTAGTGTGTGTCCTGTTCTGGGTGGTGGGGGCTCACCAGAGGGTGGACAGGCATGAAGGACACACCCACTACCAGCCGAAGAAGGACGGCTCCAAGAACCTGCTCAAGGACAAGGGATACATCAGGGACTACGAGTAAACATCTCTTTCTGTGAATTCCATTTTAAAATTGAGATCTTTCATGTTTTTCTTATTATTAAATTGGCACGTAAATTTATGGAGAAAATACCTTTTTCTTATTATTGAGATAATAACAGTATTTAAATCACAGTATTAAAAACAGCATCCATTGAATATCAATGGTATGCTTGGTTTGGTTTTATTAATTAACGTCGCACTAGAGCTGCACAGTGGGCTATTGGGGGCGGTTCGTGGCCTATCTCGAAGGAAAGACCCGGGAACGATGCCTCGTATTTTTGAACCATGGTCAGATGACGAGGAAACACCTGAACTGGCACCCAACGCCTTCCATAGACGTCGGGACTTTGGAACCCGATCAGATGTATCGTGCACCAGTCCCGTATACACGCCGTTAATTTTTGCGGATGTTCTGGACGACTTTTCTAGTATTTTGTAGAGAAGCTGGCAGCCCGCCGATCACAAGATTACTACTTTTTACTTTTCTATGTCAAGTCCATCGCCTGGCATCGAACCGGGAACCTTCGTATTCCCAACTGACGCCTTTAGCCGCTCGGCCACGGAGGCCATCAATGGTAAGCTTTAAAATTGTCGTTAACATTTGAATTAATGAAATGGGTATATAAAAAGAGGGTTTGAGCCATCTAGTTTCAAAACCAGATAGATCAATTTTGAGAAATGTATCAAGAGAAACTAAAAACTACTTAATTGCATATTTATGGAATATTTTTTTTACAAATTGGTATTAGGTAGACACAGGTCTTAATCAAATTTTAGCTCTGTTAGAGATAGCCCTATCTAACAAACATAATTTGTCAAAGAATAGGTGAGATTTACAGGTTCTTTTTAGTTTTGCTTCGTTTGATGCGTTGGAGTAATAATTCTGATGGTTTAGCTTATGGAAACTTCAGTGTCGTTGGAATCACATTCTTTCGTTAATCATAGTTTTACATTCGTGAAATGTAGATTTTTAAATTAATTAAACATATTTTCTTTTAGGCACGTCAAAGAAGACTTGCAAGAACTGTATAACAAAGATTTCTCCGACAGCTTAGATGACATGGAGTTAGAAAGTTTCTATTTTCAGTAAGAGGTTACTTTAAGATGAGTTTCTACTTTCCGTAAAAGTTTTATAAAAAGTTATTAGTTTTACTATTGTATCTTAAAACTTAAAATTTTCACATAAAACTTAAAATTTGAAAACGATTCATTTTAATGTGCATATCTTTCAGTAGCAGGCTAAAACAAAAAGTTCCAATGGTAACAATTTCTGTCCAAAGAATAGTAATTTATAAAAATCTATTAATCCTTATTAAATCCTGATTTTGTATTCTATTTTCATATAAAAAAAGGGTTGTTTTGGGAGCAAAATTTCTATGTTGGATTTCTATTGGACTTTCAGGTCACATGACTAAAAAAAAGGGGACCTTTTTACAAAATGTTGACACTTTTTATTATTCCCTCTTTGAAACCGAGTCTTTTTAATTTTTTTTTTCATTTTAATATCTAAACAACAAAAGCAGTTTTGCTTTCATTTTCTTGCATGAAGTGTCTTAAAATAAAAATATTAATTGAAGTCAAAATAACTATGAAAAGATTTTAGTGTTCACGTTTTCTGTTCTCAATCCGCTTTTTTCTTTGATGCTCTGCTTATGAATTAAAATTCTCAACAGTGTAAAATGCTAATTTATTTAAATTTGATAAACAATTTGTTCAATTTGCGATAGCATATTATTAAAGTTGTAAACTGTTTGGTTTTAATAATTTTTGGGTGCAAGTAAGGAAACTCGCGAAAAAATTGACTAAAGGAATTAAACATTAGACTGTTGCTAGTTTCTTAGGCAAGGTACTTTAACTTAATTATTGCTTGTATTAAACTAGTGTGGTCATGAAAAAAAAAATTAATAAATCGAATTTTAATCAACCGATAAATTAGTTTAGAGGAAAAAAACCACAACTGAACTTGATTATGTGGTTCTATAATCAAAATAAAATGTTTCTTGAAATGTTCGCTTCGGAAAAAACGATTCTATGGGAAATCACGTTAGTGAAACTTTTAGGTTAATTATTTACGTAAAGAATGGTTTCGTTAAATATGCACCGATTAAATATTTCGTCAAAATATGATAAAATATTTGTAGTTTCTCCCGAACGATGAAATAGTTTGTTATTTTTGACAAATTACTTCTCATTTTTGACGAAATATTTAATCGAAGCATTTAGCAGGATTCGCTTCGTCATAATGACGTTCTTCAAACATGAGCCTGCATGTTTATCAGTTTGAGTAGGAAGGGTTCAAGAATTGTTTGTGACACAAGCAAATATGATTTTAGCGCCCTTATTTGCCCAAATAACTTTTTAGTACAATTTTGAAACTTGGGTCATAATTTTTTCAGTATTGATATTTCCAAACTTTGTCATCTTAACACATATTAGTTTCACTAAACTACTACAGTCCAATGATTTGGGAAAATCATTGATATGCAGAATCGAGAGTGCTTTTTCATATTTAAAATAATTTTTTTTCTGTAACGTGTAATAACAGGGTAGAAATAATGTAATAAATTAATCTGAAAAAAATCAATTTTAATGTAAAATATAATTTAAATTTAAAAAATACAAATCCGGAAAATGCCAAATGTTCAATACAAATTTACAAATGAAATAATTTATATTTTTTCATTTTTACACAAATTTAGCGCCCTCCGTAATTCGGCGTCCCAAGCGGTTGCTTTTGTCATCTGGTCCGTCCCTATCAAAGTTCTGAAACAGTAAAAATAATGATAGTCCATTCAAACACAAAATTGGTTGAAAGACCTGAATGCGTATTTGTCACTCTATAAAATATGACATTTTATTTTGCTTTTTCTTGCAAAATAATTCTTTCTTCATTCTCTTATTCTTTACGTCAAGTGTTGTCGTAGGAAATGTATACTCTCGTGGTGGTGCCATCTGTTGGGTTAAGTGAACACTATAAGCATTCGGGCAAAATAAATGTTAAATCGAAAATTCAATTCGAAGGTTTATTTCGTAAATTGCAAATCCTACAGGCATAAAATTTCTGTTTTACTTGGTATGTATGAACTATGACATATCCAATTATAAAAATAATGCTTTCTATTTTTCCGATTTAAGTGTGATTTGAAAAATTTGAACCCATGACATTCTCATCGATTTCCACCCACATTAAAATTCAAACTCTCAATACCTCTTCATTTAAAATATTTAAACAATTAAATTAAATATACTTTAAGCATTTTTTCTGCCAGGCAGCAATTTTATTACCAACAACAACAACCATCGATGAAGGCGGAAGGACCTCCGGTCGAGTCGCAAAATGTTTAATTACGATTTCCAATTCCATTTTCTCTTCCGAATTTTTTTTTTTTAATCCTTCTTCAAAAAGCATGTTTCTAATAATCTGAAATACTTAGTATCCTGGACCTTCTCTAACAGATCCCTGTTTTGTTTTCTTTAAAGAAGTGGTGATCAAAAATGCAAGAGTAAATATCTGTTCGAAACCCTTTGGACCCCAAAATAACGACTTGTTATTTTGTTCCCTTTTCTTTAAGTTGAACTAGAACTACATGTTCTTGAACATAACAAACGCTTTTCTTCCGTTAGCTTGGTATCTAATCTTTAAAAGTAATATACAGGGTGCGTTCCATAAATAATGCGACTAAATTCATAAAAAAATATTTATTCGACATATTCGTACAATTAGTTAAAAATCCTCAAAATAGCACCCTCCTGCGTCGATACATTTATGGAGGCGGTGTTTCCAGGCCTGGAAGGCATCCAGAAAGGCCTTCTCAGTGAGGTCCTTTAGAACCAATGTAACATGAGCCTGTATGTTTTCAATCGTGCCCCAATGTTTCCCTTTCAGGGCTCCTTTTAAGCGAGGAACCAAAAAAAAAGTCTGGGGGAGCCAGGTCAGGACTGTAGGGACTCTGGGAAACCAGTGGGGTATGGGTCCTGGCTAGAAAGGAGGGTCGCGCGATGCCGAAGTGACATCAAGGACGCATGGAAACTTCATCACGATAACGCGCCAAGCCACAGCTCCTTCCATGTCAACGATTTTCTGGCCAGGACGCATATCCCACTGGTTCGTCAGTCTGCTACAAGCCTGACCTGGCTCCGCCAGACTTTGTTTTTGTTTCCCCGCTTAAAAGGAGCCCTGAAAGGGAAACATTGGGACACAATTGAAAACATCCAGACTCATGTTACATCGGCTCTAAAGGACCTCCCGGAGAAAGCTTTCCAGGCCTGGAAACACCGCCTCCATAAATGTATCGACGCAGGAGGGTGCTATTTTGAAGATTTTTAACTAATTGTACGAATATGTCCAATATATGATTTTTTATGAATTTGATCGCATTACTTATGGAACGCACCCTCTATCACTTGGGTAGACATATTTTATTAACTCTTTCTGGAAGTCACGAAAATAACGACGTGTTATTTTGTCCCTTCTTTTCTTCAAAATGAAAGAGAACGAGATAATCACCCCTGGGGGGTACGTGACGGTCGGTTTAGGGGTGCACAAAAATAATAACAGTAATGGCGGCAAACATCTAAAATAAATAAAAGTAATTTGTAAAACCTAAAATAAAAGCCTACAAGTCATCAATTTGAGTGGTTTGATTAAATTGGTCAGCTAACCTAAGAACATAGTAATGCCTGACATTTTTTTTTGTATAGCGGGATAAGTGGGGAGGTTTATGAGAAAAGGGGGTGTACTGATAAATTAAAAATTTATCAAGGGGTACGTGAGAGATAAAAAAGTTGAGAACCACTGATCTAGAAGCACTAAGTCTTCTAAAACTTTCTTCAAACTGAAAAATTTCTCACAACTGGTTTTCTTAAACGTTTGACAAATGTCATAAACCACCAAATATAAGTGTGGTATACTGAGATTTAATATTCATGCGTTACTTTTTTTATATTTGGACCGTGTTATGCAACAATGTCTCAACTCACACATTGTTCATTTTGAGAAAACTGGCTTTAAAGCTAACCGCTGAATAGGAAAATCCATACTGCAACAATTTTCTCTACATGTCCAGTGTCACTACTAATTTTTGTTAGCATAGAAAGTGAAACCTTTAGCTTTCCTTTACGTTGAAAACGGCAATTTTTTCTGTTTGTGGGCTGATACATTGTTGCATAACACAGTCCATTTATAACTAACTATCCATCCTCAACGTAAAAAAGAACACGTATTTAAAAAGAACAGGAACGGGATATAACTATTTAATAAAAAGATCATAAATATCAAGCATTTTTTACGAGTGCAAAAGGATGAAACATAAAAGGAATAAATAGCAATGTATGATACCTTTTGTCCTTTGTCAGACTTCACGATCTGGACAACGACATGCGACTGGACGGCCTGGAGCTCCTGGCAGCCATTAATCACGTGATGAACCGAGAGGACGAGATATCCCAGGAGGACCTCATCAACAACCCGCAGGTCAAGGACTCCCTGCAGAACTGGTGGAACGGCAAGTTCCAGGAGGACGCAGGTGAGAACACCACTCCCATTCGTACTCCTAAAAAGAACGGAATCAGGCAATGGCGAAAAAGGAATAAAATTCCAAATTTAAAGGGAAATAAAAGTTTGAGCGAAATCCTCTTTCAATGGTCTATGCCAGTGGTCGGCAAACTAGGTAGTCAACAGAGCCAAATATCAACAGATCAACGATTGAAATTTCTTTTAAGAGACAATTTTTTTAAACTTAAACTATATAAGTAGGTACATTGTTATTAACTTAATTGGGGTATTGGCCTTTGCTAAAAACGTCCTCAATCTGATTGAGGTGCGCTTGCTGAGGTCGCTCGTTCCACTTCTCTCACCCACACTCGTCTTGTTTCCTCTGTCTCCTTTCATTCATTCTCTCTATATACCATCTCAACATATCTTGCTCAATCCTCGACACTACATCTTCTTTCACTCCACAATGTTCCCTAAAACTAACTTAATAAAGATTACTTAAAGTTTTAAGTCTTCTGTTAAACTATAGGTACGTTGAATAAAACTTGATGTCATACTTCTGTTGATGAAATTAAATTGTAAGGTTTCCATAAAATTAAATCATAACAATGACTGACGTGAACAATGGCCTTGCATTCCTTTGAAAGTTTGTATGTTATTGCTTTTAATTTTGGGCCACAAAGTTTCAATCGCACTTTACGCGCGCCCACACACGTGGTATTTTGTGGAAGAGTCACACTCAAGAGGCAAAAGAGCCGCCTGTGGCTCGCGAGCCGCGGTTTGCCGACCACTGGTCTATGCAATTCTACTAAGAACCCTTTGTACTCAAGATGTGACTCTTAGACACCAACTTGACGATCTGTTTCTTTGCTAACTGTTCTTTCTAACTGAACATGCTCTTGAACATAAAAACAGCTTTCCTTCGTTAGCTTGTTCTTTATGTTATTCCATTTAAAAGTATGCTATTAATTGGGTATTATTGGTCAAAAGGGTCAAAGGGAAAAAACAGCAACCAGATGCAACTGTTCCATAAAAAACGCAAATAGCCCTTTGTATTCGAGTGTTGCTTTTCTGGCGACAAAATAACGGCCTATGTTTTGACAGATCTTTAAAAAACAAAACGAATTTAACAGTTATTTTGCATCAACTTGTCACTTGTGTCTACAAATATGATTTTTTTTTTGTCAAAGAGAGAACGTCACATCTTGCGATCTAAATATTTTGTAGCATTAACTTAATTTTAAAATTCATAAAAATACCCTTTTTTACAATATAGTTGTAGTTTTTCCAATGCAAGGATGTACCCAGAAAGATGGAGGGGGGGGGGGATACAATAAAGAACTCCACCTTAATTTTTTTAGTTCAATCATTTGAAAAACTAGACTTATAAAAAAAACTTTTTCCGCTTCTCTCTTTGTGTTGGTTGCATTACATTATACTAGAGCTTTGCAAAGTAGGCTCTTGGCTTCTTGACGACGTTTTGAAAATCTATTCCGAAAGATAGATCCGGGAACACTGTCTCATAAATTTAAGCAGATGACGAGAAGAACATAAAATGCCTATTCTAGTGACTTCAAACTTTTTAATTCACGTTTTCCTCGTTAACTACGAGTCGCAGCGGTATGATGCTTTGATCTTTTTTTTTATGTACTCTGATCCAGGATTCTTGTTGTAGATATGTGATTTTGACAGGACACCGTGTAATAATATATATAAATTCATAGACAATACTAGAGCATATTGCTACTGTTTTATCTGTGGCATGGAAGAAGAAGGACCGATATATAATGTTAAACCAATGCTTCGGGGTGTCAACAACATTCTGGAAATAAAGGTCCCTGATATTTTCCTGATTTCCATGATGGTGTCACCAAAAATTTACCTGATTTTACAATTACATTAAGAAATGTTGCAATACATGCTTTGTATAGAAACAAAGCATCCAAGGTACAATGATCCAATAAATATATTGCATTATAAATAAAAAATTATAAACAATACTTATTGTCAGTTAAAATAATAATTTAATTAATTAATAAATCGCATATTCATTAGCCCCTCGCATGTTGCTTAAAATTCAAGGTCCAACGCAATTTGCTTTTGCTTCTCCCTTCAGCAGTGGTTCACGTTTTTACAAAAATATAACTGAAAATATGCAAATGCGCATAACCATGCTTTTTTTTTTAATTCTTATTCAGAACTAAACGGAAATATTGACAATTAAATTACCCAGAATGGAGGGCATACAAGACTATACTTGCCGTTTAAATGATCCAAATTTGAAAAATTCCCTGATTTTTTATGAAATTTTGAAAAATTCCCTAACTTTTCCCTGATATTTCCATAATTAAAAAATTCCCTGATAATTCCCTGATTTCCCGGTTTTCTAGGTTATGATGCCACCCTATTCTTGTTCCAAGCCACTGATGTATTATTTTTTTTTTCAGAATACATCGACGAGATGTTGAAAGAAGAAGATTTGGACCAAGATGGATTCCTGTCTTATTCGGAATTTGCACTTGCACGACAAAAAGAAAGAAATTAGACAGGGGGAAAATATCGAAAAGTGGAACAGAAAAACATTTTTAAAACAGCATCGAATTGTTGCTGACTGGTGTGTGAAATGTGGAAAGGTTATTTAGGTAGTTTATTTTTTGAATCATGAATTGTTCAAATAGCATAACTTTCGGGAGTATTTGATGGAATAAATAAAAATTTGAAGAACTAGATAAAAAATCTGTCAAAAATATGTTTATGATTTAAATTATATGTGAATATAGAAGATTACCTTTGAACGTAAATTTATCAATTGTAAAAGAAGATTGATTTTCCATAGATGTTTTGTATTTTTTTTAATGCAAGAAGGTATTTTTTGTACAAATATTATTTTTACCGGAAAAAGTATATACACCTATTTCAATAAATATTTATATACTATATCTACGCGTTTAATTTATATAATAATACAATTATTCGCATATATTTAGGACAAAGTATATCTTGTAAAATAAGGCCAAGTTCTAAACAAAAAAACCACAAAAAGTAGTGAGATCTAAATTAAAACCAAGCCCAGTGAGATTGCTGATAGATATTCGGATGTACCTCTGTACCAGAACGGCAAGATGGAAACAGAGAGTTGTAATATTAAATAGAGAGCGCCTTCAATACCAGACTCTCGTAAGGCCGCGGTGTCAACATTGAAAAGAAAAACTCACATCCCGTGGTTATAGCGCTGCCACATTTGGCGTTCAGACATCTGCAGGAGTTTCAAATTTGGCGCACTTTCTTCTCTTTTGGTGATAAGGAGTTCTGTTCGTATTCAACTTTTTAACATATATGTACGTATTTACTTATTTTCAAACAATATGCGATAAATATTTCCTCTTCATTAACGAAACGAAAATATATTATTTGTGTTCAATACTCGAAGAAGCGAAACTCTTTATATTTCTCAGGTTTTATTGTTCAAATTTTCTTATTGAAGTATACAAAATAACAATTGAAAAAACTTCGCTTATGGTAAATTTTTTACATAAAAACGTAATGCAATTATTTCAAAACTACAAAGTAAGAAAAATCTCCTTAATATATCTGTTAAACTCCCTTAAATTGTGCCCCTCGTTCAAAATACAAAATTAAACACAAAATTAAACTATATTACAATACTTCGATCTCGTTCAGTTCTTAAAGTCGCCAAGTAATATTGGCGCATGAATGAATTGGCATTTCCACATATCACGTGGTTTCAATGATGGACACACGGAAATCAGCATTTTTATTCCTCTATTTGTATCATTACTCTATGGATGGAAACCCTCCGATAATGGGGAGACGGATGTTTATATTTCTTCTTTTTACGATCCATTTTCCATAATTGATACTATCCTATCTTATAATTTCTATTTAAGGCTAGACTTGCATCATTCGGGGCCCAAAGCAGAGTATGAATATGGGGGCCCTCCAACAATTAAAGTTTAAAAAAAACTTACAAAAGCAATCAAGTAACGGTTTTAATCGAAAGTGCATAAAGTGCACTTGAGCTGAAACTAGAACAGTACACACTAAAGGCTAAAGGAAAAAAACATGAAATATATAGAGCAAAATAAATGAGTTATTTTATAACATTAAAAGTTTTATTATACTAGGTTAAACAAGATATGTTTTCTAAAGAATTACATCAAGTTTTATTTATAAAAAATGAAGCACATATAAATTTATTTATAAAAAATGAAGCACATATAAATTTATTTATTTAAGATTCGTACGATAAAAATATCAGATGACATTGTTTCGGCATTTTAAAATAGGGTTTCTTTTTACGCTTTTTTCTTTTCAGAGAAACTGCTAATAACATCTTCGAATTCAATACTAAACATGGTATTCTCCAAATTTAAAGGGCCCCCAAAATTTCGGTGCTTTTGTTTACCTGTGTTAAAATCAGGCCTGTGTATAATCCTCATTTATATAATCTACTGACATGGCATTTCAAGTAAAACACTTTTGCCCGTGCTCCGACACAGCCACATATTTTTTTCTTTTAAAAGTTAGTTAGTAGGATTAAATTAATACTAGAGTTATGCATAGAAAATCATTTAAATATAGTTTTAAACCCAAAATATGTGAAAAAAATAAATAAAAGTAAAATTGCAACTCAAAAAAAGTTAAAAGAAAGAAAATAAATGAATTTTAAAAACCTAATCAAAACATAAACCACCGAAGTTGCTGAAAAACCAAAAATACATGCTCAAACATCACCTTTACTACTTCTTGCAAATATGTAGAAATTTCACTAGCATTAATTATTCCATTAAGTAATTAGAATAACTCAAGTTAAATATAATTGATTTTTTATTAATAAATTAATTTCCAAAAATACGATATTTAATCCCTAAATTTTATTTAGTGTCAAAATAATATTTGATGTCTACTATTTATTCAGAAAGTGGTGCACACTTGCTCTAACTTTTAATTTGGTGGTCTGTAGCCATATAAAGATTGAGAAAAGGCGTGTCTAAAAAAATAAGTTTTGAATATGAGCAGTTTAATAATTTAGGATTTTAACAGCTCTATGAGATACCGTAACTTAGACCCTCGGGGGTTACTTGAACCCAAAACAAAAAAAAGAATGTTATTTATTACTCCCGGGTCTGTTGTCGTAAAAATATAAACGTGATTCATTATCTCTCCAACAATCACGTCTATACTCGGGGACAACCTAAGTTGAACCTAAAGCGGAAGCTATGATATGTATAAATATTCAATTGCTTTAGGCTCAACTTAGGTTGTCCCCGAGTGTTAGTAGACCCAGGAGGGGTTTAAAATATTTTTTGTTTTGTTTTGGGTTCAAGTAACCCCAAGTTACGGCACGTCTTTTGTTTAATGATTTTCTATTATATCTAAAGGAGATGCGGACTCCTTGCTTAAGAATAATGTCAAATAGCTCACAGACATAACTAAGCAAGACGAATCAAGACATGTATATGAGGGTCGGATTTACATGCATAGCCCTATCTACAAATAACAAAACGTTACAAGATAAACCAAATTTATCACCTGCATCAAAATTTTAGCAATTTAAAAAGCTTTATTGTCTAGCAGTAGTTGTTACATGTACAAAATTTTATTTTGGTGATAGTTATATTTTCTTTTACAATGTTTTCTGTCTACAACTCATCATGGATATAGGGCGTTTTTCATATTCACTTGCCACATAAGGTAATCTTTTATAAGAAACCGTCTCAAATTGGAGTTAGGGTTCATATAAATCTTACTATAACTCACCATTATATTTGCTTTAGATATTTTTAACGTCATAAAAAGGTGTGTTTGTGAAGACAAATCGGAGATGATAACAAAAATGTATTTTAAGGACAATTAAGTTAGTTTTTTTTTAATTATGAGAGCAGTGTAGATAAAGGAAATAAACGAGTAATTCCGATCCCCCCAAATGTATGAAAACCGGACCCATTCTCAAAAGCTTCTCTCATCCCTGACTCATCTCGTTCAACCCCAATTTCCAGCCCATCTTCAACAGAATATCCCCATCTTTTCCCCCCATCCACACCCCATTCTCTCCCATCAACGCAGTTAACTCGGCCAAGAATCGGGAGTTCCCGAGCCAAAGAAAACAGGAGAAGAACACAGGGGGAGGGAATCTCCGGGAAAAACTTTCTTTTTGAGCAATAACCACCAAGTTTCGGGAGAGGCAATCAGGTTCCCGTGATTAGGTTCCTGGATTTCCTGCCCTCCCTCGTACGCATTTTCCCGTTTTCCCGGAGTTCCTGCTCTTAACGATGTTTGCGACAACAAGAATCATCTTTGGCGGAAAATCCGGGAGTGGAGGGAGGTTATTACAGGATGTTAGTTTGACCAGAGGTCATTGAGGAATGGATGGGGTTTCGGTTGTGATGGAATTGGTTAGAATAGAGTTACTCTAAGCTATATATAAATGTTTTATTTAAAATTATTTTCTATTATTGTAAAAGTGTCTGCGGATCGTAAAACAACTATTTTCCATACGTATAAAAGGATGAACATTTATATATACAAGTACTATTCATACTCAAGATGTGTATCTGAAGCTCAGATTTGTAAAATTTCGTTTAGTTTTATTAGATGATTTTAACAATTTCAGAAACATTTCAAAAAGTAACATCTTAACTATTTCCAAGATCTAGAATATGTATTTGTAGCTTTGTTGGTAGCCCACGGGACTTCGGAACAATAGGTTGTGGGTTAGAGAATCCGATTGAGGGCCACTCAATTTTTAAAAATAATCATAAATATTCATTTTCGTAGAGTTAGGAGCTGCATAAAGATTTACTATTCCTCGCAATTTTTCAAACAACTTCACTTTTCCCCTAAAAAATGCTCTATAATATAAATTATTTTAAACTATTAAGGTTCAATACCTAAAAGTTTGTGAAATTTTAAAAATAATTTAAGATATAAAAAACTGTTTGGTTTTCATTAGCAAATTGAGTCGTACTCTCTGTAATATGTAAACGAATTTAAACAGTAACACTTACATTTTCAAGTTTTGCGTCTCCTCTTAGATTTTATGTTTTTTGGATCCACCACCTTCGAGCATGGATCCTTTGTAGTAGAGGAGTCATGAAGTCACTCTCGCTAACATCAAAGTGTAGCCAACATGTATGGGCTCAGACAGGTGGTTAATTACGTCATTCCATTCATAAATTTTTACTGTTACACATTTCCCAATTCATCAGCCAATCGCGAGTATTTTTTAATTCATAATTTTGAAAAGAAGTCACGTGTCTGAGGCCATTCGGTCTGAGATGTTGGTTTCACGATTATGATGACATATTCGCTCTACTACAGTCCATTCATTCTCGAAGTTCCCAACAGAGATTGCTGTTGGCAATACACCAAAGTGTTGGCAGATTGGCTTTAACATATTTAAAGATCATTTAACTGACTAAATAGAACAACAAACTCAGATTTCTGTGAATTCAATTATAATTTGTGATTACCAGCTGTTAGGCCCTGCGTTGCTTGGGAACCCGTAGCGAGAAATGTAAGTGGTCCCTGCTAGGATTCAAATCTGCTTGCTATTGTTCTGAAATTCCCCGAGCTACCAACTAAGCTACAAAGACACACTCGAGCTAGATTTCGGAGATATTTTGTAAAGGTGTTTATTTATGAAAAAATTCTGTTAAACGCATTTTTTAAATAAACCTTCACAATTTATGAGATGAGCGTAAGATTCGTCACTCCTCCGAGAAATTATCTTTCTTTTGAAACTTGTTAATTTAATATTTATTAAGATTCGCCGCATGTAAGATGCATCAAAGGAATATACTATAGAGATAGTATGTATGATAACACGTCATAGCATTACAATACTTATATTTCGGGATTACTAAGAAGGGCTATAAATTGGCACTATGGAAGATATCGGAAAAACGTTAATGCGAGGTGTAGTTAATGCACGAGTCAGTGTGTTACACATCCTATAATGAGTCCATCTACTTTTCAAAAGGAAATTCCATACAATGGAATATTCCAATTCCAATTTTATGCAATTCCGGGAGCGAGGCATCTACCCACTCTCTGTTCATAAAAGAGGCTTCTTGCAATCAAATACGGGATTCCCGTACACAAAACGACGCCCCAGGGCAACTATCCATCTCTGTAGGGGGGCGTTTATTTATTACGGCGTAAGTACTTAAGTATGGGACACATGTGACTTGTTTTTAAGTTTGCAGATATTTTTTTCACATATGTGTGCATAACATATGAACATGGTCAAACGTTTAATTTTAATGAAATTTACACAAAAGTAAAAAATTTCTATTTTTTTATATAAATCAAAAATATATTTCTGGAAAAAAATAATTGCGATTTTATAAACAAAAAAATATATTCTACAAACTGTCTGTACAGATTTATTTTGTTTGCACAAACATCTTTTTTAAAAAAATTGAAAAAAGTAACTAATTTGATGACACTATTTCTAAATAATTACTAAAATAATGCAGTCTATATATTACTAATCCATTAAGACAAATTAAAGTAATACATTTGGAAATACTCTGTAGAAAATATGGAAAAGAGATCTGAACTTATAGCCATATAAACTTGATAAAACATAATAAAAATCTTCACTTACAAAAATGAGTTCAAAGTTACATATTCTGCCAATTTAGTACCAAAGCATAATATTATTTCGCAAAAAATAATTAGTTGTACTTAACGTAGAAATATAATTTTAGTGTCGTTATATTCAAAATAAAATTAACTATTTTTAAAGCAATAAAATATGTTTATCTATTTTTGATGATTCTGTATCCCATACTCACAAAGGTATAAAATTAAGATTATTCTTTTCATTATTAATCCCGTGTGAAATACAGAGTAAAGAAAGTATTGGTTTCGGGTCAAAAATTCAAAAGGGCGCTTTTGGTGTTTACACATTTTGAGACCCTCAGTTAAGGAAAAAAAACATGGCTACGTTGGAGCATTTGCTAGAAGGATATTAAAAAACAAAACTCCTCGCCAAAAGTACTTTCAGAAATAACACTCTTATTTTTGAGTATTCAGCGATCATCAAGACTACTTTCATTCATTTTGGCAATAGTTTCGCCATTGAATCACTTTATTTTTGACGAAACAATAATCTTCATATTTTAAACGAAAGTAATTTACTCCCATTCCACTTCAGTGGCATCAGCTCATTTTGGTTCTTTCTTATGTGTATACTTAGCAAAAGATCTTCTTCAGCACGGACGATAGCACGACAGATTTCGAACCAAGACATCCCTGGTCCGAGTAGAGCCGTCGATATTTATTTAAAATCGTGCTAATTTTTGATAAAATAAATTTCGTAAAAAAAAAAAACCCGATAAAATTAATTTCCTCGGTTTGTCGAAATATTTTAATCGGATTATATAGCAAGCGTCTGTTTCGTTAAAAACGCCGAAAGTTTCATGAAAACTGAGCATGCATTTTTAACAATGAAGGGCATTTAAGTTGATAAATCATATTCTAGCTCTAGTGTGCATGACATTATTTTAACTAACCAACCAAACTTCGTTTATCAAACCGCAATTCGTGAAGAAATTGTTTCCATAGATAATTTTTACCAGTTCGTAATATATGCTCAGCCCCTCCCGCTGCACAACCGAGATATGGAATATGCATAATAAATGAACGCAGGGGCGCAGCGGGGAGGAGGGGTAACAGCCCCATCATTATGAGGCCGTTCTTCGTTCGCTGTCTCCTTGGGGCGTACCCGAGCCCCAAACTCCTGAAATGTTTACTTAAGCCCTGTCGCAGGGGCGCCCGGGGAATCGTGTTAAGACTTCACAAAAGATTGCGTAAGTTGCACCGTCTCCTGTTTTGAATATTAATTCGGAAAGGGGGGTTTGAGTGGCTTAGGGGGTCTGGAGGGGATATGCGACGATTAGTTATCGATTAGGTTGCATTGAAGAGGTTGTTTTGGCTTGAGGTGTTGTCCAATAGAAACACATTAAACCGATAGTAATTGTAAACGATTCACCCTCAAGGAGAGGGTTTTGACAGAATTAACCCTTTGGGGTCGAGTAGCGACTCTCAATCGCTAAAATAACGACCTGTTCTTTTGTTCCTTGTTCTACAAATTGAACGAGGTATGCATATCTTAAACATAATAAAAATATTTTCTTTCGTTCTTTATCTAACTCTATTTAGAAGTATGACACTCACTTGGGTATACACATATTTTATTAGCTCTTCATACTCGAGAGTCGCCTTTAAATCCCCAAAATAACGACATGTTATTTTTTCCATGGACAGGCGTTTACGTCAGGCGTTTTAAGGCGTTTAACGTCAAATCCAACGATTTTACGTTTGCTAAGGTTAGAACGTGTTAATTGCTCATGTTTCGCCAGTTTTTCTCATAATACTTATAATTTTAAATTGCATAACAATTCTGTTTATTACATTTCTGTTTTCGAATTTAAAACATTGGAGTTACTTAAAAAAATAATTATCATAAAATAATAATAATTAAAGCTTTTAAAAGACATGTGTTGGGAATGTCATTTAAACTCGCTCGCAATAAAAATAAATTTAGATCTATGTCGGATACTCTTACTAAAGATTCTAGTTCTGTTGTTTTTAAAACGCTCTCTATACAGATAAATAGATACGTTTTAATTAATAGCATTTGAAAAAATTTTGAATGTCATCCCAACTAAAAAGAATTAAAAAACTTATTTATTTATTTAAAACTGACACATGTGTTTAAAATGCACTTAACTTTCTTGCATAAAAAAGACAACTTTACAAATATGATATTCGGTTCGCTTCTTGCAACTTTTCTTTTTATAAAAATTTTATTTGAAAATTAATAATAATTAACTTTAATTGTAAGCATGATTATTTGTTGATCAAGTGGCAAGTGGACTAAAGAGGTAATTCTTTTTCAAAAAGTAAGTTATTGTCATGGAGGAAGGAGTAACTCTTTTTTTTTACACTAGGAGCAGCACTGTAGAAGCCTTATAAACAGAGATACTATAGTGTCATGAAGAAGGTATGTGACCACAACACAGTGCAAAATGAAAACTTTAAAAGCAAATATTTCAAAACTTTTTTTGTGTGTTTCATACCTCCTTCCTCCTTTTATACCTTTAATGATATCCCGTGGAATGCTATTTTTTCACATTGAACCCTTTGCTGACTTCCGCCACCGTTCGAGACTCGAACTTAACCGCTATAGCAATCGATTAGACGAAACAGATTCTTGACAACTCCCCTGTCTCTTTAGAAGGAAGAAAACATTCTTTTGGAATAAATCCTGGTTCCATCACACCCCTTTTCTGTCACCCCTGGGGGTCTGGCTGGTGAAAGAGGGATGAAGGAGATGGGGGGGGGGAGGGAGAGTGATGATGATGCCCCGGAGTCGTACCAGTCGAAAGGGGAGGGGGTGGAAATGGTACATTATTTCAATTACCGCTTCATTTCGGACCAAATTGCGATACGGATCAATTGGGCGTGAATGTGAGGGGGGGCTTATGTATGACTCTTCGCCCCCCCCCCCAACTATCCCCGGGGGGTATGCGTACACCCAAGAGGGGGGAGGGGAGTTCCTATTTCTCTCTCTGTCTGATTTCATCAGTAATGGAAAACTTGGCGCACATTTGCCGTGTTGGCGGATTTGAGTGTGTTTGTGAATCGAAATATCCATGTAATTATACGGGGGCTGTTGAAATTGAACCTTTCCCTTCCCCCGCCCACTCCTCTACAACGTGTAGGGGGTAGAGCGTTGTTGGATCATAATGACATGATATTTGGACGACAGAATTTAAATCGTATTCTAGATACTTATTTTAACGGTGTAATACTAGAGAAAAGGTATTTCCCAAAAATAAGCCTTATGTAACCCATGCAAATACACATCCAATACAATATCGGCTTAGAAATAAAAACCACGTATGTTTCAACAACAGATTTAGCAGCCGTTATGAAAACTGGTTGCCTGGAAACATACATACGTGATTTATTTCTTTTTAGTGCACCATCAAGGTCATTCACATTTAGAAGTGAATCGTCTGTATTTCGTTCCCAAACAATTTTCGAAACGCTAAATCTGTTTCAGCGCTAAATCTGTGTGTTTACTTCTAAGCTGACGATAAGAGGAAAAAAAGGCGATGCATAAACAGGAGTTTCAGAATCACTGAGGCACAATGTCGACCTTCAAAGACATGACATTCCAGTGGCGGGAAAATATAAACCGACTTAAAAAAAATAATATCGAGTGAATAATCTAAAGCAGTGGTTCCCAAATGGCTGTCCGCGAGTCCATGCCAGGAGGTCCACGGGATCTAAAAAAAAATGTTTAAAATGCATTGAACTTTTGCCCTAAACGACTTTTCTGAAAAAGCTTTTGTTTTTTAAAGATGATGAACTAATTGAATTTTGGTTAACTGTCTAAAGTGACCAAAAACAACTAACCGGGAAAACTTTAGTTATTTGAATCCTTGCTACACAACTTATAGGTGTGAACAAGAATTCTCTGCTTACTTTACACGAAAAACAGATATCGTAACAGACAATATTCACTTTGATTGAAGAGTGTAAATATAATGCCTTCAGCCAAATTCAGACATAAGCATATATGAAACTATAATAAGCACGTATGAAAACGAGAGAGATTATGAACTCAAAAAATCCCATACAGTTAAAAAATCAGTGCAGTAACTAACTTAAGTGACTCTTACAATACAACGTTTTCATAAATTTTAAATGTATGCGTAAGAGACTAAAAGTGATTAAACTTCTGTTAGTAATGTTACATTTTATATATATTTGTTGTAACCACATAAATACTTTGTACAAAACTGTAAAATGAAAAGAAATAAAAAAAAATCAGATTTTTTTTCTACCTTTTAGTTTTTTATTAAACATTATTAAAACGCACACATGCACAGTAAACGGAGAGGGGGAGGGGGGGGGGTACTTCTATGAGCATATATGAAAAAGGGGTGGTCCCCGGTTCCGTTTTACTTTTAGCTAGGGGTCCACGTTTTAATGTTAATTGGGATCCCAAGTGTCTATTATCCATGCTTATTACATCGTAACGATCACTAGAGATAATCTATAAAGTACTAGTATCTATCTACAGAGACATCAATATCATCTACGCCCTACAGAGAGAGTAAGGAAAAGAGATAAGAACGGGAAAGATAGGGTGATATAAAAGCATAATGAAAGAGAGAATAAGAGATCGAATGATAAAGAATGCAATAGAGAAACTTAAAGACAAAGAAAGGGACGGAGAGTCAGAGAGAGAGAAAGAAAATAAGAGATAAAATGGGAGAAAAAGAAATTGAATGAAAATGAGAAAGAGAGAATAAAGATAGAAAGAAATATATGAGAGAATAAAAAATGAAAGATATAATAAGAGAGAAAATTATAAAGAAAGAAACTGAGAGAGAGAATGAAAGATAGAGAGGATGAGATACAGAGAATAAGAGAGAGAGAATAACAGAATGGGAATTAGATATAAAAAATGAAAGAATGAGAAACGGAATAAGAAAGAAAATGAAAAAATATAGTAAGTGAGATAATGATAGAAAGAAAGATAGAGATAATGAAAGAAAAGGAAGGAAAAAAGAGTAACAAAATATTGAGAAAAGAAAGCAGAGAGAGAAAGAACTGAAATAAATCCTTTAATTTACTATTTTATTACTTTTTAACTTTATTATAGTTCATCATTCTTTCCAATATGCTTTGTACAAATATGTTCTAAACATTGATAAACATTAATATCCGAATTGTATTTGGCGACCTTTCCTTCACGATTGGCGATTTCAAACTCACCGAATTGGCACCCCTGTTCATCACATCATTCCGGGGGGAGGGGTTGGAGAGAGAGAGGCAGAGGGGGGGTCTTTTCGCATCTGGGGCTCTCATGAATATCCATGAGCTCGGTAATGGACTCTGCAGAAGCCGACACCTCAACTCAACTCGGTTCCCTCCCTCCCCCCACCCCCTAATTGCGTTGCTTCTGACATCCACTCAACATGCAAAGTGAGACGCGCAGGGGAGAAACGCCCCTGCCGATGTTTATAGTTTGCAAGGACGATTCTCTGGCCCCCCCCCCCTTCCTAACTAGGGAAAAAATAAATTTCGATATCGAAGAATATGTACAGCGAGGGTTCTGTGTAGTGCCGATACACGACGGAACCGTTGCACCGTTTCCTCTCTTGTTTACTTTTTGGTTCTTTTCGCTCTTGGGAGTGGGACAGAAAGAAATGTGAGTTTTTTGGAAAATGCCACCAATGGCTGCTGGTTTGGAAGTTTTCAAATCGCCAAAAAAAAGCCAAAGTAATGATAAAACGTTCACTGCCCTACCGGTAGGACACATTGTATAGCCGGCAGGCCTCAACCTTTACGAAATGATAAAGATTTTTTCTTCCTTTCTTCGGACACCATCGTTATACTCCATCAGAAACTTTACTACCATCTACCATCGTAATAACTCATAGATCCTTAAAGACTGCAGATTAAAAAAATTATCTATTTTGAGGGCGTAGGAAAATACAGTAGAACTCCAATTATTCGGATCAATTTGGATCAAATCCCATCCGGATAATTTTATAATTCATATGAAACAAATGTTATTTCTTAATAAAAAACGAATTTTGTTTTATTTTGTAATGTAATTTAATAACTATTAAAATCATTCACAGATAAAAAAAAAACTGTGGAAGAAAAATGTGGATTTTACTTATTTTTTTCCTCAAAGAGATCCGGAGACGGTTAATTAGTGATTTGCTTTGTTCGATCCGGATAACAGAAGTTCGGATAATTGGAGTTATATTGTAATAAACTAGCAAAACGCAACAGCGATGAGTTTTCGGTTCATTAGATTTACAGATTGGTGATAATGCGAGATCTATCTCGAACGTAAGACCAATGAACACTTCCTCGTAATTTTTTTTAGTTCTTGTTTATGCTGGATTGGCTATGGCAGCTTAACATTGCATTGCTATTTGGTTGATTAAATTAATGTTGCACTACACTGCACAATTCTACAAAAGAGGGGCCCTAATTGTTTTTCTCTTGAAATCTTCAAATGTCATATGGACTTGAAACTTGGCATACTTACCTAATAATAGTTTCGTAATGTATTCTAATAACAATAAGGTTAATTTTATATTGAAAAATTAGACATTTTCAAATTTTAATTACTTCTAATATAAGAGCGCTTTCTGGGAGGACAACTTCACAGATATAAGTACGAATTTACATTAACTTCACAACACTCTTAGAAATAACACTCTCATTTTTGAGGTTACTGCGATCATCAAGGCTACTTTCGTCATATTTGACAATAGTTTCGTCATTTAATTACGTAATTCTTGACGAAACAAGAATCTTAAAATTTTTAACAAAAGGAATTTACTCGGTTTTCTTTACGGCCCATGTCAGAAGACCCTTCACAAACAAAATGTGTTACAAACTCACAAACGAGCGAAAAACCGCCAAACCGGATACCACCAGAATACCGTCGCCTTTTCGTTTCATCTTTTCGCGCCCCTTTTGTGTTCCTGTGGGGGGCGCCCCTGAGCTCAGATCCCCTTCCTCACGCCCCACCATTGCCATTTGCATTTTTGCAACGGCACAGCACGCGCGGGGTGCACAACACGCTTTCTTCGGAGGCGACGAGAAACTTTTTAAGGACATCATTGCTGCAGGGGCGTAAGCTTCTTTGCCCCCCTCCCCCCTCTTTAAGAAGGGGCATCTAGAGCAATGTGCATCCCCCCCCCCTCCCTCTTTCCCGTCTCTGTTAAGAAGGAAGATCTTTTAAATATTTTCATGTCAATCCGCAAGCGCGAATATTCGGAAATAGTTTTAAGAAGGCGAACGAATACTCTGCTTCTCCTTGGAGCACCGAGCGGTGCTGCTGGATTTGGCTGGGTATCGCTCGTTTGGAGATTTTCTTAATAGCCTGGATTAAAAAGTTATGGATTTTCATTTTATTTTTAAAGTATAAACATATTTTTAATGTCAATTACCGTCAAAGGGGACAACTTTGTCAACCGCCCAGCCAAGTTATTGAACCAACCAATAGAGGTTTGGATGTTTGATTAGTTGAGAAACATGGCAGGGCGGTTAAAAAAGTTGCCCCACTATGGCAAAGTTTTTCCGGTTGAAGGTAAACAAATTAAATGATTAATTAATCAAAGGATTTTTTTGAGTTTGGTGTATTGTTACAAGTTTAGAAACTTGTAACAATGCAAATATATAGGGTGGTCAAAACTTGTTGGGCTATGGTCATTGTTTGACTACCATCTTTAGTTATATTTGCATAACAAAATATTACTTTTACCCAGCTGCATCACTTGTATTTTTAACAAGTCACTTAGCTTTAGTAACAACCAACAAAGCAGTTAAAGCCTAGCGAAAAGAATGGTTTATTGGTTAAATAGCCAAACAATGACCATTGCATTGGTGTATGATAAATATTTATGAGTGAAGTAGAAGTCTGGTTAGTTTTTGGTTGATTGGTTTGGTTAAATTAACGTTGCACTAGAGCTGCACAGTGGGCTATTAGCGACGGTTCGGGGTCTATCTCGAAGGAAAGACCCGGGAACACATACACATTCACACACAGATTCATACATGCACCTCGTTATTTTAGAACCATGATCAGATGACGAGGAAGCACCTGAACTGGCACCCAACGCCTTCAATAGACGTCGGGACTTTGGATCCCGATCAGATTTATCGTGCACCAGTCCCGTATACACGTCATTATTTTTTTTTGTGGATGTTCTGGACGACATTCTAGTATTTTGGTAGCGAAGTTGGCAACCCTCCGATCGCAATATCACTATTTTTTACTATTCTTTAGTCTAGTCTATCGCAATTTTTTGAACTGGGGACCCTTGGATTCCCTGCTGACGCCTAATCCACACGGCCACGCAGGCCTTTTATTTCGAAGGAAAGACACGGGAACTATGCCTCGTATTTTAGAACCATGATCATATGACGAGGAAGCAGCTGAACTGGCACCCAATGCCTTCAATAGACGTCGGGACTTTGGACCCCGATCAGATTTATCGTGCACCAATCCCATATACACACCGATAATTTTTGTGGATGTGCTGGACGACTTTACTAGTATTTTTGTTACGAAACTGGCAACCCTCTGATCACAAGGTCACTACTTTTTTACTTTTCTTTGTCAAGTCCATCGCACGGGTTCGAACCACCAATCCTCGGATTAGTAGCTGAACGCCTTAACCGCTCGGCCACGGAGGCCTCAAGTAAAAGTCTGGAGTACAGTGGAAATCAACTTTAACCCTTACAGTCCCACGTTGTTTTTTGAATTTTTTTCCAACATCTTTTAAAGATGAAATGGATATATGCGTGTTGAACAGAACCGGTGGACCTTGTGTTCGCGACTGGACTTTTGAGGAATACGAGAGAAGTTGAGATAAGGGGAGAGCGAGTAGAAGGGGGAGATTGAAAGTGCCAGCGGGTCTCAGTGGCCTAGAGTGTTACTTTCAAAGTTAATAACAATATAAATGTTCTCTACTTTTTTAATCTTTACTTAAAATATTTTTTTAAAATTTAACTTTCTTAGCCCTTTGGATTTGAGTGGCGACTTTCAGTTATCGAAATAACTACCTGTTCTTTTGTTCCTTGTTCTTCAAATTAAACGCGAACTGCATGCCCAGCAAAAAAAGTCAGCATGAAACCTTCATCAAAATTGTCAAATTTAAGGTTTTTTGAAGGTTTTATAAAGGTTATTGAAACAAAAAATTGCAGGTTTTTTTTTTGAAGTTTTTATTTTTCCTGCATAAAACCTTTAAAATATCTGCATTTTCTCTTTATGATAAAAATTGAAGGATTTTTGCAGGTTTTTATACAGGTTTATTGTAGTTTTTATGAAGAACATTGAAACAAAAACCTTTAATTTTATAGATCTTCAAAACAACTGCAGTTTTCCTGGATAAAACCTCCAATTTCAAAATTTCGATGAAGGTTTTATGCTGACTTTTTTTTGCTGGGAAAGCGTCTATCGTACTTGACTGTGGCGTGACATAGAGAGGGGGATTTCAGTGGTTGAGTGACTTGGCAAAACTTCGTTAAAAATGCTTAAATGTATCTCCCAAACTTTAACGTAGGTCAATTTAAGGGAAATTACAATCTTTCTAGTGGAATGTTTAGTAAAATACCCAAACTGTATCATAACGTGATATGGGATAGGCCAGTGGTCGGCAAACCGCGGCTCGAGAGCCACATGCGGCTCTTTGGTCTGTTGAGTGTGGTTCTTCCACAAATTACCACGTGCGGACGGGCGCGTTGAAACTTCGTGGCAAAAATTAAAAACAACAACATACAAACTTGACTTACCCAAACTTTCCAATGAGATGCAAGGCAATTGTTCACATTAGTGTTTGTCAGTTATTGTTATGATTGATAAAGGTATGTTAAGATAGTTTGGACAAATAGAGAGGATGAACGAAAGGAGATAGACCAAATACAAGACCAGTGTGGATGGAAGAGTTGGAAGGGGTTGATCTCAGCGAATGCACCTCAATCAGATTGAGGATGATTTTAGCAAAGGCCAGCTTAGCAATACTCTAATTAAGTTAATAACAATGTACCTACGTATAAAGTTTAAGTTTAAAAAATGTGGCTCTCAAAAGAAATTTCAATCGTTGTTCTGTTGATATTTGGCTCCCAAAAGAAATTTCAATCGTTGTTCTGTTGACTAATAAGTTCGCCGACCACTGGGATAGGCTAATTTGAGTGGGTGTACAAAAGGATGAAAATTAGAGTAGCGTTATAAATTAACCCCCTCTAGCGAATCGTATAATAAACCATTGCAATATTTCAAAACAGTTTTTTAAAAAAAATGATAATCAGATTTTGAAAAATTACTAGTTTTAGAGAGTTTGGGAGTGTGGACATAAAAATAAGCATTTCTCTTTCAAGGGCGACTTTCTCTTCAGCTTGGCGATTTCAATGTTACCTCATTCGGCAACCCTGCTTCTCTCCTCCACAGTACTCCCCCCCTCCCGCCCTCAAAGGGGTTCTCGAATGACGGATTGATCAAAGTAACCGCTTACGGTAAGGAAAAGTACAACTTTTTTCCCTTAAAAAAAAAATAGAATGGAAGCAAAATAAGAACACAACGGTCTTTGGTTAATAAGGTTGCACTTTGTGTAAAACAAAAGCGAGAATTCGTGGTGTTCGATTTGTTTTTTGGAACTCAAATTCTTTTGTTTTTGTTTCGTTTTGCACAGGAGGAGAGCGGAATGCAAAGTTGTGAAATGAGATCTGTGATGTTTCTGTCGCATCGCACGTATCTGATAATTGAAGCACCACAGGGGGTCGCATTTGTTCACACTGAGTATTCAAAAGTAGAGTTATAAGTATAAGAAAAAAAAAACACCTTTTTTGTACAAAAAAATACAATACATTTCGTCATAGTGAACATACCAGTATTGGATCTGGTATGTTCTGTTACATACCAGTTGGTATGTGTGTGCTGTCTTTGTATTTTGATTGATTAGTCATTAAACGTCGCACTAGAGCTGCACAGTGGGCTATTGGCGAAAAGTTCGATATATAAATTTTACTGGTATGTAAATTTGCACTTTTGTACTGATCCACATATCAGTAAAATACAAGGAGGTCTGTACTTGTTATCTCTCTATCTCGGAAACTAATGGTTGTATGTGGATAAGACGTAGTAGAATTATAGTTCCCACTCGAAACAAAAATTAATGGGTATTTTTTGCTTAATTTTCTTAATTAGAAATTGAGCAATAAAACTATACAAGTGTTCACTATGCATTTTTTTTTTGGTGGCTGCGAAAATCCCATTTTGTCCATGTTTATTTTAATATGTGTTGAATTATCTGAATGGAACTAAGTTTAAGTTGAGAAGAAGAGTTGGAAATAAGAGTTGAGAAAAAGGTTTTACTTTTATTTTTATGTCAATATGTTTTTACGGACGACTTGGAACGAAACTGGCTACCTTCCAATCACAAGCACCCTACACTGTTAGAGTCGAGATTCAAATATGTAACCAGTGGCGACCCGTGGTCGAAAATGTTAGTGTAGCCGAAATCCTCCCCCCCCCCCCCCCCCCCCACTTTCCATAACCATACATGAATGGACATTCTTTAAAATGTATTACTCAAACTCAAATCAAAGTTTCCTTTCATCTTTTATGAAAGATAACATGTATAAAAAAATAGAAATACTTATTTTTGAAAATTAAATCAATCCTCCTTTCAAACTTGCGAATCGGTCAATTTTAATATTAATTTAAGTAAAAAAACAACAACACACGTGTAAACTTATCGAAAACTATTTCCGTTTGGAGAGATTCTTCGACATTCTCTCTTTCATTTACGTTCATCACCAATTCAGCAATGAACCAATCATTTAATCGAAATCCCAAGTCCAACAGATTTGAAAAAATCCTTTTGCACTACGTTTGTGTCGTCACAGCCTCCATTTTAGCGTGTTAGGGAAGTCATACTACGTAAGGTTGCCATGGCAACGCTGCAGCCGATTTCGAACTTCGCGTTTTGGCTGCAGTTTTTATTGAATGGAGTTTTTTCCTCTCCTGAATTTGTGCATTACGGTAACAGGTTTGCTATTTATAGGAGATTTTTTTTACTTAGAGTTTAAATTTCATCTTTATTTCCAATTCTAATCCTCATTTAAGAAAATTAGAAAAATATATAATTTTAGTTTTAAAATACACTTATAAAATTAGGTGCAGCCCGGCTGTACTTGCTGTAGTGCACGAGCCGCCACTGTACGTAACCCTCCGATTACCTCGTTACTCTAACCGCTCGGCCACCACGGTTACGCATATGTGTCTGCGAAACAATATCTCAAAAAACAGATAAAGTATAAAACTGTTTTAATCTATTGTAAGCTACTTTCTCAGAGTACACTGCAAAACTTTTATATCTTAAAATAATTTACAGATTGTATGAGGCATCATCGACATCAGTCGTGCTAACCCCACAAAACTTTTATCTTTATATATAATTCTCTTACGCAGTGATTGAAAAACGCTGTTTTTCTCAACGCGGAATGGCAACAGTTAGATTGTTTACAACATTCTGTTGCACTTGCATTTATATTTTGCCTTTATGTAAACCATTTTGACGATTAACCCCTTCGATTCATTGGTAAATAATTATTTTGATGATGTCAGCTTAAATTAGGAAGAATATAAGCCTTATTAAATTAAAAAATAGAAGTTTTGAACAACGCTTTTCCCAACTTAAAGCGGAAAATTGAGGTGGCGCCATCTGTTGGCAATTTTTGAAAACTAGATTTCTATTAGCTTCATTTTTTATGACGTATTAACTCAGTAAATTAAACACTTTTGGTAGGCAAGATTATGGTAAGCTTAACGTCAATTCTGGTCAAAACAAACTACCAATAATGTTAGAAATGTAACTAAAACTCAGGTAGTCTTGCCAGTGGTACCCTTGTTTTCA
Organism: Troglohyphantes excavatus; assembly: GCA_963932185.1. Lineage (NCBI taxonomy): Eukaryota > Metazoa > Arthropoda > Arachnida > Araneae > Linyphiidae > Troglohyphantes > Troglohyphantes excavatus. The sequence goes on along the minus strand of OZ010670.1, from coordinate 9,366,799 downwards.
TTTGTAGTTAAAAAAAATTAGTTTAAATGATTTTATATTGATTTACATGGTGAAAAAATGTATTGATGCCAAGATAAACATAAATTTAAATTTACAATTTCAACTTTTAAAGTTTTTAGTAATATAATTAAAAAAGTATTGTTACTAGGACACATTGTTATTGTGTCCTACTTTTTAGCGAGCGAAGCAAGAAGTGGTTTGCGAAGCAAACCTATGAGGATTGCTTAGAAATTCTTTCTGGGGTTGGCGGAGCGTCAGCGGAGCAGGGGGCGCGGCCTCCTAGTTTAAAGAAAATCAGTTGAAGTAGATAACAGGGATTGAATCTAAATTAAATGCTTTTGATGCATTATTTTTTTAAAGGTTATAGATGTTTGTATATTTTCACATAAGATTGTTGCTTTAATATAAATGTCTTTATAAGTTTTGAATATCAATATATTATTATACAACTAAATAGAAATATTTTTTTCATGAAAGATGCTTCTTACAAATGTTATTTAAACAAATTTTTAAATTTCAATGAAAAATTTATTTTTAATAAATTTATATTACCATTTAATAGGAAATAGAAATAAACTAACTGCAAATGTAAATACCAAAATAAACATTGGAGAGTAAAATAAAAATAAAATTATATAATTCAAATAAAATTACTGATAAATATTTATATATCCAAAAATACTTTAGAATTCGAGACGGAAATATATACCCATCGTAAACTTGCGTATTTAAAAAGCAACAACAAAAACTGGTTTTCTTTGAAGCTATAATTGAATCGATTGTAAGTTTCCGATTTACGCGTTTAGAAGTTTTCTCTTTATCTATCTTTTATCTCAAAGGTACAAAGTATAGAATCTGCTTTTTTTAATAAGTTTTTTTTTATTCCGAAAATAAGAAGAAAAAAATGTAGTATTGTTCGGCTTATTACTAATTTAGATACAACTTCGAGAACTTTGAAATAAGAGATTAAAAGTGCAGTGGTTTTTGTTAAAGGGGCATTAGAAAAACGGAGATTAGGAAAAGAACAAAGAATCCTTGTAAAGATTGTAATGACATTTTAATCCCTTTAACGCACCAACAAAAAGTTCAAATTTTATTTTAAAACTATTTTTAATCTGTGGCGTTAAAAAAAACTATTTATTTCGATATTTAACAAGTAAAATTTACTACACTACCTGCTATTATAGAATTTGCTTAGTGTAAACTCGTTGACTAGTGAAATAGCTACTAGATCAGCTAAAGCTTGAAAATTTGAAAGCTGAGCTACTTTTTTCACTAATCTCTTGCTTTTTTTACTGGCTATCTAGAAAATTATCTGTGTTTAAACATGATGCGACATACGGCTAGCTAGTTAGCAACCAAACTAGTTTTTAAGTTGTGTGCAATCACCATTTTCGCGTTAACTTATTATTCGACTACTTTACTCGGTAGAAAAGTTAGTTGGTTAACCGTTTGAGTCCCAGGGGGATATTGAAAAAACAGTATCGAAGAATCCCAAACAGCGCAACCGCGCTTTCTCTAAATGAGTACGAAAAAACCCAAGCGGCGAGATAGCGCTTTGTTTATTTTACATCGTTGAATCCCAATCGGAGCCGGGTCTTCCCGAACCGTCACAAATAGCCCACTGTGCAGCTCTAGTGCGACGTTTTTTAATAAAACCTAAACCTAAAACCTTTTTTTTCGAGTCCGGCTCACCTCTTGTGGGTCCTCCGTGGCCGAGCGGTTAAAGGCGTCGACTGGGAAACCGAGGATTCATGGTTCGATCCTAGGCGATGGACTTGACAAATAAAAGTAAAAAAGTAGTGATTTTGTTACCGGAGGGTTGCCAGCTTCGCTACAAAATACTAGAATATCGTCCAGAACATCCACAAAGTAGTGATCTTGCGATCGGAGGGTTGCCAGCTTCACTATAAAAATACTAGAAAGTCGTCCAGAATATCCAACAAATAATACTGGCGTGTATACGGGACTGGTGCACGATAAATCTGATCGGGGTCCAAAGTCCCGACGTCTATTGAAGGCGTTGGGTGCCAGTTCAGGTGTTTCCTCGTCATCTTACCATGGTTCTAAAATAACGAGGTGCATGTATGAATGTTTGTGTGAATGTGTATGTGTTCCCGGGTCTTTCCTTCGAGATAGATCCCGAACCGTCGCCAATAGCCCACTGTGCAGCTTTAGTGCGACGTTAATCAACCAAAAACCAAACCAAAAAAAAAACCAGGAACATTGCCTCGTATTTTTGAACCATGGTCAGATGACAAAGTCAACACCTCGGCTGGAAACTCTACACAATTTCATTGGTTGTCAGAACATTGGCACATGATCACATTTAATGTTCACCAATCCCTTTTACACATAGATAATGATTTATACGATCACATGATTTCACGGCGGCCGGATAGCCCATTGGTAAATGCGTCGGCTGCGAATCAAAGGATTTACGGTTCGTACCTGTGCGAGGGCTAGACTAAAGAATAGTAAAAAGGTAGTGATATTGCGATCGGAGGGTTGCCAACTTCGCTACCAAAATACTAGAATGTCGTCCAGAACATCCACAAAAATTATCAGCGTGTATACGGGACTGGTGCACGATAAATCTGATCGGGGTCCAAAGTCCCGACGTCTATTGAAGGCGTTGGGTGCCAGCTCAGGTGTTTCCTCGTCATCTGACAATAATTCTAAAATAACGATGTGCATGTATGAAAGTGTGTGTGAATGTGTATGTGTTCCCGGGTCTTTCCTTCGAGGTGGACCCCGAACCTTCGCTTATAGCCAGCCCACTGTGCAGCTCTAGTGCGACGTTATTTAACCAAACCAATAAAAGCAGAATTGATAGAATTTAGTATTTTTGGTTTGGTTTGATTAAAAAACGTCGCACTAGAGCTCCACACTGGGCTATTGGCGACGATTCGGGGCCTATCTCTCAAGAAAGACCCGGGAACGATGCCTCGTATTTTTGAACCATGATCAGATGAAGAATTTAATAGGACTTTAAATTACTTTAAATATATAATAGTTTACCCTAAAAGTTAATTTCAATTAAAATTATTGTTCAACTGAAGACAAATAGATTTAGGTTTTAATAGAATTTGTGTTCATTCGAAAACGAAAGGTGTGTGTGGGGGGGGGGGGGGGGGGGGGATAAGATTTTGGCGATATGTCACATTCACTCAATTACATATGACGGTTTGTTACAAAGATGCTTAACCCTAAAACCATGTTACATAATCAATGTAAACCATGTTACATAATCACGTGAGAATAAGAAAAATTTACGTGTTAGCTTCGAGCATGGATCCCTCATAATAGAGAAATAATAAGGTTATAATCTTGCTAACATTAAAGTGAGGCCAACATGTATGGCCTCAGATACGTGGTTCACTACGGCATCCATTCATAAAATTATTCTAGTTCATTCATAAAAATATCCTGTACTTCATGAAGTAACACATTTACTATTATTTCAAAATCACAAGTCAATCGCGAACATTTTTTTATTCATAAATTTTGAAAGGAAGTCACGTATCTGGTGCCATCAGGTCTGAGATTTTGGCATCACGATGATGTCATATTCGCTCTACTACAGTCCACTCATGCTCGAAGGTTGTTAGTGTTCTAGGGTTGAACTATAAATAGTAAAGTGCTATGTATAATGACGCAATATTCAATCAGACAAACTAGTCAATTTATGTTTATTAAATTTTTTATTTATAAAAGAACGGTCAACATTCGTAATAGGATAAATTAAAGCTGAATATTTAATTCACTAATAAATAAACTAAATTTTTCACAAAGTTTTTCATTTAAAATAAATAAACTATTTTAACAACCAGATTAGTTCGAAGTAGAAGTTTGCGTGCCAATGTTTGTCGCGGGAATATCCTCGTCCACCGAAGCCTCCACAGCTTCACAAGAAGGGATCGAAAGCAGAGCGGGCTGCTGCTGCTGCTCCGATTTAATCTCGCCAGATTCAGCGGCGAGAAAGCATTCCACTGCATCGGAATCTTCCCCGAGGTATTCGAGGCAGAGCTTCCTCAGGCCGGGCATCCCCAACTGCTCGGCGGCCTCGCACAACCTCCAGCACTCCGCCTCGTTCTCGATGATGTCGTTGTCCAACTCGCCCGTGTACATGTACAGAATCACCCCCTTGGCCGTGGTCGGGTCCACGTTGAGTTCGAGGACAAAATTGGGCGGGACGTCCGCAAAAGGTTCTTTGTCCACGAACTCTCGGAATTGGGGCGAACGGGTGCAGATGATCGCTTTGTGGCAGTAGAAGTGCGCCCCTCCGCACTTGACGGTGACGTCGGTGTACTTGCCGGTGTTGTATAGTTCCCGGAATGAGTCCGTCCATTTGGAAGGGTCCGGTTCATTCGATTCCGGGGTGGGATCATACGTCATGTATGTGTATTCGATGTTGCACACCACCTTTATGTTCTTTTGTTGGAACAACTCTTCGGGTGTCAGGTGGCACGTCTTACTCTTGCAGTCTTTCATATTGCAGGTATTCGTTTTTGATTTTGAGGATTCAATCGAGCTGCGACTGTTTTCAGCGTTTAGAGATTCAATTACTGCATCGAATTGTTTGGTGTTGTAGCAGCTTTTGGCATCTGTCGACCTATTCGTTGCGACCGTTACTTCAGATTCGAGACATTTTTCGACAGTTGATCCATTTTGTCCAGATGGCCCTCCCGAGTCGGGGCTGTTTTCATGTGCTGTAGATCCTTTTGCTCCAGATGCCCCCTTCAAGCTGTGGCCATTATCGACATTTTTAGATCCATTTACTCGAGATGAATTCTCCGAACTGAACGCGTTTTCAACACGTTTAAATCCCTTTAATCCAGATGATCCTTTCAATCTGCGACTGATCTCTGAGTGTTTAGATCGTTTCACCTCTGCCAAATATTTAGAACTGGAAGCAGTTTCAATGTTAACCGATTCATTTACTTCATCCGACTTTTCTGCGTTATAATTTTTGACTTTCGATGACGATGTAACCCATTCAGAAGACCCAGACTCCGTCGGTTGTACCAGGAAGACGTACGAGTTATCCGATTCTTTTCCGACCACATGCTTCTCGATGAAGTTCATATGACGGCCGTCATCAGTCTCCACAGAAAGGGAAAATGTCGCCATGTCCCACACGGTGTTATCCTCTGCCCTCACCAAACTAAACCCGAGATTCTTCACTCCGCTGTGTACCTGTTTGGACATCAGCAGGGACCACGTGGAGTCTCTCTCCTTGCCCAGCAGGAACCAGGGACCACATATGAAGTGTTCCTCCGAGAACGGCATCAGGTGGAAGCCTTTGATGCCCCAGCTGACAATGTAAGGCTCCTTGTATATTTTGCTGTCAACTTTAATGTGTTGGGTTTCAGATTCCATGGCTAAGCCTTTTTTCGTACGTAATCTAAGCGAATGAGTTGCAAAAAGAGTATTTATTTTAGCAGAGACGCAATGCTATCAGTTTTAATCTTCTGTTGTGGTTGTAGTGCATGATGGGTAACTTGTAAATTTGCATATTAGTACATTACAGGTTTGGTTTGGTTAATTAACGTCGCAATAGAGCTGCACAGTGGGCTATTGGCGACGGTACGGGGTCTATCTCGAAGGAAAGACCCGGGAACACATACAGATTCACACACACATTCATACATGCACCTCGTTATTTTTGAACCATGGTCAGATGACGAGGAAACACCTGAACTGGCACCCAACGCCTTCAATAGACGTCGAGACTTTGGACCCCCGATCAGATTTATCGTACACCAGTCCCGCATACACGCCAGTATAATTTGTTGGATGTTCTGGACGACTTTCTAGTATTTTTGTAGCGAAGCTGGCAACCCTCCGATCGCAAGATAACTACTTTTTTACTTTTCTATGTCAAGTCCATTTCACGGATTGATTTTTTTTTTAATTAACGTCGCACTACAGATGCACAGTGGGCTATTGGCGACGGTTCGGGGTCAATCTCGAAGGAAAGACTCGGTAACAGATACACATTCACACGCACATTCATACACACATTCATGCATGCACCTCGTTATTTTAGAACCATGGTCAGATGACGAGGAAACACCTGAACTGGCACCCAACGCCTTCAATAGACGTCGGGCCTTTGGACCCCGATCAGATTTATCGTGCACCAGTCCCGTATACACGCCGATAATTTGTGTGGATGATCTGGACGACTTTTCGAGTATTTTGTAGCGAAGCTGGTAACCGTCTGATCACAAGATCACTACTTTTTTACTTTTCCTTTACAAGTCTGTCGAACAGGATTGAACCAGGAATCCTCTGATTTCCAGCTCACGCCTTTATCCGCTGGGCCGCGGAGGTACATAAAAAGGAAAAGGTATTCATGGGGGGTGGGGGAAGGAAAGGAAGCGCATACTGCAATCAAAGGCAACAACACCCTAAAGACGGTGCAAAGCTCTAATAGAGAAATGAGTTAATAATCGGCCTAGTCGATGCATCTCCCTATCCTCTACACGATTGTAGGTTCCCAGATCTTGAACTGCCATTAATCCCGTGTAGTTATGAAGGTGAAATCGTATTCTGCAGTTAAGAGCGACTTTCTACTCACGAAAGTCAGAGGGCGTAATGGTTTTATAATAGGTCTGATTGACGCGGCTCACCGTCCTCTACATGATGGTATGCTATTTATCCCCATAAAATGATTCCACGCAAATTTATTGGGGCGGAATCGTATACTGCAGTTTCCGACGACTCCTCCTTGACCTTACGTGGTACAAAAACGTCAAAGGGGTGGGGTGGAATGGGTTGGGTTTTTTGTTTATTTTTATGTTTTGTTTTTAAAAAGTGCAATATTAAAAAAGTGAGGGGCAACATCCGAAAAAAGTACGGGGCAATGCCCCCCCCCCCCCGAATCGCCGCCACTGCGTCCGTGGCTTTAAATTGGATAGTATTATTTCCAAAAAAATTTGAAGATGCAAGTTTGTTATGAATTAGTTATCATATTTCTTTAAATCTCAAAACCGGTGTCCATTCTATGTAGAGTAAGTTAGAAAATCTCGGAAGTGGCAATTGCCCTATGGCTAGATCTGACACTGATTCGGACCCCCTACACTTTTCACGCTCACCAGCCACCATTGTTTATACACAAATCAAAACCACCCAAACTATCCGAAACACAAAGGAAGACGTTAATTAAAACACCTTTGGAGAAATTGCTTCCCCTCACCTCCATCCCACCTTCTCCTCCGAAAGAACGAAAGAAAGTTGGAGCGAATTTCAGAAAACAAAAGCCTCGAGGCATTTTTTCCCCCCGCTCTTTCCTAGGCGCCACGGACAGAGAGAGGAAAGGAAGCAGAAGTGGGATCGATGCGACTCTCTGATTGGTCGGATTCGCTTTCGATCGAGACGCTTTCCCGCGAACCTCCATCTTGGAACAACAACGGCGATGGGGTTATTTTATATAATGATCATCAGCTCTCGTCCTATCGAGTTTGCGAGGGAACTGGGCTTTTGATCTGTGATTGGTTTGGATTTTGGCGGTTTTTTTAGGGGTGTGGTTTTACAATGTTGTGGTTGGGGTTTTTTAAAAATACAACTACGCAATTCCGCTCGAATTTGCTTTAATTAGATTAATTGCTTATACTTTAATATTCTTAATGATATCATTAAACATTATGCTGTTAAATATTAATACTCATATTTGACGAAAGTGCCTATTAAATTTTTCGTCAAAAATGATGAAGTATTTTCATGAGTCTTGTAAGAATAAAAATAGGTTGTTTTGTGGACCGCAAAACACTTACAATAGCACTCTAATTATCCGGATCAATTGGGAGCAGATCCCATCCTGATAATTGAATAATTCGCGTAAAAATAAGTTATTTCTTTGTAGAAAAAAACTTATTTTGTTTTAGTATGTAAAGTAATTTAGTGACTATTAAAAACAATATCATTCGCTGAAGAAACTCTTTAAATGCGGATTTTTGTTTGTTTTTTCCTTTAAAGCGAGAGCCCCAATTGCTCAGTGGAAAAGGCGTACAGCTACTAATCAGAGGATTGGTGGTTCGAATCCGAGCGATGGACTTGACAAAGAAAAGTAAAAAAGTAGTGATCTTGCGATCGGAGGGTTGCCAGCTTCGCCACAAAAATACTAGGAAGTCGTCCAGAACATCCAACAAATTATACGGGACTGGTGCACGATACATCTGATCGGAATCCAATGTCCTGACGCCTATTGAGGTTGCGCCGGGTGCTAGCTCAGGTGTTGTCCTCGTCATCTGACGATTGTTCAAAAATACGAGGCATCGTTCCCGGATCTTTCCTTCGAGATAGTCCCCGAACCGTCGCCAATAGCCTACTGTGCAGCTCTAGTGCGACGTTTATTAAACAAACCAAACCAAACCAAAACCTTCAAAGCGATCTGGAATTGGATAATTGATTATTCGCTTTGTTTGATTCGGATAGCTGGAGTTCGGATAATTCGAGTTCTACTGTACTTCCTTTACGTATAAAAAGCTGAAAATCTATATATAGGATCATTCAGCCTCAAGATGTGCACTTGAGGCTCAGTGCGAGAAATTCTATTTAGTTTTTAAAATTATTTTTAACAATTTTAGAAGTATTGCATAAGGAAACAACTTTAAAAAATATTTCCAAGGTCTGATTCATAGACGTGCCTTTGTAGCTTAGTAGATAGAGTCCTATCCAATAGGGGGGTTGGGGGCACTGGCAACAAAATAATAATAATAACGTGTTTCGAAAAATCTTTGTGACGAAATCTTTTTTGATTTGGTGATTAAGTTCTTTATTTTTGAGGAAAAATTTAATCGATTCTGATTTGATAACAACAAATTAAATTTGAGCATCGTTTTATAAAAATGTAATAATGATTATGGTTTATAGTTGACTAGCAATAAATTAATATTTAAAAAAAAAAGGAAAAACGACTTCAAAAAGAAAAACAGCGCTAAAAGGTAAAAATAATATTTTTAATTTTAGGGACAATTAGAACAAAATTAAATATTTAATATTAATGTTATACTTAGTGCAACTAGTTGAAATTGACGCCAATATTTAAGTTTGTTTTTTTTTAATTTGGCACTAACTTCAAGAAGTTGTACTATACGTATAAAATTAATATTAAATATTGAAATTTTTTCACTTGTCCCTAAACATTTTTTTTAATTTTATTTATTAATGCTTTTAAGTCAGTGTCTAAATTCAGTTTTCCTTATTTCAAAAACATTATTTCACTACATGCCCGTGTGATAATTATCGCATTTAAAAAAAACCATTGATATTTACTAGATGAAAGTGCGATTCGTCACTGGTCCATGAAATTAGCTTTCTTTTGATACCTCATGTGCTAAGATCCTGTTGTGTTCTCTGCTTTCCCCTCCACACACACACACTCACATTTGGGTGAAAGATATTAGCGAATCTTTTATGAGCAAAAAAAAAATCCAAATGTTTAACTGTGTGTTCATAGATGGCAGCATGATCAAAGACTTGTTTAAAAAACTTTTTAAATGAATTATTTTAAACGCATTTAAAAAAGATTTTGATATTTATGAGATGAAAGTACGATTCATCGCAGTTCCATGAAATTCTCTTTCTTTTGAAACCTCATGTGTAAAGATTCGTTGCGTCTAAAGGGCTTAAAAGGGATCTTTACTACTGAAATAATATACATGATTGTCCCTTTTTAGTTTTTCATTTAGAAGAGGGCTTCACTCCCTGTTATCACTTAGAATGTAACCCCAGTTGTTTTAAATGGATACGTTGTCCATTCAACAAAAAACAACAATTGAAAACATAACAAGTTTTTAAAAATGTCTGAGTAATCGATACTTCTAGTTTAATAAACCTTCCGTATAACCGAAATTTTACATTTTATATTTTTACAAAAAGTTGTTTGAAATGGATACAATTAATCATTCAACAAAAAACAAAAAAATTTGAAAACGGAGAAAATATTTTAAAAATTCCGAGTAATCAATACTTCTAGTTTACTGAATTTTCCGTATAACTGAATGTCGGATAATCAAAATGTAATTATATTTTATATTTTCAATAGACATTTACGCTGAAAGAAGTAATTCAGTACTTATCTCTATCACTTTATAATATGTATAAGTTATTGTGTTACAAAATTACTTTAGTCACATGTCCCCCACAAGAATTTTAAAAGACAATAAAAATGTGGCAAGAAACCTCTAAAATGTGTTTTTGTAATCAATAAAGAAAAAATGCGGTAATACTTAATCCAATTCGACAAACAGAATTCCATTTCTATTTCTACAAACCACCCCAATATTCACCAATAAGTGCGAGAGAATAAAACAGAAAAGAAAAAAATGAACATCACGTGGAAAACCTCCAATTATAAATCTACCGTTGTTTTTCGTTGATTCATGAAGATCGAAAAAATCCGAAATAAAAATAATAAGAGAACACCAACAAAAATCCGATTTTTAATTTTATTTTTCTCCAAGCTGCGCGACGTACAACACGTGAGGCTTTTTAGTTTTTAAGAGAGGGGAGGGGGTGGGAGGAGAGAGAGAGAAGCTAAAGAAGAAAATCTATTGAATTAGGCATGGCACGGTGACGTCACCAGCATTGGTCCCTTTATTAGATCAGAGCGGCGGATAGACCTCTAATGCAGAAAGCGCATTATTCCCATTATGCAATTCGCTTTTCTGAGGGTCTTTTTTGTTTTCCAGGACGCTAATTTAGAAATTACAGAGAAAGGGATTAGCCGAATCCCTTTTTAAAAAAGGATTTCAGGATTTATATATAAATTTTAAAAAATGTCCTCAAAATGTTCAAATCTTCCGCAGCAATTACTGTTTTTAGATCTTTATTTCGACTCAGGCGGTATGGAATAGTTTTAAGAACTTTTAACGATCCGAGTAATTTTTTTGTTTGTCGAATAATAAGCGCTAAATCTCAGTGAAATGACCGTATATCGACTTCTTTTATTTTAAAGTTCGCCAAGGTTTTTTTGTTTTAATTCCGGTGTTAATGAGAAAATCCTTTAATTATAACTGAAGGTGTAAAGAAAAATAATGGATTCTTTGAGCAAAATGAAGGATTTCGGAGAAAAAAGTTAATGCGGGATTTCCAGATGAAGGCGAGTCCATTATTATCTTTTACTATTACTTTAAAAGCTTTTGTGACTTTTAACGAAGAGAAAAGTTTTGTCATGAGAAAAAATTTTAGTTATTCTCATACTTTTAATTTATTTTTACTCGCTTCCCGATTAAATCCGTTAACTTTTCAACTAGTTCGGTCTTATTTTTTTTTCGCTTATTTTAAATGAATGGACTTAGGAAAAATAAAAAATTTTAATTGTGAACTCATTGTCAGTGAAGAGAATCAAAAAAGCAAATGAACATACGAAAGAATGTTCGAAGAAGTAAAAGGTGCGGGGTAGAGGAAGAATCCAATTTAAAATGGGAAAGGTTCTGTATTTCCACTTTCAGATTGAAAATTACATAAAAATTAATTAAAAACAAATAGTTCACTCATAAAATTTAAGAAATTGTTTAATTTCATGCAAGCTTTGTTTTTCTTCCATTAAAACAATGACTTGTTAAAAGTTTTAAAGAAATTTATGGGATAAATCTTTGAATCTAGAATAAACCTTTACTTATATACGTTATGTTTTTATATTCATTACTAGAAGTAAGTATAGTCTTACAGCACGTTTACTATATACTTTGGTATAAGCAAGTATATCATATAACCTTAGGCAGATCAATAGTATAGGTAAGGTATAATAGAGCTTTTATTTAATTAACTAATTGTGCCAACTTAATGAAAAAGAATAGATTGTCAACTAAATTTCCATGTATTTTCATTTATTTATTCATATTTGTACCTAATATCTTATTTAATTCCTATAATTCGATAAGATTTTTTTTTTTTTGCTTTATACTTTCTCCACTTGAGATCAAATTATGTTATCTGGCATTGAACTTTCCATAATTCAAAATTACCCTAATATTTTGTTTCAAACACGATAAAAACATCTGAATTAGATTCGCCTTATAAATTTCGACGTAATTAGTGTGTTTCTTTTCACTGTAAAAAAAAAACCACGTAAACAATGTTAGGCGCACGAACAAGAGCGCGAGCTTCTCGATGAAACGAGAATCTATGCCATGGAATAGATTCGCATGGTATAAAAAATGCATCAGGGTAAAACGCCTTAGTAGAATGCGCCTCGTGTAGAATGGGCCTTAAAATGATAAAAATTGTAGATAAAAATTGAAGTCGATTTTGTAAACAAATATTAATAAATAATTGTGGTTATTATTGTTATCGTTAAACTCTTGATTGTTATTAATTTTATTTTCATTTTCTTATTAGTATTTTAAACTTTTACTTAAATCCTTTCTGCGACATTTTAATATGTAAGGGTAGTTTTACTACAAAAGGAAAACACACGTAAAATAAAAAATTTACATTGACAAATTTGTTTGTAAATAGCTTGTTTTTCAACTATATAAATTACCTCCAGATTGGATTTTAAAGTAAAATTTATTCTAATTCCATCGATTAATAGCTTGTGTTTAGAAGGGGCTAAAACAAATGTTAGCGACATGGAAGAGAGGGGGCAACAAAAGATTTAAAAATAGACATTCTCCTTTGAAGAATAGTGTCAAGAAATTTTTTCACTGAGATTGTTTTCTCTGCAATAGATAAACAGTCGTAGTAGAAACACTTTTACAGTGAACAAAAGTTGGCTTTGTGGAACTTCCTTATAAACTCTTGATTGCTCCAACTATTAGTGTAAGCAGCAAGTTCAATGTTACGGATAATATTGTTACAGTGCTACTCTTAATATTTCATTAATAGAATATTGTCGCCCACTTTCGTATATTTGTTATCATTGGGATTTAAAATTTACAACATTATTTTCGACCATTCGTGTGTACCAAATCGTAACTGCAATTTGTTTTCACTGCAACATTTAGACACTCGTAGTAAAACCAGTATTACAGCGACCAAGTTCGGTTGGTTTTAAGTCAAATTTTCTTGATTATTTAATATTCAAATAAACTATTGTAATAAGTGTAATATTGTAATATAATAACAAATAAACTATATTGTATAATTGCTTTGCATTTCTTGTTTGTTATTGAAATATATTAAGACTAGCAATTTAGCAATAGTTCAGTGTAAAACGCTCGTTTCAGTTATACTGATTTTGCATATATTGAAGTGAATGGAAGAATTCATTTTATAGTAAATATTGTTGAATTTCTTCTTTTATTACTATTAAATTGTACTGTTAATATTGTTCAGTTACTTCTTTAAATGTTGTTAAAATATATTGTTAATATTGCCGAATTGCTTCTTTTAATGTTGTGAAATTGCATTTGTAAATATTAATATTTTTTTAATGAAATTTAAACAACAGTAATGAATATCTTCTATACCAAACATGTTAAGTTATTGCACTCCTTATAAAAGAAAAGTATATTTAACATATATATCTATCCGACATTTGATACAATCTAAAATAGGAATTGTGTTTAACATGGCGTACTGCGGCATTGATATTTCGCTAATGGCAATTTCTGACAACGATATTTAATTCTCGATAACGATAATAAAGTTTTTATTATTAATAATGATAATCTTACAAATTTAAAATATTTTTTCAGAAGACTGTTTTCCACATTATTTTATTTTGATTACTTAAATGGAAACTGAGTTATTGCAATTCAATTATCTTACTTTCCGTTCTTTTGGCACACCTTTATAACATTACTTCCTTTGATAACTTCTTCACGTCGTCCTGGTAGCTTAACGGAAGGCTGTGGTTGATATTTATTAAAAGTGACTTATGAATGCAGCCTATGTAGGTTAGCATTTGCTTGTTTTATTAATTTTTACCCATTGTACTAATTTTTAAGTACTTATCTTTTTTAAATTTTAAACTTATGTATTATTTAAAATTACGTATTCGGAGCCATGATAAGCATCGAATGTATTCAAAAATGAGTACATTTTACTTATTTTTGAATACCTATTTTTACTAGTGTAGTGGAGTAAAACCGAGTGAGTTGACTTTTTCAGAAAAAATAATCATTTATAAAAAAAAAAAGTGAAACTACGACTTTTCATGAATGATATATTCCCCGTCGGTTAAACAACGAATATTTAAATTAAATCAGACAAACTCTAGGTCGAATAGTTTAGCTATAGCAGGCTGTCTAGTATTAGCTACCCGGTCTTACTCCACTTTCCTCTTAAATATTTATTATCTATCAATTGATTTATATTTACATTTATCCAATTGTCATTAAAATTATGTAGAAATATAAAAAAGTTAATATTATTTTGCTAGTTTGACAATTTTCCAACACTACAATATTCTACACAAATATGTCGACATAAATAAAATGATCATTAGACTTAATTTAAAATTTTCAAACGATTTATTTCCTTTTAAAACATTACTAAATTGACTAAATTAAAATACAACGCAAAAAGGTAGCATTAATAAAACCTAAATAAAGATAAATTTACTTTTATTGTTTATGCACTTTTTTAATACTTCCGTTGCGATTCACTTTACCCTACCTGCACTTCTTTCCCGGTACCTATTTTTTACACGTCAAAAAAGATATATAAAAAAGTTGTGTGTCTGCGTGTCCCTTTCTTACAACTCACTATTAAGCTTTTCATTGATTTAAAATATATAAAACACAACAACGTTAAGAGGAGAAAAGTCTGCTTAAAAAAATAGAATGATTGAATGACATTACACTAATTCTCATTGCGGTCTCTTAACAAACAGAAAAATTCTTCTCCATTCACTTCCTCACAAACTATAACAACATTACACTCACTTTACAAACTAAAAAAAAAAGAAAATCTCCGTTTCAATGAAAATGCAGGTGAAACAAGACCCGCTAATGTAATTGGAACGAGCCACCAGAACCTTTATTCAATAAGAGGCAGACGATTTCCCGACGAATTCCAATTTAAACATTCCTAATATCATAATTTGTGTTTTCAAGTTCAAGGCAGACCCCTCCCTCCCATTTTCCTTCGTTTATTTTACCAGCTGATTCCATACCCTCACACGATAATGAAAAAATAACAAGAAAATATAATAAAAGAGCTAAAAAGAGACCTCTTTAAAAAGAAGAAAATTAGCCCTCCGAATAAATAGCTTTATCTCGGCCGTCCCGAATAATTTTCCTAATTATGCCCTGCATGAGCGATGAGCGGCGACACTATTTGTTTTGGCAGACGGAGTGGGCGGAGCTCATTCGGAGTGGGAGGGGCCGAGGGCGATTAGGACACGCCCACGGCTGATCCGATCTCTGACCTTTTTAGCGTCGCATCGCAAATAAGCGTCTTTTTCGTAACTGCATCCGAGGATATCTTTTCTCGAAAGTCGATCACAATTTTACGAGATTTAGGTGCTTTGGAAAGGTGTTTGGGATACGGGATTTTATCTCGAAGGGTTTTTGTCCTTGAGCCTTTTTGATATATTGGTAAGTCGAAGATGAGAAGGTTCTCTATTTAACACTTTGGATTGCGTTGAAAAAATATTGAGCGTAAAGAGCAATCGGATCATAAATTTATTTTGAAGTTGTTGGAAAATTGATATTTTATAAAATCTGTCTGACTGCCTTATGTTATCGACGTTTCACTCGCTAACTCTATGTGACATAGCATGAAAACAAAAAATTCGAATTTAATCTTAGGCAATTGCCTGCTTCGAAATATTCTGACAAATATTGCCTCTAATTCCTACATTTCCAAAACTTAAAAAAAATTACACGTAATTCCCTTTATAAGAAACTTTAAGCAGTAATGTCAGAAGATTATAGGATAATTTATTGTTTTATTTTTTATAGTCACGTTTTTTTATTTTTTTGTGTAATTAAATAATTTTTTATATGACAAAATGTGATCTTTTATATTAGTTAAAGCATTATTACCATAAGCTGTCGCTATTAAAAAGCCGATGTCTTTTTTAAGTTATTAAACAGCCCGAGGTGCAATTATGAATTGTACCTTGGGTCATATCCTCCAGCATAAAAAAAAGCAGTTATAGTTTGGTAGAAAATAAAAATAATAAAAAACTGACAAATTACAAAAAGCTTTAAGCATAATTCATTAAAATTTGCATATTTTCAGTTATACTATACAATTTATTTTTCCCGAAGTTAAGAAAACATCTTAAAATCATTAGTTTTAAAATTGAAAAGAAAAAATCTGCTACTTTTCAATAACAGGGCTACTACTTAGTCGTTGATAAAATAATAGTAGAAGGCCCAAAGTGCGTGTATGTAATAAACGCCATTTAAAACGTATATTGTCCCTGCCCGAGGTCCTTTACTTTATGATTATAATTATGGTTTATAATTAAATTTTTGGGTTAATTTTTTGGATTATAACTAAGGTTACTTTTAGATCATAATTATTCCATACTAAAAACTATTATTTGTTTTGCTTTATATCATATTCTATGCAAACAAAATGCGGTTAACAAGTTAAGAGTTATTCTTATTTCTGCTTGACTTCATTGGTAAAAATCGAAAATTAAAAAGGAAATTAATTTTATTTGTACCAGTAATAAACAAATACAATGTCACTGCATCTGGCAGAAAACTCAACCAAACTAGAACATATGGTGCCCAAACAGTGGGACCACCCGCAATTGGAATTCTCCCTCCGCTCACTGGCAAGAAACTATTTCTGGCACGGGGTACATCGCAACCCAATATACGCTTCCTTCTCATACTTACTTCTAACTCACTATAAAATTATTTCACTGATACCAACCATTAATCAACAATCAGCAATCATCAATCAAAATCGAATCAGCAGCCCAGAACCATAATATTTGAAACGAAAGCAATTTGTTCGTCTTAAATGGGCATTAGCTCCTGCTGGTTTTCAAAAGGAATGCTATTAGAAAAAAAAATACCATTTTAGGCGGGGGCTGAAATGCATCTTTTGTTTGATGCTACACTGTAAAAAAAAACCGTAATTTTTACGGGGGAAAACCGTATATTTGACGGTTTAAATCCGTAACACCAACTTTACGGGAAAAAACTGTTTTTCTATACCAACTTACTGTTTAAAACCGTATTCCCTAAAACTCGTTTCTTATGACGTCGAACCATAGAAGTTACTCTCGCTGTGATTGGTTGAGTGGTTTTTTTGTTGAATGGTGAGGGATTGGGTTTATGTTATACGTTTAAAATTTAGTTTTCAATTTATATACTCAGATTACATTTCATATGAAGAAGATAATCCGCAAGGACCCAGGCACCTCGAATTTAAATATTATATCGTGTGCGTCCAGGACGAGAATTTTTTTTCAAGCGCTGTTAAATATTGCTGTCATTTAAATTTTTTTTAGTTGTTGTTCGAAAATAGGTCTAAAACTGTTCAATGTGGTATATACGTGTTTTGGTATATTTCGAACAAATGTTTGGGTTAAATTTATTTCTTTAAATAATTTATTGTTACTGAATTATTTAAACTTATATGTACATTTTGATTAATTAATTAATTACATTAAATAACATTTATTATTAACTCTATATTAGTTGTTTGTATATAAATATTGGACTATTGATGGAACACAGCAAGGCTCATTCTATGTGAACGAGAAATACGCAAGCAAGCTTCTCGGTGATCCGAAAATACAGACCACGTGGTGGAAAAATCTCGCGCGTGTTTTTCTCGTCCGTGTAGAATGGGCATCTGAATGTTCTTTTTTCGTAAATTCTCTTCCACCAAATTAAATATAGGTACGCCACTATACCCAGTCCCGTAAAGTTATCAATATATAGCGGTAAAGTAGAAAATCGCACTAGAGCTGCATATTGGGCTATTGGCGACTGTTAGGGGCCTATCTTGAAGGAAAGACCCGGGAACAATGTCTCGTATTTTTGAGCCATGGTCAGATAACGAGGACAATACTTGAGCTGGCACCAACATTTGTAATGTGTGTCTGTGGGTTTAAGAGAACTACTACTGTATTGCTTTATAAATATAATATAAGAATTATCTGTATAAAGTAGCTGGATAACTAGGCCACGTTATGGTTTGGTTTTGTTAATTAACGTCGCACTAGAGCTGAACAGTTGGCTACTGGAGACGGTTCGGGGTCAATCTCGAAGGAAAGACCCGGGAACACATACACATTCATACCTGCACCTCCTAATTTTAGAACCATGGTCAGATGACGAGGAAACACCTGAACTGGCACCCAACGCCTTCAATAGACGTCCGGACTTTGGACCCCGATCAGATTTATCCCGTATGCACGCCAGTATAATTTGTTGGATATTCTGGACGACTTTCTAGTATTTTAAAAGATAATTCTGAAACACCCTAGGCGGGAGGAACAACATTCGGCTGTTAATCAGGAGATTGGGAATTCGAATCGATATAAAAACTTGACAAAAGTTAAGATGTAAAATCATGTAACAGATTCACTATTACAAAAGTTGTCAAAGATTATCCCCAATTTTCTATGGTGTTTTCACGAAATAGGTGCACGAAAAATTTGATTGAGGTTTAATATCCTAACGTTTATTTTGGTTGCTTTGGGTGCAAATTCAGGTATTGCAATCGTCAACTGACGATAGTACAAAAACACGAAGCAGTGTTTCAGGGTCTTTCCTTTGAGATAGACCCTAAACGGTCGCCAATAGCCACTGTGAAGCTATAATGTGACGTTATTTAAACCAACAAAGAATATTTGATAGGGAAAAAGCACAACTTATAGTAACTGCAACCGAGCTTTCAGATCAACAGGAAAACAACAAAACGCCATGTTTCAAACAGTGTACTTTAAATTTACAGAATATCAAAGTAAGTAAAGTATTTTATTTTGTTTATTGTCAATTGTTATTTTTAAAACTTTCGGTTAATCTGTCTTTTATGGTCGCCCTGATTTTTCGCCAAACCTGACAACCCGGCGCCAAACGTCAATGCAGGGGGAAATGGTGTTCTTTGATTGCCAATCAAACCACTTTTTGTAGCAAAGCAACATTTTAGTATTGTGAATATAGGATTTTCAGAAAGTCGCGAAGGGCGACCGTATATGACAGATTAACCCTTTCCTAGATCCAAAGTTGACATAAACGATATAATCAACAAAATTTATTGAAAATTGTAGATCTTTATAAAAATAAGATATGTATGTTTAAAACCGTGGGTATCGTTTTTTAAATCCGTCAAGTGATACTGTCAAAGACTTTACATTTTTTTTTAAAACCGTAGACCATTAATCGTGTTTCTTTACCAATGTAAAGTGAATTGTAGAATACATAAAATTTACGTATGGTTAGTACTTGGGTTGAATTTCAGTTGAGTCCGCGCAATAGGTAATTTAATATAAACGGATTGTTTAAATATAAGTATAGGAAAACGCTGAGGAGAGAAAATTGCTTAATCAAATATCCATTACATGATGTAGTAGTCTGATCAAAAGAGTACTGAGTTATAATTAACGGGTTGCAAGTTTAATACTTGTCGTTTCCCAAATACATTCTGGGATCTGATACAAATTAAATTTGTCACGGTCCAAATGTCCTCATGTTAGCCATGAAATGGAGACTGGGGTGCAGAAGCGTAAACTATTTTTGATTCCCATAGACCAAAGCCTTCCCAATATTTTTAAAAACTGGCTCATTTCCTCTATACTTTGTGCTTTTTATTAAAAATTAGATCCATGAGCCCCCCCCTCCCCCCCCCCATAATTTTGAAAACTTAATGCCTCTGCTGAGCTGCCAGTATTATGTTTTCCTTCACGATTACGTGAACTGTCAATTCTTGTCAGATTTGGCATCATTAATAAATAGCAAAAAGGTTGGTTCTTAGACCCAATTTTTATGTTCTATATATTATATCTTTAAATTTGCATAAATAACTTTTAAAGCTACATAAATAATTTTATTTGATTAAAACAGATATGTCAGATATAAAATTTTTTTTTTTTTTTTTTAGAAAAATCAGTTGATTTAAATTGCTGAATTAAACCCTGATATGTATGACGTTTGCTAAATACAATTTCATTTTTATTATTTTATTTGCCAAACTGTTTGCTATTTATTAACGATGCCAAATCTGACAAGAAGAATTGACAGTTTCAATAATTAATCACCAAAACAAAAATTATGTTGCGATTATAACCTCGACCTAACCTAAAACGTGATAAAACATAGGTTAAAAGTTGTATTTTAAAACAGTCGGAAACTATTCTTACTGTTCAAAGTTTATATTGTAGCCTTTTCTTATTTTATTGTTACATAGTTCTTTAATTATATTTCACTATTTATTTAAGGATTATGGTTAAGTTGTGTGGCTCTAATGGGAAGGCGAAAGGGTAACTTAATTTCAATCTAGCCTCGGTTGCCTTTTTATCAGAGCTGCATTCTACAACAACTTGAATCCTGATGGACAACTGCTGCTCATTGTAATCACCTCTCTGTGTAGCCATTGTCTCGTCCCTAGCTGCTTTCGTCCAAGATGCAGCAATTTGGATGCCCAGTTGACGACATTTACAGAACACAGTTTAGACATTTGCGGAACTGGCACGGATATTGAAAAGACTCGTGTGAAGTAACAGTGTTTTTAAGGTTTTGTTTCTTGATGAATATGTTTCCCCTTTGCTTGTTCTACCAAATTTGTAACACATTGTTCCCCCTTCACAGTCGTCCTGTGTAAAATTCTCTGAACAGAAAGATTGTAGAATAAAATGTGCATCAATCTGCGTATTTTTCTAAAAGTTGTTTGGCTATTGTGTATTGTAATATTAAAATTAGATTTTTATCATAACTGACAGAGAATTCTTAAATCTTAATTACCTGGTAAAGTGAGTATATTAGAATAGTATCAGTAGATAAGTTTAACTGCTGTATTTGTTCTTGATGATATTTCTGTTTAACTATCTTCCTTCATCATTTTGATTTATGTTTTATGGATTTGTATATGTTATAATTAGAATTTTTTTTATAATATCTTGTTTGCCAAAGGCATGAACACATGCTAAAAAATAAATTTAAGTTAAATACATGTCTCATATTTTTTAGATCCGTATTTGGACATTTAGTAAATTTTATTTTTTACTTTTTCGTTAAAACAATTCATAAAGATCCGGTACCTGAGTTGCAATTTCATTATGGTGATGCAGATCCATTATGAAATGTCCATTTGTGATTGTTATGGTTTAGATCTGTTAACTAAGGTTGGAAAAGCAGCTTAACATGTGACATATTACAAAATTCTTTTTGATATGTATATTTTACCTTTTTTTAAAATATAATTTCTAATGTAAAAATGACAGAAATATGGGATAAAATTGAAATCAATAAATGTAACAGGACAATAAAACATCTCAAATGGAATTTTGCTATAGGTTTGCTATGTTTTAATAGAAGCCTATCATGTTAACTTTTTTGTCAATTGCTATAGGGTTATCAATAAATTAGACAACTGAATGTTGTATCTAACCTGAGTTAAATCTACAAATGGCATTTGTTATTACTGTGAAACGAAATAATTATAAGGGTTTAGTTAATTTTCATACGATCAGCAGTTAGAAATATGGTTGAATAAATAGAAAATGTGATGTCACTTTGTTTACAGGTTAAAGATTAGCCGATAGACCAGTTTACCCAAACTAGTTTGTGGATTCACTAAATCGGTTTTGAAAAGGTGTTACCTAGTCGCCAACTATTTGCCTCTCTGTACATTATCACTTCCCACACACCTGGAATTGTCAAGGAAAATACCTTTCTTCACCGTACATAAAGTGGTAGACTATTCTTGGAGGCAGGATTAATTTATCAAAAACACATTTGAATATTACCAAAAAATGCAGAACAATTACTGTTTGCACCGTAAATGATACCATTCTTAAAAACGAGACAAAAGAGCTTAAATTTGCCTTTGAATCTTCTTTACTGATAAAGACATGTAATATAAACTAAATCTTTTGATTAAACTTTTTTTTTCATATTGTTTATTATTATATACATTTATCTTTTATTTCTCAGTATATAATTTCAGGCCCTACTATTTATTACGGTATATTACTGAAATTATTATGATAGTAGTCATATTTTTATAAGTTATTAGTAAATATTATGGTCAAAAGTTGTAATCTTGAGACGGGGAATTTATTTCTGACTGTTTTACTGTAAATCATACTGTTAATTTTTACAGATCTAGTCCGTCAAATAAAAGTTATATGCTTTTTATCTGTAATATTGATATATAATATTAATGAGAGAAATTCTGTCAAATAACAGTTATATGTCATTATTACAGATAAAAAGCGTATAATATTAACGAGAGAAACCACCAAGTAATGGTAATACGTAATTATTACGGATAAAAACCGTAAAAAGATTTACGGAGAATAACCAGTATTACGGGAAAAAAACGTAAAAGATTTACGGGATAATAACTGTCGTATAACGGTTATATGTCAACATTACGGAAAAAACCGTAAAACATTTACGGGAGAATAACAATCAAATAACGGATATATGTAAATATTACGGATAAAAACCGTAAAAGATTTACAGGAGAAAACCGTCCACTTACAGTTTTAAACCGTTTGCATTTACGGATTTTAACCGTCAATTTTACGGTTTAAAACTGGAGTCCCAGCTGCCAGTTTTAAACCGTTAATTTTACGGGATTTTTTTTACAGTGTAGCCTACATAGGCTGCCTTCATAAATCCCTTTTAATAAATATCAACAAATACAACCGATTTATCGAGAAGCGAACCCACATACTCGGACACCGCAGCTCAGAGCCTTATCGGTTAAACAACCAGGACGACTTGAAAAAGTTATAAACCGAAGAAATTCGAAAAAGGTATACCAAAAGAATGGGAAGTAAAATAATTAAGTTGTAATAACTCAGTTTCCATTTAAGCAATCGATATCAAATAATGTGGAAAACCATCTTTTGAACAACTATTTTTAGTTTTTCAGGTCGCTTTGTTAAGATAGCTTGAACAGAAGCTGAGATTAGCAATATTTAATCACACTGCTCATTTTTGCGACAGTATACGGTTACTTATATTTGAGTACGTCATCGCTCATTTTACAATGCAATTGCACTCAAAGAAAAAAGAGTAGGTTCAGGTACTCATTTTTAAGTACTTTTTTTTACAGTGTGGGGTGGATAATTATAAAAATTAAAAAGTTATACTAAAAAATAAAAGTTATATTCATTTCAGTATATCAAACATATATTTAGAAGTTTATGACTATTTGCAAATATTATATTTTTTTAAATATAGTTGTGAGGAATTTCAACCTGAAGAAATATTTTGATCAATCACACATTTGTTACTTCTAGTAGTTTTCATTAAAGTATATTAAATAAGTTTTCAAACTCAAGGATATGTTGTTCTCTTTCATTTTGAAGAACAGGAGGAAAAGAATAAAGACGTCGTTATTTTGGTTGCTCAAAGGCGACACTGAAAAGGGTTCATAAAAGAGTTGATACCCAGGCGATGTCACACTTTTAAATGGAGTTAGATGAAAGAACAGGCTAACGAAGGAAAAGTGTTTTTTTTATATTGCAGCCCGAAAGCAGAAACACGGCGACGTGCGTCGTTCGTCGCAGATATTTTCAAATGTCTGCAGACAAACTTCTGCAACATACGAATTTTTTGTTTTATGTCTGCACTACTTTAGAACATTTTCTGCAGAATTTTGAAATTTCTTCATTTTATAAATTGGAATATATTGAATATTCCTGAGGATATTGTGTGAATTCTAGTATTTTAAAATAAACTTATACTGCAAAATATTTTATTCTTTTATGCTATGATTTTTTTTTTTCATTTAAAATGACAGTTTGTATTCTAAGATTAAAATTTCCCTATGTTATTTTTCAATGATAAGTAAAACGTGATTTATTAGACTCGCTTGCTGTGAATCTTACAATATACTGTCTAAAAGCCAATAAAAAAATCATTTAAATTACTTTAGAAGTTAATTTTTGCAGTTTTGTGACTCATGAAAATGTTGTCGCAGACTATTAAGAGATTTTCTGTTACTTGGGCAACCATGCAGTTCTGGTACAATTTGAAGAACAGGTGAACAAAAGAACAAGTAGTTATATTTGTTATTGAGAGTCATAATTTGAGTTCAAAGAGTAAATTTTACACTAACCGACAAATAAATCTGAAATGTGTAGTTCTGGAAATAAAAAAAACCCAAAAAACTACTTTTGTCACTAGATGCAGATAGAGAAGTAAGACAAACTATGAGAGCTGTTCCATAAAAGATATTTTTGTTCTTCGGCTAACAAGCTCAATTCTACACAACGCGTACCCAATTACAACACAGCGCCACCATCCCTGGGATCCCATTTCACTTACGCATTCCACTTCAGCGGAATCGCCTCTCGATCAGTATACACGAGCGAACAGTTCGTAATGGGAAAAGACTCCCGTTTTTTTACTTCTCTTTGCCTATTTCCTGGAAAACGGGAAATTCATCCATTTCCCGGAGTCTCCAGCATTCCAGCGATTGGAAGTGGCGAAGGCAATTTCCTCTAGTTCGACAAAACAACAAAATCGGAAATTGGAACCACCAGGATATAAATTTTTTTTCTTCCTGCAATCGGTCTTACTGTTATTAGCCCACACCAGGAGGGAGATTAGAA
This sequence comes from Troglohyphantes excavatus, assembly GCA_963932185.1. Lineage (NCBI taxonomy): Eukaryota > Metazoa > Arthropoda > Arachnida > Araneae > Linyphiidae > Troglohyphantes > Troglohyphantes excavatus. Next base: position 9,342,135 of record OZ010670.1, on the reverse strand, counting down.
CCCTTTTTTTTCCGAACGCACCCCTGGTGCGGAAGAAACGAAAAGAACTTTTTATTCGAAGAACAGTTCTTAAGCCTATAGTTTGTGGAGCCATTTTGTTTTTGATCGAGATCGAGAAGGGAAGTATTGGGGAGGAAATGATCTAGGTCTTTTCATCATCTGGTCTGGATGTGCGAAAGAAGAAATTCGCGATGTAAATATAAGGAATTTTAGTTGCGATTGCGGAAAATGCGATGGATATTCAAATCCTAAACTTATTTTGAGATTTGAATGAACGTGTTTTCTTTTATTCCGGACTTACTAGTTTTGAATGAAACTGAATGAATGAACTAAAAGCACAATCGTTTGTATGTCCATTTTTGGCAAAAATGAGATTTTGGTATCAATGTAAAAGGTGGAATCTAAATTTCCTCTTCAACACACATTGTATGTCAATTCCAAATGACAAATTTGACGTGCAGGTTTTACAAAAAAATCCCATAGTTTTCTGCCACGCTCGAAATGTTTTTTTTGCGTTTTTCGAAAATTTACAAACGTGGTCATACAACGATTGTGATTTTAGTCATCGAAATGCAGTAAATTTCCATAAAGTGAGTCCGTTTTTGAATTTAAACTTGTTTTATTAGTTTTCAAAATCAGATTTCGAAATTAGCAGAGGCAAACACTGTTTGGCCCCCAAGTGTTATTTTACAGCGCATCAATTGCGTAAAAATAGCCCTGTCCTTGACAAAATCCTTATTGTTATTGCTATTTTTTCAAACCTTGATGATTTAAAAAATGCTTTTTAAAAATGATATATGCTTTTTTTTTAAACCTTTATCTTAAAAAAAAAATTTTAGCTATCTAGTCAACTTAATATTCGATGTTTTCAGCCTTCAAGATTATTTTTTAATAACCTTCAGTTCGGGTATTGACACAGGGGCAACACAAATTTAAAATGTTATGTATATAGTACAATTTTAATGTGTGTACATACATATACAGCTCCTAACTATTCAAAATATATATTAAACAATTTTGTAAAAGAAAATTAAAAATCGGTTATTAAAACTATTGTGTATTCATATTAAATATGTCATGATGCAAGTTTGCTCACGCTAGTCATGGTGTAAAAGTTTAGAGGTCAGGTTGTGAGCTCAGTGGTTATCCTCTTCAACTGAAGGGGGTTGCAATATGAGACAATGTTTTTTCGTCTTTCATTAAAGTTAGATCCGTCTTTGTGTAGCTGTATTGGAAAGTCATAGGAAAGTTAACGCCTTTGTACTCGAAGAATAATGTTTGATATTTGTGTTCTTTTTATGAAACAGTTAATCCCGTTCCTGTATTTTTTTAAAAGTATTCTTTAGCATTTTCTTTTTACATTTAAGATGGATAATTATAAAAAATGAATAAGTTACGCGTGAAGCTGAATATTAATCTCAGTATACCAAACATAAATTTCGTGAATGTCGTTTTTTTGTCATCACATTTGTCAATTTTTTTTTTTTTTTTTTTTTTTAAAACCAGGGGTTGTGAGGAATTTTAATCTGAAGAATGTTTTAGATCATTGTGTGTCTAGACCCACATTATCGGTGCTTCTAGACAACAAAAACAATTTCTATTCAATTTTGCGGGAAAATAACTTTTTAAACTCAAGATTATGTCATTCTTTTTCAGAGGAAAAAAAAGTAACAAGTCGTTATTGTGGTGACTTAAAGGCGACATTTGAGTGCAAAGGGGGAGAATGAAAGAAATAGGAGGGGGGGGGGGTATTAGGTCACAAAATTTATATAATCTACGTTTCAACATAACAAGTGATGTCATACTTTAAAAGAGAGTTAGATAAAGAACAAACTACGAAAGAAATGCGTTTTATTTTTATTTTCAAGAACATACAATTCTCGTCCAATTTGAAGAATAGAAAAGAAAAGAAGTGTTCGTTATTTTGTTGACTGAGAATCGATCGCTACTCGAGTCCAACAATGAAAACTAAATCATGCATTCAGAACAAAAATATATTTACTAAATATTCATTCGTTTCTGGAACTAATGTTCATTAACAAAACAGTTTCCATAGAAAATATCGTCGGCTAATCGATAACTGGCTAAGTGTTACAAGGCCAGACGGACCAAACTGTCAACATCTGAACTCTTTATCGGATCTCCAACCAGGTACCATCCCATTATCTGCTTTCGAGATATACTTGTTCGAAATCTTGGCATTGTACGCCGAACCTCCCGTGTCGTTTGCCTTTAATACCCATCACTGGCATGCAACAAAATGGACAGCTACGGTTGCGGGTACAAAGGGGTTGGCTGAAAGGACCCTTCGGCACGTGGCCATCTGTCAACTTTTGCCGTCTCAAAGTGGTCATCTCTTGTACTTTTGCGCGTGTCTGTCGGTCTGGAAGGGGTGCCGTGATTGGCAAAATATCGACTATTTGGCGAATGTTGTATTTATTTACTTGTATGTGCATCTATTTTTGGATCTATTTGTCTTTTTATCTAATTATTTATTTGTTTTTTTATATATCTGTGCATCTATTTTTGTATCTATGTGTCTATTTATCTATTTATTTATTTGTTTTTTTTATACATCTGTCTATTTATGTATGTATTTATTTTTTGTTAATATTGATAAAAGCTAATGGTTATTCATTAATAGTATAGTCAAAACTGTTTTTAAGGGGAGAGAGATGATAGCGGATTTTTAATGGTCACCAATTTCTAATTATTGTGAAGAAGTAAGTTTGAAGGACATGTGATTGAATGCAATTTAGGAGGGGGGTCACAAATTTTAAATTGTCTACTTTTAAATTAAATTAAAATTAATTAAAATTAAATTAAAATTAAATTAAAATTAAATTAAAATTAAAGTAAAATTAAATTTAAATTAAATTTAAATTAAATTTAAATTTAAATTAAATTTAAATTAAATTTAAATTAAATTTAAATTAAATTTAAATTAAATTTAAATTAAATTTAAATTAAATTTAAATTAAATTTAAATTAAATTAAAATTAAATTAAAATTAAATTAAAATTAAATTAAAATTAAATTAAAATTAAATTTAAATTAAATTTAAATTTAAATTAAATTTAAATTAAATTTAAATTAAATTTAAATTAAATTTAAATTAAATTTAAATTAAATTTAAATTAAATTTAAATTAAATTTAAATTAAATTTAAATTAAATTAAAATTAAATTAAAATTAAATTAAAATTAAATTACAATTTCTTTATTTACATAAACTTTTACAAATTCACAGTGCATTTTTTATTAAACATTTTCTGTTCAAAGTTAGTATATATTATGTCTGTAATTGATGCAAGCTAGGATTTTTGTCACCATATGTTGGCACACGGCCAACCCCGTTTCTTATCTGCAATGAATATTCTCTATGTGTAAAATAGTACTTTTTCTCATGTAGTTTATTAACTATAGCGTAATGATTTCAAATTAGGTTATTAAAATAGGCGGCAGCGGTCATGTTATATAGTTTATTGCTATATGAATAATTTTTTCCTCCTTGGGCTTTGCAAATAAGATCCAACTTTGACATTTAATGATTAATATAATTTTTTTCTTTAAGAAATACTGAACTATACAACATTTAGGGTATTTTCTGAATACCCAGTATTCACAATTTCATAGTGGTAACAATAGGCGGAATCAATGTAGAAAATAGAATCGATGTAGCATAAGTGTATTTTTATTTTAAAAAATTGATTTTTTTTAATAGATACGCCAAAATATTTTCGATTTGGCTCCCACATACTGGCGATTTCTGTATTTGCAACCTCAAATCCTTCTCACTGAAGAAAAGCGAAATCTGTCGCAAAAGGGGGAGGTACCGTCAGAGCCGATTTCGAATAAGGGGGGGGGGCACGAAAACAGTGGGGGTTGGAACGAGAGTTAAGTGGTAGCACGTGCGGCACAAAAGCAGTGCCCCTCTCGCCTCATATGGCCCCACTCTCCAAGCCCATTGTACGGCCCCGCTGCGGGGGGGGGGGTCTCCTTGGGACCGCCCGTCGGGGGGCACGAGGGGCCCGACACCTGCTCCCAGTGGTCGTGTCTCTTTTGAAGAGACTTCATCATCGCGGGTAATGTACTTACAGGGGACCAGGTCTTTCGGCTTTGATGAGGGATAATGTGGAAATCGAGTTACAGGTGGGAGCGGAGTTGCCTTTTCGGAAAATACATATAAATATATATATATATATATATATATATATATATACATTAAATTTTCCTCTTTTTGTTTATTTGTCTCTATCTATCCATCTTTCTCTCCATCTCTCTCTATCTGTCTATCTATTAATTGATCCTAGTTTTAAGGTGGGTATTTATGTGTGCACGATTATGTAAATAAATTTATATATTTAAATTACAAGTTATCTTTAACTTACAAATTATTGACAAATCCACATTTATTTACATTGTTCCATTTTATTTACTGCTAAAGAATATTAAAAGTAGTACCTGACCCCGCTTATTAAAAAAAAATCACAAATTGTTTAATAAATTCATTAAAACTTTAAATTCACATTTAATTTATTTCAATAAGTATTCCTCAGACAATCCTTTCTAGTGGAAATAGAAGATACAAAGCTAAAGTTAATCAATAAAAAAAATCATTGAATAAACAGATGAATAACAGAACATTCAGGCCAAAGTGTTGCCAGAAAGACCTTCAGAAAGTACTTTTGCGCATAAAAGGTGTTCTAGAAGGAAGGAAAAACCTTTATACGTTCGTAAAGGTGAATCCTACCAGTTGTAGGAAGGAAGTACTTGTACATCAAACATAAAATATCGATGTTTGGGGCAGTTGGTTAGATAGGTAGTTAAACTGCATAAATAGTTTTCTTTTTAGACTGGCGTAATAGTTAGACGAAATACTACCCCAACCCCCTTCCGTCTCTTAGATACGCCGCTATCAAATAAACATTATTCACCACCCGGACTCCCTTTCATGCAAATAGCAGACACGAGACTTGAGTGAAAAGAAGCTTCAATTCATAAAACCATCCGACGGTGGGCGCGCGCTCTCTACCCATCCTCTACTCTAAAAATGCGATTAGTGCGTAAGACCCTTTTCTATCTGCCCCTTAATTCAATTCCCCCTTCTCCCCCGCACACTCTTCAACGGGGAAAGGGGGAGGGAGAGTGCCCCAGCTCCTCTCTGATCAAGACCGACCCCCCTTTTTTGAAGGAAAAGGGAAGGATTCTTTCATCTGGTTTGCTCTGGTTCTTTAATCAGGAGGCAACTGTGTGACGGGTATAGAGGTTTTGGTAAGTGTGGCTCTGATTAATTGGCGGTTGGGTAATGTCCCTTGAAAATTGGTTTTAGTGAATCAGATATCGAGTTTGGGGTGAGTGGACCCATCGACTAATCTGAAATATGTAAACAAAGTGACGTCAGCATGGTCATTTTGCCAGAGAGTCGCGATAGTTATCTGAGATCTATAGTATGTTGTCACTTTTGTCTGACTGCCACTGATAAGTATTTTTTTTCTAGAATAGTAGAACATCAATTTTCCAATTGGGACCAATCCTCGTCCGGGTTATTGAATGTCCGTGTAATTGGATATTTCACGAAAAAAAGTTCATTTTAGTAAAAAAAAAGAATTTGCTTTATTACGTAATGTAATTTAATGTCTATCAAAACAATTTTTTTACATTTTGTACTTACATGCTATATATCACCTCTATTGCTTCACTAACGCACTTTTTTGTCATTCATCGATAAGAAACTTTTACAAAGCAAATTTTGCTGATTTCTTTTTTTTTTCCTCAAAGCCATCCGGATAACTGGATTCTGGATAATTGCAATTCAACAGTATTACTTTAATAATTAACAGAAACTAAAACCATCTTATTGAAATTTTAAGTGCCATAAAAAAAACAGAATGATATCCTCATTCCTTGATTATTATAACAATTAACCAGAAATTAATTCGTAATTGTTAAGACATATTACATTAAAAACTGTAGATTTTTATCTTATAAATTTATTTACAAAATGAGTTAAATATTTTTAGAAAACATAGGGATATACTTAAGTACCTACATTATATTTAGTACCAAAGTATTATTTTAAGAATTATTATTAGAAGGTGATTGTCCGCGACTTGTCAAATTTTCGAAAGAGGCGTTCGCAGTGTTTCTTAATCTAAAGTTTGGGAACCACTGGGACTAGAGGTTATGGGTTCCAATACAAATTTGCTCATACAAATGACGACTTAATCAGGTGGGTAAAATTCCTTATTTGGATAAAAGGGCTGTGGATAAATGCATCGTATTAAGCAAAATCTGTTTTTATAGACTCAGAGAATGAAGTTAGTCGTCATTAGTTGAGGAGCTCATTTTCAGTACTACATCCAACTCATCGATAAGGTATATCCACTTGTCATTGTGATAGTATAATTAAGTAGCTCAGATTCAAAAGCAGCTAAACGCACTTTTGACTATTTTTTGAAAGTCACAAACAACCGTCAGACTGACCCTGCATTTTAAAAACTTTTGACAAATGTCGTAAACCACTCAATACATGTGTTTCGTATAACGAGATTAATATTCAGATTTGCGCGTAACTTTTTATTTTTGTAATTATCCACCCTCAACGTAAAAAGAATACCTCGTAAAAAAGAATAGGAACGGAATTCCATAACAATAATAGAAATATCTATAACATGTCCCTTGCGAGCAGAACGTTAAACACACCAAAATATAAATGCAATTTTTGATCTGAAATCAATACTTTAATATAATTCGACTTTTGTCGAATGGCTACAGTGATGTCTCAATATTTATATGATTTTAGCTGATTGGTCGTTTAACTCGTTTGATGATTAATCATCCTAATTTAATGACACAAACAAATTCGTTAAAAAAAACGACAAAATGAATTTTCTCAGTTTGTTGAAATATTTAATCGGAGCATTTAACCTATTTCGTCAAATATGACAAAAATTTCTTCAAAAGTGTGCACTCATTTTTAACAGTCAAAAATGTGTCTAGAAAAATGAGAGATGAAACTATTTCGTTCTTTATATAAGTTATTAATTAAAAAAAAATTAAAAGTGCTAAAAATGAAATTGAAAAGTAATTAAATGATTGTAAAAATTAATTAAATGATTGTAAAAATTAATTAAATGATTGTAAAAATTAATTAAAAATATATTGGATGTCTTATTAAAAATTTATATTACAAAATTTTTTTAACGCGTAATAATACCAAATACGTCATTGGATACGTCTTTACAACGGTGGTCGGGTAGAGCAGTCATTGGCAGAAACTTCCGGGACATAAAAAGTGTTTATATTTCAAAGTCTCATACCTACAGGGGGAATAAGCCTATAAAGATAAATGATCTACCACCGTGTAGAGGAAACTAAATCGAGTCTATTAGGTTGGACATTCCCCTTCTTTGGCCTTTGTACCTCCAATCGAAGAAAAGACAAAATTTGAACATACACTGGCTTGTTTAACCACTTCATGACGAGTGCATGTTAAAATTGATGAAACCGACACTCTCTACAATCCAATTGACGAGTTAAACCAATTGTGTTAAACCATTGTTTATTGTTTAAACCATTTGTGTGAAAATTGTATGGAGTGGAAAGTGACGATTGGTAAAATATTTTCACCATGGAAACAAAAATATCATTCTAAAGTTCAATTGTGGCGTAGGAAACTTAAGCAGATTGAAAGGCAGTTTAGGACGAGCAAAATTATACCAAGAATCATAAATCTACAATGGCAAGTGTGAAGATATCTAGGACTTACTTGAAGATATCTAGGAACAGGCGTGGGTACAAATTATTCACGAACAAATTATTCAATACTCAATTTACGTCTCTTTACATATTTATACAATGAAAAGTGCAAACGTTTTCAAAACATAGTAAAAATTTATAAAATAATACAAAAAATACAAATGATTAGGTACTAAAAAATAAATCAAATATAATGGCTCACAAAAAATAAAATTCCAAAAAAATATATTCGAATCTCATAGAAAAAGAAACTTTGTGCTCATTTTTCTATACTCTTTATTCCATACAGGGTAATAGAAATTCATCCAACTCCAGTGAATCCTCCCTCTTTTGCGTCGCAGTGAAGTGCGCGGCCGCTGCGGCAATTACCCGGGCCCGCCGCTTCATTTCTCCCGGGCGGTTGATTGCGGCTTCCGCGTCGGTGGCTCTACTCGTCGTCGGCACTCCACGCCGCTGGTTTTTGGACGGGAGACGACAGATGCGCCCGGCGGGAGGTCTTACCGAGAGAGGCGGGGGGCGAGGATCGCGGATGGGGAAAGGGCGGTTGCCTCGATGACGGAAGATGGGGATGTACATTTTTGTGAAAGTAATTTGTAGCAATAAATTTTTAAAAGGCTTCAATATTTTTTTGGGAATGTTATATTTAAAGTTATTGGGTTCCAAAATATTTTCAACAAGCAGAAATACCCGTCTTTTATAAGGGGTTAAATAAAACGATAAGCTATAGGAAATAATAAAACAATTGAGGGGTTTGGTGTAAAAAGGAGGTAGCTCCAATTATTCAAGTTTGCAGAAAGCCATAAAAAGCTTTTGAAAATTCAATATTCCAAGTTGTGTGAAGATATTCTTTTTGATCAATCTTCTTAATTATTCCTACATATTATGACAGTATTTTCACTCAAAAATATATCTTCCAGATGCCGTGGCACATGTTCGATTGTTAGAGCTACCCCTTTCTTGCAACCAATTAGATGCTCTGTCTACCTCTATGAAAAATATTTCACAAAAAATGCAATTTACTTTAATATTATTTTATTTTAGAAAACTTCCATTGAAATATAGCATAATATTGGGCGGATAGCATAGCATATAACTTGGCTTATCTCCGGCTAATCTGATGCGTTGTCTGCTTGTAGTCCATCGTAGAACCACAAATGTTACTGTTTATAAGTGCTGTATAACCTTTCTGTAAGCAAAGCACGTCAGTCGTTTGGGAAAAAATGACTGTAGCTCCAGGAGCTACCTCCTCTACATTGCAACAAACTAATGAGACAGACTGCTCCATTTCTTTCGTAACGCGAGAACTAACGATTGGAGCTACATCTTTCTGGTACCAAACGAACAAGTTTTTTACCGTAAGATAGTACTTGTAACTCCAAATTCCCCTAGGTTGGAGCTTTCACCTCCTCAGTTTCCTGTAAGTTTTATTAATATTAAAACGTCATCTTTCTTGCTATGAAATTAAATAAAACTTAAAAATAAGCGTAAACATATTATTTTAATTTTGGTTGCGAAAAACTCTTATTATTGTATTAAGATATTTGTATCAATAAAGAAATAAATATATATTATTTATTTATATTAAAGTATTTTATTGTGTTGACAACATCTTAAGATTTTATAACAATGTTGATATTTCTTTTTAAAATGAATTTTTTTTTGTTATATGACTTTTAAAACCGTTATAAATTCATTCGGCAACCAGCTTTCGCTACAGCTGCTTAATCCGTGCTTTTCAGTTAAGTGGTTTGTGAATGAAACCGAAGATTTACTGAATTCCGTTCAATTCATTTCAAATACCCGTGTTATAAATCCGTAAGAAATATCGATTATTTTCGTTTTAAGAGCAAATACTTGTTACAGCTTCTTAAATTACTCAAGGTTACCTTAAGTGTTGTATGGTGTCTACAATACGAATTAAGAATCATTTTAGGCAACTAAATTAATTTCACAAAGATATTAATAAAAATAACCTATTTTTTTTAAGTTCCTTAAAAATAATTTATATAAAACTTTTATTCTTAAACTTAAAAATTCTTCATATAAAACTTTTATATTCATAAGCTATAAAATACCTTTGTGACACACCAGAAGAAACCAACTAACAACAATTTTCTATAATTATATTTATTTAATATGACAACCTTGGTTTCATGATTAAATAGTATTACTTACAACACAATATGTTTTAATAATTTTTAAAATATTTTCTTATGGAATTATAACTTTAAAAAGTTTTCAGTGATATTTTAATAAATGTAACGGCATTTTACAAATAATTTAACTATACTAAGTGTTATTTATAAGTATTTTGTTAATTTGCACAACATTTTGTCTGTATGTACTTTTAAAACAAAAGTTTCGTAAAAATCTAAAATATGTTTCTCATCAAATAAGTAACTGTATAAATATTTATTCCATAGCCGTATACTAAACCACTTTGGTCCAGGTAAAAATTATGTAAATTATCTCTTTTTTTTGTACTATCACCAGGTGCAAAATTCTGTACTTGGCATATTATAAACTTACAAAGCAGTCTAAAAAATATCGCACATATTACACTAATAAGAAACTAATTTTTTTAAACCTATCACTAATGCAACAAAGCCCTTACTTTAGTGTAAATGACACCACTTATTTAATATCTCAACAGTATTATTTGTCTACATCTGCTTAACATTCAACACTTAACCTTCTACTATAGTTTTTATTTGGGTAAGATTTTTCTTAATCTCCGTACGTTTTTATGCGTCTTATAGGGTGCATAAAGTAATTTTGATCTGTTGGACATCTACTATTGATTATATTTGAACATATTAAGCAATATTTTTCTTAATTTGTCCAATATTTTTGATAATTTTTATGATATTTTAATAATACTAAGCAATATCTTATGACAATTATACACATTTGACCTTATATTGCCTCTAAAACTGCTTTATTGTAATCTTTAAAGACAAAGTGTATGCTTGTTATACCAATAAAATTGTGTAATTTGGTAAGTATAGTATATTCAGTTAACATTTTCAAAAGTTATTATAAAAAAACTGTAGTCATGTTAATTTCTTTTATAAGTATCCATTTCTTAAATTAATTTGTCGCACGTACGTCCATTATGGTAATATTTGTAATGTATGTCATGATATTTTCTATATATTTATAGACAGTTTGGTACAATATTTAAAAAGTATATAATATGTTCTCTATTTCTCAGATATTTTAGTTAATTTGTTAAAAGTTTAGTATATGTGTCAACATTTTAGTAGTAATATATATATATATAGGTTTCTTTTATACATATAGAGCTTATGTTAGACACCCATTTCTTAGTTACTCTTGGTTCTATTTTCTATACTTTGTTAATATTTTTTATATCTGTAGTAATAGTTTATGCTTTTTGCTAATAGTTTAATATATTTATGGCTGTTTGCATTTGATTAGTTGGTATACCCGTCACAAAAATCACCTTTGGCATCTGCGCTAACAGTACGGTCGTAAGTCGTAATATTACAGTAGTAAGGTCTGTAGCGCAGTTGACTTTTGAATAGATACGTGTAAAAAAGCTTATGTTGGATAATATTTTACACTTAAACATTTTTTTAAATTATTTTTTACATCTATTTTTTTTTTACTTTTAACAATTTTCTTTTTGACTTTTAACTTTTTTTAAATATATTTTTCTATATTTAAAATGTAATTTTACACTTTTTATTTTTACATTTTTATTTAAAATATTTTTTCTTCTTTTTTATTTTTACATTTTTTTTTCTTGTCTAATGTCAACTACATGCCCCACAAACCACCCACAGGCACACCTAAAACCTACCATTGACACATTAAAAAAATAAGTTTACCTACCCACGTTGCTAAAAGAAAACCCATTGTGAAACAGCACGTCTGCGTTTAATCACCCCGCCAACTACAAAACACCCTCAAACAACAAATGTACCATAAATCCCCATGATTAGCACGTATTATAACAAATAATATGTAATTATATGCATACCAAACACTAATCTACTGTTATCAAGTCTTATACCCAGCACGCAACCATTGCGATACAATTACTTGTACCCCATATTCCTAAACCGTATGTACTTTATAGTTCAACCAAATGTGCATAAGTCAAGATTCCCCCTTCTAATCATAACGACATTTTATTTTCCCCATTTTAATAATAATTTCACGTATTAGGTAAAAATATTTAAAGAAAATATTATTTTTATAAAAATCTAATTAAACGTAACCCAAGCACGCCATGGTTCTTTTTCAAAGTATCAAAATCAAAAACCTTTAATATCAATTTCTTATTTTTTCACCCACATGGCGTAAAATCCGCTAAATAAATTGTAACTTAAGTGACCGGGATAACTACATTTATTTATGAAAAATCGTAATAGGATAAGTTTCCCAAATATCGCACCTGTGCTTAATACCGCCTATTCATGTTTGCAAGCTACTGTGCGCACAGTCTATCAGTTTATGTAGTTAGCTTGACGTTCTGGGGTGTTGCAACACGTAGCTCCAGAGGCAAGAGCAACAACAATATGGCATTTGAAATGTTGGAGGCTGTGATGAACGTTTTTTTTCTTCAATCAACCAGGTAAGTATTTTTAAATCATAATTTTGTTTATATCACTTGAAGTGCATTAAATGAGGATTCCAAAGGTGTTATTTTTTTTTAAAAAAAGCAGCTATTTTTAACATCCGTCTTAGTTTGTAATATCGCCTATCCACTCGATACTAATATTGCACACAGGCGATATTTGGAGCATCTATGAAATACTAAATAGAAAATAATTTAGTTTTCATGACTCGAAATGATGTAATCTTACCCAAGGATATAAGAGCCTTATAAAAAAAAAAGGGAAACCACCATCACACAAACGAAAGGGTGAAGAGAACTTGGGGTTGACCAGCTCAAGAAAAAGCTGGAAGATTTTACACTACTAAAGACCAAAAAAAAATCGCAATCAGGACTCAAGTTGAGATACATCACAAAAGAGAAATCCTCTGCCGCCAACAAGAAAACTAAAGTTAAAGGAAAGGAAACGTAAAGTCTCAAACTCTTTTGATTGGGAACATTCAAATGAACCTCCACTAATGAACACCAACGATGATCTGGATGAGGACCTTGACGACCTGGATTATAAGCGTTTTGTCTTTGCAGACGATTTCAATGGGCAGCAGTGGGTTATGTGCTCTTCGTGCTACAACTGCAATCATAAATTTTGTGATGCAGCTAGTGGCGAGCGAAAAAAAAACACATGTTCCCTATTGTTTGAATGGATGGGTATTTATATTAGACTGGATTATGATGCAAGTGTAGGCCTACTCATTGTACACACGTTTTTAATTTTTATAATAAATTTCAAAGCATTTATCTTTGTCCTTGCTTTAAAAGTAAAGTTCTTTTTTCGTAGGATTTTTTTTAAATTAGTTTGCAAATTGTATGCGTACTTGTACTCGACTAACAACTCGTTTTTGACAAGTGTTCCTCATTTGGCTAATTGGATAGGCCGTATTAAGAACTCACACTCTCCGGATAATTCCCTTGGGACTTAAATAATAAGTCCCAAGAAATTTCGTTAGTTACCTTAAAAACTGGCATAGGTTAAGCAGAGATTTGATCTCGGGAAACTAAAGGAGGATAGTTCCAGTGATATTCATTTAGTTTACAGCTTGATTTCCCAATCCAATAGGCTGAGATACAGATAAATAGTTAGGGTAAGCAATATTTGAGACGCATACAATAAACGTAACACATCAACTCGGATCATTAGTTTCTTAGGTAGAGCGTTTTTATTAGTATAACTAGTCTTCTAAAGGAAGTAGGAAGGCTCATAACAGAAAAATACAATATATCCAAACACTAAGGATTATATATTCAATTTACTTTCAATCGTTTTGTAATTATTAAATCAAACTAGAATATCTAAATACATGTTTTTAATATTATTCTGAAAAAGCCAATTTTAAAATATTAATAGAAAAATATTTAGATTTTTAGCTTTATAGTATACTGCTTTGAAGATGGCCTTGTGTCAGCCAAAAAAACAAGCGGCATTCATCAACACATTACAAAGCCGCGTAAATGTAATACCACGTAAATAAAAATTTAATTAAGTGAACAAATAAATATTACTAGATATATAGATATATTAAATAGGTGGTGAAATCCAGATAAAAAAACCGAGCATTTTTAAAAATAACTAAAATTACAATTTAAAAAAATAAGGTTTTGAGCAGATTTTAGGTTTTGAAATATGTAAAATAAAAAAACCCAATAAAAACTCTTTTCTATATTTAAAGAAAATTTCGGTTTTATTTTACCCTAATTTATACGTATTTTATCCTTATAGAACCGAAATATTCTACCCTTATAATTAGGTATTTTACCCTAATAAATACAATTTTTTTTTGTGAGCAATGGGTTCAGAAATTGATGAGCGATGGTCATTGTTTGTCTATTTAATAACACATTATAAACCATTCCTTTTTCTATGGCTTTAATTACTGTGTTCGTTGCTTCTAAATGTAATAAATGTAAACAACGTGTTTGAAATATAAGTGAAGTAGTTGGGCAAAATAATGTTTCATTATACCAATACCGATAAATGCGATACAGCTAAACAATGGATACCACCCAACAATTTGTGACCACCATGAATTAAATTATAGTATAATTCAGGAGAATTAACAATTTTATTCAGTTCAATAAAAAAATTAGTAAAATTTTAACTAAGTAGCTATTTTAAATAGTTTTATTACTTAAAATTTAAAAATGCCCGTTTTTATTTTTGAGTGTTAAAAGTAATTAGATTTACATATGATCAGTTTTACAATTTGTAAAATTGCTTCTAAGTTTTCAACGATTATTACCCAATATTTTTTACAAAAGAGGAGACAAATATATTAAAATATAATTATAAAAAATACTTATTATTTTTAATTGCATTTCATTAAAATACTCGTTCGATGACTGAAAATATAAGTTGTGTGTTTTAAAGTAATTAGAATTAATGAAACAAACATTTTCAACTCATTACTTTGTTGTTTATGTTAAATACCGTTGGGAATTCATAAACATTCGATTATTTTGTTTTACCTAAAAAAATACTAAAATTAATTACCGTAATAATTAGCTACTTATGTTAAGCGGGGAGTATTAGAACTCTATTGAAGGTGGGATTCCCTAACTAGTACTGTAGACTGGCTTGAATCGCCGTTTACTATGCGAACCTGAAACAACCAGCTTGTAGCACGCATGGTTTAAAAAAAGTTTCGTTTGGGACAAAGTATCCTAGGACCAAAGTAACAAGTATTTATGGTAATTTTTTGCAAAAAAGAAAATATTTTGTAAATAGGTAATATATGGCGCCCAAATATAAGAAAGTCTATAAAAATTATTTCTTAAAAATAAAATTAGTAATTAGCTTAAAGCGCTTGAAAGAACAATTTTAATTACTTTTTTGTGTCCTTGACAACTTTGTTTCTCTGTAGAACTGGTTTCACTACGATGAGACTCTAAAGGCAGAGAAACAAACTTCTTGTCAAAGGAAAAAAAACGATTTTTGGGACCATTTGAAAATACTACAAAAAAAATTATGTGCTACACTGCAAAATATCGCATTATTACTAGCCCCACCAAAATATATTTATCAGGAAACATTTGACTTAATTTTGAAAGCAATGCAACAACCTTCTACTTCAACTGTCTGCAGTTTATTCTGAAACCACTACGTCCATTTATCTGAATATCGGTGTTTAGATATTTGAAGTATAACTTAATTAAAAAAAAAACGAAATCGTTTTTAGAAGAAAAAATTTGTTTTCCGAGATTTTGAATGTCTAAAATTATTTCTAATATTGAAATATGTAATAAGCATCGTACGCCCGAAGCGTTAAGTTATGAACCGTCTATGCACATACCATCATTTAACATGTTCAGTTTAGCTCGAAAGTTATTTCAATGACGATTTTTAAAAAAAAAATCCTTATATGTTTTTATGCAAGTGTAAAATTTCATTCTTGATCAAAACCGGATAAGAAATAAATGCTGATTCGTTAATATTTAATTATCGATATGTTATTATACTTAATTGTAGATATATTTTTTAAACGTTAATTGGTAGATCAATTATGTTCTTTCGGGGTATATGACACTATGTCAATTTTTTCAATTTTCAATTTTAAATTACGATAGTATATGTTTGTCACACTCTTCACAGAAATATTACATAACTCTATGTCCATAGAAACCTACAGGCATATAAAACTTTGATAAGTTCTCCTGTAAAACAGAAAAAATGAACATAGTCTCTTATACCTCCGAGGTGTAAAATTGTTACGGCAGCATTTTTTATTTAAAAAATTTGAAATAGTGTTTATACCACTATCGAAATACGTAGTATTTTCAACACTGCATCAACTCGCAGATCCAACTTCCTTTTTGATTAGTCAACTAATTGATTCCTTAATCGGGCATGAATTTCGAAAAGGAATCTCGATATTTACCAATAAAAATAAATCCCTTCAACTCAATCCATTTGAGGTTAATGTTAAAAGTTGGCATTTAGTAATTTCCTGGCAGAACCATCATGTACGTATTTCAAGACATTTAATACATTAAAGTTTAAGTTTCATTGATAAATTCTTTTAGTCTAATAGATGTACCTTTTTACAAATTAATTTTAATTTCTGAACTTATATTTTAATTTAAGTTCATTGACTTGTTGATTCTATGATTGTTGACATTTACACAATGTTTCTGTGGCCTTGAGAACAAAAATGACTAATCTCACTTTGAAAAAAATGGCTTCAGAGCTTGAGGCTCAACCTTGTTGTAGTGTCTAGGACATCGCGGAATTGTTTGATTTGAAGAGTTAGAGAAGTCTGACGACATTGGTTTCTATTTCATTAAGAAATTTATAGTGGATATATTCACAATGTTTTTTTTTAATGGACCTTGGTCCTTTTGTTCCAAATCACAGACTCAAACTTTGTAATATCATGGCTGTTACAATTACAACTTCAAATCTTATAGACAAAGCTATTGACGACAAGTAATTCCTATTCTACTCACCTGGTGGCGTGTAATCAAACTACTTCACAAACAAAAACTTCCGCCAACTTTTCCACCGTTGTTGCAGAGCCCCAGTGTCGCCAAGTTACTCTAACATTTCCGAAAAGAGCCAGGAACCGGGGACGTATAAGCCAAGACTAAAACCACTCATAATAAAAAACAACAAGCAAAAAAGAAATGCTTTTCCATCTCTCTGAAGAGCAGAGACCAGAGCACACACATTCCAGCAGTGACCGACCGGGCGGAGTCCCTGCAAATGTTCTGCTGCTTTGGTCTCTCAGCACAGCTCTCCGCCTCGCCTCGGCTGGGCTGATTGAATTTCGCAATCCACAGAACGTAATTTAGACGCTAAATTTACGTTATAATCATTTTAGCCGAAGCCTCGTCTTCTTTTGTTTGCTAGGACGAGGGGTTACGCATTACGGTCCATCATCCTTTATTTACTTATCACTTTTTTTCTCCCCCCCCCTCCTCAATCCCCCCGCCCCACTTTTCGCATGTCATTCGCCGCTGATTTTATTTTGAAGAGCCTTTTTTTCTCTTCCCCCCCTCCCTTCTTTATGTGGTATTTTTTCTTGCATTTCCCTACCATCCCACACCCCTCCCGACTTCCACGTCCGAGTTTGTTTATATCCCCCGCAATTATCGAGTGGTCGTCTCGGTTTTAAGACGAAATGACCGTCTTTGTACCAAGAGCCAAGGTTTATTGCATCAATTCCGCTTCGCTCCGCCACCCAGATCCTTCTTTTCCTCGAGCAACCAACCGAAGTGGGCGGTAACCTCCCACAAAACCACCCCACTCGACCCCGCCCCTCGACCAATAGCGCAGTCGGTGGGCGTCTCCCCGAAAGCTGACCCAGCTATACGGAGGGTATTGGAGGAGTCGTAGGAGACAGGTGATCCTTATAAGGCCGTATTCGGGGTCGTAACTTCGTTAGTCACTTTTGGTTAGGCCGTCAGCTCCACTGTGTGTGCTGCGCGTTGTGTCTTGCCGTTATAGAAGAGACAGGACGACCCAAGATGGCCGATGACCAGAGACTACTGACCGAGGACCGGACGGACAAGAGGAAGTGCGACGACTTCGCGGCCCTCTACGGCCTGGAGGGCGCCGCGGCCCGGGCCCTGCCAGACCACTCCGGTAAGCGCGCCCTCCCTTCTTCGTCTGCTCTTCAGCACGCTCCTTCCCGTAATAAATTCAATAAATCAGGACGAATTATAATGCACGAGGCGCCGGTAATTGAATAGAAAGGACCGTAAATCTTCATTTTCAGTTTCTAATATGGCAAAAGGAGAAGAGGAGCTTTATTAAATTGGAAATTGTATTAGGTGCCGCTTGTCGCCCATTTGTTCGACTAATCCGACGGAATGATTGGAGGTGGCACTTTTTCACCTCCTCATCACTTCGCCTTCTTTCCTTTCCGTCAGAGGCATTCGCCTCCACTCCTCCTTGACCCGACTTTAATGTTTTTTTAACGAGTTTGCCTGGTGGTTTTGTTTATTATTTAAATCTCAGTTATTTTTATTTTTTTTTCACCTTCCCTGTTTTTAACCATTTCCGGAGCTCTAATAACGTTAAGGCTGAAAATAGAAACTTCCCTTTCGAGTCAATTACTAATCTCATTTGGTAAATAGAAACTGGATCGGCAATTAAACATCGGGATAGACAGTGCTCAGAAAAAGTACCACGTGTTCATTAACATGTTTGTATTTACAATTTGGATAATTGAATTTTTCAAGCAAGTGCGTATAACAGTGTAATGAAATTTGTCCAAAATTGATTGTGTGTATTTTTTTATTTGGTATATTAATTTCATTTATTAGTAATTACGTATGTTATTGTTTCCATTTTTTAAAATTATTTTTACTCAATTGATGTGCTTCTAAACCTCTTGCGATTAAAAGTCCATCAGGTAAGTGAACCACTGTAACATACTTAAGAGAGTGTTCGTATTATTCATTTCCTAGTTGTTTCGTTAAAACTTCATGTGAAAATAATGCATATTAAAAAATAATAATTTGTGAATTATGTCGATTACTTGTGGATTCAAATAATATTGCTTTTTTTTTAAATAGTTAAGCTTTTACCTTCAGATAAATTCATATCAAGACTTGGAGCTTAAAATATCACAAACATCCACCATTGTTAAGAAATTCTTACTTTTAATGCTTTAATATCAGGGTCTCAGGTGTAATATTTTGAATACTAAATTAAATTGGTCAGAAAGGCAATTTCGTTGACAACAGTTAGTTTTGTTTTTCTTCAAGGGATAGTAACTTTAACAGTAGAATTTCGATGAAGGAATTTGTTTTTACTTTTGTGAACAAAGTTGATTGTGTATAATTTTCGAGTACATATATTAGTTACAATTTATTATTTTCTTAATATAATACTCAAACTCAATTTATAACCTATTTATTTATCTTCTATTTAATAAATTACTTTCAATCGATTAATGTGTTTTACACCTTTTTACGATGTTAAGTTGTTGAGTAAACCAATGTTCTCATACCTATCATTTATTTAAGGAATTTATGGGATAGAAAATTATTCACCAGAATAATTTACCTGGGAATATGACACACCTTAATAATTTACTATGATATTTTGTGTCGATAAGTGGCAATGTCAAAATTTTCCTATTCAGTTGTATTCATATGATGCCTTAGAGTTCAATGTCTTCTACATTGTCATCTATAGTGTCTTCTACATTGTCTTCTACCACTCACAGAAACTCCCATTCTAAGACTTTCATAGCAGGTTTTCAGATGAGCATTTCTAAACTACACCAAACTGGTCACTTAAGTTCATTTGATCGGGCGGTTCAGTTTATTGTAACCAATCAGGTACTCTGAAATTCTATGTTAACCAATTAAATTTTTTTTAAAAGCCTTGTCAGGTAAATCAGTTTTGGCGAACATGAAGTAAGTAAATCATCAGCGTCTCCTGCAACCAATGTTACAAATGCAAAACAAAACCTAGTAATATATTAAGTACTCAAAAAAGTTTCAAAATGAAATATCGCAATTTGAAATTAACCTTATGGGGTGTTGACACGAAGCGTCCTTGAACCTTCAACGAAATTAGCCTTATTATAGGACAACTTTAAGTGGCAAGTAAACTTTTTAAGCTCAAATTAATTTAGGTTGGGCGGGGGCGAGAATATATACCCTAAGAACCATAAAAGTAATTTGTGTAATGAGCAAAATTCAATACTGTTTTTGATTTTACTAAGTTTTAATATTTTGAATTGTTTTTTGTTTTATGATTTTTTTTTACTTTGTTATTCAATTTACAAAAACTAGTTATTTGGATAAATAATCTTTTACGTATTTAATCATCTTTCAATTCAGGTGTTCCAAATAGAATTGACCGGAATATTTTAAAAAGGTTTTCTAAATAAAAAAAGTTTCTTATTAGAAGATGTGACATTTTCAACGCATCTTATATTCAACTCAGTCTATTTAACGAATAGACTGAGAAGAAATGCATTAATATAAAAAAATGTATTATCTGTTAGCATAAAGTAACGACTCTTTTCAATGCCGTTTAAATTTCAATTAATTTGTTTGTGTGTGATATCATTATTTTACATTGAACTTCTCAATTGTCGGAAGTAAATCAGTTTTCAATTTAATTAATGCTAGTTTCGTTTTGCTCACTATTGAAAATACATTCACATTAAAAAAAAACGTTCGTTATTTAACGAAACAAACGTCTACTAAATGATGTGAAGCAATTATTTTGTCAAAACTAACAAAATATTTTTTTCATATTTCACGAAAAATTTAATAGGAATATATTTAACCAAATTATTTTTAATATTGTATGCAATCAATTTTCTCTGCGCACCTAAAACTTTTATTAGGGTTTATACATGAGGGTTCGCACTAAATATTCCAGAACAACGTTAATTACTTTTATTGTTGCTCAATTTTGTATAGTTCTTTAGACAAAGGGACAAATTGATTATTACTTATTAATAATTATGTGTTTAGTATTTTATTTAATAGGTGTTGACTGTGTTTCTACTTCTATTATTATTGTGTTTTATCTACTTCTATTTATATTTTAAAATTTTATGTTTTTTGATTATGTGACGATCTCAAATATATTTTCATCGTGCCTGTTCTTTTTGTAATACAAAATAGTTTTTAAGAGTTCCTAGATTTTACATCACATGCTTAAAAGTACTTTTCTCGTTTTATCCACTTTTAGTATTGATTATTATTATTTTTGTTCTGCGAGTTATTCGTTTAATAAACTTGCATAAATTGAGGTTAAATTTGGATAGTGGGCACATTCCTACAAAAAAAAATACAATATAATTGTTAACTTACATTACGTGCATTTTAAATTATTTTTAATCATTGCGAGTTACAGAAGTAAATAAAATTATTTTAAACTTAATAATCATATTTAAATATTTTATTATTCTTAATTTTTACCGCTCTTATTTAGTCATATAACTAAAAAAATTATTTTGTGATGATTTATATTCTATTTTATGAATGGATTTGATAGACCATTGTATAATCAATATATATTTCTAAATCAAAATTAATAATTGAAATGATAAATTTATTAATACTTTTTAATTTATTAATATAATTTTGTAAATTTTATTTTCAATAACTTAATTCATTGATAAATTTATAGATTTATATTAAATACATTTACAGATTTATTTAAAAAAAATTATAGATTTAATAATTAAATTTATAGATTTATTAATTAAATTTTTAGATTTATTAATTAAATTTTTAGATTTATTAAATTAAATTATAGATTTATTAATTTAATTTATAATTACATTTTCTTCACTTATTTTATATTCTAATACTAATTATTCATTCCTAATAATTTGAAAGTATAGATATTGTAATTTCAAAAATGTGCATACCTGGGTAAAGCATAAGTTCAAATAATTTAATCATTATTTGTTATACTTGCCACATTGTGTTATTATAAATTTAGTTTGTGCTTATAGTGATCAGTTTAATGGAAATGCAAACAGCTTATTTTAGAATTAATTTATGATATAAAACTTTAAAACCATTTCCTACTCTTGAAACAAAAATTTAAAAAATTATTTTTTATGAATTAGAATAAAAAATTTTTTTTATTATTATTGCAAAGGGAGTTAAAAATGGAGCTATTTTTTTTAACTGCAGTTCTAACTGTTAAAAACGATTTTGTCAAAAAAATATGATCCGATTAAATTTTTCGTCAAATATGACAAAATGTTTTGTTAGTTTTTCCTGAACGACGAAACATGTTGTTATTTTTGACGAAATATTTAATAGGAGCGTTTAGTAAGCACTTGTTTTGCAAAATGAAGGAAGTTTCTTAAATAATGAGCAAAAAGATGAAATCGGAAATTAGTTTTTAAGTTCTCTTTTATTTATAATGCTTTGGCTCCGATTAAATAGAGGTTGAGTAACGCCCACCAATAATGGTTTTAGCTAATCAACAAACGAGTTTCAGTGCGTTGAACAATCCGCTTATTGAATTCATATAAACAAAGTGATGTCTAGAAGCCAATTAGTCAGATCCAAACTGTACTCGTGTTGCAATTTTGAAAATATGCTCAGTTAAAAAAAAAATTAAGTTTGAGTACTGTAATCACCCTGTGCGTTGGGCAGTCACCCGGGACGTTGTGTGTGCTATGCCGATACTTTTAACGGTCGAGCGAAAGTAATTACTCGATCCCTAAGAAATTGTCGGGTAATTTAAGTGACCACCACACACTGTTCCAAATTATACATTATTTCGTCCCCCTCACGAATAGAACAGGAGGTGTTTCATAGGAATGAACGATCAAATCCCTAAGTTGCCGCAAGTATTACCTAGTTTATGTCTTCAAATATAGTGAAAGAATCATCATACATATCTTTTTACAATCATTTTCTTTCCATCGCTTGTACGACTATCTACCAGTAGATTTTTTCGGGAAACATCTCAACAGATTATAGAAAGTGGAATTGATTGGCAAAATAAACCTTCGCCAACAGAAGGAAAACAAACAAGTTGTTATATCTGAGTCCTTCAGAACTTCCACCCACGGTCCGTAGGTGCTTTGGTTTATTTCAAGATTTTAAATGCACATGCAGCTAATTTTCTGGTGAACGAGATTAAATTTGTGTTTATCGTGTTAATTGTTATGCAGTTAGTTTCGGAATGAATCACTTAAAAGCGAACAACATGAGGGTTTTATCCTGATACCCCCTACGGCTGATTTTAAAGACGTTTCACGTCAAAACACTTTTAGTATGGCTAATAATGCAGAAGGCCAATGATTTCCTTGAATGCAATGACCATTTTAGGATGAAAATAGTGCTTGTCTAAATTATCTTGGGGAAGGAAATTAAAAAATGTGCATCTAACTTGAGACAGATAATTAATAACATCCCTTACTTAGGAAATATTAGTGATATCAAAATGAATCAACAAATAGAAGCAGAAGTGGTAAATTAACAAAAGTTAATAAGTAAAAGGTAAAAAAAAAATTCATATACTGACATCTTAATACGACTTCCAGTTTTGTAGAATTATTTTCTAAAGGAAAACTGTTGAAACTTTCATACTTGAAACATCCTCCGTTTCCGTGATATCTTTCTAAGAAACGATACTCAGCCGAATCGATACCGCATACGTGCTCGGGGGAAAAGTCACAACCTGTCGTCGTTCGTCACGACCGTCATTCGGGAAGACGAAGAATGGCGACGTGAGCCGATTCCCTCCTTCGGGAGCGTTCGGCACACGTCGGGGGAGATGATCGGATCGCCATTGTGCTCGGAATGGCTGGTCGACCGGGAAATTCTCAGAGTGGCTGTTTGGATAGTAGAATAGAAAGTAGGATTATATGAAATCAATGCTACTAATATGGATTTTTATTGTTACTAATATCGACATTTAATGTTACTAATACGACATTTAATGTTACTAAATAATACGAACATTCAAGCCCAAAATAGTTTTCTAGAAGAAGAATTTCAATTTAATTTTTGTTTTGGTGTACAAAATGTAATAAATTATTTAAAATTCCTTTCCATTCTCTTGCAATTAATTTTAGTACATAAATAGAACAGCTAAATTGAATAATTTGCCTGGTTCATGCGACAGGACTAGGTAGTTTTAAAAGAACCTGTAGTTTCGTCATTATTTGTTAGTTAGTTGGTTAATTAATTAACTTTGCATTAGAACTGCATAGTCGGATATTGGCGACATTCCGGAGTGTACCTTGAAAGAAAGACCCGGGAACACTATATTGTATTTTTGAACAATGGTCAAGTGATGAGGACAACATCTGAGATAGCACCTTACCCAACCATAATAAGCGTCAGGATATGCAATCACGATCATATTTAACCCTCTGACAGAGATGAACGATTTAAACCCTCCAAGGATTTCCAGTTATCCTAGCAATAAACATAAATTTATAAAAATATTCAACGTTGAAATTTTTTTCCAATCTAACAGCTAACACGTTGGGGTGTTTTTTTGTAAGCTATATATATATAAAAGCTATTTTACGGTAAGCTATTTTGCAAATAACACAACTTTAGATATTTTTTCTTTTTTTAAGAGCTTAGAGGGTTAACGTGCACCGGTTCAGCGGACATTGTGGATATTTTTCAACGACTTTGTAATACAGGGAAAAATCTGGTAACCCTTCGATCACGCGATAGCTACAGCATAACTTAAGAAGTCCACGTAGGTATTCGAACTCGCAATCCTCCTTTAGCCAGCCGAATATTTTACCACTGGACTACCGGTCCGTTATTTGTATGTTTCTATGAACATATTTTTGTGTGGATTTATTTTGATAACTTTTGATGGAGGATTATCCCATAGTGTTCTACAGTTTTTATTAAAAACAACAACTTTTTCCAGAAAAATAAAAATTTCACTATCATCTGTTATTATTTACTATATGTATTTAATGAATGCACAGACTAATTTATTTCTTGAGTACTTCATTTTAAGTAACCGCGTGAAACGAACGAGTACTTTGGCTGGTTTTTCATACATTTATATTCTATAACATGCTCATGTATAACGTGATATCACATCTACGGATGTCCAGACTTTCCAGCAATGCTTTCAGGATTAAAACGCACAAAATTAATCCATTTTACAATATTTTTTTTATTTAAAGGTTAGAGGTACATTTTCCAAGCTATAATTTTACAAAAAAAAATTCCAAATTATTTTAATATCAAAAAAGAAAAAATCTTATCAATTCCAAAAATCGCGTGAATATCAGTGGGTATTAAAAGATTCTGATAACTTGGGGAATTTTAATGTGCTGTTCTTAAGTTGAATTAAATTGAAAGCTATTTAGGATACTTAATCAACAAAAAATTTTATGACATAATACATTTACTAACTAGTCATTGCTCGTTAACAAACGCAGTTAATTCCTTTTATTAAAATCAAATTGTCCTAGTTGTTTTTTGTAAAGAAACAGTTCCTCTAATTTACTTGCATTCAACGAAGTCCAACTTTAAATGATTCTTTAACTGCGTTCGTTAAGTTAGTAACAAATGGTTAACCATTCAAAAGAGTTTTTGAAGTTTAAAAGTTTGTGCATTTTTATAATTAAAAGTAATGAGAAATTAGGAAACACAATTGTACATTGTTGTGTTAGGGCCTTGCAGAAATACTTTATATTGAATGTTTGTAATTTAATTAAAACCCAGCAAAAGAAAATTCCACAACTTCAAGTTGACCAGAGCATTGTTTTACTTTTTTTATTAAGTTTTTTTCAACCAAAAGACATGTTTTGATTTATTAAAATTAACATATATTAAATGGCATATAATCGTGTGATGTTTACCCAATATTACTTTAATGATAGAACGTAGAGGACAACGTCCTATCAGAAGAGCCTTCCGAGGCACTTTTATACATAGCCTCCCACAAATCGAAGCCTCCAATCCATCATAGGTTCTTTCAGCGAAAAGTCCGCTTTGTATTCATTTTGAACATAGTATCATGAATTAAAAAGCAAAGTTGTCGAAAACACCAGTGCTAACGCACACAAAGTGCGTTTTACAAAAATATTTGTTAGATAGGAAACTTTCGAATTTTCAGATTCTCGTAAAAAAAAAATAGTTTTAATTTTTTAACTTTTTTGTTATTGCGACAACTCAAAATTTAACGGTGGTAGTACGTCCTTTCTGCCAGAATGTGGGAAATACCTCAATACGATCTTAAAGGTGAGTCTTACCGGCATTTACCTTGTGGCCTCATTGTACATTCTACTATAAAGGATTAAGGGTTTCAAATATACATTATTTATCAATTTAATTATTATTATATTTACTTGCTGAATTCACTGTAAAACATCATGTAAAATAAACGTGTATAAATTATGGTTGAGCTATTATTTTTTTAATAATTGAAGAATTGAGTACATTTATTAAAATATAAGCAATACTGCTTAAAACGAATTGGTGAAATTAAAAATACGTTTTAAGAGTTAACTGGGATAACTATTAAGACACGCAATTTTTTTAAAAATGTAATCAGATATTATTTTAAATATTTATACATTCTATACGTAATGCGCTTTCAATTCTTAAAAATATGAAGTACCGTCAACCGTAACAACTTTGTCAATTTTTTTAAAGGATTATGTTGGCGCCCTACTAAGGTCCTGAACCAACCAATAGAGGCAATCTCTTCTTTGAGTGATGAAAACATCGATACCTCTATTGGTTGGTTCATGACCTTAGTAGGGCGTAAAATGTAAAAAAACAGCAAAGTTTTCACACATGGCAAAGTTGCCCCGGTAGACGGTACAAAATAATCAACTCATTACTTAACCTTTCTAGAAAACAAACAGCGCATTTTAGTCAGAGTGTTAAATAAGAAAAAAGTCACATAAGCTTCACAAAATTAATGCTTGTTATCGTGTGGGCGTGTTGCCTTGTTTTTCTTGTTCTTATAATTTGAAAAATATGTTTCATTCATAAATTACTTTTAATTATAGTCCCTCAAAATTCTACCTTTGTTTTATACTTTGCTTAAATTACAGTAATGATTACACATACCTCTGTTAATAGATACAATAGCCAGGTCAAGTTTTTACAATATATTAAAAAAAGAAAGAGAATGTACCCTTTTCCTACCCAAACATTCTATAGAATACATAGCCACTTTAAAATATACTTAACAAACTTTGGCTTTAAAATATTTCGAAAGCTAATCATATATATTACATCTATTAGTATTAGTCCCTTTTATGTCAATCAAGTGAGATATCATAAAAAAAAATTCATAGCACTGACGAATTGTAAATTCATCTAGTACATTTCGAACGGTTTGTTTAAAAGAATTATTGCGTAAAGTTACATCATGAAAATTATTTCCAAAATCTGGCAGGAACGTGCCTTTGCAGCATAGTCAGTAGAGAGCGGGAATGAATTTGGAACAATAGATTGCGGGTTCGAGTCCCGATGGGGGTTACTCAAATTTCTCGCTACGTGTTCCCCAGCAACGCGGGGCCGAAAAACAAGTCTCCAATAATTCTTAGCATGTGAATGTACTCTATAAATAACATATAACAACATATTGTTCATTTATAAATATCGGTTAATACAAGGTACATTTATAATAAAAAAATTCTTTATAATACATAATTATAAAAAATATTTTATATATTTAAATATTTCTCACTCCTTAATATATAAAACTTACGAAAACTTCACCGTTATTAAATCTTAAGTATGTATTAAAAAAGACCCAACACTTTTATTTTATGCTCCACCCCTAAAGCCATTTACGGCTTAGCCCCATCCAAATTCTTAAGTGTACTTAAAACAAAGCATAACCCCATTAGTCTTAAATGATTATATAAATTGTTTCCTGATTTTCGAGTCTCTTAAAACGCACCGTAAAATAGAATTCCGTCTCTAATTTCCATTTGATCGGCCGCAATACATCGAATTATCGCCGCCATTTTCTCCCTGCGAAAAACTCCAATTGAGTTTTGCTCCACCAGTCGAAGCGGTGTTTTAAAAAGGTTACTTGCCGTTGCCAAAGACGCCAACGAAATGAATCAGATTTGCGATGATTTTGAATTGGGAATGTAATCGAATCTGCTTCTCTTTTTCTACTACTTCGCTCTCTCTCTTTTTCGTCATTTGAAATAGGTTTCTGGTCACTGTTTATTTGATTGTGTGGATTTTTTTTATATAGGAATTAAAAGAACTTTTGTTTTTTTTAATTTAAAATGGCGGCTTGGAATTCGATAATTAAATATCGTTTGTTTTACCGATTTCTTTTTATAGGAAACGGTATCTCAATTGAGAATATATCATTTCATTTTCACCCTGGGACTCAAATTAGCTTATGATTACATTTTCGAAATCCATATTATTTGTTCTTAACTCTATAATTTAGTATTTTTAACTCATTTGATATAACTTTTAAATGTTAAATATAAAAATATGTTACACTAAAGACTATTTTGCACACCAAAAGTAACATTATGTAACACTCTGCAATTAAAACAATGACTTCAAATATCCCAGAGTACATTAAAGCTATATACCCAAACTACGTTTTTCAATAATTTTGTCTTCACGGCTCTAACTATTTTTAAACATATCTATAAAGGGAGACCGGAGCAAGTTGTCACAAGGGTGGGATGTCGCTCATCTCAGTTGTCAGTTGTTGCTGCGATGCAACGGCTTAGACTCGAACCATTAAATATGTATATCATTCCGAGTGCGTATACGTAATTTCAACTGCCTTGCAACAATTCCCTATTTTTTATGGGTGATTTTGTATTTTTGAAGCTGTAAGTATTCATTAAACGATAGAATTAACTCTGATTATTATCTCTCTATTCAATGAAATAAATATCTGAACACTTTTCTGTTATTCTATTACACTTCATGGTGTTTTTCTGTATGAACGTTCGAAGTTGTTCTATGGTGATTCCGTCAAATCGTGATTTTTTTCTTAAATATCTGTTCGGGGTTGGTTGTCAAAACATCGGAGGTAGTTGTTACATGCTATGCGACAACCAACCCAGGCGGTTTTTCGGAAGTCCTACTTTTCATCAGTACTTTGTAAATTTTCGAAATCGATGCAGATAAGTTTTAAAAACAATATGGGTAAGAGGGAGATCTTGATGATAGTCTTCAAAACTTATGTTCAACAATTATAAATTCCATTTTCCGCATAATGACTAAAATTGATTCTGATCAAGAAACGTCACTAGATTTCTTCTTAAATATGTTCTTAAATTTTGGTTGTATTTTGTTCTATTCGTTCAATAAATTTTTTGAAAAATTAAAAAAATATTCAGCTAAATATCACATGACAACCAACCCGGTCACTGAAAGTCTCTAACAACCAACCCGGTGTCGGAGCAGGTTGTCACAAAAATTTCCTCACATAAAAACTTCTTTTTCTGTATTGACACTTATTACTATGGTTCCAAACCCACAGTAAAATATAGCCAAGAATACATACACTAAAGGATATTCTAATGATAGAAAGGTAAACTATAAACCCTGCCTCTTTAAATTAAAAAAGAAAAAATTGTGACAACCAGCTCCTGTCTCCTTTACTATAAGAAAAGTTAAAAGCAGTTTTATTTTTCAAGAAAAGGAAACAATACAAAAAAAACACCCGTAAAATTAAATCCAATAACGTTTCAGACTAAACTCCTTTCTGAAATTTTCCGAACCCAGATTCCGGAAATTTCAACTCCCTTCCAAAGCAGACAGGCCTATTTCAGCAGGAAGGCGATCTGTTCGACGGCAGCGGTTTGACAGATGCATTCAACGATAAGTCCAGTAGCTCTATCGATTACCCCGCCATGTTTGTATCTGAAAACCAAACTTCAGATCCCTGCCTCTGATAATTCGCATTAGATGAAAGAGATACGAAACCCCCCGTCGTCATGTGGTACTATCGCATTTCCGATCTTTTCAACAGGGTAGGAAAACGATATACTAATATTGAGTGAGGGGAAAATAATGAATATAATATTTTTAATTTATGTATAGAATAGTATAGGAAAAATCAAGGTTCAAAATTAGCGGTCATTAGTCGTATTTTGCGCCAAAAATGTTAGTTTGACGACCTTTATATTACACCCAGTTGTCCTTTTGACGCTTTTTATAAAAACTTCAATTTAACGACCGTATTTTTTCACATAGTCGTCAATTTTTTACATCATTTCGTATGATGTAGAGAATAGCAGAAAAAGGCAGCCAGACTTTAATTAATACGTTAATAATTTTTTTTCCAGTAAATAATAAAATAAGTTTTGCTAATAGTCATTATAAGTCTTTAAATTGTCTGTATACATGCATTAAAAGTCACTTATCAAAAGTTTAATTATAAAAATTTATTTTCAATAATTGTTCTTAAACTTTTCAATAATTTTATCTGTAAGACGGTGATATTTTTTAGAATACAATTGGAAACATGATTCTAATTTTATGCAAAAGCTTTAATGATTACAAAAATAAAGTAACAGTTGGCAGTCCTAGAATAATTTAAATTATTTTAAAATTACGCCTAATCAGAATATCTTGGCGACTAAAAAAATTGCTAGTAGCCATTGATGCCTAACTTTTTTTATAATTTTTAATACGATCTTATAATTTAATAACATTCCGAGAGGAGAATTTTTATTAATATTTAAATTAATTCATATTAAATTGCATTGCTGCTTTTAAATGTTTAAGATGAATTTTTTTATCTTCATTATTTGCCATTAAAAATTACCATTTTAGATATTCATTGCAAATAACTGAAGTTTTAAATATTTAAATCGATATCTAAAAGAACAAACGTTGTATATCTACTCTTGTAAACTCTGGGAAAAAGCAAAAAAAAATATTTCGAGCTTGGTTTAAACTAGCACCTGAAATTTATTATTTGGAATTGACATACCACCTTTACAATGATACCAAAATCTAATTTTTGCCAAAAATGATCGTGCGAAGATTGTGCATTTAGCTATCTATAATTTAATAAGTGGGTTAAATCAAATATTTTATATGAAAATATAATATTTTCCATATTTAACGCCGTTTTGATCATTAGTTCCTATAACACGCACAAGCCTTTTTTTTACCCTCCCCTCCTACATACTGCAAATTTAGTAATAAAATATGAAATAAAAAAATTTAATTTATCAACCAAAATTTTATTACATATTTGCCATTATATGTAAAAAAATCCTTGGTTTTAAGCCTATTATATTTTTATTGTCTCTAAAAAGTTTCAATTTTCTAGTTTCATTTGTTCTTCTTACCCTGAATGTTTTTTTCTCTGCATATAATGTACCATCGTAGAAAAACCAGTTTTACAGCGTTTCAACAGCAATGACATTTTTGAATAATTTTTCCTCTTTAAACTGAATTTTATTTATTTATTTATTTTTTAATAAAATTGAATATTATATGCTATTTACAAGATCACGGCTTTAAATTGACTTTTATTAAAATAGTTCTCAAAGCATGTTGTTTACAGTTATTTAATGCAATTGCACTAAATTTAGGTGCGGTTTAAGGCCTAAGTGACACAAGCGACTGCTTTGGATATTGAATAGAGGATTTAAGTTTAATTGTTTTTTTTTTTAATTCTACATATTTCTACCGTGTTCAAATTTATTATTAAATGACAGTAAGTGAAATATTCATTTCTTTAACCAATTAGTTTAAAGTTTCAAAGATTAATATATGTCCATTTTATCTGTTTCTATGTTATTTTGTTAATGTTATTTCGTTGTTCTCTGTTAATGTTATTTTGCACAAAAGAGAAAAGTACCACAAATTGATGCTTGTTCGCCTTAAAAAAAATCTTGAGCCACTGCTGGCAAAATTTACACTTACAGTTTTACTAGAATTTTGCGAAAAAGACACCTAATTGCTTTTCTCATTTGTATTAACTTTATCGATTTTCTTATTTTAAAAACTTATTTTCTAAAAATTAAAGATTTTTATATAATTATGAACTTTAATACCCTACATACAGTTTTATAAAATAATTCCCAATTCCTTACAGACTTCGAACGTTTATTAATATGCGATATGTCATAGCACTCATCCACATAATACCTCACAATCACTTCTCCCCTTCATCATGTCGAATTCAAGTACCTCATCACACCCTACTTCGAACAGCTCATTGAAATGCAATATGTCACCGACAAAGCTGCATCACCTCGTCACACTTGCCCCTTGGCACCTTCGCCCCCCCCCACCCCCGAAATCTGTTCCCAAATCCCTTCTTTGACAAGAACAGTTTTGATTTCCGACAATGGGCCCGGGAGAGGAGGTGTATTCTATGTCAAACGACACGCGCCGGTCGAAGGGGCGTTAATTTAGGGGGCGTGCGAGCAGGTGTCGTGAATGTGGGGGGCGCAACCCCCTCGAATAGAGCGGGGGAACAACCCCCCCCCCCCCCCTTTAGCGTGTTTGTGTGCACGAGGCGCGTGTTAGCGACCGCGCATTGTCATCACACTAACCAAACACCCCCCTCCCCCTACTACGGATTATGGCACTCCAATGTCAACAAAAAAAAGGGGGGGGGGGGAGAATTACTTGTTCAGAGCCCTTTTATGACGGTGTTGAAAGTTCAGGAGGGGTGGGCGAAAATGGCGCATTATGGCACTACAGTGCTCTCCTCCCGGTGAGTTATTGTCTCTTTTCTTGTAATTGTAGACCAAATGAGGGGATTTTTTTTGTAGAGAGGGGGAGTAGTAGCTTTTCTGTATTTATTCAAGGGGGATTTGCATGTAATGGACCAGCTTTCGGTACACGTGCTGGATGACCTTAAATGAATGGATAATAGAGAGAGTGTGCATTGGGACAAGTCGATGGGTTTGTAGTGGATTGGATAGTATAGCGGGGTTCTTGTAAGAGTAAATTGTTGGATATTTAAAGGCAGTTCTAATGTTATCTTTTGATTATACAGAAAAGTAATTTGACCCTTTGCACTCGAGATGTGACTCTCAGTTACCAAAATAACGACTTGTTCTTTTGTTCCCTGTTCTTCGACACTTCAAAAAACGATATTTTTAACATATATTTAATAACATCTTTTATATATATTTAATAACATCAATCATGAAACAAAAGTTACCCAATCTCTCTCTCTCTCTCTATATATATATATATATATATATATATATATATATAGAGAGAGAGAGAGAGAGAGAGAGAGAGAGAGAGGGAGGGGGGGGAAGGGAGAGAAATTGAATGAAAACCAAATATATTAGTGAAAAGTGAAAGATTGTTTTCGTACATTGGATTTGACGGGGCAATGTTCGCAAGTGTATCCTTCGAAATAGATCCCGTACAGGCACCAATAGCTTATTTATGTAATTCTAGTGTGACGTTAAGACAATCTAAAAATAGTTATAAGAAGATTTTTAATGTTGTTGTTTAATCGATTTTCATTATAACTCTTAGCGATATTTTCTTCAAATACACAAGGAAAGTTCTCGAGTCCGTCCTTTGAGATCTATCACATACCTTCAACAATATCCCATTTGTTCAGTTCCAGTGCGACATTAAAACTGTCTAACATTCTAAATGGTTGTGATATAAATTATCATATTTATAAACTTTGTTTGCAATATCTTAAAAACAAACTTTGATATCAATAAAAAAAAGTACCCCCGATTCACCCCCACTGCCACCTAAATAAATCAATTATCAGTTTATACTCCGCAGGACTCCTTCAAAACTGAGTCATCCCCTCCGATGGACGACACCCCCCACAAAAAAGTGGACTCGTCTCCCGTAACCTCAGATACGTTACGAAATCATCTGGAAGCTTTCATGATCCAACGATCCAGGGGGATGGAATTTCTCGGCACGGCATCGGATTACGCCATTGGCCCGATGCAGGAGAAGATGAACCAATTGGATGATGCGTTCTCCGAAATGGAAGGTGAGTGCGATTGGTTTCTATCGAGCTTTATCCCCGCCCCCCTTTACCCCGATTAAGATGACTGTGTCATTAGTATTCGATACAGGGAGAGGTATGTGATGTAATAAAGTGGGTTATTGGTATACATATTGATGATGATAATAATGAAATGATTTGTGTCGTAAATTAGCTGGGAAAATAATTTTGATTGTTTATAAATGTGTGGTTTTGGAAAGGTAATTGATTGTTTGATTGAGGATGAAATTGAATTGTGATAAAAATGTTTTATATTGCAATGTTTATTGGATATTAACTTATATCTCTGGTGTTGTCCTCGTTATCTGACCATGGTTCAAAAATACGAGACAGTGTTTTGGGGCCTTCGAGATAGACTCTGAACCATCGCCATTATCATTGTGCAGCTCTAGTGCGACGTTGATTTCAACCAACCACATCAACATTAAAACTAAATGCACTTCTCACGTCTTAAATTTGTAATTTCAACTATTTATCTTGTCTGATTGTTTACCAAAGATTAACAGTATTTTGATAAATTAGTAAATTTTAATTTGGGTGTTAGTCTTTTTAAATCAAAATTGGAAAAATTCATGTTAAGGAAAAGTTATCATTAATTTTTAGAGGTAATGGAAATTGATTTAATTTGAACCATAAACTTTCAGAAAAATTGTTTAAACGGAATTCTAGCCTTCTACTTTCATATCACTTTTTTTTAACATACTTTGTCTTTTATTATTCGTATATTTATATACTTTCGACAAATTTCAATTTTACCTTCTTTGAATAATTATATGAAAATCGGTATAAATATTTTATTAGGGATCTTATTTATTTGTAGATATTATAATTAATGTCAAACATCATTAATAAATTTGTCGTTTTGCTAAACAAAGCACTCAATGTAAACTCGCGTTGAAATCAGTATATTTTTTATTTAATTGTATAAAATTTAACTCTCCTTTTTTTCCAACGAATTAGTTGAGCGCTTGTAAGACAATGTTGAAGATCTGCTACAAATTTTTTATCCTTCCCAACCGCTGAATAAGAACTCCGATAAACCATTTACATTCTATTGTAATCAATACTGATATGGAAAAAGTTTATCAAGTGATTATCAATTTAGTAGTATGATTGCTTTTGAAAATTAGAATAATTTTGTATTCAAATAGTATTTAAAATTTAGTATCTTGGTTCTATGTTTGAAAGTTACCGAAAAAATAGAATTAATATAAATAATTATATTAATTTCAAAATTCCTTAAACGTGCTCATTTGTTTATTAGTTGTTTTTTTAAGAAAATAAGAAATTTAAGAATTTTAAGAAATTGTTTTAAGACACAAAATCATCAAAAATATTTTATTGTTTTAAAAAATATCTTATTTTATTTTAAATCTAACAACAACAAAATTATATGTCAACGTTAAGTAAAACTAATTCCTTATTGCGAATCCATATTAAGCTTTTGTTATAAGATTGCCTTAATGATGATCTTTCTCAATGATGATTTTTATCACGTTTGATCAAATTTGAATAGATAGAAGTTCAGACCTATTTAAGAAACTGCTCCAAATTTGCTACAGTGTATTTTTCTTTAATTTGTGTCTAGAGATTAAAAAAATATAAATTATATTTTTATAGTATTTTTAAAAAGTAATTTAACAAATAAAATTGGTGATTTTTTTTTTATCATTTTTCAAAAAATTCTTTTGCAGATAACAAAATTCTGTAAAAACAGTTTGTTAAACATATTCTTTTGTTTATAAAGATGCAAAAATATTGTTTTAAGAAAATATTTTCTTGATTTGTATCAAATGTATAAAGCTAACTTTTTATAATTTTATTAAAAACAAATTATAATTTTTAAAATTTTTGACCCTGTAATTATGTTAATATCATTTGTACACTTGTGAAAAGAAAATTATAGTGACATCTGCAAAATTGAAAAAAAATATTCCATACCTATTTGTTTGGCTATTACTTTCATAATGGAATAACATAAATTAAAAGAAATATACATACAAAACTTACATGCATTTACTTATGAAATTAGTCATTTTAACCGAAAATAAATTTAATGACAGATATTATATTGATGAAGTGAATATTTTTTATTATATCTCTTTTTTATTATATCTCTAATCGTTAAATAACACTCAAAGAAAACTATGTCAAAATCTGTATTTATTTTTTTGTGCTGCACTGTTAAATATACAAGCTCATTTTTAAAAGAAAAACGGACGCCTTTCTAATTAGTTAATTAATGCTCTGATTAACTATTTCATCAAACTGAAAAAAATAATTTATTTCGTTTTTTCCCAAAAAACTTATTTCATCAAAAATGAGAACGAATTAATTTATTTCGAAATTTAATTCGAAAATTAATTTATTCGAAAGAAATTAATTTATTTCGTTTGTTTTCAACAAAACTTATTTCATCAAAAATGAGAACGATTTTAAATACAAATAGATGGATAAACTTGAACCGAAGATTTTATCTGAAGTTACACGCGTTATCGGTCGTTACCACCTGTGAAAGGAATCGTAGTAAATTGAGGGGCTGACATGGGGAAGACAGTAAGTCACAAAAAGTAAATTTTACAGGGGAAGCAAAAAACGGGTTTTACAAGTATCGTGGACTACATGCAAGTGCCATCTTCCGTCGCTCGTAGAAACTAAGCCATTTTGCCGATTGACTTACTGTTTATTCCATGCCATTGGCTTGAGTCTTTACTGTTTTTTCCGTGAATAAAACGAAAAACTCGAAATTTGTGACTTACTGTCTTCCCCATGTCAGCCCCTCAATTTACTTTCGGTAAAATTGAAAGATTCTTGTTTCGTCAAAATTCAAGTGATTTAATGACGAAACTATTGTCAAAAGGGACGAAGGTAGCCTTGACGATCGCAGAATGCTAAAAAATGAGAGTATTATTTCTGAGAATGTTATGTTAATTATCATACTCTTAAAAATTTTAACACTCAGCATGTCTATTTCTATTGTTTTTTAACCACCTAGACACCCCTGCATTTCCTTGTAACAACAAATTCAATGTTGATATTTGTGGAGTATTAATGACACAGTCATTGTAATTACTTAGCATTTTTGAATGAAATTTTAATATTTAACCTTTCTCCAAGATGTATTTTTTCCATTTTGAAGGATAACGTTAATATTTTTATATATTTCAAAATAACCTTGTACCCTTTAATGCTTCTGCTCGATAGATATCATCGCACTTATTTTCAATCATTTTCCAAAAATAAATGTGAAGGGATGTCTAGGTGCTTGATTTTTTTATATTTATGTTTAATTTATTTTCTTTTTAGCTGCCATTCTTATAAAATATATATTTACAGGGTTTTTAGTAAAATGACAACGAATACGTGTAACTGTAATATGCACGGTAGATATCAAAAGTATCGCGCACTCATTTAAAAAAATAAACAATAAAACTTTTTATAAAAATTCGTAAAAATTCGGTGTTTTTTCTTTTTTTTAATTATGTCTTTTATATTTTTTTAAAACCTTTTTAGCATTATGCCTTTTAAAAAAGCAGTATGATTTGGTCTCTTTTGTTTTCATAAAACTTTTAGTATGGTAGCATTATTTAATTTTTTTTTAAAGTTTGCTGTCTTATATTAGCTAGGCATTTTAATTTCATCGACAGATATAACACCTAATTGGAAAGTAAGTTCTTTATAAATATATCTAAAAAACTAGGAGGCTCCGAAAATAAATTGTTTAGAATACATTCCTTTTTGACCTCACCATTCCGAAAATCTCAACTAATAAAATCAGCATTCACAGAAATAGTTACATCTCATTTAATTTACAAGATACAAATTTAATCTTGATACCAACTAGGCGAGAAAAATTTTGCAAACATTACTAAATGAAAAAAATATTATTTTCAAAATTAGTTAGAGCAGTTTTAATTTTTCCCTTTTGAAAAAAAATGCCAAAATTGCGAATTTTTTAAGCATTGCGTCTATTCTTAAAAAAATTATAAATACAAAACTAAATCATATGTTCTAAAACGATTTGGATCACTTACAGATAAAAATTTAAACTGTACCTTTGTCAAACACAATTACAGTTTTGAGAATTACTTTTGAAATATTACAACATAATGACTTTAATATTAAATAACGTCTAAAATAAAGATCTTATCAAAACAAAAATATGTTAACCTTATTTCTTAAATTTTTTTAACAATCTTACTTAATTTCATTATTTTAGGACATTTACTTTTTCAGATGCCACCGGAATAATGAATTAAAAAAGTTGCAAATTAAAATTTTACCAAATATTCGACGGAGAAGCGTTATTTTTCGATGTTTTTAATGCCTAGCTTAATTAACGATATATAATTTAATTTTAAAGATAAAAATATTATGTTTAAAACATCGAAAATATTAAATTTTAACAGACGTTAATATATATTTTTGAATAAAAAATATGTATTTTTAAAATATTTATAGCAGTTTAATGTATACGTTGCAAAAATGATGGTGAAAAACTACAAGCGAGTGAAGCGTGATTAAATGTTTAAAAAAAATATATAAAT
Organism: Troglohyphantes excavatus; assembly: GCA_963932185.1. Lineage (NCBI taxonomy): Eukaryota > Metazoa > Arthropoda > Arachnida > Araneae > Linyphiidae > Troglohyphantes > Troglohyphantes excavatus. The sequence goes on along the minus strand of OZ010670.1, from coordinate 9,303,795 downwards.
TCAAAACGAATTTTAATTTTTAAAAAATGTTTACTTGGATTTCCATAACAAACATATTCCTATATCCCGTAAAAAATATTGGAACTCTACACTAAAAATTGTGAGAAACACTTGACTGATAAAATTACTTGTATGCGAAATTTTCTGCAACGACGATTTTAATGTTAAGTAACTTCTAAACTAATAATTTTATTGAAACAAAAATATTCGTCTTATATTTCCCAAACATTTCTCAACAAACTAACTTAACATCGTATTTTTAGTAGATTACTTTTTGATATACTATCTAAATAACAGCGAAATAATTCAAAATTCCTCCTACTGATTACCTTTTTTTTTAAATAGAAAGACAGTAATTTCTTCCCTGAAAAATCTACGGACTTCTTTCTGAATGATTTTAATAAAAGGTGTAACCATGTAGATGTGCGGCAAAATCCAGAGTTGTGATACTTTTCTTTATTTTTACAGCAGCACATACGGACAAGCATTAAAAAAGTTTTTGCCAAATAATTAGAAGCAAGATGAGTTAGTTCTAATAACTCAGTTCCATTTAAAGATATCGACATAAAATAAAACGAAAAACCTTCTCTTCGGTACAACAGTGCGGTCAAAATTTAAATTTTGCTTCAGTTGAAAAAATTCACAGGAAAACACAGATAAAACTATTATTTTAATTATTATATTGTAAGTTATCAATGTTAAAACCCTGTTTCGAGTGAAAACTGTGAAAGTACTTACTCTCATTGAAATCGGATCATAAGTTTCCAAAATTAGCACAAAAAAGCACAGACCCACAATAATTAGAAGTGTATAGATTTATGTGTAATTGGATGCTTTTAGTTACTTTACTTGAGATCGGATTACTAAATTCATCTAAAAGGAAATTTCTTAGAAATTGGAAAATGAAAGAGGATTTTTTTTTCACTTTAATATCACCACTTTCTAACTGATATTAAATAACACTAATCAAAGATTTTTTTTTTAATTAGTAACATATTATATGATAAATAGTTTTTTTAATTTTTTAATGGTCGTTTTACTACATATACTTAAAATCACAAAACAAATATCATATTAAATGTTTTATTACTTACACATAGAGTATTAAACTACATTCACATGTTCAAAGCATAAAATTTGGCACATAAAACTGAAAATAAATTTCTTATTCAGCGTTAATACATGTTAAAGACTTTTATTGATTGATAGCTTTCTCTTTAAAAAAAATTTACAAAAACCATTAAAAAATATGTATTGTAATTATAAATTAAAATAATGTCAAACATTTCAAATGACTTTATTACCTGACATAATAATTTGTCTGGAAATTAAATTTCAAATTTACACAAAAACTTTTTAAAATAATTTAAATTTAAAATGCGACAAAGGTATTTCTTAGTCTTATGCATAAAAAAAACTTAATAAACAATTTTTCAGCGATAAGCAAAAACTTTCTGCATAACATAGTGAGATCTAAGTTTTGCAATGATACATTTTCAAAATAAAGTTTATATTAATTAAAAGCTATCTGACTTTATTTTGGTAAACTGTCAGTTTCCAATGGGGATGAAGAATTATTAATAAATTTATTATTTAACCATTTCTCTTCCGGTGATCTCATACTAAAACCACCCATTTACAAATTTGTTGGATGAAGCCAAGTGATTTCCATGGTAAGCGTAGAGCGCAACATTTTCGCACGAGCAAAATTATTAGGTTCATTTGAGAAATAACAGTGAAAAATTCAAGAGAAAATTATTATTAGATAGTATAATATTATAATTAGAGTTATTTTTTTATAATAACGTAAACATTTTTAGCCTTAATTAAGCCCGATGGTTCAAACTCTCGCAAAAAATTGTACAAAAAAACAATTCTAGTGATTTTTGTAATAAATTTTTCAATATTTGCTATTTTTTTTATAATAAAGTAAACATTTTTAGCCTTAACTAAGCCCGATGGTTCAAAATGGAAATTGAATGCTTTAATAATGGATCCTCAATGGATGCTTTTAACTTTCTAATTGAATGATCCAGAAATATTGTAAAAAATTATATGTCATACTTAGATGACTAGAAAACACAATTTTATAGAGAAAAAAATGTTTTTTACTTCACAAAAGAGTTGGGAATTAAAGGGTTAAACTGATTTATAATTAAAAACATTTAAATAATAATTATTTAATATACAAAGTCAATTTTGTGCATCGGGAAAAAAACTCTTGCATTTGGCAAGAAGTTGCTTTCAAATAAAAGTTATTTGCGTTTCTCCCTTCCAATGATTTTAAATTTCAACTTCTGTGGTATTCCTAAAAAACACAACGTCTCTCTGTTGAACGTGCATACATTTAATTTTTTGTAATTTAATTATTATAATTTTTTTTTCAGTTATTTTATCTTAAATTTACATTTTTTAAAACTTTTAACGTATTACTATAAAAATTAAAAAATTATACAGTTATAAAATCTTGAATTATAATTTGTTTTACTAATTGATACAACACACTTATTCAAGTAAATAAATGTTGTATAAATTTGTTGTATTTAATCAATTATTCAAGTAAATGGGAACATAATTATCTTCCCATTTACTTGAATAATACAAAGAAATTTTAAACTAGAATAATTATATTAATTTTCTTTCTTAAAATCCTCTGAACTTTTAGGAGAATGTCAAAATTGTAAAGTTGTTTTCTCTGAAAAAGTGGTTTCTTTTATATTTCCAATCCTTGTATATTATATATAAATTTTAATTTGTGCTATTTTAATAGTTGTAGCTGCCAAGAAGCACCCCAACGCTTTAGAATTGAAAAAAACTTCAACATCGAAAAATTTTATGAATTTAAAGTTAAGCGTATTGCTGGAAAGCCATGGAAGACTTAAGTCGTTCAGCTTCGTCAGAGTACTTATAATTACAACTTTCGAAAACTTAATTGATCGTTGTTTTTATATTTAAAAAGAATACTTTAATTAAATCATATGTATTTAAAGTTTAGTTCTTTGTACTTAACTAATATTGGATGCCGAAAACGACTTTTGAAGCAAATAAAGTAACGCAACGTTACTCCTACTATTTCAAAAAGTAAACATTATCATGAAGTTTTCTTCCATTAATTGCGAAAAGTAAATCATTATAAACAACGCAGACGGTTCTTTAAGTTTTATAAATAACATTTACAAATGTATGACAAAAGAGCGGCGAAAGAAAGTTAGAGAGAAATTACCACACAAACACCTCTTCTAAACGCAATTAGTATCTTCTTTCAATTGTATTTATTTACATGTGTAGATTTTAAGTGTATTTATTTACATGTGTAGATTTTCATTGTATTTATTTACATGTGTAGATTTTAATTGTATTTATTTACATGTGTAGATTTTAATTGTATTTATTTACATTTGTAGATTTTAATTGGATTAATAATTTAGTACCAGGGGACCGAGCCCAGCTCGCTTTCATATTTTTTTACTTAATAATAGTTTTAATGAATCGAATTAAATGCAAATGCTTTGAAATGTCCATATCAACGGTTAGACGTTTCGTGAAATTTTTTTTATCGTCTAACGTATTTTTATCGAAATATCCTTAAGTTCTTAGAAATATGCTCATAAAACTGGTTAAACGCGTCAAGGTTGAAACGATACCGTATAAATTCTGCAAAAGTGACTTAAATTAATGTTATTAGCGATTCCGAGCGACTAATACAACCGTTCGCACAATTGTAGTACAAACATTTCATTTGCATGATAAAACGGGACAACATTCTTGTTGTTCAGTATTTTAGTAACCTTTTGAAATGATGTTTGCTTTAGTCTAACTCTTGAGTAACTGAATGGACTTTTAAATACTATGCAAAGTAGCTTTGTTATTAAGAAGATTAGGATAATGGAGATCAAATTATTTTTTGCTACTGCAAAATTATTTCGGTATTTTTTTTTCTTCAACCTGCATACACAAATAATCAGGAACGAACAATGTTTTATATTCTTATTAAACGTGTAATCAATAATAAAGATATTTACTTATTTCGAATAATTTTATGTGTAATTCAGAATTAATCGTAGTGACGAAAATGAACGAAAATAAAGTTTTATATTTAATTCAGTGTAAAATAATATAATTTGAACCAATACCGATGCCGGTATATTTCATTATAACGGCATCGAAAATCAACCTTCTATAAAATTAAACTTTTTCTATAATCTAAATATAAGAGTTTTTATTATATAATAGTAGTTACGAATAAACTAATATTAATCTATTTTTTTTCTGTTAAACAGATTTTTTTGATGAAGCTGCCGTTCTCGACTTTTCAATACACATATATTATTTTATTTATCCTAATGTTTGAAAATGACACGTGTTGAAATTTGCGACAGTTGTTAGGAATAGTTCATAATTTTGTTCCTAAGAAAAGGTTACAGAATATAAAATATGAGTTGGTAGCTTGCAGTCTGGGTCTTGAAAACAATATAGTTACTTTGAACACATTTTTATTAACAAAATACTTATTTGAAGTAACATGATAAAAATAATTAAAAACACATTTACGGTGTACACAAATGTAAAATTTATTTTTAAAAAGAGTTTTAAATTTGCTGAAATTAATTTCTCTGTTTGTATGTGAAAACTTTTTTTTTCAAGCGTTTAAATTACTATGTACGTTTTAATTAAAAACTCTATTTCCTTTGTTATATTGTATAAAGTCTCGTTACTCATTTAATTATCTGCTTGAAACTAAACATATTAACGTAATACGAGAACATTATTCAGTATTTTGTTATTACTATCTAATGCAATTTAATATCGACAATAATTTCATATTTAATTAGGCAGGTGCAAGGTTATTTCGGACAAACCTTTAAATAAAGAAGAAACTTATTTGAAGTAACAAAGTAAATAAATTTTAAAACACGTTTATAGTAAATGATGTGAAATTTCTATTTACAAATAATTTTAAGTTTGTTAATGAAAAATTTAAACTCCTTTTCCGTTGTTCTATTGTAAAATCTCATTTCTCATTTTCAATCACTCTCTAAACTAAACTTACTTACGTAATTCGAGAAACAGTTCATTATTAAATTGTACAAAATATCATAGAAATGTTGCTTTTACATTAAGAACTTTATATGACAAATTTGCTAGTATCAGTTATACAGAGAAAAAAAATATCATTTAAAACAATTTAACGTTTTCATTAATTATTTACTCATTAGAAAGTGGAATTAATAAATACCAAACCATTTTTATAGACACTATGCATGACATGGTCCCGAGATTAAAATTTTGACGGAATAACAAAAACGCATGGTCGATTAGCCTTTGTGATTGGTGAATAACAAACCATGTGATTACCATCAACCAATAAAAAATGCGCATGAAGTCACTTATATCTTGAAATGGCGTCATGTAATTTCCACACAAAGCAGCGCAAAGTGTTCATGGTAAACAAATGTTAACTTTTGGAAACACTTCCTTTTTTCACAATTTCCAAAACATATCTTGAAAACTGGAAAACTCAGAATTTTTCTTTATTTCTTGTTTAATACTATCAGAAATAAGTGTATTTATGAACAATTGGTAAAATAAAAGCTATAAATAATAGAAGAAAATAGTTTATTAAATGTATAAAATTATATTTTTACCTTTATAAATATTGCTTAAAATTAATTTAATAAAACTTCTTTTATTTATATCCATTAGCATATAAATTCTAAAAAAAATATTTATTAACAATTGCTAAAATAAAACTTATCAAATAAAAATTTATAACAAAGTTAAATTTTAAATGTAAATAAATATATATTTTATAAACAACATGTAACATTAATTTAATAAAAACTTATTCAATTGATTTCATTGGAATATAAATACTTTACAAAACAAACGCAATTGCTTCTAATTTTTGTTTTGAAAATTCCATATTTTATTTACGGAAATACATAATCCATTTTACATGGAATAAAAAAATCTACTTGTTTATCCAAACGATATTTTTTTATATGGAATTTTAAAAATTTCTCTTGTGAATTCCACTTATGACGTCACGTGCAGAAACAGTAAAAAAATCGCAGGATTAAATTTGTTTAAACTTTGATTATTTTAAATGCAAACGATTCAAGTTCTTTTTAAATATTTATTAGAAAATTTATAGCATTTAGTAGACGAAATAGTCACGTGATTAGAATGTGTATTTTGTTTATTTAAAAACGCAAACGATTTTTCAATTTTAATTTTAATTTACTGATTTTTCCTTCGTTTATTTATGAGAAAAAAATACTTTATTTTAAAATAAAAACTATAATGAAAATACATCATCACAATATTTTGCACGTTTTAAATTAAAATAACATATGAAGAATTAAATAACATTTAACTGCTATTGGCATATAACCTATTAACTCATACGCGATGAATAATTTGCAATGGAAAGCGTTAAATGGAACTTTTAATCTACTTATTTCACCCTCTAAATGAAATTTTTCGAAGATGAAACCTATCCCAATCAAATTTTTACCGCGAAAATTGGTAGTACATCAATTTTCGTGAAAATCGTTAGAGCGGATTTGGAGATTGTGCAAACAAACGATCAAACAAACAAACAAATATAGTGACATTGCTCGTTTAATAGTATTAGATAGATGTACATAAAATTTTTATTTAACTGTAGTATGTCATAACTTCTTTTTGTATTTACCAGCAAATGACTATTTTTAATTATTTCTCTTTATAAAGAAGAGTATCTATGGGTTTGTTTTTTATACAAATCTATAGTTTTCTTCCGAGCTTGATGAAATTTTGCGCACTTCCTTCAAAACGAGAGGAAAGTAATTGTCTACAATGTCACTAGGCATACGGTTTTGTTTTATGAAAGGGTGTATAATATTGAAAGTGTTCACTATTACCACTATAAGTGAAACGTCTTTCAGTTTGATCGCTTACACGAAAACCGCATGTAACGGAAGTAAGCAGTGAGTTTGCGCAGATGGCACCGTTGACGCGCCACACCTTGAAGTTGCAAAGGATTGGTCAGGTTTGACGACATTATAATCAATTTAACTAAAACCTGTGCTTATCAGGAGTTGTAAATCTTGTAAGTGTTCACGTACCCCAATGTGCCTGTGTCCCCGATACAGCCTATCTTTTATAAATATTTGCTGGATAGATCTTACGGTTACTACTTTACAGGGGTATTTGGCAAATATTTACATCTAAAAGTCACGCTCATCATACATGTGAAATCATATCATCTTAACCTATTTATTTTTGAAAGTATATGTAAGCACGTAGATATTCATCACACACATTAAATAAGAAGATTCCGTAAATGTGTACGAATATATGTATTGTGTTCACATTTGTTTTAAAGAGTTTTTAACTGAGATTTTATTTCGTGTGTATTGTCGTTTCAGCTGTTCAGGGTCGTCGAATGGTGTTCTACACGATGCCCACCTCCGTCACCTCGTCCACTCTCAGGCATGTCCAGAACGGAGGTAAGACCCGCGAATTCTCAACTTCACTCAATCGTTAAAGGAGGCTCAGCAAAAAAAAGTCAGGTTAAAATCTTTTACCAATATTGTGAAATCGAAGGTTTTTCTAAGGTTTCACAAAAGAATTTGAAACAAAATAGTGAATTTTTTTTTTAAGTTTTCAATTTTCCTTCATAAAACTTTCAAGAAAATCTGCACTTACTCTTCAATAATTTTAATGTTTCTAAATTGAAGGTTTTTTTTGTAGGTTTTTTAAAAGTACTTGCTTAATGAAGGAACTTAAAAAAAATTAATAGACCTTTAAACAAAACTGCAGTTGTTACCATGCATAAAACCTTCGATTTCACAATTTTTATGTAGTTTTTAAGGAGACTTTTTTTTTGTTGGGAGGAGAACGCTGTGATCTCGCAGCCTTTTTATGGGGGAGTGGGAGGGGGGCACAACATCTAGAGTTCAGTTCTAGTGAGGAGTTTGGAAAAAATATAATCTATGAATGGAATAAGAATTTTTGTTTTGCGTTTGTGGTCCAGGTATTCAGTTAGCCACACAAAAGATAATTGCAGGTTTCACTTAAAAAGTGGTAATAATCTAGAAATTTGCTAATTGCAGCACAATGTTTTCCAATAAACGACCCATTTAGAACAGTTTTTTTTCGAATCTATGTTCTTTCAGAAAGTGTTATAAAGGTTTCCTGTCAAAATGAAAGTCTTCTTTTGCGAGCTATATCGCTCTATCGTAGTGTTACTGTTCTCAACTACTCAAGGTGGAGTTTCTTTCCCTCCTTCTTAAAAGTGCCCCAACTAGAGCAAATTTCTTCTTATCTACCCACTAGAAATTAAACTGCAGATTCGCAGAGCCAATGCAAACTGAAAGGAAAATTCCGAACGCAATTTTTAGAGACACTCTTTGTGACATGCTGCAATTTACATAATTTTATTTTTTCGCTATTTTAAGAAACTATGTTCTATAGCTACTAAACTTCTGTGTTGAAGCCTAACTTTCATCACTCAAAGCTGTAGATGTAACTAAAATTCGAAAAATTTAAAAATTAAAGAAATCAAAATTGATTTATAAGATATCCAGTTCAGCTTAATTTCTTTAAATAAGTCATATCAGGAGCTGAATGGAATAAAGCTTACAAGTTATTAGAGTTAAAAACTTTTATTCAGACCGTTAAGAAGAGGCTCAAATATTGAGAGGCTATAAGTCTAAAAGTTTATTGGCCTATTCCGAACATGAACAATTCAATGAATGTTCTAGTGGGTTCTAGTTATCTTTTATGGGACCGTGAAGAAAATGCTAAAAATGATGCCAACTTACAATTTACGAGACCTGGCGTATTGGATATTGTTTTCTTAACAAATTTGTAAAATTCTCGATAAGTGATTTATTGTAAATTAACTTATCTCCTTGCTTCAGTTGTACAATGCTCAAAAATAACTTTCTTTGAAACATTCTTATAAGGACCAGTTTTTTTTCTTTGTAACTTAATATAACATTTTATTAAATATATTTTAACATCGAAATTTTTCCTTGACTTTTTCTTTTTTTTATATACATTTTTTTTCTTGATGTTCATCTCTCGACAATTGTCTATTTTTAACAGCACTGAAATCCACCAATTATTCTCTTGGTTTCATTGTACTTACCTACTTTTTTCGAATTAAAATCTAGTAAACCACTTCCAGACATTTAACCTTTTTCACTCACTCTGTCACCAAAATAACCACCTGTTCTTTTGTTCCCTGTTCTACAAATTAAACGAGAACTGCTTGTTCTTGAACATAAAAATTGTTTTCTATTAACTTTTAAAATAACTTTCTGAATAACTTTTTTATTTTTATAACTATCCACTCTAACAAGGAATTTACATGCGTTAAATGTCTGGAAGTGGTTTACGTGTCAAAAAATATAAAAATTAGATAAACATTAAAAAAAGATTATCTCCGTCTATTTTTGTAACAAAAATTTTTTAACAGTTCCAAAAATACCCGTTTAATTTTAAAGCGTGAATATTCTGGTGGTCCAAAAAAATGAATGCATCTACAATACGTTTTTGCGGTTTTTCTCGATTTGCGAACCTATCACATATTTGTTTTTGCATGCACAATTCTCAAACGTAAAAAAGAACACACTAAAGAATACACCTTTAAAAAGAGGAGGAACAGGACGCAACCATTTCATAGAAACACCGTTAACCCTTTCAGTACTGAATTATTTGAAGATTCTTTTAAGCGCATGGGACGGATTTGGTGAGATTCAATTGATCCCATTCTTGACCGACCCTACAACAAATTGTTTGTGATCAGCGCTCACTGGCAGGGGTGCCTCAAACATCAACGCCTGCTTTTTAAATTCAGATGACGAGTGAGACTCGTAACTTCGCCCAAGTAAGCAGCTGACGAGTCTCACTCGTCAAATGTACCCAAAGGGTTAATATCAAACGCGTTCCTGGAGTGCAAAGGGTTATATAATTACAAAAAAAATTATAGAAACCCTTTCTGTACTGCATATCCCATTCCTTCCTGATTTCGAATTCTTTCCCCTGCCCAGTGTTGACCGCCGCCACAGAAGGTGCCTTTAAGAAGCTGAAGGTGGAGACAAGTCCGAGCCTGGTGACGTCGGCCAGCAGCCTCACGCCTCCCACCACCACCCCGGGGGGGTCGAGCGGCGGCGGAGGCGGGAACACGTGTCCCCCGACACCCGCCCGCCGCCGCCACCGCACCACCTTCACGCAGGAGCAGCTGCAGGAGCTGGAGGCTGCCTTCGCCAAGTCCCACTACCCGGACATCTACTGCAGGGAGGAGCTGGCCAGGATCACCAAGCTCAACGAGGCGCGCATCCAGGTGCGTTCCTTTCTTCCCCCCACACACACAAACATCTGCGACGGACGGACTTCACCCCCGCCGTGTGAACATGCGAGAACGGAGGCAGAATGGGTCAGGGATTTTTTACAAGTGTAACGACTATAAAATCGATTCCGGGATAAGAGGTGGCAAGTCCGCAATTTTTTTTTAATATTTCCAAATGTTTATTTTTTTTTAAAACTTTAAAAAAAATCCGGAGGATCATGCAAATGCATACATCTGCAAACGTTTTTGCGTTTATCTGAGATTTGCGATCTGTGTGACGCGATGGTTTTGACTTAGGGGATATTCGTGTATGATCATATCTAAGAAGTAATGTATATGCAATGTAAACAGGGCCGTAGCTATAGAGAGGAATACGATTGGCGAGCAATAGGGGGCAATTGAACGACAACAATTTGTTGACTGAAAATTAATATAAAGTTCTAAAAATTCAGTAATTTTCCAAATCAGACATTTAACGTTTTGTTTTGCAAGCTAAAAGTTCATTAATAAGAATTTAACTCACCTTCGATTCTCGAGCCACAACCTCCCATTTCAATTTCTTTTGAATATCGAAATATATTTAAAAATAAGAAACGTAATTTCCGAATAAAAACAAATCATATTTTAAACAAAATTTCTAAATTATCTAAAAATTTCAAATTTTTCTAAAAATGAATATGTAAAACGCCGAATATGCCGACTTGGAACTTTTTGGGGGTGGAGACCACATCCAAGAAAGGTATTTCTAGGGACTGTTCAAGCATTTTTTTTTAACACAGGCAAACATGATTTTGTATCCCTAATTTGACCAAACCTATTTTTAGGCGATTTTTGCCACCTGGGTCATATTTTTTAATGTTTGATTTTTCTAACTTCATCAACTAAACGTATCGGGGTTTACAGACTTGACACGCAATAAAGCCTAAAAGAAAGAAGATAGCTAAATTGTTTTGCTTGTCCAAGCAGTAGCAGCGCATGAAAGTTTATTTGTTTGTTTATTATCAGTAAAAAAACATTTTTTTAAAAAAATTAAGTTTATAAAGAACATTTCAGGTTTAGTTGCTATTACATGTATACAAGCAACATGACTTACATACCTGTTTTTATTAAGATTTTGTTGCGTTTTAAAGTTGTAAAGATAATTTTCATACACTCATCCTCAAAAGAATGTTCAGCTCGTCGATGGTGTATTGGTGTGTTAATGGTTTTCGAATGGCGCGTTGAATAGTTCGTGAATAGTTTCGGGAAAAAAAGGATTTTAAATCAAACTTCCTGTATTTCTGTTACATTGCACAAGCAACATAATTTAGCTATCTTCTTTCTTTTGGGTTTTATTGCGAGTCAAAGTTGGGAAGATAATAATTATTACAAACACTCCCTCAGATTCTGTAATTTTGATGAAGTCACTAATCTGCAGAATCAAAAATGTTTTTCCCCATAATAAAATAAAGTTCAACTTGTGTAGCGTAAATCTCAGATAATTTAAGAAATGAATGTCAAAGAAATCAATTAAAATGATAATTAAATTAAAAAATATAAATCAGAAAAATGTCAACTACTCAATACAAATTTAAAATTAAAAATGTTTATATTTATTTTTTATATAAATTTGGCGCTCACTTAAGTCTGGCTTTCCAAGCGGTCCCTTGTGTCGCTTGATCCTTAAGCCGCCCGGCCCCTGAGAATTGCTACATAGGTTCAGTGGCGAGGCGTGAGTTTTTGCCATGGTCATCGCTCCTAGCCGAATTCCCCCCCCCCCCCCCCCCATTTTCTTGCATTTTTGTCGTAAAATTTTAAAAATTACTTTTAAATTAATAATACTACTTCTAAATTCGTATATACATATTACTCAGCTTACACATTCAATAAAATAAAATTCATTGATTTCCGCTAATTTGCGAAAAAAATTACGAGTTTGCGAAAAATGGTAGAGAGCAATTGTAAAAAATGCGAACATTTTCTCCGCAAGCATTTGTATTTGCCACTTTTCATATAACTCAGGATCTTTGTAATGATTATTCTTGAGGTTTTAGGTAAAAAAAATACCAGAATTTTTATAAACATACTTAAGTACGTAACAAATATAAAATGACAGGAATATACTAAAAATAATACACTTTATTTTACTACGCAAAAATGCTTAAAATAAAATAAGCATATAATTCTAAAAAGTTTATATAAAATAAAAAAAAAATTTAATGAAAAATTTCATATTTTTATATTCATTTTTAAATAATAATTAATATTCAATTTATTCAATACATAACACAATAAAAGAAGATAATTAAAGTAATTTAAAAAGCGTTGCCCATATAACTGTAAAAAATATTTGTGAAAAAAGTGTGCATGGAAGGTGGAGGGAGTATAAAAAATAACAGGACGTGCAATAAATGAACGATCCTTTTTATTTTTCAATGTTTAAACAAATAACTGGCATGCTAGGTGCATAATCAGAAGGAAATTGTTTATCTTGTCAACAAATTTCCTTACCCATGCAAACCTGGCCATACATAACATTTATATTTGTCCACTTGCATACCTTTTATCCTGTGTTATTTAGTAAAATATTTTTTTTTAAATCTTAATTATTAAATCTTATGAATAACAACATATAACAGTCAAAATACATCGTTTTTATATGTCCATGTTCTACTATATCCATATTCGCAAAATTAATAAATAAAGTAACAGCAGTAATAAGGACAAAGTGTTGCATTACTGAATACAATTCAAATTTTGAAACCGAAGGAATTGTTATTGCTCAATATTTCCTATTCCTTTTTTTACGATCGACGCTAATATACGTATTATATGGGCAGATATTGTAAGTAATAGTTATAAAAAGAATAAATTATATTATTTACTTGATTTTAAATTAAACAGAAACCTGATTATCCAAAGCCTATCTATTGTACTGCGATTAAAAAACTAAAGTTCATTTCAAAATAAAGCAGTTACTTAAGCAGTGAACAGCGTAATAAAATGGACAATTAATTAATTGCTAATTTTATTAGAGAGAAAAACCATTTTCCTTAACGTAATAAAATAATTTAAACACAAACAGTTCCTTAAAAAAATTAAAGTCAAACTAACCCAAACACAAAAACAAGCGAACTTTACAACGATATGACAAGTCAGTCAGACGATATAAAGAAAACATTCTAAATCTGAGAAAGACGGTTACGGAAAGTATCATATTTGAATATACATTGAAAAATATATTGAAAAGTTTTAAGATTAATCTTTATTGCCAAATGAGGCATTTACAAGCCAACATGGCAACCATCCTTGTTTTCAAAACGAAGGAAGGTTGCTTGAGGGATTCGGTGATAGAAGCAGATGACTGGCAATATAAATTGTCTAGTGAACAGTTGGAAGTGGATTTTGTAAGCATCCACCTGATTGGTTGATGCTCTCAAAATAAAAAAAATAATAGATGCTGTAGCTTTTGTCGATGACTTTGGCGGAACTTTCCGAGCCAGACTCACGGCTCTTGGCTGGTTTTGAAATTGCGGGTTTATTTTCACTTAATTTACTTAAGTAATTTTAATTATAATTAATTATATTATTAATTAATTAATAAGTAATTCCTTATTAATTAAGTAATAAGGAATTTAATAAATGGTTTAATTTTTTGACTGTGATTTAAATGTTGTAATATAAGAATTTTTTAAAATAAGTAGAAAATATATTTAAAGCACTTTTTTAAATAGATAAAATGTATAAAAAATATATTTTTTTTTTAAATATTTTTTTTTCTTTCTTTTTTTTTTCTTTTTTCCGTGGTCATCGGCGAATCTACCGATGACTGGACCCTTCCCCACTGCATAGGTTACGTCATCAATCATGGCCTCCTGGGTTGTAACGAGGGTTAACAGGTGACCGACTATCACTACGGTCTACGGTCGAAAGTATACGTTGAAAGGTTTTCAAAGCTCGTTTAAGCTTTATTTTTTGTTTTCTATTAATATAATATAATCATCCAATCAGCACTACAACAGAATAACTTCAAATCAGATTCCCCATACAAACCCTTGTAATGCCTATCTAGTTGTGGTATTCACCCAGCAATATGTACTCATTTGTTGGGATTTAAAGGTGGTGGTATTTGAAGGAAAAATATATTACAATTATTGCCCTTTAAAAGGACTAAAATTGTTTACATTTAAATAATTTAATAAAAATGACATTAAGTAATATAGTATATAAAAAAGATACCCCATTTTTCCGGACTAGGAAGGTCCCGAATTTGAGGTGTAGGTAATGGTGTCAAAATTCGGAGAGTAGGGTGCCAGTTCAGGTATTACCTTCATTTTCTGACTGTGGTTCAAATTTCTTTCTGGACCATATAAATCCCAAACCAATACCAATGCGTAGCTTAAGTGAAACGTCAATTAAACCAACCAAACGTAAATTAAATTAAAAAAAACTCTGTTTATTTCGTTCATTACCGACTAGGCTCCAAGATCCATCAATAAATAAGATATATCGGTTTCAGATGCTACATCTGCTAACTTCTTAAAAAATTTCTAAGCAAACTTATAATTCCGGCATTTATATACACGAGTTCCAGTTCAATTTTATGTGGATGCCTAAGACAAAAATTGTAATTTTGACTTCTAAAATTGGATGGATCGTAAACACATTAAGTTATTTTTTCTTTCCATCTTTCTCATTTACATATTTTTTTCATTTGAAAATACAGTTATTGCCCTTGTAAAACGCATAATAAATTTCTTAAAAAGCAAGCTTATAAATATTTCTTTAAAAAGAAGCTAGCAAACAAACTATTATTTACAGAAAAACTTATGTGCAATTGTACATTTAAACAAATACTTTTAAATTACTCGAAAACAATCGACAGTAACAGAAAAATGACAAAATAATTCTTGTCTATTTTACCACTTGATATGTTTTAATAAACTGGCGAACTTGTCTGTAAAAGGGAGTAAATTAGGCATTTACCCATATTTCCTACCAATCAACGTTACAAAATTCTACGGGAAAAGTATTACAAACAGTTTCCCCATCACTTAACCTTTACATTCGAGGAACATGTTTGATTTACGTTCTTTTTATGGAACAGTAAAATTCCGTTCCTGTTCTTTTTAAATACATATTCTTTTGTGTATGTTTTTTTTTTACATTTAGGGTGGGTAATTTTAAAAAGAAAAAAAAACTTCAAGTGAAGCTGAATATTAATCTCAGTATATACTATAAATATATATTTAGTGCGGTTTATGACATTTGTCAAATGTTTTTCTTAGAAAACGGGAATTGTAAAGAATTTCAATCTGAAGAAGAAAGTTCTAGATCACCCACATGCATGGTGCTTCTAGATGACACAGTAATAATTTATATTAAAGTTTGTGAGAGAATAACTTTTTAAACTCAAGAATATGTTCTTCTCTTTCATTTTAAAGAACAGATAACGAAAAAACTAACACGTTATCATATTGGTGACTTGAAGGGGACACTCGAATGGAAAGGAGTTAATACGGTATGTTGATACCTAAGTGATGTCACATTTATAAATAGAGTATAAATGGAACAAGTAAAAGAATGAAAAGCGTTTATTATGTTCGAGAACGTTCAGTTCTCGTTCGATTTGAAGAACAGAGAACACAAGAACAAGTCGTTATTTTGGTGACTGAGTGTCGCCACTCTCGAGTTCAGAAGATTAACCCTTTATTACCAATCAACATACATAAATTCCACTGGAAAAGTACTCCTGACGGTTGCACTCAAAGCATTGACCATCACTTTTAAAAGACTTCATCCGCGTAACACCATCCACACCATCGTTTCACCCTCCAACCTCGTCTAAAACGACATTCGGCGGGATCAAGCGTAAATATAATTACGGAAACCGAGCCAGGATTCGAGAGGTTCATGCTACGACAGCCACCGCCCGG
The DNA here is from genome assembly GCA_963932185.1 of Troglohyphantes excavatus. Taxonomy (NCBI): domain Eukaryota; kingdom Metazoa; phylum Arthropoda; class Arachnida; order Araneae; family Linyphiidae; genus Troglohyphantes; species Troglohyphantes excavatus. Next base: position 9,287,538 of record OZ010670.1, on the reverse strand, counting down.
ACGATTGCTCGACAAACATTGCTCCAACCAGAGGATCGCTTTCACAGGCTGCAGTGAAAGGGGGGGGAGAGGAATGCTAAGTCCATTATCTCACGAGCATATAATGTCACCTCTTTTAAAATCCCGACATTGTTACACACGTGAGTGTGGGCAAATAATTGGACGTAGGGTCACCTCCCTCCGTAATGCGGTTTATATCGCGAGCGCAGCCCTTTGTGCAGTTGACACGCTCCGCCACTTATTGCATTCCGGGTAGCATAACGAGAGATCGGGGGGCCCCCCGAAACTAATCTGATTTTCGCGCCACTGCGCGGGCAAGACCGACAATGAGACTAAAGTAATTTTTAGGAAGGGGAACTGTATCAGAGACCTCTTTTAGCCCCCCCCCCCCCCTTTCCTATTCTTCCCTTCCTCTAAATCAAATCCGTTAAGTTTCGGGCGAGGATATCTCTCTCTCCCTCTCTCTCTCTCTGTTCTCTTCCATCCATCTCGCCTTCTCCTTTTCTGGTCCGCCATTACGAGTTCCACTGATTGCGGGAGGTGGTGGGGTGGAGGCGGAGGAGGAGGAGACGGAGGCGGACGCCCAACTCCCGGCTTTTTCGGGCGTGCGATGAAACGTCTTCAAGTCCATTACGCTTCCCCGGTACCCGAGCGAAAATCGAATTTGCAGGGGCGCACCCCCCTTCTCCTCCCCAGCGTGAGAGTTGGTTGGCGCGCAGCCCCAGTAGCAACCGAGGGGGAATGCCAATCTTCATTAAAGCGCAGGAGCGGAGCGTCTTCCTCCCCCCCGTCAGCCCCCCTGCTTAATGCGGGGGCTCTTTCCTTTCAGCCCCTGCACGTAAGTGGCTGAAGGGGAGGAAGTGGACGAAGTTCAGTACCACGACTGTTGGAGAATGAACAAGAAAAACAAGCGGCCTTCATTTGGTATGACAAGGGCGTACAGGGAAAAGGCAGGCGAGCGGCAGTAATGGATTCTGCATATGAAACGGACGTTCCTTCCTCCTGCTGCTGCTTCTGCAGCTTCGTACCGAAAGCCCCCCCCCATGCAGCCAGCTCTCTCTCCCCCTCCGTAAAATCGTGTTATATGAATGCGAGAGGGTGGCAACGGCGGGAAGGAAGCAGGCAGCACGCTTGGAGAATGGGGGGAAAAAAGAAAGTTCGAAGAAGTAAAGCGCCGCGAATTATGTAAGTGAGCTACGGATCAAGTAGAAGCAGCGCAGCTGAGACTCTGCTGCTGCTGCTGCCTCGCCATCAAAAGGATTCTTCGAATTTTACCCTTTTCCTCTCTCACCCTCTTCCACCCCTTTCCTACCCCGGCTGACTTTAAGATGGCTTTTAAAGGGAAAGGAGTAAAAATAAAACATCAAAACGTACGCGGGGAAAAAAAGAAGGGCCACAACAATGGGATTTCCATCGCAGTAAAAACCCTCTTTGGAATTTGTTTTGGAACAAGTAAACAAGCATTCTTCTTTTGCATGCGTCCGAAAGAAAAGAAGTTGGAATAAGTCTCGCAGAATGAGATATAAATATGCAAATTCCACCATTGGAATTTAGAACGAGGGAAAAAGGAAAGGATCTTTATATCAATTATGCATGCAGAGAAACAACAGACGATGGTTACTCCCCATCGAGGTACAGAAGATTTTACGAAATGGATTTTTTCGTTTCGCTAGATAAAACGGAAGAAGAATTTTTGCCTGCAACATACCGAAAATGCGTCTGTTGAACACAATAAAGCCATAGAATGTAGCCCGACTTCGAACCTATAAACGGTTTTTAAGTTATGGAAATCCAGATTCGGTTTGTTGGAAATCCAGTCGGTAATCTCGCTCGAAAATGGCTTTTTCGTAATGCGTTTTGCGATGAACCAGATGCACAACCTCCCTAAAGTGATAAAGGGAGGAACATTTCGTGGGATTTGGAAATATTTATCTGTGGCCAAAGGAAAAAAGTGACCTTCTGTAAGTCAATTTCGTTCATGGATTTTGTTTAGTTTTAGTAGGTACACACGCTGCGATTCGGTTTTGAATACGCAAATTTGCATTCAAGACCGAAGCAAAGAAGCAAGATTTCTTACTCGATTTTAAAACAGGCTTATAGGACATTCCAAAACATCGAGCAATTCGATAATATTAGGCGATTTTTATATACATTTATACAATTTTTTCTATGAATTCATTTTTAATTCTTATTTCATCTCGTTTATAATTTATGTACAGGGTGGCCATCAAATAAGTTCCCCTGTTTAGAGACATCTGTAGTTAAAACTAATGAACGGAATTACACAACATTTCATATTAAGGCATGGGAAGAAGATTTATTTAAAAAACAAATAGTACCAAAAATCACCGATAGAGTGGACGCTCGTGTCCATCCTGTTCTAATAGTTATTCGCAAATATTTGCCTCCCTATGTTACAATAAAGAACCAGCGACATAGACTGCCTACACACTGGTCCAGAATGACCCAATATTTCTTAGTTCTTTGGACTTGGGGTTGAAATTGGAAGGTCCTGGTCGTTCTCTTCGAATAGTCTTCCAATACCTTCCAGCCTCCAACGTTTGACGACCATTTTCAGTGGTGGGGCAGCCACACCTCTCACCCATAACCAACCTTGGAAATTATTGGACGAAACTGGACATGAGTGTGGCTCTGTCTTTACACTCTCATTTTTGAGAATTCTGTGTTCATCAAAGCTACTTTCGTCATATTTGGTAATCATTTTGTCCTTGAATAACGTGACCTTTGACGAAACAAGAATTCTCAAACTTTTAACGAAAGTCATTTATTCAGATTGATATTCGTACCTTTTCGGTGGCATCAACTCATTTTTGGGTCCTATACACACACGTATATTCACATAATTTGATCGAGCCATTCTATCTAAATCGTTGTACTCTGGAACCAGCTGTCCGTGGTTTGAGTCCCCCCCCCCTCTCCCCCCACCCAGCAATATTTAGTTGAAATCGTCCTCATTTTTGACGAAATAAATTTCATTTAAAAACGCGACAACTTAAATTTCTTCAATTTCACGAAATATATAATAGCAGCATATAGCAGGAGTCTGCTTCGTCAAAAATTACGAAAGTTACATAAAAAATGAGAAGACATTTTTAACATTGCCTTATTCTATATCCCTATAACCTGATATTTTTCATGACTTTGTTGTTGTGTTTGCTTCCAGGTGTGGTTCCAGAACCGGCGAGCCAAGTACCGGAAGCAGGAGAAGCAGTTGCAGAAGGCACTCGCAGCGCCCTCTGTGCTCCCCACCTGCAACGGGGCCATGATGCGCAACATCTACCCCACGGCCACAGTGGCCTCGAGGGGCTACCAGTACCCCCCGCCCAACGCCATGAACAGCATGGGGGGCAGGTACCAGCCCATGGCGTCCAGCTACCCGCCCATGGGGGCCCAGCCCTTCTCCATGGGCCACGCCAACCCCAATATGGCGGCCATGAGGCAAGACCCGGATGAGGACTGGTACAACAAGAGCTTTCCCGCACTGCGCATGAACACAACGCCCCACCCCAACCTGTCCGCGGCGCCCATGCTGCAGTATCAGACATAGTGGATCCCACACACACACGGTGGACACGTTTTGTTTATACTGAAAGTGACCAGTTTTATACTGTGGTGATCCTTCTGTGGAAAGTGCTGTTGATCATCAGTGGACGTTGTTTATACTGAATGAGACAGGTTTTATACGGTGGTGACTCTTTTTTCAGCTGAACCTGCTGCAGTATCAGACGTAATGGATCCCCCTCAGTGGACAATGTTTATACTGATCGAGACGGAGTTTTTTACTGTGGCGGGGACCCTTTTCAGCTGGGACCTCTTTCTTGCTTTTCCTCGGGTGCTGGAGACGATGACATCGTGGATTGAGTCGGTCCACGTGCCCACTGATATGCACTTCAAGGATTTGACGTCGTTTTTTAATTTTGAAATCATACCCAGGGTTCGAAACTAAAAAATAAATAAGCTTTAGCTAGGTAGGGGCCAGATCAGTAATGCCAGTTCAATAATATACGGCGAATATTCCTACTCAGTATGAGTTGATTTAAATGATACAATGTCCTTCCAAAGTATACAGAGTACTTCCAGTAAGACTTAACTTTACGATTCGTAGTGGTTTTTCATTCCTTCTGGCAGGACGGCCGGTACTAACATCAGAAAATCATAAATTACCGCAAACAAACAGTTTTAAAATTCCAACTGTAACATTTTTTTACGAGAATTTAAAAATTCGTTAATTTGCTACCTAACAGAAATAAACTGAACTTGAAAAACCCACGTTGTGTGGGTCAGCACTGGTGTTTTTGAAATCTTCGCTTTTCAATTCACGATTTTAAGTTCAAAATAAATGCAACCGGCAGGATGCACTGATTGGTGGGTGGCCATGTACAAAAGTCCCTTTGGTAGGACTTTGGCCTGTATGTTCAACCATTCATGCAAGAGTTTGTTATGTTAAAAATAAACAATGTAGCTGTTTAAAAATAATAATCAAAACAATTTTGTATCCCATAACTAACTTTGAATTAATTCAATTTTAGTAACAAAATAATTCGGTAATGGTTTAACTATTCCCCTACCTCCCTCTTAATATATAGCATTCATACTGAATGGATTTAATTATGATCAAAAGAAAGTACCATCGTAAATAAACAGTGAAGAATACTACTCGGCGACTTTTTTGAAATAATCAAAAACATTCACCGTAATTTAATTATTTCCCTGCAAAGGTCTTTACATAAATTGGTAAATACTAAAATTCTATTTAAATAAAAAATACACTGATCTGCAAAATAACTTTAACTGGCCTAATCTACTATGTATTTGAGACACTTGAATAACACCGAAAATAATATATCGTCGGCTTAAAATGAAAACCTCGACTCTTCAGACTACAGATTTAAGCAAAAGCTGCTTGGCGACGAAATCCAAGCGATTCACTTGTAAATAAGGAATTGTTTAAACACAAGAAGCGACCGGAATACCTTAACCTGGCCATGTATTCCGATCACTTCTTGTACGTACAAGGTACGACCTCAACAAATAACCGCCAAACAGCTTTTGCTATATCATGTGTTTTGAATATATGAGGTTTTCATTTTTAGCCGACGATATACGAACTACGCTTTCTTTCATTATCTCATCTGTTAAAATATCCAAAAAATTCACTTGCTTTATTTAAAAAAAATTCATGCTTAAATTAACTAGAGTTGGCTAATTGGTTGAATTAACGTCTCATTGGAACTGCGCAATGGGCTATCAACGACGAGAAACTAATTGTAACCCTCGAAAGCAGCTTTTAGAATTTTTTTTTTTTTTTTGTCTTTTAAATTATCCTTTTTCGAGCAGTGTACAGTACACACTGTTGTGCACAAGACGGTCGTTGAACGTACAAAACTATCCGATTTCCTCAGCATATCCGTGGGCACGTACAAGGTACAACCTCAACAAAATAACAATAACAAAAGACTAAAGTGCGTGACAGAGCTTATCTTGTACAAAGAGGATAAAGTGATCATAAGCTCTCTTTATTGCACTAATTTGTACTTGTGAACTAATTGTGAACTAACTAAAGGACTTCAAGTTGCAACCGAAGTGCTGCACCGAAGCCTTTCTGCTGCACAATTCATGGATTCCTTTCTCCTAATGTGTGACTTAGGAGTTTTTCCTTATGTATTTATTGATATTCTTCAGAGAATGGGACTTTTCATGAAATCTCATAACTTGGAACGAGATGTTTTGGATGTTCAAGCGAGCTCTTTTGGAATTTGCAAACGTGCTCTTTTCGATTGTTCAAACGAGGTCTTTTGGAATTTGCAAACAAGCTCTTTTGGAATTTGCAAACAAGCTCTTTTGGAATTTGCAAACCAGCTCTATTGCATTGTTCAAACGAGCTCTTTTGGAATGCGCAAAAGAACTCTTTTTAGATTGTTCAAACGAGCTCTTTTGGATTGTTCAAACGAGCTCTTTTGGAATCTACAAGAGAGCACTTTTGGAATTTGCAAAAGAGCTCATTTTGAATTTGTAAATGAGCTCTTTTGGAATTTGCAAAAGAACTCATTTTGAATTTGTAAATGAGCTCTTTTAGAATTTGCAAACGAATTCTTTTGGAATTTGTAAACGAGCTCTTTTTCAATTTACAAACGAAAACTTTTGGAATTTGCAAACGAGCTCTTTTTCAATTTGCAAACTAGCTCTTTTGGAGTGTGTAAACAAGTTCGGGAGAATGTATTTTGTTTCCCTCCAACCTTGGAAGATCTATAGTGTGGCTCTGAGTAAATGGCCTCTGTGACGTCACTTTGTATGCAGGTTTTAGATAAGTCGATTGGCCGATTCGCCTAAACTCGTGTGTTGATTCGCTAAATCAGTTGTGAGGGAGCGTTACCCGATCGCCAACTACTCAAAGTCTCACTATATTGAAATGATAAAAAATTATATATATTAATAGATTGATGTAATAACCTATAAATTTCTTCTTCAATCTCAAAATAGTTTTGCATTTATTTGATGGAAATGTTTAATGTACTCCGATTAACTCTTCACGTTGGTAGAAAAAAGTCCGAATGTTAAACATTGAAAAATGTTGCGCCACATATTGTATTTTTGAACTTTTAGAGCGAATATACGTATGAAGAAAGCATTAAAAACGTGTATGGCCACATTAATGATAGAATGTATAACGTCCTTCCTTCTGGTAGAACGGATGTTATTACCAACGGAAAATTCAAAGTTGACGCAAAAAAAGTTTTAAGTTTATTTTAAATTAAAGCTGTCACATTTTTTACGATAATTTGAAAATTCGAAAATTTGTTACCAAACAAAAGTAAATTGAGCTTGTAAAACTCGCTTTGTATGCGTCACCAATAAAGTTTTCAACAATTTCGCTTTTTAATTCGCGATTCTATGTTAGAAATGAATACAAAACGGATGTTCTGCCGGCAAAACGCAGTGATTGGTAGGTAGGTGACCAAGTAAAAATGGGCTTCCGGAAATACCTTCTGGGAGAACTTTGGCCTGTATGTTCTATCATTAATTAGATTCGTGGGAAAACACAAGCAACTTTTAATAAACGCACTGACTCCTGTACAGATTCCAAGCTTGGCAGGTTAATTTCAATCAAAATGTGTTTTGGAAAAATAAGTTAATTCAATAGAAAATTCGATGGCAAATTCAGTAATGTGATTATCTTATTTTTAGAAATTTTGGACAAAACATTTCTTGAATGTTTGCACCTCTAGTTTAATAAACAGAAGTTCAAGACTAAAAGCTTATTGCCAGCTGTACAACTGTTCCCTGAATGTGAAGCTTTGCAACCGTTGCCGTATTGTCTGGTCATGCTATTTAAATATGCCTTTTTGGTCGCAACGATTGTCAATTTATGAGAACTAGGAATTACTCCTCATACGCCTTTTAATGAGTAAACAAAAATAGTAGTTTATTTCAGAGTTTAAACGAATTTTATATTAAAAATCCAAAAAGTTTAATTTCGAAGAATGGCCCTTTTCTACCAAGGTCAAGAGTTGTTGTTTTTTTTAATTTATTTTTTTAAATATCATAAAATAATATGACCTCCTCAATGTTAGAAATAAGAGAAAAAAAGCTTTAAAAGCTTATTAATTGATAGTATTTTCTAGATTTTTAAAGTTTTGCAATAAAAAGTAATTACAACAATTTTTTATTCAACTTGTAACAAATCTGAGAATCAACGGCAAGTTTTTTTAACTTTATATCATAATTTTGTCTTATAGGATTTTTATTGATTAATTTCTATTAAATATTTTTTTTAATTAAAAAAGCTAATTTCGCATATAAACACATCCTTCCACAGCTTAATTCTTTTAGAAAGAACATTATAACCCGGTACTTTCTTATCATAAAAGCAATACATTAATGATAATAAATTTATTAATATTACTAAACTAAAAACGTTCAGATTTAATTATTTTTAAACTTTAAACTCCTAAATTTTAATGATAATTATACTAATAATAAAATAAAAAAGACTTGAGATATAATTTGAACTTAATTAAAAATTTAAATAAATGAAAACATAAGTTTTTTTTTAAAGATTATCAAATTAATTTTCAAGTATCCATTTAAAAACGTATTCCTAAAACAATTAGTGATGATAATTTCAACTACTTCCCTTATGAAATCTGTATTTATTGATATACTTATTATGTAAGTTAAGTTATAATTTAATTATTTGCAGAAAACGCACAAGTTTTTCTTTCTGATCGCATATTATTGGATGTCCAGAATTTGAAACAATCTATAAATTTCCTAGCTGGATTTTTCCATTACTAGATTAATATAATTCAAATAATATAAGTTTTTACATTATTAATTAGACGGAGGACTTTTTGTCACTAAAATTTTATGTTTTAATTTAAGTTTATTGTTTAAAAGCTTTCTTTTTTTTATTTTATAATTTAAATTTACTTTATGTTGAGCTAATTTAGGGATTCATTTATAAATTACATTCTAAATAACGCCTTTATCCTCGATCTAGTCATTATATTAAAATATACTTTATTTGTTAACCTTATTGTTATGTCATTTACTGATTTTATTGTTTTATTAATATTTAAATTAAAAACATCAATCTTCATAACCGAAATATCGTCGCTCAAAATGCAAAAAGATATATGTCTGAAAGCTACATTATTCAGAAGAGATCAAAAAGAGTAATTTTTTTATATGATTTGATTCTGTTATTGTATACTTCTGGTTTTGTTCTCAGTTTAGAAAACCAGCTGATGACTTATAGCAGATATTCTGACACCAGGTGGAAATCACAAAATGCCACATATAGCAATAATAAAAGAAAAAAAAATGACATATGACCTTTTGGAACTTTGAGTGACGTTATGTACTGTTTTAAATATCTTCCCGATATTTAAAATGCTAATGTATGGTTTCTAAAACTAAATTTAATTAGAAGCATTTTTAACTGCGAATCTGTATTTATATTTATTTATTATCTCCAATTGAATGACAAATTGTAACACAAATGATACAATTCCTTAGTTTATCCAAATAATAAAAATATTAAATAATTATTACTTACTGCAAGGTAATCGGAAAATATTATGTTGCAGTACTCTTGGAGTAAATGAATTAATTATATTCACAAGAACACATACCAAAAGTTTTAAAAAGCACATATTGTAGACTGGCCTCAAAAAGTGTAAAAACACAAAAACAGCATTAATTAATTTTTGATCAGAAACCAATGCTTTATTTATCCTATACCTTATTTGGGATAGTGAAGTTCTCTATATTTAATAGAAAATAACTGTTGATAATAGATCTTATGAAAAGGATCAAAGTTAATTTTTCATGTATTTTTAATTAACATAACATCACAAAAACAGCTGCTGTTTTTCTATTATAATTTTTATTATTTTGAAATAAATAATAATTATCGATTTAAATCATGTAATATTATTTGATTTAGTTATTATACATTAGGGTATCTAAGTTAAGTAAGGTTTATTTAATATATGTTTACTAAAAAAAACGGGATATTTCTAAATTAGTTGGTTGTTTTAGCTTTTTCTACAACAGGAATCAATATATTGAAAGTTAAAATATTTTTAAATGTTGAGAAATTTAAAATACACCGTGCACGGATTGTTCCTTTTATGACCATGCGTAATAAATTAACATTTAGGGTACTGGCCATTTTTATACAAAAGTAAGACAAATTTGTTCAGGTTTACTTTTCTTTTTCGTTTGTGTATGGAATGTTTAAATGTAATTTTTCTTTGAAAATGTCTCGATGTCCTATTGATTTCTGTCAAATAATGTTCTTTTGGGGAGTACATACAAGTTTACGAGTCCGACTATTTCCTGTTATGATTTCGCATTTTCAATGACATTCATCTGATGTATTTTAAAATGTGTCTAGTCAATAAAATCTGTAAAATATTGCTTCGATTTTTATTTATGCTTCAATTTATTCATTAACAGATTTCAGTTGTAGGAATATCCACTTTCTCAGCAAGTCCACACAAATGCTGTTGTACGTGATGTTAAATCAAATATTAATGGCCTGATACAAGTATGAAAAAAAAAGATTTTTTAACAAAATCCGTGTAAAGGGAAATGAAAAATTCCGTTCCCAGAGAGAGCAATCTTCGTCTGTCCTGAGAAGTTTTCACTTCTAAAAAGTCCATAGCAAACGCCAGTGGCGGATTTTGAGGAGGGACCCGTTCAATTAGAAGGCAACTTCCATTTATTAAATCACGCAATTGCTAGAGCTTTTTTTACCCCATCCGCCTGTAGAACAGTGCTTATGGATGGAACCCGGGACGCTGTCGGAACGGAATCGAACCCGGAACGTTCCGCATGCTATACCGATACTCTACCGATCGGGATAAAGTAGTTACTCGAGTCCGGGTTAATGATATCACCACCACACACCCTCTATGTTACAATAGCCGGTACTTAAAATTGAGGCTCTCAGATGGACCATAGAACATCAAATCAAACTTTTACATACACTAAAATTTTACTCTTTATTACCATTAGAATGAACCGCATTCTAGAAAATGTATTTATTATTCTAGAAATGTAAACGTATTTAAAAGTAATTGAGTATTCTAATCGTGCTGTGAGGCACATGTGAACTTCTCTCCCCCCCCCCCCCCCCCCCCCGTCCACTCGTAAGTTAAAGGCGACTTTGCTTAATGATGCACTATTTGAAATTTACAATTCGATAACAGCATTCAGCAAAGACTAACAAGCCGTTAGGGCATTTATATCTGTAGTAGAATACTTAAAACAATGTCGCCAACAGATCACGGAACGAAAACATATCCAATAGCACCAGTTCAAAGTCCAACGCTTCAACTAAGGTTTACGTGTCTGTCCTGAAGAGAAAATAATATAAATAATATTGGCAGAAAAAATTACGATCGCCAAGGCTAATGAAAAAGAATAAAGATATTAAAGAAACAGGGGGGAAAAAAATATTGTCTCTTTTGATTTTTGGATAGCAGAATGATTGAAAAATATTTTAATAAAATAATCTTTTAAATTTTTTAAAATAATCTTTTAAATATTTTTTTTTTACTTTTTCCAAAAATTTAAAAAATAAAAAACAGTTGTCTCTTTAGCAATTTATTTCTTAAAGTTGGTTTTCCTGGGGTTTTTTGTTGTTTTTAAGATGATTTTCTTTTTTACTCTTTAATTTAGCAGGGGGGCTTCGCCCCCCTGCTAAATCACTGCTATTAATCAACAGGATTTAAGTTGTTGCTTTCTTGATTCGCCCCTACTAAATTAGAAAGCTGGATAACCGGTAAGAATACAAATACAAATACAAATATTGACGACCAACAACAGGCTCAAGGCCCAACAAGGTTGGTCCATCTCTATAATTACAGGGGGCTACGCCCCCTGTTATTATTCACCAGAAAACTAAAGCTGTTGCTCACTTTTTCTTTCGCGCCCCCCGGATAGTATATTTTGAAATTATTAGGTTTAAAGAAATGCCGGGTAAACGAAATTTCATTGTTAGACAATCCTCACCTATCCAACAATAAAAATATTTTAAAATAAACAAATAAATATATGTTAAAAAAGTTCGGTTAATCGATGATTTCGAATATATAAAAGCCGGATAACTATTTATTTTTTGCGTTTTTTGTTAAAGTAGATTTCACTTTATCCAACAAACAAAGAATTTTCGAAATCTGACAAGATTTGTTTTCAAATGGTCTGGTTAATTGAGAATTCCGAATTGTTAAATGCCGCATAATCAGATCTTCTTTACAAAAAGCGCCCAAGTGAAACATCCTTTATCCGCCACAAAAAAAAATCTAAATAAGAACAGAAATCTTTCGTGAACATACATTAAAAAAATACAAGTCGAACTGATAATCCTTTCCTTAAGTTCATTAAAAATATAAATTCAGCTCCATTCAAAAGGCTGCTAGTTCCTTTCCCGGTAACTCCTAATTTTTAAAGTCAGATGTCCATTAGGTATGTGCCTCTGGGACGTAGTTTTTATACTAGCTGAAATACCCGTTTTACGCACGGGGCAAAAAATGACTTACACAATACACACAAATACACTATTTAATAAGGAATCGAGAAATATCCTTATTATCTCGACCATCAGAGGTACCCAAAGAAGTAACTGTTCAAATTTTTAACAAAATTCGATTAGCAAAGTCCCTCAAGAAATGGAAAACTTCCTAATATGGCAGTGGCGGATTTAACAGGCGGCAAATGGACAGTTGCCGCCTGGGCCCCTTTGTCTTGGGTCTATTTCGGGCCCCCTCGACTGCAAAAATTAGAAAAGGGAGGAAGAGAAATAATTTTGTTTCTTTTATTTTTTAACATATTTTAATTTTACTAAACATTTCACTGGAATTCTGTGTTTGGATTCCTTTATCATTATGCATATGAGTAGACAGGTGCCCCTTCTTCAACGGGCCTGGGCCCATTCCTTTTTACAGTGCCCCATTTTCTAATAGGTCCGTGTAAACAGCATTTGTACTTCTTAAAGTTACTGAGCAGCCCCCAAATCATCTACAACGCGGGGACAGGGCCCTGCTTTTGTAAAGAGGCCAAACGTGGGGCCCCTTAACCAGACACAGGGCCCTGTGCGAAGGTAGCTGCGAGAATCCATGAACTATAATATATATTTAGGATATATAATATTTTTAATAGATTTTAAGATTATTATGATTGTGATGTTGCTTTTTGCGTGAAGGTCACACAGTGTTTCGTTTGTTAAAATAACTTCTCATTTAATTGTGTTAGGTGCTAAATCAAAATCCTCTCCTTTTTATTCGAAATCACTTTTGTTTCACATAACAGTTTTGGTTCTTCTGCCTTTGGTTCTTTGGTTCTTTTGCCTTCCACAATGCAATATTTCTTCGAGCTAATATTTAAAACGCCATCCTATACTAAATTTATCGTCTGGTGTCTAGGATTGTTTTTTTTGCTTCGTTTTGTGATTGGGTCTTCCCATTTTGTATAATGTTACGCAGAGCGTTTTCTTTGTGTTTTTCTAGTTTTTAGAGAAGATAGACTTCGATACTTTCTTTCTTGTGCGCGGAGAACGCATTCTTTTGTCTCTAAAAATGTAGCAATTAAACAATTTGGCACATCTGCTCGGAATCGAGGGACGATGCAGTTACGCGCGGTCTTTAAAGTTTATATTTAGCTTAGAAATATTTAATCTAATGATATTCTTCGATTTTAAATTGAAAAATAGGAACCATTTGAAAATTTATAAAAAGGCTATGCCGGGAGCTTCAATACGTCTTCGATCTCCATACCGTAAAGCATTTTCTGTTATGGCTGAGTTTAAGTGCATAGAGCATGAGAACGACATTTTCTAATCATTATTTAAAATTCAAAATGTAGCAAAAGGGTCTAATCTAAATATTAAAAAAAAAAGTGTTTAGAAATAAAAAGACGTATTAAGTTTTTTCTTGTTGGCGCACGGTCCCCAACAATTTAAGTAGCTGAAATAAGCATAATTTCAGATATTTATATAAATATCTACAACACTTTGTTAAAAATGTAAAAAGTAGATATAAGAATAATGTTAAAAAAAATTATTTAAAAATTTTACTTTTGGTAATTTTATTTTCGGTATTTCTCAGAATGTGGTTAAGTTTTCTATTAAGAAAATTAAAACTGGACAATAAGGCATAAAAAATACGGCATAAGCAATATTTATGAACATTTATTGTAAAATATTTTGTTTGTTTTGTTAAATTAAACGAATCAAGTTTATTTAGTTACAAATATCGAAAAGTTCTTTTTGCGAGACAGCAACACAGCACAGTTGATGTAAGGGTGGCGGAACAGTTGCGCTGTTCTCAAAATGTAAAATAATTGCGTCGAGCAAAATATTAATTTTTGTTAATATTATAGAAAAGGACCATTTAGGAACAAACATTCAAATTGCGTTTTGTCACATTAAGTGCGCCTATAGAATTTGAAGAGTTCGTGGGAAAAACCGCAAATAACTTTTTCTTACTACATTAACTGATCTATACAGATTCCAAACTTTTCTAGATAAATTCAAAGGATAAAACGTATTTTGGACAAAAAAAATAATTAAGTTCTATAGAAAATTCGGAAGCAAGCTCAAAGGATCTAATAATCCTATTTTTAGAAATTTTAGAAAAACAGCACGTTTTTTGAATGTTTGCTCCTAAATTATTTATTAGAAAACGGCCCCCCTTCAAACATTTTTGCCGCCTGGGCCTTTTGTCTTAAATCCGCCACTGTAATATAGAAATGTGGGTGATAAAAAAATTGGACATTTGGCCATCGATATGGTACTCCCGTTGATTAACATACAAATTTTAAACTTTGGTAACATCCCAGAGATGAACAACTCCCATAATTTTAAAAAAGAATTATCTCTAAATAATTTATTTTATATACATATTTTAACAAAAGTATTTAATCTTCCTAAATAGGCAAAATTTAAAAAGGAGCGAAAATTAATAGGTTCCACATGTAAAATTCTATATTATCAATATATTTTTCCCCTTTGTTTATATGGTAAACTCTATCGCTATGAGGAATTTCACGATTATAGGACAATTGGAAGCATCCGGAACTAACGTTCGGTAAAAAAAAAGCAATCGATTTTCAAAGATTCCAATTGCCAAATTGCAGATTTTCATATTGTTTCCTTTGTAATTTTTTAAACTCTAATCATTATACGGAATTTCACGAATCTAAGACAATCTAAACTAATGTTCTAAGTATCTAATCTATCACGATTCTAAGTATCTTAAAACTAATGTTCCGATTTTTAAAGGTTCCACATGCAAAATTCTAAGTTTTCATATTTTTCCTTTTTCTTTTCTATGGCAAATCCTAACAGTATGCAACAAAATTTCAAGATTCTGAAACAATCAGAAGTATCCGAAACTAATGTTAATTAAGTGGTTTTCCACCCCCTTAAAAACGCTCGAGCTGAACAAAAATTGCTTACATTTTCTATTTAAGGTATAAGGAACAACTTTGCCAAATTTCATCTTCCTAGGTATACAGAAAGTTGGAGAATTAGTGACGAGGGAATCATGGAGTGGATGAGTGGCGAAGGCTTTCACGTTTATATATATAAATATTAGCAAAGGAAGCTAACGCATTTAATTCCATAATTCGAAAATTATTCGAGTATGTAAAAAAAAGCAAAGTTTTTACTTTTGTAAAAGAAATATTTCAGATATAATTTTGATATTGATGATGCATAATATATTCCAACATCAAAATGGTGTTTAAAAATTTTTATAATAGCGTAATACAAATAAAATAGAGCTTTAATTATCCAAACTCCAGTTATCCAGATCGCCAATTATCCAAATCTCTTTGAATGAAAAAAAGGAATCAGCAAAATCCGCATGTAAATATTTATTATCGGTGAATGATAAAAAAAAAAGTCGCTAGTGTAGCGATATCGGTGATATATTCAAACAAGGCTATATTTTGATACACCTATTTTCATTAATAACCTTTTTTCTGTGAAGTATCCAATTATCCGGATAGTCGACTGAAGAATTGCCCGAAGAAAATTAATATTATTAGCATATATAGCGAGAAAGGATTAGAAATTGCCCAACTTGTGAAATTAAACTTAAATTAGACTTCTGAACGGATACTGCTTTGGAACATGAGTGCAACAAATCAATACTGTTGAGAGAACTATTTAATATTACCTAATCTATAAAAAAGTTGAAAAATATCGATAAGCTGGATTTGGGAATTTTTAGCACTGTGTTGGGAATTTCGATCGTTAAGTTTGGTTTGGTAAATTAACGTCGCACTAGAGCTGTATATTGGGCTATTGGCGTCGGCTCAGGTTCAGTTCCCATCTCAAAAGAAAGACCCGGGAATAATGCCACGTATTTTTGCACCATGGTCAGATAACGATTACAACATCTGAGCTGGCACCCGGCGGCGTTAATTTGGAAATTTTGAATCGTTAAGTAAAGAAATTTCTTGTTTCGACTAAAACGCTTATTATAAATATATATTACCATAACTATAATTTCTCGAACTAATCGTTAACACACACATATATTATAAGATTCTGAAACTTTAAATTTGTTCTCTAAATTTATTCATAATTAGGGAATGATTTACTAATATTAAAAATAGTTATACTGTTAAAATAGTTCGTAAAATAGTTATACTGTTAAAATAGTTCGTAAAATAGTTATACTGTTAAAATAGTTCTTAAAATAGTTATACTGTTAAAATAGTTCGTAAAATAGTTATACTGTAGAAAGTTCGTAAAAATAGTTACAACAGTTAAAAATAGTTAATGACACAAACGAAAATTAATAATTTTTTTTAGAAGAAAAAAATGGGGGGATGTTTATTGATTTTTGTGGGGGGGTTAAGGATTCCCCCCTCTAGGTGGGGGGGGGGGGTTAAAGATCTAAATAAATCCTTTGCTCATTCACTGACCCCCCCCCCCCCCCATTAAAAATCTATACCTACGTGCCTGGTTCATTGACATGAGTAGAATAAGATTAAGGGGCCGAGAATTCCCCAACTCCCCCACACCCTTTCCCAACAGTATTGTAAAAAATCTAACATTTGGATCCGCTAAGGAATTTCTACGCGGATTTCACTTACATCACTTATAAAAGCTTATAAAAATACGTTAAGACGCATAGAGACTATTTTAGGAAGGTTCTAAGGGTGCATCGGCATCCCCCATTACAAATTTCACATTGTTTTTACTCAAATTTGCTCATGTTCTTATTTTTATTAATTTGTCTAGTAAAACACCAAATTTCAATCAAAAGCTATAAATTTAATTCATATTTACTATAAATTGTACTATAGGGATATACCATCAAGAAATTTGAAGTGGGGGGGGGGGGATACATTATAAAAGTTATATAATTTTATTTCTAAAATGTAAATGTGTCATATTCTTTAACAAATCTTTACTCATAAATATAGTTCTTTCTTCAGAAGAAAATTTTACAAATCTTTATATTTATCATATTATAATTTAATATAAACTTAATTAACAAATTTATTTAAATAATTATCATTTTAATAATTAAAAATTATAATTGTGTGTAGTTTAAAAAAAAAACACTCAATGAGAAGCTTAGTACTTCCCTCTTCCTTCCCCTCGTCATAGTCAACTTTTTTGGAAAACCAATGTTGACCAATGATGTTAAAATGATACTTTTTTCATTCGACTTAAACCATATTCAAATGCTTTCGTGCTGCCATCTGTGAATGAAATTCGATAAAAATAATTTCTTTCAATCAGGGCTTGATAATCATTACACATAATAGGCCCGGACCCCCGTCTATAGGGGTCCCAACTTTTGTTTAATCACTCAAAAAAATTTTAAAAATTACCGACGCAATTGGTTTGCTCCCGTAAAATGCATATGTTCCTCTGAGCTTTTACTCTAGCGTTCCGGTTGATAAAAAAATACTACTAAAGCAACCATGTAGCTAATACCCCACACTATTTATTTTTTCACCCTTTCTCTCTCGATATCACGTACCATTGTGTTATACTTACATCTTCCCTCCCCCATGCCACGTTACGTGCAATTATTTATAATTGTAATGTTTAAGTGTTATGGTTCGAATGAAATTAAGGTTTCGCCTGATTAATTTCAAATTATATGTTTTTGATTGTTTATGATTTTGTATTTTTGTATCCTTGTACTTTACCAAATATCTCAAGAATGCACATTAAAAAGACTCTGACTTATGTGTGTAATATAATAAATATCAACGTCAGAGAAATAAAAATGAGCCTTTTTGATGTGAATAAGTCTTTTCTTTCGGTACTGCAATGGGTGATAAACTAAAAAATGACATTTGTAGAATCCCCATAACCTCTCCACGTGGAATCAACCTATAAGAGGAAATAAGTGGAGGAGAGTAGGACCCGTCGACCAGGTCGATTGTTAACCCATTCCTCCCTCTGACATTTGTAACGAGTAGGGAAGAATGTGACCTTTGGCTGCAGTATGCGCTTCCTGTCCCATATCTCCATGCAATGGAGGTATAGGAGGTACCATTGTGTAGAGAGAAGTGAGACGCGCGGACCACGTTGGCAATTAATTCATTCTTTCCTCTCACCTTTGTACCGCGTGGGTGGGAGGGGGAAGAGAGGAATGAATCAAATATTGACTATAACAGTCCTAGACCGCACAGGCGCGTGTACAAAGTAATCATGAACTACATATTACGGTACAGTGGGGACCACGTCCTGCATTTATTATTATTATTATTATTATGGTACGTCACGCAAACGCTGAGCCCCCTTTTTTCGCATTTTCTTGAAAATAAACCCAAAATTTGCATGACATAATAAACGAACAGGCCTTGAGGCAATAGTGCATCGGAATTAATATTAATTCCCCCGTGTTTCTAACTTGCACAAGCACTGTTTCATTTTCAATTTTTTAAACATTATCATTAAACACCCTAGCAATCTAAGTTGCCCCACGTCTGGGACTAAAATGTTATTCTTAATGGCATAAACATTTAGCATTAATGCATGTTTTCATCCAAGCATTCTTTCAACCGAAAATCGATAACATGCGGATGCGATTATTCCGATGGAAACGCACGACGCGATAAGGGAGACAATACTGTTGAAGAGCGTCCACAAGATTAACTGCTACCTTGATACGCAAGTGAACATCATTTGCGACATTGTGTGAAAAGTGCGCGTATTAAAAGAAAGACGAAGAACGATTCAAAAATAAATTTACAGTTAAATTAATGATAATTTCAATTAAAAATAAATGGTTCCTATGTGTGTAAATAAATATGATAGTCACTAGGAGGAGTGTGCTAGAATATTTTTTTTTAAATTGTGTATAAATGTTTTATATATAGTTTTTAGGTAGGTACAAGAATCGAACACAATTTTTCTACACTGTTACATTCATTATGAAAACATCACAAACACATTTTGAACGATTATCTACTGCTTCAAATTTAAAAACAAATGCTGCAGGAATGTGGCTTTTACATTCAAAATGTGACAAATTTACTGGTATCATTTTTCCAGATAAAAAAATAGCTTTTGAAACTATTTAACTTTTTCAATAATTATTTAATCATAATTAGAATGTGCAATAAACAACAAACCATTTTAATAGGCACTATGTTATGACAGGGTCTCGAGATTAAAATTTTGACGGATTAACAAAAACGCATGGTTGATTAGCTTCTGTGATTGATGAATAACAAACCACGTGGTCTCCATCAACCAATAAAAAATGCGCGTGAAGTCACTTATATCTTCAAATGACGTCATATGAATTTCAGTATCAAGCAATGCAAAGTACACATTCGAATTTTTAGAAACACTTCCTTTTTTTAACAACTTCTATAACATATCTTCAAAACTGGAAACTCAAATTTTTTCCCTATTTCTTGTTTAAATAGATGTATGAAATGATATTAGAAATAGGAGTATTTATAAACAGTTGGTAAAATATAATGGTGTAGAACAAAATTGTTTTTTAAATTCATTGAAACTAAATTTTTCAACTTTATAAATATTGCGTAAAGTTAATTTATAAAACCTTTTTTAATTGATTCCATTGAAATATAAATGCTGAAATAAGTATTTATAAAAAAATTAATAAAACTTACCAAACAATATTGTAGAAAAAAGTTCAATTTTAATGGTGATTACATATATATTTTATAATAACACGTAACTATAATTTAATAACTTCATTCAACTGATTCCATTGTAATATAAATGCTTAACAAAACAAACAAAATTCTTTCTAATCAAACATATTTTGTTTTGAAAATTCCATGTTCTATTTGTGGAAATACATACTATAAATGTCCAACATGCATAATCTGGTATCGAAATTAACTGTAAAGGAATAAATAATCCATTTTATATGGAATATAAAAAACTTACTCGGTTTTCCAATCGATATTTTCTTTCACTTATTTCTTAAATAGAATTTTAAACAATTGTTTTTGTGTATTCCACTTATGACGTCCCGTGCGTAAACACAGTGAAAAATCACAGGATTAAATTTGTTCAAACTTTGATTAATTTAAATGCAAACGATTTTTGTTCAAGTTCTTTTTTTAAAATATTTATTAAAAAAACTTATAGTATTTAGTTAGAGAAAAAGTTATTAGAATGTGTTTTTCTTTATTTGAAAACGCAAACGATTTTGCAATATGAATTTTAATTTACTGACATTTCCTTCGGTTATATATGACAAAAAAGGTACTTTATTTAAGAATAAAAATTATAATAAAAATAGATCATCAAAATATGTTACATGTTTTGAATTAAAATGACACATATGATGAATTAAATAACGTTTAACTGTTATTGCCGAATAACCTATTAATTCATACGCGATGAATAATTTGCAATAAAAGAAGGGAACTTCGAACTTTTAATCTGTGTTGCAAACCGGCCCACTTGGGGCATGATTCACTGTGCTGAGAGGCCTCATTTGGGTTTGGAATGTGGCATCTTCCACTTGAGAAGTTTCGGTTCGGATTTCGAACAGAGAGAGCACTAGGCCGCCATTGAGTATGGTTGGATAAAAATCAGCTCCTCCACAAAAAGTATTGTTTGGGAATGTAAATAAAAACTAGTTAAGTTTTTAAAAGATGTCTCTTCTCCTTGAGTCTTCCGAACTACAGGAAATGCATCGAACCTGGTAGGTTTGCATTTGCATTTACAAAAATCTGCTTATTTTACCCTCTAAATGACAGTTTTTGAAGATGAAGCTGCAATATGCGGAAGCGCATATTGCAGAAAAGGGCAACCCTAAATGTGGTACAAAGATCAGAGGGCGGAAAGGACTAATAATTAGCCTAGTCAACGCGGCCTACCTTCCTCTACACGATGACATGTCATTTATTCCCATATACTGATCCCTCGTAGAGTAATAGGGAGGGTGGAACGTATATTGTAGTTAAGGACGACACACCTCCATCGGGGTCTATCTCAGAGGAAAGACCCGGGAACAATGCCTCGTAGATGACGAGGACAACACCTGAGCTGGCGCCTGACGGAACCTCAATAAGGGTCAGGACATTGGACCCTTTTAAGATTTCAGCCGTATTCGAACTCGCAACCCTCTTGTTACTTACTGACAGGGCTACAGACCCCTCGTATCTCGCAGGAAAGTCCCAGGAATACCGTCTCGTATTTTTGAACAATGGTCAGATGACATGGACACCACCTCAGTTGGCACCCAACGTAACCCCAATAAATATCAAAGCATTTAACCTCGATCAGATGTTATGTGTGAGTTCAAAATTTGTAATTGGAGGTTTGAGTGTTTCGTTCCTCGTCTTCTGTCAATAAACTCCACTTATAAAACTGGTGAAGGTGCACATTAAACCAGTTAGGTTCAAAATGCGTCTTCAGTATCAGGTGTATAAGGTGCTATTTCGGATTTTGTCTTCGTCATTTGACCATAGTTTAAAATTAAAAAACAGTATTTGTAGGGATTTTCTTTTGAGACTAGTTTAGAACCATTATAAGTAATATATTGTGTAGCTCTATTTCGGTATTTATTCAACCATC
Source organism: Troglohyphantes excavatus (assembly GCA_963932185.1). Taxonomy (NCBI): domain Eukaryota; kingdom Metazoa; phylum Arthropoda; class Arachnida; order Araneae; family Linyphiidae; genus Troglohyphantes; species Troglohyphantes excavatus. The sequence continues at coordinate 9,265,964 of OZ010670.1, read as the reverse complement.
CATGAAAAGCCCTTTTGTGCCGTACTAAATAAACCAAACACTCATTATCGACCATTTATATTACGCAAATGGCAACAGCATTTCAGATAAATAAAGCGTATTGTAGTGTACTTTTTGTATTTTGTAAAATGCGTTTTAATATATTTTAATGTTTTTTTTAACAATTACCACGCTTCACTTTTTACGTTTTTAAAAACACTGGTAGACGCAACTTATCTTTTGAATTACCCACTTCTAAAACCACCTAAATATCTCAAAAAAATTCGGCACAAGAAATAAAAAAATATATCGTTTTGAATTGTCGACTGAGAGAACATCCCACAGTGCAAAGGTTATCGTTCTGTAGCAAGACTTCCAATGTTTTCCTCGATGTGATTTTTCCTTGATGCTTCCGATAAGTGGTTCATCGGGCGTAAAGCACCTTTTTTCACGGCCGATCATCTCTGCAGTGACTCTATTTGTTTAGCTGGAACGTTACGAAATAAATTTCAAGATGTCTCTTCGTATCTTTTGTGAGTTAAAATTTATTTTATTCGTGATTATGTATAAAAATTATAGCATTAAATAATATTAAATTACGCAACTTATTATTTTTGTCATTCCGGTCTTTCGGCTTTTCTCAAGATGCAATATGGTTTTTCGTTTACCAAAACCAACATCACTTGTCAAACCCACAAAAATACACCCACCTTAAATTTTTATTATACAAAATGTCCTACTCACTATTTTATTTTCCCATTAAGTTTTTAATATACTTCCTTTGTGTTTTTTGACACCAAACTGTATTTTCAACTTTAAATTCAAATCATTAATGAGATTATAATTTATATTCCTTCTTTTTTTTCTTATGTGGTTATGTCCCTGACATAAAAGAATTTAAACAAGTTAAATAATGTCCTGTCAGTTATTTTTTTTTAATTGGATTTGGGTACATTTCTGTCCTCATATTTTCTGAGAAGTTGGAGACTTAACACTGACACACACACAAATACCTCGCTATTTTTTAACCAAGGTCACATCTGGTACCCAACGTAACCTGAAAATTTGTTGCAGCATTTCAGTCCCGATCAGATTTATTGTGTACCAGTCCACATAGTATATACAGAGAGTTGTAATATTAAATAGAGAGCGCCTTCAATGCCAGACTCTCGTAAGGCCGCGGTGTCAACATTGAAAAGAAAACCTAATCATGTGGTTACAGCGCAGCCACATTTGGCGGTCAGACATCTGCAGGAGTTTCAAATTTGGCGCACTTTCTTCTTTTTTGATGATAAGGAGTTCTGCCCGTATTTAACTTTTTAACATATATGTACGTATTTACTTATTTTCAAACAATATGCGCTAAATATTTCCTCTTCATTAACGAAACGAAAATATTTTATTTGTGTTCAATACTCGAAGAAGCGAAACTCTTTATATTTCTCAGATTTTATTGTTTATATTTTCTTATTGAAGTATACAAAATAACTATTGAAAGAACTCCGCTTATGGTAAATTGTTTACATAAAAACGTAACGCAATTATTTCAAAACTACAAAATAAGAAAAATATCCTTAATATATCTGTTAAACTCCCTTAAATTGTGACACTCGTTCAAAAAAACGATATTTAAATACAAAATTAAACACAAAACCTTATTACAATACTTCGATCTCGTTTAGTGCTTAAAGTCGCCAAGGCCTGCCAAGTAATATTGGCGCATGAATGAATTGGCATTTCCACCTATCACGTGGTTTCAATGTTGGACACACGGAAATCAGCATTTTTATTCCTCTATTTATATCATTTCTCTATGAGTATATACACATAGTATAATTTTTTGGATATTTTTCGATGACTTTCTAATATTTTAGTAGTAAAGCTGGCTACCCTCTGATTACTAGCCGAATGCCATTATCCACTGGGCAACTGGAGCCCCTGTCGATTCTTGTTTTGCATTTTAAAACATGTTTAGACATTTCACATTTACTTTCTGTATTCGCTAGACATTATGTAAAGGTAGTTCAGTAAAGCTAACTGAACCATAAAAATATGGCTTCAGAATTTATCTGTATGATACCAATGTTGTTAACAGTGGGGTAGAAACTTCATATGATGAAAATGCCCATTGGTGACTTTTTTGGAAAAGCGATATTCTCAATACTAACAGGTTCTTGGTGACAAAAAAGATTTTGAAGTCAATAAACAGCTCCTATTGTCCCCAGTAGTGTTCACATAGTTTTAAAAAAGGGCAGGGGGGGGGAATTGTCAAAAAGGGCACTTTCTGTCGACGGAAAAGGCACTTCCCTTGCCTTTAACTGGATTTTTTTCAGGAGGGCCAGAACTTTCTCCTTTCTAAAAGCTTTTTTTAAGTTTGTATAATTTAGTGTTTTTTAAGAAATGTTTAAAATTTTGCAAAAAATGAAATAAAAAATTTTAAAAACTGCACTATAAACTCATTACAAAAACAAATCTCTAATAGGTATATTTTTTTTAGTTTTTTCAAAAAATAAAATTTTGAAATCCTCAAATTTTTTTAAAGATCCTTGTTAAAAAGCTTTTACTATCTCAAGTTTCATAAAGGGGGGAGAGAGATAAGTTTCAAATAAAAAAAATTAACAAAATATATCAGCAGTAAAACAAATTAGAACATTAATACCAACCAAACAAAAAGAAACAAGCTTCTTCCAAAAATCAATTTTTATAACTCCAAATGACAAGTCCTAAACTTCAATTTCGTAAATTAAATTATATTTTCGAAAAATGTAATGCATTTTTGTTATGTAGTGCAAACCAAATCATGATGAAATAGAAAGTGGTGAAGTATAAACGTTTATTCATCAGATGCAAAAGGATTGTAAATCTTTCAAAAGAGATCGCAACAGATCGCGTTTAGTGAATTTCTACAATTTTAAGGTTTTTTATGAATGAAAAAATTCTTAAAAGAGAGTCATCTGGAAGTTGCATTCGTCAGAGGCAAACGAAATTAAGATTTATAACCATTTTAAATTTCGTGTGATACCCTCGTTTGACAAAGATCGCAAATATTTGGACAAAAGGGATAAAAAGTTCACTATTTTTCTGACGTGAAGATTGATTATAGGAATATTAAGGGCGCAAAGAAGATACTGAAAAAAAGGCAGGGCACATCTTTCACTTCTAAAAAGGGCAGGGCGTGGCGCCCTTTGAAAAACGCATAACAGGAACACTAGTCCCCAGCAGGGTTACCGAAAAGGGTATCGTTTTTGGCGCAAAATCAGGGGAACCAGTCAACGCATTTGAATCCTTCATATTTTCAGGGTGCTTAAAAAATTTGTATTAAACTAGTTACCACACATTGTGCATGTCCGTGACGTGGCCACTTTTAAAAATGTTACACTGCGGATGATGTGTTTTACGGTACATGGCTTCCATTGTAAGGAAAAAAATCTAGTTATTCAGAGGTTACAGAAGATTACGAAGATGCTCATTTTGTTCAATTTTTTTATATCAAGTTCGCTGACCATCGAAGGTGAAAGAAAAAAAAGCACAAAAAGATTCATCAAGTGTGATTTAGTGTATACCTAATTAACGTATTCTTGCATACATTCTGGGAAGTATACTAGTCGTTCAGAAGGGATGTATAGCTTCAAACAACTGCTTTAAGGAGGTACCAGCTGTTTTTTATGCGTAGCCATAAACAACTGCTCGAGGGGGTACAGCTTTTTTTTAAAAGCAATGTGCCATTGCCCAGTACTAAAATCAACTGTTTGTAGGTTGGGAGAAACCCCCAAATGACTGCTCTAAGCGGTACCAGCTGTTTTTTAACAGCAATGTGCCTGGACACAAAAGCGTGTACACAATGCATACATGACTACCGTTTGTGGGAAGGACATATTCTGTTTGCGTCCATGGGATTGCCCATAATTCTATGCATGAACTGCAGTACCCGCTTACTCAATGCATACACTGTTACGGTACAACCCGCACTAACTACCCGTACACACAATGCAGTAACAGTGCTCGTTGCTCATAGCCACTTCCAATTTTTATTGGGTATCAACTAAATTATTGTAAAACTTGTTAATATAGTTTATAATTAGGACAAGCATAAAATTACATCTTTTTATCTGTTTATTATTTTAAAATGTCTTAATATTGTTCTCACTGTAAACACGTGGTTTAGTCGAAAATTAAGGAAGTATTTTATACTAGTTATTCGATAATTTTAATATCTGAAAAGTATAAAGAAAATACTTTCATTAAACTAAATAAAATAAAAAATATTGATTAGGTAGATGGATTAGCTCCCACAAAATAATTTCTGGAGGAGTTCCAGCTCTCCTTCTTCCTATGGTTGTATAATCCAACTTAGTGCCAATGCCAAGTTGTTCCATAGATTAAATTATTAATATTGGTAATCTTTTTTTACATAAAATTGTATTTCGGCATTACCCTCACTGTCCCTGCCATATTAGTGACTCGCTACAGTGTCCCGATTGCGTGTTTTTCAAAGTGCAAGACTTATAGATCAGTCTAGACCCTAGACAGAGTTCACTGTAGAAATGATAAGGGACAGGGCGCTATTTTGAGAAAAAAGGCTCTTTATATTTTTAAGGGCACTATAATAAGGATATAATTAATAATCAAAGTCGGGGAATAGTATTACTATTAACTCCAATATTAATAATGACGTATTAAGTCTATAGTCAATTCCATTTTAACTTAAAATACAAAATACCTTTTTTCTGTAAAAAATTTTAGTTAATATAAAATTAAGATGTGGTGTCATTTTTGTCATCCTGTCACCTGTTTTATCATGATAAAAATAAAATATTGTTTAGGTTTAATCGGTTTTGTAATTTTTTTTAATATATTTTAATTTTAATCACTGATTTAAAAAGCTGTATATTTCTGAAAGTGATTAAAAAAATAGTATATTCCACAGCAACTTACTTTAATTCAGGTTAAAAAAAATTTATTAATTAGTACAAGCAAAAGCATCTTAATTTTTTTTTTCCAAATCCTGTCATTACGCCATGCTTCTAAGACAGCTATTTCTGATGATTTCCAAATATGATAATCAGTGTTCACTCTAGACGTTTTTTGAAGGGCGGCCCGCCCTGCCCGCCCTTTTTTCATCTCAATAGCGCCCTTATGCCCCTTTTTTCAAAAATGCCGCCCTCTTTTGAAAACATTCCGCCCCTCTTGTCCTTTTCAGTCAAGCACAAGCGTCCTTTCTTCCCTAGCGGTCTTTAAAAAAGCCATTGATTAAAAAAAAAAAAATTGTAAATTGGAATGATAATTTCGAGCACAGGGCATTCTATGAATCCTATTGGTTGCCTGTGCCCGCTTATGAAATGGTAATTTTTTTTTAAAGAGAAGATGGTTTGGGGTAAAGTTGTAAGACTGGGCATTTTATAACCAAACTTTAGATTTCAGTAGCCTTTTTATTAGTTTTGTAAGGGGTCTAATATTAGGGCTACTTACAGATTTGGTTTTTAGGAAAAACATTAATTTTTAAATGTTAAATTTTGATTTTAAGTAGCATCTTCATTTTGTAAGGGTCTATCCTTCGAGATAGGCCCCGAACCGTCAACAATAGCACAATATGCAGCTGTAGCGCAATGTCAACCAATAAATCGGAATATTTTTTTTGTTTGGTTAAGTGTCCGATATGTCAATGTGTGGCCGCGCCCACCCTAAATTTTTTTTTTAAAAGTGCCCTTTTAAAAAATAAGAAGTATTTTTTCGAAAACAGGGTGCCCTTTTACTGCCATCAGCGCCCTGCCCCTTTTTATTTTTATAGTGAACACTGTGGTAATTGTTTTCTTCCTAACTGAATATACGTCCCATCACTATTAAATTGTGGGCAGGGTGAACAGCCCTTCAAAAACAGCATAGAGTGAACAATGGATAGTGTTCACATAGTTTTAAAAAAAGGCAGGGGAGATTTGTCAAAAGGGCACTTTTTGTTAAGTAAAAGGGCACTTTTTGTAATGTAAAAGGGCACTTTTTGTAATGTAAAAGGGCACTTTTGTTATGTAAAAGCAAGGCAATCCTACAGACCTACGTTTTTGCGGAAAAATATATTTTTTTAATTACAGGGCGCAAAGAAGATATTGATAAAAGGCAGGGCACATTTTCACTTCTAAAAAGGGCAGGGCGCATCGGCACTTACAAAAAAAAGGGCAGGGCGCGGCGCCCTTTGAAAAACTCATAACAGGAACACTACAATGGATATAGAGACTTGTTTCGTGTGAAATTTCATTTCGTGATATATTTCATTCCATATATATTTCATTTCACTCCATACACTAAAATATATATTTAAATTTTTTTTGCAGTGATAAAGATCTTTCGTGTTGTTGGACTGTTCTTCCTTGCAGCACACATGACAATTGTGTTTTTGTTCAGTGGATTGTTTTTCAACTTGCTTCAGTTCATACTGTACAAAACCATTTACAACACCAACGTTAAACTGTACAGGAAGCTCAACTACTACCTAATTTATTGGTCATGGCTGCGTGAGTACATTTCTCTCTCCTATTTGATTGTTTTGAAGTGATAATTGCAAGTTATTTTCAAATGTGAAAGTATTCATAAATGTTACGGACAGCATATTTTAACATTGGAACTGGGTAACAGTTTAATGGCTACTACACACATATTGTAAATAGGATAGGGTCTATCATTATTATTAAAATAAACTAAAATTATCACAATATGTATGCAAAATTTATGTCGCTTCAATCTGTTGCCTTTTCTTAACCTTCACAAGGTGGCTGGTCAATATTTCAACCAAAGTCCCATGTTAAATCCAAATACCCACCTTCTAAAGGTTACAGGTACTGCAAAGACTAGAACGATTACATAAAATGTTTCATTTAGATCATTAAAACAGGTAAAATATATTCAAACTCGGCTTATAAAATTCAACTATGCATATTTTTGCTAAGGCATGTGGCAGTTAGATAGGAACTTCATTAAATGAAGAGCTTATTGTCAAAAGGAACATTTTCTATTTTTGTATTGTGAGTCTCAAAAATGTATTCCTTACAAACTTGACAAGTTATTTTAAACATTTTTAGTATTAATTTGTGTAAAAAATTTCCTTTTTCACGCATAATTCTATGCAGATAAATCATTTGTTAAACCCGGAAAGCTTGATTATAATTTGTAATTGGTAGCAATGTTTTCGCAACTTTTCATTTGAATTTTCTTAAAAAGCATTTGGACCACCAGGAAATGTTTTTCATATGTTTTGAATGCAAACCATTTATATTTAAACTGATTTAGCTAAAAGTTTTTATTCAGATATCTACTATTTATTAATAATTTGATAATGTTTTACTATAATACTCTATTTGTATTATAGAAATAATCTATAGTTAAAGGTCTAGTTCTCAAAAGTAAAAAAATATTGATGTGAAAGAATAATATTTTGTTTTTTAAAAAATAGTTACAAATATCCCTAAACATAGTTATTTTAATAAGCTCTTGGCTATTTTTAGATAGATAAGAAAAGTATCTGTTGATAAAAAGTATCAGTTTATTTGTTAATTATTATTTTATTATGTATTAAATAACCTGTTGATGCATTTGCTATCAGCTCTAATATTTCAGTTTCCTTGTTAACATTCAGAAAGGTTTGCTACATTTCTACTGAAGACTAATTTTCTTATCAGTATTTAGTCTGCAACGATCTTTAACTGATACTTCATTTTATTGATATTACTCTGTGATAACTTCATCTTTGCAGTACTGTGATCTACTAGTATCGGAATATGATAGCATAAGGTGAAATTACCTTATCTCCATCAACAACGAAAAAATATATGCCAGTTGGTTATTTTATATTGTACTTTAATGTGCATTATATGTTTGCACACATTCATATTTAATTTTTTTATGCTTAACTAAATTTATTTTTTGCAAGTACAGTTTGGACATTTAGAATTTAATGAAATTATTTTTAAAAAATTCTTTTAATAATATTAGAAAAAAAATATCTTTTGACTTGGTTTCTTACGCATATATTCTGTTATTTCTAAATTTGTCCCACATTAATAATGTTCCACAAATAGAATAAGTAGATAAATAGGTTAAAATATTTTCTTTTCTTACATATAGATCATTTTCTATAAAGGAGCCATTTCTTATTAACAATTTGTTGGATAAAGTTTTTTTCTTTAATAAATGCTAGTCGGCCAAAATATTTACTTTTTAAAACAATAATAATTTTAAAGCAGACCAAAGAAGGATATGCTTAACTCAGTCTGCTGAAAGGCTGCATTGTCTTTATTATACATTTTTAATATTTATATTGTATACATTTTTTTAATAATATTAAAGAGAATACAATAAGGAACAAAATATTTGCTTAAAGTTTGCTTCATATCTACATAATTTGACTCGTACTGTTTAAAAGACATGTTAAAAAATTTTATACTTATTATTAAGCAAAACATTTCTAAACATACATTTTTTTAGGTGGGGGGGAAAGAGGGGATTTTATTTTCATGGATAAAATGTCTGGACTATTTAAAAAATTTTTTTTTTTTTTAATATATTTTTTTAGGTGGGGAAATATTTTATTAGCTTAAATTTGTGGGGGAAAAAATAATGGAACAGATGTAGTATAGGACATTTGGCACAGGTTTTTTTTGGCGACGAAAAATTGCCGTTAAACATACCAAAGGGTTGCCAGATTGAAAGTCGCCACAAGAATCGGAAAATACCAACAATGTCAAGTGGGGTTGCCATACTATAAATTTTTCGTCCCTATAAAACACGCCAAATGTCCTATACTACATCTGTACCAAAATAATGCATTTTGAAATGCAGGTTGAAAAGTGTAATTTTTTTTCCCTTGCAAAACATTTAGGCTTTGTGTCAAATGTGTTATTTTTAAGTTACACAGATGACTGGCCAAGTATCCCCTCCCCTTATTATGAAGACTTATTAGAATTCACCTTACTGTGTAACTAGCTGTGTGTACACATTTTGCTGTAATCCTGACACTTGATTATACAGCTTCAATCAAATGAAAAAAAGAACCTTTTTCCTTGTTGACGGGGATTATATATCTTCTAAAGCTTCAAAGAATATATTTAAATTACAAAAAATTTCACTGTAAAAGAGTTTAGGTAATATTTCCAGCATTTTTTTATTTTTTTTAATTTTAATTATACAGGTTAAGCATTTAAATTATACTTAAATGCATTATATTTATTTTAATTCAGCCTATTTTATTAACCCTGTTGCACTTGAGCTTTGCCTTTAAGTCTCCAAGGTAATGAATGACATGCTATGTTCTTCAGAATGAAAGAGAACAACACACACTTCAGTTTAAAAAGTTATTATCACGCAAACTTTAATTAAATTTATTTTTGTCATCTAGAATCATCAAGTATGCTGTTGATCTAAAACTTCCTTCAGATTGAAATTCTTCACAATCCCAGTTTTATTTTTTTAAATTGACAAATGTCCCAAATAGGGATAAACGAAACAGTGGTTTTGCCGGATATCCAAACTGGTTTTTGTTGGATATCCTGCAGTTTTTTTTTTTTAATTAAAATATCTTCTCTTAACAGTTCTTTAGTAAACTGTTCATATTCAAACTGATTTTGAAATGACCAGAGCTGTACTGTACATGTATGCTGCATTTAAAAATGTATTTTTGAAATATTTCCAAATTGCGGATCAAAATTGCGCTGTATTTAAATGCTAAAACTAGTTCTTACTAGACTGGAGAATAAAACAACTTCTAATATGGGAACGTCCAGCAAAAATGAAACTTTTTACTGAAATTAAAATTTTAACCAAACTGTAAGTGTGGTATATCAATTTAATCCTAGAAAGTTGCTGGTTATGAATTTGTAAGGTATTATTTCATAAGAATAATAGTCTGCAGTGAAATTGTTCTGAAAGTTGACTTATTTCTTCACTTTTATTGGGGCCAAAAATGCCACTTCGATAATAGTATATTATTTTCTTAATTTTGTTCATTAATTGAAATCATTATATATACAAATTCATAATCCATTTACATATTTATCATATATATATAGTTGAAATATTTTAGATTAGCTTTTGAATAAAATTTTAACTCTATTTAATAGTGACGTTTAATTGTCACAAGAGTAACAAAAAACATATAAAAGTTTAAAATTTGTAAAAACTACTTAACATTTTTACTTTAAACCTTTTAATCTCTGATTTGGTGGAATAAGACATATTTTACACCATTTATTTTTTGTGTGTCATGCATAGAACATCCTCTGTTGTGTTGTCACAAGAGTAACAAATGACTGTGTCACAAGAGTAACGCATAACATTTCTGGCAAGTAAATCAAATAGGTTGTCTTCAGACCAAAACAAAAACAATATTTTAAGTTTATTTGGCTTTGCCCTTTTAAAAATAAGTACTTGAGTAGTTTTTCCATAATTAATTATATTAATAATTAATTTAAAACAAATTAAATTGCATTCATTCATGTTTTTAAAATGAATGAACTTAATTTTTTATTTACTTTAAAATTACAGAACAATTATGACAGCATTTCCTCAGAATGTGTGTATTTGTGGTTTTCATAAAAACTTTCAAAGTAATTCATAGGACAGTTGCAGATTTATTTTCTCCATTCCTAAAGATTTATTGATTTAGAGTGCTGTGCAGGCCCGTTGCACAGGGGGGAGCACGGCCCCACTATAATCTGGAAACCCTGAAAGTTGGGAATTTCTACTTCTAAAAATCCCCAATTTGAGAAAATTTATGCCTGAAGAAAATTAATATTATTAGCAAATGAAAGCTAGGGCAGATTAGAAATGGCCTAACTTGTATCATTGCATTTAAATTATACCTCAGAACGGACATTGCATTGGAATATGGGTGCAACAAATCAATGCTTGTGAGAGAACTGTTTAATATTACCTAAAATGTATATAAAAAATGCTGATAAGTTGGAACTTTGTTGGGAAATTTGTTGTTTCAAGCCTATTATTTCAATTTTGTTATGTCACTGGTGCTTTGATACTTTACTTGAATGTTGGTAGACATTCAGAATGTGCATTTTAAAAAAATATCATAGAACGACTATTATATAATACAAGACAGATTTTCTGTAAATGTGTTTGCACAATATTTTAATGCAGCATTTCCAAGAAAATACATCGGTCAAAAGTGTATCCAGTTTTTTTTTATGATTGCACATGCCAATTTAAACAAAAATATATTTTTGTAAACATGTCAGCACTTAAATATTAACAGTTTTCGTGGACATTTTTTTTCCAACAGCTTATGATACGAGTGCTGTAGATGGAATCAGTGCTGTTTTTCTTTTTTTGAGTGATGTCTATGAAATGAAGTGCATGGTAAAAAGCAATTATACAAAAAGCTGCTGATTTTGCAGAACTTGTTCATGGTGCAACAAAGGTAAACATACTTTATGTACCAAATGAAGAAATCATAGCCAAAGAATTCATTTGCGTATTACTCTTGGAGAAATTGTATAGTGAAGGGCACACAAAAACACACTTTGTCGAAGCTAACAAAACTGCCACTATCTACCATTGACCATAACACACGATAATTCCTACAAAAAGTTAATATTTTATAAAGGAAACAGCAATAAAACTACAAGTGATACCGATGATAAAGACGAAGAGCAATTCTGCTCAGTAACAGAACGCAAAGGAGCCGAGAAATTGCAATATAACCAGTAGGTGAATATAAACTATGTTGTGGTCCGTTAATTCTAACAGCATATGATGAATATCAAATACTGTGCTTTAATACAAACAAAAGTAAAAAGAATTCAAAAGTTTGAACCTTATGATCATGCTATTCGATACAAAAGAAACCAAATTGTGGCTAATTTTGTTGCTCTTATATTTGTAAAATATTTTTTTAGTAAACTTTTTTTTTAATATAAAAATTCTATACCCTTTTAAGCTATTTTAGACTCCTATCAATGTTTAAAACTGTGGTATATTAAAAAAATTGAGAATTAGTTCATATATTAATGATTTTTTAAGGTTTTTAAGCTGAAATTCAATTGTGGACAAAATGTCACAAGAGTAACGTCACAAGAGTAACGCTTAGCCTTTTACTTCAAACAATGCCATTAATTCAGATTTTGTCAAAGAGATTCAAAAGTTTTTCCCTTTTGAAGATATATAATTGCTCTATTATATGTGTAAATTTGAGTTTTGTATTCTCATATAATTCACAGGAATTCTACCTTAAAAACACTTTTTGTATTTTGCCTTTTCCAGTGGTCACAAGAGTAACAAAATTTTGATTTATTTCCTAGACAACAAAAATATACTAAATTACATATTAGATATGTTTTATGAAGCGGAATGACATGAACTTTTAAATAGTAATTTTGAATTTTATCCTAAATATGTTTAGTATTGTGAAAAATGTACGTTTTTATGAAAATTTTCTCTGACCGTCACAAGAGTAACAATGGACGTTCCCATATATAACAAACAGGGATGTAGCTGTGCACCCTACACACCACCACGCACGTGGATTGTTCAAACTCTTAACCCAAGATAGCTAGTGGCTGGGTCCGAATATCTGCTGCGTATCTTCCTAGTACTATCTATTTTATGACCTACCATGTCTAAAATACACTTTGTTAGGCTTTAACGAGAAAGTTATCACTTCACTACTTACCCACTTGAATAGCCGGAAAAAAATTAAAGGAGAATCTGCAGAATGCATTGGTAGTATTTCAGGAAAATACTAAAAGCGATAACAAAAATATTCTAAATAGGGATGAATCGGATAGTGGTTCAAAAATAGATCTAAAAAAAAAAAAATCTGCAGTGTTTTATTCATTTGGATATCGGATAATTACTGGATAGTTAAAGGTCGGCCGTTTCATCGCTAGTCCTAAACCACTCAATGTAGATTTGGTATACTGAGATTAATATTCAGTTTCACGCATAGCTTTATTATTTTTATAATTGTCCACCCTAAATGTAGAAAAAACACTCTAAAGAATGCCCCTTTAAAGATAAATTTAAACCTACAGGAACGAGATGTAATCAAACATGTTCCCCGAGTGCAAAGGGTTTTACTAACTTTAGAAACTGTGCACTGCTGTGAAAAATGGAAATACAGAGAAACAGCATTGAGAATGAGCATCTAAACGAATGGAATTGTAATTAATGCTATTTTCCTTTTAGAAATCCTTTCTATTTATGAGTGGCGATCCAATTCGTCCTGCAACATCTATGGGGATAAGGAGAGCTTGGATAGGTTTGGAAAAGAGCATTGCGTCATTGTGATGAATCACAAATATGACATCGATTGGGTTATTTGCTGGTTCATGGCCAACAATCTGAAAATGCTGGCGGTAAGTTGCATGCATTTTCTTATTTGCATTTTAACAAAAGCACTAACATTTTTTATTTTATATTGTACAGTATTCACTTTAAAAATAAAAAGGGGTTGTGCAATTTTGTGAAATAAGGCACTTTTTTACCCATTGTAAGGGTCCAGATTGTCAATTTCAGCAATTTTTTTTAATTGGCAGTCTGGTTAATAATAATTAAATACCTAACAGACCCATCACAACCGATCTATATGGCAACTAACCGTGTTAGGGGAAAATATCTGTTTTAATTTGTAGAACCCCCTTGAAGATCTTTTCCATTCCATATAGTAATGCCACAAACTTTCAAATGGCTGTCCTGAAAAAGAAGTGAGTTGTCACACTCTAAAATTTTCCTTCATTTGAAGGTTGCAAAATACATGCTCTCTCAATTTAACCCAAAATGAACTTAATTCAGTTTTGACACTAAACTCTTGAAATGTTAAAGGAATGAGAACATGATAATTTAAATGAGACAGAAGCTAGGAAAAACTGCTGTGTTTTGGAACTTAATCATGATCATTTCAATTCTACTTATATTATAATTCTGCTCTTAATGAATGTAATCAAAGAACTTGCATAATTAAATTATCTATATTTTTAATAGACAAGCGTTTATTTTGTGACAGTCTCTCCTCCTAAACTATATAACCAATTTTTATTTTCAAAATGTCATTTCAAAAGAAGGGAACTGTAGATGTGCCAAAACTTTCAAATATTATTATTTTTCAAATATTATTATTATTTAACAATTAATTATTTTTTAAGATATTAATAGTTATCTTGGTGCCATCTGCATCTCAAAATTTGAACTGAATGGGCAGAATGATCAGGGGCATTTAAAAAATAGATCTCTGGCTATTACTCTCTTTAAAAAGGTTATTAGAAAACAAATACAATCAATCGTAACTTTTTTAAGACAAAGCAGTGTCGTCGGAAAAGTAAAGACAAGGCTGTGATTTAATATTATAAATGTCCTCTGAATTCAAAAGGCTTCCCATAAGGGAATTAAGCCCCCGTATTTTGGTGAGCCACTAACGGAAGCGAAACGAGCAGGTGTTCGTAGGTTGGAGGCATTGGCTGGCAGGGGGTCGAAGCTCCCTGTTACATGTTTTAATCAACAAATTTGTATTTTTAAAATATGGGCTTTAATTAAGTAATGTTTCATTTATGTTTTTGTGTTACAGAATGCGAAAACCTGTGCCAAAAAAGCATTGCGTAACATACCTGTGATTGGATGGGGCTGGATTTTTGGAGAAATGATATTCCTCGAAAGGAACTGGGAAAAGGATAAGCTGACCATGGGAGACAAGCTAGACAAACTTGCCAGCTATGTAGATCCAATTATGGTAAGAAAGTAATGGGAGGAAATATCAAACACTTTGTATAATGACAACTAGTATCCCTCAAAACTATTGAATAAAATGTTTTCAAACCGTTGTTCCGAAATTAACAAAGTATGAAAATAGTATCGATTTTTTTTAAAAAATTTTATTCAATTTATAATTCAATTGCAATAAATAAACTTACTATAAATAAATATGATTGAAAGATTATTCTTACTTAATTTCATTATATTTTCATTGTATTAAAGACTTGTAGTGTCATCTCTTGGTGACTAAAATTTTAAAAATACTTTTTTAAAATAGTACTATAAAAATTTAATTATTATTCTAAATTAACTGATATAAAAGCATGGCACACCTAACATTATAAAATTCTGAAGTCACTAACTTGAGTGCGCATGCTTTAATTTAAATTATTTAGAACAATTATTCATTTTTAACTTTATAGTACAATTAATATAATTAAATCATGTTTTTAATTTTTTTTTTTTAAGCTGCTCTACTTTTGTGAGGGAACCAGATTCACAAAAGAGAAGCACCAGGCCAGCATGGAGTTTGCCAAAGCCCGGAATCTGCCTCAGTTGCAGCACCACCTCACCCCTCGGACGAGTGGCTTCAACTTCACAGCTAAGCACCTTCAAGGGAAAGGTAAATATTTTACTACACGATTTTGATATGTTGCCTATTCGTTTTTGTGTAGCATAACTGATGTGTAATGTCTTTAAAATCAGATCCCTATAACAGGTGGCATGAGGGCAAAAAAATTTAACGCATATGATGCTATTCATATACTCAGGAAGATGAAATTTGGCTGAGATAAAATCCTTATACCTCAAATAGAAGGAGGGGAAATGCTATTCGAGAACTTCTAGCTGAAATACCCGTTCTGCGCACAAGGTTAAAATAAAATTCACAAATTCTCCTACTACCCATTTAGTCAGGAAGATAAAATTTGGCAGATTGGTTCCTTATAATTTAAATAAGAAAACTAAGCTATTTGTGACATTCTATTTGAAATACCTGTTCTGTGCATCAGTTTAAAATAAATGCACTTGTTACTCATTCTATTTCCTGTATACCCAGGAAGAGGGATTTTGGCATCTGCCATGTTGAAGAAATTGGCCAACATAATCCTGATCAACGCCGTATACTTCCAACTAGTACTTTATAACAGGAATTCAAAGAATTACACAATTTTGGATTAGTCATTCTATTGGATTTATGGCAGTTTATTGTGCTTTGAATATATTTATTTAAATAGAATGAGAAATTTTTGTAATTTTTTTAGCAATAGCTTATTTTGTGAGCAAAATGCAGGTTGTATAAATAACCGAGTGGCAACATAACCTTGTAATCGGAAATTTCACAAAAAGTCAGGGAAATTTTCAAATTTTGATCACTAAAATGGCTATTATCATCTATTCTGCATAGTTAAGATATTTCCGGTTAGTTCTAAGAAAGATTTTTTTTTTAAGCATGGCCATGCGTTTTTTTTTTTATTATTATTATTAATTTTTTCATTTTCTGCTTCCAGAAAACATGTTTAATTATTATTATGCCTGTCACACTTGTATCCTATTTTAACTGAATATAAGTTTTGCTCATAATTTTTCCTTTATAATGCAATATATTTATTATAGCATTTATACTTTGTTTCTATACGAAGCATGTATTACAACATATTTCTTAATATAATAGTAAAATCAGGAAAAAATTTGTGACAGCATCATTGAAATCAGAGAAATATCAGGGAACTTTTTTCCCAGGGTTTTGTTGCCACCATGAATAAAAAGGAGGCATCATAATATATATGTATGACAAGGCAACTTCACAATCCCGTCATTGGTAGACTTAATATTAATAAAAATGTAGAACGACAACAGAATCAATGAAATAAACAACTAGAATATTTAAACATATTTATTTTAGATTTACTACTTATCAATAATTTTAATTGCAGTAAGGTACTATGGTGAAAAGAACAATTTTTCAAATTTGTCTCAAAGGAAAAGGTTATGCACTGGACATTAAAATAAAAAACTTAATTATTTCTCTACACAATTTTTTTTTCCTTGATAAATTTTGGTATTTTTTAAAGAAAGTTTGTTTTTTTGAAACTCACTTTTACTATGTAAACACAATTAAGTGTCAAAGCAATCTCAACAATGAATCATTTTATTTACTTAGTCCCTGCTTTGTACAACGTCCAGCTGGCCTTTCCGAATACCGAGAAGAAGCCCACCTTCTCTAACCTCCTGCGGGGTTACAGCTTCACTGCAGACCTGCATATTGAGAGGATACCTTTGGACGAGGTCCCCACTGACTCCGATGAAGCCACGTCCAAGTGGCTGCACGAGCTTTACCAGAAAAAAGTAGAGTGTCTTTTACTTTGTCTTTTTAACAGATGTTGTTTTTACCCAACTGTGCCAGAGGAAGAGTGTGTGGCCTGTGTTTGAGTTTTTTTATTGTTGAATTTGATCTAAACTGTTTGATTTTGACTAATGAATCTTTGGGACCATGATAGTCGGGTCGTTACAGAACTACGAGTTTAAAATCCAACTGTAGAACAACTATTTAAAGGTGCTGGTGCACATGAATCTGTTGTGCTCAGGCAATTATCCAACACTAGTTCAGAATTACAGGAGATACCCTGTAATGATACCCAGGCAATTATCCAACACTAGTTCAGAATTACAGGAGATACCCCCCCCCCTCCCATAAACCTTTGGGGTAGCTCAGATATGACATAAATGAAACCAGTCAAGATTTTCAAGATGTTTTACACTGAGTTTTTTATATAAATGCAATTATGCAATTAGATCTAGAAAAAAATAATTATAAAAATTTACTGTGGGAACTAAGATAAAAAAATATTTTAGTTTTCAGCAGATATTGCTTCTATCTATTTTATTGCATATCGATTGCACATCTGCTTCACTTCATTAAAACAAGCAAATTTTAATTCAATAAGATTAAGAATAAAACTAAATCATGTTGTTTACTCTACAAATGCGTCCCCTAACAGGATACATCCTGCCACATAACTTTGGCGAAACTAGGAAGAGAAAAAAAAAACGGAGATGACCACTGAAAAGACAGTTAACTTTGCTACTTTCATGTGACAAAAGCACAAGTTGTGAGGAAAATAATTTTCATTGTAAACTAGATTGTTTATTTAAAGCAAGAAATATATTTGATGTTGAAAATTAAAATTTTTGATGTTGAACTTTTATATTCCATTGATATATTTGCAGCTGACCTAACAAAATAATACTTAATCAAAATTGTGACCACAAACTACAGGTTCTAAGACCAACACAAGTTTGGCCCTGTTTAACACATGATAACAATCTTCTAATCTAGTTGTCTTTTAAAACTACCTACTCTCGACACATTAATCACCTCTTTAGGCAAACTATTCTATTTATCTCTTACTCAATTATAAAAAATAAATTCTTCTCACCTTCCTGATTAAAATGTGAATAGTATAACTGGTATCCATGACTTCTAGTCCCATTGGCTGTATTAAACATTATGCCTTCAATATCAACCTGAGATTTGATAAATTTAAATTGAATAAAGGTCTTCCTCTCCTCGAGTTTTAGTATGTTATAATTTCTAAGCCTGTCACTATAGTTCATCCCCTAAATTACCCTGAACCAATTTCGTAACCCTGTGTAGAAAATTCTCTAACAATTCACTATATTTTTTAGATAATGTAAATCAAAAAGGTAATATATAGGCTAAGGTGGGGTAAAATGGGTAGGTATTTCCTTTTTAACAAAATAAATTCATCTTTTATTTTAAAAGTATTTTTTTTTTTGCATATGTTTTCGGACATTAGTTGGCAACATGGCAGCCATTTCATGTTTAATGAAAACATGCTATTTTTCGTGGTTCCTAAAAATTTTAAATAACTAAAACATTGCTGTTGATATTCCTACTGATTTTGAAACGGTCGGAACTGTACCGTACAATGCATTTAAAAATGTAATTTTAAAATATTTCCAGATTTCTGATCTAAGTCGCATTTAAATGGTACGAAGAATAAAATATTTTCTAATATATAACAAACAGACATGTATGTAGCTATGCACTCTACACATCTCCATCCATGTGATTTGTTCAAATTCAAAGGTACTCCAATATGTAACTAGTGGCTGGTTTCAAATATCTACATCATACCTTCCTTACTATCTATTCTCGGTAACCCACCAAGTCTGAAACGCACCTTGTCATGTTTAACACGAAAGTTCTTACCCTCCTGAATACCCCAAAAAAAATTCAATCGAGAGTCTACAGACTGCAGAATACATTGGTAGTATTTTCAGGAGCTTAAAAACAAGAACAAAAGATAATTGATTATCACAAAAAAAAAGCTGCAGTGTTATATTCATCCGGATATTCGGCACGGTAATCGGATATTCGGCACTTTGCTTCTGGATATCGGATAATTACTGTATAGTTAAAAATCAGCTGGATATCCGCTTCATCCCTAATTTTTATCCCAATGTGGTTATAAATTTCATCGCCAAGATCTGATTAATGTCTGAACAATATTGTTCGTCCAACAGGAAAACTAATCGTAAAACTCTTGACATAGAATAATCTAGAAGTTTCGGAAAAAGATGGAAAAATCAATTAATAAAAAGAAAACCGAAAACAATTTTTTTTTTTTTTAGTAGTTGACTAAAATAACATTGTACATTATCAAAAGTTGGTAATTTATCATTATGTTAATAAAAAGTAAAATTGGACTAAAGTTTATTCAATTTTATTGTCTTTTTACACCACATGCTACCCATTTTACCCCACCAATAGATATAAAAATGCCTTAAATTTTTCTTTTAATTATGAAACTTATTCAAAGATTAAATCAGGGGAACCCATTGCATAAATACACCAAAAAAAGTTTCATATTAATAAACCTTTGAAAAATAAAAAAAATAGCTTTGAATGAAAAATGTTGGCACTTTCTTACCCATTTTACTCCCACCTTACCTTATTTAAAATTATGCCTAACCAACCCCCTTATACGAAGGCAATATTATAACTTTAGAATGAAATTAAACATTCCTTTTAATATATCCCAACATTCTATTCTCCTTTTTTTACTTGCTATCCCGTTTTCAAAGCCTCGTTCCACCGACACACCGTGATCCCTAACAATGTCGTCGTCAACATGACCCCTAAATTCCTTTGCGTTTTGTTCTTTTAGGATAAACTGATGGATGACTATTTGAAAACCCAAACTTTCCCTGGAGAGTGCAGAAAGTTAAAGAGAAGTTACCGCTCACTGATCAACTCTATCTTTTGGGCCATGTTTATTGGAGTTCCCTGGGCATACCTCATCTTCACAGTCCTCACGACTGGAAATATGTTTTTGGTTTCCATTGTCACTACAGTGTTTGTAATGTGTAAGTACACCAATACTATATTTAAAATTCTCTTCACGTCTGTGTCAGGTTGCATGAGGTTCCAGCTTAGATGTTATTCTCATTATCTGATCATGTCAGCATAACTGTT
This sequence comes from Troglohyphantes excavatus, assembly GCA_963932185.1. Lineage (NCBI taxonomy): Eukaryota > Metazoa > Arthropoda > Arachnida > Araneae > Linyphiidae > Troglohyphantes > Troglohyphantes excavatus. The sequence continues at coordinate 9,245,743 of OZ010670.1, read as the reverse complement.
ACAATCTGAAGTTCCCAGGTATTTCCTTCGCGATAGATCCCGAGCTGTCGCCAATAGCCTGTTTTCAGCTTTAGTGTAACGTTAATTCAAGCAACCAACAACAAAATTCTCTTCGTTTTATCTCTTTTACACGGTTGAAGTATCACCAAATCTTACAATTCAGTTTTAACGCTCATCTCACTGTCCTATTTACGTGAAACCTTTTATAAGCTGCTTTCCAAAAGTTAAGCACCAGAGACAAATTCTGAGTTTACAAATGGGTGACTCATTCATCCTACACAGAAGACTTGGTATCGTTAAGGTAGTTGTCGAAATGTTCTTAAATTTTGTTCAGTGTTCACTCTAGGCATTTATTGAAAGGTGCCCTGCCTGCCATGTTTTCTTTTCTTCTTGCCCTTCCCAAGATTCACCTGACCATTTTATGGAAATATGCATTCTCATCCCTTTCACTTCAGTTGCAAAAACAGTTTTTCCCACCTTTGAAAACGGAATCTTCGATAATTCGGTTATTTAAATAGTGACAATTTTGACTCATTACTCTGATTTTATTGATTGTAAATTATTATTTTTAAAAATGTTTGCTGTATTTCTAGCATTTCAGACTTTTTTTTCAGTGTCATGTTTATTAGGTATTTGGTTGTCGATTTTTCGCACGACGGTTTCTCTGATTTCAAAGATAGAAAAGTTCAAATTTTCTTTGTGAATGTTTAAAAATAATTTTCTTGTTTTGAAATCTTTTTCTACAATTTTAATTTGGTTCTAAAGTTTTTTGGCTACAATTTAAGAGCCAATTAGTTACCCCAAGAAAAACAACAATTTCAAAAACTGCAAATTGATGCCGATCTTTGCAAGAAAACAATTTCACCTCGTTTAAGTGGCCTTGAAAGGGAGCACCCTTTTTCTTAAAATAGTGTACTGCCCCTATTCATTTCTAGAGAAAACACTTGAATATATATATTTTTAATAGTTATTCTTTAAATTTTTATATATATTTTTAGTATTTACTGTCATGTACTACATGGTAAGAGCAACTAAAGCTGACAAAGGCTCATCGTATGGCACAGACAAAAAGTCCCCTGTGAAAGCCAAAAACGGCACAACCAAAGAAGAAGTCGTTGGTGATGTCGACAATGGTATTGATGAACCAACGCAAGTAAACAGCGACAAAAAGGCTGAAGAAAAAATCATTCAAAACCCGGAATCAACCAACAACAACTTATAGTCGTCAAAATGTAAATTTATAAGAAGCGTACCACACTGCAATTTTTTTCGAAGGATATATATTTTATAAGAAATATTTTGTGTACCGAGAGTTGCACACTCTTCAAAGCATTAGGATAACTGTTACTCCTATACTCACATACACCAATGTGGAATATTGTAGCTCCATGGAGCTGTGTTTCTTGAGATTGATTAAGTGTTCTCCCACTCTTTTGGCGTGCTTCCTTTTAACATAAAGAAAATAAAGTGTGCCAATATCTTCACAGCATCTCTGTGAAATGATTTGTAAGTTTTAACGTTTTGGATTTTTAAATGTATTTTATTACCATTTGGAAGTACTTAAGTGGACTTTTCTATCAAAACGCTGCAATGTAAAATATTGATGTAAAAGCTTGCCTGCCAACGTGTGTATGTGTTGTTCGTGCAATAAATGGTTATTTTTACTAATTACTTAATTTTTATAAGATTGTATAGATTTCGAAATTCTTTTTATCCGTGATTTTAGGCCATTGTACCAAAATTAATCTTTTATAAATAAATAAAAAAGTTTACTTCTAATAATTTTTTTACAAAATTCTGAATTGATATAAAATCTCGGGCATAAGCAAGAGATAGATTAAATGACCTACATTTAGCCAGAAAAGCTTCCCTCAAAAATATAATATTTTTTCTACAAAATTTTAATTATATTTTCATCTGATTGTAATCTCTATTTAAACCAAAACGGATATACTTTCAGATAAAACGTTACATTTGATACCATCCCTCTTAACACAAATAAAATAAGCGGTCGTTGGTAAGCTCATTTGTATACCGCTGAATCGGCCTCATTTGGCCCGGGTTTATAGTATCTTATGCACATCCTTGAAATTGTATGAATTTTGAAACTGCACATGTTGGGGCATGTATGTGTTGCAAATTGTGTAATTTCCCCCCCTGTGGCACAAACCCTTTCGGAGATGCTTTATTAATCTATTCTTTTTAAAAGAGATGTTTACATGTTTACTAACTGTGATGTAATTTTTAGATATAAATGGTGTGCAATTCAGTGTGTGTAACTTTAAAACGAAAAGGAAGGACCCTTGTTTCATTCAATGTGAATAGTGAGGATGTACTAAATACTAGGTTATAATTATATATATATCAGTTAGGATTCTACAAAGAAATTATTATTCAGACAAACTTTGATGATGCAGGTTTCCACATATGTGGGAAGAGAGGAAAACCTGGGTTCATAAGGAACCTAAATACTAAGGAAACATGGATTATATTTACATGGAAAAATCAGGGAACTGTTCTAAAATATTTACACACTTTTTAAACATGTAGTTTTAGTGTACGAATTAAAAAAAATTAGTTAAATAACACTTTATTAGGTTGTTTAAAACTGATTTGTTTTAAATAGTGTTGATGTTAATGTGTAAAAATATTATGTCTGAATAACTCACTTTCAAAAATATTATCTTTGAATAATTCACTAGAAAAATAAAATTAATCCTCTTTAAAATTGACAAAATAATAGGTTATCATTCACATTTAAAGGGACATGTCTGTTAATGTTCAGTTACTGAGCAGTAACCTTTTTTAGAATAATGGAATATTGGGCTAACAAAATATTTGATGTTTAAGAAAAATCTAGTATTTGGTGCATCCGTAGCATGTTAAGCATTTTTTATTGTTGTTATGAAGTCTTCCTAGTTAAATTTCTGAAAAAAAAACTTAGAATGTTTTTTTTTGTATTATTCTACTTATAAATAATTTTAATTTCAAAACACATTCTGTGCAAGTGCCTTACAAAAAGACTGGGAAAGGTTTTTTTTTTTTTTTAATTTTGAAGTTCCAAACTATATTTTATTCTGAGAAAAGAAAATTCCCAAAGCAAACTTTTTTTGTTGTAGTGTCAATCTTTCCATCAAAAGAGTTTTGTAATTCATTTATTTTGTATTTCAAATTATGAGTTTTTATTAATTGTTTTTACTGTTATAAACATTTAACTCCAAACACATGTTTTGCATTTTTAAGATAAATTTTGTCTGTACCTATGTTATTTTACTGCACTTTGGCAAATTGTGCCCATTCCCCTGAATCCCCTCTAAATTTGACTACATTGTATTTAGTGTTAATCAATATTGAGCAATATATTGCAATTAGATTATTCCATAGGAAGAATGAGGTGTTGCATGCAGTTACATATATACCTTATATGTAATTTCATGTAATACCTTAATTTTCCTATGCAGCTATCTAGTTGTAGTACTAGTGCGACAATATAAAATATTTTTACTTGGATGTGGCTGAGGATACAGTCTTTGTGCAGCTATTTTGGTAGATTATGTTATTAAAATTTTTTAATTAAATTTAAATATTTAATTTATAAAAATAGTTTTCTTTTATATTGAACTTTCTTTACCTGAACACAACGAATTTTATTTGTAATATTAACTAAAAGTATTACATTGTAGTTGGAATTTTTGATATCCAGCTTTAATTTTAAGAAAATATATTATGTCTTGTTTCATAAATTTTAACCTCAGTTTGCTTTCTTATGTTCTTTTATACTACTTACCCCTCCTTTTCAATGATACTTCTATTTAACACCACAGTATGAACATTCATAAGAAAATTATTATCCTAACTAAACAGTTTACTATTTGGTGCAACATAACACATCATATAAAGTATGTATTTTTAAACCATCAAGTTGTTTCAATTATATTTCATTTATATTATTATATTTCCATTATTTTTTTTATTTTGTGTTTATGAATTTTTTAATTAATATTAAGTTTCATATGGACTTTAGTAGATGTTTCAATGAAATTATAATTATCTACTTTAAAACCTACATTTCTAATGAATAAATAAAATATACTTAACTAATTTAATAACTTTGCACAATTTTAGTCTTTAATTATATTTTTATTATATTTTAGTACTTCATATTCGATTTTCTGTATGTAGCTAAATGTTCCCCATGAGTTTTAAATTGAAGAATGTGTTTTGAATATGTAGTCTGCATTCCTTTTAGTTATATTTATTTTTTATTTAATATTTTTTTAGTCTATAGCAATATTTAATTGGAATACATTTTCACATTAACAAATGTTGTGTAATTGTTTTTAAAGTGTATTTCAAAATGTGTCAAATTTGTTGCGGCTTGCCCAAATTTATAAAAGTTAAATTTTTAATAGTAATAATAAATGGTAAACGGATTTACATGCTAAAACGAAAGTATTTTCACTAGGAACTTTAGTTTTGGAATTTGGCAAGTTTTATATTTACTGATAAAGTAAGTTTTATTGTTTTCACATATTTGAAATCTCAGGAATAGAAACTGTCTACAATTATTTTTGAATATTTCATTATATTGTTAAAATACAGCAATTCTATACTTTCTCATTTTTAAAAACTGTCCTGAAAATGGCATGGATCCTAACAATATTTCTAACTACAATTATTTGAAAAGCCACGATTTGTAGATTTTTACTGCCCAAACAATTAAAATATTTTTTAATAGTGTTGAATTCACACAGTAAACTCCTGTTGACTTTTGAATTTTAGATTTTGAATTGTATTTATTCATATAAAATTTTATGGTACAAGTATAAAAGAATTATCTGCCTCATAGTTACTTTGAGGCAGCTTAATTTTTTTTTCTTCTTATTTCTAAGGAAAAAAATAGTTTTGCTTTTTGTTACCTAATATATATAAAAGAAAAATACCATTTGTTTGTCTTAAAATACTTCATAATTTTTTTACCTAATGGCTAAAGCTATTTCAATAATATACTAACAAAATATCAATGTGTTTATAAATGTTTCTGTTAATTCAGCTAAATGTATCCATACTTCCATGTATCGTAGAGATAGGTTATTTGATAATGCTTGTTGTTTTTTCCTGAAATGTTGTAATATATAATGTTTTTAAAAATATTTCAACTAGCGTTTTTCTTTTCCAAATTTTGTCATTGGCATTTTTTTTTATCTATGAAATACGAATTGGTGAAAGATATTTTTAAAGTTTATAAAATATAACATTGTTTTTATATGTAATAGTATAGTTAAATATCCTATATATTTTTATGTCAATTTAGCAGCACAAAAGAAGGTGCTCTCTTGTATGTCGATGTATATTTCAAAGTTATGCAAAATTAATCAATTTTGAAATATAAAATGCAATTATAGTATGTGCCAAAATGGATTATTGAGATTTAAAAAAAAATTACTATTTTTAAATTAAGACATTTGAAAAGTATTGGAATTCGTAAACTTGCCAAAATGTTTAATATTTTTAAAGACTTTTGGTTTCTAAGACTGAATGTTATTGGTGTAAAATAAAAGTCCCTAGTATTTAGTAAATGCATGATGATATATTTGAAAATTTTAACCTGTATATGCTTTTCTATAAATATTTTGCAGAATTGTTTAATTAAATTGTGTTGTTACGAAATTGCTATTTAAACAGTATTTTTTAGAGCCACTGAAATATGTGAACATTTCTGTTTAGGTATTTCTAAGAAAATAGTGACCGAATAACACAATAAGGAAATATATACACAGCTACATTTTTGTATATGACATTAGAGACATAAAACATCTTAGCAAAATTCCTTGAATGAGCTTTAAAAATGATTTTTACCCCAAAAGTTATTTCATTGTCGGATTATAACACTTATTCAAAACCAAATATCGATTAAATTTGTAGAAATATTTAATAATATTAATAAAATATACATAAAAGAAATCTTGTAAAATTATATAACCTTTACAAAAATTATGAACACATTTGCAAAAGTGTTTTCTATACATTTTGTGTCAAACAAAGAAAATATGTGGCGAGTTAATTATTGCAGACCCAATTATTTTCTAAACACATTTTTTAAAAACAGTTTACACATAAAATGCAGCACATGTTTATGTGAAAGATATTTCTTAATTCTATTGCCCCACATATCAAAATTAAGATGTATATTTTTAAATGCACATAAGAAGCATGGTACAGATATCGGGTTTGGTATGCCTTGGAGGTTTTTTTAATATAAAAAACAATCTGCAAATGATTTAGGGGATGATTGTAACGAGCATCATTGCTGCTACTTGAACTTTCTTTTAGTTAACCCGATAACGGAGCTAGGCGTCTATATACATCCATGAATTTCCAGTTTTTCAAGCAACACGCAAACTTGAAATTCATAATACTCAATGTTGAAATATTTTTCAAATATAAAGCATTGGGGTGTTTCTTGGAAGCTATATCCATTAAAATTAAATAAATATAGTACATACTATAAATTGTTTTGAATAGAGAACAACTTTACAATTTTGACATTTTCCTAAATCCTCAGAGGATTAGGAAGCAAATGTTTCCCTCAGATGGTTAGTAAAGCATTCTCTCAAAAATGTTTGTTTATTAATCCTTATTATTTATTTATTTTTAAATCTACTTCCAAAAGCAAATGATTAAGCAAAAAAAACGTGTTCTATAAAACTCATTAACGTTCCTCCTTTAATATTCCCATGTTGAATCTTTAACACAGGAAAGCTCTGAACAAATGTAGTAAGTAGTCTTACAAAATAAGGTACAAATTGTAACCTATTAAGAAAGATCCTTTCCCTCGAAGAAATTGCACAGTCCATATAATTAACATCAAGGCATAAGCGATGGATTTGCGCATGTGTGTCGGCCATGTGGAGATATAAAACCGACTCGCAATTTAAACCTAAACACAAGAGACCACAGTTCTGGAGCTTGTGGGTTTCAACAAGGAAAAAACTACTTTTTTTCCTTTGTTCATAAAATTTCTGACCTGAAATACTGTACGTAAACGTCCTAATGCTTTAGTTTTAGCCTACTGTGTCACACCATAGACTTCGTTTTGTGTCACTAATGCAATCGATGTGGGCATTCCAAATTATAAGTTTATAAACAACTAGCTGTTTGGTCCGCATTGCTGGCATACACATGAAGGGGGGAAAAAAAATGGGTAACTTAAGTCGGGAATAGAACGCGCGACCTATTGTTCCGAAATCCGTCTTGATATCGACTAAGCTAAAAAAATTCTAGATGTTGGAAATATTTTTTAAGATGTTTCTAAAATTGTCATAAAGTCGTTTAAGGAACGGAATTTTACAAATCCGAACCTCAGTTGCACATCTTGAGGAGGAATTTTGTGATCCATAGACATTTGTTACTGTAGAACCTTTCCATATTTTTAAAGAGAATGGCCCTTTTTCGCCAAGCATGCCGAACCCGATTTCCCGCCCTGAACTGACTACAATTTATTCACAAAGTGATAAGATTATACCAGATGATATATTTAGAAAAGTGAGCTAACAGATTGATATCAGAATTATTTAGCCATTTTACTTGAGTTTTATTAAAACTAGACAAATCCCTAGTTACTATGTTCGAGACTAAAATTAGTTCAAATAAAATGTCCAGTCACCCAAAAAGTAACATTTCTGTGCTAGTTTGATGATTTGCTTGCATGACAGTTATTTTTGAGAAAAGTAAATTTGTAAAAAAAAAAAAAGGTGGAGAAGTTTTGCTAGAATGCAAATTTTTTTTAGTGCAAATATTTTTCATTTTTATGTGTATGTTGCCTACATTGTAATGGAGTGTAAAATGTGAAATAAAGTTATTGTTTGAAGTAGTTTCTTTTTTTTTTATGTTATCTTTTATGATACACAGAAAATGTAATTATTGATTTTAAGGTCGAATGTGGAGTTAGGAGTTTTTCTAAGTGGCTTTTTTTTGTCTGTTAACAGATCTTAAGTACGGAAAATGCTACAATTTATACTATAGAACATGACAACAAGGGTGTCGTCAAAATCGAACATTCGAAATCAGTAGTTCCCGACCCGTGGTCGCCACGGACCACCAATTGTCCGTAGAAATTTTTTTTAATAAAAATGCTTTTTCGAGAGAGAAAAAACGCATTGTTAGTTTCTAAAACTATTATTGTAAACTGTACGTACGGAGTATTTGCTAGTTATGGCACTAAAATGGTGTAATTGGACAATATTTTTTATTATATTCAGTTAACATTTACTTGCGTTATAAAAAAAAAAGTTTTTTAACTGTATAGGTCATGTTAATTGTTTTATTATAAGTACCCATTTCGTGACTTCATTTCCCACGTCTAATATTGTAATACTTTTTATGCATTGATAGATTATTTTTGAGACTATTTTTTTTAAATATGTATGCAATATTTTCTCTAATACTTCAGCTATTTTGTCAGAAATATAGTATATGTGTCAATATTTTAGTAATACATTGGTTTCTTTTATACGACACTCCATTGCACACCCATTTCTTAGTTACTCTTGGTACTTTTTTCTATACTTTGCTAATATTTTTTATACCTATAGTAGTATTTTCTACATTTTGCTAATATATTTATGATAATTATCCTTGGATGCATGGACTTAATAATTATTTTTGGTCCGGCCAAAAACAATTTTTTTTTTATAATAATTTAAACAATTTTTAACTACTCATTTTAATTAAATTTCATTTGTAATTTTAATTAATCAATAATTTTTTTAAGTAGTAATTTTAAATTAGTAAATTTCATTTATGATATTTTTTTTTTAATTTAAACAGTCGTTCTAAATTAAAATTCTAATTAATTAAATATATGTAAATCAAATAGTGTTCGCGTAGTTTTAAAAAAGGGCAGGGGGGATTTGTCAAAAAGGGCACTTTTTGTTATGTAAAAGGGCACCTTCTGTTGAGTAAAAGGTCACTTTCCTTACCTTTAACTGGATTTTTTTCAGTAGGGCCAGAATTTTCTCTTTTTTAAAGTTTGTATAATTTAGAGTTTTTTTAGAAATGTTTAAAATTTCACAAAAAATATTTTTTTTTTTTTTTAAACTGCACCATAAACTCGTTACATAAAAAATCTCTAAATTTTTTTTTTTTTTTTTTAATTTTTTCAAAAAAGAAAATTTTGAAATCCCCAAATTTTTTTAAAGTTTCTTGTTAAAAAGTTTTTACTATCTCAAATTTCGGGAGAGAGAAATAAGTTTCAAATAAAAAAATGTATTAGCAGTAAAACAAATTAGAACGTTAATACAAACCAAACAAAAAGAAACAAGCTTCTTCCAAAAAGGAATTTTTATAACTCCAAATGACAAGTCCTAAACTTCAATTTCGTAAATTAAATTATATTTTCGAAAAATTAAATGCAATTTTGTTATGTAGTGCAAATCAAATCATGATGAAATGGAAAGTGGTGAAGTATAAACATTTATTTATGAGATGCAAAAGGATTGTAAGTCTTTCAAAAGAGATCGCAGCAGATCGCGTTTAGTGAATTTCTAAGGAATGAAATTATTTTTATGAATGAAAAAATTCTTAAGAGTACCATGTGGAAGTTGCATTCGTCAGAGGCAAACGAAATTAAGAGTTATAACCATCTTAAATTTCGTGCGATATCCTCGTTTGACGAAGATCGCAAATATTCGGACAAAAGGGATAAAAAGTTCACTATTTTTCTGATGTGAAGATTGATTATAGGAATGGGTAATTTAAAAAAAAGGGAGGTAAAAATCCACAGGCATTGTGAGAGAGCGAAGAAAATCACAATTAGAGGCGTTAATTTTTTGACAGGAGTCATTTGCAATTCTTTCTTGGGAAAATACCTTCCTTCAAAGTAAGCAATTTTTGGATTGATGCATTGTGAATTCCGGCTCAACTGCCGCCCCATTTCAAGTGTTAAGAAAAGTAATCCTTTACACATGTACAAACAGCCAGTGGCGTAGCCAGCATTGGGTTAGAACCCCCCCCCCCCATAGCCAGTTCAAAATCGCATTTATTTTTTTGAAAAATAACAAGTGCAAAAAAAAATAATAAAAAAATATCTGATTTCTATAAAGAAAACACACGTTGCATTTCTTGGTCTTTCTTGGCGGAAAAAAAATTCGTTTAAAAAAAATTTATGGGGGGTTATAAAAAAGTTATGTTCAACTATTATAAATACGAAGGCCACATAATTGAAAAGTTGGCTCAATTTAAGAAGGATGGGGTCAACAGATTCTCGTTTAAATCTGTGTTCATAACCTTTTTCTGGATTTTTTTTCTGCGGCGCTGCATCTCGTGCTGATAATTAGGCAAGCATTTTTCCACTGTCTAGCTTTACAAATTCTACAAATCAATGTTTTTTTTATAGTACTATATTTTTTATTCAGTTATTTGATTTTTTTTTACGAGCAACGCCAATTTCCGTTATGATTTTGCCGCAATGCGACGTTTTGCCGCGTCACGCAACCAATGAAACCTCTTCCCCCATGTCGCGCCACAGACATGCATGATAAAATTAACCGGAAAATAATGATTATTATTCTGTTATTTTTAATTATATAATAAATAATTATTTTACAAATTTTAAGTTATTACTTAAAAGTTATAAATATTAATTAAAATTACAAATTTAAAATTGCTTCAATCCGGAACCCCCATCAATATCTAGCAACAGACTTAAATCGCAGTAAAATGTCAGCCAGGTTTGTTAGTAATTTAAATTAGGAAATGACTGAAGATTAACCTGCGAAAATTAAGGTTTTAATTTACATCTTATTTATAATTTATATATATATTTAATTAATTAAAATTATTAATTAGAATTTTAATTTATAACTACTGCATAAATTAGAAAATATCATGAATTAAATTTACTAATTTAAAATTACTACTTAAAAATTACTATTATGATTAATTAAAATTTTAATTTAAAACTACTGCTTAAATTAAAAAATATATAATTTAAATTTACTAATTTAAAATGACTACTTAAAAATTATTATGATTAATTAAAATTACTAATTTAAAATTATTATGATTAATTAAAATTACTAATTTAAAATTATTATGATTAATTAAAATTACTAATTTAAAATTATTATGATTAATTAAAATTACTAATTTAAAATTATTATGATTAATTAAAATTACTAATTTAAAATTATTATGATTAATTAAAATTACTAATTTAAAATTATTATGATTAATTAAAATTACTAATTTAAAATTATTATGATTAATTAAAATTACTAATTTAAAATTATTATGATTAATTAAAATTACTAATTTAAAATTATTATGATTAATTAAAATTACTAATTTAAAATTATTATGATTAATTAAAATTACTAATTTAAAATTATTAATTAATTAAAATTAATTTAAACTTATTAATTAATTAAAAATAATTTAAAATTATTAATTAAAATTAATTAAAAAAATTATTAATTAAATTTCATTAAAATTATTATTTACATTTTATTAAAATTATTAGTTAAAAATTGTTCAAATCAATTATTAATAAAAAAAATTACTTGGTTTTGGTCGGACCAAAAATAATTTATGAAACTAATTTTTTTGGTTTTGATGACGGCATACCGCGTGAAAAAGCTAGTTCACATAAACTTAGCAAGCACGTGCAGTACTGGAGTGGTTTTCAAATGGCAAATGAGGGACATACAACTTCTCAGAAAACTGATTTTTGTTGACCTATATTCGAATAGACTTTATAACAAGAATCGAATAGTATGATTTTTGTAAATTTGAATTAACTTATTCCAAAAGTTGTAATAGGTATAAAACTGGTACTATTAAATAATTAAATTTTTTCAACTCGTTCATAAAATTAAAAATTATTTTTTTACATAGCATTTTTCTCAGTCAGTTTTCCTTTTTTTTAAAAAGATTATTTTACTTGTGCTCACATTTTGTCTCAACAATGTATATTGTAAAGCAATCCCTATCCATGTCAGCAAATGCTGGGTAAACGAAATGTCATTGTTGTACAACCGCGCCTCTATCAAACAATAAATATTCTGAAATTGGAAAAATAGTTAAAACAAAATCTTCTTAATCGATATTTCCGGATATATAACAACCGGATAACCGATTATTTTTTGCATTTTTTGTTGAAGTGGATTTTTCTCTATCCAATTAAAAAAGAATTTTCGAAATCGAACAATATATTTTTTCAAACGGTCCGGTTATGAGAATTCCGAATACTTAAATACCGGATAACCAGATATTATTTTCAAATATTGCACGAGTGAGACATCCCCTATCTAACAAAAGAAGAATTTTCCAAATATTTGAATTAAAACAGAATTAACATACATTTAAAAAAAATACATAACAGTGGAATTGATAATCTCTTTTTTTCCTTTTGACGCGCTTTGGCGGTATTTGGCAAGCGTTTCAATCGGTTAAAAATGTATAGATGTAATTTAATTTTTTTTTAATATACTAGGGGGCTCCGCCCCCTGCTCCGCTAACGCTTCACCAACCCCCGGAGGATTGCTACGCAATCCTCTATAGTTTGCTTCGCAAACAATACCGGCTTCATACACTGTAGACAATGACAATGTTTCCTAACAACAATACTTTTTTTAGTTATATAAATTATTGCTGGCAGTGCCGTCACACAAATTTATTTTTGGGATGTTGAGACAAGAAATTTCCCAACTTAACGATCCGAAATTCCGAAAGTGAACTGAACGATTCAAAATTCCCAACTTAAGGACGTCAGGTACCAACTCTAGTGTTGTCCTCGTTATCTGACCATTGTTAAAAATATGAGACATCGTTCCCGGGTCTATTCTTCAAGAAAGGCCTCGAACCAAAGCGTCCTTGATGTAGTAAGTTAATACGTACCAATAACCAATCAAGGACGCTTTGTTCGAACCAACGCCAGTAGTTCAATGTGCAGCTCTAGTGCGACGTTAATTAACCAGACCACACTTAACGATTCGAAATTCAAAACGCAACAGTGCTAAAAAATTCCCAGTTCCAACTTATAGACATTTGTCAGCTTTTTTATAGGTAATATTAAACAGTTATCTCGAAAGTATTGATTTATTGCACGCATGTTCCAATGCAGTGTTCTGTTTTGAGGTCTAATTTAAGTTTCATCTTAATACAAGCTGGGCAATTTCTAGTCTTCCATCGCTTTCATTTGCTAATAATATTAACTTTCCTGAGGCATAAATTTTCCCAACTCAGGGATTTTTAAAACTCGAAACTCCCAACTTTTAAGGTATAAAAGTTTACAGCCCCCCCCCCCACCCACCCACCCCCCACCCCCCCTGGATAACTGGAAAATCTCAACTGCTTCAACGCAATTGTTTCTACTCATTGAAAAGCGAAACATGTGTAAACAAACAGTAGCATAAACGCGCCAATCTTAAATCAGTCTAATTCGCTAACTTTTATTTATATAAAGTAAGATTATTGAGAATTGGCGTTAATAATAATTTCCCGTTAAAATATATAATAAGCTACAGGATTTAGATTTACATACATGTTGGCATTTTGCCAACGTTGGCATTTTGCTCCAAAATATTTTTTAATAATAATTATAGTACTTCACATAAATAGTTACATCTAATTTATTTTTTAAGATAGAATTTCAGTATTGATACCATTCAAGAAAGGAAGATTTTACGAATATAACTATATTTTTTTAACGGGAAAAAAGTATATTTTTGAACTACTTAGAGCAGTTTTAATTTATCCCTTAAAATTTTACGCGTAAAATTGACGATTATTTCAGACATTTCGTCAATTATTTAAAAATTTATAACTACAAAACTGAATCGAAATTTGACAAACGCTCTGGATCATTTGTAGCCAATAGTTTAATCTATACCCCTAATTTTTTATTTATTTTTTTGTTGAAAATTGGAAGACAAGTATACAAAAATGTATGAATTATTTTCAAAATGTTCTAAAATCATGAATTTAACATAAAATAACGTCTAATATACTCATCGTATTGAAAAAAGAAAATATTCATCTTATTACCCAAACATTTCTTAATAAACTGGCATAATTTCATAATTTTAGGACATTTACTTTTTGAAATGCAAGCGGAACAATGAGACAAAAATTCGCAAATTAAAATTTTCTCGAAATATCCGACATTTTTCCTTTCTTCACTATTTTTTATACCTATCTTAATTGACCACATCTAATTTAATTGTAAAGATAGAACTATAATCTTTATAACATCGGAAAGATGAAGTTTTAACGAACATTAATATATTTTTTTTAATAAGAAAATATGTAATTTTAAATGACTTATAGCAATTTAGAAATCACGTTTCAAAAATGAGGGCGAAAAAACTTCAAAAAGTGGAGCGTGTTCAAAGGTTTAAAAAATGTATAAATCCAAAACTAATTCGAATTTTAAAAAATGCTTACTTGGATTTCCAGTTCAAACCTATTTGTACACTCCCTAAAAAAATTGGATCTCTCCTCTTCATAGTGTTTCAGAAACTCGACGGACAAAATTACTTGTAAGCGAAATTTTATCAACGACGACTTTAATATTTAATAACTTATAAACTAATAACAGTATTGAAACAAAAATATATTCTTCTTATTTATCAAACATTTCTTAACAAATTCACTTAATTTCGTAATTTTAGGACTTTAACATTTTGAGATACGATCTGAATAACATTGAAAGAACTGAAAATTCCCCCTAGGGCCGACTTTTTCCCCCTAGGGCTTACTTTTTTTTAAAATAGAGAGATTTGCTAAATATATTAAATATTATATATATGCGATATGCAAACGCACGTGCACATGGGCGGATTCATAAAAGAATTCGGAGGAGGGGAAAGACGTATCCAAGGGGAAAGTACCTGGACGTGATTCGGACCCCCTACCGAAATAAATATAAACAATTTTCTTTTCATAAATATTGGTACATTAATTATTTAATTACGTCAATAATATGTATAATTAATTAAATCACAATTTGCATAATTAATTACATAATTAACATTAATTCCGTAAATTAAAAAAAATAGCTTTAATTTTCCATATTTAATAGTTATATTAAATTTTTCCCGCCTTAGAAATAAATTTGAACTTTATAGCAAAATTGCTTGATTTGTTAATTATGAGACTTACTTTAAATGCAATATTGTTTTGTGGGGTGTTTTGTATAGTTGGAGGATTGCAGTGGCGTAGTTTATACAAATTAACTAATATTTATTTACATTTTTTTAAAAAATTTATTATTTTTATATAAAATAACTTTATTAAAATAACTTAACTTAGTGTTTTTTTAATTCGATAAGTTATGAATTTTTTAAAAAAGTTTTATACTTTACTAGCAATATGGCCCGGCGTTGCTCGTGGTCACTTAGCGCAGTAAGAGCTGCGCGATTTTGTCGCTTGTCAGCGTAGCCATGGCATATCACTCTCTGCGCACTGTGAAAAATAAACTTTATCCAAATCAAGATTTATTAAATTACTTTGAGTATTTTTTGAGATACTTAAATCTATTTTTATGTACACGACTTTACATGCTATTGCGACTACCTACTATTTAAACTGATGTTTTTGTAAAATGTTTCTTTTTGTGAAATAAAAATTCCTAATTTTTTTTTTAATTGCATATTTTTTGATAAAAATTAACCATTTAGTGACAATAAACCCATGTAGTAAACTTCACATTCATTAGTTTTATTATATTGGCGACGCAATAATATATAAAATAAACAATATTGCATTTTTTCTAATCAAAATAATTTATCGTATTTGGTGAAGTTTTTTTATTGATGTGCCAATTGGCAACCGGAGTCTATATATCCCTATTTCAACATAATTTCATATGGGTCAATATTTACGGACAATATTTCTTATAAATATTAATTATCAAATATTTATTTTTGAATTCCAATAATATGTTTTTGAGGTGAAAATTTAAAAATAAGCTACATGGAGGTATAAATATATAAAACTTTAAGTTAAACTTTTAGTGTGGCCCATTTCAACACCATAGTAATATTCCACTCCGTAACAAATAGCACTATTGTCATAAAGTTAAATTGTTCGAAACATGAATACACATGGCGTCAGTCGAAAGAGCTGGTTTATCTTCCTCCTTCGGTTGGCGAGGTTTTTGTTAACGACGTTATTTTTGTTATTCGGACACTAATTTCTCCATTGTGATGATATTTTTAAATATAGGACCTCTATTTTAGCTCATTTGGCAACATTTTTATTGAATTGGAGACATTTTTTATTAATTTGGCGAAATTTTTAATTCATTTGGCAACATTTTTAATTCATTTTTCAATATTTGACGACTATTCTAATTCATTTGGCGACATTTTAAATTCATTTGGCAACATTTTTAATTCATTTTGCGACATTTACTCATCAGCCAATCGAAATGAATCGTATATCCCAATATAGTCTAAACATATTTTTGATTGCCAAGGTGATTTTTAACACTAATGTTATGAAGGAAAGATCGAGATGTAAATTTCCCATAGGAGTTGGAGACATTTTTATTAATTTGGCGACATTTTTAACTCATTTGGCGACATTTTTAATTCGTTTGGCGACATTTTTAATTCATTTTCAATATTTGGCGACTTTTCTAATTCATTTGGCGGCATTTTTAATTCATTTGGCGACATTTACTCATCAGCCAATCAAAATGAATCGTTTATCCCAGTAATGTCTAAACATATTTTTGGTCGCCAAGGTGATTTTTAACGCTAATGTTACGAAGGGAAAATCGAGATGTAAATTTCCCATAGGAGTAATGTTAGAGAAAATGGAAAAAGTTCTATAACTTTTGAATGGTTGCAGATATCCACATGAAACAAAGTGCAGATTTTAAACTAAGAAAAGTTTGTTCAAATGGTGCAAGTTTCATAAAAATCCGTGCAGTAGTTTTTGAGTTCAATCCGGACAAACAGACAGACAAAAAAAATTTAATGTGATTTTCGGAATCAGTGTATTCTAATTCGTGGAGAAAACTCAAAATGAGGGGTTTTGTTCGATTCCACAGACAGACACTGCATTCTTATATATAAGTATTGATATTGATTAGTCCGGATCTCAAGAGCAAAAATACTACTTGTTACTAATAAATTTTCCATTTAAATTTTTAAAAACGAATTCAACCATTTCAGTATTTTTTTAAAAATATGCATTATCAATGTTAAATATGTAAAATTAAAAAATATATCGTAAGTCTGCTCAACAGTAATTTTTTTTTCGAAAGTTTGTTTCGCGGAAGTTTTCAAACATCCTTTAACAGGTCTAGAATTGCAAAAATTTATTGCAAAATTTATGTCAACTTTTTTATCTTATATTAATTTATTATAAAATCTGTGTTATAGTTTATAAATGGCATCATTTTATTTTAAAATCTATATTATGATTTTTATGTAGTGTTATTTGTTGTGAAATCTATGTTATGGTTTTTCTTTGGCGTAATGTCAGACTCAAATGGATAGGAGCTAGGTAAATCCGCCCTTGATTGATAAAAGAGGCGGTTTCCTTATGTCATTTGAACGCGCAGTGTTTGGTCGACGTAGTCGCTGTAGAATGGTGTGTTTCAGCATTATATTTAAAAATCATTAATGCCTATTATTTTGAAAATCCCTACCATAAATAGCGTTTGTTTCTCCTTTTTAGTAGCGACAAAATACCCCCAAGCTAAGACAATTCACCACATTTTCTTATTAGAAAGTACACATTGTTAATTGCTTTGTCTTACATATCTTACATTTACCCCAAATGCACATTTTAAGTCAAATTGGCATTTAAAGACGTTTCATTGTTGGGATGGATGTTATTTGGATGAAGCGCTAGCACAACTTTTTAAAGTATATATTTAAAATTCATACACATTGCAACGGAACCTTGAGAAGCGAGTTGCGACCCTTTTCGAACAATTGAAGATAGTTTAGCTCACCGCCCCACTCCCCTCACCCCCCCCCCCAACAAAAACAATCGAAATTTTCTTTATTGAAATTTAAATTTTGCCCCCCCCCCCCCCCCAAATTGTTGACAACTTTACGCCTATGATTGATACCAAATATCGCTGATATCGTTTACAATGCGATTCGAATCCGTAAAACTATGTAAATATTAGAAAAGACGAATGCACGTCAAAAATTAATAAAATATTGTATCATAATGTGTAAAGGGCAAACCATACCCTTTGTGAAATAAGCTTGATGTGAAATATATAAGCTTTTTAAACGTTCCCGACCAGGACCACATGAATTACGTGAAATGATCTTTTTGCCTTTTAAGCTTCGGTTTCGCTCTCCCCCACCCAATGAGAGTATACTTTCCACTTATCTTTTTAACTCAGTGATCATACCCTTTTGGTTTGGTTCAAAAATACTAGGCACAGTTCCCAGGTCTTCCTTCGAGATAGTCCCGAGCCGTCGCCAATAACCCACTGTTGCACTCCAAACCATACCCTTTTGTTCCACCATAGCCGCTGCTCAAAGACAGATGAACACACTGAATTCTCGGCTCGGGGTTCAAAGTCCCGACGTCTATTAAGGGCGTTGGGTGCCAGTTCAGGCAAGGCCGAACTAAAATAACGAGGTACATGTATGAATGTGTATGTGGCTGTGATAAGTCCTCAATGCCAGGACAGAAATAGGCAGCCGGAACTAAAAAAATGGTTGTTACTGGAAAGTTTTCTCATTACCTCCTTTATTACTTATGTAAAATCGAACGAAAGTTTAATTTGAATACCGGTGATGCGTATTCACTAAGTTTATCAATCTTTTTCTTAGAATAGAAAGTCAAAGACCAGATTGAGATTCCGAACCGAAATAGTTGTTGCGGAATCCAAGAACGAAATGTCTAGTTTTACAAACAACACTGACTCATTAGAAGAGCATATGCCCGATTCATGTAAAGTATGCAACAAACAATTTACTAAAAGAAGCTGTTTTGAACAGCACCTACTTACCCACACTGGAGAAAAACCTCATTCATGTGAAATATGCAACAAACGATTTCATAGAAAGTCTCATCTCAGCAGGCACATCTTAATCCACACTGGAGAAAAACCCCATGTATGTGAAGTATGCAACAAACGATTTACTGAAAGAAGTAGTCTTAACAAGCACCTCCTTATCCACACTGGAGAAAAACCCCATACATGTGAAGTATGCAACAAACGATTTACTGAAAGAAGTAGTCTTAACAAGCACCTCCTTATCCACACTGGAGAAAAACCCCATACATGTGAAGTATGCAACAAACGATTTCATAGAAAGTCTCATCTCAGCACGCACCTCTTAATCCACACTGGAGAAAAACCTCATGTATGTGAAGTATGCAACAAACAATTTTCCGTAAAAAATAGTCTCAACAATCACCTCCTTATCCACACTGGAGAAAAACCCCATACATGTGAAGTATGCAACAAACGATTTACTGAAAAAAGTAGTCTTAGCAAGCACTTCCTTATCCATACTGGAGAAAAACCCCATGCATGTGAATTATGCAATAAACAATTTACCTTGAAAAGTAGTCTAAACAATCATCTCTTTATCCACACTGCAGAAAACCCCCATGCATGTGAAGTATGCCACAAACAATTTACTGAAAGAAGTAGTCTTAACAAGCACCTCCTTATCCACACTGGAGAAAAACCCCATGTATGTGAAGTATGCAACAAACAATTTACCTTAAAAAATAGGCTCAAAAATCACCTTGTTACCCACACTGGAGAAGAACCCCATACATGTGAAGTATGTAACAAACGATTTTCCTTTAAAAGTAGTCTTAGAAGGCACCTCCTTATCCATACTGGAAAAAAAAAAACATGCATGTGAAGTATGCAACAAACGATTTACTGAAAGAAGTAGTCTTAACAAGCACCTCCTTATCCACACTGGAGAAAAACCCCATACATGTGAAGTATGCAACAAACGATTTACTGAAAGAAGTAGTCTTAACAAGCACCTCCTTATCCACACTGGAGAAAAACCCCATACATGTGAAGTATGCAACAAACGATTTCATAGAAAGTCTCATCTCAGCACGCACCTCTTAATCCACACTGGAGAAAAACCTCATGTATGTGAAGTATGCAACAAACAATTTTCCGTAAAAAATAGTCTCAACAATCACCTCCTTATCCACACTGGAGAAAAACCCCATACATGTGAAGTATGCAACAAACGATTTACTGAAAAAAGTAGTCTTAGCAAGCACTTCCTTATCCATACTGGAGAAAAACCCCATGCATGTGAATTATGCAATAAACAATTTACCTTGAAAAGTAGTCTAAACAATCATCTCTTTATCCACACTGCAGAAAACCCCCATGCATGTGAAGTATGCCACAAACAATTTACTGAAAGAAGTAGTCTTAACAAGCACCTCCTTATCCACACTGGAGAAAAACCCCATGTATGTGAAGTATGCAACAAACAATTTACCTTAAAAAATAGGCTCAAAAATCACCTTGTTACCCACACTGGAGAAGAACCCCATACATGTGAAGTATGTAACAAACGATTTTCCTTTAAAAGTAGTCTTAGAAGGCACCTCCTTATCCATACTGGAAAAAAAAAAACATGCATGTGAAGTATGCAACAAACGATTTACTGAAAGAAGTAGTCTTAACAAGCACCTCCTTATCCACACTGGAGAAAAACCCCATACATGTGAAGTATGCAACAAACGATTTACTGAAAGAAGTAGTCTTAACAAGCACCTCCTTATCCACACTGGAGAAAAACCCCATACATGTGAAGTATGCAACAAACGATTTCATAGAAAGTCTCATCTCAGCACGCACCTCTTAATCCACACTGGAGAAAAACCTCATGTATGTGAAGTATGCAACAAACAATTTTCCGTAAAAAATAGTCTCAACAATCACCTCCTTATCCACACTGGAGAAAAACCCCATACATGTGAAGTATGCAACAAACGATTTACTGAAAAAAGTAGTCTTAGCAAGCACTTCCTTATCCATACTGGAGAAAAACCCCATGCATGTGAATTATGCAATAAACAATTTACCTTGAAAAGTAGTCTAAACAATCATCTCTTTATCCACACTGCAGAAAACCCCCATGCATGTGAAGTATGCCACAAACAATTTACTGAAAGAAGTAGTCTTAACAAGCACCTCCTTATCCACACTGGAGAAAAACCCCATGTATGTGAAGTATGCAACAAACAATTTACCTTAAAAAATAGGCTCAAAAATCACCTTGTTACCCACACTGGAGAAGAACCCCATACATGTGAAGTATGTAACAAACGATTTTCCTTTAAAAGTAGTCTTAGAAGGCACCTCCTTATCCATACTGGAAAAAAAAAAACATGCATGTGAAGTATGCAACAAACGATTTACTGAAAGAAGTAGTCTTAACAAGCACCTCCTTATCCACACTGGAGAAAAACCCCATGCACGTGTAGTATGCAACACACGATATGCTCACAGGTTTCATCTCCACAACCACTTCCTTACTCACAGTGGAGAAAAACCTCATTCATGTAAACTATGCAACAAAAAATTTACTGAAAGAAGTAATCTTAACAAAGCACCTCCTTATCTACACTGGAGAAAAACCTTATGTATGTATGTGAAGTATGCAACAAACGATTTACTGAAAAAAGTAGTCTTGGCAGGCACCTCCTTGTCCATACTGGAGAAAAACCCCATCAGCGGCGGCTCGTACACTACAGCAAGTACAGTCGGGCTGCACCTAATTTTATTAGTGTATTTTAAAACTAAAATGATATATTTTACTAATTTTCTTAAATGAAGATTAGAATTGGAAATGAAGATGAAATTTCAACTCTAAGTAAAAAAAATCTCCGATAAATAGCAAACCTGCTTCTGTAATGCACAAATTCAGGAGAGGAAAAAACTTTATTCAATCAAAACTGCAGCCAAAAAGCGGAAGTTCGAAATCGGCTGCATCGTTGCCATGGCAACCTTACGTAGTATGACTCTCCAACACGCTAAAATGGAGGATGTGACGACACAAACGCAGCGCAAAAAGATTTTTTCAAATCAGCTGTACTAGGGATTTTGATTAAATGATTGGTTCGTTGCTGAATCAGCAGGGTGGAGGAAAACGAGAATGTCGAAGTATCTCTCGAAACGGAAATAGTTTTCGATAAGTTTACACGTGTGTTGTTCTTTCTTTACTTAAATTAATATTAAAATTGACCGATTCACAAGTTTGAAAGGAGGATTAATTTAATTTTCAAAAAATAAGTAAGTGTTTTCTATTTTTTTCAGATGTTATATTTCATAAAAGTTGAAACGAAACTTTGATTTGAGTTTGAGAAATAAATTTTAAAGAATGTCCGTTCATGTATAGTTGTGGAAAGTGGAGAGGGGGGGGAGGAGGTTACATGATTTCGGCTGCACTAACATTTTCGACCACGGGCCGCCACTGAACCCCATGCATGTGAAGTATGCAACAAACGATTTACTGAAAAAAGTCATCTTAACAAGCACCTCCTTATCCACACTAAAGAAAAACTCCATGCATAAGGTTATTATAATTTTTAGTGATACGATCCTTTCTCTTAACACAAGCACAGAGTTTTTTGACAGTGAAAAAAATTAAGATATCACAAGTAAAGAAAATACCATTTTTAATATTTGGTAAATCAAATTTACTTTAATGAGAAATAGAATAAACAAAACTGCTAAAATTTTTAATTTTCAGTTTGAGCTGGGCCCCGGATAAGGAGGTTCATCCACTTTCTTCATTGCGTTGGTTGAAAAATACAATCGTAATCATTTTTTTTATAGTACTGCATGTATATAGCATTGTATTATCTAAGAAATAAAGTTTGAAATTTTACTGCAACCTGCATTGCCTAATTCTAAACAAAACTTGCGACTGCTCAATTCTCAGAAAAAAAATTTAATAATCAATTGTGATACTGCTCTAGGAATTATAGAAATCGCTAGTAGCTATGCCAACGTGTTTTTTTTTGGGGGGAAATCCATGTAAAAATTATATAATGGGTTCAAATTTAGAAAACAACTTTATTCTGAATTCATATACTTTTTTCAAATAAACACATCAGGCAAAAATCATTAAATACCGAATTTGAGTCAATATAAAATGAATTTTGTATAGATAGGAAAAAATAATTATCACTAGTTTTTCTTTTAATGGAAGTAAAACATTTGTGGTTTTATAGTAGACCATAAAAATACTATTAACTGTGTATATATAGTTTAATTCTGAATACTCTTATGCCATACTTCAATATAATATCTAAAATAATTATAAATTGTTTTTTTTTAATAATGAAATATTTTCTTAAAAAATCTTGTAATGTTAAAGAACATATTAAGAATATATGAAATGTACAAAGATTGCAAAACCGAACTAAAACTTTAAAATGTTGACTCTAGTGTGTGTATGATAAACAATGTACATTATAATACGACTCTAAACTATATTTATTTTGCACTTGATTTACTACAGAATTTTTTTTCTTTACCGAAAAGATATTTTATATCTGCACATTTACTACTGAAATGCAAGCGATAGTGATGTGTTCTAGTGTACAGAAGTGTCGGGCAGGATGTTGGTTTCGAAAAGAGTAACACAGGCACTGTATGGGGAATAGAAAAAGTCTTCCCATAATATATAATCTTATGGATATATGAAGTTTATTGAACAACATCTCAAAATAAATGCTGAAAAGGAAAAAAAATACTATATGTAAATTATATTGTTTTTTTATATTGTTTTTCTGACCTTCCATATTAAACTCTAATAATAAAAAAAGCACTTTATTAGTGTTTCGCATGGAAAGTCGGGGAAAAAATTGTGTAAGGTTTAGATATTATAAAGGCTGATTGTATTGTGTGAATAGTTCGATTTTTATTTATAAAATGAGGCAACTAATAATATTTAAAAATCATTTATTTTATTCAGCATAATCTTTTAATAGAAGTTAGTAAGAGCAGCACCAATTTCAGTATACCGCAATAAACAAATTTTGCTGTTAAATATGCAGAGCATAATAATAGTTAGTATTTTAGTGATCTACCTTCCAAGTCTAAATATATATTGCACATATAAATAAAGCATTTCATCTAAAAAAGCTCTGTATATAATTAAAATTTAAAGCATTTCACAACAATTATCTTGCTTTAAACAACGTTAAACATTATAAGATATGTCGAACCTTACATGACATATATAAATAACATATTTACATTAATATTTAAAACACCTTAAAATGTTTGCATAAGAGTAAAAGAAGAAAAAAAAAATCAACATTTTAAAATGTTCACTTTTATAAACTATAGGGCAATAGGAGTAAATATTTCTAGAGTTTTTATATTTTCATGGAAAAGCTTCTCCATACAAAAGAACAATTTTTAATCTTGTACACCCCAGTCACACTCAAATTATTTTTTCTCCTCAGGTATTGAGAATGCCTTGACGTTAAATATAATCTCAACATGCTTAAAATAATAAATAAAAGTGGTAAATGATATATAGTTATGTGGAATTATGTCAAAATACCTCAACATACCACCTTTCTGTACTGGAGTATCAATTTATTTGTCGAGTATAAATAGTACAACTATAAGCAGTTCCGTTTAATCCATTCTCGGTTGACATCACATGTGACATGTCCAGCACTGTCTGGGCGGTATGGTCTCCAGAAGACCATGCATTGGTTGAATTAATGTCACACTAGTGTGGCAAGGTAGGCTATTGGCAAGAGTTTGGGTCTATCTTGAATGAAAGACCCAGAAACATTGATTAGTATTTTTTAACCAGAGGAAGAGGACAACAACTGAGTCGATATCTCACAACCTTAAGGCGTCAGGACATTGGACCTTGATCAGATAACGTTCACCAGTCCTCCCGTAGTATACATACCTGTACATATTATTGGATATTTTAGTAGAGAATCTGGCAACCCTCCGATCACAAGTACACTATTTTTTTACTTCCCCTCTGACTGCTTTTGTCAAGTCCCTCTGAACAAGGATTCACTGGGCTACCGGGGACTCTGGAGACTATATGGGCCCGATAAAGAGCAGGATAAAACAGATCGCAGAATAGCAGGATGAAGACTTGCGATTCATACAAAAATCAAGGTGGAACATACAAAAAAAAAGCTTTTTTATTCTTGAAAATGAAATGGAATTTTTTAAAAAAAATATTCATTCAAGAAAAGATTTAACTAAAAATATTTTAAAAACTAATTGTGATTTTTTGTAATATTTATTTGAAATGGAAAAACTAGATTTTAATAATACTTTCACTTTTTATTCACATATAGGAAAATAAAACTTATACGTAACATGAAATAGCAAAACTAAATAATCAAATTAAACTAAAGTACATTTAATCCACTTTCTCAAAAGATGCATAACCATCATACTATCCTTATATTTCAAATTAATACTTTACCACTGGATTAGAAATACTAATAAAAAAGATAACATTTACACTTTCAAGAATGCTTGATTTCTATAGAGTCTGGGCAGTTATACTAAATTGTTATTATATATATATATATATATTGATATATTTGGTACGATTATATTTTAAAATTTATACAGAAATAACATTTAATCAAATTTACGCCTTTAATATTTTTTAAACAAATACTTTAAAGTTCTTATTTGTACTGGAATGTGTTAAAAAATCTCAATCAACTTTGTAAACATTAAAAAAAAATCACCCGGTACTTATATCACTAATACAAAACATAAAAAGTTTAAAATTCAACAAGCACCCATATTAGCATCAATTGTATAAACCTTTTTCCAACTTTAATTTACAACAAATAGTTATACTACATATAATGCAATACACACAATAAAAGAAAGTCAAAAATGTCTTGACAAATAATTTAGTACTAAACTTCATCTTAAACTAAATTATTCTCCCAAGAAAAACAATGCTCAAATGCAATAACAAAAAACGACACAATTCAAAACTCAAGTTTTAAACCAAGAATTCTTTAAAGTGATTTTTTTATTTCAATTTAAGAAATAGCATGTAAAACACAAAATGGGATAAAACTTATAAATATAAATGAACACATAAATATATAAACTTTCATGTATAAATTGGACTGCAAATACAGATTTAAAATAAAACTTTTCAATACGAAATCTCTAAGTATCGATAAAATAATCTCTATCAAAACTGATAGCACATACAAAAATATAATACACAGCTATAAAGATTACCTGTAAACAACACTACCATCAGTACACAAACAATACATTTTTAAGATCTTCAAATTGAAATGTTTTAATAGCATATCTTTACTATTTGCAGTTAGAATAAGACTAGCCATGCGCTGGCCCTCAAAAAAATCATCTGTCAACTGCGAGCAATTATTTAATTGAATCGGGCCATGCATTGGGATTGCAGCTAAACTACTTAGTTCCATGCAACTCGAAAACTGAAATTTTATCTGCTCACTGAGCAACTTTTAATTGTACAAAATATCTTTTCACTCGCTACCGTGCTAACAGCTTTGGCAAATAATCGTCAATTTGGCAATTTTGTATCAATTGTGGTAACTGAGAGTTTGGCAATATTTCACTTCCATCTTGAAGGTTGTGAAATCAGGCAGCCCTGAGTTGGATGCAATTAAATAATAGCAGGTGTTTTTTTTTTAGTTGCTCAGTTGATTAAAAGTTCCAGTGCAATTGTTGTTCGTGTGTGGCTAGTCTATGGTTAAAGAATTAATCAGTAAATAGATACTAAAATAAAATTCAATGGAAATTTTTATCTGTACACATTACAAGAGTAAATGAAAAATTTATAAATGTATATTATTTCATAATAAGAATGTCTAAATTTCGATTTCACATTTAAAACAACTACAAAAATATTTGAAATCATATGTGCAGTAACATTAAAAAACAAATACAAATCCGCAAAAAATTAAACATGTCTTATAAAGCTCATTTAAAATAAGGCACAGTTTTTATACTTGTAAACAGTCATCTCTGTAATTCATTATCAGATGCATGTCAAGAAAATTACATGTCATTTGATAATTTTTTTTATACTTTTCTGATAATTTTTATTTACTAAAAACTTATATTTCGAATAAAAATAGCTTTAGTAGAAAGCTGCCTTAAAAATACTTTGAATAATAACTAGATTAAAAATCAACAAGCAACAGGATTAAGGGCAGATTCCCTAATAAAATTTTCTTAGATAAAACAAAACTAATGCTTTACTAATATATAAAGTATAAAATATGTTTGAGTATAAATACTTAAAACTATAGACCTACAGATAAAATTTGCAACATTGTATTGCAGCATGAATACCTGCTATTATTATAGGATATGTATTGTCATAACTATTATTATAGGTCATATATGCTGTTTCTTTAGTACGTTCATTTAAATTCCTTATTTTTCGCATATAAAATAAATAAATTTCACAACAATGGTCATTTTTTTTAATGCAAAACAAAATTTGCTTTGTAATTACACAACAGCTCTAGGGAATTTAATTTTCACTAAAACAGTTTTTAAATTATATGGTTTTTATTTTGCTTTGGAGTACAAAAGATTTTCCCCCAAAAGTGTACTTTAATATAATTATTTTACAACCATTTCATGGATAGTTATTAATTTTTATTTGAATATTGTACTGTCATTTATCATTTTTCTGTTTTGTCATTAATGTTCGATGTTTGATTTTACCTGCTACTTACGGAATTGCCTTTCTAACAATGCAAACGAAATCATGGGCAATAGTTAGCTGCATTACAAAATGAAAAAAAAAATACTTTAAAAACAACAACATAGGAAAGGGACTCGAATGTGAAAATCACATAAATTACCGACTCCACTGAACATAAAAGCTTTACAAAATAGTTTGAGATAAATTTCACGCAAAATATAAAAGTAATGGGTAAAACAACACGCATGCTATCATAATATCCCAACACACATTTAAAATACCTAGTTTCAATAAAGGCTGTGAAATTCCAGCTATGTACAGTATTGACAAATGGATGGATTAGTGGTGCTGGTGGCTGGCCTTCACCAACGATGCGAATATGCTGCCTTTCACTTCTTGGAGGTCTTTAGGGTTGCCGACTTCAGCAACCCGCCCACCATCGAGAACGATTACTTTATCGAAGTTCAGAACACTCTGGACGCGGTGCTGTAATAAAACACAAATGTTTTTAAGTTTATTCAAATATAAATTAGGAGGAGTATTAATTTTTTAAAAACCTTTTTGCACAATCTTAATGTTATGGTTAAAAACATAATATTGTTTAATATAACTTCCTTTTATATTTTATTTTGTGACAGACTAAATGTAATAATTCATTAATGTAATAATAATTAA
This sequence comes from Troglohyphantes excavatus, assembly GCA_963932185.1. Lineage (NCBI taxonomy): Eukaryota > Metazoa > Arthropoda > Arachnida > Araneae > Linyphiidae > Troglohyphantes > Troglohyphantes excavatus. The sequence goes on along the minus strand of OZ010670.1, from coordinate 9,217,361 downwards.
TCCTGAAAAATTTGTCAAACTTTTGTACCTGGGAACTTTTACTATAATTCCATAAAGACCAAACTCAGTATTCCCTCTTTTTATACACCCTTTAAGTGTTTTCAAGTGTAAATACGCCATTTAACTGTAACTGTTAGATAAATGGAGGTGCTTGTTTTAAGAGATCTGGCAACGACTTTTTAAGTGAATTTCGGAGTTCAACAAGCATAGGAGTTGATCTCTTGATTTTCCATCAAGGTTGGCATAGAGCCAAATTTTCAAAACCCTATGGGTTCACCACTACAGATGCAGAAATAGAGCTTTTCGAAGTTAAGATGTTTTAACCGCTGAGAGCCAACCATCGACGTAGGTCTCGAAAGGACGACCAGGAGTTCTCCGATGTCAGACTCTGATTGCCTCTATCATCACCCGTCGGCTCGGTGATCCCCGCCGAGGTCCCAGATTCCCATCAATTAACCACCTCTGAACTGGGACCCCAAGTTAACGACCACCTCAAGTCTACACCTGAGATAAGAGACTGTACGCCTAACCCTGACATCTAAGAGGACTCAGTCAAAGGATGAGCCTCTTCACATTAATACCTCTTTTCGTCCGTCTTAGGACACTTTTATTCTTTATGGCAGTAGTGGATTGGCCATGTATTTTTTTAAGTACCCATAATGTGTCGTTCTAACCTCCAGTCACATCTCTCTCGACGAAGTTGTCAAAGTTCGCATAATTAATTTTTAGTTGCCCTCCCCTTAAATTTCTCTTGTTACGTAACTAGTTTGACAATTAAGGTTTATTTGTGATTTGTTCCCTTAATTTTGTGGCTTTCTTGAATAAATTGTTTTCCTTTAGTCGCTAAATTTTGTCTTGGTTTTATTTCTCTTTTGACTTATTGATGTACTAAATTTCTGTATAAAACTATACGATCAAGCCATGGGAATTTCTTAAACTAAACAACGATTAATATTATCGTTCTCTCTTCCATTTCAAGTCTTAGTCCATTATTTTTTATCTTTTTAAAAACCTATTTGACAGTGGTTCCGATAACCAAGATTTAATACAATTTAACATTAATAATAACAATTCGGTTCCAGTGCAGTTTCTGAATTCTTGTTTTAAAAGCTCAAGCATCATACACATAATCTGCATACTCACAACAATGGAGAGCACAGTACTGTCTTTGTAGTATTCTGCAACCACATTTTGCAAAATCTGATCCGTCTCTGGATCCAACGAAGAAGTGGCTTCGTCCATAACAAGAATTTTGGATTTTCTGATAAGGGCTCTTGCCAAGCAGAACAACTGAAACAGGACAATGGATAAAAAATTACTCAAGTACTTTTAGTATTAATGTAACAATAAATGATACAGTTTTTTTAAAGTTATAACATAGCTACTATGCGAAACAGTACAATTTGCACAATGACTTTTTTAAGGGAAATTTCTTTAGCGAGGCTAGTGAATCTAAATGATCTTGACAAGTAAATAAAACATTAGTATACTCAGTAAATTCTCATCAACATTCAATAAAACCTATAGTAAGGTTATACCGAAATAGTAAGACAGTAGAACTTTAATAGAAAATGGCTTGAAGAAACAGAAAATAAACTCCAAAAAGCTGCACTTTACAACAAAATAACCCATTTGCTTTGCATGTCCATTTGTAATATTTACTTAAAAGTAGAAAAGTATGAAGCCTGCTAAAATTATTTTATGTTATTTTAGCCTTAAACATTGTTATTTTAGCCTTAAACAAAGAATCACAATTCTATAGAATTGTGATTCTTTGTTAAATTAAGATAAGTTTTAGCTTTTTTTATTTTTACAAAAGAATACATCTATTCGAATTTTTTTTTTTTTTTTTAAAGCATATTGGTAATTGGAGGAATAAATCCTATCGACCACTTCGGATATGTTCAAAAATCAGCCAGCCACAGGTTGTGAACCATTGGTGATAATGAAAGTATCACTTTACCACTGAATTAAAATATAAAAAAATAATTATAGCTCACTTGATGCTGGCCTGTACTCATATTTGAACCTTCATCAGACACTTGAGCCTCTGTAAAACATCAGTTTAAATTGAAAAAGATCATTTAAAGCTAAACAATAATAAAATTTTCAAAATCATTAATTTTAAAACTCATATATTTTTGCTTTAAAAATATGTGAAAAAAAAAATATATATATATATATATATATATATATATATATATATATATATATTCATTCAAATACTTAAACAGATAAAACATTTTATAATAAGTAATGTAAATAATTAAAAAAAATACGTCTATCCCTTATTATTCTTGAGTAGTTAAGCCAGTGTTCACTCTAGAAATAAAAAGGGGCAGGGCGCTACTGGCAGAAAAAGGGCACTTCCCGTTTTTGAAAGGGCACTTTTGTTTTTGAAAGGGCACTTTTGTTTTTGAAAGGGCACTTTTGGTTTTTTAAAGGGCACTTTAAAAAAAACACAGTTGGAGTGGACGTGGTCAGCCACGAAGGAGAATTGGTCATCGCTGCCGTTCCAAAAGTAGCGCTCTGAAGTAAATTAGAGCTTATACATTAAACGAGAAAATAAAAGGGATACACGTTTATAAACACAGCTTACCGTTTGGGCTCATTCTACACGAACAAATAAAATGCGCGTGAGCTTCTCTGTGATTCGAGAATTCATACCAAGTCATATGAATTCTCGAATAACCGAAAAGCTTACGCGCGTTCGTGTAGAATGGGCCTTAAAGTTGTTTTTCTCAGTGTGAGCTGAAAAAATAAGGACTGGGATTAGATCCACGCATCGTGATTTGACTCGTATCTTTGGTTTTGTCATTAAACCCTGCCACAGACGCATCTGACTTAAAGTATAATTATATACGATTAACTTAACATATATATTTTCATATTGCATTTAATTTTCATAAATTTTTCACTCGATGTGAATTTTTTTTTTCTTACTTCCCGAGCGGTACAATAACATTAAAGAAAATAAACCAACAACCATTCGAACCTTTGATCACCCTTATTTCCATATGTGTGAAATCATTTGGTCAATTCGATCAATTGTTAAGTCTTGCGAACCTCTCATTCGTAATAAGTGACGCTCCCTAATAATAAGCTATGTTATTCCAGTAAGAATTTCGTCATCTGACCATGGTTCAAAAATACGAGGCATCGTTCCCAGGTTTTTCCTTCGAGGTAGACCCCGAACCGTCGCCAATAGCCTACTGTACAGCTCTAGTGCGACGTTAATTAACACAAACAATCCAGTAAGAATTTTTTTTAATTCGTGCCTCCCATTCGATCCAAGGCTTCCGTGGCCGAGTGGATAAAGGCGTCAGCTGGTAATCAAAGGGTTCTTGGTTCAATCCTATGCGACGGAATTGACTAAGAAAAGTAGTGATCTTGTGATCGGAGGATTGCCAGCTTCACTACAAATACTAGGAATGTCGTCCAAAACATCCACAAAAATTTTCGGCGTGTACGGGACTGGTGTACGATACATCTGATCGGGGTCCAAAGTCCCGACGTCAATTGAAGGCGTTGGGTATCAGTTGAGGTGTTTCCTCGTCAACCATGGTTCAAACATACGAGGCATCTTTCCCGGGTCTTTCTTCGATATAGGCCCCGAACTGTCGCCAATAGCCCAACAGTCAGCTCTCGACGTACGTCGACGGAGGAGATTTTACCGCCCTGTGTGTAGACGCTAGATATCTGTGAGCGGCGACTATATAAAATTATTTGTACATAGGGCAAAAAATCCTGCGTGTGTGCAACCACTCTCAAGAACGTTCAACACGAACGTACAAAACAGATGTCTATTTATGAAGATGCTACTTAAAATCCGAAACTTGATGATTAAAAATTATTTTTTTACTTAACCAAACTGACACAAAAAAAGTATATTAAAAAAATGATGAAAATTCTACTTAAATTCAAAATGCGGTGCTAAAATGCCTACTTTAGTAACCTCGCTCCAAACCATCTTCTCCTCTACAAAAAACAAAAAAACTTAAGTTTTTTCACATGCGGGCACAACCAACCAATAAAATGTATGGAATGTCCCGCGCTTGAAATTACCGCGAAATCATTGATATTGCGCAACAAGCGTATACAAATAAGTTTGTTTTTCTGCTGTCATGTTTCACTTAAAATTTTGAAATCGTTGCTTTTTTTTAAAGTCAGATGGGGCAGCAAGGATGGTTGTACTTGAATGAAAAGGGCAAAAGAGGGCGGCATTTTTGCAGAAGAGGGCAGCATTTTTCAAAAAAAGGGCAGGAGGGCGCTATCGAGATTAAAAAAGGGCGGGCAGGGCGGCCCGCCCTTCAAAAAACGCCTAGAATGAACACTGGTTAAGCAATATATAAAAATTAATTTGCAGTGGTTTAAAAGTATAGGAGATATCAGTGGGAGATAACTATATAAAAAAAAGCTAATAAGATAACTACAATAAAACATAAGATATTGGGAATTATCAGGAAAATATTTTGTATAAATCTTGGAATATAATTTTGTTATTCTATAGACGATGGTAAAGGATTTGCAATTACAATTTTGGTCACCAATATTTATCTGTTAAAAAGTTGCAGTGATACACTGCCATAACTAGCCAGTCCACACTCCTGGTCACATGGCGCACGTTTTGGGCACATGGGATTACTCGTCTTGCTGCGGATACAAAGATTCTCCGATTGAACACTTATCAGCATTGATAACTCCTAACTATGGATTAATGCAATCTTTGAATAACGACTTGTGGCACCATCTACATTTGAACAACAACTTGAAGAACATCAACCGCTGCTTATGCGATCCACACATCATAGGCACACTACAAACACTTGCACTGGAAGCAACACATGACATGGCATTACTTTGATTTGTCAATAACAAATTAGAACACCACCTCTACTCACATGACAACATATCAATGGCCATCATGCTCAGATGCGACGGGCATTCTCAGCTAAAGGATTCACAGCAAAAGGGGAGTGGGATAGTACATGCCGCCTTAAGTAGCAAATCCGTACTCCCGGCTATGGCGTACATTTTGGCCGGGAAGGATTATGCATCTTGCTAAGGATACAAAGGTTCCAGGATCAACTCCAGTGTTTTCGCTGTAAAGGGTTTTAAACGGGTATTTTCAGCGAGGAGAATGTATCAAAAAATACATTTCTGTGGCAATTGTCAAGAAAAACTTTACATCTTTAGAAGAGAGAGAATCCCTTTAAAAAAAACACCTCAAACTGACCACTCTTTTCAATGTTAACCTTGTATCACATCCCATGGACATTGTATAACCCACACTCGGAGTTCATTCTACACGGACCAATTCTTTATGACACATTTTTTAATTTAGGGGATCCTAATCTTACCGTATAGAATCACCAGACATAAACGTTTTAATTGGAAATAAAAACTATTTCTATTTTTATGTCGTCTAACAGAAGTAAAAAAAAACAGAAATCCTTTCAAGCTTAAAAGTTGCATGTTACCTAAACCTCCAGGCATTGCAGCTACAACAACTCTCAATTGTGCAGCTTCAAGTGCTTTCCATATCTCTTCATCAGAGTGCTCTTGAGAAGGATCTAAATTTTCCCTAAATAGAAGATTTACATTAACATATCTACTAGCATTTCAATTTAATAATTTTTAAATTTATTTAACAACAATTTTGCTATTCCATATCAAAAGATATCTCACGCAATGTGAATATTTTAATTCAATACTGTTTTTAACCATAAAATATAATGTCCGCTTAGGTATAGAATGAAAATTTTGTATCTAAAAATTAAAAATATTAGATAGAAAACTTTGTACGTCAACTATTAGTCAGATAATAGAACAATAATGATCTGTGTAACCCAGTATTAAAAAAAAATTTACCTATTGTAAAATTTGCATTTTCTTAAATACCAGGTTTTCATTCTAAGCCGACGATAAGCAATATTTAAATTGTATTACCTACAGAGTTGCCACTTAAAATAAAAAAAAATTATGACTTCCATTTAGTTATAAAATGTTTCCATCATGAGATATGTGCAAAAACAATTTTTTTACATTAATATTGAAGCTTGCTAAACAGAAAATGCATATATTAATTACTAAAAAATAAGAAAAAAATATTTAATGACAGGAAAGAAAATAAATAACTATTAAATTATCTTAAAAATTCCCTGAAATTTAAAAAAAAAATCTTAGAATAATTTCCACAGCATTTTCCTGTTTTTATTGTCACTAAATAATAGTATTCAAAATTCCCTTATTTCTCCAGGCTGTTATCCCCTTATTTTTCTAGAAACAAAGTTGACTGAAAATACCCGCTTTATCATTACATTAATATGGACAAGCTTGAATAAGTTTACATATAAACATTTGCTAAATAAAATTATCATATATATTATCTCTATAGTACAATTCCATTGTACACCTCTTATGGACAATGAATCTTAACAAGTAAAGTCTCAAAAGAAAGAGAATGCCTCGGAGCACTGATGAAGCATAAGTTCATCTCATAAATCTTAAAGTTGTGTTTAAAACAATAACTGCATAAAGAAACAATTTAAAAATATATTTCCAATATTTAGCTAGAATGTGTCTTTGTACCATAGTCAATAGCTTGCAATATATTAGAAAAAAAACGCCTATGGTTTAAGTCCCGACAGGTGCCACTCAAATTTTTTGCAACTGGTTCCCCAGCAACTTTAACATGGATTAACTTGAATAAGTTTACATATCTACAAATATCTGAAAAAATAAAATTATTTTTATAATAGTTTTGAATTGAAAAGCTTTGTACCAGAAATGCTTAACTCGTTCCCTTTAGTTTTTAGTAACAAAAATCCATTCAGCGCCAAAATAAGACTTTTACAATTGCGTAATAAAATATAGCACTAAACTTGACAATTGCATACAAAATATAGGAGACTTACCTAACAGTGCCTGAAAATATGACCGCTTCTTGGGGTATTATGGACAGTCGAGATCTCAGAATTTCAAGTGGAATGTTCACAATGTTGATGCCATCAATTTCTATTTTGCCAAACATGATGTTCACCATTCGAAACAGGGCCATGATGAGAGAAGACTTGCCACTGCCAGTCCTACCGCAAATACCAACCTAGTTGGTTTTTTTTTTAAAAAGAAGTAAAATCAAATTTGTTTTGAAAAAACAACATTTGGCTTATGATTTCCGTACAATATCAATTAAAGTACAGATTATATGGGCATTCGGCTATATTTTCGCTCATTAACCCTCGAAGTAACGTATTGTTTTGAGACATTAATGCCTGAAAGTTGCATAGAAACAGAGGGACACTGTGTTCACGAAACACCCTCTAAGGAACACCAGAGCTTGAACATGAAGGATGGCAATAGGAGGAGAAATTGACACAGTTGTCATGCCTCAGTCCTAGAGTGTTACTCTCTGGGTCTGTCATAAATTTCATATTGTTTATCCCAAGCACACACCTTTATAATCGGTATAGTTATCTGATAAGACATGCACACTTAGTTCCCTCCAAACATTATTTTTAACAATAAATATCTCAAATTCCAGAATTATGCATTGCCTTCATTCCCTTGCAACTCTTTTCTGGAAAAAAAATGAGTTTGCAGCTGTTTTGAATGTTTAGATATTTTTAAATAATTTTTCACCAAGGGGAAAGTTAATGCAAGTTTTTTTTTTATTGTAACCAAGACTTGAAAATAATAATGGCAACTATAGAGCTTCTACAAAAGTGACATAGAAGCTCTTCTTGAAAAAACGTTTTTTCAGTTAGGGTTGAATAGAGTTTTATGATGCAACATCTACAATAGAGCTAAACTAGTAATATAGGTAAAATGAGCTTGAAACAACTGGATTTGTTCATATCAGTGAAAAAGGATCCTATAAGTAGTAAGTCCTATAAGTATACATAATAGAATCGCTTCTTTATTTATAGTGAAGATATTATAGTGGTTTACCTTTTCACCAGGTTTTATTGAAAGGGTAATATTCTTGAGTATTGGATCGCTGTTAGAATCATACTTCATGGTGACATTTTGGAAAGATATTGAACCATTTTCTGGCCAGTGGGTGGGAACATCTGAAATTAAGAGGAAAATTTATATGTTGAAAATAACTAAGTAAAAAAGTTTTTCACAAAATACTGCACATACGAGTAACACATTGAAATATTAAGAAAATGCCGCTTTTTACTCTTTTAACAAGTGAAACTGAAGTAATTGTATGAGTTTGTTCTAAAGCTTGACAATGAATATTTGACCTAAACATTTTCATTACAAAGCTATATAGTTATTATGGGAGGTATTAATTTAAATGTGTATAACTACTTGTAATGTCTTTCGGTGGGCCATCTTCGGTGGGAAGTTTCGAATAATTCCTAACACGCTCAACAGCACTCATGTACATTTCCGTACTTGCCAAGTTCCTCACAACCCAGTTTAAGTAAATTGGCACCTGGAATGAAAGATATATAAATATTGTGAACTTCACCTGATAGCATCATTACAAATTTCTATACATATAAAAAGGTAAGATATAACTTTTCCATGCAGAAGAAATAGACATCTATGCTAACCAATTATTAATTCTTATAATAGGTGCTTTTGATTCTTTTAATTAGATATCTGCGAGGCAACAATAAAAAAAAATACCCTCATATTTTTTTTAAAAATTGGCTCTAAATGCATGAAGAAGGCTATTAAAAACTTTCATAAGTCTGTAAGGTTTGATTGGACATGTTTCTTTCTGCAACATGCCAATATGGATGCGTAAATCACAGAACAGAGAAAAAATTCTTTGAAAAATGGGAATTAAGAAATGGACATAACATATATCTAATTACACCCAAATATAGAAACTTAATTCTTTAACAGTATATATTCAGCATGTACAAAATCTGAATTATCATTTTATTTATATATCGTTTACTAATTTAACTTCCCAAGAAATTATGAAAATGCTTGTGGCAGAAAGCTTTAAACTAAAATTTAAAGATCTTGGTTGGGTATAGCTAGAGTTTTTAGCATAGTCATGTTCATGCGCATACTGTACGATTTGTAAGCAACAAACAAATTGCCATCTTCAGGCGAAAATAATGACAAATAAAATTTATATTGAACAAAATTTTTTTTTATTTGGTGGGCAAATATTATTTTAAGTTGCATATTATTATTAATTGTTGTTTTACCCTGCAATATACATTTGACTGCATGAAATAATACATTTCAATTGTGGCCATTGCGATAAAAATCTTTTACAATATACTAATTTAATTAATTTTTTTTTATATTATACTACCAATTATATTTGTACAAATTGCTATACATATTACATACCAGAAGTGTGTAGGTCATGGACATTCCAACAAAAGCTTCAGAAACATCTCCGTATATAGATGCAAACATGGATGATAAGGTAGCTACGAAAAGAATGAAACCACCCAGATAATCCTTGAAAAAAAAAATACAAAATCTATTGTTAAAAAATACAATAGAAAATATATTGTTAAATGGAGGAGTAAATTGCTACAGTTACTGATGGACTGATTAACTAAAAACTGTCACTTTTTATTAAACTTTTACAATTTAAATAACATTTAAACTGTACCAATATCTTTTTGAAAAGTCCACAAATAGGATATATATATATATATATATATATATATATATATATACACTATTCAACATGAGAAAAATATTCATATATATACTTATAACTTTATAAAACACTATCTTCTATACAGATTACCAATGGAGATATTATTTTTAGAAGAACTATGTCCGTAGAACTATGTCCAGGCATATAAAACTTTGATAAACTCTCATGTGAAATAGTAAAAACATGCAGTGTTGTAATACCTCCAAAGTACACAAATATTGTTAAAAGAAAATAGATTATTTTTTCCATTAGCAATGGTTCACAGACTATTCTACTACTCAAGAGCAATTTTAGGAGTGTTTAGAAAATACCACTGTTAAGAAAGTGTAATATGGTCTATTAATTTTCTTGGATCATGTTAAGAAACATATCAAAATTGCCATTTATACACATATTTTAATTTAACACGTCGCCTGGCAATGGCAAGATAGCTCGCAGTATTAGCATCAGTTCAAATATACAGTGGCAGTCAACATTTTAAAAATGTGTATTCGGCTAGTTAATCTACATTTTATATAAGATAATAAAAGAATGAAAGTGTCATGGACCATATACGTACGAGTGAAATTCCCAACCAGCAATTGGAGCAATTCACCAAGATGAAAGCTGTGTTGTTGACATCAATGCAGGTCATGATCATCTCTGTGAAACGAGATTCAGCTCTGTCGGAAGAAACAATTTAGAGTTCAATTGAGTTGGTAGTCCAGAAGCAAAAGCAGATATATGTGCACTAAAAGCCTTTTTAAGTAAAACACTAAAAGCTGTCCAAACTTAGCTATTGTAATACAAAAATATTAATTTATTTGTGAAAATTAATTACATAATTTTTTACTAAATTGAAATTAAAAATAAGTGTTACTTTGGTTTGAAAAAATGCAAGTCATGTCAAATTACCAAAATCATTTAAAGACAGCTGTTCAGGTTAACTTTGGTAGATATAGAGGATCTTGCTGATAATTATGTTTCATTTTAGGAGAAGGAAAGCACATGTTTTTTTAACATGAAGGAATCATCTATATAAAGTGATCAACTAATTTGTTAATAAGTATGAGATCAGTATTATAAAACTATGCAAAATTTCAAATCAAAAGAACAATTAATTTACAAAGAGCAATAAAAGCACAATAATATAACTTTATTAATAATATTATAATTTTTTTTAATTTAGCTATCAAGATAATGTAATAGATAAAAATCAAGAAATAATATTCGGATGTCAAATCACCTAAATGCTCTAATAGTAGACAAACCACAGACGGTCTCTGAAAAATGAGAATAAACAGGAGACTTTGTTATGCAGTCGAGTCTTTGAAGTTCCCTACCAAACAGAAAATTGTTTATTATTTCAATACTTACAATGAAGTCAATAATACAAGATTGAAAATTAAAAAATAAATTAAAACACATTGATAAGTATGCTATTAGTATTGGTGCATGTAGAGATAAATTTCAGCTGATTATTTAATTAGGTAATAATACTTTGTTTCATTTAATTCATTATTTTTACATTTAATTAGTTAAACTAGTAGACCCTCCTTATAATGAACATCATATAGGTGCCCCTTCCTATAAAGAGCACCAATTTAAGTCCCAATCCCTTTATTAGTTTCTGTGTAACAATTATTTAAAATTATTACAGGGCATGTGTTACAACAACCATCTACAACGGTCCAATGAGGGACTTGTATCCAGATACACTGTATTGCTATTTAATTTAAGATTGTTTCAACATAAACGGGGTAATGTTAAATTTCAAACACAAAAAAATATGTCCAAATGGACATGTGCACACACAATGTAAATTAGTAACAATAAATTGTAAATTACAAATACTTCTAAACAAAGTTTAAAATTAAATTATTTTTAACTGAAATGTAAATTAAAGAAAACATATTTTGAAAAATTGACAAATTTTGTGACTTGGAACAAGAAGGACAAATGTCAACTTTTTTAATTTGTTTAAAACTATTTTGAATATATAAATTTGTTTAACTATTTTGAATATACCAATTTTAAACTTCTAAGCAGAATAAAAATCAAATGCTGTCATCCTTCTCAAAGTCAAACACTTTTTCTGAGATTTTTGTATTATTGCAACAAGGTTGAGCCTCAATCTTTGAAGCCATTTTTATCAAAACTGATAGTCATTCGTTATTCTTGTTCTAAGCCACAGTTTTATGTACAACAAAAAGAGTTAAATTAATAACTAGGATTTTTTTTTAAGTTTCAAACTAATTCACATATTACTCACCTTGACGTAAAGCGAAAAAAGTGTTGAAGAAAATAATAAATAGCAGCAACCGGAATAACAACGATAATAAAGTAAGGGGTCACAATCATATCTACTACGATGGCAGATAAACATAGCAAAATGAATCTCAGTAAAATGGGAAGTGTAACTGGAATTTTCTGGAAAATTGAGAGAAAAAAAACATGATTTTTTTAATTGAATTAAGAAAACAGTCATATTTTGAAAGCTGTATAATAAAAGAAAAGGATACTTTAAACCACTAATTACATCTTTCAAACACATATCTACACAGCTATAGATTTAAATTAAAAAATATATATTAACCCACTTTAGTTTTATTATAGTTATAATTTATACTTAAAAAATATTTCAGAATATAAATATTTCCACTTTAGATTGTACTATAGCCTCTCTCTCTCTCTCTATATATATATATAATATATATATATATATATATATATATGATTTAATACATCATATGTTCTAATAATGAACTATGTTAAAATGCATTACTTAATTAAAAATGACCTCCAAATTATAATAATTGAGACGGTACCTTATCAATTGTACTCATATCTGATGAAAATCTGTTAATGACACGACCAACAGGAGTAGAATCAAAGAACCTGTAATAAGATAAGTTGTTAGAAAATATGCAAGATTGCAGATCTTATAAATTTAAACTTATAGTATATAAACTCAAGCACATAGAGGACACCTCGCCAAAATGTTTAATGTTTAATCCACTATAATTGAAGAATTTCAATTCCTCAATTTAATGCAATACTTAAGCAGCAGTGAATAATTTAAGCTATATATATATGTATATACAGTGCTCGATTTCTAGAAATAGAGGTACCGGAACTGTAATGGACGTCCATGCGACGTGGGAGTGCAATGCATCAGCCATCAAACCCAAGTCTGGAATCATAATTTTTTTTCTTAAAGAGAGGTACCGGAACGTCGTTTCAGTGCGTTCCGGCTCAAATCGAGCCCTGTATATATATATATAAATCAATAACAGTGAAAAGTTCATCCAGTCGGGAGTCGAACCCGGGACCCCTTGTTTAACTCACAAGTGCTCTCTACCACTGAGCTATCCGGACGACACCGACCTTCAGAAACTTTTCACTCAGAACACAGATTGGAAGAGTAGACACATACAGACACACTGCATAACACGAACTTCTGTGAAGCGCTTACAGCTGCATTAACACAAGGAACAGAGCATATATTTACATCAACCATATATATATATATCAACCTATAAATATATAGTTTTTTTTTCAGTTTTATAAAAGGTGACACCATAAGGTATTCTCTTTTTATATTTATTGTGTTACAAATGTAAAACTTATTATACAGATAAGACACAATAATATTAGCAATATTCTGTAAAAAATAATTTCTTCATATTGGTAATTTTTTTTAATTAAAATTACATTTTTTTTTAAGTTTTAAAAGGCATACTCCTTTTTTAAATTTTAAGTTACAGCTTTGATAATTTTTACTTAGTAAGAGTATATTGTTGACAAAAAATGTTCTTTTTTAAACTGTTGAGACTGTGAGAGAAAATACCATTTGTGCGACATTAGCAAAAATAGTCAAAGAATTGTGCTTTTTCTACTTAAGTATTTTTAAAAAACAACAAGACTAGTTATTTAAAACCCTGATGCTATTTTGTTTAGCAGAATATTCTAAGTGTATTACAAAAAAAAATTATAACTTTAAGTCTATTTTTAAAAAAGCCTTAAGCTTTTTCTTTTAGGAAGAATTTGAAAAAATAAATTTTGGAATATATGCATTTAAAAGGTAAAATATGTCAAAAACCACAATTGGAAGGAAAATTTGCAAAGTATTGTAAAATGTTACAATGTAAACAGTTTAATTTAAATATTTAAAAATAAATGTTGTTGTTACTTATTCCACTCAGTCTAGATTATACTAGACCAGGTCCACCAAATCATTCACTCTCAGAAAGTCCATCACCAGGGCAGGGTTCTTCTCAAGATTTTCACGACTCGGCCCCAAGCAAGACAGAATATGCTCGAGCGAAGCTGGTACTTGCTCACATTTAGTGCACAGGGCGAATGTCTTACATCCCGTCACAGGAGAGTGACCTCATATAAATTACTATCAAATCTTGTTGGGACGGTCTGTTCGTTTCTTTCTCCCTTAAACTCCAATGCAGCCCCCGGATGGGTACCTCTGTACCAATCGTGAAAGGGAGCAATATGCCAAACAAAAAGAAATGTTTTTTTAATACACATTTTATCTTTAAATGTCATATATCTAAAAATCTATTTTTTTTTATTCTTCACAAAGGTAAAAACCTAAGGCCTTTTTAAAAATAGAATTAAAGTTAATTTTTTTGTAATACATGTATAATAATTTGCTAAACAAAATAGCTTGCTTTTGTTAATAACTAGTCCAGTACTTTAAAAAAAAATGCTTTAAAGTAGGAAATGCACAATTTTTTGCGAAATTTTGTTAATGTCACACATATTTTTTTTTATTTCAAACAGTTTTAACTATTTTTTAAAATACCTCACAATATTTTTGTCAACAATATATTGTTTCTAAACAAAAAATTTCAAAGTTGTAACTTAATTTCTTTTAAAATAAGTTTTTTTAAATAATATTTTTAAAAAATTATCCTAGTACAGACAATTTTCTTACAGAATATTGCTAATATAAAGGGTACTGTAATTGTATAATATAATAAGTTTTATACTTGTAACACTAGAAATAAAAAATAAATAGAAATTGCTCTACAGGTCTAGTATAGTAAATTTTTTAATCTACACAAATTTATCATTTTCTAAACTCGCAGAAGTTTGAAACTTAACATGTTTTTTTTTTTTCAATATATAAAATATTATTTTATTAAAAAAAATTCATAAATGAAAAAAAAAAAAATTGAATGAATTTTGGAGTATGGTGTCATTTTAAATAACCATACAAATTTAAATAAACAATTCAAATATTAAATGCTCTCGATATTTCAAAAACATTTTGTTTCAATCTCAGTGGGACCCAATTTCAGTCTGATAATAGCTATTACCAAAACATTGCTTTCTCAATCGAGGTCCAGATTGTGTGACCTGTGTTGTCCAGTTAAAGGTTTTAACCCCTGCTTCTTTTTCCGGATAGCACAGGCAGAATTTTAAATACTTTACAAGGTCTATAAATAATTTATTGTTAAAATAAAACTTACACGAGCTTAAAGTTATTGTCATGGGGGGTATACGTATTATTGCACATTGATGAAAATTTAACTGGCATCTAATGTTTCATGTTTGATTTATGTGTCAAAGTCATTCAGATTTACTAGCCTCTCTAAAGAAGTTTAACTTAAAAGAAAATTACTCTTACTTTATATGTTTTAAATTGTGTATGTAAAAGATACAATAAAAGTTTTATATTCAAAATACACCACAATCATGTGAAGTAAACAATTCATTTATAGCATGACACAAGTTAATGTATAATGCAAAAACTCGTTTAAGTCCCATGTGTGATTTAGATATAGATATTGCAACCCCTTTCTTCTCAAGATCATAATTCAACAAAATTGCAATAATAAAAATGCTTTGTAGAATACATAATGTAAAAATACACAATTAACATAGGACTACAAATGTTTCTAAAGAAATATCTCAGGGACCGCAGCCGAATTTTGAGAAAAAATAGTAGTAAAAATAGGAATACTAAACACAAAAATTAGGAATTTAAAAAAAATTAAAAAACGGAAAAGCATCTATATCCATTCTATAATTCTGTCATTCAAGCAGCACATGATCAATGACAAGATCCTACATTTGAAAGACAATTTAAAGAATTTTACTATACTTAATTTTCATAACTTGATTTTTTTTTTTTAAAGTTAAATGCGTTTTTTTTAATTAACCAACACATTGCTGAAATTTTGCATTATTTATACGTACATGAATTAAGGAGATTGAGGAGTCAATTAAGGAGGTTGCTATTGTCTAAGGGAAATTAAATTCTGTAATTTTTTCAAGGAAAATTTCGATTTATTAAAGAGTAAAATGTTAATAAAATACATACTAAGCATGTTAATCTAAATCATTAAAATTTACAAAAACAGTTGTATAATTTTTTTTTTAAAACTTTGAAAAAGTCATTTGTTTTTTTTGGGGGAGGGAGGTGCAAGGGGGAGTTTTAAATTAAAAAAATATATATAAACATTTAAATAAAATATTAATGCCGAGATGAATTGCAAGCCACGTAAAAAAAAACAAGCTTATTTCATATGTTTATTGTTATTACATAAAATAAGTCCCTAAACTTCAATTTCGTGAATAAATTATATTTTCTAAAATAAAAATTTCATGCTATTTTGTTAGATAGTGCAAAGCAAATCATGATGAAATAGGAAGTAGTGAAAAATAAACCTTTATTTATCTGTAAATATTTAAAATTTTAGAAAATGTGTTTAAAATTGAAATTTTGGCAATATTGTTAGTTTAAAAAAAAATCTAGATTTCCACATTCCAAAACTTTTAAAACACCGGGAATTTCAAGTACCGAAAATTTAAAAAAAAATTAGTATTCCAGGTTAAACCCAGAAAAGTACCACCCCTGACGCTCGAGAGATAAGAAACTGACTGTTCAGTGCCTATGGGTGCGCATCAAGTTCAGCCTTGGTAATGGCAAAAAAGTTCGCAGTTGTTTCCTTTGTATACGTAGCTTCATAAAAAAATTACCATTCATCAGAGAAACCCGAATCTGCACGCCACTTATAACTTCGGTGAGAAATGTCTAAAATATAGGGGGGAAAAAAGGAAAAATAGGAAAAAAAGCAACAATTTAAAAAAATATAGGAGCTCAGCGGTCCCTGTTATCTTAAAAGTTCCCCAAGAAACATGTACACCCCATAAATTGTTAATTTCTGTTTGTGTTTTCTATATTCAGAACGCAATGTTGTATTTGACAAGTTATTATCTTAAAAATGCATTGGCTTAATGCCCCTCTATGCTTAAGTTTTACCAATTCCTAAAAAAACAATAAATAAATACCAAATGTTTCATTTTACAGTGCCAAGATAGGTGAAATTAGGTACAAAAAACAGTGCGAAAAAATTATGGTTATAAAGTTTTAAGAAGTTTAACAGGAAACTTCATCAAAAAAAAATTTTAAAAACCACATTTAAAAAAAATGAATTTTTTGAAAATAAACTATTTAATTTTGTATGTGAATTTTTTTATAGAATAATGTTAGAATTGAAACCAGAAATATTGTTTAGTATTTAGATTAGTTGGAGACATTACTACAAAATTAAAAAATCCACTGGAATATGTCCACATTTTAGTTTAAAATCATTTTCAAGAAAACAAGTACATATATACATTCTCAAACTTTAACAATTGACAAATTTATTCATTGACACAGGATAAATGATTTCAAGTAGTACTTGTATTTCTTACTTCATAGGACATTGCACAATATTCAGCAACATTCGATTGTGCAATACTTTTACAGCCTTCAATGAAGTCAGCTGTGCTGTTATATT
This sequence comes from Troglohyphantes excavatus, assembly GCA_963932185.1. Taxonomy (NCBI): domain Eukaryota; kingdom Metazoa; phylum Arthropoda; class Arachnida; order Araneae; family Linyphiidae; genus Troglohyphantes; species Troglohyphantes excavatus. Next base: position 9,199,925 of record OZ010670.1, on the reverse strand, counting down.
TGTGACAAATGCCAGCACAATGCTCGCACCAGAGAGAATGGCGTAAATATTGATGTAATAACTGATTTCTCCAGCCTGAAAGACACAAAATAAAGCCACATTGACTAAGTTCTATGTAAAAATGCAAAATAAACACTTTCTGCAAAAGTTTACATGGAGACCATTTTAATAGAAGATACTTTTAATAAAAAAATGTACGTTAACAAGATTTTAGTTTGATTAAATATTAAACATTTGCGACCGAGGGACATGTTTGATATTTATGTTATTTTTATGGAACAGTTACATCGCATTTCTGTTCTTTTTAAAGAGGTATTCTTTAATATATTCTTTCTAGGGTGGATAATTATAAAAATAAAAAAGTTATGCCTGAAGGTGAATTTTAATCTCCGTATAACACACCTATATTTATTGGTTTATGACATTTGCCACATGTTTTTTAAAAAAAACAAGGGTTGCGAGGAATTTGAATCTAAAGAAAGTTTTACCACACCAACACTGGAATTTTTCTAGATTCACAGGAGAAAGGTGGAAGGCCAGAATATGTAGAAATAAAGAATGTTTCATGGAACTAATCAGTCACAGTTCAATTAAAGACTCTTTAAAGAAAAAAATGGAATGGATTTTATTGGTATTTATTTTCTGTATTTTGTTTTATTTATACTTAAATACATTTTGTAAAGTTATTCATATGGGTATAGCATTTAGGCAGAACCCCTCAGAAAGTTATAACACAACCAGTGGCATGCCACCACAAAAATAATTTTTATTGAATTGTGTGAGATTCAAGAATATATCGATTTGGAAACAAGGAGAAAAAATAACACTTTGTTATTTTTGTGCCTTAAAGGCAATACTCAAATGCAAAGGGTAAAAAACATACTTTACACCCAAGTGATGTCATACTTTTAAAACAAGTTAGGTAAAGAACAAGCTAACGAAAGAAAAATGTTTTTATGTTCAAAAACAGGCAGTTCTCATTCAATTTGAAGAACGTGGACTTAAAAAAAGACATTTTGGTGAATAAGAGACGTCACTCAGGTCCAAACGGTTAATTTTTCTTAATTTTGAATACTGCCTTTGAATTGTAAACAATTTCTACAAGGATTTAAGTAAGTTCAATCTAGAGCAATCTAAAAAAAGAACATGTAAAAACAAATCAATCTTGAATAAAAATAATAGAGTTTATTTCAATCAATTACCATATCAAAACATATAGGAATATTATAACTTTTAAACTTTGATTAACTTATATTTCATATAGCCTAACAGAGTCAAAATTACACATTTAAATTGAAACGTCCAGTTAACCCTCTAAGAAATGAGGAAAAAATTTAATCTGTAATATTACTTTCACTGCATAAGAGTTTAAATCATATTTTTTTTTTAAAGAAAATAATTTTGATAGAGCTTTTCCAATGCTTTAAATTTGAAAAAAGTTAGAAATTAGAGGTTTTAATGAACTCATGCATTACAGGCAAAAAAGGTGATACATGAATATCATTCATCATCATCAGTGGTTCCCAACTTTTAGATAGCCACGGAAAAATTTCTAGGTGTCAATAACACTTTTTTCTTTTATTTCTTAATTTCGAACCCTGCAGGTGAACATATCTCCACGACCACAGGTGGGAACCACTGCCATAGATGGTTAAATCAATTTATATATTAATAACTAAAAGAAATTCTAAAACCGAACCTCTGCATCACTGATCCCATCTGCTTCTTCAACAGTGTCATTCTCTATCCTCGACACAGAGTTCTCGGACCAGGCGGACAGCCAGAAGTCGGTACCCATCTTCATGGCCTGAGTGGCGACGATAAGGAAGATGACAAACAGCGCCAGAGGCAGGGTGCATGCCTTCATGTACATGAGGTAGACTTGCTTCGAGATTTTGCCCTTCTCTCGCTCCTCCTCTTTTATTAGCTTCCCGTCAGGAAGTTGAATTTGTTCAGAGCCATGGGTGATTTTTTCTGAAATATATAACAGATCATGGGGATTAACTATGGATAATTATATAGTCCAGTAGTTGAAAAAATCTTTAACCAGGACCAGTGGTCAAAAATGTTACTACAGCCCAAATTATGTGAATCCCCCCCCCCCCCCCCTATTTTCCAAAAAAATTAAAGCAATCCTGAATAACGAAATCCTGCATGCATAACGAAACAACAGCAGAACCATGTCCTGAAACAATATAGCACACAGTAAATGTATCACGAAAAACATTTCCGTTGCGAGATATTCTCGTAAGTTCTCGTTTCATCCACGGGGCCAATCAGCATATCGAACCTCAAGTGCAGCTAAAACAAGAAAATCCATTTCGGCTGTACCTTCTCACAAATACAGTGCATTAGCATGGGGGGAATCTCCATACTACGTAGAGGTTACCATGGCAACGATGCAGCCGATTTCGAATTTTGCTTTTTAGCTGCAATTTTGATTAGATGGAGTTTTTTACCCTCCTGAATTGTGCATTACGGTAACATGCTGGCTATTTATCGGAGATTTTGTTTACTACCGTAGAAATTTCATTTTCAATTCTAATCTTTATTTAAGAAAATTAGTAAAATATCTGATTTTAGTTTTAAAATACACTAATGAATTTAGGTGCAGCCCGGCTGTACTTGCTGTAGTGGGCGAGCCGCCACTGACCAGGACTGAATCTTTAACCAGGATCGCCATTCAATATAAACCTAAAAATCTACAACATTGTTGCATTAGGACGTTATGTACTTCCAGTAGAACTCATCTTTACGATTATATAGAGGTTTTATTTTCTTCTAACAAGATGGAATTTTCAGAACCAAAAAAATTCGGGAAATTCTGAATTGATACAAAAACAAAGTTTACAAATCCTAACCGTAATTTTTAAAGTAAGAAACTGCTTTCGGAAGTACTTCTGGCAGGACTTCCGCCTGAATATTTAAAGGTTAAGATCAAAGTTCCCCAAACACTAACATTGTACCAATAACAACATCATAACCCCCCCCCCCCAAAAAAAAAATATCTAGAAATTACCATCACTATCCTCATCGAACTCCTCTTCATCCTCTTCCTCAATGAGGTCATCCGTTCTCGTGGATATCCTCGAATTGAGCCTCGATGGGGGGCACTTCCACGAGCGCCTCACCACACTCGCCGAGCTAGCACTCGACCTGGAACGGAGGCTCTCCACGGATTTCATTCTGTTGAGCAGCCTGTGACCCGTGTCAGGGTCGTCGGGGTCTGCGATGGCAGGGAGAGGGTCATCGTGGTCTCCCCAGTCATGGCAAGGGAGGGGACTGGAAGGGTCATGGGACATCTGGCGACTCAGGGAAACCAGTCGAGCGCGGGGTTTGATGTCCTGTGATGAAATGGGATTGGTTAGTAATAAAATAGGGTTTAATAAAAAATATGTTAGAATAGTACCCAACACTTTAAAAATAATTGCATAAAGAAATAAAAGTTATTTTTGTTTTTAAAGTAGACCAGTTCAAGCTATTACTTTACCATAGACTAGCTGTTTGGCATCGCATTGCTGGGGTGCTCGCTAAAGCATATACACATTTTTTTTTTAAATCAAGTGACCAAAAGATGTTTCTATGTGCAATATATCTAAACATTTTAAAATCACATCTACAAAACTAAATGGAATTTTACAAATAAAATGTCTATGGTGGACATTTTGAGGTAGAATACTACTTATATTTATATTTTCAACTTATTAAAAACAGAATAAAAAGAAGAAATAGGCGTTTTGCAATTCAAGATATATACATTTATTATTATAGATAAATCATTAAAGAGTATAAACAATTAAAATTAAATTAATTTTGGTTTAAAAGAAATGTAATTTTATGGCTTGAGAATTGAAATTGAATGAAACACCATTGGGTCATGTGAATTATGAAAATGAGGTTTTGATGTGGGCATTAGTAAGGTGTGCTTTTACCAACCAAACTACTGTGTTACTATTTTTTTTATTAAAGATGAACATATACAAAATATATTAATTGACTTTTTCTTATACATATAAGATCCATAAAATACAGCTGCACAAACAATTTTTAAAAAAAGAAGAAGAAAAATGTATCTTCAATGTATTATCTGTTTTTTTTACTGGCTTCTAGACACTGCAATAAGTACACAACCTCTACTTAATATAGCGACTAACCATTACCATAATTTTGTACTCATTATTTATTATTAGAGTAAATATGATTTCTTGCATTTTAATATTTTGTTTGCATATTACAAAACAATCTATACCTGTGTTGAGACAGTTCTGTACAAGGTTTGCCTTGACAGCAACCGCACTAGTTTGTGCCTTTCTTTCGAAGTGCCTTCTGCTGGGTTGCCCTCTTTTCCATGCAGTCTTTTGGGTCGTTTCAAGTTGAAATTCACATTCTGCAGATGGGTCTCAATTTCTTTGGGTGGTCCTTCCTTCTTAATTGTCCCACTTTCCATTACAATAACCTGCAAACATTTAGTATTTAACTCCCAATTTTTTTTATTATAATAAAATAAAAAAAATATTTTAAATTGTGTTAAACTCAACTAAGTATGACACCTCATTTTTCACAGAATTTTTGGATTACTCATTTAGAGAAATAAAAGCATCAATGGAGAATCTTAAAAGCATCCTGTTTTTGTTTTCAACCATCAGGCTTAATTAAAGCTAAAAATATTTACTTTATTAGCAAAAAAATAGTCAAATATTGACAAAATTTAACAAAAATCACAGTAGTAAAAAAAATTATTATTTGCACACTTTTCTGTGAGAGCGACTTGAAATTTTCACTTTTATTTGCGAGTTATACAAAATTTCTCTATGCGCCAACGGATTGCATTCTACACTTCTTATTTGCACATGGGTTAAAATGGAAAGTATAGGTCTCTTCTTGCAAATTTGTAAATAGAGGATTTTATATGAGACCACACAAGTGAAAGGGTTAATGCCAAATCATATTATGTGTACATTGTTAGAGTAATAATATTTTTAAAAAAATACCTGGCATTTGAAATGAGTGAGATCTACTAAACAAGTCATTTTCTGTCGTTATTTGTTAAGTATGCACACAATCAAATGGAAGCATAAAACTAGGCTCACCTTAGTGGCAGAAGAAAGAAATTCCAGTTTGTGAGTGACTAGTATAACAGTGCGCTGTCTTCTCAGCAGCAACGTCTTAATACCATGTTCGAAAACATAAGCTCCAACGTGGGCATCCAAAGCAGACAAAGGATCATCCTTGAAAAAAAAAGGTAAGTCAATTACTATGTGAATTTAACTTTTATCGTTGTTAATAGAAGTACTAAACTAAATGAAGAAAATATTTCTACACTTTCAATTAATAACATTGTAAGAATTGTTTGAACCATTTTATAGTTGCAAAATAGCTACCCACCATTCATTTCAACAGCTTATGTGTTGACATAATTTAAATTGAAGATAATATACATATTGATGATATTACATATTAATTTATTGAGAAAATATGAGTTTTTTTATGCATCATGCTACACTAAATATTATAGATGCGAGTTCAGCATGTCATTTTTCTGATATCAAATAGGTTGAAGTTTTGGCTTAACTTCTATAGCACTAGAAAGCATTTCTTCAGTTGAATACTTGAATGGGAAAGGTCAACATTAGGAAAATAAATCAAACACCAAATTTTAATGAATGTCTGATACTGAATATTTTCAAGGGATACAACCATTTAAGCAACTATAATAAATATTGAAAAATTACATTTAGAATTTTTTAATACCAGTACAGTGCACAAGTAAAATTTAAGCTCTTAAAATTTTCATATATAAAAATATGTCCTCAATATTTATGGTACCTAAAACATTAATAGTTTCTGAAATACCCAAATTGGTATTTCTCATAATATATTTATACCAATAAATTCAACACTCAAATGAATATTCATTTTGATTCCTAAAGTATAATCCAAACTAGGAATATAATTTAGGAATCAAAATGAATATTCATATAAATGTTGAATGTATTGGTATAAATATAATATTTGAAGGGTACAGAGGATAGAGGTACATTGTCAACTAAAGTAATTATTTCAGAAAGCAAGTTCTTATTGTTAACAATGAGCCTTCTTCCTCAGTATAGCAAAACTTTTTCCATCATTTACTTGACAAAATGTCTTTATTCCCAAAATGAAACTACAGTGTAAAAGTTTCCTTCGGATACTAATAAGTGGCATACAAATTATATTTTTGATAAAAGCTTAACATTGTACTTTTATCCCCAGTACCCTTCATTTTATCTAGTACCTACTGGCCAAACAATTAGAATTCAGGATAGAGCATACAAAAGATATTTCTCTATTCTTAAAAATGAATGCAAGGAAATAAAAAAAAAACTAATAAAAAAAGGGGTTAAAACCATCTTAAAACTATAAGAATACTGTGATTAAATGACTGTTGTGCCAAATGTGCTATTAATGTTTCAGGATCTATTTTGAACAGTGAAACTTTAACATCCGGTAGTTCAATACATCTTGCAAGCCATTTTAAATTCTACTTCATAGTACACATGCCGTGTCAATAATTTTTATTTTTACACATGCTTGGATGTCTTTGAGATAACTGCAATGTGGTACAATCCAACAAGTGCTTCATAAAAACTTCAACACTTACCAGAATGACGAGCTTGGCAGGCGAGTAAAATGCCCTGGCCAGAGCGATTCTCTGCTTTTGTCCCCCACTGAGGTTAAGGCCACGTTCTCCGATCTCTGTCATGTCACGGGCAGGGAGGAGGTCGATGTCGGGTTGAAGAGCACAGGCCTGGGTCACCTGGTGGTACCTTTAATACAAAAAAATCTTCATAAAAATAGTTCTCAAAAACATGACATTACAGCATCACTAAACAATTTTTTATATTTTTATTATTTTATATAGCTCAATGCTTTCACACTTTTTGAAAGTAAATTCTAAATCGAAAGTTTGCATGAAAAAGCTAAACTTTAGACGAAAAAAGCTAAAACTTAGTGATATAAAAGAAAAAACTCTCTTTTCACACAAAATCCATCATTAACAGGATCACTACTTTTTACAAGAAGTTTTTTAAATAGTTTTTCAGTTTCTCTCTCTTTAGGTTAGGTTGATCCTAAAAACATTAACTCCACCCAGCTCAACCAACAATTCTACAATGACAATAGCTGAATGACCAACACTACAAAGTAAAAATACTGACTGTGATTAAGTATCTTCCATGAGTAACACATAAAAAGAACAATTCATTTGCATTTCTGTCAAGTGGAGTTGATTTTAAATGCATTCAGATCTTTCATATTTTTAATTTACAAGTCAAAACAAAACACATAAAAGAATAAAACTTATCAGTGCAAAAATAGTACCTTCTTCCATCATAAGGTTGTCCAAAAAGAATGTTTTCCTTTAACGTTGCATTCATCAACCAGGGTTTCTGGGGAACATAGGCGACAAGTGGAGAACTGCAAATAAAATGGAAATATTTAACCATATAAAATAATTTTTAAACATAAAATAATTCAGAACTTTACATAAAAAAAAATCTAGTTAAAATAGTATATATTTATTTCTCAGTATTCAATCTATACTCGGGGACAACCCAAGTTAAGCCTAAAGCAATTGAATATTTATACATATTTTAGTAGCTTCCGCTTCAGGTTGTTGTCCCCAAGTATAGGTGTTTTTTGAAGGGTGGACAGTCTTTGTTAAAATCACAGCCTTTCATACCATATAAAAGAATGCACCAACTAATAAATACCCATTTTTAATCAAAGCCACACAGATTAAGTGAATGTTAATTGCTGTATTATTTATAAAATTTAATTGCTATGCAAAATTAGAATTTAAATGGAGGACAATAGAAATTTGTACAATAATTCTTTTTGTCAAAAGAAAATGAGAAAACTAATGTACCTGTTCCAATCAACAGATCCGCTTAATGCGTGAAGTTCTCCGAGGACAGCAGATAAAAGGGATGATTTGCCACTTCCAGTGCTTCCGACAACGATCGTGAGTCTTCCTACAAAATAAAGATATATCATATTTAAGTATGAATATTAGTTGATTAGATTTATTTCATTTCAGACTATTTCCTACTTTTATTTTTTTTATGTAATCCCTTTTGATGTTAGTTGATATTGTTTGGAAATGTTATAAAAAAAATTAAAAAAGCCACAATGCTATTAAAATCTAGACTAATTAATTTTAAAAGATACACCAGTGTTGGAAATTAAACATGTATTATATAATGCACTCAATTATTTGGAAGAAAATGTCAAATATGCTTTAGAACAGTGTTTCTTAACCTGTGGTTCATGGACCCCTTGGGGGTCCATGGGTCATATTTTGGGGGTCCGCCGACTGATCCTAATTTTTAAAATGTTTGCATCAATATTTAGCCAGCAGTGGTAACCCGGACCTACTTCATCCTTAGCGCGCTCTGTATGGCAACCCTGTTTCTTTTTCCGCTCCTCCGGAGAAGAGAATTCGAGGCGCTTTTTCGCGCATGCTCATTTATTTCTCTTTTGTTTTAGCCTTTTCATTGGTCGATAATTTGTTTGAGTTTGAAATAGCGGTATAATTTTAAACTTGATTCACGATTTTATTTCCGTTGGATCTGCCCTGGAGGTAAGACGTACATTTATTTTTGTCTTTCATCTGTTTGTGAGTAGCATATTTTTTTGGTGTTTTCTTAGCTTATATTATTGCTAAATGCTTGATTTCACTATGGAATTAGCTCTTGTTGAAGTTTTGAATGCGAAAAATAAATATTCAGTTGGCTATTTTAGTGTTTTACCAGTCATGGGTAAGAAAGCGTTGTTAGAATAATGTATGAAAGAGGGAATGATTTCATCGATGTATAAATGTCCAAAATGTGGATCACAAATGAGTTTGAAGCCGAGACATAAGGGTATATCCTCCATCGATACAAGATTCCTTGCCGCTTTTTCAAGTGTTTTTTTGTGTCTTAATGTTTGTTCTTAATGTTTTATTGGATTATTTGAAATAAAACTATTACTATTACTATTGAAATAAAAATATTAAAATAATTAAATAATAAAACAGAATATATTTTGTAATAAATTATGTTTAAGCAATTTTTTTTTCAAAGAGGGGTCCGTGACATATTTAAATTTTTTAAAGTGGTCCATTGTGCCAAAAAGGTTAATAAACACTGCTTTAGAAGTTACACATACAAATTAATAAAATGATAAGAAATTCCTTAATATTAGGAAAATATATTTCTATTTTTGATGGGCACATGTCATACACATACACAAAAATATCATTATTAAACAGTAAATAAAGGGGGTGAGAAATACTATTTTTTAAACTAGTATGAAGACATTTTTGTGAAATAATGTTGACAATTTTGAAACCATGGAATTTTCTAAAAAACCAAGAAAATTATCATCTAAATATGATAGAATGGGGGTATTTGTATGTCAACATGTACATAAATATGCAAAAATGTGAATTCCTTTATCAGCAAATAAAAACCAAACGACTTGACGAATTTTGACTAGCACAATACAGAAAGAAACATTATTATTTTTTCACATAGTGAAATAAAAAAAGATTACTTCTTTATGTACTATGAAACTAAATAGAAAAGTTAATTTTTTTTAAACAATCTCAATTCTAGAATAAACAATATCAACTTTGGAATAATACTTTGACACATTCGCTGCCATACGAGTTGTAGTTTAACTAACACCTTGTTTGACCAAGAAATTCCGCAAATAAATATGCACAAGGCACATTCTGCATGGCTTCCCAGACAAAAAGTTGAACTTGACATGGATTTTTTTAATGTAGCTTTTTTTATGTCTTGGAATGCTCTGCAAGTTACATAAAAAAAAAAACATGATTATCATAGATTTTTTGTCTTTCAAATTACCACAAATAATTATAAATGTGAATAATTTTAAAAGTGAATAAAAATGTAACTAAATGGGTACCATTTTTTTTTATTGTATCAGTGAATGTGTTAAATTACCATAAAATGTCAATCAATATCTGATAAATATAAAATCCTATATAAAGATGTTACCTGCAGGAATCTGAACATTGATGTCCCGCAGACTTGGAACAATATTTGAAGAGTCATACGTAAAGTACCCTTTCTTTATCGACACAAGAGTGTTCTCTTCAGATGGTGGGTAGTTGTAGAACTCCGGTAGGAAAACGCCGTCGCCATCTTCAGAACCAGAAAGATATCCTTTGCTGTCAAATGAATTTTCCTTCACATGAAGCTGGAAAAATAACGCATATATCTCCAACAATATAAAGATAAAAAACATTCACAAATTCAGAATAAAAATCTGTGAATTGCTAAGGAACTCTCTTTATCACACATACAAGTCTGTCTTTTTTTTTTTCTTTAATCTTGTTTGAAAAACCCTGCAACAATACTATAAGACTTTACCAAAATAAAACATATTCAAAGTATAAGTAAAAATTATTGGTTTGTTGTTCAGAAACTAATTTTCATTTGTTTTATTTATATAATACTAGCTGAAGTGTACCCAGCATTGCCCGGGCTTCACACAGAACGTTAGCTGATTTTTTCACTGTGGCACCATCTGGTGGTTTTAGTAGGAAGTCCTTTCTGCTTTAAATGGTTGGAAAAGGGATTTTTGAAGTCTCATGTAAATATTAACCTTTCTCTTGTGTTGAAGATCAAGTGCACAAAATTTCTCATTTTGGTCATATTTTTATTCCTTTGGTGGTATAGTGGCAGTATTTTTATCCATTTGGCGATATTTACTCATTAGCGAATCAGAATGCATTATATACATTAAATTGTTACATAATATTAAAATGTTACATTCTTGCAATGGCACATTGTGTTTCATTGTTACAATATTGAACTACATTGCTAGAGTTTTAAGGAGGTGAAAAAGAGGATGGGGTATTTGTTCGAATTTTCATGTAAACAGTGACCTTTCCCTTGGTTTGAAGGTCAAGTGTGCAAAACTTTATAAAGAAAAAAACTGTAAATTTGTATAAAAAATAACTGTAGGGACATTCTTCTTTATATATAGAGAGAGATTTATAACTAATAATAAAAATCTATTTTTAAATTATCTTCTGTTATTAATTAAACAGTTTACACATGGTTTTCAAAAGTCAGCTGTTCTGCTTTGATTAGATATATATTTAAAATAAAGTTTGTGAAGCAATTACCACATAATAAAAATACACCATTTAAAATAAAACAAATTCTTTCATACCTTTTAAAGGCCATATTGTTAAATAATACCACATTATTTAAAAAAAAAAAGCTGCATCTAAGAATTTGCCTACATTTAAAAGCAACTTTTCACTTTAATTCCAATTTTTAAAAATTTATTTTCCGATGTAAACATTTTAAAATTATGCCGTATATTGACATATAAACTTCCACCAAATAATTTGTTCACACTTCTTCCAAAGTAGAAAATTTTGACATTAAGATAAATTCAGAGTTACACAAACTTAAATGAACTATAAGCAATCAAAAGCGTACAAATAAAGTTACAAATTTCTTAAAGAAATTAACAATTTTGTTATCTAAAATTAGGATTAACATAATTTTCGTGAATTATTAATAAAAAATGCGTTGTGTTCAAGATCTTATTCTGGATATTAGTAGAAAATTTTGACTTGAAATCCTGTGGTGGAGGGTAAGGGATTGAATCCCCCTAAGCCCCTCCCTTTCCTCACGTAAGCAATGTCCGAACAGAAAGCTAGTACGACATAAAACTTAAAGGTATTTTACCAAAACACTGCCACTGTCAGGCACAAATTCTACTCGTGCATCTGGAGCGTCGGAGTCATCTCTCCAAGGAAGGGTCAAGTCCACTTCTGGGAGCATCAGAAAGTCCACGAGACGCCTTGAGCTCACCTAAAGGATCGAGTTTCAAATAGATAAATGCTTATAAATATCAATGATTCATAAAAGAATTCCTTACTTAAAAAGCTCCTAATACAGACACTTGTATAAAATTAAACAATGATGTCATAAATGCATTAAAAAGTACAAAAATATATTAATAGTGTAAGATGTAAATATTGCCATTGTATGGGGGTTGGTTAAACACCATCTAGAATATGCAGTACAATTTTGGTCATTTTATCTTAAATTAATTTATCGAGTTATATTGAAGGTATAAAATTTAATACAGGCAATAGGATTCAAGGTCATAGGTAAGAGATATACAAATCATAACTTAATTAGGAAGGTATAAAGCATTATTTTTATGATAAAGTAATGGATAAATGGAATAATTTTGCCTGAAGATGTAGTAAATTCAACAGATAGTAATCGGTATCAAAAGATAACTAAACCGGCATTGGGGATTCTTAGGATGCATTAAATGGGACTAACCTTGTATTTGGTCGTCATTATTTCTATTTGTATAATATACAGTAACTCAGGGGTTGAAATTAACTTTTCAAAGCAGGTGCACCCAAGTTTTTAAACTTAGGAGTGTTAATTGTTTTGGGTACACAAAAAATTCATGGGGTGTAAAGTAAAATTGGAAAGTTATTTTTGAACAAATAAGCAAACAATGAAACCTTCCATTTTTCACTCGCATACACTTGTAATTTAATTAAAACATCGATGTAAAAATACAATAAAGATATATTCAACGGACACCCAATGAGAAAAGCACATGTAAGAAAAAGCATTTTTAAGATTGAGAACAAGGTTGAAGAAAAATAACATGTGGGTTCACGAGACATATTAATTTCTAATGCACAGAACACAAATCATAGTTGAAGTTGGATGCCCACAAGGGATTACTGGTAAAACCTGTCTATGATCTTGTTACCTAGTGCACACACAAGGTATAAACTGGATTTTTATGTTGTTATTTGGTTTGATGTTATTTAGGTTTGATTTGCAGGCGAATTTCAAGATCGTTATCCAGAATTATGTGCACACTGGGAAACTGGATTCTTAAATATTTTGGAATTACAGATAAATCGGTTTTCCAGAAAAGTGAGGTGCACCGGTGAACCCGCTAATTTCGAACCTTGTAGTCGAATATTTAGCTTAACAATCTTAGTTTTACTGAATGGAATCCTAATCTTACCACAGCATTGATCACCATTGGAATGACAAAAGGTATGATGTACAAAGGCACAGTCAGCTGATTGAAGAGGGCAAGGCCAGTGAACACATCTGTTGGCATCAGGGGCCTGTTCTCGATTTTCGAAAACAGGGAAAATGTCTGCAACAACAAGAAATTAAACAGCTATAAAATACACAAACACATTTTGATGCATTTTCTTACTCTTAGAAGATCATTTATATTATTTCTGTAATATAGATCCCTTCATGCCTCTTGCACGCAACAAATCCTAACAAGTAAGGTCTCAAAAGAAAGCACATTTTTCGGAGCAGTGGAAAATCGTACTTGCAATTAAAAAATATCAAAAGTTTGTGTTAAACAATCTGCTTAAAAAATAATAGAATAAAGAAACATCATTTTAAAAAATATCTCCATGATCTAGCTAGAGTGTGCCTTGGTAACTTGGTTGGAAGCCTGTGGGACTTCAGAGTAATAGGCTGTGGATTAGAGTCCCAAAGGAGATCTTAAAAACATTCCTGCAGATTCGTGGAACCATACTCCTAGATTTGATTATAGTAACAAAATTGATATAAAAAAGCACAAGTGCTAAACAAAATACTTTTTATTAGAACTAATAAGGGGGCTATAACTTATCTGATCTGGTATGCAGGGTTGAGTTTAATTTGAATTAGCTAGGCTAGAAATGCCATATTCTGAAAAAAAAATTCCACATCCGGCTAGAACTGGCCAAGCAGCATCAAAATACATATTTCTAAACGTTTTGCCTATTACAAAATGAGCCAATAATGACCCTATAGTAGGCTAATATGTGGCAGTTCAAATGTCTGCAGTTGCCATCACTAATACTAATTTAATATATAAAAGGTAGTATTTTTAAGTAATACATTTACTTACAAAATAATATGTCATGCTATACAATATATTTTAAATATGTTATACTATACAACATGTTATAAATATGTTACACTATATAATCAATACCCTAATTAACTTTATTATTTGTATTGCATTACATTCTTCATGCTATATCCTATTTTTGAATCAATGGTACATGGCCATCTACAAGTTGAAACCACTAGTTTATATGAATATATTAATTTATATGAACGTAGTGTAAACTATATACATCCTAAAAATACCAACCCTGAAATAGAATTTAAACTGTTTAAGATACAATGTGTACAAATAATACAAAAAAACTTCTATAATTTTCATTAAATAGCAAAAGTTAAAAATTTAACATATTTTGTTATTGTTTTACTTTTACAAAGGGTATAGTTGCACAAGGTCCCACATAACTAATATTATTTGAATAAATTAAAGAACCATTGTTAAAAAAAACTTAATAGAAATACCTATCCAAAAATACATAACAAACTGAATAACTTACCACTAAAGTAACAATTATTGAAGATGTCTGGGTAATAAAAGCTGAAATCATAGAGAGAAAAAAATACTTTAACTATTATTATAAACTTTATTATAAAAGTATATTTATAATATAAATACTAGATAGTTTGGATTTCATGGTGCAAAAGATACAGCGGTTGTAATTAAAAAAAGCTTTAAAGTCCAAATTGGCAAATTTGACTTGCGTTTGAAACTTTCTCTAAAATATTAAAATCTATAAGAGTTATCTTTAATTAAATTGGCTTTGTCTAAGTATAGTAGTTTCTTATTATAACAGATTAATAGAAGCTAAAGTTGCCCAATTTAAAGTCGAATTATAATGAAAAGTAATGAAAGTCTGTTTATAACAAATAATTCTTAATTTAATATAATGCAAAAGGATGTAAATCATTGAAAGTACAGTAGTCAGCTATGAAATGTATTTATAGCTGACTAATGTACTTTATTATGTATATAAAAAACAGCCTACAACATAAGTTGAATTAAATAAGAGGTGTACTTATACACCCCCATTGATCTTTAGAATAAGAAGGTCCTGGTTCCTGCTGATTATTTAGTCTTTGTTTTGAAACAAATAATTTATTTTCTACTGGGATTGTTTGTTGCTTATTTCTTCAATAAATAACTAAAAAAAGTTAAATAAGTGTTCATAATATGCAAACACATTTTCTTTTGTTGATTATTCAACATAATGAAAAACAAAATGTAAATGGTTTTCAACAATGGATTCAGATTCATCCTTTAGGATTTCAATTAAAAAATTATTTAACTGTCCGTTATAAGCGACGTCCATTATAATGAGGTTTTACTGTATACATATTATTCTATATATATTCTTTTTTTTTAAATGCAATGCTTGTAATTTTAAATTCTTAAAAATCTTCCTACAATAAAAAAAAAAAATTCTAAACATTGATACACACCAATAAAAAGCTATTCCCATAGACATATTTCATATTTTTAAATTAAAAAAAAATTAAAACAATGATACATTTATAATTTTATTTCCTTTTCTGTTCAAAGAATTAATAACATTTCTAAACACCATAGCTTATTACTTTGAAGAAATCAAAAGCAAAATTTAAATTGAAAGACATGATCTTTTATCAAGACAAAAAAAAACATTTAAAACAGCAAAAAAACAAACATTAAGAACATAATTATTTTACATACAATTAAAAAGATTGTCCTGTTTTCTATCAAATAGATCTTTATCTAATAAATAAAATAACGATTTAAAATATAAAATAACTGCAAAACTTACTATTAAATGCAACACATATGGCATCGTTGCGCAATATCCCTAGCTCTTTCTCGCGAATGTTTTGCACAAGATTTGCGTAGACTCTCTCCCAGCCGTAGAGCTTTAGAAGCTTGATTCCTTGAAGCAGCTCCGTTGTTTTCTTCAATCTTTCATCTGAAACATCCTTTAATCAAAACAAATAAGATCAATTGGGAAAAAAACACTTTTATTCTATTTTTGTAAAAAACCTAACAAGATTGGTTTTGACTATATATACAAATTAACCAAATTAGAAAGTGACAGCACTTAAGAAGTACTGTTTTTTATTTGCCAATGAACTTAAAGAAACCAGCATGCATATTAAAAGTTATGTATTATCTGAAAAATAATTGATATTTGGACTCCTTGCTATAGGTTTTCATGGAGATTTTACATTTGTTTTAAAGAATAAGCTTTTATCATTTTACAATACAGTTAAAGACGGTTTTGTATTAAATGTTCATGCGAGCTCCAAAATTATTCCATAATAGTTAGGCTTGTGGTGGGCGAATAGTTAGGGGCTCACACAAGCAACTGATGGGTGCGGGTTCAATCCCCATCCTGGGATACTGTGTATAGGGGACTGGTGCATGTTAAAACTAATTGTGTGGTCCAATGTATTAACACCTATAATGTTGCATATGGTGCCAGCTCAGAAGTTGATCTTGTGGTGTTCCTCTGCGGAATAGCAGTCATCCATGTATAAAAGAAGCCACATCAGGTCCTGTACGGTCAAGCATTGAGCCTCTTGCCTGCATGCTAAGCAGCTTTCCTCGTATTACATTGGCATTTCAGTACTGGTCACCTGTTGGGTTATCGAGTCAGTTCAACGTCTGTTGGAAGTATTGGAAGTTAAACTTCACATATCTGACTCATTGAAGTTTGTTGTCTGGATAGCATGTGCTGCAAAGCCAACCTGATTGTCAATAAGATGGTTTTTCAAAGTGTTCATGGTTCCAAGTGATTCAACAGCGGTGAAAAGCTGCTATTTTTTTCTGGAATTGCAACACAAGAGCTGAAATGTGCTCTGCTTTTAGTTAAGTGCATTTTTTTTTTCTATTTCATATTACATTGTTTTTAAATTATTAGCATTGTGTTTTGAATATGGTAGATCAAGAAGGTGTTAACAAAGTTGCTTTTGTGGCATTTCACGAACCAGCATTGTGGAAATCAGATACTATGTTATGTTTATTACAGGTAGAATTCGGATTAATAATTGCTGGTATATTAGGCATTATCACTAAATTTCATGTTATAGTGTCTGTCGTAGATTAAAAGAAGAAAAACATGATTAATTGATAAATAATACTAAAATTGCTGTAATATACATAAAATACTATGACGATTCCAATTTTTAAATACCTTTTAAGGAAAGCAGAGGGAAAGTTTAATGAGAAGTACTTTTAGTAAAGAAGGAAAAGAGTGAGTTTGAAGTTTGAGTAAGAATTCACCAGACACCAGAAAAGAACTGCAAGAAATAAGAAAGAAAAACATTTTTGAGCTAATGTATTCACACAATTTCTTCCAGAGTATTTTCCGATTAAAAGTTTTGATTACAAACAAGAGGTCATTTTTACAAATTATAATTTATATAAATTCTATCAATTCCCACTCTAATTAAATACTCACCAAAGCTTTGCTCTGAATTTTGGATAACAATGTACAAATATAATACTGAATAGGAACAAGAAATATCACAGTGGCAGCTCCAATCAACGCGCTGTAACCAAGCTTCAAATATAGAAGAATCAGCAGCAATACAATCTGTAAGGAAAAAAAATATTAATAAACTATTGTGCTTTAAATATCAAAACCATGAACAATTCATTTCTTACTTTTAAACATTAATTTCGTTATAATTAACACAAAAACAGTTTATTTCCAAAGTCAATTTTAGCATAAAAAAATTATTGAAGATTAGAAAAAGTATATTAAAATTACCTTGAAAGGTACTGCCCATAAATAATGACCCATCGAAAATACCATCATCATATTAAATGCATCAACAGCCATATGATTTACCAAAGCACCTGTGTCCAGACCAGATGCAGAACTAGTTTTCAGTGCTTTCTTGTAAACGAGACACTGTAGAATGGAAAATTGAGACTTCATAGTGATATATTTTACAAAAATATACTTAATAGAAATATACTTATTACATTTATTGAAATGAAAAGTACATTCAATAAAATAAAAGGTATATAAATAAAACTTTAAAAATGTAGGAAAAACACTTGTTTGTAAAGTTTAAATACAAATACTTTGTAATGGTCACTTAGAATAGACAAGAGTCCAAGTGAGTGTAATATAATTTATTGAAAATTGACTTAAGAGACGACAGGCACGTGGGCTGGCTGACCCCCGAGCATTAAGAAAGCTATCACAACACAACTGGCTTCTATTCTGCTCATGTGTTTCTCTACGAGAGAGAGTGATTGTGTAAATTCTATATAAACCCTTTTCTTACATTGAAAACCCACGAAACGAACGACACTCAAGCCAACTAGGCCATGTTACCTGCCAATCAGGCCACGGCCATGCACGGAAAGTAATCGGCATCCAGGTCCTTCATAAATTATTTCAGTGTTTATTGAACTTTAATAAAAGTTAACCCTTAATGCTCAAGATTTAAGATCAGTCTCTATATATGTGATAACACAAATGACTACATAGAGGAGCCTACTGATTTCTATAGCATTAATACATCGTTTCGATTAATCCTTCAAATATAAAAAATCCTTCTGCTAAAGAAGGGTTAAATACATCAGTGAATATTGTTAATTCTCTAGGAGTAATTGATTTCAAGAAGGAAGTAGATAAATATTCATTGGGGAATAGTTAGGACATACTAGACTGGACCTGTTGGATATTGGGTCTGTTGTTGGTTGTCAATATTTGTATTTGTCAAAAATATTTCAACAAAATGGGTTATTTACCTGTAAAGCTGTTCTCAAATGAGTTCCTTCTGCTATGACTAAATGATTAAAATTATTCGACAATGTACTCTGCAGCAAAGTTGCCACCAAAACAGCCACCGACACAACAAATCCGTTTTGAATGAATTCCAATGAAGTTGGATAATACGGCTGTAATTAAAGAAAGAGGCAATGAGTACAAACTAATGAGTAGAGTTTGAAAATTAATAATAATTTTTTTAAATAACAGTTTATTTAAAATCTTGGAGATCAAGATAAAGAACATTACGAATATGACCATATACAATGACACACAATTATACCACTTATAATCTATCTTTAAATTAACAAAAAGGAATTCAATTTCATTATTATCATGTGAAAGATTTTAAAATGCATAAGAAATTAATATGTATTGAATAAGTCCCAAAATATTTTTTGGTACCCATTTCTTAAATAAACAAAATCTTTATTAATTTAAAAAATGACATTCTTCTTTTTCTTAATTTGTTTTCTCATAAACAGATAACTACCCATTAAGGACCACAATAATTTTACAAAAAGTTACAGAAACAGTTTTGTTAATAAAATACAAATATGATAAGTGTATTCCAGTGCAGAAGATTGAATTAAGAGCAGAACATTGCTACACAAACCTGTTCAATAGTCCCCTGTGGAAGATTATCCTCTTTCACTAATGTCACGTAGGATAAAATGATGCTAATGGACAGAGGGCCCGCCAAACTGGCCACATCCCCCATTATCTTCATAATACCTCCGAAACACAAAGACCGCCAAAAAGTCAACCAATAGCATTTCCACAGATTTATTCTTCGCCCAGCTTTCTCTGCTGCTGCCTATAAATAACATTACTTTATAACATTTTCAAATCAAAACTAAAATATATGTCTGTTTAAACCAACTAAAGAATGTCTACTGGACTGCAGTTAAAATTATAACCTTTAAGTATTGAATATAAAATAAAAATAACAAATTTACATGCATAGACATACATAAATCAGAAATAATATTTTGATGGTATTTAAATTTTCTTTTAATACTTACTTTTTCTTCAATAAATGATTCATTGAACCTTCTGAATTGATAATCTGCTTTTTCTTCCTTAAAAAAAAAAATTCTATGAAATAACTACTAGTAATCTATTTGTCTGTAAGCAAAATTTCAAATAATTTATAAAGCTAGTGCAAATAAACATAACAAGAACTTACAATTTCAACTTGAAAAAATGTGGACATTTAGTACGGAAGTTGACTGAAAATATCATGCCGAATTACAAGCACCATTTTGTGTAAAGTTAAAAATAAATATTTCCAAAACATACAATACAAATAATATCGAGGCCCACCAAGATTGGTCCTGTCTAATGCATTCTCACGCTTTCCCAATACCAATCCAATTGCTTTTGAAAACTATACACTCTGAAATATTAACAAAATCAGGCAAACTATTATATTTGTCTATTTTGCACTAAAAATAATGCCTTCTACCTTACCCTCCTGATTAAGCTGGGATTTGCATAACTGGAATCAATGTCCTCTAGTTCCATTAGTAATATTAAATGTAAATCCCTCCACATCACCCAATTTAATAAATTTGAAAAGCTGAATAAGATCCCTTCTAATCCTTCTCTCCTTGAGTGTATACATATTTAAAATTCTAAGCAGAATTCTTCCTAATATACCCTGAATTATTTCCTAAAATACCCTGAAACTCATGAATTATTGGAATCATAGAAAATGTCACTTAGAGGATTTTATATTAAGTATAAACACTACCCTATTATTACACAACTATAAAATTCACCATCCAAAAATTTATATTTTAATAAGATATTTATTAATAAAAACATCTTGCATATTTATGGTACTGAAAATCCTGAGCTCATTTATTGGAGATCGATCAGCAAGCAATCATTTAGCATTAAAGTAATGAAAAAACCTAGTAGAATCATTATACATAATTCAATATTTTAGATTTAGCAATAAAATTTATTTTTTTAAATAAAACTTACTTCTGGAAGCCCTTCCAAATCAGCCAGTTCAATTGGTCTCTGATAACCTAGCTTCAGGAGTGGCAATAGCCAAGAAAAGGTGGCTTTCGAAAAAAGATTAACAAATGGATGAAGGTACTGGATGTTTGAAATATCAAACCTGTACTCTGGTTCCTCATGATATGGTTTTTCACAAAAATATTTCTGAAATGGACAATAAAAAGATTTATTAAAAAAAATTTAAATATTAGTAGAAAAATTAGAGTATGTCAGTGTTTAGATTTCGGTAATGCATCTGGCAGACCAAGGACACTTATTTGCACACTTGCGACTATACGTTATGGCTATTTTTATACATCACATCGCATAATAAGAAATCATAATTGTTTCTCAGAAATTGTACAATATTTTTTAATACATTAATAACAAAAGGTTAAGCTTTAAAGTCACAAATAGGCTTCTTAGTAAAAAAAATAAATGAATACAAGAGGAAAATAGATGCAATCAGCTATAAGTTTTCGAGTGCAAAGACGTGTGTTTTCTACTCAAAAACAAAAATGTGTTTAATTCACATTAAGATAAAAATATATTTATAGAGGTTTTTAGTAAAATTATAGTCATTTAACACGGCATTAGTAACATCTTCTGCTAGTTCAATGTAACTAACTGTCACTTTCATGTTGGTTACTAATGCAGTGTTAAGGACTTTCTACGAACACTTTGGATAAAAATAAGGAATTTCTAAAGTTCTTTCTTTTCATGAACATGAAAAAAAATAATTAGGAATTTCTATGAACTTCTAGTGACCATATGATATGAACCCTGAAGGACAGATATTACTATATTGAGAAGTGATTGTAAAGTGGGTCTACTGTATCACTTCTTTAGTTCAGTTAATAAATTTATTAAGTGAACAAAAGTTTAGAACTAAGTGAACCAAAGCAATTTTAAATTATGTAAAAAAGAAATGGCACAAGAGCAATGTTTTTTTAAAATGCAATACACAAAATTACACACATGCACCTGCACTGATAATATCCATTTGCCAAAGTGTTGCATTACCAATGATGGCTGATTACAAAATGCTGCTCTAGAGCTACATAATCATCTATTGCCGACAGTTCAGGATTTATCCCAAATGAAAGACCCAGAAACAGCCGGGTAAATTTGGTTGGACTTTTAACCATGGTCAAAACAATGAACTGGCACCCTACTCTCTAAATTTCCACATCACAAGCAATGAGAGGGCATTTAGATTGCAATAGATTTAAAATGCAACAAAGTTCAAATTTTACAATCTTCAAATATAGGCTTACTGCTGTTCTCATGATGAGGTTCGAAATCATAATTCTTTGATTCCAAACTCAACACTTTTCTGAACAGGTCATCACAGATCTTTGTTAACAAATCAAACTGATCTTGGCGACAGTGTATACGGCATGCTTTGGTTTAATGCCCTCTATATTCAAGTTCAACCTTCACTAAAATCTTACCTGCACAATGACAAGCGTAGCATCAATAGCTGTCAACACACAATAGGCGACAATGACAGCCCACGTAATCTCCACTCGCATATGAGAAAACCCCAAACCGATGCCGTACAGTGTGACAAGCTTGGCCAGTTTTAAGATAGCCGCCACTGGCCAGAACATGAACAGGACCAACAGCAGCTTGGGTTTATTCAGCCGCTCCACGTAATGATAATATAAAATAGCGGCAAAAGTCGACAACAGTGAAGATATGGGAGTGACGATTATGTGCAATTTGGACGATTCGTTGAACTGATTCACCATGACCCCTTCCCCGATCTCAACCAGGTTCAGGCACAAAAGTACGAGAGTAAGAAACCATCGGCAGCAGTGTTCGTGGTAGCGCACAAGCTCTCCGAGTTTCTTCTCGGTTTTGGTGCACTTGTAGCGCAATATCACCACGAAAGTCATCAGCATCAGCAAGATGTTGAGCAGGACGGTGAGCGAGTCGACATAGCATTCTCTCTCAGTCGACGCGATCGGCACCGACCGGTTATTGAGGGTGCTGAGTTCGAAACACAGCATGTTGTGTTTTGAAGGAGGGGATTTCAGTCGCTGTCGAGTGGTGAGTCCCGCATCTCGGAGTTGGGCTGAGCGGTGGACGACTCAGCGAACGACCTGTTCGATTAGAGAGAGGAGTTGAATTCCGCAGGTGTCAGGACGGACATTTCGTTCAGGCGTTTTGTGAAACTTTAGCAGACCGCCTACACTTTTTTTGATTATCGTCGATTCTCAAACTAGCGGTGTTGCCAGACGTTGAAAGAGAAATAAGATGATTGACTGAAACTTCCATGTTTGTGACGTCATTTTATGGATAAATATCGTCTAATATAATTGGTTAATTATAGTCTCATTAGAGCTGCACAGTGGGTTATTGTCGACGGTTCAGGGTCTGTTTCGAAATAAAGACCCGCTATAAATAACAAAAGCATGTGTTCGCATAATTTAGTTCATAAAAAAATAGCGTTTGCTTGTATAAGTGACCACGTGGCTTTCATCAATTCAAAATTGGCTGTATGTCCTTAAAAACAGTTAATCTAGAAAGAAAGCTACACAATGGGATAATGGCTACGGTATGGAATCTAACTCTATATTTCATTTACACATTCGCGTGAATGACGGATAGAATCGCGAGGCGATGACGAAGAGAATGTATAATCAGCGCCGAATTTAAGATTTTTGCGGCCTAGGCGAAAGGCCCTTTTCCCCTACTTTCGTCTGAGATTTTGAAGTAATACATGTACTTCAAAAGTCATTTTATATAATAGTATTAGTAATATTTATTTAAAAAAGAAATTATGAGATAAAAGTTAGGCGTCATTGACACATAGATTTTATAGCGTTATTTTTAAATAATTGAAAATATTGTACCGTAAAGTATTGTCAACTGTTACGATATTTTTGTAATCGTCGAAACTTCTTTATAAAATTTTTAGCATATTTACATTTGTAGCCTAAAAATATCACCGTCTTACTGACAAAATTACTGTAAGTATGAGAACAATTATTGAAAATCAATGTTAGATGTAAAAAATGACGACTGATGGGTGTAAAATCGCGGTCGTTAAATGGAATTGTTTAGATGCAAAATACGACTAACAAACGCTAATTTCGAACCCTGGGATTGGGTTAACAATCTGCCTGGTCAGCGTGTCCTACTTTATTCTACACGATGGTAGGTCATTTATCCGCATTGGCAATTCCCCTTAGGGGTATTTTACAAATGTCTTTTTTTTTTTGTTGTGAACACATACGATTATATATATATATATATATATATATATATATATATATATATATATGCACTTACAGGTGAATAGATGCAGTGTACACAATTAATTTCTTTTTTGCCCTCAAAGTTAATAATATTTTTTTTTTACCATGAGGGCTTATAGCACAGGCAGTCACAAAACTTTTAAGGTACCTTTTTTCACCCGATTCCGGGATAATAATTTATTTTGCAGAAATATTTGCAAAACATCTTTGGAATGTTTGCTAATTATAATCATTGATTCAATTATTTATCACAATTATTCCTTCAGCAATCTACACATTTAATTGTGAGTTTCTGTAGTCAAAATATCGAGGTATATATTATTTCAATTGTCCAGTTTGTTTCGTATTTCGCATGTTATTATTGTAGAAAAGTAAACGAAGTTGTACTTCATTTTCACAGGAATTGTTTAAAAGGTTGAAGATGACAGATAGTATTTTCTACAACTCATAAACTAGAACCATAAAAATGACTCCAATTTCATCAGCACTTGAATAACAATGACAATACGGTTATTTCATACTTCAATGGGTTTCATCATTTTGTTGCTCAAAAATTCCTTAGGTATTTTGTTTTGGAAAATTTTTGGTGAATTTTAGTTTAAATTTGCCGCAGGAAGGATTTTTTAAAAAAAAATTCTGTTGGAAGACAAAAAAAAAAATAAAAAAATGTGTGAATTTACAAAATAAGCACATGTTTATAAAATTTGTGATGCTATGATATTTTTGTAGAGAACCATATTTCACAATTTAAAAAAGGCCATATATAAGAATAAAAGAAAGGATCTGTGTGTCTTTGGCAAGCAAAACCTATACTTCCTCTGCATATAAAAGGCTACAAATTTATAAAGAGATACTATTCATTCTCAGGTTGCGCACCTGAGGCTTGGAATTTTGCATTAATAATATACGTATCACCTAATAATGTACATTAATAATATATATATATATATATATATATATATATATATATATATATATATATATATATATATATATATATATATATATATATATATATAAAGAGAACCCGCCATCCTATTTTCTTACCAACCCTAATAGTATTTAATTATTGGATATATTTGTATTCTAATATTTTTCTCAAAGTCTTTGGAAGGTATTTTGCGTGCCCACTGTTTCTCAGGAAGAAAAAAATGTGTGGGGTTAAAACAAATTATATAACCCTTGAATTCGTGGTTTCAAGTTTTATAGAACGTCACGTTTTTTTAAAAAAAGTTTTTCATTATAAACTTTGCAGATCTTTATCTTTTACACGCGTGCGTAGTTTATTATAGCGCTATCGAATGAGTTGAGTTTATTGATCCCAATTTCGCGAGTTTCCGAATGTAAGCGATTTACATAAGTGGGAGTAAATAAAGTAAAGTTTCCGTGGCTGCGGTTTGCTTCATGTTGGGCATACAATTGAAATCTGTGTGAACTCAAGACAGGGACGAATCTAGGATTTCATTTTGGTGGGGGGGGGGGGGGGGGGGCACTCAGGGATATATATACAATTCACTTGAAAGGTGATACTGTTGTTACATATTACATTTTAGTTAATATGTTTATCATATAACGCTAAAAGGTATAACTAGACATGTTGACTTAATGTAATCATTGCGTTATCGGCTAAACAGCTTGATAAATTTAGACAAATGTAAAAAAATAATTAAATACCAATTTATGATCATTATTATACAAACGCTATAAGCTATATTTTTAGGCATACTTCCAATATGGTGGATATTTTGTTTAATTTTATAAATAAAGATTTCGAAATGATACAATATTGGTAATAAGGAAAACGATAATAGGGACTGCAAAGTTATAATTCGTATGTTAAGAAACACACTTAAATGCTTTATTTTTAGCTAAACATAATTATTGGTCGATTTTTATAATAATGAACTACTTTTACACAAGTAAATTCAATTCAAAATTGAACAAATAACAAAAAAGTATGATTTTTTTTAACACACATAAAAAAATAGAAAAAATACTAATGAAAATGCACGAAAGCACGGAATTAAAAGGGAAAAAATAAGGTTACAAAAACAGTTTAGGCTTCCAACAGTTTAGGCTTGAAGATGACGATTCTATCTATTGTTATGATTTGTCAGTCAGAGACTAATTCACTAAAAAAAAAACGAATTCCCGACAATCTTCCATAAAACCTTCACTATTTTGTAAACTTATTTTCTTTCTTTCTAGTAAAACTTAATTCTTGGAAAATTATAAATCTTTTAAGAGAACGTTTTGAAATAAACTAAACAAAAAATAAGTGTTATATTTTATTTTAAGAAGGAACTCAATCTTCATCACTACTACAACACATTTTGGAGCAAAGTTACACTTCTAAATTATAAAATTCCCAATAAGAGGCAGAAATTGTTTCTAAGTTTTCCATGTTATCCGAAAGAAGTTTAATAATAAAAGTAAGAAGAAAGATAAATAAATAGTCAAAAGTGAGGGCAAATTCAATATTCATTCAATGATTTCAGAACGACAGCCATCGATTTACTGCTGGCCACCACCCACTTGTCCAAGTGTTTGAGCTCATTGGCCGAAGCGGATCGAATGGTCACGCACTGATATTCGTTGTTCTGGCGCCACAACACGATGCATCTGAAAAGTACATAAAATACAATATTAATACTAAATGAAGAATATACTACAATATATAATTTTTTTTAAATAGAACTTTACGATCGAGGAACATGTTTGATCAGGCCTGTAGCTAGGCAGGGGCCAGGGGGGGCAATGCCCGGCCTAGAAATTATTCTGCCCGGCCTAGAAAATATTCTGCCCCCCCCCCCCCCCTCCCCCTCCCCCAGAGCTACCGAAAAATTCGATTTTTGTAAAATTTCACACGGAAAACCTAACTAATTATTTTTCAAAGCTTCCTTAGGATGGGGAAGCCCCCCCCAGCCCTCATCACTCCACTTCTACTCCAAGCATCAGGAACCACGCACTTCTAGGTAATTATGGTTAGAGGCGCTGCGTCGTGTTCCCTCGGCGTTGGGTCGTTTCAACTTCACCGTCCAAATTTCTCTTCTCCCTCTTTCCCCTGGGGTATCACAAAACAGACAACAACTGACCACCCACATGGTACAACCCAGGCCTGTAGCTAGGTAGGGGCCAGGGGGGGCAATGCCCGGCCTACAACTTTATTTGCCCCCCCTAGAACAATTGAAGAATTCAAATTTCTAGAAATTCACACGGAAAACCCTAACTAATTATTTTTTACACTCCTTCGTAAGGGGACAAATGGAGACACTTTTCCTCCCCCCCCCCCCCCCTCTCCCCTTCCCTCATTCTACTCGCCCAGCATCAAGAACCAAGCACTTCCAAGACATCATGCTTGGAGGCGTTTCGTCGCGTCCCATCGTCGTCTGGTCGTTTCAACTTCACCGTCCAGATTTCTCTTCTCCCTTTTTCCCCGGGGTGCTAACAACAGACAACTGACCACCCACAGGGGGTGAAACTTGGGGGTGTTAACTGCGTGGACTGGTTTTCATGACAGTGTGGCATATTGACTAGCGGACTTCTTGTTGTTTCTTGGACAAATTCTTAACATGAAAAAAACTTGTAAAAAGTTTAGTGTGTTCTAGGATTGTTTGCTTTCCCAGGTGAAAATAATCTTAACTTTTTAAATGACACGTTTTTGCAAGAAATGTATTGTCTTGCTAGGTAATTCGACATTATTTAAAGAGAAATGAGTAAGTTACATACTTTTATTAGTATTATTTTTTAGGTCTCCCTTCATTACGTTTAAATACAGTGGCGTCTAATTTAATTCTATTATTCCTTTTACATTTTATACACTGATTAAATAACAATCAAGTTCCAGTTTGTTTTAATAGCGTAAAAGTTACAAAAGGACAAACACGACATAAATTAATTTAATTAATCTTTTTTAAATTACATGGCTGATATTTAAAAATATACTATTTGAGTTTTATTCATTTGTCAATTAATCTGGCAAATGACAACAAATGATAAAGGTTAACGGTAAAAATACTATTTCAAATAATACACAATTTATTATAATAGTGCTTTTTTTAATATCTATGAAACGTATAATAAATTTGGAACATATATAATTAATTGAGGAGTGTTAATATCGAGGACTAAGAGGGAGAATGCGCTTCAGCACCGTAACCCCACGAGAAGTCATTCCTTGAGTATAAATAACTTACCATCCTGTAGAGGAATGTGAGCCACGTCAACCAGTTTCATCATTTATCCACTCTCCTTTTCCTTTGTATTAGAAAAAAGATTCATCCGAAAACAGTGCGGGGGCAACCGCTCCCCCCCCCCTTTTCCCCTCCGAATCGCCGCCACTGGTAATAGGCCAGACCCATTCACTAACAACAGTGTAATTTGTTATTAATTAAATATTTTTAATTACCGAAATATTGTTTCCTAAAGAGAGGTACCGAAACGCCGTTTCGGCGTGTTCTGCCTCAAATCGAGTCCTGCTTATATATTAAGATTACTTTAACTCTTTAAAAAAAAATTATTTACATCAATTTCTTAAAATTTCGTCCTCCTGTTGTGTTTGTGTTTATTTCAATACACAATAATACTTTTTACGTACAATGAAAAAAACAAGAAAATTAAAAAAAAATCATGTACTATAAAGCAAATACATTTAAATTTGGGATGAGGTGTTCATTGTCTCCCCTCCAAGTATATCGGGTAGAAATTGCTGAAAGATAACTACTCTGACCATCTCATTTCCTGTCCGTCTGGTTTCAATTACTAGCGTCGTATTTTTCCTGTTCATCTTTATCTATGATGGTCCTGTATTCGACGGGTTGTTTTGAGTTCAGTTTACAAGCAGATTGTAAAACAAT
This sequence comes from Troglohyphantes excavatus, assembly GCA_963932185.1. Lineage (NCBI taxonomy): Eukaryota > Metazoa > Arthropoda > Arachnida > Araneae > Linyphiidae > Troglohyphantes > Troglohyphantes excavatus. Next base: position 9,171,069 of record OZ010670.1, on the reverse strand, counting down.
CTTAATAAGGTTTGTCCCCTTAGGTCAGTTGGTAGATTCCCTACCCTCAAAGAAAAGACCTCCCATATAACTTCTGCGAAATAATCCCGAGCGTCGGCGTCGACGAAAACGCCGTGGGTAAAATAGGGACGCAGTCAAGGGGGAGGGGGTCCAACCCCTCCAGAAAAAAATCCTCTTTTCAAGCTGTGAGCATTGAAACAGGAAGCTGTCAATTAAGCATCGCAAGGTCACATGTACGAGTACAAACAAATATCGGCCCTTCTCATTATGTACTAGTGTACGTCCATCTTCGTTTGCATAGTTTAGGAAATCTTGTTAAAGGGAAGACATATCTGAAAACGGACTAGTCAGTTGAAGGTCTAAATTGAAGATTTATTGGGCACTATTATATATCTATTGTATATGTATTGGAACAGAAAACAGGTATGAATTATTTTACGTCGAAAAGATTATATAAATAATTGTTTCTTTTTATTCTCATATTAAATATATGTTATAGTGACAATTAGAAAATAATTTTAATTGAATGAAATTTTCCACTTTTCATTTTTAACTTTTCCATCCACTTCAATATATTATCCTGTAAAGAAATATGAGATATAGAACATATGTATAATATGTATGTGTCTTGGAACAAGAAAGAGCAATGTTTCACTGACTTAACTTATTACATAGGTCCTTCGACTTCTAAACCACATATATATATTCTTGTTGTAGTTGAATTTTAGAAGCTTAATTTTTCAACAGCGGACATCTGCTTGTGGACAGCAATAATCAACCTAATACTGGAGATTTTTATTATAAAATTCAATATCTATTTCCTGTCGCTATTATAATTAATATTAAAACGTGTTACACGATAGTTTTTTTTTACTCGTATTATGATATTTTTTTTGGTGCATGTAAAAAAAAATCTAATCTAATAAATAAAAAATAGCTGTTTGGTCCCACGAACCAGCGGGGAAATCAGTTGAGTAGTCCCCGTCGGGAATCGAACCCTCGACTTATTGTTCCGAAGTCAAGCACGCTAATTACCAAGCTACAAAAGCATAGTCTTGCTTGATATTAGAAATATTTTTAAAGACTTTTCTTTATGCAATTTTTTTTAAACGCATTTTTAAACAAACCGTTGATGTTTGTGAAATGAACGTACGATTCGTTGCAATAATTTAAAATTGCTTTCAGAAATTTATGTTTAGCAGCGAAGATCTAATTTAGTTGGTAAATTATTCAAGATGTTGGAATATTATTTATTGATTAATTTTTGCTTGTAAACAATTTCTTCCTACCGCATTCGCTTGTTGCACCCCCCTTCCTTTTTTGACAAAACCAAAACTTACAATGCGAGACTGAAACGAAATATTTCAATAAATTTAAGATGTAAAAACTGGGTTTCAATGTATACGCATTTCCCCCCTCTAAACATTTTCCGGGCCTGATCTCTTGCATTGCATCAATCTGCAGATTTTGTTATCAACAAATGTTTCAATAAAATTTGATTTTATAATAGAACTAACTATTCATACACATTCAACTCTCTCTTATAATATTATAAGTTAATCGTAAGAAATGTCTAGAATACATACGTGGTACTGACAAACCCTAAAAGTTGGCAGATATATGTGTATATAATACAAGATAAAAATGTTTTGCGCTCCCCCCCCCCCCCCCCTTTTTTCCATTGCCCTACCTGGAGTAGTGTCTGCCCCCCCTGGATATATTGTCTGGCTACGGGCCTGGTACAACCAAGAAAACTAGGGGGTCCGGGTGGACTGGTTTTCATGTCAGTGTGGCATATTGATTAGTGTGGACTTCTTGTCGTTTCTTGGACCTGCAAAAAAGTTTAGTGTGCTGTGGGATTGCTTGATTTGCCCGGTGAAAGTAAAGTAATCTTAACTTTTTAAATTACAGTTTTGCAAGAAATATATTGTCTTGCTAGGTAATTCTACATTATTTAAAGAGAAATGAGTAAGTTACACAATCTTATTTGTATTATTTTTAAATCTCCCTTTATTATGTTTAAGTAAAATATTCATGGCGTCTAATTTAATTCTATTATTCTTTCTACATTTTATACACTGATTAAATACCAATCAAGTTACAGTTTGTTTTAATATCGTAAAAGTTACAAATGGACAAAGAACAACACTAAGCCATAAATTCATTTAATTTTATTATTATTTTTTAATTACATGGCCTAATATATAAAAATATAATTAATTAATTTAATATATTTGGAACGTATGGCTTATATGGGTGCCTGCGTTAATATCGGGGATACAATATCGATATATTTCATTGCCCAATAAAACTTTTTGCAAAATCTGAAGTAATAGTAAAAACTTTCTAATTGATTTATATACATTTATAAGTAGATTAAAAAATGCCCACAGTACACGATTAGTGATAGTATGGATGGGCCAAGCGTCCTAGCAAAAACAATCTGCACTTTATTTTTCAAGAAAAATATCTGTAAAAAATTGGGGTTATTTGAAATATTTTGTGCAAAAATCTTCAAAAAATGTACAAAAAAACAACCTTTCATATTCCCATCTAATTTTACAGAATTCTATAAACTTTCTGCAAATTTTTGGGAAAATTTGTAAATTTCATTACTTAAAAAAATTGCGATGGTGAATTGATGGATATTAAATTATTAAAGCCGAATCCTCCAACCCTGTTATTTTAATCGTTTTAAATTTTTCGCTAAGTATTTTTGAGGTGAATCCTTTGATTTTTCATCTGTGTAAATTTCTTGTCTGATTTTTTTTTTTTAAGTTTAAAAAAATAATAATGTTTTTCTCATGTTTTGGACATTTATAAATGTTATTGTAAAAAAATTTCATAATTCAAATTTTATTTCGTAATGTTTTTTTATCCAGATCCTTTTAACACTTTTGTGAGATGTAATGCCCAAAACTGATATCTCCTTATTAAAGTACGGAAAGGTAGTGGGTGGGCATGGTTCCTTTCATGGAGATAATTTAACCCACTCCCATTATTTTATACGGACTGAGTAATACATGTAAACACATTTTAAAAACACTATAATAGCATCAACTAACTAAATATGATCCTAGGTATGAAAAGAAGTAAAAAGATCTGCTGTGTTCGAAGGTTTCTCAATGTCCAATCTATGCAGTTTATCAAAATTATTTTCAATAAGATTAAGTTCGTTAAATAGAACTGGTAATTTTCTTAATTCCATTAAATCCTTATTTACAATACAGAGGCAAAAGCTGTAGTATAAAAAACATTGACTGGGATTGCTCTCCTTTCAAACAGTGTTTATTTTTAGGTACATCTGTCTGTTGAAATTGCCGAAAGTCGAACCCAAACGGCGATACAAAAACGACACAGGAAGAGGGTCATTTTCTTTGTTTGCTAAAGACCTGTTGGCCATAGGCGTGAAACCTGGTCGCGTCCTGTGCGAAAGGAGCAGACAACCACCCCTTGGGTTGGGACCATAGAAATGTTGGGACCCCCGTTCCGATAATGAGGCAATTGATCACTGTCACTCGGAAACCACAACGAGGGAGACGGAAATTTTGTCTGCAATCTGACGCTTTGCAAGTGCTTTTGTAAGGTTGGCATTTCTCAAGCACATCGAAATCAGTGGCTGTCACTTGGAGGTTTAAAATCGACGGACATGAATCTTATTTTGGTTGCGAGGTCTACTGTTCCGCCGCAAAGAGTTTCTATAACGCATAAAATAATGGCCGATTTTTTTAAATTTTTTTTTTCATTTCAGAGAAAACGCACTGAAAAAATGGACATAGAATTAATTCTTAAAAAATTTAACGATAGTGAGAATAGGAGATTGCACTTGTATTAAAAGTATCTTAAGATTTTTAAATCATGTTTTTTTCTTTCTTATTAGCAATTTATCTCTTATTTGATTTCCAAAGCAAATGAAAATTGACAAATATTTATTTTATTGTATAATTTTATAAATACTAAGAGTGTTATACTATAATTATGCCAACTACGATATTTGTAAAGACATATACCAAACTAATTGGTATCTATAGTTGCGAAATAAGTAATGCATTTTTAGGTTCTATCTGATAAAAGAAAAGCAAACATGTATAATACATGAGAATATAGATATAGAACTGAGAGCAAAAACGTTATCTCATTTATTGATGCAATTTTTGAAAAAAGTTAATATTACTTGACTACTATATTTTTACAGAATTAAGTGCAAGTAGATACATAATATTTGCACCACTCCCCCCCCCCCCCCCCCCCTCCCACCGCCATATCTAAAGGAGTGTTTACCGTCCTTGAAAATATTTTCTGGCTACAAGCATGCCTTGTGGGCACTCCTGGATGAAATCCCTTGCAATTTTATCAGTTACCTGTAAAAGTTGATAGGTATATGTGTATAATATAACATGCAAATGGAGCCCCGCAGTTGCTCAATGGATAGGGCGTTCTGCTACTAATCAGAGGATTGGTGGTTCGAATCCGTGCGATGGACTTGACAAAGAAAAGTAAAACAGTAGTGATCTTGCGATCGGAGGGTTGCCAGCTTCGCTACAAAAATACTAAAAAATCTTCCAGAACATCCAACAAATTATACTGGACTGGTGCACGATAAATCTCATCGGGGTCCAATGTCCTGACGCCTATTGAGGTTGCGTTGGGTGCCAGCTCAGGTGCCTCGTCATCTGACCATGGTTCAAAAATACAAGGCACCGTTCCCGGGTCTTTCCTTCGAGATAGAACTGAGCAGCTCTAGTGCGACGTTATTTAACAAACCAACCAACCTTCGAGATATGCCCCGAACCGTCGTCAATAGCCCACTGTGCAGCTCTAGTGCGACGTTTTTTAAACAAACCAAACCAAACTAAGTTGCAAATGTTTCCCCCCCCCCCTCTACTTTTCCATTTGCCCTACCTGGAGTAGTGTCTGCCCCCCCTGAGTATATAGTATATTGTCTGGCTACGGGCCTGTTTTGATATTTACGAAATTTTTATAGATATTTTACATCCCGTTCCTGTTCTTTTTAAAGAGGTATTTTTTAGTGCGTGAGGAACTTTTAGGACTGATGATAATACAAATAAAAAAAAGTTGTGTACTAAGCCAAATATTAGGATCAGTATACCAAACATATTTAGTGTCTTATGACATTTATCAAATGTTTATTAGAAAAAAATCAGGGTTTTTGTGAGGAATTTCAATTTGAAGAAAGTTTTAGTTCATTCACATACTTGGTACTTCAAAAGAACAAAAATTAATTCCTATTAAATTTTGTGCGAGAATAACTTTTTAAAATTAAGAATATGTTGTCCTCTTTTATTTTGGAGAACATCAGACGGAGGAAAAAAGAAAAATGCTAATTATAAAGAAAATGTGAATAATTCCAAATACAAATTTTTAAAAACTAGTTCTAATTAATTATTGCAAGTCAGCAGTTGTTAAAAGTTGGAAAATAATTTTTAATAATGCGTTTTATTTTCTACAATTAACATTAATATCCTTTTCTTGCATATTTTTACACTGTTCCGTTTTCGTAATGTGTGCTATTTTCCACAATTAACATTAATATCCTTTTATTGCATATTATTACACTGTTTCGCTTTCAATATATTACTCCTTTGCACTCAAGAAAGATGCTTGATATTTAAATTCATTTTGTGAGACTGTTAATTTTTTTTTAGTGGTTTATGATATTTTTCAAATGTTTTCTAAAAAAACGTGGAATGTGAGGAATTTCAATCTGAAGAAAGTTTGAGATCGCTTCTAAATGAAAAAAAAATATTTTGATTAAAGTTTATGAGAGATTAACTTTTTAAAATTAAATTTTTGTTGTTCTCTATAATTTTAAAGAAGAACAGAATGAAAAAATAACACGTTATATTTTGGTGATTTATTTTCTACACTCAAGTGCAAAGGATTAATAAAATAAGTTGATACCCAAGTGAGTGTCATACTGTTAAATGGAATTAGATAAAGAACAAACAATCGAAAGAACAGCGTTTTTTATGTTCCAGAACATGCAATTCTCGTTCAATTTGACGAACAGGGACAAAAGAACAGGTCGTTATTTTGGTGACTGAAAGTCATCTCTCGACCGCAAAGGATTAAATGAAGAATAAATTATTATTTTTTATGAGAAATTACGATTGCTATTTTAAAAAATATAATGTTTAATAATTTTAGGATTGGAAATACAAACGGATCACTGATAAGCGTGTTCGTTTTTCTGGAAATGATCTCAAAGTTTCTGGTTTACCATACATCGACACATTGGTCTGCTGGTATTATAAATTATAAGGTGGGATATTAGTTCTGCATTTCATTGCTACAAGGTCTATTTGTATTGTGATAAAACTCGCCAAGCTGTACCCGTGGCTCTCGATAACTCAAAACAGAACAAAATTAATCCTGTCTATTTATATTCTCAGTCGTCTAATTAAAAAGCAAAATTAATTATTTTGAATAGCTTTAGTTTACAGATATGTTTATAGAACAAATTTCTTAAAATAAAATGATGAAACAAATCATTTATTTAAACATTAAGGTCATTTTTATTTTAAATAAAAAAATATTGCAATATAGATATTTACCTGCACCATTGCCCTAGTACAACTTCTGGCAGGGCGCGATCCTACAGAAAAAAAAATTAAATAAAAAACACCATTCCACTAAAATTGATGTAAATATCAGATAATTATCAACATAACAAAAATACATTGTATATTATATTTTGTTAAGCGACATAATTATATAAATATTTGATGACATTAAAAATATTAAAGACTTAAATTTTCCTTAAGCGTTGTAGCAATGAACATAACTGCAAACAACTGAACGTGCACTATATAAAAATTGAAAGCTAAAAGAAATAATAGAAAGAAAATGTGAATGATCGAGGTTTATAATAGGTTTAAAGTTTAGCTTGTTTCGATGATTTGTTTCAAGCACAAAAAAATATCCCGGTGATGCCTCGGGGGATACACATAAATTAATTTACTAAATATAAAATGTCTGTTATTTGTAAAGAAAACAGCAAATTTGTGTTATTATACGACGCTTTTATATAAATCATTATGTTTTTAATTACGTCACCAATTTTAACCCATTTCAAATATCACATAGACTTGAAACTTAGCATGCTTACATAACCCCGATGTCAATATACGATATTTAGTCATAATAAATTGCAATTAATAATATACACTAATTAATGATAAATTCTCTTTTATATAAAAAAAAGTGAAAAACGGCAAGTTTCGAATCAGGGCTATCAATACGATGCATTAATCACGTGATTTTCGGAAATGCGATCGAGCGGGGACAAATGCCTCCTCCCTTTTTTGGAAAATGTAAACAAACAAATTATTTATTTGCCTCCTCACTATTGATATACAATCGCTGTCACTGGTTATAACTAGTATATTGAATAGTTTATTTCGAATGACATTGTTCTTCATTGGTTCTTTGTTATGTTTTTAGCTGTTACGACCTCAATTTAAATTTATTTAATTTTTTACATCTTAACCATCAGAAATATCAAATCTGGAAGTTTGTTTTCACTGCAGCAGAGTTTCAATTTCCAACACATTCCTTTTTTTTTTTTTTTAAATATAAGTTCCTCCGACGCTTTTAAATTTTAAAAATATTTTATAATAAAAATTTTGTATGAACTTTTAAATTATGTGTATAATTTAAAAGTTCGCGATATACACCTTCACATCCCTCATATAGTTAATAAAACACACATTAACTATTCGCGATCCATGGGCTCAAGGTTGGTTGGTCGAAATAACGTCGCACTATAACTGCACAGTGGGCTATTGGCGACGGTTCGGAGTCTATCTTGAAGGAAAGACTCGGGAACACTGCCTCATATTTTTGAACCATTGTCAGATTTCGAGGTAAGCATACCAGCTGGTACTCAATACATCCTCAATAGGTGAATCACGATCAGATTTAACGTGCGCAGTCCCACGATAGATATTTTTTGGTCGCGAAAGGAACGAATTTGACAACCCTCCGATTACCAAATCGCTACACACATCCTAGGGATCGAACCTGCGTCTATCGGATATTTGTCCGAGCCCCTAACTATTCGGTCAAAACAGGCCCCCTAAATAGGCTCAAGACCTATTCGCGAGTCTCAATGCACAGTGTGACAAACCTCCATCTATATTCAGGAAAAAATGTCATAAAAATCTTTTCATTTCTGCATTGTATTTCATTTCAGCTTTTGCTGTGTAAGAAGAAATAGGTCTTACAATTTCATAAAAGCTACACATCAAGTTGTTTTTCAAATTCTGGCTCTTCAGTTGAAGCATCTTTTTGCATTTGGGAAACTTCACATCCACTACTTTATCTAAAATACCTATTTATAAAAATAAATAAAAAAATAGTTAGAAAAGTAATTCTTGGCTTCAAAATATATTTTTCTGGTGATATACCTTTTTGAGGATTAAATTTGAGATTATCGATAAATTTTAGCTTTTTCGTAATCGGCAGTCGAAAGAGTTTTTTGTACTATATAAGAGTTATAGTTCCTTAAGTGATTTAATTTTAATTTTAAAATGCTTAATAAGACCTTTATAAGTGAGAGTCTACACTGTGATACATGTGATGTTATACCTTTGCTATACCAAAAATTCTTTGCAGAAATTTGGCGCTCTTCTAAACACGGTGCCTCAGGAGAGGCTTGGATGCTTAGTCGTCCCTGAAAGTACAGATACTAATGATAATAAGAATACCTACCCTACAGTTCCGATTTCGAAACTTATTTTGGGGCAGGGGAATAAATTAGAAGGGTTTTTCTACCTACTTATCGCGTTTTGTGAGACTTACTAATATTACTTTATCTTTAAAATTGAGTTTAATTGAAGAGTTCATTAGTGCCGACACTGAAAAACAAACACAATTTTTACACAATGAATAGCTTCGTTTTCGAATATTATTTTCCAAATCTCTTTATCTAGTAAGACTAACCTTATCGATATTCTTGTAAACTCACGATCAATGCAGATATTTAAAAGGAGATTTTAAATGTGAGTAAGACATCATATATGAATTGGGTTTTCTTGTAAACTAATGATAATAAGAGTCAATGTGCACCTAGCATTAGTCAAATGTATCCACCTGCTGTGGATATTAATAACAGGTGTCCTGCAGAGAGGATTATACGACGGTTTTTCCTTCCATTAATCTTTTCGCACGAACTTTGAGCAGCTGGTGACTGAATGAAAGTCTTAGCATGTAAATACAACTATTTGGCTCGCAGCGCAAAATGGTAAAACAACCGGATATAAATCAAATAGAATTCTTAACTGGTTCTGGAAAATTAATCTAAAAATATTTATGAATAATTTTGTGAGAGGAAATGTTTACCTTAACTAGCTGCTTCGTCATTTTAAGTATTCATCAAATCTAATAGATTCATCAAATCTAATAGAAAGATCCTCAAATCTAATATATTTTTTTATAATTGCGTAATATGACACCGCAATAAAGAACGGGCACGCAAAGTCAATTATGCGTGGAAATGGGGTATCAAATAAAATATTTGTATAAATGTTAACTAAAAAAGTGTCCAAAGCAATGGGTAAGTTGCGGAATGTAACAATAAGATCCCATTACACTTTGTGTGAGGAGGAAAGTTGATAATTTTAATACTCTTCAATTTTCATCCTACTTGTCAAGTTTAAGGAAAATTATAAAAAACACATCTATTTGCAATATATATAAAATCAGTTATTGTAAAAAATAATTTTAAGATTTTCTTATTGCTAATTTTTTCTAATTTAATAGTATTTATAGTATTGATTTCGTGAGCAAGAAACAGCTGGTGTGTTGATAGGATTCATGAAATAGAGACCGCCTATGCAGAAATTGGTTTTCTATTTAACTTAGATATTTTTCTAAGTAAGTTTAACAAATAGTAATAGCATAAGTATTTTTTTAAAAATTGTTTTAAAAGAACAAACGTTACAAAAAGTGACCACAAACGTTATGCTATTGGTAAAAAAAAAACGGGATCAAATGCTCATTAGTTTTAAAGCGGTTTGGCTACCACGTTATGACCCATTCTTTTTTTGACTAGATTTGATCGGGCTTAACGTTGCAATAGAAACTGTTGCTTTTCAGCACAGACTGAATCTGCACACGGCAATTGACGACGTTTAAAGAAATATTCCATAGGAAAAACTCGAAAGAATTGAAAGAGTACGGAAAAAGCGCACACTTTTGAAATCTCGATTTTTTTTAATTCTACAACTATTAAGCAATAACTACTGTATTTAGGAAATAATTATACGTCTATTTTCTGAACATATATGTTAAATATATCAACGCAAAATTGGTTCTACAAACAATTACAGTCCATATTTGAAAAAGTATTAGATTGAATAATTTTTATCGTTATTAACGTTTTAAGTATAAATATCAGTTATTAGTATTTAATATAACGCAAATTCAATAATCTTTTCTTTTTAAGGGTATAGTGGACTTTCAAAATAGCAAACATCCAACAAAATTATGATTATTTTATTTTTTGCTATAAATAAAACTGCTGTTTATATTTGTTTATGAGCACAACTATACAAATGTCCAATCTAATGTGTATATAACCCATATTTTTTGCTAAAAAAGCTTTAATTTATACAAATAGTGATAATGCAAAAGTGATCTTTCGCAAAAATGCATTTTTCTCATCTTGTTAAATTTGAATGCCGGTAATATTTCAAAATGATCCATGCACATTAGTTTTTGGTTAGTATCTTAAAACTTTTTTAAAAAGTTCTACATACTTATAGAAAATTATTTTTCCCTGTTTCTTATATGAAAGTTTAATAATATTTTTTATATTATAAATATTGTTTGGAAATATATCTATATTTTTCTACATTTGTTTAATGAAAATCTAAATAAGATTAATTTTTTTATATAAATAATTTTTAAATTGTTTTACACATTCCAAAATTTAGTTAGGTATCTAATACGGTGCCAAAACTGCTACAAAAATATACACATGATTTTTTTTTTTTAATTATTATATTTTTTTAATTAAATGAAAAAGTTTTTATTATTTTCTAACCAAAATTTTTTCGTCATAATGAATGAGCATTATAAATACAAAAATAAATACATGGTAAAAATGTCTGAGTGAAAACTAAAAATAAGCTTTTGATGGTCCACTGTACCCTCAATGCTGTTTAAGTCTATACAAACTAATTAACAATAATTATTAGTTTAGGTCTAATTACATCATATAGAAAATGTTAATGGCACAGCCTCCGCATTGACGTGGGCAGCTCATTTTCTCACCAATCAACTTATGCAACGCAAAAGTGATTTTACCTTCTCCGTCCAAAACGACAAGAAACTGCGCGTGGGCAGCACAAGATTTTCCGAAGAAGCTGCAGCGTGGGAAGAGAAACCTCTCAAAATGTCAAATAACAGGTAATTTTGAACTCAAACCAGCACGTCAAAGAGAGCAAATAGAACTCCTTCTTATCAACATCGTGACGGACTTGGAGAGTTGTAAAGGCCAAGATTAAAGTACCGAAAAGTGGTTGTAAATGGTTTTAGATATAGATAGGACAGAGTGTACCCGATCACTTACCAGATATTGATGCTTTTTTTAATAGGTACCCTAAACCGCAGACAGGCTTCAGATTTGATTCGGCAAACACTGTGGTTTGGAGATAAGGAGTTGTTTGCTAAGAAAAAAAAATCTACGCGATGTTTTCTCTTCGGATGAGGTTTATGTACTTGGCTCTTTGTTTGTCCTTTCAAACGTAATTATTCAGCTGATGTTTTTTAATGAAACATTTAACCTTTTACGGAAGTAGTTTCGTAAAATATGTTCTTTGTTACTAGAGTACAACAAATATTTGCTCTTACTAAACGGACATCAGATCAAATTTTATACTGACTGACTGCTAACTAGATTCTGGTTTTGGGGTGACGGAACTTTGAAGGGCGGTAACGTCATACAAGACAGTATATAGATTGGTTAATGTTTTAATTGCAACCATTGTGCACTTTTTCTTTGCAAAAAGATTCTAAAAATTCATAAATTTCTTTCATTTGTAAAATAAAATGTTACACTTACCGTACAGTTCAAATATCATTTGTCCAGAGTTGAGAGCTTTGCGCCATGTCTGCAATTTTTCCACCGTCACGGTAAATATTTTTGGAAAAGTGGAGTTCTTGTTATCCACTTTCGGTTTCATTTTTAATTGTGAATCGGATGGATTCCATTTGGGATAAATCTTTGGACCATTTTCCTAAAATAATTAAATATGTATATATAACAATGCTTTCACAATTTTTTAAAAAATACACCTATGCCAACATTTGTCGTTAAGTTTCACAAATTGGTGAGAATATAAGAAGCAGAAAAAAAAACGAAAACGATTTTAAAAGGTTCATTTGCCAAATTCCAGATTTTCATATTTTTTCTTTTGTACGGTAAACCCAATCAATATGCGAGGCGGGACGGTTCCCCAGCACTTTTTCCGGATTTTGCCTCCGCACTTTTTTAATATTGAACTTTTTAAAATAAAAAATGATAAGATTAAAATTTTTTACTGCATTGCCAAACTAAATTTTTTTTAAAAAAATTCGAAACCCTATCCCCTACAGACGATGGACGCAAACCCATTCCCCCTCTGACACTTGTACCACGTGGGGGAGGAGTCCACAACAACAGTTTTCGATTCCGCCTACATAATTCTTCGTACCATCATTTAAAGAAAGGTAGGCCGTATCGACCAAGCCAATTATTAATCCATTCTGCCCGCTGACCTTTGTACCCCGTAAAAGGAACGTCGCCGTTAAATGCAGACGATTTCGTTCTCATTACTCCCTGGGGAATGGTGCTATGAGCAATAAATGACTTACCGTCGTACAGGAAAGTGAGTCGCGTCGATCAGGTCGTTTGTTAACCCATTTTTTCCTCTGTTCTTTACACCGCATTAAGGGAAATGTCACCCTTGGTGACAGACAGTATACGCTTCCACCTCAATAATTCTACAGAAAACCAGCCTTTGTGGATAAATGACATAACATTGAGTAGAGAAAGGTAGGCTGCGTCAACCAGATTGACCATTTATACACACTCACTCTGACCTTCCTACCACGCGGGGTCAAAGTATTCATGAACCAATTATTACAGTACAAAGTAACATGTAACACCCGATAGCTTACTTTTTCCATGTATGATATAAGTAACAACTCTGTCAAATTTCATCTTCCTGGATATACAGATAATTAGAGAATTAGCGATGACTCAGTGGCAGTGGCGGATTTAATAGGCGGCAAATGGACAGTTGCCGCCTGGGCCCCTTGCCTTGAGTCCATTCGGGGCCCCCCCCCTTGACTTCAAAAATTAAAAAAAGGATAAAACAAAAATAATTCTTCAATGTTTCAGCATATTTTATTAAACAGATCACTGTACTTTTCTGTATGGCTTCCCTTACGCTTCTCATATGAGTAGTTAGGGGCCCTTCTTCGACTGGCCGGGGCCCACACCTTTTTACATGGTCCAATTACCAAAAAGTCTCGACTTTTCCTACACTTCACATTTCAGAGAAGCCCTCAAATCCACTACTAGCAAACTTGGGGCCATGCGCATAGCCCCTTAGCAGACGGCCATGGTCCATTGGCATAAAAAAATTATTTGGTTTTGGTCGGACTAAAAATAATTTAAGATCCCCCCCCCCCCCCCCCTGCCAGGCATGTTCGAAGCGCCATGGCGCTTCGAGTATATGGGACTGTCGCGCCAGTCCCATATAAATTTATCGTCTCGTGTCTAGGATTTTTTTTTTTTCGTTTTGTGATTGGTTAATTGAATCTTTCCGTATTGTGTAATGTTGATGTAGTGTGTTTCATTTCTGTTTTTCTATAAAGAAATATATTTTTTAGTTTTTACCGGTTCCTAATAGAAACTTCCAGAACTTTCAATGGGTTCTTTTATTTAAATCTTCCCTCGGTTAAAATAAATCATTCAGACTCCGATACCAGGCACGTAGGTAAGGGGGTGGTTCAGGGGGTTCAAACCCCTCCCATTGAAAGTCAAGAAAAACAAATTAAAAATCGAATTACTGTAAAAATCATAAAAATACTTTCAAAAACTAGAAAAATTTCAATCTAGTATAATACTTCTTGTTGAGTTGCATGAGGAAATATCTGGTATATGATTTGAGGGCATTTTTATCTCAAACTAAGCGTAACATGACGTCATATAGCATTTGAATTTCGGTGACAAAGGGAAAAGATCGCGAAACGGTGCCGTATAAATAAGTTGTAACTTAAGTAATATATTATTCTAAATAAGGAATCCTAAAATTTAAATTTGTGCTCTAAATTTATTTCATAATTAGGGTGTGATATTTACTAATTTTAAAAATATTTAATGACTGATATTGGTAACGATTTCAAAAAAACAAATGATTACTTTTGCTGTTTCGATATTTATATGCCAACGTATTTCTGTTTACTAGAATAAAAATTCATAAGTTTAAAAAAATGGGGGGGGGGGGGATATTTTGTTACTTTGGAGGGGGGGGGGGTATAAGCTACCTAAAGAAATCCGTTGCTCAGTTACTGAACCACCCCCATGAAAAACCTTTACCTACGTGCCTGTCCGATACTATTGCTACGAAAAATCTTATGCGCGGAGAAAGCATCTTTCAGTACCCATTCTCTTTACCTAATTTTATGTGATATGTGTTTCCTTTTAACATTAACTTTGGAGAACTCTCTCTTTGAATACTTTTAAGTTTATTGAATTTATTTATAATAATTTAAATTCCAGTTTTCCTGCATTAATTAATTTGGAATTAAAATGGTTATTAATTAAAAAATTTTAGAATTTAATTACTGCTTGATAAATATAGTCATATTGGTATGTAGGTACTTTTTGTTTTTGAGTATTATTTTATTTATGTTAAGATTAGCAATGGCTATTGGGTTGGCACAACTGTCGAGTCCCTTTGACTCTCACTATTTGCAGATTACGTTACCATTTTCAGAACATAGCTGTATTTGTTAACCCCCCTCCCAAGTCCCGACGTCTATTGAAGGCGTTGGGTGCCAGCTCAGGAGTTGTCCTCGTCATCTGACCATGGTTCAAAAATACGAGGCATCATTCCCGGGTCATTCCTTCGAGATAGGCCCCGAACCGTCGCCAATAGCCCACTGTGCAGCTCTAGTGCGACGTTATTTAACCAACCAACTAATCCCCCTCTAATGACTTCCACAATAAAAATTTTATCGTCGTTACGACAAAATACTTCATATTTAATTTAATATTTATATTAAGATAAATTTGGTTATTCAATCTTTTAGAACTTGAATTAAAATAACTTTTACAATTTAAATCGAAATTAAAGAAGTTAATATTTTTTGTTCATAAGTAAAGATACGATAGCACAATACCATGCAATGTCGAGTCTTTGACTCTCACTCCGGCTAGTCTCGCCCCCCCTCCCTACCCCTAAAAATCCATGAATTTGGAAAATGTATGTCTCAAGAAAATTACTATTATTAGCAAATGAAAGCTAAGAGAGATTAGAAATTGCCCACATTGCAAGAGATCAAACTTAAATTAAACCTTAGGACACAGCACTGGAACATGCGTACAACAAATCAATACTTTCGAGAAAACTGATCAATATTTACCTATAAAAAAAGTTGATAAGTTGGAACATTAAAATTTTTTAGCACTGTTGAGTTCGGAATTTCCAATCGTTAAGTTTGGTTTGGTTAAATAACATCGCACTACAGCTGCACATTGTTCGTTAAACCTTAGAACGGACACTGCACTGGAACAAGCGTGCAACAAATGCTATGTGCCACAACGTTGGTTCTGGTCTATCTCGAAGGAAAGACCAGGGAATAATGCCTCGTATTTTTTAATCATGGTTAGATAACGAGAATAACACCCGAGCTGGTATCCATGCCCGACGCCGTTAATTTGGGAATTTTAATTTTGAATCGTTAAGTTGGGAAATTTCTTGTCTCAATAAACTTGTCATACTTTTTATTATCCATTTCTCTTGGGAAAATATATTTTCAAACTAAAGGACAAAGCTCAACCTTTTGGGTCTGACTTAAGTATTTTATTTTAAGATATATATTCGTTCCTTTTATTTCAAAATTTTGTTTATTTATTGTCGATTAATTTTCAGTTATATTATCGTTTTATTATTAAGGAATACCGCCGTTCTACTATGGTTAATTATACTCGAAACAAAGTATTCTAAACATCGAAAGATTATTTGCCCATAAAATTAATTTGAAATTGACAATAGAAATTTTGCTAAACAAAAAGCAAATCATCAATATTAATTTACAATTATTTAACAAATTTTGCGTATCCATCTTACAAATATCTTCATAGAGGGAGATTTTATTTATTGCTTACCGTTATTTTTCCTCCTTTTATGCACCCCGCCCGTTTCACGTCACAATAATTTTTTGCAGGTTTTTATTTATTAAACCGTCATTAAAACTTCCATTCTAGGTATTTTACCAAATATACCATTAAAAAGATATTGATTTTTATAAAAAGTTACTTATATCAAAGTTCTTGAAAGAAGTTTCAAAAAAATTCTACAGTTTTTCAACATTGCATAGACACCGAGACCTCCGCCCCCATGTCGCGGCGCCACAGTCCCCACATGATAGACTCCATTCTCCAAGAGTACCTGAAGTAATTGAAAACTGGGCCCCTCGAAAGTTTTGCCGCCTGTGCCTTTTCTCTTAAATCCGCCACTGCTCAGTGGATAAGTTGCGATGATTTTTACTTCTGGCAGTTAGAGTTCGAATTTTTGAAAATTATTTCTTAGTGTGTAATTTTTGCTTAAAGTGTACATCCACGCCAAATTTAATTTTCATAGTTTTTGTAGTACGGAATATCCCGTTATCCAATCATATTTTCACCATTTTGACATATATTTTATCATTTTTTGACACTAATTTCGTCATTTTAATGTTGTTTTTACATATATGTTCATATTTTAGTTCATTTGGCGATATTTTAACCTTTTGGGGAAATTATTTATTCATTTGGGGAATTTCTTATTCATTTGGCGATGTATTTAGGAATTTGGCGATAATTTTATTCAGTTGGCGAATACTATCATATAAAGAAAGGTAGGCCGCATCGACCAAGCCAATTTTTAATCCATATATATATATATATATATATAAATGTTTTATTTCTCAACCACACCCGTCATTGACTTGGGAATATTTCCCTAATAATAGTTTACTTTAACAAAATTAAAAATATAAAAATGAACTTGGTGAGTTTTTCCACCAAGCTGACAATGTATAAGGGCACACCATAACTTCGACATCAAATTTTAGACACGAGAAATAGTGTTGGAAATTAAAAGGAAGCTGTGCGCACCAGATTTTTATCTTCTGAATGAAAACATTGTGGCATGTATAATCAGTGGCGGCGATTCGGGGGGGCAAGGGGGGGCGGTTGCCCCCGCACTTTTTTGGGATGTTGCCCCCGCACTTTTTTAATATTGCACTATTTAAAACTAAGTTACCAAGTCAATTGTTTTACTATATTTCCGAACAAAGGAAACATTTTGAACCCCAACTTTCTCTCACTACCACAGGCACGTATAAGTAGGGGGGGGGGGGGTCAAACTCCTCCCATTGCAGGTAAAATAAAAAAAAATTAAAAACCGAATCATAAAAATAGAGATTTTTTTTTTTGGGGGGGGAAGGGGAGGGTATTCTGTCTTGATACGAGCATGGGTTATTGGGACAAAAACCTGATGACGTCATGTTAGGTTTAATTTGAAATAAAAATAAAGATAACAAAGGGAAAAGATCGTCAGACGGGGTCGTATAAACAAGATGCTCCAAAACGTGCTATGGAAACCATATTGTGGTATGGCTGTTCGAGCAAAAACCACATAATTTTGTTAACCTTAAAATACTTCATTATAAGTTGCCAGTTTATTCTAAAGCAAAACCATCTCCCATGTTTTCAATAATAGTTTTAAATTTATTGGCCCGCGAAAACACCCAGCACCTGCTCTTTGATTATTATCTCTATAACTTTGTAATTTTTTTTTTTTACTTTTTGTAATTTCCTCTTTGACTTAAATCCAGGACCATAGAATCAACCCAGACCAGTCGGCTAATATATTCTTTTTTTATTTAGTTCTAAATATAGTTCAAGATCAGACACCCTTTTTTTTTATCAAGCGACTGTATGAAACTTCTTACATTAAAATGTAGTATTGCGCAATCTATAGGCGCCGAACGTTTGAGCATTTGACGTTATAAGGGTAATAATTCTTGTTTTATTACTGTTTGTGCATGTGATTTGCGGTTTTCGCTCCCCCCCCCCCCCCCCCCTCCGCTTTCCAACTAATCTGGAATCCTTAAAAGTTGTGGGAATTTTTCGTCATCCGTCATTTAAAAATCCCTGAATTATGAAAATGTAAGCCCAAAGAAATAGCAAAAGAAAGCGAGGGAAGGATAGATCACCCAAATTGCCTTAAACTTAAAATAGACCTCTGAACGGACCTCTCTTTGGACGTCGCCGCAGTACAGCATATTGGACTATTGGCGACGGTTCGGGGCCCATCTTGAAGGAAAGACCCGTGAACAATGCCTCATATATTTGAACCATGGTCAGATAGCGAGGACAACCCCTGGCGCCGTTAAGTTGGTAAATTTCTTGTTTCTTTTAGATCTTTGAATTAAAATTACCTTTATAATTTAAATTTAATTAATGGAAGTTAATATTTATTGGTAATAAGTAAATAATTTCTTTTGAATTAAATTATGTATATTTTACGTTTAATTTAAAATCAGCAGTGTCGATTGTGTTGCACAATACCATGCAAGTCAAGTCTTTTGACTAGCTCATGTAGCCTTTATATTATTCTTTACATTTTTGATCAACTAAAACGCTTATTACATCTTTAAATTACCATAACTATAAATTATCTAACTAATCGTTCCCACGCATATATTATAAGGATTCTCAAACTTTAAATTTGTTCTCTAAATTTATTTCGGAATTAGGGGTGATTTACTAATTTTAAGAATACATAGTTATTGACAACTATTAAAAGTAGTTAATGACATTGACAACTGTTGCTTCCTCGATATTCAAATGCCAACGTATTTCTTTTTACTAATGAAAATTAATAATTTTTTTTTGAGAAAAAAATGTGTTATAGATTTGGTGGCGGGTTGGGTGAGGATTTTGTGGGATTAAGAATTCCACTGAACCCCTATAAAATATATACCTACGTGCCTGCACAATTTTACAGTTTGAAACTGTAATTATTTTTCTCAGGGTTCCGAAAGCCGCACCACAAATGCAGAATTGCAAATACTGCAGGAAATTTTCTGGGAATTGGAAGGGTGAGAAGATAAAATTTTCCTCATTTCTTTTTCAACACTGACACAAATGGAAAGGATACCTATCCCTTTGGAGGTCGGTCAACAAGTATATTAATTAGATTTTTTGCAACAGTCCATATCCTTCCATAAAAAAATGGGGGGGGGGGGAGGAGGAAATAATCGTAAAAGGGTTAGTTAATAATCGATCTGGGCGTCTCGTACCTATTTTAAGATAGTATCCTTTAAATAATTCAAAACAAAGAGTAAATATAAATATGCAATATTCATTGTTTTGGTGGTCAATATTTTTATTACCCCCCCCCCCCCCGCGCTCCACAGACACTTGTTTCATCTTGATCTTGCCCCCCCACTTTTACCACCCAATCGCCGCCACTGTGTATAATATCCCTGAATCACGAGAAACCCTGTTCCCAATGCACCTAAATAACAAGAGCCGTTCAAATAACACAAGCCCCACGATTAGAAGATCATAAAAAAGCTCGCTCAATGTTTAATTCATATATAATCACTTGCAGGGGGAATCGAACCGGGCGCAGTGGGAGGAGGCGTGATACGCGCAATTACGAATCTCCGAAGTGATGTTTGCACAATTTCGGCAAGTGCGTCTTGTCACGAAGTCGTGGGATAGGAAATTCCCGGAACAAGCTTTGCATGGATAGGGCATTGTTTGTCCTCCATTGTGAAACAAGCTCGGAGAAGTTTCGACTCTTTGGGTTTGTTCAGGAGGCCCTCCGGAGAAGGATTCTTCGTCAACAGGGCAGGTGGTGGTGGACGGGGAGTAGGGCAGGGTCATGGTCTGACTTTGAAATTCCTAGCTTGCGAAAGTCAAGGAGTTCACGATGAATCTTTTAAACCACACGGTTTTATTAATCCTTCGGACTCGAGTGGTGAGTCTCAGTCACCAAAATAATGACCGGGGGGGGGGGGGGGGTTGGCTTAAGGATACCAAGAAACACAATCGGCCGTTTCGGGAGCCAGCCTAAGGAGGGCGACAAATTTAATTTTTTTAAAGGAGAGGGGGGGGGGGATGCTGCAGTTTACTAGAGAAAATATGTGCAAATATTAAAGTACCTTCAAACTTTCCACCACACTTTTTTCCTTTTTCTCAAGCTTGAAACCCAGGCCTTTAGGGTTATTTGCGCAAAGGACGGCTTGACGCTTGGTAGCGCATTTCGGGGACTCGCTGACAAATTTCGCATAATCCTGGTTTTCCTTGTTTATAAGCATTCGAGGATGCATGACTTTCTTCTGTGGTAGATATTCCCTTTCGGGATGTGGAAAAGTATTTCTGAAATTAAAAATTAAAAGTGTACGATAAAAATTACCTATTGCTTAGATGGGGAGCAGGAGAAAGAAAAGTAATACTACAATTTTGACAAAAATAAATTTTAAAAAAGAAAAAATAATTTTACAAAAACGTTGGTTCGAGGATGCATGATAAATTCTTTTAAAATCTTGAAAGAAAGAAAAAAGAGCATTGTACAGGACAGGGGTGACATGGATTGGAGCCCAGAGTTGCTAAAAAATTGCTAAAAAAGCAAACAATAATTTATAGTATTTTGAACAAGTAAAAAAAATGAAAATATTTAATATTTATTTTATCTCTATTACATTACCACTCTTTAAAATCGCATCAAACATTGATGTCCAATAATAATTGGCCTAAAATTAATCCTATATTTACATATTTTTCTCTTGTTCAAAAAAAACTTTAAAGTTTTTTGGTGCTTTTTTTAAGTCAGCTTTTGACGTGAAATGTCTATAAAATCAGGATAGACTATGTTCGCTTTTAAGGGTATTCTTTCCGACACTATAACTCGGTGGCAAATAGCACGAGTTACGAAGTTTGGTTTCCGTTCGATAAGAATTTAGGCGCCCGATTCTTTTAAAATCTTGAAAGAAAAAAAAAAAAGCATTGTACAGGATAGGGGTGACATGGATTGGAGCCCAGAGTTGCTAAAAAATTGCTAAAAAAGCAAACAATAATTTATAGTATTTTGAACAAGTAAAAAAAATGAAAATATTTAATATTTATTTTATCTCTATTACATTACCACTCATTAAAATCGCATCAAACATTGATGTCCAATAATAATTGGCCTAAAATTAATCCTATATTTACATATTTTTCTCTTGTTCAAAAAAACTTTAAAGTTTTTTGGTGCTTTTTTTAAGTCAGCTTTTGACGTGAAATGTCTATAAAATCAGGATAGACTATGTTCGCTTTTAAGGGTATTCTTTCCGACACTATAACTCGGTGGCAAATAACACGAGTTACGGAAGTTTGGTTTCCGTTCGATAAGAATTTAGGCGCCCGATTCTTTTAAAATCTTGAAAGAAAGAAAAAAAAGCATTGTACAGGATAGGGGTGACATGGATTCATAGGCGTAAACTTGTATTGGGCCCATGGGCTCGGCCCCCCCCCCCCCCCCAATGTTTTGAAAACCGGCTAAGCCCCCCCAATAATTCAAAAGTTCCAATTTATATTTTGCAAAAAAAAATTTTAAAAATAATAATCCCTTTCTTTTTTTTATTATTCAACATGTACCAGTAACCTTTCCTAGCAACTGTAGAACTCTTGTAATTCTATTTTCAACAGAAGCATATGGGGCCAGTCCAGTCAGGCTCGAATGGGAGCAGTGTCTGCATGAAGAATAGTCGGTGATTAGGGGAAGGAGTAGAGAATTACGTCTAGGGGGGGAACACTGGTCATTTCTTCTTTTTTTTACATAGGCGTAGGAAGTAGGGGGGCTGGGGGTGCTCGAGCCCCAACCCCCAGGAATTATTTTGAAGGGGCTCAGCCCCCCCCCCCCCCTCCCCTAATATACTATACTTTAAAAAAATTACTTAAAAAACCAATTTTAGAAATAGAGAATTCCTACAAGGAGGATAGGCATTCGAAAGGAAGCACGCCTTATTTATTCTAAACGTGTTTTAAAATGGGGGGGGGGGGGGGGGGATTTGCTTTGAAAGGTACAGGAGGTGAATGAGTTCCTTTCTCAACTGTTTCCAATTGAAGACGACTTGTACATATCATTAGTCATATGTCACTCTTTTGTGAGAAACACCAGAAACTTACCTGTTTGCCGTCAACAGCTGTACTTTGTTTGCAAACTGTCTACCGCCATGGTTACTCGACCAGCCATCTCGGTAGCACGCTGATCTTCAAGGCATGTGAATAACCACCAAAGCTGGGAATTGTATAGTTCGTCCCCATTTGTTTGTAATTTACTGGCTCTCACCCTTATTGTCGATTTTAGCTGATTGATGATCCCCCCATTGTGAATGACCCATATGGTCCTGATGTATGCTTGTGTAGGCAGTTTTCTATATAGGCTTTTCCAAAACTTGCCCCTAGGGGCCGAAGTCATGGAAGGGCTACAGCAACAAAAAAGAAATCCCTGGTGAGATCTTACAACCGCATTCCAGTTTTTTTTAGTGTAAAGAGAGCAAGCAATCTTAGGAACATTTGTTTTTACAAACGAATGGTAGTAGATTTCTTCTGTCAGCATATTCCTCTGTTTTGTCAGTTAAGTATTTTTTTCTGTATTCTAAAAGTCAATTAAGAGTAATACTATCTTTTCTAACGATAAATGTTTTGTAATTATGCTTATCAATTGGCAGTAACTCTAATTATAAAGATGTTTAGTTTTGTTATACACTATTAAGTTAATAACACTACTTATGTTTAAAAACAAGTTGAAATTCATTTTAATATTGAATTACATATAATAAATGAAATGTCATTGTAAAATTAGTATAAGGAAAATGTGTTTTTACATAAAGTCTATAATTATTTTATTGCATCCTTAGAATACTAGTTATGGTTAATTTCATTTCAGTAATATTTAAAATAACAAATTTATATATTTTCACAATAATATATATATATATATATATATATATATATATATATATATATATATATATATATATATATATATATATATATATATATATATATATATATATATATATATATATATATATATATATATTGTACTCAGTACTCTTGCTCACGTACATTTTTTTATATATATTACGTCCTATTTTAAATGTCAGAATAGCATAAATATAATACTTTAATTCAAAAACTACCTATAAATTTATCAATTTAAGCAGCTAAAATAAACATAATTTCAAGTATTTATATAAATGTCTACAACGCTAAGGCTTTAAAGTGTAATTTTACGAATAATGTAAAAATACATTTTTAAATAAAAAAATATTATTTATGGACATTTCATAAATTATAATCGTATTTTCCATAATTTATTCCCTTTGCATTAGGGCTGCTCTTCAGATCGGCTATAACTTTTTCTATTGTACTCGTTGTACTGCAGCGTAAATCTCAAAATCTTCATTTGGATGCTTGTTAAAATTATTGGTTTGCTTAAATGCTTTTTTCTAACTGAATATGAAAAAAAAATGAAGTTTTTATTTCACAATGCAAATTACAGCAAGTTTATTAACAGGTAACTTTATGTTTCATAAGTTATTCTTAAATAATTAAGCATTTTGTGTTAATTGAAATGTTATACCCTTTTTTAAAACTGTCAATTATTTACATAGGAAATTGTAAAGTTTTTAACTATATATATTCCTGTGTCAAATATTACATTAAATTCATGTAACATTTAAAAATTAGACATTTTAAGCAAGTCCTGAAACGTCTTTAACCTGAACTTATAAATTTGGCTACTAATCTAATTGAATATTAGAACTAGAAAAGCATGACAAAGGGAAAATTACATTTCCATAAGTTTTCGGATTTCAGTTATATTTTATGGGAATTTTATTTTTTTTCTCCCTTCCTTAATTTTGTGGTTTTTGTTGGCTGATATTTGATTTAGCACGACATTTGCTGCTATCGTCCGATACAATTATCAGTACACCAACGATTTTTTTTAATTACTATATTTTTTTAAAAAAAATTATGAGTATATCAAATTAAGAAGGAAACATTAAATTTTTTATGATGACAATGGTTAATAATAGTGGCTATATCAGGATTTGTAATTATGGTTTATGGCGGTATCAGGAGGGGCTCACTTATACAAATTAACTAATATTTGTTTACCGTTTCTTATTATTTTAAAATTGGATATAAAATAACTTAATAGAGTGGTTTTTTTAATTCAATGAGTTATGAAACTTTTTTAAAGCTTTAATTAATTAGTCCAGATCTCAACCACAAAAATACTACTTCTTACTACTGATAATTTTTTCCATTTAAATTTTTAAAAACGCATTCAACCATTTCAGTATTTTTTTTTAAAAATAAGCATTATTAATGTTATATATGTAAATTTAAGATAATGTCTAGGTCTGCTGAACAGTAATTGTTTTATCGAAAGTTTGTTCGAACAGGAAGTTTTCGAACAGACTGACAGGTCTATTTTTACAAAAGAAAAATTATATAAGCAATTAAGCTGATTTTCTTGCAAAATTTATGTAACCGTTTTTATCTGACGTTACTTTATAATAAAATCTGTGTTATAGTTTATAAATGGCATCATTTTATTTTAAATTCATTTTATTTATTTTTTTCATTTTATTTATTTGTTGTGAAATCTATGTTATGGTTTTTATTTGGAGTTAAAGTCAGGCCTAAATGGAGCGGCTTTAGCCCCTACGTAAATCCGCCCTTGATTGATAAAAGAGGTTTCCTTGACCTTTGAAAGCGCAGTGTCTGGTTGTCGTAGTCGCTGTAGAAGGGAGTGTTTCAACATTATATTTAAAAATCCTTAATGCTGTCTTCTGAAAACATTTCCCTATCATAAATAACGTTTGCTTCTCCTCTTTAGTAGCGACAAAATACCCCCAACCTAAGACAATCCACCACACTTTCGTATTAAAAAGTACACATTTAAACAGAAAGTTTTAAAGTAATCTGTCAAATGTCTACAGCCCAACATCACCCCTTTGTAAATTGCTTTATCTTACATTTACCCACATTCAAATGCACGTTCTAAGTCAAATTGGGATTTAAAGACGTTTCTGTGTTGGGATGGATGTTATTTGGATGATGCTATCACAACTTTTTAAGGTATATTTTTAAAATTCACACCCATTGCAACCGAACCTTGAGGTTAAGCGAGTTGCAACCCTTTTCGAACAATTGAAGATAATTTAGCCCCTCCTCCCCCCAAAAAAAATCGCATTTTTCTTTATTGAAAGTTACATTTTGGGCCCCCTCAAAATTTTTGACAACTTTACGCCTATGCATGGATTGCAGCCCAGAGTGTTAGACGGAACAGCTTGTATATATTTTTTCTTCTTCTAGCGAGGCGGACGTCGACGACCAATCCTTATTTCAATAATATACTAAAATGACTCATGTAAAACTCTACTGAACATGCTTCGACACATGGGATTTGTGCTCGACTATATCTCCCAAAGTAACAGTTTATTGCTCCTCTCGCCAATCAACCCACCACGGAAAATATGTTTTAAAATTAAGAAACTTAATTTTACTAACCAACACAGTCACCAAAAATAGCTTTAAGTTGTTCAATTTTGAACGCAAGTATCGCAAATTAAAAATGCATACAAGTCGAATCGAACAGATAACTAATTTGATGGAAGTAAGTAAAAATTATACTAAATTAACAGCAAAATGACTAACAATTCCGCTTTAAAATTAGTTAAATTACAATTACTTTCAAATGCCAGATTGAGATTTGAATCAAATCGTTACGGCAGTTTTAGAGAAAAATTAAGGTAAAATATTCTTGTTCTGTTATCAAAGCGATTCCCTGGAAAATATGATTTTCATGAAAGCTGCCTTGCGTTTAAAAGAACTATTGCACAGAGAAACATATTTAAAAGAAATATTTCCAAGATTCCTAAAACGTGCCTTTGTAGTGTGATCAGTGGCGGCGATTCGGGGGGGCAAGGGGGGGCGGTTGCCCCCGCACTTTTTTCGGATGTTGCCCCTGCACTTTTTAAAACTAAATTACAAGTCAATGGTTTTACTGCATTGCCGAACAAAGGAAATATTTTGAACCTCAACTTCCTTCCATTACCACAGGCACGTAAGTAGGGGGGAGGGAGTGCAGGAGGTTCAAACCCCTCACATTGTAAGCCAAAGAAAAAAAATTTAAAACCAAATTTCTGTAAAAATCATTATATATATATATATATTGAGCGTAGTTGTTGTGGTGAAAAACCAAGACGCGTCGATAGCTATATGTCAAACGATTTGTTTATTGTTAATCGTTACGAAGTAAGATACACCACACTACATAAATGCAACAATTCAAAATGAGAAATGTAAATTTGCAGGAGGCCGACTACAAGCGACCACCGCCATTCAAATTCAAAACAAATCTAAAAAATAGTTGTTCATTGCCAGATTCAAAATAAAATTTTAAATGTCAAAATACAATCCGAGAGGTGCTGACACCTCACGGGAAAATAACGAAACAAAAGTAATTAAGAATCCAACATTCTCCCACCCTTGAAACACTAAGGGGTTTCAACAGTGTGAAACCTGGCAATGGACAAATGAAACAAAGGACACAATAAAAAATACAGCAACACAAAAAGTACACAAAAGGGTATAACAAATATTGACAAAAAAAGCAAAAAATAACAAATTAGAATGAAAAATTCACTAAAACAATTTCTTCTTTTTTGTTGAACGACTTTAACAATTGTTGTAGTTGCATCTGAGATGTCATCACTTGACAGGGGGCCAGTAATTCTACCTTGGGAGGGCAAAGTACCATTTTTCAAGAATCTTTTGCACCAGGCCACAACACGACAAAATTTGGTGAAGGAAGAAAACTTGCTGAACATAGAATCATCGTGAAGTAAAGTATTGGCAACAATGGTATTACCCTTTTTCAACTCCTGTAAATGAACACTCTCGAAAGAAAACTCTGCTGGTGTTTGTTCCTCAATCAATTGATCAAAAGGTTGCCACAAAAATGTAGGACCTAATCTCCACAAATCACAGTTGACAAGTTCCTGTGGATATGGACCTCTAGTACCGCAGTCAGCAGGGTTCTCTCGAGAAGGTACATAACCCCATTTCACAGAAGGGATTGCTTCCTGGATCTTGGAGACACGATTAGCAAAAAATGGCAACCAGCGGCAGGGCTCTGAAGTAATCCAAGAAATAGTAATCTGAGAGTCAGACCAAGCAAACATCTTGTTAATTGCAAAGTTTAAGGTTGGTAGAACAGTTTCAAAAAGGTTGGCCAAAAGTAAAGCAGAGCAAAGTTCAAGTCTAGGTAAGGATTGTGTTTTTAAAGGAGCTAATCTTGTTTTTGATGTCAAGAATGCAACAATAGTAGTTTGATTGCAATTCACAGAACGAACATAAATACATGCACAAGCTTTTTCAGAAGCATCACAGAAGCCATGTATCTGGATATCTATAGGCTGCGGAGGAAGAATGTAACGGGGAATTTTAAATTGAGCAAGTTGAGGTAGCTGCGACCTAAAATCTCCCCATTTAGTTTCAAGTGGTTCATGAAGGACTTCATCCCAGTCAAGGTTGAAACTCCAAAGTTCCTGGAGGAAGATTTTTGCAACGATTACAGTTGGTGCAAGCCAGCCTAATGGATCAACGACTTGAGCAACCTCTGAAAGAATTTTACGCTTTGTCAAGTCCTCGTGTTCACCCAAAGAAATAGAGAATTTAAACGAGTCACTGGAAGGATGCCAAACAATTCCAAGAACCTTGACAGTGTTGTCATTGTCGAAAGCGACTGAGGCATTGAGAGCTCTTGACTCAACCGGAACACTTTCAAAAACTGAAGGATAAATTGAAATCCATTTCCCCAAGGGAAAGCCACCAAGAGACATCATTTTAAGCATTTGACAGGTAAGATTTGTGGCTTCCTCAACAGAAGCAGCACCAGAAAGAAGATCATCAACATAAAAGTCACGAAGGCAAGCAGTAGATGCCAAGGAAAAGGTTTCCCTTTGATCCAATGCAAGTTGTTTCATCACTCTTGTTGACAAATAAGTTGCAGAACCAGTTCCATAAGTTACAGTTTTCAAACGAAACACACCAATAGGTTCATCGGGTGAATTCCTCCAAATTATTCTTTGCAAATCTGTGTTCTCCGGATGAACCCAAACCTGGCGAAACATCTTTTTGACGTCTGCACAGACTGCTACCCTGAAGGTCCTAAACCGAAGAAGGATAGGAAAAAGCTCATGTTGAACTCTGGGACCCGTCATCAAGATAGCATTCAAGGAGAGACCAGTAGAGGACTTGGCACCGTCATCAAAAACAACACGCAGCTTTGTGGTGATGCTTGTATCTATCAACATTGCGTGATGGGGTAGGCAAAACACAGGATTCCCGTCACATACTGAATCAGGGATCCTTTCCATAAGTCCGAGTTTCAAGTACTCACACAAGAAGTCTCTGTATTGCCTGGCGACATCAGATTTTGATGACAGTGATCTCTCTAACGAAAAAAAACGTTGCAAAGCCATTTCCTTGGAATCCCCCAACTGCAATGGTAAACTATGAAAGGGTAATTTCACAATATACTTGCCATTTTGATCTCTTGTAAAGGTGTTGACAAAGTGTTCTTCACACATTTGATCTTCTTTAGGGAGAGGGTTTGCAAGGGGGACAGAATCCATCTTCCAAAAGTTTGAGCTCAAGGTGTCTGTCTCAACTTGGATACTATTGACATGAAGATGAGACCTTGCAGGTCCCACAGCAACACTGCCTGCAACAATCCATCCCAACTTAGACCTGACGGCAAAGGGACTTCCTGGTTTGTCTTTTATAATATCCCCACAAAGCAATGGGAGAGCCAAGTCCACACCCAGAAGTATGTCAACAGGACCCTTAATATAAAACTCAGGATCAGCTAAGATGAGATCAGAAAATTTCTGAGAATACTTTGAGTCCAGTTGAGAGTGTGGGAGATCTCCTATTATCTTGCTAACGACGAAAACTGATGTTGAAAATACTGGAGTCGAGTCAAAGTGAGGAGTAAACTGAATGTCTGTGATGCCATTTGTAAATGCATCAGCTGAACCAAGAGTAGTGATTCGGAGCTTGGATCTTTTCTTTGATAGCCCAAGGCATTGACAACAGTTTTCCGAAATAAAAGAAGCTTCGGATCCAGGATCTAACAAGGCACGAAAGGATTGAAACTGGTTGCTTGCATCCAAAACCTTGATCTTGGCAGTGCACAAAAGAGTTTGCTTAGATGTTTCTTGAGTAACACAGGATGAAAAAGTTGTGACCTCTTGCTCAGACTCAACCCTTTCTGATGCAACATGTGGTTGTGTGTCAACAGCATCAGCACTAACAGAAAGGCAGCTTCCTCTGCTAGCATAAGTTTTGTCAAAATGCAACAATGTGTTGTGCTTGGAGTTGCAATGACGGCAAAGTTTCTTGCTTTTGCAATTTTTTGCTCGGTGAGGCGATAGACAGTTAAAGCACAACCTCTGAGATTTTACGAAATCGAATCTTTCTTGAACACATGAATTCTTGAATTCATCACAATTGAAAATACTATGAGGTGAATCACAAAAGGGGCATTGACCTTGACTAGGTACAACCTGTGCAGTGTACGTTGAAACTCTATCTTGTCGTTTATTAACTTGGCCCTTGTATTGTTGCAATGTTCGGGAGTGAGTGGTGAGAAATTGCAACAACTGGGTTAATTTTGGTATACTTTCGAATTCCAAACTTCTTTCCCACCAGGAACGTGTGGATGGGTCCAGTTTCTGAATCACACAATATAAAACAATCGTGTCAGCAAAGCCTTCAATGCTCATGTCCATGCTCTCCAGTGAACGAACAATTTCCTTAGTGGAATCAACTATGGTCAAGAGAGCTTGAGAATTTTCAGTGTTCAACTGTTGCATAGACATGAGCCTTTCTAGCAATGCAAACACAAGTTCACGTTTGTTTGAATACCTCTCTTTCAGTAGATTCCAGGCAATTTCAAAATTAGCATCCGAGATGTGAAGGGATTGGATGACACGAAGGGCATCCCCACACAAGGAACCCTTCAAATATTGTAATTTTTGCCCTTGAGAAATTTGGTTACTTTGACCAATGCTTGCCCAAAAGAGATCACTGAAGGAGAGCCATTCTATATTCGAGTTGCCAGAAAACTGTGGAATGTGAAACTCAGGGAGCTTGACACTAAGTACCTGTTGTTGTGAAAAACTTGCAGTGTTAACAGGTTCTAGCTTTTTTGTAAGATGGAGTAAAGTTAATTTTAGATTATCAATAGTATCCTGAACAACCAAAGCTTCAGATACAAAGGCATCTAACTGATTTTCTTTACAGGTATCAAAGAACTTCTCAAAAAGAACATTAAACTTTTTTTCCAAATCGTTTACCTTACATGAAAACAAAGTGACCTTATCAATGTCTCTCCCAAAAGTATCACCATCCACATTTTCTTCTAATTTATTTAATGATGCATAAAGCACCTTCTTACTTTTGTTTAGATGATTCATAATATACAAATAAATAAAACACTAAAGAACATAAATTCTAATGCAAACGTGAACAATGAAAACCAAAATGAATAGCATGTAAAACCAAAACCCACTCACTCCGAACAGTTGTTCTTGATACCACACTAATTTTCTTGGCACGAAATATAATTTTTTGACGCCGCCAATCATGACGTCAAATGGCACAAAACAACATCACACATAGCCTAAAACCTTGATAAGTGAAGAACTTGACACGAAACCGAAATTTGTTGCCGCCAACATGACAATACACACTGGCACAATCTTGCACACAGACGAGCAGAACACAGTAGAAAAATCACAAATGAAGGAAGCGAAACTTGAAATTGAATATCAGTCTGTGTTCCATGTACAATGAGAAAATGTAAAGAACGATGACTTCCAAAAGCGAAACTTGTACGACAGTGGCAAAATGGTGTCTTCCAAACAAAAACTAAAACAACATCAAGAATCGGTAGCAGCGTCGATTACAAAAGTCGAACGTGATAGCTAGATGATCACAGGTGTCCCGTGTAGAGCGATACTAAACGGAACCAAAACTAATACAGTCACAATAGAGCAGTGGCAAAAAGCTGGGTTTACTGCAGCGGAGACGGACCATAAAATGAGCGTAGTTGTTGTGGTGAAAAACCAAGACGCGTCGATAGCTATATGTCAAACGATTTGTTTATTGTTAATCGTTACGAAGTAAGATACACCACACTACATAAATGCAACAATTCAAAATGAGAAATGTAAATTTGCAGGAGGCCGACTACAAGCGACCACCGCCATTCAAATTCAAAACAAATCTAAAAAATAGTTGTTCATTGCCAGATTCAAAATAAAATTTTAAATGTCAAAATACAATCCGAGAGGTGCTGACACCTCACGGGAAAATAACGAAACAAAAGTAATTAAGAATCCAACATATATATATATATATATATATATATATATATATATATATATATATATATATATATATATATATATATATATATATATATATATATATATATATATATATATATATATATATATATATATATATTTAATGGGGGGGGGGGGTATTCTGTACCCCCTCTGTGAGCATGGGGTATTGAGACAGAAACCCTATGACGTCATGTTAGGATTAATTTGAAATAAAAATAAAGATTACAAAAGGGAAAAGATCGTCATACTGTGTACAAGATGCTCATAATGCGGTGTACAGATGCATATAAACGGTGTACAGATGCATATAAATAAGATGTTGTAAAACATGCTATGGGGCAAAGACCACATAATTCGTAAGCCTTAAAATACATCAATATAAGTTGCCACTTTTGTCTAAAGCGAAACCATCTCCCATATTTTCTATAATAGTTTTAAATTTATTGGCCCAGCACCTGCTCTTCTTTGTTTATTATCTAAATTTCTCTTTTTTTTTTTACTTTTTGTAATTTCCTCTTTGACTTAAACCCAAGGCCATAAAAATGTAGTAATGCGCAATCTATAGGCGCCAAACGTCTGAGTTTTCTTTTGACGTTATAACGATAATAAATATGTTTTATTACTGTTTGTGATTGATTTGCGGTTTTGTTTCGGTCGACCACTCCCCACCCCAATAATTTGGAATCCTTTTAGTAGATCGCCCAACTTGTAAGATTAAATTAGACATCTGAACGTACACTGTATTGAACGCCGCCGCATTACAGCTGAATATTGGACTATTCGCGACGGTTCGGGGCCCATTTTGAATTAAAGACCCGGGAACAATGAGTCATATTTTTGAACCATGGTCAAATAACGAGGACAACACCTGGCGCCGTTAAGTTGGTAAATTTCTTGTTTCTTTTAGATCTTTGAATTGAAATGACCTTTACAATTTAAATTTTATTAATGAAAGTTAATATTTATTGGTAATAAGTAAATAATTTCTTTTGAATTAAATTATGTATATTTAATGTTTAATTTAAAATTAGCAGTGTCGATTGTGTTGCACAATACCATGCAATGTCGAGTCTTTTGACATTTCTTTAGCTCATGTAGCCTTTATATTATTATTTACTTTTTTGGTCAACTAAAACGCTTATTAGATCTTTAAATTACTATAATTATAAATTATCTAACTAATCGTTCCCACACATATTTTATAAGGATTCTCAAACTTTCAATTTGTTCTCTAAATTTATTTCAGAATTAGGGATGATTAACTAATTTTAAAAATACATAGTTATTGACAACTATTAAAAGTAGTTAATGACAGCGACAACTGTTGCTTCCTCGATATTCAAATGCCAACGTATTTCTTTTTACTAATGAAAATTAACAAATTTTTTGAGAATTTTTTTTTATGGATTTGGTGGCGGGTTGGGTGACGATTTGATGGAGTTAAGGGGATTTTCTCAGAGTCCCAAAAATCGCACCACAAATGTAGAATTGTAATTGCTGCAGGAAATTTTCTAGGAATTGGAAGGGTGAGAAGATAAAATTTTCCTCATTTCTTTTTCAACACTGACACAAATAGAAAGGATACCTACCCTTTTTTTTTTTTTTTTTGGTTTTGGTTAATTAACGTCACACTAGAGCTGCACTGTGGGCTATTGGCGACGGTTCTTGGCCTATCTCGAAGACCCGGGAACGACTTCTTGTATTTTTGAACCATGGTCAGATGACGAGGACAACACCTGAGCTGGCACCCAACGCCTTCAATAGACGTCGGGACTTTGGACCCCGATCAGATGTATCGTGCACCAGTCCCGTATACACGCCGTTAATTTTTTCTGGATTTTCTGGACGACATTCTAGTATCCTTTGGAGGTCGGTCAATATGTATATTAATTAAATTCTTTGCAATAGTCCGTAACCTTTAAAAAAAAAAATGGGGGGGGGGGGATAATCGGAAATGGATTAATAATCGACCTGGGCGTCTTGTACCTATTTTAAGATAGTATCCTTTCTTTAAATAACTCAAAACAAAGAGTAAATATAAATATGCAATATTCATTGTTTTGGTGGTCAATATTTTTATTACTAACCCCCCCCCCCCCGACCCCACACACATTCACCTGAATCTTGCCCCCCCACTTTTACCACCCAATCGCCGCCACTGAGTGTGATCGGTAGCGCGCGGGACTCCGTAGCAATAGGTCACTAGTTCGAGTACCGACCGAGGCCATTCACTTGTTCTCCAGCAACGCGGAGCCAAACAGCTAGTAAACCTTAATTTACCAATATCAACAAATAGGAATACTTTACTTTCGTTTCATGAGGTTATCTTCAACTCCATTAAAATCATTTTCCATTTCGAAAATGTCTTCATTGTCTGAAATATAAATTACTTAATATTTTAATTTTTAGAAAATTTTGTTTTTATGCATAAATTATTAAAATACTATTTTTATGTGTTAAAATATTTAATGGTTTCATCATTTCGTTTTAACAATATATTTTTAAGTTTAACTGCAATACATAAACAAGAATGCACTCAATAATAATAAATTAAGTCGCATCCAAATTTTGATAAATTGTAAAACTATAGAATATGGATGCAACCCTAGCAACCAAATATTCATTTTATATCTCTTCGTAATTGAATGCATCAAAACTGATATTATATCTTCAGAATATCAAATTAAAAATATAATAACGTTAAGAAAAGTGTTATATGATTGTAATACAGTGGTAAATGCTTTAGAATAAGATTTCCATGTTCCTGTATGGGATTCATCAACCATAGTGGAACGAACGACACGAACGAATGCTGCTTGGCGACGAAATTCAAGCAATTCACTTCTATTGTCCCAATTTCACATTTAAAAGTAAGTCGCTTGAATTTCGGCGTCAAGCAGCGTTCGTTACTGCTGCTTGAATATCAGACTGGAAAAGACATCTGAATGAAAAACTACCCAAAAATCGTCGGCTTAATTCACAAACAACGAAACTTTAAACCGTAGCAACCGTAGCGAAAACTGTTTGGCAACGAAATTCAAGCTTGGGAGTCACGTGACTCTTTAAGCCAATCCCTCACCAACAATCTAAACTCAGGTATTCCGATCACTTCTTTTTTTAAAAAACAATTCCACATTTAGAAATGAATCGCTTGAATTTCGTCGGCAAGCAGCTTTCGCTACGGCTGCTAAATCAGTGGTTTGGAGTTACGTTGTTTGTGAATTAAGTCGACGATTCTTAAAATAAATACACAAAGGTTGACAGCTTTTAGCCATTCAATCAAAAACTAAAAAATTTCTTACTCCACATATCGTCAATCTCCATTGCAGAAGCATAGCCTTCGTCACGTGACAAGTAAGCTTTTTCATAGGGCGAGTAGGTGTTGGGTGCTCGACTATGACTTAACACGGGCGTTTTCATGCTTTCCCTCATTCCGTACCTTTCGAATGGTTTTGTTGGTACAACAAAACGATGTTGGATGCTCGGAGCAGTGTTGTTCCTGAAGGTGAATGGCTGCTTCGGCACACTGAGCTCGCCTATAAAAAGTGCGAAAGAGCAGTATGTGTAAACTTGCACCAACAGCTTCAACTGTGTACGTAAAAAATTCGGGTTCTCACAGCCCTTACTTTACCATAAGGTTTGGTTTGTCAATACTTGGTACGAGCGCTTGCTCAGCCTGCTGCTTCTTTTGTTGAAATTTGTCTCCCCCCACGTGGTACAAGAGTCAAAATAAAGAATGGATAAATTGCTAATCTGGTCGACGCAGTTCACCTTTCTTTAAACGGAGGTAGATTATTTAATTCCATATGCGAATTCCCCGTTGAGTTATGGGGATTTGAAGAAACTCTCTATTTATGTTACGACTATCCTTATGCGGCGATGTTCCCGTAGCAATTTTAAAGACGTATTCACGTCAAAAGACGATTTAATTTCATACACAAAGGCAAAAATCAGTACATGAATGCATTGAAAATAATAATTTAATAAAAAATCGGCAGAGTCCCCACTTTGCAGTAAGGTTTGAGTCGTAAATACTTTGTACGCGCGCCTGTCGTCATTTACAGGATTCGTCGATTAGAACAGAAATTACAATGGTAAAATAGGACAGTTAATGCCCCAAAATGCGACTCCTTTCCCCAACCACGCGATACAAAGATCTGAGGGAGGAGTGTATTATTGGTCAACCTGGTCAACGCAGCCCACTTTTCTCAACACGATGGTAGGTCTATTATTCCCATAGGCTAATTCTCCCAGGAGTTCTGAGATATTAACACTTTTCGTGACGTTCAAGTTTCTGCTTTATGACCTCTGGTTCAGACCGGTTTTAAAAACGAATTTTCATAAAAAATTTGCTTTTCGAGGCAAACAATTCTTTAAATGCATAATATGCAAATTAAACGAATGTCTAGGTATTTACTATATGTTAATGATAGAGCGCACAGGCTAAAGTTCTTCAGGAAGAGCTTCCCGCAAGCACTTTTGTGCTTAATTTAAAAAAAAAAGAACTTTTGTATATGGAGTTTTCTGGGGGTAGTACCTGCCGTCCTTCCAGAAGAAAGGAAAACCTCTATACGATCGTAAGGATGAGTCCTAAGCAGCATCCTGCTATAAGGTCGTTTTACGTTCTATCATTAAATTGCAAAGCATATCGATATGAAATATAAAGTATCGTATCGTTGAAAAAGATCGGAGTGTTGCAAGTTCGATCCTCCTCTCATTATCATTCGATTCTCGTACGTTAAATCTTTCGTGGTACAATGTCCTCACGTTGGTTGTGACGTGGAAGTTTGCAGATAGTCGTTTAAGGGGAGATATGAGATAACACTTGGAATAACCACAATATTTTAAACAACCATATTACAATCAATAATAAAAAAAATTGATGCTTTGATCGGCTTATTGTACACCAATAAAATAAACCATTAATAACATTTATTCTGTAATTAATGTGTTAAACAACTGATCAAACGTATAATTAAATATGGTTTATAATTATTTCTTTTTTTAAAAATTGAACTTAATTTTAAGAATCCATTTACTATTAATTAAATAGCATTAAAAAAACTGCTTTAAATTACATTTTTAATTAGCGAAAACATAATTTTACTCAACGACAGCAATTTTCACTAGGAGACAGACAAAATCGGTCATTTTCTCTCTTAAAATATGTGTTCTATGAGCTAGTTTCTGAAAACATGGCGCCGACAGAAAAATTAAAAATAAACTTTGTAGGAAAAAATTGTTTACAAAGTCTAAAAAATTGCAAACATCGATTGAGATTTTCAAAATGACACAAGATTTTTATATACAGAAACTCTTTCCGTAACCATTCCGTGCTATGAATGATAACATTCCATGACATCATTGAAAAATCTTGAATGAATTTTAATTTAATTCATATTATTTCTTTATGCGAAGATAATGAATAATCTACTTTAAAAACATGTTTTATATAAATGCAATTCAATCGGCTGGAAATCCTTGAAATTATGTAAATGATATCTTAAATACAATAAAGTATTACGATTTACATGCATGAAACATTTAAGAATCCCTAACATTTATGCGGATATTTAGAACTAATTAATAGAATAATATTCCGCTAACAAAAATAGAATGAATTAAAAAAAACACTGTTATTGGAAAAAATATCATTATAAATATATACATGGTAAAACTAAACTTAATACTTTACCTCTCATTCTCCTAGGATTGTATAAAAAGCTCATTTTTAACATATATTTTGTTAATTTCGTTAATTGTTACAAAAACACATCGAATTTTAAATCGCTGAGTTAAAAACAAACGTTAATATTGAGCAGACGATAAATAAAGCAAAATATTATATAAAAATATATTAGATATACAAAATACGTAATATTAAAATATTAAAAATAAAATATTATTTTACTAATTTTAAATTTGTTTTAGTGCGAAATAACTTTGTCCATTTAGTTTTCAGATTGATTACTAAGCAATTTCCAACAATGAAATAAAAAAATATTTCCTAACTCAGCGTTAATGAAAGTTATTCACTAATTCGATTTTATAATATATTTTTAAGTATACATAATTTGTAAAGTTCTTTTTTTTATATAAAGAATGCCTTCTCTTGGAATAAAATGTAAAAAAGTCCGGTTGTTATCCGGAATACATCATCTCCAGCCCGAACACAAAAAATTATTTGAATAATCTCTTTTGATGGAAAAGGAATTTCGTAATTCAGAATAAATAGCATTGTGTACAATTTTTTTCGTGAATTTGTCTCCATTTAAAATATTTCTCTCCCTAATCGACCGAAATGCTGTTTCAAGCAAAACTCTTAACCTTAAATTAACCCTTCGGTCGACTGTCCCACATTTTCCCGCCTTGAACCAATAGTTTTTATAGGAGTACAAATAATTAAAAAAGTATTATATGTATTTTATTTTTGAATAATATTTTAATCTGTTTGATTTGGGTACAAAAAATGGTATCTCTTTAAAAAGAATCCATTTTTAACCGACTTAAAAGCGCTCCACCCAAAACCGCCGAAGCGCGACAAAGGAGAGGTTATCAATTTGACTGTTATGTATTTTCGCCAAGATTTATGTTGTACTGTCTCACTTGAGCACCTTTTGAAAAAATATCCGGTTATCCGGCATTTAACTATTCGGAATTCTCAATTAACCGTACAGTTTGAAAAAAAATAGTGTCCTATTTTGAAAATTATTTTTTGTTTGATAGAAAAAAAATCCACTTTTGCAAAAAATACACACACAAAATCGATTATCCGGCTGTTATGTGTCCGGAAATATCGATTAACCAGATTCTTTTTTTAAAAAACAGTTTCTCCGATTTCAAAATATTTTCATTGTACAACAATTACATTTCGTTCTCCCGGCATTAATTAAAACGTATAATCTCAAAATACACTATCTAGGGCGAAGATAAAAGTTATAGCAACACATTGAGTTTCCAACTTGAGTTGAAATTTTTCATAATATCAGTATTGTAAAACGCTGATTTCAAATATATTCGATTTCGGCTAATGTCGAATCGATCAATGTAAATCCGCCTTTTATTCAATATTGACCGATATTGCGTTGGAAATATTTGCCAATATTCATAAAAGGTTAACCATTCGATATTCGCCAATCCGATATTCGCCAATATTGGCCAATATCGATGTACAATATTTGCCAACGCAACGTTAGCCAATATTGGGCAATACGGCTCTAAAATATTGGCCAATATCGGTTCGGCAATATTGGTCAATATTAATAGAAGGTTAACCATTTATTTGACATTGGCCAATCCGACATTCGCCAATATTGACCAATGTTGGCGAAACTCTTAGCCGGGAAAATGAAGTGAAATGAATATGAACGTATGATGGTTTGGTTTGATTAATTAACGTCGCACTAGAGCTGAACAGTGGGCTATTGGCGACGGTTCGGCGCCTACCTCAAAGGAAATACCCGGGAACGATGCCTCGTATTTTTGAACCATGATCAGATGACGAGGACAACACCTGAGCTGGCACCCAAAGCCTTCACGTCGGGACATAGAACCCCAATCAGATTTATCGTGCACCTCTCCCGTACACGCCGATAATTTTTGTGGATGTTCTGGACCACTTTTCTAGTATTTTGTAGCGAAGCTGAAAAACCCTCCGATCACAAGATCACATACTTTTTTTACTTTTCCTTGTCAAGTCCGTCGCACAGGATCGAAACAGGAATCCTCTGATTCCCAGCTAACGCCACGGAGGTCCCCATGAAGCTATGAAGTGGAAATAATATAGCATCCTTTATTGATTTGGAGCTTGTTCTGCATCTCACAACAGTAGAAACGGTTATTTTATTTTTAATTTTTAATACTTTAAAAGTTATGTGTTAAATAACGCAGTCCACGAGATTCGACAAAAGTTAAAAAAAAAAGAGGCGATCTCGTGATCGGTTGTCCTGATGCTTATTGAGGTTGCTGCGGGTGCGAGATTAGGTTCCCTCTTTATCTCACCATGGTTGAAAAATACGACACAAGGCGGTCATCCCAGGTCCTATCTTCGAGACAAAACTCGAATCACCGTCATTAAACTTAGTATTCAACTCTAGTGCAATGTTTATTAAACCACCTAACCTATTTACTATGAATACAATCTGCTTCTGAGCTTACACACCGCTTCATTTTTTAAATTCAATGACGTCAGGAGGATTGGTGGTTCGAATCCGTGCGATGGACTTGACAAAAAAAAAGTAAAAAAAGTAGTGATCTTGCGATCGGAGGGTTGACAGCTTTGCTACAAAAATACTAGAAAGTCGTCCAGAACATCCAACAAATTATACTGGCGCGTATACGGGACTGGTGCACGATACATCTGATCGGGGTCCAATGTCCTGACGCCTATTGAGGTTGCGTCGGGTGCCAGCTGAGGTGTTGTCCTCGTCATCTGACCATGGTTCCAAAATAGGAGGCGTCGTTCCCGGGTCTTTCCTTCGAAATAGACCCCAAACCGTTGCCAATAGCCCACTGTTCAGCTCTAGTGCGACGTTATTTAAACAAACCAAACCATATCTAAAAACCATTTTATGTGTTTATTTTTATAGATTAGTAAGTGATAGTTGGCAACACTTTATAAAACAATAATGATGCGTAATGGTAAATCTAAATTAAAAATGTTTATGTTTCTTGCTTTTCGAAATTTTTAATAATTCATAACAAGAAGTTATGTTTATTTTCTTCGTATCTTAATTCCAAGTAAGTTTTCTTGCCGTTCAGTAAAGTTGTTTAATTTTTAATGCATAACTTTTTCTGAATCTACTGTGTTCCCAATTTTGAGACCTTTTTCATTTCAAAACTTTTCGTTGCAAAAACTCGTTTAATATTATGAAATTTTCGAATTTATTGATATTTATATTAACAAATTGTAATTTGATTTATTTTGGAAAAAGAAATGTGTGTGTATTCTTGTAGATTTCACTAAAATTTGAAGATCCTTTTTTTCTGTTGGTAATACATTTTGTCTCTTATTTTTGCGTCTTATCAATACTGTAGGATATAACATTAACATGTAATATAAATGTTGTGTTTCTTAAGTTTTTTATAAGTTAAATTTAGTATATTTTCCTCCAGTTTAGCATAATAAAGTGTTGTTTGTTTTTCTAGGTTTATAAATTGAAATGGCTGGTTCTGAGGATTGCCAGCTAACAGATCTACAAAGTGAATTTAAGAAATTAAGAGTTGATTTAAACAAGTAAGTGTTCACATCATTTTAATGTGAAGTAACTTAAAAATGTTTATTTTACTGCTGCTGCACAGTAAAACTCGACTTTTGGGGGACTTTAAAGAATATATGGGCACTCTGCCAAATCAATTTTCGTAGCCAACTTTGGTGTGAAGAGTTACCATTTCCAGCACCAAAATATAGAGTCATGTAACAGAGGTCACGTCAACATGTGGGAGGAGCTGTTTAAAATATTAAACATGACACAATAGGAAAAACTATCTTGATGTTATAATACACAAGTAATGAATGCCCAGGGTTCCAAATCGTATTTGGAAACATTGATTTAGATGCCTGGACAGTGCTTATGTATTCTGAAGTTTAACCTGTTTATTACTACTGCTAAGTACCTTTTGGTAAAGACTTGCCGTCGATAGCGGGTTTGGCGGTGTTTTGAAATGGTCGCCAAACGACCCGATGCGTTGTGCACAGTGGTTGCGCACGCGTATTTTTTTCTGAACTTTATGGTTGCTTCCGGTGATAAACACAGAATTACAGTTAACAAAATGGCGACGGTTTAAAATTGATTTCGAAGCTTTATTTTCGAATGATTGATTGATCGGATAACTTCTGCGTAATGGGCTATCGGTAACGGTTCAAAACTCATTTCAAAGGATTTCTATTGCGTCTGCACGATTGAATGAAATAACGTCGCACTTGAGCTCCGTAATGGGCTAATGGCGACGGTTTAAAATTGATTTCGACACTTTGCTTTGGTTAATTAACCCCTCCGGGTTGTCGATCATGGTGCTTACAGGCAATCCTCCGGGCCGTCGTTTGGGGCATTTCGAAGACTCTTAAGCGCACACGCGTTCCGCGCGCTTAAAGTCACAGGCTCCTGCCGTCGATTTTGTGGTCTCCGGCCTCCGACTACTCAGGATCACATCCATGACCCCCTCCGGGCAGTTGATCATGGTGCTTACAGGCAATCCTCTGGGCCGTCGTTTGGGGCCACTCATCGTTTTGAGGACCGGGCAATGGCGAAATTTTATCAAAAAACACTTGAACCAAAAAATATTTAGAAAAAACTTCAACAGGGGTATAAAATTTAGAAGAAAAAGCACTTACCAGACAATGATCAATCGTGTGTTTGGGAACCACGTACCCTTCCTAATAATTCTACACACACAATGCACATTTTCACCTTCCTTTCGACACGTCCACTGCCCACACTGAAACCGAAATTCAGTTTAAAAATCCCAATATTTAAGCCGAAGAAGTCACGTGACCTTCCGAACCAATCCCACAAATTCTTATACTTTCGAATAGAATAATTCTTAATCCCGCACAAAAACCACGTCACTCTTTAAACCAATCACGGAAATTCTTATGCCGGGAAGTCACGTGATTCTGCGAACGAATCCCCCAAA
Source organism: Troglohyphantes excavatus (assembly GCA_963932185.1). Taxonomy (NCBI): domain Eukaryota; kingdom Metazoa; phylum Arthropoda; class Arachnida; order Araneae; family Linyphiidae; genus Troglohyphantes; species Troglohyphantes excavatus. Next base: position 9,128,655 of record OZ010670.1, on the reverse strand, counting down.
TTCTTATCCTTTCATATTTGTAAACAATTATCCCATTCCCAGATTGAGAAGTGAATCGCCCGAAAAAGTCGCCAAAAGCTACCCGCTTATGATTGGAAATCCCAACCTACCTTTTGACTGCCCTGTTCCAGCGTGCACTCTAGAAATGAAAAAGGGTGGGTTGTTATTAATGAGAAAAATGGCACTTTAATGAGAATATGCATTATGTAATTAATTTGCTGTTATAGCTACAAAGTAATGATGTAATCAAATTGCCAATTTTTAGCAACTTTACATCGTTGATTATTTGTTGATAATCAAATTCTTAACACACATAATCAATGCCAAAAAATGCCATTCTATACAAGGAGCAGTAAATTCGAAATGAAATAAGCTCGAGCAATGCAATTCCAAATGCTGTTTATGCAGCAATGATGTTTTGTTATTAAATTATTATTTATTATTAAAAATCAATGTCAAACTTTCCTTGCACTAGGAAAAAAGAAAATGGCATTTTCATCATAAATTTTTATATAAAAACAACATAGGAAGACTTTGAAAATTATGCACTTATTTTAATTCTACTGTGTAGGAATATTTGGATTGCTGATCCAAATTAATTTGGTCTCTGTTTTATTGTTTTTATATTGATTATCCATATACCTAATTCTATTTTCTTAATAATAATATTTTTATTATATTACTCTTATTTCTAATATAAATCTTATTCTCCTTCTTTTTGTTGTTCAACATCCCCATATATCTACTATAACTGTTCATTAAAAGCATTATTTTAAAACTTAAAATTGCCAAAAGCATTTAAATTTTATTTGGCTACTTAATGCTATTTTTTTGTGTGTGTGTGTAGTGAAAATGCCATTAAGATAAGCTGCTTATTTGTAGTATCTGGTTGGTTATGGTTTGCACTGCTTCAAATCCTTTTTTTATTTGAAATTGTGACCCTTGTCATTCATATTGATGTTCAAAGAATGCTTATGATGAAGTGTCCCTCGACTTAAATGTGACTTATTTCTTAAATTGCAACACAATCCTAATTATTTTTAAGACCTTTTGCGCCTATCAGGTCTATCTTCATCTTTGATTATACTTTAAACAAAAATATTTGGGGATTTTTTTTAGTAGAAGTTGCAGTACAAGATTTATACTTATAATTTAAATTATTATAAGAAAAGGATAACAATTAAACAAAAAATCTATTGGATTTATCAACTTCAATAAAGGGTAGCAATTTTTTAAATGCCTATAATTTTATTTTTTTTTGCAATCCCCTAAATTCCTAAAAAATATGTCTGTGTATGTAATTGCTAAGTAAGTTATATGCTTTATTTTTTTTGCATATAAGTTTTTTCTTGCAACGTCATGTAAAAAGAAACAAATCATTTATAGAATTGACTTTTTTTTATATTAGAATATTGGTAACTAGCATTTAAGTTAGTGTTCCTGTTATGCGTTTTCCAAAGGGCGCCGCGCCCTGCCCTTTTTTTTGTAAGTGCCGATGCGCCCTGCCCTTTTTAGAAGTGAAAATGTTCCCTGCCTTTTTTCAATATCTTCTTTGCGCCCTGTAATTAAAAATATTTTTTTTTCCGCAAAAACGTAGGTCTGTAGGATTGCCTTGGTATACCATTTGCCCTTTTACATAACAAAAGTGCCCTTTTACTTAACAAAAAGTGCCTTTTTTGACCAATCCCCCCCTGCCCTTTTTTAAAACTATGTGAACACTAATTTAAGTCGTGGTCCCACTCATACTGACTTATTTCTCTTAAATTACCGCCATGTGTTTTTTCATACCCTGTGCTAATTTCATATAACTCTAACTTTAAAGGAATTGATTAAATCTTTAAGACATTCAGTGCAGCACAGGGTCAATTGATCCCTTATCTAACTATCCCCTAAAGACTGAACCTGTAAGAAGTAAACTTTAAAAAATTTCTATAGCTGATTTAACTTTGAACCTTTACATAGAGTTGAAAACAGTATGGCTGTGTGTTATCAAGTCCAATAATATCTCAAAATCCAATACAAAATTACACAGAATCAATTGGTTCCATTGTGAACCCCTGAATGTGTTAAGTTAATGAATCTTTAGATGAATCGATTCATGGCCTGCCTCATTGGAATAATGTTTACAACTATGGAGCGGGAAAACATATGATTTTTCCTAAATTATCAATTTTCGGGGTGCTGGTTATGTTTTAATTAGGGAAACAATACAGGGGCAATTGACCCTGTGACACACTTGTAGATAGTTACTGCACAATGTTAATTGACCGAATGGGTGAAACTTTTCTGTCTTAAGACAGATTTCTATCTTTTTAATTTTTGTCCAGGATGGAAAAATGTTACATAATTAGTTTATGACAATTGTTCAAAGCGAATAAAAGAAAAATAACTCGAACACACACCAGCTCGTTTTCTTGTTGAATGTTAGGAAATGGTGTTACATAATTAACAATACTTTTCTCCCCTATCTGACGAAGTTGTGAACATGATTGCAATACAAAGAACTGCAGTAGATGCAGTTTTAGGCGAAGGAATCTTTCGTCATATCCTTTGCATTGTCATGTCAAGAATTAAAAATTTTAACCAAAGATAAACTATCTTTCACTTTTTAAAAATTTAGTTTCCATAAAGTATATCTTTATTAAAATTTCAAATAAGTACGGTAATGTGACATATTTTCATGCCTGAATTTTAACAGTTAGCCAAACTTTTAAGCAATTATTAAAAAAGTACAGTAATCAATACTTATATATAAGAATGGAGTGTCTGTCAGTGGAATCGAACAAAACCCCTCATTTTGAGTTTTCTCCACGAATTAGAATACGCTGATTCCGAAAATCACATTTAAATTTTTTTTGTCTGTCAGTCTGTCTGTCTGTTTGTCCGGATTTAACTCAAAAACTACTGCACGGATTTTTCTGAAACTTGCACCATGTGAACAAACTTTTCTTAGTTTAAAATCTGCACTTTGTTTCATGTGGATATCTGTAACCATTCAAAAGTTATAGAACTTTTTCCATTTTCTCTAACATTACGCCTATGGGAAATTTACATCTCGATCTTCCCTTCATAACATTATTGTTAAAAATCACCTTGGGGCGACCAAAAATATTTTTAGACAATACTGGGATAAACGATTAATTTTGATTGGCTGATGAGTAAATGTCGCCAGATGAATTAAAAATATCGCCAAATGAATTAAAAATATTGCCAAATGAATTAAATATGTCGCCAAATGAATAAAAAATGTCACCAGATGAATTAAAAATATCGCCAAATGAATTAAAAATGTCGCCAAATATTGCCAAATGAATTAAATATGTTGTTAAATGAATTAAAAATGTCGCCAGATGAATTAAAAATATCACCAAAAAATGTCGCCAAATATTGCCAAATTAATTAAAATATTGCAAAATGAATTAAAAATATCGCCAAATATTGCCAAATGAATTAAAAATATTTCCAAATGAATTAAAAATATTGCGAAATGAATTAAAAATGTCGCCAAATAAATTAAAAATGTCGCCAAATATTGCCAAATGAATTAAAAATGTTGCGAAATGAATAAAAAATGTCGCCAGATGAATTAAAAATGTCGCTAGATGAATTAAAAATATCGCCAAATGAATTAAAAATGTCGCCAAATATTGCCAAATGAATTAAAATATTGCCAAATGAATTAAAAATGTCGCCAAATGAATTGAAAATGTCGCCAGATAAATTAAAAATATCGCCAAATGAATTGAAAATGTCGCCAGATAAATTAAAAATATCGCCAAATGAATTAAAAATATTGCCAAATGAATTAAAAATGTTGCGATATGAATTAAAAATTTCGCCAGATGAATTAAAAATATCGCCAAATAAATTAAAAATGACGCCAAATATTGCTAAATGAATTAAAAATGTTGCGAAATGAATTAAAAATGTCGCCAGATGAATTAAAAATATCGCCAAATGAATTAAAAATGTTGCGAAATGAATTAAAAATGTCGCCAGATGAATTAAAAATATCGCCAAATAAATTAAAAATGACGCCAAATATTGCCAAATGAATTAAAAATGTTGCGAAATGAATTAAAAATGTCGCCAGATGAATTAAAAATATCGCCAAAAGAATTAAAAATTCGCCAAATATTGCCAAATAAATTAAAAATGTTGCCAAATGAATTAAAAATGTCGCCTGATGAATTAAAAATATCGCCAAATAAATTTAAAATGTCGTCAAATATCGCCAAATGAATTAAAAATATTGCCAAATGAATTAAAAATGTCGCCAAATATTGCCAAATGAATTAAAAATGTTGCCAAATAAATTAAAAATGTCGCCAAATGAATACAAATGTTCTCCAATTGAATAAAAATGTTGCCAAATGAGCTAAAATAGAGGTCCTATATTTAAAACTATCATCACAATGGCGAAATTAGGGTATAAATAACAAAATTAATGTCGTTAATAAAAACCTCGCCAACTGAAGGAGGAAGATAAACCAGCCCTTTCGACTGACGCCATGTGTATTCATGTTCCAAACAACTTAACTTTATGACAATAGTGCTATTTGTTACGGAGTGGAATATTACAATGATGTTGAAATGGTCCACCCTAAAAGTTTAACTTAAGGTTTTCTATATTTATACCTCCATGTATCTTATTTTTAAATTATCACCACAAAAACATATTATTAGTATTCAAAAATGAATATTTGATAATTAATTTTTTATAAGAAATATTATCCGTAAATATTGACCCGTATGAAGTTATGTTGAAAGACGTCTATATAGACTCCGGTCGCCAATTGGCACAAAAGAAGAAAAAAAACTTCACCAAATACGATACATTATTTCGATTTGGAAGAATGCAATATTTTTACTTTGATATATTATTGCGTCGCCAATATTAAAACTAATGAATGTGCAGTTTACTACATGGGTTTATTGTCACTAAATGGTAAATTTTTATAAAAAAAATATGCAATGAAAAAAATTCAGGAATATTTATTTCACAAAAAGAAACATTTTACAAAAAAATCAGTTTAAATAGTAGTCGCAATAGCATGTAAAGTCGTGAACATAGAAATAGATTTAAGTATCTCAAAAAATACTCAAACTAATTTAATAAATCTGTATTTGGATAAAATTTATTTTTCACAGTGCACAGAGAGTGATATGCGATGGCTATGCTAACAAGACAAAATCGCGCAGCTCTCATTGCGCAAAGTGACCACGAGCAACGCCGGGCCATATTGCTAGTTGTTAATAAAGTAATTATTTCCAGTTTTAGAACATTGAGTCACATCAAAAGTTTTCAATGCCAATACCGTCTTATCCAAAGGTTTCAACGACTCAATTTTTTAACACTATTGAAAATATATTTTGGATAGGTATTTAATTCTGCCCTATTATAGATTAATACAAAAAAAATAACAATTTTGGTTGTATTCATAATTTTTTGGTTATAACTACAAAATCAAATATCTGAAACTATTTCTCAGTAGTGTTAAAAATTGAATCCCCAATACTTTTAACCTTCATCATGGCAATATATACATTATTTATTTACTTATAAGTTACCTTAGTTTTTGACTAAAGGCTTAGTTACTTATCCATCTAGTCAGTAAAAGTATATTTGTGTTTCCCAGCTGAATTGATTATCAGTACTTTTCAGACCTATAAAAAGAGTCATGCTGTAGGATTGGTGACTAAACATTAATTTCTAACATTTGCCGTCTAATAATCCATATTCAAACCCAAAAGTTATTTTATAACTCAATACTTTTATATGTATAAACTTTTCTTAAAAACACTACTTCCTTAAATTAATTAAAGTATTTAAATTCCATAAGTTTATAAAAAAAAAGTTAACAAAATTTCTGAAACAAAGCTAAATATTCATTTATAAATATCCTGCCTGTATTGTCATTGTAAACCTCTCTTCACGAATCTGTATCTTTGAATATGTATATATAACATATTAAAAAAGTACTAATAAAAGTAAATCTATACTCTTGATTTAAAGCTTTGCCTTTTATTATATGAGAACACACAATATTATTAAGGGTTTTAAGTGAAATGGTAGTCATTTGATTTTTAAAAATCTTTTGTTATATATATATATATGCATTAAGATCAAATTTATATAGAAATTGAATAAAGAATATATATTTTTATTACATAAACTAATATTTTTTAATTTGCTATTTTACTAAGGCTAATAAAAAGCCATTTAAATGCCAAGTTTGAGCAGAACAGACCCAGTTGTTTTTAAGAAAATGACTTGTATTTGAAATAAAAGGTTGTTCTTTAAATAAAATCTTTATCAGAAGGTTTTCGTGGGAAGTATTTGTGTAATATTGTTTTTACACTATATTTTTTCCTTCAATTTCAGCCTGTGCCGCAACAAAGCTTCAGATGAGTGCTGCCAAAAGGCCCACCTCAGTATAAACAAAGAACAGGACCCGAGCTCGAACTTTCTGAGCCCACCCCGATCTGAACAATGCAAGTGCAGGGGTAGCAACACATCGGGTGCGAGGCTACTGTCCAGGAAGAAGAAAAAGAGGTGCAGCCATAAAAAGAAGCAGCCCATGGACAAGGCATCCGGCTCTGAAGGGGACCTCTTCATGCTTAACGAACTGCTGCAGGCTGTCAAACAGACTCAGCACGAAGAGAGTGTCCTAGATCACCGGTTGTCCATTAGTGCGTCGGAAGATGCTTCCCAAGACCATTCGGACGACACGACTGTGGACGAACTGGCCGGTTATTTTGACAATCTCGTGTATATTCCTAAGAAGATGTCCCATATGGCGGAGATGATGTACACGTAACAAATTCGTGTTGTATATTGATGAGAGTGTGGCAACAATCACTAATGATTTTTAACCAAAGTGTGCTCTGTTGAGGCAGTTTTGGTATAAGGAGTTCTAGGTTTTTATGTTGATATTGTCTAAATAAAAGATTTCTATGTACTAAAGAGTTTTGTTTTGTGTTGATTAAAATTTGCGAAGTTATGTTAGGGTGCCAAGCTTCTGTCGGAGAAAATGACCTAAAAAGTTATAAATGGATTTTTTTTTAATTTTCTCTAAAATTGAGATTTAAAACAGTGTTAGACAAATATAACTTTATCATTATTGAACACGATTTTTTTCCAATCAAATGAAGTATTAAGTGTAAAAATTACAATTTTATCCTGTAGGCATCTAAATCTTTCAAGTGGTGTGGCTCTAAGGAGTTTAATAATGAGTTGATTGTCGTTCCACTTAACATTATAGCCAAGGCGAGTTGCAAACTTTAAACTCTCTTATCTTAGAATTAAATTTACAAAAATGATTAACTTTCTACGTCTTGCTCCGATTAATTGCCGGTTGGGAGCGACCCTTTTAAGCTGGTTCTAACGAATCGGCAAACAAGTTTGGGTGAATTGACCAATTGGCTTATCTAAACCACGTAAGCAATGTGATATCACACCGGGGGAGACTTAATATTGCCTTTATTACATGTGATTATTTTGTTGAGTGGAACAGAGAATAGTGCAGAATATGTGAATTTTTACTTGGAGAAAAAATAAACGAATTAATAAAATTTATTGGTTTAAAGTGAATTCTTTAAAGTTTCTCTTTACGTAAATTTAGAGAAATTCTCTGATTAGCAAAAACGTGAAGTATTTATAAAATAAGTTAAGAATTTAGTACTGTATTTTTAAAAAATAAAAGTTTAATTTTGATTCATATGTTCAAATCAAAGTTTTGCTATAAAAATTATATTCAAAATATTACTGTTGTAAATAGACGGGATGAAATTATGTTTTTTTTTTTTTAACTTTTGACGTGAAACGTCTATAAAATCAACTACATGAGATATCAGGATAGAAACACTATATTATGCTTTCAGGAGGATCAATTCTGACACAACCCGTGGCAAAGAGTACGATTAATATGATTTTGATCTTTTTGAAATTATATAGACTTATAAATAACAAAATATTGCAAACTTGATACGTTACGTAATGAAGTTCTTTAATAAATACTCTACGCAAATAAAATGTAGCCACACATCAACCATATATAGTTAATAAATAAAAATCCCAATTAGCTTTTCAATAACTTGACATGAATAAGTTTTATTAAAACTTGTTTGTAGTTTATGTGTAGGATAAAAAGGGGTCCCGCTAATAAGTTTGCACCCGTGACTGGAAAGGGAGGCAATGCACATGGATTGACTGTAAGGGTAGCATCAAAATAAAATATTCCTAAAAGAAGAGTGAGGGTGGATTTTAAATTTGTCGGCTCAAATATTGTCAAGTTGATCATAGTGTATAATTATGAAGAGAGGGGTGCAAGACTATATTTTGTAAATGACCATTTTCCTGAAATAACGATAGAAAACCATATATGTTTTTGAACGGTCTGGGAAGCTAAACGACCTTAACTGAAATAACTGGTTATTTTAGCTCGACTTTTTTTAACCAACCCTTCCCTTCATGTTAGATCCTGATGCGGCATTATAGCTCATTGTGTAGCTCTTAACCAACGTATTTTGAATAGATTGATTGATGTTACGCTATGAAAATTTGAGGATTTATTCTAATAGAAAGTTATTATAATATAGCTAAAAAAATTTAACCATTATAGACGATATAACATATGCTTTGTTTTTCACTAAATTTCAAGCCACTACAAAAGGTGTGGGCATTTGGACAAGGAAATATATTTAACTTGTATTTTAAACACTACAACTTCCAATATTTGTCAGCTGCTAATGAATCAATCCCATGCTGATATTTCTTATTTTATAAACAAACAATGTGAAAGTTTTAAAATTAAGTTCCTTTTTAATTTTTTTAATTAACGATCAATTCATTTTAAAACACAATGCACGAAGCGTATGAAGTTATACCAATCGTTCAAAAATTACCTCCAGGCCTGCAAATCGAAACAATTTCTGCCTACGGTATAATGTTATTTATAATAATAATATTCAATTAAAAGTGAAATTGGTTTGTCAGTATGATTATTAAAATTTTTTTTGCTGATACTCAATGTCAGATAAAATTGAAATAGTCATAGTATAAATTGAATCGAAGTAAATTTAGTATTTGTGAAAGTTAGGCTATCAACTTAATGTTAAATAAACAGCCAGTAAAACCATTAACAAATCGATTTATGCCTTAAACATAATTTGATTACCCAATAATTTATTTATTTGAAAAGACATCAAAGTTTTCCTAACTGGAAACTGGCAGAAAATGTATGGAATATGCTCAAGAGTCGGTTAAAATGAATTAAACAGTAACTGATTTTTGCTAAATTTCGTAATCCGTTTTGGTAACCCTGCATAGTCTGAGAATATCTTGTCGTATCTAAAATCTAATTGGCTTGTGGATAGTGTATTGGAGGAAATTTAGCAAAAAAAAATATAATAATGTCGAAAGAATTCTATTTGGTAATCTAGTGTAGTTAATATGCTAAAAATAGCAACATTTCTAACTTCTTTAAAAAACATACTGAAGTTAAACTTGTCGCAAACACTGAGGTTTCGGAAATATAGTAAAATCGAAGGTTGCCAGAAATAACTCACTAAATTAAGGGATGTTTGAAAAATCATGGGTTTGGCACTTCATTTGGCAATATGCACATAAAAAAGAAAGAAAAAAAAAACAGATTTAGCAAAAAAAAAATTATGTGCTTATAAACACTGATAGGGTTTTTAGAAGCATTGTTTGATGCCGGGTTTCTATATTTGGCAAATAATCTAGGGTGAACATGAAAGAAAGATTATTGATAAACATTATGCATCAGGTTTTTCAAGCATTTTTTGTGGTTTGTTTTTGTAATTTTTTTAATAGAATCTCCATTACAAATGTTTAGTGTAATATGTAATAAAAATATAACTTTTGTAAAATATTTTAATTATTAACAATTAGTGCATTGCAAGTTTTAAATACAAACTTCGCTAGAAAGAGGTGTAGTAAGTTTTTTTATTTATAGTCTCAGATATGAAAAGGCTTGATCAGTCTACTTTTTTACAATTTTAATTTGAAGAATACCAAAAGTGTGCATAAGTCAAATTTTTTCTAAATTGATCGCGATAGTTCAACACGCATAGTTAAATAGAAGTTTGTTTTTCTACTGTCATAATTCACTTAATTCTATTTTACATAAAAATAAATCAATGCCATTTTTTAAAGACAGCTAGGGAAACAAAGATGTTTTGTGTTGACTGAAAAGAGGCAAGAGGGGCGGAATTAATATTTTAAAAAAGGGCATGAGGGCGCTATTACGATGAAAAATGGGCGGGTAGGGCGGGCCATCCTCCGAAAAAGTCTAGAGTGAACGCAGACTTTCTTTAATGGCACTGCTGTCACACAAATTTTATAATTAGTGTTCATTGAAAGTAATGTTTCATGACTTGCCGAGTTGTAGACTCAGTGGTCAGGGGCTATCTAATGGTTGGGAACCACTGAATTATAGGCAAAAAATATTAATATGTTCATAACAACCAGATAAATTGCGTTGGAGAAAAGTGGAAATCGCTCCGTAACCTGAAATATTGCTACTATTTCTATTTTAATATAAGCTTATTTTATAAAATGGGCCTACTAAAATGAGTTTGTTCCTTAGTTGGCTGTTTGTTTCCATTTAAATTTTTGGTAGCTCTTTATAAATTAAAGCTCTATGAACCCAATTTTAGATGATTATCTGCTGGTGGGAACAAAATCAGGAACTCTACTCTTATATCAGCTAGTTCCATCAACTAAACAAGGATCAAAACCAGGTAAATATTTCTATTATCTTTCATTTGAGTTAATTTTAATATTTCGTTTGACGTCCCATTGATGTAACTGTTTGAGCGCTGGACTGCAGTTGCCTGGGTTCGACTTCCGAATAAGACTTGGTTGTTTGTGTATTGTATGTATCATTGTGTATGTTGGATAATAAGAATTGGATCTAAAGGCCAGAGGCAAGCAAATATGTCGTTACCAAATAAAATATCAATATTTTTTAGCTTTTACTTTTTATGTACATATTATTTTCGTAGTAGGTTTGGTTTGATCACTGGTGTCACTGGGTATATTCTATGTGCGGTTATTAATTAAACATTGACAGTCATATATTTTACTTAAAATAGTCCCATGTGTTCCTAAGCTCTTCAACGAGCTCTTAACAGACATAGAGAAACTGTCAATAGCCGAACAAATGACTTTCTGTTGAAAGTTCTGTTTTGAAAAACTTTCTGGTGTTTAAATTTTTGGAAAAAAAGAGTTGTCAAAGGTTTAAATATAGCCAGATGATATTCACATAGTTTCTATTCTATAGACATTTATTAATCAATACATGAGTGCACAATAGGCAAAAAGCACAATATGTGACAAATTGTATTTTAAAAAAATATTATAATGTGCACACAAACAGTACAATAGACTTCAAATCAACCCTCCTTGGCTACTTTTAATAACACGATTTTGTTGATTGATTAACATTCAGTTTAATATGTATACACAACATATAATATTTGTAAAAAAATCAACAGGTGTGAATTAAATATTTGGTTTACCTTTCAGAAATAATTCTTTACAGATAAATACAGTAGAAAGTTCCAAATCCAAAATCGACAGGAATTCAACTATTTCGAATTTATGGAGATTTCGATTTTAGATCATCACATTATGAATTAACAACCTATACTTTCTGTATGGCTTAAATGGATGCATGCCTATGCTGTAATCTTCACTTTCTCCACTCTCCTAACCTACCAATTCGTTGCACAAAAGTACTGATAACGTTATTGTAGAAACAGAATTTCTTCACATTCTGAATTAGTTCGTTTTGAGTGCCAAGTGAGATACATAACTTTGCAAGGTTAAAATTAATACATGCACACTGGATGAACTTCCCTCCCGCCTCCTCCCATGTTCTTTCATCCGATTTGTTGGGGAAAAAACAAGTTTAAAATATTTTCCAGTTATATTTTTCTTTTTTAAAAGATATTCAAAAAGGTCCGGATAATAGATCATTCGGGACATTATATGTTCGGATTTGGCTCTTCTACAAGTCTTAGAACTACAGGCTTTATGTCCAGCAAAGTTGGTCCTGTTTAACGCATCCTAACAATTCTCAATGCCATTCCAGTTGTGTTTTACAGCCACCTACCCCTGACGAATTAACCATCTCTTCAAGCGAACTATTCCATTTATCTATTAAATTAAGTAACGTTTTCTTTCTTCCTGATTAAGCTGTTATTTGTATAACTTGTACCCATGACCTAGTCAAATTGGCTGTATTAAATTGTATGCCTTCCACATCATCGGATTTGATAAATGTAAATAGTTGAATAAGATTCCCTCCACTCATCCTCTACTCGAGTGTATGCATGTTTAAAGTTCTAAGTCTGTCTCTATACTTCATTCCTGAAGTACCCTAAACCAATTTACCTTAACTATTTTGTTTTTTTTACAGGATCAATTCAGTATGAGGTAAAGCTTTTGAAGTCAAACAAAGCCTATACAAGGAAGTCTATAACTCAGGTATTGAGATGTTCCATGTTTGAAATTGGAGTATTTTTAATACATGATGATATTTATTGAATGCAAATTTAATTTTTTTTTTCAACTGTTAGAAAATTAATATTTTTTTGTTGTTCTTTAGTCATTGAACAATAATTTTGTTTTAATATAACACTCTAAATGCATAATAAAAACTAATTATAGGATGGAGGTATCAAAAAAATATCTTGATAAAAACGAAATTAATTTCTGTGAGAAACCGTCATATGGGAAATAACTACTGTCAGTTGATTATATAACTACATGGAATTTATTGATATAAGTAACAGAAGACTTACACAATATAATTATCAGTGATAATTGAATATATGTTTTAAAGCTCATAATGTAAATAACCAATTAGTTTTAGAATTTATGTTGGGAATTCATTCTATACTTGAAAAGTGATCCTTTACAAAATGCAAAACCCCATTCACAAAACGCATTGTTTGCAAAGTAGATTTTGCATAAAATGTCCAATGAGTAAATTCGAACAAATTTTGTTCGACATACCCAGGGCTAATCGTATGTTTATTAATTCAAAGTTATTTGAACCATGTTAAAATTATTTAACAATTCTTAAATGTGTGTTAATTATGTATTTTGATTTCAGTTACAAGCTATTCCTGAATTCCAAATGTTAATAGTTCTTGCAGGTTAGTGGATGTCATTTTCACTATTTATTTGCATACACACAAGCACATTGATTTGTCACTAAATTGACTTTAATCTACAATAGTTAGGAGTGTTTCGAAAACCAAACATTCAGTTTGACTTCCAAATAGGCCGCATACCTAAATACTATCCTGAATATTCATATTGTGTTTTTTAATCATTTAGAGGAATGTTTTGTTGAAAATTTATAAAAATACGAAAAATAAAAATAAGGTTGCAGAATGCATGTATAGCCATTTTCTTATTGCTTAATTTTTTAATTAATAATAACATAGATGTAATACAGCCTCTGATAGCGGGTTGGTTAGGCTTCATCTTGAGTATGCAGTGCAATTATGGTCACCTTACTTCAAACAGAAATTGATTTTTTAGAAGAGGTTCAACATAGGGCTGCGAAATAGGTTCAGGGTATACTTTGGGAATCAACTATGGCAACAGTCATAGAACTTTAAACATGTATACACTCTAGGAGAGGAGGGCTGGAGGGGACTTCATTCAATTATTTAAATAAATTTATTTTAAAATTAATTTAATGTTGGCATACAAAGGTTCTCAAGTATTCACTAGATGGCAGCAGAGCTGACTGTTTAAGCATTATTTTCAATATCCAAAAATGAGGTGTCTATTGGGAACTGGAGAATTAACTAGATATATTCTACATTTGGAAGCTTCCATCTTTGTTTTAGTTTTCTATATTAACTTCTGAATGCTAAATTTGCACTTACCATATCTTTGTAGATAATGTAGTTACAGCTTTTGACCTTAGCCAGTTCAGCCTGCAACCCATAGCAGTTCTTACAAAAACCAAAGGAGCACATTATTTTAGTCATAATATTCAAGTGAGTATTTTTTAATAAACATTTTTTTTTTAAATCTCACTTTAACGCTTTTGTTAGCTAAATAATTTTTTTAAATGTTTACATAAGACTTATAGCGAAACAATATTTAGTCATAATTATTGGTAATTGATAAGGAATTTAATTTGATATATGGACCGTATTATGCAACAACCAGTTAGTGAACCCTCACTTCAATTTGAGATAACTAGCCTTAAAGTAATCTACTGAATAGGAAAATCCATGCTACAAAAATTTGCTATCGACCACTGATTTTTTTTTAGCATAGAAAGTGAAACTTTGGGTTTCCATTTATATTTAAAACAATTTTTTTTCTTCAATTTGTGGGTCGTGGGTTAACTGGTTGTTTCATAACACGGTCCATATAAAAAAAGTTTGGAAGTTTCAAGCATTAAATCTGCATCTACATGTTTCAATCTGCACAATGCTGTAAGATATTTACAATTTGTCATCTTTTTACAAGAAAATACTATTTTGCACCAAATCAACACATATGCTTTTAATTTAAATTTAAGTTTTAAATTGTTTTGGACATATTTTTTTTATTTATATAGAAATGTGTAAAACCTGTTAAAATTAAAAAAAAGGCAAGTTTTTATAGCCCTTTACAGTGGTGATCTTTTCAGATTAAAACATAAATTTTGCTGTAGTCAGGGCTTGAACTAATATTTTCATAAATAGAAATAATTGTTAATTTTTTTTAATCGACTGTAAATAGGTGCTTAACCTTGTAGTATATGTTACTTTTAGAATCAATACATTTTTTTTTCATTTTTAATGCAAATTAATTAAAACAATTTTTAAAAAAAAGTATTTTTAAGTATTTCTAAAGTTAACATGGATGTTTCCTATGTATTGTTTTAGAAGCACAAGTCTCTTACGGGGGAAGTCTATTTGTCCTTTAGGCTTTGTGTAGCAGTAAAAAAAAAGCTACAGGTAATTATTATTCAATTTCTCAAGTATTTGGCAAGTTTTTTTTTAATTTTGTATTAAAAATTATCATATTTTAGATTTCCTTTAATTTAAAAAAAGGTATGCTTTTATGTGCTTAAACAGAATTCAATATGAACTGCATTTTTTCTTTATCAAAATGATAATATAAATCATATGTTACTAAAATGTTCTTATGATACGTAAAATGTAAAAATCAAATTTTAAGGAGCCTGTAAAACATGTTTGTTTTTCTTATTTGTAAGGGAAAAATCTTCCCAATTTTTTTAATGATAAATATTAAAATTGAAGACACTAATACATGTCAGTGATTTTTAATGCATTCTTAAAAATAAATTGTTGTAAATAGCAGAACCATCAGCCGGTCAAATAAAACATGCCTGCATTTTATTTCAAATTTATTTTATATCCCTTTCTAGAATCATGCTTTGAATTTTGTACTGTTCAATGAGGATATAAGTAATAATCATATAACAATATGCTCTGATACTCTGGCCACACTAAAGTATCTTGATAAAGGAGTAGTTAATTCCAAATTTCTTTGTTCTTGAGTGTCAGCATGCTCTGAATAAACTAATTTCTAAATGCAACATGGTTAGTTTGGTGTGGGTGCCTGGTCATTGGGGCGTGGAGGATAATGAGATGGCTGATGGGCTTGACAGTCTTGGTTCCTCAAACAGGCCAGTGAGACTTCAGCCGTTTGTTTCCATATCATGCTCTGGGTGTATTCTGGTGGGCTCTCATGTACTCTGTACGAGCCTATGTAGGGAGATAGATAAAGAGTGGACTAGTTCTGAATGAAGTTATGATTCAAACCATACACTTCGTTAAGAGGTCCTCTAGCAGATTGCAAAAGTTTATATTTGGACTGGACAAGAAATCCTGTAGGATTATGATTATACTCTTCACTTACCACACTCTTAACAAACATCTGAAAACCATGGGAGTTGTTGTCGATGATAAATGCAGAAGCTGCAAGTTCTCAACTGAAACAGTTGAGCATGTCTTTGGCAAGTGCGACACTTATACGAGTTTAAGCTTCAAATTCTGCAGAGCTCTAAGCTTTGACTCTACAGATTTTTGTAATGTTCTACTATCTGACTGTTTGGCTATGGGAAGGACATGATAAAACAGAATAATAGCAGTGTAGAACAGATATAGACCTACTGGCCAGAAAATTAGAATTCATGATAAGCATTTTTTAATTCATGAAAATGAATATAATGGGAATTCAAAAAAAAAGATAAAACACACAAGAAGGGGTAAAACATGATATGGGCAGTTTTATAAAATTTAGGAGAAGTATAACTAAAAAACATGTTTTAATTATTTTATTTGAAATTCTAGCTTTTCTATTGGAAACCTAAGGAGTCCAAATTTCTAGAATTCAGTGTAAGTCCACTATTTCTTGATTTATTATCAAATTTAGTATTCAGTTATGTAGCTTATAAATTTAGCAATTAATGTATAAAAATAACAGAAAGCTGTCTATCTGTGGATCGCAAAACATTTACTGACTCTGTATGAAAGGCGTAAAATTTATATATAATTCTATTTATCCTCTATTTGTGCATCTGAGAATCAGAATTTTAGAATTTCATTTAGTTTTTAAATGAATTTCTAATGTTTTTTGAAGCCATTTTTTTAAAAATATCCTTTTAAAAGAAATAGTATCAACATTTTTATAAGATGTTGCCCACAATAAAATACTTTAAAATAAGTTAATAATATATGTTCATTGCTTTAAACAATTGAAAAAATATTTATTTTATATAATAATAAGTGTTTTACCAACCAAAATTGAATGTAAAATTATGTGCAATTCTTTTTTTTATAGCAAGATCTCAGTTTGAGAGATGTCCCCAGAACTATCGTTTGGTGTGGAGAATCGCTTTGTATTGGATACAAATCAGAGTACTCGCTTATGAAGGTATATGCTTTGTTTCTTTTTAGTTTACATTGCTCTATTTAGTATTTTATTTTTTATTACACTGTATAAAATATTGTTTTTAGGTTGGAAATTTGATGTCAGGTTTTTGATTTTTATATTATATATTTTGAGGCTCAAAATAAGATGTTTTTTAAATTGGTCTCAGCATGTCAGTGACTACTATATTTCCAGAAGGAGTAGAATAGAAGGCTATTATTGTTTTATTTGGAATTTCACAAAACTGGCTCTAATAGTTTTGTTTAAAATCGCCATTTAATGTGTTTTGAAGATTAATTGCAAAATTTGTCTATTTGTATCAAAAATGCAAAAAAAAACCTTTCCAGCTATTACTTTTAAGTTTAAAGGGAGTTTACAACTGTACCCATATTAAAATTAGATAGTAACGAAAAAAAATACCAAAATTAAAGTGTAAAGTTGTGGTTTTGAAGGAAAATACACTAACTCTCTTGTTAGTGGGAATTGTGATGTAGTGGAATAGGAAAGTGTGCGATATTACACTCTAGGTTTCCTAATATAATTCTTTTGTACTGTTTTCTTTATATTTATTTATTTTCTTTTGAATATAACCTGCTTCTACCTAATAAATATACTTTATACAACATTAATATAAAAGAAATCTAAAGTGCACATTGTTATAAAATATTACTTATTCAATGATTTATCAAGTTTTTTTTATTACTATGTTTGATTTAACTGGTTAAAAGCAGATATTCTTATAAAAATATTAGTTATCACTTATTCACTGACACACATCAAAGCAAGGAATAACTTTAAGTTCTTAAAATTATTAGCCAGTTGGTTTCAATAGCCTTTTTGTACCTAATGGAATGGTACTTAAACAAATCATTGCCAATTACTTCTATACGGCTCATAGTGGTTGTGAGGTGTACTCTCAGTGTTCACTCTAGGCATTTTTTGAAGGCGGTCCGCCCTGCCCGCCCTTTTTTCATCTTGATAGCGCCCTCATGCCCCTTTTTCAAAAATTCCGCCCCTCTTGCCCTTTTCAGTCAAGCACAAGCATCCTTGCTTCCCTAACTGTTTAAAAAAAGACAACGATTAAAATTTTTTTTGTGTGTAAATTGGGATTAAGTGAATTATGACAGTAGAAAAACAAACTCCTTTTTAACTATGCGTGTTGTGCAATGGCGATGATTCCAATATTTCGAGCACGGGGCATTCTATGAATCCTATTGGTTGCATGTGCTCACATATGAAATGCTTAGTTTTTTTTCTGTGTTCTTTTAAAGAGAAGATGGTTTGGGGCGTATTTGCAAGATTATGCATTTTTTTTAACCAAATTTTGGATTTAGGTAACCTTTTCATCAGTTTTGTAAGGAGTCTGATTAGGGCTACTTCCAGATTTGGTTTTTAGGGAAAACATTAATTTTTAATTGTAAAATTCGAAATAGGCCTTGAACTGTCAACACTAGCCTAATATGCAGCTCTAGCGCAATGTATACCAACAAATCGGAACTTTTTTTATTTGGGGTCCGATGTGTCAATGGTGACCACACCCACACCAAACTTTTTTTTGAAAGTGCCCTTTTAAAAACAAGAAGTGCCTTTTCAAAAACGGGGTGCCCTTTTACTACCAACAGCGCCCTGCCCTTTTTATTTCTAGAGTGAACACTGTGTACTCTAATCTCGAAGTGAATTACTCGTTCAATCTGAGGAACACTGACCCCACCAGAGAGCTTCAGTTGAAGCATACCTGGGATGTGGGGGAAAGGTTATGCCCTGAAACCAGATGTCTGCTGTTCTTCCACTGAACTACGTCCCTTAGGTTTATAGGCACCGTTCTAGGGTAAAATACTTATATTCACATGTGATAGTATGTACACACAATTGTCAAAATTAACATGATTCTACATGTTTCATTTTTAGTTTGCATCCAACTAGAGTAAGGACAGGAAGAGAAAATATTTTTTTCCGCTCTAACCCTAAGAAGCGTTGTGCTTTCAAAATTTACCAGTATGAGTAACAGATGTGATTATATTTTAGGTAACAGGGGATCCCAAAGATTTGTTCCCGACGGGTGGTAAGCAGCAGGAGCCACTGGTGTCCTTGCTTCCAAACGACCAGCTGGCTGTGGGGAGTGACGAACAAACCATTTTGATCGATTCTGAAGGAAACCCAACCATGAAATACTCCATCAAATGGTCCGAAGTGCCTATCGCATTAGGTACTTTAACCTCTATTCTATTCTATTATATTTATATTTATACTGTTCATGTATTTGCCCTTTATGAAAATTCCCATTTTTACATCAACCCTCTGACAGTTTAGCAAATTCGAACTGTGGGTTTGTTTTCACAACAGGTGAGTTTAGTTTCTATTCTCAACACAGTCCTTTATTTTTTTTTAAATTACCTCAGTAGAGAAGATTTTAAAAGTCAAATGCTTTAAATTTGAAAAAATATTTAAAAGTAGAAATTTTTTATGAACTTTTATATTATGATACACTGCTATATCAATTTGCTTATCACCATTTTATATATATATATATATATATATGGTGATATGCAAATTGATATACTTGTCCTCATCCGACAGGTGGTTAAAGACCCAACATTTGGCTGTACTCTGCAGTTTGGTAACCTATTGGTTGTCACAAGCTAATTTTCTGAAATCTATCATTTGCACCATTCAGGTGGCAATATTAACATTATGTTATTTTATAATATCTGTAATTGAAAATGAATAGGAATAGCATGTGTTTGAGTTTTAAAAATGTTGTTCTTCTCTCCTCACTAACTCCTCTTAAATCAAAACGATATTAATTTTATTATCTAGGATCCCTAAAGTGTTTAAGAAAACTCAAGGTTCTCAGGATATTTAAAAAAAATG
Organism: Troglohyphantes excavatus; assembly: GCA_963932185.1. NCBI lineage: Eukaryota > Metazoa > Arthropoda > Arachnida > Araneae > Linyphiidae > Troglohyphantes > Troglohyphantes excavatus. The sequence continues at coordinate 9,108,839 of OZ010670.1, read as the reverse complement.
AATTTGTTTTTAAATATGAATGAAAGTTTTCTGCAGTGAAAACAAACCTACAGATTTGATATTTGTCTTATCCGTCAGAGGATTAAAGTACTTAAAGTTATTTTAATAATATTTTTCTATTTCTTGTAAAACAAAGTTGTAAAATGAAATAAATAAATAAACATAAGTTCCAAATTACTTTTGTATACCCAACTCTGGGTGTTATAAATTTCTATATATTCACTATTAGACAGAAATAAATCTCTGTATTGAATAAGTATTATTAATTTTTATATATTTATCCTTTTAGTGCACGACTTTCCCTATTTAATAGCAGTTTTGCCGACATCTGTTGAAGTACGACCCATCGAACCTCGCATCCATGTTCAAAGTATTGACTTGCAAAAAGCCAAAACAATAGTTACTAGCAAAAGGTAAAACAATGAATTTTTTCCTTCTTATTTTTCCTATCCATAAAATGTCTTAATTTATCTATTCTCTGATTGGTGCACACACTGACACATGCACAAACTGGACCTTTCATGACTGACTATCGAATAACAGTTAACTGCGCATATTGAAATCTGCCATTAGAAACCTCAGATATAGAATTTTTAATGCTATGAAGTGTTGTCATTTTAGCATCATAAATTTAAAAATTAAACAGAATTTTCCAAAATATTTTCCAAAATTTCCAAATATGATACCCATGCAAATATGCTTTTTTCTCCTTTTATTATTCACTCTGGTAATCTTTAAAAAGGTTAAAACCAACCAGTAAACACTGTTAACGGTCTTAAACGGGCTTCTGTCACATCATGTAGTGTATTTGATGAATAGCACAGTTTTTTTTTTTTTATATCTAGTCATGATCAGATTATATGTGGCATTTCGTGCTAGAAAAATAGTGCTCTAAGTAATTGGCCCTCCTGTAAAGCTGCTAAAATACATATATATACACTTGTGACCGACAATATACTTGGTAATCACTCGTAATAAAATGGTTAAGTTTGTGAAGAATAAATCTTCTGTATATATATTAATATTTTTATGAATTACTGTTATGAAATGTTTTAAGAATTTACTGTTAATATTTTCAAGAATGCAATATATATATTAAAATGTTTTGTTTATATTAATTTTTGTAGAGGCTGGGTATTTGCAGCATCCAGTTCTGATGTGTGGCTTTTACATGCTGTCAGTTTTCCCGAGCAAATTTCGCAATTATTATCACAAAAGCAGTTTGAACTGGCTCTGCACATGGCAGTAAGTGCTCTGGAATAAAAGATATTTTTTTTAATTTTATATATTTTTAGATTGTTGTCTAAAATATTATATTTGTAATTTTTCTGTAAGTACCAGAATATTTTGCAGGAATTGCAATTGTACATTACAATTTTATTTGTATATTGTTACTTTTGAATTTGACAAAAAATAAAAAACTTGTAATAATTTTTATTATAATCACATTGTTTTTGATATTTAATTTTAGAAAATAATTGCATTTGGTGCTTATTTTGTTTGCTAGTTCGATTTGTTTTTAAGTTATATGATTTATTCATCTTTTTTTTTTATTTTAACAGGCTTGGTATGCTAGTTAGTAGTGCATGTTTGTAAATTAATCCTTAATCTGTACTTTGCTTAAAATACTGCAATAGAGACTTTTCTTATAATTACATACTTAATGCAGTGTTGTAATATATCATATGATTTCTTGTTCTGACACATATGTGTGTCATTGTTTTTGACTTGCTTAATTATTTTTTTTAAAACTAGATTGGCTTGCATTAAAAAGTTTTTAAGAACAAAAATATAAGGAATAATTAACCAAAAAAATTAAATATTGTTAAAAATTCTACATTTTTTTCTTCATTACAAAATATTTTCCATTAATATATAATTTTTTAAAATGTTAATGTATTTTTGTAATAGTTTCTAAATTCAAATTTTATATTATTATATTTTAATTTGAATGAATAAATCTGGCAGTAAATGCTTAAGGAGGCAGTTAAATTTTATAAATTTTACATCTACTCATTATGTGTTCTACCATTTATTTTTTAATAATAGTATTGTTCTCTTTGAACAAATTGTTTTAGGAAATGACCAATGAATCAGAAGTAGAAAAGCAACAGCTTATCCAACGTATTGAAAATTTAAACGCATTTTATCTTTTCTGCAAACAAAGTTTCAAAGATGCAATGGATTTGTTTCTCAAGCTTGAAACTGGTAATATTTTTATTTTGTATCACAATATTTGAAAGTTTTCTTAAATCTCTGTATTTATTTTAATTTTTAAGAAGGATTTTATGTACTTTTTAGAATTTTTGCTAAAATTAAAAATTATATTTTTTTGGTTTATTAAAAACAGTTTTGTAATCCTTTGTGCTGGTACTTCAGTTTAAAATTTTCTTGGCAAATTTATTGAAGTTTCAGTTTGTATTAGTGTCAATAGTCTTTACTTGGGTTTTTACATGCAACTAAAAGGAGACTTTTTATTACTATTTTCAATCATAAGGAATTGTCAACGGTTTATATCTAAAGGCACATTATTTTTATGGAGAGGCTGCTTAACATTCCCTCGTGTTGTTGAATGCGTTACAAAATGTCAGTAACACACACAGACTGAAATTTTTTCTAATTTTGCTTGAGCTCCTTTATGTGTTTGTGTGCTAAATGGGTTGATTAAGCAATTTTCATTTCCATATAAGTAATGTAGTATTGAAACATCGTAATTGAAGTTTTTTTATACTAAAAATACACATAATCATTTTACCCTAATGCATAATTTTTGTTAGGTATGTAAAACTTACAAATGTTTTATTACTTCAAAAGTTTTTCGTGTTACTCTGATTCCTGATTTTTCTTTTAAGCTTTTTGATCAATCTCATCATTGTATTTAGTAATAATTTTTCAGTTATTTTGTTTATTAGTAAGTACTTTTAATAAATTGGTAACTATTATTATTCTTGTTAATATATAATGCACTTTTACGGATTTGCATACTTTATATGTTTGCTTTAGTTTACACACTTTTAGCCAACAAAAATATGCTTAACATGTTTATACTTTTGTAAAATCGAAAAATAATATATATTCTCGCTTGAGTTAGCCTAGAAAATATTTCCATTGTTATTACAAAATAGGGAATGACTATTACTGTTTTTAAACATGTCTAACATGTTATTCAAGTTTTGATTTCCTATATTATAGTAAAATAAAGTTTTAGTATTTTTTATAAAATGTAATTTATTTTCGTATTTTGAAACAAAAGGATTCATTTAGAAGTTTTTAGCAATGGGGTATTATTTTATTTCAACACTAATAAAGTCAAAAGTTTCATTGAAATATTAAAATTTCTTTTGACAATATTCACAATAAGTCTGACTTTTAAAAATTACTTAACTCATTAACAAAATACAATTTTTTTTTAAAATTATCTTTACAACTTTGTCGCACAATAAAACCTTAAAGAAATAAGATAGCTAAGTTTTGTTGCTTGTACATGTAACAGCAATATATGAAGTTTTATTTATGCACTTAAAAAAACACTTTAAAAAAATTTCATTTTTTTTTAAATGATGTTTACAAATAAAACTTTATGTGTTATCGCTTAAGGTTTTATTGCCTTTCGAAGTTGGAAAGACAATTCTTAAACATTTAGGATATTATCACAAATCATTAACAAAGTTAGGTTTTATCATACAAGATTTTGGTATTTATTTTTATGCAGTTTGTTAAATTGTATACTTTTTTTATTCAGACCCATCCCATGTGATTGGACTATTTCCCGATTTGCTGCCGGACGAATTCCGAAGCAGCCTCGAGTACCCCGACCGACTTCCCAATTTGCAAGGAACCGAACTGGAAAACGGTTTAGTGGCACTGACAGATTACTTAGTTGATGTATGACTTTTCAAAATGTTTATTAGCTGTTTGTTATAATACTAGTTGTTTGTCTGTATATTGCTGGAAGCCTATTGAAATACATAGATGCCTTTCTTTGTAAATAATACTCATAACAGTTTTTAAATATATTTTTTTACTATTTTTTTTATATATGTAAAACACTATTTTTTTTCATAGGTGAGACATCGACTGAAGTCTGATTCCACCAGTAATGTGCCATCCATGACAGCTATTATGGAATCTAGTAAAACTAAAGTCCGATCAAAGAAACAGCTACTACAAATAATTGATACCACTTTACTGAAATGTTACTTACAGGTTACAAAGACTTTTTTAAAGTTTAATTAAGAAAAATTATGTTACTGTATTTTTACTCATTGAGTCTACTACTTTTTACTAGTTTTTGCTATGTTGCAAAGGTGGTGATCATATCTTTTACTCTTAGCCTTCCCCCTTGTGTGTTTGTCACATGGCAACCCTAATATATAGTTTTTGTTCTTTATTAACATGATTAAATATACCACCAACCTTTCATGAATGTTTCAAATTTCTCTCTTTAGAAAATGCTTCTTCTCTTTTCTTTAAGAACTAAGTAAGATCCCTAAATCCTGGTTGATAGAAGCTAAATATTTTCGGACATTTAGAAACTTTTTAACAATAATAAATTATGCTTATTTTTATCTCCCGAGTTTTACATTTCCAATCAAGAGATTGAACATTGAACAGTTTGAGTGCAGCTTTTGAAGCTGGTGAACCATTTAGAAAAAAACCTGAATGATGTGATTAAAAATTAGAGTTATCTGTTGAGCCAAATTTATAATTTTGAAGACGCATTTTTTAAAAAGAAATCTACTTGGCAATACCCGAGCTTCAAGGGTCGAGAAAACTATGTCTGGCAAAAATATAAGCAAAGGGCGTGTGTTAGCTTTGTGAATGCAGTTGGTAGCTATTTGTTTAAAACAGTAATCATCGGTACAGTAAAAGAAAAAAATAATAGTGCATGAACATAATGATTGAACGTAACTGAAGAAATAAGCAGCAAATATAAACCCAACAGGAAATAATTTTTTTTTTTAAATGATTGAATAATATACAATCAGCATGAACAATTCAATGAATGCATAAACATCTTTTTCGATTGAACCTACGTTAAAGGTTGTTTTTCATTTGAAAACACTTTTTATTGCGAATTGTCATTGATGTACTATCCCCTGTTGCGTCACACTCTTTTTAGTATTTTTTTTTATAAACTGGACTATCATTAAAATGGATAACATTTAGCCCTTAGAAAGAAGAGGCTTTACTGTATACAGCCACAGTTCTGTTATGAATAAATATTCATTGTACATTTATTTTCCAAAAAGGACTAGCTTTATTAGATTTGCATAAGAATCCTTTACTTTTTATTACACTTCCAATTTATTTATTGTTTTTACTATTTTAGACGAATGATGCCCTGGTAGCATCTTTATTGAGGGTGAAAGATAATTATTGCCACATTGATGAATCCGAAAGAGCTCTGAAGCAGCACCAAAAGTACAGTGAACTCATTATCCTGTACAATAAGAAAGGAATGCATAGGAAAGGTAGGTGCACAACTGAAGTAAGGTGTACAATAACATTCTATTGATGTTTTTTTGCATTCTAAAGTAGATTTACTGCTGTTTGAGGTTGCTTGTGGTCTTTATGTAGAAGCCGTTGAAGTTTTTTTTAAAACAAGTATTTCATAAGTCTTGTGATCCTTGAAATTTTTAATCAAATACTACTCTTTTTATTTTGTCTTTAATAAAATTTAGAATTGATTTCATTGCATAAAAAGTTTCTTAAAAAAAAAAAAAAAAAATTATTATGCAAAGTACTTTTCATTTTACAATTTTTCATCAAGCAGCTTCTTATTTTTTTGTGTAGAACTTGGTTGCAAGGTAAGGGGGACAGACTCCCTACTAAAAGGCCGTGAGGGAACGAGCCTTTTTTAAAAAAAAACTTTTTTAATGGGATAGTTTTTTAAATGTAAGAAGAGTATTCTGTTATTGAAGGTTTTTATTTTCATCCTTTTGTATAATCCCCTCCTCCCATATCAAACTCTGTTATGTTTGCATTACCTCCTCCATGTCATGTCACAATAAATTGTCGAAGTTAAAAACAGTTAATTTTTTTTATATATCTTTTAGCTTTGTAAATCGTCATTATTATTAATAATAATTCCAAACTTTACTAATATGGTTGCAGTAATACTCTAGTAGTCAATAAGGATTGGTATTTGAAATAATATTGTTTTGAACGCTTGTTAAAAATAGGAACTTCTATTTTAAATATTGTTCTAACTCCTATAAATATTGGAACATTTTATTTATTTAAGCAACATTTTATTTATTTTGATATGTGATGAGAAAAAGGATTAACTTCAAATAGCTGATTTAATGTATATCTATTGGTTTATCAATTGTTTGACAAGCAAATCACAATATTGTGATAAGTATTTTGTTTTATAATTTTAGCTCTGGAGCTGTTAATGCGACAAGCCAAGAAACCAGACTCCCCACTAAAAGGCCATGAGAGAACAATTTCATATCTACAACCTCTTGGTAGTATTTTTATGTTGATACTGTTTTTATATTTTTAACATGTGTTTCTATATTTTTATTACAAACTCCTATCCCCAAGTCTTTTAGAAAGGGGAATGTAATGTTGTTCATTTTATTTTTTAAAGAAAATTGAACTTTATTTTATTCAGTTTTGTATTATACTTTATTACATGTTCAAAACCTTTAATACAAGATTACATTACATATTTTTATTTTAATGAAATTTATTATTTATTAAAACTTGTTAAAATTTATTTTGGTAGGTGTTGAACATTTAGATTTAATATTTGAATTTGCAAGATGGGTTTTAAAAGAACACCCAGAAGATGGATTAAAGGTTTGTGTATTTTACAATTTAGATGCCATTTGTATTGTAAATTCTCAAAATGGTGCATTTAACCCTTTGTGGTCGAGAGGTGACTCTGCCGCCAAAATAAGTACTTCTTCTTTTTGTTCCTTATTCTTCAAATTAAACTACAACAAGTTCTTGAACATAAAAATCCTTTTATTTGTTAGCTTATTCTTTAAGTATGACTAATAAGTCTATTTAAAAATATGACATGACTGGAATATCACCATATTTCATGAACCCTTTGTATTTGAGTATCACCTTTATGCCACCAAAATAACATGTTGCATTTTCTCTGTTCTTCAAAGTAAAAGAGAACAACATATTTTTGGGTTTAAAAAGTTATTGTCTCACAAACTTTATCATATAAATTATGTTTGTCATCTAGAAGCACCAAGTGTGTGGGTGATCTAAAACTTTCTTCAGGTTGAAATTTCTCACAACCCCCGTTTTTATTTTAAACATTTGACAAACGTCATAAACCACTAAAAATATGTGTGATAAAACTGAGATAAATATTCAGCTTCATTCATGCAAATTTTTTAATTTTTATAATTATCTGCTCTTAACATAAAAAGAACATGCTAAAGAATACCTCTTTAAAAAGAACAGAAATGGGATACAACTGTTCCATAAAGAGAACATAAATATCAAACATTTTCCTCATGCAAAATGGGTTAAAATTAAATTTAATTGTGTTTGCTTAGATTTTTTTTTACAATGAATGTTTACAGTTGATAATACAAAAGTTTTTGAAATTTTCCAAACACCCTCAATAAAATAGAAAGTTTCTTAAACATGTATTAAAATTGAATATTTTCTCTTTGTAAGATATTTACTGAAGATTTGGCAGAAACTGAAAGCCTACCTCGTACACAAGTATTGACTTACCTGTCTGAAACCGAACCTGATTTAGTTATTCCTTATCTGGTAAGTGATTTTTTGTACATTTTAATTTACAATAATTTTATTACTGTGATTAATTTTTGTTGCCTGACTTATTACATGGTTTAAATTAACTTTAGATATTAAATATTATTTATAGTTTTTCAAATGTATAGGTCTTTATCATCTAGTTTTGGCTTATTAGCTCTGTAGATAGGAAAAAAATTTCTTAAGTATTCTTATTTGAATTAGCAACAAACTATCTACCTATAGCATGTCATGCAAAAAATCTATCTGAATTTAATCAAATCATTAATAATGTAGTGTTAACTGAGCATAGTTAAAATGAAAGGTTGTTGCAACGATCACAAACAAATACAATACAATGCATCCTGGCACATGGATTTTGATATATTAAAATTTGTGTGTTAGCATTTTTAATATTCTTGCTGCTTCAATGAAAGGAATTCTTTACTACTTTGAGCTTCAAAAACCCCAAAACCAGTTACATTCCTTGAATTTGTGATAGTTTGGATACACCCCCCAAAAGATAATAACCTCAAAGTAAGGTTATTATCATTTAAGGTCACATATTTACTTTTATCTTCAAATACCCAATTATAATGTGAAAGTTAAGGGAAGAAGTGTTTAATTTTTTGTTTATCTAGGAATTTGTTATACACCGTTGGAATGATGAAACCAGTGTTTTCCATAATACCATAGTAAACAAATACTGTGAGAAAATCCTAATTCTTCTATCAGAGTACAGGCATTCCTTGCCTGAAGGTAAGACCTTTGCAGTGTCTTTGTTTTTTTGCTTTACATAACTTATTTTAAGTAATTATATACTTTAATAAATTAATTTTAGAATATTTTGTAATAAATGCAATGTGAAGTATGTTCTTTAATTGTATTGTTGACTTTTTATTCCCATTGAAGGTCACTCTCCTGCCCCTGCTGGCTTGGAGCCCGGTGAACTTGGCGACTTGAGGATGAAGCTCTTGCGGTTTCTTGAGGAATCCAAGTTTTGCACTGTTGAGAGGTTTGCCACTTATATGATGAACAAAGGTAACACAATTTTATAACTTTAAACATGTAACATAAAATATTAAATTTTTTATTCTCGCTTGAATTTATTTTATATGTAATTGCTCTTTTAAAATAATGTTTTTCTCTTCCTATTTTGCTATATGAAATGTAGAGTATGAGTAGTATATTGTTTACTAGTTAAAAAAATATTACTTAAGCACTTACACAACCACTTGGGATTTTCAGTCATTATAATGAAAAGGTTGTTACACTTGTGAGATCATTTTAATGCTTTACTCTCAAGCCGAGTAGAATTTTCAAAGTTCTCGCATACAAAATATTCTAATATAAAAAAAAATACAAATTGAAATCTATTATTATCGGGTGGTCTTTAGCCTTCGTGAAGACTGTGTAAAATAATTGATAATCATGCATAAGGGACTTGAAATGTGCATGATTTGGTATTCTCACATGTTGTGCAATAAATGTTTTTCAAAAGTATAGTTTTTATAAAGAGTCCTCTTGACTAATGGTCGTTTTACTTTTACAAATGTCCCATTTATAGTGAGTAGTAGAACAACTCGTAATTATAGTCCCACATCTCAACTTGCAGTGCTCTATGCAAAAATTTGCAGTGCATTGCAGGTACCTCTCGGCATAAAACATTTTGTAACATACCAAATTTTAAAACTTCAATAGTAATGACCCCATCGCAGTATGGAGTGAGGAGGAACACATGCGTCCTTTCTTGTACTACTTTCCACCCGTGACAGACTAGTTTGCCGATTTAAATCGGCTTTGTCTGTTCTTAATCTGAAATCAGCCGACACCAAGGTTATAGAGTTGCGGAAAGTCAAATGTAATAAGAAGATTTTTTTTAAATTATTGGATTTTTAAAATTTTCTGATCTGTATGATAGTATTTCATAAATGAGGAACAAATATTCAAAACATGTATTTCTGACATTAAAGTGATTAATGGGAAAATGTAAATAATTTTCCTAAATGCATTGACTCATGCAGAAATTCCAATCTTTGCAAGCTAATCTCAATTAAACAAAATGTGTTTTTGATGAATAAATAGGTTAGTTCTATAGAAGGTTCGAAGGGAAATTTATTTATGTGTAAACTAAACACATTTGAAATGCTTGCTCCTTAAATGTTTATAATGCAACATATGAGCCTTCAAAATCCAGTTGTATTGTTTGATTTAAAATATTGAATGGTTTTTAAAATGAAAGTCTTATCTACTATGATGATATACAGGGTGATTATAAAATAAGTTCACCTATTTAGAGGCAACTGTAACTAAAATCAATGAATGAAATTACACAGAATTTCACATTAAGGATATATAAGGCAGGGAAACATTTCCGTAAAAAAATTAGTACCATAAATCACGGATGGGGGAATTTTTAAACTGTCTGAACAGAAAACTAGTGCAATATCTATAAAAAAGTTGTGATGAACACACAAATTAATTTAATGATTTAAACTTAAAGGAAATAATCTTTTATTCATCAAAAATCATTGATGCACTTCGGACGCAATTTAGTGTAGACAAGAAAAATCAGCACATCGAAAATAGTCCATGAGATTCTGAAGTCCCTGTTTCTGATGGATAAATGATTATTTCTCATGATTTTCATCATTAAATTAATTTATGTGTATCCCAACTTTTTTATATATATATTATACCTGTTTTCTGCTGTAACACTGCCAAAATTCCTGTCGATAATTTTTGGTACTATATTTTTTTTTCTGAAATCTTGTAATGCAATATGAGATGTGTAAGATTGTTCATTAGTCTTAGCTGCAGATGCCTTTTAACATGGGAACTTATTTGATGGCCACGCTGTACAATAAGTTACATAATTTTAGGTTTGTATGATGAAGGAGCTGTCGTCTTGGGTCGATTGGGAAGGCATGAGGATGCTTTAACTATTTATATCCACATTTTGCAAAATTTCGCCAAGGCAGAGAAGTGAGTCACAGATTATTACTATTACTATCAATAAATTGTTATATTTCCATTTATTGATTCATTGGGGAAATGCTTTTAACATTTTTAATAAGTCAGCAATTTTTTAAAATTTTTTTTATTAAATCACAGGAGATACTGGGCTTCTAATTTATAGAGACTGTTACTTGTTGAAATTACTATATAAGTTCTGGAGATAATGCATTTATTGCTTTTGTTTGTTAGAACTGTGGTAGTGAATTGTAAATTTAAACATAATTTTAACTTAATATAAAATATTCAATTCCAGAACTGTGTAACTAATTTATGTGAAATTATTTTAACTGAATTTTTCTCTAACTGTTGGCAGGCAAATACGAGTAGCCCAAATGCAAAAACAGTTCACTGTTGTAGTTTTGAAATAGCAATTAAAAAATCAAAATGAATTTATTTTTACAGCTACTGCCGGAAAAACTATAGCAAAGATAAACCGGGAAATCAAGATGTAAGTGTTTATTTTCTATAAATATTATTGATATCCTTTTGAAAAGTATATAGAAACATGCATAATATTCAATGATATGTCCCTTTGCATGATTGTTGCACATTTGAAAAAATTATCTTAGAGTATGAATGTATTGATAATATAATTAAATATTACACGTATAACTCGTAAACCCCACAAGCTCATAATACAAGTTGTTTAATTTTTCTTGATTTTTTTAAATCCTTCTATACATTTTATTTAAAGCTCCATTTGTTTGTTTTTATTTTTAAAATATGTTCTTGTTATGTCATTATATTTTATCCCATAATTTAATTTAATGCATATTATTTATTATATATAAATTAAGTTATTTTTATTTACTATTTACTACTATGCACTTTAGTACTTATTTACTATACATTTTATATGTTACTTTACAAGATATATCTACAGATGTTATATCAATTAATGATTTACTCTTTCCAGGTGTATCTTATATTGTTAAAACTATATTTGCCATCAGCAGAAAATCAAAAAGTCAACATACCAGCTGTGGGTTTTGTTTCGCCAGCAAAACCGGATGTTGAAAGAGCAATCAATATTCTAAAAGAGTATTCAAATGAAATTGATTCATTCAAAGTAATAATCCTACTTGGAAATATTTTGATAGTTCTTAGCTTGATTTCTCCCTTTAAGTGCTTATTTTTTAATTTTTTTAAATAGAATTTTTATTTTTCCCAGTAGTTATACTCTACTTTTAGAGAGTTAAATAAAAAATATTATTTCATATCAATTAAAAAACCTAATATATCATGTGCCCTTTGATACATTTTGATTGCATATAAATTGTACAAGAAAAGTAAATATTAATAGAGCAATTTTTATAACCTTCAAATGATCGCATAATCAAAAATTGGTCAAGGAAGGATCGAAAACTTCCAAAAACACTAAATAAAACTCATTAAATATGATTCAAGTATAAGGAAGTAAAAAAAATAAAATATTATAAAATCTTTTGTATTTTGTTAACTTTTTAAATTATAATGAAACAATGTGAATGGTTTAATGAAATTATGTCGCTATTTTGAATATGATACTTGAATCTTGCATTTTTTTTAAACTTTCATATTATTGTGTGCAATTGTTTATTTAAAAACAAGGGTAGAAATTAAAGTAATGACCCTTAAGATCTAACTTCAAATATTCACTCCTTCAATATTTTTCAATCCTAAATTTAGAAAAATAAAAATACCTTTAACATTTGTTTTTGGTCTGTGTCGAAAGGATATCTTGTTTTGAGACAATCATTTATAAAAAAAGTTATTTCCCTTTTAATATCTTTTATGTTAATATACTTAAACACAAACTGGTCTATTCAATGTGTAACCAGTCCACTTTATTTTACAATAACATAGTTTTCAATATTTTCCTTTTTTATTCCTGGATCTTAACCAGTTTATTTAACTATCAATTACTACCCTCTTTATCTATTTGTTTCATGTATTTTAATGGATTTCATATTAATGAAAATTATTTAACAGTGAAAACTTTTCTCTGAAATGAGATTTAGTATATTTTATTGTTATATATATCTGTACCTCCGAAGTATACAACACTAAATTTCTATCTTTTAACATAGGGTATAGTGTTGTCTCCAAGGTACAGATTGAATGATATGTATCAATGTTTATATATTTTTGTATCTTCTATCACAATTGATTTATTTACTTTTAGTAAAAGTATTAAAGTAGATAATTTTTGTATTTTTAGGCATTAAGTCTTCTACCTTCTATCATATCAGTGAGTGCAGTGAAAAACTTTCTGGAATGTGTTCTGCACAACATTCAAGCTCGCAAATACGATGTACAGCTAAAAAAATCTCTTCTTTATGCTGAACATTTGCAGGTAATGTTGTATTCTTGTTATCATTATAACATACATTTCAGTACATAATTAAATTTTTTTTTCATTAGACTACTAACAATTATGTTCATGCATTCCTGTCATCTCAATTAAAAAAAAAATGCTCTAATTTAAAATATACTGTTTCATGTTTGAAGTAAAATATATCTCCTTACAAATCAATATATAAAAAAAAGCATTGATGGAGAATCTCAAATATTCGGTTTTTACTTATTCTAAAATAATCGTTTTTCCAACAAAAAACTTCTTTTAAAGATATAAGCTTTTTTTATTAAAGATTGAAGTGAAGAAATCTAATATATTTTATGTAAAGTGTTTATAGTCTTTACATGGGTCTAAAAGGAGACTAATTTATACTATTTTCAACCATAGGTCAACTATTAGTATTAGAAAAAGGGCACATTATTTTGTGAAGAGGCTACTTAACATCCCCTCTTATACTTCTGCATTGTTGAATACATTACGAAATATCAATAACACACAGGCTCAACAATTTTTGTGTCGGCTCCTTTATATAATGGGCTGTTTAAGCAATTTATATTTCCACATTAGTTATATGCCAAGTTTGTTTTATACTAAATATATGAATTATTTTTCATAGTTATGTACTCTCAAATGTATTATTAATTGAGACGTTTTTCATTTCACTCCAATTTTTGATTTAAGCAGTTTTGTGTCTTGCAGTATGGGTCTGTCCAGAATAATTCAGGGTCCGTTTATGTACTTCACAAAATTCCATTTGTGCAAAACGGACTATTCACAAAATCAGCTTTCTCGCCATTCTGCGAAATCGAAGAAACAGTCGGCTTGCGATGTCATGCGAGAAATAAAGCTGTTGTTATTAGATATAAAATATAGGGATAAAACTCTTCCTCAAATCTGTGGTTTCCCCCCGTTTTTTAGCAATTAAAGCTATTTTTTATTCTTAAAAAAATATTTTAAATATTGGAAATTTTTCACAAAATTAAAAAAGTTCATAAAAACGGGTCCTTGTTCAAATAATCTGGACAGACCCTTGCACATACAATTTACTTGGTTTTTTGTTTTGGCCAATCTTATACCAGAAAATAATTTTAATTTCATAAACTCACTGGAAAAAAATGAATTCTTAATTTTGTTTTCAGGTTCAGGCTAAGAGCATACATTTTCATTCCTACAAATTAACAGTGACAGATTTGGATATGTGCAGAGTGTGTCAGAAACGAATAGGTAAAAGGTAAGTTTAAAAGGACATTTTGATTACAAGGTATTTAAGTAATTTGAAATATTTGTTTTGAATCAGAGAATATTTAATACGATAGTCAATATTTTGCAATTATAAATACTATGAAATAACATAAAACAAAATTTTAGTTATAGGTTCAGATTATAAAAATTAAAATTGTCCTTTAGCCATTGAACAAAATTAAATGAAATGTAAATAACTTCACAACTAGGTTTACTTTCTGGTACTTTCGGTTCTTCTGTAGCAGACAATTCTTCTGATTTCATGAGGTCCAGCACAAAACAGACTTTGTTTATCCAATTTTTTAAAAAATCGAGATGTTATTCGGATATTTATCTTTACGTGGAGAAGCATCTAAAACCCCGAACAGTGTCATTGAAAACAATCTATGTCCATTAAAAATCATTAGAACAAAACCAACTATATCCTGCCATGTTCGTGCAAGCAATTACTCTGAACATTTTGATCTGCCGGATATAGTTGATTTTGAGCCAGACCTCCACTTGTTCCACAGCTATTTTCAAAAATATTTTTTAATCAACAATTCAAAGTATAACTAAAAGTCCCGTCATATTAGTAAATTGTGGGTTAATACATATTTATTTGTATGCCAAAAAGTGGAGTTAAATTATAGGACAGCAATTTAATTTATTTCATTAGCAAAAGATGTCCTCTTATTGTAAGATAAGTTTTTTTATGCTTCAAATATGATGTATGATGTGTACAATTACGTCATTGTATAAAGTAAATATTTATATGTTTCGGCGATTGTTTCATGACAAAAATTAAAAACATATGATACAAATGTTGAAGTTCCATTCTAATCCTAAAAAACTTTTTCAGCTTCTGGGAATGTTTTCATAAACTGCTCTTCTTCTTCTTCTCGAGTCTCCCCTATTAAACAATTTCTTTAAAAAAAACTATTTAATGATCTGAATGGCCACCAAATTACTGAAATTGTTAAGTTGTTTTCTCTACCAGGAAAGTTTAAATTAAGTTTTTTATCTGGATTGTTTTTAAATAAAAAAAATCGATATTTTTAGAGATAGGTGTTACTTTATACTCAAACCAAACAGTTTTTCAAAATAAAGTATTTATATTACAATAAATATATGTACATATTGACGTAAAAACTTGTGATCCCGACAGAAAATTTTGGAGCAGATGATTAAATAAATACAATAAGTAGGTACTGCTTTTAAATGCATACAGAATATACTGTTGGAGTAATTGACTGAAAAGTTTTCAGCACTCGTACCATTGGAGGGGCTGTTCAAAAACCACATGTAGTGTTTACTAGGACAGCGCTACTTATCGTCACTAGGGGGGAGGAAGGAAATCTGTTTATGTTTTAAAATCTTCTAAGAAGTTGAGAAAGTTTTTCATAAATGAAACTAAATTCCTTAAAAAAAGTTAAAAATTAATAAAAAAAAACCTAGCACAGTAAAAGTTTAAGGAAGTATTTCCTAATTGTTACAATAGACAAATGCAAATAAAAAGTGAATATTCCATTCATTTTTAGTAAATGCCATGCAACATCAAGAGAACTAACAAAATATATGTGTCACATGGTTTTAGAATGGCCTCTTGTACTCTTAAAAATATCTCGAAGAGAAAAGACTAAAAAATTATTTTGCTGGGAGGAAGGGTTAATATTTGAATAGAAATGTAGAACATTAACTGCTAACAGCATAAGAAATTTCTTGATAGGTTTGGAGAAAGTGTGTGAAGGACGAAATAAAATGTATAAACTGTATTTTTATTTATAGAATTTACTGTGGTTTCTTTTCAGTGCCTTTGCCCATTTTCCTACTGGTGTCACTGTGCACTACTCCTGTAAAGACCAGTATTCAGCAGGAAATTGTTAAATAATTTTATTCAAATGCACAACAATGTATATATGTATTATTATAAAATTAAAATATAATTTTGATTCTAGTGTTTGAAATTGCCTTATCACTGAACAATCAACGAGTAGTCTACATTTATCGTCACTACAAAAAAAAGTGCGAATTTTGTTTTATTTATTAAAATAATTGTCATTGTGTTTAGTGCATGAAACTGTAATTTTAACCCTATAATCGATAAGCAAAATGTCAAATCTGTAGGTTTGTTGTCACTGTGCGAGAGTTTAATTTATATTTCCAATGCATTCCCTTTTTTGTTATTCTAGTAGATTCTAAGATTTTAAAAGTCCTTCCAATGCATTGAATTATATAAAAAAAAATTAGAGATTTTTTTATGAACTTTATATTATATATACTACTGGGTCAACATAAACATCTGTATCCGTCAGGTGGTTAAGTATATGTCTATAAATTAATGAGTGGCCAGGATGGGAATTGCATTTTGTTATTCAAAGACTAGGTGTAGGTATTAATTTCAAGTTAGTACATATTTGCAAATAAAGAATTATACTCTGTGTAGATATGTCAGCTACAAAACTTGAACCACTTAACAGATCCATTTTTTATGTGCAAGGTGACCCAAAACGACATTTTTTTGTTAAATTTTGAAAGATAACAATACAAAATCTTAGTCTGAATTGCAGGAGATTTTTTGAACATCTGGTGCTGGACACAAATAATTCAAAATGACACACCGGAGTGAGGCTTGGAACAGTCAGTACATAAGCAGACTCGCCGACTGTTTAGTGGTTGTGTTGTATACGTATTGAAATGTTAACCAAAATAAAACTTGTTTGAGAATATATCAGTATATTTGCTATTGCAGAACAAATATTTAAATTAATACCACAAATAAATTCAGCTAATAAAATTTCATATTTGAATTGGTAGCTTATTCTATGCCAGTTAGTCATGATGGAAAATATCACTAGTACATTATGCTTGTAAAATTACAACTTTGGCCTGGAACAAGGACAAATGTCATAATTCATAGTTTTTAGAAAAATGGCTTCAAAGTTTGAGACCGACGGCCTTGTCGCAATGTTACGTAAATACTGCTATAGTTAAGTCCTGGCTGAATAGCTGTTGTGACGTCTCATCGTTTAATGGTTTTAGAAAAGCCCATTGGTCAAAACTAGTTTGCTGGAACAAGTTTAAAGGGGCTTCACCCATCCGTCAATTCATTGGAGCAACTACATCATGAAATTGCTAATCTACTAATGTGGGTAAATGCATAAACCCTGGATACATTATTAAAAGCAAAATGTGTGTTACAATGAAATGGGCAAGATTAAAAAGGAAAATATTCCATTGGAATGTTTTCCTTTCAATTCTCACCCATTCAATTACACCGGTTTGTGTTTTAAAAAAAACTCAACTTTAAGGCAAAAATAACTTTATTTACAAATAAATATCTAAAAACCAATTTTTTCATTCACTGCAACTATAAATTCAACCTATATATATTGCTGTAACCCTATTGAAGGTTTCTTCTTATAATCGTCTCTAATATCCCTAGCCTTCTGTTTGAAGAAATTTGCCTTTTCGACATTCTTTTCTATGCCATCTCCTTCTCTGTACATCCGACTGAGGTTCATACAGGCGTAAATATTTCCCCCGTTGCAGGCCGGAAGCAAGAACTTTGAGGCTTTGGTTCGATCCTGCGGAACCCCTTCTGCGCCCGAGATGTACAGGCTGCTGGCGAAGAAACACCCCATGGCATTACCGCCTTCGCAGGCTTTTTCTAAGTATTTCACTCCGGTCGCAGGGTCTAAATCGACAGTGTTCTTGCTACCTGGGTGTTCACTTTTTTTGGTTAGCATCACTCCGACATGAAGGCAGCCTGCCACATGGCCGAGGTCGCAGGATTTCTTGTAGTGCTTGAATGCTAATGAGCTGTCGGCTTCAACGCCTGGAAAATAAATAATTAGGGTTTAGTGGTTGTACAAAAAGTATTTTTACGCAGATTTATTTTTAAAAATCATTATAAACAAATATATATATTTAATGTTACGTTTTTTATTAAAGGAGGTATCAAATATTTTTGTGATGTTAGGATATTACAATGGATCTTATACATGGTTCATACATATTTTCAAAAGTAAAAATTAAGTAGTTCTTAAGGACCTCTCGATAATTTTTAAGGACCTAGTATATTTTTTGGCGCCGTTGGCGGAGGATAATAATTGTTTGGTGCAAAATTGGTGCAGAAGCGTATGTAAATGTGGTTTCGTAGCAAGTTGACGCAGGATTCCACTTCCGGCAAACTCTGGCGCAGAAATGTTAAAGATGCTACATTCATTTGAATTTCCCCGATTTTCTAGAATGAGTATTGAGTTTTCACAAAACACTAAATCCGTCTATTGACGCCTTTCTCGCCTTGCCGATTTACACTTGTGTGTATAACGGTCAAAAGTGTGGACCCGCCCGATCAAAGCAAAAACCGGAATTCTACATTCCGATATTTTTATTGCACCCGGAATTCTGGGTTCCGAAAATTTTAAAAACTTGAAATTTCGGGTTAGACATGAAAAAATACCTCCCATGTAAATTAGTAAATAAAAAAGCTGATGCTTGACAAAAATTAAGGACCTCAGTTGAAAATTAAGGACTTTAAGGGCCCTTAATTAAGGACCTACCTAAATTAAGTAGTTCTTAAGGACTTTTAAGGACTGTGCGAACCATGTTATATACATTTAACTTGCATGGCTAAAAAATATAATTATTAAATTGTTTCAAAATATTCAATAACTAGGCATGTACTTTTGTAAATGTTAATCGTTATATTTATTTCTCACTAATTTAATTTTTAACAAATAATAACACAAATGAAATATACAATGTTTTCAGGTCTTTGACCTTTTTGTTAGTTTCTTTATTATCACAATATCATTTTCTATGGCTACTGTTGATATAGGTGGTCACAAATGCATTGAACGGTCACTCTGATATTTAGCTGGTTAGGTACCCTTTACGGCAACAATGCAGGAGAAAGATGGAGTTCTTTGATTGGCAACAAAACCAGCTTTTGTCGCCAAGAATGTGTTGTTATTGCGACTATTGCTTTTCTTTAAAAATCGCTAAGAGCAACTGTTTAATGCATTTTAACCAATGCCCAATTTGTTTGGCATTTGCCATGACTAAAAACCACATTTGATAGAGTTGTCCTGTATGTGGATAAAAATTCTCCACATTTAGTCATTGCCAATTATATGCAACATTGTCAAGATACCACACAAAATATCAGTGGCGGCTCGCCCACTAAAGCAAGTACAGCCGGGCTGCACCTAAATTCATCAAAAACTAAAGTCAGATATTTTACTAATTTTCTTAAATGAAGATTATAATTGAAAATGAAATTTCTACGGTAGTAAACAAAATCTCCGATAAATAGCAAACCTTTTTGCCGTAATGCACAATTCAGAAGGGAAAAAAACTTCAGTCAATGAAAATTGCAGCTAAAAAGCGAAGTCAGAAATCGGCTGCATCGTTGCCATGACAACCTTACGTGGTATGACTTCCCCTTCACGTTAAAATGAGGCTGTGACGTCACAAACGCAGCTCAAAAGGATTTTTTCAACTCGAGCTGTAGTTGGGAATTCTGTGAATTGATTGGCTCCCGTGTTTGAATCGGCAGGACGTGTGGGGAGGGGACCGAGTATTTTACTAGCATCTCTAGACCGCTTTGCCTGATGGAGGAAAAGCCCCTTGGCTCGATAATTGTTTCAGCTTTGGCGGTATTGATAAGTGCTGTTTCGCAACCCTGTGGAAGGAATGGCTGTTGAGGGAGTGAATGGGAGCAATTCGATGGACAAATGGATTTCTGAATTATTTTAATGATTTTGGATTCACACTTTTATCTTTAATTTTTGATTTTATTTTTCAACAAACAGATGTTTTATATGACATACTTAAAAAAAAATCTTTAGATATAAATTATTGTCTTCAGCAAGTCAAGGTAATTTAGAACATCATAATGAGAACACGTTCAAACATATTTTTGAAATTGCGAATTCGAAAACAGAAATTGTTTTCAAAAGACAAGATGACTTCCGAACTCACGAAGATGTGTTTAAGAAATTTAAAATGTTATATTTTGAAATTTTGGATACCATAATAATGGAATTTGACGCAAGATTTAAAGATAGCGAATGTCTATATTTTTTTTGTCTCGCCGATTCCTCAAAGTTTGAGGATTTTTCGATAAATATCCCAGAAATGGCTTTTGAAAGTTTGAAGGGGGGGGGGGGGGTTACATGATTTCGGCTGCACTAACATTTTCGACCACGGGCCGCCACTGCAAAATATGGAATAAAATTAACATTGTCAGGGCCAAGAGTGAAAATGAAGAATGCACGATTAATAATGGATTAAAATGCATTAGATTTTGTTGCCAATCAAAGAATTTCATTTCCTTCTTGTAGGGTTGCCTAAAAGGGGAAATAGATTAGGCGAAAAATCAAGGTGATTGACAAATGCATTTTGACGGAATTGTGTTTAATGGGAACAAATGGCAATTCTCTGTTGTCACTGGTGTTCAATGTTATTCTGGAAATACATGCAGAATTTCCAGTCTTACTGGCAGTCATGGTTGTGCAAAATAAAGCATTCTTAGTCATCTTGCGTCCAATCAGCCGTATACTATTGGTACTGAGAGCTTCCTGCGCTGACAAAGATGGTAATATTCACAACGATTATTTATGATACAAAATATTGGAACTGACCAGGTACTCAATCCTCCAATCAGATTAACAATTAATGAGATTTAAAAAATGGTGAAATTTCATAAACAAAACCTCGTACCAAAATCGTAACTAAAAAATTGCACCGCAATTGTTGCTCGTCTGAACCTAACTTAACATGAACTTACCTTTTCCCAGGTAGCAGTAGTCTCCATACCTAAAACAGCTTTTCGGGAAATTATTATCGTCGCAGTTTGACTTGTACACTTTGCCTGCTGCTTCAAAATCACTTTTCACGGCTTCCAAGTAATCAGCTAACAAATGACAACCTGCAATCAAATATTAAAAAATCAATGGTTTCTAATTGAACAAATTGATATAGGACTAAGGAATGATTTCAAAAATAAATATTGAGAATTGGCTTTTTTTTTACATAAAAGCTGTGAATATGTATATATTAAAAAAAAAATCTATCGAATGTTCTTTTTGTTTTTAAATGTAAACTTTATCGTTCACCAATTGTCGCGAAATATTTCAATTGGCTGGGCACCAGAAACTAGGAATAGACCTAGCTGCACAATAAGCTTTTGGCGACAGTTCGGAATCTATGGTCAGATGATGAAGCCAACAACTGATCTGGCACCACACGGAACCTTATGAGGACATTGGACAACAACAAATTTAATGTACACTGATCCACGATACTTCTTTTGCATGCTTCTGACAACTATTCAATTATCAAATTGCTACCCACATGCTGAAATGGAACCTACGTCCATCGGATTGTAGTCCTATCCCTTCACCAAACCACACAATGGCCTATTAGCAACGATTAACCTTGAGATCAACACTCTAGGCTGGGGTGGAAGTAATTTTTTTTTTTTTATAAATTGCATTTTGTAGGGCGTACAGCAGTTGTGTATGGTTCTAAGACGTTCTCTGTTAAAATTTCACATTTTTAGAATAATATTTTGAATGCCATAAAGAGAGTCAAATGTAAAGTTTTTTTTCTCATAATCGTTTACTTTATATTTCCAATGAACATATATTATATATATATATTTTATAGTTAGTTATATTATATAGTTTTTATTATTTTAACCTCTACAGGGCGGGTGGCCGATATTTTGGTCAGAATCCTATGTTAAAATCAAACTCCCGTCTTCAAAAGGTTATTAGATATATCTCCCAAGAAACATTCAACATCGAATATTTTTATGAATTTAAAGTTTATGGGTTTTGCTAAAAAAACAAATAAACGACAACTAAAAAAAATGGAAATCCATGGACGTCTTATGTCATTCAGCTACATCAGAAGATTAATGTAGGCAATAAAAACATTGTGAAAAAGTATCCCCAAATCCTATACTGCATTACTATATGCAAAATATTTATACAATAATCTGTTGATCTCTTCACAAATAAACAGTGTGGAATATTATAGAGTTCAAACTTCCTTAAAACAGTTTGTGATATCCGAGTGAGACACTGCATTATCCAGGTAAAATATACTGCAGCTTGTGTCAATAAATTAAAAATTTAATTTGAAGTTGTGTATTATGGTAAGTTGAATGTGGACCGTCTGTTTATGACTTTGATTGAGGTTGTCACGCCATCCACTGTTTGTTGATACAAACAGTGGATAGTGTGACTAGTGGTTCTAAACTCTTTCTGCGCCAATTGGCATGGAAATTAAAACTTGTAAAGTATGGAATGTGTCCAATTTAAAGCAATCAAATGAAATACTAAAATCACACAACGGCTTCAGCTATTTCTCTCAAATAACTTTCGTCATTGCTGAGGTCGTGTACTTCCAATTCCTCCATCACAGGAAATGTGTTTCCTTTGATTGCTTTAAATTGGACAAATTCCAGGTCTTCACACAAATTTTTGCCAATTGGCCCAGAAGGGCTTTAGAACAAGGTTCCCACTCAAAATTCAGATTACAATTCCCTGACTTTTCCAGAAGGTGTTAAAAAAATTCCAGAAGCAAAAATATGACAAATTACTGATTTTTTTAAAGAGAAATGTTGAGAACTGTAAAAAGGAAGTGTTAACTTATCAAAAGTATTCCAAAGTATTAAAAAAACAGAGAAATTATCATTTTTACAAATTTATATTTTTGTAACGAAAAGAACATTTCATCGATGGTGAGAAAGGAATTTAGAAAGGCATCTTCATCTAACAAAATTTTGCAAAATTCCCTGACTTTTCCAGAAAACTTGAGAAATTGTTAATTTTCCCCGACAATTCCCTGACTTTTTACGTCATTTTCCCTGACAATTCCAGGTGCGTGGGAACCCTGTTAGAACCACTAGTCATACCATCCACTGTTCGTATCAAATGCCTCAGTGGAAATTAATTTGCGTGGCGCAAACACAGTCAGCATTAAACTTCCAAAAGTCTAGTAGCACCTCTATTAACTTTTTTTCCATCAATCCTGCAGTCAGAAAGTTCTTGCTCTTTGTTAAAATAATCAATTATGATATTCGCAATAGTATAGACTTTCCCTTTGAAATGTCATATGACCGATACATATTGAGTTCGGCTCTTGAACAAGTGCTCTATGACAATATTTCGATAAATTTTTTATCCTTTAAAAAAAAATTATCCTTCGTGACATCAAAGTATACGCTTCCTATAGGATTAAGATTAATTTGAGTTGGGCTGTTGTATTTCAACTCTTTTCTAATTTGTTTCCTTTCTTTACGAATTTTACATCGGCCAACTACTAATGAATCATTATTAGTTTATTGACATCAAATCCCAATTAAAAATTTAAAAATTTTGTTCAGTTTTTTAGTTCCTTTTTAAATGTACTGAGTTTGGAAAATTTTCAAGTATTCATGTCATTTTTAGTTGCATAAATTTAAAGTAAACTTCTGCAATATATTGCAAAATTATTTTTAATGTGTATTTATGTATTCCAAAAACAACTCAACTTTAAATGACAGCTATGAGGGAAATTATAATATTATTCTAAAAATGTTAAATTTTTACAGATAATGTAAACAAATATAAAACTTTTGTGCACCTCAAAAATGCCATTTAAATATATATATATATTAACAGGCGAAAATACCAAACATTTTTAGTAAAAATTGAACCCTCTTGCGGGCGATAAAAATATTATTAATAAATGCGAGATTTCACAGAGAACACCTTATGCGCCGATCTGTTTCTAGTTTCAAGAGATTCAAATGTTTAAAGATCGATTCCTTTAATAAGCGCTAGAGATGGCATGAATCCTAATGACTTCGATATAGGACAAGGCTAAACTACATCCAAACGCCGCGGATCCTAAATAATCTTCAATTTGTAATTGCAAATCCGATACCAAACCGAGTGTCGACATGTTTGAATTTCGCTTCCAAGCAGCGAAACTTATGTCATAATTATTGTAGATTTTTGTGTAACCAGATTTTGATCGCATTCAGCGTCAAAACATTACAAGAAACGATAAAAAATCTTTATAACGTTAATACCTTCTCCATTTTTTTCTTTGAAACACGAGAATCTGTATTCTGTTCCTAAGTTTTCTATATATTCTTTTAATTCTTCTTCAGATTTAAAAGCCATGCCGCGCCACTTAAAAATGACCTCTCTTCGATGTAAACAAATATAACAGATGCTGCATTTGGTTACAGTTAATTTTTACCTAGTCTCGTATTCATCACAGAGTAAAGATTCTCTACTAAAACACTTGGAAGTCGTCTAGAAATATCCAAAAAATTATACTGACGTGAATACTGAACTGGTGCAGGATAAAAGTGATGGGGATTGAATTCCAATGTCCTGACGCCTATTGAGGTTGCGTTGGGTGCCAGCTTAGGTGTTGTTCTCGTCATGGTTCAAAAATACGAGGCATTGCTCCCCGGTCTTGCCTTCGGGATAGATCCGAACCGTCTCCAATAGCTAAATGCTTAGCTCTAGTAAGACGTTAATTATCCAAAGCAATTATTTGAAATATATAATTGTTTAGAAGCATAGCCTCGTTGAATCGCTCTATTATTCAAGCCCCAATACAGTACTTTAAATGAAAATTTACAACTCAACTCTTTTATATGTTTATTTATGATTTCGTCAGATTTGCAGATTTGGTGTTGATCTCTATAGGTTAAGTAAAACGAATAAAAAGTATCAAACTTCAACAAATACAAAAAAATTTGTCATCAGAAACTCTTCTAACCTTCATAGACAAAAGGTTCTGTTCCAAAATTTAATTTATTGGAGGTAAACAGTAATTTTTTAACCAAAAAGAGATATTTGTTACCTTACCTGTATTGCCAAATATACTTTGCATATTGGAGGAAAATTTTCGTTCAGCTGCCAACATATTAGCCATGCAATATAGGCGGACTAAAATTCTCATTGGTGTGAGGTTTCTTAAAGTACTTTTGTTGTAGAGTAACATTTATGTGTTATAATTCATGGGATTTCCAAACATCGCGTTGAATTTTTAAATAAAATGCATATCGGTGTCATATTAGTCACACGTATATAAAAAAATCGCCCACTCTAACGTTTATTATGGCAACTGCTGTTGAAGAGAATATCTCGGACTGTGCTTCACTCCATTGGGTGTTAAAATCCAGTGACTGGACTATTGATGAAATAAAAGAACACCTGGAGAAAGGTTTCTTTTACGTCGAAGAACTGGATGCACACCGCAGGACTCCCCTGTTGGCATTGGCTGAGAGTGCAAAATGCTCGCCCAGTGTCATTGAAATCCTAATACAAAACGGAGCGAAGGTGGACAAGGCCGATTTCTACGGCAGGACGCCTCTCATGGTGGCACTGGAGAACGAGAAGTGCCCAGTGGGTGTGGTGAAAGTTTTGTTGCATTATGGTGCAGATGCGAATCACAGGTTAGTATTTAAATTTTAACTTTGTTGTTTTCTAAGTTTTGAATATGGAGTTCAGGGTTTATTCCTAGTGTCCGGTGCCCTCGCCAAATGGGGTTTGGTGACAAATGATTGGGCGATAAAGTTTATGTTTTGGCAATTATTACTTGATGATGTGCAAAAATATGTTGTATGACATTGCTTAAATTTTTTTCCTCTCGCGTGCTTTTACGTTTTTCGCTTAAGAGTGCTGTTGAAGTGCCCCAAACGACTGCCCGAAGGATTGCCTGTCACCATGATCGACTGCCCGGAGGGACATTGTTACCTTCGAGATAGACGCCGAACTGCCGCCAACAGCCCAATATAAACTGTAGTGCGATGTTAATTAACCAAAGAAAAGCTTCAGAATCAATTCTAAACCGTTGCCATTAGCCCATTGTGGAGCTCAAGTGTGACCAACGCAATGTCCGCCATTTTGATTTGGCGACACAAAAAAACGTCGTTTTTGGACTTGGCAGCAACGGGGCACCGTACACTAGGAATTTACCGAGTTCAGGTTCTTGCGGAATCCGTTTGTTTGAGTAGTGTCAGAATTTCTTTATCTGAAATGGGTACATCAATGTGTATGTGTATGAGTTTATAAGTATGCATGCACACTATCTTGAGAAAAAGGGAACTTTAATAATGTTGTGAAATCAGTTTTCGCTAAAATCAACATTCTGGTTAGCTGATGATAATTTAATACCTACCCAACTGAAAAAAAGTATGTAAATCTTCAGAATTAACCTGCATTATGTTTAGTTATGTTGTCAAAGTCGGAACAATCGCAGCTTCAAGTCCAATTGCTGAGTTTACAAGAACTATATACATTGATTATTTGTTGAGAATTTAAAACCCAACGAATGCAATGAGTGCTAAAAATGCTGTTAAAGCTATTGTAAATACAAAAAAAAAAAAAGCTTTTTTTAATCTCCAAAGTAAAAAAAATTCATGCAGAAAATCCAGTTTTCAATTAGGGCATATTCCCAGGGGAAAGAAAAACTGTTTTTTAAATGAGGGAAAAAAGATAGGAACAGATATTTTCATAAAATAATCAGGTTAATCACTAAATTTTTATGAAGGATGGTGATTCACACATAAAAGGGCAGGATGGCGCACATTTCCAAAGAAAATTGTAGGCTTAGATTGATTACTGCAGTATGCATGCAACTTTCATGCATTTGATTATATACTAGAAAGATGAATGGTTTCCGATATGAAGTTCATTTATCAGTAGAGTCTGTTGATATTAAAATTTTACAGAAGTAATTTTAATTGACTTTAATGATGGAAAAATCAAAGGTTTTATGCTATTTCATATAGTTTTAATATATATTTTTTGGTTTCTATTAGGTTTGTCAAGTTTTGATTACCTAGATCATTAGCCGAACCGACAACCAGTTTATTAAGGCAATACATGCTATTTTTAGTTTCGTAAAACTACTCTATATTGAAATGTTTTTCAAATTAAACTACCTTTTAACAGTTTTTTTATTATGGAACTTAGTATTGAAATACATTGTCATGTCAAAACTGTAAAATAATATAAAGCATGATGGCTTGGTGACTTGAGCAAGTCAAATCAAAACCAGCAACGAATGCTATTCAAAGCTCTTTGATTGGATCTCCTAAACTCTGGAATTGTTAAAATAATTAGTCTCATGTCGTATATATACTGCTGGCTGGTAAAGACTAACAGTTTAAAAAAAAATGATTAAATTAATTATTATCAAATCGAAATATTGGTGGTATAAAATTGAAAGTTATAAAGAAAAATTACTGTTAATGGGAAAATTTAAAAATCAAATCAAAAGTGAAATACATAGCTGATTAATTAAAAGAAAAATTATTGCAGCCGGGCAACTAGATATCTGCTTGAAGTTCCTGCCGGATATTTGATATGCGGCCAAATTGATATCCGTTGCACCACTAACAGAAGTAACATTATTTACATCCAAGCTTCAAGTTAGATTACTAAAAAGTGTATAAAATATTATTTAAATCATGTTTCAGGTGCATAATGGGCGTTACACCTCTAATCACTGCCCTTCGCTATACCAGAGAGGATGAAATCATCAGAACTCTGCTGGAAAAAAGAGCCAACCCGATCCCCAGCGATTGCTCAGACCCTTCACCCCTCTGTGTGGCCCTCTGCTGCGACGCCTCCAAAGAAGTAATCAAAATGCTATTGGAAGCTGGCTGCCCGCTGAATGGCTGCAAGCACCACAGTTCCGCATTGCACTGTGCAACGTCATTCGCGAACCCAGGACTAAGAGAGGACATTCTGGAAGTGCTGCTTGAAGCCGGTGCGAACGTGGAAAGCACAAATAGAGACGGGCACCAGCTGATGTGCTTTGCGCTCCAGAATGGTGCCAACGTGTGTACACTTCAGCTGCTTTTGCGAGCAGGTATCCTGCTGGACTCGTGCAATTTCCACCCCACCCCGTTACTCTGTGCCACGTCTCTTTATTGTCACTATCTGGACATGAGGAGCCTCAGCAGGCTGAACACAGGCAGGCCGCAAGAGTGCGGGGGCATACCCTTGAAAACGGAGGTAGTCAAGTTTCTTTTGAAGTCTGAGACCGACACATGGTTCGACGAAGGGCTGAAGCCAGTGCTGTGTGCCCTGCAGTACTGCGACTATAAAAGCAAAGCAATAAAGTTGTTGCTTGAGCGGGGGCGCCGTCGCATGATGAACCGCCGTTATCGGGCGTTCTGTAGGTGCCTGCTGACTAAAACCATTTTCAGCAACAACATAAAGCCGAGGGTCGTCGGACTCTTGATCAAACACGGATACCTGAGTGTACGCCAAGTGAATCGTTTTAAGGAGACTCTGTTGCATCGAGCCATAATCAATGAGACATGTCCTCCACAGGTGGTTAAAGTCCTACTAGAGAAAGGTTCATCTGTGTTTGCAGAAAATGTCCGCGAAGAAACTCCACTAGAAGTAGCCGTTCGATTCAAGAAGAACGCAACTTTCCTTCACCTGTTGCTGGCAGCTGGCTCTAGGACCGGAGCATGGGCACTAAGAAAACCATACATATTAAGAATTGCCTTTAGAGAATATGATTGCCAAAGCACCACAGATGAGCTAAGAATTTTAGAAAAAAGGGAGTGTCTGAAAACACTGCTTAAGTTTGCTTTCCTGGAAAACCCCGACTTTGATTTCGGTTATTTGATTTCTGAGGCAAGTAGTAACTTGGTTTATAAAGCAGGGAATGAGGTTTGTAAAGCAAGAAACGATGTTTACAAATCAATTAACTTGGTTCGTACAGAGAGAAATGCGGTTCTTAAAGCAAATAGCTTAGTTTCTAAAGCAAGTAACGAGATTTTATCATGCTTTGCTAAAAGCTGTGTTGTCGAGGTGCAGAATATGAAGGGACAGGTTATTGGTGATGGCTGTGATACTTTGTTTGATTTAATCTGTCAAAAAAGAAGACAAGCACACTTTAATGAATTAGATACTTTGCTCGGAGTCTTGTTAAATAATTCTTATCCTATATACGCGGATTTGATATTGGGTAAGATTAGTAGGAAATTGTTGGTATCAAAATTGCAGGACTTGCCGATTTACACTGTGAGAACTGGTGATAGTTCGCCATTTTTGGAGCAGAAAGCTTTTCTGTGCTACGAATGTTCATGTGAAATCTCTCACTCTTTATCTTTCAAAGAACTTTCGAGCTTTGTTTTGGTATTTTATGATTTGTATATAAATGATGAAAATGTGGATTGAAATAACGTTAATTAGTCAATAAGGCAAGGATTTTTAAAATTGGGGAAATAATGATATAATTGATAAAAAATAATATGTAATTGCAAGAGAGAGCAATTCTGAGTAATGTGTCAAGCTGCATGTTAGAGGTTCTACTGCTAACTTTGCAATGGGGTATTATACTAAGGAATAATTAGTAAATATATAGTAATATATATTACTAATTGTGGTGATGGTTGTGGTACATTGCTTGATTTATACGGTAAAGACATACGTTTTGATACATATATTAAATCATGAAAAATGGCTGTATGAAGTTTTTTTTAAAACTTTTTATATATTTATTTGCTTTTCTTCTGTTGAAATATATTTGTTGAGCATTGAAGAGCTTTGTGCCAAAAATGTGTACTCTTCCTTTCTATCTAAATGTAGTTAAATTTTATATACCAACCTTCCATTGTAGAAATTTATTTCTGCTAAACATTTTGAAATAAAAACATATCCAGGATCACTTTTGGAGATCCAGATGATTTGAATTATACTATCTAACAAAGTGCAAAAGGTCATATGTTTATGCGCTTAAAAGTGCTGTCGAAATGCCCCAAACGACTGCCCGAGGGATTGCCTGTAAGCACCATGATCGACTGCCCGGAGGGACATTGTTACCTTCGAGATAGGCGCCGAAATGTCGCCAACAGCCCAATTTAAAGCTCTAGTGCGATGTTAATTAACCAAAGCAAAGCTTCGAAATCAATTGTAAACCGTCGCCATTAGCCCATTGTAGAGCTCAATGCGACCAACGCAATGTCCGCCATTTTGATTTGGCGACAAAAAAACCCATCATTTTTGGCCTTGGCGCCAATTTCTGGACTTGGCGACAACAGGGCACCGTACACTAGGAATTTACGACAAGTAGCTTTCTTTCAGACTGACTTAAAAAAGTACACATTTCTAGAGCTAAGCTCCTCAGTTGTGTACAGGCCAGGTTTTTTTTCTGCATAATAACTTGTTTTTTTTTAAATGATGCTCAAATTTAATTTATATAAAATATTTATATAACTTATTGTGCCATTGCTATTTTATGTTTTAAAGAGCTGGTCGATAAATCAATATTTAATTCAAGTTAATTTATTAAAGAATTGTCAAGAATCGAACAATAGTTGACAAATTTGCCTTGTTTCAGGCATTTGATTGCACGCAGAGGAACTTTTGAAGTGTCTTAAATTACATAATGTCAAATCTGTTTGTTGTAAATTTAGTTAAGCAGAAAACTGTTGCTGTCAAAAAAGTAAATATTTCGACTTGGCAATAACTTCCAATAAAGCTTTTCTTTGTATATTTGTTCAATTAATGTAGTTAGATAATATTTGTTTAAAATTAAAAACTTATTAAAGTGTATTTTTCTGGCAATTATAGTTTTAGGTTTTATAAATTTTTGGGATAGTTTTAACATGAAGTAACTTTTTTAGTATTTTGTTTATCAAGAGCATTTTTATAATCAGAATTAAAATTTTCTTCGCTATTCTGGGAACATTAACAAAATCATAAATTGTTTATAATATTTAATTTTTACTCTTACAAATATCATATTCTCAGGTTAGACATTTGTTGTTCTGTTTATTTATAATGCAATTGAAAACAATTATTTCTTGTGTTTCATGTACACTTCTTTCATATACTGCCTATATGTGCGGGAAGTCTAGGATTCTAAATTCTTTGTTTCATATTGATATAGTCATATATAATTGATTTGTCAACATTTGAAAACGTAAACAAAACGTATGAAACATGAGTCTCATCCATATAGGTAGGTATAAATATAACTTACATGCCATAAATTTGGTTATTATAATAGTGTCCGTTTTTGAGATATTGGTGTTCGCAAACTGATACTTAAAAAGCGTTTTTTTATCTCAAAATCGTATTTGAAGCACTCCATACACGTGAGAAGAGGCCTCCGTGGCCGAGTGGATTGGGGCGCCAGCTGGGAATCCAAGGGTTCCCGGTTCAAAACCTTGCGATGGACTAGACTAAAGAATAGTAAAAAAATAGTGATATTGCGATCGGAGGGTTGCCAACTTCTCTACCAAAATACTAGAATGTCGTCCAGAACATCCACAAAAATTAACGGCGTGTATAAGGGACTGGTTCACGATGCATCTGTTCGGGGTTCAAAGTCCCGACGTCTATTGAAGGCGTTGGGTGCCAGCTCATGTGTTGTCCTCGTCATCTGACCATGGTTCAAAAATACGAGGTATCGTTCCCGGGTCTTTCCTTCGAGAGGCCCCGAACTGTCGCCAATAGCCCACTGTGCAGCTCTAGTGCGACGTTATTTAACCAAACCATACACGTGAGGCCCGGAAACAGTATTTTATTATTTCTAAGCTTATTTCACATAAGATAATAAGAATAACAAAAATAATTACAAATATTTTTAACAAGCGTTAAAATTTTTAAATATTAATTTTATGTCCTTTAATATTCTTTCACATTGGAGCAAAATTTGAATGCGTAGGATCGTTTAAATTTGCATAGTTAACGCTCATAAACCTATCAATAATAATAAAAGAAAGTGTGTGTGTTTATGGATCGCATAACACCTACTTCCTCTGTGTATAAAAGGATGAAAAAAATTCTTAGTGCTATTCATCCTCAAGATGTGTACCTGAAGTTCCGATATGTGAGTTCTATTTAGTTTTTTAAATGATTTTAAAAATGTAGAGTTATTGCATAAAGAAATATCTTTAAAAATATTTCTGAGATTCTAGAACGTTCTTTGTAGCTTACGGTCGTCGAGAGTAGTGCGAGACTTCGGAACAAAAAGTTGCGGGTTGGATTCCCGACGGGGCAACTAGAATTATTTTAACGAATTGGTTTTAAAGGGTTCTCCAGAACGTGGAGCCAATCAGCTAGTTTCTATATATTTTAGTCGGTTTTACTCTTTGTAGTTTATTTTAATTTTGTTTTGCAGGAAGGCACGCCATCTTTTTCACTCGGGTGTTTCTGGCTTCTCTACGACATTAAGTTTTATGGTTGAAAATCTCATTTCACTCGCTAGTCACGTGTCCCCAGCCACAGGCACGTAGGTATGGGGGGTTCAAACCCCTCCCATTGAAAGAAATGCCCGACGAACATAATTAATATTATTAGTATATGATAACGGGAAAAGATTAGAAATTGCGCAACTCGTGAGATTAAACTTAAATTAGAATTCTGAACGGATACTGTTTGGAACATGATTGCAACAAATCAATACTGTTGAGAGAACTGTTTAATATTACCTAATCTATAAAAAAGTTGAAAAATGTCGATAAGCTGGAATTGGGAATTTTTAGCACTGTTGAGTTAGGAATTTCGATCGTTAAGTTTGGTTCGGTAAATTAACGTCGTACTAGAGCTGCATATTGGGCTATTGGCATCAGCTCAGGTGCAGTTCCCATCTCAAAGGAAAAACCTAGGAACAATGCCTCGTATTTTTGCACCATGGTCAGATAACGAAGACAACACTTGAGCTGGGCGGCGTTACGGCGGAAATTTTGGTTTCACATTCAAAAACACATTCAAATGAAGCTGGGAAATTTCTTGTTTCACCTAAAACGCTTATTATACCCATAAATGACCATAACTATAAATTCTCGAACCAATCGTTAAGACATATGTATTATAAGTATTCTCAAACTTTAAATTTATTTAACTAGGGGGCTCCGCCCCCTGCTCCGCTAACGCTCCACCAACCCCCGGAGGATTGCTACGCAATCCTCTTTAGTTTGCTTCGCAAACCAATACCGGCTTCATACACTGTAGGCAATGACAATGTGTCCTAACAACAATACTTTTTTTAGTTATATAAATTATTACTGGCAGTGCCGTCACACAAATTTATTTTTAGTATGTTGAGACAAGAAATTTCCCAACTTAACGATCCGAAATTCCGAACTTGAACGATTCAAAATTCCCAACCTAAGGACATCGGGTACCAGCTGAAGTGTTGTCCTCGTTATCTGACCACGGTTAACAATATGAGGCATCGTTCCCGGGTCTTTCTTTGAGAAAGGCCTCGAACCAAAGCGTCCTTGATGTAGTAAGTAAATACGTACCAATAACAAATCAAGGGCGCTTTGCTCGAACCAACGCCAGTAGTTCAATGTGCAGCTCTAGTGTGACGTTATTTAACCAGACCACACCTACCTATTCGAAATTGTACACCACAACAGTGCTAAAAAAATTCCCAGTTCCAACTTATAAGACATTTTCAGCTTTTTTATAGGTAATATTAAGCAGTTCTTTCGAAAGTATTGATTTGTCGCACGCATGTTCCAATGCAGTGGTCCGTTTCGAGGTCTAATTTAAGTTTCATCTTAATAAAAGTTGGGCAATTTCTAGTAGTCCGTCGCTTTCCTTTGCTAATAATATTAATTTGCCTGAGGCATAAATTTTCCCAACTCAATGATTTTTAAAACTCGAAATTCCCAACTTTTAAGGTTTCAAGTTTACAGAGGGGGGGGGGGGGGGCATGCTTCCCACCAATCCCCCCCCCCCCCCATAACTGGAAAAACTCAACTGTAGAACTGCTTCAACGCAATTGTGCTCATTGAAAAGCGAAACATGTGTAAACAAACAACAGCATAAACGCGCCAAGAATAAATAGGCTTAATCGCCAACTTATATTTATATTAAGTAAGATAATTGAGAATTGGCGCTAATAATAATTCGCCGTTGGCAGCCAAATACACGTTGGCATTTTGCCAATGTTGGCATTTCCTTCCGGAGTATCTTTTAATAATATTTATAGTACTTCACATAAATAGTTACACCTAATTTATTTTTTAAGATAGAATTTCAGTATTGATACCATTCAAGAAAGAAAGATTTTACGAACATAACTATATTTTTTTAACGGGAAAAAAGTATACTTTTGAACTATTTAGAGCAGTTTTAATTTATCACTTAAAATTTTACCCGTATAATTGACGATTATTTCAGGCATTTCGTGAATTATTTAAAAATTTATAACTACAAAACTAAATCGAAATTTCACAAACGCTCTGGATCATTTGTAGCCAATAGTTTAATCTATATCCCTAATTTTTTATTTATTTTTTTGTTGAAAATTGGAAGACAAGTATCCAAAAATGTATGAATTGTTTTCAAAATTTTCTAATATCATGACTTTAACATAAAATAACGTCTAATATACTGATCATATTGAAAAAAGAAAATATTCATCTTATTACCCAAACATTTCTTAATAAACTGACATAATTTCATAATTTTAGGACATTTACTTTTTGAGATGCAAGCGGAACAATGAGACAAAAAGTCGCAAATTAAAATTTTCTCGAAATATCCGACATTTTTATCCTTCTTCGCTATTTTTTATACCTATCTTAATTGACCATATCTAATTTAATTGTAAAGATAGAAATATAATCTTTATAACATCAGAAAGAAGAAGTTTTAACGAACATTAATATATTTTTTTGAATAAGAGAATATGTAATTTTAAATGACTTATAGTAATTTAGAAATCACGTTTCAAAAATGAGGGTGAAAAAACTTCAAAAAGTGGAGCGTGTTTAAATGTTTCAAAAATTTATAAATCCAAAACTAATTTGAATTTTAAAAAATGCTTACTTGGATTTCCAGTTCAAACCTATTTCTACACTCCCTAAAAAAATTGGATCTCTCCTCTTAATAGTGTTTCAGAAACTCGACGGACAAAATTAGTTGTAAGCGAAATTTTATCAACGACGACTTTAATATTAAATAACTTATAAACTAATAACAGTATTGAAACAAAAATATATTCTTCTTATTTATCAAACATTTCTTAACAAATTCACTTAATTTCGTAATTTTAGGACTTTTAAATTTTGAGATACGATCTGAATAACATTGAAAGAACTGAAAATTCCCCCTAGTACTTACTTTTTCCCCCTAGGGCTTACTTTTTTTTAAAATAGAGAGATAATTAGGGAATGATTTACTAATTTTATAAATAGTTATTGACAACTGTTAAAAATAGTTAATGACACAACTAAAATTAATAATTTATATTTTCGTGAGAAAAAATAATGGTAGTGGGAGGATGTTTATTGATTAAGGGGGGGGGGGGGGGGGGTTAAAGTGTCTAAAAAAATCGTTGCTTAGGCACTGAACCCCCCCCCCCCCCCTGGAAAATCTATGCCTACGTGCCTGTCCCCAGCTTTCTAACATCCAGTTTTATTAAAAAAATAATTTTCTTTCTGCAAACTTCCAAAAAACAAAATCATTTTAGAAAATTCCAATATAAGGACAACCCGCTCCGATAACAAAAGTTCCGGCCCCTTCATCCCCCGAGTCAAAATTTTCTAGCAAAACCGTTGAGTTCCGAAAATAAATGTATGCAATTTCCTCAGTAATTAACAAACTATTGAATGTAAATAAAAATTAATTAAACACTAATTGCTAATTAACTTAACTGCTAATTAGTGTTTATTTTTTTATATTGGTAATACTATATAAAAATTCGGAAAATTTCAATATATATTCTGGGAATTGAAATAGTTGAGCCCGTCCCCCATTAATTTTTTCATTGCTACGCCACTGATATGTATTTACAAACCGAAATTTACTAACATCAATGGACTTTTTGTTCAACTTTCCATTGTTGATTCAGAAAACAAACGCTGAAGATAGTTATTGCACAGTTGAGCAAGTGTAAGCCGAAGAAGATATGTCTGCTGTAATGAAACCTAGTTGTGACGCCGAATGAGACTCCCGCAATAAGATTTCCGAATGATTAAATACCAAATAATTTGAAGCAGAAAATGAGAAATGATTGAAAACGTTTTTAGCGGCTTTTCATTTATTCGGTACTCACCTTTATGGAGTCTCTCTTGCGTAACTTGGGGGAAGGGGGACTTAGCGTTTGCGCGACGAACCCAAATTGTGAAATAAATACTGGCAATGAATCATTTTTATAGAACTCGCAAGAAGATGCTTGGTAAAATACAAAGAGAATGGAAGTTTTAACGACTAACAAAAATTATTGAGTGGGTTCGATTAGAAAATTCAATTGGATAATTTTTTTGATTAATTAAAATTATAATACTTCTAAATAACTCTACGATTGTACATTATATCAGGGCCTATTTTAACATAGAGTTGGTGGGGATTTTTCCCCACCAGTGTGTAGAAATGCCCCACCAGTCATGCAAATTTGCCCCACCGGAATTTTGTTTTGTTTAATCAATTTTCCCCAGTAAAAACATAAACTTGAATCTGTGGCATAGGAAAGAATGATGTTAGACAGAGGGACGGGGGGACCCATCCCCGTGAAAAGGCTCGATTTCGACACTCAACCACCTAACGAGGGAAAAAAGCTTTCACACCCCTCCCCGGTCTAGCTAGTTCCCATCCACAAAAATCCTTTTGTTCAGAACTGGGTGGTCGAGCCGTTGACAATATATTTTGGATTGCCTACTGTTCAAAACGTTTTATTGCCTTCCTTATCTATACGCAGGATCTCTAAAGTGGGCCAGCTGTTTTTTTTATAGTCGGGAAAACTCTTGGCATCTATTTGAATAGGTATTAGGTCAGAAATATATGGCCTGGGGGTGTGTCATATAAGGGGTGGAAAGAATGCATTTTGGTATGGTTCTCTTGAAATGTTGTCAGAAACAAGACGTTCCAGTATCATTCCTTAGGCCGATTTTTCACTTCAATTTTAAAAGATATTTTTACCTGCATTTAACAACTACAAAAAGTAAGTAAATTACATTTATTTTTTATGTAGATTTCTTTTACGGTGTGTAGTTTAACTAAATGTTATTTGTATAGTTAAAAGAGATTTCTAATTTATACTTTTGGGGGAAAATGTATTTCCCGATGTTAATAACATTTTGAAGGGATCATTATTTACAAATTTTAATACATATAAATAGAAGCCTAAATTTTTCAAAATTATTGGGGAGGGGTAGCTCTAATTTTTAATAAAATGCATACACTATATGAAATTATAGCCAGTCTTTCAAAAGATTATAGAAGATTATTCTTATGAATATGTTTTTTTTTCTTTTTTAAATTTTGATTGGTAGTTTTATATGAACAAAATATATCATGGATGTATAATTCTAAGGTAACCAAAATTAGCATATTTAAGTTATTGTACTAAATGTCTAGAGTGAAACGACAGCAAGAATAAGGTTAAAATATTAAAATAATTTAATTGAAAAATATCTTTTTTTTCTTCGTTACTTACGTATGATCGAAAAGAGACTAAATATTTTTTATTAAAATTGTTATGAAAATGTTTTATTTTTAAATATTCTCAATATATTGATACCAATATAAATTAATCAAAAAGTAAAAAAAACAATTGGATATATTACTTTTTAACAATGTATGCCAGGTTAATGCCAACTATCTTACATAAAAAGCCATTCGGTAATACATTTAAATTCTGGAACAGTAAGTCTTAGTCTCGCGACTAAATCTTTCATTGGATATTTATTTCGTAGGTTCAGAGGCGTAAAGTTTTAATTTTTTTTTTTTTAGAGGGGGGGGGGGGGTGTATAGACTTAACTTTTAAGACTATTTAGTGCTGGTCCCGTGAGGAGTCGCTGTGGTGAGGGTTTACTGTGCAAATAATTCATTGTTTAACCAAGGAGAAGAACTAAAATTTTTTTTTATGTATGTTAATAATTGTCCCAAATCAGACTACGCAGCAGTCTTTGGCCAATACCTGTTAACCTTCGGTATAGATCGGGGGCCTAGGACTGCAGTCATAAGTCATAAGCCTCGAGCCCGTGGGCCTAATACAAGCTTACGTTTATGCGTAGGTTATATGAGTAAATTTAATGAAGGTTGGTAGAAATGAAAAAGTGTCTGAAATTTTGATTTAAAAAAAAATACTTCAAACTGATGCAAAAAAAATAGTCAAAACTTTTGTAAATGCCATTTAATACTAGTTTTTTTTATTCAACTACTTATCTTAGATTTTTATTTTAGATATGCATGCTTCGGTGAAAACGGCAATGCTTCCAATACTTTTCTTTTTAATAATACTATTATAAATCTCAAATCACTCCGATTCACAATAAACTTCTATTTCTCCACCAGAATAATTTATTTGTTTTACTCTTGAAAAAGAATTATTTAATATTTTCAAAAAATGTGGTCTTTAAGGGAAGGGGAGTTTGACTCTTGGTCGCACCACATTCCATGCAAGTGGAAAGGGTAATTTCCTGCTACAACATGTTGATGTCAGATCATAGGCAGTCAGATAATCTCGAAACAAATAATAAGAGACTCATAATAGTCTTAAGTGGAAAAGGAACAGCATTTTTCCATCACCGCCCTTCAGTGCTAAAATTTCTGCAGCTGAAGGAACGGCGAAAAAAGTTGGCGGAGCAGCAATTTACAAGAGCAGAGATTATAAAAAACATTTTTCAGAAATGATAACAAGTTTTAAGAAAGTATTATGTTTTTAAAAAATTTAAAACTACTTATTTATCTACATTTTTGTGCTGTAAAATGAAATATTTTTCGAATACAAATAAATAGAATATTATTGTTCATCTTATAAAGTAAATGCTACTTATTAATGCACATTTTGTTTGTAATATGCTCGGTAATACCTCTCGGTTTGTAATATACTCGGTTTGTTTGTAATTTGTTTGTATATGTCTAAAATTTACTTAAGTATGCGGATTTAGATGTATATATAATATAGATTTAAAATTTACAAATGTGTGAAGTAAAATGGCGGAAATGTAGGAAATATATATTTTAAAATACAAAATATTAGGTTTTTTAAAAAAAGAATATTTAAAAAAAATGTGCATTATGAAAACAAATAAAGCATACTTTTATGTATCGTTAGAAAATTTCATGAATTCGATAATTTCTTTTTAATTAACTTTTTTATAAAATATATAATTTTAAACTAAATTTATTAAATTAGTTAAAAATTTGCTATTTTAAGTACAAAGTTTTCATTAACATTTGGGGTTCTGCTTTCTGCAGAATTTAATTTGCCCCACCAGTTAAAATTCCTTAAAATATGCTCTGCATTATATATAAAAGGTAATTAGAAAAAATTAAAAATCGGGGCATAAGAATAAAATATTTTTCTGTAATTTTTTTTTAAGTTTCATAGTCATATAAAAAATAATGTCAAGTCAAAAATAAGTCATAGTCAATAAAAAAAAAATGAGGATAAAAAGGTAAGAACGGGGATAGAAATGGGTACAAAACGGACGAAAAATTGCCGAATGTAATAAATGAGCGACCTTTTAATGATTTTCTATAAATTTTCCATTGCAAAATGCTTTTGATAGCTTTCCATTGCAAAATGGTTTTGATTAAATGTGCTTTTGATTTTGGTAACGATTGAGAAAAGTTAAAGCCGCGTAAAAATTGTCAAAAACAGAAACGGTTCGAACATGCAATTTTTAGTTTCATAAACAAACAACGTTCCACACGAAAAAAAAGCTTGTTTGAACATAAATCTTGCAACGTTAGAATAGTTGGCCTATTCTATACGGACGTTTTTAACACGCGGTATAGCTTTTACAGATGGATCTTTAATTTGTGAACACAAACCGCGTGGTTTATATTCACCAATCGCAGAACCATCTACAAACTAACTCGCGTCAATAATGTACGCGTGTAGAATAGACCTCGGAAATAACGAACTGAAAAAGTCGTCAAGCAGTCGCCTGATTGCTATGCTGTCCCCAAAGAATAAGAAAAAAGGAAAGAATAAGGAAAACAAAATAATCTAATTACGAATAAAAATAAATGCACAGAAACAAATAACGACATCGCAGTCACGGGATATCCCTTGTTTTATAAATCAAAAGAGATGAATTAATCTTCATTATTACAAACATTTTATTTAAATAAATTGTCGTCACTAAATAACATCAGACACAGCGTCCTCTGGGGAGGGAAAGGAGCATTAAAATAAGTTTTCCTTTTGAAAGAGACTTCGCACGTTTATCTTTTCTCAGTCTTTTCGAAAAAGATTATTTCTGAAAAAGATGGTTACGTACTGAAATATTTCCCACGGGATTCTTTATTTTGTTTGTGGACTCTCAATAAAGATAAACTCAATTCAGTCTGATAGAATTTTATGCTTGGCTGTCTGTGTTGTAAAAAGTGTTTTATGCGATGTCCTTTGTCTGAGCTACGAATTTACAGAAAAACATGAAAACGGCTATTGTTCTAAATTTAGGGAAATTAAATTTTAAATTTTATCTATAATACTAAAAGAGTTTCTGTGAATAGCAGAAAAACCTACTTCCTTTGAGTATTTATGGCTGACATTTTTTTTAAGTGCTATTTATTCTCAAGATATACTACACCTTAGGATCGAATTTGTAAAATTAAATTTTGTTTTTTAAACTATATTTACAAGTTTAGAAATTTTATATAAATGTCCAAAAAAGAAATAAATTAACGTCTTAAGAAAAAATCTAGAACGGGTCTTTGTAGTTTAGTTGGTTGCACGCAAGGACAAAATTGTAGTAAAAAGTTGACGCTGATCATGTAAACAAGACATGTGGAAAGATTAATGTTAATCACAAGCAACTGTTAATTTAAAGAAATTAAACATTTCAAACTCAAAAACGCCTAAGATTTATAAATAACCCATTTGGAAAAAAATGTGGATATTTTCCTTTGTATATATCTATATGAAATATAAAGTAATAAAAGTGTTCTCCTCGGCTCAAAAGTTTAGCTTTCTGGAGTGTGGACTATTTTTGTGCTCCCTATGTCAAAAAAAGTAATTTTTTATATTTAATAAAAAATCGCAATCGGAAGGTTTCGAGTTCCAGCTCTAGAGTTGTTCTCGTTATCTGGGCTATGGTTCGAAATCGAGTGTTCCCCGTGCCTTTCTTTAGGACTCATCTCGAGCTCTCGCCAATAGTCCATTGTGCAGCTATAGTCCGACGTTCATTCGAACAACCATACAAATATAAACTGCGATTTCATGTTAATTTAACACATGAAAAA
This sequence comes from Troglohyphantes excavatus, assembly GCA_963932185.1. Taxonomy (NCBI): domain Eukaryota; kingdom Metazoa; phylum Arthropoda; class Arachnida; order Araneae; family Linyphiidae; genus Troglohyphantes; species Troglohyphantes excavatus. The sequence goes on along the minus strand of OZ010670.1, from coordinate 9,067,322 downwards.
AAAAGAGTTTTTACTAAGTTTCGTAAGACTTTCTTATCGTTAAATGATCAGAAACCTAAACTCTCCTCAAAATGACTTTTTGAGCGATGCCAAACTGTCCCGCCTTGTCCATGTCAGACTATTCGATTCCGAACGATGATGATGATGATGGTGATAGTTCTTCCCACAGATTGATTGGCATTACTTCAAAGAGTAAAAGAGAGGAAATTATAGTTGAAATTGCGATATCTTCGATGGACAAACGAAAATTTTAAAGTTGCTTTCTCTCTGTGATCTTACAACAACAAACAAATCCCATTTTAATCGGGAAGGGAGAAAACACTATTTCTATAATAGGGTAATAGACAAATGGAACAACTTTCCAGTGAATATTGTTAATTGTAAAGGAGTAACGGATTTTAAGAAGAAGTTAGATATGCATTGGGGGATAGTTAAGAGGTACTAGATGGACCAACCTTGTTGGGTCGTGAGCCTGTTGTTGGTCGTCAATATTTGTATTTGTATTAAATTGTTATGCCACTACATTCTTTATTTGATAAATTATGGTGTGCAACCACAAAGCAACTTCATGAAGTGAATACGTCTTTAAAATCGGTGCTGGGCAAAATATTTTAAATCCCCATAACTTTAGGGGGAAACAGCTCATGGGGATAAATGATCTACCATCGTGCAGAGGAAAATAAGATGCGTCGATCATGCCGGATTACCAACCCAAATCTCTTTTGACTTTGTACCGCGTGGGGGGGGGGGGGGGATGTCACGCTTGACTGCAGTATGCGGTGGGGTCCAGGGGGAATCGCCCTATGGAGATAAATGGTCTATCATCGTGTAGAGGAAGGTGCGACGACGCGATGATCAAGTTGGCAATTTTTCCACTGTGACCTGTGGGCGAAGGAAAATGAGTGACATGCCTGCCAAAGAAGCAGCAGGCCAAGCAGGCGCGCGTACAAAGTATTCACGAATCAAACCATACGGTACAGTGGTGACTGTGCATGCCCTATTTTTTCAAATGTCTGTTTGCGTAAGTTTTATACTGATAAAGTTAATAGAATTTTTTTTTTTAGGATGTTAAATATTTTTTTAGTAAAGCTGATTGTAAAGGAACCTCAAAAAGAGAAAGCTTGGACTTCGCCGGCCAAACCGACTCTATGTGTCAGGAAGCTTTATACTCTATTAAAAAATCTCAGTCAAAATCCTCTACTATACAAGTGTTTTCTGATTTCTTTAACACTACTGCTATAAATTAATCCGAATTTAGTATGTAGATGTTTTTTAAGGGGCATTTTAAGAGACAAATTCACAGCTGATTTGATATATAGCTCATATAATAATCAATCTTTTATTATTTTGTAATATACATATATATTAAATCAAAACAAAAGGGAGACGCTGTAGCTTATATTAGGGGGATGGACCACATTGACAAAAATGCCGATATCATTAAAAAGTTTTTTCACATCTGTGTGTAAAACAGAATAACATACCCGGTTAAAAGTTTAAAAATGTTATAGTTTAAAAACATATTACATAAAAGTGACATTTCTTATTTTTGATAGATGTCAAGAAAATATTTTCTGAAAAACCATAATTTGGCATTTTTATATTATAAAAAAAATTCTAAAACTATTATTTTTTTTACAATAGCTATAAATGGTACGGATAAATGCTGATGCTTATGATAACAACAACAATATTGTAGTTGGTTAATCAATACATATATGTAAGAATGAAGTGTCTGTCTAGTGGAGTCAAACAAAACTACTCATTTTCAGATTTTTGCATGAATTAGTATACACTGATTCAGAAAACCACAAAAATTTTTGCTTGTCTGTTCGTCCGGTTTTAATTCAAAAACGACTGAACGGAGATTTATTAAACTTACACCATTTTAACAATAATTTCATACTGAATAGCAGTAATTTTTTTTAATTGGATATCTGCAACCTAAAATCTGCACCAGTTCTAAAGTTATATAACTTTTTAAAAAATTTCTATATATTATTCCTATTGGAAATTTACATTGTAGAGTGGTTAAACAGGCCAGCGTATGACGAGATTTTTAAAACCCATGTCATGCCATACTTTTAAATGAAGTTAGACAAAGAACAAGATGACGAGAGAAAATCATTTTTCATAATCAGAAACATGCAGTTGTTGTTAACTTTGAAGAACAGGGAACAAAAAAAAAAAAAAAGATCGTTATTTTGGTGACTGAGAGTCGCCACTCGAGTCCAAAGGGTTACTGTAATGTTCGCTCGCCAAAAGAACGATCAGCCGCCAACCATTGGCGACGGGAGAGAGAAAGACGGGGATTTCCCTTGTAAGAAATAGAAATAGAATATGCTCTGCTCTTGAGGAGTATGGATCTGTTGTTGTTTTGTACTGTTAACATTTAATGTAATTCATTACTTAAATGCGTCCTAAATAGTACATTTTGTGATGTTCGAGAAATTCCTCTTTAATGAGTCGATTACCACCGTCGTTTTACAATGATCTATAAGAACCTAATTGTTTGAAATTAATTAAATGAAATGAAACTCGGCTACAAATTAAAATTAGTATTTAAAATCGAAAGTTCTAAAGTAAAAAAGAACGGAGAGCAGTAGGGAAACGTTATTGTTACCAAAAAGAATGCAAATCTTAACGAACAAAATTTTGTACAGTACGCACATGAAATACTCTTTCAAAACCCTGTCCTTAATTTCACGCAATTCTCCGCCCTCAATCCCCGAAAAAGATGGTTTGCGTGCTTTAAAGACAGGCAGAGGATTTCCATCATCGGTTTTATACTCGTCAGCGGATGCATGTCATGGACTACTCTTCTGGGGCGTTATTCAAAGCGCCCTGTATTAGCATACGAAAGCGGGGCAGAACTTTTTCCCCCAATACTTTCTGGGTCTGCAATCAGACCAAGGACGTGAAAAGCACGGAGCGCGTTTATTTTGTGAGGTTTTGTTTGGTGTGCACACATTCGTTTGGGAGAATGTAAATAGCGATTTTTAGTTTTGTGGTAGTTGGGATTTTATAAATATTTGAACAGGGCGATTGTGGTTGGGATATATATGTGAGAGTAAAAATGAATTTTAGTGGGCCAGATGCTAAAGATTATACGTCGGATCAGAACGAAAACCAACCATCTTTAAATGACAGATGTAGCATCTGCTTCATAAGATGCTTGACGACAAAGTCAAAGCGATTTGCTTCTAAATGTGGAAATGTTGAATTGTTTGGGGAGGGGGGATGAAACAAGAAATTTCCCAACTTAGAGATTCGAAATTTCCAACTTAAGTATAGTGCTGAAAATTTCCAGTTCCAATTTATCGACATTTTTCATCTTTCTTTTTTTATATAAATTAGGTAATATTAAACAGTTTTCTCACAAGCATTGATTACGCATGTTCCAATGCGGTGTTCGTTCTGAGGTCTAATTTAAATGTAATCATACAAGTAGGGCAATTTCTAATTTTCCTTAGCTATCATTTCCTAATAATAATAATATTATTCAGGCATACATTTTTTCCATTCGTGTATTTTTAAAAGGTGAAATTCCCAACTTTCAGGGTTTTCAGGAAGTGCCCCCCCCCCATCTTCCGATTCGACGGGCCTGAATACGGCTACTTGCGAGTACATGTGCCAATTTTAGAACATTTAGGAAGAACGAAAGTTCGTTCTAGTGCTTAGATGAATATTTGGACAAAAACAGTATCTCTATTAACTATGATTAGGATGAGATGCGTTCCAATGTCACAGGCTCTTCTGCAAAGTCCTCTAGAAACTCGATCACTAGACCCACTCCATCGTACAAATGTAAAAACTTCGGGGAGAAAACACCCTTTGGGGAAAAGAACGTCATTTGTGAACATTTAAATCTCTCAATATATTTGTTTTGGCGATAACGAGTATCAAATATAAACTGTAATCAGTTCGAAAAACTTTTAAGTGCCCCAAACCTCGTCGCCGATTATTTCGCAGTTTGACAATCGAATTGGAATGTTATATTTAAAAATTTTGTAGGTGTCAAGAATTTTTTAATCTAAGTGTAAAGAATGGACTTTATGCACATGGACGTTGTCTTGTGGATAAAAAAAAGCCCCTGGTTTTTATTCCGTATCTTTTCAATTCTTGAAATTATCGTCTGCTTTTTTTCTTTGCCATTGTCCAAAAGGTTTAATATCGATACCAGGTCATGCATAGTGTTCATTGAAATTTTTTTAATATTAATATTTGACAGTGAATACTATGCACAATTTGATGTCGGTGTTAAATGTGTGAGGATTAACAATCGAATTTGCAATCGCGAATAAAAAAGTGCAATGTACTTACAAAATTGCAGGTGATATTTTTTTTATTCACAAGTAGATGAGAAGTTCTTGACACGAGCTTTTGTTTATCCTTCTGATGAATTCACGGGCATAGAATTCATTTTCGGGAAAGTTCTATTGTTAATTACTGTTTTATTGGTATACTAGCAATATGGCCCGGCGTTGCTCGTGTTCAATTTGTAAGTAAATTGAACACGAGCAATTTTTTTCAATTGTTGCTTGTAGCTGCGCGATTTTTTTTTGTTAGCGTAGCCATCGCATATCACTCTCAGTGCACTGTAAAATATAAACTTTATCAAAATATCGATGCATTCAATTACTTTGAGTAGTTTTCGAGATACCTGTACCAAGTGCTTTTTTTAAAAAATTTATGTGCACGACTTTAGAAGCTATTGCGACTACTATTTAAACTGACGTTTTTGTAAATTTTTTTTGTTTTATAAAAAATCCCAAACATTATTGACTAAAAAAAGCATTTGTGAATATTAACCTTGTAATATAATGTCGATTAAAATAATGTATTCTGCAAAAATGAAAGTAAAACACTTGGCGATGTTGCTTCAATGCCAACTGGTATTATTTAAAAAGTTATATTATTTAAAAAGTTTTCAACTTATATTATTTTGAAAAATGCATATTTTTTTGTATAAAAATTAACCCTTAAGTGGCAATAAACGCAAGTAGTTAATTTCAAAATTCATTAGTTTTAATACTGGCGATGCCATAATATATCAAAGGAAAAAAAATATTGCCTTCTTCCAAATTGAGATAATTTATCGTATTTGGCGAAGTTTTTTTTGGTGTCAATTGGTGACCAGAGTCTGTATATCCATCATTGAACCTAATTTCTGAAGAAAAATAAATTAGAAATCGTTTTTATTTATAACTGTTTACCCTGCAATTTCAGAGAATTGTAAAATATAAGTTTAAATATGCCTGCGTCAATATTTACTGACAATATTTCTTTTAAAAATTAATTTAAAAATATTCATTTTTGAATTTCAATAAAATGTTTTTCAAGTGAAACTTTTAAAAATAAGCTACATGGAGGAACCGGGAAATATTGAAACCCTAAATAAAACTTTTAGGTTAGTCCATTCCGACACTATCAACACAATGACTGTTGGCATACATGTAATAACGTTACATAGGAAATTAGACGCCGATGCGTTTAAGATCTTGAAACAAGGCAAGGCATGTTCGGGACATGAATGGATTATCACTTTTTTATCATGGCATCAGACAAAACAGCTTTTTTTATCTTCCTCCTGAAGTTGGCGAGGATTTTGTTAACGACCGATTCCTATAATTTGCTGTTCAAAATAAATTTATTTTTCAAAGAAAAATCGCAATAGTAGATCGCAGCCAGTTTTGTCGAAAAATAATTTTGGTTGCCAAGATGGTTTTTAACAATAATGTTATGAAGAGAAGACCTACACGTAAATTTCCAATAGGTATAATGTATAGAAAAATGAAAAAGTTATATAACTTTAGAACGGGGGCAGATATCCACATGAAACAAAGTGCATTATTGATAAAATGACGCAAGTTTCATAAAAATCTGTTCAGTCATTTTTGAATTAAAACCGCACAAGCAAACAGACAAAAAATACTTCAATGTGATTTTCTGAATCAGTACATCCCAGTTGATGCAAAAAACTCAAAATTAGTGGCTTTATTCGAATCCACAGACAGATACTACATTCTTATATTGATATATAAAATTGTTATATAAATAGAATATCATTCTGCAACTATTATTGTTAATTCAGAATATTTCATTGGCATCGTACAAGAATAAATTTGAAAGAGCTGAAACTTCAAAAAAAAAATATGCATATAAAAATGCTAATCAAATCATTTAATATAACTTTCACCTAATGAATAGATTTTATTTGAATTTTTTAAAGTTTTGAATAAAAAATCTAATTACAAACACATCTGTCTGAATTAGAAAAAAATAGTTTATAATGCCATTGCTAAATAATAAAAATGACTAAAGAATTCCAAAAAGTAGAATAAAAATCTTTCTGAGATTTTTTTTTTTTGATAGCAGCATTTCTGAGAAGCTTATTAGAACACGTTCCAAAAGAATAATCACTTCAATAATTGTTCCGAGTGAAGTAAGATAGAGTTTCATGTTCTAAAAAAAAGCTTGACAGAAAAGAACAACTATTTTTTTTTATCGTTAGCTGTACTTTCCCTTTGATAATAAACTCGACATTGTTAGTTGCACTTCAATAATTTTAAAAAGAAAACACGTTGATAATTCTTTAAGAGATTAAAAGAGTTTTTTTATTTACATAAAAGAGTTCGTTGATCTAAAGAAATTTTCTTTTGAAAATGTTCTTTTCTAAAGATAAATACTATACATCGAAATATTTGGTTAGTTCCAAAGAATCTTCTGAAAAGTAATGGTTTAGAAGTTCAGATTTTTCTTGTTATTTTTCTTAATATGCTTTAATTGTAGGGAAACAGTTTACAACAATGTCATTAATTAAACATTGACTACCATAAAGCAGATTTACTTTTTGATATTGTTTCGAGATTTCATAATGTACGAATAGAAACATGAAATAACCCTAAATGACAACACTTCCTTTTATAAAATAATTTTTTGCAACGTTTGCTTTATTTAATTAAAAAGTAAAAGTTCTATTAGGTAATAGAATAATATTAATATTTTTAAAGTTAATCCCAAACTTTTAAAATATTTTCTATGTTTAGTATTATGAAAGCTTTTAAAATTATTTAATATGCAAATAAGTGTGCTATATATTTATTATTGGTACTGGTAGAGTCTAAAACTTTAAGAGTCTGAAACTTTTTGAAAAACTGGGCAAAGCCATCTCTTTTTACTTAACCTTGTTATTTTTTAAAAAAATATGTTTTAATAGTAGGGAAACAGTTTTCAATAATGCAATTAATTAGGCACTGACTATTGTAAAGTAGTTTTTCTTTTTAATATATGTATTTGTTGCGGGGAAATAGTTTGCAACAATGTAAGCACTATTATTTAATTACTTTTAAGTGCCTTCTGATTTTTGTGTGCTTTCATTGCAGTGAAACATCTTACAACAATGTACATCAGTAAGAACTAACTACTGTAAAGTAATTTTACTTTTAATGGACATTTGTTTCAGGGAAACAATCTGCAACAATGTATGCAAATAATATTTAATTAGTTTTAAATAGATTTTCATTTCAATGTGCATTTTTCGCAGGGAAACATCTTACAACAATGTACGCCAGTAAGAAACTAATTACTGTAAAGTAGTTTTTCTTTTTAATGTACATTTGCTGAAGGGAAACAATCTGTGAGAAACTATTATTTAATTACTTTTAAATAGATTTTCATTTCAATGTGCATTTGTCGCAGGGAAACATCTTACAACAATGTACGCCAGTAAGAACTAACTACTGTAAAGTAGTTTTTCTTTTTAATGGACATTTGTTGCAGGGAAACAATCTGTAATCAACTATTATTTAATTACTTTTAAGTAGATTTTCATTTCAATGTGAATTTGTCGTAGGAAAACAGCTTACAACAATGTACGCCAATAAGAACTAACTACTGTAAAATAGTTTTTCTTTTCAACGGACATTCTTTGAAGGAAAACAGTCGGCAACAATGTATTCAATTTTGTAAAACTCTCTTTTCCTCTAATGTTCATTTTCTGCTATAAAGCCATTGTAAAAATTGAAAACTGTGTCAGGATGTTGATTGTTGACCTACGGTCTCAGTTTTTGTTTTGTTGAGAAAAAGCATTTTGGTGGTTATTAAGTTAGAACTCGAAAAACGAATAATATTTCAAACAAATATGATAGGGCAGGTGGGGGGAGAGGGTTAAAAGTTATAATAGGTATTTTCCTTAACCCTTTGCCCTTGAAGAACAGGTTTTATTTTTTTCATTGAAAAGTTACATCCCTTTCCAGTTCTTTTTAAAGATATATTCTTCAAAATGACCTTCTTACTTCAAAAAATTAAAAAAATTAAAAGTGATGCAAGAAGATGCATGAAGATTGGCATATACCAAACATACATGTAGTGGTTTGTGGCATTTGCCAAATGTTTTAAAAGACCCAGGGGTTGTGAGGCACTTTAATTTGAAGAAAATTTTAGATCTCTCACGTACTTGGTGCTTCTTGATGACAAAAAAATAATTTATATTCAATGAGAGAATAACTTTTCAAGCTCAAGAATATAGTTGCTTTAGCCACGTTATCAAGTAAGTTTAATGTTAATCCAATTGGGCGCGGGAACACGGCTTAATCGACGATATGTTGTTTTCTTTCATTTTGAAGAACAAGGGAAAAAATAACATGTCGTTATTTTGGTGATTTAAATGCGCCACTCGAATGCAGAGGGTTAATAAAAAGAAGTTGGTATAGCCCAAGTGATGTTATAATTTTAAATGGAGTTAGATAAAGAACAAGCTAACGAAAGAAAAACGTTTTATATGTTCACGAACATACAGTTCTCGTTAAATTTGAGGAAAAGGTCGTTATTTTGATGAGCGACCAGTCGAGTCAAAAGGTTAATTGTAAAAAAAAAAATTGAGAAAATCTGCCGAATATCATTTTCATAGAAGTCGGTCTTGTAAAAGAACGTTTCTCATGGCATATATTAGTTCTAGTTATATCAGAATTCTTTTGAAAAGAATTTCCATTCTAAAACTATCCAGACAATAACCGTAAGAATGCTGAATGCCTTTTGAAGGTTAACTAAACTAGTATCCCAGTACACCTCAGGCCCCCTTAAAAATGTCGTCTGATTTAAGAAGTTTTGGAATTCATGTCACAACCAATAGAAAGAACAGCTCAAAAATACTAAGCAGCTTGAAGTTCTGGAAGAGAATGAATTTTGCAAATGGGATATAAACAATGAATAAAGAATGTACTGAACAAATAATGCACTGAGCCGACTATTTCTCCACATTTTTCGGAACTATTAGGATATGTAATACAGGACCAACCATGCTTAGTATTAGAGCTTTTAACATTTTCGAAGTTATTTGTAAATAACGTAATTAGACGGGGGTCAACTACAATCGCATAATACTGAATAACACAAAACCATAGCGATTGCATTTTTTGTCATTTCACAACGAAAATACCAAGGTTCTGAACTATATAAGATGTAGTTTTTGAATATGACATAATTAACGATTTATTATACTCATTAGATGTAATTTTTTTATTTTATTTTTTTGTAATTAATTTAACAATGAGATACGATATTTCAATAGTTGTACATCATTAAAATATTTTTACTAAACAAAAAAAATAAAAAGATTATTCGACATTTTGGAAATTGAAAAGTAATTAATCGATAAGAAGTTACTTAATACTTGTTGTTACATAAGTTTACGCAGAGTTTACAAACCAACTAGTAATAAGTTTTTCAAGCTGTAATATAAAACTGTTTTTGAGACTGTATAAAATCATCAAGGATCTTCAAATTTAATCATAAAATTAATTCAATAAATGCCGGGTGTTTCAGAATTGTATTTACAACAACTTGGGTGTGGCGCAATAAAACTTAAAAGAAACAAGATTAGATTAGTTATGTTGCTTTTACATGTAACAGCAGAATATGAAGTTTTATTTTTACGCAGTTTAAAAAAAAAACTATAATTTTTTTAATTAATATTTTTTACAATGTTTTTCTGCAATTTCAGTTTTAATGGTCGTGGTGAGTGTGTCTTAAATTAAAAAGAACGAAAAGTTCTATAATTACGTGACTAGTTGACAGTTTAAACCATTTGTATTAAAATTACGTGGAGTGGAATGTGACTATGTAGTCAATATATCCCTATACAGTTCAATTTCGGCAATGGAAACTGGTGGAAAGCTCAACTCAGCCAAAAAATGTCAGCATAAAACCTACACAACAATAGGGAAATGGAAGGTTTTTTGAAGGTTTTAGAAAAGAATTTAAAACAGATCTCTGCGTATGTTGTGACTTTTCTCAGATATCTTCCAAGCTGCGCATGTTGTGTCATTATTAACGTTTTATTTTTCTTCTTCCTAGCTGGCGTAACTGGCGGTATGAAACTTATTATAATTATTAAATTAAATTAATTTAATATTTGTGAAAAGATAGGGACTTTAACGCCAGTTCGTACGCCCCTGATCACCACTGCCGTACAGTGGCTCTTCGAAGATAAATTCGAGTTGTTTAATGCAGGGAAAACAAATGTTTCCCTTCCGTAATGCACCATAAAACACGATTCATATTAATAAATAAAAAGTCGCTTTCAGTTGTTGCCAACGGCAAACGAAAAACGAAGATGTCATTTGTTTTGTGTAACAGAAAAATTGTGCCATCGTTGCAATTTTTCAAAATAATAAATTTTTCACTTTTCAAAAAGGGGCACATACCATTGATTCGTTTCAAGGATCGGGGAGTCACGTGATAGCCTTGACCAATTGAGTGTGATGCTCGCTGTCCACAGCCAATCGAAGCCGAGGATCCTCTCTGTCATCGATCCGAGAAGAGGGTTAGCCATTTTGAACGCTTCATCGCATATTGGGCGACTGTTGAATTGAGTATCTGTGTTTCTATCCACATTTGTATACACAAATGTGGAATGTGTCGTAAAAGACTTCAGGATATTTATTTCAGTTTCACCGTAAGGTATTTATGTCTGTCCCTCTCAATGAATTTTTTCGATAAATTGATTTAATTTAATATGAATAAAATCGGAACATTGGGAGTGTTTATACGAAACACATTTTTTTTCAGATAATTTGTAAATTTGCGATTTAGAACATAACAATACACATTCTGCTTATATTTAAAACTTGTATTTGTAATTAATTCACTACTATTTACTGTTTCGTCAGCGTAGAAGTAAACCATGTGTTTTTAACATTTAATACTGCATTAGTAACACCAGTCAAAATGATGGGTACTTACATACGAACAACACTGTCGCTGGGAAGATGTTAATAATGCCTTGTTACACTGAACATTTAGCAAGCGTAAAGAAAACTGGTTGGGAACGTGAATGACCTTGATACTGCTAGCGCACTTTTTCCTCTTTAGAACGCAGCACAATGGTCACCACATTTAGAAGTGAATCGCTTGTATTTCGTCCCCAACGAGTCTTCTATGCGCTTGATAAATCTTTACTTAGAAAGAAGAAACAAAGAGATAACTTTCAAATTTAGATTCTCTATCCGTGGTGGTTATTTCGGACACACCAAAACGCCGAGCCAGTTAACATAACTAGTTACAGTAAATAGTTGCTTGTCCGAAAAATTCCGCCAATTAGAATTCACATTTCCTGACCCTCGCGTTCCTATTTGCTGGATATAGCTGCTTTTGCATTTGTATAAAGCGTTGATAGTGAGGATATAGCTACTTCAGCTTCTTAAAAAATGGTTATGAATAATAATGATTTGAGTACGTTAATAAAAAAGTTTATATTTATCTCCAAATAAAAAAACTTTTTCCTCTTTAGAACGCAGCACAATGGTCACCACATTTAGAAGTGAATCGCTTGTATTTCGTCCCCAACGAGTCTTCTATGCGCTTGATAAATCTTTACTTAGAAAGAAGAAACAAAGAGATAACTTTCAAATTTAGATTCTCTATCCGTGGTGGTTATTTCGGACACACCAAAACGCCGAGCCAGTTAACATAACTAGTTACAGTAAATAGTTGCTTGTCCGAAAAATTCCGCCAATTAGAATTCACATTTCCTGACCCTCGCGTTCCTATTTGCTGGATATAGCTGCTTTTGCATTTGTATAAAGCGTTGATAGTGAGGATATAGCTACTTCAGCTTCTTAAAAAATGGTTATGAATAATAATGATTTGAGTACGTTAATAAAAAAGTTTATATTTATCTCCAAATAAAAAAATTTGAACAATGAAAAATGTGAAATTCTCATAAATCAGTCAAATACCTCTTAAAAAAGCTTTTTTACAGAGGGGATGGAGTTTATTGAATAATAAGCATCTAGAGAAATCTTTCTTTTAGTAATGGTTAAACTTGACATTTAGAAAAAACATAAACATAAAAAAAGATAAGATTTTCTCAGGTTAAATCTCCAATCAAATGACAATAGGAGTGGTTTGAACTCATTTTGTAATTTTTTTTCTCTCCATTTTTTCAATCTGCAATATATAGGGTACCATACAAATCACCAGTGTTTCGCCAATTGCAAATTTAAAAATGTTTTCGACCGCAAAATTTAAAATTTCATAAAGCCTTTCACAGAAACACAAATCAGAGGAGTTCCTTAAAAGACATACAGCTTAAAAATATTTCCCTTTCTGTAAAAGGACACAGTGCCACAAAAATTGTAAAATTCCCGTTTTTTTTATTTACTAAAATTATACTTTGGAATCTTCTAAATATGCTTGCAAAATTCTAGAACTGTATCTATGTTTTTAATGAATTATTTGAGATTGTATGCTGGATGACAGGTATGTTTTTCCAAGAAACGTAAACTCTAAATCGTTTTTCTCAAGTATTTGGGATTTTCCTCGATATTAAGTTTTCCGAACGCTAAGGCTTTTTTATTATTATTTATATTTATTAATTTTTTGAAGCATATCATAAAGTATGTGAGTATTATAAACTGAGCTCTATGAGTAGTAGCTTTTGCTTAAAAATTACAAAAGTAAAAAACATTGAGGAACATTAAGGAACATTTTTGTGTTATTATGTATAACTATTTATATAAAAATCAAATGCGTGTAGTATACAAAATTTGAATACCAATTCTTATGTATTTTAGTTAAAGGATCTGAGAAGAAATTTTGGGCATAAAATATAAACATTTAAAAAAGCCTTAGTGTTTTAAAAAAAAGCTTAAAAAAATTGAAAAAGTTTATATTGTGAAAAAAATACAAACAATTGTGGAATTTTTATATGAAATATTGTTTTCTTATATAAATTTAAGTATTATACATTAAAAATTTTATTCGAAAAGTCAAAAATAAAAAAAGAGTTTAGATAGTACCGTGTTTTCTTAAAACGAGAAGAATCCATAGAGCCTTATTTTTGCAGTTATGTGCTCCGTAAAAAACTAAATATGAAACTTCATCTCTTGAAACTGGATTCTAAATTTTTTCGCGGTGAACTATTCTGGAGAAGATGCCTTGAAGGGGAATCTTTTCTGAAGACTCGACTTCGGAAAAGGAGGAAAAACGATTCCCCTGTTTCAAAAGCTTGTTATTGCGGAAATACCAAATATCTCCTTGTTATTACTACTTCGGTTTCAAATATCTTTGCGGTGAGCCTTATGAAAAAAATTCTTGCCAGTTCTGGGTATTGGATTGGTTAGTTGAATAATCGTCGCAGTATAGTTTCGCGAGAATTCGGAATCTATAGCGTAATGTGGGGTGATAGAGTAATTTTTTAAAATTAAATATTAAATTACACTTTGTTAAACTCAAATTTTGATCACGTTCCTTTTTTTAAAAAAAATTACTTCTTAAATGAACTGCATTTTAGCAAAATTTTTTAATTCTGAGTGAAGTCCAATAGTCGACTCGACAGTCGATTTGTCTGAGTATACAAAAAAAATTGTGATACTTCGATGCGTGAAAACTTTATATAAAAATAAGGAAAGTCGAATTATTTACTGATATTCATGGATTTAATACATTGAATTAATTAGAAAAAATTCTAGTTTATTTAGCTTTTTTTTCAAAGTGGGAAAAAGTGGGTTTTCGAATTATTGATGCAAAAGAATTTCGTAAAAATTGAACGACCTTTGGCAAATTCTAAAAATGAATTTGTGCAATTATTCTACACAAATTTGAATTTCGAAGCTAATAAATGACAATAGTTAACTTCAATATATTTAGCATTGTTCATATATTAATATAATGACATTACAAATCTGTTCTTTTCTTTTAAATAAACTGTCAATTGAAGAACATATATTGATAAAAAAAATGAACGCCATTTGCTTGTTTCATTAGTAGTTTAATATGTTTTAAATGAAATAAAAAAATCGTCTGCGGAACAAATTAAAAATAACGCAAGTACAATATAGATTTCTGAATCAAAATAAAGCAAATTATAATGACAGGTGTTGGTTCCTTTTCGAATGTAATAATAATAATAATAATAAAAAAAGTAAATTTTTCAAATTGGCGTGTTAGAACTTGTTTTTATGTTACCAAAACACTCCGTTAATAGTTAAATATACAGTTTAATTGATGAATAGAATCAATTTTTAACTTCACAGCCATATTAAGTCTTCTTCTTGTACACTTAAAATTATGAGTAGTACCCTAAAAGTTTGGTGGCAGCCTGTACTATAAGTTCTGATAGTAATTTTTAAAAAAATGTTTTGGCTTTGAGGGCAAAAAAAAAACCAAAAAAATCCCTCAAATTTATACATTGTTCCTATTCACCCGTAGTTGCTGATGAATAGAAGCAGTCTCCTTTTTTAAAATTTTGTTTCGATTCTGTAATGCTAGGTGATTTCGAAGGTGGCTATTTACTTTTTAAACAACCTTTTTAAAATTTGCAGTTAAACAGTTAGGGCGCTCACAAAACAGGTCTTTCGGCTCAATGTGCCTTGTGGAAAATCGACTCCAGCTTACATTTATCAGCCTGTTCTGTTGAAAGAACCAGTTCTTTGTTCCAGGAGACAGATCCTTATATCCCAAGAGCTCCTCACAGAATCCAGACAGTTCATCTGCTTTGTCTCACGGGAGTACAATTCCTCCGCACTTTCTTTCTATAAAAGAAGAAATCAAACAGAAAGGGAGAGAGTCAGGAGAGATGTAGGGCGGGAAGTGGCTGCTGGGCAGAGTAGAAATCCCGAAGGGTTGTTGCGCTCTTCTCCCTTCAGAAAGAAAAAGTGAATCTGAGGATTTAAAGTGGAGCTTTATTAAGATTGTCTCTCCGGAATTTGTTTTGTCATTTTTGAAAGTTTGTTATTTTGAGCACACTCTTTCTCTGAGCGTTTTTGCGTATGGATTGAAATTATGGATTTGAGTGGACGAGTCATTTGTTTGGACGACTGTTTTTCGGTGGTTGGGGTTTAGTAGTTAATTTGAATGAATGGTTAATTCGTGCATATGGGTGATTTGAATAGATGTCTTATTTGAGTGGATGGCTAATTTTAGTACATGGGTGATTTGAATGGTTGGTATAGTGGCACATTTGAATAGATGGTTTATTTGAGTAAATGGTAGAATTGAATGGATGTCTTATTTGAGTGTATGACTGTTTTGAGTGTATGGCTGGTCTAAGTGGAGCATTATTAAGGTTGGTCTGAATGTATGGCTATTTTGAGCATATGGATGGTTTGAGTGTATGGCTGGTTTTGGTTGGATGTCTTACTTTTTCTGTTAATTTTTGGGTAGATGGCTTATTTTGTGGTGACTTGTTTGGGTGAATAGCTTTCACAATATATAAAATGATAAATATCGGCTAAGTAACGGCAGGCACTCTCCTTTACTTCACATTGCGGTCTCCGAGGGTTCTGAAGCCTCCCTCAGTACGTATGTGTTGATGTTAACACTCACACTAGTCCAACACTCTGTTTAAATATCAACATTCGTGCAGAAAGTATGTCGTGTTGAATGGAATAAAAAAATTGATATCTTGCAAACTGTAGAATTCCTCGTCATTAGGGCTTTAGAAGCATCACACCATCATTTCGATGCCATTTAATAAATATTTCTTTTTATTCACGCCAAGTTCTCAGTTTATGAATGCCAGCGCTCTCAATGCGACCCCCCCCCCCCCGCCTCCCCCCTCTCCCCCACTACTATTTCCCAAGAATTTTCTAAGCACTTTCCCAGTGTTGTCATGGCAACAATTTAGTAAATAACGAAAAGGCGCCAAGAAAGCATTTTTCTTCCCGTCACCATTAGTGCTAAAAAAAAAAGTCGGAAATCGGGCGGGGAGGGGGGGGGGGCAGAACCGGAGAGATTTGTGTTTGTTCGATGCTTTTACGCTCTGAAAAAGAGGAGCCGTTTTATTAAATAAAGATCCTGGGTGTTATTCGGGAGCGAAAACGGGAATTGATGGAGAAATAATGGAATATTTGTTTCGGTTCTCTGTTGAAGGTGTAACAAGTTACCTAAAATGTGTTAAAAAGACATTCCGGCCATTGAGTGTTTGTAATAAACAGTAAGTGAGAGTGCATAAAAGAATATAGTGTACTGTTAAAAAAGAAAGCTCATTTTTGAAGAATTTTTCCTCATTTTTGTGGAAACAGACGCCCGCTAAATGTTTCGATTAAATATTTAGTATTACTAAGTATTAAGGACTTAAGTATTCTAATGGGATTTCTGATCTTTTACTTCTCACATTCAGGTTACAAATCATTTTGTTCACCAACCTCAATCAACTCCGCCAGTTAACGTGAAGTAAACTTTATAATAGTAAAGTAAACCTTAGTAGGGATAGAAAGGAACCTTAATATACTTCTATTTTTCTAGTCAAGCAAATAAATTTAAGTTACCTGCCATTATGAGATGTTCGCTGTGTTGGGCCATGTTTTGCCGGAAAAGTAAAATTTGTATTAAAATGTGATTATTTAAAAAAAATATATTTTGAGTTTTCTATTAATTTATATCTCATGTATTTTTATTTACCTCTCTAAAGTAAGAACAAAAATGGGACAGAATTCAAATTTGCCAATTGTTATGAAATAAAAGGGAACTTAGGAGTCATTTAAAGATTTTTGGTCATAAAAATGATATTTTTTGTAGTGGAAGTTGATTGTTTTTTAGATATCAAAAATAGAATAAAATTAGGTGCTTAATAAGAATTGAATGGTTTTATTTACTCCAACCAAATAAAATAAAAAAGTAAATTTATGACATATGGAGTAAAGTACCCTATCCTCGTTTCCTACTTTTCTCCACAGAGAAAGAAAAATAATAATAGTAAACTGATAGATCATCACAACTTTCAGTTATCACAAAATACCGTTAAGCTGTGATGCCACGTAACCCTCAGCCATTCAGCATCCGTTGCCTAAGAAGATTGGCGAAAAAATTAAAGCGATCCATTTCTTACAAATGTTTTTGAACGTGCTAATACATTTTTTGATTTAAAAGTGTGTTTTTTGGTATAAAACATTGAGATGTGTAAAATCATTGCAGCTTTGAAAGTGAATCTTTCATTTTTACTTGGTTTTGACGTGTAACATCTTAAAAATTTGGTTTCTACAAGAGATGTATTTTTAATCATTCTATAGGTAGGTATATAAGGTATATTGTGTAGTGTTGTTAACGTATAAGGGATTAGAATGCTTAGGAAAATGTGTCCGATATTCTACTAAATATAAATTTCTAAGCAGAATTATAAAAACTGAAAATTCATTACAGTATATTATTCAACTTTAGTTATGTGTTAATATAATATAATTACAAACTTCTTTTTTTTAAAATAAACTTTCCAAAAGAAACAATTTGTCAACAAAAGATACACCATTCGTTTTGTATCCGTTGGAAGATATTAATAATATTTTAAATGTAATGAAAATCGTCTGTAGAACGAGTTTCAAATAATATAAATATAACATGGATCTCCAACTTAAAGTAACAACTTATAATAGCAGGGTATTTTTTTTGATGATCAATTAACAAGTCTCAAAATAGCGGATACAACTATTTTTCGGAAGGTTAGATATAAAAACAATTCCTTAATATTCCAATGTATTGTGTTTTTATGAGAAGCATATTGTTATTCGTTCTATTTTATTCAAGTTACTAATTTGACTGAAAAGTTTGCGTTAACAATACTTTTTACATATATATTCTATGATTTCCACTTATGACCCATTTTTTTTCACATGCGAATCGAAGAAGAAAGAAAAACAATTATTTATAAACCTCAGAATGAAATAAAAATAAAGTATTGTGTTTGTTCTCAATGAAAAAGTGAACATTGTAAATTTACAATTTTTTAACACAAAGAAATTAGACTTGGAATTATAAAAAAATGGAATGAATATACACGTGTGAATTGACTTTCCTGAAGTTTTCTTCCGGCAATGTTACATTAGTCCATTATTAGAAATAAATCGCTTAACTCTTTTCGCCAAGCGTCTTGGGTAACTGATACGGAATACGTGGTTGGGAGTTAAGTTGTGTCACGGCTTCAGTGAAGATATATTGACACCCAGAACATAATTTTAGCAGCACTACGTGATTAAACACTTTATTATAGTTCGGAAATGCAAAAAATAGAGTAGAGTAACCCCCGTTGACGGTATGTGTAGTGTATTGTTCATGGAAGTAAGAATAGGAATCTTATTCTTGCCTCCATGGCATTGTTAGGAAGACTGGCAGTAAACGAACGGTTTCCACTTCCCGCCATCCCTCAGAGGGTTAAATATGGTATAGATAAAACTAAGTAAAAATAAAGGATAATACTAATAATGATAGTCATAAAAATAAACTTAATTCTGAATTGATAGAACACAGTATGTAAATACAAAACACGTACTTTTAAGGAAATATCGAAAATGCAATCTTCACTGATATCTATTCTTTGGAGTATTTTTATACTTATAGTTTTAAATGGTTAAGATATTACTTTTACATACACTTTGTTTATTTTTAAAACTTTTGAAATAATCTAAAAATAAAGAAACGTTATTTCAACTTCATAACATTACATGGGATATTTTTACGAATAAAAGTAATGATATATTCAGACAATATTTGATCAGAATGTTCTTTAAAAATATAAATTTCTAAAGTAATGTAAAATGAATGAAACAGAAGACGACTTCTTTGAAAATAAAAATAATTTAATCCGAACGAACAATAGAAAATTTATTATTTTATTTCATTTTTCAGACGTTTCTAAAATTATTTATAAAACCTGTTTAGAATTAGTCTTTGTTTTTCATTTGAGATGTAGCAATTCTCTGCGAAAATGACTTTTTTTTTGTATCATAACAAAAGACACAATAACAATAAAATAGCGCGGGCGTGAATGTTTTTTTTAAATTATTTATAATACCTTTTACACAAAAAATTAATTGTATGCGTGTTGATCCAAATTTTATTTCCATTTATCTTTTCATCCATTTTATTTTACTATATTTCTACTTTTATGAAACAAAAGTAAACAACAAGAAAATTATGGAATACATAATTATGTTATAAGGAATACTAATTTTGAAGTTAGGTTGTAGCAATTTTTAAATTTAAAATACAAAAAAGGTACTATTGTGTAAGGTAAGGTAGGTAAGGTAAACTATTGTGAACAAAAACATAATTATTTATGAATGTAAAAAATTTTAAAATTTTAAAATTGCTATAAATTATCAAAACAGTAGATTTTTTTATAAATTTTAAATTATTATATCTATCATAATATGATACATGTGTTATATATTTTTTGTTAAACTTTCGTGTTTGGGTACATGGGATTATGGAGCAGAGTGATACACACATACGGTTTTTTAAACACTTAAATTGAAATACTATGAAACAAAAATTCGGGTAGGTACACGCCGCAATGTTTGTGAATACTTTTAGGCTCCGCGTGGCATAAAGATTAGATGGAGGAATGGAGGATAAATGTCCAACCTTGTTGACGCGGCCCATTTTTCTCTACAGGTTGGTATGTCATGTATCCCCATTGGATGATTCTCCGTGGAGTTTATAGAGAGGAACTAATTACTAAACTGAAAGGCGATACTCCCCTCCACTCGGTACAAAGGTCTGAGAAAGTAATGTGTTAACAATCAAACGGTTCGGTGTGCCCTACTTTCCCCTACACGATGGTATGTCATTTATCCTCATAGAAAGACTCCACTTGGAGTTATATGGGGGAATCATATACTGCAGTGAATCGAAATTCTCCCTCTACGTGATATAAAGGTCAGAGGGTGGAATGGATTAATAATAGGCCTATTAGAAACGTCTCACCTTCCTCTACACGATTGTATATCATTTATGCCTATAGGATGATTCCACGTGGAGTTATAAGGTCGGATGTTGCTTTTTAGTATATGTTTCCTTGCTACGAGGTACCCCTTATCGATTTTATAGACTTATTCACGTCAAAAAAATATGAACATTGTTCAGTAATTTTAATACTTTCATGTTGTCTTATAATTTTCATAAAACATAATTTATAAAAAAAAGTATTAAAAAAAATACCGTGCTGTGATTTTTCACTCCTTGTTGAGATGTGTAAAACAGTTTCAGTTATTGTTTTTAAATTAACGTAATTAATTAACGTTTAAATTAACGTAACACATGTAAATGAAAACTTTTATATATGATAAGATTGAATTTATATTAAAAGGCCTGCCTTGTAAAGAAAGCCTAACTGGAAAAATTGCAAAATATTATGGCACATAAAAATAAAATAAATATTTTTAAAATATGAAAACAAAATCTTCAAAGACATTTTAAAGTTTTATTCATTGGTTTTTGAACACATTTTCCCCCCATTGTTTGAACATTGATTCACTGGGGCCACTGACTTTTGTATAACGTGGGGGGATGGATGCCGCCCTTTGGCTGCAGAATCGCTTTCTCCCACATTACTCCACATGGAATCAGCCTATGAGAATATATGATCTACCATCCTGTAGAGGAAGGTGGGCCGCGTCAACCAGGGTTGGCCATTTATCCTCTTCCCCCTCAGACCTTTGTATTGCGTGGTTTCCAAATGTGTTCACGAACCAAACTTTATGATACAGTGCGGTCTTCACCAACCCGAATTTTTTTTAGTACATTTAATAAAAGCACGTTTTTAAACTTATATTATATTTGCACTGTTCTGGCTAAGTAATTAGCAACGAAAACTAATCTTTTGCTCAAACACTTCAGGGGAATGACCCGAGCGCAGCAAAGTCGTCCAACTTGACCTCCGCAACCGTTCGAAATAACTGCAGGTGAAAGCCCCTTTACGAGCAAAAGGTCCTCCATTCCCATACACAACAGACTCTTCTCCTCGCTTAAATGAATTCCATTGTTCGATTCTATTGGGAGCAACACTTCCATCGAAAGGCTCTTTTCTTGTACCTTCATTACGGTCGGAGGGTGTATCAACCTCGAACCCTTCGTGGGACGAGCAACGTACGAAGCAGCAAGGTCGTCTCCCGACTCGTCATGCGGGCGATAACGACGCCTTCTTTTATGGGGGTGGGATGGGTAGTTTGAGTTCTTTTGAAGGAACTGTTATTTGGGTAACCCGTTCGTTGAAGAAATTGTTCAAAGAACGTTTCTGGATAGGGAAGTTGAGAATTGATATCTATACTAGAATGGGTTTCTAAAATCTATACTAGAATGGGTTTCTAAAATCTATACTAGAATGGGTTTCTAGAATCTATACTAGAATGGGTTTCTAGAATCTATACTAGAATGGGTTTCTAGAATCTATACTAGAATGGGTTTCTAGAATCTATACTAGAATGGGTTTCTAGAATCTATACTAGAATGGGTTTCTAGAATCTATACTAGAATGGGTTTCTAGAATCTATACTAGAATGGGTTTCTAGAATCTATACTAGAATGGGTTTCTAGAATCTATACTAGAATGGGTTTCTAGAATCTATACTAGAATGGGTTTCTAGAATCTATACTAGAATGGGTTTCTAGAATCTATACTAGAATGGGTTTCTAGAATCTATACTAGAATGGGTTTCTAGAAGCTATACTAGAATGGGTTTCTAGAATCTATACTAGAATGGGTTTCTAGAATCTATACTAGAATGGGTTTCTAGAATCTATACTAGAATGGGTTTCTAGAATCTATACTAGAATGGGTTTCTAGAATCTATACTAGAATGGGTTTCTAGAATCTATACTAGAATGGGTTTCTAGAATCTATACTAGAATGGGTTTCTAGAATCTATACTAGAATGGGTTTCTAGAATCTATACTAGAATGGGTTTCTAGAATCTATACTAGAAGGGGTTTCTAGAATCTATACTAGAATGGGTTTCTAGAATCTATACTAGAATGGGTTTCTAGAATCTATACTAGAATGGGTTTCTAGAATCTATACTAGAATGGGTTTCTAGAATCTATACTAGAATGGGTTTCTAGAATCTATACTAGAATGGGTTTCTAGAATCTATACTAGAATGGGTTTCTAGAATCTATACTAGAATGGGATCTATACTAGAAGAATTGATACAACTATCTAGAATGGGTTTCTAGAATCTATACTAGAATGGGATCTATACTAGAAGAATTGATACAACTATCTAGAATGGGTTTCGGAAACAAAAAGAAAAGTTTGACATTTCTTACATTATATATTTTTTTACATAAGTTAATTGTTTATTTGTTTCACTGTGAGTATAATTTTGAAAATAATATAATTTATTTACCAAAATGTTATATAGTATTTTTAAAAAAAGTTGAGAAACAAGTATGTCGCATATTTAAAAAAGTTGGAAAGCTCGAAAACTAATTTTTTTTGCCATATGCATGTAACAAGGGTACTTTTCATTCCAAAGAGGTAAATTTAATAGGTAATTTAAATGTAAAGTTTTTTTAATGTCCTGGTCTATATAGTGCAAAAAAAAGACCCTTAAAAATTTTGTTTAATCGACCTCGCGGCTGGCATCGCACAGGGCCCAGCGTCTACTAAGGGGGCGCCCCAGCACACGGGCGCCAACACAGTCATTTTTAGCCGTGTCAATTATAGACAAGTATTATGCCAATTACAGACATCTATTATGCTAATTATAGTTGCCACAATACATGTCTTTTTCGAATATTAGTAAAGAACAAGTTCATGTAGAACTTATAAGTAAAATAACAGTAATAATATAAAAAATAATAGTAAAATATAAGTAAATAATAGTAATGATCTTTTTAAATTGAAGAATAGACATTTATATGAAATAACAGGTGATAAGGAACTAAATGGAGCTTCCTTTTTAAATTCTCAACGCCTTCTTTGTTCAAGAATTGAGCTGTCGTGTGTTTGGTTTATGTTTTCCTGCGTGGGTACCTGAGGTTTTTAGTTTCCTCGAATTTTGTCATATGTTTATGAGACTAAAAAAAGATAAATCGAATGTGATATTTTTATGCCTTTGTAAAAAAAGAGCAATAATCAATATAAAGATTCCATCAAAACAACGACCTGTTCTTTTGTTCGACATTCTTCAAATCGAACGAGAACTGCATATTTTTGAATATAAAAAAAGTAAGCTCTTTCTTTAGCTTGTTCTGTATCTAACTCCATTTTAAAGTATGACATCACTTGGGCATCAACCTATTTTATTTACCCTTTGCGCTCGAAAGTCGCCTTTAACCACTAAAATCACGATGTGTTATTTTTTTCTCTGTTCTTCGAAATGAAAGAGCACAACATATTTCTCACAATCCCACTTAATTTTTTTTTTTTAAATGGATAAATTCCATAAACTACTAAATATATGTTTGCTAAACTGAGTCAGCTTCCCGCATAACTTTTTTATTTTTATAATTATCCTCCTTAAACGTAAAAAAGAACTCACTAAAGGAAATCGCTTTAAAAAGAACAAGAGCGGAATGTACCCAGCACGTCACAAAGACATAGAACGTAAATACCAAATATGTTCCTCGAGATTTTCAAAGAGTTAATTTCAATAAAAATGCTTTTACAATGTAAATTTTCAAGCGAATTCATAGCTTTATTCATAATAAATAGGTAGTTCACGTAGAAATCAAATTGCTCCTGTTTGATTCCTTTTACCAATTTTAGATGAATTTCAACAGAGTAGCCTAGACGCAAAAGCAGCCCCATTTTGAGAAAATAAAATCGTTGAAAACAAAACCGTGAAACGGTATAACTGATTTTAATGCTGGGGAGAGTTTTTCTCTAAGTTTTTATAAGTAATTAACTGATTTGTTCTTTTATTGTAAGGTATCGTCAACCGAGGCAACGTTGCCATATTTGGGGCTACATTGCCCTGTCAAGCGTGCTGCCACGTTCCTGAACCAGCCAATAGAGGGTGGATGCTGACTGAGGCTTGAATGATGGGTTGGTTCATACACTTGGCAGGGTGGTCCGCAAAGCTGTCCAGGTTGACGATAAAAATTGTAGTGATAAAGTAGCTAATTTATAGCTAATAAATTAGTAGATAACAATTAATTATATTATAGTAGATAATACCAAAATATCAATTCCCGAATTTTTGAATATAACTGTTTTTGTATCTGGGCTACCATGGTAAGCTAATTTCAAAACACAATGTCGTGGCCATTTTGAAGAAAGGATGCATGAAAGAAGATACAATTATGCGAATGGATATAGAAATGAAACCAACGTACTCTACTCCCTTTAATTGGCTTGTTGAATTCTTATTCGCATTAATAACAAATGCTCTACATCCACTGTCATTTTCTTAAGGTCCCACGCCAACACGGCTGCCCGAACAGTTGTT
Organism: Troglohyphantes excavatus; assembly: GCA_963932185.1. Lineage (NCBI taxonomy): Eukaryota > Metazoa > Arthropoda > Arachnida > Araneae > Linyphiidae > Troglohyphantes > Troglohyphantes excavatus. The sequence continues at coordinate 9,042,654 of OZ010670.1, read as the reverse complement.
ATCCTCGTGTGAACATATCGATGCCGTGCTCTGCTTTTCAATACTAAACACGACGGCTTTAGCTTGAGATCCGAAGACGAGATTACATTTGCATTGTAATTGGAACCTTTCTATTGGAATAGTAAGCTTATTAAACATATCAACATGATTATGTCGCTTGCGTAGAAGAAGAAATCTCTGATATTCTATGCGTATAACTACAGAATATAAAGTATGTAAAATTCGTGTTATATATATTCATGCGAGACTTATATATGCGTGGCTGCGTATAGTTGTTAATAACCTAACAGAAAATGCATGCTTAGTGTCAAAATTGCATTGAATAACATGAATGCATTATTATATTGTTCCAAATGTAAATATTTGCTTTTTACTACCAGTTATAAAACACTAGATGATTGGCTGTTCCGTATTTCTGGGGATCCTGTTAAGGCATTTACATTAAAAAAATGTGAGTGGACTCCGTTGGAACTCGAACCAGCGACCTATTGCTCTGAAGTCCTGTCGCCATCTATTAAGCTTTAAAGGTACGTTCTAGCTGGTTCTTGGAAATGTATTTTTAAGATCTTTCTTCGTGCAATATTTCTATAAAATTGTTAAATAATTTTTTAAAAATGGAATTTTACAAATCCGAGCCTCTGGTGCACATCTTGTGGTTTGGTTAATTAACGTCGCACTAGAGCTGCACAGTGGGCTATTGGCGAAGGTTCGGGGCCTATCTCGAAGGAAAGGCCCGCGAACGAGGCCTCGTATTTTTGAACCATGGTCAGATAACGAGGACAACATCTGAGCTGGCACCCAACGCCTTCAATAGACGTCGGGACTTTGGAGCCCGATCAGATTCATCGTGCACCAGTCCCGTATACACGCCGTTGATTTTTTTTGGATGTTCTGGACGACATTCTAGTATTTTGGTAGCGAAGTTGGCAACCCTCCGATCGCAATATCACTACTTTTTACTATTCTTTAGTCTAGTCCATCGGAAGGTTTTGAACCGGGGACCCTTGGATTCCCAGCTGACGCCTTAATCCACTCGGCCACGAAGGCCTCGCACATCTTGAGGATGAATAGCAGTTATTATAAATTTTCAGCCTTTCGTTTTCGTATCTATTAACAACATATTTTAAGAATGACCTTGTTTATGCAATATTTACTCTGAACACAGCGAAAGCACACCCTGTTCTAGAGTTACATCAGGAAAGACGTTTTTCCACACAAAGCTCGTTATTTTTCTAACTACTCCAAAACACATGACTATTTTTGCCGTCCAGAAGTACGAAAGATTACGGAGAAAAGAACAGGAACGGGAGTAGTGTTCCATTTAAAGAACGTAAATGATGTTCTTGAAATGCAAAGGGGTGATATAAAGGAATGTCTTTAAAAATATACTAAAATAATTATTTAGAACAGTTTTCGCATTGAAGGTTTTTTTTTTGGTTTGGTTTTGTTAATTAACGTCGCACTAGTGCTGTACAGTGGGCTATTGGCGAATGTTCGGGGTCAATCTCGAAGGAAAGACCCGGGAACACATACACATTCACACACACATTCATACATGCACCTCGTTATTTTAGAACCATGGTCAGATGATGAGGAAACACCTGAACTGGCACCCAACGCCTTCAATAGACGTCGGGACTTTGGACCCCGATCAGATGTATCGTGCACCAGTCCCGTATACACGCCAGTATAATTTGCTGGATATTCTTTAAGACTTTCTAGTATTTTTGTAGCGAAGCTGGCAACCCTCCGATCGCAAGATCACTACTTTTTTACTTTTCTATGTCAAGTCCATTTCCCGGATTCGAACCACCAATCCTCTGATTAGTAGCTGAACGCCTTACCAACTGCGCAACTGGGGCTCTCGCATTGAAGGAGTTTCAATTCTAAAAAAAAACGACGATCCATTTTCATCGATAAGAGATATGTTGACGACCTAAACCGTTCGTCATCATATCCTCGAATAGCTGTAGATGACGTCAGGATTTATGACTGTCATCATCGGGACGAGAGGCTGTGATTCTTGGACACCATAAATGAGCCACTCTTTTATTAATCTCAGGGCCGTGAATCTCTGGCGAAAGCTCCGTTAAAGTGGAGTATTTAAAGGGAGTCCGGAAGTGGTAAAATAAAAGGGCGGCAAATGGTGTTTAATTATTAATATTCAAAGGGGTATCAATCAAATTCGAATATATTTTCTTTTACTTTTGAATTGTAAAAAAAATATATTTAAAAGGAAAATGTTTTTTCACTTGTATTTTAGGTTGGTTGGTTGGTTTGTTAGGTTTTAGTGGCGCAAGGGCCAGTTTTGGCCATGCTGCGCCACTTGTATTTTAGGAGTTTGATTTCTATGATCAGAATAATAGTAAATAAAAATTAGCGATGTTTCATACGTTTCTCATAAAAATCAGTTGAATTACAGCACAACTCCGAACCACCGGAGGGTCGTGAATGCGAATCTCGGCTTTGAGAATCACTGATCTCTAACTGTAACTTCTGGATAGGGCAAGACATTTTGTTGACTTGAAGCCGATATGGAGGCCGCCATGATGGGGCACACTTTTCTTGATACCGCAATATTTCGTATATATTTCATATTAAAATACGCCGACATATATTATTTTTGGGTAAGTTTTTTTTATTTTCTTTTTAAACCCATTTTAAATGTAATCTGCTATTAAAATAGGAAGTCATTTGCAAGTCAAAGTAGAAGTAGTTAAAAAGCAAGAGCAAAAACTATCTGTTTGGCAATATAAAAATTAATTCTACAAGAAGAAAATATAATATTTATATATATTTAATACTTCTACAATGCTTTGGTAAAAAAAAACACCACTAAATCATTTTAAAAAAAATGTTGGGGCACAGTATGGCAGCTTTCAATTGGTTTCAACGCGCTCGTAGAGGAAACAAGGTTTGAGCCTTCCAGCAGCTACAGTTAGAGTTCAGTGTTGAGAATGCAGGGAGCTGGTGATTAGTGAGTTGCATGTTTCTTTCCTTGTTGCCCACTAAAAAGAACAGCTATGTATAGGTGACTACAGCACGTTGAAGGCACGAAGCTTTTTTTCATCCGTAGACAGTATAACGTCCATCAAGTATTCCCACACTAGATTGGTTAGATTCAGTATCTCGGTCTTGGTTTGGTTAATTAACTAGAGTTACAGAGTGGGCTATTGGCGACGGTTCGTGTTTCGGAGTGAACCAAGCAATCCAGTGTCTCGGACATCTAACGCGACGGTAGCAAATAAAAAAAAACGATAACATGTTCCCCACCTTAAAATCAGTCTTGGTCCAACGGTCCTTACGCTTACAGTTCTGTGGGGTACCAGCTCAGGTGTTGTCCTCGTCATCTAACCACTGTTCCAAACCACAAGGCAGTATTCCTACGGTTTGGTTAATTAACGTCTCACTAGAGGTTCGGGAGACGGTTCGGGGCCCATCTCGAAGGAAAGACCTGGGAAAGATTTCTGGTATTTTTGAACTATGGTCAGATGACGAGGACAACAGCTGATAGGCACCCGACGCAACCTCAATAGGCGTCAGGACTTTGAACCTTATCAGAGTCACCGTGCACCAGTTCCGTATACACGCCGGTATAATTTGTTGGCCGTTCTGGACGACTTTCTAGTATTTTTGTAGCGAAGCTGGCAACCCTCCGATCGCAAGATCACTAATTTTTTACTTTTCTTTGTTAAGCCCATCGCACGGATTCGAATTAGCAATCCTCTGATTACTAGCTGAACGCCTTTATCCACTGGGCAACTGGAGACCTCCGTATTATAACAATCATAATTTTTTTTTTTTGCTGTATATCATGCCAAACCTCAATTTGCCCCAAATCGCGCCAACCTTGGCGCGAACCGGCCATTGCGGCAACCCCCTTCTCCAGTGGAAGGAACCATGTGCGGACCACGAGCGTGGTTGTTGTGAAAGTGCTGTCAGAACTTAAAAGAGCGTCAAACTAAGTTCCAGCAGAGTAAACAAGTGTAGTGGCAGCATTTAGCGATTTTCTTTTGTGAACGATGACCGTTGTGATATTTTACAAATAAAGGGCTGTTATTTTGCGTGGTGACAACTACGTGCAATTGCACTTTCTGCGATTGCAAAGGTTTTGGTGTCAATATTTCTGGATAGAAATAGAGTATTTTTTGGAAGACGTGTGTTTTTAGTCGGTTGCCATGACAAGGATTATGTTGCGGCTGATTCTGTTGCTGTTGGGAGAAGGTGAGTTTTTTTTTATTTATTTATTACAATATTCTTGCAGTTATGTGAAAATAAATTCGAATTAAAAAAGTGGGATCGAACGTCAAATTTGCGAAATTTATTCCCGTTTTTCTGTGTTTGAAATGTAAATAAAAGTTGCAAATTCGACGCATTGGGAAAAAATGTTAATTTCAGTTCATTTTGGTTGACAATACATTTCATATTAAGAGAATTATAAAGGATTTCCAAATTGTGTGATTTGACAAATGTAAATATTGCTGTATTGTGTATTTTTTTGCTGTTTCGCGTTTTCGTATACTCGATTTCAAATGTATTTTATCCACTGACGTTCAACCAATGTTCGCAATTGTATTGGAAGTTTAAATATTTCCTGTACAAACTATTTTATATTTTTTTCAAAAATGTCAGTACATTTTAAAGAGATTGGTGTTGTACCTCAGTTGTACTTCAAGGTATCACATGTGAAGAATAATGTAAAATGGAATATGTTCATGAATTTAAAAATTGCTTGTACTGCTAGAAAACCTAGATATCCCTGGACGTGATATCCTGACCGTCATTGGGCGTATAATGCAAATTTCTTGGTACGACTAATCCTTATAGTAAAAGATCTAGGTATGTCAAATATTTAGTACATAAATTTTAAAATAATTATCATGCCGTCGTTATTTTTGTTGATTTTTTTTTTAATTGCCTATCAACTATACATAATTTTTCATGGAAGTTACCGTCGAGAAAACGGAAAAAGTATTTTTTTTATCAGTAATTGTTATATAATTTTTTCTAAAATTAAAGAATTCAGGCACAAAACTGCGTAATTTTCATTAAAATTTTTATTTCAAATATGCTTGTCTATAATAATAAAAGAGTGTTTGGATTCTACTACACCTATTTCCTCTGCGTATAAAAGGCCGAAAAATTATATATAAGTACTTCATCCTCAAGATATGCACCTGAGGTTTGAATATGTGAAATTCTATTTTATTTCTTTTCATGATTTTAACAATTTTTGAATATTGCGTAAAGAAATATCTGAAAAACGATATTTATAAGATTTAGAACGTGCCTTTGTAGCTTAGTCGATATCGTGTGGCACTTCAGAACAATAAATAGCGGGTTCGAGTCTCAACTGGGGCCAATAAATTTTCTAATTTATATGCCTTAACTGATTCTTCAGATACGAGGGTGCCAAATAGATAGCCAGTATATATTATACCAATTTTGTAAAATTTAATTCCGGGACACAAGTGCGTAGGTCTCATTAAAAAATGAGTTCAAATGTTTTTTTTTATCTTATAAAGGAAAAAGTTGCAATAATGCAACAATTGATATAATAAGGTATACTTTAGACCACTTAAAAATAGATTTTTCTCAAAAGACCGTTGTCCTAAACTGGCATTAAAAATTATAAAATGTTTCTCCGTATTTAAAGTTTTATAAAATAATGCAGACACATTTTACAGACTATTTTTTGTACGTTGTAAAAAATGAAGGGTTGCTTCGATTCCTTTATTTATTTCGTAAATCCAAACTACCCTTTAAATATTTTTATCCTTTTAGCTCTAAACTGATTTTTTATATTTTATTAAGAAATAATCACGATCTTTTGATATCAATTCGGTTTTGAGCAAGAAATCATACGACTTAGTGACTTTTTTATTATTTTGTTTTAGCAGATTTTGGAAATCGATACTTTGATGCATTGCATTATGTATTTTGCGTTGAAGAATTTGTGTTCCAAAAAATTCTTCAAACCCATATGGTATCTTAAAATATATATTTATAAAAATAATTATTAAAAGTTCTGTCAAATATGCATAAGGAAATAAATTATTGTCCCTAAAGTACGTACAAAAATCCCAAGATTTTCCGCAAAATTGAAAGAACAGGTGCTGTGGCCACATTTTAGGGGGCTTAAGGTGGGGTTAAATAGGTATTGATGTTCGCTTTTTTTCCCCAATATCGTTCAATTTCTCTTTGGAGAAAAAGTTTATAAAATTGAGATTGTTTTATATAAAAAAAATTCCATATACAATGACATATCTTCATTTTACATTTTCATTCATTAGAATTTCATGGACAACACATATTTTTGTGCCCAATCCCGACAACTGCTATTCCGTCAAATTAACTTTTATTTAAAAAAAAAATTTATTAAAGAAAAGTAAATGCTAAATATTTAAATTTAATACGGGCAACGTCCACTTCGAGAAGATGTTAACTAATTCTCTAATTTTCTTTAAAAGATAAAATTTATATTTATAACAAAGATAGAATGTTTTTCTTTGTTTCCTGAAAATTAAAAAAAAATACACTGATTGGGTTTTTGAAATAAACGATTCATTTTCAGAGCAAAAGGTACAAAAAAAAAAGGATAATATCAGCATTGGGGTTTAAAATATCGGATAAACCTTGAAAGTAACCCCTGTAATCGGAAGCCAAACTCGAGCGTAAACATCGATTTCGTTTTTGCGTCTATCCATATTTTTGCAGCTTCTCGGAGAACAGCCTTTGGCAAGCGTACAACTCGTAAAAAAATCAATTTCCCCACCTTCGCTTTAAACCCGTGAGTTAAAATATTTTATCAACCTTATTTCCGACTACAATAAGCTTTATGTGTATTTACCCGTTATCGACGTTTTTCAAAAGTTATGTCCGTGGATGGAATGACCGAAATGCATACATAAGTAAATTCACTTCGATGTTTACGTTTTTTTTTTTTTTATGGAACTGCTACTTCCCGTTCCTGTTTATTTTAAAGAGGTATTCCTTAGCGCGTCCTTTTTACGTCTAGGGTAAAAAAGGAAGCGTGAAGCTGAATATTCATTTCAAGATACCAAACGTATATTAAGTGGTTTATAAAATTTCAGTGGCGGCTCGCAAACTACAGCAAGTACAGCTGGGCTGCACCTAAATTCATTAGTGTATTTTAAAACTAAAATCTGATATTTTACTAATTTTCTTAAATGAAGATTATAATTGAAAATGAAATTTCTACGGCAGTAAACAAAATCTTCGATAAATAGCAAGCCTGTTGCCGTAATGTACAATTCATGAGGGGAAAAACTTCATTCAATCAAAAACTGCAGCTAAAAAGCGAAATTCGAAATCGGCTGCATCGTTGCCATGGCAACCTCTACGTAGTATGGAGATTCCCCCCATGCTAATGCACTGCATTTGTGAGAAGGTGCAGCCGAAATGGATTTTCTTGTTTTAGCTGCACTTGAGGTTCGATATTCTGATCGGCCCGTGGATGAAACGAGAAGTTACGAGAATATCTCACAGCGGAAATGGTTTTCGTGATACATTTACTGTGTGCTGTTGTTTCAGGACATGGTCCTGCTGTTGTTTCGATATGTAAGTTAATGTTAAAATTGACCGATTTGCAGGTTTAAAAGAAAGCAGGATTGCTTTAATTTTCAAAAAATAAGTAAGTGTTTTCTATTTTTTTTCGCATGTTATCATTTCGTAAAAATTGAACGGAAACTTTGATTTGAATAGTGAAACATAAAGAATTTCCACTCATATATGTTTTTTTTTAAATATAAGGGGGGGGGGGGGGGGTTCACATGATTTCGGCTGCACTAACATTTTCGACCACGGGCCGCCACTGTAACATTTGTCAAATGTTTAAAAAAAAGGTGTTGCGAGAGATTTCAATCTGAAGAAAGTCTTGGATCAGCCTCACACTTGGTGTTACTAGACCAGAAAAATAATTTCTATTCAAGTTTGTGGGGGAATAACTTTTTAAACTCGAGAATATGTTGAGAAGGAGAGAAAGAAAAAAATAATGCGTTGTCATTTTGGTGACTGAAATGCGATACTATAGTGCAAAGGGTTCATTAAATATGTTGATAGGCAAGTGATATCATACTTATAATAAATGGAATTAAATAAAGCTCAATGTAATAAAAGAAAGGCTTTTTTGTTGTTCAAGAACATGTAGTTCTCGGTCAATTTGAAGAACAGAGAACAAAAGAACAAGTCGTTATTTTGGTGAGAATCGCCACTCGCGCCCAAAGGTTTAGATTAGCCTGATTATATCAGGTTTATTTATTTAACCCGTTATCGGCCGCTTTGCAAAAGTTGTATAGCTCGATGGAATGTGCGAATTGTATCCAGCGCTAGTAAATTTAGCAATTGTATTAACTGAATTGGGGAATATTATTTCTTTGTGAAACACAAATTAGATATAAATTTAGACATTCGGTTATTTTGTGCCTCTTCTAGAATATTTTCGACATGTCGAATCTACAACAAAAAAAGCAACCATTTGCTTGTGTTTTTTATTTTGATCTGTTGATTTAATTAACGTCAAACAGAGCTGTACAATGGGCTATGGTTGACGATTCGGGATCTATTTTGGAAGACTCGAGCTTAACAACTGAGCTGGTAATTCCAAGTACCTGATATAGACATGAGCATGTTAGGACTTCGACAGATTTAATGTACGTTTGTCCCCTATTGTGGACGACTGTGAACGAAGCTGGTAACCTTTCGATTACGAGCTCGCAGCACTCTCAAAGTCGAGATTTGAACAAAAATCCTTCAGTTATGAGTCTATTACTCTAACAGCTTGCCCATAATCCGCAAGCTATGCTTTTTAGGATTTAGATCGTTTTTTTTTTCAAAACTGGAGTTGGTGACCATGTCGGTGCCGTTGCCGGTGTTGGTGTCTTTTTTCACACGCCAGTTAAATAGGAACTGGTGAAATTCTGGCCATCGAAATTGTTACGCAACTGCTAATAAATACTTGTCAATAACATTAATATTTCGTTTTTTTTATTAAAAATCTTATAAAATGTATAACTTATTTTTCACACTTTTAGGATTACTTTTTGTTTTTCGACTTTATCTTAAACAACCAGACGTTTTTACCACAAACAGGATTTACTTTCCTTCGGTTCTAATAATGTCGTAACATTCTTCTTGGTCAATTTACTCCTTTCCGCACGGACATAAATACTCGAAACCACAAAAAGAAAATTAAATTATATGGTCATAATAAGAACAACTACAGCGTTGAAGAGTTGTTGAAAATGTTGTAAAGAAAACACCTCACAGGCAGAAATAAATCTAGACCTACGTGTACATAAGAAAGCATTGAACCTAATAAATCGGATGTTTGCCCGGCATCCGATGTGTCGAGTTCAACGCCGGCTGCAATTTTGTTGCCGGAGTCGGCAAATGTGTCGCACCGAAATACGTAAAAAATTTATAATTGAATAACATCGCATCTGGCGCCGATGCTGGTTCCGGTTTTTCCGGAGTGTGAAAAACGGAAAGTTTCAATTGCGGCCCATGGCAACCTTTTCTCTGGGCGATAAACGATTGTTTTCTTCATTGAGAATATGGTAAACCTGGCTCCCTTCGGCCGCAATTGGGCTATTGCCGTTATGAAAAAACCTTAGGATGCAAGAAGTTTCCCAACATGACGATCAAACTGAATTTTTTTTTACTATACTGAAATTTTTTCTAATTATTTTGACTTTTGATAAAATTTTTAAGAAAAGATGAGACTATCGATGAGTAACTAATAGTTAATTTTTCTTTGAACACAGCTACCGTCTTTACATAAAATATATATTTTAAATGTGAAAGTTTAAAACATTTAATATTTTTACAGTTGTTTATCCTAATTGGATTTTTAAAATTGGACCAAGGTGGGGAAATATTTTATGTAGATTTACAACATTAAAAGTATAAAGCTCCGGATATATTCAAAGTGAAATTATGAATAAAAGCAATGTAAGTGTAACAGAGACAAAGTACCTTCCTTGTACAGTAAGAATCCACACCGTATCGGAAAAGCAATTATGCGCAAGTGTAAAATTGTTGTTTATAAAAAGCGAAGGTTGCTATTGGAATTCGATAATGTTAATTTTTTTCTGTGCGTCTTTTAACCGATATAAATTCAAATTTTGGAGGTTTCACGTATCCACGAAGTGCATAGAAGAAAGAGTGTATTAAAAGATAATCGCCTTTTTTCTCATTTGATTTTAATCAATAATGGTTTGAAATCTTCAGATAAATTTAAAGCATTACAATGCAAAATTGTCTGGCTGGGTAGTTGCTCAAAAACAGTCATTACAGGTTGCGGAAATATTTAAACAGAGCCATTACATTTTGTAATAAAAACAGTGAATTATTTTGGGTTGAACAGTGTCAATTTTGTTTGGTTGAATTAACGTCGCCACTCAAGCTGCACAGAGGACTATTGGCGACAGTTAGGGATATTTCTCGAAGGAAAGACCCGGGAAGACTGCTACGTAATTTTTAACCATGTTCAGATGACGAGGATAACATCTGAGCTGGCACCCGACGCAACTTCAATTGGCGTCAGGATATTGGATACCGATCAGATTTAACGCGCACCACACGCCGGCGGAAGAGGTGTTGTTCAGGCGACTTTTTGTTATTTTGTAGCCAATTCGCAACCGATCGTAAAACCAATATATAGGATATTGGGATCGGAATTACGTGGGTATGCCAAGTTCCAAGTTGATATGACATTTGTAAAGGGGTTAGAATAGAGTTGGATGAATTGAATATTTGACAGATGTGTGTTGAATATAAGCTTGAAATAATTCAAATAATAAAAAATGCATCACGACAGATTTAACTTACAAAAATTATCCTCTACACAACGGATGTTTGGCGGACTACGAGGATCGGACTCGCAATACTCTACCAGTTAGGTTCTTTTTAAATAGGGTCGAATCCAGAAACCATCTCTGCTTTTGGTCCAGCGCAGGTCCGAATTGCTTTGTTGTAAACGTTGTATACGTTTGCATTACGTACTCTAAAATTTCCTACATTAACCGTTTTCACTCGAGGAATATGTTTGATATTCACGTTCTTTTTATGGAACAGTCGCATTCCGTTCCTGTTATTTCTTCCAATCAATGTCCTGATGATAACCAAGTGATGTCATACTTTTAGATGGAGTTAGATAAAGAACGGTCCGTTAAAAAAAAAGAATTTTTATCTTCAAGAACATGCCGTTCTCGTTCAATTTGAATAAGAAAAGAACTTGTCTTTAGTTTGGTGACTAGACAATGGCATTTTGAGTGCAAAGTTTGGTATGGTTTGGTTAATTATCGTCGCACTACAGCTGCACAATGGACTATTGACGGCGGTTCGGGGCCTATCTTGAAGGAAAGACCCGGAAACGATGCCCCGTATTTTTGAACCATGGTCAGATGACGAGGACAACACCTGAGCTGGCACCCAACGCCTTCAATAGACGTCGGGACTTTTGGACCCCGATCCGATTTATCGTACACCAGTCCCGTATACACGTTAATTTACGTACGTTAATTTTTGGGGATGTTCTGGACGACATTCTAGTATTTTGGTAGCGAAGTTGGCAACCCTCCGATCGCAATATCACTACTTTTTTACTATTCTTTCTAGTCTTACTATTCTAGTCTAGTCTAACGCAAGGTTTGAACCGGGGACCCTTGTATTCCCAGCTGACGCCTTAATCCACTCGGCCACGGAGGCCTTTGAGTGCAAAGAGTTAACATTTCTGGACTCAGTATGAATAAATAATTGGGTAGAAGTGAGATTTTTTTTAAATCTAAAACAATAGAATGGATTTAAAAAACAATATCCCACATTTTCTGTGTTCTACGCTCTGTTAAACAATAGACACAAAATGGTCACACATCTATCACGCATGTAATAAAAACAAGACAAGCAAAGAGAGATGTCGACAAGGGAAAACGAGCTTTCTACCTGACCCCTACACAGCACGCAACGCATTATTTCGTGGGATTTCAATCACGCAAGGTGTGTTCGGATATCAAGCTCGGTTGGCCCCGAAAAACAATGTTCTTATTTTTATATTCTCTTTTTTCTTGTTAAAAATGCCGTATGCAATATCACACAACTTTCTTTTATTTTTTTTACAAAAATAAAGCCGAGTATTGTTTGTGAATAATTGCTTCTCGAAAACAACTTTCCTCTTCAACAGCTCATAAAAAAACAATATTTGACCGAATCGTCTCAAATGGATTGTTTATTTGTTTGGATGTAAGCCGTTTTTAACTCTTAACGGTCGGAAGGCTCCGCCACGAACATATGTATTAATGCTATAGAAATCGGAATGCTTCTTTCTATATAAATAGAAGAGATAACAGAAATGTCTCATTTCTTATGTCTTTTATTTACATAGATAAATGAATCCTTTTTGTAATGCAAAATTGGTATAAGTTTATCCCCGATAAAATACCAATGATTGCCGGCAGTGAAAAGAATTTTATTTACAAGAATATGCTTGGGACTTAAAAGGTTAGCCACACTCCCTCGATCTGTTGGTTGATGTTTTAAGAATTAATCCTAAGGGTTAAAATCAGCTACATGAGGGTATGAGAATAGAAACACGTTAACGCTTTGCGGTGGATCCTTTTCGACACTTTAAGTCACGTGATGCTTGTAAAATCTTGAAATAAAGCAAAACCCGTACGGGATTTGGATCAGGCCCGCTGCGTAGGGGGGGGGGGGCATCTTTGTATTCCTTATTTTGCAGCGATTTCGAACAAGGTAAGCTTCCATTTGACGTATTATTCGTGTATTTTATGTTTTCACGTATTATTCGTTGTTGTAATTTGGTGTTCGTGGACCAAATTTTGATGTAAAATGTCTTTAAAATCAGCTTACATATTGCGTTTTTAGAGTATCCTTTCCGACACTATAACTCCGTGACAAATAGCCCGATTGACTTACATTTGGTCCCGTTCGATAAGAAGCTAAGCGCGGATGTGTACATTGCAATAAATCGAAGCACGCTCTGTGTGTGGATGGAATGCCTCGGCGTCAAAACGCAACAGCTTGCGTATCTTTCTTCTGTTTGCAAAGATTTCATTATAGATCCATTTCAATAATCTGCCGAAAGGACATGTCGTGTAAAACCCTTCCGGCAGTGCTCCGACGCAGCCACACCAGATTGTTTTACTCAAATTCAAGCAGATTTTTAAAAGACGGTAATAAAAAAAAATCCGCGATGTTTCGCACCATTAAAAGCTTAGGTATTTTTTAAACCTGTCTCCTCTTCCGTACTCCGAATCGTGATCGGAATGACCGGTCAAAGTGAATTTCCCACCCATTTGCCACCTCTTCCTGAAAGAAAAGTGCCAGGAAATCTCCCAATATCTTCTGAAGGAGAGACTCCCCTCTCCCCTTTCCCCCCACCCTTCATTCCATTTCGAACACTTTCTCCCCCCCACTCCTCGACCAGTGGTAGAGATCTCCTAAGTGCACCGGCCGATTCAATTACGTGAAGGAATTCCCTTCTCCTCCTCCCCCTCCCATCTGGACCGATGGGAGTCCTTCTCTTATTAAAGTCCCAAGAATAGAGTCCAAGATGTTTGACCGCAGGCACTGATTTGGTATTAGGGGTGATATGAGCCTCTAAACTCTAGATGTAAGGACCCAGTGTTGACCTGGTTGGAAGAGTACTGAGCTCCTAATCGGAGGGTTGTGGTTCGAAACTCGTCTTGGGAGGACATCGGGTCCGTAATCGAAAGGTTGCAAGTTCGACTTTGTTCTCCGTCAAACATCCGCCGTTGAAAGGGAGCTGGTGTACGTTAAATCTATCGTAGTCTGAATGTCCTCGTGTTGCTTGTGGTCCAAATGTCTTCCTGTGGATTGTGGTGTGGAAGTTTGGGAATTGGGTGCCATTTCAGTTGTTGTCCTCGTCATTTGAATTAGTTTAAAAGACGACACTTTTCTAAATATGGCACATTTTGTAAAATGTCATGTTACATCTGTTTGGCATTACTGAAATAAAGTATTTAAATAATTCATTGAAATCTTTAGGCCGTTTTTCCACAGGCCGGCCAAACGGGAGTCGGTGACTGTGCCGGCGCCGTTGCCGGTGTTAGTGCCTTTTTTCACACGCCGGCTAAATTGGAGCTGGTCTGTTCATCGTGGCAATAATTTTTTTTAAAACTTTGCAACAGGGGGCGTTAAAAATTCGGGGTTCAGGTAACTAAAAATTGTTATGCAAACTGGTACTAAATGCTGGAAATAACATTAAAATGCTGTTTTTCTTGTATTGAAAATCTTCTAATATGTATAACTTATTTTCCACCCATTTTGTTTTTCGATTTTATTTTAAACAATCAGTTGTCAATCCTACAAACAGGATTTACTTCCTTTCATTTTTACAAACGTCGCAACATCGTTTTTGATCCATTGACTCATTTTTCGCTTTAACAGAAATATTCGAAAACAATGAAGGAAAATGGTATGGTAAGGATGGGAACAAGTACAATATTGAAGTAAATGTAAAGAAAACACGAACACTTCACCGGCACCGATAAATCTAGACGTACGTGAAAAAGAGTATATACGGAAGTATGAAGCGGACACATCGGATGCCGACCCGGGATCCGATTTGTCGAGTTTAACGCCGACTGCATTTTCGTTGCCGATACCGGAGCCGCAAATTTGCCTTGCCGGACTACGTGAAAAAGTTGTTCAAATTGAATAACATTGCGTCCCGTGCCAGTTTTCCCGGTGCATGAAAAAGCTGCCTTATAGTTACAACTTTCGAAGAAGAAAAGCTCAATCCAAAATTGGGTTCGTTAAAAGTCCGTTAATTTTGCTGGAATTACAGTGTGGTCAAATATATTGTTGGTCGATGGTCATTATTTGTCTGCTTAACTGAACGTAATGAATCATTCTTACTGCTATGCTTTAAATACTTTGTGTCTAGCTACTAAAGCCAAGCGACTCGTTTAAAATATAAGTGAAATACAGTTCTGTAAAAATGTTTTGTTATGCCAATACAGCTAAATGTTATACAGCCAAGCAATGAATATCGCCCAACAACTTTGTATATTGCATTTGTTCATAATCAGATTTCATAGTATGTAGCAGTATAAAATAACCAATACTAACACATTAATAATAACCTCAAAGATCCTTCCCGTTCAATTCGTTCCTCTTTATTTGACTAGGATTGCCATAATGGCATAGTGTACATACAGGATGAGGAAAAAGCTCAAAAGATGCTTTTTCGTCAATATTTGCGTTTACATGCGACTCCATATCCCAGTCCATTAGCAGCAGACAGATACGCCAGAACTTCTGCAGTTGTTCAAATATAATTCCAAAAGTTATTGAATAGAGTTTCCTGTTCAAAAAAGGAAATATTCCACACCTAGAAAGTTCCCGAATTTATCTTTTGCTTAACTCCCGTTGCCGAAACATTTTCCGAAACTCCGGACGGGAATGTCCGGGAAATTCCATTTATTTGAGTTAGAAGAAGTTAGGAAATCGTTTGGCGTGGAACGTTTCTCGGGAAAAAATACTTCGGGATGGGAAAGATTGAAATGGAATATTTCGAACTCCCGGGAAAAAGAGTATTTTGTTTATTATTTGAATTATTTCTCTGGGTGCATTCAGCGGGGGTGTATTGAATTCGATAAAAGAGAAATGTGTGTTATGTCAGGCTTCGAACTGCTCATGGTTTTGCTGGATTGGAATGGCCATACTATGAGGTAAGGGAGCAGGTGAAAATTTGCAATACTGTTGTATGGATTTTAACCCATTGCGGTCGAGACACGATTCTCAATCACAAAAATAACGATATGTTCTTTTGCTTCCTGTTCTTAAAAATGAACTAGAACTGCCTGTTCTGCAGCTTAAAAAACGCCTTTCTTTTATGTGCTTGTACTTTATCTAACTCCATTTCAAAATATTATTTTGGTACCATCGGGGCAAAGAACAGGAACGGTGGGTATATAACTGTTCTACAAAAATAACGTAAATATCAAAAGTTCCGCGAGTGCAAAGGTAATTTTTGTTGTTGTCGTGAAATGTCTTTAAATCAGCTTCCTTCTTCAGGTATTAGGACATAAACACCATGTGACTATTTTACGGTGATCCAATCCGATACTATAACCGGGGCAAAGATCGGGACAAAGAACAGGAACGGGATGTAACTGTTCTATAAAAAGAACGCAAATATCAAAAGTTCCGCGAGTGCAAAGGTAAATTTGTTTGTTGTCGTGAAATGTCTTTAAATCAGCTTCTTGAGGTATTAGGACATAAACACCATGTGACTATTTTATGGTGATCCAATCCGATACTATAACTGCCTTTCTAAAGAAGTATTGACATGAATCTTGTCTTGTTTAATAATAAATTACTCGCCGATGAGTGTGAAATTTTGAAATAAAGCAAAGTATGTACGAGGAGTAGATGTGGGCTCGTGTCTTGCATACGGTTCAAGTTGTGTTTATATTCCTTCTGTTGGCAACCAATTCTTATTTCTATAATCTGCTGAAATGACGTTGACACCTATAACCCTTTTGACCGTGCTCCGCCACAGCTACACCCCATTTTTTAATTATTTTTTTGAGCTGGTCGTTTTTTAACAGTTGATAAATCTCTAGAATATATAGTGGTTATAATGTTTTACGCGAAAAGCTCTACTCTAGATCGGTATTTTAAATTAGTGGTTATACCTGCGCAGTCTATTCTAAAACTAATTGCAGGGTTCTGAATTTGTTTGTCCGTATCTCGAAAACTCATTAATCAATTTTGACGAGACTTGATTAATAACAATTTCAAATTGATTCAAGACTTAAATTATAATTTCTATCGATGGCTAAAAGCTTAATCGTTGCATGTTCGCTTTTGTAAACTTTCGGAAAATGCAAGGAGATTTCGAGTTTGGTATAGAAAACTATGGGGATTTTTTTAAAAACCTCTGTCGTCAATTTATTTGGAATCGATGTACAATGTTTATTTCATGAGATGAAAAATCTGCACTCCACCTTTACGTGGGGCCCAGTTGCCCAGTGGATAAAGGCGTTCAGCTAGTAATCAGAGGATTGCGAGTTCGAATCCGTGCGATGGACTTCACTACAAAGCTTCTTCGACAGCTTCGCTTCAAAATTACTGGAAAGTCGTCCTAAACATCCAACATATTATTCTGGCGTGTATACGGAACTGGTACAGGATAAATCCGATGAGGGTCCAATGTCCTGACGCCTATTGAGGTTGCGTCGGGTGCCAGCTCATGTGTTGTCCTCGTCATCTAACAATGGTTCAAACATACGAGGCATCGTTCTCGGGTCTTTCCTTCGATATAGGGCCCGAACAATCGCCAATAGAGCACTCTTCAGCGCTAGTGCGACGTTTATTAATCAAACCAAACCAAGCCACCTTCACATTCATACGAAAATATAATATTCGAAAAAAAAAATCATACAACGAGCCCCTTTTTTTAGCCATCGTTATGTAAATCCTAGTTTCTACTTGGAAGGTTATAAAGTCTTTGCCGTTTATGACATAGTCCCTTGATTCCTGCTGTAAATACACCACTGTGTTGCACTGCGCTTTCTATACCATTACAATTACAAGGAAATATAAATATTTTTTTCTCATACCTTGGAAACAGCCGTACGGTTTGGCAGAGTTCAATAACATCTCAAAGACCTGCCGAACCAGGTATTTTTACACAAATGACACCACTATATGAAAACTCATACAAGACAAAACCGTGACATTTTTCGGAATTTTTTTTAAAATTCTCTAAATGTAATGAGGAATTTGTCTTTGATTTTCCAGTTACTTTTTCATCAGGTTTTTTCCTGTCAACGCCAAGTAATCCCAACAATGACACTTCTTATCGCCTGCCTTTTGTCATCGCTTATTAATATTCCACATGGTGGAGGTCAACGCCAACGCTTTCACCTGGCTACTGTTGCGTGTGAAGAAACCCACTCTCGCTTGCCCGCTTCCTTTGCAAAGACTTGTTTGTCCATTCTTTGTTTGGAAGCTTTTCAACCAAAAAGCTCCATAATAAACCCTCTGTGCTCGAGGAATGTTTAATATTTACGTTCTTTTTCTGGAACAATTACATCCTTTACACTGTCTGCCTTTTTTATAGAGATATTATTTAACATGTTCTTTTTTTCACGTTTTGGGCATAGAGTAATGATACAAATAGAGAAATAAAAATGCTGATTTCCGTGTGTCCATCATTGAAACCACGTGATAGGGGGAAATGCCAATTCATTCATGCGCCAATATTACTTGGCAGGCCTTGACTACTTTCAGAACTAAACGAGATCGAAGTATTGTAATATGGTTTTGTGTTTAATTTTGAATTTATATATCGTTTTTTTTAACAAGTGGCGCAATTTAAGGAAGTTTAACAGATATATTAACACTTTCACTGCCGATGTCTAAAAGGATGCAAGTTGACTATTGCCTTTTACGTGTTATTTTAAAGAATGTATCACGCGCCAGCGGCAGCGAACGTGTTAAGGAGATTTTTCTTACTTTGTTGTTTTGAAATAATTGCATTACGTTTTTATGAAAAAAATTTACCATAAGCGAAGTTCTTTTAATTGTTATTTTGTATACTTCAATAAGAAAATATAAACAATAATACCTGATAAATATAAAGAGTTTCACTTCTTCGGGTATTCAACACAAATAAAATATTTTCGTTTCGTTAATGAACAGAAAATATTTAGCGCACATTGTTTGAAAATAAGTAAATACGTACATATATGTTAAGAAGTTGAATACAGGCAGAACTCCTTATCATCAAAAAAGAAGAGAGTGCGCCAAATTTGAAACTCATGCAGATGTCTGAACGCCAAATGTGGCAGCGCTATAACCACGTGATGTTGGTTTTTCTTTTCAATGTTGACACCGCGGCCTTATGAGAGTCTGGTATTGAAGGCGCTCTCTATTTAATATTACAACTCTCTGATTTTGGGTGGATAATTATAAAAATAAAAAAGTGACGCGTGAAGCCGCATATTAACCTCAGTATACCAAACATCTGTTTCGTGGTTTATGGCATTTGTCAGATGTTTAAAAAACTCATGTGTTGTGAGGAATTTCTATCTGAAGTAAGTTTCGGATCGCCCACATGCTTGGTGCTTCTATATGACAAAACTATTTTCTATTAAAGTGTGTGAGAGAATAACTATTTAAACTCAATAATATGCTGTTTTCTTTCATTTTGAGGACGGCGTGCATACGGGATAGTGCACGATACATCTGATCGGGGTCCAAAGTCCCGACGTCTATTGAAGGCGTTGGATGCCAGTTCAGGTGTTTCCTCTTCATCTGACCATGGTTAAAAAATACGAGGCATCGTTACCGGCTCTTTCCTTCCAGATAGGTCCCGAACCGTCGCCAATAGTCCACTGTGCAGCTCTAGTGCGAAGTTAATTTATAAAACCAAACCAAATCATTTTGAGGAACAGAGGTGAAAAATATAACCTTATTTTGGTGACGGAAAAAGGCGAGGACATGTTAGTTACCTTTAAAGAATGCATACGTCTTTTCCTTATGTTGCAAACGACACTGCACTGAATTAATAATGAGTTTTTCTCAAATAAACGAAAATTAATCTGTTTGATAGGAGTAACAACATGCATAGGATAAAATAATTCTTTTAATCCACTGACTACCGAGAATGCGATGCGTGATTTCTAAAAAAATCAACATAAACTATATTCTTTTCTTTAAAATTCCCCTTATTCTTTAAACCCCATTTAGAGATTAACGAAATATTAATTAGCATTTCTTTTGAACCCGCATGCAAGCATTCTACCTGGCAACGCTCCGCCAACCTTATTAAATAAACGGAAGGGGTTAAAATTCTCTTCCAGAGGCATTAACTCTCGCAATAATTATTTAAATATGCTGCCAGGAAGGAATTTTCTTCCGATTCTAGAACTAACGGCAGCTCATTTAAATTCGAAACATGGCGCCGGGTTATTTTCCTTTTGTGTTTAATGAGCTCGACTGCCGAAGATTATACACAAGGATTTTATTTTATTCATCTATATTTTAAGTAAATCCCGTCTTTGAAGTTTAATTAATGGGATATTTAAATGCATGACATGATTCTGTTCATCCCTTTTAAAGAACTGTTTGTTATCGGGATCGTTTGTGCAAAGTGTATTGACTATGGCGGCCGTTATACATTTAATAATGTTTTTACATTTGATAAACGAAGAGGTTTTATAAAGGTGCGTTATAAAGATGAGTTACTGTTTAGTTGGAACATCTTGAAATTCAATAAATCACAAAAGAAGCCGGTTGGGATTTAAAAGAACGTTTTGATGTTTTAACCCCAAAGTAGTGCGAATTGCGTATAACTCACTCAGCAGTCAAAGGGTTAAAATCAGGTCCCCGATAAAAGGTGACATGTCGGCAAAATAAAAAAAAAATGTAACTGAAAATTTTACAAAAACGCTGATAAATTTACTGCTCATATACCCAGAAAATGAAATTTGGCAGAGTAGTTCGTTGTACCTTAAACACAAAAAAATGCGCACAGGTTAAAATAAAATTATTTTATCATTATGAAAATTAGCGATGGAAATTCGCAGTTGTTTTTATACCTTAAAGAGGTAAATGAAGCTATTTGTGAATTTCCAGCTGAAATACTTATTCTGTGCGCATGGGGTTATAATGATACATACACTCATCACTAATTCTTCAATTTATAATACAACCCGGGATATGAGATTTGGCAGAGTTGTCCTTTGTACCTCAAGAACGAACAGTAATCTAGTTGGCAAAATCAAAGGATACCAACATTTTTCACTCTCTATACAATATGATCGCTAAGTATTCTCAACATTTGCAAAGTTTTAGGAAAATAGAAAGTCATTGCGTCTCCCATATCGATTAGATAGAAACACGAAATGTGCATAACAGTGTTCACTCTAGAAATAAAAAAGGGCGCGGCGCTGTTGGCGGTAAAAGGGCACCCCGTTTTAGAAAAGGCACTTCTTGTTTTTAAATGGGCACTTTTTAAAAATGTTGAGGTGGATGTGGCCAACCGTAGATATATCGGACCCGTCACCAAACAAAAAAAGTTCCTATTTGTTGATTGATATTACGCTATAGTTGCATATTGGGCTGTTGGTGACGATTCGTGGATTATTTTGAAGGAAAGACCCGTACAAAATTGATGTCCCTTTATGAAGATACTAATTAAAATCCAAAATTTGACACTTAAAATTTAATGTTTTCGCTAAAAACCGAATCTGTAAGTTACCCTAATCAGACCCCTTACAAAACTGATGAAAAGGCTACTTAAATCTAAAATTTGGTATTAAAGGCCTAATGTAACCAAACCATCTTCACTTAAAAAAAAAACATAGCATTTCATATGCGGGTACATGCAAAAATTGGATTTGTGAAATGCCCCGTGCTCGAAATAACTGCGGAACATCGAGATTGCACAACACGCGTATTTAAAAGGAGTTTGTTTTTCTACTGTCATAATTCACTTAATTCCAATTTACACACACATTTGTTTTTAATAGATGCCTTTTTTTAAAAACAGCTAGGGAAGCACGGACACTTGAGCTTGACTGAAAAGGGCAAGAGAGGCGGAATGTTTTCAAAAGAGGGCGGCATTTTTGAAAAAAGGGGCATGAGGGCGCTATCGTGATGAAAAAAGGGCGGGCAGGGCGGACCGCCCTTCAAAAAACGCCTAGAATGAACACTGTGCATAATTTTAAACATTGTTATTGAGAAAATGCAAACCTCGAAAATTCTATATTAAACTGAAATCGTAATCAGTGTTTCCCAAGTTAGGATCTATCCTCAAGACATCAAACGAAACGTAATCTTTACATTTTGTAAATTATTCATCGGAAATCGAGCTCAAATAATGTGAGCGTATGCGATTTCAATTTTTAATGAGTTTGCATTATTTAGGAGTAAATCAAATGAATGTAACTCTTACTGCGTTGCTAGTTGGAGTTTATAGGTATCCTAGTTTAAATACTGATATCATGACATTGTATCAATGATTTTGACTTTAAATCGTTAAAATTGATATTAGCGAGAGATATTTTCGGAAATAATTTATTTATTAAAAGATTGTAAATACAAATTTTAAAAATAATTTTAATATACAGTAGACATTTTATGGCGACGTCTAAGAATATGGTTTCTAATGTTTTTTTAGCAAGTAGTTGGTTTTTAAAAAGATTGTTTTTATAGATAGATTTGAGATAAGATAGCTTTGTCTATATTGGTAAAGAAACCGGTGCGAACCTAATATCGGGGCCACTGTTAATTCTCCATACACTTAAAAATGGCGATGTTTTTCCCAAAGTCGATCGGAAATATTTTTAAAATTGCCCAAATGGTTGCCGGCATAGACAGAAGACAGGTAACTTTGTTACGTAAGAAGTCTGTATTATCTTTTTATTGAAGACAAAAAGTAAACATTCAAGATGAACCAGAGTCATAATAAGACATATGTTTGGGAATTTGTCAAAATACACATTCTGAATTGAAGGAAAGAAATTGAAAAATCAAAATAAGTTATTAATTAAAGAAACCTAGAAGTTAAAAAGAAGAGAAATACAAATGTATCTTATCATAAACATTCTCATTTTATGTATATTTCTCTAATAATCACGGGGCCTTGTGCCGTGGAACGCGTCACACCACAAACCCCTAAGGGCGACCTGACTTGAACTATAAAGTAAACTACTTTCCAGGG
Organism: Troglohyphantes excavatus; assembly: GCA_963932185.1. Taxonomy (NCBI): domain Eukaryota; kingdom Metazoa; phylum Arthropoda; class Arachnida; order Araneae; family Linyphiidae; genus Troglohyphantes; species Troglohyphantes excavatus. The sequence goes on along the minus strand of OZ010670.1, from coordinate 9,019,913 downwards.
AAACATTTTCCCAAACGCTCAGAGAGTTAAACCACAAACTGTCCGTTAGAATTGGTCCGGGTATCATGAAAAAGCATCCGAACATCAAACAAAATAAACAAAAACATCATCCGGTGACGAATTCCTGCCGAAAATGACTCAATGAAATGACGCAACGCATGCCATTCCATCCCACTTGACTAGCGGCCTGTAAAAGCTGTTGGCCCCAAAAGGGACCACTTCTTAATTGAATAATCAAAGCGGCTCTCTCGAGAGCGAAAGTCGTGCTTCCACGTGCACTTTCTCGCCACCGATTTTCACAACCTCGCCAGACCTGTTTCTGTCGGGCGGAATGTTTTGCTACTCTGGAAGTCGACCTGCTTTCACTAACGCCATTTTGATTTCGGTTTCAATTTTTAATCGAGAAATCAATTCCTCGCCTCGTTGGCGATCTTTTTCCCATCATCAATTCTTTAATAACCGTTCGGCATCGTTTCTTGATTGTTAAAGAAGTCGCGGGAATCTGATAAACCGACACGATTGAAGATAAATGGATTTTTTTTTATATATAAAATGTTCTTTCGGGGCAAGTGTTCGAAAAAGAACAAGGAAGTGGAGTTTTTTAACCTTTTAAGTCAAAACCCATTTCACACAGAGTTATGCGCTAATTTGTTTTTCTTCGAAAAAATTCACACATTAAATTATATGAAGCATAAAAGTAAAGAAACAACCTTGGTCTCGTTAGTTGGCGATTAAAATTTTACAAAGTCACCAAAGAAATCTCAATTGGCGATTACATCCCTAATATAATTTTTTAACGAAAAATTCCGTCAGTAATATTTTTAATTATAAATATTTATGCATTAATCAGGACAAATATAAAATAAATAAAATTATTTCAAAAATTGGAATGCCGACAGGAACTTGACTAACCATCAGAAAACTATCTACAAATGGAATACAAAGCCCCCCCCCCCCCCCCCCCATCCCCATGCCACAGTGATGTAACAGATCTGGTCACGACACAATATATTAACAAAAATTCAGGTGAGGCTGTGTTGGAGCACGGTCAGAAGGGTTTATGTCAAACGTCATTTCAGCAGATTATTATAAAAATAAGAATGGATCGCCAACAGAAGGAAGATAGGCAAGCTGTTACATTTGACTCCGCGGATCCCTATCCTCTTTTCGTACGTGCTTTGTTTTATTTCAAGATTTACACGAATAGGCGCATAATTTCCTATCGAATGATATCAGATTCATGTCAATCGTAAAAAATTTCGCGGAATTATATTGTCGGATTGGATCACACTAAAAGTAAAACGTGTTTTCTCAATCTTTATATCCCAAGTAGCACGTAGCTGATTTTAAAAATATTTCATGTCAAGAAACATTTAAAATCGATACAACAGTATTTCAAATTTTCGGCGGGCCCCGTATGAGCAGTCACGGCGGCCCTGTTTTCAATGTATGTATATTATATAGTTTCCAAGAAATAGCCCACTGTGCAGCTCTAGTGCGACGTTAATTAAAGAAACCAAACCAAACCAAACCAAACCAAACCAACCATTGAAATAGATGTCTATTCAGAATATAAAAAGTAACACTGGCCAGTCAAAACTTCCACAAACCTCTAAAATATAGGAGACATTTAATTTTCTAAATTATCAGCCATTGGCTATACAGGTTGGTCACAAATTGTTGGACGGTGGTCATCATTGTTTGGCTGTATCACATTCAGCTGTATTGGCATTATAATTCGTTATTTTTGCCAAACTACTTTGCTTCTATTTTGAACAAGTCGCTTAGCTTTAGTAGCAAGAAGCAAAGTAGTTAAGAGTATATTAAAAAGAATGGTTTATTACGTATAGTTAAACTGCTAAACAATGACCATCGCCTAACAATTTGTGACCACCCTGTATTATTAAAAAGCGAAATTCCTTCTTCGCAATGAGTTGATAAGAATGACTCGTTAACAGACTAGATAAGAAATATATAAGCTTCTGAGAAATAAATAAGTAAGGCTGTCTCCCATTGAGGACAGCCTTACACAATGAACATCTCTACAGCATAAGTGCTTCCAAGTATAGTCTCACGGATAATTTTAATCAATTATTCACAATTCCATACGTGCAAACTCATCTAGAAGTGCAAAACAACCATGCGTCTGCTCATAAAAATGAAAGAAAGCTGCAATCACAGTTCGACGCTTGGATAGCTGAGCTAAAGTTAAAGAGACCGATTTGTCGCAGGCTTTACTTTAATCTTCAATTTAAATTTTTAAAAAGGAACGAGTTTCCGTGAAATCTTTGCACATGCATCTTCCCAAACAAAATACCCAATTAAGATGCACGTCCCAGGTGTCTCGAGGGACACGGGCAAAGATGTATTTTTGATGGAATATCGCACCCTTTAATTAGACGTTTCCCAATGAATATATCCTTCGAAGGAAGCGTGGAGGAATTAAGTTGAGTCGATGGTGGAATGGAAAAGAGCAATTTGTCACAAGTAGAGTAGGAATGACAGTTCGGGAAAAGGAGGGAAGGGAAATCAATGGAGAGTCTTTGGATAAGGAGGAATACTTTCGAGTCGGGGCTTGAAAGAGGGGAGATGATTTTTAAAAGGTTGCGGACAGAGCATGTCTAAGTCTATTTTATTAAAAGGTTACGGTTGCATAGAAATATTAAACTTATGGATGCCAAAAGTGTATTTTCAAAATTTAGTTATATCCGCTATAAAGTGGGTAAAACTTAATTTTGTAAAAGAGGTTTCAAAAATAAGTCACTGTTTCAACGATGAGTATAATTCTTTAATAAGTTAGTATTGTTTTAAAAATAGTGATAGTACACAAAGTTTAAAAAATACACACCAACATTTCAACAATACACAGCAATGTTTCAACATTACACAATTTTCTTTCAATATTACACAGTTATATTTCAACACTACACAATTATATTTTAACAATAAATATTTCAACAATAAATATCAATATAGCTTCAACAATAATAAGCATTACTTAAAAAATATATATATAATCTTTTATAACTCTTTTAAAACCATGCTCTTGAATAAACCACTTTCTTTCAACAATGCCGTTGAAAAAAAAACGCTATTTCAAGAACAAAGTTATTTTAAATTTTTTTTTTTTTAAATAAATTTCATTTAATAATAAAAACACTCATTCAAAAATAATTGAAACTAATACGTTATTCGACTAGAATGAATCTTTTCTGAATACGAAAAACATTAATAATAAAACATTAAAAAACAACAACTTATTTTTCAACAATAAAACGTTTTAAAATCACCGTTTACAAAATTGTTTTTGAAAAACAAAATACCTAATATAAGATACTATTTCGGTAATAAAACAATACTTTTCAACAACAGTGCATTGTTTAAACACAATGTTTATACGTCTTATCTATCCCCTGCTGCCACTTACGAACACTTCATCCCGCCAAGTGATTGCTCCTCGTTTTATCAAAGCCCCCCCCCCCCTCCCTTTTCCATCCGATTACCGCCCAAATTGCCTTTGTTATCCCATTGGGGCATAACTGGAGAGTCCCAGAATGCGAAGTATCGGAAAATTCGGGGGTTATTGATTCATTATTAACGTGTAAATTTCCTTTGTTCCCCTTCTCAAAGAGTAGGGGACATGGATTTGTTTTGAACTGCCATTTAGTTGTTAATTAACGGATGTTTATCGTGATAGAATGGATGTAAATATGTAATTGGTTTTTTTCAAACTTATTAGACGGGATCTATTTTTCCCCCGTTATATACAAATATACGGATCGTACTCGGTTTAGTGAGTCATGAGTTCGATTGCCAGTAAGGCCAATCATAGATTCACCGTGCTGAAGGGGCTGGGACATTTTGCATTCTATCGTGATTAAAATGTCGCCAAGTTGCTCGTGGTGTAGAACTTTGGGAAGTATAAGTGTCAGTTTAGGTATTCCTTGTATGACTCTGGTTCATATTATTTTCCCGAGTATTTTCTTTCCAATAGTCGGTAACAGCCCATTGTGTAACTCATTGTAATGCGACGTTAATTCAATAAATATCAATTAGTACCTGAACACAAACATGTATCTCTTACACGAAATGTCTGATTTTCGGTCATTTCATCCAGTAATTATCAGATACAAGTTGATCTTTAACCGAATTCAGCGCGCCAACCGAATACCGCCAAACGGCCCCAAAGGAGGAGATTATCAATTCGACTGTTATGTATTTAAAAAAAATCCAATTCAACTTGCGAGTGGAATAAAAATTAGAAGTGACCATCCGAGTAGAAGCTTTTATCGGTTACGCTTGTATAAGCAACGCGCTGCTAATGCCCGTGTATTTTACACCTATTTCAAACTAAAATTACGACGTTGAAAACTTACGACTGTCTAATTAAACCAAAAAATTAAAAGTTCCTAATGACTAGTAAAAGTTACGAAATTTTAAAATTATTTTTTTAATTACGAAAACAATGAAATTTACGATCGTCAAATTTGTTTAATTTTATGATTGCCCCTTTTAAATTTGCGACGTCGCCTATTGAGTTTGCATCTGCCCAATTAAGCCACTACTTACTGTTCAAATAGGACCTGCCGTGTAGCATGCGTCGCAAAAATGAACTTGTTCACTATTTATTTAACCTTTTAACTTTCAACTTTTTGTCGTAATTAAAAAATTTAAATGTGCTTTTAAATTGCTTTTTCTAGTTGGATGCATCCATGGAATGTCAAAAAGAATCAATGGAGCAAATTTCAAAGTATTCCTTATTATTTTGTACCATCTGGCTTAATTATGGCAAACAATATTTACTTTATTAGTAAAAAAAAATAGCCAAATAGTAACAAATTTTCACAATAGCAAAAAAAAAACTGATATATTTACGCAGTTCTTTGTGAGAATCACTCTTGAATTTTTCACTGTTATTTACAAATGAACATTAAATTTTATCTATGCGCCATCATTGCGTTCTACGCGTCCTATTCACGCATGTGGTTACCATCAGAGAGTTGTAATATTAAATAGAGAGTGCCTTCAATACCAGACTCTCATAAGGCCGCGGTGTCAACATTGAAAAGAAAAACTCACATCACGTGGTTATAGCGCTGCCACATTTGGCGTTCAGACATCTGCAGGAGTTTCAAATTTGGCGCACTTTCTTCTCTTTTGGTGATAAGGAGTTCTGTCCGTATTCAACTTTTTAACATATGTACTTATTTACTTATTTTCGAACAATATGCGCTAAATATTTCCTCTTCATTAACGAAATGAAAATATTTTATTTGTGTTCAATACTCGAAGAAGCGAAACTCTTTATATTTCTCAGGTTTTATTGTTCATATTTTCTTATTGAAGTATACAAAATAACAATTGAAAGAACTTCGCTTATGGTAAATGTTTTACATAAAAACGTAATGCAATTATTTTAAAACTACAAAGTAAGAAAAATCTTCTTAATATATCTATTAAACTCAGTTAAATTGTTCCACTCGTTCAAAAAAAACTGAATTACATAAATTAACATACATACAAAACATAAATGAATTGGCATTTCCACATATCACGTGGTTTCAATGATGGATTCACGGAAATCAGCATTTTTATTCCTCTATTTGTATTATTACTCTATGGTTACCATGGAAACCATTGAGTCTCATCTTATAAATTTCTATATAGGTAGTTTTAGCGTGAGAACACCAAAAAAAGATAAACAAATATTGAAATTGTATCAACACACGTAATTTTTTCCATCTATATATATTTTGTTCCCCTAACAATACTATCAGTATCTGTGAAACCCAACACCCGGTCCCTTCCATTTGTGAGCAGTCCACGTAGTGCCACACGATCCAACGAGGCCTCGGCAAGTAATGACCGATTGTTTGCCAACTTCTTGGTTTACTGCTACCTCATCAAATTGAATCCATCATATTTCGCACGTGACCCAATTTCGTTGGTTGCCGTAGTAATGGAAACAATGGGACCCCCCCGCCCCCTTAAACATAAAGGCTTTAATTCGACTTTCTCTTTTTAACAATCGATACATCGAACTGCTTTTCCCAATAAATTTTAGTATTTTTTTTTACTCCTTCGATTTACTGGAAAGAAGAAATTTCTGTGTAATGGGCTTGTCTGTGTACTTGGGTTTCTTTTGTAAAAAGAAAAACGGTTGTGAGGCTTGTAATCCTATTGTGTGGATGTAAACAAAGAGCGTAAGCCGTTTAGATTTTTTGGCTTACGTAACTTGACATTTGGGTCGCGTGGTTAAGGTCAATTTTTTTTAAATTCAATGACCCAACCCATTTCTGGATATCACTACATATATTTTGGTTTACCTAAAACTTATAAGCCCCTAACATTTGGGTATGAGTTGGTTGAAATAACGTCGTACTAGAACTGAACAGTTGAGGTGTTGGCTACGGTTTGGGGACTGTTTCGAAGGAAAGACCCGGGAATATTGCCTCGTGATTTGGAACCATGGTCATATGGTGAGGACAACACCTGAGCTGGCATCCCACGCAATCTCATTTATCGTTCTTAGGATTCATTGGTCCATTAGTGGTAATTCCGAAATTATTTTTTCTTTAACTGTATTTCCAAAATATTCAGCTATTAAAGAAACTCCTGTTTCTTCTTCACTAACTATTAAAAAAAAAACTAGGAACGTACGCAATTACTATTTTTATGGTTATCACCAAAAATTCACATCACATTCAATGCCTTAACCAATAAACTTAAAAATACCGTCTAGCGGCCATGGTAACGAACGTGTTAATTACCTACAAAAGAAAGCTTCTTTTCCCGTTTTATATCGCCTATCTCATTCTATGCGTTTAAAAAACACCTCAAAATAGCATCTTGCGTCCTCTATCAAAAAACCAAAATTACGTCATACTAAAGAAGGGTCATCAACTATCACTTTGCGCGTTCTTTTATATATCCCTGAATAACTTTTGGAAGTGTTATTTTTTTTACTGCCAACTTTGTGTATGAAGATTTGTCGCTACGGCCAGAAGCAATTTATCGCGCGGGACAAGCGCGCTCTATTAAAGCGCTTTTTATAGACTCTTCTTTTTCGCTTTAACTCCCAGAGCTTTGAAGCGTTATTTTTTCTTCTCTCTCTCTCTCTCTCCAGAATTCTGCGTTATCGCCGAGAAAATATTTCGCTCCCAGGCAAATAAAAAATGGCTTTTCACTTGAGGGATTTTCGAGCTATGGAGTTCGAAAATGGCTTGGGTAGACTTGGAATTTTTTGTGACGTGAATACATGTTTAAAATCGGTCCGCATACAGCTGTCATCGGCAGAAACTTGCGTGGCATAAAAAGTATTGATATTTCAAAACCCCATAAATTTAAGAGGTATCAGAATTTGGGGGTAAATGACCTACCACCATGTAGAGAGAATTGGGCCACGTCGATCAAGTCCGACCCCTGACAATTCCCCCTGCCGACCTTTTTACGCGTGGGGTTGAGAATAAGAGTCGCCTTTCAAGCATATACGATGGGCTTAACCGCTGTAACTTCAGTTCTAAACGGTGGACCGTGGCGAGTGCGTGATTAAATGAAAGAAAACGTTTTTTACATCTTCCATTTGACTAGTTGTCAGTGTAAACCATTTGTGTAAAACTTATGTGGAGTGTAAAGTGGCGATGTGTCAAAGATTTCACTATGAGGCCAAATTATCACACTAAACATCTGCAGCGTCCTGGAGTTCATCCAACTTTCTTTCTCTTCCAAGCAATTCCTGGACAGAATTTCCATTTGAACCGTGTTTACACCAAGAGCCAATCACATAGCTCCAGCACATGAGGCTCACGCAGGGGGCGGCCAAAATCATGTGAACAACACGGACTGAGAGGAACTCATTCCCAGACATTCCATCTAACTCTCAACAAGCACATTTCGGCGTGCTCTTCTGCTAACTGTAATGCCATAGATAACCTTTAAATGTAAATTCTTAACTTTAATATTTGAACCGTTAAATATTATTTATTCACCAAATACTATGGCTATCATCAATTTGTCCATCACCAATTAATTCAACCTTCTGATTATCAATGGAGTCTAATATAGCGTGGCCGCACCAACCAAACTCCGGCCCCCGCACATCAATTGCGGCACCGGTAGCTTTACACAGGTTGAAAGAGCAGTTCAAGACAAACAAAATGGGATGTCAAGACGTCTAAGCCTATAACAACAGTGCGGAGAGTTATAAAACTTGCCGAAGACTCGAGAAGGGCGAAGCAGGCGCGTGTGTGTACAAGGCATTCACAGACGAAACCTTTGTAGCATAGTCGATGGCGCGTGGAATTTCGTAACAATTCGTTCTAGTCCCGACGGGGACCACTCAATTTTTTAAAAATGTTTATGCTTTAACAGGTTTCTCCGAAATGCGGGGACAAACAGCTAGTAAGAATATGGACAAGATCCATTTCCATCATCTTGAGTCTTTCCAATGAGTGGGATTTCGCAAGTGCCTCCTTCAAAATATACCATAAATTAAAACAAAAACAAGATCTTATCTCCAACCCAGAAAAGAATGAATTTTTTTTCCGGAGTTAACCAGCAGCATTTTTATGATCCTCCGGAAGACTTGCATATCCCCTGATTAGAAGCCAGACCATTTGTCTGCGATGACAGGCGACCATAAGACATGAATAATAGCCGCTTTAAGGAGAGAGAGAATAAACTGAAGGGAAATAATTAAGTCTGGAGCCACTAAAAGAAGACTAAAAGTTGTAGTTAATTAGCGCTCGTTAATGATTTATCGTCTGAAAAAACATACATCCACCCTCACAGAGGGCTCTTTTTTAACTGTTATTATTTAACCTGTTAATTGCGTAGAGTTGAGGGAAGCTCCCGGCTGCTGTGCGGTTGATGGCTTTTGGTTGATTTACTTTTGAGTCTCCTGTAAAAATCGCTTTAGAGAGTGGTGTTATATAGGCTCTGGGGCTAATGAGCTGGAGGTTCCAATTAACAGGGTTTTTGGATAGTTTTAGAGTTTCTGACCTCAATGGGGCTTAGGACGGAACCGGGACATGATATTTCGAGAAACTCCTAAACCTAACGGAGTTTACTGCGGATTGAAATAGATTGGGTATAGTTTGGGAAAAGAAAAAATGGGCTTAGTTTTATTCTCTTTAATTATTGGTTACGAGGTTAGCGGTTAATTTTTTTAATAGACTTGTTGTTTTTAATAGCTTTTACATGAACGCTTCGATCTTTAAAGTTAATCGTTTTTAGACTACAAGGATTCTAAATGGCTGATTTCCCTGTTCAAATTGGTCATGTTGATAATGAAGCCTACACGTCATAGATTCTTATTGGATGATCTAAAGACTTCGTGCAATCATAATATTTAAGCAAGCATGTGTTGATCGTTTTTAGACGAATGAATTATTATTTGTTCTTGTGAATTCGGATTAATTCATCAAAAATTGCTTCATAAGTTTTGAGAACCATGATAGACTGAACACGCGATTCCTGTCTGCCGTGGATGAAATGTCCTCACGTTGTATCTGATGTGGAAATTTGCAAACATTGGTTCGGCTCAGGTGATGTATTTGCCATATGACCGTGGTTCTAAATGAAGAGACAGTGTACCCGGGCCTTTGTGAATAGTTGTTAGAACCATTGTCAATTTCTCATTAGTTTTAGTGCAAAGTTAATACAACCAAGGCAATTCAAGACCCGGGTACACTGCCTTGTATTATTTAACCATGGGGGTCAGATGACGAGGACCGACACCTACACTGACTCCCGATGCAACCTGAATAGGAGTCAGCACATTGGACCACGTTTGTGGACTCGTAAAAGCATTTGATGGACGCGGGTTCAATACCTAGCATTTTTAATCGGAACGTTATCAAATTCGTTCCTTAGTGACCAAAAAAAGTATCCACCGTGTATAAGGGACTGATGCAAGTTAAATCTGATCGTGGTCCCATGTCCTGATGCCAATTGAAGTTGCGTCGGGCGTGAGCTCAGGTGTTATCCTCGTTATCTGAGCATGGTTCAAAAATAAGAAGCACTGTTCCCGGATCTGTCCTTCGAGATAGACCCCGAACCGCTGCTAATAGACCACTGTGCAGCTTTTGTGCGACGTTCATTAAAACTAACCAACTCGACTGTTTTGATTAGTTATACTCCAGTTCAGACAACTTGTTTCTAACGTTAAATCTCACAGTTTTAAGCATAAAATTAATGAATTTTCCCTTAACTCCAAATAAATTTAATTTATCTTCTCTTCATTAACTACGGAATCTCTTTGAATGGAGCGGCCCCTGCGGCCCTTTGCCCTCCATCTCGACGGGGTTAAGCCATTAAAATGAAATCTGCCCCTGTGTGTGCAATCAGCCGCTTCGGGTATCCGTTGCATGGCAGAAAGGAGGTCTTCATTTGCATGGGCGGGCATTTCGTAGGAGGGGGAGGAAGTGGTTGGGGGCGCTGTCATCGCCCCGCTGCATTCCTTTTCGTGTCGCGAGGTATTGGGGTCTAATTCAATCTCTCCAAAGTGGCAACACCTCATCACTTCTAATTGAGGTTGACAGCCTGGAAAGTTTTAACCCTTTTAGGAGGGGGGAAGTTGCACGTTGCCGGGGAATAGCTGTTAAATATTTGTTCTATAAAGAGGCAGAGGCATAGCGATGCAGAATTAATGTAAAAAAATAAATAAAAGCAACTTTGGAAAATAAAAGTGGCACATCCACAATGTATCTACGTGAAACGCTATTTCAGCAAATTACATAAATGAAAATCGGTCGTCAGCCAAAACCTTGCTAACAAGAGACAAATAAACTTGTTCCACCTGACGCAGCGTGCTCCCACCACGCCTGGTATGTGCATCGCATTATTTAAAAAATGTATATGCATCAGTACCTTATTGAACGGGGGACCGACGTGGTCTCAGGGCAGTATAATACAGTTCCCATAGTCCACCAAAATTAATCCTCAGTGTATAGAGGAATTTCCTTTGAGATTAATTCCAAACCATTTCCAAAAGTTTACAGTGCGATGTGTGACGTTTTTATAACCAACCTTTAACGAAAAATACAAAATTTGTGTCCATTGAGCAATTTGTCACGGAGTTATAGTTTCTGATTACATAATCCTACGTGATGTTTCTATTATCATACTACATGTATCCGATTTTAAAGAAGCTCAACGTCAAAATCCAGCGATCTTTAAGCAATTTTTGAACATTACAAAGTTGCTTTCATTCCTGAGAGCAAATAAGTTTTCCTGTATATTCCATATTGTATGGAATGATAGTGCATTTAAAGATTTTCTAATAAATATAAACATAAGGAACTTTTATATAAATACCTTGCAAGACCCTCGAAGACAAAATTGGGAGTTGTTAACGATTTATAAAGAAGCAAACTTTAATAAAAAATTAAGTTAACACAATTGTACTCAGAGCGTTCAAGTCTATCTTTCCGAAATAAAATCGTGAAGGAGTGTGTTTAGAGCAGCTGTTCCCAACCTTTAGATGGCTACGGTCCACTGATACGAAAATTCGACAAGTCGCGGACCATTACTTTCTAAGTATATTTAAAAATATACTGAGGTACTAAATATAATTCAGGTGTTTAATATACTTCGTTTATTAAAAGCGTACTTCATTTTTTAAATAAATTTATTAAAGAATTCTACAGTTTTTAATGTAATATACGTCTTATCATTGTAAAAATATCGAACTATTATCTGGTTAATTGTCAATCAAAGAAAGCATATGAAAGAATAAAACAAACGAATCCACAGACGATTTAATTAGATGTTAAGTTTTAAAAGGAATACATCTTAAGCAAAACCCCCTTTTGGAAAAAGTAAAACATTTTTAGGAAATGAACAATGGTTTGACGGACCACTAAGAACCTCTCGTGGACCACCAGTGGTCCGCGGACCATGGGTTGCCAACTACTGCAGAGTGGCTACATTACCTGGGAAATCAGGAATTATCATGGATTTTTTTAATTCTGGAAATGTCAAGGAAAATTTCAAAATTTTACTAAAAATCAAGAAAATTTAAAAATTTGGATCACTAAAAAGGAAATTATTGTCGTCTGTTCTGGAAGTTTAGTTGTTAATATTTCCGTTTGGTTCTGAAAAAGAAAAAAAGCATGGGCGGTGCATGCACATTTCATTATTTATGGAAATGTGGCCCACTGCTGGAGGGAGAAACGAAAGCAAAGCACGTTCGACTTTGGACTGTAAACAACTCTTCCGCGGCTAATGAATATTCCATTTATTGAAGGTTAGAGTAGGAAATAGGAAACATATAAAAAATACCTACAAAATAAATAATCTGAAAAAAGTTGCTTAAATCACCAATTTTAGATGAAGAAACAAATGCTTTTCGAGCTATATAGAAGATATAATTCTATAAATATTTCACTGCTTTTCACCCGCTTTTTTGCATTCTCTGCTTCCGGGGAACATGTATAATTACTATTATTCCTGTCGCACTTTTATAATTTTATGTTGTATCCATATATATTTAAAAAACAGCAACAATATAAGTATCGTTCATAATTTTTCATTTATAATGCAATATAATATTTTATTATCGCAGGAGGAATATTATGTTTCTATACAAAACATGTATTGCAACATTTCTTAATATAATTGTAAAATCAGAGACATTTTTGTTACACCATCATGGAAATCAGGGAAATATTAGAGAATTTTTTTTCCATGATTTTGTTGCCACCCTGCACTGGTTTTAGAGCAAAATAGAAAATCATTCGAGACCTGATTTTTTTTTTCCGTATAAAGAAAAATCTGAATGTTTCTCTTCCTTTACTGAGGGAAACAGGAAACGCCGAAGAGCAAACAATTACCAGAAGATCGTTTCCTGGTGCTTTCCGTTTAGATGTTTTTTTTTCTTCTTTTATCTGTTGATCTATGGGCAACATAGGGACTGAATGAATAGGTGAATAAAATTATAGATTAACCCTTTGCACTCCAAGAACATCTCTGACCATTTGCGTTCTTTTTGAGGAACAGTTATTCCTTTTTTTTTGTTCTTTTTCAATGAATTATTTATGCTCATAGAGGAAAAAAGATCATAATCGTGTTTTGGATCTGCAAGTGAACGTTGAAAAAAAAAATCGTTGATTTTTAAACAAACGATCAGGATGTTCTCGTTTATTTTAAATAGGGAAATTACTGTTCGTTATGTTGCCCCCAGTGGTGTATAAGAAGTGAGAGGCTTAGGTCGGATAGAACTCGAAAAGGCGAAATAAAAAGGTGGAATTAAATTTTTTTTAAAAAAACAACCACAAACAGTTAAAATGGAAGATTATTATTTTAACATTTGATTAAAAGGCAATTAAAAGTGGATATATACAACAAAAATTAAAAAATTCTTTCAATAATAATCAACCAAATATATGCAAATTCCTATAAATCAATTGAATATTTAAAAAGTAATATATTTTTAATGATATAAGGAATAGCAATGAAAGGAAAGTTAATTATTTTAGAGCGATAAATTAAAATTAAAAACCCAACTTGCAAGCAATTTAATTATACTTCCATCATTAAAATTTCGAAACGGAGATGCATTTTGAATTGTATAACGATATGTTATTTTACTTATTTCTCTATACTAATTAAACTCGATATTTTCATTACAAAATCTTTAAGATAACGGTTGATTGCCATAAAAATGTCAAACCAAAACAATTCATCTTCCTAGAGGACAATTATTAAATTTTAAAATTGAAGACTTATAATTAATATCTCGAACAAGCAGAACTGGACTGAAAAAATACGAACATTCTATCGGAAGAATACCGAATCCAACGAAGCCATGTTATTTCATCGAGACCAAAATATTAATTATGACAGATTTCGATTAAAAAGAAACTTTTAATTAGTTTCCTTGTTCACTGAAGCTAAAAATGGTAAAAAAATAAATTCGCTCACCTTCTAGAAAGAAAAACTCGAAATGAATTAAACTTCAAATTCAATTTGCCCTTGCATACGGCGACCATCTTGTATTAATCTAATTTGATAAGATTCCCGCCTTTTTTTTATTCTTTTTTGGAACACAAGATTGTCGAGGGGAGTTGAGAGGATTTCCCCCTGACTTGAATGTTGTTTTTGTAAATGGGCGCCATAGAAAAGGGGGCCTCGATGTACTAAATGGATTTATGGAAAGTTAGGGGGTTGGAAGGGGATGAGGATTTTTTTATTTCTTGTCACAGCTGTTTTTCGTCTTTTGTTTGGGCTTAATGCTAACATGGGAATTAATTTTTGTCATGTTTCTTTTTGGCTGGAGATTCGGTAGTGGATGTACTTCTTCTTAAATTAATCGATTGTTTGGAAGGGTAAGCTCGTCTGACAATAATTGGGCTGAAGCTTTGTTTATATTATGCAGTAATAAGCATTGTTCAACCATGTTTTATTATTCAAATAAATTTGTAAGGAAAATAAATTTGTCAGAAAGATAATGCGAAGTTACTGCATAATAATTTTTTTTATGATTCATTTTGGAGAATCTGTTTTAGTGCATATTTAGTACATTTGTAGTGTAATTTTCGTATACCTATTAATCATTGCCATACAAAAATGGGTATATAGGACCCCTCTTTTGACTTTTTACCTCTTTTTAACTAAAATTTTCTCTTTTTCTTTTATTTGTATTTTATCTTTCTCTTTCGTCCCCTCTCCCTTTTTTTCTTTTATTTCTTTCCTCTCCTTTCTCTTTTTCACTCTCGTTTTCTTTTCATTTCTATTAATCTCTATTCTTTCTTACCTGTTCTATCTTTTTTTATCTCATTTTCAATTTTTATCTTTCTCTTGAACATAAAGGGTTTATATTTCGATTTATTGAAAAATTACCTCATATTTTAACTGCTACTTCTATTGATATAGTTCGCTACAAAAATACTAGAAAGTCGTCCAGAATATCCAACAAATTATACTGGCGTGTATACGGGACTGGTGCACGATATATCTGATCGGGGTCCAAAGTCCCGACGTCTATTGAAGGCGTTGGGTGCCAGGTCAGGTGTTTCCTCGTCATCTTACCATGGTTCTAAAATAACGAGGTGCATGTATGAATGTGTGTATGAATGTGTGTGTGAATGTGTATGTGTTCCCGTGTCTTTCCTTCGAGATTGACCCCGAACCGTCGCCAATAGCCCACTGTGCAGCTCTAGTGCGACGTTAATTAACAAAACCAAACCAAACCAATCTATTGATATAGTTGTATTTTACCATCTAATTTCGTTTTCCCTTTCAATGTTAGGACATTGGACGGGGAGTCAGCATCATTATTGTAACTTTAATGGATCGCATTAAATTTGAATGACTGCTGATTTAAATATTTAACTTCGGATTTTTGATGTATATTGCGAATACTATTTCAGCTTTTATCCTATTCAACAATACATTTCAATAGACTATTAATATCAAATGGAAATCATATTTTATTTGTAATTTCTCTCGAAGCAATTATAAAATCTCATAAAATGCCCCAAATGCTTAAAATCTCATAAAATGCCCCGAATGGCGGTGACCCGGACGTGGGCGGCACCATGTAATAAATAAATATTTGTAATCGTTTCCCTTCTCACGCATTGGGTGGGAACTATTTTTAACGTATAATCCATTCAATTTCGCAGTTTTCCAAAGTGCCTATCAACGTCAAACCGAATTTATTTCTCACAGCCTATCTCGTTATAAGAAGGGACCGGGGGAGAGGGTCTATCCAATATCGTTTGTTTTCGTCTCCCACCACCCCATTTATCGCCTCGTGATGGCAGTTAAGAACGCTCTTTTGCAGAACTGACAGACGATAGACTTCGCCGCCCTACTTTAAAAGTAGAATCGATTTTAATATCCCCCCCCCCTCTCTCTCGCCCCCCCCCCCCCCTCGGAAACAAACGTCGCGAGCAGCGCCGCCGTGGGCGTTATCTGGAACTTTTACGACAACGTTGCAATCTTCTTTAACGTGTGACGGATACAAGATATTGGATCTCTGGCTCAATGGCCCCGGGGGCGGGTAGAATCGGATGTTATTGACGCCCATGTGGAGCCCATACGACGGATCGACCAGAATTTCAATTTGAGAAGTTCATAAAATAAGTTTGGTTCTTTTTTTTGTGTGTGGGTTGTTGGCATCTGGAGCTGTTTTTTATTTAGTCTCTTTAATGTGGCAATATCTTTTCGTAAGGCGATTGCAAATATTCATATTTGCAACGGCGATGAAGTCCCCTGAAAACAAAGTCACAGTTAAGTTCCGAATAAAACATATATTTTGCGGGGTGTATAATAGAAGGATATGACGAAATTTTAGGATCCAATTTTTGCTTTAAAGAGAAAACAACGTTCATTGATTTTTCTTTTACCAACTTTTAGATACACCTACTTCCTCTGAAAAGCTGAAAATTTATATTTAAATATTATTCACCCACCTTCAAGATGTGTACCTTGGGTTAGAATTTTTAAAAATCCGTTTAGTTTTTTAATTGATTTTAACAATTATAGAAATATCTCATCAGAAAAACATCTTTAAAAAATAATTCCATTATCTAGAATGTAGCTTTGTCAGTATCCGCGGGACTTCGGAACAATACGTCGTGGGTTCGAGTCCCGTCGAGGGTCACTCAATTATTTTAGTGTATATTCTTTAACGTGTTCACCAGCAACGCGGTACCAAAGAGTTAGTGTTTTTTTTTAGATTTTATATACTTTTAAAAATTTTAATTTTCTTTTCTACAGCAATAACGTTATTTTGTCTATACTGTTAATTCCTAATTTTCTCTGCGTAACCCTCTTCCCAGAAAATGCCTTTTTATAGGCTGCATCACCGAAACATTGCTGAGAACGCGTGTTCGAAACTTGTATATGTCCCAAAGTAGAATGAAACTCATTTTTACTATAAATTATTGACAACTCGTTTGCATGACTAAATGCTATATTGTGAATTGAATTACATAAGTATGCCAGGTTTTAGGGTTACGTTTCCTTTTAAATTGAGGATATGATATCAACCGAGTGAGTAAAATAAAAGGGTCTAAAAATGGTTTTTTCGCCATTCAGTCGAAGGAAATAGATTCCTATTCTTCCCTAATTGTTTTTTAATTAGTTTTTAACCGACTATAGCGCGCTAACTAATACCGCCAAACCTGTCGAGCATTATCAGTTTGAATAAGTATTTTTTTAACGCATATTCGCCATTATTTTCTGTTCTAATTCATGTATTAGGATAATTTTTTATTGTTGGATGGGGGGAATGTTTCATTTTAGATCCTTTTGTATGAAATATATTGTTATACGGCATTTAACTATCCGGTATTCTAAAAAAATATTATCCTATTTCGAAAATTATGTTTTGCTAAAATGGTTATATGACTTTCATTACTCTGGAAATCTCGATTAACCGGATTTTAAAAAAAAGTTCTTCGTCAACAAAGGTTTAAAAGTGATAAGCGGGGCTCATTGAGACAGGCATTTAGATCCATGCTGAATTAAAAATTAAAGCGAAAAAAATAAATAACTTTAAAAAACAGGAAAACCGATTTAAAAGAATGTTTTTTAAAAGGACAAAATAATTTTTAATATTAGAAATAAGTGGGTGCCAACGTATTGAAATTGGTATCAAAATTTAGATATATTTTTATAAATTGGTACCAACTTAAAAAAGTTGTAATAAGTACAAAATTAATATTAAATAATTAAGTTTTCCCATTTTTTTCCCAATAGTAAAAATTATTTTGTCCTTTTAAGCGCATTTTTTCAAAAACCGGTTTTCCTTTTTTTTAAATAAATATATAAAAACCTAAACAGATTATTTTTTAATACAGACACTCTACGAGTTTAGACTTATATAGACTGTAATTCTCACAAACGATTACGGATTACTATTATATAAAAAATATTAATTTTTTTTCTTACACATTGAGAAGAGATAGCAATATAAGTTCTATGAAGAAAAGAAAATCCTTGAGATATTTTCTGCTGGTATCCATGGGAATAAGAAGAATTGAATCTCAATCTCCCAAGAAAAGATTCCCACGCTCGAAAAATAAAAGGAAAAGTTTTTCCCAAACAGCGACGCTCCAACGGACCGAAGCGGGAAATACTAAATATACACTCGATTTGAGGAGATTTCTGGAAGTTCGTACGTTCCAGTTGCAGAGCAAAAACTGCAATCTTCGGCCCAGATTCCCCTTCTGGGTTGAAGTTCGATTCCACTTCAATTACTTTGCGCATCGTTTCTCTTGACCATTGCTTTCGGCACTCAGAAGTATTTTCGGCAAATGTCTGTAGGTAGGTTATCACAGAAGCTGCGTTTAGGGTTTTGTTTGAGTTTCGCTAAAACAATTGGGATTGAATACAATGTTTGTATCCGTCACGATTTTTGAAGTCAATTATTTTTTATTGCCTTATATTCTGCAATGTAGAGTACAACTCGACACATATAATATTATAGTCTAAATAATACGTTCTTAAATGGGACTGCCATTTAGGTTGTTTAAGAAATTGCACAAAAACATCTTCTTTAAATTTGACATGACAACGTGGTTTAAGATGCTTTAAAGATTGATATTAGAGAAACTAATGCATAAATAGTCCAAAAGTTTAAAAGCTAATACAGGGTGGTTCTAAATTGTTGGCTACTACAGCTGAGCGACTTGTTCAAAATATAAGCGAAGTAGTTGAGGGAAATTTTTTTATTGTGCCAAAAGAGTTAAATGTGATACAGCGGAATAATGACCATCGCCCAACAATGTGCAACCACCCTGCGTTATATTAATCGGGTCAATGCTATATGTAGTAATTTGTATAGTAAATGCCAGTCCTATTCTTGATCAAACATCAAATTGTTTTCATAAACGTACTTTAAGTAGTTTTCTTCTCTAATATTTATCATAACAAATATAAACAATTTACAAACACTGTATTAATAATTCTTCTCCTGAATTTCTGATGTACGGATTTCAATCTTTGCAACTTATTTGCAATTAAACAAAACGTGTTTTGACAAAAAAAAATATGTTGGTTGATAGCCAAGCGGTGATGTTATACTTTTAAATTGAGTTAGATAAAGAAAAAAAAATAACGAAAGAAAAGCCTTTTTTTGTTTAAGAACATGCAATTCTTGTTCAGTGTGAAGATGGCACGTAGTTATAGATTTTTCATAGGGGTGTCCAGTGACTGAGAAACATATTTTTTAGGTATATTTTATATATAGGGGGGGGGGGGGGGTGAATCCTCTCCCTCTAATTTTTTTAAACTCCCACCCCCTTAATTTTTTAAAAAAACTTATTAATTTTCATTCAAGTAAACAAATACTTTGGCAGAAAAATATCGAAACGACAACAGTTATCATTGATTTTTCATGAAATCGTTACCAATATGTTTAACCAACATGGACATTTACTATTTTTAATATTAGTAAATTAATCCCGAATCATGAAGTAAATTCAGAGAACAAATTTAAATTTTGAGAATCCTTGTTTAGAATAATATATGGTTTCCATAGCATGTTTTGGAATATCTTGTTTATGCGGACCCGTTTGGCGATCTTTTCCCTTTGTCGCCGAAATCAAAATGCTAGATAATAAAACACTGTGACGCCATGTTAGGTTTAGCTTGAAATACTAATCAAATCAAAATATGTTTTTGAAGCTTTTTGAAACCTATTTCACGGGGTAGCATCCCTGAAAAATGCTTTTAAAGGTTTCAAAAACATTTTATGAAGTCATTTTTACCTCAAAACTACACCTAGCATGACGTCATCGTGTTTCAGACTGGAGTCCCTATGCCTACAGGTATTTATTTCTATTTTTTTTTGTTTGGTTTTGGGTTTGGTTAAATAACGTTGCACTAGAGCTGCACAGTGGGCTATTGGCAACGGTTCGGGGTCTATCTCGAAGGAAAGACCCGGGAACACATACACATTCACACACACATTCATACATGCACCTCGTTATTTTAGAACCATGGACAGATGACGAGGAAACACCTGAACTGGCACTCAACGCCTTCAATAGACGTCGGGATTTTTATATATATATATATATTTTGAAAGTGCTTTCTTTGTGATTTTTATAGTATATCTTTTTTACTGGACTTTTGATGGGAGAGGTTTGAACCCCCCCCCCCTTACCTACGTGCCTGGTTTAAAGAATAGGAAATAAAATAATGGGTCGAAAATTTTGTGACTGAGAGTCCACATCTTGACTGCGAAAGCTTCATCGCCCATTGTGCACTACTAGTGGGGCGTTCCTACAACCACCGAGCAAAATTATTTGCAACTTGACAACATCCACAGAGAATATGAATCATTCGACGTCCATTCACCAGTTTTGAGCTCCTAGAAAAGCACATGACGCTTCCAGACTGGTTAATGGAAACTATTTTTCCGCTCCCTCTGCGGTTGAGCCTCGTCCACATTTTATTCGCGAACAAACGATCGCCGCCTCCTTGATGAGGACAGTTCTGTTGAGTGGGCGGATAGCGAGGAGGCGTCTTCAGTATTCCGGTCCCATGACTTTTGGAGGGACGCCATTCGGATTTCTGTAGTTGATTTGTGTGTAAAAGCCCAAGAAGGGCGAGGAATGTTGGTGACTTAAGCTAACGAGCCCATTTGCGCAAAGCAACACACCTTTTTTTTATACGATAAAATTATTCGTGACCATATTTATTTTTTGTATTGAAACTTACTGACCACGTCTGCTTGACCTACTATTTGCTATTTATGGTACCAAATTTCAAAATTTGGGAAAATGCCTATTTTGCATTTTCGGACAATAACACAGAATATCCTTCTTTTTTGTAAAAATGCATTTATTGAAATAATAAAATAAATTAAGCGTAATAATAAAAGTAGGATTGGAGTGCACAATGAACAATATTTTAATGATAACTTTCAGTTAAGTGATTTAAAAAAAAATTGTAGCCAATCATTATTACACAATAAATTACATTGTTTTTAATTAAAAAGTATAAAGAATATTGGCCCCCGAAAACCGAAAAATAGTATTTTTTTTAGAAACACTATCGTAAATAACATCATTGTTTGTGAGCATTCAGCGATTGTTTATGTTGACAATCGTTTTGTCATTGAATCACTTGACAGTTGAAGAAAGAAGCTTCTTCACATTTCTAACGAAAATAATATGCTACGATTTCGCTTTGTTGGTATCAATTAAATTTCGGTTCTTATATGTACATTCAACAGAGTTTTTCTGACACGGTTGATATCGCGTCCGACTTCGGACCGACGGAATCATGGTTCGAGTCAAGCCGTCGATATTCATTTGAAATAGTCCTTATTATTGACGAAATGACTTTCCTCAGTTTAACGAAATATTTAATCGGAAATTCAGTAGACGTCTGTTTCGGTATACATGACAAAAATTTCTTCAAAACTGAGCATGCATTTTTAACAGTGCGACAAGAATAAAAATTCTTTTATTATAAATATAGTACAAGTTCTCGAATTACGCAACACATATTTTATCTGAAAAGGGGATCGAAATCATAAATCCTTGGGTAATATTTTTTTTCACCACATAGTTAAAAAAGTTTTGTCACATATGACAAAAGTTTATTTAAATGTGCCCCGCTTTAATTTATTTCGCCAAAAATGAAAAGTATATTAGTAAAAAAAATAACAATATATTTTGTCGTTTGCAAAAAACGAACAAAATATTTTATCATATTTGACGAAATATTTAATTGAAGCAGATTTGACGAAACCATTTTTAAGAGGGCAGCTCTGGTTACGTCACTGCACGCATGGCAGACTTCAGTAGCCCTCACATTCTTTCGAAATTACGACACACAGACAAGAGACCCGACACCCGACCATTGAATATGAAGAAACGATTTCTAACTTCCCAAACCAGACAAAAGACTTCGGCGTCACTGCGAGTCAATGAAACCGAATCAGGCGACGACGACAGAGAGAGGAAGTAAGCGGAAACCGAAAGTAAGTCGGCCGCAGCCAATGCCCCGTGTCGTGAGAAAAAAGAAAGGGAGACGCCCCTGCTTACTGCTGCTGCGGCCCGACCTTCGAATTCCGACCATTCTTTCTCGCAGACGATATCTCTCGAAAGCCTTTTGTTGTCTTCTGTTTGGTGTCGTGAGGCCGGCTCGTTAGCTGCTTAATTCCGTGGAAGAAAGGGAAAGGGGAGTGTCGGGATAAAAATTTCCGATCTTAATGTGGAAAAAAGAATTTTAGATGAATGTGTGGATGTGTCCTTGTTTGAGTTTGTCGTTGTTCACAAATGACATCAATGCAAAACTTTCCAAATAAAAGAAACAAGTTAACATGAAACTTTCATCGAAATCGTAAAATTGAAAGTTTTTAAAGATTTGATAAAATTTAAAAAAAAAAAAAAAAAAAATGCATTTTTTTAAATTTTTTTAATTTTCTTGCATAAAACCTTTGAAAAATTTGCATGTTTCCTTCAATATTTTCAAAATGAAAGTTTTTTTTGCAGGTTTTATAAAGGAATTGGAACAAAAACCTATAATTTAATAAAAACTGCAATTTTTCTGTATTAAACCTTTAATGTCACAATTTTGATGAAGCGACTTTTTTATTTGCTTGGTTATGGTAAAGAATTATCTGCAATTCTATATTAGTCATGTGCAAAAGCATTTTCTGAAACAAATTATAGTTCGCTTTTTTTGGTAAAAATACTTTTTGTTTGTGTTTGCTTGAACGTTAAAGGTGTCTCATTTCATGTAAATTCCATATCATTGATATTAGATTAGAGTAAATAATGCAAGGGAAGTTGCAAGTTAGAAAAACAGAATATTTTAGTTTTTTTTTAATTTATAAAAATTGATTTTTTTTTGCCATATAAATGACATGTAAACGTATTTACCAGTTATGGCCACAAGGCAACCTTCTGATTCATATCCCAAATAAAGATTGAGATGCATTTAAAATATTTTTTTTCCCGGACGAATCCAAATATTATTTTTAGTTGCGGGTTTTTAGCTATATGCGTATGAGTATATTATGAATTCTGTAAGTTATATATGAATTGTCCGTTTAGTTTGAGAATAAAGTTTTATGTTAAGAAATTCGCGTATTTATAAAGGAAAAGAGTTTGTCTGTGGATCAAAAAACTCCTCTGAGTATGAAAGCCTGAATATTTATATATAAGTACTATTTATCCTCAAGACGTGCACCTGCGGCTCGGCTTAAAAAATCCGTTAAGTTTTTTTAAAAATGATTTTAGAATTTTACAAATATTGCATATTATATATTATTAAATATTGCATTATATTATATATTATTAAATATTGCATTATATTATATATTATTAAATATTGCATTATATTATATATTATTAAATATTGCATTATATTATATATTATTAAATATTGCATTATATTATATATTATTAAATATATATTATTAAATATATATTATTAAAAAATTATTATATATATATTATTAAAAAAACATTTCTATGATCTAGATTTTGTAGTTTAGTCGGTAGTGAAGTTGCGGGTTCGAGACCCGAGGGGACCACTCAATTTTTTTAATGCCTTTTATACTTTGACGGTGTCCTCAGAAACGTAGGGCCAAAGAGCTAATATGTGAATAAAATTCCTTGTGTTTATTATTATCCTCGCAACGTGATTAAAAAATATTAAATATGACATTTGATTAAATTTATTATTTACAATTTTATATTTAAGTTTTCATACATACTTATTTAAAACTCAATTATTCTGACGTCTTTTTCTGCTCTTTGGTTTACAATCCGCTTTTTAGCTATTGTCTGAAGCTTTTAATTTACATTTTTTTCCCAAAAAGCACGATCCCTAACTAGCGACGGAGAAACCCGACGTCAAATTTTCTTGAGGAAGTTCTGTGAGACTTCCATTAAGTAATGAACCAACTTTTCCATAATTATCCTCCAATTATCCCTCGCATCATCAAAAGGGGTTAGAAAAATCAATGAAAAGGAATTCTGACTAAAAGAATCCCCTCCAATCGTACTTCCTCTATATCAGGGAGGACGAGGGGGGTTCTTTATATCCCCCCCCCCCCCCCCCCCTCGGATATTAACTGATGCACTGAGTAATAAACAATCCATTCATTTTCACACCCTAATGAGATGCTTTCATAATTTTTTTTTTAGTTATTCCTTTACCGTAACAAAACTTACCGAATAAAATCACTAATAAGCTTATGGGATGTCCGTTATTTCAAAGATATATACATATTTTACACATTAAAATATAATATACATTAAAAGAAAATTGAGAGGCCCTCGTCGGGACTCGAACCCTCGACAAATTGTTCCGATTAAATAATTATTTAATGTTCAAGGTAAAAGGTCGTTTATAGATTAGTTTTTCACTCTCAGAAAGTTATCGTTTCGTTTAAGAAAGTTATTCATTTCGTGGAAAAAAACAATTTTTCTGACAAGCGAAAGGCATAGAATGCTTTACGATAACAAAATCGTCTCTGGTGAAAATGTTTGGCATGTTCCTTTGGATAATTCATTTATAAATCAGTAAATAACTCTCTCGCCAGAACTGCGCTTTCGAGAAATTAGTATATATATCCTGGCTAAATCATCGAATCTACCCGAACACCATCTGTAGTTATTCCCTTTAATGCAATAATGCAATGCGATCTCTTTCCAAACGTCAAGATTGTTATAAAGCAGAGACCAGACCAAACCGTTTCCGTCTGTGTTTGTGAAGAATAAATAGGAATTAAGTGAAGCCAAGCGAAGGATTGGGCTTCAAGTACTATGGAAGCAAGGATAGTGGAGACTATATATAAAAGGTGTGCTGGTACTCGCTCTTGCTGATGGAGGGCGGGGAAAAGGATTCTTTTGACGTCATAGTGACGCCTTCCTCCGCCTTCAACCGTCTGTGGGCGGGTCTAATGACAGTCATAGTCTGCAGGGCGGGTCTAATGACTTTAGACAGTCGTTTTAAGAGTAATTGTCGCTATTGTCAAGGAGTACTTAATTTAACAAGAATTCTTGTTTTTAACTAATCATAAATTTATTTAAAAGAAAACAGTTAAAATTTGCTTCAAAAACCTAAGTAGCTATGCTTGAAACATACAGCCAATGAGAATGATCAAGAACTCATAGTAAGGCGGAGCTAAAATGACGTCAAAAGAATACTTTCCTTGCCCCTTTCAAAAAGCGAAACACGAGCACACCTTATATATATATATATATATATATATATATATATATATATATATATATATATATATATATATATATATATATATATATATATATATATATATATATATATATATATATATATATATATATATATATATATATATGTGTGTGTGTGTGTGGTCTTCACTATCCTTGCTATAGAAGTGCTTTCTGTAATGGTCTGTGAAATGTTCAGTTACAGTTGGGAAAGAGTATTATTTTGTATAAAATAGCACTCGAACTTTACTTTTTGTTTAGAATAATATTTTAAAGGTTTGAATTGTTGATTACATTTAAATACTAGGGTTTTCTATTTTTGGGGTTGTTCGGCAAATTACTGATTACGAATTTCAAAAAAGTAATATTTAAGAGTAATTTAAGAAGGAGGGGGTGGTAGGGGGGAGGACTAAAGAGAGCGCCAACTTTTGGTAATGAAAAAACATAATAAAGGAAAAAGTATCTTTAATATGTTCATTTAATAACTATTAAATGTTGAGCTATGCTCGCATTTGAACATTTGTTTTCCTAATGTTAATTCATATTTTACGATTTCTAGACATTTGATAAAATCATTTTTAAATTTTAAATAAAATGGTTTTCGAGGGAAGTCGTATTTCAGGTTAAGGATTAAAAAGTAATAAGCATATTATGCTATCAATCAGTGGCAATTTTTTATTTGTCATTCAAGCTCTTTTGTACAGTTTTCTTGATTCCTTTTAAATTTATTCGTTAAAGTAACAAGATTCGTTAAAGTGCAAGTATTATTAATTACATAGCTTTTAATAGAACTTTTCAAATAACTTGAGTATTTGAAATGCAAAAGTCCAAATGGTCTTTCTCTAAATGGCACGTGAGTTAATACAATGAAGTTAAGAATTTATGAATTAAAAAAAAAAGTAAAAAACATTTTTTTATGTGTAGCATTTTATATTTTGTCGTTTTCCACAAATTCGGACATTTTGCAGGCAATTAGATAGATAACTTGTGTTATATATTTTTTTATATTTGAAATTCACTCTATTGACTCTTTAGGATTAAAAACGAGGGTAACGCAGAGTGTACCGTCTCTGTCTTTATTTCCTTCGGCCCCTGCTTGAAGGAAGGTAATCCTTTATACGATCGCGAGTCCTGCCGGAAGGAAATTGTACGTTCTATCCTCAAATACCTTTTTAAAACCGAATGTTTCATAGTTTCCTGTAATCCTCAAGGGAGGCTCGCCAATTTAACTTTGAACCGGCAATAATGTGACTCTTATGAAACCACCGAGTCAAATCCTAATAAATAGGTAGATAAATGACTTATACGATTGGCATTTGAAGGTTACCCACTCAGCGTGCGCCAGTCTTCAGAACCAGAAAAAAACCCTTCAAGTAGGTCGTTACAGATACTTCCTGCAGGGTATCTTCGAAAACCTTATTAGATCGCTTGGAAAATTTCAGACCAAAATATCCGTCCTCCTGGCCAGAGGTCAAACAAATCGGTTGCCCATGGTTACCGACAACAGGTCCCTTTTCCAGTCAAGTCACGCATGCGCCGTTTGGCTGTCCAATCAGGGTCCGCTTTCTTGTTCTTTTTTCGCGGATGGAACTTGAGTGGTATTCGTGATGCAACCCCCGTTTTCCCTTTTGCAGACGATAACTGATATGATGGGTCTCCCCCCCCCTCGCCATTTCAAATCTCAACCCCTTGGGGGTAGATTTGCTGGTCGCTGTGTCCCCAAAACCGAATTTCGCAAAATTGATTTTTCACTTGGAATTCGAATAAGAGAAAGTTCTCTCTCTTTTTATTATTGAAGCCCGTTTTTGGATGAGAGATTTATTCCTTCTCTTCCCACTTTCTGACAGAATGAGGTGTCGGGAAGGTTTTTATTCCTTTTATACTGAAAAGAGCAATGATCCATATTTATCCGGAATAGAATTTGCATTTAATCAATCACTCTTCCTTACATGCTCAGTTAAAAAGAAAGTATCTCTTCAGATAGAAAATCAGTCATTACATTGGAGGTTCCCAACTTTGGTTTGGAACAAGAAGCATCAACGTCATAATTGGAAGTTTCGAGAAAAATGGCTTCAAAGTGTGGGGGGGGGGGCTCTGTCTTGTTGCGATGTTACGGCGGAAATCACGGAATTGTTTGTTTTGAAGGGTTAGAGAAGCTTGACGACATTGGTTTTCATTTCATTTAGAAGTTTTCAATGAATATGTTCAAAATAATTTTAAAAAGTAATAAAATTAAAATGGGTTGCTCTTGTTCCAAGAACAAGAAATTTCCACTGACCATTGAGTAGAAATCGACGCACAGCGTGGAACACCATTTCCTTTTGTGTCTCTACTTCGAGTAATCCTTACGATATTTCATCTTGCGTTCGTGTCACCCATTTTGATCTTCTTAGGTGTACGTAAAAAGGAAAGTAACTTTTCTTCCCCAAAACAAACTTTTCTATATATCAAACAAGATTTTTTCTTTGCGCCAAAAGTTACGGACTTCTACCGGACCGATTTTGATAAAAAAAAAATTTAATGAGAGCTCTGAGTACTTATATTTGCCGAAAAATTAAAAATAATTTGCAATTTCACGCTTTGTATATTAATTATTTGCCAACAAAATATTTCGAGGGTGATTGGACAGAATTTTCAAAAATAGTTGTTTCTTTGTGTAACGGACTTCTGGCGGACGGAAATGGATAACGATTCTTTTTTTTTTCTAACTGAAAGCTCTGGGCGTACAAAAAAAATCTCCAATAGACGCAATTTTATACTCCGTATATTCTTTACTATAAAAATATCTTTTGCTTCCGATTAGACTAAATTTAAAATAAATATAAAACCCAATTCTTTAAATATTTTTTTGCATGTGGTTGTTGAATTATTTTTATTTATGTGTTTCTGGGAGAATTTATTTATAGGCTTTGAACGTTTGTGGTAACTCATATTAGTAAAACTGTTTGCTTATGAATATTGCGAAACTGTTGCGGATTTTGATAAAATGTCAATACCGTACAATCATTTTAAAGGGATTTCATTACTTTGGATATTGTTTAGTTTTGAACAATTTCTTTCCGACTTTTATAAATACGTAAGAGTTCCACCGATGAATTCGTTTGCATATTGTTAAAAAAAATTAGAATACTTGGAATTCACTTTTAGGTGGAAAAGAGAGGATTGGCATTGAGATCAAAAATATAACTCTGATTTGTTTATACATTGAAGAAAATGTGTGTCCCAATGCATGTACCGGGTCCCAAGTCGGGCTACTCAGCTCGCAATCTGTATAATATATAAGCAGCTTGCCAATAGCGCCATGGATTTTTTTTGCTATTTTCCGGTACGATTCCCATTCTGCAGCTGTAGTTCGAAGTTCATAAAAAAACTAATTTTAATTTCTGTTAGGAAAAAAGTATCCAGCAACGTCTTTTGTAGGGCAAAACAAATTTCGATTTAAGGTTAAATAATGGACCACCTAACAACTTGCTTTAAAATGTATGAATGTATTAAAAAGTTTAAGAAATGTTTTTATTTGAGTTAAAAACAAAAGCCTTGGATACCCAATTAAATGGGTTTATAGAATCACGACACATTTAAACTAATTAAGAGTAGTTTATTTTTTATTGTTTAATACATTTAATAAAAGTGCTTTTACAAGTGCAATAGAAAATTAAGTATTATTGTCAGTGTCTCGTGTATTGTTGACATCTCTCAGTCAGTGTATCTTGTATTGTTGACTTCCCTCAGTCAGTGTATCTTGTATTGTTGACTTCTCTCAGTCAGTGTCTCTTGTATTGTTGACTTACAATACAAGATACACTTTCAAAACACGTATTCGTAATATCATATTGTATGAGTAATTATTTTTATTCAACCCGCATGCTCATATGGAAGAATATTTTGTCAATTTTGACGAAACATACGCCTGTTAAATACTCGTATTAAATATTTCGCCAAACTATAGAAATACATTTTATCTTTTTTTCCGGAACTTAATCCGTCAAAACAAGGACGATTTCAAATAAAATATGAAGATTCGACTCGAACCATCAATCTTTTGGTCCAGAATCAAGCGCGCTATCGACCGGGCCAGAAAACCTTTTTTGAATTGGGGAAACATTCGTAAGAAAACCAAAAATCATCCGATGCCACCGGAAAGAAATCAGAGTAAATGACTACCGTTACAAATGGGAAGATTCTCATTTCGTCAAAAGTCAAGTAATTCAATGACGAAACGTCTGTCAAAATGGACGAAAGTAGCATTGACGATCGCACAATGCTCAGAAATGAGTGTTATTTCTGAGAGTGAAGTGACAATAGTTTCTTTACCTTTTTAGAACATTTAAAAGACGCATTTTTTAAAAGTATTTGTATGTATATACATTACCCGTTGGATGTTAGAATGACTAGATTAAGAAACGAATAAACAACGCGTCGAATGATGCGGAGGAATTTCGCAAAAGCGCGATCTTTTTGATAATAGAAAACTAAATTAAATTAAGCTCGAAAGAAACTCTCATGGGATTTTTAACTGAAAGTGGAAAAATGTTTTTGTTTTTTTTAAATCTATTTTTTATTTCACAACTTTTGAGAAACATGCATTATTCATATTTTCTTTTGAACGTTTATTTTCTGAAGGAGATGGATAATTATATTTCTCCAGTCAACACCTTTTAACCTTTTTCAGAAATTGTCGAGTTTTTGAAATTGTAGACCTGAATTGGGGATATTATCTATGCATTATTCCTTCGATTTATCTATTGTAGTTTGATAATTATTTTCTTTTGCAGCATTAACCTGGAAAAATTAAATATTTATTACAAAAACCATTCTGTAGACATTCAAATTTTGTTTTGAAACGCGTATGCATTAGTTGAAACGTAAACGTAATAAAATTGATAGGTCTTAGTATCAACGTTGATGCAACACTTAGCATCAACTTAGTATAAAAGTCAAAATATAAATAAACATATGTTATTTTTTTGTATTTGCTAACGGAGCAACAACCTTTCATTTAAACAGTTCACCATTTGACTGCAATTTAGTATTTAAATAAGGATTCTTTTTAGCGAAATACCTTTAATGCTTGATTTGCGACTTTCATAAAAATACGAATAGAATAGTTTTTTAACTTTCGAATGTCTAAACAATGTCTACAGTACTTTAAAATTAACTTATATAATCTCAGTTATGTTAAATGTAATCTCAGTTATATTAATTGCAATACTTGTATTGGTATCATTGTATTTGTAATAATCGCATTATATTTATACTAATCGTAATTTTTATATTAACCTTATAGTACTTATGTTATTTCGTAAAAGGTGCAAGAAACACATTCATATGGCACTTTTTATAGGGAAATGTAGAGCCATTATTTCGAGTGATTTTTACAAAAAAAAAGTAATATACATGAAATCCCAAAATTGTTTTTCTTACCCGAAAATCAAATTTTCATTGTTATATATTTCGTATATAGGTAGTCATAATAGTGTAAAAATAATTTTCGTAAATAAAGATGTGTTTCGCAGCGTTGCCCTAGGCGACGTCGTGTAGTTAGGGAGCCACTGCGATATGTAGGTTAGGTGCCAAGGAACAACCCTTTTACACTTTGACCAAATGCGAAGAAAAAAAAAGTAAAAAGTCTTTCTGTGCCCAATTTAAAACTTTCTAATCCTCAAACACGGGAGCTTAAAATAGGATATGACCCACTGAAGACGGCAGTTAAATGCTTTCGCTACCGAAATGGATTTTCGTTAACCTTTGGTATTATAAAAATTATCTATGATATTGTTTTTCACTGTGGTATTATAGTGTGGAAATCAAAATATGACGATCTATAAGACTATAACGTTTTAGCGGGATATGATGTTTCTGCGTTAATTCCCCAATCAAAATATGATAAAAGTGTAGAGGTGACAATTTGATGTTTAATCCGTTAAAAGTTTTTTTTTGTTATATAGTCTATAGTTGTCCGTGAATTTTCTATTTTTCAAGTAATCACATAAGTTTTAGTTTTATAAAAATATTAAATATTGAAATATTTTTAAATGAAGTTTAAAAAAAAAAAGTGTAAATTTAACTTTGTACAGGGAAATCAACTTTGGAATTTTTAAGTTTTTTTCGGCATTTTGAGGGTTAAATTTTTTTTGTCCTCCAGACAAGTCGTTCCAGGCCATTTGTTATTGAAAAATCATCGAATAATGAATATTGGTACAAAATATACCAATAATTTAAAAGTAAGTTTTTATCACTACATTTGAATTAGAACAAATTATTGTACTATTACCATTTAATTATAATTTTGTTATGGAATAAAAGTATTGTAATTTATAGAATAAAAATATTATAATATATACTGAAATTTTTGTTAAATAGTATATGCTCAAAAATGATTAAAAGGATGCATTTAAATATACCGTGACTGCTCGCTATTGGATAGTGGAATCCTTATTGAAATTGTATAATAAATTCAGTAGGTACTTATAAAAAAAACAAGGCTTAATTAAAAAACAACATTTTCGAAATCGACGCCAAGTAATCACAATAACAAAAAATACAAGAAAGAACATAATTCTCTGAAAATCGATGCAATCGATTAAAGAAAATTAATTACGCACAGTTACAGTTATTAAAGAAAACAACGCACAGTTACAGTTGAAGAGGTTCTTCCCGGTTCTTCCATGTTATGAAAACCGAGTAAAAATCATCCTTCCTTCCTTTTCGACGGGGATTTTGAAGAACAGAGAGTTGCGCGATAGTGTACCTTTTTTTTTAAAATTTTTATTTCAGCAAATTTGCTAAATCTTGTTTATCACACTTTCCTATATAAACTCCATATTTTTTTCTCTCGTTCCTTTCGTTAAAAAGTTTAAGACCCATCAACTTGATGCCAAGACATTTTAACGACGTCACGAAAATATATTTTTTTTCGTTCTCCGTCTGCCATTCTTCCAAATAATAAATGACATCTTGTACAGGAATTTCTTTTTCTCGAATGGCAGCAGTTGTATTTTTTCGAACGTATTTTGTCTTTGTTTTATTTTGTTTGGTTCATCCCAAGCTTCTTTTTATGGGGGTGGGAGATGTGAGAGATGATCCAATCAGAATTCCATATTCCAGTTTTCTTTGTTTCTCATATAAATCCCTATCTATTCTTTGGAGCTGTTGGTTTTCCAATCCACCAATCATAGATCACGTTCTTGGTAGTTGATGAAAATCCCAAGAATAGTTTTGGGTTCTTTTTATTTTATGTGACAAACACTTTTATTCGGCAAATCATTATTACTATTTTTTTGTGTTTCTATTGTTTTATAAATGACTATCTCTTGGCTGATTAATTATTGTTCTAGATATCAAAACTTATTATGCATTGACGCTTTTTTTTGTATTTTGTTATCCATATGTACGTTATGTTGAAAATAATTAAATCATATATTTAATTTCAAATAATAATGATGATATTTTAAATTACATCGAGTAACCGAATTTAATATTCTTGGGTAATTCAACATACTTTTAAGAATGTGGGTAAATTTATTATTTATAAAAAAAAAATACTCGTTTAATAAATATAATGTATTAGCTGATTCAAAATGGCGACATCAAAGAAAAATTTTTTACTTTTTTGAGCAAAATGTGAAAAATAATTAATTTTTGGATAAAATCCATTAGAGTTAAAGCAAAGAAGAAAGTATAAAAATTAGGAACCAATGAACAAAATGTATTTGATTTACAGAAAAAAAAGTTGTGGTTGGGATTTCATCATTAGATTGTTTTGGTATAAAAAAAGAATGCATTTTCATACAATACAAAACAAAAACATATTGATTGGACAAAAGGTCCACGGACCACTTCGTATCCTTTCGCGGACCACGGGTGGGGGACCACTAGTCTATGGGGGCGTAAAAACAATCCACCTTTCAAGTGGTACGGAATTCTTATGTGCTGTTGAATTAATTGATTTTCCCTTCTGCTAACCTAAAATTGCTAATTCTAAATTGATATTTGAATAGGCAGGAACTTTTTTCCGTATATATACAATCATTATATGGGGCAAGATGGCATAAAATGGGGTGATATGGGTATATTGAAAATGAAATATAAATTACACATGGTTAAACTTAAGCTTTAATCTCATTCTTTTTTATAACAATACTTCGTTTATTAGAGTTACATTTCCCCAAAAAATTAAATTTCTGGGTTATTTAAATGAAGTCCAACAGTCGATTTGTTTGAGTTTATAGAAAACTTGCGATATTGCGATGCATAAAAACTACTAGAAAAGTCGAATTATTTACCAATATTCTGGGTTTTGTATAGAAAAGAAACATTTTAATACATTCTAATGAAAAAAAATTAGAAAATAATTTATGTTATTTAGCTTTTTTATTCAAAGATTTGCAGCAAACTAGAATAAAATGGGTGATCGAATCATTAATGCTAAAGAATAAAAAAAAATCGAAAAAAATGTAACGATTTTCGAAAAAAGTGCAATATTCTACATGAATATTATTTCGAACCTCGTAACTGACAAGAATTATCTATAATATATTCAAGACTGTTTACATGATAATATAATTAAATTATCTACCTATTTTTTTACAACAAATTGTGAACAAGAATATAAAAGTTTACAATGAAAAAACATATGAAAAAACATATAATATTTAACATATGAAAAAATTTCAATGAAAAAACATATGAAAAAAAACATATAATATTTAACATATGAAAAAATTCCGAAATGATTCGTAAGTAATTGTATAAATCTGCGATTCTAATGCTTTCTTTTGGAAACCTTAATAAAATAGAATATTTCTTATTCTCATAAGTTTTTTCATCCTGCCTGGTCTTGAATTATCAAATTGCCATTTTGAGGTATAGAGTAGCTATTTTACGGAATGAGGCTGAATTTAAGGTTGAATTTAACGGTAAACGAAATTATAAATACGCTATCCTTACGAAGTTTAGACTCGATATTACAGAAACACATACATTGTATAAATGTGTATTCAAATAAATTCAAATATTGACGATCAACAACAGGCTCAAAGCCCAACAAGTTGGTTTCGTCTAGTATTTACTAAATATTCCCCAATGAATATCTCTAACTTCTTCTTAAAATCAATTGATCCCGTAGAATTAACAATATTATTCATTGTTGATAGAACAACTGTTCACAAGTTGTTATATTTGTCGATCACCTTATTATAAAAATAATGTTTTCCCTCTTCCCGATCACAGTGTTATTTGTTCAGTTTAAACCCATGACCTCGCGTTCTATCACTCTTATTAAAATCCAAACCCTCGACACCCCTCTGTTTAATAAATTGGAACACAGTTGAATCAAATCTCTCCTTACTCTTCTCTCTTCCGAAGAATACATATTCGAATTTCTTAATCTATCTCCATTAATCCATGCCTGAAATACCTTGAATAGTTTTTGGTAGTTGTTACGTTTCTATAAAATGTTAATATGCAGTTTTACACTTTCTTTTCTTTTTTTTGTTTAGAACATTCCAAATATGAATTAATTTAATTATTTGCTTTTTAAGAATCGTTAGTAATTCGCTTTACAGGTTTTTTTCTTCAATGACTAAGTGATATTTAGTGATTCAACAATGTAAAAAAAAAAAAGAAATGCAGAAATTATTTTTCTCAAGTTACAGTACTGCAATATTCTAATATAAATCTTTTCCTAAAAAAAATCTTAATAAAAAAAGTTATATTCTTTCGCATGGCACCAACTTTTTTTGTTTGCCTTCTGGTCTTGAGCCCCTAAATTGCCATTTTCAGGAATTAAAGTGATTCCGGAGCTCTTTTCGGGAATGGGGCTCGCTTTAATGACGTCTGTAAATAGAGTGCTCCGAGTAACCAATTAAATTCCAAGAAAGTGGGACGAGAGCTCTTGGGTGGAGCGAAATCGTCTGAAAGAGTAGATTAACTTGGGCAAAATGAGCGGAAGAGCAGTTTCTGCGGTACCACTCTCGGAGAGTCGGAGATCTTGGTTTTAATTTGAAAGGATTAATTTCTTAGCTGAAACTATTAAAAATACATATTATTTAAGAGATTTGCATATATTCTAAGTGGAATTTTACGTATTTTATATATATTAACTTCATGGGGGAGTTTAAAAACATTCATTTCAAATACATTTTGATACAATTGGACATATTATGTTTCTTGGTAATTAAATGTTATTTTCTACTTGTTTTTCATATTTTGTATCAAAAACGAACATTTTAAGAGATTAAAAGAGAGAGATTTATATTTCTTAGAAGGGAAGGAGCGGGGGGGGGGGGGGGAGAGGGGGGGGTTAAGGAAGGATTTGAAACCATTTTAACGGTTCGTTTTTTCAAAATTGTAATGGAAACTTGCTTTTACGTTTTGTTAGGACGAATGAATGTTCATGAAAACTGAGTATGTAGATTACAATAAATAGCAAGAATTGCTCTAAAGATTTCCGAATAGCAAATAACAGTTCCGTTCCTGTTCTTTTTATAAAGGTATTCTTTAGCGTATACCTTTTGTGTTTAGAGTGGATACGTATAAAAATAAGGAAGTTGTGTGAAGCTGAATAATAATGTTAGTATACCAAACATATATTTAGCTGTTTATGACATTTGTTCTCATGTTAAAAAAAAAAAAAAAACAAGGGTTGTGAATAATTTCAATTTCAAAAACGGATTTAGACCACCAATATACTTGAGCTTTTAGATGACTAAAATAATTTCTATTTAACATTATGAAAAGAACAAAATTCAAGAATATATTGTTCTCTTTCATTTTGAAGAACAGTGAAAAAAAATAACACGTCGTTATTTTGGTGACTTAAAAGGCGACACTCGAATGCAAAGGTTTAATAAAGTAGATTGATGCCCAAGTAATGTCCTTCTTTTAAATAAAATTAAGTAAACAACCAGCTAACGAAACAAATTCTTTTTTTTTAGTGTTCAAAAACAAGCAATTCCCGTTAAATTAAAGAACAGGGAACAAAATAACAAGTTTTTATTTCGGTGACTGAGAGTCACCACTCGAGTTCAAAGGATTAAATGCGCTGTCACAATGAAGCAGTCGTAAACTTTGCTTAGTATAGGCGCCGTCGCATTGCATTCCACAGAGAAAAGTCGCTCCAAATGAAAGAGACACGCCATTTTCCTTCCATAATTCATACCAGCGACTCCAGTTCCTAACCCTCGTCCGTGTTATTCCACAGACAAATGCAATCCACTTCTACATATTTATCCCACAGTGGAGAAGAACTCTAACCCTCCACGACGAGAAATCCATATCCCGAGGAGACCGGGTGGGATCTATCCCGAAAGAAGAAGACAAACAAAACTGGGAGAGTGCAAATGGAAGAAATGAAGAACGCTTCTTCCATAATTCAGTGGAACCCGCGCTCTTACTCTGGGGAGTCCTATGTACTAAGACGGAAAAAAAAAGACTAGTTATTTTTTTTACCTGTTCTTGCAAAAATGGTTTGGTTGGTTTGGTTAATTAACGTCGCACTAGAGCTGCACAGTGGGCTATTGGCGACGGTTCGGGGTCTATCTCGAAGGACAGACCCGGGAACACATACACATTTACGCACACATTCATTCATACATGCACCTCGTTATTTTAGAACCATGGTCAGATGACGAGGAAACACCTAAACTGGCACCCAACGCCTTCCATAGACGGTCGGGACTTTGGACCCCGATCAGATGTATCGTGCACCAGTCCCGCATACACGCCGTTAATTTTTGCGGACTTTTCTAGTATTTTTGTAGCAAAGTTGGCAACCCTCCGATCACAAGATCACTACATTTTTACTTTTCTTTGTCAAGTCCATCGCACGGGTTCGAACGAACCACCAATCCTCGGATTAGTAGCTGAACGTTTTTAACCGCTCGGTCACGGAGGGCTCCTTGCAAAAATGAGAGGGTACAGTAAGTTTTTAATTCGAAGTAATATTTTACATTTCCTGATATTTGGTTGACAGAGGAACACACGAGAGACATTCAAACTTTTTAGAAAAGTTTATGCAGTTACATAAATGCTTTTTATTATTAAAATGAAATTTTTTATCGTTATAATTTCCTAAGGTTTCTGTAACTGAAAAGTCATAAATTATTGTAACTCTTCTTTTATCTGTTTTCTTTCATTGGAAATTATTTATTTCGCATTTTTTGTTATTATAAAATCTTACATACTACTCCGAGAAAAATACAGTGAATATTTCTTTGCATTTCCAATTGATAGTTTTTTTTGGAGAGCGTGATCGATAAAAGTCAGATTATATTAATAATTCTCAATGTTCTATTTTCAATTTAAAATTAATTTTTTTTTGCGTACATTATTAATTTCTTCCTCTTATGACTATTCCTCTATTGACTATTGTAGTGTAATCAGTATTACACAAGTATGCTAAGTTTGAAGTCTGTACGACTTTGGAAGGCTATTAAAAATGAGCTGCTGGACTTTATAATAAAACAAGAGTACAGCAAATAGATAAAAAAATATCCTATATTGTTTGAATTCAACATTTGAAATTGTAGTTTCAAGATAGATTCCGAAACGACTTCCTATTACATAACTTTAGTACAGCGTTATTTCAACCAACCAACTTCATTGAAGTTGTTCAGGGACAGCACATTTATTGAGGTTTTATTTCACCTCAGTCTCTACGGCATTTTTATTCTTAGGATCATCAACAAGCTGCGTATCTTCCTAATTGAGGGGCTGACATAGGGAAGACAGTAAGTCACAAATTTCGAGTGTTTCGGTTTTTTTTTCACGGAAAAAACAGTAAACGCTCAAGCCAATGGAATAGAAGAAACAGTAAGTCAATCGGCAAAATGGTTTAGTTTCTACGAGCGACGGAAGATGGCACTTGCATGTAGTTCACGATACTTGGCCTGGAGAACAAATGCTTCCCCTGTAAAATTTACTTTTCTGTCTTCTCCATGTCAGCCCCTCAATTAACAAAACCAAACAAGTTGAGAACAATTCGTTAAAGAAAATAGGAACGTGGATCTGCCCGTTAAAAAGAACGTAAACAACTTATCCTAATTTCGGGAATAACCGTATTTCATTCCGAGTTTCGATGTTAGCCTCCTGCTCCTCATTAAATTGTGGTTGTTTGCAAGAGAAGGATAATCCCGCGCAAGGTCAATTCAGAGTCAGAAAGGTAAGTAGGTCAGCTTGACCTTGCATCTGATGGGACAGGTATTATATTTCCTGATACGACCGCAAAACGTGTTCTTAAGTATTTTAATTCGCCTGGAAAAATCCCCATTGTTCTTTTTATAGTCAAAGTCGTGCATTCTGCTTTGAATGGTACTTCGTTCCTTATCTGCAAATGAATATTTTTCTGGCTTTTTGCGTAGAAAAATTGTTTGTAATGAAGGTTTTGAGGTTTGCACCCTTTAGAACAAGAATGTAAAAATAGTATTAGACTAGTAAAAATACCCAACCTTTAAATAGGGTGAATTAACCCTTTTGCGGTTGAGACGTGACGCTCAGTCACCAAACTTACGACTTCTTTTGTTTCCCGTTCTTCTGATTGAACGAGAACTACATAATTTCGAACATAAGAAAAACGCTTTTATTTTGTTAGCTTGTCCTTTATATAACTCCATTTAAAAGTTTGACATCATTTGGTTAGCATCGGGGCAAATATTGGGGTATAGATATCGGTTACATAAACTTAAAAAACTTTTATAAAACATAAACTTCTATCATACATAAACTTAAAAATCCACTTAAAAATTCTAATATATCTGAGCACTGTAATGCTTTGGTTGTTTCACCATATTATCCCCAGATCAGCCATAAAATTTCTAAAATTCTCGGTAGGTTCGACATACGTTCCATTTTTTTCACCTATCAATAAGATCACCTTCACACAACTGAAAGACCCCGTTGACGACCTTAATAACTGGGGCATATACAATATTTCATGTTCATGTGGCTTGTCATATATCGGTCAAACAAAGAGAGCATTAAGATTTCGTATTAAAGAGCAGCAAGCCCATACTGTCAAACAAGAAATAAAGAAGTCCTTCCATTGCCAATCACTCTTGGGAACATAATTATATATTTAATTTTTCTAACCCACATTTAATTTGCAAACCCAAATCTCCAGTTGAATTTGACTTCCTGGAGCCGTTTCATATTTTTAGCAATATTGATTCGATTGTCAATGAAACATTTGCGGTCCCAGTATTTCCCGCTTGT
Source organism: Troglohyphantes excavatus (assembly GCA_963932185.1). NCBI lineage: Eukaryota > Metazoa > Arthropoda > Arachnida > Araneae > Linyphiidae > Troglohyphantes > Troglohyphantes excavatus. The sequence goes on along the minus strand of OZ010670.1, from coordinate 8,980,530 downwards.
TGGCACACCATAGTTAACTCCAATCGATTGAGATAGTTTTTGTGCTTTGGCAACACTTTCTACACCATAGTTAACTCCAATCGATTGAGATAGTTTTTGTGCTTTGGCAACACTTTCTATTCTGGGTTTGTTTATTTTTATTTTGTTGTGCACACAGACTTTTCATTTCTGCTGATGAAGGGAGATGTATCTCCCGAAAAATATACAGATCTCATGGATTTTTATTGCGTACTTTAACGTTGTATTTGTATTTTAATATTCTTAACGCAATGTTCCACAAGACGAGTTTTTATCTTATAGATATCGGGACAAATAACAGGGATGTAACTGTTCTATAAAAAGAACGTAAATATCAAACATGTTCATGGACCCCAAAGGGTTAAACGACAAATGATTAAACGAGGGATGTGCCTACTTCACTTAACGAGAAAAAATGTCGTTGTTGTTGATTTGCACAGTAAAGCTTAAAAGAACTTAAAAGAAATTTCGCCGAAGAATTAGAAGTAATGCAAGTTTCAGAACAAGCAACGCAGCTCTTTTTCTACATATAGTAATACAAATAATGACGACCCACTTCAGGCTCCAATCTCAGCCGTGTCAGGTCCCGTTGAACGCATCCTCACATTCCTCCGAGATGCCGATCTTACAGTTCGATTTTAAAACCACCTAATTCTGATGATTAACCTACCACTTCATGCAACCTATTCATTTATCTATTACTCTATTACAAAAATAATGTTTTATGCCTTCCCAATTAAGTAGTGATTTGTATAACTAGTACCCATGGCAATAGCCCAGTAGCGGCAGAAGTGAGCTGGTTTACCCTATTTTTGAAGAAGAAGAATATTTTGAAAGAAAACTGCGAGCTAGTTCGAAAGGCATCTGTTTTGGGACACAATGAAAGGTTTCATGTTGTACTGCGCAACGTGTGTTAATAACGTCCATATAGTATTGACCTAAGAATAGGTTTCGTCTTGTCTACTGATAGTCAATAAGAGCATTTTGGCCCGCTCACCCAATTCATAAACAACTGGTACTCCTTTGGAATAGTCATTTTGGGCATCTAATCTCTATTAGTTGACGATTTTTAGACCGGGCAATGAACTGTCCTTTTCAAAAGCAGCTGGTACCCCCTTTGTCGCTTGCGGCTACTTATCCCCCTCCTCCGAGCAGTCGGTTTTGGCACCGGGCAATGGCACATAGTTTTTTAAAAACTGCTATCAACCCCTTCGAGCAGCCGTTTAAGGCTACTCAACTGAGCAGTCGGTTTTGTCATCTTATCCCCATTTCGGACAGTCGTTATGAGAATCTATCATTATAACTTTTTTCACTTGAATTGAATCAAAATAAAATTCTGCAAATATGAAAACTACCATGCTTTTTCCATAAAGTCGAAAATTCGGTGTTGTTCACCTCGATTGCTTTTATAAAAAGTGGAGAAAAAAAAAGTTGTTTCTCTATAGAGAAAACGAGAAACTCTTCAAGTGGAACGCAACTTGAATCCGAGAATGGCAGAGGTTGTTTTTTGAAGTTGTCATTGATCTAATGAAGTTTGCGAAACCCCTTTCGCTGTTGTTATTCGGGGGGAGACATTGAGGGGAATTAACTCTCAATGTAATAATTAGGAAAGAGCATTCATTTACACGAAGGCCTCAAAGGCGATGGAAACACCTTTTATTTAAACTTCGGTAGCGTTGCTGACGTGATGTTGATTCTGAACTGAAAATTTACAAAGACATAAACGATATTTGTGTTACATGCGGTTTTAGCAAGCGACACCCTACTGACCAAAATCAAAATCGTTTCACGCAAAACTTTGATACTACTTCTATTAAAAAAAACCGTAAAAACTGTAGCCCAGTGTTTTTGGTTGTCCCTCAGTGTCCAACCTCGGACGATCTGCATGCTACTCCGATATTCTAGTGATCGGACTAAAGTAATTACTCGAGAGTATCGGGTATATGAAGTGACCATTACAGTACTCTCTTCTCAGTGAGTCGGATAGGGGAACGAATGAAAAGCATCCATGAAATGTATCACGGGGGTGAAGATGAGGAAGTTGTTGTGAATAATGTGGCGGTAGAAGCTGCGCTCAGGCCGGGTCACCAATGTAGCCTTGTGCTTTAAACTCGCTCGGTATCGAACTTGGGACGTCCTGTATGCTTCGCAGAGAGTCTACCGATCGGGAAAAAGTAATTACTCAAGCCAAATAGAAGTACCGGGTATATGAAGTGACCACCATAAATGCATGTAATAGTTTTTTTTAAAAAGGATTTTTAAAAATGCAATATACTTTTTGAACACCCTGCACATCTTCTATAGATACTAAAGAAATACTTTCTTGAGGAAATAGATTATCACGCTCACCCCTTTTCTTATACTTCCTCGGTCTCGGTTACAGATAAAATAGAGGAAGAAGACGATTCTGGGTTGCAATGGATACCCCCCCGCATATTACGTCATGAAAAGAAGGGTTGCTCCTGGCGACCCCCCGATGCTTGTATCGTAATTCAATAACCATCCATGCGGACGTCATCAAAACGTAGAGGGCGGGAACAGATGTCCGAGCGAAAAACAGAAATGGACAGTTTCTGGCTGGAAAGATATACTTGCGAACATGTTAGGTTGATTTGTAAATAACAACGAAAGCTTCACTCTCTCAGAGAGAATTGTGTAAATAATTGTTTTTCTCGCTATTTTGATTTTTGTTAAAATCTGTCAATATTTGACTATTTTTTGGTGTTAAAGTAAATATTTTTAGCAATAACGTGAAGCTTGGCGGGTTTAAAATGGAAATTGTATGCTTTAAAGATGGCTCCGAGGCTCCTTTATCGCACTCCATAGATGCTTTTGATTTTCTAAAGGAGTGATCCAAAAATGCTGCCAAACACTTAGGTTACATACAAAAAAATTCGAAAAATTTAGGCACATTTAGAAAACATACAAAACAAAAAAAAAAGAAGAAAACATGTTTTTTAATGCAACAAAATAGTTGGGAGTTAAAGGGATAATGCCTCAAAATTTACTATTTTTATGTTTCGAGGTTCTTTGATTTTAAAGAAATGCTTTTAACATTGATATGTGCCTATTTGCAGAGACTGATTTATGGCAGGGCATTCGGGGGCCCCCATTTTAGGAGGGCCCCCATTTTAAGGAGGGCCCCCTAAACAGTATTATAAAGCTAACAAAATGTGAAAAAGTTAAAATAAAATTTAAAAACTAATTATTTTTTAAAATCAATAGTTAATTTTTTTTTGTAAAACTTCTACTATTTTATCCAATTGATTTCACTTTTCCTGCACGTTCATGATGCCCTTTGGATGATTACTTGCAAAATTCAATTCATGGCCAGCAGGACCGTAAACAAAATGGGTTTACGAATTGCTGGTAGATTTGTCGTTTACTGATACTTTCAACCTATTCCAATTTTTCTGATATTATGGTCGTTAGGGATTTACTAGCTATAAAATGGGTAGAAAATACGAATCTGACTCAACTAAAATAAAGCTAAAATGGAAGAACAGAACCAGAAATGTATGAAAAAACTGTTGAAGTACTGAGAGACCATTAAAGAGTTAATTCGAATTATCAGGGTTTTAAAAAAATAAGCTTTTTGCAGTATTTACACTTCCATTAAAGCTGATTGATTACGTTATTTTGCCATGTGTGCTTATACATAAATATAGCAATTTTATTTTGAGTTGCGTCGAGGGGCCCCCTAATGTTCTTTTGCCCTGGGCCCCTAAGCTTCTAAGTCGGTCCTTGCCTATTTGTTTAAACAAGATATCTTATTCCCATAATGCCACAATAACCAAATATGGTATACAAGATACTGATGTCGATGGGGCGATGAAGAAAGACTGAAAACGTCATTTGATTTGGTTTTGCTAACAGAATATTGTATGCTGTATATTATACATATACTACATTATAATTTTCCTAAGAATAATTAAGAATTATTTCTTATAAAATATAATATATCTCTTAATATGCTTTTTGTTGAGTATATGAACATGGATATTTTGTAAGTAAATAATTTTTTTGATGGTCTAAATTTTTTTTCATTATTTTCCAATTATAGCTTTAAAAAAAATTGTACAAATATTTCACAAGTTTTATTCCGGATGTTCTTTAAACTAAGCAAAAAGAAACGTTTTCAGTAACTGCCTCATGACCAAATATGCGAAATATTTAGAAATCTATTCCCAGTCTATCTTCGCTTTCAACAAATTCTGTATAAATATATACACTTTCAAACATATAATATGTTCATTGAATATTTAAGAAAATTTAAACTATAAAAATAATGAAAAAAATTAATAGCTGAACTGAATTTATGAGTTTGAAGAAAATAGAATGAATTGTTTAGTCTGTTCAATATTCAAATCATTAAGTAAAGTTGCACAAGAATATTCCATCATATGTAATTTAATACTAGTTATCAGAATAAAAATGTGATATTTCCGTATAACGATTTTTTTTTTGCATTTTTAAATAAAGAACATAATAATAGAACCCCTCATAATAATAGACCTCCTGCATAATAATAGAATCCCTCAAATAAAACCTGCAAAAAGGTTAAGCATCAATATAGTATACAAATTGCTTCTAAAGAACAATATTATAAAGAAAAAGATAGAATGCAGGATTTTCGCGGGTAATATAAAATGTTCTGTTTTATGCAGAACAAAAAGTTTCGCGGCAATGTTCGCGTAAGCATCAATTATGAATAAATGCTTTAATATTGATTTTCCTTTAGTTTTAATATTCGTATTTTTATCTTTATGTTCTTGCTATTCATTTAAATATTTTGGATTAATTTTATAGTGATGTTTATTCGTTCGTCTGAATGGCATTTTATTCTGCTTTGTCTTTCTTCGTTTCCTCTGTTCTAATAAGAAGCTAAGGAGTAATCGATAATTAATAATTAACTTTATATGCAAGTTCTAGCGAATATCTTTCCTTGAGTACAAGCATTATATTATATTTTTCTTTTCCTTGATCATAGAAATATAAATATTTTACCAACCTTCACAAATATCATCTATAAATTTCAACACTTGAGCTATATGTTCATTTATACTTTTAAAGGATGTCATAGACAAGTTTTTGTGTTATAATAGCAATTGCATATTAAAAAAAACTATTAAAGTGATAACACATTGAATTTATTCCGTTTCTGTTCAAATTCCCGACCTAAGTCCACCGGAATTGGAAAGTGAGTGTGTGTAAATTTTTAAATTCTTGAGATACATTTTTTTCAACGTTCGCTCTTTTGAGGATTCAAAGCAAAGCGAACAGTTATGACCGTACAAATGTTTAATGGTAACAACTAATTTTTAAAGAATATTTCTGTACCTCGTAGGTATATGACATTATGTCCAATTTTTCGATTTTCAGCTTAAAATTGCGATAGTGTGTGTTTTTCAAACTTTTTACAAAGATATAAAACACTATCTCTTATGAGGATTACCAACGGAGATTTAAAAAAAAAAGAACTCTTATGTCCGTAGAAATCTACATGCAAATAAAACTGCGATAACTAAGATAGTAATAATGGACATAGTATTCTATATCTGCGGGGCACAGATCTTCATATACCTATACCACATTTGTTATTAACCGTTTGAGTCCCAAGCAGCTCGATCACGCTGTTGAGATTTTATGTCGAGAAAACCCAGTACATTTCGTACAAACCCAGTACATAAGTTTGGTTAATTAACGTCGCACTAGAGCTGCACAGTGGGCTATTGGCGACGGTTCGGGGCCTATCTCGAAGGAACGACCCGGCTCCGTTTGGGTTTGGTTAAATAACGTCGCACTAGAGCTGCACAGTAGGCTATTGGCGACGGTTCGGGGTCTATCTCGAAGGAAAGACCCGGGTACATACACATATATACATGCACCTTGTTATTTTAGAACCATGGTCAGATGACGGGGCTCCGATTGAGATTCATCGATGTACAATAAACAAAGTGCTATCGCGCCGCTTTGTATTTCTCGACATAAAATAAAACAAGCGCTATCGCGCTGCTTGGGTCTTTTCGTACTCATTTAGAGAAAGCACTGTTGCGCTGTTTGGGATTTATCGACAGCGTTTTTTCAATACCCCCTGGGACTCAAACGGTTAAAAGTATATTTGATCTCGCAACATAAAAAAAATAACGTTAAATAAACAAAGCTAAATAAAAGTGTTCAACATATGTTAGCAAATATGCTACGAAGCGCAGTAGAATGTTAAAGTAGCAAAATATACCCACTCATTTTATTGTCCTTTTCGAACGCTTCAAAGTGAAATTTATGCTTTAACTAGAATATTCCCTGCTTACCCTTCAAATGCAATGTCTTCAAGGCATTTCCACATGAAACGAGTGAAAGAAAATCTTTCTGTAGCAAAGCACACCATTTCCCGTATTGTGAAAAGGCTTTGTATACAAACCGTTTGAAAGGACGCATTTTTACTCCATAACTTTGTCAGATGCAGCAGCAGCTCTTTTGAGCCCCGGTATCAAATCTAGACGGTGGCGGCGCGGGTGATATTTTATTCATGCTTATTTTTATCTGATTACATTCGATTCTAGAGTATCGAATAGAATAGAGGGAGCTTTAGTTCCATTTGCGTTGCTCCGTTTTGTTTCGACCTTTGATTTTTCACTGCAATTGAGAACATCACAGCAAATTCTTTTTTTGTCTTATTCTGAAACGGATTTTGTATAGCAATAAGTCGGTATTTTTTATTATTTATACGGACTTGTGTGTTAAGGATTTTTCGTGTTTCATATTTTTAAAGCTCGTTATTATGTTTGTTCGCGTGTTATATTTTGTATAAATATATATAAGATGCTACAATCTATTAATCAATATTAATCCTTTGCACACTAGGAACATGCTTCATATTTACTGTCTTTTTATGAAACAGTTACATCCCGTTCCTGTTACTCTTTCAAGTGGTCTTCTTTAGTTTATTTTTTTTATGTTTAGAGTGAATAATTTTAAAAAGAAAACATTTTGCGTGAATCTAACGCATCTGAGTATACCCAACATATATTTAATAGTTTATGACATTTGTTAATTAAAAAAAAAACCAGGTTTTGTGAAGAATTTTAATATGAAGAAAGTTTTAGATCACCCACGTACTTGATGCGTCTAGGTAACAAAAATAATTTGTAAAGTTTGCGAGAGAATAACTCAACAATTCCTTAATTTTGTAGAATAGAGAAGACAAAATAACATGTCGTTATTTTGGTGACTTAAGACGACACTTGACTGCAAAGGGTTCATAAAAAATGTGATGCCGTGTCATACTTTTAAAGGGAGTTAAATAAAGGACAAACTAAATTTTTTTTTTTGCTCAAGAACAGGCAGTTCTCGTTCAATTTGACGAACAGGGAATAACGGAACACCATTATTTTGGTGACATAGTCTCCAATCGAGTCCAAACTGTTAATAAAATAACAGGAGATATGTATGTTTCCTCATTACTCGTCACTGATGATGCGATTTTGAGGATATTCGATAAAATCATAGTTATTATCCAAAATTAGAGTTTATTATATTCGACTTTTACAATTATTATTATTATAAAAATGCTTTTATTGTGTGCCGATGATATGTTAAATAGAAACATTATGACTTATTTATAGAAGTTATTACGACTTTCTCATTATAGCGCCAGGCAAAGTGTGTTAAATAAAGCGTGTATAAACAACAAAGTTAAAATTTTTTTTGATATATCTGAAATCGTCCTTAAAGAGAATACCCATTTTTATAAATGTAGAATTTAAGTGACTTCAAGTTTTAAAATAAGATATATTTTTAAAGTGTCTTAATTCAACTTTATTTAAAATAAAAATAGTATATAACATGATCTACCATCATATAAAAATAATTGCATTTGATATCTAAAACTTTTAAGATATTAGAAGAGTTTATAGAAGGGAATAAACATACTTTATTTTCTTCAAAAGTACACGTATGTTTTGAAAACTTCGTAGTACCTTTTACTGCCACCAGATGTCCATAAACGCAACTTCATTCTGAGGCATCCTTCCTGTCTTAACTTAAAAGGAATAATCTCCTAATTGATAATCCCCTGTGAAAGAGTTATTAATGGATGCATTTTGTTCCAACGAAAGTAGAAGTATTTTCTTTATTTTCGTAAAGCGATTAACGAATTTTATTAATTGAGGATGAGTTGCGATAGATTGTTAGAATTTAATGGCAAGAGTTTTTGCTTTTTTTTAAATATAAAAATTAAAGTATTTTTTAATGTTAATTCTTTTTATCCCATTTTAAGTATAAATATATTTTAGAAAAAAAATTTAAATTTTAAAATTTTGCATGCATTGTTTTATATTTCTATTCTTTTAAATCATATGCTGATGTTTCAATTGACAAATTTGTAATTGATTATTATTTTTTATGAAAACAAGATATGCTGAAAATAATTCTAATATTTATACTCTGTAGAAAGAATGCGAAATGTACTCATTTATTTAAATATTAGCATTTAAACTAACATTTAACCATTTTGTTAATAAATAATGTTAAAACGTTATTCATTTTGATAAAAAATCTTGTTATGAATTGGCAATTTTCTGTTCAGATAATTAAACAATTTTAGACTATTTTTTAAATTTTTTTTCCACGTAAAGCTATGTTGGTAAAAACAAGTCAGAATGGGATATGATCCCAATTGATCTGGATAATTCTACTATAGCACAAATATAAGAAATAACATTTAAATAAAAATACAAATCAATAGTGCGTTTGTTATGAATGGAGAACTAATATTTTAAAAATAAAATATGAGGCCTCAAAGTCATATTTTAGCATCTCACGCTTTAATTTTCAGTTAGCAATAAAAAAAAGTTACTTATAAAATAATATAGTATAATAAAACGTGTTTTTTTACAAGTATTTCCTGACGTAAAAATCTGTGGAATTAGCTATATGGGGTACCAGAATAGAAACACTATGTCACGCTTTCAGGGTGATCTCTCCTGACTTGACAACTCTGTGATGAATAGCACGATAGACATACATTAGGTCTCGTTTTATTAGAAATTATACACCACTACGTGTCTAATGTAGAATAAACAAAACAAAGCACGAGGATTGGGTCCGCTGGCCAGACGGAACAGTTCGTTTATTTTCCCTCTATTGGCTAAGCGTTTTCATTGGGCAATCACATTTTTATAATCCGTTGAAATGACGTTTCAACTAAAACCTTTCTGACCTTACTCCGGCACAGCCACATCCCATTTCTTATATTATATTTCTGTGTTACGTATAAGAACTCGATGTTATAACTCTGCGAAAAGGAACTTGAGGTACTCTCTAAAAAAAGGAAAATAAATTAGTGCACCTAAAAGCTGTTTTCACTGCTCTACTTTTACGATTTCTCGCGATTTCAGTTTCCACTTCTATCGAGCGCCATTTTGTTTTCTTACCTGGGAGGGGAATATCGATGAATATTTTATTTATCTCCCCCGAGCATATAATCTTAATCGTTCATTTTCTAATCTTTCCCAGACCACGAGACCTGCACTCTATGGGGGAAAAAAAAAACTTCCACGAGGAAATGCCTCTTTAATGGTGAAGTCTAATTGAATGGAAGGATTCTCCAAATTGCCGGATTTGCATTAAATTATTAGGTTCGTGCTTGCCATGTGGTAGCGGTTATTTTTACTGAAGAGTTCTTTTTTCCTGCTCTTATTTATCCCTTCGCACTCGAAGAACATGTTTAATATTTACGTTATTTATAAGGAAATATTTACAAAACGTTCCTGTTCATTTTAAAGAGGTATTCTTTCGCGTTTTCTTTTTATGTTTAGTGTGGATAATTATAAAAATAAAAAAATTGTACGAGTAGCTGAATGTTAATCTCAGTATAGCAAGCATGTATTTAACTATCTATGAAATTTGTCAAATGTTTAAAAAAAATAGTTGGTTTGGTTTGGTTTGGTTTTGTTAATTAACGTTGCACTAGAGCTGCACAGTGGGCTATTGGCGACGGTTCGGGGTCAATTTCGAAGGAAAGACCCGGGAACACATACACATTCACACACACATTCATACATGCACCTCGTTATTTTAGAACCATGGTCAGATGACGAGGAAACACCTGAACTGGCACCCAACGCCTTCAATAGACGTCGGGACTTTGGACCCCGATCACATGTATCGTGCACCAGTCCCGTATACACGCCAGTATAATTAGTTGGATATTCTGGACGACTTTCTAGTAATTTTGTAGCGAAGCTGGCAACCCTCCGATCGCATGATCACTACTTTTTTACTTTTCTATGTCAAGTCCATTTCCCGGATTCGAACCACCAATCCTCTGATTAGTAGCTGAACGCCTTCCCAACTCAGCAACTGGGGCTCTTAAAAAAAATAGGGTTTGTGAGGAATTTAAATCTGAAGAAAGGTTTTGATTATCACGTATTTGGTGTTTCTAGATGACAAATATAATTTCTCTGAAAGTTTGCTAGAGAATAGCCTATTCTCAAGAAAATGTTGCTCTTTTCCATTTTGAAGAACAGAGGTAAAACAAACATCGCTCGAATCAAAAGGATTAATATTACTGACCGGCGGATGGTTTAGTTGTAGAGTACTTGGCACATAATCAGAAGGTTCGAATCGAAAGTGCAATGAGATTGTAATCGGAAGGTCGCCAGTTTTGTCGTCCGTCGAAATACCACAGTGTATAGAAGAACTGGTGCACTCAAAATCTGTCTCGGACCAAACGTCTTCAATCGAATACAGATTCATGGGCTGCCATGTTTTGTCATCGTTTTCTGACCATGGTTCAACATGACAAGACAGTATTTCCGGGTTTTCCTGGAGGCCTCCGTGGCCGAGTGGATTAAGGCGTCAGCTGGGAATCCAAGGGTCCCCAGTTCAAAACCTCGCGATGGACTAGACCAAAGAATAGTTAAAAGTAGTGATATTGCGATCGGAGGGTTGCCAACTTCGCTACCAAAATACTAGAATGTCGTCCAGAACATCCACAAAAAATTAACAGCGTGTATACAGGACTGGTGCACGATACATCTGATCGGGGTCCAATATACGAGGTATCGTTCCCGGGCTTTTCCTTCGAAATAGGCCCCGAACCGTCGCCAATAGCCCACTGTGCAGTTCTAGTGCGACGTTAATTGACCAAACCAAACCGGGGTTTTCCTTTGGGTACCGTGATCTGTCGTATACCGTAAACCGTCGTTCTAGCGCGACGTTAATTTCACTAACCAGAACAAATTTATTTTTACATGGAGGAAAGGGGATTATGGATAAATTTAAATGCTGTATACGGGAGCCACTGAAAAAGAGGAGTGTTCTAACGATGCCTTTTAAAATAGAAACCCTATCTCAGAGAGACAATTTGATTGGTCAATTTTCGTGTCACTCGAGCATTTTTTTTATTAGTAAGGTTTGATTTTAATAGTTTGGGTTTATTAAAAAAAACATTTTAACGTCTTATTATTATTAATGTAATTCCTTTAATAAAAACACAATTTTAATAAGGAGTTTGTATTTTAACACTATCAAAATTTAATTAAACACTAGGAAAAAGATAAACAAGCTGTTTCGTTTGAAGCCGTGCCTCTCCCCCTCCCCAATCCACGCCTCGCTTGTGCTTTGCTTTATATCAAGATTTTATAAGCATGAGCGCCTAATTTCCTATTGAGAGATGCTAATTCTGTGTGAATGTGCTATTCGTCATGGAGTTGTGTCGGAATGGACATCCTGTCATAATATTTCCATCCTGATTTTCCATGTATATGATTTAAAGACGTTTCACATTAAAAAATTATTTTCTAATAAATCTGAATGACCTCGGCACGGAAATCAAACATAAAACGGAATGATGAGTAGCGCATGCGTACAAATGAACTACACGTGTCAGCCGGTGTCGATGCGTCAGCTGTTGTGTGCTGCGTGTTTTTGTACTGTAAAAGAATACGTTAAATGAAGACGTAAGATGTTTCACTGCAACCGTTCGCTTTAGTGGGTCAGGCACACGGTTTTCTGTTTTCAATTATAAAGCTATTTCCTATTCAACAAAAACAAATAGGGAAGTAAGAATAAATCACCATAACTGACATTTACAGGAAATTTAATACTAGGATTACGCGATTGTTATTGTATTTCATCCAGATAACATTCTCCACAAAACGAAGAAAATATCCAAATCGGAGGATTTGAACAAAAGATACGCGCGCGCTATAACCTAAGGTAAAATATTATTTTGGAAAAATAATTTTTGCTTAGACTCGCAGCAGTTGAATGGGATTTCCATGTCACATATTATTTTCCACGAACCCATAATAAATCATCATATTTTTTAAATAAATGTTCTTTTCTGCGTCCTTTTGAATAAATTTGGCGTTTTTCACCGAACAAGGTAATTGATTTGGGAGTTGTTCCGTTTTCTGTGTAAAATACCGGTATGGTATATTCGAATAATTCATTGTAATTTACACTTTTGGCGTTTATGATTTTGACAATGAAAGCCGAAAAGTCGCCTATTTACTGGTTCTCAGAAAATATTGAAATTGTGCCGTTTTAATCAATGCGCATTGTGTAGTTTTCGGGTTAAAATGAATCACTCTATATTTTGGGAATAGATTTATAAATGTTTTTCGTTGAAACTAAATTCTGGGTTTTGAAACTTAATATATAAAAAACATACAATAATTAAAAAAATATTTTTTCTTTGAAACTCTCATGAAATATAATATTATTAAAAATATTTTTAAAAAAATACTAAACTTGTAATTCTGGAAATAGTAGACTTTGCGACAAAAAAAGAGAAACAAGCTGAACTTTACCTGAAGCGCAACCACTTAAAACAAAATGTTCGCAAACTTTGTAAAAAATTGACTCAATAAATGTGCACCCGTTTACACTGACGTTACACGCCTTAAACCCAGCTAACGGTTTGATAGGCACGCTCTACCTATTTTTTTTCTGGTTATCAAACAGTAAAAAACCAACAGTTTTAGTCATGTGTATGGGCAGTAGACATCTAAATACCAAGTTTGGGACATCGTTCGTAGTTTTAGAGGAATCTATGAACAGTTGATGTGAAACTTGGTTGTTCTGGTCGCCAAATCTTTAAATAAAATCTGTTGTTGTCGCGAGCCGTAAACTTACATGATTTTGCACATTTGAAAAGTCGTCCAGAAAATCCGCAAAAATGAACGGCGTGTACACGGGACTGGTGCACGATCAATCTGATCGGGGTCCAAAGTCCCGACGTCTATTGAAGGCGTTGGGTGCCAGTTCAGGTGTTTCCTCGTCATCTGACTATGGTTCAAAAATACGAGGCATCGTTCCCGGGTCTTTCCTTTGAGATAGACCCCGAACCGTCGCCAATAGCCCACTGTGCAGCTCTAGTGCGACGTTAATTAACCAAAAACCAAACCAAATCTTAAAAGTTGGTTCTGAGTGCATTCTTCCCATGCTTGAATGAATATTCCGACGGCTGCAATCCAAAACAGGAGATTTCCTGTTTTCGCTTTCTCCAAGGAGTCTCCATCACTCTTCTCTCCAGAAATCATTTCCTGGATGCTCCGGAATTGAATCCCCGAGAAGTCCCTCCCCCCTCTCCCCCCCCCCCGCACCCAATCCCTGCTCCCGAATTCCCGTACAACCACAAAGGCTCTATTTTTCTTCTTAGATCCGCCCCGCGTTCGAAATTGAAAAGAACCAGCCGGGGAAAAGAGAGGGCGGCATAGGTCTGAAAGTGGAAAGCAGTTTGATTTGTTGGGTGGTTTTTATACGGAAAATGGAACAACTTGTAACGCGGTGTTACGCTTTTTTTTTTCTTCTTTCACTTACTCTATATGAAATATAGAAGAAAAAAGTACTTTTTAAGGGGGTGGGGAGATTATATGTCTGATATTGTTTCTACATTTTTTGAGGACCTTTTGAGTCACAAAAATTAGTTTTAAAAATTGTGTTGTGTTTTTTGTTCGTGTGAACACAATTAGAACCAATTGTAAGTAAAATTTATGACAACCCAATTGTTGTCACAAATTTAAAATTCCGCAATTTAAAAGCAAAGCGTCAAAAAAAAATTTATTTTTAAATATATAAATGTTTTTAATATATTTTTGATTTGAACTTTAAATCAAAAATAAGTTTTATTGATTGCCCTTTTTTTCAATTTCTTAAGTTTCATTGCATTTTACAATCAAAATCTATATCCTCACGATTAAAAAATACCAGTGAGATTTTGTTGTTGTTGAGAATTAATGCAGTAAATTCATTTAATGTCGGAATCCTTTGAGGATCTTAGAAAATGCAAAATGCAGTGGTGTACAATATCTAGCAAAAAGGAAAAATGCATTTTTTTGAAAATTTAATAAATAAGGTTTTGTTTTTTAATATCCTTCATAAAACTATTAAAAAAATAGTTTTTTTCATGCAAGAAAATTGAAAGCTAAAAAAAACCCCTGCATATATTTTTTAGTTTCAAATTCTTTCTTGATGAAAGTTTTATACCGACTTTTTTTGCTGAGTAGACAAAAGAAATGTATAAAGAACCATATGGATGGCAAAAGTTGACTTTTTTTTAACACTCATTTCTGGAGAATTGTGGACGCTTAATAAACTAACGCTTCTTTTGATTTTCCAAATCAATTCATTTTTTTCCATGTTAACTTGTCAAATTTCATGACTGCTATTTCATATTTCACGACTGCTTAATTAAGCCGCGACTACCCATTGGAATAGGCTCCTGAACACGATATCTCAATACAAGAATAATTTTTATATATGGGGCGTGACATCAAGATTAAAATCGAACAAGGGAACAACTATTATCCGATTTTGGTTGTTCAGGAACAGGTTTAGGGTTGTTCAAAAGCTTTTTAATTTCCTTTACAATGTTTTAATCTAGAAAAACATCTTCTTTTGGAGTTAGAAAAATTCGATTAACACTTCGCATTCGAGGTACAAGTTTGATATTTAAGTTCTTTCCGTGGAACAACTTCATATATAGCTCCTGTCCTTATTAAGGCCTCCGTGGCCGAGCGGTTAAAGGCGTCACCTGGGAATCCGAAGATTCCTGGTTCGATGCCAGGCGATGGACTTGACAAAGAAAAGTGAAAAAGTAGTGATCTTGTGATCGAAAGGTTGCCAGCTTCGCTACAAAATACTAGAAAAGTCGTCCAGAACATCCGCAAAAATTAACGGCGTGTATACGAGACTGGTGCACGATACATCTGATCGGTGTCCAAAGTCCCGACGTCTATTGAAGGCGTTGGGTGCCAGTTCAGGTGTTTCCTCGTCATCTGACCATGGCTCTAAAATAACGAGCTGCATGTGTGAATGTGTATGTGTTCCCGGGTCTTTAAAAGAAACGTCGCCAATAGCCCACAGTGCAGCTGTAGTGCGACGTTAATTAACCAAACCAATCCTGTTCTTATTAAAATGGGCATTCTTTAGCGTGTTCTTTCTACATTTAGGGTGGATAAATATACATAAAAAAGTTATTCGTGGAGCTGAATAGTAATCTCAGTAAACCAAACAAAATGTAGTGGTTTATGTCATTTATATAAAAATAAACAGGGGTTGTGAGGAGTTTCATTCTGAAGAAAGTTTTAAATCACCAACGTACTTGGTGCTTCTAGATGTCCAAAATTATTTCTAAGTTTGTGAGTGAATAACTTTTTACACTCACGAATATGTTCTCTTTCTTTTTGAAAGAGAGAACGCGTCCTTATTTTGTTGATTTAAAGGCGACACTCGATTGCAAATAGTTATTAAAATAGGGTGATATCCACTCTTTTAACGGAGTTCGAGCAAACGAACGAAATAAAAATATTTTTTTATGTTCCAAAACATGCAGTTCTCGTTCGATTTGAAGAACAGGGAACAAAAGAACAGGTCGTTATTTCGGCCAATGAGCGTCGCCTGTCAAGTTCAAAGGATTAAAACTGACTAAGAGTTTAAATTGAAAAGTTTTAATTAATTTTTTTTTAAAAAAATATTCACTCACACTTGAATCGAAATACTGTTGAAACGAAATTGTAAAAAATCTTTTCTATTGCATATATTATTATGATAGTGAATAATAAATTTATTTTGATGCTGCTTTCTAGATATTTAGTTAGTGGTATAAAAGGTTCAAAGACAAAAAATTAAAAAGGAATGTGGAACTCTAAAATTTTGACTTCTTAAATATTCTTTTCAAAATGATATAGAATTTTCTGAATAAAATGACAATAATTTACCATTTTTCAATATCTGTATTTTAGTAAACTGATTGAATAAAATTAATAACAAAATGGCCTTGTTTAGCTATTCATATTCATCAAATTGGGGGATGTGGAGGGATTAGAATTTAATGTTGCTGATGGGACCAGAGGTCAGGGGTTTAAGTTATACAAATCCCAGCTTAGGTTAAAAAGCGTTATTTTTATAATAGTGTAACAGACAAATGGAATAGCTTACATGATTATGTTGTCAATTCTTCAGGTGTGAATAGTTTTAGTAAATCAATTGGATCAGTACAGGGGAATCTTGAGGATGTGCTGGTGAGGATCCCCCTTGCAGGACCTGCAGTTCGGCGTCAGTATTCGTTACATTTATGCGTTGAATCCCCTTTTTTCCATCATGAGTTTTTAATTAGATGTTGACTTTCAAATGATGGAAATTAAAAACTACTTGTTACAATTGTGTATAAATTTGTTGTATTAGATTGAATTTGTTCCTGATATGTTGTTATCGTAGAAACTGGCGGAGTTCAATAAAAAGTTGCATATGTTCTTGATTTATTGCCGTAGGAATAAAGTCATACTACAGTTATGTACTATAAAATATTGAATATCTGAAAGAAATAAACGTCAATATTTTCTCGGCATATTCAACGAAACTAGTGAAAGAAATAACTTTATCAAAGGAATATTTTGACTTCTTTGATATTGCATTTATTTTTCCATGCTGAAAGATAACTCCAGTCATTTTCAATTTTTTGAACTCTCACGTAAAATACCCCTTTGAGTGTCCAAATATTCTATCTATTTTATGGTATATTTTTATATTTTATGGTGTAAATATGCAGTTCTTAAAGTTGACAACGTTTCAACAATGACAGCTGAAACTAGGATTCCATTTTATAAATGTATATTTCTTATTTTGTGCTGCCTCATCATTTGTAGATAGATGGAATTGATAACGTTTTTCAGCTATGAATATCGCACAAAATCGTACCCATATTTTCAATTTCTAAAGAACTATTTGTTAAAGTATTACAGGGTTCGGAAGGACTTAAAGAGTCCTTAGAAACTACTTTTTTTGGTTCCATGTATAATTTTTTAAACGTATTTTTTTTCTTTTTTCAGGTTTAATACTGCTTTCTTCAGGAGACACGACAGTATCTGTCGTTCAAGATGCCACAGAATCCCCACAACTCTTCTCTCTACCAATTAGTTCAGAACCGTTAACCGAAGATAATCTACTCAGAGAAGAGACAACTGTAGGATCCAATGATGGATCAACCGATCTCACTCAAATCGCTAACCAAACTTCAAAAGAATCCGATGCAAAAGACCCAGTCGAGCATACTGCTGCATCAGTAGGTGAACGAAAGGACTCAAACCCGACCTCAACTGACGCGGTTTCAGAAACAGAAACGATGCCGATGAATACTAGATTAGATCCTCAAAGCACAGCTCTAGAAGCAGAAGATATCGTAGATAGTACTGAACAGTCGAGTGAAAATGAGACACACGACTCTGGAGAGAAAACAGATTCGACAATACTTGCAAAGGATTCAGGGCTAAGTGAAAAGAAGACTGAGGCGATGACCACTTATTTACCAAAGAGTTCCACTCGCAAGAGGAGTCTGATTTCGACTACTGACGCCAGCGAATTCGACGAAGAAACAACCACGGCTCTCAGCGATGATGTTGTCCAACCTCAAACGTCTCACGATTCCATCATCGAGGAATCTTCATCGGTGGTTTCTGTTTATGAAGATTCTTCTTCAAGCGAAGAAACATCTGAAATTGGAATGACTGAAAAAGCGGACAATATTACTGCATCTGCCATACCGATCCCACATCGTTCTTACGATCTAGAAAAAGAAGAAACTACACCAGTGTCCAAAGACATCAACGACGAAAGAGAGTCTGAGTTTTTAGAGATGGCAGGAACTGAGGATCATATAAAGCTGGTACCTTCGCAAGTTCAGTCGATCGTTGTCAGTCCAAAAGTAGTAGTAATGAGTCAGAAACACGATGTATTGAACCCTTCCGAAACGAAAATGGCCATTGAAGAACAAAATCAAGAAAATGGTGTTGGATCCTCGAAAGAAGTGATTGCTGGAGTTATATTTGATCCGGATGGCATGACGCACGACGGTCCTCAAGATCCCGATTCCGTTGTGTTTCATGTTCCAGAAGACTCCAGAGAAATCGAATTCGATAACGAAGAGGACATCCACTATGAAGTTATTCACAAGGAACACGAAAAAGTCCAGATTGAAAAAGAAAGCAACCCGAACGAAAGGGAAATTGTTTCGAACGGAACGAAAAAATTCGAAAAGTTGGAGCATTTCTACACAGAATCGAATATTCCAGAAAACGAGAATGTGGAAGTTCCGTTGAAGAATTCCCCAAATCCCATTTCCTTCGGAGAGGGAGCTACACTGCCCGAATTTCAGATACACAATAACTCTGCCATGTTCAGAGACGAAAGCGAAGAAATGCTGCAAGATGCTCCACATGGCGTCAACATGCTTCCCGAGTTTGCACAAAGTAATCCAGACAAGTCGGTTGTGGTCACAGAGAAACACGACGTTGAACAAAACTCAAGTGGCTATTCAATCGAAAATACCCATGCTACAGGCGAATCTGAGAAGAACGTAGTAAGTACATCGACATCAGATGCCGTTGGTTCAGTGTCACAGCTGCCAGACCAATCAGTAATCCGTCCAGTCAAAGTAAAAATCTCAAGCCCATCGGAAAATCTTTCTTCTACCTCCATCCTGCCCGGCTCATTTTCGACACAGTCCGGAGTATCTTCAACCACTGTGTCGAATCCATCCGTTCCAACCGCAGGCTTGGTCGACAAAGTAGTAGAGAGTAGCTCTCCAGGTTCTTCAAGCCCAATCCTGCCTGATCCCGCTGTTAAAGTAGACGGAAATGTAGAGGTTTCCACTTTGATCACCCAACCAGAGCTTGTTGATCTTGTCAATACATCTGCAACACCGAATATTACTTCGAATTCGACCATTTCTGAAATTGCAGTAAAAACGTCGGTATCAGTTTCTTCATCCAATTCGAATCGCTACAGCCAGAGCTCGCAGCAATCGACGAGTTCAAATTCAAGCATTGACTCTATGGATTTGCCTACTGCTGAAAAAGAAAGTAATGGTAAATATGTTAATTCATATAGTTGGAATACTGTCTTACCGCCAGAAGAATATCGCGCTCTAGAATTCTGTTGCCTGGCGGCTGCCACCGAAACAAATGATTTTACACAATTATTGGGGTGGAATGTGAAACAGATGAGTTAGTAAGAAATATAAATTCGCATTTTTGAGATTTTGCTCTACCCCCAGAATTAAGTAAAATCAGCCGTTTCTATGGCAGCTACCAGACTGGCGCTGGGGTTTCTGCTGGCGGTAAGACAGTAACTTCCGTCAAATTTTTTAGTAAATGATACGAGTTGGTGACCACAATACATTAATCTAAAATGTCTTATTTTTTATGTTCAATATGACTTATTTTCGTGACTCGCACGTTGTCAAAGGGATATGCCAATTTCAACCAATACGTTATAATGTTTCATTCATATTTGAATTCTGTCATTCTTTATAAGCAATAGACTTGTAGACAAAGATCGTGTTTCAACAAGATTCCATTGTCATATAAAGGTGAGGAACGTATCCTTGCCTTTTTCATCTTTGACGTTTTGCAGTTATTTTGACACTGGGTTGGTTGGCTTGTTTCTGAAGTGTCACCCGACGTCAGTAGCCACGTCTCGGATGAAAAAAGTGGAGACGTGTTCTCCACCTTAAAAGTGCGTCGTTCCTATAACATTGAAAACTAGCTCTCAGTAGAACAGGTCCCATGTCGCTTCTTTATGAGTGTATTTGTAGCGAGAGAGAGAGAGATGTTTGTGTTATTTTCTGTAATAGTCAGAAAGATAATAACATACTTCTGCTGCTTTAAAATCAGTAACAAATGGTATTTAAGAACAGTTTTAGTGGGAAATATTATATAGCCTTTAGCAAGCCAAAACATGTGGCTTAAGGAAATCATGAAGAACATTAAAAAAAATAGACAATGTTCTTTTTCATTATGTATCCCCATCATGTAGTGCTTAACGTTTGAAAATTTATAATTTCGAAATTGGATTAATAATTATAAATAACATATGTAACACTTACAAAAGTATACAATCATTTTTAAATTAATTTGAATATATTTGCCTTAAAAGGTCAGTAGTACGTAACTTTTGCTGTTCCAACAACAGGAAAGGGCCACCATTGTGCGCATGCACGCGTAACTAGCGGAATTTTTAAATTTAACAAAATATTTCGCAGACTTCCTAGCATAAATTTCAGTAGTTTTATAATACACGATCGAAACAAAGAGTACATTTAGTAGGCAATTTAAAAAAAAATATTTAGTAAAGTACAAAACATAAAATAGCTAATTAAATCTTTTTAATAAATCGATAAGTCGAAAATAATGAATACGCACGACTGTTACTACAGATGATGCGAGATTATATCAGAGGAATGGAATCTGTTAACGCTAAAATGGGTTCAGTCCAAAAAATTAAAAATCGAGTTGACATTGGTTTGGGTTACCTACAGTTCTATTTCACAAATTTACTCTAAAACGGAATTGTACCCATCATGCCCAGGAACTATATCACTACGTCCAATCGTCATAACACGCACATTCAAGTTTCCAATATGGAGTAGACTGCCTTCTGAAAATGCATATAAAGTGACACGGAAAGTAGACAAATTAGAAGATATTAAAAAACCTTTCTTCTTACATTCCTGTTCAGTTTTAGGAGTTTTATAACGACATTTGCATGGCCAACCACCGAAAATGAGACTGAGGATGCTTCAGTAATATATTGATTTTGAAATAATGTTCTTTCAGTAAATGTAGTAACACTTAAACATTGTTATATGTACGCAATTGTTTGTAACTTATAATGCATAATATACAACATTTTATATGAAGCAGGCTTTAGATATTTTTATTTTCCCTTTATATGCTAAAAGGGCGCCAGTCCAGACATTAACAAGACAGTTTATATGTAAAAACAATCATTTTGGTATTTTAAAAAATAAAAGTATGGGATAAGTTTTTTTTTAATTTTCTCAAAACTACCTTACGTGGACTGAGCACCTTTTTAGTATTTACCGATTCAATTAATCTGTCATTCTTTTCTATTAAACTCAATAATCCGACTCTAATTTGATATAAAAATCTGTATAGATTGGCATGATACTGAAATTCTCTACTGTTTTTTAGAATTCGAAATTATTTTCTACAATAAATGTTGTCATTCATCACAACAAACACAACACCAAACAACGGTATAACTATTAATATAAGTAAAACAATTACCTAAAAAAATGTATGTAATAGTATAAACTATCAATTTGACACAGAAGCAAAGAAAAAAAGGCCTCTATATAATAACTCAGTAGACGAATTTTTTTATAGATACATAAGAAAAATATGGAATTAAAGCCCGTTCTTTTTGTTTAACCTGCTGGTGACGTCACTTGAGTACAGTCTATAAAAATATATAAAAGTAAATATTTCTGAACATTTAATTCACTTCACTTGACGTAATTTTCATTCCCCCCCCCCCCCCCCCCCCCAGCAAGGGCGGCGTCCAGCTTGGATAATTTCTTTCCCATCTAAAGCCATTAGCTCACGTAACGGTCACCCTTGTATATACTATACCAAGGATAGTGAAGACAATATATATATATATATATATATATATTTATTTAAATCAATTTTGAGTGAAAAGTTCATTTAGCCGGGAGTCGAACCCGGGACCTCTTGTTTAGCGCACAAGTGCTCTACCACTGAGCTATCCGGACGACACCAACCTTCAGAAACCTTTCACTCAGAACACAGATCGGAAGAGTAGACACATACAGACACACTAACAAGAGGTCCCGGGTTCGACTCCCGGCTGGATGAACTTTTCACTCAAAATTGATTTAAATAAATATTGCAGTTCCTTGTGTTAATGCAGCTTTAAGCGCTTCACAGGAATATGTATGATTTATTCTGTGTGTTTGTTTCATGATTGATGTTATTAAATATATATATATATATATATATATATATAAGGTGTGCTCGTTCTCGCGCTTTCTGACGGAAGGCGGGGAAAGCAAATTTTTGACGTCATAGTGACGCCTACCTCCGCCTTCTGTGGGCGTTTCTAATGCTCTCGTTTGTACAGTCGTTTTAGGAGTCTACAGAGCAAACTTAATTTAACAAGAATTCTTGTTTGTAACTAATCATGAATTTATTTAAAAGAAAACAGTTAAAAATTGCTTCAAAAAACAATTTGAATTGATTTGCAGAGTGGTTTAGTTATTAAAATATCCCGAAATTAATTTCAGTCAATTTGAACCAATGGTTCATGACGTGCTGCCATCTATTCTTTTTTTTTGTGAAATATTTAAAAGTGATATTCGCTAATTTTATTTAGAATTTGCTGAATTTTAATAGTTTAAATAATATTTTAAGGATTACATTTAGTATGTAAAAATTGTAAAAGCTTTGCTTAATAAATTGGGCGTATTAAAACAATATTAGCTGCCACGAGAGCATGTCCATGAATTTTGAAAGAGTAAAATGGGGGTCGGAACACTTAGGTCAATGCATTTGTATTGGACATATTAAATGAGTTACAATTTCAATCAAGTAAAATACGGGGACATAACAAAACAAGGACGGATTAGTAGTGAATCTACCTGAACACAATTATTTACAGATATTTACATTATTTTCCTAATTAAAAATTAAGTCACCAGTTGTTACCCGACCGGGGATCGAACCTAAGTAGCAATGCTTGAAACACACAGCCAATGAGAATGATCAAAAACCCATAGTAAGGCGGAGCAAAAAAGACGTCAAAAATGTGCTTTCCTTGCCCATTTTCAAAAGCGCGAGAACAAGCACACCTTCTATTATTATATATAAACTATCCTTGATACTATACGACCTCTGCGATCACAACACAGTTAAGTTTCCAACATAAAAATGAATGTTTTTCAGAAACGAGCTTCACAACCAGCCTTACCCCGACCACAACCGAAGCGGCAAGGATCAAGATCCGCAAACCGAAGCTTAAGATAGGAGCGGGCGGGCCCACTCGCCAGCCCTACATCCCCCCACGGCCTGCGGGTAGGGCCACCACCGAGGCCGGGCCCCCCGTCTCCATCTTCAAGAAGCAGAGGACCAGGATAGCCTCCATCACCTCCTCCACGACGGCCCGGCCTTTCAGGGCCTACTCCACCATCAGAATCCACTACGCGACACACCACGGTATGGCTATACTGCCCCCTGGCGGAGAGTTGATTGTCTCGACTGGTGAGTATTCTTATTGTGTTATTTTTACGGAATAGCTGCCACTCCCGTTCCTGTTCGTTTGAACCCTTTGCACTTTAAGAACACTTTGAGGTTTTAGTTATTTCTATAGAGCTTCTTGTTCTTCTTTGTGTCCTCCCCCCCCCCCAGAATTTTTATGTTCACAGAGGCAAAAATATTGTGTTTGATCTGCTCTCGTTTTTAAAAATTTGATCTCGTTTGTTTTAAAAATTAACTAAAATTACTGGCCGTTAGGATATCGCCTGGGCTGCGCCAACGGTGTTCAAAGGGTTAAAGACGTATTCTTTAGTGTGTGTTTACGTTTAGGGTGGATAATTATTAAAATAAAAAAGTTCTTGAAGTGGCGACTCTCAATCAGCAAAATAACTTCTTGTTCTTTTCTTCTCTGGTCTTCAAATTGAGCGGGAATTGCATATCCTTAAACATAAAAAAAAATGATTTTCTTTCGTTAGCTTAATCTTTATGTAAATCCATTTAACTGTTTGTTGACCAAAAGATCGATGTTTTTTAAACACAAGATAATTTTGTTTTGATAACCAAGTTCAGCCCTGAGTCTACCTATGCTATATCTAATTGGTCATACCTCGGAGATAAGCTGTACCCCGGAGAGCATGGGGGTATGAATTATCCCAGTCAGATAGGGGGTACGCCTTAAAATATTTGTTTTCAAAAGGCTTTAAAAACGTTTTGAGGTCATTTTTATCTCAAACTAAGTCTAGTAAAATGCATCGTGTTTCATTATCTAACATTTCGTTTTCGGTAACGAAAGGTAAAGTGTCAAATCAGGTTATATGAACAAGCTTTTCCAAAACTAAACAGAAATTCTTAAAATTTGACCAACTTATTTATTCTTTATTTTTTTTTCATAATCAAGTAGGGATTTACTAATTTAAAAAATAATTAATGACTGTATATGTATGTAAAAAATTTTAGTAACAATTTCATATATATCAATTGCTTGTTTCTGATTCCCCCCTCCATGAGAAATCTACACCTACGTGCCTGGGCTGCAACTGTGGCAACACGGAACCACGAAGCTAAATGAGAAAACAACAAGTATGTCATATTTCTCCCTGATCTAATTTTTTTAGAGCCCGTGCCGATCACGACGACGGAGCCGCCGACCACCACCACTGAGGAGCCCATCGAGGAGGAGCCCTTCACTGACCAGACGGTGATGCCCGTCATCGCGGACGAAGAGGACACGACGCTCGTCAAGGTGGCCGGGTTCATCGCCCTGGATAGGGGGATACGCTGGCACAAATTGCTGGACAACAGACAGACCCCGGAGTACAAGAGGAACGCCGAGATGGTTCTGCTGCACGTGAGTGTTTCCTGTTGGCTTCTTCCGTAGTTTTAGGACTTTTGCTTCGTAAAATATACTCAGGGTGGCCATACAATAAGTTCCCTCGTTTCAAGCCATTTGTAGCTAATACTAATAAATGGAATTACACCAAATTGCGTATTAAGGATATTGAAAGCATGGTGAGAAGATTGCCGTGGGTGCTATTCAAGCAGAAAATATATATAATATTTATAAAAAAAAAGCTCCGATAGACACACAAATTAATTTAGTGATTAAACTCAAACATAGTAATCCTTTATTAATCAACGTCATCTGACCGTGGTTCTAAAATAACGAGGTGCATGTATGAATGTGTATGTGTTCCCGGGTCTTTTCTTTTCGAGATAGACCCGGAACCGTCGCCAATAGCCCACTGTGCAGCTCTAGTGCGACGTTGAATTAACCAAACCAAACCTTTATTTATCAGAATCAGGGCGCACATCAGATGCAATTTGTTATACGCAAGAAAAGTCAGCCATTGAAATAGCCTATAGAAAATAGACCCTGATTCTGTCGAACATAGGATTATTTCCATTGGGTTTAATCGTTAAATTTATTGTATGTGTGTCTATCAAAACTATTTTTTATATAAATATTATTCATGTTTTCTGCTCGGACAATGCCAAATTTCTCCGCTATCTGGGATCTTTTCATTTTTTTTAACGCAAATCTTCTCCCCTTGCTTTTAATATTCTTAATGCGAAACTCGGTGTCATTCATTCTGTTCATTTGTTTTAGATACGGATGGCTGTAAACATGGAAAAACTTATTTCATGCCCACTGCAAAATGCACGAGCTTCGCGGATAGGGAAAGGGATTGAAAAGTGAATTTGAACTCTACCCGCACTTTAGTTTTACACTTATACAAGAAGGGGAACGGGAAATGGCGGTTCGTCCACTACAGCAAGTATAGCCGGGCTGCACCTAATTTCAGTATTTTAAAACTAAAATCATATATATATATATATATATATATATATATATATATATATATATATATATATATATATTACTAATTTTCTTAAATGAAGATTAGAATTGAAAATGAAATTTCTACGGTAGTAAACAAAATCTCCGATAAATAGCAAGCATGTTACCGTAATGCACAATTCAGGAGGCGAAAAAACACCACTCTATCAAAACTGCAGCCAAAAAGCGAAATTCGAAATCGGTTGCATCGTTGCCATGGCAACCTCTACGTAGTATGGAGATTCCTCCCCATGCTAATGCACTGCATTTGTGAGAAAGTACAGCCGAAATGAAATTTCTTGTTTTAGCTGCACTTGAGATTCGATATACAGATTGGCTCGTCCGTGAAACGCTGGGATGGGTGGGTGAAACGATAACTTACTAGAATATCTCCAAACGGAAATGGTTTTCGTGATAAATTTACTGTTTTTCTGTTGTTTCAGGACATGGTTGTTTTGTTATTTAAGTTAATATTAAAATTGACCGATTCGCATGTTTAAAAGAAAGAAGGATTGCTTTAATTAAAAAAAAAGTGTTTTCTATTTTTTTCGCATGTTATCACTTTGTAAAAATTGAAAGGAAACTTTGATTTGAGTAGTAAATAATAAAGAATTTCCGTTCATGTATGGGTTGTGGAAAAATAAGGGGGGGTTCAAATGATTTCGGATGCACTAACATTATCGACCACGGGCCGCCACTGGGAAGGGGGCAACATTCAAACCCTTTGTTTTATTCTTATAGATCAGCGGTTCTCAACCTGTAGTACGCGTACCCATGGGGGTACATGCAGGTTGGGAGTACGCGAAAATAATATTAGTAATGGCACAAAACACCTATAATAAAAATAATGAATGTAATAAGCAAATTAAAAACTAAAAGTCTGTAAGTGTCATCCATTTGAGTCGTTTGTTTCATTTGTCAGCTATCGTTCAACATGACTGCCTAACAGAAACAAACTTTTTTTTTGCATATAGGGAGTTTTGTGAGAAGAAGTTTTGATAAATGAAAAGTTTTAGCAAATAGTAAAAAAAAAAAAGGTTTAGAATCACTGTTGTTGATGGATGATCCTTGTGAATGAGTATAAGAATATTTCTCTCTTTCAGTTGGAAAGACTGTTTCGTTCGTCGCCCATCGCAACTCGCCTTTGGAAAATAGAGATTGACGGTTTCAGGTTAGTTTTTACTTTTTTTTTTATATATATCTTGCTGTATACAAAAAAATTTAAAGAGAATTCTAGTTTTTACGGTGTTAAATAACATTTAATCAAATGTAGTTTAGTTTGTTCACAACGTTTATAACGACATTGTAAATAAACTATCTTCCAACCGACATACTCTCACATTTTTTTATTATTTATCGGTAAGAAAGTTTTGCTAAGAGAGTATCATCCAACTGCAACATTTGGTAATAATTCTAAAGTTATATCAACACCAGGTTTTGTTGTTTACCGTCAATATTTGTATTAGTAAGAGGATATTATCCAATTTCAAGATTTGGTCATAGATGAACGTTTTTCAATGTCGCAAAAAATATCACAACTAAAATTCAATTTTAGTCATAATTCCATCATTTTTTGAAAAGTTTCAGTGTGTTTATTATTTAATCCTAGGATGAGCATTTAAACTGAAATAAACATTTGAGGATTTTCTCATTTGAAGATAAGCATTTGAAGATTTCAACAATTATTTACCGACCGAAAATTCGGATGAAATTCTAAAAATTCAGTCATTTTATAAATCAGATATTCAACATATTATATCTCAACTTAAATTTCATTCACTAATAATAATAATTTAACCAGTCTTCGGTTCTCTAACCACAGCCTTCCTTTTCAATTGGCATTTGAATATCGAAATCTATCTATAGAAAAAAAAAAACGTCATTGCCGAATGATAAAAAAAAAAATATATTTTAAACAAAATTGCCAAATTATTTAAATGTTTTAATATTTTTTTTAAATACGAATATCTAAAATACCGTATTTGCCGACTTGGAAAATTATTGGGGAGTGTTGGCTACGTCCGCGAATGTAAAATGCACCCGATAACACCGCTTTGGAAAATTCCCTCCATGTTGACATTTCCTCAGCTATTTTACGACGCGTCCGTGCGTCGTAAAGCGGTCGCTCCCTGAATTGGATCGTAAAACGTCCGGTTCTCTTGTCCCACACGTGAAGACTGGCCGGATATCCAGTTGTTTGATCAGAGGGCGGCGTCTGTGTGGACTCTCAATTAACGTCAACCGATTCAATTCTCTGGGAGAATTATTTTGAGGGACGATAATCGTTCTTTGAATTTTGCAAATATTTGCACATGAGGATGGTGAACAACCGTCCTAATTGGGGAAAATATTTAATTTCCTTTTTCTATGGACTTATTTTCCCCTTGAAGTTTTAACGCTTTTTACCCTATGAGCTGTTAGGAAAAGGTCAAAATTGTAAAGTGGCTTTCCGAGCTAAATTGTTTACTTTATATTTTAAATGCATACAATATATATATGTGTGTGCAAACAATGATATGATAATTATAAATAATTAAATAAATAAGAGAAAAAGAATAATAATATTGAAAATAGTTAATTGTATCACGCGCTAAAGTCGCAGAAGAAATTAGAATGTAAAAAACAATATAAATAATAATATAATTCAAAGTTAGTATGGAATGAATAAAAAATAGACCCAAAAAAAGGCTAAAATAAAAACATTGAATTCAATCATTCAACATTTTATGAGGCTAAAGAAAACTACCAGTTAGGATAATTTTTTTTTAATGTTGACTTTCTTATCAGGAGTGCACAGCCAACAGGAAATATGTTTAGAATAAAGTGCCTCGCCATATTTAATCAGTTAGTTTAATAAAAACAATTAGAATGTTGAAAAAAGGTGAAATGTTGAGCAGTAGAAAAAGTAAAATGAGATAAAATACAATAAAAAAAAAGGAAGAAAATAATTTTTTTTACCTGATGTTAGATATTCTTAAATGGGGCACATAACATAATAAATTGACTCTTAAATTGAATAACAACGCCAATAAATTATACTAGAGAAACCGACAAAAATTACCATGCAAAGAGAGGCGGGAAAACCAAGGATAGTAAAGACTATATATAGAAGGTGCGCTCGTTTTTCGCTTTTTGAAAGTGGGCAAGGAAAGGCAACTAAATGACGTCATTTTAGCTCCGCCTTACTTTTGACATCATTTAGCTCCGCCTTACTATCGGTTTTTGATCATTTTCATTGGCTGTGTGTTTCAAGCATTGCTACTTAGGTTCGATCCCCGGTTGGGTAACAACTGGTGATTTAATTTTTAATTAGCAAAATAATGTAAATATCTGTAAATAATTGTGTTCAGGTAGCTTCACAACTAATCCGTCCTTGTTTTGTTATCCGACCACTATTTTACTCTTTCAAAATTCATGGACATGCTCTCGTGGCAGCTAATATTATTTTAATACGCTTAATTTATTTAGCAACTCTTTTGCAATTTTTCCATACTAAATGCAATCCTTAAAATATAATTTAAACTCATAAAATGCAGTAAAAGTAACTAAATAAAGTTAGCTTATCAGTTTTTAATAGTTCACAAACAATCGAATAGATGGCAGCACCATCAAACAACGCGCCCGCATCTAGTTCAGCCTTGCCATTGGTTCAAACGACAGCATTAGACACGCCCACAGAAGACGAAGTAGGCGTCACTATGACGTCAAATAGTTGCTCTCTCCGCCTTCCGTCAGGCAGCACGGGTACGAGCACACCTTATATATATATATATGGTCTTCACTATCCTTGCGGGAAAACACTAAAATATTCTTCTCGTTGCCACTCCCATCCAACCAAATTGCATATTGTCCTTTAAACCAAAGTATAGTGAATAATTATGTGAAGTGATAAGTTTGAAGTTTAGCAGTTTATGGTAGAAAATAACAACTATTAATGACTTCTTACTATTGATTTTAAGGTTCTTATTTATGGCTGTACTATTAATAAAATTATATATAATATATACATTTTGGTTACATATTATGTACAATAATTAAAAGAAATGAACTTATTTATATTTTATTTACAAAAGAATAAAAAAATGGTTTTAAAGTTTGAATAACTTTTGAAAAAGTGGGCAGCGGGATTAGTTTAAATTAATGAATTTAAGACAATTGTTAATTGAATTGATTATTTTTATGTTTTAAATAGTTAATTTCATTATATTAAAATATAAGAAAATTTTAACTATGCATTTTTATAGAAGGCTATAGAAAATTTAATGCAAATACATAAAAACTTTTTTTAAATTGATTATGATAACTAAAAACAAAAAGTAAAATAAGGAGGGGGCGGGTAAACCAGTGGGTAAAGGATTTAAGTCAAAAGTATTATGTATATCTACCATCGCATCTTTAAGTTTTTCGATTTCGAGTGGAAGGCTAGTGTATAGATTTACAATGTCAAAAGTTTTAATATTTTCAAATTCCATGTCATTATTTTTAATTAAATTATAAATTAATTTACTGTTTTTCTGTTGTTAATGTTGGTGAGTATTTATAATTTCATTTATGTGATTGGTAACTTTTTTTAAGAATTTCTTCAAAATTTAAGTCTGCAGCTTTTTTGCAATTGTTAACTTCATTTGCTATATATCTAAATTTTATGGAATTTAGGTAAAGAATATAAATAAGGAAAGTTTTCTTTTATCTTTAAAAGCAAATAGTTTTTTAATCGTAATTTTTGGTTTAGATTTATTTTTTTCATAGGTTGTTTCCTTTGTTAATTCTTTTTTTAATTAATTCATTACAATATTTTTTGCATATTATGGCAAAGTTATCATCTGCTTTATCTCTATATATGATCCTTTTTAAGTATATTTAGTTTACTGTTTCTCAGTTACCGAATATTTGAACGGCGTAATTCAACATAGAATGCTCTAGGAAAAATATTTAAGTGTTACTTGGGTTAATTTAAAAATTCTTATAAAAAAAAAGAATTTAATCGTAAAACGAAACCATATTAGCAATTAATATAATTCTCAAAACAAAGTTTCGAGAAAAAATGGTTTAAAGATCTCAACTCGAATTGACTGTAATGTTAAGTGGAATGACATTCAACTCGTTATTGGGGATCCTATTAAACTAGAACCCACACCACTTTATGAACAGATAGATCTAGGTGTCTTGTAATAAAATATAATGTTTGTACTTTTTCAAATTTTTGTTAACTTGCACTATTGGCCGACAACCAGCAGCATGTAAAAAATTGTGAACATTTCATGCAAATGTATTATTTATAACTCCTAACACTGTATTACTATCACCTTCCCTTCCTCGAATGTTATACCAATGCAAGTTCCCGTCATTTTGATAGGTGTTACTAATGCACTGTTAAATGGCATTGTAATCGCTATACTTGGGGTTAATAATAAAGGCAAGGCCAAAATACAGTCCGGCCTGGCCAAATTTGTTCCAAAGTTTGCCATTGGCGAGTAGTGTTGACCGCTGAACCATTGGCAAATGGTTCTCTTCTCTGGGAAGGCTGGTCAAAAAGAACGACCAGGACCTTCCAACCCAAAATCAAAAGAGCCAAGGAACATGTGCCAGCGTGTAACCCACCTACGCCGCTGGTGCTTTATTGCAGCATTGTGTGGCAAGCATTGGAAGCAAATATTCGAAAATGATTATTGGACCAGACTGCACACCCTGGCTTAACGAATTTCAAATTTCTCAACAGAGAAAGCATCCCAATACTTGTAATGCAAGGCCCAGCTGGCGCATGCGTCAGTGGTCATCTCTCATTATCTGTAACTGATTTCTCTCCCTTTTGCACCTAATTATTGACATATTGTATTTGTGTTGCAGTGGCAGTCGGAGCAGTCGTCCAGTGGGCGTGGACTTCTTCCTGTACCTGATCAAGTCGACCCCGGTCGCCCCCGAGCATCTGGAGTCGATCTTCAGAGAGAAGCTCTCCGCCAACAGGACCTTCGGCACGTACCGGGTGGACGTCGACAAGACAGCGTTCGAGGGTGAGTAGTTCTCAAGACAACAGCCCAAACCCTTAAAGTTTACCCTTTGCACTCCAGGAACACTTTGCGATTTGTGTTCTTTCAATGGAACAGTTATTCCTCTTTACGTTTATTTCCACATATTTTTTTATACTCATAAAGGGAAAAAAAATCCTGATCGGTTTTGTATTTGCAAGAGAACAAGTTGAAAAATGTTCAAGAAAAAATCAACAAGTTGTTGATGTTCTAAACACAAGATCATGCTGTTCTCGTTTATTTTAAAGAACAAGGAAACAAAAGAACGTGTCGTTATGTTGTCGCCTGAGAGGCGACATCGGAGTGCAAAAGGTTAAGACTCTTAATCAGAGGATTTCGAGTTCGAATAGCTATGTAGAGTTGAAAATTTTTAGTGAGCTCGTGATCGGAGTGTTGTCAAATTTGTTTCTAAAAAAAGTAGTCTAAAAATATACACAATTTCATCCGGCATGTAAAAGGGACTGGTTAAGTCTGATCGTGGTACAATACTCCGACACCTACTGTAGGTGTTGAGCCCGTCATCTGAACATGATTAAAAAAATACGAGGCATCTTTCCATCGAGATAGACTCCGAACCGCCGCCAATAACCCAATATACAGACTGTACGTTAATTCACCAACCGACCATTAGGCCCGTTATAAAAGAACTTAATAAACGCGCGGACGTGATAATCACAGAGCATCTGCAAAAGCTCACGTGATAAACACATCCGTGTAGAATGGGCCTTACTTTCCCAAGCGGTAGAATAACATTGATGAATATAAACATACAACCCCTCGAGCCTCTGGTCACTTTTTTCTTCTTAAAAGCGAAAACATAGGGTCGAACGGATCATTTGTTAGTTCTTGTGAGCCTCACAGGCGTAATAAGTGACGGTCCCTAATAGAAAGTGATGTCATTCCATGAAAAATCCTTCAAATTCGTTTAATTTCCAAATCGATTCATCTTACATTGAAAACGTTGCATTTTTATTACGTATTATTACTTACATTACGTTGCTGTCTAATTTTCAGTCTAAACAAAGCTTGAGCATTTCATCTTTTGCATTAGAGGAGTACAAAGGGTTGCATCCCATTCCTTTTAAAGAGGCATTCTTTAGCATGTGCTGTTTTCGTTTGGGGTGGATAATTATAAAAATAAAAAAGTTATGCAAGCAGACGAATATTAATCTCAGAATATAGGAAAGGGAAGGAAATATATGTTTTGTATGAAACATATATTTAGTGGTTTTTGACATTTGTCATTTTTTTTTATTAAACAACAGGAATTGTAAGGAATTTGTATCTGTAGAAAGATTTAGATCATCCACCTACTTGGTGCGTCTAGATGAAAAGGATAATTTCTATTAAAGTTTGGGATAGAATAACTTTTTAAACTCAATATGCTGTTCTCTTCCATTTTGAAGAACATAGAAAAAAAACTGTGTCGTTATTTTGGTGACTTAGCCCTTGCACTCCATGAACACTTTGCGTTTTCCGTTCTTTGTACGGAGCAGTTATTCATCCTTATGTTCTTTTCCCTAGAATATTTTATGCTTATAGAGAAAAGAAACATAATAATCTTTT
Source organism: Troglohyphantes excavatus (assembly GCA_963932185.1). Taxonomy (NCBI): domain Eukaryota; kingdom Metazoa; phylum Arthropoda; class Arachnida; order Araneae; family Linyphiidae; genus Troglohyphantes; species Troglohyphantes excavatus. The sequence goes on along the minus strand of OZ010670.1, from coordinate 8,947,000 downwards.
GGATCTGCAAAAGAACAACTTGAAAAAAAGGTCGATGGCTTTTAAACACAAGATAATGTTGTTCTCGTTTATTTTAAAGAACATAGAAAAAAAACCGTGTCGTTATTTTGGTGACTTAGCCCTTGCACTCCAAGAACACTTTCCGTTTTCCGTTCTTTCTACGGAGCAGTTATTCATCCTTATGTTCTTTTCCCTAGAATATTTTATGCTTGTAGAGAAAAGAAACATAATATCTTTTGGATCTGCAAAAGAACAACTTGAAAAAAATGGTCGACGGCTTTTAAACACAAGATAATGTTGTTCTCGTTTATTTTAAAGAACAGGAAACTAAAAGAACGGGTCGTTATGTTGTCGCCTGAGCGGCGCCAACGGAGTGCAAACAGTTAATAAAATATATTGATACCCAAATGATGTGATACTTTTAAAAGATGGAGTTAGGAAAAGAATAAGTTAATTAAATAGAAGCGGTTTTTACAATTCAGAAATACGCAGTTGTCGTTCCATTTTAAGGATGGAGAACTACAGAACAGGACGTTATTTTGGTGATTGAGAGTCGCCATTTGAGTTCAAAAGGGTATGTACGGGGGAAATACATAAACCAGATAAAACAAGATCATCTCAAGAAGAAGGGAAAAAAATCGATTCTCAAAAAAGCCCATATCTGCCCACTCTATAATGTTGCCGAAAGAATCCAATTAGTGGAACGGAAACCGCTTCTCGATCTCACCGGATAACCGAAGTCTCTTCGATCCGGATAACCGGATCACTCCGGGTCTGCTTCTGTGTGTTCTCTGGAAGTGTGCTCAACCCTGCGATGCAAATGAAATGCAAATATTTGTCGACTCTGATGGTGGAAGGGGTGATGGGGAGTGGGGTCGCTCGATTGTGTTATGCGGGTAACACTTCACGTTTCGTTTGAGTTTCCCATTGACGATGGTTGGTTTGGTTTTCCAATTTGGAGCGAGGGGGGCATTAAGCGTGTATGACAAATGTAATTAAGTCTGATTGTGAAGGAAGTTTATGGAGACGTTGACATTTTCCATTATCTGACGCCCGTGGTGGCCTGGTTGGCTTAACGTCCCTGATCCTAATTGAGTAGAGAGCAGTGGCTGGCAAACCGATAAAGTTGGTTGGTTGAATGAAGGTCGCATTAGAGCTGAATAGTGGGCTGTTGCACGCAGGGCATATTTCTTTTTAGTGGCTTCATCCTGACCGTGGAGATAAGGTTCTAAAAGATTCCGTGGTTAATGAAGAGAAGACAAATTAAAAGTTTTTGGAATTAAGGGAAATTTCATTCATTTTATGCTTGAAACTATAAAATTTAACATTAGAAACAAGTTGTCTGAAATGGAGTATAACCACTCAAAATAGTCGAGTTCATTGGTTGAGATGATGTCACACTAGAGCTGCACATGCTACTGGCTACTTGAGATACACAAAAAGGCTGCATATTGATTGATGGTTCTCGATACTCATTGATGTATATTGATATGCTATCTATTGACTTGAGGTGACATCTCCTTCTCTAAACTTCCACACTTCCAGGGTTAAAGCATTTGAGCCACGAATAATTTTATGTGCACCAGAGTCTTTTGACCCATGAAAAGTTAGTTTCCTTTCCAGGAATCGGAGATTAAACCTTCCGACTTACTGTCGTGTCTGCCAGGTTACCACTAGATTGTATTAAATAACGAATTAACCAAAATGAGCGTGTTAGAAGTTTACATTTTGCCAGTATGAATTTGCTTAAATTTTTTACGGACTAAAATATGTTTTGACGTGAATATTTCTTTAAAATCGGTACAGGTACAAGTGCACTCTATCACGCCATGGGGAATTATCCTACGATAATCAATGACTTAGCATCATGTAGAGGAAGTTGGACCGCGTCGATCAGGTTGTCAATTAATCTACTACTCTATCTGACCTTTGAACCGCGTGAGGAAGAGCGAGTCAAATTTCGGTTTAAGAAGCATCAGGTTTGGTTTTGGTTTGGTTTTATTAATTAACGCCGCACTATAGCTGCACAGTGGGCTATTGGCAACGGTTGGGGGTCTATCTCGAAGGAAAGACCCGGGAACGATGCCTCGTATTTTTGAACCATGGTCAGATGACGATAAGAAATAGCAGGCACATGCAGGCACGCGTACAAAGTATTTGCGAAACAAACCTTACTGTACAGTCGGGACAGTGCCTGTTGTTTTTCAATTGTTACAATTATTTCTTGTGTGTTTGCAGTGTTGCAGGAGGAGCCTCTGGTGAAGGCCACGCCCGCTCCCGATGACGATGACGAGGGGGCGGAACCCCCCATTCCACAATGGGCCATCGCGTGCATCGTCATCGGCGCCGCATCGCTCATCTTCATCGTCCTATTCGCTGCAGTCACGGTAAGAACATTCAAATTCTAAGCAATTCATCATTTTTTTCACTACACAACGTTTTCTTTAAAGTCCTTTCTCACCTCCTTAAATTTTGAGCTATACTTATAAGAGTGGATGTCTAGTAAAGTGACTATGCAACACACGGATGAGACCGCTCACAACGCCCTTTAGCGGCAATGATAGGAGTAAGCGTGCCTATATGTAAAGTTATGCTACATAAATGAACATAGTCAATTGCAAATTTATAGCGCGACATTAATTTAGAACGAAAAGACATCCGCACGTGAATGTCATAAATAGAACGCGTACAATACTCTTTTTTATTTTTGCTCGCAATTTCCACATTTGCGGAAGGCGCCAGCAGGGAAGGAGATTCCACTTTTGAAAGTTACGAAAGTCAGGTCCCAGAGCAAGCTTTTTATATTCGTGCATTTAAATGCGCAAGGTGTATTTTTGTACTAAATATATTCTTTTCTACAAGTTCGTAATTGACTATTTTCATGTTAATATGAACTTATTGTTTCAATTAGTAAAATTCTCATGTCAGACGTTAAGATGTTAAATACTTCGGGTCACAGACAATCGAGTGTTTAAAATTACACATCTTGCCGGAAAATCCGTAGTTATACCCATGGTCATCGCTGGAGCTTATGACGGGGGAGGGGGAGAAGCCTTAAAATTAACAAGTTAAATATAGGATTCTTCCAACTTTTTTTAGAGTCAAATTACCAACTTTTTTAGAGTCTGGTAATTTACCTGCTTTTGACCAGCTTGGATGGGAAAAATTCGGTTTATATGGTAAATTGCCAACCTATAAAACTTTGCAATTTTCGCATTGATTTCAACCAACATTTTTCATGCCTACGCGGGCCATAAGAATGTTGGAAAATTCCTGTTGACTTGGCACTTGTGAAACAATTGACTGTTTTTTTTAAAGTTAAATTTCCTATTTTCATTAAGAAGAAAGCCGAATGTTTCGCAAAATTGCCAACTAGGTTTGTGATTGTGCCAAATGTACAGGAATTTTCCAACGCTTCCCCCCATCCCCTCCACTGCCTTAGCGAGGACCCTGCCCTTTTCCAGAAAAGCGGAAGAAAAATGCTCATCGGGTCGTGTCCTCGATGTATTTTTTTTTTAAAGAATAAGGGGCACTTGACCAAGGCGTTAAAACTAATGTCGCCAAATATGATTTCATATTGTTTCATTAATTTTATGTTAAATAAATCGGTCCACTCAATAACGAAAAAGGATCATTTTATTTAGTTGCATGGCTGACAGAGCTACTTACATCGTAAAGCGAGAAAACATCAATATACACAATTCCGATAAGCACGTCACCGACATAAAATTAACTACCTGAAATCTTTTCAGTACAATAAGCCCAAAGAGTTAGCGTTCGAAAGCCTTCATAAAGTAAACAAAATATAAAATTATCAACACAGTTCAAATGGGCAACCCTACTCAATACTTGCGTATAATTTTGACTCTCATTCGCAAATACATTTTACGAGCATATGCAATTTCGAATCGAAATCGTAATTTCGTTAGTTTTCCAATCGCCATTTTGTGATTGTTTATTTCGCTAATTTAACCCATTCGCTATTTCGTAATTACTGATTACTTCGTATATTTAGGAATACAGTTTCTTTTAAGTTATAAACCATCTCCAAAATGACGTCATGTAAGTTTTTCTTTCCGTGTTTCTCATTGGTTCAATCTACAAGTAGTTCCACCCACTTGTTAACGCGACATCGATATTTCGGTGTTGGAAAGGGAAACCTTAGGCCTTCCACGCCCAAGTTGTCGATGAAAACTGATTTGGTGGGTTGCCCCTTATTCTGCACTTTTACCTGTTTTATTTGCTTTTTTCTTCTTCTAAAAGCAGAATATTTTTCTTCTTCTCTCAGCTGTACGGGCGCCACCACATGCGCAGACGATACAGCAGCAAGCTGAGCGAGGAGGAGGGAGAGCGATCGTCTGGCGAGTGGGAGAGCAAGATGGCGGCCGCCTACGAGAACATGGCCGCCGACACCCTCTACGATGCCGACGAGAACACCTACAAGAAGGTATAATACTGACTTCAATAAATATATATTATACCTGGTCCCGCGATGGCCTGGTCGGAGCTTATAATTGGAGGGTTGGGGGTTTGAGCAGCGATCCTGTATTCGGACGGTTGCGAATTTAATCCCCGTCGATTTCCAAACATTTGCCATGTATAAGGGTCTGTTCTCACTGCCAGATATATAGAAAGCCGTATGGCACGTGCTTTTTACGTCACAAACTGAAGGCCGAAAGGGGCAGAGAAAGGCAAAATCGTAACTCCTGTTGGTCTCAATCGTCGCAAAAGTGCTATGCGAATTTTCTGTTGGCGACAGTGTGAGGTCTCGCCGCGCCAAACTCCTTAACTGCATCTCTAACGGAGTCTTCAAAAGACCTTTGGGCAAGGGAACGTGATCAGCATAGTCTCTGTGGCTGGGATACGCGCTTCGTTTGAAAGCTGTTTCCAAAAACTTGCCAAAAGGAACCATGCTACAAAGATGCTTCCGGGCTTTCGAAATTTGTATGTTGGCGAAGGGATAGCGATGTTGGTTAGGAAAATTCTCAAAATAAAACTCTAAATTTAATTTCAAAATCTTTTCAGTATATACTGAAAATTACAAGGAATTAGTAATCTATTAAGAAACCGCAGACTTTACCTTGAAGTATGATACAATTATAATACATTTAAAATTGAGAAACAAACATTCAAAGCTTGTTATTTAATAAACTTGATTCATGGGGAAATGCACATTTACTAAATGTATTGGCTTGTGCACACTTGTGCTGGGTATCGACATATTTTATTAACCTTTTGCATTAGAGTGTCGCCTTTAAGTCACCAATATAACGACATGTTATTATCTATTTTTTTCTTCAAAATAAAAGTGAAATACATAATTTTCAGTTGAAAAAGTTATTCTCTCACACACGTTAACAGAAATTAAGTTTATCATCTAGACGCAACAAGGGATCTAAACCTTTCTTTAGATTGAAATTCTTCACAACTCCTGTTTTTATTAACTCTTTGACAAATGCCAAAAAAAAAAACACCTCAATATATGTTTGTTATACCAGATGTTGAATATTTAGTTTCACGCATATAAAAATCCAACCTGAATGTTAAAAGAACACGCTAAAGAAGACTTTTTTTTTTATACAAATAACAGGAACGGTTCAGTAAAAAGAATGTAAAAACTAAACATGTTCCTCGAGTGCAAGGGTTAAGTGTCTCTATACAACTGAAAAGTTATCAGACAGCTGTGTGCAATGTTCTATGGAACTCTATGCAATTGCATTGTCTTATGTATGTAGATTAAAGCACACATGCGACCCCCCCTAACATAGGAAACCCCATTATGATAATCTCGGTGCCGAGTCCTTTTTGCATATCTTCCGGGGAGCTTCTCCTCCTCCCTCTATTTACAAATGAGAAAGGGGCCGCATTTCGCCGAGAACAGCAGATTTTGTTTTGCATCGTTAATGGATGGGTCAGGGGACAAGACATTCGACAGACATTTAACTGCAACTGTATTGCATTTGTCAGATAACCAATGGGGGGGAAAAGCATGGAAAGTTCCTAAATACTCTTTCCTTGGAGATTCATGTCGGGAAGATGTCAGGGATTTCTTAAATCCTTTCAGCCCCAACTTTTTGTCGTAGTAAAAAACGTTGTTGTCGTGAATAGCTCTGAAGAGTATCCAAGGACGGTATTATCCTTTGTTATTGTGGTTTCTGCTATCCATATACAACGGGCACTTAATCCAAAAAAGTTCTCTTAATCAATTCAAGCATACGCTAAGAAATCAATATTTCAGGTGTATCTAAACTTAAGTTTTAATTAACTCTAAGAAATGTTACATATTAATATTTACAATTAAAGAAAGTGCTCCTGCGAGACTGGCACTTCTTATTCGTTCATAGCATAGTTCACAAGTCCCTCTCTCTCTAAAGATGGCGACGCTCCAGCGTCATCAAAACTTAATTGCGTAGTTTTCTCCGGCCATCTGATTGGACGCCGTTTGCGTGGGAGTTTTGTCCACGTGCCTTTCCAACAAGCTCTATTAAATCGCTACGGATACATGACTGCGTCATCTAAAAAAATGACATTTTTCATACCCCTATAAAACCACAGTTTGTGAGAGGATAACTCTGTATACTAAAAAATAGGCTGTTCTCTTTCATTTTGAAGAACAAAGAAAAAATAACACTTTGTTATTTTGAATGACTTAACCCTTTGCACTCTTTGCGATTTGCGTTCTTTCTATGGAACAGTTATTCCTCTTTACGTTCTTTCTATGGAACAGTTATTCCTCTTTACGTTCTTTCTATGGAACAGTTATTCCTCTTTACGTTCTTTTTATGGAACAGTTATTCATCTTTACGTTCTTTCTATGGAACAGTTATTCCTCTTTACGTTCTTTCTATGGAACAGTTATTCCTCTTTACGTTCTTTCTATGGAACAGTTATTCCTCTTTACGTTCTTTCTATGGAAAGGTTATTTCTCTTTACGTTCTTTTCCACAGATTTTTTTTATACTCATAAAGGGACAAAATTCCAAACTGTTTTGTATTTCCAAGTGAACAAGTTGCAAAAAAGATTGATGTTCTAAACACAATATCTTACTGTTCTCATTTATTTTAAAGAACAAGGAAACAAAAGAACGGGTCGTTATGTTGGAAATTGAGAGGCGCCTTCGGAGTGCAAAGGCTTCATAAAATATGTTGACACCCGAACGATATTATGCTTTAAAGGGAGTTATAAAAAAGCTAACGAAAGATAAGCGGTATTTGTGTTCAAGAACAGGCAGTTCTCGTACAACTCGAAGAACACAGAGCAAAAGAACATGGCTTTATTTTGGAGAATGCGATTAGCTACTCGAATCCAAAGGGTTAAGAATCCCAAAACATATCTCAAAACCCATGTAATCTATTTTTTTTTAATTTGTAGGTTTCACGTTTTGCACATGAAAAGCCACGCAAAAATAACGATGTATAGATTTTTTTGAGACAAATGAATGCAGTAGTTTCGACAAAGAACCGTTGAGGGATTTGAGAGTTTCGATGTTTGTGTAATAGAAACTTGTGTTCTTTTACACACTATACTTTTTTATTTCTCTTTCAGTTTGTTTTCAGAACTAATGTTTCAATTTCCACCTGATACACTGAATTTAAAACTTGATATAAATTTCACGAACGGAGATAAAAAAGATTAGGAATCTTGAGTGGAAAGTTCTGTCGCAAAGTTTCGGATTTCCTAACATTTCTTTTTAATATTTGTATTGTATCTCTTTTGTCTGACTCTTATTTAAAGTTTTAATGTTCTTCTAAAGTACGTGATCACATTTATGTAAGAGCAATTAGTAACATGTATGTTTATATAAACGTATTTTTCTGTATTTTTGCATACTGAGATTTATTCTTTTCATGCAGTCATACATTTTGGACTAAGGTTTGTAAGTATTTACTTTTGTTTTTATTTATAGAACTTAAATGTATCAGACCAATTAAAAAAACACACACAAAATATAATTATGGTAAAAGTCGAACCAAAGACAATCACGATACTGCTGATATCAAAACTCATGGATACTTTTGACTCGATACTACAAGTATTTATCGGTATAAAGAATTCCTCAATACCTCGGTATAAAAAGAATTGTGATGATCTGATGAGAATTGCTGATTTTAATAAGTAGTTATACAAATAAGAAACCTTTTCTCTTATTATTACAAAAAAAAAAAAAAAAAAAAAAAAAAAAAAAAAAAAAAATCGTGTGACAGTGGCTGGATTCAAATTTGCACTTTTGTCATGATTGTGCGTATTCTTGGTACTCTTTCCACTCGAGAACAGTAAGCGATGAATTAAACAAAATCTGCATATTTATGGGACTCTAAGTGAAACCGAAGTGGGATGTTTTCCTTCAATATAAAACGGTCCCGGAAATTAAAAAAAATGGGTGTTTTGAAATTCCCTACAATGTTACTGACTAAATATTATAAGAAACATTTGTGTATTTGATTACGAAAAGACATTATACGATTGCACAACAAATCACTGGAATTGATATAATGTTACTAATTTAGACAAGTTTAAGCCGAAGACTCTATATTATTTGTATCAAATGAAAAATTTCGACAGTAATGGTATCGAATACGAAATATCTATGCCATTAAAATAAAACTTAAAATATAGATACCACTGGTTTCTTAGGTTTTGATAGAACTAGTATCGTATCGAAACCTTAGATTTAAATGTAATTGGTATGAACTGAAATTTGTATAGTAATTGGAATCGAAATTAAAGTTTCGTTGCCATTCGTAAGGTATCTAAAGTATTTTTAGCATTAGTTTTTAATCAAAAGCATCCAATGGACATTGTAGTTAGGCTAGCTGTGCACGAGCAACAATTGCCCTGCAACTTTTAATCAGTTGAGAAACCAAAAAATGACACACCAACTGATTCTGATTATTTAATTGCATCCAATTCGGAGCTGCCGAATCTCAGATTTCGTAATTGTCAAAGAGAAGGTGAAAGCTACCCGAACTCGTATTACCACAATCCATACAAAATCATCATTTTGAAGATCATTTTCCAAAACTGTCAGCGTGGTAGCGAGGGTAAGGATATTTTGTGCAATTAAAAGTTGCTCAGTGAGCGGATACAATTTGAGTTTCCCAGTTGCATGCAACTAAATAATTTCGCTGGATGCCCTATAGCTGTCTGTCAGTGCCATAGTGATCCAACGCGTATGGTTAGCCTCACAGTTTTTCTCATCCCGCCAAATATCTTTGGAACGTTACGTATTGATGTCGGAAGTGTCATAACTCCCCTAATTCCGTCACATTTCCCTTCTGTTTTGCAGCACACCTCCAGTCGCATCGCCACTTTCCACGGCGTCCCCTCCCCCCTGACACGTTCCGACAGCTGGTCGAACGCCGGGAGGCCACCGCGGTGGACATCGCACTTCGACTGACGCACTGTTGCATGCACAACTCAACTCATCCCCTCGCAACGCCGACGCCCGGGGGAACTTCTCCCTTCCCCCTTTAGCTTGAGTGTTTCTTTTCTGCTATCCTCGACCCTTCGATACGTGCCAATTAAGAAAATTGTAACAAAGAAAAATATTTAGATGGCAATTTAAGTCTGAATTGATTAGAAATCCGCTGCATAGAAAGTTCGAATTTAATGTGAACATGTTAAGTACTTTAAAGGAAATTACTAAGTATGTTTAATTCTTTGGAACGGTAGAAATTTTAAAACTCGTATATGAAAACACTCGAAAAAGTAGTAGGAGTAAATTGAAAGACATGACATTTTGGAGAACTCTTTAGATACATTTTTCCATAAAAGTATCTAATATTTGTTGTGTTTCAAAAAATACGAAATTTCTTAAGTTGTCATGCGTAAAAATTGATTAACCTTCAGTTTTTTTTTCGGGCATTTTTAGGGCACCAGAAGTACTCGTACTCTGGGTCACGAGATTTCTAAATCGATCATGCCATTTCAATAATGACTTTTTCCTTGACATTTTTCCTATGGCTTGTAATTTCTATTTTTATTCAACGTCTCTTTTACTGTTTTAACCCATTTTTAAATTATATTTCGCCATAAAAGATATTTTTCTTTTTATCCTAACTACTATCTTTCCTTTATTAACCTTAGAATGGTACAATACGTTGCACGGGGCGTATGTATTATCTGAACTACGTCTCTTAGACTTATAGGTACCTTCTTACGGTTATGTAACTATTAACTAATAAAACAATCAACTAAAACCAAGACAAATACCAAAATCTTCTTAACTCCGGAGCAACTTTTAAATAGAATCGATCTTCTAATTACCCTACTTTGTACCTACTTTTCAGTTGTCTGTCTCATGCTGAAAGCCCAGCCATAATAATCGATCTTAACCCGGAACATCTGTCGTCATATCACAGTCACCTGGACTTATTTTCGATAAAAAAAAAAGTACCAAATAAATGGGCGGTGTGCCAAGGCAGTGCAGAACTATCAATTACACAGCTTTTATCACCAGCCTTGGCCAAGTGCCCCGTGGATACAGCCCCATTAATCGATCTTTTATTTGTGTGTGTGCCTCCAGGTCATCACCGGTACCACGGAAATGGTTTCTGCAATGTGCAGACGATAATGTAGTCATCATCTTGGCAAAGAGCGGGGTATGTGCAAGCTATTTTAAGAACGCATTTACTTATAAAAATATGAATTTTCAATGAGTAATAATATATATCAATGGTGTAATAACATATACCGATGACTGCTGCACGCGTGTTTTGAGTGCTTATTTCGTGAATTGAAGTCGACTTCATTGAATTCTCAAATTGTAATCTATTTTTACTTTAATTGGGATAACTGATTATAGCTAACGTCTGCGATTATTGTCTTCTATTCTTTATAATAAATGTGTTCAAATAGCTCTCCTAGAAATGAATGAATTTTGCCCTTGCCACAACTATACACAGATGCATCTATATTATAACCCAGATTTACTGAAAAATAATTTTTTATCTTGTTGATTACTAAATAAGTGTGACTTTTCCATATTAAGAACGGATTGTACTATGATAGGTATTTTTATTTTTTATTATATTTAGTTAAATGGTTTGACATGACCAAAGTCATTGAAAACTATATGAGCAATCAGTAAGAGTTTCTACGCTTGTTAAGAATGTCTTTTTTTTTTTTTAAATAAATTTCATTATCATTCTAAAACAACATTTATCCTGTTTACATTTGAATTGGTTTTAACTATTTTCCCTTAACCAATTTCAACATATATTTTCCTTTGTTAACGAACTAATATCGAAAATCATTTTCCTTATTTAACTTCTTCTAACCTTACTTGCAAGCAATTTTTTAATTTAACACAATGGTCAGTATTCCTTATGGGTCGAAATTCTCTAAACCACTTTTTTAATAATTATATTTGGCACAGTCTGTTTAATTAACCATTAATCCCCTTTTCTACAAAAGCTGCATAATTAACAATACCCCATATTAAAATTTAACAATGCCCTATTTTTAATGAGTTTTTTTTTCCATTAGAAACGAGCCGACATTTAATGAAATACTTTTTTTATAAGTTTATTCATTTAAATATTTGATTTTTCATTATTGGAGTTTAAAAAAAAACCCGAGGATGGCAACTGGAAACACTTTATGGGGGGTTAATTATCCTTTGCACGAAGCATGTATGTGTGTGTATCTTGTAAATAATAGATTAGGAATACCACAAGCCTACTTTGTTATGCATGTGTTCTATTTAACAAAGGGTAGTGCCATTTCTTTCGATGTTATTTATACTTACTAGCTCGTGATGACGTTACCACTTATTGATTAAATGAAGACGAAGTCTGAACTGTATCTTAGAGGAAAATATTTAGTATTATATATAACAGAATGACATTCTATACTTCAACACATAACCAAATTTCTTAATTCTAATATTATCTCACAGTAATTAAATGAAAATGGCTCAAAATAGTCATTACCATTTTCTCTCTCTATGATGATTTAGTAATATGCATTCTTTTTTACGCTCTGTGAAAGAACTATTGATTTAATAAATACAGTGAAAGTATTTCGTGCTACTTCTCTAGCATTTAAATAAATCTTACTGAATAAAGTTTTTAAAAAAAATTAATATTCCGACGAAAAATTTCTTCTTAAGGTTATTTCTTGGTAGTTTTACCAAATTGATTTTAGTAAATTCCTTTTAGACGTACCAGATGATAGAGTTTTACAGAAGTGGTACTAATTTTCTAGTCATCGCGAATAATTATTGTGTGTGTTTAGTATTATGTGCATACTTAAGAGTGAATCTATTCATTTTATATTGTTTCTTTGTACATTCCATTTATTTAATTACGCAGGACATATGCAAGACCTATAAAAGTGTCATGCATGATAAATAATAAGTTAGATTAAATAACGTTTTTAGGCTTAGCAAATATATTGTTAGGCTTAGCAAATATAATGTTAGGCTTTGAAATGTATTGTTAAGCGTAGCAAATATATATTTAGACTCAGCACAGATATGTTGTTAGGCTTAGCAAATACATTGGTAAGCTTAATAAAAATATTTTTTAGGCTTAGCAAATCATGTTATGCTTTTAACAGAATGTACTGTTAGTCTAAATGGAGTATATGGAATAAGTGCATTCAAGCTGTAGGAAAATGTAGTCTTATCAGAATGTGTATCACTGACATTGCGGCAAATTATTTTAATACTCCGCTAGTCTGAACAGTGTATTCAGTTAAGGTATATTTTGCAAGTAACAGTTACGTTACAGCATTGATTTTTTGACAAAATGTCTGAATGGCATTGAGCTCTTAAAATTTTTACTTAAAGGTTATGTAGATATTCCTAACAATTTGTAATGATAATTGTAGTGTCAAAATTTGTATTCGTTTGTGTATTTGAAAATGTAATCAATATAAATTTGTATTCTTTATCTATCAACACCTTTTAAAAGTAAACTGACGATATTAAAAGCTTTAATCAGAATCTAATGTGTCATAAGTGTTACTTATGTTTTTCATGAACTTTTAATACGTTTTTCTCCTTAACTTATTGTAAATTATTATTTTTAATCACCTACGTATTTGTAAGGCATAGAATGTAGCGAAATTTTATTTAAAAATTGCATCGGCGTCTTGCAGTATATAAGAAAAACCTAAATGCTGATGCCACTGCTATAGGTTATGACTGGAAATCTTCATTACCTTATAATTATCAGCTTTAAAACTATGACATTTAAAAGTTAATTATACACCATTTTAAGAAACTGTTTTGAACGGCTGTTTAAAAGTGTGCTATACTCGCCACATTCAAAGGTGCTAGAAAAATACTGTTGTACAAATTATTGCGATTTTTAAAATTTAGGAGAAAAAAAAATGTACTTATTACAAACCGCGTCTTCTCTGCTGCATTTTAACTTTATTGTACATTTAGAAATGCCTTAACATAGATTAGTTTGAAAGATCGAAACCTATTTTATAAGAGGAGCCTATACATCTTGAATACCAATTTTTAATTTTTCCGCCCTTACCTTATTAATTAGAACAAAGCAAATAGATTAATAATATTTTTCCACTTACACATTATAACTTACCTTTTTTAAGATGTGATTTTTTTATTGTTTTGTCGTTTAATACGTTCGCTGCCTATCACGTGACATCAGCGATGCCCCGTCACTTTTAGATATAATGTAATGTTATTAACGCTTAGGGAAGTATACGGTTAGGCTTAGTGAAATATAAAGTTGGTCGGCGATAAATATAAATTTAGGTCTACTGAAAATATTTTTTATTGTGACGGAAAATGTTAAGCTTATCGGAATATTTATTTCAGTGTAGTTATATTTAAAATGGCGTTTAGTAACGTTTCCGTTAGGGTTAGCCGAAATATTTTAATCAATATTTAGTCTGACGAATTTCGTAATGATTTTGCAAGTTCAAATTTAACTTTTTTTTTAGCCCAATCGGCTGCAATGAATAGTGTTTCAGATAGGCAACGAACATATGGATACACTTATATTACTTTTCTCCTTGATAAAATTGTCTATTTAGAATTATTGATTTATCCAAATTTTACAGACTTTTCGCAGAGATTAGATGTAGCGAAGGATAGTCAATGAGTTAAAAAAATATTTTCAAATTTGAGAAAGATCATATGCAATTGATATTTAGTGCACAATTTTAAAAGAGGAAAGATACTATATAATCTGTTATTATATCTTGAAATTTAAAATATATACAATTTCGAATTTTTAATGTAGAAACCGCATAATGTAGATAAAGTGTATAAAGTTTTTTTTTTATTTAAAATTTTCCCATTACAATTGTAAAGTTCTACAAAGCTATTAAAATTTCTGTCCATTGATAAAAATGCTAAGCTTTTAAATATGTAAAAAGTGCAGTTTGTTGGAGAATACAAAGGCTAGAATCATTTTCTAAAATATTTTGCTGTCATTAAATTATACCGTCTCTATTGGTGATTGAATTGTGAGTCTAATTCCAGATGAAGTCACCAGTTCTTTTAGCCTGATCAGAGGTCTATTGTATTTTGCAGACAGAATAAATTAGAGAAACAATTTATAAAGCCTTTTTTTTTTGACAAAAAGATTTTGTTTAACCCTCTGCCCCCCACGAACATCTTTGAGATTTGTGTTCTTTCTACGGAACAGTTATTCCTCTTTCTGTTCTATTTCCCAGATTTTTTATTTTTATGAGAAATAGAACAGAAAGAGGAATAACTGAGTGGAAAAAAAACAATCTGTTTTGAAGCTTTAAGAGAACAAGTTGATTTTTTTTAAACACAAGATCACGCTGTTCTCGTTTATTTTAAATAATGGGGAGCCAAAACGGGGGTCGTTATGTTGTCGCCTGAGGAGACAGCGGAATATAAAGGGTTAAAAAAGCTCCGCGTCACTACTTATGGTGTTACTCAAGTTGGTCCAGTTAGTGTTTAGGTCAGTATGTAGTTAAATGAAAAAAAGAAGCGTATCGGTAATAAAGTAAATAAAAGAGCTCTGTACGATGCATTTATAATAGTAAAGATTGTTTTTATATAGTTTGTAAAAAATAAAACACCAAAGTAAAAAAAACAATTTTATTTTATGAAAAATACACATTGTATGTAGTTTTAATCTTGGAATCATTGCAAAAAAAATAGAATAGATATAACCATTTGTTAAGCTCTATTATTCATAGTTTTGATCTGTTACAAAATGCCTTGTATTTTATCTCCGAGTATTTAAATACATTCCAGATCTAATCTACATCAACTGTTGTACATAATGAACTTATTGAAAACTCTATCGAGGAAGCTTTTGTGATACTGAAGTGGTTGTGTAACTGTTTGCTTCTTTTGTTTGAATAAAGTTTGCACTCCTAGTTTCCGAATGTTTATCTGTTCATTATTTCAGCTTCACACTTGAAATGTCACCAGGTTATAGTGGGGACAGTTCAATACATTTTTACGAAACGCTTCACAAACTCAACTATAATAGTGCGGCTCTCACAAAATGTCTGCTGTGATTGTTTACGTGATTCGGTCAATACAAATCGAAAAGGGCCTATATCTACTCTAAGGCCTGTACCTCAAAGGGCCGCCGCTCTACAGCTACGCGGTAGGGACGATCAAGAATCTATCCCGGCGGAAAGGTTTAGGAACGTTGCCTCGTAATTTCGAACGATGGTCACTTTGACAAGAACAACATCAATTTGGTTAATTAAAGTACATTAGAGCTGCATAGTGGGCTTTTGGCGACGGTTCAGGGTCCATCTGGAAGAAAAGACCCGAGGACACATACACATTCATACATGCATCTCGTTATTTTAGAACCATGGTCAGATGACGAGGAAACACCTGAACTGGCACCCAACGCCTTCCATAGACGTCGGGACTTTGGACCCCGATCTGATGTATCGTGCACCAGTCCCGTATACACGCCGTTAATTTTTGCGGATGTTCTGGGAAATTTTTTCTAGTATTTTGTAGCGAATCTGGCAATCTTCCGATCACAAGATCACTACTTTTTTTACTTTTCATTGTGAAGTCCATCGCCTAGGATCGAACCAAGAATCTTCGTATTTTCAGCTGACGCCTTTAACCGCTCGGCCACGGAGGCCTCGAGAACAACATCGGAGCTGACAATCCATTTCCAAATTCAATCAGGTTAGTTAGTTAACTTTTGCACTCGATGAACATGTTTGATCTTTGCATCCCGTTCCTGTTCTTTTCCCCCAATTAATGCCCTGATGATATATATACCCAAGTGATACTTTTAAATGGTGGAATGTTGGATAAAGTACAAGCTAACCAAAGAAAAGCGTTTTTATGTTCCATTAACACGCAGTTCTCGTTCAATTCGAAGAACAGGGAAAAAAAGATCAGATCGTTATTTTTTGTAACCGAGAGTCACATAAAGAGTTAAGAAGAGTCGCATCCCAATGCATATCCAAGAACTAAAAGCACTTCTTTGTACCAACTATATACAACTCCAACCAACGCTTCTTTCTCTAGAAAAAAACGAATTCTTTTTCGTCTCACGATCCATTCATAGCGTCCATACCACCGGAATAAAACACATTCCGCGGAATCAATTCGCAAATAACATGTGGGGGCTGTAGCTCCCAATTTCACAGTGGTATAGAGACACACGGCTACAGCCAGTCCGGTTGCCATTAGCAACGCATCCCAAACAATCTCTATTCCGAGAAAAGGGGCCGCTTCTGCCCTGAGCAAATAATTTGAACAGCTGCTTCCCCGCGACACACTTTCCCATGTTTCTTGTTCGATTTCTCTTTTTTTTTGCCTCTCTTTCAAAGGGGTCGAATGTTTGTTCTGCTTGCAAAACCGTTAAATTGAATGGTTTGTCTTGAGCTTTCTTTTTTTTTCTAGGAAAGTCCCGACATGAAATAAGTTGTCTAAGAGTATAATCCGATTGTTCAAGGAATTGAAAGGCCCAATAAGGGGTGTCAATGAATGTCGATGTATTTTTTCCTAGAAAGTTTGTGGTTTGTTTGGCTTAATTAACTCAGCGGTGACTCAGTTACAAAAATAAAGACCTGTTCTTCAAATTCAACGAGAACTAGATGTTTTTATGATACTGTTAAAACATGCATAACGTCGTCTTAATTTGCAAACCATAAAACTCCAAACAGCTGTCGTAGAGAAAGATGCTTGGCGATGGAATTCAAGCGACTGTTTTAAATGTGGAATTAATAATAAACGAGATGTTATTGGAATAACTGAGCTTTGATTGTAGATGAGGGATTGGCTTAAAGAGTCACGTAATTTCCGAGATTACATTTCGTCGCCAAGCTGCTTTCGCTACATCTGCTAAATGTGTGGTTTACGACTTTACTATCGGAATAAATATTGACAAATTCGGGTTAGCTATTACCCATTAAACAACTCTCCTGGCAGCTATTAAATTAGCTTGTAAAACTGTATTGCCTCTTGTCGATTTATATCTGTATCGACCATTCAAAGATATGCAATAGAAATACGTACACGGCGAATCCTACTTGGGAAGAAGTGAACGATTGTTTTGTAAACAATAAAGCAATTTTTTTTAAAAAGGGGTTAATGAAAATTTTTGTTCTACGTAATATTTTTTTAATATATTGTTGGTTCTATTATGGATTCAGCAGCCTCAACAAAGGCCTTGGTGAGAAAATTTAAGCGATTCACTTCTAAAAGTGGAATTATTTAAAAACAAGAAGTGATCAAAATACCTGAATATAGTTTTGTTGCTAAGCATCTTTCGCTATGGCTGACTATGTGGTTTACGAATTAAGTCGACGGTATAGCTGAAAAATAAAGTTTATTTAAATATACATACTGTATTTTTTTTAAAAAGACAGGATTTGTTTGTGTACTGCACATCACAAATTGTTATATAAAGAGGTACAGTGGACTATATATTTTTTAAATTTCTAAACAATTTTGAATCTTTTTCAACATAACTTTTATAATTATTTTTAAGACAAATTTCTAAAAAAAAAAAAAAAAAAACAGGTAGGTTGAGGGAGGTCACATCGGTTCGTGAATACTTTTGGGCTCCACGCGGTACAAAAGTCATAGGGGAGAGTGGATAAATGGCAAATTTTGTGGATAATGATCATTTATCCCTATAGGATAACAAAGGACAGAATGAGTTAATAATCAACCTGATAGACGCGGTTCTCCTTATACACGATGGTATGTCATTAATCTTAATAGGATAATTCCACGAGCAGTTAAGGATTTGGTAAGTGTCGTTTTTTAGTATAACATTCCGTCTGGCGAATACCCCAAACCGATTTTATGTGTCAAAAAATATTATAATTAAATGTTCGACTTGCATTACAAATTTTTATTATTGAAGTTGTAAATTGCATTACTATTAGCGAAAAATAAAGATTCCGATATTTTGGTGATTTTTGACACGATTTGAAAGTTTGCATTCATACGAAAATTTGTTTTTAAGTAATTCCGGTAGAGGGCAGCACTAAAGAAGCGGTAGATGAGGCTGTAATTTTTTTTTTAACCGAATTCATTTTACAGGATCCGATTTCAGTAATATTAAGCTGTTATAAATAATTACTGCTGCTGTTGAGGAGGACCCACGTTATGTAAAATTGTTTAATCAGATCACATTGTTGAGGTTATAGCACAGCAGAGAGGCAGATGAATTAACTATTGTGAGGGGCAATTATTGGTAAAATTTAGCTAACATTGATAAGTCGAATAATAGAATTTTCTAGACAGTTTTATACATTTTTATTATCGATAAAAACAATTGAAGACGTGGGTGCAAGAACAAGGCAGCTCCAGTTTACACAATTGTTCAGGAAGGACGAGAAACTAATTTTTTTTTTATTTCTATAAACCTAAATACAGTTTTTACTTTCTATCTCTCTATAGTCATTGGTTTAGAGCCGTCTGGTTGTTGCACCGGTAGAATTGTTTTTTCTTTATAGGAATAAGTGGAAAAACTGTAAATCAGAAAAAAAAGTGGAGTTGCCTTGTCCCACGTCATCAATCCTCATATTTTCCATTAATTAGCATCTATTATTAATGTAAATAGCTCGTTATTTTATCTCATGTTTATTTTGGTTTACTTGATAACTGACGAACGCGAAATTAAATTTACGTAGTTCTAGAGCTACACAATGGGCTATTGACGACAGTTCAGGATCTATCTCGATAGAAAGACCCGGGACAGACACGGCCTCGAAATTTTGAACCATGTCAAATGACGAGGACAACACCCGAGCTGGCACAGACTTTAGAAACTTCCACACTACGAGAGCGTATGCATCACGATTGATTTAACGTGCACCAACCCTCTACACACGACCGCTTTGGAGTGACTGTTTCTAGAAAAAAGGGGGTGACAGTTTAAGCATTGTCAGCATCGCCTGCCTGTCGCTATAATTGAGAAAGCAGCAATATTAAAAGTTCTTCAAAATGCACATATGTTACGAAAGAGATGAGTTTCAAATAAAATTCATTCAAATAAAATAAATGCAACGCTGTACAGCAATTCACCTTTTGAAACGATAAAAATTAGAACACTTCTAAAAAGTACGAAATGGAAATAAAACTTTATAGAACGACCGAGACTACATTTAAAAGTTAATTTGGTTCAACACCAGCTTTCACCTTTTTGTTTGGTGAAATTGCGACTTGACAATTATGCGTAGTTCAAAAGCTACACAATGGGCTATTGACGACAGTTCGGGATATACCTCGATAGAAAGGCCCGAGACAGACACTGCCTCGAAACGCGTCTCAGTGGGACCCCTGGACATCCTGCGAGTGGCGTAGGCAAGGACTTGATTTCCCGCCGAAATTTATTCCGGAGACAAAACAATTTAGATTTCTTCTTATCACTTTTTTTTTCATGCACTTCAAGCCCTATTGAATAATTTCACTTTGAATATCATTAGAAAACACCAATTCTGACGAATGACGACACGGATAGCTCATCCAGATGGGTCTAGTCAACACCGGTCTTCGTATCTCCTCACGATTCCCCAACGTAGATCCAAGTGTTTAATATTTAAATAACAAAATAACTTCGCTGTCATATACTTTGACGTGTGCAATTCACTACGTTATACAGTTGCCAAAAAAAAAAAAAAAAAACAGAAATGGCATAAAATAACTTTCATCATATATACCAAATATTAGTTTGGTTAAATTAAAGCAATTCTTCAGGTGTAAGTATTAAAACTATTTATAACACTAAGGTATCACAATTCATTATTAATTAATAAGGTTGAGATAACTTACTTAAATTTATAAATATTAAATACAGTTGAATGATAGAATATTTATAAACATGCTTTTAAATGTAATTTTAAAAATATTACTTGGGCCCCTTTTGAAACTAAATCCTAATTATGCACACCACTGCTCCGCATTGCAGTCGCCTTACCCGTTACGCCGCTGGAGATTCATAGAACAACCAAAGAGTGCGCCTATGCGAAACCTCGGGGAAGGAATAAACTCAGTCAACACTTCAAAGTCATTGATATCAAATTTATTCATTTTCAATAGAAACATTAAACATTTTAGTTTTATTTTCAAAATCATTTGAAAAAGTAGAAAACTGTAACAGTGGGAATTTTATATCCGTCGTGCGTTAATAAGTCCAAATCGTTGATCAAAGTTTCCGTTTATGAATTTTTCTGTGGGATTTTAATTGTAACCTGAAAATAAAATACATAACTAGTTAGTACGTTAATTACAGAACTTTGAAAAAATAACTAGTTTAACCTTTTACACTCAGAGTAATTTTTAATATGACCTTTCAGCAACTCCTAGCCATTTTTACTGTGAGCTACCACCTACATCAGGAGTATTTACAATGGTGCAATTATGACACAATGAACGAACTATAGCGTAATTTACTGTGAATGGCAAGCATTGAGATCAGTGCATTTTCACACGATTGGCGTTTAGTAAAAGAGAACCGAGGTATCTCCCTGTATAAAAATACAAGTTTGTTTCGAGATGTCGCTGCAGCAGCGACAACGAAATGCAGAGGGGTAGCCTCACACTTCACACTATTTGATCGAGTCCATATTTGTTTTGACATGAAGTTACTCAAGTAGTTAATGCTAAGAGAGGGAGGGGAATTTATACACAAGTTAAGGGTATTTTTTATGTGATTTATTTTATTAAGCTTAGGTCAATCAACGTTTTCGTAATTTAGAATCTTTAATCTTTTTTTAAAATACAGACAATGTTAAAATTTTGTTTACGAAACAACGATTTTTTTTCAGAAAGATAAAAACAAGAATATATAGATCAAGCAAAATTTTATTTAAATAAATAAACAGCATAAACATTTTTGTAAAATATATCGACTTGTTAATGTAGAAATTCCCTAATGCACTTAAATTTAAAATTTCAATTAAGGGAATTTTGTATTTCTACACTCATATTTCTATTCTCAAATATTGACGACCCACAACAGACTAGAGAACCAACAAGGTTGGTTCAATCTACTATCTCCCAATAAATATTTAACTTCTTAAAAACTCCTGTAGAATTAACAATATCTACTGGCAAGTTGCTCCATTTGTTACCCTATTAGAAAAATACTACCGCTTTCTCGGTATTCTCTCCGACATCACTTTGGCTTAAAAAATGGTATTAGAGTTTGTTTCATTAACTTTTATATCCATGTGAACGTTAAAAACTAGGCACACGTATTAGAACATTGTTCTTATAGCACAAATTCTACCTTTCACCATCAACATGTATATAAAATTATAATTGGCAATTATCAATAACTTATTGACGAATGGAAGTTTGTATTGTCTATGTAGATATCTCATATCATAAAAGTCGATGAGACGTTTGGAAAACAATTTAAAAATTAGTTTTAATATAATTATCAATGCAACAAGGATACAATCCACATAATCATTAAATTTTTGCGCGTTTTGTTCAGTAAAATCACTACTTTTTCGCCAGTTGAAAATGGTAATTAAAGACGTGGGTGCATTAAGAGCATAGTTCCAGTGAGACAGCTCCAGTTTTCAAACTTTTTCAGAAAGGACAAATAACACTGAACGCTTCTTGCATCGTACAATACAAAAGTACACCTTTTCCCTTGTATATATCTGTAGCAGTTTAGTTCTTCAGTCTTAGATTTAGGGACCACCTGTTTTGCACTAATGGATAAAGAAATCCTCTTTATAGTTTGGGGTATAAGTGAAAAAGTGTAAATCAGAAAAAGTGGAGCTGTTTGGTTCTTGCTCCCACGTCTTCAATTTTTTTTTATGCTATTCCCGAAAGTTAAGAGTTTGTTATTTGAAGGAGTAATTTTCCAGAAATCGCAAACTAAAGTCTCATGTTTTGTACACATGCACTTTCTACTTTTTCTTTTTGACGGAACGTCATCGTTCTCCTCATTTTGCAATCGGGCACAATGGCAGTACAATTCTGTAGCCAATATTAAAAAAAATATGCGCTAGAAGTTATTATGTTACCAAGTTTCAAGTTAAGGAATTGAATTTTGAAATTTAATGATACGACAAGCAACGAGTTAAATACAAGCATATAATAAGATCCATGCGCGTAATAAACTCATTTGTATTACAAAAACCACTAGTCTTTAACTTATTAAAAATAACGAGAAATGTTATGCCCTTTTAAATATTACAAGTTTATTATTTCATAAACAAAAGGTTTCGAAGTATGCGATATACGAGGTGCTACTTACAGTTTTCACTTCGAGGTATTCGTGCAAGCCGTCTTCACCACTGAAAAGAAAACAAAAGTTAGTATTCAAATAAGAGCATGAAACTTTGCTGCAAGGTCACTTATTTCCCCCTATCTTATTGTAATAAATACGAAGGGTTTCCATGGACACGTTGTGTCAAAAATGGAGAAACGTTGAAATGCTTACAATTTAAAGGCATGATAGTCTATTTTCAAAATTAGGTTTTATTTTCCCATTACGTTTTTAAAAACATTTAGGGTTCAAGAAGGTAAACTGTAAGAAAACTTTTTTTGCATAGTAAGTTTTATAATATAAGAATTAATTATAGCACAATGATGCGTTGCCTAAATTCTACTATGGCATCGATAATGCATTTGTATTTTGTTTAAAATAATTTACAGACAATTTTATTTAAGAATTTAAATCTATACAAAATGTGTACAATACCGACGACTTCGGAAATTAAACTACATTGTGTATGAGCCTTTACAGCTTGGCCACGTAATGGACCGCCACTGCCCATTGCGTTGCTACGTTGCAGAGTTCTCACACTCTTTATGTACCTTTGGCTTATAATGCTTGAATACTTATAATGCTAAAAACTCTACATTTCCATGTAGAGTTTCGAAAATTGTTTGCGTCAAAAATTGTGCAATTACATTCAAAATGTTCAGCCAAGAATTACAATTAAGTAATTTACTATCGTCATTAAAGAACTCTTTAAATTTGGATAATTTTAGAAGTGATCACCACACTGACCTTGCGGTGGGCATTTCAAATACCAGATACTTTCACCCCGGCTCGAGTAATTAATTTAGCCCGGCGGTCAAAGTATCGGAGTAGCACACACAAGGACCCAGGTTCGATTCCAGGTTGACTGCACAGCGCTAAAACCTTTTGGATATCCCATCCAAAGCATCGATTTACACTGATGTTGATGATAACGTTAAAAATGTCTGTTATCGTAACAAAAACTATAAACTGCAACTTACAGTTCTCTGCCTTGTCCCGACATCTTGAAACCTCCGAAGGGCGTTTGGGACGTGGTGTGGTCGTAGCAATTCACCCTGTAAAAATAAACGGGAGAATTATTTTTACTGCTTAAGCCAAGTTGACATCGAACGAGAGTAACATGAACGGGTTATTGGAGATTGTCAAGAAAGTATCCCATAGTAAAGCACCGGGAATGTTAACTCTTGGAGTCAACCCACAGCCTAACAACAAAGAAAGTTTAAAGCAGGACATAGGGATGACGAAGCAGGGTCGCCCTTAGCAGTTACAAGACAGTGTGCAAACCTAGAAGCGGGGCCACTTTTTTCCTCCACCCAAACTTATAAATTAGTTTGTTAGACATTTTTTTATCAACTACAAGTGTAGTTACAAATGTTTGATACTACTACATTTAATTTACATAAAGTAATTTAGTAGATCGCTTTGTTACGTAAAACGTCTGCTTTATATTGAAACTATAAGCCTAACTTTCTATTGAACGAGACAACATGTGTCAAGTGATGCTATTTACTATGAAATTATGTCGAAATGAATCGTCCTAAAAGCAAAATTGAGTTTTTATCCTAATACCCCATTTAGTTGATTTTAAAGGTGTTTTGCGTCAAAAGAAAAAAAAACATAAGACAAATTCTATATGTAATATTATTTTGCGTATAATTTTCCTTTAATTCTCATTTTTCTTGCGTTCCTTTAAATCTTAGTACTAGAGAGGTAATAATTAACAAATGATCGATTCGAACAAACGATTTGAAAACGATTGATTAGTTTGTAAGGCTAACAATAGAAGTGATTTAATTTTCATGATTTCTTTATTAAGTTTTGCATAAGGATTAAAATATTTATGCAACTAATTTAGTTATGCTACAAATAGTTCTATTAAAATTTATACAGAATTAGTAAAAGAATGTGTGAGGAGGAGTTACTATAAAAGTTTAGTTTTCGGCCACTTGGTAGGGTTTAATGAAAAAACAAAAAGAGGATCAAATTACGATGCGTGACGTAATAAGTGACGCCCTTTACCACTACGTCATTCCAACCTTTATCTTTCCGATTTCGTCTTACCTCCAATTCGATTTGCCTTGAATTGTGCTTCTCAGGCACAGCCCCACCACTGCAAAGTTAAATCATCACAGATGAACACACACCAATTGCATTTTCGAACTTCTACTCACCAGACCGATCCGGCTTCGATGCCCTGCGAGAAGAGCAGCGCAGTGTTGAGGTCGTTGGTGACCACCCCCGACCCGAGGCCGTAGCAGGTGTCGTTGGCCCTGTCCAGCACCTCGTCCAGGGACTCGAACTTGAGGACCTGCATCACGGGCCCGAAGATCTCCTCGCGGGCGATCCGCATGTCGTCCCGGACGTCGGCGAAGACTGTGGGTGCGACGAAGAACCCTTTGTCCCCTACGCGAGACCCGCCGCAAGCGAGGCGAGCCCCTTCTCGCTTGCCGGATTCGATGAGGTCCAGGATCTTGGTGAGCTGCTCCTGGTCGATCTGGAAATGAGATAAGATGGGTTGAAATTAACGACGTGACGGATACTGGTTAACCGCTTAACTGAGTAACCCGAGATAACTCGGATTGGTGTCTATGGTAAATACTAGTTATCCCGAGTTCAATTTTAAGGGAAGCGGTTAATTTAGAACTGAAAACGTGGATTTTAGAACCACACAGCTCTACTTTTTTAGAATTACACTTAACTTATTCCTATAAAAAGATTCTCAATCGATTAGTGCAAAAACTAGACAACTCTAAGCAATGATCATAGATATATAAAGGGAAAGGAGCTGTACTTTTGTATTGTACGATGCAAGAAACGCACAGTGATTTTCGTCATGCCTGAAATTTTTCGAAAACTGGAGCTGTCTGGTTCTTACATCCACGTCTTCAATTGGAAAGTATTCAACTGGGAATGATTGCGCTTAAAATCAGACAGAGCGGACGACACAAACTCAGAGTGACAATTGTACAAGAGGTCACCAAAGTAACAACTTGTTATTTTGTTTCCTGTTTTTCAAATTGAACGAGAACTGCATATTTTTGAACATCAAACTTTTTTCTTTCGTTAGTTTGTTCTTTAACTCAATTTAAAATTATGACACGATTTGGAATAAACCTATTTTTTTATAATAATACCCCAACTTCTTTCTTTTATCCTAATACCTTAACTCTTTGCACTCGTGTGTTGCCTTTAAATCACCAAAATGACGTTTTATTTGTTTCCATTTGTTTTTCAAAATCAAACGGAACAAGATAATCTTGAGTTTAAAAAACTATTCTTTCTCAAACTTTAATATAAATTATTTTTGCCTTCTAGATACACCAAGTATGTTGATCTAAACTTTTATTCAGATATAAATCTCTCACCATTATTTTTGTAAAAAAAAATCCAGAAACCGCTAATTATATGTTTAGTATACAGATATTTAGTATTAAGCTTCCCGCATCACTTTTTTTCATTTTACAATTATACCCCCGAAACATAAAAAAGAACAACTCTTTAAAAAGAACGGGAACAAAATGCAACTGTTAAAAAAAAAAAATCGCAAATGTCAAACATGTTCTTTGAGTGCAAAGGGTCAAATCGACCGATCCACCCGAAAACCGACATGAAACAGGCACGTCCTCCCTCACCTGTGGTCCGTGGTCGGTGGCGTCGTCGAAGGGGTCCCCGACCACCCTCTTCTGCGCCCTTTCGACGCTCTTCCTGACGAACTCGTCGTAGACCTTGGCCTGCACGAAGGTGCGGGTGCCGGCGCAGCAGCACTGGCCCATGTTGGCGAACAGCGCGTTGAACGCGATCTCCACCGCCTCGTCCACTGCAAAAGGGAAGAACAATTCTTACACTTGTGGAATGGATCTTGTGCGAGTTCTCTCATGTTGGCGAGATCTGGGTTTGTACAATAGGGAATATATTTGAGTGGAGATAGTCGTTATTGTTAGGCACGTCAGTGTCGGGCATCTTTTTCACTTAAATAAAATTTATATGAAAATTGAGTCCCTAACTCATATGCTAAGAATAGATAGAATAGCAATCTACACCTTTGAGCATGAATGGACTATAGTAGAGCGAATATGACATTATAATCGCGAAACAAACATCTCAGACCGAATGGCTTCAGACACGCGACTTCTTTTCAAAATTATGAATTAAAAAATACTCGCGGTTGGCTGATGAATTGGGAAATGTGTAACAGTGAAAATTTATGAATGGAATGACGTTATTAACCACGTGTATGAGCCCATGCATGCTGGCCTCACTTTGATGTTAGCGAGATTATAACATTATGTTTTCTCTACTATGACGGATCCATGCTCGAAGATCTACACACTTAAAAATGCATGCTCATAATTGAAAATTTCGTCATTTTTGACGAAACAGACGCCTGTTAAATGCTCCGATTAAATATTTCGTTAAAGTAATTTTCATTTTGTCACTTATTTTGTTAAATTTCAAACTAGGTTTCGGCTCGATTCGGACTATTAGGGATAGTTTGGTCCCCAGTCACTCGCGCTATTGACAATGCAAGAAAAGCTCGTTTGAATGCAAGCAATATACATATAAGAATCAAAAACACCCAAAATGATGTGTTAAATTAATTTTTATTAAAAATATGAAGTTGTTTCGTCAAAAGTCAAGCAGTTTAATGACGAAACGATTGTCAAACTGGACGAACTTGGCCTTGACGATCGCAGCATGTTTAAAAATGAAAGTTGCAGAATGCTCAAAATGAATAGCCATAAGCCTAAATTTTTGCACCACCTTTTATTTTATTGTTCCTTGCAATTGTTTTTATATTTTTTTAATAATCGTTGTGGCTGCCCGTCAGATAAAGCAATTTAAAGTGTATGGAGTGTAATGCCATATTCGAAGGCAAACTACGGATATATTTTTTTAAAACTGATCCTGTTGTATGCAAAGCGAAATGAACCTATTGCGGTATAAACCATTGGCCCATGAAGAGCGAAACATCATATGGCGAGAGGCCCCATCTACCTGAACCGAATTAATGCTATTCTTGGGGATTGGCGCCTTTTCCTTTCCACTCAAAATATTCGACGAACGTTCTTCGGTAACTTCGTAGTGTACTACTGAAAAGCTAGTATACTGCGGAGAACGAAGTAAATAAAAACGGTATTCTATCACTTAATATAAATTACAATACAAATTCGGATAGCTGAACTAATTGGATTTTGATCTATTCAAGTAGACATTCCCCATATCTAAGAAAATTATATAAATCGGATAATTAATATAAAGCTTATGTATAATGGTGGGTTTTTTGGATTCATGGTAAAGGAAGATACAAGGCTGAGGCGTGAAGATCTTCAAAAGAACCCTGTCCTGGTGATAGACTTTCCGAGAGTGAATGATTTGGTGGACCTGGTCTAGTATGTTCTAGACTGGGTGGAATAAGTAACAATAGGTTTGTTTTTAAATATATGCAAATTGGTAACATCCTCTTCTTCAGGAAACATTTAAGAGAAAGGGGACTCACCGTCTGCGTCATCAAATACGACGAGGGGGCTCTTGCCCCCCATCTCCAGAGTCACTCTCTTGGTGTTGGAGGCTCCAGCCGCCTGCAGGATCAACTTGCCCACCTGTTCACACACACAAGAACGACAAAACATTTAGAAATGTACTTTTA
The DNA here is from genome assembly GCA_963932185.1 of Troglohyphantes excavatus. NCBI lineage: Eukaryota > Metazoa > Arthropoda > Arachnida > Araneae > Linyphiidae > Troglohyphantes > Troglohyphantes excavatus. Next base: position 8,918,665 of record OZ010670.1, on the reverse strand, counting down.
TTTCTTGAATATAGACATGTTTTTTTTATTTCTTTGTTCTCTAAAATGAACTTTGCATGTTTTTGAATGTAAAAAAAAAACTTCGTTCTTTTGTTAGCTTGTTCAATCATAGACGACAAAACATCTCTTCTAGAATTATCTAAGATTTTAAGGAAAAGGGGAATAAGTGCGGTTTGAATTAAAATTCTTCACACATTGAAAAGATTTGTTGACGCAAATAAAAAGTTCAAAACTTCCTCCATAGATAGCGCTACTTGTTCCCATGTTTGATTTATACATTTGCTTTGAAGCAGTCTGGAAAAAATAACAAATTGAAGCAATGAAGCTGTTTTCGTAGGCAATGGCAACAAAGATTACATGCATTGAAATAGGGTAGGATTGCAAAGAAAAAAATCCCCGAGGTAAGTGATTGTAATAAAATAAATGGTCTATAACCAATTTATGTTTTTTACGCTTTTTCTGATGTCTTTAAGGCACATTTCTTTCTATTTACGATGTTCGGAACTACATTTCTTATTTTCTTTAACAAACTTTTCATCGTGAGAAGCATTTTAGTTTAAATCGCAGTAATGCGACTGCAATTACTGGATTTATATTAAATTTTAAAATGAGTCGGGTACTTTTAGCCCTCCTTTTATCAATAATAATAAAAGAATTTATGGATCGCAAAACACATACTTCCTCTGAAAATTTAAATGTAAGTACTATTCTTGCTCAAGATGCACTTGAAACTGATTCTTAAAGTTTAATTTAGTGTTTCAAAAGATTTTAGCAATTATAGAAATACTGCATAAAGAAACATTAAAAAATATATATCGGAGTCCCAGAACGTGCTTTTGTAGAGTAATCTGCAATTCTTCGGAACAATCGATCGCTAGTAATAGAAGAGATAGTAACAGAATCAAAGTAGAGCATACTTCCGTGGATCCAGTGAAGGCGACCTTGTCGACCTTTGCATGGGCTGCGATGGCCGCCCCTGCTGTTGGTCCGTACCCGGGCAAGACGTTGATGACTCCAGAGGGGAATCCGGCCTCCTTGGCGAGGGCGGCACAGTAGAGGGCGGTCAGGGGCGTCTGTTCGGCGGGCTTCAGCACAACCACATTCCCAGTGGCTAGGGCGGGGCCCAGCTTCCAGCTCAGCATCACCATGGGGTAGTTCCACTGGAAAATAAAGCCTTCCACTTGGTCAAAGTTTGGTTGATCAAACTAATGTCAGACTACAGTCCTCAATGTCCAACAATATGGTAGGTTGGTTGAATTAACGTCGCAATAATGCTGCACAACGGGCTATCAGCGAAAGTTCGGGGGTGAGTTAACCTCAAAGAAAAGATCCGGGATAACTTCCTCGTATTTTCAAACCATGGCGAGATGACGAGAAAAACACCAGAGTTAGCACCCGACGTAACTGCTTCGGGTGCCAATAGGCATCAGGGCATTGGTTCCCGATTATATTTAACGTGCACCAGTCCTGTATGCACGCCGGAGGAAATTGTGGATAATATGGGACGACTTTTGTAATTTAGCAGGGAATCTGACAACGCTCCAATCACGAGATAGCCCCATCTTATATTTTGTCAAGTTCTCTCATACTAATTCAAACTCGCAATCCTTCGATTGGTAGCAGGATGAGGTCATACTGAGTCACTGGGGTTTGTCAGACGAAGAAGACACAACGGACTATTGAAGTACTAGTCCTTATATATTTTGAAGGTTAGTCGATTGAATTAACGTCACACTAGAGCTACATAAATAACTATAGGCGATAATTAGAGATTTCTTTAGTAGGAAAGACCCGTAAACAATGCTTCATTTTGATTGGTTTGGTTAATTAACGTCGCACTAGAGCTGCACATTGAGCTATTGGCGACCCTAGTCATTTTCTTGTATACCCTTCAATTACGAATTCTCTTCTCACTCAAGGCTGAGATCGAACTCTTATCGAGATCGGCATTCTTCGGAAAGGCTATCACAAACTGCTTGTCCCCAAGGAAAGACCCGGGAACTGAATATAGGTACGAGAAAGAAACCTTACCGGTATTATCTGCCCGCAAACGCCTTTTGGCTCCAGCCTAGTGAAGGAGAATGCACTGCCATCTGAAATTAAATAAAGATAATCTTGTATCTTCATTTTCAGTAAATGTGTTGTGTTTCGCAGAGCCGGATTTTGAGGTAATGGGCTTCTAGGCTCAATATGCGAAACGGATCCCCCTACAAATGGGTGGTAGAAATATCCCTTCAATAAAAGGGGTGTGAGGGTCAGAATTTTTTTGAAAATATATATATTTCAGTGTTATTTTCATGTTAGGAATAGGACATTTCGAATGCAACATTCTTCCAATAACGGTACCCTCCAAGTGCAAATTGTGCGAGTGTTTGGTAAAAAGTTTATAGACGAAACAATACACATGCTCATCACTTCACACACAGCTATGAACGTTTTATTACTTTACCATTACAAGTTTTCTACTGAAAAAACTTGTTTGTCGCTTATAATTTTTTTTTGTTTGAGTGATTTATTTTCAAAGTCGTTGTCATAATTTTTAAGTGTTGAGGTACCAATTTTTTTTTAGTAATCTATATTATTTTTGGTGTGTGGTAGTTTTTTTTGCAGTTTATGTAGCCTGCCTAAATACGGCTCTGATGGTAGGCATTTATATATGGAGTTACCAAACAAGGGTCGGTTGAATTAAGGTCGCACTTGCGGGCTATTGGCGACTGTACCAAACAAGGGATTGCTTTTAATTCTTATGGAAAAGGGAGCACACGACTGTAAAAAAATATTTATTCTCCGTCTCTACAAGTAAAGAGTTTAGGTGTAAACTGAAAGAGTCTACTCTTTGTTGAGGTCGGGACCTTAACGCTTTGTGTTAACCCTTAAATGTTTTTTAGAGACATCAGTTCAAATTATTTTTTTAATTACATATATACGTGTTGATACGAACAGAGCCACGTGGAGATGTTACGGACCTCGCAAGCATAGAGTGTTACTGTGAGGATTAACAACAGATATGTACTTTCATTGAGAAAAGTTGTAAAATGGAAAAAAAAAAATAAGAGTTTGTAAAAAAAAGTCACAAATTCAAAAAGCTGCGCATGTCTATGGCTAGGCAGTTATGGTTTTCCTCGTTGACTTCGTAGTTTATTGATTTGCAATTAAGTGCATTCAGGGCGATTTTTTTTGTAGTAGTATTTTAGATCTAGATCCATTTTCTTTAAAAAAGATCTTCAGCGTACCTGCTGGGATGGTTTTGCCGTGGAACTTGTCAGCGTATCCCGCGTAGTATTCCAGAGTTCCGATGGTGCACTCGATGTCGAAGTAGGCCTCTGCGTAGGGCTTTCCGTTGTTCAACACCTCGAGGCTCTGAAACGAACGGTTGACACACTAGTCTTCAGAAAGACGAAAAATTATAATTTCATACGATTAATTTACAGATTTATTATGTTTCGAAATCCAAAAAGTATACGAAAAAAATAATCTGTGTGCAAATGAGATATTTTGAAATAAATTTTAAAAGAAAAATCTTAAAGTTATTCTGTTTGGTTGATTTCTACCATTTTAAAAAAAAAACCGCTATATTGGGTTTTTAGCTTTTAGTTCCGAAAAGTAACACACATACATATAAACAGTTCTCGCCTTAAATGTATTCGTACAATTGGCAAATATTCGTACTCATTTATATGGAAAAACAAAGAAATCAGCAAAAACAATTTTTGCTTTTTCACAAAACGGCCATAGAATGCAAAAGTTGTGTTTGCCTCCAATCCCTAATACCGAAATTGCAGAAGTTAGTTTCATGCAAAAAGGTTCAACTTTATTTTTAATATACGAGTTTTGTAGATTTTTTTGAAATCTTAATTTTATATAGATTTTTTTTTTAATATTATAAGATAGCATAAAAATTACTTATTTAAATTTGTAAAAATTAATTTTTTTAGAAATTGAAGCTTCATTTTTAAAATACATATTTTAGACAATCAACTACGGGATCAAGGTCTCGGCAATGTAGCCCTATTCAAGTACCCCCCCCCCCCCCCTTTCCCCCAATGCAAATATAATTGTTTCTTAAAACTATACTCTTGGTGAAAATCCTTCTGAACTACCGTAAAATGGTAGTTCCTGGGCAATTTTTGTTAAGTTCGGTTCCATGTTACAGAGATTAAAATACTTTTAGGTGAAACGGAAAAAGCTTTTATAGTTATAACGCTCTCCTAATAATTTTATATAGAAAAAACGACGATAAAACAATCTTCCATATAGCAGCAACTACGATTTCCTCAAAATACCTACCAAATATCCTCAAAATAGGATCAGTTTCCGAGGTATGAGCAAACAAACAGTAACCTCCTGTTTTGTTATTTAGTATAGAAAAGGGCTAGTCTCCTACCGAAATGTAGTCGATGTCCCTCTTGATGAGGGCGGCCAGCTTGAAGAGCAGTCGGCCCCTCTCTGACGCGTCCAGGGTCCTCCATTCGGAGCCCCTCTTGAAAGCCCTCCTGGCAGCTGCAACAGCCTTGTCCACGTCGGCCTAAAAAGAAATACCCCTTAAAGACACCGGAAGCAAAGGCTGCCACCGCCACGGGTCCATTGCTGTTTCTTAGATACGTCACTAGATGTCGCCACCAATATTTAAGCATTTACTCACTAAATGGCGATAGTTATCTACTTCTAAAGAAATGGGATCCTTGAATAATGAGAACAATTGTCATTTTTGTGATTTTAACAAATCATGATGGAAACGGGTGGCATAGGGCCTTTTCTTAAAGCTATAATGTTAATAAATAATATTGTATAAAGAAACTTTCATTTAGCATTTTAAAATTAACAAGAATACAGTCCACTATTATCACGCATAGAGACATCGGTGACTTAAACTCTGAAATTGAAATAAATTTCTCATTCCCAGATTTAAATAAAAAATTGAAATATACAATGCTTAAAAAAATTGCAAATATTTGTTAAAAATATAATTGTATAAACTTAAATTGAAATTAGTGTAAGTTTAGACCAAACTAACTTCTTGCATATAGATGGCTTGACCGCCAGGTTCTTATAGGTCTAAACACAGATTTGAGACAAGAGCGTTTAAAGTTTCCAAATTGCTTTGACTAAAATGTGAAGTGCAATGATATTCAACTCATTACTGGGCAACCTATTGAATTTGGAGCAACACCACTTAGCGAAATGATAGATCTAGTTGACTAGGCGTGAAAAAGGGGTTCACTTTTGGATTTTTGTGACTTATACCTTGCCGCCCACATGCAGTAAAGGGTCCTTCGCATAACCAGTTTTGAGATACCTTTTCACTGTGCAAATTTACATCCGTTACTATTATGTACACTGTATCAGGATTTTATAACTATGATATTTGGGCATTTTGAAGTTATAAATTTTTTCAAATTCAATTGTGACGAAATTTAAGCGATTCACTTTCCAATTTCCAATTTCGCATTTAAAAGTGAATCTCTTGAATTTCATCACCAAGCAGTGTTCGCAACGGCTGCTCAATCCCAGCCAGGGAACTTTTCTTTTGAAAATAAGCTCTTTGATTATATTCATACAAATCCTGCAACTTAATATTGTGGTTTATTAAAAAAATATTGAAAACTCATTTAGCACGTTGACGCCCTTCCAATAGCAGGTAACGAAGACTGCTTTGTAGTTCCCGTAGCAAAAATCAGGTAATAAGAAGTCTAAATAGTCTATATAGCTTAGTGGATTAAAAAATAAACTATTCCTAGAGATGTCCATACTTTGTCGGCTTCTTGAACATCGGCTATCTTCTCTCCGTTGCTAGGGTTGAAAGTGGGAAAAGTTTTCCCGCTTGCAGAGTTCTGGAATTCATTGTCGATGAAGATCTGCAACGAACACAAAAGAATACATAAAAATAGATGCAAAATTCAGTGTACAGCTTAGCTTTCACAATGGAGACTTGCCAGTCTACCAGTGTCACTTTTTGTTATAGTTTACGTTTGGCTTAGTTTAGGTTTTAAATTTTCCATACTTCGACCGTGGTGCGCACTTCGAGCATGGATCCTTCATAGTAGAGAAAACATGTTATAATTTCGCTAACATCAAAGTGAAGCCAACATGTATGGCCTCAGACACGTGGTTAATGACGTCGTTCCATTCATAAATATTCACTGTTATTTCCCAATTCATCAGCCAATCGCGAGTATTTTTTTAATTCATAATTTTGAAAAGAAGTCACGTGTCCGAGGCCATTCGGTGTGAGATGTTGGTTTCACGATTATGACGTCACATTTGCTATACTACAGTCCATTCATGCTCGAAGGGTGCGCATGAGTGAAATACACTGTTCAATGGCGACATTTTTTTTGCGTTCGGCTTCTATTTATCCCAAAGACAAGTTTTCCCGCACTATGACATTTCGATTTGGAAACTTCAGTTTTCGGGCCACCATGACCAGTATTGATGGGCGTTCGTTACACAACCGTCAATGGGACGGATTTAGAGCAAATTGTTGATTTTCTTATAAATTTCCATATAGTTTATTTAATATGAAAATTCCGACACTCGTTATTTATTTTCTTCCAAGAACAGCAAAACTGACCTTCGTCGTAATTGCAAAGATATATCAATTCCAGTGAACCCAAATATGAATCGTGGCATCGTTACAGCAGAAGTAGCAGTTGCATTTCTTTTTTCCAGTAGACACAAGAGTGATTGTTGAACGAGCGTCTACCAGACCAGTAGTTAACCTTGTCACTTGAGCCAAAAATGATCTTGACGAGTGGGTGTACGACTTTGAAGGTCATTGGGCAGCGGGGAAGGAGTTGATAAGTGCTTGGGCGATGACGTCACGTGTCTTACCCAATTGAGTTTAGATGCAATAAAAATTGAATATTTCACATATTTTAAAACAATAAATGATCCGGGGAGTTGATAAAAACTTTAAAAATAATTTATAACAAAGATTCAATTTATTTACATTGCTAATGTAATCACGATGCAATATACAGTGATGCCCATGTTTGATTGCGTGATTTTATAACAAGAATTTAAATTCGAAATTCAGCATTTGAATAGAGGCGCCAAGGTGGTTCGGTTGCTTCAAATGTCTTCTGAACGGAACCGGAATAATCTAATCAGAAGTTAATTCCGACCTTGAAATGCAACCGGTTAAAATGAAAGAATATAACTACTAATATCCAAGTTCTGAATGCGTCGAGATAATGTTATCAAATTCAGATTAAGGTGTGAAGAAAATTGACAACCGCCATGCGTTTTCTTTTTATCAGGTTGGATATCTTAAACTGTGTCCACGTGGATACTGAAAAAAATATCTTCATCTGAAACATTTTGGCGCGTGCAAAGTACAAAATAGGGAGATTATAGGACTCGGATATATCTTTATTGTTTTACCTTCTGAACAGGAACGTAGGTAAGGGGGTGGTTCAAAACCCTCCCACTGTAAGTCAAGAGGAAAAAATTAAAAATCGAATTACTGTAAAAATATTTTAAAAACTAGAAAAATTTTACTTTCTCGTAATATACTTCTTGTAAAGTTGATTTTCCGGGGGTCCTGTCCCGGAAAACATTTTTCAAAAAGCTTCAAAAGCATGTTTTGAAGCAATTTTTATCTCAAACTAAGTTTCAAAAGACATCATCGGGTTCATTTTCTAGCATTTGGATTTCGGCGGCAAAAGGAAAAAGTCGTCAAACGGGGCGGTATACACAAGATGCTTCAAAACCGTGTATTATTCTAAACAATGATTCTCAAAACATAAATTTGTTCTCTAAATTTATTTCATAATTAGGGAGTGGTATTTACTAATTTTAAAAAATAAGTAATGACTGATATTGGTAACGATTTCATGAAAAATAAATCATAACTGTTGCTGTTACGGTATTTACCTGTCAACGTATTCCTGTTTACTCTTTAAAAAAAATTATAAGTTTAAAAAAAAAAAAAAGTGGGGGAGGCTGTTGATTTAGGGGAGGAATCCCTTCAACTCTTGTTGAAGAGGGGGAGATAAGTAACCTAAAGAAATCAGTTGCTCAGTCACTGTACCCGTCCCATGAAAAATCTATATCTACGTGCCTGCTTTTGAATTATTGATTGTCTTACAAAATTACTTTTGATAAGTCTGTTGGTGGATTGACTTGAACAACTTCAATTAACCAACCGGCCGGTCCTGTGTCTAGGAGGGGAAGCACGAGTCAACGTCGTACTGAAGCTGCACAGTAGGTTAATGACGATGGTTTGGGGTCTGTCTTGAAAAAATCAAGACAGACCCCGAATAAATAAGGTTTGGTTTGGTTAAATAACGTCGCACTAGAGCTGCACAGTGGGCTATTGGGGACGGTTCGGGGCCTATCTCGAAAGAAAGACCCGGGAACGATGCCTCGTATTTTTGAACCATGGTCAGATGACGAGGACAACACCTGAGCTGGCACCCAACGCTTTCAATAGACGTCGGGACTTTGGACCCCGATGAGATGTATCGTGCACCAGTTCTGTATACACGCGGCGAACTTTTTGTGGATGTTCTGGACGACATTCTAGTATTTTGGTAGTGAAGTTGGCAACCCTACTTTTCCGAATAAATAAGAAAAACCTGAATAAATAAAAGTATTTATTTTTTAAATAGAAGCAAAAATGAGCCAGTTTTTTTTCCCCAATAACCATATTGATGGTTAACAGCACAGTGGTTGCATGTCCATTTTTGACAAAAATGTGATATTGGCACCAATGTGAAAGTGGAGTGTAGCTATATTTTCCTGCTCAAATATTGTATGTCTATTCCAAAAAACGATTTTATGGTGCAGGTTTAAAAACAATTCCTAGATAGGCTTCCACCAAGACCCATTCTATACGGACGAGATAAAGGCGTGTGAGCTTTCGCAGATGGTTCCGTGATTGGAGAACACAAACCAATCGGTTTGCATTCACTCATCGCAGAGCCATCTGCAAAAGTTCGTGCGCATTTATCACGTCCTAAAAAGGCTTTAAATTCATGATGAGTTGTACACAGAAAAACATGAACTTGCAAGGTAAACTAAAATTTAATTTTCACCAAAATAAAATATTGTATTTGCAAAATACTGTTAGACGATAAAGCCCTTAAAGTATACAAACTTAATGAAAATGCGCAAACTTGGTTTTTCTTTTTCTCTGTAAAGTTTTGTTTTTTGGTTTGATTAAATAACGTCGCACTAGAGCTGCACAGTGGACTATTGGCGACGGTTCGGGCCTATCTCGAAGGAAAGACCCGTAAACGATGCCTCATATTTTTGAACCATGGTCAGATGACGAGGACAACACCTGAGCTGCACCCAATAGACGTCGGGACTTAGGACCCCAATCAGATGTATCGTGTACCAGTTCTGTATACACGCCGTTAATTTTTTGTGGATGTTCTGGACGACATTCTAGTATTTTGGTAGTGAAGTTGGCAACCCTCCGATCGCAATCACGTACTTTTTACTATTTTTTAGTCTAGTCCGCGCAAAGGTTCGAACCGGGGACCCTTTGAATTATCCCAGTTGACGCCTTAATCCACTCGGCCACGGAGGCCTCGTTTTGCCTTTTGGACTATGGCTATTTTTCTTATGACGGCAGTATACATGGTGGATGATTCTTTTGCAAACACCGATAAATAGAACTGGCAACCCTCCAATCACGAGTTCGCTACATTCTTGCCCTCAACCCTGTGATTGTTACCATATTTATTTAACCGCTTAGCGGGTTACAAAGCTTTGTCAGAAATCAATGACTTATTTTTTGTATGCGTGTAGATTGTCCAACATTGTTCGTGTTCCGTCTGTTTATTTAATTGCGATAGCATGCATAAAAAGTGCTTCCGCTTCCTTATCAAAGTCAACAGATGTTAGCCATTCGGTGAACGACCTCATTCGTTATTTAGTTTTTTTTTACATTCAATTTAGACTACATTTTGTTCCTGCTACAATACTATAACTCTCAAAGAAGGACCAAGAAATTTGTGATACAAGCGAACAATATTTTGGTTCAGCTATTTGCACAAATAAATTATTTTTCCCCATAAGAAAATCGACGATTCGGATCCCAATTTTTAACACTAAACCTACCACGCGCTGTCAAATGACCGTTTTTTAAATAACGTTACTGTATCGCCATGTAACTTATTGACTTTTCTTATAATACACATACAGCCCATTTTTCAATATTTTCAACTTTCTTTGTACATTTTCCGAAAAAAGTTTATAGCATGTCTAGCCACGGTTAACTAGACAAGTCTAGTCTAGTTGGCCGTGGTCTAGTCTACCACGAGCGGTCATTTGACCATTTGAACAATTCATGTTATTTACGACTATATTCTTCGGAAAGCGCACTCCTGAAATTGTCCACAATGTAATTGTGGATCTACAGTGTTGTGGCGATCCAGACATCTGGGCAGCAGACTGCGTCGGCCCAACTATTCGCAGAAATAAAAGAGCTACCAAAATTAGCGAGACAGGTAAAGGATAATATGACACGCTTCCAATAGTATACAAATCGAATGATTTTATTCTTACAATTTTACAAAGCTAAACCCAATAAAAATGTATTGATACTTAGTTCAATGCATTCATCCGTTGAAATTGAAAAAAGTGACACCCATTTATCAAAGACAATTATATTTTACAATAGCACAAAATTCGGTGTAGATGTAACCGATCAAATGGCCAGAAAATATAGTGTAAAATCTAAATGTCAAAGATGGCCTTTACAAGTATTTTTCAATATCTTAGATTTAGCCGGGATCAATGCTTGAATTTTATACAAAGAAACGACGGGTGAAGACATATCGAGGCAAGATTTTTTATTTCAATTGGCAGAAGAGTTTTGGACCGAATATCTGAAGGAGAGACAGCCAAGCAAAGGTTGTTCATCAGAAACAATAACAAATACAGCTATAGATTCATCTGGACGGAAAGCTTGTCAAATAAGATATTGTAAAGTCAATAAGGCTAACAAAATTTTTATAAAATGTAAAGAATGCGTATGTGGAAAATGTGCAAAATACAAAATACTGTAACTTGTAAAAAAATGTGCTGAAAATGCATAAATGTAAATAAAACTTTTCTAAATAGAAAAAATTATTTTGTTTACTATCCAATTGGCAAAAATCTCTTTCTATATTAAGATACATATTTGTGTTTGAAGCGGTCATTTGACCGCTCATAGTAGGATAGGTATACGTGAAATGTCGGTAGGTTTAGTGTTAATATTAGAATATTAGACTTTTCAAACTTTGTTCCCTAAAATATATACTATACTGTTTCGTAATAGTGTTAAAGTATTTAAGGGAATTTACAGTCTGCAATGTTAAGCGTGATTTTTTGGCAAGAAAATAAAACGAATCATCTATAAAATGCTATGACATAAATGACGTAACATGTTAATGTTTAAAAAACATTTTACTTAAAACATTAAATATAAAATAGTATTTAATTTAAAATATCAGTATAGAAATTTTTCAAATGTGGACTACAAAAATAACACTAAAATATTTTTTTCGTTTTATTAGGAAAATTTGGCGCCCTTCTTAAACCGGTGCCCCAATAGCCGCTTGGGCCATAGGCCGCCCTTGAGGGCTGCTATACTTTTATATTTTATTTACACTGTAACGAATGTAAAGAAATTAAGTAATGTATTCTAGTTTTTTTGACAGACTGGAAAAGAAATTTTTGTGACGCAAACAAACATTTAACTGTCCTCTTGCACAAAACATACTTTTGTGGAAAATTCAGCGACACGTTATATTTAAATATTTTCTGCTAATAAGAGCTAAGTTAAGATATTACTATTTAAAATGTCAGAATGTGGGAAAAATTTGAAGGAAATTACTGGTTTAACGTCAGAAGTGCTTTTCGCTGATAAGAAAATTGTAAGATTACAAAGTTTTCCCTCCAAGGCCAGCCGCGCTCTAGCAACAATTGCACTGCAACTTTTAATCAACTGAGCAACAACAACAAAATCCCACTGCAACTGATTCTGGTTATTTAATTGCATCCAACTCAGGGCTGCCAGTACTTCGATTTCGCAATCGCCAAAGTGAAGATGAAAAAACGCCAAACTCGTATTACCACAATCCATACAAAATTAGTGTCGATTATTTGCCAAAGCTTTTAGCGAGCGAAAGGATATTTTGTGTATTTCAAAAGTGCTCCGCGAGCGGTAATGATTTGAGTTTTCCAGTTGCATGCAACTAATAGTTTAGTTGCATGTCCGACTAGTTGCTAGTGCGCGGATAACCTAATCATCTGTGCATTTGCCCATTTTCCCTAAAATTTGTTGCCGTCGTTTCTTTGATGAAAAAGCGTTCACTTGGCCCTTGTGCCGCTCCCGAGTTTTGAAGACGGTGCAAGCAAAAACGGTACTTCTCTTCTAAACGGCCTCAAATAGTCGCCAAGCGAAAGTTTGTCGCCGTATTGATTATTTACAATTTTAATGTTGCCACTCACAAAATAAAATGTTAAAAACAGTCGTAAATGATTTACGATTAGATGACGTCAAAAAGTACATTCTAAATTATAGACAATAAGTCGCACTTAACCTGTGCAATGGGCTATTAGTTACGGTTCGAGGTAAAGACTTTCGCTCGTCAGCGGATCTGGATGTATTTTCAAGTGAACATCAAACGACCGGATGCGTTGCGCATGAGTCTTTTTTTCTGATCTTTATGGTTACTTAAGGAGAAATGCACAATTACGGTTAATTACTCAAACGCTGTGTCTTATTTTCGAACCACGGTGGATGACGTTCACTGCGTAATGGGCTAGCGGTGACGGTTCAAAATTATTTCCGAAGGATTTCTTTAAGGTCTGCACGATTGAATAAAATAACGTCGCACTTGAGCTCCACAATGGGCTAATGTCGACGGTTTAGAATTCATCTCGAAGCTTTGGTTTGGTTAACTAACATCGCACTAGAGCTTCACATTGGGCTGTTGGCGGCAGTTCGGCGCCTATCTCGAAGGGAACAATGTCTCGTATTTTTGAACCACGGTCAGATGGCGAGAACATCACCTGAGCTGGCAATCCTTCCGGCATTCGTTTGGGGCATTTCGACACCACTCTTAAGCGCACTCGCGAAACGCGCGCTAAAGTCACAGACTCCTGACGTCGATTTATGGTCCCGGGCAGTTGTGGTCTCCGGCCTTCGACCTCCGACTACTCAGGATTACATCCATGACCCCCTCCGGGCAGTCGATCATGGTGCTTACATGCAATCCTTCGGGCAGTCGTTTGGGGCATTGCGACAGCACTCTTAAGCGCATTCTAAACAAATTTATTTTAATAGCTATCCTAACAATCAAACATGTTTCCAAAATTATAAAAAAATTTCACCAAACCCAATTTAAAATCGTTTGAACCAAACCCATAATTTACAAATATCCGAATTTAAATATTTGTAACTATTAAATAGTTCGCATAGTCGTGCAACCAATAAGAGTTCGTTAAACACTTATATATTCTAACCAATCAACAATCGTAAGGCAATAGACGTTTACTGTCAGATCGCGGAGGAAAATGCGCACGCATCCAATGCACGTAATCCAAACAAACTTGTCGGAGGAAGAAAGTAAAAAAGTAAATATATAATACGAGGCACACGTTTCCGGGTCTTTCCTTCGATATAGGCCCCGAACCGTGGCCAATAGCCCACTGTGTAGCTCTAGTGAGACGCTAATTACCCATACCAAAATCAACTCCAAAGAAATTGTGTTTTAACTATTTTGAGCAATGACACTAAAAAAGGCACGTTCAGTTTACTCTCCCGTTTTTATTTAGCTCAGTGCACTCAATCATACAATCAACTGAAACGCTATATTTTGTGTATGGTAATCCCTAAGGTAAACAACTTTGGCGCATTTTCGCTCGTTGGCATACGAGGCCGTATAACCGAAAAGAACCGCAAAAACTATCATCCAAATCCCCACCTTAAAACAACCTCCAAACAGAACAAGTTAAAAATTTTTTTAGAAAAGAATAGTGAGGAACTGTACTCGAAAATGACAAATATTTTACATTCTGTTACCGATTATCTGGCGTGATTGTCGGACATTTCTTGGAACTTCCAGTTGATTTCCCAAAGTAATTAGACTCCGAAGTAAACACTTGACGAGTTTTTTTTTTTCGAAAACACCGCGATAAAAATCAGCTTTTGGAAAGTTATTTACTCACTCGAGTACACTGGCAGTAGTTTACGATTTTCGGCAGTTTAACACGAGTCTATTGCTATAGCAACAATTCGAATTTGGCACGATTTCAAAGTCTTGCCGATGCGATTCGAATGACAATTTCAGTGGGAAGTCTAAAAAGTGAACGGAATGGAAACAGGAAAAGTGAGCCGGTTGTTTGGATGGATTAACGCAGCACTAAAGCTGCACAAATGGGCTATTGGATTGGTTCAATGAAGATCCAGAAGCACATCCTGGTTGGTTTGGTTTGTTAATTAACGTCGCACTAGAGCTGCACAGTGGGCTATAGCACTTCCTGGTAATTTTGAATGAATACTTTAAGGCAAGGAATTTTTTTACGCTGGCATAACTTTCCCCAAATTGTGACCAACATGTGGACATTTAACCCACGACAAATTTAATGAGCATCAAGCAGTTTTCACATACTTCCGACAACAAACCTTTATTTCAGAATATGGGTTTTCATCTCGCACACTCCGATCATCATGATTCTTTTATTCAATAAATTGTGTCACCACGTCCTACTTTTCTTTTACAAAGACCCATTCCCCACGGACGAGATAAACGCACCTGAGCTTTTGCAGATGGCCCTGTGCTTGGAGCCTACAAACTACGTGGTTTGTATGTACCCATCACAGAGCCATCTGCAAAAGCTCGTGCGCGTTTATTACGTCCGTGTAAAAGGGGCACAACAGCACATCTTCCGTGTTGACTACTTTATTTTTACTTAAGCTTGGTAGCCCCGGCGTTGGACATGCATTTTACAAAATTTAATCGTCACCTTAGCATGAAGACATCGCATCTTTAAACTAGTTATTTAGAAGCAGCAGCGAAAACTGCTTGGCGACGAAATCCCATCGATTCACGTCTAAATGTAGAATTATTTGAAAACAACAAATGACACGAATACACAAGCTTAGATCTCGTCGCCAAACAGCTTTCGCTACGGCTACCAAATCTGTGATTTGGAGATACGAGGTTTTCATTCTATGCCGAAGTAATATTTAAAAATAAAAGCACGTTCTTGTGACATTTTCCGTGTTTTTATTGATTAATGTACTACGAGTTTGATTTACATTTAATTAAAAAAAAAAGTAAATTAGAAAGGTCGAGAAATAACCTTGTCTTATCTAAATTAGCAGTAACATCACATGTCATACATCTCAAAAAGTTAAATTACAAGTGTTCAGAATCCTTATCATTCAATTAACAAGTCGTTCAGAATAATTAGCAATATTTGACAGCCACTTACCTGCGTGAATTTGATCTCGGGATTTCTGATGGCCGGCATCTTGGAACGTCTGCTTGGGAGCGGCGGCTTTCTATTCGAGCGACGAAGGACAGAGCAAGAACTGGTGCCAAATCATTCAACAAACTTCTTTTTCTTCTTTTACTACGACCATAATGCACTAGTTCATTTTTCTAGTGTCGCCATCTATCGAGCATTTCGCAATCTATAAGATTAGATTCCTTTTCTTTTTAAATTATTATTTTTTGTTATGGTGAACCAGTGACGTAGCAATTCAAAAATCATTGTGTGTGTCAGGGGTCAACTAATTCTATACCCAAAATATTTATCAATGTACAAAAAAAATAATTAGCAGTTATGCTAATTACTAATTAGCCATTTGTTTTTAATTAGTAACTCTTAATCGTCAGTAATTTGATGATTACCAAGTTAACTGCATAAATGTGTTAAGTAATTAACAATTTAGTTATTATTTAAAATGAGGATTCACAAAATTTTCATAAATGGTATGAACATTTTTTTTGTTTCGAAGATCTAATTATTTCGGAAATAGGTAGAAAACGTTGACTTGACCTAGGGTGAAGAGGGGGGCTTTTTTTTAATACCCAAGGCATGTCCAACTCAGCTTAAAAAGCTGTAGAGCTACGGGCATGCCCGGGAGAGAACAAAAACAAAACTCAACGCCCTCGTGCGCGGAGAAAAAGCAAAACACAATGAAACTAGTTAATACAATAATTACAATTTTCAAAACATACACATACATACAAATATGCAAATCCAAAAAGACTTAAACAAGAGAAAATGAATTAATAAAAATACAAATGAGTGCACGGCCCCCTGAACCTTTTCCTTTCCTATGCCAGTGGGAGAAACGTCTTTAAACTCAGCTTTGACAGAACACTATGTTACGCTTTTAGAGTGATTTATTCAGACACTATGATTTCGACAAACAGCACGATTGACATAAATTTGGCCTCGTTCGATACCAAACTACGTGCTAATGCGCGAGTAAATAAAGCGAATACGTACGAGAAATGGATGGCAATGCGCTTTCTGTTCGTGATTTTTTTGTTGTTGATGATCGATTCCAATTTCTATACATCATCTTCTGAATTGGCATTTCAAGTATAACCCTCCTGGTCGTACTTCGGCACAGCCACATCCGATTATTTTGTTTTCCTTGAAGAAAATTGGCTTCGTGTTTTGAATCGCGAAATAAAACTGATTTTTTTTAGACTTATTTTGTGACGATATATTGAAAATGAACCGAGCTATTTGCATCTTATTTATTTTAATTCACCCATTTTTGGCACACTTCTTTATTTTTTCACGGTGCAACATCACTTTTTACTGCGTGCACATATTTTCAATTGTTTTTAAATGGTAGAGAACAATTCACTCATGATGGCTTTTAAACAAGTTTTTCCAGTAAAAATACAGGTTTGAATAACCGCTATTAATAAATATATATATATATTTCTTTTCATTTCAGTAGGGTAGAAGGATTCCTTATTTCTATGATGAACTGTATTCACAACCCCCGTACGAAAAATGGGTATTTTTGCTAGTTTCTAATTAAGAATAAAAATGCATTTGCTCTATAAAACTCTCCGACCTGCCAGGAAACTAACGAAATTGTTGTCTTTATTTGGAAGAGAATTTAAGTCACATCTGGAATACATGTACTTCTTTACTTTCAGTGATCACTATTCACTATTATTACTTATCAAGTGATCACTATTACTTTCATCACTATTCAATGGAAGATAGAACGTCACACTAGAGTTACACAATAGTTAAGAGTCTAACTAGAATAAATAACCCGGAAACCCTGCTTCGTAATTTTTAAACATGGTCAAATGACAAGAACAACACATGAGTTGGCACCCCACTCACATGATATGTGTGTGAGGATTTTGACATACGATCGAAAGTGCGCAAGTCTCTTTACACGGCGGATGTTTTCTGTGGACGACGAAATAACGAAACTAGTAACCCTCCCACACAAACGCGATCTCAAAGTCAAGATTCGATCCCACAACCCTCCGATCTTGAGTCGAGTACTACCACTGGCGTTGGACCACACACTGGCCTATAGCTTTATAGAGATTATTATATCAACAAAGTAGGTTTTAAAAATATTGTAAAATATTTTTATGGATTTGAAAAGTGATGAATATAAAATGCAAAATAAAAGGACCACTTGAAAGTGAAGTGGAAATGGGTGGCTTTGGAACCAAAAGCGAATGAAACCGTTCATTAAAAATGCGTGTTGGGAGAGGGCCGTGTGATGTCACCAATAAAAAAGAATTATATTCTAAAGAAACAATCCTAAATCTAAGCGTGACTTCCATGGCGTAACTACGCAAGAGAAAGGCAATAAATCACTATTCAATGGGAAACTAAACAATGGGTGTTCCCATCCTTGAAGCAGACATGCAGCACACGGCCTTCATTTAAATTCGTTATCCAGAGGAAAAACGGTATTTTGTGAATTGCACATTTTGCCTTCAAAGTTATAAAATAACGATAAAATATTTTTAAAAAAATCCGTGGTTGACAACTTAACACTGCTTTATTAACACGTCAAAATGGCGGATACTTGCATTGGAACAACATCGGTGATGAGAAGATGTTATTGATGCAGTAGTATAAAATTAATCACGATTGTGCAATTGAGGTATCTTTTAAGGCCAGGATAGACGGAAGGGTTTTTTATTGTCTGAATGCTGGGACACTTACTGAAGAAACATTGAGAATAGAGGCGAAGTTTTTTGTAAATCGTTCTAATATATCCAGTTAACTATTTTCTAGCTAGTGTAATCGATTAAATGTCAATCATTTGGTTGGTTACAGGTCACTAGTCATGGACCTCTGGACTATACCGAAGGTTAACAGGTGGCAGGTTATGACTGCGGACTATATAATTGTAATTTTAGAAAAAGCAACGTCGCACTAGAGCTACACGTGTTACTGGTGATGACAGTTGGGGATACATCCCGAAAGAAATACAGGGGAAGACTGACTCGTAATTTTGAACCATGAGCAGATGACGAAAGCAAAATCTGATCTGTGGCAACCCACGCACATTACATAAGCTTGAAAACTTATACCACGGCAGATTTAACGTGCACCAGTCCCTCAACGCATTCCTGATTAATTGAATGTTTCTTGGGGTGGGGGAGTGTGTTGATTTTTATACCCCCCCCCCCCCCATCTATACCCACGTGTCTGTGCTAGAAAAATGCACAACGTGAATATGTTACAGATTAAACGTATTGATTTCTTTTGACGGGATTTCATTTATAAACAACGGATACATGGGGATATCGGGATAGAAACACTACGTTTTTAAGGTGAACCCTTTCTGATACTATAACTCCGTGACAAATAGCTCTATTTACATAAATTTGGTCACGTTTGAGAGCATAAAAGGCTTATTTTTAATTTTTCGTTACAAAGTACAAAATAACACCTATTTTGTACATAACGAAGTCATTTCATACATATTTTATGAAAATTATATGTGTGGATTGGTTGGTTGGTGTTTTATGGCGCAAGAGCTAGTTATGGCTAAGCTGCGTATGTGTGGATTGGAACGAAGTTCAAAATCGAATACTTATTCTTATAAGTTTTAGATTTTGATCCTTCTTATTCTTCTAAGTTAGGGTCATACATTTATTTAAATGTATTTGTAATTTTGTGTGGTGGATTATAAGGAGGCATGCCTTTCAATCACATTGATAAGTATAAACTGGGCCCCGCGCCTTTTCTAAGGGCGGTCCTGGCCCCGACCTATTTGTAGTGTCTTCTGTACATCAAAAGAAAGTAGTAGCAACGATGGTGTAGTTGTCGATTATTGCACAGACCAGAAACGGGAACAATTCGATGTATGAATATTTTTTTTATTTCGTTGGATATTTGCATATAAATACAGCACATCAATGATTCTTTGCATATATTCACCACCCACTCTAAATACAGTACAAATCTAGTTTCAAATATATTAAATATATAAAATAATACATACACAATAGAATCATTTTTTACAAACACGCTCTTCTAAAACTTCCATTTCTTAATTAACGGCGACGCATACAACGAGTAGAATGATGTGGATTGTGAAAGCGAACATGGAATTCAAATGCTGCAAACTTTTTTTGTTAATTACAGGAGAACAAACACATTACAGGAATTAACTCACAAACCATGGATTCCGCAACCGTACGGAAAGCTTCTTGGAGACGAAATTCAAGCGGTTCACTTCAAAATGCGGAGTAGTTTGAAAACAATAAGTGGTTGGAATACCTGAGCTCGGATTGTAGGTGAAGGGTTGGCTTGAAGAGTCACGATATTTCAGAGATTGAATTTCGTGGCCAAGCACCTTTCTCTGCGGCTGCCGATTCCGTTGTTTGCGGATTAAGTCACCGAAATGATACAAGATAACTCAATTTCATTATATACACCTGGTTGATCCAAGACATATAGAAATAGCAGACAAGTGCTAGGACAGCACTTGTCTGCTATTAAGCAATAAACGATCAGAATTAAGGAACAAATTAAATAATTACAAAATTGGAGTAACTAGCATTGTCCTCATTTCTTAATACATATGTTTTTGAGTTAACACAAAATATGTTATTGAACAATACAAATCATTAGTCCAAATTTGTGAAAGAGTAAACAAGGTTCTTCCCAAATTTATTTTTATATTAAGGCGGTGAAAGTAACAATGTCACACATACACTGTTATTGACTTTGACTTACACTACTATTATTCAATTCATTATTGTTCCAATTACAATCACTGAGCATGAAAGGGTTAATATGAACAGTTAATTTCTCACATTTTGTTTATATATAAGAATAATGTATGGCATAATATATGAATCGTTTTCTGTTAAAAGGGCAAAAATAATTTTTAAAAAAAACTGAGCTAACTTTTTTTTTATATTTGCTAAAGATAGACCCATTGATTGTGTTAGAAGGTCGTATCTAAATCAACTCGCAGTGGCACAAAACATCCTTTAAGTTCTTGGTTTGCGTTACCACCCAGCAGAAAAAGTGCCAATAAAAAGAGCTAAAGTACCAGATATGGTGCAGATGGGTGATTACATTCCTGATCCGTACCAAAACAGTACTCTGAAGTCATCCATAACGGGCTCACAACAGAAGCTGAAGTTGCTGAATAGTGATAGTTGTGAAAATTAAATAGGTCTAGTTGTTGTAGGCATTTTATAATGTTCTCTGGTGTTTTTATATTATAATATATTTATGTTGATCAACAAAACCTCTCATATTATGTGAATAAATTTTTTGTCTTGTATGTTTGATATTTTTAAATTCTTTTAACCGAACTTCCCCCCATTCAGCTTTATGTTAAAATAGCTATTTTTTTAAACACTTCTAAATTTAATTACATGAAATATTATTTTCCGAATCATGCAGAATTTTTACTGTTCATTAAAAACTATTTTTACTATCAATAGCATGTTTTTTTTTAAAAATATTTTGTAATTAAGTAACAATATATATATATATTTTAATTTTCTAAGTTTTACATATTAGACTTACGCAGTTTTAACAAAAACCGATTCATATGACAGAGCCGATTTTAGAACAAAAGATATATCTGTGACAAATCTAAATTTGAGAAATATTGTATGATTTGGCAGAAATTTTGAATATGCGCCAAGCGAATTAAGGTGAACATTATAGGGATGATAATGCAAATTTAGAGGGAATTTTAATGTGTGACAATGCAAATAAAAGATTGCATAGGTCAACCCACTTTTTAAGAGTCCTAAATATCTGAAAAATCTTACATGTTCGTGTCCAAACTGCAGAGATTATGAGCCACCTTCGTGGTTGTCGAAAACTTTCTTTGATGCTACTTTATTAAACACAGTAAATTTATTACGATGACAAAACAGATTTCCATAACCAACTAAACACTACCAAATTATTGGTGTCATTGTAAAAAGAACCGAAATTATTGGGAAGAGCAAGGAAAATCTCTCAACCCTACTCTTTTTGTGCCCAGTCCTAAATGCCCCTCACACATTTCACAACACAACATTTTGTATAATAGAACAGACTCTAATATTAATTGAAGATAATGGAAGAAGTTTGCCATTTACGTTCTTTTTATAGCACACTTGCAACACCCGATTATTTTTTAAAGTAGTATTCTTTTTTACGTTTAGAGTGGAATAAAAAAAATAAGTTATGAGCATAGCTGAATATCAATCTCAGTATACCAAACATATATTTAGGGGTTTATGAGAATTGAGGTGCTAACGTGGGGAAGACAGTTAGTCACAAAAAGTAAATTTTACAGGGGACCGATTGATTTACTGATTGACTTACTATTTATTCCATTCCATTGGCTTGAGCGTTTACTGTTTTATCCGTAAAAAAAAACGAAAAACTCGAAATTTGTGACTTACTGTCTTCCCCATGTCAGCCCCTCAATTGTCAAATGTTTATATAAAAAAAACCAGGGGTTGTGAGGAATTTCAACTGTAAGAAAGTTTTAGATCACCAACATACTTGATGACAAAAATAATTTCTATTAAAGTGTACGAGAAAAAACCTTTTAAACTTAATAACAAAATGTTCTTCATTTTGATAACAAAAAAATTAGCATATTATTATTTTGCTGGTTTAAAGTATACACTCGAGTGCATACGGTTAAAAAATATATGGATATCCAAGTGATTTTATAATAGATTTAGATAAATAACAAGCTACCACAAAGCATCGTTTTTTATGTTCAAGAACATGCAGTTCTCGTGCAATTTGCAGAACAGGGAACAAAAGAACAGGTTGTTAATTTGGTGACTGAGAGACATCCCTCGAGTTCAGACTGTGCATGCTTAAATTATTAAAATATTTACTAACAAAAATATACGTTTTTTTATGCCGTTGTTGCATTGGAAACAAGAAAAAAAATGCAACTGTCATTCTTCAATTAGCGTGATTTCAATTAAATATGAAAATATATCTGATATGGAAAATATGCTAAATAAAATCAGTTCTTGTGCAGTTTTGCACTAAGCAAGATCTGATTAAATATAGCTGAAATAAAAGGCAACAGTATTTTTTTAAAAGAATTAAAAGTTAAAAGTCAGTTATACTGGGATATCTTGTGATTGATTATAAGAAAATTTTGATGTACTGACTTATTAGGTTGTAAATTAATTTTATTGATAACAAATTATAAAAAATATACGTTAAATTTTTAATGAATGTAATTTTTTTGTAATTTATATTTCTGTTATTCTCCCATTATTTAATGTAGAGCACAGCTAAAAAAAATTATAAACCCATGCTTATAAATTAATTTCCAATTTTTTGGAATTTTTTTAATGAAATGCTTGTAAATAAAAGAAAATTGCAATTCATTTGAATGGAATGTATAAAGAAAGATATGTAAAGCTATAAGTATTTTATAGGAGTAATTAATTTCTAATGCATCAATTTCGATATAGAAACCAGAGAAAATTACGTGGAAAACACATTCTGGGTAGAAGCAATTTTGAAAGCAAAAACCCACAATTTAAAAAAACAGAAACATTTTACACATATTCATGCATTATTTTCCCTTTAAAAGTTGAATAAAAATAATTAAAAAGTTCAATTCAATGGCTCAAGATTATTTTTTAAAAAAATGCATTACTAATATAATTGTTTTAGTAAAAAAATTTCAAACATGCCAAAATACATTTTTAAGGGTGGAAGGCATAAAATCACTAAATATTGATCAATTTAGATTGAGTTCAAAATGATAGAGTATACAAGCCAGTCTTGCCAGAAGACTCTTTTGTACATGGCCTCCTACCATTTACTGTGTCCTGCAGGTGGGCCTTTCGCATAAATTTTATACTTAAGCGATTAAAAAGCGACCTTGTCGAAAACGCAATAGCTGACGCATACAAAGTGGGTTTTACAAGCCAAGTTTACTTTTCTTAGGTAACAAACCACCAAATTAATTTTTTTTTTTAAATGTTAAATTTCGAATTATTAAACTGTTTTTTCTTCCTATACACTCGAATTTTCTGGTGGTAGTACTGGCTGTCTGGCCAGAGGAAGGGAAAACCTTTATATGATCGTAAAGGGAATCGCTGCAATCTTCAGGAAGGACATTGTGCATTCTAACGTTAAGAGGGTAATAAAACTAAAAAAAGAATATGATCATAAATATTTTCCACATTTATTCTCCTAAAAGCATATTTGTTTGCAAACCACACTAGATAAATATAAACACTATGCATCATTTTAAAATTGGCATACATGCAATCACTATTAACATGTTTACATTTCAGAAAGTATTAAATGCAGTCATTTTTCAAAATACCCACAATAAAAGTAACTTAAATAATAATATAAAATTTTAATTCATCATACATTTAAAAATAATTCACTGGATTTTAATGACATATTGTCTATTTTATAAATGTTTAAAAGTAGTTTTTGAAATTTTCAAGTTGTTATCATTGCGTGGAGTTTGAATTGAATTTCTCCTCTTTTTAAAAAATATATTTAAAGAAATGTAAATTTTTTTAAAGTGTTAGCGCGAAAGTTGGACTTTAAATCCTTCCATTTGAAGATTATTTAAAAAGCCTTTTTATATATGCAAATTGAATGTCATGCTGGAATACAAACTGGTGATTTTAGGATGTGATATTACAGTCTCGACTGGCAGTGGTTTAAAGTAGAAAATTTTAAATAAATAATATACTTTGATGCTTTCCTTAATACAGTGAAATATTATTGAATGTGTTTTATTTCATGTCTGTCTTTTATAATTCATAAACTTGTTTTGTTTTTACTAGTTATAATCACATTTCAAATTTTTTAATGTAATAAATTTTTTAATGAAATGTATGTAAGGCAAGTTTTAAATTTTATAGGGATATTAAAAACATTTATACAATAGATTTCATTTGATATTGATACAATTTGGGAGCAAAAGTAAAAAATTAATTGCAGAAATAATATGAAGAAAAACTTATACGATTCCATTAATAAAAACATTAAATTTCTACAGAATATTTCCCTTTTAGTTCCTAAATCCTGTATATATATATATGACAAATGGTAATTAGATGAATAATTAAAAAACTTATGTAATAAAATGTCTAATTTATGGATTAGTCACAAAAGGAAATTCCTGATTATTTCCAGTTTAAAAACTTAAATATCGTAGGCTTGGTGTAGAAACTCCCTATGCCCATTTCTTTGTTTTTGCACAGGTATGCTGAAATAAACTCTTGTTAGGAAAAAAATTCCAAATCAATATTGCGTGTAATTGAGAAAAAAAAATACTATTACAAATTGAGATTAACATAAATTTATGGGTCTGTCAAACCCCAAAACCTATCGGAAAACAACCCTAGTGAGATTCGCCCACTAAACCAACGATGCTTGTTATATTTTTTATTTACATTGCAGTTCTGTTTTTAGTCAATGTTTTTGTGCTACAGGATTAGTACAGTTGTTTTAAAATAAAAATAATTAGATTTTAAGGACTTTGACCTGATGGACATCAACTTTTGATCTCTACACTTTACCAATGGCTTAAAGTAATTTTCTACTTTTTGTACTAACTGATTCTCCACTTTCTGTAGTATAATCTATTATAAAAGTTCTTTAGTTTAGAATCTGGCAACACTGAGATGTTGATGTTTTGCAAGCATATCAACAAAGCAAAAACTGTAAAAAAAATTTATAAAATGTTGTATAAATTTAAATAATTTTTTTTTGAATTTTTTGCAGTGTATTTTAAATAAGAAATGAATAAATTAAAAGTAAAATTAAAAAAATTGAATTTTTTTTCTTCATTTTTTTAATTTTGCTTTAAATGTTGAATTGAATTATTCTTACTTTTTAATATAGATCATCAGATTTTAAGCAAAAAATTTAAATGCAAAAAAATTGTATACATTTGTAATGAAAAGTTAGCTCTACAGTCAAATAAAATTAGTATAGTAAAAAAATATACAAAAAAAAAATTAAATAAACGAATATATAGAGGAAAATGGATGGAATCAATTAAAAGCTATCAGTTGTAAAGAAGCTGTGGATTTCCTATATACGGATACAAAGTGCTTAATTCCCATTAAGATCGAATGGTTTTAATAGGGATTTAGTAAAATGAAAGTCGTTTCAAGGACTTTTGAAGAGTTTTCTAGTAACTTGGAAGTTTCTCAGAGCCCTTTGGACAAAATAGGGAGTTTCTAAGTAAGGACCTTCATGAACATGAAACACAAATAAGGAATTTCAAAGGACCGTACAAACTTTGTATTACATCTTTTTTATAAAATTTGGAGGACACTAGGAAATCAATTCATAACTTACAATCAGAGAAATCACTCTCATTCTAGTTTAATTACACTTGCAGTATTAAATTACTATAATATAATTTAGTGAAAATCCATAACAGTCGGACTAAACGACAAATGCAGTACCCCGATCTCAGAGCTCACGACACGGGGCATTCTTTGCGCTCGTTGAAGAAAAGAGTGAAAGCACCTGATTGGCTAATTTTCCCTTGGAGGCACTTGCAGTCTGTGAGCGATGACGGACGAAAGCGAAACATTGTGAATACAAAAACGGCATTCTTTGGAAACTATGACTCTGTGTGGACCTGGGTACAGAAAAGAAATATTTTCAAAATATATCATACATGTTACACATTATATCACACAAAAGTAAATAAAAGCATATAAAAATGGTAACATTCGCAACGCAAGTAAAATCATGTCATTAAGAGAAATCACAGTCAAGAATGCGAGAATAAAGAACATATATAACAAATATTGCAAAGGGTGGTTAAAAAAATTATTTCAATTCACTGCTAAAATTATTCTTAAGAAATAAAATTTCTGAAATATAGATTTAGGCACAAATTTTAATGACATATTTATAATTATCCTAAAATAAATTTTCATTAACAAAACCTGATTATCAGAACTATGAATGGAAGGGAAAAACATAACATTTTAGACTGATGTAGTCTTTTCTTAAACCTGAAATATTTTGTTTTCTATTTTCAGTTTTGTATGTATTAAATAAATTCATAGATTTTTTTGTAGTACAATCGAAATTGCTTCTATAAAAAAATACTTTATTATTTTTTCCATTAATTTATTTGAAAGTGCACACAAAATGAAAATTTGATACAAAACAAAAATCATTAAACATATTTTTATATTAAATATGTATATATTAGAAATCTTCTCATAATGTTGTTTCATTTGACCAAATTCATTGTATGCTATAGAAATATTTAATTTTTCGGGGTAAACGAAATGGTATGGGATTGTTTAGCACATGTGATAAATCCTGAGCAGCGTACCCTCAGCAGCAGTTCCTCTTCCTGTGCGAGGCCTTCTGCAGTTTGACTGTGTTGTCCTGCGAATTTTGCTGCCGCTCCTTCTGGGCGCGCTTGCTCTGCAGGACCATGCGAGTGATCGCCTGGAACATCTACAACGCAATGCTGCACATTAGCAAAGATGTTGAGGCAGTTTCAATGCCAGTGAGTATGGCATATTTACCACAACTTTTCAATAATAATAATAATCCGTAAATTTTTGTGCATGGCAAAAAAAAGTTACATCTTTGTACATTAGAAAAATTTGTGGTTAATTTGTTTCAAATATAAAATATAACTTTTAAAAAAAAACTTTAACATTTCTTTTCAATTATATAAATTCAAAACTGACACTTTTAAAAGATAAATTTATATTTTACAATACAAATCGGTCCTAACTTGCCTTACTAATGCAAATAAATGAAAAAAAGCTATGATTTTTTTTTTACTTCAACAAATAATATGGTATGGCTAAATAAAAGTTGTACTAGAGCCAGACTGCGTTATTGGCGAAGGTTCGGGATCTATCCTGAAGGAAAGAATGGGAAACACTGCTTCATAATTTTTAACCAGGGTCAGATAAAGTGGACAACACCTGAACTGGCTCCAACGTAACCTAACCTAAAGGTAAAGACACTGAATCATGAGATATTTAACCATTAGCTAGTGTTCACATAGTTTTAAAAAAGGGCAGGGGGGATTTGTCAAAAAGGGCACTTTTTGTTAAGTAAAAGGGCACTTTTTGTTAAGTAAAAGGGCACTTTTTGTTATGTAAAAGGGCAAAGGGTACGATTGGGATACCAAGGCAATCCTACAGACCTACATTTTTTGCGGGAAAACTATTTTTTTTTTTAATTACAGGGCGCAAAGAAGATATTGGGTCATTCCATGTCAAATCAACACAGTCAATTTCCTCACCATCTCCGATTTTTATGAAATTTGGTGAACTTGTTATACTTACTAAGAATGTAAAAATGCAAAATTTTAACCTCCTCGGCCTATTAGTTTTTTAGTTATTTGCATTTCAAAATGGCTAAATGCCCTCCGATGGCTGCATTTAAATTACCATAACTCCTGTTCTAATTAACATATAGAAATAAAATTGGTATAGTTTTAAAGCTCTTTAAATGACTTTTAAAATGATATGAAACACATGAAGGTTTGGTGAAAAACATTTCAAGGTCATATTATTTGATCTTTGACCTTGAATTCCCAAAAAACGAATTTCTTAATTTTCACTAAATTTTTTCCCTGAATACTACAACATTTGAACTACATGTATACCAATTTTCAGAGTGGGACGACAATGGGATCATACACTAAAGAAAAATTTCAAAAATTAGCCATTTTGAAATGCAAATAACTAAAAAACTAATAGGCCAAGGAGGTTAAAATTTTGCGTTTTTTACATTATTAGTAGGTATAACAAGTTCACCAAATTTCATAAAAATCGGAGATGGTGCGGAAAAAAAATGCATTTTCTTGTGCATTTTTCTCCCACATTTTTTTTGATTTGAGATGGAATGACCCTAATATAGTGCATATTTTTGTTTCTAATTTTTTTTTATATGATCCCATTGTTGTCCCACTCTGAAAATTGGTATACATGTAGTTCAAATGTTGTAGTATTCAGGGAAAAAATTTAGTGAAAATTAAGAAATTCGTTTTTTGGGAATTCAAGGTCAAAGGTCAAATAATATGACCTTGAAATGTTTTTCACCAAACATTCATGTGTTTCATATCATTTTAAAAGTCATTTAAAGAGCTTTAAAACTATACCAATTTTATTTCTATATGTTAATTAGAACAGGAGTTATGGTAATTTAAATGCAGCCATCGGAGGGCATTTAGCCATTTTGAAATGCAAATAACTAAAAAACTAATAGGCAGAGGAGGTTAAAATTTTGCATTTTTTACATTCTTAGTAGGTATAACAAGTTCGCCAAATTTCATAAAAATCAAAGATGGTGATGAAAAAAAATGCCATTTCTTGTGTTGATTTGACATGGAATGACCCTATTGAAAAAAGGCAGGGCACATTTTCACTTCTAAAAAGGGCAGGGCGCATCGGCACTTACAAAAAAAAAGGGCAGGGCGCGGCGCCCTTTGAAAAACGCATAACAGGAACACTACATTAACTCCTACATAAGAAAGCCATGCACGTATATATAATGTTATGGGAGAAGTCCATGCATATTTGATTTTCTTCAGAGATCAAAACTACTATTAATTTTTTTAGCTACCATTTTACATGTTTTACAATAAAAGATAATTTTGATGACAGTAGTTATAATTTCTTGATAAACTTTAAACAATTTTAAAAAAGTACTTTTTTCATCAACTTATATTTTATTGAATATCTATTTTATAATATAAATTTTTCTGCAAACATTTAAGTTATTCTTAGATAAAAGTTTAGCTTAATTTCTTCTTTCAAAATCAACAAATAGCTTAAAATGCTTTTCAAGGTGTTTTCAGTTTAAAAATTCCTGGAAGAGATTTGTTTAATCAACAGCGAAGTTCAATGTTAAGTCAACAGCGAATTTTTGTATCTTAACTTTAAATATTTTCTTGAGGTTACTCAAGAATATTGTAAACACAAAATTGGTCGGAAAAACATTATACAACAAGTGTATTTAAATGTCCTCTATAATATAATTAATTCTACCATAAATATATAAAAATTAAGTTTAAAAACTTAATTTATGCACTTTGTGAAAACATTTCTGTTCTGTTAATCTTTTTTAATCTGAGAACTTTAAAATTGTAATTAAAGAATTTAATGGGCTTATTATTAAATTATATCAATTTCTTAATAAAAACATTATTTCAATTAAAACAAGGACAGCGTCGAAAAATAATTATAAATCGTAGCATTTGTTTATCATACACTAGATGCATAAATACAGAAGTATTATAGGATATTTGGCAATTTTTTTCCGTGGCAACAAAAAAAGCCCTCAAAACTTGCTTTGATTTGCGTCGATGAATTTTAGAATTTAATATCTTGTTTTATGTAACAGAGGCGGTTATTAGACTTTCCTGGTGTTTTTAATTATTGACCTGCACTCTGAAGCGCTGTCTTGTAGTTGATGGTGATCAGAAGTTATTCACGAGTGAGGGTAGACATTAATTTTAATTGTCAAAATTGTCACTTAAAATTTCTGAATTTGGCTGGGTTTTTAAAAAAATATAATTTAATATTAATAATTAAACAAACAAATTAATGAATATTATCAAACCTTAAGATGAAAGTCGGTTAAAAGCATAAGCCAGTAGTTAGCCAGAAGCTCAAAATCTTGAAATACACTATTTTTTTGTTAAAAACAGCAAGGTTGATGAAAATGTAGTGAAACTAACCAAAGTATTTAAAGAAATTATTTGAGTTTACAAAAATGTAAACTACTCATAGTCCCAATGGTAGGATCTTTTATAACAATCAGCAAATAAATGACAAACTTTTGCAATTGTTCTGATATTCAGGGAAAGCAGTATAATATGAATTCCATCTGTTAAAAAATTGTAAAATCACATTTTGGTCTAGATCTTACATAAAAATTCATTAGTTTCTTTTTATAGAATAGTCAAATTGACTTAAAAATGTATTAACATATTTCTATTAATGGCACTACACTAATATTAACATTACAGGCTAAAAAAACAAAAATAAATATTTTTTAAGTAGACAAATTTGTGACAATAATCGTGGAAAATTGTTATTTTTAAAAAAGTTATTGAAACTTTATATTGTTTGAGAACTTGTTTAAAGCAATTCAACAAATTTTTTTTTACCAACTTAGTTTGTGAAATATATAATTTGCAGAAAATGCAAAATACATGCTAAATAAAAAAAATACTCTCTCCCTCTCTTAAATACATCAGATTAAAAAAAACCCATTTAAACACATACAGGTATAGTGTATAATGCATACATACATTATTTATAAGTAAGGTCTATACGTAGGTAAGTAAGTAGTAAAATTATATGTAGAGAACCATTTCTAAACTGCTTGATCAGCCTTAAATTCGGAAAGTGGAGTACCAATTGGATTCATTCTAGTAAGTCTCATAACTAATCGTCATTTAAAAAAGTGAGACAATTGGGAGGTACCTGTTCCGCGCTTCGAAAATTCGGCTACTGTATTTTGAATGCATTTTGCATTGGAAAAAAGACATCCAGGTTGCAAATATTCACAGCAATGTTTTCTGTGAGAATCAGCAATATTAAGGTAACTTGCGGCATTGTCACAGATTATTTCGAACCATGATCGAGACGGCACTTTTTTCACATGAATTCTTCACACTCTGAACTAAGAATTGTGGTGAATAAGCACCCTTTGCAGTCGAGGAACATGTTTGGTATTTATATTCTTTTTATGGAGAAGTTCCTGTTCTTTTTAACAAGCTTTTTTTAAAAAAATCTTTAGGGTTTATAGTTATAAAAATAAGAAACTTATGCATGAAGCAATGTCAGTGTACCAAGCTTACTTATTACTACTTACAATATACATTACTACTTATAACATACTACTGCATATATTACTTATAACATTTGTCAACTAAAAAAAACAAGAGTTGTGAGGAATTTTAATTTGAAGAAAGTTTTAGATCACCACAATTACTGTGCCTCTAGATAATAAAAATAATTTATATTAAAGTTTGTAAGAGAACAATTTTTTAAACTCTTCATGCTGCTGTTTTTTTATTTTAAAGAACAGAGAGAGATACATCTATATTTTGGTGACTTAAGGCTCAATTGCCAAGGGTTTATAAAATATGTTGATACCCATGTAATGTCATGCTTGTAAATGGAGTGAGATAAAGAACAAACTAAAGAAATTATAAAAAAAATTATATTCAAGAACATGCTGTTCTCACTGAAATTAAAGAACAGGTCATTATTTTTGTGACTGAGAATCCCATCTAGAGTGCAAAAGGTTAATACATAGAAACTGAATGAAAAATCTTACGTCTTCCACGTTAATGTTTTCTTTTGCGCTTGTTTCGAAGAGCTGGATTCCCATTTGGTCTGCAAATCTTTGGGCATCTTCCGTTAACACAATTTTCCTGTCTGGATCATCATTCTTGTTGCCAACTGAAAAGTGCAAATGTACAATTGTATAATTTGTTTTCAAGAATATGCTTGATTTTAGGTAACAACTAATTTTCTTTTTGGAATTTTTTCAATGTAAATAAAAAGTAGGGATGAAACGGATACAAGCCGGATATCCGGATGAATAAAACATCTAAGATTTTTTTTTGTGGCAGTCAATTATCTTTGCTTTAAGTATTTTCCTGAAAATTCTACCAATGTATTAACAGTGTGCAGATTATCACTTGAATTTTTCTCGTTTTTACCTTTAAAATTATATATATATATTTTTTAACGAATCGTTATGGTGGAGGGTCATAACATCTCACAACTAATATAAAGTTGAAATAAAAATAAATTTCTCAAAAGTTTAAGCAAACTTGAGTTTTCATGTTTGGAATGAAAGGGCATATGGTAAAAATACAATTATTCAGAAATTAAGTGAAAGTGTACAAAACATACGCCCATTGTTAGCAGCACCCTGGAATAACCCTTTGTAAATAAAAAAAGTTTTTTGAATGTTTAATCAATCTTGGTATCACCTTAAAGGTAAGGAATTAGGGAATATTATAGAATAAAAAAATATTTTGTAGTTTTTGACCGATTTCCGTGTTTTCTAGTGTGTATTAGAAGATATTTTTATAAAAAAGAAACTGCCGGATACCCGGCAAAATCCAGTTCGGATATCCGATATCCGGTTTGTAATGTGCGCCGGATATCCGATATCCGGCAAAACCACTATCCGGTTCATCCCTAGTAATAAGTGACAGTCGCTAATAGTAAGTGACATCCTTCTAGTAAATGCCTTTGCGATTCGTCACGCCTTCAGTTACATTCCCCATGCATTGAGCTGTGCAACCTTTGCAGTGTTACCAATGTATACGAACATCTAAAAATCCCTTTTCAAAATCCATGTTTGGGGCAATGTTGGGGGTAAATCAAAATGACATGTGCAAGATTTTAATTCTTTTTTTTTATAAAAAATCGCAACTGGTCATTTTCAAAAAATTCTTCTTTAAGCTTCCATCCAGTCTTAAATTCACATAATAAAGGGCAGAATCATCTTTGTTTAAAATTTTTAACAGCTCACTTTACACTGTACCGAGTTCTCGTTTTTAACGATGGTCTCGCCCAGTACCTCTGGGATGCACAGTGTTTTGACAAAACTATGCAGACGGCTGCTGCAAGCAAAACATGCTCCACACTCTCAACATCTGGACGAATGAAGTGACAAGAGTGCTCATCTGACTAAACAAACTGAAGTTAACCAAGTAGATAAACGATAAAAAAAAATCTTTATTTTTTAAGAGTGATTCAAGGTACATTAGGTTGTGAATCAAGGTTTAAAAAAAAATATTTAAGAACTAAGAATATATATTAATAATACTTAAAATAAAGGAAAAAAGATATTTTGTGAATTCAAATGGAAAAACAATGATAAATAGTTGCTATTCGATAAGATCTGTAAGTGGTGATCCAGGTACAACAGTTTGCCCTATATAAAGGAACTTTACTAAAATAAAATTTGCACAAATGGGAAGAAGATCCCTTGCTGAAGTTCCTCACCTAGTATCCTGTTGACGATTTCGCAGTTCTGGTCTATTTCATGCAGCCACCTCTTTACATTCCCAAAGGATTCTCCATTGGACACATCATACACGACGATCACTCCATGGGTGCCTCTGTAGTACCTGTGCGAATACAAAGACTTTTTACAAAAGATAAGGAAGGGTAAGTGCACCATCTCTTAATTCATAGAATATAATTTTAAAAAAATTGTGGAATTGGAGCCATGTCTCATATATATTTAATATTTTCTACATTTTCTGAATAAAATTACCATTAAAGGATACATTTCCAAAAATTATATTAAAATACATATGCAACACTAAAACTATGCAATAAAAATACACAATATCTAGACGTGTTTCGAGCGACCCATCTCCCTTTATCAGCAGAAATGAAAAGTCTGTGTGCACAACAAAATGAAAATAAATTCAGAATTGAAAGTGTTGCCAAAGAACAAAAACTATCTCAATCGTTGGAGTGAAGTACTGTGTGCCAACAAGCGGGAAATAACGGAATCGCAAATGTTTCATTGACAATCGAATCAATGTTGCTAAAAATATGAAATGTCTCCAGGAAGTCTAGTTCGCCTGGAGATTTGGGCTTGCAAATAAAATGTGGGTTAGAAAAATTAAATATATGATTATGATCCCAAGAGTGCTTGGCAATGGAGTATTTCTTGTTTGACAGTGTGTGCTTGGTGCTCCTTAATGCGAAATCTTAATGCTCTTTTAGTTTGACTGATATATGACATGCCACATTGACATGAAATACTGAGCCCCAGTTATTCAGGTCATCCATGTGGACTTTAAGTTTTGTGAAGGTGATCTTATCAATATGTGAAAAAATGGAAAATATGTCCAATTAACTGAGAATTTTAGAAATTTTATAGCTGATCTGGGGAATAATATAGCAAAATAACCAAAGCATTGGAGCACTCGGATAGATTATAATTTTTAAGTTTGTGTAGAGCATTGTCACTGATGTTGGGCGAAAAACCTCGATCCACAGCGACAGCTCTCAAATAGTTAAGTTCAGCCGGGAGTGAATCGGGTGTAGAACAAATTATTAAAGCAGAGTTAACAAAAGTGTAAAAAGCTCTTGTTTTTGTTGTATAGAGTAACAAGACTTAAAATGAGGGGGCAAAAACACAGGGAAGGGTGTTCTGTATACGGTGGTGGACCAAGGGTCATCTTTACGAGTAATTAAAACATCAAGAAAAGGGAGAGTATTGTTGGATTCGGCAGTGAATTGTATATTAGGCTCTATAGAATATAATAAAGGAAGAATCCTATCAACTTCTTCGGTGGAGTTGTTTAATAGGGCGAAAAGTGTTGTCAATGTAGGGGAAATTTAACAATCGAAAATTTTCTCAAAATAATCCTTATATATATCACTAAGTGAAAGAGGGCTTCCCATAGCCAAAACTTCCATTTGCAAATAAAAAATGTCCTCAAACATTTCAATAAAATTTTAAAATATCTTCTTATATAAGATAACTTTACAGCAATATCTTATGATAGATTGCATTAAATTTAAATAACACTGTAAACTAAAAATCATGTCTGTGGGTATGTTTCTCTATTTTTAATACAACTGAGCTAATGTGTACTGAGCTAATTTTGCACACTTGACCGTCAAAACGAGAGTTTAACTGAATTTTTGTCAAATCACCCCATCCTCTTAAAGCAGAAATGACTTCTTACTTAAAACCGCCAGATGGCACCATGGTTAAGAAATCGGCTAAGACTTTGCACAAAGCCTAGTACTTCATCTAGTTTTTCATTAATTTAAGAATCGTATTTTACTAGGGAAAACTAGTACCTACCGACATGGGTCTGATGCTTAAAAAAAGTTTTAAAAACATCAATATTAATTTGAACTAAACACTTCTGCAGAATATTAAAAAAACAAAACACAAAAAACATGTAACAGTCATGAACAAAAGTCTTAAATAATTATGAAGAAAAGATGGTTTTACAAAACAAGTGGAAATTCACCAGAATGCAGTAAGGTGTGTGTGTGAAGAGAAAACACTCACGTGGAAGTGATGGTGCGGAACCTCTCCTGTCCGGCCGTGTCCCAGATCTGCAGCTTCACTCTCTCCCCTTCCACCTCCACTGTGCGAATCTTGAAGTCGACGCCGATCGTCGTCACGTAGCTGCCTGCTCAAGAGATTATCTACATTGTACACAGCAACTAATTCATACACTTTTGACGGGTGTTTTTAAACACTTTATAAGGATGCAGGCATTACATAGGATATATGATAATTGATTTCAATTACAAGAGTTGTCTAAATTATAAAAATTAGTTTAGAGTATAAAATTTTTTCACAGATTCATCAGTCATAGCGAAAGCTGCTTAGCAACGTAATTAAAGCGATTCATTTCTAAATGTGGAATTGTTTTGTCAACAAGAAATTATCGGAATAACTATACTTAGATTGTGACTGAATAGATTAGACTAGAATGAGAAACTTGAATTTCGATGCCAAGCATTTTCGCCGTGATTTGTGAATTTTAAGCCAACAATACCAAATACTAGACAGATTGGTTAATTCCTAGTGTCCGGTGCCCTCGCTAATTGGGATTTGGCGACAAATGATTGGGCGATAAAGTATATGTTTTGGCAACCCTACTTGACGCGTGCAAAAATATCATGTTCTATGGCAACCCTAAATTTTTTACCCACGTAGCTGCGCTTGCTGATGCGAAGATGCATCTGAGGCCAGATGTGTGCGCACATGTAGTTTAGCCTTGGTTTCACGCATTTCTGCCATTTTTGAATGGAAGTTCGGCGGCTACGTGGTGATTTTGATTTTTCTGAGCTAACGATGTAACGACATTTATTTGAATAGCAAGTATTTTTGGAAATTGGAGATGAAAGGCAAATGTGCCGTGATTGAGTGGTGCATGGATGCCGGATTGTTATGCAGCAAATGACGAGTCGAAGTTCGGCAAACGCAAGTACAACCGGATCAAGCGTGTCGAAGGCCAGTGGGTTCATGGTTGCCGTGGACGACCGGAAATCGGAAACTTTACTCAACGTTTTGCAGCAGTTCGTTTTGCCTGGATCCGTTATTGTTTCCGATTTTCATATAAAATGTTTATTTAACGATCAACGACTGCCCGAAGGATTGCCTGTAAGCACCATGATCGACGGCCCGGAGTGGGTCACGGATGTAATAATGAGTAGTCGGAGGCCGAAGGCCAGAGATCACAAAATCGACGGCAGGAGTCTGTGACTTTAAGCGCGCGGTACGCGTGTGCACTTAAGAATGCCATCGAAATACCCCAAACAACTGCCCGAAGGATCGCCTGTTCGCCATTTTGCGTCATCTGTCCATGTTTCAAAAATACGAAGCATCGTTCCCGGATCTTTCCTTTGAGATAGGCACCGAACCGTCACCAATAGCCCACTGTGCAGCTCTATTTCAACGTTATTTAACCAAACCAAACCGCCATTTTAATTTGGGCGAAAAAAAACATGTCATTTTTACATTGGCGCCAATTTTTGGACTTGGCGACATCGGGGCACCTTACACTAGGAATTTACCGACAGATTTACAACAGGGCATTTTGGGACACTTGTACAGGGAATCCATGATTAGGGACCCTAAATTATTAAACACTTATTCAGTTTTATTAATTACAATTTTTTCCTTCAAAAATCATCACAGAAAAAAAAAATGGAAGCATAGTATTTTTGTTTTTTAATTCAATGTTTTTTTTATACAATTGGTAGCCTTAAATAAATTATTTGGACTTTTAGTCAATTGGCTTTTTCATTTGAGGGATTTAGTCAACTGTGACATTTCTAGATAACATTTATGTGAACTTTATGAATATTTTACATGACTTATATTTGGTTTAAACAGATATCTATTTAAAAGCAGCTGATTAGTTTTTTTATCATTATCAAAGCATGCAACTTATAAGTTTGAAAACAAAAGTGGATTATATCGAAGTGATTTTGCCAAGTTAACAAAACAACTAATAAACAGGTTATTTTCATGAAGTTGGTAATATAAATTTGATTTAACATTACGGAATAACATGTAATATTGTTCAAATTGTAAATTTTAAAAAAAATGCACAATTGGAGATTTTTAGAGAAAGTTCTACAAATAAATCTTGTAAAGATATCTGCAAACATTGCCACAATTTTAATCCTTTGTGCTTTAAAATGCTAACCTTCATTTATTTATTTTTAAAATATGCAGCTCATTCTAGAATTTTTAAAAAAATATTAACTCGCTTTGTTAGACATTTAAATAACAAACCTGTGAATGTGTTATCGGCAAAACGGAGCAGCAGGCTACTCTTCCCAACACCTAAAAACATAGAAAACAATTACTTATTGCAGAATATCACTCTAACAACTTAATCTGTATTACAAATTCTTTGGAGACGCTTAGAAACATAGGTGCATGAAAAGGAAAGAGTCTAAATGAGGTCCCATATACCCTCATTAGCAAAGAATCCTGAATCTAAATGGATTTATAACAAAATCAAATCAACGTTCGGTGTGTCTGGTCAAATTATCTGACTGAATGGAATATCTTTACTGTTTTCAGGGCGATTTAAAGGATGGAAGTATATTTATATAAGTCACAAAATATCCTAACGACAATTTTAAAAAAATCCATTGTGTTTCATATAAATATGCATGTTAAGGAGCCGAATTAAAGTAAAAAATAAGGGGACACTCCACTAAATAAATTTTAATTAACAACTTTGACTTGGAATTCCTAGAGATTCAATTTTCAGTACCAATGTCGATGTGTTGTAAACAAGTGTTTCGAGCTACTTACTGTAGATTAAACCAATGAGAGACACAGAAAGGAAATATCTTACCCGATGTCATTTTGGCAATGGTTTACAATTGATATGAAACTATTACTATATATAAAGCAGTAAAGAAATAATTAGGGTAATAGCTAATCATATAACGGCGATTGAAAACTGTGAAAATGACTATTTTGATTTGAATTTGTGTATTCTTATAAAATATATTATTCAAATGCATGAAACCTATTATGCAAGTATTGCATAGGGTTGCCAATTTGAACAGAAAGCATAATTGGAAATATGAATTTTGTATTGGCGGATTGTCACCTTAATCTTTATTTGTACTGCAGATAAAATTGTTAGTAAATTTTATTTAAAAAAATGTACTCTAACAATAAAATAATTTTTAAGATCTTAACAGACTAAACCAAAGTAGCTACAATTTACCTGGAATCTGGTAATCTCTAGAGGATGCAAACCTCCACGAATGAAAGAAGAAGATGGAGATGAATTGTCGAGATTTCACACGGCTAAAGATAGCAACCCTACATTTTGAAAGAGTAGGCTCAAACAAACCCAGCTAGCAGTGCAATTTTAATGAGGGTCGTATTTTTATCATATGTTTTTTTACATATAAAAAAATCAAAAAGTGACTGTTTGTGCAGTTGTGGGATGCAAAAACAAGCTCCGAATTAATAAAGGATTCTATTATTTCCACTTCATAGGTAAATCAAATTTTAAAATAAATTATCCCAAATTACTAGTAGAGAGTAGCGCTTTGGAATAGTGCCGAATACTTCGCCTGTGCCTACCTTTTAAGCGATTTCTTACTTCACTTTGCAAACTGGTTTAGGACTTGAGTACATACCCATCTTCTTTTTTCCTTCATGCAAACCTCTGGGGTTGACGGAACATAGCAGAAGCAAGGAGCGGAGCCCCCTAGTTCTAAAAGACTATCTCAAAAACCAACCTATTTCATGATTCAACAAGCCCTCCACAAAAAAAATTATCGCTCATTTGGGTGAAAAAGAGATTGTTTTTAATTAGTACACAATTCTAACAAAGTTCATGTATACAATTTGTATTATTAATTCAGAGGAGATTTTTATAATTACTTTACTTTTCTATAACGAGTACATCATGTGAAACTTTAAAAAAAAATTTAGTAAATACTGATTCCTGACAGCAAATATAATTATTGAAAATTAAGGATGTTTGCCCGTAAATAAAATATCAACTGTGCAAAAACAAAGCATTGGTTTACCAATGCTTTGCTTTTGCACAGTTAAATTACCAAATCGAATTAAAATCGCTTTGGCGACATTTGGCGAACTACCGCCCTTATTCTGGATTTTGCCCCCGAGTTTCAGCCATTGAATCGAAAATGTAATATAGTAGCTGAAGTTACTTTCCTTCACACAGTTGAAAAATAAAGCCATTTCGCATAATATTTTCGTCAAATGAGATTGTATACTGAAGTTTAACGAAAAACACAACAACTTGTTATTATTGTCAACCTAACGAATCTCATGAAGTTACGTGTCATCAATTTTGCATAGGAAAAGGTGAGAGGGTACAATTTTAAAATGTTATAGGAAGTTTGGAGTAGTGTGAGGTACATTAAAGTAATTTGAGTAAAATATGACATTGGTTGTAGTTTTATAGCGAACAGAGGAATATACAAGTGTTTTTTACTAACCGCTATCACCAATGATAAGTAGCTTGAAAAGGTGATCATATTCCCGCGACATGTCAGCGAGAATAGAAATGCTATCAAAACAATTTGGAGATAATTTCAAATCAAAACAGCAGCAGCAACATAAAAGTTTCAATTTTAATCAAAAATCGTTATCGTAAACATTCATTCATTTCACTTCGAATCTAATTTAGCATTTTCTGAACTAGCTTTTAATTTTGTGTGGCTTATACTATAGGTTGGTTTGGTGTGGTTAATTAACCTCTCATTAAAGCTGAACATTGGGGTAATGGCAACAGTTTAGGCCTATCCCAGAAGAAATGTCCGGACAATGTCTCATATTTTTTAATCAAGGTCAGATAATGAGGACAAGACCTGATCTAGCACCCAACGCTGCCTCAATAGGCGTCAATGATATAGGTTGAAACAGAAATAAAAGTCAAAAATACTA
The DNA here is from genome assembly GCA_963932185.1 of Troglohyphantes excavatus. Taxonomy (NCBI): domain Eukaryota; kingdom Metazoa; phylum Arthropoda; class Arachnida; order Araneae; family Linyphiidae; genus Troglohyphantes; species Troglohyphantes excavatus. Next base: position 8,878,252 of record OZ010670.1, on the reverse strand, counting down.
AATAATTAAATTACCAAATTAAAACCCTATAAACATCCATATTATTTATTTTAATTTTATGGCCGATTTCATTTAAATTTTTATAGCCGATTTCAAAGCGCGCCAACCAATTTATGAACGCGCTCCGAAAGAGAAAGGTCCGTGGAGAGGTTATAATTCGACTGTTTTCTTTTTATGTATGTTCGCGTAAGATTTTTGTTTCTAATTCAGATGTTTGAGAAATCCTTTTTTCGTTGATTAAGGGATGTCTCACGTGTGCACTTAACCATGGAAACTTACTAGTAGTTCCGATTTCTTTCCTACAGAAAAGTGATTAACAACTTGACTTTCCTTTTGAATAATATAAAGGGGGAGCCCTTTACTACATTTGAAACTAAAAAGGGAAAATAAAATATAAAAAAAAGGAAAACCGATTTTAAGAAAAATTAGTTAAAAAGTATTTATTTTTTTATTATTTTATGAACAAATTGAAAAAAATGTAATTATTTAAATTGAATTATTAAATTGAATTATTTTATACTTATTAAAACATTTTGAAGTTTGTGCCAATTTACAAAAAGCAGACCTATAAATTATTGCCCCGATTTCAAAACGTTAGTATAAGTATAAAATTAATATTAAATAATTCCATTTTTTCAACTTTTTCGTAAAGTTAAAAAAAAAATTTAAGTTTTAGTTTTCCTACTAAAAAAACAAAATATTTTATTATGCTAATTCTTTGATTATGTACCAAGGTTGTTTAGTCAATGCGGGAGTTTCACGTGACGTAGTAACATGAATTCCTTACTTGTAGTTTCGATTTCTTCTCTTTAGCAGACAATCCTGTGGTTTAGTCGCTCCGCTCACTCGCTTATTCCACTCAACTTTGTATTGTATTTTAACGAGATAATTTAGCTGTGTATTTTCATTGTTTATTTTTAACAATGCGAAGTTTAAGTAAAAGACTCTTTGTTAAAGTCTCTAACTTAAAAACAAATTTAATAATTATTAGTGACTTTCCTTGGGCCTGTCTTGCAGAGCAAAGTTTTTCGAAGGAAGGCTTAATATTAGAAATAGCCACTCTCAGTTCTGTTTCTATATTTAGCCGAGATCTATATTTTGTCTTCAAAGAAGCCACAGCAAAAAATCCAGTTTCACAAAGGTAGGATGTTGAAAATGGTGATATAATGCAAAATGCCCTTGTTTTTAGTGCAGAAAAATCATCCTCTACTCCTGCCCAAAATTCAAATAGTGATTTATTACTAAATTGTCTTTTGGTTTCGCCACTTGACGTGAAGTCTATGAATTTTTATTTCTTATCAATAGAGAGTCCTTCGGGAGTCTTATGAAATGGATCCCTAACCCACTCGTAACTTACTATCAGTTTGACGTCAGCAAGAATATACTTTTTAAAATTCTTTGCCAGCATAGCTAAATGCTTTTCAATGGTTACAAAAACAACTTTTACATGTTCTTCTTCAGCCTTGTAAGTTTTAGTACAATCATCCACATTTGCAAACATTGTTATTTTTTTTTTTGTTTTAAATTTCTGCTCCACAATTCCAATTTCAATTGCTGCTGGCAAAATAAGCTTTTATAATGGTGTGAGGTTTTTTACATATGGCTATTTTATATGAAACTTTGTAAGATGCAATTAAAGCTTTTTTATTCACAGACAAAGTTTCTTTAAAAAATGATTTTTGCTTTTTATATGATTTTAATTTTAAATCGAAGAATTCTCTGGGTTTGTTGACGTACTCACTATGAAGCGTTTCCAAATGTCGTTTAAGTTTATTAGGTTTCATGCTGTCTGCGGTCAATACTGTTTGAGCAAATGATACACAGGGGCCTTTCTTCTAGATTTACTTCAGTACTGGTAAACCCAAAATTTAAGTATTTTTGAGAATATTTTCTTGATTTTATTTTCGGAACCACGCTCGTCTGTATACTTGTTGATGCTTGACTATCGTATAATGCTCGCTTACTTCCGCTTAAAAATTTATCCATGAGTCTGCATAAATCTGGTGCCGTGAATATTTAATATGGTGAATTGCAATTAACACGAACACATATATAACATACACATTCACGATAGATTCGGTAGCGATAGAAGGATTGACTCGAATGAGACTGGCTGGAATTGAAACTTGTGTTATCGAACATTTTCCTTCTTCCCATGAGAAAACATTTGCTCTGCGCATGCTAGAGACGAAATCGGTCGTGTGGATTCAATTCCACAAATATTACTTATTTTTTTCTCTTTTGTTTAGTCATGCTTCTGTTTTATTTCTTTTATTATTCGAAAAAATGTATTCCCAGTTTCTAAATTTAGCTCACCCCGTCTAGGTTAACTTTCATTAACGAATTTTTCTACTTTCATATTCTTTTAACGGTACCTCCCTGTTTGGCTTTCATTTCGAATATAATATTCAAATTTTCCCCGCTTTCATTCGCTTCATCTGTTCACCGCCCGCTTGGCAAAATGCCAGATGTGGTTTCTCGCCAACATTGGCTCGCTTTTACTCTTGTTTTGGCAGTTAGTTAAAAATAATTTAAAAACATAATCCAAAATACTCAATATACATTATTGTTGTATATAATTTATTGTAAGCGGGGGGCGCGATGAAAATTATGATGGAAAACTGGGCCGCGAATACTGAAAGGTTGAGAAACGCTGCACTACACGAAATCACCATGTTAGTATTTTAAAAAGAAAAATCTTAAAAAGTATATTGCAGCAGCTGTACTTCCATACTAATTCTACGGAACTTTTTCGGCGTGTAGAATACGTCTCCATATTCCGTTGGAACAGCGGTCTTCCTCTTCTCGTCCTAAATAAATGTGCTGATTGCGTTGGAAATAGGTTCCAGGAGTAAATTTTTATATTTAAATTAAGGTTTGGTTTGGTTTGTTTAATAACGTCGCGCTAGAGCTGCACAGTGGGCTATAATATTTAAATTAAGACTGCCATGCTTTCGGATCAATGCAATCTATTTTATGGCCTTAAATAACTTTGACATTGGTACAATCTGCGAAAAAACGAATCAGCTGAGTTTGAGTTTAAAGAAAATTAATTATTGATTTAAACATAAAAAATATTACAATTGTTTTGTTAAATAAATTAAACAGAAAAAATTATGAATTTATTAAGTTTTTAATTATTAAAATTTGTAGTGCTCTTATACTTGTGTAACTGCGGCGAAAATTTAAAAAAAAAAATGTTATTGGCGGGGACCAAAGCCTAATTTCGAGTTGTTGTGTTGCATATACATATCTCGCTCAGAAATGTAACTTCTAAATGTAGTGCTTAAAAGTTTTAGGACTGATATTTTCTCTTATTTTCTTTTCTCGTTTTTCTTCAGTGGCGGTTGCACTCTTCCTTCGAGACGCTGATTGGCTGGTGGTCTATTGCGACACTATTGCATTGTTCCACACAACACATAGCACGGTTTTCATAAATTTAATCCCCTTGGATGGCAAACTAGGCACCTATGCATTTAAGATCTTGAAACAAAACAATTCCTGCACAGGCTGTAAAGGGATGCCTATGGCTTCAGACGCAATAGCTATCTTCCTCCTTCGGTTGACGAGGTTTTTGTTAACGGCCAATTTTTCTAATCTGTAGCATACAAAAGATCGCCATAAAAAATATTATAGTAATGTCTATGGAAAGTTGGATAAAGTTCTCTAACTTCCGAACGATTCCAAATATCCACATGAAACAAAGTGCTGAAGATGTTAAGTGGAAAGATTATGGATAAAATGATGCAAATTTTATAAACATGTGTTCAGTCGTTTCTGAGTTAAAACGGACAAACCGACAAACAGAACGCCAAACAGACAAAAAAAAATTAAAGGTGATTTTTGGAATCAGTTGTGTGTGTGTAAATTGCAAGTTTTTGCCGAACAGGCAATACATTTATTTATACCAAATACACAGTGTTTTTAGCAATAAAATAGGTCTTTAGAATTATTATATAAACGCAATTGTAGAATAGCTGCAATTTGAATTTTTATAATTATGTTTTTCATAAGCAAGTAACGTGCATTAGAAATCCCTATTAAATATTGAGAAAAATCGATTTAACTAAACAATAATGGATTTAGCTGTAGCGGCCTTTAATTTTACTTTAGATAAAGCTTTTTTTAAATTGTTGTATACAACACGATCTGTTGATATGGAAATTTAACTTTACTGTGCTTAAGATAATTTGCTCAACAATTGTAAGTGAATAATTTATCCCAATAATATCAAAACATGTGGATAAATTATTCACGAATGACTCACGTGTTCTAATGATGCTTAGGGTTTGGATATGGACAACTGTAAAGCTACTAAAATATTTATAAACAGTTTTTAAGTTAATAATTTTTCCAAATGGAATCTGACAGTCCAATTGTCGCACTGTTAAAAATGATTACTCATCATTACAAAAAATTCATGGAATATGCTCCAATTCACATTTCCATCAAAATAAAAATAAAAATCGTCGAAAATCACAAAATATGTTTTGTTTGTGAGAAACCGAAAAAAAGATTTCATTTTTGGCGAAAAATTTAATCGGAACATATTCAACGAAACTTTTGTAAAATTTGTGATAACCCTTTTTAACGGTGCATGTTCCAAAACAATGATAAGTGCAAAATAGTAAGTGAACGTCACTTTTAAATGAAGTTTCACTTTTAAATTGTGGATATCAATTTATGCTCTAAACAGCATTTTATTTTCCTGTGAATTTAAATTATTGGGGCTACAGTCACTATGAATATCAAAAGAGTATCTGGAAGGGGATCGATATTTAGTGAACCTCACACCAATTCGTGGTCCGCGGACCCCCGGTGGGCCTCGAGTCGATGTTAGGGGGTCCGCGGGGTCACATAGGAAAAATAGGGAAATACATTGTCAATTTGGCGACTTTTCTGAAAAAGCGATGTTCGCAACGCTAACACGAGACTATTGCAATATTTTGTAATATTTTTGTAATATATGTTTATAAACCACATTTGTAATATATGTTTTTTAAAATATAACTCCAAAGTTTAATTACTACAAGTAATTAAATTGTATGTATTTGTTGGATCATTTCTGAGTGTCCATTTCCCGAATAAAATCTGTTTAAGTTTAAAAATAATTTTAAAACTAATTTTTTCTCTTCTTCATATTCATGTTCAAACTAAATTGAAACGTTTACATGCCCAGAAAGCGGTGGGACTTTCATGAGCATGCATGGAAAAAAAAGGGTCGCCGGTTCTATTTTAGTATTAGCTAGGGGACCGTGGCTTTAATGTTATTTGGGAACCGCTACTGTAGAGATTATATCCTTTCGCCGAAAAATAAAAAAAAGAAGGGAAGAAAATATATTCAATACAATGGATAAAGAATAAAACTTTCAATGGAGTTTGAATGTTATTTGTACTATTATGAAATTAAACTGTTCTTAATTTGACATTCTGCGTATTTTGGTAATTAGCTGTCGCATGACGTAATGTCAGTTTTAAGGAATAACAAGGTCTAAATTGCCGGGGTTCACTAACCATTGAATTTGACGTGGAAAAATAGTTCTATCTCTAAGGGAGGGAGGGAAGAAATTGTGTTATTAATGACGATTTTTGAACAGTTTGAGGAAAAGGCAGCTATTGAGACATTTGACGCTTTCCTACATGCACACTCATTTCTCGTTTGCTTTTTCAAAGCAGCGGAAGAATTATTTTTTAGCCAATCAGAGTCACAGATTCGTGCCATCGAGCCTTTTTACAGATAATACAGTCTTTCGCTGTAAGCGGAACCTACACGTTTACCCAGAGACCGACTTACAAGCTTAGGGGCCCAGGGCAAAAGAACATTAGGGGGACCCTCGACGTAACTAAAAAAAAAAAATGCTAAATTTATGTATAGGCACACAATGCAAAATGATGTAATCAATCAGCTTTAATGCAAATTTAAATACTCAGAATTTTTTTTTTAAACTGCTAAATTTTTTCTTTTGAGAATTTGACTTAACGTTAAGGGTCGGTACTTCAACAATTTCTTCGTTCGTTTCTGTTCCTTGTAGCTTTTTTTTAGTTGAGTCGGAGTCGTACGTTCTACCCATTTTATAGTTAGAAAATCCCTCATGATTACAATATCAGAAAATTTAGTATAGGAAAAGTAACCGTAAACGGCTATGGATACTTTTTTCCTGTACCAAACTTTGCAATTAGTAAACCCAGTTTGTTTATGGTCTTGAATTGAATTTTGCAATTGATCCAAAGGGCATTTCTTTGACAAGCACAATGAAAAAGGCGACATCCACCATGAATGTGCTGCAAAAGTTCAATTGATTTTTAAAAAAATCGTTAGTAAATTTATTTTTAACTTTTGCATAAATATTTAGCATTAAATCATTTTTGGGGGCCCCCTTAAACTGGGGGCCTGGGCAAGTGCCCCGAATGCCCTGCTGTAAATCAGTCTCTGCGTTTACCAGAGTAGAGCGACTCCGATACTGCAAGAAAAGCCTGTATCTAGAATAATTTGATTTTTACTAGACGTTAATCGATCCATATTCTAAATAGATCGATTTCGTTTACTACTTATAATAGTTTTTCACATGCACTTAAATTACTTATATTTTTATTTAAAAATGGAAACTGAAGCTATTACACACTACTTGCGTTTTATAATAATGTAAAAAACCCATTTCCATCTTATAAAGATGGGCATGATATTATATAATAATATTCTGTAAAATTGAAAATCTTACGTTTTCAGCATTGTCAATATATAAAATATGTAAAAAGCTATTAAATCAAAACTATATCATGTTCATCTCTAACTTTCGATAAAGGACACTCATTTCGTTTTGCTATAGAAAGAATTTGGATATTACATGACATAACCAAAATAATTAAATTTCTAATAAAATATACAATTTAAATATAGATATTCTACTAAGTGTTTCATCCAGAAAATAATGAAGTTTCCAAATGGAGCCTATTTTTATTCTCATGGTAAGATTTTTCAAATTTCGATATAGTTTTCTGCTGTAACCTGGTATGAGAATTGAGTACGCTTCTTATTCATCCGATTTTACTTATGCACAATTACCAGTTAATGAAAAGATTTTATCACCGTGTGAATGGATAGGAGATTATATATAAAAAAGAAGAATATTTGGAAGACTACAGTTTTTTAAATATTCAAAAATACCTTCCCTTTAATCAACAGAAGCAATACGTCAAGTACATTCTTCAGAAACTGAACCAGTATTTATTTATACACATTAAAATAATAACAATAATAATTGGAATAGGAACTGATTAATTGTTTTGAAAATGCAGCTAAAACCTTCTTCAGCGCTGATAGTTGCTGTTTTGTCAATGAAGTACTACATGGAAACGAACACAACTGTTGATTCACGACTCGAAATAACTGGGGGATATGAAGGATTATTTCTGAAGGACCTACTGGAGGGACTCGGTTTCGAATACCAGTTGGTGTTTCCTGCAGACGGAGAATACGGTCGTCTGCTATCTAACGGATCGTGGACTGGCCTCGTCGGGATGGTTCAGCGAGGGGAGGCAGATTTGGCGTGTGGAGATCTTATTATTACAGAACAGAGGCAGAAAGACGTGGACTTCAGCATACCCTATCAGAACGATCCGATTTCTTTTGTCATTGAGAGGCCTGAGCAAGAGAAAGTGAAAAACGTCTTCTTGCACCTTTTTAAGGTCAGAGTGTGGGGTTGCTTCCTGTGTCTGTTGTTTGTCATGTCTGTAGTTCTATATCTGGTATTCCAAGGAAAGTATTCGCTTGTAAAAATTACAGTCGAAGTGTTTGGCAGTTTCCTGAGACAACCCTTCACTGTCCGTGCCTTGACTAGAAATCCGAAACTTGTTCTGGCGCTCTGGCTGCTGTGTGGGTCGGTGCTGTCCACCAGTTACTCCGGCACTCTGCTGGCCTTCTCCACTTTACCCGCGCAGGGTAAAACTGTCGAAGACTTCCATCAGCTCTCAGAAGCGGTTGCGAAAGGCACCCACCGGAGCTATGCAGTGAAAGGAACTTTGACTGCGTCATACCTTTCAGGAACGGAGAAGGAGCATCTTCACGTTCTGGGAGAAGCAATTGAACGGAATTCCTGGTACTTTAATACTTCAGATATGACCAGTATCGACCTAGTAAATCAAAACGTCGCCTTAATTAGAGTTTTATCGTTATTACGATTTGAATTTTCAAAACTTGAACAAAATTCGCGAGTTCTTATTTCTAAGGACACTGTCTCTGAATCCTTGATTGCTATAGCACTCAACCGGAATTTCTGTTGTCGGGAAAAACTTAATAAACTTATAAGAAGGATTCTATATTCTGGTTTGCTGAAAAAATATTATAACGATGCTTGCTTTAAACAATGGCTTTCTGTTAAAAATGACGTCGAAGATGCGAATGCAAATCGTGAGAAATTATCTGTTGATGATATATCAGGAGTTTTATTTATTTTATTTTCAGGTTATTTAGTTTCACTTATCACACTTTTGGGAGAAATATTTTTCCACATGTACAATGTAAATTACCCTAATTAGTATAATTTCAGCTTCTCTACAAAGTAAATATTCATAATGTGTATGTAACAGTTTAAATGTGGAAATCAGTGTATCTGCAGATTTCCTAGTGAATCTGCAGATATACTGACATGCACTCGTAAAAGTGCAAATTAGATCGTTGCTCGAACAATAGCAAAGTTTTTATGCGCTCAACTATAACTTTTAAAAATTTAAGAAAATAACGCGCGTTCAAGGATATATCGCTCGATCGACTCCTAGATCTATATTGTATCATTAAAAGTTTTAATTTGTTTTTTTTAAGATGTAATATTATACCGCTTGTAAAGATGTAATATTGTCATTATATAAGGGTTGTTTAGGCCTTATCTTGTGTATGCAGTAAAATTTTATTCACTTTATCTTAAAAAATCACGACCACCTAGTAACATTCACGGACCACCTAGTAACATTCACGGACCACCTAGTTAATAGTTTGTCAATGCTTCACTTTATCTTAAAAAATCACGACCACCTAGTAACATTCACGGACCACCTAGTAACATTCACGGACCACCTAGTTAATAGTTTGTCAATGCGTGGAGCACCACCTTCTAATAACACTAAATTAAATTCAGCTGAAAAAGGTTATTTTTGTGCTAAATATTGTCCAGTATTAAGCATTGTATGGCTTTTTGTCCAATAAAATTTTTAATTGTACAAAAATAATGTATTTAAACACAAATAATTTGAGTTTTTTTTAAAGGTAACATTACAAATCACAACAATTAACATCACAAATGAGTGTATTTTCAAAACATAAAGGGATATTTGAGTGCATGCTTACATATACAAGGGTAAGTCAAAAATTACTTACACTTTTTATTCTGCAACTTTATTAAACAAAGATAGATTTACAAAATATACATTATTTTTCGATGTAGTCTCCACCTTGAGCAAAGCACTTGGTACAGCGAGCCACAAGCTTCCGAATGCCTTCCTGGTAGAAGGTTTTTGGTTGGTCGTGAATCCACTTTTGCATCGTATCCCGAACGTCCGTGTCTAAAAAGCAAATCGACGACCTCTCAAAGCTTCCTTGAGCGGTCCAAAGAGATGAAAGTCTGAGGGAGCGGGATCTGGATTGTAGGGAGGGTGTTCCAGGGTCTCAAAGCCCAACCTGTTGATTGTTTCTATGGTGTTATGGGCCGTGTGCGGCTGGGCGTTGTCTTGCAGCAATAAAACTTTCTTTGAGAACATACCACGGTCGTTTGTTTTGAATTGCTGGTTTCTGCTTTTTGGCCAACAAGTCACTGTACCTCGCATTATTTACGGTAGTCCCCCTTTCAAAGTAGTCGTCCAATATAGGGCCTTTTTCGTCCCAATATAGGGTTAGCATCACGTTCCCAGACAATGGCCTTCACCTTTCCAGCTCCCTCGTCTTGTGTTATGTTCGTTCGGCTACTTTTAAACATTTCGATCCACAAAAAAAAAAAAAAAAAAAAAAAAAAAAAAAAAAAAAAAAAACGCTTTCAAGAGATAAAGCACTTTTCCCGTATTGTGACAAAAGTCTCCGGTGAATTTCAGCACCTTTCACACCCTCTGACCATAAAAATCTGATCACTCCTCGTTGCTCCCCTTTGGTGCAATCTGATAGAGGAGCTGACATTCTTATGGTGTTGTAGGTAGACAACAACTGATACAATCGTGCTTAAATTCCGCACACGTGACCACAGACTCGCCAACTCAACGCATGTGCATGCGGCCTCCACCCATCTTTGTTCAATAAAACTGTAGAGCGAAAAGTGTAAGTAATTTTTGACTTACCCTCGTATTTCAATAATTTTGGTATTTTTTAGTGCAAGTGTAGAAATGAAAACTACATCCATATAGAAATCTACAAATGGGAAAATTCCATTTAAATTTTCTTTACAAATATTTCCTTGGACCCCTTTGACTTCGGACCATCTCATGAACCACGGGTTGGGAACCACTGCAGCTTGAGACCTCGTCCCTCTTTATACCGGTTTGCGGATAATTCTAGCATCAGTTTTTAAAGTCTATTTTAATCACTAGAGGACGCCACCTCCGAATACTTTCTTGAACACATTGAAGATTTGTTCTGATAAAATAATAACTATAAAACGGCTTATACTTACAAGTATTTGATCTAGTGATCTGACTAAAATGTAATATCGTGAAATTCATTTTTCATTTAATAAAGTTCCATATCCCCTAAACCCCGACCCCTCCCCGGTAGTTTCTTCCCTAAACAATTTCTAAAATAAAATCTATTCCAGGCTGGCAGGCCTGCAAATTATGTCGTAGGAACACGTGTCATTTATATATAACGATACTGCCAACGTGTAAAAAAAAAAAAACCTATTTTACATTTTTACTACCTGCATAGTTCCATGCAAATGTGGGGAGGTGCGTCGCCCCTAGGATCCGCCATCGGCTAGCAACCAGAGGGTAGCGGGTTCGAATACGGTTAATATACAAAGGAGGGACTTGACAATATTAAAATTCAGTGAACTTCTTCGGGGGGTTGCTTGATTCGCTTCGAAGTAACAATACGTCGTCCGAACTTATCCTCCAATTTATATCGCTTGCATACGGAACTAGTGCACGTTAAATCTAATCGGGTTCCATGTCCTGATGCCTATTAATGTTGCGTCGGGTTCCAGCTCAGATGTTGACCTCATTATCTGACCATGGTTCAAAAGTACGAAGCAGTGTTCCCAGATCTTTCCTTCAAGGTAGGTTCCGAACCGTCGCCAATAGCCCAACGTTCAGTTTTAGTGCGACCACGTGTAGATGTGTATTTTACTCACTAGGCATGGATTTTAACTTAGTCTTTAACGTTGCTTCTATTGCCGTCCACGGAGTAAAGGACGGCCTCCGTGTGGCCTTCCTTAGTAGATGAGAGGGCCTGTGCAAATCTAGCTGTTGGGTCCTTCGCTATTCACATATTTTTTTTATTGTTTGCTAGATCACGACACTTGCAAAAATAACTCAGGTTGGTATGCGACCGCTATAGATGCATATGGTTAAAAAAAATGTTGAATCGGATCTTTTAATTTTGGGATCTAAAATTCAATAAAACTATACTTATTATTTTTTTTTTACATTTTACAGAATCACTTCATAGGTTTTTGATAATAAGTACAGATTTCTTTTGTAGGATTATATGAAGAATATACTTCCGTGGTTGCACTTATCCCACTTCATCCTACTTGCATAATATTTCTTGGTTATTTTTTAAATTAAAACATATATTTTATTATATTATTTTGATGGTAGTTTAAATGCTTTTTATTTAATAAAATATTAAGTTTACTACTTGTGCTTCAAACTACAAAAATTTTAAGCTTTAAATTTTGTATTCTAAATTTATTATTCTATTAGAGCACGTTTGTCATTTTGCAATATAAGAAACCTTTGATTTTCTTCTACATGATAGTATATCATTTATCCATATATAGTCCGTTGCAATTAGGTGAAATAGGAGAAAAAATTGTAATAGTTTTTAAACTTTGGTCAAATACTAATTTTGACCTCCAGGAATTGAGAATCGAAGAACTCCCCTCCTAGAGGGGGGAGATTCCTCTCCTAGCCCCTTAACACCCGCCCCCCTCCTCGAAATTTCGAAAAAAAAATTATATATCGCTTATAAAACAAGTTATAATTACTATTTAAAAAAAAATACGTAATTAAGTTTTTTTTATAAATTATTTCTTTAGATTTAAGTTTGTACCTGGCATAGTTTTACTGTAGAAAAATATGTTACAATAATATACTTGTATAATATAATTTTTTTTTCTAAGATAATTTTTTTTTATTAAAGTGAACCAGATAAATGTTTTATTAAACTACCAAACATGAAATGTAAAAAAATAATAATATATTGTTAAACATTCGATATACCATACAGTTTTATATATTGTTTTGTCAGAGCTGTTCTTAATAACCTATGTGGCGAAGCCTGTGTTTGTGAATTTAATTGTTCAATAGAAAGCATGCAACGCAGTTTAAAATCCAAGCTTATGTAACTGTTTCGTAGAAAGAACGCAAGTATCAGACATATTTCTCGAGTGTAAAGGGCACTCGAGAAATAATGCCTAATGCTAAATGAATATTTATAAAAGTTGTATAACGCTCGAAGCAAACAAACAACACACATACGCATAATCTGTGAAACAGAACTATTTTATAGAAAATCTAATTGTTTTGCTTATTAATAGTGAGAACTGACGATACAATTCAAGTTACAAATAATGACTGCATCCGATGAACATTTTAGTTATGGAATGGTAGAAAGGTTTTACGCAAACAGCAATAGTGGCGAAATGCTTGAGCGACGCTTTGGGAAAAAATCAAGACAAAATGTCAGATCAGAAATCAAGTCCAGTGTCAAATTCCGGTATCAAAATCCAGTGTCAAAATCCGGTGTCATAATCAGGTGTGAAAATCAGTTGTCAAAATCAGGTGTCAAAATCAGGTGTCAAGTCCAGTGTCAAAATCAGGTGTCAAGTCCATTGTCAAAATCAGGTGTCAAGTCCGGTGTCAAAATCAGGTGTCAAGTCCGGTGTCAAAATCAAAATCAAATCAGGTGCCAAATCCAAAAGCCTAATCATCTTATCAGTCGCAAAAGTAATATTCAATATAAAAAAAAACATACCAAACAACACATCATACGGTTTTGTGCTCCCAAAAATATAATATTTACAAACTTATTCACAAAAAACAAACAGGAGCACACAGTTCAAAGAAGCAGCTCTAGGCTTTCTTTAAAGGCCTTCGAAAGCAGCTAAACTTCTTTTTAAAACTCTTCCACTTTTTCTTTGATTTGGAAGTAGATGCTGAAGGCTGCATCTGGTGTGGAGCCGATTCGACGAGCAACGGAGGAAGTGCTGGTTTAGTCTGGATGCAGTGATCCCCGAACTGTTCCTCATCAGCATGTGGGTGAGAAGTTGGCACTAGTTTCATGTCGGCCACTTCTGGAATGGGTTCTAAATTTGAAGACGATCTTGGATCTGGATTTGCGATGTCTTCTTTTGTGGTGCTCGATGGACCTGCCGGACAATTGTGGCCCGTAAATGCAACCCTTTTGACTTTTCTGGGTGGCTTGACTGGAGGAACAGGTTTCGCATCAAGAGATGCCAAAGGCTGCATCTGTTGTGGAGCCGATTCGATGAGCAATGAAGGAAGCGCTGGTTTTATTTTTATGCAGTGTTCCCCGAAATGTTCCTCAGCAGCATGTGGGTGAGATGTTGGCACTATTTTCACTTCGGCAACTTCTGCAATGGGTTCCAAAGGGCATTTGAAGACGATCTTGGATCTGTATTTGCGATGTCTTCTTTTCTCGTGCTCGGTGAGCTTGCCGGACGCCTGTGACACGAAAAATGCAACGTTTTTGCCATTTCTGGGTGGCTTGACTGGAGGACGTTTCGGACTTGAAACCTCTTCAAAAACCACCACCCGCGCTTTCTCGTGGAGCACCACAAAGAAAGTGTAAAACGTAGTGATAAGAAACAAGTTCACGTCTTGCGTGAATATCACTTTAAAGAAACCCATAATCGCAAGGATTCTAAAAACGAAGAAAGCAAATGTGTCTGCCATGTTTACTTGTCGAATGCAAGGATACCAGACAGTTAAATACAATGAAATCAGAAATTTTTAACAAATCTAATTTTCTTTCTTGCGATTGCTTTGTTGCAATTGGGGCATTGTTGTATTTTCCGTTTGTTGTGCTAAGAATATAATGAAACTAATTGATATCCGATTGTAGAAGCAACAATTAAATTTGATTATGTGAAATAATTGGTTTAAGCAGAATCACATTGTTTCAAGATGATCGAGACTTTGTTGTAATGTGTACGATTTGTATAGCTACAAACCAGTAATATAATAAGTCGAAAAATTAAAATACAATTAACTTCAATTGCAAATAGATTTTTTTCCGTGTATACAAATTCTTTCTATTCAAATATATTGAATTTTTTATACTAGAATATTTATTGATTCGTACATAATTTTTAATTTATAATAACTGCCAAAAGTTGAAGAACGTCAAATATCACCAAATGTTCCTTTCTGAATACAAATATTTGAAAACTTGGTAACATGAAAATAAATAATTTAAAATATTTCTAAACATCAGAATTAAATAATAAAAAAAAAAACGATTATGTTTTCGATAAAAAAAATGAGCGCTTTTGTAAAAAAAATTTAATTTTACATTTGTTTTCCTGAAATAAATTGGAATTTCGATATCAAAAATCGAGTTTTAAGACCCAAATTCCCTCACCTTATCCTATTGCTCACAACAAGTTGTTGCTTTATTTCTTTTTTCGGTAAGAATAACAAAATGATATAGAAATAAGAACATTTAAATGTAATCAATTTTTAGAAAACTCGAATTTAAAAAAAAAAAAAAAAAAAAAACATAAAAAGTTAAGAAAAATACACAATTACTAAGCATTGGTCTTCTTATATCCTTTAAATATAATAAATTATTTTAATACTGGATGTTACCCGCGGTTTCACGCGTAGTGGATTGGTGCGTTAATTTGCCATAAAAATAAACTTAACGTTATGTTTCTGTGGTGTCGGAAAAGGATGATAAGTATTAAATGCTGAATAAAATATCCTAAGGTATACTTGACGAAAAGTATTTTTGTTCCCAATAATAAAGGCTTAAGAAACAAGGGACTTACCGGGAATCGTGCGCAGATTCTAAGGCACCGCATTGAACAAAATTCGTCATATTCGTAATTATTATAAAGAAGCAACATTCAAAGAGTTCGAAACATTCAAGAGAGAAAATAACGAGGGAGAGAATTTATGAGGCTTCCAAAAAATTCCGTGTGACTATGTCGGAAATACGCAGAAGGGTTTTACACGAAACGTCATTATCCAGCGTTATTTCAAGAAATAGGATTTTGGTCGCCAACCCAAACCGCTTAAAACAGTAGGAATATTAACAAGCCGTTATATATCATCCCAATTTGATTGTCAAATATTTTTTTACATATCTTTTAAGGACTTTGAAAGGTATTTTGCGTGCACATTTTTTTTTCAGGAATTAAAATAAATATTTGCACTGAAAGGTTAAGCTAGAAATCTGAGGTTTCTCCATTAGTGACCCATCATTAGTACCATTAGTAACCCACGTGCAAAAGCAGTTACATCCACAAATTCAAAAAAAGAGATTTGGTATCAATAAGTATTTTACATCATTGACTTCAATTTTAAAATATAATAAAGAATTAAAATCTGTTTTATAATAATTAAAATTCAAAACACGAATTCACTCAGAAATAAAAGTAGCTATACACTTCCGCTAATCAAGATTTTACAGATGCAAAAGCAGTTATATCCAGCAAACGTGAATCGTCATCGATAGTAAGATTTCCGATTGGCTGGAATTTGGATATAGCTTATTTTGCTTCTTGAAATAAAACAAGATGTCAGCAAATACATTTGTAAATCCAGTTAAATCTTTATTCCAGTTGCAAAACAATTTATGGGAAAATTAAAATTTAGATTTAAAATTATTCAGTAACCTGAAAACTTATACATTTTAACGAATTTTATTGAGCTAACAATAGTTTTTTTTCCACTGTTTTTTGCTATTTACATAAAAATTTTATTCTTTCATATAGTTTCTTTTGAATTCGACTTCTCGATGAGCTTAATAGGTAGATTCTATACGTGAAGTTAAACGCTTGCCGGGTGTCGTTTTTTTTGGCTTAGAGGCGAGGTACCTCATATCGATTTGACAGACGTATTCACGTCAAAAAACCAAATTAAATTATAATTTCAATTATATTTGAAAATATAAAGAAAAGGACTTAAGAAAATTTTTCCTTTAAATTTTGGTAATACATTACATTTTTTATTAGAAACTGAACTAAAATACAGACATAATTCTACAAAATTTCCAATTTTTAATCCTGCTTTGCAATATGCAGGATATTTTGTCTTTTATGCGGTAGAAGATGTTCGAATGCGAGAGACTCCCACATAATATGGGAGAGTTAGTAGTTCTATAATCATATATATTATTTCAGTAGTAAAAATCGGTCTAACACACAACGGATCTTAGCATGAAGACACTCCAAGCAAGATTTATCCTCGGGTATTGTAGTTGCTGCTATCCTTACACATCACGGACTATAATAAGGCTCGCTTAATCAAATTCAAGAAAAGAAACCAACACTTCAGGTATATCTAATCTGAGTTTAATTAAGCTTAAGATATATATATATATTGTAACATCCCAAGAACTCTCAATCTCTACCATCATCGGAACTACTATTTCTATATAGTGACACTAGGTGGAGCCACCAGCTTGCGACTCCATGCTTCATGAACTTTGCGTTTCCTACCTGTGAAAGAAACGGCAGAGACCCGTAGGACACTGAGCTGCAATGACATGATTGTCGTTTAGATGGGACCTGTCTGTTTAGGAGTCCTTTCTGTTTTCTTTGTATTAATTGTAATTAATCTGTAACTTAAATAATATGTTTTGTTTTAAATCTAAAAATTTAACTTTAATGAAATATTTTAAAATTAAAGTTTTGAGTCTTTCAATTTGTTTTAAACGGAAGTTTGATTGTGTATGAAGGTGGTGTACGTAGTCTTCCAGTGAACACTGTGTTCCAGTCCTGACCCACAGGTATATGTGAAGAAGACGCCACAGGAGTACATTTAATGGTGGCAGCCGACGGATTTCGACCCAACGACTCGACGGCCAGCAGTTCCCAGTATCAGGATCCCGAATCCAGAAAAGTGATTTCCAGTGGAGTGTCTTTATTCCAAGGAGATTGCCGGATACGTCAACTTCGGGAGAGAAGTGTCCCAGAAAAAGGTCTAAAGATTCGAGGTCTTCTCGAAAGGATATGAAGGAATCCGCAGTCAGCAGGTTCCAAGTCGCGACAGAAACGACGCGATCCATGGTGAGTTGAGTGCTTTGCCAGTTTGTTTTTTGGGATCAGTTTTATTGTTTTAAAATAAAGTGATTAGTGCAATCTTGAATTTTCTTTGAAGTTTGGTGGGCTTTTTATGTTTATTTGAAAAAAAAAATTCAAAAATAAATGAGTGCCCAAGGCTTCTAGATAATACATTATTAAATTACTTTGGGTTTTAAGTAAAACTGTGATTCCCTAGTCAAAGTTAACATTTGTGTATGAATGCGTCTTGCATATTGTAATTTGAACAGTAGCATTGGAATTTGGCTGTATAATTTTTGATTAAGTATATATGTCTCCTTTATATATATGAAAAAGTTGTCGATATTCTATGATAAGTGCTGGATACTGTTGTTTACAAATCATTGAAACACAAATTAACTTGAAATTAACAATTATTTTCTTTTTCTGTAGTGCAAAAATTTTTGGAACTCTTTAAGTTCATTTTAATCTGTCTGGTTAATGAAAGTTTGCATAAAAGAAAATGGGTTTATAAAATGAATCTTATTCATGTGTATAATTATTGATCATTTAGAGTGTGTTGATATAAAAATTCTGGAAAAAAATATATGGTATGATTTGCTCTAAAATATACAATATTTTTAGAATTGTGTAAATTTGTGTTAACGGTTTGACTCTGGTAAAAATTGATCTAATTATTGTATGAAAGAAAGAAGTTTTGCTTTCTTTGTTGAATCGAAAGGGTTTTCAGATCCTGTGGCGCCGCTGTTCGTTTTGGCGCGAAATAGTTGATGAGTCACTATTGGGGAAAGAGCATTCTGTAACCTTGAATTTATTTCAGCGGAGATTCGGGTGTTTTGACAAGGAGAGTGATTCGAGATTCTATTCGAAAGACTTTTGCAATAAAGAGAATTTATGGTTGATTTTTTTATTGGATTCTTTTTATATTTGTTTTGGGTTGTTGCTTTGTAGATTGAGCGTATGATCTTTTCTTGATGTGGGTTTAAAAAAAAAAAAAAAAAAAAAAAAAACTTCTTTTTATTATGTGGTTGATTTTATTTTGAGCGATTGTATGTAATGCTAATGCGTCTTTATTAATAGTTTTTTTTTGGGGTTGAATAAATTATTGTGTAGATGGCATTTTCCTGTTAAGTTAAATTAAATGAGAAGGTATATGATATTTTTATATAATAAAGATTATTTTAAATTTGATTTTAAATTGTTGTTGTGTAATAAAAAAAAAAGTTTTTTTTATGTGCCTTGAAAATAAAGTTGATCAAATTTAATTTTATTTATGCTTTTGAGTTTACAAGAGTGTGGGTCCTTCTCAACAATTATCATAGTAAATAAAATAATTTCGGAAATTAAAATTTCGGTAAAAGCGTTTTCAGGAAAAATGGCCTTTTTAGGTTCAGCTCGTAAAGTAGATTTACAGGTGTTAGCATCTGAGTTAAATATTACAGTTGAGTCTTCTACCACAGTTATTGACCTGAAGAAAGCTATTCAGGGTCACGAAAATTTTGAAGAAGCTTTTGTTAAGAATCTATTGCAGACGATCGTATCGGAGAGACTACAGACTCAGGAACAAGAAGAAAAGAGGCAACGGGAAATACAAGAACGAATAGACAGAGAAGAAAAAATGCAACAGGAAAGATTGGAACAAGAACGCCAGTTTGAGCTTCAAAAGATGAAGTTAGAATTGGAAAATAGAAGCGGAACACCTTTGAATGCATCGAAACCTAGGTTGGAATTTCATCAACTGATGCAGAAATTTGATTCAAAGAATGGAGACATCAGTCTATACCTTGTTCTTTTTGAGCGTCAAGCAAAAAGAGCTGAACTCTCGGAGCAGTTGTGGGTAACTCAGTTGATTGGGTTGCTTCCTAACGAAATGGCACAACTCATTGCTCGTGAAACTGAGGAGGTGTCAAATGATTATCATGAAGTAAAAAAGGTTTTACTCAAGAGGTACAAATTGACACCAGAAAAGTTTCGTCAGTTATTTAGTCAACACAACAAGAGTGTTGATGGCTCGTGGAAAGATTTTCTCTATGAAATTAAGAATTACTTCCGGGAATGGATCCAGGGTATGGAAGTAAGTTCTTTCGAGCAATTGTGTGATCTCATCATTACGGATCAAATGAAGAGGAGGGTCCCTGCAGAGTCAAGAGAACATTTCATTGACGAATGGGCGCAATTCAAATGTCCAGAGAACCTTGCTGAGAAGTTGGACGAATTTGATAGTGTTCGAAGACTCCTGAAAAAGAAGGATTTTTCCTCTGGAAATAAAGCGGTCCCGTACTGGAAAAACAAGTTTAACGGGGAGCCGAAAACGCAATTCAGAGAAGCAAAGGTAGAAAAACTTGAAACAGAGAAGACGACCAGATCACCTGAAATCTTCGAAAGGCGCAAGAAACCGCGTTGCTACCGATGTGATTCTACTGAACATTTGCGACCAAATTGTCCCTTGATGAAAAAAGGACAAGAGAACTCTTCCAACCTCAATCGCATTATTGGAGTGGAAGATGATGAATCGATGTTACCATACACCTACATTGGGGAAGTGAATGGATTCAAGATGCCAATCCTTCGTGATACTGGATCAAGTATTGATGTGGTGTGTCGGAATCGAATCAAGCCAGAAATGCTTACAGGTGAAAATGTCTGGGTGCAACAACCTTTGGATAAAGCTCCTATTTGTTTGCCATTAGCAGAAGTGGAGTTGAAAGGGGAGTTCGGACATGTCATCACTAAAGCCGCTGTTGTTTGGAGCCAGGTCGACAAAGGAAGGTACCTGCTCGGGAATCGAACTGCAGCACTTCTGGAGAAGATGAAGGAAAATCCAGTTCCTTATCAAGTTAATGCCATTCAGACTAGAGCTCAGAAACGTCTGGCAGAACCAGAAAGGGGATCTACCGAAGATGTCTCGGAAGAAGAGGACAGTCCTGTGCTTGTGGATGAAGAAGATCACGACATTGTGATCGAAGAAGATGATTTGTTCTCCTTCCCAGCTGAAGAGCCTGAGTACAAGGGATTGACTCTTTTGAAAGTGGATTCTAGAACTTTTGCATCTCAGCAGAAAGATTGCCCAGTTCTGAAGCCAATCATGGACAAGCTACAAGGAAAACCTCCTGAAGAACCGGCAGGAGAGTTTGAAGTACTTTCCAATGGCATACTTATTAAAAAGAAAGTGGATAAGCTAGGAGTGGAGAGGCCTTTATTGGTCATACCAGAAAAGTATCGAGAAGAATTGAAATCTTTGTGCCACGAGGGAACTTCAGGTCATTTGGGAGTGACCAAAACTAAAGATGTGTTCTCCAGGTATTTCTTTTGGCCGCATTGCTATAAAGAAATTGAGGAATATGTCAGAAGTTGTGACAGATGTCAACGGGTTGGGAAACCTAATGACAAGAAGAAGGCTCCAATGAAGATAGTTCCTGTGATACAAGAAGTTTTCTCAAAAATCAACGTCGATGCTTGTGGACCCCTACCAGTTACTCCAAGTGGCAAACGATATCTCATAACTGCCATGTGTCTAGCATCAAAATATCCAGACGCCGTTCCGGTTGAAGATATCACATCTGTTTCTGTTGTTGAAGCCTTAATGCAGATATTTAGTAGGATGGGATTTCCTAAAATACTGCAGATGGACCAAGGAAGCTCGTTCACTAGTGAACTCACTACAACTTTTCTGGAAAAGTTTGGAATATCTGTTGTTCATAGTTCCGTTTATCATCCTCAAAGTAACCCGGTAGAAAGATTTCATCGAACTGTCAAAAGGATTTTAAAAGTACTATGCTTGGAGGCTGGAACTGATTGGGAAAAAGCGATATCTCCCGCTTTGTTTGCCCTACGAACTGTTACACATGAAAGTACAGGATTTACACCAGCTGAGCTAGTTCATGGAAAAAATTTAAGAACTCCTTTGACGTTGTTGTATGAGAAATGGATGAATAAAGAAGACGAAGACGAACCTGTGACGGATTATGTTTTCGCTTTGATAAACAGAATGAAACAGTGTCAAGAACTTGCAACCACGGAGATGGAAAAATCACAACAGAAAAACAAAACGTGGTACGACAAGAGAACAATCAAAAGAGAATTTCGCGAGGGCGACCAAGTACTTATATTTTCAACATTCAAAGCAAACAAAATGAGTCCCCATTGGACCGGTCCCGGAACAATTCTCCGAAAGCTTTCTGAAACAAATTATGTGGTCGAACTCTCTAACGAAAAAGCTACTTCCAAGGTTTACCATGTGAATATGCTCAAACCTTATTACAGAAGACCTGAACAGGTGAATTTTCTGCTCTGTGAAACAGAAGACAAATTGAATGAAACTGAGATGGAAATTCCTTATGTGGACGCTAATCCGAATATCCTGGACCTGGATGAGATGTTTCAGGACCATTACAAGGAAACCAAGTTAACCGAAGAGCAAATCATTCAATTAAAGAAACTAGTTTGTAAATATGATACATGTTTTTCAAATGTGCCTGGAAAAACTGATCTTGTGACTCATGATATCGAGCTCAACAACGATACGCCACTTCTGTCAAAACCCTACAGAAATTCTCCCAGACAGAATGCTATTCTGAAAGAAGAGATCCAGAAGATGTTGGCTATGAAGATCATTGAAGTCGGATTTTCTGATTTCACGTCTCCGATGATTTTGGTTGAGTCTCCAGGAAAAGATCCAAGACCGTGCGTGGATTACCGAAATCTTAATAAGGTGACCAAAACTAAGTTTTTTCCATTGCCAAACATAGAAGAAAGAGTTGAAATAGTTTCATCGGCCCAGTATATAACGGTGTTGGACTTGTCAAAAGGGTATTGGCAAATACCACTAAGTCAACGTGCCCAAAGACTGGCTGCCTTTGTCACAAACTTTGGTACATACCGTCCTTTACGAATGCCATTTGGGTTAAAGAATGCGCCATACGAATTCAGCAAAATGGTTGCACATTTATTGGAAGGATGTGAAGAATTCGCCGTGCCATATCTTGATGACATTGCAGTTTTCTCAAGATCCTTTCCGGAACATCTGAAACAAGTCGACATAGTACTTGAAAGAATAAAGAATGCTGGATTGACCATCAAACAGTCAAAGTGCAAGTTTGCTCAAGGCCAAGTACAGTATCTGGGACATGTAGTCGGACAGGGTTGCAGACAACCGGCAGAATTGAAGATCGAGGCAATCAAGAATTATCCCCCACCTAAAACCAAAACTGATGTCAGAGGTTTCCTAGGACTGGCTGGATACTACAGCAGATATATTTCGATGTTTTCATCAATAGCCTCTCCTTTGACAGATACACTGAAAGGAAAAGTTCGTCAAGGAAATATCAAGTGGACTGCCGAATGTGAACAAGCGTTCAACAAACTGAAAGAATCGCTTTGTGACTTTCCTGTTCTTTACGCTCCTGATTACAACAGGTCCTTCATCGTGCAAACAGATGCATCAGACCAC
Source organism: Troglohyphantes excavatus (assembly GCA_963932185.1). Lineage (NCBI taxonomy): Eukaryota > Metazoa > Arthropoda > Arachnida > Araneae > Linyphiidae > Troglohyphantes > Troglohyphantes excavatus. Next base: position 8,855,356 of record OZ010670.1, on the reverse strand, counting down.
GGAATGGGAGTTGTCCTATCCCAAATTGACGATAATGACCAAGAACATCCCATTATCTATCTAAGTAAAAAGTTTTCAAGTGTTGAGAAACGGTACAGTGTGAGTGAGAAAGAGTGCGCTGCAATCATCTTTGCTGTCCAAAGACTGAGGTGCTACCTTGATGGGAACTTTTTCACCATTGTCACTGATCATAATCCTCTTGTGTGGTTGAACTCTCATGCCAGTACAAATGCCCGTCTTATGCGTTGGTCTTTAGCTTTACAATCATTCAATTTTGAGGTAAAACACCGCAGTGGATCAAAGCATCAAAATGCTGATGGATTGAGCAGGATCCGCACTCTTAGGGAACCTACTTAATATATGCATTTGTAAAACTGTATAATGATATTATTTCTTTTATTGTATTATCATATCTAATATGTCTATATCATTAAGTAGTTAGTTATTTAGTTCAGTGCTGATCCCACTGGTAAAGGTACTCTCTCATTTTCGTAATGCCATGATGTTCTCACTAACTTTCTTCCTCGGTAACCTCCGGCAGAAAGTTCTCCGGGGGGGGGAAGAAGTCTGTAACATCCCAAGAACTCTCAATCTCTACCATCATCGGAACTACTATTTCTATATAGTGACACTAGGTGGAGCCACCAGCTTGCGACTCCATGCTTCATGAACTTTGCGTTTCCTACCTGTGAAAGAAACGGCAGAGACCCGTAGGACACTGAGCTGCAATGACATGATTGTCGTTTAGATGGGACCTGTCTGTTTAGGAGTCCTTTCTGTTTTCTTTGTATTAATTGTAATTAATCTGTAACTTAAATAATATGTTTTGTTTTAAATCTAAAAATTTAACTTTAATTAAATATTTTAAAATTAAAGTTTTGAGTCTTTCAATTTGTTTTAAACGGAAGTTTGATTGTGTATGAAGGTGGTGTACGTAGTCTTCCAGTGAACACTGTGTTCCAGTCCTGACCCACAGGTATATGTGAAGAAGACGCCACAATATATATATATATATATATATAAATAAAAAATTTCAGTCTTTTATACGCATAGGAAGTAGGTGTTTTGTATTTCACAGACACTTTTTATTATTATTAATAGATGTTTGAATAAATTTTGTAGTAAATATATGTTTCAAGTACTTATGTTTATAAGGTGTATATATCTTTGATTATCTTGTGTAGCCATTGTTTCAAAACATTTTATTATTTTTGTAATTTATCTACCGTATTTTTCTAAATTATAATACAGTTGTGAAGAGATATTGTGATAAGAACGTTATTATCAATTCGAGGATCTTTTTACCCTGCCTTTTTCTCTTTTCTTCCTTCCAACTGCCAGAAAAGGGAGCTAAACTATTTTTTTGTTCTACATTTTAAAGAACTACTCGACTTTTGATCTTGGAAGTCTGACCAAAAATGTGCTTCAAAAATGTCGCCTATTTATTTACATTGATTATTTCAAATATTGCAACATTTGGATTAACTGTTTAAACGGGATTTTTATGGAATGCTGTGAACGCATGTCATATTTCATTTCAGATTGTGATGAATTATTTGAAAGGAAAAAGTATAAGTAGTTAATTGTAAATAAAATAGTTGAAAATATGCATTTTAAGTACACGACGTTTACATTTTTGTTATGTACTATGTTCTACGTACATTTTATAGAAGCTGCCGTATCCAAAAGTCAACCATCGACTTTCGACAATATAAATTCTAAAATCGTAAAAGAAGAAAATTTAATAACTAACACGCAAGGCATTCAGAATCTAGTTGAATACTTCACACGAAATATAATGCGGAACATTCTTCCGATTTTTATGAACACTTCCAATCAAATATCAATAACTGAAAACTGCAACTCATCACTGGTAAAATACATGGATGGACTGGCAGAAGAGAAACGCTGGGCCTTGGAAAGTAAGTACTATTTCTTCTCTTTTTGATTGTTGACAACTCTTTGCTTTCGAGGAACATGTTTGATATTTACGTTCTTTTTATGGAACAGTTGCATCTTTCGTCCCTAATCTTTTTAACCCTTTGCACTCTGATGTCGCCTCTCAGGCGCCAACATAACGACCCGTTCTTTTTTTCCCCTGTTCTTTAAAATAAACGAGAATAAGCATGATCTTGTGTTTAGAACATCAATCTTTTTTTCAACTTGTTCTCTTGCAAATACAAAACAGATCAATATTTTTTTTCCCTTTATGAGTATAAAAAAAATCGGTGGAATAGAACGTGAAGACTGTTCCATAGAAAGAACACAAATCGCAAAGTGTTCTTGGAGTGCAAAGGGTTAAAGATGAACGATGGTGGATAATTATGAAAATAAAACATTTATGTGTGAATCTTTATCTCAGTAGGTTAAACATATATTTAGTAGTTTATGATACATTTGTAAATATTAAAAAAAATGGATTGTGAGGAATTTCTATCGGAAGAAAGTTTTCAATTTACCAATATGCTTTGCGCGTCTAGATGACTAAAATAACGTTTATTAAAGTTTGCAAGGTAAACACTTTTGAAATTCAAGAATAGGCTGTTCTTTTGATTTAAAGAACAGAGAAAAATAACCCGTTGTTATTTTGGTGACGTCAAGCCGACACTCGAGTGCACAGGGTTAATAAAAATAAATTAGGATCCAAGTGATGTCATATTTTTAAATGGAGTTATATAAAGAAAACTTTAACGAAACAAAAAGTTTGTTTATGTTCAAGAACATGCAGTTCCTGTTTAATTTTAAGAACAGGGAACAAAAGAACAGATCGTTATTTTGGTGACTGAGAGCCGCCACTCAAAAGTGCAAATGGTTAATTGTTTGAAATATTCTAATGTGGATATTATAAATTTCTTTTGAGCATTTCTCTTGCAGATATCCACTTTATTAGAAAACATAACTCATTTAGATGACACAGCTACGCGTGATTTGTTTAAAATATTACAACTGCAACATTTTTTTACGACAATTTGAAAATTCGGAAGTTTTCTACACGACAAAAGTAAACCGAGCTTGTAAAACTGGCACTTTGTGTACGTCAGCACGGATTTTTTCGACAACGTGGCTTTTAATTTCACGATTCTAAGTTCAAAATAAATACAAAACGGGCGTCCTACCAAGGATTGTACAATGATGACATTAATTGTAAGACGATAATCGATATTTTCCCGATTAAGTGATATTTATTAGATATCAATATTTGATATATACATTCCGTTTAGTATATCGATATTTCTGATATATCGATATTTGATGAGTAAAATAAAAAAAACATACAGGATCAATAAGTAAACACAAAGATATATAACTTAAACTTATGTTATTGGAACTAGACTTTTTGTTTTCAAATCAAAAACTAGTACAATTATATTTCCCTCTTTATTGTTATAAATACTTTGCCATTCTTGTCCCGATCATCCCGAGTATTCTTCCGAGAGTACTTTCTACTAACACCTGAGAGACTTTTTAGAGTAACAAAGTTCTAAGTCCTTTTAGAGTAATAAATGATGTCGCACTTTTTATCCATATTTTTGACCCCCTTCCCCCCTAAAAGCTGTCACACTTCACCATCCCCCCCCTCCCCCTTCTGTGTCACGTTTTTTTACTATAGGCTCAAGCCCTCCACCCATAGTCAAATTTTTTTGCAATTGTTAATATTTTAAGAAGGTTATCCAAGTTCCTCGGTATTTAACAAATTATTAATTATTAACTATTAATTGCTAATTATTAATGACCAATTAGTATAACTGCTAATAGAATTTTATACTTCCGGAATTTTGATTTACATCGAATCATTGCAAAAGCCTATATCTTACAGTGATTAGTTAGATGTATAAAAGTACTTCCGTAAGTTCCTTTTGGCAGGATTTTGGCTTGTAATTTCTGTTCCCCAATAATTAATAATTAAGAAAATTGGTTTTATATTTTAAAAATCTTTTATATGTTTTTTTTTGCAGTGTTCGATGCAACTTCGAAGCCTCCTTCTGGTTTATTAGGGGGGACCCAATCGGAGCTCGGTTCGTTTGACCAGTGCCTGGATATCGAACTTCTTCACGGGAATGGAAGCGCGGAATTCACTGGACAGTACTGTGCTGTGGAAATTAAGAAAATGCTAATTTCAAAATTATTCTGTTCTGAAAAAAGACACAAGAATCATTCCATGGATTCTGTAAGTATGAAACGAACAATCATTAAATTTTCAAATAGAATAAAGTAATACTTAGAAAAGTTGTTGATTTCATAAATTATCGTTTCAAAAGCGGCTTATTTTTTAAGTAAATTGTCTTTTTGAACTATGTTGAAGTATACACCATACGAAGTTCCATACAAAATATTCTCATATTCAAATTTGAGACAAATCGTTTATTTGTTTTTTGGAAAACCTCCCACAGTTGTAGGGGAAGGTTGTTTTACTGAACAAGAAATCTCAAAAACCAATCTTGGCGCGTGGGGTTTTATGAAGAGTAATTTAATATTGCGTTGCGTAATATTTTATGCTAAATATTTTTTAAATTGAAATATACTATGTTATTGTTGGCTATGATTTTATTTGATTTAGATAGAACGATATTTAAAGAATCTCGGATCCCAATATGATTATTCGAATTTCCGATTCGGAGTGTGCATTCCCTCCAAATGCACGCAGCAAGACATGGGCGAGATTTCTGAAAGAGGTAATTTTTACATACCCAATCCAATTTATCCTTTGTCTCATACTTCTGTACTTTTGTTGAAAGTGACCAATGACTCATTTGAAAACAATGTCCATTTGCCCCACATAACTGTACACAAACTGTACTTCGCTAACTGGAATTTGTCTGGCGGTTATTCAATTCGAATGGCGCCATGAGTGACCCCAGAAGCTTTTTTACCACGATTAAAGTGTTTATGGGTTGGTTTACCATTAAAAAAAAATATCAGATTTTCATTATTGCGTGGATATAAATATTATTTATAATATTTAGGAAAAATCTATTCACTTTTAAAATGAATGATGCCAAAATGGCAACTTCATCATAGCATTCAGAATCCTACCTCTGGGGTTTATAAGTGCGAATTTCAATTTGCGCTGTTGTCCGTTTTCCAAAAGTCAAGTCATGCGAGGTCCACTTAGTGACTCTGCTTTTCTACTGAAGCCTACAATATAAAATAGCAAATAATAACAACATTGACTTGCAGATTATCCGCTACCGTCTATTGCCACCCTCTTAACTTATGAACATCAACAACTATAGTCATAAAAATGGTGTCTACATATAGTAAATTAACTATGCAGTATATGAGAAGACCTATTATAGCACCCCATAACGGTAATTTACGGAGTTAACTCGCCTATTTCTAAATTTATAGGACATACAAATTTATAGTCGTCAATTACAAAGTTGTAGAGAAGCATCCATTTGGTACGGAAAAACGCCTAGCGAACAGGATAAGTAAGCATGAATAGAACGCGTATGTTTGTTTACTCGCGGTTTCCATTGTTACCTTTGAAACTCAATTTCGATCAGGTAGAATAAGGATTCGGTAGAAATAAGGAGAGAAATAAAGGTGTTAGTCTAACAAACGAGATTTGTACGCGTTCTCTTCATAAGATTCATACATGAATCTTATGAATAGAACGGATGAGAAAGAACTTTAAGTGAAACTTTTTAGAAATACAGTTTGTGAGATATGGTAACCACCTGGCGGATGCCCACATTCATTAGGTATTGCTAGTTTTCTCATAACATAATATAAAAACTAATACAAAATCTTTACTTATAATTTTCTTTTTGAAATTCAAAGTAGTGGAGCAACTTTTTAACTCTTTTAATTACAATTTTTTTGTCGTTGTTACATTTTTTTTCTTTTAAATTGTGTTTTCTGATCATCTAAATAAGACATTTAATTTTTTCAGAATTTTTGGAATACTCATTTAGAAAATTAAAAATGTCATAAACAGGATCAATGGAGCAATCTTTAAAGCATCCAATTTCCATTTTGAATCAGTGTCGCTAAATTAAGGCTAAAAATATTTACCTTATTAACAAACAAATAGTCCAATATTGACATATTTTAACTAAAATGATAATAGCAAAAAACAGATAAAATAAACTTATTTCTTTGTATACTTATCTGAGAGAGGGACTCTAGAAATGTTAACATTTATTTACAAATGAAGCCAAACTTTTCGCTATGCGCCAACAGATTGCGCTCTACGCTTCCTATTAACTCATGTGGTTACCATGGAAACTACTGGGTCTCATACTACAAATTTGAAAATGGGTGGTTTTAGTGTGAGACTACCAGGAACGAAAGGGTGAAAGCTTTTTCTCTAATAAAATAGTATTTTAATTTTTTTTATTAAGGAATGTGTTGAAATTATAAATCAAACTCTTCGGTAGTGAATACAAAACTGCAGTTTTGATATTTTTCTCATCTATCAGTGGCGTATTGAAATCCAGCAGATGCATATTTTAATTAAATATGTCTATTAGTTAAACTTGATATATAATACGAAAATATAGCTTAAAGAGATGTGTATTGTACTTCTGATATTTTTCGTAAGGTTTAATCATCTGGTATAATTTGCAGTTGCCAAGCACTATCAAATGGAAATACTTGTACCGAAGTGTTATGTAAAGGAACCGGTGGCACTGAAGCCTGTACACATAGCTACAATGTAAGTAAATTCGAAAAGTAATGTTCTATTTTAATCCCCAAAATCATGTTTGTTATTTACGTTATTTTAATGGAAGAGGTACATCCCGTTTCAATTCTTTTAAAAGGTGTTCTTTTCACGGTTTGAATGGATAACTATAAAAATAATATCTGATGTGTGAAAATGAATATTAACCTTAGTATACCAAACATATATTTAGCAGCTTATCATATTTGTAAAACACAGGGATTGTGAAGAATTTTAATCTGAAAAAGTTTTAGATCACCCACATCCTCGTATCTTCCAGTTGATAAAATTTATTTCTATTAATGTTTGTGAGACAACAACCTTTTTAAACTCAAGAATATGTTTTCCTCTTTCAATGTGAAGAACAGAGAAAAAAAGTAACACGTCGTTATTTTGGTGACTGAAAGTAGCCACTTGAGTCCAAAGTGTTAGCATTCTTCATGACATATGCTATCAATATTTTATCTATACAAATATTCACGCCAACTACTATTCAAGGTCCCGAAAGGTTTGCCCTAACTATCATGATTCTTTAATAAAATTAATAATGGAGAGTTGTCAAACTGATGATTTTTAAATTTCAATTTCGCAGCTGCGCGGTTTGTCTCCTCTTTCTATTGAGCATATTTGGATCCATTGTGGAACACAGATTGAAGAAAACAACACGTACCGCGAAAAAGTGGAGTAAGGACTTGTTATTCTTTTATTCACATCATTTCTTTTACTTTTGAATCGCGAAACAGTTTCCTGATGGATCTCATTTCCAGGCAGGTACGAGGAAGTGATCGTGTGTTTTTCTCTCGTCTCCAACTACCGGAGACTCGTGTCGGCTCCGAAGAAATGCGACAAGTTTAAGATGCTGACCGGAATGAAGCCTCTGACCATAGGGTGGGTGATGCTGGGCCACAACTACGCGTGGACTAACTTCTTACTGACACGTAAGAACCATAGAGTAATGATATAAATAGAGGAATAAAAATGCTGATTTCCGTGTGTCCATCATTGAAACCACGTGATATGTGGAAATGCTGATTTCCGTGTGTCCATCATTGAAACCACGTGATATGTGGAAATGCCAATTCATTCATGCGCCAATATTACTTGGCAGGCCTTGGCGACTTTCAGAACTAAACGAGATCGAAGTATTGTAATATGATTTTGTGTTTAATTTTGTATTTAAATATCGTTTTTTTAACGAGTAGCACAATTTAAGGGAGTTTAACAGATATATTAAGGAGATTTTTCTTACTTTGTAGTTTTGAAATAACTGCATTACGTTTTTATGTAACAAATTTACCATAAGCGAAGTTCTTTCAATTGTTATTTTGTATTCTTCAATAAGAAAATATGAACAATAAAACCTGAGAAATATAGAGTTTCGCTTCTTCGAGTATTGAACACAAATAAAATATTTTCGTTTCGTTAATGAAGAGGAAATATTTAGCGCATATTGTTTGAAAATAAGTAAATACGTACATATATGTTAAAAGTTGAATACGGACAGAACTCCTTATCACCAAAAAAGAAGAAAGTTCGCCAAACTTGAAACTCCTGCAGATGTCTGAACGCCAAATGTGGCAGCGCTATAACCACGTGATGTGAGATTTTCTTTTCAATGTTGACACCGCGGCCTTACGAGAGTCTGGTATTGAAGGCGCTCTCTATTTAATATTACAACTCTCTGGTAAGAACAGTTTATGTTTAAATTCTCCCAACGTCATTGTAATGTAAGTGGGAGATGTTAGCTATAGAAATACTCGACAGATTTAATTCAAATTTAATAATTAAATTAAAATGACTGCAATGCTTTCAATCTTGAATCTATAATTGATTGTTTGGCCCGGAGTTGTTGGGAACCCGTTAAAGAATATACATTTGAAAAATAAATGAGTGGCCTGTTGTGACGAAATTCAGACGAAAATATTTATCTTCACCTAAATCCAGTAACATTTCCACCATCTTAAAATTTCACGAAAAAAAGGTTATCTTTGTTTTTATAATTATGCAATCGCTGTTTTAAAATTACAGGATGACTTAATCAGCGAACTTGTTATGGAATAACAGATTAAAACCGTAACCCCCATTGCCTACATAATTTACTTTTGTCTTTCTTATCAATTGTGATCAAAATGTGTTTTAATCTTTAAAAAAAAAGAAAGAAAAAATTTGTTATCTTGTACGTTGTGTTCTTTTATCTAATTTTGTATCCGCCTTTGTTAAGTTATCGGCTACGGTCCACTACAATAAACTTATCTACCTATTTATCCGTGAAGTGAGCATCTATGACGATAATTCCTCTCCTCATTGGAAATTTGTGAAAAGAATATCATGTTTAAGGGCAAAGTATCTACTCAATTTTCTTTTGAATCGGAATTGTTTATTAACATCAAACGCATTATTTCGAAGTACCTTCCAAAGGGAGCGCTTACTGAGCAACCAACTAAGTTATGAAGTTTTTTAAAGTATTTGTTGCTCTATATGAATTGTTTGATTTTGAAACGGGACTTCGACATAAGAAAAACATAACAGAAATCCCCTTTAAAAATCAAGTGAAGCATATTTGCTGTTACTTTTTAAATTGTAACATTATTCTTTCTAATGAAACTTTTGTAAACCCGTTCATAATTTATAAAGTAGGTTTCTTTTGCACTTTAGTAAGTAGAAGGTTTTCATCGCATAGACGGCGACATCACTTTGACACTTGTAAAAATACCTTATCGAAAATGAGGTTTATTCACGGGATAATTACACTTTCGCATTTTTTCAAATTCATTAAAAAGTTTCCATGGCAACGGAGAATGGTAGATTTCTAAAGATTAAAGCTGTTGCCAAAAAGTGCTTTCTATTTAAAAAAAAGTTTAATTTTTTTCCCTTTAACTTCCTGGTGTTTCAGCGTTCTGAAAATACGATTCGTCCCTGATACGTGAGATTCTCTTTCTTTTGAATATAGGATTCGTTGCGCGTACGAGCAGTAAAAAAGATCTATATTACATAAACAATATATAGAATTACATATAATCAATTCGCAGTAAATTGGAAAAAAAATGTAGCTGGCATAACAAACTTTTTAACTATTGAGGAACATTTCGATGCAATTACAATTTTAAAATCGGCCCGGGTACATTGGCATTGATTCCAGGAGGAATCAGTCTATGGGGATAAATGAGCTATCATCCGGTAGAGGAAGGGGCCAGCAAAATTCATTCCTATAACCATTTACCGCGTTTATGTAGTGGAAGGAGGGGGGGGGGGGGGTATGAATCACAATTCGTGCGTGCACTGACATGTTTAAACGCTTTAACTTTATTTGTAATCGACGGGTCGTGGCGAGTATGAGAAGAGAACGAAGAATTCTACATTTCCATTTGACTAGTTGACAGTTTAAATCATTTGTGTGAAAACTGTGAGGAGTGGAAAGTGACGATGTGTCGAACATTTCTTTCACTATGAAGATAAAATATCAGTCTAAAGTTCAATTGCGGCATAGGAAACTTAAACAGGTTGAAAGAAAAGTTCAAGCCCAACAAAAATGGCATCAAGAAGTCTAAATTTATGATAAGTGTGAAGAATGAAGTTACGTTAAAAAATTGTACTTCATTATTAGTATTATATTTGTAATATAATATATAATATTTTTTCTAAGATTGCATAATCCATTCCAGGTAGACCAAAACAATCGACTGACGCCTTCCAGACACTGCAAATTGGACTCCTTATAAATACCTGGATATCCGTTGAGGCTTTCTTCATCATAAAGTAAGATATCGCCATTTCTTTACAAAGTGTAGAATTAAAGTTATTTAAATAAAAACCTCAGCTGCATGGAAATTAAAAATCAAAATTAGATTATAAAATAATTCAGATTTAAATGGAGATGGTTATTATATTTATTGTTAGGCATATCTTTTTCACACATTTTTATTTATAGAAATTGAATTTTAAAATGATATAATAGAATACGCATTCCACTCAAGTCCATATTACAATGAGCACTCGATATAACGACCCTTAAATAAATGATGGTTTTATAAAGAAAGGTCGTTTATTACTTTGCTAACTAATCAACCGATTTGGACTTTCGGTGGCAGCCGTTAGAAAGGTCTCTATATATTGTATTGTCTTTAGTGTTTGTTGAAGTCTAATTGTTTTAGTTCCTCGTTGTAGGGCGTGTGGTGGCCAACTGGTGAGGGGCTCGGACAAGCATCCGATGGGCAAGGGTTCGATCCCCAGCATGTGTGTAACGACTTGGTAATAAGGGGGTTGTCAAATTAGTTCCTTTCGCGACCAAAAAATATCCACCTTGCATAAGAGATTGGAGCACGTTAAATCTGATCGTGATCTAATGTCTTGACGCCTATTGAGGATGCGTTGGCTGTCAGCTCAGATGTAGAACTCGTCATCTGACCATTGTTAAAAAATACGAGGCAGTGTTTCCGGGTATTTCCTTCGAGGTAGACCCCGAACCGTCGTAAATAGGCCACTGCGCATAGTGCGACGTTAATTTAACCAACCAACTAATACTCGTTGTAGATTTTTTTTGTTTATCGTTTTTACTTTCTGCTTTGTTTGACTGCATTAGCTACTTCGTGTTCTCATTTATTCATATTTGATTTAAAATTGTTTCTGAAATCATACTTCATTTGCACTCATTCGCATTTCGTTGCATTTATCTATGCCATTTGTTTGAATTTTACGATAATTATTTTCAGTGGCGTCTTGACGAGTTACAGCGTCCTGAAACACTTAAATGCCACACGAGGAAGAATCAATGTTCCTCTATTTATAATACGACGCTACTTCAGGTAAGTGCAACAGCCCATTGCCTTGTTTGAAATATTTCTCTAGATAATTAGTTAAACACCATTGACAACAAGCATTAAAACCATATTTGTTCGTTCGTAAGTCTTCAATTTTCACAGCAATTCGCATATTTTTAAAGCCACTACATGTTACAATAATTTTAAATTGTTATTATAATTAAAAATTAAGGTATTTTACTTTTTTAGAATTAGAATTAAACAATATCATTTTAATTTTGATGTTATCTAAGCCGCTCAGATGTTTGTCCGCAATGCGTTTGAATGAATTAAATGTTATAACACGCATTTATGATTATTTTGTTAAAAATTCATTTTTCGAATACACTTAGGGATACTTTGTTACAGGATTAGTTTTTTAGAGTACTGTTTATTGCTACTTTTTACATAATTAAGTTATTACACAATTATATTACAAAATAATTTAGATTGAAATTTGGATTATAATTTGAAGATTGTTATACTTCTCCTAACTATTCCCCAAATACAGAATATACGATACAATATATAACGACCTTTCTAACGACTGCAACCGAAAATCCCAATTGGTTGATTAGTTAGCAAGTAAAAAGTTACCTTTCTTTATAAATACCAATGTTACATTATTTACATAATAGCTGTATTTTTTTTACATTTGCTCTGCTGTTTTCTTTAGGAGATTATTTTGCTTGTACAGGAATGGCGGATTAAAAATATTAATTTTATTTTACCTCAAAATAAAATATATATATATATATATATATATATATAACACTTTTTCTATAAAAGTATCTAAGAGCACGGAAAAACCACCTGTCCATGATGAGCAAACTCATTAACTTCCTTTTCAAAATAGAGAAATTTTTCCGTTTAAGATTACATATCAACTCGAAAAGTTTCAATTCGTTTATCGGGAAGGGAGAAGACACTATTTCTATGAACCAACTTACCGGTGGATGGGGTTAATTGAACAGGAGTAATGGATTTTATGGAAAATTTAGATATACATTGGGGAATAGTTAGGAGATACTAGATGCACCAACCTTGTTGAGTCTTGAGCCTGTTGTGGGTCATCAATATTTGTATATGTATTTGAAAAATATAAAATGGCAATAATTAAAAACATAAAATACTTGAAACTGTAAACTTTAGCGAATCAGAAAAAATCTAATTTCGTAAATAAAATTTACATATACATTTCTTACATAATTAATTTATCTTAAATTATTTGAATAAAGCATTTATTTATAACACCAAGTTAACGCAAATTAAATTTATATTTTTACCCTCTTCTTTTTTATAGGAATTTACTCTTGCTGCTGCTAATCATAGGGTTGGCTTTTTTCATGCCCATCGTGAGTTCCGGTCCCTTCTGGTACGCCGAGGTGGATGCGGAACTCAACAATTGTGTCCAGCGCTGGTGGGCTGGGATATTATTCATCAGCAACTGGTTCAGCATGAAGGAAATCGTAAGAATCTACTATAAATTACATCGGCGCATTAGTGTTAAAACAGTGTAATGTTATTTATGTGCACTCAACTTATTTGTGTTGTGTTACATCCAATTCGATCTCATCGGGGATTTTTGTAATGGAATATGTCTTTTTTTCACATTCTTAAAAACTTTTAATATTTCTGTTTAACCCTGGGACAGTCGAAAGGGGTGTTTTCAATCTTACCGAAAGTGATTGAACCTTTTTTTCTAACTTCCTTTATTTCAAAATGTGTAAAATCCAGTATAACTACTTTAAAGATCACGAAGAGTTCACGGGAAAACGCTTTTTTTTTTGTAATTTCCTTTCAAAGTTAACTAGAAGTCATGAGGTGTAAGACCCTTTTACGGGTCCTTCTTTTTTTTCCAACTTGAATATGTCGCATTATTTGACTTACAAGGAGGAGATGAAACCATTAGAAACATTGCTAAAGGAAGTTTCTACAGATGAAGAACCCATAAATGAATCAGATGAGAACTGTTTTGTTTTGTATAACAGTGACCATACTTCTATTTAATATTATGGTGTGCAACATAACCTGGCGAGTTTCTGTGTTCTCCCGGGTTAATTTAATTTTGGAATAGCTATTTTGTTAGTTGCATGTCTTGAAAGTGTACATCGTTACGAACTTCTCTCTCTCTATCTAGTGCGTCGGTCCGGCGTCGTGGTTCATATCTGCTGATTTGCAGCTCCATGCGGTGTCGCTCCTCTTTCTGTATCCCTTATACAGGTAAAAGAAAATATCGCAAACAATTCATCTAAATAATCGGCTAAACATTGAGACATACATTTAGTTTCAGAAAATTATTAATTTTTAAAGACGTACTTTTCGTCATATCATTTTCTTAACTTTCTGATGTAACACTCATTTGAGTGGTTTTGCTGCCAAGCGGTACAAATAAAAAAAATCCAAAAATAAACTATCAACATTTTTCATTAATAGACAGATAAATCTATAATTTGGACAAGTGGTGTGTTTTCGATTCAATAGGTTTGCCTATAATGAGTTGATAAGGCATTCCACTTAATATTATGGGCAAAGTGTGTTGCAAACAATATAAACGCTCTATCTCGGAACTCTCTTTTTGGACTTATATTACTAGTGCGCCAAGCCTCCATTTCTTTTTACTATTGATGGAAATTTTTTGCACCATCTAACTCTTAGCAATTTCTCCCAGACAAATAACTGCGTTTCTCAAAGTGCCCATTATAAATAGTTTTGGACGTCGCCGTCAGTGACACATAAAGGATATTTTCGAAGAGAAAATTAGCTATTGATCAACGTAACTATTTATTAAGCTAACTTTGCAAAGTTAACTTAATAAATGGTTACGTCATTTCTGTATCCTAGTGCCCCTCTACACCCTCTTCACCACGCACAAGACACGCAATTTTTTTTACTTCTCAAGTCAACAACGAGCGTGATTGAGAGAGAAATAAAACACAGTTGCAGTTTAACATATGATTTTCTATCTCTCCCCGTCAAAACAAAACTCCACTCTTATCTCAAAACAGTCTTTTGTGACTTAGTGAGTTTTCCCACCAAGCCCACGATAAGTAGGCATTTTTGACAGCGCTCCTTAAGGCTCCTTGTTATCTTTTGGCTTTTTCCCATTGGCCAAAGGTCCAAGTGACGCATTCAGCATTTTGTGTAAACGTAGTTTAAAGTAAAAACAAAACAGTTGATTCTTGAAGTAGTTGATTCTTACACCGCTAGATCTCAGTGCATGACAGATGTTTACTTATATCACTTTGCCACCAACATTTCATATGTATTAACGATTCATAGTTGCGCTTAATTTTTTTCCAAAGCCATTTGCATCCCTTGGTTTCTCATCCCCCTCAAATAAAATTTATTTCCATTTGTAGGTGTCCAAAGTTTGGTCTATCTCTTGTCACCATTTTCATAGCGGTTTGTTGCATCGGAGTAGGGGCTGTGACCTACATAAGAGACCTTCCGCCTATTATCCAAGTAGATTTCAGTGATAAACAGTAAGTAACGAAATAAAGGGTGAATGACAATTATCTTTACAACTTTCACAAGCTGTAAAACCTAAACGAAAACCTTATTTTGCGTGTACGTGTAACAGCAGCACGCACGTGAAGCTTCATTTGTACGCATTTTTTTACAACGTCGCAAGACGCGCGACAGCATTTAAAATTCTGATCGCAGGAAAAGGCTGTAAAAGTGTTTTTCCTGCATATCGTGAGCTGGCAGCACGTTCGCCGATCACAACCAGAGGAGGTAGTTAGTCTCCATGAATCCTGAGTAAAAAGCTCAGTGCGTTGAATGGTTATATTTATCTTACCATCATCAAGGACTATCTTTATCTAGTGACACTGGGTGGAGCCACCAGCTTGATGCATTGAGATCTTACATTTTTTTCCTACCTCTAAGAAAACTTTGAAGATCAGAGACCTTTTGGACATTCATCGGGAAGGATGTTTTTTCTTTACTTCGAAGAGGCCAGTCTGCTAGGCGTCTCTTCTGTTTTTTTTTGTATTAATTGTTAATAATCTGTAGCCAAATGTTAATTTCTAGAATTTTAACTTTAATTAAATAATTCCAAAATTTAATTTTGAGTCTCTCATTGCTGGGACAGAAGTTTTGGTTTAGTATGCATGTAACGTAAATCGCAGTCAACACAGGAGCTCCAGTCCTTATCGACAGATTTGCAAAGAGGATGCTACAGTACAAACAAATGCTGCTGTTATGTACAAGCAACATAGCGTAGCTATCTTCTTTATTTTAGATTTTATTGAGTGTCAAAACTGCTCACATACACCCTGTATTTGATGAGTATTTGCAAAAAATATGGATCCTTAATATATATCTTAAGAAAATTTACTTTGAATTTGAAATTCTACACCAAGAGATATATGTAATAAACTCTTTCTAACCTAAGAAATACAAATACAACTTAAAATTACGGTGAGGGTCTGAGCTTGTAGGTGATTAAAATTGACAGATCAATTGTTACTCATTCGCGGATCTTAGAGCATGAATGGACTGTAGTAGAGCGAATATGACGTCATAATCGTGAAACCAACATCTCAGACAGAATGGCCTCTGATCCGTGCCATCTCTTCAAAATTATGAATTAAAAAATACTCGCGATTGGCTGATGAATTAGGAAATGTGTAGGAGTGAAAATTTATGAATGGAATGACGTCATTAACCACGTGTCTGAGGCCATACATGTTGGCATCACTTTGATGTTAGCGAGATTATAACATTATGTTTTCTCTACTATGAAGGATCCATGCTCGAAGGCGCGGATAACCTTATAATAGACCCTAAACGATTATGTAAAAACAAAAGGGATGAATAAGTAGAACACAACACAACATAAAATGCCATCGTTGAAAGGCCGTTCCACTTTTGTAAACTATTTGGTAAATTTCCTAGTTGCCGACCATTCATCTTTTGCCTCGTTTTTTTTTTCCTTTAGAAAAGTGCAGGATACCATTGACTTCATACACTTGAGACCTTTTACGCACGCTGGCCCGTACTTTGTCGGAGTTATCGTCGGATATCTCATTTACAAGGACGACGGCATCAGAATCAGCAAGGTAAAATATCCACCCAGGTTTTTTTTAAAAAAGTGAATGATAATTATCTTTACAACTTTGACGCGCAATATAAAATAGCGATTGGAAAAACTCACGAAATTACGATTTGGATTATAATTTGCGCATGCGTGAAAAACATATTGAGCAAGTATTGCGCAGGATTGAACTGAAATCATATTTAGCGACATTAATTTTGATGGTTTGGTGGATTTTCTCTTTATTCTTTACTTTAGCAACTTTCGTTATAACTCCCCCCTAATATTAGTATCGTATGGAGTTGTTATATCGAGGTTCTACTGTATAGTCACTTGTATACTATATGATTTTATCTAAATTTTGACACGAGGCGAAGTTCTCTGATGTAGAGTTATAACTCGCTATTCCAGGTACAAAGCCTTCTGGGATGGCTGATTTCCGTCGCTCTCGCCCTGACTGCCTTGTACGGGGCAAACAACTGGAACGTCGACCATCCTTACGGATACCTGCTGACCTCCCTGTTCGCAGGTGTGCACAGGACCACCTTCGCTCTGGCTGTCGCCTGGGTCATTTTCGTCTGCATCACTGGAAATGCCGGTATGAGAAATCATTTTGCACTTCACTTTAACCCATGAAAGTAGATAATTAACCTTTTGGACTCGAGTGGCGATTCCAAGTCAGCCAAAATAACGTTATGTTCTCTTGTTTTCTGTTCTTCAATTGGAACGAAAACAAAATAACGTTATGTTCTTTTGTTTATTGTTCTTCATTTGGAACGAAAACAAAATAACGTTATGTTCTCTTGTTTATTGTTCTTCATTTGGAACGAAAACAAAATAACGTTATGTTCTCTTGTTTTCTGTTCTTCAATTGGAACGAAAACAAAATAACGTTATGTTCTTTTGTTTATTGTTCTTCATTTGGAACGAAAACAAAATAACGTTATGTTCTCTTGTTTATTGTTCTTCATTTGGAACGAAAACAAAATAACGTTATGTTCTCTTGTTTTCTGTTCTTCAATTGGAACGAAAACAAAATAACGTTATGTTCTTTTGTTTTCTGTTCTTCATTTGGAACGAAAACAAAATAACGTTATGTTCTTTTGTTTTCTGTTCTTCATTTGGAACGAAAACAAAATAACGTTATGTTCTTTTGTTTATTGTTCTTCATTTGGAACGAAAACAAAATAACGTTATGTTCTTTTGTTTATTGTTCTTCATTTGGAACGAAAACAAAATAACGTTATGTTCTTTTGTTTTCTGTTCTTCATTTGGAACGAAAACAAAATAACGTTATGTTCTTTTGTTTATTGTTCTTCATTTGGAACGAAAACAAAATAACGTTATGTTCTTTTGTTTTCTGTTCTTCATTTGGAACGAAAACAAAATAACGTTATGTTCTTTTGTTTTCTGTTCTTCATTTGGAACGAAAACAAAATAACGTTATGTTCTTTTGTTTTCTGTTCTTCATTTGGAACGAAAACAAAATAACGTTATGTTCTTTTGTTTTCTGTTCTTCATTTGGAACGAAAACAAAATAACGTTATGTTCTTTTGTTTTCTGTTCTTCAATTGGAACGAAAACAAAATAACGTTATGTTCTTTTGTTTATTGTTCTTCATTTGGAACGAAAACAAAATAACGTTATGTTCTCTTGTTTATTGTTCTTCATTTGGAACGAAAACAAAATAACGTTATGTTCTCTTGTTTTCTGTTCTTCAATTGGAACGAAAACAAAATAACGTTATGTTCTTTTGTTTTCTGTTCTTCATTTGGAACGAAAACAAAATAACGTTATGTTCTTTTGTTTTCTGTTCTTCATTTGGAACGAAAACAAAATAACGTTATGTTCTCTTGTTTTCTGTTCTTCAATTGGAACGAAAACAAAATAACGTTATGTTCTTTTGTTTTCTGTTCTTCATTTGGAACGAAAACAAAATAACGTTATGTTCTTTTGTTTTCTGTTCTTCATTTGGAACGAAAACAAAATAACGTTATGTTCTCTTGTTTTCTGTTCTTCAATTGCACCGAAAACTGCATGTTCTTGAGCATAGAAATACGCTTTTCTTTCGTCAGCTTCTTGTAAGTCTATTTAAAAGAACGTCATCACTTGGATATCACATATTTTATTAACCCTTTCCGCTCAAGTCACCAAAATAACGACGTATTATTTTGTTCTTCTCTCTGTTCTACAAAATGAAGGAATACAACCTATTCACGAGTTTAAAAAGATATACCCTCTCAAACTTTAATAGACATTATTTTTGCCATCAAGGAGTACCAAACATGTGGGTGATCTAAATTTATCTTCAGCCTGAAATTCCTTACAATCCCTGTCTTTTTTAAACATGTGACCAAATGAAATAAAAGCCGCTCAATATTTGTTTGGTATACTGAGATGAATAATTCATCCTTACGACAACTTTTCGTATTTTTATAATTATCCACTGTAAACGTCAGAAACCACAGAATTCTTAAATAATCACAGCATTCGTTTAGTGGTGTGGTGGAGAGTCTCCTGTCCACTTCGATGTTGGGGGTGTGCGGAAGACTCACCTTCTCTGTCTTCCTGCTGCACAGTCCCGTCTTTTGGACGAGGAAGGGGTCGGTGAAGGAAAGGATGTTCCTCAGCCACTACAATATGGTGAGCACCCTCCATTTGAAGATAGTTCATAAAGCACATACAGAATTAGCCCCCTCAGTGGTTCATCGGTTTCAAAACACTTTCCCTTTAGAATATCGATACCGATTGGTTTTGGTTTGGTTTGGTTAATCAACGTCGCACTAGAGCTGCACAGTGGGCTATTGGCGACGGTTCGGGGCCTATCTCGAAGGAAAGACCCGGGAACGACGCCTCGTATTTTTGAACTATGGTTAGATGACGTTGACAACACCTGAGCTGGCACCCAACGCCTTCAATAGACGTCGGGACTTTGGACCCCGATCAGATGTATCGTGCACCAGTCTCGTATACACGCTGTTAATTTTTTGTGGATGTTCTGGACGACATTCTAGTATTTTGGTAGCGAAGTTGGCAACCCTCCGATCGCAATATCACTACTTTTTACTATTCTTTAGTCTAGTCCATCGCAAGGTTTTGAACCGGGGACCCTTGGATTCCCAGCTGACGCCTCAATCCACTCGGCTGTACCGAGTACTCGGCTGTACCACTCGGCTGTATCTGTACCGAGGACCACCGAGTTAAAAGTTAGACATCGCACGGACCACCCGTTTCTATGAACAATAAAAAAAACTCTGGTTCAAATTATATACGTTATTCAGATATTAAATTTATTTAAGATATTAACCCTTTGCACTTCAAGAACACTTTGCGATTTGTGTTATTTCTATGGAACAGTTATTCCTCTTTACGTTCTTTTCCACAGATTTTTTTTTATACTCATAAAGGGAAAAAAATATTGATCTGTTTTGTATTTGCAAGAGAACAAGTTGAAAAAAAGATTTATGTTCTAAACACAAGATCATGGCTGTTCTCGTTTATTTTAAAGAACAGGAAAACAAAAGAACGGGTCGTTATGTTGGCGCCTGAGAGGCGACATCGGAGTGCAAAGGGTTAAATGTTATATATTTCATTAACTATATTAATTAAAAAAAGCTAATAATTAAAAAAATGTATAATTACATAAAGAAACTTTTGAAATTAATAAAATCATATGTATTTATTGGGTTGGAGGGAAAGTTCTGTCGTATTTTAAAGAAAATATTTGAATTCATTTATAAAAATATGTGTTTAATATTAATCAATTATATATGTTCCGTTATTTGTTACAACCTGTTGCCATCTTTCAGGTAACTTGTGAATTCCTGTTTTGTAAAAGTTCTCATCCTTGGAGTTAAAATAGTCAGCAACTGCCTTAGAAACACTTTCAAAAGACGTGAATGAATTTTTTTCCCGTTAGATAATTTGGCAGTAAGATTTTTTTTCTCTTAATATTCTCGTAAAGAATCCACTTTTCATCTCCAGTAACCAGCCAGTCCAAAAATGGCTCCACATTGTGTCTAATCAGATGTGATGAACACATTCTTACACGATCAGACAAATTCTTTTCCGTTAATTCATGTGGAACCCAAACACTTTGCTTTAACACAAACCCAACAGATTTAATGTGATCTCCAACAGTTGTATGATGAATGTCAAACTCTTCTGCAATTTCTCGACTTGTTAAATGGGGATTATTTTTCAATATGGATCGCAAAACACCATTATCGATCTTGGATGGTCGTCCAGATCGATCACTTTCTTTGAGGCTCATATCCCCGGAACGAAATTTGCTAAACCATCTTTGACAAGTACGAACATTTACAATATCTTTTCCAAATACCGCACATAAATTTTTACATGCAACCGATGCATTGCTTCCTTTTTGGAATTCATATAAAATGCAGTGTCGTAAATGCACTTTATCTACTGACATGTTTTTCACTTTAAATATCACAAGTAAATGATGGACGGTAAAAAAGGGCACCTTTTATATTATACAGCAGTCTAAAAAAACAAAAAAAATCCTATTGACTCACTAGCCAGATGTTCTTTTTATTTACAAGAAAAATCACCTGCCTATTTAAAATACGACAGAACTTTCCCTCCAACCTAATATTTGATTTCAAATAATAATAACTGTACTTCAAAATGCCTCGTTTCACCAACATGTTAGATAATACGGAATACTTTAAAAAAAAGGTTTAAACATTAAATATACACTTTCAACGTTGCAACTAGAAGCTGCACTTCCACACTTTTCTTCCACTTATATTTTTTCTCCAAAAAGCCACGTTTAATCCATACCGTATTAGCAGATTCAAAATGGCGTCATCAGAAAGAAATGTTACTTTCATAAACATAAAAAAAACCATATTTAATGAACAGTAAGTATAAAAAGGGAGTTAGTATAAAACTTTGGTACCAATACACAAAAAAAACATATTTAATGAACAGTAAGTATAAAAAGGGAGTTAGTATAAAACTTTGGTACCAATACACAAAAAAAAACATATTTAATGAACAGTAAGTATAAAAAGGGAGTTAGTATAAAACTTTGGTACCAATACACAAAATTATACATATTTTTTTTTTACATAAAGTTGTGATTTCCACATTAAATTGTTTTGGCACAAAATAATACATTTTCAAACAATGCCTGATTTTTTTTTAAGCAAAATAAAATTAATGAGACTATTTAAAGCATGGTCCAAACTCCAACGGTTTGAAATATTACAAAGATGGTATTTTAAAACAAATATTTGGTGTTAAGTAAAAATAAACAAATCTCTTTCGCTAATGTGATATTCTCCGATCTTTTCAGCTTTACGAGTATGTTGGAAATGTGTTTATTACACTAATGCTCGCTCTTCCTTTCCACCTGTTACTCGAGGCTCCTCTAACCCAGCTGGACGCCCTCCTGTTCCCCGAGAAACTGGAAGAAAAACCCTGCCTCCGGGTCACCAATAATCTAGTAGTGGAAAATAAAACTAATTCTACGATTCCTTCGAACGATGAAGACTATCCAGAAAATCTGCAAAATATCTAATTAGCGATCCCACCAGAAATGTTGCATGTGACTGTCTTTTAAGACGGTTGTTTTTATAAAATTAGGATGAAATGGGATACCTTGCTTGTAGTGTCATTATCGCTGCTCTCTGGCGGACAGACTCTAAACTACACTCTACTAGTCAAGAAGGATGTTTGGTTTGATTTGGTTAATTAACGTCGCACTAGAGCTGCACAGGGGACTATTGGCGACGGTTAGGGGTCTATGTCGAAGGAAAGACCCGGGAACGATGCCTCGTATTTTTGAACCATGTCAAGAAGGAGGAGTGGCCTTATTGTTATAATGTTGCTGTTGTAATCACTACGTCAGTGTAGATAATTTTGTTTTATAACGTTATCTCTTAAATGTTCTTTTGTTTATAAGCAATCTTTATTTAGTAGCCGTTACAGTTATAAAAATCTCTTAAGTCTAACTTATTATACGTTTAATAATGTTTTACACTCTGACAAACAATAAGTATTCAGTTCAAGAACTTCTGCACTTTGGGTAAGATCGGACATTACCCAGTCTTGTCCGTCATGTAAAGCCGAATTTTAATTTTTGTATTTTAGGATAAAATGATTGCGGGATGTTCCATACTGATATTTTGCGATATATCGATGCAATCGTCCAAGCCTCATGGTTAAATCATATCATGGGGCAAGTACTACAACTATGTAAATATTATGTAATTTCTATGCAATTACTTAGCTGACGATATATACTCAACAGGTGTCACTAGCAATAATTTTAGACATATTTTAAGTTGTTGCATAGGAGAGTTTTCATTTTTAAAAATGCTCGATCTCTAACCAACTTTTCGGAAAAACGAAATATTTATGAAAACTAAATCAATTAATATCATTAATAAAACACAATTTCACTTATACGTGAAAGAGAAAACGAAATTTTGTTTTGTCTCAGAAATTTTTCTCAACTTCATAATACAATTCTATGAAGTTCAGGTAATATTGCAGCAGGAAGATGAAACTTATTTTCACAGTTTGTATATGATAATAATACACATGATAAATAAATTTCATTATTATTTTCTTAAATCATTCGTTATTACTATTTAAATATTGAAAAGTAGTTGCTAAATATTTGTTGATTAAAAAATTGTCCCTACTGCCAAAACAGTATATGTCTTCAAAACCGGATTAGGTATTTTAAGATGTGTAAACAAGACATTTTTCAATTAATTAATGATATATATTACAAAATAATACCAAAGTTTGGTCTTTTGAAATAAGGCTACACATGTGAAGATATCAACAGAGCATCTTATTTCACCCCAATAAAGTAAGGTCGAGAGCAATATCGATTGCTTTGTTGTTTGAGGTAAGGGACAATTCACTGTTCATTCAAGTCATTATAAATTTGCACGTTATTATAAAGAAAGGGGCATAAAAAACCATTGGTAGTTCTCGCCAATTAAATTAAGTGTTTTGTTATTGGATAGGTGACAATGTCAGGTGTTAAATATGTATTCAATTGTTGCTTCGAGTATAATCGGTTGAAAATCTAAATTGATTTTTTAAAACATTGAAATTACAATGGCTATATAAAAAAGAGTATACTAGTGAAACTTCTAATTGAGATTTTTTAACATCAAAGTCTCCGAAATTTTTCCTTAAATATATGTATAAAATAATACGTGCGTTAACATTTTTGACTGTTAGTTTTTAAAGCCTTATAGAGAACAAATTCGCAAATAATATTTTCTGCACATGCCATTTTGAAAATACATACCCCCATCCCCTCCCACCTCCGCAATTGAAAATCCTAACGGGTTACTTTTCTTTCTTCCATTTTCCAGTAGATGGCAGCACCATAGAGAAGTCAAATTGTAAAACAACGGAGCTTCTATTTTTTTTTTAATTCTTTCTTTTTTGCATTTCATTTTTGCAATAATAAAAATTGTAAATAACATTTAGAATATATTCATTTTATGTGTGAGTCACAATTTTGAAAATATAATTTATATCCGTTCCATTCCGGTTAATTTTACATAATTATTTAATTCATGGTTAAACAGGAAATAAAGGGTAATTTTTTTATATTCCCAATACTTCCGCATTTTAATTCACGATTCTAATTTCAAAATGAATACATGAATACAAAATGAATGAATACAAAGCGGACCGTCACATTAATTTTTGTAGGGTGGTTGAAACAAGACATTTCCCAACTTAACGATTCGAAATTCCCAACTCAACAGTGCTGAAAATTCCCAGTTCCAACTTATCAACACTTTTCATCGTTTTCTATATATTAGATAATATTAAACAGTTCCCTCAAAGGTATTGATTTGTTGCACGCATGTTCCAATGCAGTGTCTAATTTAAATGTAATATTACTAGTTGAAAATTTTTTAATCTTCCATATTTTTCATTTGTTAACAATATTAATTTTCTTCAAGATAAATATTCCCAACTCGGGGATTTAAAAAAATGAAATTCCCAACTTTTAGAGTTTCCTAAGTATTGAGGGGGGGGGGGCGACTTAACAACATATTTTATTAACCCCTTTGCGCTCGAGTGTCGCCTTTAAGTCACCTAAATAACGACCTGTTCTTTCTCTGTTCTTCAAAATGAAAGTGAATAACATATTCTTGGTATTAAAATAAAAATGCAACGTTAAATCTATGTAATAAAAATACATAAAATCTAGACATTAATATGCACTTTCACGGTTCATTTTTTTTTATGATCATCCACCCAAAACGCAAAATAAACACGTTAAAGTTCACCACATCTTTTAAAAGAACAGGAACGGGGGTGTAACTGTTCTATAAGAAGAACGTAAATATGAAACAGGTCCCTCGAGTACAAAAGGATAATACCCTATTTCTGAGAATGTATTGCGATGGCATTCAGTGAACACTTGTCTTTTCACTGTTGATTAACCACGTAGGGCTTCTGGTAACTGATGGGTGGAAGGATAGTCCTTCATCTCTTAATCTGGGATTAGGAAGGAAGCCCTGACTCTCGGATCGTCTGCTCCCGATATCACAGGGAAAAGCAGTAGAAGTGCTTTTTCGTGGGTGGCATCGGAGGTGTGTACTAAACGTGTACTTTAACGTGTACTAAATCCTTGTCCCTGAATGACTCTAAAATTAAACACATTATAAATAATATAATAAAATATATTAATAAGGAATGAGTATTCCTAATATTCTGTATGTTTTGATTTTTTCGAATATTCGAACAAAATTAACGCGAAAAAGCAATTTTGTTTTACTAAAGTTTGTAATGCATTTTTTTAAGGTAAATTTAGTAGTAAACTAAATTATAGGGGTATGAAATATTCATACAAAATGTGTGATTTGGGGGCTCCTCGAAAATGTAAAGTGTAAGCCCTAGCTTCACGGGCCTATTCGTTAATCAGGCCCTGACGAAGGGGGTACCACAGTATAAAAAAATGTAAACATTTTCGATTTTTTTTATATGCTAAAATTATAGTTTGGAATTTTTTTTAAATATACTTGAAAAATTCTAAAACTGTATCTATATTTCTTAATATGAGTTAGTTGAGATTTTATGCTTGGTAACAGATTGATTGTCAAGGAATGAAAACTTTAATTCGTTTTTTTTTCTCGATATATTAACGTATTCGAAATGCTAAATCATTTTTTTCATTAAGGGAGAAATGCATATTTTTGAACATATTGTAAAATATGTGTATATTATTAATTCGTATGCCGAAAATGTTTGTGTTATTCGGAATAAATATTTATAAAAATCAAATACATTTAGTATACAAAATTTGAATGCCAATTATTTTGTAATATATTCAAAAGATACGAGAAAATATTTTGGCGACACATATAAATATTTAAGATAGCTTTAGCGTTTAAAAAAATAGATTACACAAATTTAAAATGTTTAAATTTTGAAATAAAAAAAATACAAACAATTATGGAATTTTTTTGTGAAATGGGTACTGTTGTCTTTTATATAAATTTAAATAATATACATTAAAACTTTCATTCAAAAAGTCAAAAATAAAAAGAGAGTTTAAATGGCGCAGTGTCGCTAAAGTAAAAAAAAAAAGAGACTTCAAATTCGCAGTTTTCTTTAGTGCCGGAGAAATTCATGCACACTGGATTGAGTGGTGGTTCTAGAAAGTGAACATTTGTTACAGTTAAATTAGTCGTTAAGGAATTTCTTTAAAAAATATTTCTGTAATTCACGAAATTTTAGTGTAATATGTTTTCTACGCATACATTTACACTGCTACATTTCAGAGAGCACTTGTAATCTCTTTCACAGAAGGTCAATTGCATATTCAAATATATCTCTTATTTTTTTTTAGTATATTTAAACTCAACTAAAAATTTATTTTTATATACTTTATTTTTTACGCCGTGAGTCACTTTTCCATTTGCTTTCGTATATCAGGACCACCCTTAGGGGGGCGGGGGGGAGGGTGATGCGTATCACTGCAAAAGTCCCCGTTCTCAGAAAAAAAAATGGATAATATAGAGATGTTCGATAACTTTTTTACATAAAACGTACTGAAAACGAACTACAGGCGTTATTAAGATAGTAAAAGAATTATTTTAAAATGATCCATTCCGACATTAATTCCGTGACAAATAGCTTGATGGACATGAATTTAGTCTCGTTTGTTCTGATTTCAGGCTTATTTTTAATTTTTCAATAAACAGAACAAAATAATGCAGACATTTTACGTCATTAATTTATCTAATAAATATATGCAAATAAAATGTTGCAGCACCTAACATTTGTAGTTGATCGTCAACTATATTTGTAGTTAATAAAAAATACCCGATTAGCTTTTCGAATATCTGAAAAACTTATTAATATGTTTCATATTTGTTTTTTCAAAATTTATTCATAATTTATGGGGGAGGACTAAAATGGCCTCGCTATTAAATTTGTACCGTACCCCGCGGTTTTTCTAAAACGTGTATAATGCGCATATCGCTAAACCCTATCGTATATAACGTAGTTTTCGAATTGTATAATTAAATATTTTGAATTATTAAAAAGTTTTATCATGAATATTTCAATATCTGAGAAATAAAATCATACATGTTAATTAAAAAAAAAACATCATTTTACAAACCGCAATATAGACTAGTTTACTATTTCCTGGTATTGAGATTGATTAGTCTAATTGATAAATACAATTTATACGTTTTATATTCTTCTAATTACATTTTTTAATTTATGCTCTAATAAAAGTTATAACATAGGCTCAAATGTTTAAGAAAATATTTTCTGAAAATCTATAATTTTGCATTTTTATAAACAAAAGTTTAACAAGCTGTTGTTACAGATTTTTATTATTTGCGCAAAGAATGACAAATAATTGAAAAAAAATCATTACTTTTACTTGTCAAACTATATAAAAAAATACTAATAAATATATAACTGATCCCTAAAAACAAATTAAAGTAATATGTTTGAAAATACACTGTAGCACAAATTTGAAGATGTTTCTTCAAATAGATCTGAACTTCTATCAATTCAAATTTGATCAAACATGAAAAAAGTCATCACTGAGAAAAATGAGTTGAAAGTTAGATATTCAGGCCCAATGCACCAAGGCTTAATATCGATTTGCAAAAACTAATGAGTTGTGCTTAATGTTGAAATATAATTTTGGTGTCGTTTCATTCAAAATAAAATGAACTATTTTTTATAGTCATAACATATATTTGATGATAATGTGCCCGGTACCCTTTTTAAATCAACTCGTTTAAGAACATCATCTTTCCCCCCTCAAAAGTTTTCCTGCTCCCCATCTCTCTTGAGTCCACCCCCAGATGTCGCGGCTGTCTACCGGAACTCCTCCCTTCCGAACTTTCCGCCCCCCCCCCCTTCCCCCCTCGCAGAGTGAAGGCGCGCTCACAGGTGTGCCGAGCGCGGGAGTCTCCGAAAAGAGCCCGGCATGTCTCTACACAGGTCGCGGCTGCTCATGCACGATCCGACTTCGGCGCGATCCTTGCTGTCACAGGCCTTTGCATGTGTGGATGGAAAGGCCCCCTCCTGGCTGCTCTCGTCTTGTGCTGTTGGCGCCTCGCTCCTCCCGCAACAGGTATTGTGCACATTCGGAGTTTTATTTATTTGGATGTAAAAGTGCTTTTGTTGATATCTCGGAAAATAATATTCTTTTGATGTGTTTGAAGTGTGATTTGGTAAAATTATAGATTCTACAACTTGAATGAAAGTTTTTGACATGTTTTTTTTATAGTAGTAACTCAGAAACAAAAGCAGCAATATGCACGAAAACTGTTGTTTTTTGTTAGTAAATTGCGGAAAATAGTCAAAAAGGAAATATTATTAATACAATACATTTTTTGTTGTTCTAAAAATAAATGTTTCATTAAAATGTGCGAAATATCAGATTATTAAATAATTTGTAATCTAAATTTTAATTTTCACTTATTTTGTTCTGCAACTGAAATAATGACTTACCTGAATTTGCGAATGTATGCATTGTCATCTTGTTTCTTTCTTTCAAGAAACAAAACTCGCTATATCCACATTTCAATCAATGGAAAATTACCGTCGCTGACGCTCACCTTTGGTGAATAAACTATGGATATAATTAATTTTGCTTCCGAGTGACTTTTTTTTAAAATATTTGTTATTAAATAATAAATTTTACTTCTTTACTATGTATACAATTAAATAAAATGTTATAAAATATTTATTTGAAACAGAAATATCACTTTTCGAATTTTTGGATATAACTGCTTTTGCATTTGTTCTACTCATATAATCATATTATTAAAACTATGTCTGTCATCGTTTTTTTTAAATCATGCTTATATAAAATGCCTTATACTTTTAAAAATACAAATGTTTTTTTCTTTGAAAATTATGAATAACTATATAACGTCTCGACAAAATACTATGAAACTTTGCAATTGTATATCGTAGAATATAGAATATGAGCAGTCTATTTTTTTTTCAACGATGCAACCCTAGAAAGTTGCAAAAAAAATCGAAAAATGTTTTCCGATGTGAATAATCAGTGATAACAGCTAAAAAAATCATCGGGTGAATTAAAATATTTCCTATAATGTTTTCCGTTGTCTAGGCTAGGCAACGTCGAGGAATCCAAACTGGACGTCCAAACTGGATAATTATGATGCATACTACAAATGCTACAAAGTTTGTTTTGCCAAGTTGGCATATATTTACCAGAACATGTTTTATTCATGATACATTGAATGTTGTATATCCAATGTAATAATTTTTTTTTAAAAGTATGGTTTATCGATCACCAAAATCAAGGGCGCCATTTATGTTTAAGGGGACGCAGACTCCAAAAATTAAAAAAATAGCGATTTTTTTTATGTGTTATAATTTTAGCTTCACATCTTCTAAATATGATTACAAATTTCTAGAACTGTATTTATGGTTTTTACTGAGTGATTTGAGATTTTATACTGGATGACAGCTATGTTTTTCAAAGAACAAGAACTAAATAATCTTTTATCTGTGTTTGGTTTCCTTGATATTAAATGTTGTATTTCGAAACTCTAAGGCTTCTTTTATTATTATTGGAGAAAGTATAATTTTATTTGGATATTGTAAAGTACGTGGATATTATAAATGGGTCTGTGAATTAGTTCTATGAGTAGTAGTTTTTTTTAAACAATAAATAAAAATTGAGTTTTAAGGAAAAAATTTGTGTTATTATGAATATCTATTTATATGAAAATGAAATAAAAGTTTTATAGACAATTTTAATGCAAATTATTACGTATTATAGTTTTAAAAAAATATGGTAAAAATCTTAAATATTTAAAAAAATCCTTAAAAATTAAAAAAAAAAGTTTGAAAATTTAAAAAGTTTAAATTTTGAAAAAAAATACGTACAATTATGGAATTTTTCTGTGAAATATTGTTCTTCTATACACATTTAAATAACATAAATTAATATTTTGATTCACAGAGTAATTCATAAAACTGTTTATTATTTGTAAACAAAAAAACAGTTTTTAATATTACATACTTCATATAACTATAAAGCCGTTAGATAACCAAATCGTACAATTCGTTATTTACTTTTGGAAGTGTATCCCCAAAAGTGTGTCCATTTGAAATTCTTGATATTTAGCCATAATAAAAATAAATAGTTATAAATAATAATGTAATAATATATACTACTAATTATAATGTATCAGTAATTTAATTTTATATTTAAAAAAAAAGTGTAAAACGGTAACTTTCAAATGCTTGTGACAATGCCATTTTATGTTATAAGAATACGGATTCGTGTTCGATTTCTAACTCCCCCCCCCCCCCCCCCTTCTTTGGTTCACTGTTTTTTTAAATAAACGAGAACAACGCATGATTTTGCGTTTAAAACAAACATGATCTTTTTTCAGCTTGCCTTGCAGATTCAAAATAGATTATGCTTTTGTTTTCCTCTATGAGCAAAATAAAAAATTATGGGGAAAAGAAAATAAAGAGGAATAACTGTTCCGTAAAAAGAACGCAAAACGCTAAGTGTTCTTGGAGTGCAAAGGGTTAAGTAGGAAATTCCTCACAACCCTTGTTTTCTTTTTAAAAAAACAATTGACAATCAACCTCATAAACCCCAAAGTATATGTTTCTTATGCTGAGTTTCATGTATAACTTTTTTATTTTGATCACCTAAACAAGTGGGTGCAGCTATTTGCTGTAGATTACATCTATGAGAGACAAGAAATGAAAAACTTATTTGAAGTCGTTTTGTCAATGGTTTATACGTAATTCCAAAATATTATTTACTTTTTTATTTTAATCCACCCTAAACGTTGGTTTGGTTGGTTGGTTTAATCAACGTCGCACTAGAGCTGCACAGTAGGCTATTGGCGACGGTTCGGGGTCTATCTCGAAGGAAAGACCCTGGAACGATGCCTCGTATTTTTGAACCATGGTCAGATGACGAGGACAACACCTGAGCTGGCACCCGACGCAACCACAATAGACATCGGGACATTGGATCCCGATCAGATGTATAGTGCACCAGTCCCGTATACACGCCAGTATAATTTGTTGGATGTTCTGGAAGACTTCCTAGTATTTTTTGTAGCAAAGCTGGCAACCATCCGATCGCAAGATCACTACTTTTTTACTTTTCTTTGTCAAGTCCATCGCACGGTTTCGAACTCCCTAAACGTAAGAAGAGCGGGCTAAGGCGTATTTTACACGGACCAAATAGAGCACGATTTTTAGTAGATGTGATTGGAGAATAAAAATCACGTGGTTTGCATCCACCAATGACAGAGCCATCTGCAAAAAATCGCGCGCGTTTATCTCGTCCATGCAGAATGGACCTAAAGGATACCTCTTTAAATAATAACAGGATGTAACTGTTCCTTGTAAATAACGTAAATACCAAACATGTTCTTCGAGTGCAAAGGGTTATACTTAGAACTGTAAGATATAAATCAGAAGCTATACAAACCTGTTTAATGACGCAACGTATTTGCGAGCATTTGCAGAACTTTTCAGGGTGGGATGAGAGTTATTTTCGCTTAGACGAGTTCCGTTATGTTTGTTTACACTGAGAATTCGCGTTTGTTGCTTCGCTTTCTTTAAATAGACGCTCCCACTTCTCTCTGGTGGGTGTGTTCTCCTATCCCTCACTTCGAGGTATGTGGTGGCCAAGGCGGTAAAGTAACTGAATGACCGGGCGGTCGAGCTCCAAATATCGAATATGGGAGTGCAACGAACTCGTGATCGGAGGGTCGACTCGCAGAATTTTTACGATTTAAAGATTCAACACTCGGTCAAGAGAATCTTTCATACTCTTCTATTTCACTCAATAATCTGACTTCAATTTGATGTAAAAAAATCTTTATTAACCTCTACGAACCGAAATAATTCTCGGCCGTTCATGAGAATTCTTATTCAACAACTTCTACAATGAATAATTGCAGTTGTAAAAACAATCACAACACCAAACGATACAATTATTAAAATAATATAAGCAAACCAAATAAATAATTGGTAAGTGTGAATATATATATATATTGACGTTATTGTTATTGTGCATGACGTTATTGTTATTGACAGGTTCAGTTAGGATGGTATCAAACAAAGGCTGAGTTCACATCTTTTATTTGTTCAGGACTTCAACACAAGACCTCCTAGCTTCGAGGTTACATTGTGAATCTGTATACAATACAGAATACTTTGAGAAGGAAAATGCACCCTGGACACCTCTGATTGGTTCATCTCAGTTTTAGTTCGCATTTTCTAGTTAGTTTGAGTTCGGGATTTTGAAGTGGCGTGGGAGGGAAAGTAGTCACATGTGTAATGGTGACTCATCCGACATCTAAGAGTGGGGATATTGCCTCTTGAGATTAAATATGTTAGGTGCTTTGGTACTGGGAAAAGAGGGTTGATATCTAAAGTTAATTACAGTAATGGTATAATTTTATAGTGGGGAGACGAGTTATAAAATATCTTATATATATATATATATATATAATATATATATATATATATATATATATATATATATATATATATATATATATATATATATATATATATATATATATATATATATATATATATATATATATATATATATACAGTGAATTTGTTTAGTTAATTTGCTTTAAATATTTATTTTCAATTAACGACATTCAATTAGAAATGTTACAATTAAATTTAAATTACATTAATTTAATATTCAATGTCGACGAGCTAACTCGAACCGCGGACCTCTCGTTCCAGTACCCAACGCTGTATCCATTATACCGTGAAGGCTCGTTTGAGTTCTGACAATATAAGTATAAGAACCAAACACGAGCTGTTCACCTAGAAAAGCAACGAAAAGGAAATCGAGTAGATGACTTTCGTTCAAAACATATTCTTGTTTCGTCACGTTATTCAATGACGAAACTATTGTGAAATATAAGAAAAGTAGCCTTCACGATCTCAGAATTCTCAAAAATGATAGTATTATTTCTGAAATTGCTGCTTTAAAACCTTCTTGAAGGACTTTTGTACATGGCTTTATCACCAATCACTGCGTCTTCACGGCAGGCCGTTCATTTCGTAATTATTTTAAGCTATCAATTAAAAAGCAAACTTGTCGAAAATACCAGTGCGGATATACACACATATTTTATTTAACAAGCTCAGTTTACTTTTGTAAGGTAGCAAACTTCCGAATTTTTAAAATTTGGAAGTTTTGCTGCACAATAGAATTGAAAATATGAGTGCTACTGGTAGTACTCTGCGTCCTGCCGGAAGGATATTGTTCGCTATATCACTAAACCATCGGACGTCTCGATAGACACAGTCTATTTTTCAGGGTCATTACGAAACTCGTTCTTATATTCTGAGTGTAAATGTTCAAAACATCTACTCATTCGGATTCGTTTAATTCTTTCCAACTCCCCTCTTTATTGGTTAAGGGGAAATTCCCTTTGAGCTTTCGAAAAAGCACTTTAAAAACGAATTCGAGGCGGCCGCGTCTAATGACCGAGGCTAAATCTTCATTAAAGTAATTTGCTTGGAATCCGACTTCCTATTACGGTGCAATTTACTCGTTGATTTAAATCACTGGAAATGGTTGAGTTTTCACCAATGATGATGCTCATAGGAGTGTAGGGCAGGGGTCGGCAACCTATTGAAACTTAAGAGCCAAAAGTTACAATTTACAAAAATTCTCAATTTTTAAAGAGCCACTAAAAATTTTCGTTTCAATATTATAGTATTTGCTTATATATATATATATATTTGATTTAAAATAAACGGCTTTTTCAAATCTAGCATTTGCATTTGAAGCCATCCAGCATCAATTCCAAATGGCTCAATGTTGATCTCATTTGTATTTGTGTTGAGAGGATTTACTATGAACACGAGAGTACTTTTTTTTAATTGCTCGAATCTCTCGGCGAATCCATCCTTCATGTTTTTTAAAGCTATGCTGAAGTAATTCGTGTCAATAGTTGCATTGGTCTCATCGCGATATTGCTTCAGATTTTATAAAATGAAGTAATTTACCGCTCTCCATGTCTTCAACAAAAAGAAGTCATTTTTTTCGAAACAAACTACTTCTTCAACCAAGGCGTAGGCTAGGTTGCCCTTTCCTTGCAGTTTTAGATTTAGTTCATTTAGTTATATTGTGGTATCTACCGATACCACAATGAAACTAATTGTGGCGACTAGTAATTAACGATTATGAAAATAGAAGCTATTGAGAAATTAAGTACTTAAAAATATATTTTCTCATTTTTTAAGGGTTTTGATAATAAATTACTAATTTTTTCGTATGGAACTGGAGAGCCGCAACTTTACATGAAAAGAGCCGCATGCGGCTCGCGAGCCGCAGGTTGCCGACCTCTGGTGTAGGGTATCACACAGTCGTCATTTAAATGAGTTTCTTCATCTTCTGCGACCACAAATCAGTGTTTCGAAGCTAATCTATTTAAGGGGGTTTAGGAAGCAAAATCATCTAACATATCTACAAAAATAGTTAATTTTATTTTGAATCTAACAACACCAACATTTATACGTTAATTACCATTAATTATGTTTTGAGATTCCATATTAACCTTTGGTAAAAGACACCTGAATATGTAATTCTGAACTCATATTTCTCAGTGATTATTTTTATGATGTTTGATCAAGTATAAATTGACATAAGTTCGGAATAATTTGAATAAACTTGCTACAGTATATATTTTAAATATATTACTTTAAAAAAAATCTACATTTTACTAATCACTAAAAACAATCAATTAAAGTTCGACTACTCAATTTTGTGATTTTTTCAAATAATTCTATTGATTATTAATAAAAATCTGTAAAGACAGTATATGTTAAAGACATTGCTTTGTTTATAAAAACGCATAATTATAGCTTTTAAGAAAATATTTTCTTTACTTACGTAAAAAAAATTAAGAAAGGTCGCATTTTGGTAAAATTTATTTAAAAAAATTAGATATATTTGAAATGTTTGGCCATTTGATGTTAATATGTTTGTTATCATGCCCTTAATATGCCGTTGTAATAATGCCGTTACACCGTTAATATGTTTTTCAATCATGCAAAAAAATTGTAATTCTATCTGCAAAATTTAAAAAAAAACCTAATGTATCCCATACTTTTTAATAGGATGGATTTTTTTTAATTAAACTAATTTTACATTTTTTTTATTTTGAATTCTTTTAAAACCTAACGAAAGCCTTCGTGCAGAAACGGTTTTATATCGCAATGCTTTTTCTTCCAAAGCAATTTTTAAAAGTACGATTTCATACGAGTATATATCAGAATTTAAAAGCAGTTATGTCTCTTTTAAACTTTTTTCAGTAAATCGATTTAAACTGTCAAACATACTTACGGTTGACTTTTTGGACGATTTTTGCAATTATAAAGTTGTTTTTACTGTTTTGGCAGTTTAAATAAATTTTCCTGTGAATGGCCCTTTGTTCTATTTAAAAATATTCGATTTTGCGATACAATGCTATCTCTAATAATGGCTAAGTTATTGGAACTGAATCCCGAAACTTTACCAACATAACAACATAATATTGATTAAATTGTTAGATTGAAAATAACTAAATTTTTGGAATGAAAGTTTCGAGATTGTAGAAGGAATACGAAGTTATTCCAATCATTACATGTTTTGTACAAGCTTGATAAAACTCTTACATCAGAACACTTATATTTTTTTTGTCTCTAAGAACGGTTTATTATTATTTAAAGAAAATTATTAATATTTTATATATATTGAAATGTTTAAGAAAAAAACCTATATAATTGAATCAAACATAACTTTTTGTAAAAGTAAAGAAAAACATTCCATTCTATTTGGAACAAACAAGAAAACAAAGTTATCGTCGTTTATTCTCGAAAATGCTCGTTTTACCGACAAAAAGAATTCTTTAAAAGAAAGTTCTCTCTACACAAACAACTTAGAAACACAAATAAGGAAAATAAATGTTGCCGCAATCGTGAAATAATTTTGCGGTGAAATAATAATACTAATAAAAAGTTACCGACTTCACGATGGCAACTGCCGATTCGGTGAAATGTTTAAGAGAACCTCAGCAATGATTCAACTCAACTTGTTAGTTCAAAACTGTCCGATTTCTTTCGTTATTTCGGCTGCTTTCAATAAGTGTTTTATCATGGAACGGAAACCTTGTTTCTTTCAAATCAATAGTTGCTTTCGTAGAAGTGAGTCTCCGAGATATATTTTTTGTGATGCTGTTTGGGTTTCAAAGTTAAACAATTAGTGTTTGTGGATGGTTTGAATGTATTTTTATCTGAGGGAAATTCGGTTTAAAAGTCTTAGAGTTTGTTTGAATTGTTGAAGGTTTGACTCAAAATTTTCTTGTAAATTGTATGTATAGAACGTTGCTGAGTTATCTCGAGTTAATATGTAAATAATACTCGAAAAGTTTATTTTCAGTGAAAACTGTCATTA
The DNA here is from genome assembly GCA_963932185.1 of Troglohyphantes excavatus. NCBI lineage: Eukaryota > Metazoa > Arthropoda > Arachnida > Araneae > Linyphiidae > Troglohyphantes > Troglohyphantes excavatus. Next base: position 8,818,880 of record OZ010670.1, on the reverse strand, counting down.
AAATGGCTAGTGTTCAAATCAAACATATTCTATGCAATTAAAGAATACACAACATACGGGAATAACCCATTCGACTCGAGTGGCAACAACTATTCTCTAAATAACGGCCTGTTCTTTTGTTCTCAGTTTTTCAAATTGAATAGACCTCCGTGTCCGAGTGGATTAGGAGTCAGCTGGGAATCCAAGGGTCCCGGTTCAAAACCTTGCAATGGACTAGACTAAAAAGTAGCGATATTCCGATCGGAGGGTTGCCAACTTCGCTTTGTAATACTAGAATGTCGTCCAGAACATCCACAAAAAATTAACGGCGTGTATACGGGACTGGTGCACGTTACTTCTGATCGGGGTCCAAAGTCCCGACGTCTATTGAAGGCGTTGGGTGCCAGCTCAGGTGTTGTCCTCGTCATCTGACCATGGTTCAAACATACGGGGCATCGTTCCCGGGCCTTTCCTTCGATACGGCCCCCGATATAGGCCCCGAACCGTCGCCAATAGCCCACTGTGCAGCTCTAGTGCGACGTTAATTAACCAAACCAAAGCCTTCAAATTGAACGAGAACTGCATGTTATAGAACATTTTTCTTTCGTTAGCTTTTTTTTAATACCCAAGACATGTCCAATTTAGCTTAGAAAGCCGTAAGTATTCTTTATCAAACTCCATATTTAAAAGTATTACATCAATTGGGTATCAATACATTTTCTGAACCCTTTGCACTCTGTCGCCTTTCAATCACAAAATAACAACGTGTTATTCTTTCCTTCTGTTCTCTTAAAGTGAACGAGAACAACTTATTCTTGAGTTTAAAAAGTTATTCTCTCACAAAAAAATTAATAAAAGTTATTTTTGTCATTAGAAGCACCAAGTATGTGGGTGATCTAAAACTTTCTTCAAATTGAAATTTCTCTGAACCCTTGTTTTTTTTTTTTTAACATTTCACAAATGTCATAGTTTACTAAATATCTGTTGGTATATTCAGATGAATATTCAGCTTCGTGTATAACTTTTTTATTTATGAAATTATCTACCCTAAGTTTAACAAAAATATTCTACCAACAATACGATAAAAAAAATTGAATATTTAAAAATAACTTAATATTTCTATGCTGCTAGGCATCTGTTGAAAATTTTCAGAATATTGAAATGAAATTTCAAACTGTTGAGTTGTCATATTTTTTAATATTTTTACTTCAACAGAAAAATATTATTATTCCTCATGTTTAATGGTGGGGTTACGTAAATATTAGACGAAATGACGGCATGTCGACGACGACTACTTTTAAAGAATGTACATGAAAAAACATTGCGTATTTAATTATAATTATTTTATTATTAATTCACATTTTCAAGTAACGAACTCTGTATTATGTCGCGGTATAATCAAATCTTGCAACTCAGTTGAATTTCTCGTCCAGACATTATATAGATTTTTAACTTGTTATACTTGAGTAATTTCGATGACGAACAATGTGTAGTTATAATATTTATGTGATAACTATTTAATCATAATTTAATATATGAATAAATATTAAAGCCAAACTAATTATTAGTAAAACTAAACTAATTTTTAATAATGCAAAACTAATTAATAATAGTAAAACTAATTAATAATAGTAAAACTGATTAATAATAAACCAAACAAATTATTAAAAAAAGTAATTAATGATATTTTAACATATGAATTAATATTAAATAAAACATATGAATTAATAACAAATTAAATTTATGAATAATAAATTTATAAATGAATAAATAATGAAACAAAATTACTTAATAAGACAAAAATATTGAAATAAAACTAATTACTTATTAACTATTAACAAAACTATTTAATAATAAAAACTAATTAATTATATATTAATATATTTAATATATGAGCTTTTGTTGTTTTGAATAATCAGAAAAAAGTAAGAATTTGTTTTTTTTTTAATTAAAACTTTTTTAATACCATTTAGGCAGTTTGAAATCTAAAGCAATTTGAAGTGTAACATAATAAAACATAACTTGAACTTTCAAAATGTAAAAATTGAATTCTAATAAAGACACCGAGGTCTGCCAACAAGTTTATGAGCGTAATTTTAATTTCAAGTACATTTTATAACCATTTATCATTTTATTACTGTGATTAAAATGTACGAGTACTTGCGAAATAATAAACTTACAAACAATTTCAATTCGATTTCTATTATTTACATTAAAACTTTTCGCTCGAAGAAATGTTTGGTAATTACGTTCTTTTTATGAAACAGTTACATCCATTTCCTGTACTTTTAAAGAGGTACTCCTTTAGTGTGCCCTTTTTTTGCGTTGAAGGTGGATAATTAGAAAAACAAAAAATATACGGGTAAAGCAGGATATTCATCTCAGTATACCCAACATATATTTAGGGGTTTATGACATTTGTTAATTTTTTTTTTTAAAAAACTGGGGTTGTGAATCAATATCAATTAGAAGAAAGTTGTAAATAACCAAGATCACCATCTTCTCTTCTGGTTCTTTAAAATAACAAACATAATGTCTATTAAAGTTCGGGTGGTAATAACTTTTTAAATTCAAGAGTGTGTTATTCTTTTTCATTTTGAAGAACAGACAAAAAAAAACACTTCGTTATTTTGGGGACTTAAAAGTGACACTCGATAGCAAAGTGTTAATAAAATACGCTGCTATCCAGTTGATGTGACACTTTTAAATGGAGTTAGGTAAAGAACAAGATAACGACAGACGAGTGTTTTTTTACGCTCAAGAACATGCAACTCTCGTTCAATTTGAAAAATAAGGGACAAAAGAACATGTTATTTTGGCGACTGAGAATCACTACTCGAATCCAAAGAGTTAAAGGTATGTTTTATATCTTAACATTCTATCAATCTCAAGAAAATCCTAAAAATAAAAATTGTTGTGCTTGCTTGTAACATACAACAGTTTAATTCTGTTTAAAAAAGCAAAACAGAAAAATGTTGATAGCTGCTTTTTTTTGGAAAAAGTGCGGAGGTGGTTAAATTATTTTTTCAGAGACGGAGTCACGCCACTGACTAGAGAAATCCCCCTAAACGCTTCACAAACTAGCGACACTTACACTTTAAACACCCGCACTTCAACCACGCACTCAGGAAGATTTCTTACCCTCACACTTTTCCGGCCCATTCACTTCCCTAGGGACGAAACGGTTGCAGGGAGGACCAGCCAATAAATTATCGTCCAGGAATATAAATAAACAACGTCCGGTGTCGTACCGCAGACCCCATCCATCTCGATTGGCGCAGACGAAGAAGCACTCTACGTTTCAACTCGATGCGCACAGGTGCAACTCCCCCCAACCCTTTCTTTCCCCTTCCCACTTAATGCGTTCCATGGGGGGTTTTATGGAAGGTTTCGATTAGGAAAAATAGCGTCAGTTTTATCTTCAGAATGGGCGAATAAAGAAGCAAATAGAAATAGTCTGGGTCATTATTTTGTCAGCCCCATACACGTGTGAAATACAGTCCCGTTTAGATAAGTTCTATCACGTGCGGGTCACCATTTTAGCAAATATTTCGTTACTTATAACAGTGGTTCTCAAACCGTAGTCCGCGGACAACGGGTCGTCCGTGCAGCGCTTCCAATCGCCACGTTATTTTTTAGATATATATTTAACGCGCGTTTACTACGTATGTGTAGAATAGGCACTACGTGAACTTTTTTTCGTTTTAACGTATGAAATGTTTTGTGTAAGAAATTGATGATCGTTTTAGTGATTAAAATTTCCTGAATTTATGTGTAAAGATCGATGTGTTCGCAATTGTATTCATTTGAGAAATTAATGTTATTTTTATAAAATTTAAAACTTTGTGTTTGTAATGTTATTCTAGCTTTAGAATTATCAATTTTTAAATTTATTTTAATACGAATTACCCTCGATAATCAGTTTTAAAACGAGATAAAATAGCCACCCAAATGCAATAGGGCGATTCTTTTATTTTACGGTAAATGTGTTGTAAATCCGGAATAAGTGCAGCATTCTCGAGATGTGCAGTGGAAGAATCAGTAGAGTTGTTGAAGAAAGGAAAAGGCAACTTAGTAGAAATGTTGAGGGTTGGCGAAGTTTCGTCGAATATTTAAAAAGCATGACGAGAAAGTCGAAGCATGAATGAAGATTTATTTTCGAAATGGGTATAGACCACGCTTTTCGTCGGAAGGCGAGGCGTTCCTGTGTAGCAAGGCTCCCGGGGGTGGGGGTGGAAGAGCGATAGTGAGTAGGGAGCGGAGCCCCCTAGTGTAGGCAAAAAAATATTGTTTGATGGTTTTGAAGGCAACTTTGTCAGTCTGCTGATATATTTTATGAGTTTAACTAGTGTTTTTGGAAATAATAAATAAGTTTAATCCTTTCATTAGAAGCTTTGGAAAGTTATTTAAATCATTTCCTACTTTCATACACGTACTGTTGTATTCATTCTAAAAAATATCGAAGTTGGGAAGACAAATACAAGCTCATTTATCACCTTCGTTACTTGAGGAATGACAAGGAATTTATATAAATTTAATTAACACGTTAAGTATTTAAAATAATTTAAGTTAAATAAATTTGAATTTTTATTAATAAAAGAATTCACGCAAGAATACAATATTTAATACCTAAATTTTATTAGTGGCAGTAACCAAATGATATTTGACATGCGATTCTTTTAAGTGCTATCAGAGAAAGTGGTGGTTTGAGATTCGTCTAACGTTTAAAGTCGTAGTCCATAGCCATAAAAAGGTTGCAGAAAAGTGTCTTTTAAGAAGGGAATAGCGAATAGCGATTATGAAACAGCGAATAACGAACCTAATATCCTTAGTTTTATGTCTAAAAGTAATCATTGTAAGGAAAAAGTCTTGTATTAAAGATGTTTAGAATAAAAGTATGCATTCATAAAAACAAACTATAGCAACTCAAATCACTACAAGACGAACCTTGAGCTGTTGTTCTCATGATTTTACTACATCAGAAAAGTTCAATTTGATTTCGCATACATAACAACTCTAACAAGCCATTTTGTCTTCCTTTTTTTAAACATAGTAATTACAAAAGTCATGCAAAAGAATAAACTGTATATATCTTGTTAAGCATAGAATGTATAAACATATCAATTAAAAAAATCCAAACAATACCAAATTATTTAAAAAATACTACACAGAATCTGGAATAAAAAAGATTTTGTCATAAGATAATGGTAATCATTCAAGTTCGTTTAAACATTTTCTTAAGTATCCTTTAAAATAAAATTTATACAGTCGTAATAGCCAAGCTTTTTACGTATATTATTGAGTCCAAAACCATAACATTAATGAGATTTGTAAAATGATACATTCATTAGAATAAAAGCACGTTTCAAAGATAATAAATCATCCATATAAACTTCATAAAAAGAAACTATCCATTAAAAATTTAAGCATTATTAGTTTAAGAATATTTAGTTAAGACATTGTCCAAGAAAGCCAACTCGAAGAATTTGTAATATTAAAATAAATATGAAAGGCATGAATAAATAAACTATACATAATATTTATCATTTGTACGAGAGACATATTTTCATAAGCCTATTTTCCCTCTTTCACTTATAACAAATATTTGCTATTCTAATTACATCCTTTAGAAATTCAAACACACGATTGCATGCTGGAACGTTCATTAACAATGTATTTATGGGTTTTCTAAAACATGGAATTCCTTTCAATGTTAGAAATGGATTAGAGGAGACTTGCAGATGTTTTTAATAAGATTAGATATTGCTAGTTATACAACGGAAATGTGACTTTACAATAGAATCGGCGATTCAGAACGTCTGGATATCTAAAGTCGTTTTGAGAAATTCTTGAACGTTTTAATATAAAGAGCAATGACAATAAAGAACATGAAACATTGTGGAATGCCTGTTTTTGAAAAATAAGAAGAAAGAAAAAAAAGGACAGGCTGTATTGGGGACGCATGCGCAGTGGTGTATGTGAAACGTCTTGTTCGTGCTGCAGAGGGTGTATGGGCACTAAGGAACATAAATGACGTCACCAAATACACAACTTACATTTATTCAAGCATTGCCAAGATTATTTGCTTCAGTTACGTTACAACTAGTGGGGATCTCCCTATGGAGACGCCGTGGTCGAAGGAGGTGGGTTAGGATTGGCATCCCACTGTCTTGCTACCCGAGTCTCTTCACGCCATTTCTAGACCCTGCATGTCGAACACAAGGGGCACCATTGCCGAGCAACCGTCAAATTTCCGCACCTAATTCCGCACTTATAAGCCTTATAACTCCTGATGAGCACCGGTTTGAGTTCGAAGGATTTACCTACTATAGTGGAGTGAGCTCTCTTAAACCCGACCCCTCCTGTTCGGATTGACAAACGTACTGCCTATGTGGATGCCCCGCTCGAGGCTAAATTTAACTCTGATTGCATAAAGCATGTTACTACGACGGAGTCATCTGCGCACATGACACATATGTCATCAAATAATGGCTTCTTTTATTTGCACAACGATACCAAAGGAAGGCGCGTGGATAGTACAATTGCAAACATGTAAACGATATTAGTGTTGTATGTTACACCGTTACATTCGTTTTTTTAGCAAATGTCCCCTTTCTGAACCAAAAGAAAAACGTTTCAAGTCAAAAGTAATACATCATGCCACAACTTTCTAACACAATGCATAAAATTAAACGTGCCAATAATATTTTTATATATTTGTTTTTTAAAGCAACAACATGTCATTTCAACCATTCGAGGTTGTTTTTAAAAATATATTTAGATTGCTATTCATTTTGGAAATGAACTGATTATTTTACATACACTGGTACATGAACTACTGGTACATACTTCAAGTAAACACAAAAGGCCCATGTCAATTATAATTAACAACGACATTTAAATTAAACATAAAAGTGTTCAAACAATTTCCAAATATAGGAAATCGATTCTCTTCTAAAGGTAAATATTGATAAAACACTTCCAACGTAAATGCATCGGAAAACGGACACGACAACACCCGCCATGTTGATTTGAATTTCACTTTAACGACGAAATGGGCGATCGATTTCATAGCTTCCTAACTTACTCAAATACCTGTCTGGGAAGTCAACGAGATGAATATTGCAAAACATTTTTGATGGTTTCGTTGGGTTATTTGTAATGTAGGTCAATAAAGTGTTATTCGGATCAAAATGTCAATTTTCGGAATCGATTAATTATATCAGTTTGAAGTCTCACGAAGTCAAAAAGCAGTTTAACGTTGGGAAGTACAAGCCAAAATTCTGCCAGAAGAACTTTCCAGAAGTACTTTTGCACATGGTGTCCCACCAAGTTGTGCATGGCGACAGGATGCCTGTTTTGTAATCTTTTTGAACTTAGAATCGTGAATAAAAAGCGAAGTTAGCTGATGCACACAAAGTGGGTTTTTGCAGCTTAGTTTATTTTCTTTAGTTAACAAACTTCCGAATATTCATTTTTGTAAAAAACAACGGTTACAAATGGAATTTTTAAACTGTATTTTTTGCGCCATTTTAGAAATGTTCAGAATTTTCTGGTGGCAGTACCACAGCCGTTTTGCCAGAAGGGAGCAGAAATCTAAAATGCAAACGCAAGTCCTATTCTGCCTTCGTGAGAAAGAAGGCCCAAACTCGAAATAGCAAGACTTGACAGAAATCAACAAAAACCAAATGTATCACCTGAAATAAAGTTTTTATACTTCAAAAGGTTTTTATTGTCTAAAAGAAGTTAAATGTTTTTTTTATTTTAGTAATAGTCATGTTTTTTTTATCATGTAAGTTTACCATGTATTTCTATGTACAACGCATCATGGACTTAGGGTCCTTTTAGTATTTACTTGTCATATAGGGCCCTATTTTTATCAACACCCACTCGAACTGAAGTTAGGGCTAATATAAATTTCACTATAAAAGGAAATTTCGTTAAAAAAGGAATTTAAAAAAATGAAGTTAAGGCCTTTTAACTTATGACGACAGTATTGTCAGTACACCGAGTCCTTGTGGAATGATGTTGTATGTTCTATGATTAAGCATCAATATATCACAAAGGTCTTTGTAAACGAAAACAAGACAACTGTTTGACTTTAAATATATTGTATTTTCTACTAAAATGTTCCCACAATAACTAAAAAATATCCACACAAATAAGGAGAGGAAGCTAAGTAATTCTTGAAAAGTAATTCTTAACCTATAAAGTTAAAACACAATAAGAAATCTCCTAATGTGAAACCATCCCACATCCTTCAATCACAGAAAAGAATCTGATCAGAATTCCGTAACACACAGTTACTCAAAATTCCATACGTTCCCGGAAAGGGCATTCCGAAAATCCGAAGTAAATGTTCTTTTCCGAATTTTCAGGTCACCCGCTGTTCTGTCTTTTATGTTTTTTTCGAAGGAAAAGATCATTCCTCACACCTGTTCCACCTGTCCTTGCAGGTATCGATCGCCCCCTTACCTGTGGCCGCCCAGCGCAGGCCGAGTGAACCGTCTCTTCTTTTTGATCGGTTCCCGTTCGATAGTTGGAATGAGTGATCTCTCGTGAAATCGGAAACTGGAAGTGATTTGTCACCTGTTCATGGTTCATGCAGATCAGATGACAGGTTCCGTATTGGGGTTAACCCTTCGGAGTCGAGTGGTGAATCTCGGTCAACAAAATAACGACCTGTTATTTTGTTCCCTGTTATTCAAATGGAACGAAAACTTCATAGTCTTAAACATAACAAAATCCCATTTTTATTGCGCTAACTTGTTCTTTATTTGAATCTTCGAGCATGAATGGCCAGTAATAGAGAGAATATGACGTCATAATCGCGAGGCAAACATATCAGACCAAATCGCTACAAACACGTGACTTCTTTTCAAAATTATGAATTAAAAAGTACTCGCGATTGGCTGAGGACTTGGGAAATGTGTAACAGTAAAATTTTATGAATGGAATGACGTCATTAGTCACGTGTTTGTAGCGATCCATGTTGAACTCACTTTGATGTCAGCGAGATGATATCCCGATGTTTGCTCTACTATGAGGGATCCATGCTCGAAGATCTGAATCCATTTAAAAGTATGATATCATTTGTTTAATTTTCTCTTTTGCATTCGAGTATCGCCTTTAAGTCATCAAAATAAAGATGCGTTATATGCGTGTGTCTGATTTTTCATAATGAAAGAGAAGAACATTTTCTTGAGTTAAGAAAGTTAATCCCCTAAATACTTTAATAGAAATTATTTTTGTCACACGTAGAAGTACAACGTATGTGGGTGTTCTCAAACTATCTTCAAATTAAAATTCCTCACAACCCCGTTTTTTTTTTTTAACATTTGACAAATGTCATAAACCACTGAATACATGTTTTGGTACACGGAGATGAATATTCAGCTTCACTCTTTTTATTTTTATAAATCCACAATAAATGTAAAAAAACGCTAAAAAATACATCTATCAAAAGAACAGAAACAGGATGTAACTGTTGCATAATAAGAACAGCAATATCAAACTTGTTGCTCGACTGCAAATAGTTAAGGTAAACTGGTTCTTTAAAGTTTGTAATGTTAAAGTTTGTAAAGAACGTAACGTTATTTCAATAATAATATAACGTAATAATATAACGTTATTTCAATAATAATATAACGTAATAACATAACGTTAACACGAATAACGTTATTTCAATAATAATATAACGTAATAACATAACGTTAACACGAATAACGTTATTTCAATAATAATATAACGTAATAATATAACGTTATTTCAATAATAATATAACGTAATAACATAACGTTAACACGAATAACGTTATATCAATAATAATATAACGTAATAACATAACGTTAACACGAATAACGTTATTTCAATAATAATATAACGTAATAACATAACGTTAACACGAATAACGTTATTTCAATAATAATATAACGTAATAACATAACGTTAACACGAATAACGTTATTTCAATAATAATATAACGTTATTTCAATAATAATATAACGTTATTTCAATAATAATATAACGTTATTTCAATAATAATATAACGTAATAATATAACGTTATTTCAATAATAATATAACGTAATAACATAACGTTAACACGAATAACGTTATTTCAATAATAATATAACGTTATTTCAATAATAATATAACGTTATTTCAATAATAATATAACGTAATAACATAACGTTAACACGAATAACGTTATTTCAATAATAATATAACGTAATAACATAACGTTAACACGAATAACGTTATTTCAATAATAATATAACGTTATTTCAATAATAATATAACGTTATTTCAATAATAATATAACGTTATTTCAATAATAATATAACGTTATTTCAATAATAATATAACGTTATTTCAATAATAATATAACGTTATTTCAATAATAATATAACGTAATAATATAACGTTATTTCAATAATAATATAACGTAATAACATAACGTTAACACGAATAACGTTATTTCAAAAATAATATAACGTAATAACATAACGTTAACACGAATAACGTTATTTCAATAATAATATAACGTTATTTCAATAATATAACGTTATTTCAATAATAATATAACGTTATTTCAATAATAATATAACGTTATTTCAATAATAATATAACGTTATTTCAATAATAATATAACGTAATAATATAACGTTATTTCAATAATAATATAACGTAATAACATAACGTTAACACGAATAACGTTATTTCAATAATAATATAACGTAATAACATAACGTTAACACGAATAACGTTATTTCAAATATAATATATTGATTTCAAATTTGATAACATTAATTTGAATATGATAAAATGATTTCGAATAGAATTTTTTTTCGAAAATAATTAAATTAGTTCGAAATATAATACAATTATTTATCATGTAATAAAATGATTTCGTATGTAATGAAATGTTTTCAAATATAAAAGACACTCGGCAGCCAAACCATAGTTATCTTAACCCTGCAAGCTGTTTTCACTGCAACTATTAGATAACACGGGAAATTATCATTTTACAGCATTACATTCTTTCATTTGTTCTTTCACACAGTGATTTCATGAGAGTAAACTTAAATTGAACATATATAATTTATTTCTTCGTTTGTCATTTATCCATCATTCATTTATTTTAATTTTCTCTCTAGAGCGCAGCATCAAGGCCATTCACATTTAGAAGTGAATCGCTTGGAATTTGTTCCTATGCAGTTTTTATTAAAGGTGTTGAATATGTGTTTAAATATACGTGAATATACTTCTAAGACGACGCTATACTGAACATTTTATGAAAAACACTTTCGAGGATTTAGATTTTGACTTTTCTATTTGCAAACGGTACGTTGGTGGTATTAAATTTAAGAATATATTAAGACGTTCTTTTTGGTATAAGATTTTATAAAAATCACATTTTGTCTAAAATATTTTGAAATGAGGTAAAAAAAATCCTTCACTTTTCGAAACTAGTGTCAGACACTTTCTTTTGAAAGAGTTTGAAGATTGCATATGCGGATTATTGTTGTGAAATCTTTTAAATATTTTATTTCAAATGTCCATTTTGTATCGAAACTTTTTTCCAGATAGAAAAATTCAAATAGATTTCTATTTCAGATAGAGAACTTAAACGTCATGTCTATTTTTTTTTTTCTTCAAAGAATTGATGGTGCAATCTGTTTACGTTTCTCCAACAGTTTACTGAAATAAATTTGTTTTTTATCATTTTGATATCAATAAATATTTTATTCGTTACCGTATTTGTTTATTATTCTATCGATTTTATGTGTAGCTTAAAATCGGTAGTGTGAGGAGTTCGGTATGTGAGAGCCCATCTGTGGTTGGTAATAGAATATTAATTTGTGCTAATTTAACTATAATACTTGCTTGTTTTGTTTGTTGTTATTTAATGTTTGATTGATTGATTGAGTGATTTATTGAACGATATACTTTCGTATCGACCAACGTAATTTACTCTACAAATCTTACCTAACCGACCCTGTCCCTATCCTACTTACATGTCTGTTTGTTTCCATTTTGACTTTAATCTTCCTATGGGGGTTCCATATACCAGGTGTTTAGGAATTATTGGGTTGGAGGGAAAGTTCTGTCGTATTTTAAATAGGCAGGTGATTTTTCTTGTAAATAAAAAGAAAATCTGACTAGTGAGTCAATAGGATTTTTTTTGTTTTTTTAGCTGCTGTATAATATAAAAGGTGCCCTTTTATACCGTTCATCATTTACTTGTGATATTTAAAGTGAAAAACATGTCAGTAGATAAAGTGCATTTACGACAATGCATTTTATATGAATTCCAAAAAGGAAGCAATGCATCGGTTGCATGTAAAAATTTATGTGCGGTATTTGGAAAAGATATTGTAAATGTTCGTACTTGTCAAAGATGGTTTAGCAAATTTCGTTCCGGGGATATGAGCCTCAAAGAAAGTGATCGATCTGGACGACCATCCAAGATCGATAATGATGTTTTGCGATCCATGTTGGAAAATAATCCACATTTAACAAGTCGAGAAATTGCAGAAGTGTTTGGCATTCATCATACAACTGTTGGAGATCACATTAAATCTGTTGGGTTTGTGTTAAAGCAAAGTGTTTGGGTTCCACATGAATTAACGGAAAAGAATTTGTCTGATCGTGTAAGAATGTGTTCATCACATCTGATTAGACACGGAGCCGTTTTTGGACTGGCTGGTTACTGGAGATGAAAAGTGGATTCTTTACGAGAATATTAAGAGAAAAAAAATCTTACTGCAAAATTATCTAACGGGAAGAAAATTCATTCACGTCTTTTGAAAGTGTTTCTAAGGCAGTTGCTGACTATTTTAACTCCAAGGATGAGAACTTCTACAAAACGGGAATTCACAGGTTACCTGAAAGATGGCAACAGGTTGTAACAAATAACGGAGCATATATAATTGATTAATATTAAACACATATTTTTATAAATGAATTCAAATATTTTCTTTAAAATACGACAGAACTTTTCCTCCAACCCTATCTTTACAACCTAAAGGTAGGTACTCCCTTAGGGGTGTGCGACGCATGCCATCTCCCTGCGCTTTTGTAAGGGTTTCGTGCTCAGAGAAAACTGCAAAATAATAATGTTGGTTAAATTGAAATTATAGTTTTTCTATGACGTGAATGGCTTTAAAATCAACGACATGAGGGATCAGGATAGAAAATCTACGCTTTTAGACGGATTCACACCGAAACAACAACTCAGTCACCAAAAGCTCGATTGATAAGAATTTAGTCTCGTTTGATCAGATATATGCTTATTTTTAATTTTCAATATACAGAACAAAATAATACCGACTTTTTACGTAAATAAGTATTCTATTAGAAATTCTATGCAAATGAAACTTAGCGACATCTAACTTTTGTAGTGGATTGTCAACTTACATTTGTAGTTAATAAAAAAAATCCGGATTGGCTTTTCGAAAATCTGACAAACTTAGTAAAAAGTTTCATAATTTATTCGAATATATTCATAAGTTTATGAGAAGGACTAAAGACGTCCAGCTACTAGTTGCACCGGGTCCAGCGGTTGTTAAAGGCGGGCCTACATAAAGGAAATAAGATATCTAAGTTATGTTGCTTTTACATGTAACAGCAATATATAAAGTTTAATTTGTATATGCTTTATAAATTTTTTTAGCAGTACTATTCTTAGGATTTCAGATTATTGCCGTTAGAATTCACCTGAATGAACGTATAGACGTTCTTCTCTTTTTCTGGCAGGATAGCCGGTACCACAGCACCAGAAAATTAAGAAAATTCCGATTTGATACAAAAAAATAAAGTTTAAAAATTCCAAATATACATTTTGTTATTTACAATAGTGCATCCGGGAGGAATTTAGACTGTTTGTTCTATGATTATTATGTAACAAGTAAAATATGTTCGCCTTGTTTGCTCATTTTCATTTTAACATTATAACAATATACAAATTCCCATTATTTTTACACGTTCATTAGATTTAGAAAACCACTCCTAGTAAAAAAAGTTACACTCATTTTCGTCTAAGAAACACGCGTAAAGATTTAAAATTAAACCTCCTTCATCACAATACACGCTTTACTAACCAAACGCCGGGTTGCAATATAAAACAAAATGAAAAAAAAAATAATCTCGCCAAGAAAGAAACTCAGTCAGCGAAAAGTTAATTAACTCTCGAGGCTCTTAATTGGCGGTTTCTTGCCAAATCTCATTTTGAACTTAAACTCTGATAATTCCGCTGGAAGTAGTTAATGGAGAAATAAATAAGAGAAAGTTAAATAAACGATGATTTCTCCGTTTATTTTTTTTCAGCGTAGATTAACCCTCTTTAATCATTCTATACGAGGATTGGGATTTTGGGACTGCTAAAAGGTTAATCAAAAAGTGGTAATTTGGCCTCACTGATATAGACATCGTAAATGGCATTAACTACGTTTACTTCCTATTATTCTTTTTGAAATGTCTCGTGATCAAAAGATTTGTGTTCAAGTTAATCATTCAAAATCAAATTTCGTGCGTTTGTTCGTTTTGATATCAACCGAGTGCGAAATAGTTTTTTTTTAAATGGGCGGGGATCGTAATATCTCAAGAACGAGAATGCTACGAATATCTAACTTTTTCTATATATCTTACTAATTTATATGGACATGAAACTGTAAATAAATAAATGATTGATTACATATATAAATGAATGAATAAATGAATACATGAATAAAGAAGCGTGAACGAGTGAAAGGTGAGTGAATGAGCAAAAGCGTGAATGAATAAATGAGTGAATGAATATATGAATAGATAGCCCGTCATACAAACAAATAAAGAAATATTATTGCATTTGCTATTACATTTGCTTTTCTGTAAAACTGTGTTTTCCTTTCATGTACAGAGTGTGCGGTGAAAACCGTTTGCAGGGTCATCAATAGCTTTAGTTACTTCAATAGCTTTAGTATTTCGTTCTCTCTGAATACCAAAGTGGATTTGAGATGACAGAAAACGTCAACAAAAATTACATAAATGAAATATTTATAAATACGGAACACTCTTTGCGAATAACTGACTGCTTCTCAGACGGCGTTTAGTCTTTCTTTAAAATGGTATTTTCCTTTGTTACGTATTATATACAGTGAAAACTATTTACAGGGGCAAGAGTAAGTAATAACTTGTTCAATGGGAGTTCTAACATGAACTTGAACTATAAGAAAACATTATCTTAAATAAATTACACCACTGAAATAAGTGTTTATAGATACGGAACACCCCATGTACGTAACTGACCCTCATTCGAGCAGGCTTCACTCAATGTACGCTTCTCGAGCCCTCCGTCTCATCACCCGTCGTCCATTATTGAGCAGTGAAGAAACGGGTAGAAGTTGGGCCGTCAAGGCGGATCCTCGCATAGATAAACAACGGGAAGGAGAAGAAGAAGTCGACTTCCCTCTTCCTCTCGGCCATCTTGGTAGGGGCATTAGGGCGAAAATGGGTGCTTTTAGCGGAAGGTGATCCATTTTTGAACAGACGTTTATGGCCGAAGGAATCGGTGAGAGAATAAAATATAGATTGTGTGTAGGGGGTGAGGGGGTGTAATGAATTTCGTGATGTTTTTTTTTTTTTTTGGGGGGGGGGGGGGATGGGGGGGGGGGGAGGAGATGGTGTTACTTTTCTCATTTGATGCGTTGTGTCGTTTCTGAAGTGTGGGAAACAGAAAAGGACTCTTTTACTTAAGGGACCCATCATGTGGTACGTCACCCTTTTTGGCGTGAATACATCGACAGGAACTTACACGACAAGTGTTAATAATTCAAATCTTCATCCACTCCAAGGAGAATTAGCCTATAAGGATAAATAACCTACCATCGTGAAGAGAAAAGTAGGCCTGTAGTCTACCAAGATCCACTCCCATCTCGTCTGTCCTTTGAATCGCGTAGGAGGGAAATGGATTCTTCCACTTTTGGGCATACTCTGGCCGGATTAACCTTTATACCTTCAGTTCTAATCGACGGATCGTAGCGAGTAGGTTCTAAAATATACCAAGAATACAAATCTTAAGAAAAGTGCTGAGAGATCTAGAGCTTACCAAAAAGCAAGAAGGGGCAGGGGTACCAAATCTTGCGGTGAATTAGGGACTGCGCTTACTCGATTATTTTTGGTATTTTTTTTACCATATCCTCTTTCTATATTACGCATCGTAACGATAGCCTTCTCTTCTTCCCGTGTCATGTCATCTACAATTTTTTTGCGCAAATATTTTTTACAACGAAATGGTCACGAATTTTAATATATTATAATTATATCTTATAAACGTTATGGTATGAATTAATTGAACATTTTTAAATGTCTTAAAAATGAACTTTAATTATTTGGCGAATACAGGATGTGCAAAAAATTTATTTTGTAAGTTTGCTCGTATTGGTTTTATATAAACTTTTAAATATATATACATTGAGTTTTTTTTTAAATTTTAAATTTTTTTAATTTCGTTGTTCAGCAACTTCTCCAACGTAAGTAATTGCGTGCTAATTTTTAGTACACTTTCATTTTGGATTTCATATGCGCCAATGATTTTTGCTTTGTATTTTGTTTTAATTTACTAAACATCTCAAGCATTCCGATTAAAAATATTCTACGTTCAATAAGAAGCACAAGATTCAATGGTTGATTAAAGAACATCAGCAGTTTTTCATTAATAGTTTAGTATGTCTCGTTAACGCTTTGTTTCTCCTTCCCTATGTCTGGCTACAGTCATGTGAGACAGGCCTAAACACAAGGATATAAATGCAAGAAAGATCTAAATACAACAAAAACCTACATACAAAGATAAACTATTTAAAGATTTCGTTGCACAATTTTCAAATTATTAAGAGTATAACTTTTAGAGTGGTTCACGTGGTTGTTAAATAAATAATGAAAAGCCATTTTTGAATACAATGCTTTCTTTCTGGTTTAGAAGTTCAATTCTACATCACAAACCTTTCATATCTTTCTCGCTTCATGCTTTTATGGCATTAAAGCAAGTATAAAAGTTCTCCCTTAAGTGTATTATTTAATTATTGCTTTTAATTATGAATAATGTTGATTATATTAAAAGTAAATGCTGCTATTATTTCAGTAATTTAATGAAAAGTTCAGTTCATATAAACCACTCGCTTCAAATCCATATTGTAAATTGTGTATTACAATTGATTGCTGTCGCTCATTCCTTTTTACTCACAGGGATCTCCAAACTTTTTAAAAATTGAGACAGGCTGTACCGGGCACGCAGCCGCAGTGGGGAATGAGAAACGTCTCGTGTGTGCTCCAAATGGTGTATAGTGTACCATCCCAAGAACTCTCTATCTCTACCATCATCAGAACTACTATTTCTATATAGTGACACTGGGTGGAGCCACCAGCTTGAGGCTTCATGTTTTAAGAACTTAGCGGTTTCCTACCTCTGAGAGCCAGAGACCCTTTAGGACACTGAAATAGAATGACCGTTTATGTCGTTTAGGAAGAACCAGACACTGAGGAGTCCTTTCTATTTTTCTTTTGTAAAATAATCTGTAACTTAAATATCATGTTTTGTTTTAAATCTAAAATTTTAACTTTAATTAAATAATGTCAAAATTAAAGTATTGAGTCTTTCAATTTGTTTTAAACGGAAGTTTGATTGAGTATGAAGGTGGTGTACGTAGTCTTCCAGTGAACACTGTGTTCCAGTCCTGACCCACAGGACTATATGTGAAGAAGACGCCACAATAGGAACTAGGATACAGAAATGACGTCACCAAATACGCAGCTTTCATTTATTCACGTATTACAAAGCTTACATGTTTCAGTTACTTTACAGGTAATGCGAGTCACTCTACGGATACGAACGCATTCCACAGGGGTCAAAGAGGGTGGGCGTGGAATGGCATCCCTCTGTGTCCGGGTCTCTTTACGCTATTTATGGACCTTACATGTGGAACCCAGGGGCGCCATAGCCGAGCAAAAATTAATTTTCTGCAATAATTTACACACTTTATAAACCTTTTATCTACTGTTGGACACCGGTTTGAGTTCTACCTACTAAAACAGAATGAGTTATCTTAAACGCGACCACTCCCGTTTGGATCGACAAACGTGCCGCCGAACGACGCCTCTGTGAATGACGCGCTCGAGTCTAAATTCAGCTTCGATTCTGTCGGCGCCATCTACTTCGAGCATGGATCCTTTGTAGTAGAGGAGTTATGATGTCGCTCTCTCTAACATCAAAGTGAAGCCAACATGTAAGACCTCATACACGTGGTTAAATACGTCATTCCATTCATAAATTTTCACTGGGACCCATTTACCAATTCATCAGCCAATCGCGAGTATTTTTTAATTCATAATTTTGAAGAGATGGCACGTGATATGGGCCTTTCGCTCTGAAATGTGGGCTTCACGATGAAGACGTCATATTCTCTCTACTACAGACCATTCATGCTCGAAGGCCATCTACGATAACGGCGCCATATGTGCATACGACACATTCGTGATCGAGTGATGTTTTATTTCCTCTACCGTACGATACCAAAGTAAAGCGCGTGGGTAGTACGAATACAAATATATAAGCGATATTAGTATTATATGTGTTTGTTACATGCGATTTTAATAAGCGACCCCATTTTGACCGAAAAAAAATATTAAACTTTCAAAATCAACTACTTCAGCTTCTTTGGCTTGGAACAAAAAGACTCAATGTCAATTTTAACCCTTTTTGTTTTAACTATTTTGAAAATATCAATTTTAAACTTCTAAATTAAATAGAAACCAATGTCATCTCAAGCCCCTCTATATAAAAATGTTTTTTTTAAAAACATTTTTAAAAAGAATATATAAATATTAAAGTATTAAAAATAGTTAAGTTTTGACATATTTTCAGGATTTCTCAAAAAAACTTTTAGTACAAACAGCTGCTTTGCATTCGGACGTTAAATAAGTTCTATTTTGAAAATAGAACTTATTTAAAATGCCTTTTTTTAAAGTATGTGAAACCACGGGCATGTCACACAATGTAACATTCTATTAAAAACGAACGATAGACAATTTACGTATACAAACAATAAGAGAATATTAATTTGGATACACATTTAGATGAGCTTTCTAAGATATGCACACACTATGTTATTATACCTTAATACGCTTGTGCATTCGTAGCAAGGGCCCCAAGATGATCGAGGAAGGGAGTTAGAGATTTCGATATCATAATCATCCCCTCTGCAGGTGTTTACTCGTGGGAATTTAAACTCGTTTAGGGTCGCAAGATTAGGCGGCGCAACTGCCTGTGGAATGAAGGTGCTTACGCGGCTGCTTCTGTGCAGCTTTCATGGCGAGCGATTATTAATTACATCTGCAATTGCAGCTGAATAAGTTATCATCGTCGTGTTGTGGACGCATCGGAGGAGACGCTTTTTGTGGAGTGAGTGATGCGGTTTTGTATGAGACTTCACACACCGCGGAAGAAATGAAGACACACATTGTACATACAAATCCCATATTTGTAAGCGATAAAGATATCGTTCATTCAGATAAAAACTCGTCTTATAGAACATTGCGTTAAGAATATTAAAATACAAATGCAACGTTAAAATACGCAATAAAAGTCCGTATAATCCGATTTTTATTGCGTATTTTAACGTTGCATTTGTATTTTAATATATCGTTTATTCATTTGAGCCTTCTAGTTTCAAAACCAGATAGATCCGCAATTTCAACAAATTTGACTAACTTAACAACTTAACTAACAGCAATTGACCCTTTGCACTCATCGTAGAGCATGCTTGATATTTAAGTTCTCTTCTCGAAATGTTCAAAAAATATAATCATTAGATGGATGGGTGAGCGTTACATTTAATTAAGTGAGCAGAACGGGTACTTCACATATAAGTTCGCAAGTAGCTTACTTTTTCTATTTAATGTACAAGGATATACTCCGTCAAATTCTTCCGTGTCTCGCGTGTCCGTCCGTACGAGAAATAGCAGAATGTGCGATGAGTGAATTGGACCATGTGTGCATAACGCGTATTTTAGCTAAAAGTTTACAAAGAACTTACTGGGTTTTTTAAAGGTATAAGGAACAACTCTGCTAAATTTCATTTTATTGGGAATACGGTAATTAGGGTAATAGTAGTAGCAAGTGAATGAGCGAGTCAGTGGAGAGGGATTTCTCATTTATATAAAGAGATAAGTAAGTCAAGAAGCGTTTAACTCAATTCGGATTACAAGTTTAAAATGTGAACTAATGATACAATTTGAGTTACTTTTTTATTAGTTTTGCGTTCCATGTATATTGATAAAAATAAAGCAAATTTTTTTAAAGATAATCGGAACCAAAGTTGAAGAGGAAGATTGTTATTTTGTTCTGAAAAACATGCTTTGCAGGGATTGTTTAATACGATTTCACTTAACTAAAAGCAATTAACCCATTGCACTCCTCGTAGAGAATGCTTGATATTTACTTTATTTTATAGAACATTTACATTCCGTTCCTGTTCTTTTTAATGAGGTCTTGTTTATCGTGTTTTTTTATACGTTTAGGATGCATAATTAACAAACGTTATACGTAAAAGTGAATATTACTGAGTTAGTGTACCAAACATATAGTTAGTAGTTTATGGTATTTGTCAAATACTTAAAAAAACAACAAAAAAAACAGGGGCTGTGAGGAAATATAAATCGGAAGAATGTTTTAGATCACCAACGTACTAGTGCTTCTAGATGACAAAAATAATTTCCATTAAAATTTGGGTGAGAATAATTATTTCAAACACAAGAATATGTTGTCCTAAGAACACGTGTTATTACTATTATTGGTGACAGTAGAGTGCCAAAGTTAATAAGACAGGTTGATACCCAAGTGATGCCATACTTTTAAATGGATGCAAATAAAGAACAAGGTAACGATAGAAAAGCGTTTTAATGTTAACAAAACATACAGTTCTCGTTCAATTTGAAGAAAAGAAACAAAATAAAAAGCCATTATTTTGGTGATTGAGAGTTACCACTCGAGTTCAAAGGTTTATTATTAGTTGTTCTGTGAACAGTAAAACTCGTAACCCACCAAAAAATTTAAAACATATACGTCGATTTGAATGACTTCGAGCCTCGTTCATGCCAAGTTTGAAGAAAATCGAACAACGCATTTCGTCGTAAATGCGTATCAAATAAATTCACAGACAAACAAACAAAATGCTGAAAAGTCGAATTAAAACAGGGACCTTGCTAACGCTCGTCAGTATTTATTTTTAAATTTATTTAATTAAAACAGTGATCAAGCAGTTAAAGATCCGTATCATAAAATGTAAATTCTATTAAAAACCAACTGAATCTCTTCTCATAAAATAGATCACTAACTCCAGATATAATTTTTTTTTGAATTCTCATCTTTAATATCCGGCAGAGCATAAGTCAGCAAAAATACTCATCCTAATGTAAATTTTATGATCCAATTTCACAAAACGCTTTAATTAAGGTACGAAATCTTTTAGCGTAAAACATAAAAACCGAACTTGGAACTTTTAAATGAGTTGAAAGATTATTCTTTCAATTTGAGTTTATATATCGGAATCACATAGGGAATAGTTAAATAAAGTAAAAGAACCGTGTAAGCTTTTCATGATCAAAGCTCTAAATTTGTTTTTGGAAACTATTGAAATTGGAAGAATCAAATTTAATGCAATCGAGTAAATTTTGAATAAATGATATGCTTTTATTAACACAGACAAATTACTCAAATGTTGAATGTTCGTTATATTACATTAGGTTGCCTCTATTGAACATACATGCATTTCAAATTCTCTAACACAGTTAACTAAAAAGCTGTCAAATTAAATTTTACGAAGGTAAAATTATAATTTAATAATGCTTTAATTGGATATTTAAAAATAATAAAATTATGCGTTTAAGTGTCTGTGTGTGAACCATATATCAAAAACGGATATTGATATGTCATTTATATGGAATAAAATTTATTGTTTGAAATATTCGTATTTCTTTTGTCACAAATATTCGGTTATTCGGCATTTAACTCTATCCGTAATTCGCTATAAACGGACCTTTAAAAAAAATATTCTCCGATTTCGATTTTTTTGGATAAAGAAATATCCACGTTGGTAAAAAATGCAAAACAATTGGCTAACAGGCTTTTTTATCCGGAAATATCGAATAATCGGACTGTTTTAAACATTTTCACCGATATCAAAATATTTTAATTGTTCAATAGGGTTTGTAAATACAATTTAATTTTTTTATCTGGCATTCAGTAAATATACTATATACTAATATACAAAAATATACTATCTGAGGCGTGGAAAAAGTGAGCAATAATTTGATTTTCCTGGTGAATAATGCCCTATGCTAAATTAAAAGGGAAAATTTAAATATTTTTTTTAAAAATAAGGAAAACTGACTTTAAGAAAAAATATAAATTAGTTCTTCATAAGTGCAACTTAAAGTATCAAACAATAAGCATTTTATAAATGTTTATCTTCAAAAATATAGACACAATTTAAAAAGTATTATGAATTTCTCAAATAAAATTGTGTCCATTAAAAGCTTATCTGTTAGAAAATATTTTTTAATTAAAACCAAAATTAAAAATATTGAGGTTGTAGATATATACATTGATATTATAAGTTCTCATAAACACATCAAACTTTTTAGAAACCACAGTTTAGATCAAGTGTACCACAAAACCATACGTCTCGAAAAAACAATACTTACCAAAAACTATCCTAAAGCATGCTTAATCCTTTATATGGAATGCAGTTTAAACGGAAGCAACATAAGCACATTTCAAAAGAATTGATGCAAGTCCAAAATATTTACAACTTGACAGAAATCCAAGTTTGAAGACATAACTAGCGTCTGTTTACAAAGATAACTTGACATCACGAAAACACAAATCCCAAAGTACCTATTTTTTGAATACCTACATATTTTTCATGTACACATAAAATCTATACATCCGCATTTCACAATGAAATTCTATCTCACAATGGGCACAAACAAAACCCTCGCGCTGGCGATAGCTCCCCACTTTTTAAAACCCCCGATACAAAATCTCAAGTGCTTTTAAGGTAATTGCCGCTGTTGTTTTTAAACCATAAACATCGTATCGCTGAAGGCCGTTCGGACTCGCGAGTAGAAACACTTGGAGTTTATATATAAAATCCTCGTTGTTGTTGTTCTTTCATCTGTTGTGCATCTTGGGGATGGCGATAGTGGAGAAGTCATTGGTATTTTGTCTTCGAGACCCGGATGTCTGGAGTTACTTTGGGGGAATTGGATGTTTACATTTACGACGTTCAAAACGACGCGAAGCTTTTATCAAGAATGTGCACGAGGTTCGAATTGTAAGAGAGGGGAGGGTGGACTCAATCCTCGTAGACTAGATATAAATATTTGATTTCTGATATGGGGGTGGGAAGGACGAGACAAGTTGAGTTTAAGGGGGGGGGGGATAAGTGGTTCAGAAGTTATAGGTCAAAAATTAATAAACAAAATAAAATGGTTTATTCTAAGTTATATCCTAATAAACGGATGCTCATTTATGAATAACATTTCTTTTTTACCAAACAGTTATCTGTGAAATGTGCCAGTTAAGTATTTCGTCAAACTAACGACATTCACATTGTCGTTTTTTTAACGAAATTTATTTCTTCAAAAATGAAGACGATTTCAAATAGAAATCGGCGGCTCATCTCGAACCAGGGAGCTTCTTATCCGAAGTCGCGCTCGCTAACAATCAAACGACACAACCTCATATTGTATAGTGACAATTTTCACCTAAGAACTAAAATTACAACCGAATGAGTTGATACCACCTAAAAGGAATCATAGTAATTAGTTTCGTTAAACATTCTTCTTTCGTAAAGTCACGTTGACGAAACGATTGTCAAATTTGACGAAAATAGCCTCGACGATCACATATTCTAAATAATGATAGTGTTATTTCGGAAAGCTCAAGAAGTTTGTTAAATGCACAGTTGCACATTCTAGCATGTTTTCAAAATATGGAAATAAAACTACATATATTTCATTATTACACTATTCATTATCATAATATTAATTCGTTATTCTTCGTGTGAGGCCTCCCTAAAGTGCGAAGCTGAAGTACCTGCCGTTGCCCGGGCTTTACTCAGAGTGTTAGCTAACTTCTTTACCGTGGCGCCATCTGGCGGATTTAGTAAGAAATCATTCATGCTTTAAAGGGTGGGAAGGGCAATGGGGGTAGTTTTTCGAAATTTCCATATATTCAATGATTTTCCTTTTGTTTTGAAGGTCAAGTGTGCACAGTTTCTTTAAAAATGGAATGAAACTGCAGATTTGTTTAAAAAACGAAACAACAGACAATCTTTGTATAGACTAGCATTTAAGCCAGTATAATTAATAATAGTCTACATCTTAAACGCACAAAGCACTAAACTCGGAAAGTTAATACAAAATTTCTAAAATTTGAACAAAGCTACCCTACCAAGAATAAATAACTATGTATACCAGCTTTCAATACAAAATAACTTTTCTAATATACGAAAAAG
This sequence comes from Troglohyphantes excavatus, assembly GCA_963932185.1. Classification (NCBI taxonomy): domain Eukaryota; kingdom Metazoa; phylum Arthropoda; class Arachnida; order Araneae; family Linyphiidae; genus Troglohyphantes; species Troglohyphantes excavatus. Next base: position 8,794,345 of record OZ010670.1, on the reverse strand, counting down.
TATTCTTTATTGTGGAAACAACTCACGATATGTTGCTCGACTGTGTCTTTAAATTTGGAAATTCTCGAATTTAACTTTTGGAATCTCCTTTAAATCTTAAAAACGTTTCACAAATTTCTCCAAGATAAATACACTTCCCTGTAGTCTTACGGCGACAGTAGCCATACGTCACAAGTCCCGGGCTGAGTTTTTTTTATCCCTCAAAAAGTGGCACGTTCCTTTGGTAAGATGCATAGCATCAATTCACTATTTGACATTATTTTTCTATCGGAGAAAAAGTGTGGCAGTAGGTCGGAATTGAAATATATTAAAGTGTATATTTTGTTTCCAAGTTTGGCAACAGTGGAGGTATTTCAAAAGTAGAGCGGCTTTCCTACTTTTTGAAAATAAATGGTTTTAAACAGTGAAGTCATATTTCACTTGGAAAAACACTTTTTGAGTATTGCCTTTTTGCTTATTTCACCTAACCGTGTTCGATCGAAGGTATACCTGTTCGATCGATATGCGAGTTCCTTGAGGGTCGTGAATTCACAAAAGGGTCGATCCATTGAGTTAAAGTGTCGATTGATATAAGATAAATACTTTTTACTAAATCCTTTATAGCCAATACCGGGAGACATTACGTAAACTGAGAAAACTAAATATTTTCAGAAAAAGCCATCATTGGAATCAAATAATTGTTCATATTAAAATAATTTAAAACACAAATACATTATGCGTTATTTACACAAAATGAACTTGAAATATTTTAGTTTTAGTGCAATGTAATTTTTGCATAACTGGTTATTAATTTTTATGCATAATTTTGCATAATAATAATTATTAATTAATATATATATATATATATATATATATATATATATATATATATATATATATATATATATATATATATATATATATATATATATATATATATATATATATATATATATATATATATATATATATATATATATATATATATATATATATATATATATATATATATATATATATATATATATATATATATATATATATATATATATATATATATATATTGTGTGTAAGAGTCGCACACTTTATATACGAAATATTCAAACTTGGACTCGAGTGATCATTTTAATATGGCCGGTATCGGCGTGGCACACGTAAGGTCATTGGTTCGATTCCTAGTGACTACCCAGCGCACAACAATAGAAATTGAAGTCTAAATGATAACGTTGCTAGCGTTAAATGTCTGGATATAACTGATTTAGAATTTGATTTACTCATTTTAAATACTTCATATTTAAAGTTTTTGAGCTGATATAACTATTCCTCAATTTTTAAAAACGATACCAAAAACTTCTTATTATTTCAGGAAACTTCAAAGCAGTCAATATCTATCCATGTTTATTGACAAAGTGATAATAGTTTATAAGTTCCCAAATAATAATAATAAAAAAAAGAATAACGACGAAAAACTCTCATTCTTCCATGCATGTCCTATTTTCTAAGAAAACAAAGTATTTTTTTCCTCCCATACAATCAATAATTCGAAAGAATTTCGCAATCGCAATAACAAAAACAACTTTTACGTATTGGGACAAGTCGCTATTTTTTTTGATCCAGCCACTCCTCCGGTCTGTTCAATAATGTGCAAAGTCTCTGAAGTCTCGAAAGGGGGAATAACTGTTGGCAGGAGATGGGCGTGGATGCCTTCGCACGCAAGGGCGTCAATAAAATGGATAAAATCACGCGAATTTTTTATTTTTTGGCGAAAAATAATAACTAACGTATTTTTTTTTGTAAAAATGTGTTTCAATGGGAGGTTTTCAAATGTTGCTTTTGCTATCTGACTGTATCAAAAGAAGCGAGTGTTGCGTTTGATGTGTAATGTCAAAATGTATGTCAATGTCATCTGTAAATATGTGTGTTTCTTTAACTTTAAGTTTTGTCTAAACAACTTATTTGAGTTTAAAATATGGGAGTATCCAATTCATTTCGGGATTCTGATTTTTAGCATAGCTGATATTGCAGATGAAAAGTATTGGTTGTAATTAAAAGTGGAAAATAAACATTTCATAAACATGCAATGGATGGTATCTAACGAACAAAGATTTCGAATTATAAATCTTATACAATTTTTTTTTATTTTTATAGTCAGAAAAATTTAATTTTTTTTAACTGTGGTAAAAGAGAAAAATAATGTGAAATAGTGAGCCTATCGATTTAATTTCAATTAAAAATGGTTTCGTTAATTTTTCTTCGATTCAATATTTCGTCAAATGTGACAAAATACTTTGTTAGTTTTTCCAAAACAACGAAATATTTTATTACATTGACGAATAAATTTCTCATTATTAAAAATAGAACTTAATCGGAGTATTTATAACGACACTTTCGCTATATTTGAGGACACATTTTTAACATAGAAATAAAAACCGTATAAAGTTATTATTTTTTTTATATTTTAATTATTTATATTTTTATACATACAAAAATAAAGAATAAAAGTTGTTATTTAAAAATAACTAAAAACCCAACAGCATGGAAAAACATCGTCATGTGACCATGGTTCCAAATTGCGAAGTAATATTCCCAAGTATTTCCTTTGAGATAGATACCGAACAGTCTCCAATATCCCATCGTGCAGCTCTAATGCGACAGACGCCAATTTAACCAACCAACTATAAAAAAAAATAAGTATTTCGAGGTCAATTACAGTTTCTATTCTATCTATTGTTAAGCAAAATTGGTATAAAGTTATTGATATATATATATATATATATATATATATATATATATATATACAATACCATACACTTACCATATATATATATATGGTACGTGTGAAGGGATGTGATGACGAACAGGATTATTCGATTTAGGCTTTTCAAGAATTGCTCAAAAAGCACTTTACTATTTTCGTTGAAATATTTTTAGCAATGTTTTAATGCTTTTAGATCAGCATAAATGAAATAATAAAAATTAAAATGGTAATTTTTTTTAAAAAAGTATTATTTCTCTTTAAGTTACCATCAACTATTCACCAACTAAACTAATTTAAAAGTTAAATATCTAAAAATGAATACAAGTCAAATATTTAGATTAGTTTCAGAGAAACCCACTTTTACAAAAATTGAAATTAAAGTATGTTGCTCGGTAACCAAAAACGACAAACGCTCTCCTCTCCCAAGCAAGTGTGTTATTATAAAAGATTAATAGAAATGTGCATGATGTTCTACACAACATAGGTTTCTGATTACATAGCCAATATCCTGCACTATACAATCTCATATGTTTAATAACATAGCCCCTAAATATTAACATAAATATTCCTATTAAGTAATAGAATATGATTTAATAGAATATAACCCACTCTTATGTCTGACAATTCGACAATAGAGATATACCCATATACTCTACCATAAAAGCCCGAACGATTATTGGTTTTCAGTAACTGGTATCAGTACCACTTCGTTACTCACTTAAAAGGATCGTTAATATTTATTACACATGTGATCTCAATAACAGTTCTTATTAGGTTATTGGTAAGGGAATTCTTATTACGTTGTGGATTGGAGTGCAAATAACGGAAGGCATCAACTATCGTAAGATGGAATATTTTATGGGGGGATTTACGGTGACTCGTTTATGGGGAGATATACACAGAAGCTTGGTAATAGTAAATGTTGCGTAGCTTTTGCGCTGGTATTTGAGACTGGATGCGAAGTCAGTTAAGATATAGGTGTATTCAGGAAACGAAAGTGCTATATTTGGTTAGCAGTTAGTTATGTTTCCGGTTAATGAAAAAAAGTATACCTCTGATGATTGTTTTTATGTGAAACAAAATGGGCTAAACATAACCTCCATTGTATGGTAAGAAGGTTTGGTCATAGAGTAATGATACAAATTGAGGAATAAAAATGCTGATTTCCGTGTGTCCATCATTGAAACCACGTGATAGGTGGAAATGCCAATTCCCTCATGCGCCAATATTACTTGGCAGGCCTTGGCGACTTTAAGAACTAAACGTGATCGAAGTATTGTAATAAGGTTTTGTGTTTAATTTTAAATTTAAATATCGTTTTTTGAACGAGTGGTACAATTTAAGGGAGTTTAACATATAATATATATTAAAGAGATTTTTCTTACTTTGTACTTTTAAAATAATTGCATTACGTTTTTATGTAAAAAAATTACCATAAGCGAAGTTCTTTCAATTGTTATTTTGTATAGTTCAATAAGAAAATATGAACAATAAAACCTGAGAAATAATAAGAGTTTCGTTTTTTCGAGTATTGAACACAAAGAAAATAACATTTTCGTTTCGTTAATGAAGAGGAAATATTTAGCGCATATTGTTTGAAAATAAGTAAATACCTACATATATGTTAAGAGGTTGAATACGGACAGAACGCCTTATCACCAAAAAGAAGAAAGTGCGCCAAAGTTGGAACTCCTACAGATGTCTGAACGCCAAATGTGGCAAAGCTAAAACTACGTGATGTTGGTTTTTTTTTAATGTTGACACCGCGGCCTTACGAGAGTCTGGCATTGAAGGCGCTCTCTATTTAATATTACAACTCTCTGGGTTTGGTACGTTAATGCTTTGACTGCGTTCCTGCTCTTTTTTGCATTTTCGGTAAGCTCTCTCCACAATTTTCTAGATTCATGGTATCATTTTGTTCATCTTGAACCTGCTATTACAACTCATTTAATTTTCCTAATTCGTACTCGAATTTAACTGGAATATTTTGGCTCCATAGTGAAATCTTCGACAATTAAAAAAAATTGTATTTTTTTGCTTATTCTATAAAATTTATATAAAATAAAGTTAAAAAGAAATGGCAATGCAAATCTTGACAATTTTTTTTAAAATATCGGTTAATTTCAAGTTTTTCGATTTATATCTTAATTCTTCTTTAAAAATAAACTTAGTAAAATAAATCTTTAAACTATTTTCCTTATTTAAAATTTGTTTTTTATGCAAATCTAAAAACTGATGTTGCACTATAAAATTTTTACTTTTAAGAAAAATATTGGAAACTTTTTGCAACCGAAGATTTTTTTTTACCTAAAAAACAGAAATGAAAAACCATAAATACCTTTTTTTGCATGCCTTAAAAACTAGAATCGACGGATGATTTTTTTTTATATTTAAACAATTAACGAATACATGTACTGACAAGGTTAAATCTAATAAAATATAATTAATATAAAGTCCACTTAAAGACCAGTTAAAGATTCTTAAAATTATTTGAGATATTTAAAAACTGATAAAAAATTTTGAAATGCATATTTTACATCGCAGATTTTTTTATGACGGAATTATTTTAAACTGGTAAAAATGTAAACCAATGTAATAAAAACAAAGAAGAAAAATAATTTTTTTATCAACTATTAAAACTTTGCATTTATTTACCAGTTGAGACATTGAGATAAAGTTTTAGAGTTATCTTTCAGGATACTGTTTACTAATTGAACCTCATTGATACTTACTGTTTTAGGTAATAAATATTTATCCGCGTTAACTAAGATTTAATGTATCAAATTGTCGGCTTAACTTCTAACCACGGATTCAGCAGCCTTAGCGAAAGAGCTGTAGATATTCCATTCACTTCTTGTTTTTAAACAATTCACATTTAGAAGTGAATCCTTTTAATTTCGTCGCCAGGCAGCTTTCTCTATGGCTTCTGAAACCAAATGGTTTGGGGTTACTTTATTTATAAATTAACTCGACGATATATAAGTTGGACTCAAGGAGTGTGAATTATTTCAAAGAAGACAGATACATTATTTATACAAACTTCTATATAACTCACTATATTTTCGTTGTATTATCAAATCATGCAATTCAATTTTAACCTTCTTCCAAACGTGACATCGATTTGAAACTTAACATACTTACATAATTTATTTACACAATCAGTTTGTATTGAATAAATGCGGCGCGACAAGCTTCAAATTACCAGTACAATGCATCTGACTACTTGCGCTTTAAAAAAATGCATGCTATGAAAGTAAGACTTAACTTAAAGCCCTTAGAATAATTAGAATGACTCATTTGGCAGATATGTTACACGAAAATTAATTATGGAATCAAACAGTACATGTAAAATTTAATTAGCAAAGCATTATGTACATTACACAGATATGTTAATTTAAGTTAACTTAACTGTATTTGTAGCGTAAAACATGCTATCTGTTAAATATAATGCTTGAAATATTCTTTCAAACACGTTATCTGTTCAAATTTTGCCACCATTTTGGAAAAAATGGCTATCGCAATTATAATTTTGCAACCATATCTCCCATTATACGTTTCAGAATAAAATATGCAGGTACAAAACTATTCTATTATTTACACTTTTTACTGCTTAGGCTGAGAACATAAATAAAGTTCCTCTACCTTCTTGATGGGGCAATGTGTACCTAATACTAATGAAAGTAAAAAAAAAAATCTTCATTTTTGCAATATATATGGTATAAGAGTGACTTTTCTGTACGTATCCATAACACAATTTCACCACACAAAAAAATTCTACTGTCATCATAAATGGAGCACCTATGTTCTGCAAAGTTTTTTCACAGATTGTCAGATCTACGAAAATATATCTGGTTGAAGCCGCTTCTAACTTTTTTTGCGGACATTATGAAACGGGAGATATAAGATATCGCATCGAGATATTGATAACCTCTTCTTTTTTTTGCACTGACAGATATCCAATCTCTTTCGAATAGGATAGAGCAAAATGGTAGATGAAATTTGGAAACTCATGTAAAAAAGGGTGGATATCTAAATATAAAAAAAAAATTCTTCCTTAGTTTAAGACTCACATTTATAGTTTTACTTTCTACCTACTCTACTTTTACCTTTATATATACCTTTATTCCTATGCATAACTGTATAATCTGTACATTGTATAACTGTATACCTATTCATTTATACATACACCTTTATAATATACATTTATGCTATACCTTTATTATACCTATATCTAAGTGAAGAAATAGTGTCTAGTATCAAAATCAATAAAAAGAAATTTGGCGTTTGGATTTGATGGAAGGTAATCGAAAGTTGTTTGATGTTACGCACTTCGAATTGTTTCATCTCATTCTCCAAAGAACCCATTTTGATCAAATTTGTTTGATTTGGTAAGGAAAACAAAGCAGCGAAAATAAATCAACTTTCTCATCTTCTTGCAACACATATCTATTAGTTCCTTTCCCCTACTTGGATTCCGATTCGAAATGCCGCCATTTTTCTTCTTCAAATCAATTCCTTCTTTGCCGAGTTGAATGTTCCGAGGTAGGTTTCCGAATGGAAATTCCGCACGCACTCTTCGCTGATGACGGCAAACGTCCGGTGTAGTTATTCTAAATTTATGGTTACCGGTTGAGGGAATAGTTATAATCTCCTTGACTATTACTGATGGCGTACAAACCAGTTCTTGGATGATAGGTACAATGAAACTACAAACGTATAATCTGTGTACTTTGATATAGTTATTCCTTATTTTCTTTGAAGTTGGTTGTTAAAGACCAGTTATAGTATCAAAAAAATATATAGGGCAATTTCAAACAGTGACATAAAATATTTTCTTTTGTTTTTACATTTGAAAAGCACTTTTTTTTTAATTATAAAAAATTTAGAAATGTCATTTTAGCACGGGTTCGAGCAAAAAACCTTTTTTTTAATGTATAGGCCTTTAACCCTTTGCACTCGAAAGACATGTGTGATATTTCCGTTCTCTTTATGGAACAATTACATCCTGTTTCTGTTATTTTTAAAGGGGTATTTTTTTAGCGTGCTTTTAAACTTTAGGGTGGATAATTATAAAAATGAAAAAGTTATGCATGAAGCTGAATATTAAACTCAGTATTCAAAACATGTATTTAGTAACATGTATTTAGTAACATGTATTTAGTAACATGTATTTAGTAACATGTATTTAGTAACATGTATTTAGTAACATGTATTTAGTAACATGTATTTAGTAACATGTATTTAGTAACATGTATTTAGTAACATGTATTTAGTAACATGTATTTAGTAACATGTATTTAGTAACATGTATTTAGTAACATGTATTTAGTAACATGTATTTAGTAACATGTATTATGTTAATGTCAAATGTTTTAAATTGGGACAGTAGTACAGGAATTTCAGTCTAAAGAAAAAAGTTTTAGATCACCCACATACTTGATGCTTCTAAATGATAATCATAATTTCTATTAAATTTTTTGTGAGATAATAACTTTTTATATTCAAGAATAGGTTGTTCTATTTCATTATGAAGAACAGAAGGGGGAAAAATAACACATCGTTACTTTGATGACTGAAGGGGGACACGGTACCACTTATTTTTATGTATGTTATTTAAATTTACATAAGAAAACAATATTTTTACACAAAAATTCCAAAACTGTTTGTATTGTTTTAAAAATTTAAACTTTCCCCATTTTTTAAGCTTTTTTTTAAACGCTAAGGATTTTTTAAATATTTATATTTTTTTATCAAATTTTTTCTCAAATCCTTTGAAATATAATCTATAAGAATTAGCATAAAACATTTGTATAATGTATGTTTGGTTTTAGTATAATTAGTTGATAATCATAGAGTTACTAATAATAACACAAAAATTGTCCTTAAAACACAATTTTCTTTTACTTCTATTCATAGAGCTAATTGACATGCCTTAATATACACATATTTTACAATATGCTTAATTTTTTTTTCTTTCTATTTATTATAAAGGAAGCCTTAACGTTTCGGAAAACTTACTAATTAAAACCAAACACTCAGGGGGAAAAATTTAACTTTTCGTTCTTTCGAAAACATACCTGTCACACAGCATAAATTATCAACTAACTCATTAAAAATATAGATAAAGTTCTACGATTTTGCAAGCATATTTAAAAGATTCCAAACTTTAATTTTAGCAAATAAAAAATATCGGGAATTTTACATTTTTGAGTACTCTCGGATGCAAAAGATTAATAAAATAATATTACACCTAAGTGATATCACATAAAAATATGATATCACTTAGGTATAAAAATATGTTAGGAATATTTTATTAAAGGAATCATATATTTTCAAAACCAGGTAGATCCACATTTTTCGCAAAATCGTTTTTATTATATTTCGTTATATATATATTATTTATATTATTTCACAAGTTTTCAATGCACTATACCACCTTGCAGACCGACATTGACCAAAGCGTCGGAATCCAGTCTAAAAAAGCATTCAAAGTTATATCCAAAACTGCCGGGCCGTCAAAAGTTTTTGGCGTCTCCAGTAAAATATATGAAAAGGGATATATTTGGTTTTGATACAAGACGGCTCAAATAGAGTTAGATAAAGAACAAACTAACAAAAGAAAATTGTTTGTTTTTTATGTTGGAGAACATGCAGTTCTCGTGCAATTTTGAGAACAAGGCATAAAAGAACAGGCCGTTATTTTGTAACCGAGAGTCACATCTTGACCACAAAAAAAATAAAGAGTTTCAAAATATTTTCCCCGATCCTTATCTTTCCGGAATTCGAAACTTCAAAGGAATTTTTAAAATTTTCACAGTAGACGAGATTAGACCCCATTGTCTTATTCGCGAAACACCATCTAACTTTCTTCGAGATCGTCTGCAATCCGATACCGCTGCCACTCGCACGGAAATTTTCTTAACCGAAAAAAAAATCCTCTTCCGCTTATGTGTTCCACCATTACTCATCACCATGGCAACGGTCTTTCTGATGCCTGACTCGTTCACAAAAGGGAGCGCTAAAAAAGAGCCACCGGGTCACACGAGATAAGAACATTGTTCGCACACGGGACCCGTGACACGGTAGTCGGAACGGGTCCGATTTATTATGGTTCCGTAATAGCCGTTATCTATGGGTGTGTTTCTTAAGCAACAAAGGCTTGCGGTGGTGTAAAGGAATTTTTAGGGTGCCTCTTTGGTCTGCACAAATTTCGTACAAGTACAATAAGGAATTGACGGTTTGGAATTAAAAAAAAATTCTATAAAATAACATTAAAACAGTTCCTAAAATTCGAGACAAATTATTTTAGGAACTGTTCCATAAAAAGTTATTTTATTCATTAAACTTTCTGTGATTGATATTCGAATATGATTTTATTTAAGAAACGAAATTAGTTTTTTGTTTCTTTTTAAATAGGAAAATAATTTGAAGGATGTCCATCACATTTAAAAAAATATATCTATTAAATATCTTTCAACTAAAACTATAGTTGAAATAAATATATTTACAAAAGCAATTCAAGACGAATAAAATAATGCAAAGACGTCTAAAACTATGACAAGTGCAGTGATAATGCAAGAAGTTGCGAGCCGAGCAGAGGCCCATGCACAAAATATTCGTGAATCAAACCGGTACAGGGGGAACTGTAAGTTTGCGAATTTTTATGAACATGGTCTGATTTTGAATGTAACCGATGTTTTACCATTCTTGTTTTCAGATCCATTGCAGGATTTTGAAACATTTTTTTTCAAAATGCAAACTACATCTAGGATTTCTTGAAATATCCACTCCCTTACCTTTTCCTGGTACAAGTGTATCGATCCCAGACCTATTACTGTGTATCCCGATGGCTTTTATCTTACAAAAGACCGTCTTTTGAATGGCTATTAGGGATGAAAATCACCAGAGCCTGTGATGAAATCGATATTCATCTCTCCTTGATGACTTCTATTTACTTTTTTTTATCTGTTTTGAAATTGCATAAAGTTTATAACTGTATAAAGTTTATTTTGATATATTTAAAAGTATATAGTGTATAACAAAACAATTTTTATATAGTGTTGATATTTTAAAAAGTAAAGAGTACAGGGTGGCCATGTTTATTGTTTGACTGTATTAAATTTAGCTGTATTGGCGTAATAAAAAATAATTTTAACCCCATTACTTCGCTAATATTTTTAACAATTCGCTTAGCTTCAGTAGCAAAAGTAGTTACAAAATAGAAAAAAATAATGGTTTATTATGTGTAGTTATACATCCAAACAATGACCATCCCTCACTAATTTGTAAATAACTTTTTGCATAATGCATTGAAACACTTCATACTTTTAATATAAATGTTTTGTTTATGTCTTAGTAGGCTTTATAAGTTAAAAATAAATGCATTTATTGTATTTTTATATGTGGTATTACAATGTACATGGAATGTGGAATACATTTGATATATAGGTACATATATTCATATAAAAAAATCTACTTAAAAATAAAGAGAAAAAATATTTAAATCCACCAATTTTCTTTTACAAGTAAAACTGAACATAAATACACAATATTTGTTCAACTCTGTAAGCAATTTTTTCTCAAAAATAAGTTGTAGACCAACTCCGAGTATAGTTTATCAATTAAGTAATGATACGTACTAATTGTTTACTTAAATTATAGCCAATAATTATTGCTTCTATGCTTTAAAACAACTTAAATACAGTTATGACATATTTAACAATATAATTTATGTCATTGAAAGTTGTGCAGAAATATCGATTGCGAAATTCAATTCAAATTCTGTTAGGGGGGGACCTGACAACACGCGACAGGAGCCTCCCCTCGAGGTTTTCTGTAATCGACTTGAGAAGAAACCGTCAGTTAAGTGAATAACGCCAATTTGTATTACTTTAGGATGTTTACCCCGAAAACAGCAATTCGATTTCGATTATGGGTACGATTTCGATTATTCACTTACCAATTCATATTCTGTCATCAAATTAAATAGATTTAAAATTAGAAAAGAGCTTGGGAAGTTAACTGTCATTTATTTTGAAAGGATAAAAATATAACGTTTTTTTTAAAGCCATGTGTAGTGTGAATTTGTAGCGTGATTTAAAACATGGTCGAGTGGGTTTTTAATATCTCTAATAAAGAATACATTTTTAAATATATCCAGTAGGATCACCAGTTGACTCGGATTTCACATCACAACGCATCAATCAAAATTTTCTTCCGAAGTTGTTCCGACAATTTCAAAAGTTCAAACAACACCACGCTGAGACTACCGCTTTTCAAACCACGAATCCCGGTTTTCCTCTCAATTTCACAGTTTGTGTCGCGAGACCATTTTTCTTATATAAGTTTTTCTCGAGATGATTAATACATCCAGCCCAGTCTTTAAAATGGTCAGGTAACATGCACGCCTTGGTGTATAGATAAAATGTTGAAGTAAAAACAATCTAATTTCAATTCCTGAAAAACAACAATTGAAAACGATATTTCTTATTCACGAAACGATGCAGAATTTTGTACGCTTGCTGTTTTAACCGTCTAATAATATCATATGCATAGCTTCTATTGTTTATAATGTTTGTTTAGAATTTTTATATGTTTTGAATTTCAATTTGAAATCCGAAAACCAAAGCAGATTTGCCATTTTTAACAAGTTTAGAAGTTTTAATATAGTTTCATAGATATAAATATAATTATAGTTTTTTTTTCATTTTAATTATCATAATACTTTAAATAAATTGATAGGCTGTGTCTATCAAGACGGTCTCAGTGTTCAAGACATGTAACATCAAACACAAGTAATATACACGCTTTCTGCGCGCCCACATTTCTTCTTCTACCCAAGGCTGTATGAACCAATACTTGCTATTTTTTTGTAGTAACAGTCATGAGGTTAACAACAATCATCACCAATAAAGTACTAGTATTTGTTAAAAAGTTACGGGCAATTAAAATGTCATATTTTCGTAAATGTCCACTGACGCTCTACATGCAAGACTTTACTCGTAAAAACAAATTAGTGGTAGGCCGCAATTTTAAATCTCCACTCCTGAATGTACGACATCATTATTCAACGGTTTGTAGGGAAATGACATTGGATGCTAAACGATCACATAATCTTCGATGATATTCAGAAGCAGAGACATCTTCGCTCTTAGAAGATGATACCACGAAACTGTTCACGTGATGACTCCATTTCATGCATTGATTACATATAAAAGTTTACAATATAAAACTAGCTGCAAACTACAGACAGCAACTACTTGATCGGATGAAGGCAATGCTCAACCCCGCTTGCGTTTACGTTCAGCCATCCCTTTGCATGAATGAATCACGTGCTTGCCTTTTGACTCCGGTAAAAACTCTTTCACGAATCTGACATCTCAAAAAATCGTGTGGAAGACGCTTATTCCGCCAAAGTTCGTCGTTCCTTTAAAGCTATAACAGCTTTATTTCTTGTAGTTAAACATTCTCTTTACCTATTAAAACCACCATTAATAATGCACAGACACTCCATTAATATTATGAGCTACAAATAATCTCCTAATAACCCATTCCGTTAACATGATCCTTACAACCATCTGAAAGTCCGACACCCATTCCGCGCTACTGAATTTTAAATTAGAATAACATATTATTAGTATTTCGAACGTTCTTATCTAATTACACTGACATAGAACTCGCGTCCGCTTTGGGAAAGGATATTAATGTCTTTGAAAGTTTAATGGTGGCTAATCTTAATTGTTCGATGAGTTGTGTTGAGTTGTTTCCGAGCTGAATTAGACCGTTTGGAATTGTTTTGGACTTTGGATGGATAGTTATCAGACGTTTAATTTCCGGTTCTGCTTAAGTATTCTCGAGTTCTGTGTAAGTAGAAGTATTCTAGAGGGTTTGTTGTAAATGATGTGTTGATATTTTTGCTCTTCGTATTTATTATTCATATAATTTGCTTGATTTCGTAACTTTAAATTGTAAAAATTTAAATGTATTTGTTTTTGAAAGAAGTCAAATAAAAATTTTAGGATTCAGATTTTAAGCGAATATTACGTAATATCAAAGTTAAAAAAACAACAACATAGTATTATAAAAACCTAAAATGTTATCTCTAACGTTAATAATTTTCGAACAACATATATTTTATGCAAATTATCCTACTTCCATATACCAAGGAAGAGGAAATTTGAAAAACAAGTTCCTAGTACCTAAAATACGAATAAACCTATTCGCGAACTTCTAGCTGAAATACCCGGTCTGCGCACGTTAGTTCAAATATTTTTTTTAAAAATTATTTAAAAATACTTTGGATATCCATGACACATACAAGTTTTTTGTAACTACCAAAACTTGAGTACTCTTCAAAACCCCAAACGATAGTGCCGCTCCAAAAGGGCGTGTCGGCGATTTTCGAACATCGTAATCCCTCCATCGAAACAAAAGCCGATTCGATTACGATGAAATATGCATGCCTTGAATCGGAACAAACTAAATGTTGCCATCCTCGGGGGAATGGATCCATCGCGTGTCCTACGAATCACATAGTGGGGTGTCGAACATAGACCGTTAAGGTAAATATTCTTCTCGGCAGCAGAACTTTTACAACTCAACTCTGGGGCTCTACGAAATATTCGGAGGAATCACAGTTAAAGTGGACCAAACCCATGAAAATCGATTTCGTGAAAAATGTGAAAACAGTTGAATAACTCTGTTAAATTAACCCTTTAGGCACGAGTGGCGACTCACTACCAATAGAATAACGGTATGGGTTTTTTTATTCCCTGTTCTTCCAGTTAAACGAGAAACGCATGCTCTTGAAATTGAAACACGCTATTCTTTAGTTAGATTGCTCTTTATCTAATTCCATTTAAAAGCATGACATCACTTGGATATCAACTTATTTTGTTCACCCTTTGCTCTCGAGTGTCTCCTTTAAGGCGCCAAAATAACGAAATTTTTCAGTTCTTCAAAATGGAAGAGAACAATATATTCTTAAGCAAACTGAGTTATATACTCACGAACTTTAAATCGAAATTACATTTGTGATCCAGAAGCAACAAGCCGTGTTGGTGATCTAAAGCTTCCTTCAACATGAAATTCCTCACAACCCTTCTTATTTTTTTTTTAAATTGACAAACTTCATAAACCACTCAATATATGTTTGGTATACTCATTCAGCTTCACGTGTATTAATCACAACCCTAATCGTAAGATGAACTATCTAAAGAAAAACTCTTTAAAAAGAACAAGAACGGCATGCAACTCTTCCATAAAAATACTGTAAATATCAAACAGGCGCCTTCGCATGCAAAGCAATAACACGGAATTGAAGCAGAACTACATAAGTATAAATTTCTTAAAAGAAGTTTTATAAAATATAATTTATTTCCCCACTAAAATACTTTTTATCATTTTGTTTAACTGAGCGCGGGGCCCTTTAAAAAGATCGGGGCCGTGTACAGTGACACAGATCGCACACGCCTAAAACGGGGCCTTGTTATTACGGCATCAGTTGAAATATTGAACTTGGCCCACTTTCACCCCGAGGCGTCCATGTTTTTGTGCCTCTCTCAAGCGGAGTTGAGGAATTTCCCATTGGGATGCCGAGCAGTGCAGTGATGTCAGTTGGTATGGAAAGTTCCATGCGGATTATAGTGTGAATAAGTAATGAGGGTCAATCGAATTCACGAGGACTGTGAGTCGAGTTTGCAATGTCAGTTAGTTGCTTGCCGATTTATAAATATAAAATATTAATGATATATATGTATAAATATTTTGACCATAACTGTTGTTAGCGATTGTAGAATGAATTGTTTAACAGCTATAGTATTAAATGAGTAGATGTGATTACCTAAATGTACTAGTTGAACTGTACACAATGTTGCCTGGGTTTTACGCAGAGTGTTGGCGGATTTCTTCACCGCGGCGCCATTTGGCGGTTTTAATAAGAAACATCTTTAAAACATCGTTAAGAAACATGTTTGAAAAATATTTCAACAATTCGAACGTATTTTAGTAGTTTAGTCGGTAGCGTGTTGAATAATAAATAGGTCGTTGGTTATTTGAGTCCCAATGGGTACTTCCCTTGATTAGTAGCCTTCTCAACACCAATGAACCTGTAATCCCACGAGGGTACATCTTTTCTTGTGTGTTTTTTCGGTGGATTTATCGCTCCCTGGGCCCTATTTCATTTTTTTAATGAATTAACGGTTCACTAACAACAAAACAACAAAGGGCAAACATAACTAGTCAAAAATCCAATCCAAAATGAGATATTTTAGTAAATGTCGATGTCTAACTTCGACCATTATTATCGCCAAGTTCCAATCCCACTTGGCGTGATCCATTAGGAGGTCAGTGCTTCCCCCCAATTTCTCGTGGAGGAACGTAAGAAGCGCAATTAGAGAATGATAAAAGAGAACTGTAATGAAGAGATGTGCTAATAGGAGACAATCACGCGAAACAAAGAAAGTTCCTTTGCTTCGAATCAGGGTGGAAAAAAGAGTTCTGTCCAAATTCATTCGAAATAGAACGGAACATGATATTGATCGAGACCATTACAAAGTACTTGTCGGAATGTTTTAGGTCTATTATTGAATTTGATCGCACTGAGTTTTTTTTTTTATTATTTCGAATTAAAATTTATTTGCACATGCCTTTATTAAAGTCGTGTCTGAGTTGTTGTATCGACAAAGCTTATAACTCTACTAAAATCGTCTTTCAATAATAATTCGTTTTCAAATTTGGCATGCTTTTGTAATCCTCAATAATATTTGAGCTGATTTCAAAACCCCAAAAAATTCCATTTTCATAAATTTTACAGGACACGGCGAAAACGATTGTCAGACACTTACTTTTAGAGCTAAACCCATGACTTTGAATGCATTTTTAAACTGGATTTAGACACTGGTTGGTCAACACCGCTTTGCAATGTGATGTAGTGCATTGAGAACTTGGAAAAAATATAAGAAAATATTTTACGAAAAACTGGTTATGAAACTATTTATCTGGTTTTGAAACTAAGCGGCTCATTTGGTTATTGTTATTAGTAACATTTATTTATTAATCATTATTATTAGCCCTTTTTCATAGTAATTATTATTTAGTCATTATAATTAGTAACAGTAATCTATTGGTCATTATTATTATTATTAGTCATTATTATTTAGTCATTATTATTTAGTCATTATTATTAGTCATTATTATTACTATTAGTCATTATTATTATTATTATTATCATTAGTCATTATTATTATTATAATTATTATTATTATTAGTCATTATTTTTATTATTAGTCATTATTATTATTATTATTATTATTATTATTATTATTAGTCATTATTTTTATTATTAGTCATTATTATTATTATTATTAGTCCTTATTATTAGTCATTAGTCATTATTATTATTATTATTATTATTATTATTATTAGTCTTTATTTTTATTATTAGTCATTATTATTATTATTATTATTAGTCATTATTATTATTATTAGTCATTATTATTATTATTATTAGTCATTATTATTATTAGTCATTATTATTATTATTATTAGTCATTATTATTATTATTATTATTAGTCATTATTATTATTATTATTAGTCATTATTATTAAGAGTCATTATTATTATTATTAGTCATTATTATTATTATTATTATTAGTCCTTATTATTAGTCATTAGTCATTATTATTATTATTATTATTATTATTATTATTAGTCTTTATTTTTATTATTAGTCATTATTATTATTATTATTATTAGTCATTATTATTAGTCATTATTATTATTATTAGTCATTATTATTATTATTATTAGTCATTATTATTATTATTATTAGTCATTATTATTATTATTATTAGTCATTATTATTATTATTATTATTAGTCATTATTATTAAGAGTCATTATTATTATTATTAGTCATTATTATTATTATTAGTCATTATTATTATTATTATTATTATTATTATTAAGAGTCATTATTATTATTATTAAGAGTCATTATTATTATTATTATTATTATTATTATTAAGAGTCATTATTATTATTATTAAGAGTCATTATTATTATTATTAGTCATTATTACTATTAGTCATTATTATTATTATTATTATTATTATTATTATTATTATTATTATTATTATTATTATTATTATTATTATTATTATTAGTCATTATTATTATTATTAGTCATTATTATTATTATTATTAGTCATTATTATTTAGTCATTATTATTTAGTTATTATTATTAGTCATTATTATTATTATTATTAGTCATTATTATTTAGTAATTATTATTTAGTTATTATTATTAGTCATTTATTTAGTTATTATTATTGGTTGTTATTATTGAATAATTATTATAACCTCATACTGACCAATAATGCGTTTCATTAAATATTGAAAAATTGGACGGATCTGTCGGATTCAACGTGCCCTTTATACAGTAAGATCTTTGGTTGACGCAGAGGTTCGAACTCGAAAACCTCCAATTAGGTGCCCTTATTTTGATAAGGGCTTGCTATCTTGCATATTTCATAGAAATTCTTTATTATTAGTTAGTTAAGTTGAACTAACGTCTATTAAAATGTGTCTTTTAGTTTGTATTAATTATCCCATTTTAAACAGTTAATGCTAGAATCCTTTAAACTAATGGAAGTCTCATTATTCCCTATTAAAAACCTATTTTTAAAAAATCGGTAGTTCTAACAGTTCTTGTCGTTAAAATGAGCGAGAACCATTTTCGCAATTTTTTAAATCCACGTTTAATCTTTCTTTCTTTCCCCAATTATATCTCTCTTTTGTCGTTCCATTTTCACGTTTAAGTGGAATTCGTGTGCTTTTTAATTGAATAGTTATTCAAATTGGTTTTACATTTCTAAAAGAGAAATAGAAGTGGGATTTTTTTTAAATAATCAATCAAGGCCTAATTATGATCATTAAAGAGAAATTGTTAGTTACGAGACAAAAAAAAATCTCTATCGAAGACAGTGTTAAAAAAAAATTAAGTACTTTTTTTTCAAAATTATTTTGATTAGATTTTACAGAAATACTACACTGTTCTAGTGCTAACGAACAAACCCAAACTGTAACCGTAAAGAATGACAAAGATAAAATGAACCCGTATATTATAGCTTTTATTCTGCTATTAGCTGAAGTATACCAGCCGTTGAATGGTGTTACGCAGAGAGTTGACCAGTTTCTTCACTGTGTCGCCATTTCGCGATTTTAGTAAACATTCAGTTTTGTTTTAACGGCTAAGAAAGCAGATGTTTTTTTTCGAAATCTCATGTAGACGGTGGTGTTCTTCCTCTTGTTTTGAAGATCAAGTGTGTAAAATTTCATCAAGCACAGAGTAAAAGTGTAGATTTGTAAAAAAAAAAACATTTCTTTATGTATACATGCTAGTTGAAGTGTCCGGCGTTGTCCGAGAAAAAACTGTTGCCTCGAAATGAAAAAAAAAAACTGTCGTTTTATATAAAAAAACAAACAAACAAACACACTTATTGGCCGATTTCTTCACCGTGTCGCCATTTGATGGTTTTTGTAAGAAATCATTTCTGCTAATTAAGGGGAGGGAAGGGGATGTTTTTTTTTTTTTTTAAATCTCATGTAGACAGTGATCTTTCTCTTGTTTTGAAGGTCAAATGTGGCAAATAATATTAACTTTATTATATTGACAATAGTTTTGTCTATTTAATGATATTTTTTTACTTACATGACCATACTTTAGTTCTTTTAGCGATATGGTTATTAATTTTGGCAATATTTTTATTCATTTGGCAATATTTTTTATTTATTTGGCGACATTTTTATTCATTTGAAGAGATTTGGTGGTATATTGGTAATATTTTCTCATCAACCAATAGGAAGGAATCGTTAATCCATCATCAAAGCTAGATATGTTACATTGTTACAATGTTGTAATATTCCATTGTTACAGTATTGTTTTATTGCAATTAGATTTTAGTAAGAAGTCCATGGGGTTATAGGAGTTTTAGGGGTGGGAAAGGGGGTGGTTGTTCGAAATTTCATGAATACAGTCCCTTTCTTTGAAAACCAAGTGTGCAAAATTTCATCAAGATCGGAATAAAACTGTAGCTATTTGTATAAAATACAAATATACAAACATTTTCTTTATATATATAGATATAGATTTATAACGCTATCTCACATTAAATTATGCTGGTGTCTGTTAAACATGTCGTGGGTCAAATGGTCTCACGATAGACGTGGTGTGGCTGTGGAAGTTTGAGTAGTGGGATTGCCAGTTCATATAATATTGTCTTCGTTGTCCGACCAATAATAATAACGCGGAAGGGAATGCTCCCGGGCCTTTCTTCGGCACTAGTACCGAACCGGTTCAGTTTCAAATCCAAATAGATCAATTTTCCTAAATTTTACAAGAGACGTCAAATACGATTGACAGCAGCCACGTACTCTTAGATCTAAACCCATGACTTTGAATGCATTTTTAAGCTGGATTTAGACACTGTTAGTTAATACCGCTTTGCAATGCGATGTAGTTCATTGAGAAGTTGTGAAAAATAAAAAAGATTTTGCGAAAAATATGGACCTCTCTGGTTTTGAAACTAGATGGCCCATATGTTTCTACTCTTTAAATAAACAAATCTTTGAATAATACAAATGTCATACCGTCGTTATCGAATTTATAATCTAAACAATGCTGAATTTTAAGTTCCAGGTATATAGTAGTTGGTTAAATTAACATCCGATTTGAGTTATGGTCTATTGAAGGTATTTCGAAAATTTTGTCAAAAGAAAAACCAGCGAATAAGTCCTTTTAATTTTTTTTTATTTTCTTGTACTAGAGCTGTACAGTGAGCTATTGGGGACGGTTAAGGGTTTATCTCGAAGGAAAGACCCAAAGACACGGCCTCGTATTTTTGAATCATAGTCAGAGGACGAAGACAAGGCACCCGACGCAACCTCAATAGGCGTCAGGACATTGAACCACGATCAGATTTAGCGTGCGCCAGTCCCGTATGCACGGCGGAAGTAATCGAGGAAAATTTTTGTAGTTTAGGAGCGAATCTGGCAATCCTCAGATCGCAAAGCTTAAATTTTGTCAAGTCTGCTTTGATTCGAAATCACAATCTCTGATTGCTAGCCGGATACTGTTCCTCCTGGCCATCTTTACCCTACTGAGGCCAACAGCACGCGGTGTCCTAGGTGGTCACCCTCCCTAGTACTGACCACGCTCAATGACACTTGATACTAGTGATGTGACGAGAACCGTACTTTCATCAAGGTATGGTCGTTGGCCCCAAAATTAATCTTAAAACTGCACATCATTATATTTTTGATAGGGTAATCGAATATAATTAAAGCACTACACCTAACACATACGGAGTCTTTAATCAATTTAATCTTCAACCGAATAACAAAGTGGTCGCAACAGGGAATAGCGTGTAGAGAGAATTACGTGACGACGTGTTGCACAAAAATGTCAAATCAAGGTCACGGTACATTCAAATCAGGTCAAGATCATTAAAGGGAATCACTTTGAAACGAAACTGGGTGGGGTGTGGTTTGTGTTCTTTTTGTAGAACCTTTTCTCCCACTTCATGTTGTTTTACAGTATCGGTTCTTTTCGTCTTTTTTTTCTCTCTCACTCTCGTGTAGTTGTGTTACTTATTGAAACAATAAAATTGTATGCTCCTCTCTTTCCATTCTATTTAACCGTCAACTGACCATTTGATTTGTCGAATTCAGTGTTATTGTCCCTCGTATTTGTCACATCCTCTAAGCGGTTTGTCGTCTAAAGTCGTCTAAGGATCACCAGTTTTTTTTTTCAGAAATACACATAAAATTTGTATTCATAAAAATGTCTGACCATAGTTGGGTCCGGGAAGCACATTTTCCTCGATTGCAAATCAGTTGGGTCCCTTTTGTCTTCGACTAGCAACCCTTTAAAGTTCCCATCTCAATTCTTTGAGCAGTCCATTTGGGGTTGGTTGAATAAACGTTGCACTAAAGCTGTACAGTGGGCAATTGACGACGGTTCGGATTTTATATCGAGGGAAAGACCCCGGAAAACTGCCTCACATGTTTTAACAATGGTCCACTGAACAGTCGATTTTGGGACCAGGCAACGTTACATTGCCTTTTAAAAAAACTACTAATACCTCCTTCAAGCAGTCGTTTGGGGCTATTCATCGATTTTGACCAGTCTATTTTATCAGCGGGAAATGGCACATTGCTTTTAAAAAACAGCTAGTAGTGTTCGAGTATTGGTTTGAACAATTATAATCTTTATTTAGGTATGTGCAAGGGACACATAATAAACAAGCTATACCTAATTCGAAAACACAAAAAAACTTTGACATTAAAATAATAATGTCATCCAAATTAAATCAACATTAAATATAATTTATAAAAAAAATTACAAAAACAACTAGTACCGCCTTCGAACAGTCGTTTGGAGCTACATTTTTATTTTTATTATTATTTATTTATTGTTGTAATAACAATTCTATATTTAAATATATATATCAAAGTGATAACACATTAACTTTATTCTGTGTCTGTCCAAAAGTTAAAATTCCCGACTTGTACGTAAGTCCACCTGATTTAAAAAGTGCAACTTGAATTTT
The DNA here is from genome assembly GCA_963932185.1 of Troglohyphantes excavatus. NCBI lineage: Eukaryota > Metazoa > Arthropoda > Arachnida > Araneae > Linyphiidae > Troglohyphantes > Troglohyphantes excavatus. The sequence goes on along the minus strand of OZ010670.1, from coordinate 8,771,997 downwards.
ACTCATAATAAACTTGAGTATTTGTTCCGTCTTGTAGTACACAATTCATAGCGGAAATAGGCGGCAATGTACAATACAAATTCTTCTAAATTTAAAATTTTACGAAAATCTAGTTCAAGTTTTAACGGTATAAACAAAGTTAAATAAAAAATTGTAAATTAATGAAGTTTATTATCATCTTCACACATAACTTTTTTATATTAATAATTATCTATCCAAACGTAAAAAGAGCGCGCTAATACCTTTTTAAAAAAGAACAGGAATGGAATGTAACTGTTCCATATAAAAAGCGAAAATATTAACCATGTTACTCGATTGTAAATGGTCAATAATTAGTTAGTGTTTCTTTTATTATTAACATTTTCGAGGAAGCAGAGGAATTACCCAATAAACAATTCTACAAGGTGGTCACAAAGTATTCGGCAATGGTCATCATTCGACTGTCATTTAGCTGTATTGACGTAATGAAACACTATTTTTTTACAACTACTTCGCTTATATTTTAAACAAGTCTCTCAGATTTAGTAACAAAAAAGAAATAAATTAAAAGTACAGTAAATAGAATGATTTATTATGCGTCGAACAACGACCATTCGTCCAACAATGTTTGACCACATTTTAAGAATTTTCTTTTTTTTAGTACTAAAATTGTTCTAATGATGAATTTACATGGAACCTCTAAAGGATTTGTAATAAAAAAAGCCGGTCAATTTCTTATAAGATATCTTTCCCCGTCCCGTCTCGAGGACATGCGGGGGTTCCACAACGATTTCGCCGTTGCGACAGCAACCCTCCCAACACAAGAGGTCCCTATTTTATTGAATAAGCCAAGATATACAGGTCTGGTTTAGAGTAACAACAGTTGCATTCAATACATAGTTTCTTCTGTTAGTCAACATCAAAATATGTGTAAGAGTTCCTCACTCTTAATGTTAACAATATATTATCATAGACTATATTTATTCTAGTATTTCTGTGGAGAAACGTGCAGTCCAAAAGTTAATTGTCAATGTAAACAATTAACTCATCTAGTTTTATGTACTGTAATTTAGAGTTCCAAGTTAGTGTATATGTATTCAGAAAACAACATGTGTATCCAAATTCCTAAGTATTTTCAATTTCTTATAAAGCGAAACCTCTGTTAAAAGTTCGTGGTAAAAGGAAAGATACGTTTTTGATTAAACAGAAATATGTGTTGAGAAAGAACGGGTCGAAAAAGGAACATCACTTCGTTCGAATTTAAAAATCAGTAGTTTATTTTCAATTAAAAGAATTGGTGAATAATAATGTAACGTTCTATCATCACGCAAAATACGAAAACATAATTTGTAACTTTGTTTAAATTCTAAACCAAGTGGAGATGAATTTTGAATAATTAAACCTCTCCTGCTCCAGACTTGTCAAAACTCTAACGTTTCAATTTTAAATAATTATGTTGGTGTAGCTAGAATTCATGACGTCAAAAAGTACACTTGAAGATAATTCTACCATAAAACTGAATGAAATACTCTTCTAACTGCTGCTGTACCGAAAATTGGAATGTGTTTTGATGTACCCTAATTAAAATGTTTAGCCATAATATTAAATTATTTTATTATGCTGTAAAACACACGTTTTTAATATGGTGTTTTCATCTTTTGAAAGAGGTGTTTATTTGAAAGATATAATACTTGTAATTTAATGTTGTCTTAAGAAAATTACTATCATATTTTTGGTATTCAGAAATATTATTATAATGTAAATTTAAAACTATAAGTGACATTAATAATATTTATATTTTAAATACTACTATTTAGTAAATTTCTGACCGTTAAAACGTTTTGGTTCTTATTTTAAGTTTAAAATTTTATCTGGATCATAATTTAAAATTAGAAATTTTCAAATAAAAATATAATAGCTATATAATAACTAATAAACATTAATTTCAAAAGTTGCACAATAAAACACAATACTACAAAACATATTTTATAAATTGCCTTTCAATTATAAATTTTCTTTAATTTTAAGTTGAAATAAATTTATATCTACCTACATATAACATTTCCAACCTACAAATTTTTTCCTACATACATTTTCCTACCTGAATTTATACCTACTTACACGTAAAACCTCTCTTAGGTTTTACACAATGAGTAATAAAAGCAATAAAAGACGACATAACTTGGGTAGTGGGATAAAAAAACCTGTGATAGGAAATTAGACTCGTGCTCATAGGTTTGCAACATAGATTCTAGTACTCTAAACAAAGTACATTGATTTAAACTAACTGTTTTGGTTGTCTAACTTTTCTGGGTTGTATAGTATATATTAGTAGCTTTAGTACGACGTTAAATATAATAAAATAGGGATTTTTTAATTGGTAAACATTTACTGGGTAGCCGTTTTTGCATGTTGAATTAACGTCGCATAAGAGCTGCACAGTGGGTAATAAACGACGATTCAAGGCACATCTTGAGGGAAAGACGCGGGTATCCGTATTTTGGAACCATGAGCGTCAAGACATTGAGACGATAAGATTTAACGTGTACTAGTTCCTCATACACGTCGAATATTTTTTGGTAGCGAAAGGATATAATTAAAAATAAACTTCGATTTCCTAATCTCTTGACACATGCCAGGGATCGAACCCGCGCCCATCGGATGCTCGTCCAAGCTCTTAACCTTCTTACACACACTATTACAAATGCATGTGCTTATTTATGAAGTGTCCGACGTCTGCTCTATTATCTGATTAATATTTTTTTTCAAACTGAAGAAATTAATTTTTTTTTTTTTAACAAAATTTATTTTGTCAAAAAGGAGGCCGATATCAAATAAATATCGGCGGTCTGACTAGAACCACCGATCTCTCGGTCCGAAGTCAGGCGATGACGAAACGATGGTCAAATATGACGAAAGTGTCCTTGGCGATCACAGAATTAGCAACAATGATAGTTTTATTTCTGATAGTCGAGGCACTGGTACACTGAAAGCAGCGTAAAGGGTTGAAATTCCAGTTTCAACAAAAATTATACCCTCATCATGTTTCCCCAAAATATTTAATAGAATATGTTTGTATATTTATGTTATCAGAAAGTTCTCTCTTATTTCAAACATTTATGAGAATTCTCTCGGTTGAAAAAAAATCAAATTACGAGAATAACTATCAAAGCATACAAAAGAAATGCAATCGCGTTTGCGGTACATACATTCGTGATATTTATTGTCACAATTCCGTTTGTTCTCTGAAAAATGTAAATGCATTCAACAGGAATTTGCTCACTTCGTAGAAAAAAACCCTCATGTGGAGATCGTAAAAACAATGCAAATCACCCGGATGATAACGAAGGGATGTTAAGTATAATGGGTATTAAGACATTAACCTTACTTTTCTATTCCAGTACAAAGCATCGGAAAAAAAGCTCTTTGTAACATTACAAATCTTTTTACTGCATTCTCCGGCATTGAAATGAAACAAATGCGTGTGTTGGAAGTATTTTTAAAGCGTCTTAAAGCTTGGATAATAACTGGGGAAATTTGCTTTTTTAGTGGGCATTCCTAAGCGCACCGTTAATTCGTTATATTTTATTATATCAATATTTGAATTGGTATTTAAGGTTTTTTTATTAAAGAAATATTCGTTTATTGGAAATGTTTAACAAAAAAAAAGGAATTAAATGATATCCGGAGATAAAAATTTAACTATTTGTAGGCTTTAATTTTGTATTTATTTTGTAGTGTTAATGGCTTTCAATTATCTTATATAAAACTAGCATACTCTTGTTCACAAGGAATTTCTGAAAAAAAAATTAAAAATGTTTTGCATCATGAAATATAATAATAACTAATAAATAAAAGTTTCACGTAAAATTAAAAAATATAAATTCTCAATGTATGACTTAATGTATGGGATAGTTTGATAAAAGTTAATTACATAGAATAATTTTACATTCGCTGAAGCAGAATTTGAGCTTTGATGTCAAACTTTTTTTAATGTAATTTTTGTTAGCTAAACTAATATTTTTCGTTTCTATTTAATTACAAACTGCATGAAAAACAAAAGAATTTCATCAAATTATGATATTCTACTTAAGAGAATATAAAACTATCCTATGTATAAAGTCATACATTGAGAATTCCTTTTTTTTAATTTTGAGGTTAACTTTTATTAAGGAAGTATTTGTTAGTATTAAATTTCCTGTTACAAAACTTTTTAGAAAATGCTTATATTTTAAGTTGTTACTCTTTTACCTATGCGAATATAGCATTCCACTAAATATGAAACAAAGTTAGTTATATTGTTTTCAAGAACCAATCTTAAAATCGTAGAAAAAATCCGTCATGTTGTTTTTAAAAGGTTTATACTCCCATTATAGAAATTATAAATGGGTAATTCCACGTAAAAGTGTCCTAAGAGTGAATTTTAAAATAATTTTTTACAAAGTTGAAATTTTTATGTAATATAGAAAAATAATTGAATTTATTATATTTTGCATTAATATAAATTGTGCACATATTTTGTGACAATGGTACAAATTCAAAATGGTTGCTATGCAATGAAACTAAACTTGCTTACATTTGCATTATTTCTACTCCTTGATTCCTAAAAAAAGTTACATTTTCTGAATATTTTGAGTATGGGTTTTTAGAAATACAGTTAATGTACAATCAAATTCCTTACTTTATAAAAATTTATCTTGATTTAATTATTGATTTAGAACCAAATGAAATATGTATTTTTCAAACGTAGTGTAAGTCACAAAAAAGGAACAAAAGTTCTTCTATTTTTTTTAAATTGAGCCACAATTAAAAAAAATCAGTGACTTCCTCCTCTATACTAATCTCTATCAGACTGCAATTTTGGTTTTTAAAAGGACATTTTTAGTGAATATTAAATAAATTAAAACTGTAGTGTAAGTCACAGCGTAGAGTAAGTCACAACTATATGCTGTGTTTGTAGAACAACAACGATTACAAAATGTACAGTAACAATATTTAAAAATAATATCATAAGTGATCTTATTTTTAAATATTGTTATTTATTATACTTTTCTTATTTAAACTGTAAATGGGGAAAAAGTAGCAAAATGAAAGATAGAGATTAGAGAAAGAAAAAAACAAATGGAATATTTCAAGCAGTTAAAGATAATTAATATAGATAGCAAGAGGAAAGGTGTAAGAACGTGGATATTACAATGAAAGTTGATCAAAATGATTTTTAAAGCAAAGAAGAGGGAATAGATAAAAAAAATACAGGTAAAAAAGAATTTCCGCAACCGCTTAAAATGAACCAAGCCCTTCTAATCCAAATTCAGTAGATTCTCCTAAGAAAGCCTATCAAAATTGTAGCTCATTTTTTAAAGATATTGCAAGAGTCAAGAAAAGTCCACCTTAAAGCCCAAATAAATGTCAGGCCATTGCAAAGAAACTAGCACATCACTTTACACCGGAGATAGGTCAACCTGCCTGCTCAACATTCAAGAATTACTGCACTAAGGAATTAAATAAAATATTTGATAAAGATTTTTATGAAGAGGCATATAATATTCCAGTAATCAAGGATTTTGTAATTTTTAGAGAACTGAACAAAAAAAACGAGAAGACCTGAGAAAAAGATAACAATCGAGATGAACTTAAAAGAGGCAATAGGGTATAGGTTTCATCAGTATTAATTTTCTTCCGGCATAAATTTCCCCCGGTGCGACGGGCCTGGGTTTCATTTGTAGGAAGAAGAAAAGTGAAATATTTTGCTGGACAATTCATTTCTAAAGAAGGCTCTACAATAAAAGTGGATTTTTGCAATGCACAAGGAATATTTTTCATTGGCCAGAAAAAGCAGGTGCCGCAAATGTTGTAATTGTTGAAAAAATAAAAAAAAAATTGCCTGACTGAAACTTTGATTGTAAATTCTATTATAGTTTTTCACATTATAATTTTTCAAGTTATGTAAAGTCATATTTTAATTTTATTTATACATTTTACCAGTGCCTATTTTGAGGTGTAGTGTAAGTCACGTTTCAGTTGTAGTGTAAGTCACACAGATTAATTTAAATTAAAATAATTTGAAAACAAATTTAGAAATATAATTTTTACCTGATTAAACTTCCAACCCTATACAACGAAACTGGCATAACATAATTTTTTTTATATCAAAGCATGAGGAAGAAAACGTAAATTGAAATGATATCCAAAAAAACGTGTCCTTTTTTGTAGTGTAAGTCACACTGTGACATTTTTATTTTTAAAAATTAAAGTTAAATAAAATGAAAAAAGTTTACATTGTCAAAAAATAGAACATATGTCTGGTATGTCTTTTGACATAAAAAGTTTTTTTTAAATCACAAATTGCTTTTTTTAATTAAGCTTACAATGTGGTATAAATTGTCAAATGTAGTGTAAGTCACGCGTGGAATTACCCAAATATATAAATGAAAAAATACTTTATAGTAGTAATGTTACCACCATTCGACACACCTCTATCATTTAAAATGTTTATCATAATATTGAACTATAGTTAATGCCTATTGCTATTAATAAAATTATCATAAAGTTATTCCTAATATTATCCATAGTAAAAAGTCATCCTATAATATAAATCATGCAGTATACACAGTAAAAAGTCATCTACAGACTAGTTTAAAAAAGGTTGCTCGGTATATATGGATCAAAATAAGTAAGTTGTAATAACTCAGTTTCTTCGTAATATACAGACAATTCTCTTCTACTATTTCAGTTTGTTCAGTTTCATGACGATCGAAACAACAGATTCCGAGACTAGAGCGGACACAATTTGAATGTTATACCAATGGTAAAAATATAAATGGATCACATATCAATAAATTGTTCTTTAAAACTATTTTTCAATTAGTAACAACGATTTTGCCACGTTTGATTCTGTTTAAATTGTCAGGTCAACTTATTTTGACATGTGAATACGTCTTTACAATCGGCCAGGTTACAGACGGACATTGGCAGAAACTTGCTCGTCGTATGAATTGTTGATATTTTGAAGCCTCATAACTCCATGGAATATCAACCATTGAAGGTAAATGACATAGCATCGTGTAGAGTAATGTAAGCCTCGTGGACCCGGTTAGTTACTATTCCATTTCACCTTCTGACCTTTTGGAAGAAATGGGGGGGGGGGATAAATTATATTTTTGGGTACACAGTGGCCTGTTAACTTCGGTTCCGATTGACGAGTCGCAGCGAGTGCGTTCTTAAATTGAAGCACATGACGAATTGTACAATTCTATTGGAATAGTTGATAGTTTAATTATTTGTTTGAAAATTGCGTGGAGTAGAAAGGGGCGATATGCGACGGGATTTCACTATAAAGCAAAATTATCACAGTACATTACAATTACGGCATAGAAAACTTAAACAGGTTGGAAGAACAATTTGAGACAAAAAAAAATATGTTTCTAAACCTATAACAACAGAGCGGAAATATCTAGAGCTTACCGAAGAAGAAAAAAGGAGCATACGCGCGTACAAAGTATTTAAGAAGCAAACCATGTGGTAAAGTTGGGATTGTGTCGATCCGATTTCTTGATATCGTATTTTCTGGACACTTTTCTCCAGAAAATAAGTTGCACGATCGCTGTTACAAATGCATATGCACATTTTCGAAAAAAAATTTCATAATTTTTGACATAAAACAGGCGTCTGCTATAGGCTGCGATGAAATATCTCGTCAAACTGAGTAAACAAATAATCAATTAAGTATTAACAGGCTGACTCGGGCCACGGCTCTCTTGGTCCGCAGCCAAGAGCGCAATCGAACATGCCAAAAAAGTAAATTTGAAAAATAGCAAAAAATGTATAAGAACCAATACCATCGGAAAATAATAGGAGTAAATTACTTTTGTTAAAAATTTTAAGATTTTTGTTCCTTCAAAAGTCAAGTGATTCATAGATGAAACAATTGTCAAAATGGAAAAAAGTAGCTATCACAGAATGTTCAAAAATTATAATGTTATTTGTAAAAGTGATATTAGATTACTGATGGAATATAAGATAATGTTAGTTTTTTCTGAAATAGAGGTGTTCGAATATTAAATCTCTTTACACAATTTATTTATAAGTAAAAATAAATCTTTAAGAAATTTGAAAAAAAAAGTCTTAAAGTATGTACTGTAACGGTTTAATTGAATTTATATACATCTAACAAAAAACCTACTTAAAAAAGTCTAATAATAAATGCAAGTATAATAAATAAAATATTACAAAGAGTCAATAAAAAAAACTTTGTTCTCTTTTGTAATAAACTTTTGAAACTTGTTGCAAAGTTTTTATACAAAATCGAAAGATTCTTTATATTAATGTCAAAGCCACATTTTAAAATTATGTAATAATATATCATCAGCGTTTATTTTACTCTCATGAACGAACACTTTAATTTTAATATAATGACCTTGATAAATAACTACTTCAGACCGATTATCTTATATTATTCAAATCACCAAAACAACGTAAATGTTTCGCTCAGGATATATTTAAACAATTTAAATATTTACGCCATGATGGATTTTACTTTGGAAACGATAACACAATTTATTTACTAATAACAGCCTATTATTTTTTATGCATAACTATGCATTTTCAATTCTGTTGATGCGTAAATAGATATAAAATATTTAATTAAACTTTGGATAGATAAAATAATGTAATTCTTAGAAACGAACTACATTAACTAGTTTACTACGTAAACTCATCAATATTTAATGAAATTTAACGCGATAACAATGACTTTTTTTTTAAACTATCATTTTTTTTATTACATACATAATCATTAATATTTTATGTAGTTTTTAAAGTAATTACCTACATAAAAGTGTTATTTCATTATGGTAATCTTCTGTAGATGAATCTAATATTTAGAAGATATTAGCAGAACTTTTGTTTTCATTTTGTGTGAAATGAGAGTATGAGATATCGATGGAAAATTTTATTAAAATTTGAATATTGTAATACTGAGTCTGAGTTTTTGTCATTTAGATTATTTTTTATTTGCTATCTTTTTATTAAACAGAGGTAAAAGAGTCACTACTTAAAATATAAGTATTTTCTAAAAAGTTTTGTAACGCGAAATGTAAAAATATTATTCTCTTAAGTAGAATTTCAAGATTTGATTAAATTCTTTCGTTTTTCTTGCAGTTTGCAATTAAATAGAAACGAAAAATATTAGTTTAGCTAACAAAAAATTACATTAAAAAAAGTTTAACATTAAAGATCAAATTTGGGCGAGGGGAAAGGGGGGGGGGATGATTATAAAAATAAAAAAAATTATGCATAAGGCTGAACATTAATTTCTGTATTCTACATATATATTTAGGGGTTAAATATCGCCACCATACTCAGTGCTCCTAAATGACAAAATCTATTCTCTATGAAAGATAATAACTTTTTAAAGACAAGAATATGTTTTTCTCTTTCATTTTGAAGATCACAGAGGGAAAATAACATGTCGTTATTTCGGTTACTTAGCCCTTTGCACTCCGTTGGCGCCGCTCAGGCGATAACATAACGGCTCGTTCTTTTGGTTCCATGTTCTTTAAAATAAACGAGAACTGTATGATCTTGTGTTTAAAACACATCGATATTTTTTTTCAACTCGTTCTTTTGCAGATCCTAAACAGATTATCTTTCTTTTTCTATAAGCATAACAAATTCTACGGAAAGGAACATAAGGATGAATAACTGTTCCGAAGAAATAACGGAAAACCCAAAGAGTTCTTAGAGTGCAAAGGGTTAAAGGAGATACTAGAGTACAAAGGGGTGAAAAAAAAAAGTTAAAACCCAAATGATGGCATACTTTTAGGATAGACAACAAGCTAAGGAAACAAAAAGAGCTTCATTTTGTTCAAGAACTTGCAGTTCTCGTTCAATTAAAATAACAGGTAACAAAAGAGCAGGTTGTTGTTTTGGTGACTGAGAGTCGCTTCTCGATCTCAAACGAAAAATAATAATTCCTATTTATTCATTTCAATTTGGCCAGCAAAATATTGCAATTTTTATATTTTGTGTCGATTTCAAGATTTAAAATTTTTAAAAATATGTATTTAAATTTTTTAAATATCTATTTGTGTAAAAACTTAAATTGGCATTATTAAAATGGGGATATGTTCCATAGACTTAACATAGAACATATCCCTTTTTTAGAAATGTCGATTTAATTAAAAAAAACTAATATTGTTATAAAACTACAGTGGCTGGTGAACTGCGTCTTCGTTATGAGGTCTACTTAATGAGTACACACTAAACGTTTACTTCCTGATATTTTTCTAAGTTACGCTCTGATGATAATTATAATCATATATATTAGAGGAAAATTTACAAGTTTTGAGATGAAACTTATATGATTTCGATCAGTAGGGGGGTTGCATGCTGAAATTGCATATAACGAAAACATTTAATATTGTGCATACCTTTGCAACCATATTATCCGTGCCCCTGACTTTGGTATCGTTGTGTAAGGGGGGATAGAAATTACTCGGTCGCGCATGTGTCACGTGTAAATATGTCACAGTTTTCGCGCCACGAATTACGCAAGCGGAGTTAACAGAGGCGTAGCTCGGCAGTACGTTAATTGATCCGAACGAGAGAGTTCGCGTTAGTAGGTATGATCCATCAAACTCGAACCGTTGCTTATCAGGCTTACAAGCGTATAATTTGTTGCAGACATGTAACGGTTGTTCGGCTATGGCACCCCACGTTCGACATGTAGGACCCAGAAAAGAACCATGCAGCAAGACAAAGAAATGCCGATATTTCCTTTTCCCCTCTTTTTTTTATCACGGCGGGGTGTGGCCGTCTTTATAGGAAGATCTCACACAATCCCAGTAGCTGTATCCTCATTAGCTGTTTTGTGGAAGTATATATATATATATATATATATATATATATATACACATATATATATATACACATATATATATATATATATATATATATATATATATATATATATATATATATATATATATATATATATATATATATATATATATATATATATATATATATATACACATATATATATATACACATATATATATATACACATATATATATACACATATATATATACACATATATACACATATATATACACATATATATATATATATGATATATATAAATTCATAAGCTGTTTAGCTTTATAAACATTACTATTTAAACTCAAGAAAAATACTGCAAAATTGTACACATCCCCCTTATATTAAACCGAAGACATCGATATGTCACCCGATATGTTTGCGGTATTTGAAAATACAAGTAAAACGTACAAATACCAAAGCAACGCAAAAATATGCAATTTAAAATCTGTCAGGCTGTACATATTTCGAGAGATACCGTCTCCCTTCATCAACAGAAATGAAAGACAAACATTCTGCGTGCAAGACTGAAGGAAAATAAATCTATTAATAAAAGCGGTGCTTAAGTATAAAATGAATATTTCAAGTGGTTGGAATTAACTGTGGTGTGTCAGCAAGCATAGAAAGTTGGAACGTCAAAAATCTCGTTGACCAAGTAATCTAGATTTCTAAACATATGAAACAACTCCAGGAAGTCGAGATCAACCGGAGAGGTGGGTTTGCAAGTTAGAGTCGGGATAAAAAATTAAATCTATAATTATGGTTATTTTTATAATCTTATGATTATGTTGATGAAGGGAGGCGCAATGTGTTGCATACGAGAAGGTTTTGTTCGGGAACATGTTTGTGCCCGACGCAGAACAAAGGTCACAGGGAGAGTGGATAAATGGCCAACATGTATTTCTTCCTCTACACGATGGTACGATCCTTAAAGACTGTTTCCCCGCAGAGTTAGGAAGGTAAAAACGCACAAACTGCAGCCAAAAGAGACATTCCCTACACGCGGAACAAAGGTCAGAGGGAGAAACGTGCTAACAAACAATCTGGTAGGCGCGGTCCACCTTCCTCTACTCTACACTATGGCAGGTCATGTATCCCCAAAGAATGATTTTATATGGAATTGATTGAAGATATGGCTTTTATCCCTATAGGATTATTTAAAATGGAGTTATGAGGACGGAAGCGTATACTGCAGTTACGGGTTAAGGGTGACCCCCCCCCCCCCCCCCGCTAGTTCTCCTACGCGGTACAAATGTAAGAGAGGGGATTGTATTGCAAATCGGTCTGTTCGAAACGTTTTACTTTCACATAGACGATGGTAGGGTGATCCCACGTGGAGTTTAGAGGATTTGACAGGTGTCGTTTTTCAGTATACGACTGAATGCGGAGCGGTACCCTATACCGATTGTATAGACGTATTTACGTCGTCGAATATGAAACAGTTGTAATTTTAAAACTCCCAAGTCAATATATTTTAATACACATAAGAACAAGAAGTGCATGTTAATTTATTGAAATAAAACAGCTGGTGATATTCCCATAGTAAAACGGCAGCTGTTTAAGTAATTACCCAGTACGAGTTTAGTTCTAAGAATGTTCCATAAATAATTTTATCAAGACAAGTTAATGAAGCTTTTAAATTGTAACTCAAGTTTTTATGATTAATCATCGAACGAATTTCATTTAAAATTGAGTTTCAACGCTCTGGCATATTTGTTTTTATTAATTTTTTTTAAAAAAATCCCATTTTTAACTTCTGTAAATCGGTGAGGATAAAAAATAATAAATAAATCATTTGGAGGGTTTTATTTAAATTTATTAGATTATTTTTTAATGTAAAGGTGAGATTTTATTTCTTACGGGTCTTTAAGTTTTTTACTAATGTATTTCTGTTGGTAAATTAATTCGTTTTCATCCATTTCTTATAAACTAGGAGGCTCCGCCAACCCCGGGAGGATTGCTACGCAATCCTCATAGGTTTGCTTCGCAAACCACTTCTCGCTTCGCTCTCTAAAAGGTAGGACACAATAACAATGTGTTCTAGTAATAATACTTTTTTAATTATATTACTAAAAACTTTAAAAGTTGAAATTCTAAATTTAACTTAATATTCATCTTGGCATCATGTAAATCAATATAAAATCGCCATGTAAATCAATATAAAATCATTTAAACTAATTTTTTTAACTACAAATGAAAACAATGGTACCACTAGCAAGCCTACCATTATTCATTATTTTCCTCGTATTTTCACACCTTTCCCGTGTTTCAGTTAAATTTCTAACGTTATTAGTAGTTTTTTTTTGCCATAATTGACGTTAAGTTTACTATAAATCTTGCCTACCAGAAGTGTGTAATTTACTGAGGGTTTATACGTCATAAAAAATAAAGCTCATAGAAATCTAGTTTTTGAAAATTGCCAACAGATGGCGCCACCTCAATTTTCCTTCATTTAAAGTTTGGAATTTTTTTTAAAAAAACTTCTATTTTTTAATTTAATAAGGCTTATATTCTTCTTAATTTAAGCTGACATCATCAAAATAACTATTTAATAATGAATTGAAGGGGTTCATCCTCAAAATGACTTACATAATGGCAAAATAAAAATGCGGGCGCAACATAATTTTGTAAACAAAGTAACAGTTGTCATTCCGCATAGAGACAAACAGCGTTTTTCAATCACCGCGTAAGAGAATTATATATAAAGATGATACTGAATTTTTGCTTTAAGACAACCTTTAAGCAAAGATCTGTAACAGCTGACAACTTTCAAATTTATTTTTAAAAAATACTAATCCTGCTAAAATAATGACTGTCGGAATGATAATACTCTCATAATGAAAAACTAATTCATTGGATTCAAAGATATTTTGTGAATTTAAAAGTTGCTGGGTGAGAGGATACAATTTGAGTTTTCCAGTTGTATTCAACTAATTGGTATAGCCACTGCCCGACAGTCGCCAGGGTGCGGCTAGCCTTATATTTGAGCAGAAAACAATCCAAACGTATTTTCTCCCTTTCAGGGGATATGTTTGAAAATTCAATAATCTTGCACGCTTGACCTTCAAAACAAAATAAAGTCAATGTCTACATGAGATTTCGAAAAGCCACCCCCATTCCCCTTCCCAACCCTTAAAGTAGAAATGACTTCTTAATAAAACTCCAGATGGTGCTACGACGAAGAAATCGGCCAATACCCTACGTAAATCTAGGTCAATGAAAGGTCTAGATATACTAAACATCCCTGTTAAACATCAATTTCATTGTCGTACTTAGTTTAAAGAAATAATTTACCGAAGACTAATTTAATATACATTATTTCACGATAATTTACTTTTTAAATCGGCAATACTCTTCGTAATTCGCGACATAATACGTCACATGATATGATCGATTCTAAAGCTAATTAAATAAACTTCTCGAAAAATTCCATCGCACAACTCAACTCAACAACAAAAGACGGCCATAGTTGAAAGCGAAAGCATAAGCGATGCCACTGTCGGAAATCAAATTAACGACACGTAAAATTTATGTCTAGGAATTTCTCACCCGCAAAGTGGCAACGACACGTTGAGAAATATTCGGTTCCACGCATAATTCGAATGAGCGAGGAAAAGCGGAATGTTTTGCGGCCAAAAATGCTTGAGATCAACTTGTATGGTAATTAAATTCAATTAGCTATTAGTAAGTGCGTTGTAACTAACAATTTTCGTAGGAGGTTAATATAGGGGCATTTTATTCCTGTTATTTTTAAAAGTGGTGGCTCATAATTGTATATAATATTCGCGTTGTCTTTACTGCTAAAACGACAATAACTTAAACAATAACAAACTAAACAGGTTAGGTGGTTAGTTAATGATAGAACTGTAACCGAAGGACGCAGCATACTGCCAGTAGGAATCATTTTTATGATTTAAATAGGTGTTTCTTACCTTCTGAATAGACAGCTGGTAATAACATCAGAAAATTAAGAAAATTCTGAGTTTGGCGCAAAAAAAAAGTTTTTAGCAGTTAATAGTTCAAATTAAAGCTGTAATTTTTTTTATGAGAATTTGAAAATTCGGAAATTTGTTAATTAACAAAAGTAAACTGATGACTTGTAAATCCCACTTTGTGTGTGACCCGCACTGGTGTTTTCGACAACTTCGCTTCTTAATTCACGATTCTAAGTTTAAAAATGAATACAAAATCGACGTCCTGCCGGCTTACAATAAAGTAATTGACAAAAGGCCTTGTACAAAAGTGTTTCTGAGAGGTCCTTTTGGCAGGATTTTGGCCTTTGTACCCTATACACTTAAACTTTATATTCACACTAAGCACTGATTTAAAAAAAATATTTAATACACAATACATTTATTAAAATATATTTTATCTTTATTTATCGCTATTGGCAACTTTTGTATTATTGTAGTTTAAATAAATATCTCTCTGGAACATCCAGAATGGCTAACGAGCGCTCACGTGCATGATTTTGACACACTTTTAAGTGATTATCAAAGTATTTTTTTACTCCTATTCGAATGCAAAAGGAACATAACTGACCTCTTTGCTGGACACGAGGATGTGAAATGTAGATAACAGTTATTTTTAGAAAAAAGTGACATTCATTTTCCGTTCATGAAAAAGCTTCTCTTTAACCAGTTCTTTTAAAAAAAACTGTTATTTTTCAGATAGCAAAGTATTTAACTAGTAAAATTAACATATGTAGAACAATGGCCAACTAAGGGACTTTAACACACGGTACCAACATTTTTATTGTTGACTTTTTGAATAAAAGTTTTCATACATATTATTTAAATTTATATAAAAGAAGAATATCTTACACAAATACTCCATTATTGTTTGTAATTTTTTTCCTTCAAAAGTGAAACATTTTCAATTTTTAAAACGTTGACTCTTTTAAACTATCTTATATTTTTTACTCTTTTCTATTTTTTACTCTTTTATATTTTTTACTCTTTTATAATTTTTACACTTTTATATTTTTTACTCTTTTTATATTGTTTCACTAAAATTTTTCCTCAGATCTTTTCAACTAAAATACATAAGAATTTGTATTAATTTGTAATATGTATTTGATATTTATATAAATACTTATTCATAATAAAGTAACAGTTTTCTCAAAACTCATTTTATGAAATAACTCATTAAAACATAGATACAGTTCTAGAATTTTGTAAAGTATTTTTTAAATATTCCAAAGAATAATTTTAACAAATAAAGATAAATCTTAATTTATAAAAAAATTTTTAGTACTGTGTTTCCTTAAGATCTACAAAAAAATTTCATACTATCTCCGTTTTGTACCGAAAGTCAAACCTAAGACCCTGAACTGTCCGAAAAGAAAGACATTCAACGTTAAAATAAAAATTAAATGTCAAACGCGTGACAATTTATGCGGAATACAGAACAATCCTCCCAACCAAACCTGAAACTCCTAAAAACAAAGACGTCATAAGTCTCGACTCCATTTTAAACATCTCCCCTAGGAGATGAAGGGCCTTCAGCAAGAGCGATGCCCCACATTACCCGCACATGCACAACAATAAATTGCCCCCCCCCCCCCTTCTCTCCCTATCCCGAATGCCCAAAGTCATTCGTCACAGAGTAACTTTGTGGAAATCCCGCTTCGGATTCAATGTTGGCCACTTGTAGAGCCAGCGGGGGAAATGCTCTCCGGTGTTACTAATTACTCACACTGTGGATGGAGATGCAGATTTGGTGGGGGGGGGGGGGGGGATGTAGAGAAGATGAAATGGCCGAGTTGCTCACGGTCGAGCGAATGTGGTTAAATTGGATATAAAAATCTGGAATGCGGATTAGATGCGTAATTACGAAGTAATAAAGTCGCAAGCACCATTTTTCTTGTTATTTCAATTCATTACCATTTATTTCCTCTTTTCGTTGTACTTTGTTAAATTAGCTCTACAAATTTATAATAAGTTTAAATGTAACCACACTCATATGAGGAGCGTATATAAAAAAACCAAACATGTTAAAAAAAAAAATGGGATAAGCATTGAAATTTATTAAAAAAAATATCTAAATCCGTTTAAAAAAAAAATAATAATAATTCACAAAAAAATATACTTTTTAGTTTAAAACATGAAAAATACGGAAGTCCATAGAAGTACATGCATCCGCCAAACGTTTTTGAGGTTTTCATCGATTTGCTAATTTATGACACGTTTGTTTTTGCATGCACTTTCCTCATTCAAGCAGAGAAACTCTGACCTTTAAAGTTTCGATTCAAACTTAATATTTTTATTACTCTTTATTTCTTAAAGTAATACTGTACAAACAATTAACATATAAACAATTGAGTGTTAATTGCTACTCATCAGGTTGAAACTAGAATTATTTCAGAAAATAAGACGCCGAAATGAAGAATTTGGCTTTATATCATTAAATTAACACTATGTAAAAAGTAATTCATCATAATAAAAGAAAGCTGTATGCCGTGGATCACAAAACATCTACTTACTCTGTGTATAAAAAGCTAAATAAACTACTAATACAGAAGATGTGCACCTACAGCGGGGAATTTTAAAATTTCGTTTATTTTTTTAATGAATTTATAACGGTTTTATTGAAGCCATTTTTTTAATGTCCATTTAAAAAGATATAGTATCATTATTGTTATAAAATCGTAAGATGTTGTGTAATCAAACAAACTACAATAAAATAAATTAATAATATATGTTTAGTGCTTTAAATGATTAGAAAAAATATTTCTTTGATAATAAGTGTTTTGGCAACCAAAATCGAAAGAATATGTTATACTTCTTTACATACCAAGTACGATTAGATTTGAATATTACAATAATTAAGGAAAATGCGGAGGGTGAATTCCCAAATTAATGTATGTATTGTTAGACTTGGTGGTGAAAATAATTATTTTATTAATAATTATTCTGCGCAAAGTATTTCTATAGTACATATTTTATTTAACCTCGTGCGAAGAACGGGTATTTCTATTAGTGTGTTATAAAATAATTAAAAACCCTTGTGTGTTAGCATACTCTAATAACAACCTTTTGTGCGCAATATAAAGAAATACATGACATTTTTAATCAAATTTAATTACACTAAATGTATATTAAATTTAGAGATGAACTCGACCTTTCAAATATAAAAAAAATGAATAAATAAGGTTATCTCTTACAAAATTTATTCCCAGAAAATAAATTAACCATGTTCTCGTATTTACATTACATCTCATGCTAAGCGACTCATATTTAGAAGAAGAAAAAAAAGTTAAATTCCTTTCAAGATTATTCCATTGGCGGAAGGAAAATAAGAACAACGTCCTTTGTGACGCTCGTATTCTTTCATTTCAGTTCAGTTCTCAAACAGAAACCTCGTGGCCAAAAGAAGATTTTTATCTTTTGAACCCGTCAAACGCATTTCAGTTCGTATCATTAAGCATGAGGAGCATTTTTTTTTATTAGTATTATTTTTTGTTCGCAATTTGTATGGGGCATAATCGAGATTTGGCAACACTCCAGAATCGTCAGGTTTCATTTCAATGCAGATTCCTTCACTTGAAGCCGTTAACTGTGTTCGAAAGATTCGAAGAGATGAATAATAAAGAAAAAAAGTTTTAATTTTGAAACGAAACAAGTTTAACTGAACGCAATAAATTAAAGTTACAATTCTTATTTTTGTTTTTATTTTAGAATGTATTTGTTCCGTTTTTTTTAGTACTTTACACATCAACTTAAATTTTTTTGAGAAAAGATAACCAGGAAGGTAAAAGTAGATACCACGTTTTATGATTGATCACTTTGTGGTTTGTATGCAAAATAATGAATCAAGACCATTTTATGGTTGAAAACTTGTTTTTTACTGAATATTTAAATTTAGACATTTCAATTACTGAAAAGTATTGTGTTTCCTAATATAAAATGCTGGTGGAGCAACAATGTGTAACTTTTTATTCCATTCCTTACATTCTCACGTGTAAGAAAGTGTTTCACTCGATTTTGGAAACAGAGCAACAACCTTCCGCTTCGAATGCTCCCGGTATTCTCTAAAACATCCCGGTCGATTTTTCTCAAAATTGGTACTCAAATGCTTTTATCGTAGATTTTAATGTAATATAAATATCGAATTTGCTGCAAATAAAAAAGTTACTTCGCTAATTAAAAAATTAATAATTTATTTAACGTTTCGCACTATTGCTTCAAAAGTGACGCAACTCAAAATCATTGTGTTTTCAGAAAATGCCAAAAATGGTTTTTGAAGACAATTAATCCGACGACAATGAACTCTTTTCACTCGAGGAATATTTGAGAGATTTGTGTTTTGTTATGGAATAATTACATTTCGTTCCTGTTTCTTTTTAAAGAGGTATTCTTTAGCATGTTATTTTTATGTTTAGGATGGATAACTAAAAAAAAATAGAATTTACGTGTGAAACTGAATTTTAATCTCATTATTCCTAACATATATTTAGTGCTTTATAACATTTGTCAAATGTAAAATAATAAAAAAACTGGGTTTGTAAGGAATTTTAATATGAAGATAAATTTTTAGATCACCAATATATACTGAGTGCTTCTAGAAGATTGGAACAATTTCTATTAAAGTTTGCGAGAGAATTACTTTTTAAACTCCAGAATATGTTATTCAATTTCATTTTGAAGATCAGAGGGGGAAAAATAACACTTCGTTATTAAATTGACTTAAAGGTGACTCTTGGAGTGCAAAGAGTTAATACAATAGTTTGATACCCAAATAACTTCATACTTTTAACAGAAATAAAAGCGTTTTTTATGCTCAAGAACACGCAACAAAAGAACAGGTCGTTATTTTGGTGACTGAGTTGGTTGGTTGGTTGGTTGGTTGTATGGGGTTTATTGGCACAATAGCCAAAGATGGCCAAGCTGCGCCACACACTAGATAATTCAAACCAACATTAAAAGATTAAAATGTACACACACAAACTAAATTAAATTCAAAGAAGTGGTAAAAATCCTGCGTAATTTAAAAATATAAATAGTGATGAATGAGGTGGATGATTCAATAAATAGGATAATGTGGGAGATGAAGTATTAAAAAAACGATTATATAAAATTCTAAGACGGGGACAAGAAGTTAAAATATGATGAATGGTGAGAGGTTGTTGGCAATGATGACATAGCGGGGCGGTTTCATTCAATAATAGATGTCGATGTGTTGCTCGCGTATGACCTATGCGGACACGAGTCAATAAGACATCACATCGTCGAGATGGCAAGGACGGTAGGAACGGGATGCTGGGAAATACAGAGGCTAATTTATTAGCCGTCTGTAACCTCCAGCCATCGCTCCAGTCCTTCCGCACAAAGTCCCGCAAAACACTTCGAAGATTGTCATATGGTATTCGGATTTCTAACTGGGATGTGGCATTTTTGGCAGCATGATCGGCCAGTTCATTACCAATTATACCAACATGCCCAGGAATCCAGCAAAAAATGATGCCATAACCCCGCCGGATGAGTCTATTATGGATAATTAAAACATCAGTTGCAAGTGGATGATTTAAAGCATCTGATGAGAGAGATTCTAAAATGCTTTTTGAATCTGTATAAATTATAAAATTGCCAACGCTTTGATGCGATATATATTTGAGAGCTTTGTACACGGGTAAAAATTCAGATGTAAAAACAGAAACAAAAATTGATAAAGAGTAACTAAAAGTCTCTGAACCGCATACAAAGGCACAACCGACGTGATTACTGGATTTTGACCCATCGGTGTATACCGCTGTATGAGGATTAAAATTATGTAGATGATCGTTAAAAATTTGATTATAAATTACTGGACAAGTGCTTGATTTTTCATGTCCACCAAACAAGTTTAAAATTGAAAGATTGGAGGTCTTCCAAGGTACATTGTCGAAAATGGGACGATCGGCAATTTCTATTGAAGAAAGAGGTGTGCCACTCAGGGTGTTTAGCATGCGAATCCCAAAAGATGGTATGCAAGATGGGCGATTCCTGAACAAGACATCCTTAGACCTGTCCATAAGCGAATTTTGCAATGGATGGTCTGGATGCGACAAAATGCGATAATAAAATCGCAAAGACAACAAACTGCGAGTGGAGGCCAATGGCAATTCATTGCACACAACGTAAAGGCTTTCAACGGGTGAAGTGCGAAAAGCTCCTGAGCAGATTCTTAGTGCTGAATGGTGAATCGTATCGAGCTTACGCAGCACAGATGGACGAGCTGAACCATAAACAGCACAGCCATAGTCCAATCTGGAGCGAATTACAGCTCGATAGACATTCAACATAGTGAATCGCTCTGCTCCCCAAAATGTATTCGAAAGAACTTTTAACAAATTGAGCTTTTTCATGCACGACACCCGCAAGTCCTTAATGTGCGGCAAAAATGTCAGCTTCTTGTCAAAAATAACTCTTAGAAATCTTGCTTCGTCTACTACTGCAATCCTATTCCTACCCAGAAAAATGTCTGGGTCAGGATGCAGGTTTCGTAGACGGCAAAAATGTACACAGGATGTTTTTTGGACTGAGAAGTTGAACCCATTTTCTGCGCTCCACTTTGTCAACCGTGTAACAGTTGTTTGCAGTTGCCTTTCTACAAATCGCATGTCCTTTCCCTGGCAAAAAATGCTCAGGTCATCCACATATAAATTGCCCTGGACAGAAGGAGGTAGCTGGTTCAGGATACCATTGATCTTAACAGCGAAAAGTGTCACGCTGAGTACGCTACCCTCAGGAACACCCTCTTCTTGTATAAAAGTATCCGAAAATGCAGAGCCAATGCGAACGTTGAATTCTCGCAATGTCAAAAAGTTCTTAATAAATACCGGTAGATGTCCTCGAAATCCCAAAGAGTACAGATCTTGAAGTATACCATATCGCCATGTCCGATCGTACGCCTTTTCCATATCGAAGAAAATAGCCACGAGATGGTTTCGGCGCAGAAAGGCATGGCGTATTTGAGTTTCGAGGTACAGAATATTGTCTACCGTAGAGCGACCGACCCTAAATCCACTTTGGAAGGGTGTTAGAGCGTTGGTCGTCTCTAACATGTGAACAAGGCGAGAATTCACCATCTTTTCAAAGAGCTTGCACAGGCAGCTGGTCAGTGCAATAGGCCGATAGTTATTTGGATCTTTAGAATCTTTTCCGGGTTTAGGAAAAGGAATAACTATGGCACGTCGCCAAGACGAAGGAAAAGCATGTTCTTCCCATATGCGATTATAAAGACGCAATAAATTCCTCAGAGAGTGACTAGACAGATGTTTGAGCAATATGTAACTGATGCCATCAGGACCTGGGGCTGTAATCCTGGTCTTCTGAAGGCATCGTGTCAACTCCCTCTCAGTAAAATGGCAATTATAGTCAAGTTCGGCATCTCTCTCAGGAGTAAAATTAATGTCATGGGATTCCGCGCGTTGTTTTATGCGCTGAAAATTGCCAGGATATGTGGTAGAACTGGACACGGCAGAAAATGCTCTCGCAATAGAATTTGCGATTTCTACCGTGTCAGTAACCAACTGGCCATTTTCTTCCACCAACGAGATAGAATGAGTGGAATATAGTCCCATGGCTTTCCGAACTTTGATCCATAACTGTTTTGAGGAAATGGCAGATGTTATACCAGAAACATACTTTTCCCAGGATTCTCTTTGGCTTTGACGACGTATTCGTCGCGCATTGGCTTTTGCGAATTTGAACTTAGTCAAATTTTCGGAAGTGGGATACCTACGAAACGTATCCCAGGCCTTCTTTCTCTTTTTGTGGGCAATCTTGCACGCTTGATTCCACCACGGTTTCGGTTGTTTAGGTAGTTTTGATGAGACAGGAATAGATATACGAGCAGCATCCATTATAACATTAGTGACAGATTCTACACATTGATCAATGTCATCTTGGTTCACCATCTCGTCTGACAAATATGCCATTGATGCAAACAAATCCCAATTCGCCACCTCATATTTAAATCGAGGCAGGCGAGATACAGGGGTTGTAGCATTCCCCGGAAATGTAACAAACAAGGGGAAATGATCGCTATGAAATGGATCATTTCCCACCTGAAACGTCAGGGAAGAAAACAGAGAGGGTGAACACAAGACAAGATCAATGGAATGGAAGGTCCTCGATGGGGCGTGGAAGTATGTTGGTTGCCCATTATTGAGTACACATAGATTTTGATCGTGTATCAATTTCTCAATTTGACTTCCACGACGATTTGTATCTGGGCTTCCCCAAAGAGGATTGTGCCCATTAAAATCGCCACATAGGATATAAGGAATTGGAAGCTGGTCGCATAACCTGTCCAGATCTGCTTGATGGATGATATCATTAGGCGGTAGATAAATAGAGCACACTGTAATGATAGATTTTACAGTGACTCTAACTGCAATAGCTTGCAGATTTGTTGTGAGACTCAGTGGGGTGAAGGGAGCGCTATTAGATATAAATATAGCAACTCCACCACTGGCTCTATCTCCGCTAATGTAATCCTTTCTAAGGGGAGTGTATCCTTTAACAAGAGAGCTCTGAGTTGGTTTTAACAGAGTTTCTTGTAGACAAAAGCAGATTGGATGGTATTCATCAATAATATTTTTAACGTCTACCGAGTTCTGGTGAAAACCGCGGCAATTCCACAAAGAGACACAGGCCATTATGGAAAGGTTATAGGGTCTGCAGGCTGCTTAATGGGTTTTATTTTCGGAGCGAGATTGCCTGGCGTCTCCATTCCAGGCTCTACCTCCATATCTGCAGCATCAGAGGAGTCTGAAGGGATATTGTGTGATATGGGGGTTCTGGGTTTCTTTGGTGTTTTAGTGTTGTTGTTTTCAGATTGTGCTTTTTTATTTTTAAGGGATTTATTGAGAGCTGTTAAAGGAGATACAACTTCAACAACATTATTTTTGTTAGTTGTAGTTGTACCTTTGGAAAAAACAGGAGTGGGTGGAGTTTTAGTAGTAATTTGACGACTATTGCTTGTAGTTGGATGATCTATTGAAATTTCGCATTGAATTGCGATAGTGGATGTGGATTTTTTAGTGGCGGCTGCATATGATAAGTTAGGTTTGGGTAGAGTGATCGAGACTTGCTTTTTGGCATCCAAATAAGAGAGTTTTTGGGTTGTTCTCACAACCTGAATCTCTTTTTCTTCCTTCCACTTTGGGCAGATGCGAGAGTTAGCAGAGTGCTCACCCTCGCAGTTTGTGCATTTAAGTGGAAGGGCGCAATTCTGGAAGGAATGGCCAATATTGGAGCATCTAGAACAAGTCTCTACTCCTCTACATGTGTTTATAGAATGACCGAACCTTTGGCACTTAAAGCAGCGCAAAGGATTCGGTATGTAGGGACGGACTGGGCAATTAAGATACCCAGCTTTAATATTTGTTGGTAGATCAGGGGTGTTAAAGGTAAGAATTAAATGCTTGGTTTGAATAATGGCGTCATCTCTTTTCATCGTGATCCGGTGGACGTTAGTCACACCTTGCGATGACAGCTCGGCTTCAATTTCCTTTTCAGGAACAGCCAAGAGATCTGATTCAGAGATGACACCTCTAGAAGAATTTAAACTATTGTGAGGGGATACGGAGATGGTTATATTTCCCATCTTAGTAGCCGAGAGCAAGTTTTTGGATTGAGCTGCTGAGGTAGTTTCTATTAGATAGTCGCCAGATTTTAATTTTTTAACTGATTTTGGATTGCCACAGATACCTTGTAGGCCTTTTTGAATAAAAAATGGAGACATGGTACCGAGAATATGGTCAGGGGAGGTAATCATGAGAAATTTAGCATTTTGAATAGTTTTTGATGGATTGTCAATAGAAGTTGCGGAATTTGTTGAACTGGATGGGGTCGCCGGATACAAAGCCTCCGGCAGGGCATGGGGTTTGGGATCCATATGAGGTTTGGGTGTTCATCCCGGTTCAGCCCCGCCCACCACCGAGCCCTACAAGGGGAGGCAGTGCCACACTGCCACGGGGGTAAAACCGGGGTATAGTGCTACAGTTTCGAAGTGTGGACCCACAAGGGCACTCCTAGCTGCAGTACTAGCCCTTAAATGCCAAAAAACAGTGGTGACCAGCACGCCAGGGGTGAAATTCACTGACGTACTGAACCACAGTGATATTAGGCGAGCCGGTTGACCAAAAGCGGGCTCACTCCTGGCGGGCTCGTTTACGTCGAAGCATGGACCAAAGGGAACGCAACGACGTCTCTAGGAAACAAAACCCCGTCCTAAAACGAGACGTCGCAGGATCCCCAGGACTCCACTTTCCTACGATACGAGTTACCGCACACGGCAAACGTGCAGGTCAGATAATCTGACAGAAAACCAATAAAAACTGTCAGAATTTATACAATAAGTGAAACAACTAAATTGAACCCACGAAACAATACTGAAATATAAATAAGGAAAACCCAACAATCATAAACAAAGGAATAAATGAATGTTATAACAAAATACAACAACAAAAAATCGTGCACATGGTAGGGCCTTAACTAAAAAGGAAAGAACGAAAAAAGCTAAGGCCCAGCTAGGGTACCTCGGGGTTGCCAAGCCCGTACTCGCAAGATGCGAGCCCCCTGAGAGGTTTGGTGACTGAGAGTCACCACTCGAGTGCAAAGGATTAACCCTTTGCACTCCACGAACACTTTACGATTTGTGTTCTTTCTATGGAACAGTTATTCCTCTTTACGTTACGTTCTTTTCCACAGATTTTTTTTATACCCATAGAGGGAAAAAAAATCCTAATCTGTTTTGTATTTGCAAGAAAACAAGTTGCAGAAAAGATTGATGTTCTAAACATAATATCCTGCTGTTCTCGTTTATTTTAAAGAACATGCAATAAAAGAACGGGTAGTTATTTTGGTGACTGAGAGTCACCACACGAGTGCAAAGGGTTAAGAGCGACACAACTGCACACTAGCGTCCCCATTGTTTAAGGTGACATAATACACTTTCGGTGATTGGTTGGTCAGGTGCATCCTGAACACATTATTTGAGATAATAAACCAATAAAGGTTAATTTTTAGTTATGTCAGTCTTGAAGCAAGAGTGCTATATGTTCAGCTTCATCAATTTTTATACGAATTTGACTTATATCCGAAAACGGAAGAACAAGTTAAAACATTTTGCCTTAGTGCGTTTGAAGAAAATCCTTAAAATCGTTACTATGAAATTCAATATTTTTTAGAGGCCTCCGTGGCCGAGCGGTTAAAGGCGTCAGCTGGGAATACAAAGGTTCCCGGTTCGATGCCAGGCGATAGACTTGACAAAGAAAAGTAAAAAGTAGTGATCTTGTGATCTGAGGGTTGCCAGCTTCGTTAAGAAATACTAGAAAAGTCGTCCAGAACATCCGCAAAAATAACGGCGTGTATATGGGACTGGTACACGATACATCTGATCGGGGTCCAAAGTCCCGACGTCTATTGAAGGCGTTGAGTGCCAGTTCAGGTGCTTCCTCGTCATCTTACCGTGGTTCAAAAATACGAGGCATCGTTCCCGGGTCTTTCCTTCGGGATAGGCCCCGAACCGTCGCCAATAGCCCACTGTGCAGCTCTAGTGCGACGTTATTTGTAAAACCAAACCAAACCAATATTTTTTAATCGCTGTATTTTAAATATAAGTAGTTTTATTTTTAAAAAATGAATCTTCCTGTCAAATTGTATTACATGAAGCGCATACAGAGTAGAGAAAATTTAATTTTGGGTGGATTTTGTTCGAGTAATCGCGATCCACAGGATTTTCTTTCATGCCTCAACCTGTACGTGTCTGCGTTCTTCCACCGATTATTAGAAAATATGAGAGAGGAAAAAAAAAAGAAATATGTTATAAACTCGCAATTCTTTTGTAAAGTAAGTGAACTGAAACAAGGATATTTTTTCCCCCAATTTGTCGAAGTGGAAAACAAAAATCTCTTCCTTTTTTCCCTGTAGACGCCGAGGTTATTGTTCTTTGGGGAAATCGAAGAACGATATTTCTTTTCCATAATAAAAGTTCTTTAACTTTCTTCGTCGATTAAAAGTGTCTATAAAATGGGTCATGCGTTTCATTCTGTTTTAAATCGAAACTAAATAAACAATGTTATTTGCAAAAATGCTCAACTATCATAAACATTTAAGAAAATGTACATATTCTCAAATTTTATAAAAACTTTGTACCATGCGATATATAATTTTTTTCGAATCACATTCAGCGTCATGATACTAAGAGTATCGGTATCAATACTGAGAATTCAATAATAACAAAGTTTATAAGATGAATAAGTTAGTATGTGATCAAAAGTATCAAATTGTGGTTGGTTAGAAAAACTTCGGACTAGAGCTGAGAAATATTAGCAACGTTTCGGTGAGACATTCCGTAGCGAAGACAGCAGATCACTGCTTCACACTTTTCAGCCACGGTTAAAGTACGAGGACAATACCTAATCTGCCACTCCGCTTTTTAAACTTCAACAAAACGAACGTGAGGACATATGAGCCCCTAAATTTTAATCTGCTTCACTTCTTTCTGCACAGTTAGCCTTCTTTTTGAAGATTTAATCCTGAGTTCAGATTAGAGTAATCAGTATTATTAAAGTTGCCTCTTCTGCTTTATATATAAGAGAAGGATGGGCATAAATTGCAAAAAAAAAGATGAAAATTTGGCATAAGTTAGTTTCGTTATTTAGGCTTAAACAAAAATAAAATGTGACTTTATTTTGATTACAAAAAAATAAATTTCCCTCAACCAACCTTACCAAATGGCCACTTTGTCCGACAGAGTAGAGCAAAGTGGTGACACACTGTGCCCGTAGTGGATGCGTTTTTCTGTTTCCTAGCAGAATTACGAGCCCCAGTTGCTCAGTTGGTAAGGCGTTCAGCTACTAATCAGAGGATTGGTGGTTCGAATCCAAGAAATGGACTTGACATAGAAAAGTAAAAAAAATAGTCATCTTGCGATCGGAGGGTTGCCAGCTTCACTACAAAAAATACTAGAAAGTCGTCCAGAATATCTAACAAATTATACTGGCGTGTATACGGGACTGGTGCACGATAAATCTGATCGGGGTCCAAATTCCCGACGTCTATTGAAGGCGTTGGGTGCCAGTTCAGGTGTTTCCTCGTCATCTGACCATGGTTCTAAAATAACAAGTTGCATGTATGAATGTGTGTATGAATGTGTGTGTGAATGTGTATGTGTTCCCGGGTCTTTCCTTCGAGATTGATCCCGAACCGTCGCCAATAGCCCACTTTTCAGCTCTAGTGCGAAGTTAATTAACAAAACAAAACAAAACAAAACCAAACCTAGCAGAATTACAAGGTAAGAAATTAGCCATTTTTCCTGCCGTGGCCAGTTTTCCCACGCTTCCCCTCTTATTGTTGGTTACTGTTGAAATTACGATTTCAATTTTTTTTAATGGACTCTCGTCGTATTTCACGTGGAACATTTCAATATTAATATACGATAAAATAACTGCCACATCAAGAAATGTTCTTCGAAACCTTCGACACAGAAAACTGTTAATAACATCTATTAAAGACCATACAAAGAACCATCTAATTCCAAGTTCAAAATACTGAGCTAAAATAAGAACTGGAGAAAAGGCTAAACTTGCGCGACCTCTTTACACCCTTTTAAGCCAAGGAAGTAAAATACAGTTATTTCTCAGAGTGTTTGGCCTATATAAAAATCACATATATGTAGTATACACAGTTTTAATACCAATTATTATGTATATCAAAAGGTTTGAACAAATATTTGGCGAAAAAATATAAATATTTTTTTAAAAAAAGGCTTAGCGATCAAATAAAAAGCTTTGAAAATTTGAAAAAGTTTAAATTTTGAAAAATATAACACAAATTATGGAATTTTTGTGTGAAATATTGTTCTTTTTTATAAATTTAAAATACATATATTACAACTATAACACAAAAAGTCTAAAAATAAAAACAAAGTTCAGATGGTACCTTTTTGCCCCTTAAAATATGAACGTTATGAAAAACTATAAAACTATATAAAGCAACTGTGGCTGTAAAAGTAGTTTTTAGTGTTACTATTCGTTAAGAAAATGTAAAAAAATATTTGTTCTATGTAAAAAATAATATTAATAACACGTTTTTATGATTGGTTTGGTTTGATTAAATAACGTCGCACTAGAGCTGCACGTTTTTATGAAATGTATACTAAAAAGTAAAATAGTTTACTTAAAATAAAAGTCAAGAACTCTTAAATAAAAGTATGGATGATTTCATGGTATTTAAATTTTATTAAACTTTAGTAAAATTAAAAATAGGTGTTAAAATATTCTTTTACATTACCTTATACAAGGAAGAGAAAATTTCTTTTATTTTTGGTTCCTGTTAAATTCGTTCATATTTATTTACATAATTATGTCACTTTTATTATCCTAATGCATAATAATCGAAGCTTAGGGTTAATAATTCCAAAACATTTCTTTGATTAATCTGTTCAATTGCTGATGATTTACAATTCTTGAATCGAATACGTGCTAAAATTACCTCAAGACAAACTATCGTCAGTTTTTTTTAACCAGAACTATGAAACAGTAATAACAACAAAATATTCCAGTAATCTAACAAATACTATCCAAAATCTGGCTTGTGTTCAAATAACGATAATTGCAGCGTGATAGAATTAGAAAAGAAAATCTCACCCACACCTCGTTCTTATAACAGATGGCCGCCATTAGAACACGATGTATTTCGGGACGTTCTTTTTTATAGCCACTTTCTTTTAATAGATTACCTTGGGTACAGATAAGTATTGGTAATTGTTTGACTGACTACATATTGTGGTTAGGTGTGATACAATAAAAAAAGAACGTGTTTTCTTAATTTAGTGTCGACAAAAATGTTCTTGTTTTTCTATTACGCTGATGCATTAAATTTATCGTCTGAAATAAGCGATTAAAAGTAACGGGTCGATGAAATAACAATGATGTGTTACGGCCACGTTTTTTCAACAACAAAAAAGTTATTTTCTTTCACCCGATGAAAATTGATATTCGCTGATGGCAATGTTTCTTTTTTATTATAACTATTGTAAATTGGTTGAATCGTCGAATTCTTTGTTTGTTCAAGAAGAAAAACGTTTGGTATTAAAAAGCTATAAAAGAAATTTATTGTGTTTATTTGCGATTAGTATTGTTCAAAATATTAAAATGTTATGAATTATATGTTTAAACACCAACTTAATATTCTATTCATTGATTCTATCCAAGGATAGTGATGACCATATATATATATAAGGTGTGCTCGTACTCGTGTTGCCTGACGAAAGGCGGAGAGAGCAACTATTTGACGTCATAGTGACGCCTACTTCGCCTTTTGTGGGCGTGTCTTATGCTCTCGTTTGAACCAATGGCAAGGCTGAACTAGATGCGGGCGCATTGTTTGATGGTGCTGCCATCTATTCGTTTTTTTGTGAACTATTAAAAAGTGATAAGCTAACTTTATTTAGTTACTTTTACTGCATTTTATGAATTTAAATTATATTTTAAGGATTGCATTTAGTATGGAAAAATTGCAAAAGAGTTGCTTAATAAATTAAGCGTATTAGAATAATATTAGCTGCCACGAGAGCATGTCCATTAATTTTGAAAGAGTAAAATAGTGGTCGGAACTATCCGGTCAATCCATTTGTATTGGACATATTAAATGAGTTACAATTTCAATCAAGTAAAATACGGTGACATAACAAAACAAGGACGGATTAGTAGTGAAGTTACCTGTACACAAATATTTACAGATATTTACATTATTTTGCTAATTAAAAATTAAATCACCAGTTGTTACCCAACCGGGATCGAACCTAAGTAGCAATGCTTGAAACACACAGCCAATGAGAATGATCAAAAACCAATAGTAAGGCGGAGCTAAAATGATGTCAAAAGTAAGGCGGAGCTGAAATGACGTCATTTAGTTGCCTTTCCTTGCCCACTTTCATAAAGCGAAAAACGAGCGCACCTTCTATATATAGTCTTTACTATCCTTGGATTCTATCGCACTTAAAATTAACAAACAACGAGTGATTTTCAGTTAAAATCTTTGTTAAAAATGCTTGAAATTTTTTAATGTGATTTTTACCTGCGTGGCCCCACGTTCCTGATGAATGAGAGAGTCTTATAAACTATCACTCATTTTAAAAGTTTCTTTATATTAATTACACAGTTCTGGCCTTCGGCTAGGCTTGTTAGATCTACGCGAACAGTACCTAATTTATAATAATTTTTAATAATTATTAATACATTTTTAAATTACTGCCAACGATAATTTTTATTTAACTGCATATAAATATCCGCATTTTTTTTAATTTATTCATAATTCAAAAATGAACTTAGATCACCCCATCTTTCACATTTACATCCATTCAGAACCATCACATTCTTCTAAAAAATCATAATTATAAAAAGTAATTTTTGAAAAAAAAAGTAATAAAAATACATTTGGTGCAATATATCATTGTTATTACTTGTTTTTTGATATGGTATGGTATTCCTCTACTATATTCAAACAAAGTAAGCTGTAAGATGTGTTTCTATATGATGCGCATAAAAACACAATTTTATTAACTGATATAAGTGTTTTTAATAATGTTATATGACTTGGTTTCAAGCGCAACAACTTTCCACTTTAACTTTGAGTGGTTATCTCAAAAACTGCTGTATCGATTTCTCACAAATTAATTGTTTTAGTTGTATTTATTCGCATTGCCGTAAGCTAACAAAATAATAAAAAGTAATATAAGAGTAAAATAATATTACGCATTTTGAACATCTTGGGAAATTTCTTTCTATTCCCAATTATAAACGAAATTATGAATACATAAAAATATCAAATACACAGAAAATCCTGCTGGTCCGCATTTCCGAAAAATTCCTAATCGAACAATGTTGAACTGCCTTTTGACATGTGCGCTTTCTATGCTAAACTTCTTGCTAAGTAGCACATACATTAAACTTGTATACCAAATATGTTTCTCTTAATCTAACACAATAACTAAAAAAACAAACCTTTCTTACTCAAAAGGAATTAAAACTTGTTGAAGCATCCAATATTTAATATTTTTACTCAAGAAACATGTTCGACATTTACGTTCTATTTATGGAACAGTTACGTCCCCCGTTTATGTTCTTTTAAAGAGGTATTTTTTTTACCGTGTTCTTTTTACGTTTAGGGTAGATAATTATAAAAATAAAAAAGTTATGCGTGAAAAGTCGGCATACCAAACATATATTTTGTGGTTATGGCATTTGTCAGCAGGGTTGTAAAGATTTTCAATTTGAAGAAAGTTTTAAATCGACCCACACTTCTTGGTGCTTCTGGATAACTGACATAGTTTCTATTGAAGTTTGTGAGAGAATAAATTTCTAAACCCAAGAATATGTTGTTCTTTTTCATTTTGAAGAACAGAAAGCGGAAAATAACACGTTGCTAGTCTAGAGTGCAAAGGGTTCATAAAATATGTTGCTACTCAAGTGATGTCGTACTTTTAAATGGAGAAATAAAGAAAAAGCTTTTATGTGTTTAGTTTGAAGAACATAAAACAAAATAACAAGTCGTTATTTTGATCACTGAGAGTCGCTACTCGAGTGCAAAGGATTAACATGGAATACAATATTTTTACGTATAGGTTAATAGAGAATATAACTCGAGTTCTAATACATTGGACGCAATTCTTCAACAAGCATCACCCATAACCCAAAACCCTCATGTCACATAATAAATAACGTTCCGACACACATCCAAACAAAAACGGCATTGTTTACCCAACCACTAATAGCCTGCATCTGTATCAGTTTCCTGAGATACAGCCAACCCCAGTATCTCCCCATACACCCAATCAAAGGCCATCTTCCATCGGATTCACGTTATTTATCACCATTTCTCATTGCAGTGTTTCCCATTCAATCTGTGCTTCAATCACCCTTCACAACAATTGACCCTAACGTGAAGCTCCATTGCTGAATGGCATCGCTTACTCGCTGTCTGTATTTATTTGCTCAAGCGGATAGTTGGACTGCTGACTGTAACCTTTAATGGCGGTCGTGTCATCTGCTTCTGAGGAATGGATCGTTCGCTGTTGGTATTTGTTCTAATGGTAGTGTTTTTTTTTTTCTGAGCTCGAAATGTGAAGTGGGAGGAGGCCTGTCGTTTCATTTCGATAAGTGCTAGTGAATGGATTGTTTTTTGGATGTAGTTTTCTTTGATGCATCGTTATAGGCATTTTTATTATCTGTATTTGTTTATTTGTTAAAATGAGGAATGAATTTAAACCCTCTTCCAAAAATCATAGTGACAGCATACATAATGTAATCTCGATGACAGTACAATATTTAGTCAAAAAATTATTAATTAATAATCAATACTTATATATAAGAATGGAGTGTGTCTGTCTGTGGAATCGAACAAAACCCCTCATTTTGAGTTTTGAAGAAGTATTAAGATACACTGATTCAAAAAATCACATTAAAATATTTTTGTCTGTCTGTTTGTCCAGATTTAACTGAAACACTACTGCATGAATTTTTATAAAACTTGCACCATTTGAACAATAGTTTCTTAGTTTAAAATCTGCACTTTGTTTCATGTAGGTATCTGCAACCGTTCAAAAGTTATAGAACTTTTTTCATTCCAAAACTCCGGTTGCCAATTGGCACCCAAAATGCTGAATACGATAAATTATTTACAATTGGAAGAATAGAAATTTTTTTACTTTGATTGATGTATTATTGCATTGTTAATATTAAAAATAATAAATGTGAAGAATAAGTGCATATTTTTGTTACTGGGGTTAATTTCTATAAAAAAATATATACAATTTTTTAAATAATATAAGCTTTCAACTCCATTTGGCATTCAAACAACATTGCCAAGTGTTTTATTTTCATTTTCTGCAAAATGCTTTATTTTTATCGACATCATATTACAGGCTAATATTACGAAAAGCGTTTTTAATTATTAATTTTTAGGGATTTTTATATTGCAAAATATATGTATTTAAAAAAACATCAGTTTAAACGCGATAGCATGTAAAGTCGTGAATATAAAAATGAAAAAATAATACGTTAAATATCTCCATAACTACTCAAGGTAATTGAATACATTTTACACATGGTATAAAGAGCGATATTCGATTGAAAAAGTCGCATAGTACTTCATAAATTGACCATGAGCAACGGTATATTGCTATACATATTAATGAATTTTCTTTCAAATTAAAGAACAAGTAGCCGGATATACACGTAAACCGCAATATGACGTTGGCTGATTATGATAAAAAAAATGAGAAACGAATCGATCCATTTTAGTATGAAATATTTGTGTTTTGAAAAAGAACTGCTCATTTCATTCTTACACGATTGTCGTTGTTTCAACATGTCTGCAATTTCTGTTTGTCTTACTCTAAATGTCCCATTTCTTTCAAATTGTTATTACTTTGGAAAAGCGGTAGACAACAGAATATTTAAGTATGATAAATTTTAATTAATACTTAGTAATATTTATAATAAGCTTAGGGGGTTATAGAATACAAAAATTTCAAAAATATCCAAAACAAATGTATTGCTTAAAAAATAGTCCATATTTTATTTTGCTTCTGACGACACCAAAATTAAATTTATACGTTAAGTACGAATAAAATTATTTTTTCTAATCATTAAATATTTTTTCTGAGCTTGCCATTTTACATTATTTTATTTTTTTTAATTAACTGTAAAGAGATAGCTTGTAAATTGCAGTAAAATTTCAGATTTTTTTTTCAACTATGTAAAAAAATGCAAATATTAATTTTCATAACACATTATTTTGTTTATAAATATGCCAAAAAATAAAAAAAATTCAAAAAATATTTGCTTGACTTTAAAAAAAAAAGCTAACTTATTTGTAATTTCTTTTTAATGTGTGACTATGTTAAAATGAATTTCACACATATGTAGAATTTTTTTAACGATACTGGCAAAATTAAAAAAAAGTCAAATGTTCCATAATCTCTTAATTTTAAAATAAAGCAGTGGAAATCAATTAGCGACTTTCGATACCGCGTTATCAAAATAATGCTTCTGAACACGAGAACTATGGAAATTATCTTTCTAAGGAGGCGATTTTATGGAAAGAATTGGTCAATTAATAGAAGAATGAACATACCGTTTATTTTTTGGGGATTATTTTATTTAAAAAAATATTTGGTACAAGTTCTTATATTTAAAATGTGTCATCACAATACATTTTAACTCAATTAAACCAAAATTAAATTTGAATCAGCTTATCAATACGATATTTACAGCCTTATTTCAATATTATGATGTATTTTCTTTAAAACAACTAATCCTAAATATTTATTTAAATTTTGTTTTACTAAAATTCCTTTTTGGAAAAAAAAACCTTTTCCTGAAACTTTAAATTGATTATATTTTATAATTACCAAGTTAAATCTTATTTTTCGACGCCGAAGGCCACAACCAGAAACATATTAAAACGACCTTTTTGCAAAATATGTAGATGAAAAGAATGATAGCTTCCGCATGAAAATCAAATAAGAAAATAAATCGTTCTAAAAGTTTATATTGAAAATGTTCGACCCAAAAAATGCGATTAGCCTGAGGCTAAGAAATAAATCACTGATGAAATGTTGTATTATATTCAATCATAAAGAGTAATGCATTTTAGGGAACACGCTGAAAGGTAGAGGATGAAAATTTTGAGTTAAAAGCTTTCCGTGTTCTTTTGGAAGAATGCAGTGTATTACTTACTATACAAAAGATATGCAAGATAATCCTAATCGATTGCGTAACCAGTCATGAAATCAAAGCCAGTGCCAGTGTCCGTGGCGTGTTGGTGAATGAGGCTATTCAATGGGGACATCGAATGTGGGATAGCTAGTAAGATTTTGGTTTGGTTTGGTTTTGTTAATCAACGTCGCACTAGAGCTGCACAGTGGGCTATTGGCGACGGTTCGGGGTCTATCTCGAAGGAAAGACCCGGGAACACATACACATTCACACACACATTCATACATGCACCTCGTTATTTTAGAACCATGGTCAGATGACGGGGAAACACCTGAACTGGCACCCAACGCCTTCAATAGACGTCGGGACTTTGGACCCCGATCAGATGCATCGTGCACGAGTCCCGTATACACGCCGTTCATTTTTGCGGATGTTCTGTATGACTTTTCTAGTATTTTTGTAGCGAAGCCGGCAACCCTCCGATCACAAGATCACTACTTTTTTTTACTTTTCTTTGTCAAGTCCATCGCGCGGGTTCGAACCACCAATCTTCGGATTAGCAGCTGAACACCTTAACCGCTCGTCCACGGAGGACATAGCTAGTAAGAAGGGGAATAGAATGTTGGAATCTATTAAAAAGAAATGCATCATCTAAATCAAAGGATTTCATTATTCCACTTTACAGGAGTTTACGGGTTAAGGCTCAACTCGGATATGCAGTACAATTCTGGTCACCTACTTTTAAAAAAAGAGATTGATTTCTTAGAATGGGTTCAATACAGGGCCACGAAAAGGGTTCAGAGTACTTCAGGAATGAGTTATGGTGACAGGATGGAACTTTCAATGTGTATACAGCCCTCGAATAGAAAAGAATGAAAGAGGACCTTCTTCAGCTGTTAAATTATGAAATTGGGTAATGTGGAGAAATTGGAATTTAATATTACCAACGCAACTGAGTTCAATGGATTAAAGTTATACTAATCACAGCATTGTTTTTTTAATAAGCGAATATAAAACGGAATAGTTTGTCTGATTATACTGTTAATTAGAAGTGAATAGTTTTAAAAAGCATTTGAATCGCCATTGGGGAATCTTAACAATGCTTTAAACAGGCAGGTCTAATCTTGCTGTTCCAAGAATTATTACGCTCGTTTTGACGGGTTTAGAATATCTTTAACATCGGTTCCGGATTGCGTCTAGTTTGGTGCATGTAGTTGGACATGGATAAACGTAACTAAAACATGCGCAATAGACCGCGAAACAAAGTTGACGCGGTTGCACCTATTTCACGTTCGTCTGACTCTTGCAAATGTGGCTTTTGAATGGGGACAGAGGAGGAGAGAGCCTCAAAGCCACGCGACCCGAAGGTTTACGCGTACCCTCGTAATGCTACACACTGCCAGGTTACCGCGCAGCGATCGCAGGCGGGGGGCGGGGGACAAACGAGAAGCAACGTTGAAAGCGTGTAGCGGTTTGTCCGGAATCCGAAAAGGGAGGAAGGCACTCTCTTGAGTTTGACGTTACACGCCATCAACCTTGTGGCCTTCCCGATTCACACAACCTACCAATTTTTTAACCTATATATATCCTAAAAGAAATTGTAGGTGTTTTATTCAGCTGTGTGTTTTTAAACGGCTGTACATGTGGGACAGTCGCCGGTTACTATGCGAACCTGAAGCAGTCAGCTCGTTCAAAGTAATTCCCCGGGGCCAAAGTAACCCGTATTTACTGTAATCCAATACCTCTCGTATGACATTAAAATGTTAGATTATAAAGTCCGACGTTTTTTTGAAATTATACTCATAATTGTGTAGCCTTGATTTAATAAAAACGCACGTTACCCAGTAAAAAAATACAAGAATTAAAGTAAATTCCAGGAATCTTGCTTCACCCCCAGTTAGATCATATATTCCTACTTCAGCCTTAACCAACAAAAAGCCATTACAACCCTGATTTCACCAATTCTCTTTTATGTCCGGTAACATTGGCCAGAGACCGAAATTCTATAAAAAGAAAACTTTGGCTAGAACAACTGATGCCACCGCCTAAAAACAAATTCCCTGAGGAAATGGCTCTCGAAAATAATAGGATTCCTCTGTTTTTCGCACTCTGATTAAATTTTCAGTCATTTCGTTTTTTTTCTGCAGTAATGAAGACGAAGGTTCGGTTCTTTCTTTACAGTTATGGCCGCTGTCGAAAGGAGCAGGAGTTTTATTCTTGCATATGGATTGTGGTTAAGTTTAGTTAAGACGCGTTTGTTGGTATAGTTAAGAAGTGAAAAAAAATCTTGAAGTTATTCGAGATTCTAATGTGTTTAAGTTCTAGAAAATTCTGCCTTTGCTGTGGCGGTTTGTGTGATTTTTCTGAAGGGATACGAAATGAGTGCAGATTTTAGACTATTCGCGCACTGGAAACTATCAACTAAACTATTGAGTGACATATCACTTCAAATATCAAATTGTATACGCTTATTGAGCAAGTGTTAATTGCACAGAATATCCTTTCTTCCGCTACTGCTCTAACAGCTTTGGAAAATAATCAATAATTTGATGTTTTTGCATAGATGCGGTAGTGGGAATTTGACAAATTTTCAATTTCAATTTGGGCAATTGTGAAATCTGAGACCTGATATCCATGAGAGTTGGATACAATTAAATAATTGCCTGCAGTTAGTTTGTGATATTTTTAGTTGCTCAGCTGATTAACAGTTGCAGTGCAATTATAGATTGTGCGCAATTAGACTCATTTATCAATAAGAAATGAATGCTGAGATTTCATTACGTGTCAAGTCTTTAAAATCATTGTCGGGTAAAAGGTGTAAATAGGACGAAATGGACCATAACGAAAACGTGACCGTTACGAAAACGCGTGTAACGAAAACACGAGGCACGAAACAGAATTGGTACGGTTGCGACGAACGCTCGCTCAGATCGAATCCTTTTAGTAACGAAACGCAACATAGAAAGAATGCAGTGATTCTTCTGGAGTACAAAAAGATGTCAATCGCTTGAGTGTGACGTTACACGCTTTAAACTTTGTCTCAATTTCTTTTGGAGTTTCTTTGTGAGATCACGTAAGTCGTAAAAGCTGTTTTCTGTTATTCGGTTTTGTGTGGTAACAAGATATTTCCAAAACGAAAGCGCTACGGCAGCTAACTTTGGTATATAAGCTACTAATGCCAGTGGGATGCAAAGTAAAGTTATTAAATATTGAACATTTCAAAAATGCCCAAGTATTCTCCTACGCCAAAAACGCAAAAATAGCGCTTTATCCCTTTCCCAATGAAAGTGTGATTTGTTCAATTTAAACTTATGACGTATCGTTCGACACTCCTATTAAAATCCAAGCCCTCGACATCCCCTTTTTAATAAATGTAAGCAGTTGATTATATCCTAACTTCTTACTCTTACAAAGTATACATACGAGTATTCACTTTTTTTAAGCTGAAAAATACCCATGACAATAAAACTATTAACCAACATTCTAAAATGTCCACATACTGAAGAATAGATAAGTCTGAAGCAATAAAACAAATACACTGTGTCACCTTCTTCTAAATTAACCTTTCAATTAACATTTGTTATCAATCACTAATAAGCAGGTGTAGACTATAATTCCCATATCTCCAAATCTAAAATTCGTATAATTACTATGTTGATTTTTTTAGAATAATGGCTACATAATTATAATTGTTTCTAGTAAACTATTTCGATCTTAATTAGTATACGGATTACAAATGATTAAGTGATAATATAATCTAAAAAATTAACTAAGCTTTAAACTCTTGTAATAAGCATGGAATATATGTGAAATAATGATGGATGACGGTGTTTAAATTTGAATGGTCCATTAATTCTGGAGTGTATTTGACGCCCCTAGTACGAAACATTATTCAACTATAAAAAATATCGGGTAGTCCCAACTTGTATAGAAGGTTTAAGTACGAGAATACATTGTACGGGACGCCTATTTCGTCTTGAGTTTTCGGTAAGCTCTAGATCTCTCCGCAATTTTTGTAAGATTAAAATTCTTGGTATCATATTTTAAATCTTCAGCCTGTTAAAGTTTCCTATGTCGCAATTTAACTATATGTTTTGGCTTCGAAGTGGAATATTCGACGAATCGTCACTTTCCACTCCACACAATTGTAACACAATAGGTTTAAACTGTCAGCTAGTTAAATGGAATTGTAGAACTTGTCGTTCTTTTTAGTTTAAGCACGCACTACCTACGATTCATCAATAAAGACTGAAGTTACAGCAGTTAAACTGGCTGGTGTATACACGAAATTTAACTCATTTAACTCTCCACGCGGTACAAATGTCAGAGAAAAAGTGGATTAATAACTTGGTCGATGTGGTCCATCATGATGGTATGTCATTTATCCCCATGGGCTGATTCAACCTGGAGTAATGGGAGAGGAATCACGTACTGCAGCCAAGGGCTAAACGCGGTCAAAAATCAGAGGCATGAATGGGTTAACAACAGGCCTAGTCGACGCAGGTCACTTTTCTCTACACGATGGTAGGTCATTTATCTCCATGGATGATTCCCTCTGAAGTTATGGGGGAGGAATCACTTGCAGTCAAGAGACATATTCCCAACCACTCGGTACAAAGGTCAGTCGGGGAATGGATTAACAACCTGTCTAATCGACGCAAACCACTTTTCTCTACTCGATGGTATATCATTTATCCCAATAGGCCCATTTTCTTTGGAATTCTGGGGCTGTTTTTATTATAGTTAATTGCGAAATGAAGCCTTAAAAATATTTTTGGAAAAACAATAACATAATCGTAGAAGAACATAACACAAATTAAGTTCTCAGGAATTAACCTATATAAATTCTAGGAAAGCATTTATATGAATGAAAATTGCTGATTTTTATAAGACAAGCTTTTTGAATAACTCACTTCATTCTCGTTGTACTTTTAAAATGTAATTTAGTTTTACTCGCCCTCCCTTCTTTCCAAATGTTACAAATACTTAAATCTTAACATACTCACGTAATATCAATGTCAATATGATATTCAGTCATAATAGTTAGTATTTAATAGTTTCTAACGTCACGTGAAGTTTCTTAAACCCCCAAATTTAAAAAAAAAAAAACACTCCTAGTCTGCTGTCATGAAAATAATAAAAATGTAGACGACATTGTTGAATAAAACGGTGAATCCCGTCTATATTTTCGTGACAGAAGACCCAGAAGTGATTTCAAACATAATTTTGTTGTGAGTTCAGGTAACCCCAAATTACGATACTATTTAAGGGCAGCTGGTACCCCCTTACCCCCCCCCCCTCCTCTCAGAGCAGTCCTTTGGAACTTCTAATCCAGTCAGTTTCAACTTCACACCACCAAAAATCGCATTCTAATATTTAAAAATTTTCAACTTTTAATAATATACAGATTTAGGAATATACAAAGTGATTAGTGGTTCGAAACTTAGACGTGCGTGATTTCTTTAAATTAAAAAGTTATAAACTTAAATGAGAACTTAAAAAATGTTGTTTGAGAAACGATACTATTTGTGCTCTTAAACGTGTTCTTATCAGTGAATATACAGATTCACTACTGAATATTCAAAATCAAACAATTTTCCTCACACGTATCGGCCCCGGTGATTCTGCAGATTCACTGAATTTTTAACTATCACGGTAACATGTATGTTAAAAATATGCTTCTACACTTTTTAGTTTTGTAAGAAAATTGCATAAGAATTCACTCATATTAATAATATAAATATACACAGTATAATAGAATACTAACACCTAATAAATCTAAGTTACTTTATTAGTGCATTATCCAAATTTAATACTCAACTAATATATAAAACTCGCATAAAAATGTGATGTATGTATTCCACATCACACTTTTTAAAGATATTTAATACCCCTTACAGGTTCGATTTCAACGCGTAAAAATTGCTGTAACAAGCATAATAAGCAAAGAAATGTACACCTTTTTTTTCCTAACGAAATATCTCATCGCTATTCAGGTTTATTATCTTTAAAAGAAGACTAGTTGTCGACTATGGTTAGCATAAATTGGTTCCAGTATTTTTTTTCTGTGTATAAAATCTTCCTAACAACCCATTTTTCGTATGCTTTGCTGCTTTGGAGTATGTTTGTTATGCGATATTTTTTAAATTATTCTACTTTTAAAGAAATTATTATTTTTTATAACTATATTTTTACCAAAATAAATCAGTTCTGAATGTGGATTTGTGATATTTTCGGATACTGTTCAATCTGTAAAAAATGTACTTAAAAATGAGTACCTGAATCTACTCGAATTTTTAAAAAATTTTAAAAATTAGTGATGGCGTACTCATGTAAGTAACCGCCATTACTAAAAAAGTTGCCCATTTAGATATATTCAATTTATATATTATAGATAATGATATAAGAATTGTGTAATAAACATA
This sequence comes from Troglohyphantes excavatus, assembly GCA_963932185.1. Taxonomy (NCBI): domain Eukaryota; kingdom Metazoa; phylum Arthropoda; class Arachnida; order Araneae; family Linyphiidae; genus Troglohyphantes; species Troglohyphantes excavatus. The sequence continues at coordinate 8,729,998 of OZ010670.1, read as the reverse complement.
TATTTATAATTCTAAAATATTTCGGTCAAATATTACAAATATTAACCCTTTCCACTCCAAGAACATTTTGACATTTGCGTTCATTCTAAAGAACAGTTATTCCTCTTTCTGTTTTCCCCCAGAATTTTTTATGCTCATAGAGGGGAAAAAATCATAATCTGTTTTGAATCTGCAAGAGAACAAGTTGAAAAAAAAATTGAAATGTTTTACATACAAGACACTTTTCGAGTTTATTTTAAAGAACAGGGAACCAAAAGAACGAGTCGTTATGTTGTCGCCTGAGCGGCGCCAACGGAGTGCAAAAAGTTAAAAGTTATATGTTCCTACTTAAATAACTATATCATATGGTGAAGAAATATATATGCGCGTGCTTCGCCTCAGTATTTCGTTCTTCGTGCTGAGTTTTTAGGCGGATAATTGTGTGTGACGAAATATGCGTAAGGAATGTGAAGTGACTAACACATAAATGAATTGAAGCAAGGATATCTCGAAAAAAGAGTATGTGTTCTGCCCGGCCCCTTCACAGAACACAGAGGCCTCCGTGGCCGAGTGGATAAAGGCGTCAGCTGGGAATCAGAGGGTTCCCGGTTCGATCCTGTGCGACGGACTTGACTAAGGAAAGTAAAAAAGTTGTTATCTTGTGATCGGAGGGTTTCCAGCTTCACTACAAAATACAAGGAATGTCGTCCATAATATCCACAAAAATTATCGGCTTGTATACGGGACTGATGCACGATACATTTGATCGGGGTCCAAAGTCCCGACGTCTATCGAAGGCGTCGGGTGCCAGTTCAGGTGTTGTCCTCGTCATTCAACCAGGGTTCAAAATATGAGGCATCGTTCCCGGGTGTTTCCTTCGAGATAGGTCCCGAACCGTCACCAATAGCCCGCTGTTCAGCTCTAGTGCGACGTTAATTAACAAAACCAAACCTTCACAGAACACAAGTGTGACTCAAGGACTCGTTGAAGTCGAAAAAGAACAGCTCGCCACTCAGAAGTGGTTGAGATCGACTTTCATCGCCCTTCAGAAATCATCTGCAAGTCGATGTTAAATAATTCAAAAAATGCATATTTATTTTCTTTGATACACTATGTATAAATTTCTTGCCAAAACCCACATTTCAAATATGTTATTTCAAAATGAGATAAATATAATTTCGAATCAGAAATCAAATTAAAATTTTAAAATGAAAAAAATAATATTGTTTCAAATTAAAATTTTAAAATGAAAAAAATAATATTGTTTCAAATTTAGAATGTTAAATGTATTGTATATGTCATTTTTAAAATAAGATTTCTTTCTTAAATTTGGTGATATAAGAAATGAATACATATTTCTTCAAAGGAAAAATCTTGTATATGATTATTTAAAACAAAGGAATAAAAGCATTTTGTACGTTAAATTATAAATTTGTAAGGGAAGAATGTTAGTTTACAAATGTGGGTGTACATACCCAAAATTGAGTACATACATACAAATTCTAAAACGAATATACTCACAGGCGGTTCCTGCATGTACTCAAAAATTAAAACATATAAGCACATTATTTCGAATTTAAAAGTAAATATACTTAAACTTGATCCTTGCGTGTACTAAAAACTGAGTACATAGAGCACATATAGCACTTCAACATTAAAAATAAATATACTTAAAATTGATTCGCTGCATGTACTCAAACATTAGTACATGCCTTTCTCTAATTTGAGACTAATGTAATCGGAACTATGATAAGCATTAAATGTATTCAAAAATGAGTACATTTTACTAATTTTCAAATATATGTTTTTAACAGTGCGCATAGACACGAAATTCTTAATTTCTTGAATTACTAACTAAAATATAGAATAATTGTTTTAGCTGACATGGTGTTTTGTTATCAAATAATCTAAAATAAATATAACCGTATTTCATAATTTTCAAAACATACCCTATCTAACTTAGATAAAACTGTTTTTATTAATTCAGTTTATTCAAATCATTTGTCTTACAATTGTTCAAATTCCTCTACGTGTCTTTGTAAATAAAAGTTAAAAATGCGTTTTATTATATAATTAGTAACAATGCCCGTTCTTTGCATAGTTTAAAATAAGAACGATATTATATAGGAAGAAATGAAGCAACTTGTATATTAATTTAGACTTTCACCTCTGAAGTTTTATTAAATATAATTTAGTATTAAAATCTAATCATTCCTGGTTTGAACCGATACTCCAGAGATATAATCTGATTTGGCGCAATAAAACAATTGGCGAAAAATCAGCCTATTCTTCGGAAACTTGACTTTCTTATTATTAACAATATTAGTTTCAAAGTATTATTTTATTTACATTGGGATAATTCATACGCAAATGAAGCAGTTATTTGTGTTATGTAAAATAAATAAACAGTTTCACTTTCTACACAATCGTAATCATTTTGTTTAATATAAGAGCACGAAGTTATAATTAAGGAAGAATTGCTTTTTCAATTAATCATGAGAATAAACATATATTTAGCTTTTAAAAGCATTTTATTGTTGTAACTTTTCAATAAAATGCTTTAAATAAAATAATAATACGGTCATTGCTTTAAATAATTGAAAACAATTCTTTAAAATCATAATGTTAAGTGTTTTAGCAACCAAAAATTAAAATAACATGTGCATACTTATTATTAAGTTATACGTCATTACATACCAATGTTGGTTACATTGTAGTATTAAAACACTAAAGGAATTTGCGGAATTGAAAATCTAAATTAATATATGCAATTCTAGATCTTTTTTAGAGGATTACTGTTTTATTAATGCATATAGTATATCGTTTTATTTAACCTCGGGCGAAGGCACGGGATTAAATAGAACGAACTAAAAATGGCATAGAACAGTTATTCTGGTTTGTGTGTGAAGCGAAATATATCTTTCTTTTGGAATAAACGGGGTTATTCCACTAGTTTTGAAAATATACACGAATCATGATAAAATAAGTTGTAAATAGTATTATTAGAAAAAATTAAAAATTCAGATATGTTGGTGATTTTCAGTTGAATTGAAAGTCTGCTTTACCCTTAACTACTTTTAATAAATTATAAGTGTTTTTGTAAACTAATCAATGTAATTTTAACTTTATTTTGAAATGTTTTTTTTTATAAAATAAAGCATATATATCCTAGCATATCCACAAACACAAAAACACCAATAAAAATGGCGTAGAACAGTTATTCCGGTTTGTTTGTGAAGCGAAACATATATTCCTTTTGGAAAAGCATATTCACTCCACTGCTTCCATTTTAATACACGGAGGCCTAATCATAAATATTTATGAATTCTCAAGACCCGAGAAAAGTGTCACAGGAAACCTCTATTCTTCGAATCCACTCTCTCCGCCCCCCAATGAAATAAAGAATGGAATTCAGAGAATAAAAGTTCATCCTCAAAGATATCGAAACGCATTTCGTTCCATCTGAAGGGAATGTGGGTGTTTTTTACTCTTTTGTGGTTTGAACTTGAATGTGGAATTATTCTGAGAGGGTATCTTTGAACCACAGAGTGTAACAAAATAAGAGTTTTCGTATTTTGAATATTTCGAAATAGTTTTGTAACAAAGTTGTAATTTAATCTTGCTAATTGTGTATAGGAACTATGTGAGATATTTACGTTCTATTTGTGAAACAGTTACATCCTCTGCTCCTGTGCTTTTTAAAGACGTATTTTTAGTGTGTTCGGTTTTCGCTTAGAGTGGATAAATTTAAATAAATATATATATATCAAGCGATCCGGTCGGGTTCGCAACGCTAAGCCAGAAAAATAAGAAATAACACCATCTCACCAAAGCAAGCAACAAGATACGAACGCCCGACCGGTAGAGCTTATATATACGCTGCGCAACTCATAATGTTAAGTCGCGTCCGTAAAACGTATTTCAGTATCTGAACTACTTTCGTAAAAAAAATAAAACCAGTATTGGTGGAACCGTATCTGTAAAACCTTTAATTTCATTCAAGAATATTTTTTTTCATTAAAAATCAACGGAGATACGGAGTTTTTTTAATTTGAGCAAAGTTAGTTGATTTGCCACTTTTTCAAATTATGAAGCCCAATTTTTTCTGAAGGAAAATTCACTGAAAAAATTTTTAGATCACTCACATAATTGGTGGATCTACATGACAAAAATAACTTATATTGAAGTTTGTGAGGGAATAATGTTTCAAACTCATGAGAATATGTTGATATCTTTCATTTTGAAGAACAGAGGGGGGGAGGGGATAACAGGTCGTTCTTTTGGCGACTTGAAAATAGACTCTCGAGTGCAAGGGGTCAATAAAATATGTTGACATACAAGTGATGTCGTGACTTTAAATAGAGTTTTAAGAGAAACAAGCTAACAAAAGAAAAGCGTTCTTTTTATGTTCAAGAGCATGCAGTTCTTGTTCAATTGAAATAAAGGGGAACTAAAGAAAAGGTCCTTATTTTGGTTACTGATAGTCCCCAAAATAAGCTCAAAAGGTTAATTGTGTTTACCTTTTCTTTAAAAAGAGCCTCTGTTTCAAGAAGTAAAGTTTTCTAAATAAATGTTCTTGTACCAACTGATGTTTGATAAAAAAAATAATATAATTCATTTCTGACTTAAATTGCGCTTGTGACGTCACATTGTTTACATGGATTTAGTAAGCCCATTGGGTAATTCACTTAGACTCGTTTATTGATTCGCTAAATACTAGATTTGTGAGCGGTGGCCCCAACCTCCCAGTAATTGAAGACAGACAATACTCTTCTTATTGGGAATTTGTATGCCAAACAATTAAACAGAACTTTGATATTTTTATTTTAAAACTAGCTGCTGCGAATTGCATTTAACCAACCCTCTGGACGAAGTGAAATATCGAAGGTTTAAAGTTGTTTTCACAGTTAAAGTCTTTCATTTATGGGGTACGACACACGTTTTCAAATTTTAATTGTTATAATTGATATAGCTTTAAATAATAACACAATGCCTTACATTGACAGTCACGTGAGTTTTATGTGAAACACCACGTCAGCAGATCTTGGGAAATAGACATTTTGCAGTCCATTTTATAGGGCTCGCGGTTTTATGCAGAAGCCTCGTATAAACTCAAATATCGTAGAAATGTACATAAATTCTTACAATGAAGTACTTTCGTTTGCGTACAAAGCGTTGACTGAATCAAAAGTTGAAAAAAATAGTAATGTAAGCTTTATATAACGACTTTGTTGCAAAGTCGTCAATCGTGCTAAATTAAAGGTCATGCAACAAACATCCAAAAAGTAAAATTTGTATCAAATTGATAGATTTACTTAACGCAATGGAAAATTGTGAGTTTTCTTAATTAAGGTTTTATAAAAAATATATGATTTTGCAGATAATATTTTCTTCCTGAATGAAAACCATTTTTTACTTCACATTTTTTTCCCGCTACAAATTAGTTTTTGTGAACATTCAAAACATGAAAGCTGTAGCTTTCATGTTTTGAATGTGTTAACCTTTTAAATCCATTAAAAATAAATGTATTTAAAATGCATTCTAAAGGTAATTATTTGTAGCAATATTTTAAGATTACAAATATGCAAATATTTTTTTCTAGCAAATATTTTAAAAGAATGCAATGGCATTTATTTCCTTTGTCTAAAGTAAAAAAGAATCATTCCTTAAAATATATACGATAGACAGACCAAAATGAAATAAAAGCAAATATTTTTAATTAAGTAAAAAAATTGTTGATAATGAGTTTCTATAATATTTTTAATTTCGTTTGAGTTTCATGTTTACCCTTTGCTTACATCCACAAAATCTTATTTCTTTAGAATATGTGAAATCGTTTTAGTAACAAATATAATTATATATATATACTACTAAAAATACAATTTAATACGGCGCATTAAAAAGCAAAAAAATTAAACGGTTTTTAATTGCTAAATATAAAAGTGGAAGTGCTCAAAGTAGGAAATCACGAAGGCAATTAATTGCCTTTTATTAAAATCTCTTTTCCAGGTATGTATAATTTTATAGCAATAATAAAAACTTTTATATTCTTAACTTAAAGAAAAAGTGCATCAATAGCGCAATTGAAAAGAGCGTCTCGTTGTTCTAAGAATCAAACATTTGAAAGGCCGGAAACATAATTTTAATTAATTAAACAAATATTGATAAAAAATCATTTAAGAAGGCCTCTTACTTTTCAATATTTAAGCAAAAGATAATAATAATTCATTTTAAACTTAACACTTCGAATAATTAAATATTAGTCAAATATGTTATTTGGTGAGAAATGGTGCAAAACAGCTACACTTTCTTATTGACATAGCTGATCAATTACGTACCTTCATAAAGTCACATGGTCAGAACATTGCGCCAATCACAAGGGCATATCACCACTGCACCTTTCTTATATAAAATTAAACAGAAACTTATCAATATTAATTGTATTTATTACTAATGTCAACTAAATATTAATTACTAATTAGAAAGACTGAGTATCATATAAAATTATAAGTAGACAATGTTTCACGTTTATATGCCATTTGAAAGAGGGTAGGTGTTAAATAGAATAAAATTTGATTTTACAACCGCAAAGTTGACAGACGGATTAGGTATTTTTAAAAACCATCGTATAGGCACAGTTTTTACTGCACCTTAAGGTTTGATACGTGAATACTATGTACGCATGGATACGTTTCTTCCAATGGTTACTTCTTACGTTTTTGGTAGCTCTACATCTTTCCGCAGTTTTTATGAATTAAACTGTTTGGTAACATGTAATAAAATTAATTTGTAGAACTCGTTTTTTTTTTCATTTCAAGCATTCTCTCAGTAACTGCTTGAATATAACTGAAGTTACAGTGACTTCACTGGCTAGCGTATGCCCAAAATGTGACTCGTGCCCCCACGTGGTACAAATGTCGGAGGGGATAAATGGTCAACTTGTTTAATGCAGCTCACCTTACTTCACACAATGGTAGAACATTTATCCCCCATAGGCTGATTCCCTGTGGACTCATGAGGATATGAAATATGGCGCTTTATATCTTGCTGAAGTTTTTGCCGATGTACTCGTTCCAGTTTTAAAAACATATTCACGTCAAAACTCTTATACGATATTTGAATCGATGGCTGGCAGCTTATAAATAAAGACGTAATCGAGAATTCTTCTTTAGTGTCAAACACAAATCTTAAAATCCGTTTCTTCGGATTTTATATAGTTTGAATTTGTATTCCTTTTAGGTGCAGCCAATCATTTGTTGTATTTCACTTGGGGCGTATGCTATTTGTCAGGTTTTGTGACGTTTCTTTGAATACTGTGTTTTGTTTCACCATTGGAAGAAATTGTCACGTGATTCAGATTGAGACATCGTGAATCGAATACAGAAAGTTTTAAAGCTGCGTCCAGACACGTCAGAGTCGTAACGTAAAAGAATAGGATAGTCTGGGAACAAATTTTACTTTAATCCTTTGCGGTCGAGGTCTTTTCTGCTCTTGCGAAATAGAAACTCGAAGTGATTTTTCGCAAATTTGGCGAAATTCTTACGGTGGTTCCTGAGAGTCACTTCTCGAGTTGAAGCGTTAAACAAAGTGGTGCCTTTCGACCTCAAAGGGTTAATAACTTATTTTCTATGTTAATACTCGGAAAAGATTAAATATATATTATGGGATTTAACTGACTAGTTTAAAGATGCTGTAAAAACACGTTCTTTTTAAATCCGTGTAATACTATGTAGAAAAAATCTGATTCGAATATAGATTAGTGTTCAATCTGTGTTAGACATTCAGAACCGAAGATTTTTATATTAGATCGTTTTTTCCCTCACAGGAAAAACCACAGCCGTTAACATTAACGGCAACGGAGCAGGTATTGGTGATTTTTTTCACAAGTCGGCTAAACCAGAGCTAGTAAAAAGTTCCTACTGGCAATATTTATTTTATAAATTTTGTACAAATTCAGCGTTTAGGTCACCGTAAAAAATTTTACGCAACTGCTAATACATACTTAGCACTAACATTAATATAGATTTTTTATTGAAATCTTTTAAAATGTGTAATTTATATGCCACACTTTTTGTTATCCGATTTTATTTTAAAGAGTCAGTTGTTTTTCACATAACTTACTTCCTTAACTTGCTTTACTTATTAACTTAATATTTACTCCCTTAAGTTTTATTAATGCCACAATGTCGTTCTTGATTATTTTACTCATTTTTCGCTTTGACAGAAATACTCGAAAAAAATGCGAGAAAATTGTATGTTCACGTTGAGAAAAATTACACTATTGGAATAAATGCAAAGTAAGAAAACAGAAACACCTGAATGCCACCGTTAAATCTAGACCTATGCGAAAAAGTATAGTTAAAACAGAGACAAGTTTGGTACAGGGACAGGTTTACATAATTAAATGGTCACAGTTCATATACTGTTGGTCAAAGAGCTCAACCTGTCTGGTCGGGAGAAGCATCACGGTCGCCCTTACTAGTCACACCACTCTGGAGTCAGTAGTGTGAGCGACAAGTGATCGGAACAACTTTTTCAGTTTTTTCATTAAGTAAGTAAATTTTTACATTAATGCCTTAACAGAATCTGTGATTGTAGATCTTCATAAGCCATTAAGGTTCATCCAACTTGAATGTTCTTTTGTGGTGGTCATTTTAAGCAATCACATTAATTGTTTACATCAAGAACGAAACTTGGAGGTTCAGTTAGAAAGAAAACATGAACTGAATAAATATAATAATTTAATGTACATTAAAGGCACCGCACTGTAGCTTAAATTCCAAGTTATGAAGTAGCATTAAAAACAAGGAAAATAGTGCAATATCTAAAAATAGAAAAATAATATTTAAAAAAACGTATTAACCTGCCCCGACCTATCCTATATAAGTACGCATATACGCAGAAAAATCGGATGAGGCATCCGATTTGTGGAGTTCAACGCCGGCTGCATTTGCGTTGCCGAAGCTGTTTTCCTTATCGAACTACGTGAAGAAGTTCTAAATGAATAAAGTTAGAGCAGGTGCCGTCACCGGTTAAAATTGGTCCAGATACAACGGTCGTTGTCAGAAACTTGCGAGAGATGAAAAAACAAGTCAGTTTTTCAAAGACCCATAACTTTGGTAAGGGATCCAACTTATGGATATAAATGTCTTGCCATCGTGTAAAGGAAAGTAGGTCGCGTAGACGCGGTCGCCCAATATACCACTCCCCTTTTCTTTTTTTGTACTGCGTGGAGAGGGAAAATAACTCGAATTCCGAGCATACCCTTAGCCTGTTTAACGCCTGTAACTTCGATTGTAATCAACGGGTTGTAGCAAGTCCGTGGTTAAATTTATAAAAAGGAAGGCAATAGGAAGTTCTACAATTCTATTTGACTCATTAACATTTTAAACTATTTGTGTGAAAATAATGTGGAGTAAAAAGCAACGCGATGGGTCGAAGTTTTCGATATCCGAAAAACCAAACCTGACCGTACATTGGGGACTGCACCTACGCGATTTATTTTCTCTTTGTTTAAATAAAATTGATATGCGACTGATATGTCGTACAACAGATATATGTTTTTAATTTACAGTATAATTTTCTAATTTTCAGTTAAAATAAAACATACGTTAGTTTATTAAAATATACTTGAAATAATTGTAACGAAATTTTATATTCTATCTATTATTAGGCATTCAGTCCTGGGGATCTCTTTTTTTGCGTAAAATTTGCTCCTTAGTTTTCTTTAATTGATCTCCGATTTATTGCCTAACAAACAATAGATGTTTTGATGTTGCATTAAAGTCATTCGCGACCAGTTATATTCTGAGATTGTTACTCCATTTTTATTAATTTCGAAATGCCACGACAGCAGTGTAATCAACGTTAGAAAAAACAAGCAAAATGAAAGAAGCAGACTAAAGCAGTTATCATCAGAAACTGTGACATCAATAACAACAAAAGCAGCAGTGATGATGATCTCGCGGATGTCGCCATGGTTACACAGCTCTCATAAATGAGGGACATGAATCCTACTAAAGCATCGTAAGTCAACGTTAAGAAGCAGAAACAAAGAAATAAGGTGACATCTCTCAAGATATTTAGTGGCAACAAATAGGACGTGTTGTGCATAAAAAGATGTATCATTATTGGTGTAGCTGTTCAACTCTTTAATGCAATTAAAAATTAAATTAAATAAAAAAATCTTATTTCATATTCTTTTGAAGTTTTCTAATTTTAACTTTATTTAAGTATGGAAAACTATTTATAAATGAATCCTTTGCTCTCGAGGAACATATTTGATATGTTATGGATACCTCATATTTATGGAAGAGCACCTTTGCACTCAATAAATATGTTCGACATTTACGTTCTATTTATGGAACAGTTACATCCCGAAATAGAATGTGAGGAATTTCAATCTGAAGAACGTTCTAGATTACCACCCTATTCTTGGTGCTCCTAGCACATAGTTTCTACCAAAACTTGTGGGAGAATAACTTTTTAAACTCAAAAATAAGTTGTTCTCTTTCATTTTTGAAGACCAGAGAAATAAAAACAACCTTTCGTTACCTTGGTGACTGAAAGGCGACACCCGAGTGCACAAAGGGTTCATCAAACAGGTGGATGCAAGAGTGACATCCTATTTTTAAAATGCAGTTTTGACCGAGGAAAACAAGCTGACGAAGAAAAAGCGTTTTTTCATACTCAAGAACATGCAGTTCTCTCTCTCAATTTGAACAGCAGGGAACAAAAGAACAATCTGTCATATTAGGGACTGAGAGTCACCTCTCGACCGCAAAGGGTTAATAATGGAAAACAGTTTTCTTATTTTAGTGTGAAATAGTGTAAAAAGACGAGGGGGAAAAAGTGATCGTGAAGCACCTATTTCAAAAATACATGTAACATGAAATATATGCAAAATACTTGAAAATACTTCTCAAATACTAGAAGAATGAAGTCTTAATTTCTTGAGGCTGGTTTACACGCGAGTGTTTTTCACTCTCACACAGTTGTTGGAAGTTATTCTTAACGCTAAAACAACCATCCGATTGCTAGAAGGGCGAAAGTCATGTAATGCTTCTCGTGAACAAAATCGTCTCTGCTGTACACATTCGGCACACTGCAATCGGGTCATTTATCAGCTATCGGACAGTAAATAACTCTCACTTCTAAGCCGTGGTTTATATTGCGACCGGATTAAATTTACGAAAATAATCAATTTTATTGTAGTACTTGTGTATGGCATAATAATTAAGCAGAAGTGCACTGTAACATGTATTTTCGACAATGAATCTACATTGTTTCCACACTGTTAAATATTCATACTTATTTATGAAGAAAATGTCACCATTTTTGACAGAGCAGACACCTGCTAAATGCTCCGATTAATTACTTCGTCTGAGTTGATTCACTTTGTCGTTTTATATTCACGAAAGTTATCTAGTCAAAGACGTTGGTGGTGGTTCATATTTGTATTTGAAATAATAATGGACAAGCTCGGCATTTAGGGAACGGAACTAGGGATATCTTAGTCCGAAATTAGGCCGTACCAGAAAAACTCGTATGAATTGTGGAAATACATATATGAGAACCAAAATCATCGGAAATAAATTAGAGTAAATTGCATTAGTTCAAAATTATTGAAGGTTATTGTATCGTTTAAAGTCAAATATGGCGAAACGATTGTCAAAATGAACGAAAAATAGCCTTAAAGTTCGCGGAATACTCAAAAACAGTGGTTCCCAATCCGTGGTCCACTGACCTCTGGTGGTCCTCGAGAGGGCTCTAAGTGGTTCGTGGAGCTATTTTTCAATTACAAGGATGTTTTCGTTTTACTAAATAAACACAGAATGGTTTAAAAGTATTTCGTTTATGACAAAAATTTATATTACAGTTCCTAGTTTATTATTCATAAAATCAAATTGTAACCATTTTTTCAGGTCTGCCTTGTTTATTATAGTCATTAACCACAAATAAGTTCACAATATTTTTTGGTAATAGTATTATTTTTGTTTTTTGATGGCATCATTACACTGATCTCTAACTGTAACTTCTGGATCGGGCAAGACATTTTGTTGACTTGAAGTCGATATGGAGGCCGCCATGATGTGCCCCACTTTTCTTGATACCGCAATATTTCGTACATTTTTCATGTTAAAATACGCCGACATATATTGCTTTTGGCTAAGTTGTTTTTATTTTCTTTTTAAACCCATTTTAAATGCAATCTGCAATTAAAATAGGAAGTCATTTGCAAGTCAAAGTAGAAGTAGTTAAAAAGCAAGAGCAAAAACTATTTATTTGGCAATATAAAAATTAATTCTATAAGAAGAAAATATAATATTTATATATATATAACATTTCTACAATGCTATGGTAATAAAAAACACCACTAAATCATTTTTTAAAAAATGTTGGGGCACAGCATGGCAGCATTCAATTGGCTTCAACGCGCCCATAGAGGAAACAAGGTTTGAGCCTTCCATCAGTTACGGTTAGAGTTCAGTGCATCATTATCAATCAACTGATATATTTTATAGGTTGAAAACATCTATTCTAACAAAACATCAATATAATTCTGTAATTTGAAATCTTCCCCAAAAGTAATTTTCAGTATTAATAAGAAAGTGGTGACATTTTCTATTCAGTGGTTGATGACCATCTCAAGGTTGGGTACTACTACCGAAAAATGAAAGTATGATTTCAGAGTTTGTATGGGATCAAAACAGAGAGGTTGGCGAGGTGATCTCCAAGTATTTTTTGTTTTAAATAACCGTTGTCCTCCGCAGGTTCCAGTATCCGGAGGACTGTGTTCGAGCGATTGGAGGACACCCATCGTGAATCGTCGTCCAGGAGTGTTCGCGTGTCTTCCGCACACAACTGCACCGAGGACGAGAACACGCGCACTGTGAGTGCAAAAGGACAGACCCTCTTAGTTTGCTTGAATAATTGTTACTGTGTTTATCTTTTTGTTTGTTTGAATGATTGCCTATTTTTTTTTTTGTTTTTCATCTTAGTACCTATTTTAAAATACAAATGCAACGTTAAAATACGCAATAAAAATCCATTCAAATCTGGACATGTTTCGGGAGATACATCTCCCTTCTTCAGCAGAAAAATAAAAAGTCTGTGTGTAATAAAATATAAATAAACCCAGAAATTGAAAGTGTTAAAAGATTCTTATTGCGTATTTTAACGTTGTATTTGTATTTTAAAATTCTTAACGCAATGTTCTATAAGTTACGAGTTTTTATCTTACTACCTATTTGTTTGGTTATATTTGGCACAGGGATATTGGAAAACACTTTAAGGCATATACATTTTTTTAATTGTGGTGCACACAAACTCTCGCCCTACTGTTCCGAAGTGTAAGCTAAAATGACACGTTCTATCTAGATCTTCGAAATATTTTACGGTGGAAAGTTAAAAAAGGCTTTTTAATAAAAAAATATCGAGTGACCACCATCAGTACTCAAACTTATTGTTCCGAAGTTAATATGTACGAGATAAACATACGATTTCTTTGATTTCGGGGACATTTTCTTTCTTTTGATACTTCTCTCTTGTTAAGATTCATTGCGTATAAGAATCGTAAAAGGGATCTATACTATTGAAATTGAATTAATATGTACGATACGAATGACTGTTCCTTTATATGTCTTAGTGTCTTCTATGTTTTAGCATTGTTTGTTAAAATAATTGCCATTTTGCATGGTTACCTTATTGTTTGTTTGAATGATTGTATCTTTCTTTGTTTGGCTTATTTATTACTGGAATTATGGTATATTTCTTCGTTTGTCTTATTGTTTGTTGGAATAATAGTCTCTTTGTTTGGTTAATTTATTATTGTTCAAGAGATTGTCTTTTTAGTTATCTTATTTTTTTTTTATGTGTTTTGTCTTATTGTGAGTTTGAAAGAATTTCTCCTTTTTATTGTATTTTTTTTTTAAATATTTGTTTAATTGATAATATCGTAGTTTCTTGTCTTCATTATTTTTCTCGTCTGTAAATTTATTTGTTTGTCCATTATCTGTTCTTTGTTTATATGTCTGTCTGTATATCACTTCCCTATCTATAAGCACTTACTTCATTGATGTAAGTTTTATTAACGTTTATTTAAAATCATGTTTCCTATCATCTCAAATCCATTTTAGTATTCAATGAACCAAAACACCTCTTAAGCGAAACAATAACGTTGTTGCCCCTGCGAACAGGCTTCCCTGCGTGTAATATACATGAAAGGAAAACACCGTTCTACAGAAACGAAAACTTTTATAATGTGGATACATAGGCGTCAAAATCGCGCGCATTTTCTACACGTTCTTTATCGTCGCTGTTTTCAACTTTTTTCTATTTAGACATGTGGTCCGCGGAGCTCCCGCCTAATCACCAAAATATTTTTTAATAGCGAAGTTGGATGTTTCTTTACTAAAATTCAAAATGGTTAATCGAAATTGTATTGATATCACTGATTTATGTGTTCTCGCTTATTCATTCATTTATTGTATGCCTTTTCGTTGCATCCCAGACATAATTTTTCCTTCACAGTGCAGCAACTTTCACGGGGTTCGAAAAATAAGAAAGGATTTTAGTAGTAATGGAAATGTGTCCTCAACTTTGATCAATCTTGTGTGTTCAATTAAACTCTTCACGGAATAATAATGTTCAATAATAGAAGGCCGATTACTAAACTACCGTGTGTGTGTGTTGTAGGTGAAGTGCGAGCCCCCCAGCCAAGAGGGAGGGATCAGCATGTGCTGCTCCGTCATCGTCCGAAATTCCAGCCACTTCCGCCCACCCTGCACCCCCGCCAAGGAGGAAGGGGGAAGCAGCCAATCCAGCCAACTCAACACCACGATGCACAGTAACCCCCTCTTTTCGCACATTATTTTGTCGTTGCTCACGTTAGTGTCTGTATCAGTCTAATCCTTTCAGTCCCTGCTTTTTGAAGTTTTTTAGCGAGGCTAATGAATCTGAAGGACATCGACACGGAAATAAAACATGTCACGGAAATCAAGCATTAACCGGAAGGATGAGTAGCGTATGCGCATAACTACAAGTTTAAGTCGGCTGCATGTTTTTTGTTTCACATCGTTTAAGTGTTTAAATAACTGAAAGTCAAATAATTTTTATTTTTTGAAAATTTTAAATATGTGTCGTTACCGAGCATTAAACTGACAACGTCTCTTTCCAATCGATTAACTTCCTATTGTTTGACCTCACGGCCATCCTGCCAATGCTTCAGAAAGTTAACGAAAGAAGTTTTACTTCAAATGTGTGCTTATGAGGGTGAAGAACCCGCTTTCAGCGTACCTTCTTCTGGTTATTATTCACGTTATTGTCTGTATTATTTTAAACCTTTCAGTCCCAACTTTTTTATTGTATAAAAGAAGATTTTTTTTTCTCAATTATATTTTCTGATCATCTTTATAACACCTAATTTTGAGGCGGAACTTCTTTAGAGAGGCTAGTAAATCTGAATGACTTCGACACGGAAATCAGACAGGAAACGAAATGATGAGTAATACATGCGTGCAAGCCAAATACAAGGTTAAGTCGGTGTCCATGTACCAGCTGTTGCGTCTTGCGTTGCGGGTTTTTGTAGTGTTTATTCATTAATATAATACGTTAACGAAAGCAGTTACCTAAAAGTAAAAAAGTGTGTACTCCAGCACCAATATTAGAATTATATGACTTTGTTAAAAAAAAAAAGTCCTCATAATTGTAATGAAAGTAGTTTACTCCGATTCTTTTCCGGTAATATCAGCTCATATGTTTCTAATTTTGGTATTTACTTGATTTTTATTTGCAACCGTCCTCATTTTGACGAAATACATTTCGTGTAAAAACAACGAAATGAATTTCCTTAACTTGACTATATATTTAATCGGAGCATTTCGCAGACAACAGTTTCGTCAAAATTGACGAAATTATCTTCGAAAATGAGTATCCCTTTTCAACAGTGTAGAAAAAATATAATAGCAACGCTCCTTCTTTACTATGTAAATTACAGCAAGATTACAAAAGAAAATAGTTTTCGCAAATTTTCGTATATGAGAACTCTTTCCTTATTAAAAACACTAAAGAACTTCGGGCACTACGTGCGAAATCCGCGCGAAAAGCTTCGAAAAGAACAATTCACTTTAAAAATGGCGTCCAAAGTGCTTCTGCAATATTCCACACTCTCGAAAAAGCAATTATTCTAACTCTCGAAAATCCTCGAAGCTCTCTCGACAATTTCATAGCATATGGCGACGAAACCGAACGTGGTACTATATTAAAACTTTATTTTTATGACTGTTTGCACTCACGTAGAATTATTATTAATTTTCTTTGGGGAAATACGAGAGTTTCAAATGGCATTTCTGTTTTTGTCGCCATAAACTTAATCTTTGCTGAAATTTTTTTTATATAATCCGGATTTCTTAATCAAAATAAAATCTTTTCTTAATAGTTGAAAAACAATTCTTGAGGCAGTTTACGTTTTTTTTTTTAAATTGTAAGTATCGTTATATAAAAAATGTTTGGTGCCTTGACGCAAAAAAATTAATTTCGTTTGAGGTGTAATAACAGAAGTTGGGCGATTTATTTTCTGAAAAGAACCACTGATAGAAATAAACGCTTAAAAATATGTATCCCAATAAAACTCTAACTATGAACAAACAATATAAACACATTGGAAAAACAGTAACTATTGGAAAATTAATCAAGAACATTGTAAAAAATGACAGCAAAATAGTAATAAGTAACATTTTATAGTCTAATAATTGTTTTAATAAAATAATATTTAAATATAAAAAAAAAAATCCTAAAAAGTAAAAAATTATTTTTAAATTTTAGAACAAGTTGAAAAATTTTAATATTTGAAATAAATGTTTACTTATTACAACTTTTTGACATCGGCGCCAAAATTTTGGTATGTGTTTTGTAAATTAAAAAATTCAATTTCAATAATTTGTAATAAGTATAAAATTTTTATTAAATATTATTTTTTTCTACTTGTTCATAAAAATAAAAATTATTTAGTAATTTAATAACATTTTAATAAATTTCAACTTAATTTTTTTTTAAATAAATAAAAATAAATTCCCCCCCCCCCTCTCCCCCACACACAATGTTGCTTTAAAACAACTCTAATTTGAAGCTACTATATTTAAAGTTGTTTGAAAGATTTTTTTTGTAATCAATACAACACTGGCAACATTGTTTTTTCTAAATTTGTTTAACGATGGTCATTGTTCGGCTGCTTAACAACACCTAATAAACCATTCTTTTACTATACTTTAACTAATTTCTCTGTTGCTACTATTTATTTCGCGAGCGATTTCTTTAAACTATAAGCGAAGTAGTTGGGGAATATAATCATGCCTATTTAGCGAATTCTATCATGCTAATACAACTAAAAATGTGATACAGCCAAACAATAGCCATCGCCCCCAACTATTTGGGACTTCCCTGTCTATAGGGGTAATAAAAAGTTGCAGTCAATATAATTCTCAGGGTCGTGATTCAACAGCGCCACTGTATCCTGGTATAGCTCGAAATATGAGACGGCGGACGCATTAACGCCCTTTCGTGAGGTGAAAGCTTCCACGAAATACTTCCGAAATCCGTGTTTGAAGAAGGAATAGGGAATCTGCTTTGAATGAAGTGATCCCCCGAGTTCGCCCTCTCATCAAATACACTTAAAGTATCAGGTTTCTGGGAGGAGAATCACACAGGAGATCAGCGGGTCTTTCGTGACCCCTTTTCTTGTGAGATAGTGCTATCGTACATTAGTTTGGACGGGAACACATCATTAACCCTCCGACAGATAACCTAACTATCGAATTCGTAGAATTGTTTTCACTGCAGAAGAGTTTAATTTATACTTTCAAGACATTCTTTTTTCTGTTAATGTTCTTTTAAACAAAAATTTCATTAGAGAAGGATTTCAAAAATCCTCCCAATGCTTTGAATTCGAAAAAATGTTTCAAAGTAGTGATTTTTCATAAATTTTTAATATTAAGTGGCATTGCTGAAGAAACTGGAGATACACGAAAGGATGTGCTTATCCGTCAGGTGGTTAAAACCCTCTAACAGTCATGGACGGGATATCATGTCAAGTTTTTTCTAATAATGCATTCATTTTTTAAATTCATTAAATTACCTCATTTAAAAAAAATATATCTATATTTAATAAGTATTCTATTTTAAGAAATTTTTGTTTAAAAATTGTACAAGAATAATTTTTTAAACCCCCAAAAAGAGAAAACAACTTTACCATTACGAAAATCGCCCGCCCGGGTGAAATGACATCCACATAAAATAGAGCGTTTCAAAAAGTGTTGATATTTTAAAACACCATAACTCCATGGGGGATCATCCTATAGGGATAAAGGACCCACCATCGTGTTGAGGAATGTGGCCCACATCGACCAGGTTGGTCACTAATACGCTCTCGCCTCTGACCTGTGTATCACGTGGGGGAATGAACCAAATTTTGGGCATACTCTGTTCTGTGGAACTGATATAACTTCAATTTTAATCGGCGGATCGCAGTGAATGCGTGTTTGCTTTAATTTAAGACAACTATAAGTTATATCCTGACATTTGACAAATGTACACGTTAAGGGATTTGTGTGAAAATTGGAGTGGAAATTGTCGATTGGTCAAAAATTTCACTATGAAGCCGAAATATCGCACTCAAATTCAATTGCGGCAGAGGAAATTTAACCAGGTTTAAAGAGCATTTCAAGATCAAGGGAATAATACTAAAAAGTCAACTTATGATAATCTGAAATCTGTAGCATAGCTAAGGCGCAAGAAGGAGCAGGCTGAGCAGGATCGTGTCTAAGTATTTACAGAGACAGTTGAAAGCGTTTTCTGACTTGTCAACTAATAAAAAAAAAGTGTAAAAATGGTAAATTTGGGGGAAATCCCTGGATTGCACGATGAAGAGTACATTTTCATTAAATAAATATATTATAAAGTAATAAAATACAAACAAAATATTTTCGTCCGAATGCGTCGTAAATTGGACAGAATAAAAATACACGATTTCAAGTTTCATGTTCCGTTGAGTTACAAAATTTACAAGGATTATTTGGAAAAATTTCGAAAACAACTCCTTTTAAAAATACACGTCAATGTTTACAACAAATTTGAAAAATAATTATTTTCAAAATGATATCTATATTCAAAATTAAGTAGTCTTCGATTTAATATGTTTTTTTAAAATATATTTATATTGTGCATGGTTAATACTATTGTTCATTGAAGCAATATCATTTTGTGTGAATTGGTCGTGCTATATCTGTACAATCGTCGGTAAGTAATGTTTATAGCCTTTGGGAAGCCAAACAAAATAAAAACCAGCGTCCTGTAAAATATTTGTAATTGAGATAGCTCGATTAAATTTATTGTGAGATTACATGCACACAAAATCAGTCGAAATACATTCTCTGAATACATAACTTTGTAGTAATAAAGTATTTTAGACGCAAAATTAAGTTAAATTGTGTGCCAAGTATCGACTAAGGAAAAAAGTCACAGTGCTGAAATATTAAACAAAAATCGGGATAAATACCTTTGTTGTGTATTCCTGCGACGTTCAGGTGGATGATTTTTGAAGAGACAGGCACATCGACTGGTGGCTTTTTTTGTTAGGGCAAAGAAAACCCTCAACAACACTCGAGTTCTCAAAGTTGCAGGCATACTGCTTGCCCACGATTAAAAGTTTGTCATAGTTCAGTTTTGTAGAAACTATGCTTTTGCTTTTCATTTCTTTCATAAAGTTACGCAAATGAAATCTGCGGTTCTTGTTCCTTTAAGAAAAATCATCGTTGATAAATAAGTTTGTTCCTTTTTACTTGAAACAATTTGTCCTTATTCGTTCTTCATCCCTGAAGTTAAGAAGTTCACAAATAATAGGTCTGTGTTGGTCTGGATTCTTTTTTCCTAATCTGTGATCCCGCTCAAAGGATATATCAGTAATATTTTAATCTCTATTTGCAAAAAGTTCCATAACTTGATTTTCTATTTCTTCTCAGGACCCGGATCCAATTCCTCCAATCCAACGATAACTATATAAATGTCCTCTGCTTCTATCCTCGAGTTCAGATAACTTACGCTGCATATTTTCGTATACATGGTTCAGTGGTTTGGGGGCGTTTGATGCTTCGGCCTGGAGTGGATGTGACTGAGTTTTAATTTAGTTTCAATATCGTTAACTCTACTTTTAATGTCTACAATTGCTTCGTCAATATTTCCAAGCCATGCGGTGAGATTATCTATTCTGTTCATTTATTTGCGATGTTGAGGAATTCCAGTTGAAGTTTAAATCAGAACCTTTATACCTTATTGGAGATCAATGTTTTCATCCGTGGAGATAGTAGATAGGTCTTCAGCAGTATTGTCGAATCTAAATTTTGACGTAGGCAGATATCACTTGATGGTGAGATAGGGGAGTAGTATTTCCGTTTATAATCTTTTTCGCACACCGCATCAAAGGGTTCTTGAGAATCAGGATTCGTTTATTTCTAAAATGCACTGAATTTTAAATGCTTTGGAGGATCGAAAGGTATAATGCAAGTTATTAATTATAACAATAAAAAGAGATCAACCCGACTTTAAAAAGAAAAGTCAAGAAAAAATATTTCAAAGTTAGGAGCTCAGGGAAAACACGTCCGATCGCCACCATAGCTAGTGTTGCTACCTTGAAGTATAATATATAAGAATTGGCATCAAAATTTGGTTTGATTAATTGCCGCCGCACTAGAGCTAGAGCTGCACAGTGGGTTATTGGCAACGGTTCGAGGCTTATCTCGAAGGAAAAACCCGGGAACGATGCCTCGTATTTTTGAACCATAGTCAAATGACGAGCACAATACCTGAGCTCATTAAAATTTGGTATACTAACTATATATTTTCTGTATAAACAGTTATTCATAATAACATAAAACATTTTTTTAAACTAAATTTATTTACTTTAGTATTTTTTTTAATTACTACTCAAGATCTGATTTGCATGCCAGTTTATAATATACACATCTTTTAAAATACGCTTAAAATGTTATATATTAATAATAAAAAATATTATTATGTGCTTGATTATTTACAGCTTATTCTCCAAATACATAAACTTTATTTTATTATGAAATTTTAACAATTTTGCGAAAAATTCTGAAGATAGTTATTTTTTATAATTTAAATTCTACATTTTAATTTTTAATTTTAACTGCAAATTCGTGTTCCTAGAAAATTTTACAAAAAAAATAATGCCCTTGCTGAAACGCCTTTTTCGTCTCCATTCGCATTTTACAGGTTATTCTACATACATATACTGCATACAATTTATGTTTATAACCAAGCATCTGGTAATATTAATAATTATATCAAAATTAATGACTATCTTGTAGTGTTTAAGGTAATCGTAATTTTATTAAATATATACTTTGGTTTCACTTTATCATTTATCGTACTCAGCATATTACTGAATTACAAATATTGAAAAGGTCTGATCTCCGAAAATTAAAATTTTTTCTTGAGACACAAAAACACTAAATTTTTATTTAACCATTTGACTTTTTTCAGAGATGAGCCCTTTTTGAAATTTGTAATTCAATTGTTTTTTTGCTTCCGTAGTGTTTTGCAATATGATTCAGCGCTGAAGAGTAAACCCAGGTGTAGCAAGCTTAAATTTAATGAAGGCAGTTGAAAAAAGTATACATCATTCAAAATATTCGAAATTATGCCACACTTTATTGTAAATGAGGATTTGCTAATTTTGTTATAAGACACTTTCACTTTTTTTTTAATGTTTTTTTTTTCGTTGATCGAAATTTGCGCCCTCTTCAGTTCGGCGCCCCAAGCGACCGCTTGTTTCATTTGAGACTTAAACCACCTCTTATCGCTTGGGTCGCCCATAAATTTTCATGAACCAAAACCCTGTCCTCTGTCCACTGTACTGCAGGAACTGTGCTAAATAGATTTTTCTGGTCATGTTTTGTATTAAATGTGACATGTACTGCAATTCTTAATCAAATATGTTTTTCCCCAACAGGCGCCTCAACCAACTGCACCGTTCGCATTCCCTCCTCGTCGTCCAGCAGTAGGCGGAAGCGCCCCCTGGTGTCGTACGAGCTGTCGACGTGCGCGGGGTCGAGCCTCCACGTGGTGTGCGAGGCGAACCTCTCGTGCGGCGACAGGGGGGTGGCGTGGAGGAGGGAGGGGGAGGAGGGGAAGGCGTCTCAAGGTCGCGACCTTCGCTTCAAGGACGTCCGGAGGCGGGACTCCGGCGCCTACGCCTGCGAGGTCACCGACTACTTCGGAAAGACCCGCGTGGGGGCCGTGGTCGTTGTGGTCGCGCAATGTGAGTGGTCTTCATTCAGTTCTTCTGTTTAAAAAGTGCGCTCCTGATTGAACGGGGAAACCTTAGAACAATAAAAAAGCGTAAAACACATTAAGGGCCATTCTACACGAACGTTATTTACGAGCCTTAGCTTTTGCAGATGGCTGTGTGATTGGGGACGTGGTTTGTACACACCAACTTAGGGTTCCCACTCCCAGACCTCAAAATGGAAATCCCTGACAAATTCAGTTCAAAATTCCTGACATTTCAGGTGTACAGTCCGAATACAAGAAATAATAAAACTCAACTACCGGAAGAAAAATATATTAAAATACTAGTATCACGTAAAGAATTTTTTTTAATCTGTACTTGTAAAAGGCAAAATAATAGTACATAATACTGTTTGCAATCAATTGCCGAATAGCATTTCTTGCAGCTACCGATTTCTTTGATGATTTTCACATTTCGCAACTCTACAGACACTGTTCGAGTGAATTGTGGTACATATATGAAACTGGATCAGAAGCAGTCTTCTGACAGGAGAAAGCAGACAACATGTCCCTGTCCACTGAGCATCCACCAGCGAAAGAATTCGTTCCATGTTTGCATTTTGAGCCAAATTGAAAAGACAAATTGACATTTATTTAAAAGTTCCAGGAATCTGTGAGTGCCTGTTTTAATGAAAAACTCGGACCCTTGATTGTGGAGAAGTAAATCAAAGAATGTTTCATTCCGTTCTGTTTGCTGAACATCATCAGTTGTTACTTCCTTTTCAGTAAGGTACTGAATAGTTGGAATCGGGTCCTTTTCGAAATAGACGCTGTTGTTATTTTTAGGGTCATCCATTTGAATTCTTCCAAAGGCTGATACATGCTTTGCACATATTTTGGATGTCCTTCATCACGTTTCAATACGACAAAGTAGTAAACGATTCCTAAAAGCTATCGGCCAGAAAATCGCTGCTGATCGAGCTGTCAGTATATCATGCGTTGAGTGCAAACTTTTAATAGTATCCAGTAAGTTTTTGACTATTTACACATTTGGAAAAAATCCTGAATCCGTACATTGTCACTCTCAAATATAACGCTCTCATTTGTGAGATTTCTGTGTTCGCAAAGGTTACTTTCGTTATATTTGACAATCGTTTCCCCGTTGAATCGTGTGACTCTTAATAAAACAAGAATCTTCAAAATTTGAAAGAAAGTCATTTATTTACTCATATACCTTTTCGGCCCTTTTCTGGGTCATCAGCTCATATTTGGTTGTTATACGTATAACGTTTGGATTAGGGAACGAGATATCCGCGATTCGAGTCAGTTCGTCACATTGAATTATAATATTATTTAAAGTCATCCTCAGTTTTGACGAAATAAATTTCATTAAAATAACGACAAAATTAATTTCCTCAGTTTGATGAACTATTTAATCGGAGCATATAGCACACGTCTGTTTCGTCAAAAATGACAAAAGTTTCGTCAAATATGACACTGCACTTTTAACAGTGTTGTATATCAAGGCGGAATCCAGACAAAACACTCGAATTCTGGACATTTCTAGACGTCTAGTAACCCTATTCCCAATCGCAGAGCCATCCGCAAAGCTAACGTGAGTAAATAATAAATAACATTTGGGTAGAATCGTCCTAAACACATACAAAAAGTCAAACTTAATTATTGTCTTAAAGGACCAACATAAATAAAAATTATTGTGTAGCATCAAAAGGCGCCCGAGACAAAATAAAGGTGTATGCCACTAGTATGCCGCATATATGCCGCATACATGTGGCATACGTATGCCTCGTATGCCCTGTGAGAATATCCCATATTACTCTGGCATACGGAGGTGGTATGCGACATGTATGCGCCTGGCATATCACCTCCGTATGCGACATGTATGCGCCTGGCATATCACCTCCGTATGCGACATGTATGCGCCTGGCATATCACCACCGTATGCGACATGTATGCGCCTGGCATATCACCTCCGTATGCGACATGTATGCGGCTGGCATATCATCTCCGTATGCGACATGTATGCTGTTGGCATATCACCTCTGTATGCTACATGTATGCGGCTGGCATATCACCTCTGTATGCGACATGTATGCGCATCGCATCAATTGTGAAGGTTACATGACGGCTTTTTTCCACGATTTTTAGATTAACTTTTGAAAAAAATATCATTATTATTTTTATTTCACATTTGGTGGACAGTATAATGCTACTTTCTTTGTTTGGGAACAGTAATTACTTTAAATATAAATATTTTAAAAAAGTTTTGTGGCATGAAATGTAATAAGAAAAACTACTGTTTAAATAAAAGTTACTCACCAAGATTTAAAAAAATAATCTCAATGTATGACTTTGCAATTTCATTTGAATATAATTTATATGTTAGGACATGTTAGTGTTTAGTTAGCAAAACTAAGTTATCTGCCTTTTAACTTAAAATTGATTTTTCTTAAAAAGTATTTCTTTGAAGCTCAAATTTCTACTTTAATAAATGTCAAACTATCCTATGTATATTCATATGAAATTAAAAAGTCATACATTGAGATTTTATTTAAATCTTGTAACTTTTATTTAGAGAATATTTTTTCTTATTACATTTCATGCTACAAAACTTTTTTAAAAGCACTTATATATAAAGTAATTACTGTTTCCAAAAGAAAAAAATAGCATTATACTGTCCACCAAATGTGAAATAAAAATAATAAATATGTATATTTTTTTTTCAAAAGACAATTTAATATCAGGGAAAAAAAGCCTCCAAGTAATCTTTACAAGGTTTATACTCTGCTTAAAATCTGAAACCTGCACCTGGGCTTAACATGTATTATAAATTAATTTGTATTAGGAATACTCTACGTAGTATAAATTAAAATTTTGATCTCAAGGAAAAATAATGGCTAATAACACTCAATAGAAAGTTTAGTGGTTCTGACAAGAAACACACTACACTATATAAATTTTGCATTTTGACTGAACAAAATTTTTGTATTTTTGTGTAGACTCAACTCATCAAAAAGTAAGGCTGTAATATGACAACGAGGCATCAAGTTTTTTTTTATCCCTTGAGTAGGTTTTCAGGGATATAGTAAAGAAGTTAGTTCTATGAACATATAAATTATAGTTCTAGTATATAAAGTGACACACTATGTGTCTGTATAATTTTGTTTAGTATGAGGAGAAACATGTATTTGAGCAGAAAAGTTTACACCTTACCTGTTGATAATAAATTTAAAGAGTAAGAATATTTTTATTTACATTAGTTTTTAATGTTTTATAGTTATTGCTCACAAAAGAAATTAACTTTAAAATTGTTTTTATAGTAACATTGTTTAAGCACATAGACAATATGTTTGGAATATAGACAGTTACTTATTTTGTTCAGGAAGAATCTTTTCATGATGATGTCAATTTTTATTTTACATTTTAACTCTAGTAATCTTTGTAGTACCTTAATAATATATAAAGAATATTTAGAAAATTTTATCAAAGATAATTTTGAGAGAGAAAGTTATTGTATTATTTATCAGAAAAACAAACTATCGAAAGTTAATGCAATAAAGTGTAATTTTTTAAATATTAATTAAAGTACTTTAATTAAAGTATTTACTTAAAGTACCATAGTGTAAATAATATTTAGAAATTTTTATCAAAGATAATTTTGAGAGAGAAAGTTATTGCATTAATTATCAGAAAAACAAACTATCGAAAGTAAATGCAATAAAGTGTAATTATTGCAATTCTTTTAAATATTAATTGAAGTACTTTAATTATAATTTACATTAAATGATCTTTTAAACATTTAAAGTAGCTGATAAAGAAAGACCGCGGACTATTTTTGAAATGGTGCTCTACTTTTGGAGAAATTCGAATAATATTTAAAAATTTACTTCGTACGATACATTTAATTGGATAATTCTCAGATATAAATTTTTAACAATTTGAAATGTCTCATAAAAATTCATTTCTTTAAAATATAAAGACATTTTTATGTTTAGATAAAACTCATAATACACATTTTTTTTAAATTTTAGCTTCAAAACTAACTTTTTTTGAAGAAAAAAATAATACTGATTTATAATAAATTAAAATGTATTCTTAAACTTTTTATTTAAAAAACATAAAATTGGAATGAACAATGTTTATTTTTAAATAAAATACATATTAAAAATATTCATACACATTAAAAAATATTTCATAAAATTCCTAGATAAAGTTAACATGTAGCAATTTTGGAGTTAAAAAATAATTTTAAAAAACCTTTTCAAGTTTGTAAATCCTTCAATGTAGAGAGATGAAGGAATATCGGTATAATCCAACTTCAAATTCTGAGATGAGAACACATTACTGCTGTGGATTTTTTTAGAGACCCTTTTCTCGGTCATGACAGAAGATACATTCACAGGCTTATTTTCACCACTGCTCGACCTCGACCGGACAAAGTGTAGGACCGTAGCCCACACTGCGTTACGGAGGCAAGAAATATCCTGGTCCCATTATTCTAAATTGGCACTTTGGATTCCACTTTGGATTTGTACTCCATCACAGTCACTGTCTTCAACTCCTCTGTAATGAGATTAGCAGGAACAACATTCTTTTCCTTGGTTTTCGACTATAACTGGAAAAATACGTTAGCCATTGCACTGCACGTCAAGAAGTTGCAAGCCTAATCCAGACGAAATGCAAAATGGCTACCTACTTCCGCGTTGTTTCTCTCATTGCGTAATTCACCCACACATGTCTGCAACTCGTGACCGTGTTAAGTGGAAGTGAAACTATAGATATTTACGACTCAACTTAACTTATACATCCAATTATAAAGTTGTAGACATCGACTAAATGTTGCAATAAATTTGATCGAAATCATAAACATTGAAAAACTATGCCTTTAGTTGATTATGCCAATGCCATTCCCCGGGCTAGCCCGGCGCACAGGGGGGCTCCCCCCCCCCCCCCCAATATTCTGAAAACCCATAAAGTAGGGAATTTCAACTTCTAAAAACCCCGAGTTGGGAAAATTTATGCCTGATGGAAATTACATTATTAACAAATGAAAGCTAGAGAAGATTAGAAACTTGTAAGATTACATTTAAATCGACCTCAAAACGTACACTGCATTGGAATATGGGTGTAACAAATCAATGCTTGTGAGATAATTGTTTAATATTACCTAATATATATATATATATATATATATATATATATATATATATATATATATATATAAATATGAAAAATTTCGATTAGTTGGAACTGGGAATTTTCAGCACTGTTGAGTGGGAATTTCGAAACGTTAAGTTGGAAAATTTCTTATTTCATCTCCCCCCCCCCCCCCCCCCCTCACACACACACGTACAAATGTGTAAAGGCGCTGCCCTGGGCTTCCACCTATAGCAGCTCATCAGGTCGAAAGCATGCTCGGCCTATTTCTCGCATACTAAAAATAAGGCTGGCATACGTAGTGCATACACGCTGTATATTAATATTTTTATGAGTTTTATCATTCTGGATCTATTACTATAATGAAATGGTTTCAAGGAAGTATAATGTAACTAGAGATACTTAAAAATCATTTCACACAATTTTATAGTTTTAAACATTCATGTCGCAAAAAATTGGATCGAATTAGGAAGCGTATGCCGTTCGCATACACCGGGCATACCACCTCCGAAGTCATCATTTCAATGGCATAACAGGCATATTTCTGCAATACTAAAAATCAGTCTGGCATACGAAGGCATACACGCGGCATATTAATATTTTTGTCTCGGGAAAAATCAGTCTGGCATACGAAAGGCATACATACGGCATATTAATATTTTTGTCTCGGGAAAAATCAGTCTGGCATACGGAAGGCATACACGCGGCATATTAATATTTTTGTCTCGGGAAAAATTAATCTGGCATACGGAAGGCATACACGTGGCATATTAATATTTATGTAACTAGAGATACTTAAAAATCAACTTACACAATTATATAGTTGTAAACATTAATGTCGCAATAAATTAGATCGAAATCGGCATCATATGCCGTTCGCATACACCGGGCATACCACCTCCGAAGTCATAATTTCGATGGCAAATGTGGCATACATCTCGCATACGAACAATCGGCTGGCATACGAAAGGCATACACGCGGCATATTAATATTATTGCCTCTGGATCGTAATAGGAAGCATATGCCGTTCGCATACACCGGGCATACCACCTCCGCGTTCATCAGTTCGAGGGCATATGTGGCATACATCTGGCATACGAAAAATCGGCTGGCATACGGAAGGCATACACGCGGCATACGAAACTTTTTGTCTCGGGCGGACAAGAAGATACCAAAATACTTTAAGACTAGTACTCACTGTAAAGTCATTTACTGCCTGAGAGCTGGGAAACTGTCAGAAGAAACACACCGATCGTTACGCCTGTTACACCAAATATTTTATCCAAGATCACAGCACTCGGATAGTAATTCTCCCGGTGAGAATCACTTTCAAAAAACTGCCCGTGTATTCACGCTCTTAGAGTTGAATGCAGGTATTAAGTATATTATTAAGTAAATCGCATATCCAATTTACTAAACTAAAAATAAGCACATTTCACTTAAAAAATACAGCCCAGACTGATTTAATTATCAATAAATAAAATAGCCATTTTTTTCGTTCAAACCTAAAATACTTTATAACTCCTTTTATTAGGTTCTAAGTACACTCGGCTTTTTGTTGATTGATTATAAACGGATCACGAAAGAAGAGAACAAACGATAAGGTACGGAAAACCTTATGACAAGTCTGAGTCTCCCAAAGAGGTTTAACGGTAACGTATTTACCTCTTATAGAAGCTTATCCCGATTGCCTTCTCATGCCGTGCCAATCAGGGGGACCGTCCACTCAACGTCCGCGTCACTCTCCATATCCTTGAAGGAGCCATACTGCCGAGACAAAATAAGGAGTTAGGCTTGCCATCCTGACATAATTTTCATATGCTAGAGTTAATTCTAAGTAACACGTCCCGAGGAGTAAAAAAAAAGTGTTGCGGTAATTCCATCAGGACTCAATTTAGACAGATGTTTGCCCTCCTTAGAAATAATACCCTTATATGTCAAGTAGTTCCTTCTGGGTAGACTCAGAAGGGTCGCTAATAGCCCTCTGTGCATCTCTAGTAGCACGTTCATTCATCCAACCTGCCTGTTGGTTGGTTGTTTGGATTAACATGACACAAGAGCTGCACAAAGAGCTGTTGGTGACGGTTATGGGTCTATCTCGAAGGAAAGAGCCGGGAAAACTTTCTCGTATTTTTGAACCATGTGGGATGACGAGGTCAACACCCCTCGCAACTTCACAAGCGTCAGGGCATTAGGCTACGATAAGATTTAACGTACATCACTCCCTTATACACGGTGGATATTTTTTGGTAGCGAAAGGAACGAATTTCACATCCCTCCGATTACCAAACCGCTTCACACATGCCGGGAGTCGAACCATCGAATGTTTCTCCGAGCCCATTCGCCCGCCCACCACAGACCCCCAAACTGTGCGAGATGATGAGATATTTAGGGATTCTTGACGAATTCATTTCGCGTTATATTTATAAAGGAAACATTCCTTGGATCACATTAAAAATAACAAAGTAACCATTTATAACTGTGCGCGAAAAACATCTTAAATGATACTTCTAACCATTCCAATAAAGAATTTGACTAGCCGACAATCAATACTTCTACATAAAAGTATTCAAATCCGTTGTCACAATCTG
Source organism: Troglohyphantes excavatus (assembly GCA_963932185.1). NCBI lineage: Eukaryota > Metazoa > Arthropoda > Arachnida > Araneae > Linyphiidae > Troglohyphantes > Troglohyphantes excavatus. The sequence continues at coordinate 8,699,944 of OZ010670.1, read as the reverse complement.
TTATATTTATTTCTTAATTCCCTTATTAATTATTTTGTTATTACACACATAAAAAAAATAATCTTCCGTAAAAGTGTAAGGAAAAATAACATTCTCTCTCCAAAGTAGATAAGAACGTTCTCATTAGTGTGTACAAGTTAATTACGGTTGCAAAAAGGATTGAGGTTGGTTCACCCAAAGTAATTGGGGGATAAGAGGGAACCCATAAGCTATTTGATAAGACTATAAATCGTAATGGAATCATCAGTGCGATGGTAAAGATAAGTTTATCGAGATAGGGCACATTCTGTTTATCTCTTATCCACCAAAGTTTTAATGGGATTTTTTCCCTAAGGCTTATTTATATTCTACACTCTTATTTGTGTTGGTTGTAGGTGAATAAAAACAACTTTAAGAGTAATTTGGATTCAGTTTAAACACTATTTATGCATTATACAACCCACTAAAATCAAACCGTTTTGATGTTTGCCCATCTACAAAAATATACCGCAACAATTTTAGTAGCGATTACTAAAAATAATCATAAAGTTTATAAAATATTCGCATTTTAATACTATTCGTTTTGAAAAAATATTTTTACTATTTAAGAAATTTAATTAAAACCATGTACTATCCACAATTAAGATAATCTGAATAGTAGAAAAGATACATTAAACTATCTAATATTTTTTTAAAAAAAAAACGTGTTTTATACAGGATTCGAAATCAGAGGTCGTCATTCGTATTTTGCACCTAAATATTTCAGTTTGACGGCCGTAATTTTACACCCATTCGTCATTTTTGAAGCCTAGGGCGACGCCTTTGGCGACTGAATGAATGTGAAATTACGGTCGTCAAATTGAAATTTTTTAAGGGCAAAATACGAATGGCGACCACTGATTTCGAACCCTGATTTTATATTACCAACCAACATATATATTACCATTTAACTTTTATTAATTTTTACCATTTAACATTAATTTTTATATTACCATTTAACATATTGGCGAGTTGGCTGTCAAGTAAAGTAAGTCATAAAAAAAAGCGTTCAGATATAAGAGCATTTAAAGATTGCAACGCGCCTGAGCTGTAATGTTAAGTCGAATGACAATCAACTCATTATTGAGCAATACATTGAACTAGAACCCACATCACTTGAAAAAGTTATAGATCGGCAGTCTGTAATTGAAAACTGTGCTAGCTCATTTTCGGATTTTTTTTTTTTTTTGTGACTTACATCACCTGTAGTCAGCCTACCCATATTGCAAACAAACAGGTTATAGCCTGGCTTAATTTAATTGTTGGTTGAGTAACGCCCATCTTTACCGGCTTCAGCTAATCCATAAACAAGTTTCAGCGAGTTGACTAATCGGCTTATCCAGACCATGAAAACAAAGTGACGTCACAGAAGCTATTTATCTACAGCTGAACTATACCATGGGCATTGGAGAGTTAAACGATAGCACTGTTCTGGCTGCGACGTCAAATTGTATATAGTATTTAGACAATCTTATGGGTTGATTCACTCGAACTCGTTTACTGTTTGCTGATTCCCTTAGTCTAGTTTCAAAAAGAGTTACATAATGGTCTTTACACGGTGCCATCATTGTTAAAAATGCATGATAATTTTTGAAGAAATTTTCGTTATTTTCGATGAAGCAGACGCATGCTCAACGCTCAATTAAATTAAATATTTCGTCAAACTGAGGAAATTTCTTTTTTTCTTTTTCTTCACTAAATTTATTTTGTCGAAAATAAGGAAGATTTAAAATGAAATTCGGCCGGCGGCTCGAATCGAACCGTCGATCTCTTGGTCCGAAGTCAGACGCGCTATCGACTGACCCAGAAGAGCTTCTCATTATCTTGCCATTGTACAGAGGTTTAGTAAGGCCACATCTTGAGTATGCTGTACAGTTCTGGTCACCATATCTTAAAAAAGACATTGAATTGTTAGAGAAAATTCAGCTCAGGGCTACTAAAATGGTTCAAGGGTTTTCAGGCATGAATTATGAAGATAGATTAAGAAATTTGAATATGTATACTCTGGAAGAGAAAAGGGTTAGAGGAGATTTGATTCAACTATTCAAATTTATCAAACAAGGAGATGTGGAGGGTTTATATTTTAATATGAGTGATAGAACGAGAGGTCATGGGTTTAAGTTAAACAAATCTCATTTTAATCGGGTAGGGAGAAAACACTATTTCTATAATAGGGTAATAGACAAATGGAACAACTTGCCAGTGAATATTGTTAATTGTAAAGGAGTAACGGATTTTAAGAAGAAGTTAGATATGTATTGGGGGATAGTTAAGAGGTACTAGATGGACCAACCTTGTTGGGCCTTGAGCCTGTTGTTGGTCGTCAATATTTTTATTTGTATGTAAGAATCAAAACTGTCGGAAAGGAATAAAAGTAAATTACTTTCGTTAAAAATGTGAAGATTCTTGTTTCGTCAAGAAAGTAGACTTGACTATCGCAGAATTCTCAAAAATAATAGTGTTATTTCGGAGAGTGAAATTGAATACTAAAATTGTGTCCTTTCAGTTCCCCCTATACTGACAGTGCCAAAACCCCGCATCGGCCGACCCCTGGAGTGTTCAGCAGAGGCCGATCCCCCGGCCACCCTCCAGTGGTACAAGGACGAATCCCCACTCTCCCCAGCGCACCACGACTGGTATATTGTCTCTTCGGAGGTCACCAACTGCACCACGAGGTCTCGCCTTCGCCTGCTGCCGCCTCTGAAGGAGGAGAATTCCACCTCCCCTGACCCGACAGAAGGGAACTTTACGTGTGTCGCCTCCAACCGACACGGTCAGACGTCGGTCACGCTCACCTTGCCCGGTAATCAGACATCTTTGTATTTGGATGTCCCATAGGGATGAGTGATATTTGAATAACAATTACAAAAATAACATTACTTCGATTTTCGGTCATTTTAAATATTATTTTTAGAAATAACACTTTAACAAACGCTTAATAAGTAGTCTTTTTCCAAAATCGGATAAAATAATTTTTAAAAATGAGTTCTTTAAACTGTCAAACAACGACAGCACTGTACAAAATCTCATCACGATATATATCGCTTATTAGGAAGAAAGTATCAAAGTTTATAGTTTCTCCAAGTAAAGTAAAGGTTTTTCAGGCCAAAAATTTAGTCATCCTAAAAACTCCTATACGAATCTGCTTTTGTTCAGACATAGCAACCATTTGTTTGGAACCATTTCCTCATCTACAAGGTTTTTTAGAATCCCTATAGATGGCCAGTGCCGGATTTATCTATAGGCGAACACGGCGCTTGACGGGGTCCTCGCTGACCAAGGTGGGTTTAATTATATTTACTCAGTTATATGTACATGATTTAAGGTTACTTAAACGTTCGAATCTAAAAAAATGCATTTTTTTCTACTGTCCATTTTAAAAGTTTTATATGGGGCTATAATCCATATAGCACACTTTTCTCCTCAGGATGTCCTGGGGAAAATTGCGATCTTCCACCAGGAATCCTACAGGATGCAACATTACATCCACAGGAGCTCCTCAGGAACCAAAAATATCTGCCGTACAGGATCCTGAGCGTCGACTCAGGAGCTCCCACATACCCCTCCTTCGGGGGTATTCAGGAAGTTTAGTAGGTGGAATCTAGGAAACTTCAAGGCCATTCTCACTTACGGGAAAATGCCTAAAAATGTCACCTCGTGCCGCCATCTGGTGATGTAATTACAAACTACGTTCGGAATTACACCTGGAATATTTTGTGAAGGACTTGCTCCGTCGAGTCTAGAACCCGATACTTTCTGTTTCCAAATCGCTTACGCTTTTTCATTAGGTTATGGTGGGGGTTGGTAAGAACCCATTGTTTTGTTATTTGTGAGTAATATAAACTCACTTCCGAATGTCATATCGACTTCAAACTTGGTAAAAATATGTAATACAATATTTAGCAATAAAGTTATTGATTGTTAATAAATTCTCTGTGAAATTTAGAAATAGTCTTCCGATAAGGCTCAACTTACGACTACTGAAAATGACGTCATTACGATGCGATTTTTATAAATGCGCAAGAAACTGCCGCAATTTCAGTATTAAGTTAAAAGCGCTTTTTAGTATTGATATTATTTACTAAAAGAAAGAAAGAATGCAATTCCTATTAAGATTCAGATGGAATTTTATGAATTTATTCATATTTTTATGTTTTCACAGCGTCGGAAGACGAATCCCTTTCGCCGCTTCCCGCTGACGGCAGACGTCGCTTCAACGTGACGGGATTCATCGTCGGGATGCTTCCGCCCCTTTTCATCTCGTTCTACATCATCCTGAAACTAGGATACCGGTCCCGGTACGCCGTGGAGCGAGGGGAAGACGACGGCTACAGGGAAGAACCTTTCTTCATCGGCTACTGAGACTGCGGGTTACATTTTCACACACAGCTGAAAACACGCGTCCTTATTCATTAAATGGAGATGACGAATGGTAAACGTATCTTTACTGGTTGAACTGTGATGACGTCGAATAAAAGCCGTTTTTCAATTGGTTGAATGGTGAAGAAGTCCGACTCAAAAGCAGGTTTACTATTAGCGAAATGGCAATGGCGTTGATTGAAAGGCGCTTAACCATTAGTTCAATGGTGATGACGTCAAATCAAAGTCCGTTTTAAATTGGTTAAATGGTGATATTGTCGATTAAAAGACTATTTACCACTAGTGGAATGGTGTGACGATTGAAGACCGTTTCCCATTGGTGGAATAAAGATTTCACCGATTAAAAGGCTATGTCCTATTGGTAACATGGTGCTGCAGCCGGTTAACTACAGCAAAACAATGTCTACATGTTAATGAAAAATTTTGCCTAATGGAGAAATTGGCAAAGGAAAATAATCAAAATTTCACCGTTCCAAAAAATAAGGAAATCAAATTTGGATCACCAACAGTTGTAGAGTGCAAATTGACTCAAATTGAAGATTTTATTGTAAAACGATACCAAACCTATGGATACGAAGAGTCCATATTTTATTTTAAGAATTGTATCCGGAAGGTTTTAAGTCTAAGAAGGTTAAGTCAACGCTGTATGCGCTGTACTTCTTGGTGTACTCAGTGAAGGATCTGAATTTCCTTGCAAAGTGAGGTTCAAAGTGAGGAAACAAGTAATTTTTCTGATGAAAAAGTTTAATATTGATACATTAGGCTTCACAGTGATGCGAGAAATTTAGTTCAATTAAGTTGTCAACATATTCTATTCTTAGTTATACAGTGTTCGATCAAAATATTGCGCGATCTTATACCCTTATCTGTAACTTCGAATATATAGCAAGTTCCGTTTTGGTCAATTTAATTTTTGCGTACAACCTTCTAATAATATATAAAAACTATTAAAACTAACTAGATCTTTTATTACGTCACATTTTCTTATTAACATTGCTTTAGTAATAAGGATAATAAAAATAGTTTCGAGATAAACTGTTTTATTATTTTGAAGAAATTTATGAACAGTATTAGAATTGGCTGTGACAGAAAAATAAGGCTTTAGTCAACTAGGGGGCGATAATATGGCTTATCAAGTGGAAATTGGCAGATTTCAAAGAGTAGGACACGTAGAAAACATCAGTCCTAAACTATTTTTTTAATATTGGACCCCACGACCTTTTGATCGCAATACACTGGTAACACATTATATAAGTTGTCTAGTTTCAAAACCAGATGAATCCATCTTCATATTTGTACAGGAGACGCCAAAAATGATTGACAGCCACGTACTTTTGGATCTAAATCCATAAATTTGGATGTATTTTAAGACTGTATCCCGACACTTTTCGTCAATACCGCTTTGCAAGATGATGCAGTGCATTGAGATCTTCTGAAAAATATTTTTAAATACAAACGGTTTTGCGAAAAATGCGGCTCTATCTGGTTTTGAAATTGAAAAACTCATATAAGATTTATCATTGATTTTCTAACTAGTCAATTCCACAGTTGTCCGCAGTTATGTAAAAAAACAGTTCCCGTCAAAATAATTTTTTGAAAAATTATTTTATATTTGCATTCCCTTAACTATAAGTTCATTTTGCGCATTTGAATCACTCTCAAATATGTTTTTAAAAGATAGTATGCGTTCATTTCTGTGATAGTTCGGATATATTTTATTTACATTTCGCATATCTTCAGACAATTGTAAAGTGAACATTCAGTTCATCTTCTTTCAGCGCTGTGCTTCAATGCAGAGTTCCTTTGTTTTGGATGAAGTTAAAAATATTTTTGTAATCAATAATTTTATTTTATATTTATATATAAAATTGCACAGCAGTTATTTAAATGTGCACTATTTTTTAATATATAAGAGTAAATGGTAAAAATTATCCGACGTCTTAAATAAAAGTCTTTTTTTTTAATAATTTTACAGTTTTTCCATATCATTGAAATTTGTTTCTCTAGGGATAATTTCCTTCTAAATTCAATCTGGTATTCGACAGCTACTGAAAACGTATATAACTGACGAGCTCAAATACCCGTTCTACGCACAGAAATGAAATAACTTGCAAAGTAGATACAAATACAATATACGAATGAATTAAAATTCTTAATTTCTCACCCGTTAGTGGGTCCCACAGCGCCTCAAGTGCGAGGCGCTCTATCGACCATGCCAGAAAAGGATTCTTGAACTATGGCAAGAGCCGAAATTGAGCTGATACCACCAGAAAGGGATCGGAGTGAATTACTCTCGCTAAAAATTCCAAGCTTTTTTTTTCGTCGAAAGTCAATTAATTCAACGATGTAACGATTGTCAAAATGGACAAAAGCTAGCCTAGACTACCGTTGAATGCTTAAAAATGAGAGTGATATTTCTGATTGTTATAAATCCGCAACCCCATAACAACATTTTGAATTCCGGATTTTAATCACATAACAGCAGTAGTTTCAGTAAAACTACTCATGTCTGAAATGCGCTGTCAAAGATGAAGTAGTTGACGGAGAAGAAATGAAGTTTTGCACTCTTGCGCCCATTTTCTTCTGCTACTGAAACTGTAATATTTCACAAATGAGTTTATTCGATATGTCGCTTTTTAAACCGCTTCACACTTGAATTATATGCTCGATCAATGTCGAAACCAGAGAATTCGCTCGACATTTATATTCCTTTTATCCATTCATCAAAAGCGATTTCACATCCTTTATATCCCAGTGTGACTGTGAGAATCTCTCATTATTTAAATCATCATCGCACATTAAAAAATAAATTTAAGGGGGCACAGTACCCACAAAAATTGAAAGTTTCTCGATCCATTAGAACCAATCGGATGCAAGCCAGTGACATTCATTTCGCTTTGAAAACATGTTGTTGTTGACAGTTTTTTTTTTAAATTGCGAAGAACGGGTACTTCAGTTAGAAGAAACAATTACTTTATTTTTCCTTCTTGAGGCATAAAGAACAAGTCTGTCAAACTATATCTTCCTGGGTATACGGAAAGCAGGATAATCAGTGAAGTTTGTTTAACAGCGTGCGCAGATCGGTCATTTTAGGTAGAAGTTCGTGAATAGCTTAATTTTCCTGTTTAAGGTCTAAGGAACCACTCTGCCAAATTTCACATTCCTGAATATATGGTAAATAAGATAATTTGCGTAAAAGCTTCCGTTTCATTTCCTACCGGGACCTCATTTGAAAGAAGTTACACGCCAAAACATGAACACCCGACTGAATAGGATTTATCAGTTGAGGATCCATTTTCAAGAATTGTTTAAGTGGAATGGATCGCTGACTGTTGTCTATGGTTATAGACAATATCCACACAAATCTAAGAATATTTTATATTCTTTTTTTACTTCCTTTTCCGCTCAAACTTTTTTGTTTCATTTCTACTTTCAGGTTTGGCGCGTGTGATTCATACGTTTGTTTATTATTTAATTATTATTTCGATAAACTTGCTGTAATATAATATTGGTTTATATATAATATAACGGTTTTATGTATTGGTATTGTATATTGGTTCAATGGGTTCATTTATATATTGGTTTCCATTAGTTTGCAATAGCGCTAAAAGAATCTGCACTTGAATTGCAAAAATTGAACTTGAATGGAATATATCTATGAAGAGATTCAACTATTTATAAAGGCTCAAAAAAGGCATTTGTTGTAAATTTTATATTTGTGTAAAGAGTAGGTTTCTACGAAGACTCTTTGGCCACTTTTAATGAAAACTGCCAATGTACATACGATTTATATTAATCAACACAGTTTATATGATAAAATAAAACTATAATTGCGCTTTTAAAATTATCATTTTTGACAAATTCGATTTAAATATCCGACTTGGAGCGATTGCAAAGTTTTATAGTTAAATAAATTTGGTAATGTCTATTTAAAATAACTTTTTTAGCGAATAGATTTGACGAAAAAGTCTAGGGTGATAATACCAAACTAACCCTGGCCATGCGATATGTTTGAAAAGCGAGAAGGAAACATTTATGTGGCGAAATTCTTCTAGAAACCTACTTCGTGTCCGAAGGAGTTTGATGGGACCATGTTGAAAGCCCAGACACACTACCAAAGAAATATTGTACAAAGTTTATTCTACCTAATATATTTATGTATTTCCGATATGATATCACCATGTAAACTTGTAGTAGCTCATCCATACAGACTGTCATACACACTATTTTCTGCAAGAACCTTTTAAACTTTTGGCAAGATGTAGCCTAGAGTAGCAATAAGCATTTTTACACTTTTCCACACGCATTTGCATAGGGGTGCATTTTCTGCCTCTTTAGGATTTAGATTTAGTGCCTCACACGGTTTTCGAGGGGGAAATGTGTTTTTCGAACTGGCTTGGCGACATTCCGTGAACGGATATATTTGTTTGTAGGATAAGGAATATTCAACTTGGAATAGAACGTGCGAGAAAATTCGTTTGGGCACGATACCGTATGGTTTCGGTTTGTGAAAGCTCTGTACGCGCACCTGCTCCTTCTTTGCTCACTCATTCCCCCAGCTCGGTGCAAAGTTCAAAGGGAGGAGTGGGTTCATTGCCAACCTGATCGGCGCGATTTACTTTTCTCACACGATGGTAGGTAATTTATCTCCATATAATAATTCCCCCAGGAGTTAAAAGGCCGGAAGCGCATACTGCAACCAAAGGCGACATCCCCCGCGCGTCCTACTTTCCTCTACACAATGGTAGGTCATTCTTCCGCATAGGCTGATTCGCCGTTGAAGTATGGGTGGAAGCGCATTCAGCAGCCAAGTGTGATATACTCCCCCCTCTCCCCAAGCGTCAGAAAGGTCAACAGTGGGAGAATGATTAACAATCAGTCTGGTTCGACGCGTCTCACTTCCCTCTTTACGATGGTAGGTATTTATCCCTATGGGTGATCCCCCTAGAGTTATGGGGATTTTGTAGCATATATTTAATGCTACGACTCCTTGCGGCGATGCACCTATGCCGAATTTAAAGATATATTATGGTTTAAAAATGTTAATGTTAACTTGCAAATTAAAAAAAATCAGACTGTTTCACATATTTCAATTTTTGTTGTTGAATGTCTCCATATAGAATAATAAAATAAAATATTATCCACACCCTCATTCAATTATCCCTCACACTGATGCTCAAGCGATTTTTTGCAATTGCAAAGTCATTTTTTTCTACTTGGAAGTTTAAGTAATTTTTTCCAGAACAAACTTTTTTACATTTCTTAAAGAAAGTTGTTAAATTTTAAAGAGATAGACTTTACGTTATATTTCAAATACTACAATTTGATAAGTATTGTAAAATGAAGTAATTTTATGAATTTAAAAATCGAGTGCATTGCTACAAAATCTGGAGATCCCTGGACGTGATATGACACACGTGAGCGAAAGTAGATTTTAAATGACTGGAACTTCCAAAAGAGTTATAAATTATTACTCAATATATTCTGCGGTTTGGCCCATTTCTCTTGAATCAAGTTACACTTTATTTTATTTTTAAAACAAGTTGAGGTCTAGGGAATATTATTAAGCAAACTGGCGAATACTAGAATGAGAAAGCAGGTTAAGATGAGATTAAATCAAGCTAAACGGCATCCCCAAGCAGTTCGGACTATGCATTTCTTCCCTATTTAACTAATAAATGACTTAGTGCCTATAATATTCATGGACCTAAACTAGTGCCTGTTTTACTAGTCAATATAAAAGATAAATGAAATCTATTTATTCAAATGTGATAGCGTTATTCTTCACAAATAGAAGTAAATATAGAATTGTGCCTATATTACATTGTTTTATGTTTTCTAATAAATCATTTAATGTGTGCATTTACGCAATTCTCTATATTTTCTATTGAAAAGTGATTGATATGTAAAAATGTGGTTTGTATTCATATTAACTCACGAAAAGGTCATTCACAGAAATAAAAAATGCATAGTTTTTGAGAAAATTAAACAAAATCGACCATGTAGTTGGGAGCGTACTAACTAGACTAACACACCATGAGCAAAGGTTCGAATCCCGGTTAAACCATTGATTGTCGGAATGTCATGTAATTGGGTTGTAAAATCTGTTTGGTGAACTAATAATCTAAATATAATAATATAACTTTTCGAATACTATAACATTAATATCGAAAGGGATATATTTTAGCACAGTTTGATGACCGACCTAGCAAAGCAAGAAGTATTTGTAAAATACTAAATTTAAAAAACACAAACTTTCTGTTAAAACATTTAAAAAAAAGTAAATTACAATTTTTAAGTAAAAAGCTCTTGAAAACCTCGATGGATTTTTCTTCTTATTACTCTTCCTAGAACGACACCATAAACTAAATAAAACTTTTATTCAAATAAATATATTTACAGTATTTTATCTTTATAGAAAAGTAGGTCTAATATAAATATCATTAACTCCTCAAATTAAAGAATACGTTTTATAGAAAACTCCATAAAATGTTTAGCATTTTTATATATACAGTATTTGCTTTTTCAAGACACTTTGGAAAATCCATTCAACAATAAAAGTGTTAGAAATACGTATGTTTGTACGTACATAAATGTATTATTATTTTTCAACTGCTAAATAAACAATGGTCACTATATTGTGAACAACCATACGGGGTGAGTAAAAAGTCCAGACACATTTTAAAATGTAATTTAAAATCAAGTAATTGGCGTACGAGATTGCGATTTGAGCAAAAAAGATTCAAAATCAATATATTTGTTTAAGCAAATAAAAAAAGTAGTTCCGAACTTCGCCCATAGTTAGCGCTGCATCTAAAAAAAATATTAGAAAACTTGTGACTTAAAGCGGCGTAGCGCTTGAATGTGGCTCGAGCTACAGAGGCCACATGCAGAAAATAAATTCTTTGTAACAGCTTGTGGCTTCTTTGTAACAGCTTGTGGCAGAATAAATTATCTGAAACTGAATGTCATGAAATTATGATTTTAAGGTACAGAGCCATCTATGGGCGAAGTTAGAACTAAATTTTTTTATTTGTCACAATAAAGCTGTTTGTTTTGAGAAATATATTTGTCTAAACTCCACTCTACTGTGCATTGATTGAATTTTACATTGAATTTTTAAATGTGTCAGGAATTTATATATGTATTTGTGTATTGTAAGCGTCTCATTTGTATATTGTAAATACAGAGCGGCCATAAAATAAGTTTCGCTGTTTCAAGAGCGAATCCAGGATTAATTCTTGGACGGAGCAATTATTGGTAAAATATTTTAGTACTGTTGGAAGGTTAGTTTTATACATCATTGTTAGTAATAAAAATCACTATTAAATTTTATAAAAAAAAAATTATCAAATATTAATGCAGATCTATTAAATTACCCATATTTTAGGAATATAATTATGGTGCATATAGTACAAAAGGAATGGCTTTCATGTCCTTCTTCTTTAATAAAATATCATTATTTTTTCGAAAATATTTATACTAGAGAGCTATTCAGAAGAACAAAACAAAATAAAGAAGAGTTAATTAAAAAATAATTATTATGTGTTTCTGTGTATTGAAGTTTGTTGTAGCTATAATTTTCGTAGTTATGTGTGCAAGTTTGTAAAATAGGGTTACAGCTCTCAAGTATTGTCAAGTAGCTCGTGTATTGGCCATATATTCTGCCATTGGCTTTAAATTAGGAGGTAGTATTTCCAAAAGTTCTTCAAAAGTAATAGAAATAGGGTGTTGAATTATTTGATTTTTTTTTTTTTAAATTCCTTCTAAAAGAAAATATATCCATTTTTAGATAGTGTAAGTCAGAAAAATTTGAAGGTAGAAATCGTCTCTAATGTCTTAAGGCTAGATCCGGTACTGTTTCGTTGAGAGGCACCTGTAGCTAAAACTAATATTCGGAATTAGTTTGGTTTGGTTAATAACGTCGCACTAGAGCTGCACAGTGGGCTATTGGCGACGGTTCGGGGCCTATCTCGAAGGAAAGGCCCGGGAACGATGCCTCATATTTTTGAACCATGGTCAGATGACAAGGACAATACCTGAGCTGGCACCCAACGCCTTCAATAGACGTCGGGACTTTGGACCCCGATCAGATTTATCGTGCACCAGTCCCGTATACACGCCGTTAATTTTTTGTGGATGTTCTGGGCGACATTCTAGTATTTTGGTAGCGAATTTGGCAAGTATCACTACTTTTTACTATTCTTTAGTCTAGTCCATCGCAAGGTTTTGAACCGGGGACCCTTGGATTTCCAGCTGACGCCTTAATCCACTCGGCCACGGAGGCCTCATAATCGGAATTGGACCAATTTTCATGTTAAGGATTATGAAGTCATGGGGGAGAAGATTTCTGTCAAATAAAAATTTAGTTCCAAAAATACCGATAGGGGGAATTTTGGCACAGTCCGAGTAGAAACGCGGGTATAATATATATAAAAAAAAGGCAATAGACAAAATTTTAATTAAATTAAAAATTATTTAGTGATTAAACTCAAAGGAGATAATTTTAAATTAATGTTTGCGTCTCTCGCAACTTTTTTACATATATCGGCACGAATTGTGCCAAAATCCATCCTATCTGTGATTTTTTTTAAAAACTTGTTTTCTTTTCTTCCTGAATACTGCTCTCCATGCCTTCAATATCTTTAATATGAAATGTGGTGTAATTCCAATCATTTGTTTTATCTGCAGATGCCTCTAAACATGGGGAACTTATTTCATGGCCACCCTGTATATTGTTTACTAGCAAAAATTCCTTTTTTGCACTGGGATAATTAAAACGACGCACTAATGAAATAAATAAGCCTGTGCCTCAATTAAATTTAATAACAGTTGCGTATTTTTTTTTCAAAGGTTTTCGCTTTTCTCTTACCACAATATTGTACCATCATTCTAAAAGTATGTACTACTCAAATGCTAAGCACCTGAAACTTTTGTAAATACAATTGTACAGACAACTCTAATAAAGAATTATTTACCAAATTAGCGTCTTATTTCCTTTGATTTTCGGCTGCTATCATAACTTCTAATTTCTTACATGTTATTTATGCTGGCGACATATTTCATTAGGGCTTTATTAAGATTAAAACACCAAAAAACTCAGTTTTTCTCAGCTTCAAAATAATGTGATTACATGGAGATCATTATTAACTGTAACATTTCAAAGTAATAATAATAGTAACAAATTTTAAAAACAACATTATACATTAAAATTTGCTTACCTTGATAGACTTAATTTTGCTTTCGTCCTTCTTGTACACTGTATTAGAATGTGTTACACTGGTTTCGTTGGTAGCTAATAAAAAATGCCGAATAAAATATTATAATTTTTTAAACTCCTTTGAAAAAATAAGAATATTTGTAGAAAATGACTCGAAAACGTTAACTTTTCATTCGTATTTTACTTATTAACTGATAAGTTTTTAAAATAAATAATTTTGAAATCGGTAGAATCTTTCAAAATATCCTGAACTAATCTTTGTTTTCTCATACAATTCAAACTTCCTCATGGGTTTTTTTAGGTACAGCGCCATCTATGGGTGAAGTTTGGAACTACATTTTTTATTTGCTTATACAAAAGTTTTCATTGGGAGAAGCATTTTAGTTGAAACCGCAATTTCGCAAATCATTTTATATTATATTAAATTTTAAAATTTGTCCGAAACGTTTAACCCATCCTGTATAACTTTTCGATTCGAATTCCCAGTACAAGGACTGATCACTTCGAATTACAGCCCGATTACTATTCCTATTCTTCAAAATTATTTATTCGAATCATATGTTATGACATATTTAACCCTTAGCGATCGAAAAATATGTTTGATAATTACGTTCTTTTATGGAAAAGTTGTATTCCCCGTTCCTTTTCTTTTTAAAGGTGTTATTTAGAAGTTATTATCAACAAACTTGATGCTTTTAGATGACACTAAATAATATATATTAAAGAATAAATTTTTAATGAACAATATGTTGTTCTATTTAATTTTGAAGAACAGAGAAAAAAATAACACTTCTTTATTTTGTCGTCATTAGCAATGAGAGGTTCCCATCGATCGCAAAATAACGTGTTATTTTCTTCTGTGTTCTTCAAAGTGAATACCATTCTTAAGTTTAAAAAGTTATTCTCACACAAACTTTAACGGATTCGTCACTCGAGTCGAAACAGTTCATCTTTGTCCAAAGGGTTAAAGATGCTGATACCCAAGTGATGTCATACTTTTAAATGCAGTTAGAAAAAAAATAAGCTAACGAAAGAAAAGCGTTTTTTATGACCAAGAACATGTTAGTACTCGTTCAATTTGAAGAAGAGGGGAAAAAAACTTGTAGTTATTTTATTGCCGGAGAGCCGCTACTCGAGTCCAAAGGATTAATCTTTGTTTTCCCATACAATTCTAGCTTCCAAAATTATCGAATTCTAATTCGATTGCTATTTTTATTTCTTCGAATACTTTATTCGCCTGGCCATGTCGAGTCCAATGGACACGACACGGGAGGATCCCAATGATTGATGCAGGGGTGGAAAGGATAATGTGCCCCTTTTATTCGGTGGCTTGTACTACAACGTCTCTCCTCATTCAATGGAAACCCTATTAGAAGAATGAAATCCTTTAGGAACATGCACGTTCTCAGAAGCTCTCTCTCTATCTTGATTATTTAAACATTTCCTTCGGGTAATTCCCTTTAAGAAGCAAGCAACAAGTAGAGATTTTTTTTATCTGTTTTATCTAAATAATCTGAGGTCTATACAAATATTTTTATTAAAAGTACTGGATATAAGTGCGTCCCTTCTGGGCATCTATAGAATTTAGATTTGGTGCCTCACACTGTTTTTGAGGGGAAATGCGTTTTTCGAACTAGCTTGGCGATATTCTGTGAATTGATGTTAAATTTCTAAAAAAAAACTAAATTGAAGTACTATGCAGGCACGTAGGTAAGGGGGTGGTTTAAGGGGTTGAAACCCCTCCCATTGAAAGTGAAGAAGAAGAAAAAAAAAATCGAATTACTGTAAAAATCATAAAAATACTTTAAAAACTAGAAAAATTTCAATTTCTAGTATAATACTTTTTGTTGAGTTGCATGAGGGAAAACCTGGTATTTTCCGTCGTCCTTACCAAGGAAAATAGTTTTTAAAAGGGTTCCAAAACATATTTTGGGGTCATTTTCATTTATCTCAAACTAAGGATAACATAACGTCATCGTGTTGCATTTTATAGCGTTTGAATTTCTGCGACACAGGGAAAAGATCGTCAAACGGGATCTCAACGGGAACGTCAACTATATTATTTTAAACAAGAAATTACAAAATTTAAAATGTGTTCTATAAATTTATTTCATAATTAGGGAGTAATATTTACTAATTTTAAAAATAGTCAATGACATAATATTGATAGCGATTTCATGAAAAATAAATGATTATTGTTGATGTTTCGATACTTATATGCCAATGTGTTCCTGTTTACTTGAATAAAAATTCATGTTTTAAAAAAATGGGACAGGGGGGGGGGGGAGAATTGTTTAATTGGGGGGGGGGGGGGGGGGAATAAGTTACTCAGTCATTGAACCAACCCCATGAAAAATCTATACCTACGTGCCTGGTACTATGGAATAAAACTAAATGTAATTTTATAAATCCGAACATTAGGTACACGTCTTGAGGAAAAATAGCTCTTGCATATAAATGTTCAGCCTTTCATATGCAGAGGAAGTCGGTTGTTTTACGATCCACCAAATATATACTCTATTTTATTAGTAGAGAAATGCATGTAGTTCTCATTCAATCTGAATAAGAAGTCGTTATTTTGGTGACTGCGAGTCGTCACTCAAGTAGAAAGGGTTAAATAAAGTATCCCACGTTTTAAACCCAGTACTGTTAATGCGCTGTTTGAGTATACAGCCGTAATCATATTTAAAACACTTTTTCAAAAGGTTATCAAAACATATTATTTTTATTTTTTTGCATTTATCGGCTGTGATTATTTAGGTTTACGTTACTAAAGTGCACGATAATTTTTGAAAATTTTGTCATTTTTGACGAAACAGACATCTGCTAAATGCTCCGATAAAATATTTCGTCAAGACGAGAAAATTAATTTTATGGTTTTTTTCACGAAATTTATTTCGAAAAAATGAGCACGATTTCAAATAAATACTGACGGCTTGACTCCAACTACGGATCTCTTGGACCGAAATCAGGCGCGCTATAAACCGTGCCACAGAAGCTCTTTTGAAATGTGGAAATATAAGAACCGAAATTGAGCCGATACTACCTACCGAAAGGAAAAGTAGCAAATTACTTTCGTTAAAAATTTTAAGATTGTTTTGTCAAAATGTCAAGAGATTCAATGACGAAACCAGGCACGTAGGTAAGGGGGTGGATCAGGGGGTTCAAACCCCTCCCATTGAAAGTCAAGAAAAACATTAAAAATCATAAAAATACTATAAAATAACTAGAAAAATTTCAATTTCTAGTATAATACTTCTTGTTGAGTTGCATGAGGAAAAACCTGGTATTTTCCGGTGGTCCTATCCCAGAAAATAGTTTTCAAAAGGCTTCAAAAACATGTTTGAGGCTATTTTTATCTCACAATAAGCGTAACATGACGTCATCGTGTTTCATTATATAACATTTGAATTTCGGCGACGAAGGAAAAAGATTTAAAACGGGATCCATATATTATTTTAAACAAGGAATCTAAAAATTTAAATCTGTTCTCGACATTTATTTCATAATTAGGGAGTGATATTTACTAATTTTAAAAATAGTTAATAACTGATATTGGTAATGATTTCATGAAAAATAAATGATAAATGTAGCTGTTTCGATACTTCTATGCCAACGTATTCATGTTTACTTGAATAAAAATTAATAAGTTTTAAAAAAATGGGGGGGGGGAGGGGGGGTTAGAATAAGTTACTCAGTCACCGAACCATCCCCGTGAAAAATCTATACCTACGTGCCTGGACGAAACGATTGTCAAAATGGACGAAAGTAGCTCCGACGATCGTTAAATGCTCAAAAATGAGAGAGTTGCCTTGTTTACAAGAGCTTTTAATCAATGTAAGTAAAATTAAGAAGTTATACCGTCTAGTTCCAAATCCAGATAGATCTTTTTTCATAAGTTTTACAGGAGACGCCAAACATCGACACATACGTACTTTTGGATATAATGCCATGACTTTGAATGCATTTTCAGATTGGATTCCACCACTTTTGGTAAATACCGCTTTGCAAGTTGCTGTAGTGCATTAAGAAGTTTTGAAAAATATTTAAAAAAACAGAACGATTTTGCGAAAATTTTAATATATCTGATTTTGAAAATAGACGGCTCAGATAAGATCAAGTAAGATAACTGGACAGGGAAAAAAAAAATGTTTTTTTTTATACAATATATAGCTTTTTATTCAGCTTACCAATATAATGAGACGACTCGTTTTGCTTATGGAAGCACAACATTTCAATAATAAAGCCTTCTACTGTACATGCCATTCAAGTATTGGTATTAACACTTCGTTAGAATCGATTGGAACAGCTACGAATAAAAAGAACCCTATGGAGACAAATCCCTCTTATCCACAAGATGCATTTATCAGTCTTGCAGTAATGGGAAAAGTACATCAAACAAGTGAAAAGATCAAACAAATTCCATCGGTTTTTACCTGTAATATTTTCGACGGCACTTCACTCGACATCGTCGGAAGATATTAATTGGGTTAAAGCATTTGTTAAAGGGTCAGAAAAGGGACATTAACAAAGACTTTTGAACCTCCGAAAATATAAAAATTGGTTGGTTTAACGCTGGATTAATGCAATACAATAGGCTATTGGTGAAGATTCGGGATTTATCCAAAGGGCAACACTGCCTCGTTGTTTTAAATTTTGGTCAGACAACATCCGATTTGGCACACAGCTCACCAAACTCTCGCGTTACGATCAACGTGAACACATTTAAGCCGCGACAGATTTAGTGTCCCCCAACGGCCCTCTTCTACACAGCCAATGACTTTTTGAACTTTAATTTCTGAAAGATTTTTTTTTTTAATTTATAAGGATATGAGCGTTTTACTCTTATTCTAATTTTACCAAGAACGCAACTAGTAAGTATTAAACAAATTGAGAACCTATGTTTAAGAAAACCTTATTTTTCTGACCGAGGCAAAATAAAGGGTGGCCGAAAATATTACAGATAATTCCACATTCATAAATACCAAAAACATTGCACTTGATTTCTTGTTATGTTTGATTGTGTTTTGCATTCTATAGCCAACAATATTATCAGAATCCAAACAATTCATATTCAAAGTCCCACATCATTCTATAATTAAGAGAGATAGAGAACATACAAAATATTGATAAAAAAGACAGTCAACGGTTTGTGGAATATTTAAGTACTACAGCGCTGCAATGAAAGGTGATTGCAGACAGTAGACTATCACAAAAGTCTAATAATAAATGATAGCTACCAAACACATGGAAGTTCTAAACTGAAGTTAAGTTCTAAATTCTCTAGTGAGAATGAAATAAATAAAGCCAGAAATGTAATCAATTTGATAGTACCAAGATGGCACAATGCTAAACCATAATTCCTGAAATTAGATAAAAAAAATTAGTTTTAATAATGGGAAAATCGTTTCATCAAAATCGAATGATATCTTTAATTTAAATAATGCAATGAGTGATCAAATTGCGAAAGTACGGCGGCCATATTGGAACTATAAAACTGGCTTAAACATTTACCTCATTGCCATCCATTGAACGAGGCACTTGCTTCAGTTTAGTGCTTCCATGACCAAAACACAAAAATAGCTGCCAACTTAACACATGAGATATAGTTTATATTCCATAACAATGTTTAGTATGGCTGTTGTTTTAAAATGAGAAATCATAATTGTGAGAATAATCATTAATTTAGTATATGTCCTCTTTGAACCGGGCCGATATCTGCTTCTGTATGATCTGGTACTTTAAAACATATTTCCATTTTTTTTTTTTAACTTGAAGTGTTAGTTTTTACTTAAATACAAATTATTTTATAGGGTTCGTACGAATTTTCTGAAAATAAAAAGAGCTACGGATTTTTTAAGGAACATAAAATCTATTTAAAAGGTCATTGTTTTTTAATGCAAGCAACTTGAGGTGAACAATTTTTAAATAAAAGTTAGCTCTAAAGTCGCAAATGGGCTTCTTCATAAAAAAAAAAGTATTATAAAAGTTAAATAAATTAATATAACAGGAAAATAGGTGTCATTTGTAACAAATAGCTTCGAAGTAAATTTAAAAGTTTCTAAAGACCTTTTGGACAAAAATAGAGTTTCTAAGTACTTTATAAAGGTCCTCAATGACATGAAACGAAAATACTGAGTTTCTATTAATCGTACGAACCTTGTTTTAATTACTTTTAAAATGGAAATACAACTAAAAATATCTAATAAAAAAGTAAATATTTTATATAAAAAATTACACGCTTAAGACTGAATAATTACTTAGTGGGGAAACTGTTGTCAAATAAAGCAATACAATATAGTAACAGGAGAATATTCTTCAATTCATAATCTTCCAATAACTTTTATGCAAAATACACTGACCGTCATATATTACATAAATATTGAATTTAATAACAATCAACAATGACTTAAACAGAAGTTCATTTTACATAAAAAAAATTCACAAGAAATTTTCAATAAAATTCATATACAACTTTCAAAAATTTTAAATATCAATTTACATTCCTAATACCTTCAAATATATTATTAAAAAATATGAAAGTACGTTTTTAGGAGAATTACATCATATATCCATAATTTTGACAAAAGTATGCACACAAAATTTAGACTTCAAGTAAGACAAGTTTAAATGGTGTAGATAACATTGTACTACTCTTTTTAATTTAAGATAAACGTAATGAACTAAAATTGCTGAATGAATTGATTGAAATAACCAATACAACCAAATTATTTGATAATTAATAAATGATCAAACAGTGTTACAGAACAGAAGAAGTAAATCACAAATGGGTAATTAACCCTTTGCACTCAAGGAACATAGTTGGTTATTTATGTTATTTTTATGGAACAGTTATATCCTGTTCTTTTCTAAGAGATATTTATACCTCTACGGTTGAATAATTAAAAAAATTATGCGTGAAGCTGAATATTAATGTCAGTATACCAAACATACATTTTAAGGATTTATGACATTTGTCAAATGTTTAAAAAAAAACAGGGGTTGTGAGGAATTTTTTTTCTGAAGAAAGTTTTAGATCACCAACATAATGGGTGCTTCTAGAGTAGAAAAATAACTTGTATTAAAGTTTACAAGGTAATACCTTTTTAAAATCATGAATATGTTCTCTTTCATTTTTAAAGAAGAAGAGAAAGAAAAAAACATGTCGTTATTTTGGTGACTTAAAGGCGACACTCGAATGCAAAGGGTGTGATACCTCAAATGTGTTACTAACCCAAGTGATGTCCTACTTTTAAAAGGAACTAGATAAAGAACAAGCTAACAAAAATAAGTTTTATATGTTGAAGAACATACAGTTCTTATTCAAATTGAAAAACATGGAACAAAAGAACAGGTCGTCATTTTGGTGACTGAGAGTCGCCCCTCGAGTTCAAACGATATCTAGGAAACTCAAACCACACATCGTCTCCAATGAAATCTCATATTAATACATCGTATCAGGGGAGATACATTAGATTTAGTTGTAAAATATTTTTGGCAGATCTGCATTTGCTGAAATTATGAAATGGAATGTAAATAAAAATTATAACTTTATCAAAGGGCAGCAGGTAAGTGGGGAAATATTATTTATTAAGTAATGAACCTCTTTTAAAGTAATGAAAAGTACCAATGTACCTCACATTCTATTTAAAAACTCAAAAATGTAATATTGACATGCAGATGTTATAATTTGCACAAACAGGAATACATCTTTTGTCATTCAAATATTGCACTTTAATGAAACAAAAATATTTTTTTTAGATTTATTTTAGTATTATATATTGCGACATTATAAATACACAGACAAACTTTCAACACTGTTATAACTGTCTATTAGAGAATCCTAACAATTTTGCCTAGTAACAACATAGCTGTGCACATCTAAGATTGAAACTGCAAAGCTTTAGTTTAGAGAGAAAATAAATTCAACTTTAGAATTATTCCGATTTTGATTATAAACAATTGCAACCATAATTTTTTTTTTTTTTACTAGTTAAAGAAGTAATAATTTTGATTGTCAAATATTTTATTTATTTGAAAATATCACTTAAGTTTTAAACAGGTCAACTTCGTTTTTCTAACACATTAAAAGCACATGCGTTTAGGGGTGTCAGCACGTAAAATGGGTCAACGTTAATTTTTGCATGCACATTAATAAAAATAAGTATAAATAACTGTAGTAAATAAATTCAAATAACTAGTGATAATATCACAGACAAAAATTTAATTATTTTAATGTAAACACCAAGCATCTAACTTTCCACGAATAAATTAAGGAAAAATAATTAAAATATGTAATGTACTTTAAACTTTTAAAAGTATTAAAAAATTAGATTTAAATTGAAATGGAAAAAAACTTTATACATACATTTTTATAAAAATGAATTTTTAAAAAAATAAGAATTTAACTTATTTTAACAATTGCTGCTTCATATTTCTGCGGCTATAGTTTTCCAGTGAATGTTAAATAAGTGTTTTTAAATGCTTAAAAAATAGTTTAAAAACTAAATATTTAAAAATTATTGTTGTCTGGTACATAAACAAATGTTGAAGGATAATTATATGTCAATAATATAATGTTTATGTTACTTAAATGTATGTTTAAAAATTTCAAATCCTTTTTTTTTTAAGGATCTGCTTAGGAATGCAGACTTTTTATTAGTGTTGCAAGTCATAAAAGGACACTCCACCTTCAATTTTAGGCTAACATTGAGAGTGCCATCTGAATTTTATATTTTCTTTGTTTAATAATTATTTTTTTAACCTTTTCATGTGGGCTGAAGAACAATAATTCGGCTCTAACAACGGGCTCTTTTAAAGAGGTGGTAGAGGGGAATTCCATCACGAGTGGTATGGAACAGTAGCATTGTGGAGGAATGATCACAATTGAGTTGAGTGTCCTTTCGACAGGAATCGTATGCTTTCTTTCTCGAAGCACATTGATTGGAACACTGAATGGGATGTTTCTTGAAAAAATACCCCTCTTTAATCAAACAATTTCTGGATGGTGAGTTCATGCTCAACTGCTTCCCAATTTCAAGTGTCAAGAAAATCAACCCTTTCAAACCATACAATCTACAATTATCTTTAATATCCCCAAATGAATTCCTACAGATCGCACACACTACGTCATAAATTGCTACCCCTTTCCTATGGATCATATTTGTTACAAGTATCGCACTAGACCCAAATTTTCTATGGGAGAGACGTTTTGTCACAGCCCCCCTGAAAAGGTTAAATTCACTTATTGCTAATTGCATATCTATCCCTATAAGCAGGCAGATTAGTAATGCTGGAATATTACAAAGTCCCCCATGCAGTATCCAATCTTGCTATTGTTACCTTTAAAAATGCGATTTAAAATGGAATACGCCGCTTTCTACTTCCAATGCTAATTTTACAAGATAAATGTATACAGAGTTGACTAAAGCCGAGATATTATTGTCTATTTCCTTCTTTACTAAAAATCGCAAGAACCAAAGTCCACTTTGATAAAATTTAAACAACAGATATTTCATAGAAATTGTATATCTACAACAGATCGAAACATACATATTTTCTCCTTAATGTACAAGCGACACAATAGCAATTTCAACCAATAACAAGAACAATTACGTACATGTATTTACATATAATACAAATATAGTCTCCAATGTTTTCATCACTCTATGATTGTACACATTGACGTTTGCCCTCAAGAAAGGCCAACACCTTAATACATTGAGCAAGGTACCTGTTCGCTTGCATTTGGTCCAGTTGACTTTAACGCATACGTTTCTCATACACTCTTTTTGGTTCCGTGCTTTAAGTCGATTCCACATAACCAATAAGCAAGTAAATAAATAAAGTAATCCATAAATACGTAGAAATTTTCAGGGTTGCTACTCAAAATTAAACTAAAAACTCCCTAAACTTTCTAGGATATCCTAAAAGATTTTTGAAAAGTTTCAAACTCAGAAATACTTGAAAAAATAAGTGATTTGTTCAAATGTTATCACATAAAAATGATAACCCGGTAACATATAGAAAATTGACATTTGTACAAATTTACATTTTTTAAACGAACACCAAATTATGTCAAGTGACAATGAAAAAATATTAATTACTAAATAAAACGTCCATTAAAATCAGGAGGCTTTAAAAATAGAACACAATCTATAAGACAAAAATATTAAAGTTCACATAATTGGAATGCCTTTAAATTCTTAAGGAGACACAGCAACTTTTAATTTTTTTCATCAAACTTTTAATGTATATAATTTATATAAAAGAACAATATTTCACACAAAAACTCCATCATTGTTTGCATTTGTTTAAAAAATTTAAACATTTTCAATTTTTTTTTTTTAAGCTTTATTTTTTAAATACTGAAATTTTTCTTCATATTTTAATTATTTTATCAAAATTTTTTCTGTTCTTTTCAAATATAATACATACGAATTGGCATTCAAATATTGAATCGACATGCATTTAATTTTTATATAAATAGTTATTTATAGTAACACATAATTCGTCCTTAAAACTCAAATATTTTTAGTTTTGTAATTAAAAAAGAACTTGCTATTCACATAGCTACTTTCCATGTGAATTTATAATATTCACATATTTTACAATATGCTTAAAAAGCAATACATTTCTCTATTAATAATAAAAAAAGAATTAGCATTTCGAAAAATGTAATATCAAGGAAACCAAAGGAGAAAAAACGATTTTAAGTTTCCGTTCCTTGAAAAACATAATTGTCAATCCAACATCAAATATTAAAACTAAATCATTAAAATACATAGATACTGTTCTAGAATAATGCAATCATATTTAAAAAATTTCAAACTATAATTTTAGCAAATAAAAAAAATGTAGATTTTATAATTATCTGGTTACTGTGTCTTCCCTTAAAATAATAATGTTTTATTTCTTTATGGAGTAAAGAACAAGGGCATCTCTATAACTTTAATTACAGCTCTTAAAACCAACCATAAAAGTATTTAAAGACAGTACAAAATGTGCGGAATAAAATTTTAGTACCCAATTACAAATTTCTGCGAAAGATTAATATAAATGTATTATGATTTTGCTTATAAAAAACTAAAATACCTATATATAGCAGATTTTTTGGTTGAAATATACAGAGAACTCAATTTTAAGTTTTTTTTTACAATTCCTTGAAATACAATTTAGTGTAAAATTGTAAAATTAATACAAGTTACTCTAATTATGAAAACAATCATAACTAAAATAAAGAGACAATGTTTAATTTTTTATATATATATATATATAAATTAACTTTCTATTTAAAAATGAGAGACAGCTGTTAGCAACTTATTTTATTTATAAATAAATTTATATAGATAACTGTGAATGATCTTGCACATTGTGTTTCATTGTAGCACGAGAAAAACCTCTATTAAAATCGCAATTACTTTAAATTAACTTTTTATACAAAAAATATTGACTTATTACATATTATTTAAGGATACTTTTCTGTCAAGTTCTTTTTAAATATTAGATAAATTAAAATTGATAATTTAAACAGAAATTTGTCAAGTGCATTTAAGCATGGAAATGGAAGGGATTACTTTAAAAAAAAAAACTTGATAGTTAAACCTGTGTTCACTTGAGACATGTTTTGAAGTGCAGCCCACCCAGCTCAGCTCTTTAAGCTTGAAAATGGTGCCCTCAATCAATGCACAAATCTGTTCCCTCCTCAAAATCTCACAATTCACCCAACCATTTTATGAAATATCCGTTCTCATCGCTTTTACATTAGTAGCATAAAACAAGCTTTCATTCTTTTTGAAAAAACGGAATCTGCACTATTTAAAAACTAGATTATCAAGAAATAATTTTTCAACTTAAGTGATGAAAAAAGTTTGTATCCCTCCCCTTTTGGGTTTACTACTAATTTGTTAGTTTAATGGAATTATTTATAACATTGATGACATTTGTTAGGTATAAAATTATAAACAGAAAATCAATTGCTTAAAATATCTAAAAAATTCATTTTCAGAATAAACCCACTTCCACAATGAAAAATTAATTGCGTCCTCATTCAAGTACCCTTTGAAGAAAAGAACTTTTTCTCGAAATAGTGCCATTCCTCTTTTCATCTAAAGAGAGGACACTGATTAAACGTATGCCGAGCTTATGCACGCACAGTTATGTGGAACCGACTTTCCATACAACAAAATTAAAAGATATTTTTAAAAGAAAGACGAAAAAACCGTGCAACAACATGTTCTTTCGCTAAAAAGATTTAACGCTACACAGGCTGAGCAACTTGGTGGATATGTATGAACTAAGGCAGCTCCCTCCATCGGAGGACCTGCTTCGCAAAACTCAAGAAAGGGAATGAATCAGTAGACTGACTAGCAACGCCCCTCCAGTAAATAGACCACGAGACTAGCACAAAGTGGAAGAATATGGCAAAGACTTCTTTTTTAAAAGCTCATCTTTTAAACAGCCTCTCATATGTTGATCCCATTCAGGAGCTCCCTGCAGATCTTGTTGTACTGCAGGCTGTCGCCAGAGATCCGCCGCATTTTCAGTCGCTTGTCGTCCGGGTGGGGGCCGTCACACACCTCCAGCTCAATCTGCACCCCCGCCGGGTGCTCCACCGCCAGCCCCCGTTCAGACCGCTGCAGCATCATGGACAGCCCCCGCACAATCGGGTCCAGCTGCTGCTGAATTTCCTGAAGGATGTCCGCCTCGCACGTGAACGAACGCTCTGTCGTGGGCAGCGCCACATGCACGCTGCCACTCGGCGTCTTGTGCAGCTGGTGTTCTCGGAACACCGACTTTTTACTCCACCAGCTGGAGGGCTTGCCCGCCCACGGGTTTGGGGTCGGGTCGCTGGTGTAGATGTGCTGGCCGGTCGTTGCCTGCCGTCCCAGCTTTCTTCCCCCCTGCGCGGAGGACACATGCCCGATGGGCGGGAATGTCTGTCGTAGGTGCTTGGCGTGCACGTACGACTGCCGGATCGACTGCTTGGTGGCCCAGCGCAGTAATGACTTAGAGCTGCCGCACGCTGCAAATTCAGTGGCAATGTCTCTGTCCTCTGCCTCGCGGCTGCTCTGACGCACGAAAGCCCTTCTCGCCCCTCGCACCATGTGCTCGTCCATTTGGTAGCGCTTGGGTGGTTGGGATGTATCACTTTTCTGGCGCTGCAGCGGCTGCTTCCTAGAGATGGTCTCATGCACAATGGCCTGCCCCGTCACCGAGGACGTGGACACAGTGACGTGCCCCGTCTCGTCTGTGATGCTGATCTGGGGAAAGCCCATCATCTGGCACGTGGGGCTGTCGTCGCTTGTCACGATCGTCAGCACAGTGTCTCCGGGCAGAACATGCTCAGTGATGTCCTCCTGGATCATATCCAAGTTCGGGTAAGACGCATCGGGCAAGCCCGGCTGCTGAGGCGGAGCGTACAGGTGGGTGGGGGAGTCTGGGTAAGGCTGCCGCACAGGGGATGTGGGGCTGGTGTGGTGGGGTGTGGACATGGCCTGGATCCGCTGGAATGCCTGAAGAGGGCACTCAAGCCCAGAGAAGGGCTGCTGTTGCTGCAGCTGCAGTTTCTGGAGGTGCTGCGAGAGGGCGGAGGAGGGGGAGCCAGGGGGCTGATGGATGGGGGAACCGGCAATGGAGGGAGGAGAGGAGATGGAGGTGAGGTAGCCGGAAGGCTGCAGCTGCGCCATCTGCTGGATGTGAAGGCAGTGTTGGCGCTGCATCTCTGCGGACACCCTAGAGTCCACAGCAGGGGAATGGAGTTGCTGTAGGGGAGAGGTAGTCAAAATAAATTTAGATCCGAAATGACATAACTCACTATGAGGCTAGCCGAGCACTGGCAACTAATTATTTAGTTGCATGCAACTGGAACACTCAACATGTATCCGCTGATGGAAAAACTTTAAAAATTACGCAAAACATTCTTTTGCTCTCTATCCCGATGAATTTGCTTTGGCAAATAATCAACAATTTGTTGATTTTATTTAGGTTGCGGTAGTCTGAGTTAGGCAACTTTTCACCTTCAGTTTGATAATTGTAATCCATTAATTGGCAGCCCTAAGTTGGATGCTATTAATCAGAATCAGTTGGTGTGTGATTTTTTAGTTACTCAGTTGATTAAAAGTTGCAGAGGAATTGTTGCAAATGTGCAGATAGCCTATGAAGATTATGGGCGCTAAAATGACTTCAAAGTTTGAGAGGGCCCACTCACCTGCAGTTGCTGGTACTCCTGCAGCACCGCCCTAAAGGAGTCCGGGGAGGTGTGTGGCCCCGTGAGCGTCTGGCAGTAGATGCGGTCCAGCTGGTTGCGGTAGTAGGAGACAGGGGAACAGCCGTCGCTGGCTCGCCTCACAGGGGAGTAACGCCCAGAGTTTGGTTGCAAAGAGGTGGAAGCACCGTCACGCAGGCTGTCGCGACCTGCAAATTAGAGCACATTAGGGATTGGCACAAGGGAACAAATAAGAGTTAATAACATTCCACTTCAAATGTGTCTTTACAAAAAAAAAAAAAACACTGCATCCATTTCATTTAAATTTAGAAGTTTTGTACAGTCTTAAAGCTCATGGACATGGTATGTCCATTAATCTCCAGTTTTTCTCATAGAAGATATATGCAGGGTGGCCAAAGTTAAAGTTATCTGTAGCTAAGAGTGGAATGACACAAAATTTCATGTTAAGAATATTGAAGGCGGGGAGAAAATTTCAGGATAAAAAAAATAGCACAAAAAATCAACAATACGATGGATATCGGTACTGTCTGAACAAAAAACTAAGTGTATTATATATATATTCAGTACCAAATAAAGAATTTTTAATGTGCTGACTTTTCTTGTGTACAACAAATTGCATCTGATGTGCATTCAGACACAATCCAGACTGATTGCAAGGAGGCTATTAAATAGAGTATTATTTCCTTTAAGTTTAATCACTAAATTAATTTGTGTATATCACAATTTTTTTTTATATATTATACCAGTTTTCTGCTTCTACAAGGAATTTTTGGTGCCATTTTTTAATGAAATCTCTCCCGCATTCAATATCCTTAATATGAAATGTGGTGTCATTCTGCTCATTGGTTTTAGCTATAGATATCTCTGAACAAAGGAACTTACTTTATGTGCCCACCCTGTATTTTGATACACTTAGAAGGTTACACATATAGTTAGTTACGTTAAATAATTATTTAATTGGAGCTAAAAAGCGTAATATCTATGAAACTATAACAAATTATCAATAATCCACCACCACCAAAGCCTTATCGTTTAGTCACTTTCACCTACATGACCAATAAGTCCCAGCCACCATAATGGGTTAGGTTATGTTTAAGATTGAACTTACCACCGTTGGGAATGCAAATTTGGTTGTATTCGGAAGAGGGCAGAAATAAGTGAAGTTGTTGACAATATCTATATTTAGCTGGAGATAAAAGAAACTTCATTGGAAATAGCTTCACATAAATCCTATTTAGTCTTAATTCACATTAACTGAAGCAAAACTAAGTTTTAGATTAACTTTATTCCCTAATAATCTCATGAAAGCTAGATTTAAGAAACCATTTTTTTTTGTATTAATTGCATTAATTTTATTGTTATATTAATTTGAATTAATTTTGCTGATAAAACAAAAGTTTTCCTGTATTTTATAATGTACTGTAAAAACTATGAATGGCAAATTACGATATTTTTTTAATAATTTTTAGAGAACTTAGGAAGGATTTTCTGATCTACTTATTAAAATGTTTATTATAATAATTGCTTGATGCTATTTCATTTCAACTTAACATTAAAAAAAATATGCATCAAATAAAGCTAATAGCAAAAAAAACTAAAACCATTAAAAAGTTTTTTTTTTTTTAAATTAAACATTATTTTGAGCCAAAAATATTTAAAACTTTTCAAATGAGGATACAAACATAAAAAAAAATTACAATTTAAAAGTTACTTAATAACTAAGGCAAATATAAAATAAAAAATAAGTGAATATTAGCAAAGCATAATAAATGCAACAATACTTGTTATTCATAAAAATAAAAGTTCACAGATAATTCTGAATGACTCCAAGGACTTTTGAAAAAGGGAGTTAAAAAACAAACAAAAAATTATTAATCATGCAGATATATTAAATGACTCATTTTCAGTCGGAATGCTGATGCTAGAAGAAAAATGTATTTTTAATCATGTTTCCCTTCATTCGTGTAAAGATATTTACACAGTAGTGAACTACGCAGGAGAGAAAATACAGAAGAAAGGTTTTTAATGGTTAGGTATTACTGCACAGAGTGGTTTATTGCACATATATCAGTCAGTTATTATTCCTCATGTTGTTTTTAGTATGAAAGTTTAGTGTTGCCAAAGAGGAGGGGGAGGGGGGGGTGAGCTCAAGTATTCTCCCGTACTGGGTCTCCAAATTAGGAGACAGTATTTCCAAAATGCAAGTTCTTTATATAAGAAATTATGAGCTGAATTGTCAGCTTATTATGAAATATTTCCAAAACAAGCAAATGTCCGTTTGAGGTAGTGTAATTTAGGAAATCTTAGAGGTGACAATTGTCCCTAATGTCCTACAACTAGATCTGCCACTACTATTGTATGCAGGGCCCAAAACCAAATTAATTCTAATGCCCCCCTCCAGTAGGCGAAAGGTAGGAAGTGGTGTACGAAGAACTCACCAGGCTGCTTCTCGAGTACGGTTAGCAGCCCTGTCCTCCTCTGCTTCATGGGCACCTTCTTTGGAACCTCCTCTGCCCCTATCCTCGGGTTCTGGGGTTGCTCCCATACAGAGTAGCTGAAAACACACACAACACAGTCAGTACAATGCAATAAAAACTGTAAAACACAATACAGTATGTACAATATAGACTATGTACAATACAGTCATTAAGAGAAGAGAAATATGCATTTTTCACAATAACTATTGGAGTGTATTTGCTACATCATGAAAATGTTTGCTTTGTCACACCTGCAACCATTTAAATTTTGAACCTGTATTCACTATAGGCATTTTTAGATGGGTGGCCATACCTGCCTGCCCTTTTTCTTTGAAAATGACATGCTTTTGTCCTTTTGTAAATGAATCGCCACCCTTCTTGCTTTTTATAAAAATATTCAAAATTTTAAGTTTACTATCTTTTTAAAATCGAAAAAAATGTCATGCTGTATGGTTAAAACAAGCAACTCTAGCTAGCTAATGATAACCAAATATCTATTAAAAAGAATTAAAACTGAAATGCCATATAATCTAAGAAAAACAGCATTAAATCTGTAAAAAAATAATGTTTAGTCATCGATATCGGTGTAACCATGGCGTCAAACGGCTAAATTTTTAAAAACTTTAACTTCATTATCTTTTAATAATCAAATAACTATTAAAGAAATTCAATCAAAACAAAAAATCATCATTAAAACTAAAAATGGTAGTAAATTTGAATGAAAACAAGATTATTTCATGTCCGAAGTTGAAAAATTGCTGCAAAAAATCTTGCTCCCATAGCGATTTGAGCATAAAAGGGCAGAAGGGCTCAATTTTCAAGAGGTGGGTAGCTCTTCAAAACTTGCTTACAGTGAACACTGATAAATGTACTCTTATTATTAAGGATGTTTTATATTTAAAACCACAGAACTTTTAAGAGTCTTTTCTATTAAATTGTATTTATAAAAATGAGTAAAAAATTTAAACCATCTGTCAGTGAAAACAACTTTTCAGATTTGACAGATCATAGCGATAAAAGAAAAACAGGCGAGAACTACAGTTCCAGTCCGACTGTGTGTGTGACTCACCCTTGAACAGCAGCGTGCACCAGCGTCTGCTCCTCCTGTTCTTGGCACTCGTCTTCTTGCAAGGCCAAAGCCTGCAGGCCTTGGGGTAGAGTGCTGCTGGGAGAGATCTGAAAGAAGAAAATGAACAAACATGAGCTCAGAACGACTTCTCTTACAATCATAACTATTCTTTGTTGCATTTGCGTACAGACACTATTTTTATCAAAAGTTGATCTTTCTAAATGCAAACATACAATAACACATAACATTTACTTGAGTAGTTCAGGTCACGACCTATTTTGACGAGTAATAGTGGCTTTATTAGCCAGTCGTAATTTTAAAATGGAGCGGTCGTGAAACATTACTTCTCTATTATTATACAATAGCCTCTTCTGAAATCATAGAAAAATCCCCCTGCACCACATTAAAAGGCATTAAAAAAAACTTCTAGGCAAATTCCTAAATAAATATAAATTTCAGTAGAAGTTTTTAAAAAAATTGCTCATAAGTTGAAGGGGAATGTTCAGACATGTGGCTGACGAAACAAAAATGTAGCTGACATTTTATATTAATGGAGGCTGATATGTACACTACTTAGCAAAACCAATCATTTAATGAATTAAAATTCACCAATCTCCGCTGACTCACTGAACAATTACAATATAAAAATGAATCAAGTATAAGATTTATATAATATAAGCGAACATAATAGACAATAATGCTAAACTACAATGGAAAAGATTTCTAGCTTTTTATGGTACACAGATGTTTCAAAACTAGCAAAAAACAAATATAACTCTTTAAAAAATAAGACTATGTCTGAAGATTTGCTTTTTTATTGACAACTTTTAATTATTGATCACATTTGGGTACGTGTTAATTTTGCTTAGAGTAGAATCATTGCCCTGGGCCCTGAAAGAAAACACATTATAAATAATATAACCCATTTTTTTTAATTACATTTTGGAATGATTTAGCTAGTTTATCACATGTTTAAATATTTCCCTTACAATAAAGAAAAAAATAGTTACTTACTAATGAAAACTGCAAGAAAAAACTAAAACAACATTGAAACAAGTTATATCACACAACTATTTTGCTAAATTTCCTCAAAATAGTTAAAAGTGTATATAACTTGCTTTGCTTCTGAGTCATTACTCAAATCTATTGTCCCTTTTATCAAAGAAAAACTTTAAGTTTATACATGGATCGAACGCATTTTCGGAAAATAAAAATTAGAAGTTCCTAATGACTCTTTAAAGACATTAAAAACAATTTATAAAGCCATTGATTTTTAAATTATTAAAAATATATATTTACAAAAACAATTGTCTACATTTGTAATGAAAAGTCAGCCTAAAGTCAGAAATTGACTTCTTAGTAAACAAATATTTAAAAAAAAATTAAATACCTAAATGAATATAAGTGGAAAAAGATTCAATTGCAAAGAAGCAGTAAATTCTCTACTTGCATACAAAACTGTTTTTAATTCACATCAAGAAGAAACATTTTTAATAGAAGTTTAGTAAAGTGATTTAAACCATAGTCATGTTAAGGACTTTCTGAGAGCCTTCATTAACTTGGAAAGTTTGCAAGGACATTTAGGGCAAAAATAAGGTGTTTCTAAGTACTTTCTTTATAAAGGCTCTTATGAACGTGAAATGAAAATAAGGAGTTCTTAAAGACTTCTAAGGGACTTACGAACCCTGTTATAATGCAAGTCAACAATAAATATGTCCATTGAAAGAAGACGCGAGTGTACTTACGGTGGTGGGTCTTTCTTTGTTAGGCGACTGCCCGGGCTGTCCCGAGATGGACTTGCGATGGTAGTAGTTTTGAGCACCACCGTCTGATGCTCGTCTTCCTAAGCCGCCCACTGCAAAGAAATTATCAACATGCATTAAGAAATGTATATTGTAAATAATAGCTTGAAAGTAATTTATGTAAAAAGGCGAGCATATATTGACTATATAACAAAATCTAATATAAAGTGCCAAACTTTTCAAAACCGTCTCCTAGAGAACATGTATTAAAATCTAAGAAAAAGCATTCCAGAGCTAAGGCTTTAAAACCAGCAAAGACGCTTTAGCTTTTTCTTTTCAAAGTTTCATCCTCAAAGTGCTTATTTATAGGAAGTTTGGAAAGATTAAAAATAGACCAATTATTATTAAAAATGGGGAATTTAACAAAAACTTATGTAGAACTTTCCAAACTAAAATTTTTTTTAAATAGAAAATTTTTTGTCTTTGAAGTCCTGCATTCTTGTTCTAAAATGTTGATTGTCTATTGTTTGTATGGTATCACTATTTAATGAATTGCTAAACTTCTACAAATGAATTTAAGAAACATTTTTTTCTTCTACAGTTGAAGGTTAGTCAAGGTATGATGTTCACTTAAGATATCCGATACTTTCTCTTGGGATCGAGCAATGGCTTTAGCTCGAGGGTTAACGTATCAGCGTAGCATGCGCAATCCCACAGTTTCATTCTGAGCATCTGCCAAATGCACTGCTTTACAGAGTGTTCTAGTACAGCTTGTTTACTAAATGCTTTTTACTAGGGCAATTATCTTTACGACTTTTATTAAGACTGTTGATTGATTGATAAACACTTTAATAAATAATGATTGGTGTGATTGATCAACATAAAACAAAATAAAAAGTTTATACGAGTTGTCCAATTCCAGAATGTGTTTTGTTCTCTTTGTAAACCTTAAGGTCATTTTTTTCGAATCATATTTACTTTATATTAAAAATTTGATTTTCAGAACTGGAATTAAGCAAAGTATACAATGTAGCATTCATTATGAAAACTACATGACAAATATGAATTTCGAACACTAGTTTTTGGATACGTTAATAACACACACTAAGGACTGACTATATTATATCATGCACACTTTGGAGGAAGTGGTCTATCATGTGTGACATGGGGAAAGAGAGCTTAGTGGTTGTGTAACTTGGTTTTGTTTTTTTAAAAAAATTCGAAATTTGCTTCCCAAACTATGATGAACTTTTGACTTTTATAGAAATCCTCATCTTTTTAATGGGACAATTGGTAAAATATACAAAGTGCAATTTTTAAAAAGTGTTTTAATTGCAACATTTTATAGTGGAAGCTAATGTGACAATCCGTGACATGGGAAGAGGGGTAAAAAAAATTATTTACTAAATAAACATTACCTTTCAACTCCAAACTTTGTTGTAGTAAAACACATTTATTTCTTTTAAATTGTGTTCTCATCATCTAATTATCTAATTTCTTTGCATAATTTTTGGATTGCTCATTTAGAAAATTAAAAGAATCGTAAAGGATCAATGGAGAAATCTTTAAAGCATCCAATTTCCATTATGAACCATCACAGGCTTAATTAAAGCTAACAATATACTTTATTAGCAAAAAAAATAGTCAAATATTGACAAATTTTAACAAAAATCAGAAAAGCAAGAATTTTTATTACACAATTCTCTGTAAGAGTGACTCTTGAATTTTCCACTGTAATTTACAAATTAACTTAACATTTTTACTGTGCGCCAATAGATTACTCTCTACACTTTCTATTCATGCATGTGGTTACCATATAAACCACTTGGTCTACAAATTTGTAAATAGCTGGTTTGGGGACCACCGGGAGTAAACAGGTTAAAAGATTACAAACTACTTATAATTTTAGAAGAATTAATAAAATTAAATATCTCACCTGCGCCAAGCACCTGAGGCGGTTTGAGTAGATGCTGGTCCTTCACGCAGAACACCTGCGGTGGTTGATTCTGGACTAGAGGCAAGTTCAGGGGCAAGTTGGTGTGCGGAAGGGCCGAGAGGGGTAGAGCCTGAGCAGGGTAGAGGGTGGGGCCATAGTAAGGACCTCCCCTCTGCAGGAACAAGTCCCCGCCCACAGCCCCTGATTCTGGAGCGTCTGCATTGTCTGGACCAACGGTGTGACGCCGTACAACGTGGTAAGCAGAGAGGTGGGCGTTGTCCATGCGTCGATCCTCTTCGTCCGATTCCAATTCCACATCGCCAAACTGAATGGAATAAAAAAAATTAGGCATTTAA
The DNA here is from genome assembly GCA_963932185.1 of Troglohyphantes excavatus. Taxonomy (NCBI): domain Eukaryota; kingdom Metazoa; phylum Arthropoda; class Arachnida; order Araneae; family Linyphiidae; genus Troglohyphantes; species Troglohyphantes excavatus. The sequence goes on along the minus strand of OZ010670.1, from coordinate 8,664,519 downwards.
AGCAACGTTTGAAAACTCAAAACTGTATATTTTTTTTTAGTACGAAATTTTCATAGTTTATTATATAAAAGTAATTGACCAAGTTTTAGCAAGGTCTCTTTCTTAACTTGACTTTGTCTGTTTGGTCCTTTAAAACAACAGGTTTTCTTTTGGTCGTGAGGTCCCCAGAAATACTAGTAGTTTTACAGTAAAATTAGGTTGCAATTCAATTGACTCTGAATAAGGAAAAAATGCTTATGGTTGTTTTTGGTTTTTTTAATTAAAAAATAGCGCTTTTTTTTTGTCATTATACATGTTCTCCGTAGTCGGAGTTTTAATACCTTCATATCGTATGTACGTGTTTTCTAATTCAATAAAGATAACTTCTTTCGAAAAAATATAGATATTCTTTATTTATATACAAGACTTCAACTACACATACGTTTCCAACTAACATAAAATAAGAGCAGTAAAAAAGCTCCTATAAAAATTAAATTACATTTCGTATTGAAAGAAATAAACTGCAGCCCTCACAACAACAAACTAGCATCGTCAGTTACGATAGTCAAAACCGAAGAAGTAAGCACTGGGCTCGTGATATGCCCCCAGTTATATCCTGTGGATTGCCTATGACGTAATAAAATAAATTACTTCACTTCATATCCAAGACTGCATGAGATTAGCGAACTTATTTGACATCACTGAAATCACGACTGAACGAGTTTGATTTGATTGAACTTAGGTTCGAAAACGTGAACGATGTCTAACAAGCGGCCCCCTCTCATACATTCTTGAACAATCAAAAACTAAATTATGAATCAAATTTGATCACATAACAAATCAATGATAAATTGTAAACATTTGATTAGATACAGAAATATAAACGTTTACAAAAAATTCATAATCGTAGATTTTTTTTTTTTTTTTTTTTTTTTTTTTTTACTAGAACATACAAGAGCTTCCAAAAATTCATAATAGGAATCACAGGCACAAAAATCTCGAATCACTCTTGTGTCAAAAAAAATTACATTATGAATACACTTGTTCACACATAGTTGAAAAAAATTTAAAAATTCACAAAAGGTTGACTTTAATCTAAAAGCCAATTCATAAATCTATAAATCCTGAAAAAATCAATTCTACTTAAGCCCCTTAAATATCTTAACACAAAAATTATAAAGACCTTCTTTGGTAAGTGGCTTTGTGAAGATATCGGCAAAGTTCTTTTTAGTATTTATATAACTTAGTTTGAAAATTTCATCATACACTAAATTTCTAACAAAATGATATTTTACGTCAATATGCTTGGTTCTGCTATTCTCTATTGGAGAATTAGCGAAACTTATAGCAGCTTGATTATCGCAAAAAATGACACAGTCATTCAATTTTAAATTGCCCAGACCTAAATCAGTACATTCTTCCAGTACGTTTTTGACCCACGTGACTTCCTTTGAGGCTTCTGTCAAGGTCACATATTCGGCTTCCATAGTAGAAAGAGTAACGCACTTCTGCTTAAATGTTCTCCAAATTATTGGAGCATTACCGACAAAAAGAAAAATACCACTCATAGAAATGCGATCATCTCTATTGGCGGCAAAATCTGAATCACAAAAACAATTGATATTTACATTAGACAGGTCTGACAAATTTAACTTGTAGTTCTGGGTATACTTTAAATATCCTAACAATTTTAATAAAGCAACCCAATGTTTTAAACCAGGATTTTCCTGAAATTGTGACAATATATTCACTGCATAACATATATCAGGTCTTGTTTTATTTGCAATATAAGAAATACAACCCAAAATATTTCGGTAAGGTAATTGTGACATTTCGTTCGACTCGTGTTCAGAATTTGGACAATCTAATTTAGACATAATATAACCCTTAGCTATAGGAAGTGTTGATATAGGAAAGTTATACTTTTTATACAATTCGCAAATTTTATTTATATATGAACTTTGATGTATATAAAGATTTCCGTTTTCTTCGACAAATTCAACACCCAAAAGTTTCTTGGTTTTACCTAAAATTTTTATGTCAAATTTCTGTTTTAATATAGACAATACATGGTCAATGTCACTTTTATTCTTACCAAATATTGCGATGTCGTCAACATATATCAACAATAAAATATGCCTATTGAATAAATATGCACCATTACACCACTGTAATCGTTTAAAATTTAAACTTTCAAGAACAGAATTTAATTCAAAAAACCACTCACGACTACTTTGGTGAAGTTCATAAATAGCCTTTTTTAACTTACATACATAATGTGGTCTGTCTTGATTTACAAATCCTTGTGGTTGACGCATATACACTTCAGCATTCAACTTTGCATACAAATAAGCACACTTTATGTCAATTTGACAATGAGACCATTTGAAAGCACATACTAATATAGCAAAAAATAATCTTATTATAGAAAAGTTAACAACAGGGCTGAACACTTCTTCATATGATTCACCCTTTTTCTGATTAAACCCTTGCGCTACAAGACGAGCTTTATACCTGACAATTTGATCATTCTCGTCTCGTTTGATAGTATAAACCCACCTGTTACCAATAATATCACGATTTTTAGTTTGTGGTACGAGTTCCCAAACATCTCGAGATTTCATTGTTTCAATCTCGTCTTTCATAGCATTTAGCCATTCTTTACTTTCAGGGGATTTTATGGACTCTTTATAGCTATTAGGTATTTTTATTTCGATGTTATTTACTTCTACTTGTGTAGAGTCATCGTGATCAAATAACCTTCCTGAATAATCGTCCTTCCCACTAAAATTAAACAGCTTTCTATTATAATTTATTTTGTTAGCATTACAGTAGGTCTCAACATCTTTATTCGACCTAAGACGCATGTTTGTACCTTCGATCTTATAATAGATGTCAGTTCGACTGCCATCAGATCTGGGCACAGCACTTCGAAACCAGGAAATGCTTTCACATGGGATTAAATCAGGTTGGCTACTAGGTCCGGCATAAGGTTCGAAGTTTCGTTCTGACTGATCATCACTTTCTAGATCAGGGTCGGTTTGAAAATGCACATAGTGCTTAACGGTTTTAGGGTCCAGTACAGTTTCCACAGATTTAACCTTTTCCTCAAATCTAACATTAGAAGTTTCAATTATTTTATCTTCGTCTTTTAACCAGATTCTGTAACCCCGAGTTTGCATTGCATATCCTACCATGACACCCAATTTTGCTCGCATATCGAGTTTTTTACGTAGTTGTTTGGGTATGCCAACGTATACGGTGGATCCGAATGTTTTTAAATGAGCTACAGAAGGTTTTCGACCACTGTATAATTCAAAAGGAGTTTTAGATTGGCTTTTATGGCAAATCCTATTCCACACATATGTAAAACATAGGAGAGCCTCCCCCCAGAATTTTTGGTCTAATCCGCTCGATTGCAACATTGCTTTTACAGCATCCATAGCTGTTAAGTTAAATCGTTCACTGCACCCGTTCTGTTCTGGAGTATATACATTTGTCCTTTCGGCATGAATGCCCTGGTCATATAAAAATTTATTAAACTCTTTATGTACAAATTCAAGTCCGTTGTCACTCCGGACATTAATAATCTTAGAATTTAAAAACCTTTCGGCTCTTTTTTGATACCGTGTGAAACAATCAAAAACGTCAGATTTATTTTTCATAAAAAACACAGTAACCTTACGAGAATAGTCGTCAATAATTGTTAAGAAATATTTATTTCCACCCATGGATAAATTTGGAAGTGGTCCACAAACGTCCATATGCAACAGTTCTAAGGGTTTAGAAGATCTTATTCCTGAAATAGGTTGAAAAGATTTTCTTTTAGTTTTAGCTACCTTACATGGGACACAATCCAATTTTTCATACTTTAAGGTAGGTAACCCTCTAACACTCGAGTTTCGACTTGTGTGTAAGACATAGTCGTTGTTGACATGGCAAAAACGATCATGCCATAACTCAAGTTCATTGCTGGACTCGGTTGCAAAATTATACACATGGTTATCCCTCGTAGAGTTGTCATTTGGATTTGGCTTAACATAATACCAAGGTTTACAAAAATAAAGACCATTAACTCTTTTGGCATAGAATACTCTTTTACCGTCTTTATCATAAACCCAAATTTTTCCTTTCTCCCCAATGAAAGTTGAACCTGCCTTTTCGATCATAGAGCCAGAAATTAGATTGCGCCTAAGTTTAGGCGAGTACATAACATTCTGCAATATTATCTTAACTGGTTTACCGTCAAGTTTAACACAGAACTTTACAGTTCCAATTCCTTCAACAGGACTGTCCACGTCACCTACTGCTAGTGACATAGTTGTGTTTTTAACAGTTTTATATTCGGTAAATAATTTCAAATTATTACAAAAATGGTTAGATGCTGCTGTATCAATTACCCATGCTAGTTTATCTACAGAACCATTAATTTGGTTAGAACATGCTTCAACATGATTAAAATTATCATTATCAGATAGACTGCAATAGGAATTGTTTAGCACCCTTTTATCCGACTTAGATTTAGAATTTCCTCTACCAGCCGTATTTTTATTTCTTATAACTCTCTTATTTGGACTAGACTTACGGTTGGTATTGTTAACATTATTGGGGTTAATATTTTTAGAGGAAACAGCAAAAGCATTACTGTCGGTTTTATCCAAATCAATTTTAACCTGGTCAATGCGACTTTGCTCTAACAATAACTCGCTTAAAACATTTTGAAATTTAAAATCTTTATCAGGATATCTATATATAGATTGGACAATGTTCTGATATTCGGAAGGTAAATACCTTATAAGTTGGTACGCTTGATAAAATTCTTCAACTGGATGCCCAGCGTCCCGAAGCTTGTCGACGGTTTGCTTTATACGTGCAGCAAAAAGTCCGACGTCATCTCCGTTTGTGAATTTATGGGCGAAGAATTCATCGAGTAGTTGAACGACACGGGCTCTTGTAGCTGGCTCGAAATAGTCCTTGAGTTTCTTCCAGGCTTCTGGACCATCCGTAGTTCCGGAAATGAGTGTCCTGTACGTAGTTTCCAAACTCAAGTAGATTGTGGCATAGGCTTTATCCTTCCGGTGTTTATACTCGAGAAGTTCTTTTCTTGATATATCCTTATCTCCAACAGGAGGTTCGGAATTATCAAAGAAAGACCATAAACCTTTTTCCATCAACACGACCTTTACATCTTCCTTCCATGAAGACCAGTTGTGAGCACCTAGCAATTCAATAGCACTGTCGAATCTTGGCTTTTCCATATTCTTAGGTTTTAAAGCACACACTTGAAATTTCTTTTAGTAGATACACTAAGGCTTTGTTGTCACGCTGAGGTTCTTGAAGCTCGGCCCCCATCGGATAGTTCTTTTAAACTTGCGAATCACGCATTGGGTTATCACGAAACTTGGAACAATCGGCTCGGCCCCCATCGGACAGCTTCTTGGTTTTTCATAAAACAGTCTAGTAGTTACGCTTGCTGTGGGCTGCTGCAGGTTGGTTGGTAGTTGGGTAGGTACGGCCCATAACCCTTGTTCTCCGTAGTCGGAGTTTTAATACCTTCATATCGTATGTACGTGTTTTCTAATTCAATAAAGATAACTTCTTTCGAAAAAATATAGATATTCTTTATTTATATACAAGACTTCAACTACACATACGTTTCCAACTAACATAAAATAAGAGCAGTAAAAAAGCTCCTATAAAAATTAAATTACATTTCGTATTGAAAGAAATAAACTGCAGCCCTCACAACAACAAACTAGCATCGTCAGTTACGATAGTCAAAACCGAAGAAGTAAGCACTGGGCTCGTGATATGCCCCCAGTTATATCCTGTGGATTGCCTATGACGTAATAAAATAAATTACTTCACTTCATATCCAAGACTGCATGAGATTAGCGAACTTATTTGACATCACTGAAATCACGACTGAACGAGTTTGATTTGATTGAACTTAGGTTCGAAAACGTGAACGATGTCTAACAATACAAATAGGTGTTTTTTTTGTATTTTCTTTTGGAAAGACACAAAAATATTATAATTAAACATACTTACTTAGTCAAAATAATAATATTTTAATACCAAAACTGAATGTGTTTAAAAACAATTTAGTAGCGAACACAACAGAAAACAGTGTTCCTCATTTACTTAAGTGCACTGTTGAAATGAAACTTCTTTCGTCTTCGATAACATATTATTTTAACAAATAAACTGTACAAAAAAACATGCAGTACACAACAGCTGGCACATCGATACTGACTTGTATGCATGCATCACTTATGTTTCATGACCTATTTTTGTGTGATGGCCATTCAGATTAACTAGCCTCCCTAAGGAAATTTCATTAAAAAATTTTTTTAACTATTTTATTGTAAAACATTTTAATAATTAAGAAGAGTAATAAATTGTGTACAAATAATATAACATGCTTAAAATTGTAATGTGGTATTCAGGTAAAAAGAATATTTGTTCTTCCGTAGCAATGCATTTAACCTAAAATAAATTGCTTGTTTAAAAGGATATAAAAAACGGGAAGGCGAACTGTACCTTTTCCAGATTTTCGTTAATCAGCTGTACAACGGGAATGGGGCTGAACATTGGCTTGGGGGTGGCCAGCTGATCACTCTCCGTTGAAAGTTCACCTGGTGGGGACTTCTCCACTGTAATTAGAATAAATATTCACATAAAAATTTAGGCAAATCTCAATTGATAAATTTTTCAAAAGACATGTGGTGGAAATTTAAATTAACCCTATATAGGACAAAACTATTTGGCAATACTTAAACCCCGACACTCATAGACGTGATATCATGCCGGGAATCTCCAGTTTTTTTGAAAATGCATCTGAAGTTTAAAATTCACAAAAATTCTTAATTTTACAACAACAAAAAATTAAAAGTTTAAAGCACAATTCACAATTAATATTTTAAAAAAATATATTATTATTAAAAAAAAACATGCAAAGGACATGGACGATATATCTACAAGCAAACGTCTAACTAAGAAAATGTCTGTCTTCAGATAATTGTCCAATCCTTAGTTAATAAACTAATAATAACAGTTAGCTATAATGTTTACACTGCAAGAGACTTTAAAAAAGTTTCTTGCAGTGTAAACAATCTTACAATTTCGAAATTTCTCATATAACTAAGAGAATTAACCCTTTGATCAAGTGGCAGCTCTCAGTCACCAAAAAAACGACCTGTTCTTTAATTCCCTGTTCTTCAAATTGAAAGAATGTTCTTGGATATAAAAGAAAGCCTTTTTTTTGTTAGCTTGGTTTTTTATATCTAACTCCATTTAAAAATATGACATTACATGGTATCAACACCTTTTGTTAACTCTTTGCACTTGAGAATCACCTTTAAGTCAGTCCAACATATTATTAAGTTTAAAAGTTATTCTCTCACAAACTTTAATATAAACTGTTTTTGTCATCTAGAAGCAGGGTGGTGTGAGCAGTGCGACCGCACAAGTGCGATGCCTTTGGGGGTCAAAAATCAAATATTTCAAGTAGTAAATTAAAGCTGTTTATACACTCAATTGATATAATTTTTTTACTAAGTCTCATTACTAAACTCTTTAGGTAAATATATGATTTATTTTAGTTGTTTAACACCAGGTGTCGTCCATGCTTTTGTTACCTCAGTTGTTCTTCCATGAGTTCTGTCAGTCTGGTAACATAGTTCAATGAGTGTGGTAAAGGTGAACGAAGTTTTAGTAAATTAAAATTATAAAAACTTATTTGAGTTTGACTATGTGTCAGGAAAGGCTGTCGGATATTGCAATTATATCCATAGAAAACGATATTGCACAAAGTTTATATTATTTCAACCCAATACTAAAATGTGCCATATAGTATCTTGAATATCTTACGTAATTGAGATATGTTGTTAAATAAAAACCTACTTTTCAAATATAAGTTATTTTTTTAACCAATACAATTTTCCTAATTTATACTAATAAACAAAATATAGTCAATATGTCAATTAATCTGTTAACCAAATGCACAGAAGGTGCTCTGAAAGTTATGGTAGGGGGTGCAACTAGGAGATCTTGCACCATCTAGAAAATGCTCTAGGGCCGTCATTGACCCCTTTCTAGATAAAAGAAAAGTTTTATGAACATCATAAACCATTACATATATGTTTGGGGCACTGAGATTAATATATAGCTTTTAGCTTATCTTTTATTTTTATAATTATCCACCCTAAACGTAAAAAGTGAACACCAAAGATTTTTGCATTTTAAAAAAGAACAGAGGACGTAACTGTTCCATAAAAAGAACGTAAATATCAAACACGTTCCTCGAGTGCAAAGGGTTTAATCCCATATCGAGATGAAATTTCAGGCTTCGCCTACTCACCCACTCCCGTGGTGATGCTGGCCTTCCTCTGGGGCTGCGAGGACACAGGGAGGTTCTGGGGGATGAGGGCCATGCGCTGGTGCAGCTTGATCTTCTCCAGCAGCAGGTGGTACATTGCGCTGTACTGGTCAAACTTGTTCTCCTTCACAGCCTGATACAAAGAAAAACAAGATGAAAAAGAGTGAAACTGTTATCACTAACAATTCCCATCCTTACAATGAGCAGTGTTAAAATTGCGAGACAATGCGAGGGCCACACCCCTACTTTAACTGAGCTGGTTTAAAGGTTCTCTCTTATGAACATGGAACTAGTTTCATAACCAGATAGATCCATTTCAGAGTAGGACATGAATACTAATCAACTACAAGTTTAAGTCGATGACAATGAGTTAGCTGTTGTATTCTGCATGTTTTTTCCATAATATCATTTAAGTGTTTGAATAATTCAAAGTAAAATAATTGCTTTTTTGACATTAAATATTTGTTGTTGCCAGTGATCGAATCCCTTTAAGAAAGTAAACAATTATTAACAATTATATGGATACAACACAAATTATTAATATTAGGAGGAATTTTTAAAGTGATTATTTAAATTCGCATGATTAGTGAAGACTGAAGAAGTTTCTTTTCCACCGTGCACCACTGTATGTGGGCGAGGTCTTATAGTGTTACATGCGCCTTCTCCAGGACGGCAACAACATTCTGGAAAAAAAGTTCCCTGATATTTCCATGATTTCCATGATGGCGTCACAAAAATTTCCCTGACTTTACAGCTACATTAAGAAATGTTGCAATACATGATTTGTATAGAAACAAGGTAACCACGCTACAATGATCCAATAAATATATTGCATTATAAATAAACAATTATATGCAATACTTATTGACAGTTAGAAGAAGAATTTATGTAGTGTTCACATAGTTTTAAAAAAGGGCAGGGGAGGATTTGTAAAAAAGGGCACTTTTTGTTATGTAAAAGGGCACTTTCTCTTGACTGAGAGGGCACTTTCCTTACCTTTAACTAGATTTTTATCAGGAGGGCCCAGAATTTTCTTTTCTAAAAGCTTTTTTAAAGTTTGTATAATTTAGTGTTTTTTTAGAAATGTTTAAAATTTCACAAAAAATAAAATTTAAAAAACTGCACCATAAACTCATTACATAAAAAATCTCTAATAGTAGTGTTTCTTTTAAGAAAAATTTAAAAAAAAGAAAATTTTGAAATCCTCAAATTTTTCTAAAGTTCCTTGTTAAAAATATTTTTCTATCTCAAGTTTCATAAAGGGGGGAGAGAGATAAGTTTCAAATAAAAAAAAATTAACAAAATATATCAGCAGTAAAACAAATTAGAACATTAATACCAACCAAACAAAAAGAAACAAGCTTCTTCCAAAAATCAATTTTTATAACTCCAAATGACAAGTCCTAAACTTCAATTTCGTAAATTAAATTTTATTTTCGAAAAATGTAATGCATTTTTGTTATGTAGTGCAAATCAAATCATGATGAAATAGAAAGTGGTGAAGTATAAACATTTATTCATCAGATGCAAAAGGATTGTAAGTCTTTCAAAAGAGATCGCGTTTAGTGAATTTCTACAATTTTAAGGTTTTTTATGAATGAAAAAATCTTAAAAGAGTGCCATCTGGAAGTTGCATTCGTCAGTGGCAAACGAAATTAAGAGTTATAACCATCTTAAATTTCGTGTTATATCCTTGTTTGACGAAGATCGCGAATATTCGGACAAATGGGATAAAAAGTTCACTATTTTTCTGACGTATAGATTGATTATAGGAATGGGCAATGTCAAAAAAGGGGAGGGAAAATCCACAAGCATTGTGCAAGAGCAAAGAACATCACAATTAGGGGAGTTCATTTTTTGACAGGAATCATTTACAATCCTTTCTTGGAAAATACCTTCCTTCAAAGTAAGCAATTTTTGGATAGGTCCAATAGATTTTGCTTTTGCTGCTCCCTTCAGCAGTGGTTCACGTTTTAACAAAAATAAAACTAAAAATATGAAAATACCATGCTTTTTTTAAAAACTAAAAAGAAATATTGACAACTAAATTACAAAGAATAGAGCAATAGACGATAATTGCTGTTTTAATGATCCAAATTTAAAATTTCCCTGATTTTTTGTGAAAATTAAAACATTTCTCTGATATTTCCAGAATAAAAAATTTCATGATAATTCCCTAATTTCCTGGTTTTTTAGGTTATGTTACCACCATGTTCTCCCTCCTGGAAGTCGCCAACTTCACTCTGGAACCCTTCCTTCTTTATGCTTATACACTCTCTTGCAATTACAGTAATAGAAAGTAATGACAGGACACTCACACAGACAATGTCGTCCCTCTTGAATGCAGGCAGCTGCAGCATGTAATCCACCACAACGTCACAGATGGGCTCCTCTTCGGACACCTCGGCGGCCACGGCGTACTCCTTGAGAGTGGACTCGAATGCGGGGTCCACCTCCTGCGTGATCCACTTGTGCTTCAGGACCTGGTCCACGGACAGGCGCTTGGTGGGCTCCACAATTAGCATGTGGCGAATGAGGTGCTCACACTCTGCGGAGGAAAGAGGTAGGTTAATTTATGGGGAGGAGCTTAGACAAAGAAGGTTTATAAACTATGAAAAAAAAAACTTTATAATAACCCCATAAAAATACCACATATTCTGGGCTTAATTTGTAAACCATATAACCATGGAACTATGATTAAATGCCTAGTAGCTAAGTATTTTTTTTAGAATGTCGCTAAATGACTCGGATGTTTTGGGATCATGTGACACTTTTTCCTTTGACCGTTTTTTTTTAATGGTGAATGAAGACCGTATACATGGCAAACGTAAGAACATTACAAGGAAATGTGTTGGTAATGCTGTGTTAGATCAGCGGCTACAGATTGGGTTTCAAACCTAGTTAATTTGAATGATGTGGTATTGAGAGATGAGTTAATTTCAGGGGTTGGTTGAATTATGTCACACTAGAGCTACACAATAGGTTAGCAGTGAAGGTTCAGGATCTAACCCAAAAGAAATGCTACCAAACACCAGGGGTGCATAATATGTCTGTAAGCTTAAACGAAGTTCGGGGGAAATCCGGGCCGCTTGGAAAAAAAGTTTACTAAACACGAAATATAATAATTAGAACAAAGACAACTACTTATTATTATTTATTTTTTTTCAAATCTTTTTTATAAAGTATTCATCTTTAAATACAATTTTAAAAAACACATTTGATTATGTTATTTCATTAAGGTTAAAAAAAACGTAAAATTTTTCTTTCTGGCCACATGTTAGACTGAAGTTAGCACTTTTGCCACAGGTCCCACTGACGGTTAAATTTTTCTGGAAAAACATGATTAACCCTTACAATATCTGTTGGGAAAAATTTTGGTTGGAAAAAATGTATCCGGGGGAAATTTCATGGGTCTTCATTTTCTAGACCCCTGACAAACACTACCTCCTATTTTTTAAGGATGGTGAGATGATAAGAACTATACCTGAGCTGGCATGCAACCTGAATAGGCATGAGGAAAAAGGACCACGATTGATTTATCGTACAACAGTCTGCTATACACAGTGAATATTTTTTAGCAAAAATTAGCAATTAAGTGGCTTGGGAAATTAGCTAATGACGTATTCTTCTGTATAAATATTCTATTTGGTAAAAAGTAAGCCCTAGGGGAAATTTTCAATTATTTCGTTCTTATTTAGATCATATCTCAAAAAGTAAAAATCCTAATATTACAAAAATTAATTCAGTTTGTTAAGAAATGTATGGGAAATAAGCCCACTATATTTTTGTTTCAATATGATTATTAGTTAAGAAATCATTTATTATTAAAGTTTTCGCTGCATAAAATTTTGCTTACAAATGATTTTGTCCATCGAGTATCTACTACAATTTTTAGAGAAGGCTCCAATTATTTTTTTTATGAGATGTAGGAAAAGATCTAAACAAGAAAATCAAGTAAGCATATTTTAAAATTCGAATTAGTTTTGAATTTATAATTTTTTTAAACCTTTAAATACACCCTCATTCATTTTAAATTTTTTCACCCTTATTTTAGCAACATGATTTCTAAACTGTTATACGTAATTTAAAACTACAAAATTTCTCATTTAAAAAATATATATATTGATGTTTATTAAAACTTCCTCTTTCAATGTCATAAAAATTATATTTTTATCTTCACGATTAAATTAGATATTGATAATAAAATAGGTATTAAAAACAAATATCAAACATATAAAAAAGTAAATATCCTAAAATTACAATATTAAGTTAGTGTAGTAGAAGGCTTGCAGAATAACCAGAATATATTTCGGTTTCAATATGATCTGTATTTTAAATGTAAAGTCATAATTTTTTTTTAAACAATTGCTCTATTATCGTATACTGCTATTATAATTTTTATCACAGAACTCTACATTTTTTACAAGCAATAGTTTAAATTGTTGTCTATAAATGATCTTGAGTGTTTTTGAAAATTCAATTTAGTGATTTAGTTTTGTAGTTATAAATATTTAAACAATTGATGAAACACTTAAATATTCGCAATTTTTGCATGTTTCTTTAAAAGTAAAAAATTAAAACTGCTCCAAGTAGTTTAAAAATATACTTATTTTCTTTAAAAAAAAATATAGTCATGTTTTCAAAATCCACCTGGTTTAGATGGCATCAAAATTAAAATTATATCTTGAAAATTAAATTTGAAGTAGCTAATTATGCAAAATTAATAAAAACAATTTTGGAATAGATGAGCAGTTGAATAGGAGAAACTGAGAGTCCTACCACATAAACAATAATAATTTTACATATATTGTAATAGGTGAATTACTTTTAGCGCCCATACTATTTTGTGATTTAGTATTAGGTAAAATTGATTAGAAATAAAAGTTGCTAATAATTTACCTTTTGTTTTCGCAAAAATATATTAACATTGCTTTTTTGGTTTTATATTTTTCTGTTACTCATTTTTTTTTTTTTTTTTTTGTAGATTTATCTAAATTTTGCTAATGATTACGATAATTAATTTCATGAGATTTTGATCATACCACGACGGCCAAGCATCACAGAGTCTCTGGGGATTGTGTACAATCATCTGCTCACGAAGCGAGTACGAAGAGATTACGGGTTTGTGTACAAGTTGAATCATGCTGTTGCAGTGTTTAAACATAATGCAAGAAAGCATCTTTGAAGATCGAAAGTGTCTTTCAGGTTCAACTCTAAAAGTTTCCTGTACTGATTTATGTAGCTAAAAATTATTGTTGCTAGGGCACATTGTCATTGTGTTCTACTCTATAGTGAGAGAAGTGAGCATTGGTTTGGGATGCAACTTACAGTAAAGCAAGAGTTGGTTTGTGAAGTAAACCAAAAAGGATTGCATAGCAATCCACCGGGGTTGACAGAGCGTCAGTGGAGCAACCCCCTAATAGAGTTCTGATACATTTGGGAGGGGGGAGTCAATAGGAAGTTTTTTAATGAAACACTCACCGCTGGACATAAAGTAAGGAATTCTGAACTTTCCAGCCAACACCCTGTTCCGAAGCGAATGCAGCGTGCTGCCATCGAAAGGCAGAGCTCCGCACACCAGCACATACAAAACAACTCCTAAGCTCTGAAATTGAAAATTCTGTTTAATAGTATGCAGAAAATCAATATAGGTAATTATTAAATCCACAAAATTATTTTATACATAAAGAATAATATTTTGTTCTTAATACAATTTTTATATCAATGAACTTAACCATTTATAATCATATATACTAGCAGGACCATGTAATAATTCTTGCATGAACAATGCAAGAATAGATACAAGCAATTTTTTTTATATCCGAAATATCAAAAAAGTTTATTCACACACACACAATTACACACTGCACTTCCTTCTTCAGATCACTGTTTACTAACTTCCTTGAATAAAAAATTTGAGGTCTATCTGCAGTTTCACACACATTTTAAAAAAATCCAAAATTAGGCTCGTTTATTTCTTTTCATATCTCAAAGACAAAATAACTCATTTATTGTTTAAAATCGATTTAACATAAATTACATACACCAAACAAACCATTTCTAATTATCTTTCAAACAGATAATTAAATTATTAAGTTTCTTAAATATTATACTTTTCATTTAAAACATGTTGTTCCTTAAGTTTCTTTGTAAAGCTTGATGCTCCTGCATTCTAAATTAAACATGTGCAAACCCTTATTGAGAATGCAATTTCAATGCAAGTTGCTTAAATTGATATAAAATTATCATATAAGTTGTAATACATTTAACGTCAGAATTCCCGTTGTCATATACATCGAGAACATACTGTACCCCAAAATCTACTGTAACTCTACTCTTTTAGGTAACTGCCTTGATCATAGCTTTCCTCCTGCGTCTAATGACCATTGTACCCTGTTATGTCAAAGGTTTGCGTTTGATGGTTTGGGAGGGCTTCTTCAAGTGGTCCACAGAAGCAGCTTTGCTCCATCGGAAAACCTGAACCCCTCACAAATTCAGATGAGCACCTTCTTGATTAAACTATTTTAATTAGCAGTAGTGGAGGACCCGTCCACTTACTTGAAATTACTGTTCTCTGTGCGGCTCCCCGTTTACCTTTCTAAATGGAATTTACTGGCGATAGAGAAATGGACAACATTGCCCCAAGCTCTCCCCCTTCGGATTTCTGGGGGGACACCCCATTGGGTTCAGCTAATGTTTGCTTAAAAAAATATATTACATAAAGAAACATTTCTTAAAAAAGATCTTCCAAGATCTAGCTGGACCATTCCTTTGTAGTTTGGTCAGTAGTAGGCAGGAATTTGGAGTAATAAGTTGTAGGTTCGAATCCCAACAAGGGCCACTCAATTTTTTTTAATATATGTGTTTTAACGTGTTCCCTAGCAATGTAGTGCAAATTGTGTGTTCCCCCTAGCAATGTAGTGCAAATTGTGTGTTCCCTAGCAATGTAGTGCAAATTGTGTGTTCCCTAGCAATGTAGTGCAAATTGTGTGTTCCCTAGCAATGTAGTGCAAATTGTGTGTTCCCTAGCAATGTAGTGCAAATTGAAAATGTGAACATTTAAAATGTAGGTTCAAGAATCGGGCAGTTCCACTTTTTTCTGATTTACCCTTTTTCAATTATTTTTATAAAGGAAAACAATCCTCTATTGATATGTTTCATAAATATATTTCAGTAGAAAAAATTAAAAGTAAAACGCAAAGGGTGTGTACCCAAATATCGGCTTTTGGCCCATTGTACTGTCTTCCTTCAAACAATTCAGGTGCAGCATACGGGGGACTTCCACACCATGTTGAAAGCATTTTATCAGATTCAAAGTAGTTACTGAACCCAAAATCTGAAAGAAAAACATTGAAATAAGTTTTTTTTTTACATAGATAGGGTGAAACCATTTAAAACAGGTAAGAAACGTAGATTGTTTGTGTAATCCATACGAGTGAATGGTTATGCGTCTTTATAAGAAATATCTAAGAACAGTATTTACCAGCAATTTTGATATTCATATTTTCGTCTAGTAGCAGATTTTCGGCTTTGAGATCTCGATGCACGACATACCTCTCGTGGCAGTAGTAGATCGCAGTTAAAATCTGCTTGAACTTGTGCCTTGCTTCTTTCTCGCTCATCCGACCATGGGCCACCAGATGATCTAAATAAAAAAAAATATGAGAATAATCAGCAAATAATATTTGAATCATTGGCAAAATAAAGGATCCGTTTAGGGCAAAATGCTTACTGTATTTCCTGTTTTTTAATTTCCCGTCTTCGTGCATGTGAGATCTGCCATGTTTCAAATCACAAACATTTCTCACTTCTGATCAGGTTATTTCACTCTAACTTCCATAAGTTATAACTGACCCGCAATGTCTTTCGTAATTTGTATAAATTATATTTATGGATATTAATTACCTCTCAGCCTTTTCAAATCTTTTATGTTTGAACTTTATTATTAGACCAACTGTTGTCTTTTTCCGTGCATTATATTGTATATGTGTTTCATATCTAATTTCTAAGAATTGTTTCTACCGTATGTGCAAATCAAATGAGACCATTTAATATCGAGGCATTTGGTTTTGCAATTCTGTTTGGTTCTGTGCCATTCTCATCTGGATGTTTGTCTCTCAGCTCCTATATTTGAGTGTTGGTGTCGTACAAGAGGCTTTTGTCTGTTTTTCACTCAATTCATCACAAATAAAACCAAACTTTATATCTTAAATCCAAATCTCTTTAATTTTAAACTACTACTCTGAATTTACTCTGCTGGATTTTTGAATTATTGGTAGGTTAAGAATCTGATTCATTAGGTTTCTGTAAAACTCAATTTGAAGATAAAAATGCTCCACCTTTTCCAGGTTTATAAAAATAAAATCCAGGCTCAAAATTCTACGGAGAATTATATATTTTTATTCCAGGTTGAGAGTAACCAACATTTTACGTATTAATATTAAAGCCATAAAAGGTTGGTATTTATTTGGTTTCTGTTAATAATACTCATCAGAAGACAATTTTATTGAATTATCATAAGTGAAAATTTATCAAAAAGTTTTGCAAAGATTTTCATAACAAGTTTGGGTACATTAAAAATAAATATCTACAAAAGTGTGTGCAGCCAATTTGTGTTATTTTTCTGTTTTCAATTCAATGGAACTTGATACAATGGAACAAATTATCAAATCAGAATTAAATTGTTGTAACAGTATCTGTTTCCGAGGTATAATGCAGGCATTCCAACATTTTGAAAGACAAATTCATAGTTTCTGGCACAACACATTTGGATGATTGGCATAACAAAAAAAAAGTTTATAGCTTAATTCTGTGTCAGTTAAAAAATTACCTTTTTCAGTTTCAACTAAAAAATATTTAGCAATTGTTTAAATTATTCAACATTACAATATTCTAATAATGGATAATAATTTTACAAGTGTATCTTTTTGAGATATAGATATGATTATTTATAAACAATTGCTAGCACATCCATAATTTAAAAGAAAAGTATGGATATCAGGTATATGGTCAGGAAGCAATCTTCAAAAGTATGTGAAATATGATATGTGATATGCAAGTGTCAAGAATATAATGCATCTGGGGGTATTAGTAAATGAGTATTTTAAAATTGGTCATCAATGTACAGTAGCTAACAAAAAAGCCAATAGATTTAGGTTACATCAGGAACAGTATTTCACCAAAATCTAAGGATATTTATCTTGCTAATGTATAGAGGTTTGGTATGGCCTCTGCTATGGTATTTTGTGCAATTTTGGTCTTAAAAGAGGCTGATTTGTTAGAGAAAGTTCAGCACAGGGCAAGTAAAATGGTACAAGGTAATGTAGACATACATCATGCAGACAGATTAACAAACTTGAATATTTATACTTTGGAAGAGAGAAAAGATTTAGGGAGATTTGATTCAACTCTTCACATTTACTATTCAGCGAATATGTCAAGGGTTTGGATTTTAATACGAGTGACAAAAAAAGATGTCATGCATTTAAATAAAAAAAATCACATTTTAATGAGAAAAGGAGAAAGTACTATTTTTATAATAGGTTAATCGACAAATAGAACTTGCCAGTATATATTGTTAATTATACAGAAGTAAATGATTTTAAGAAGTAGTCAAGATATTAATTGGAGAATAGTTAGGAGATACTACACTGCTAACATTTTTGGTCCTTGAACGAACTGATCATATTGAAAATTAGAAAAAATATCGATCTTAATATATGGAAAAGAAGTTATAAAAGCTTAAACTATTAGGCACCATATATATAATGCATTAATCTCAAATATTTTAAACAAGTTGCCACTTTATTTAATAAGGAAAATAAATATTTCCAATATGATAGGACACTGAGTATTTCAAATATGTACATATGAAAATTATACCAAACAATACAAATATGAATAATCAAACAAACACATTGGATTATTTACAAACACATAGAAAAAAAAAGTAACGAAAAAGATTTACCAAATATTCGACCTATTTACAAATATGTTTTAAAAATTAGTTCAAGGTAAGAAGTGCATGTAGGACTGTAACAAAAACATGAAATTTTAATTTGTTCCTCATTAATAACAATACTTTACGGTGCTGTTATCGTTGCTGACCAGTACAAAAATAGTTACACATAAAAGGTGCAACTGGTTTGACTTATGACAATGCACAATCTAAACACTACAACTGTTTTGATACACGTTCTATCTAATTTTTTCATCATTTTTACAAATACAAATGTAAATAATCAATATGAATTAATACAAATAAAATATACTCTCAAGACCCAACAAGCTTGGCACAGTCAAGTATTGTCCGACTATTCCCTAATGAATACCTAATTTCTTTTTTAAATCAATTACTCCTGCAGAAATAACAACATTCACTGGCAAATTATTTGATTGACAACTCAAAAAGTGTTTAAGTGGATGAAAGAAGTATGCAGCTTTTTTTTTTAAATTGAGTTATTGTCATAGGTGAAGGAGGTTATGCGATGGCCTGTTTTTTGACACTGATAGCAGCACTGTAGAAGCCTTTTTAGCACAGATACTAGTGTCATAAAGGAAATAATAACGAAATGAAACCTTTAAAATAAAATATCTCAAAACTTTGGCACCCTTCATCCACTTATCCCTTCAACTAAACCACAAAAACAATGGCTGCAATTAGGAGTGCATTTTAATAGAAATTGTAAATAAATTATTTGCATCAACACTCTTGAAATATAATCTGCAGTCACTACACAAGAATATTTACCAAAATAAAATTTGCTTTTAATCTTACCAAATATTTCTCCTCCACTGGCATATTCAGTGACTAGGTAGATCATTCTTTCTGTTTCCATTACCTAAAAATAAGGCAAATATAAATTACTTTCAAATATCCAGCTTTGTATTTGCCCAACTGTACATCATAAAAAGATCTTGAACAGAACTCGATAATAATCACCTTTGTGCTTTAAGAGAAGTTTATTATTCAGATCTTCTGAACAAATAGTAACACTTAACAAAAATTAAAAAGGTAAGCAAATTTTGAGACAAATAAATTATAGCGACAGCATACCAGAAATGTTGACTAATGCAAGCACTCAATTAAGTAATACCCCTCTTAAGTTCCTAAATTTAACACATTAAATATATCTTTAATGTATACATAAATCAAACAATTGTTACAAATGATAAAAATACAATTAGTAAATACCGGTAGAGAAAAATTAGCAGTTTACAAATTATAGTTTATTATATTTTAATCATAAGTATTTCATGCTTTTGAAAAAAAGAGCATTCACAACCATCAATGCTGTTAGTTGATTCAGACTAGTTAAATAAGCCCATCAATAAATTATTGTTCCTTATTTGTCAAATGCTTCAATAAGTTTCCACATAAAAGATATGTTTGAGATACTAGAAATAAATTACCAATATTTAAGAAATTATTCTCAATGCCCTAAACTAATTCTGACAATCCTCTACAATTATTTTGAATTGTTTATTAAAATGAATTACAGTTTTATTGAGTTGCCACTCAACATTAAGATTAAAATTCCTTGACTTTTCCATGTTTTCAAGAGCGTTTGTTAAAAATTCCAAAATGGAAAAATTCATGAAAAAGTAACAATTTTTTCTAAAGATTAATATAGGTACCTATAAAAGTAAAGTGCCTGCAATAATAACAACCTATCAGAGAACAAAAAAAATTGAGAAATTATCTTAATAAATATATATTTTTTATAAAGAAAAGAAAATTTCTTCAAAGAAAGAAATATGACAAGGCACTGTCAGCTAAAATTTATAGAAAAATTCCCTGACTTTTCCAGAAAGTTGAGAAATTGTTAATTTTCCCTGACTTTTTAGGTCATTTTTATTTTTCCAGACAATTCTAGGTTTTCCGAGTTCATAGAAACCATGTTTATTGTCTATTTAGATTAAACTGAGATTCAGTTAAATTTTCAACAGAAAATTTGGCATTTGGTGCTTTTATAATATTACTATGGCAAACCTCTAAGTCAGTGGCTCCAAAGTGACCTGCCGATCGAGCAATTGACCATAGACAAGATAGTTTTTCATTTTTGCTTTAAAATTTATTTATTTTTATGTATTCTTTCTATACAAAAAAATTAAGGTATGAACATTTATTAGCAATAAAGAAACAAACTTTTCTGTCATTTGAACACTGTTTTTGTACTTTTCTATTCATGCTTTGTTAATTACGTTATGGGCCAGAAAATTGTCAATATTTTGTTGACGAAAGTATAATTTATTTATAAAAATATCTACTTTGGTGGTACACAAACAACATTAGCTGTTTTATTTATAAGTAGAGACATACACACATTTTAACTTCATTTAAATACTACTTCAACAAATTAAAACAATTTAAGTTAAATACAGTAACATTTAATAACTTTATTTAGTATCTGAATTATATTTCCTATCTGAAATTATATTCAATACAAGATTTTGTTTAGCGCTATTAGAAGGTGGTGGTCTGTGCTTTGTCTGTACTTTCAACTTGGTCTAAAGGTTGGGAACCACTGGTCTAGGTTATAGTAATTTGTAGTTAGTCGATAAACATAGACCTACCGACTCTGTTTGTTGCGGCTGAGCCTTGAATGTTAACGCAACATTTTAGTTTGCCTTAAGTGGCAACGCTTACTGTAACGCACTAGAAGAACGGATAAATAAATGGCGTTTTTAAATGCATTCGTGTTCTATAGATTTCAGTCTAGTTACAACTCTGTTCTTCTTACTGGGTAGGTAACTAATACTTAACAAGTCACTATAGGTGCATCCATAGAAACGCCCAGTAATTTATTAACCTTCTCACATGGGGTTAATGACAATAATTAGGCTCTAATGATGGGCTCTTTCAAAGGAGGGCCACCATGGGAATCATACAGATTTGACACTAAATAGGATTTCTTAGAAAATACCTTGTTTCAAAGCAGGCAACTTCTGGATTAATGCATTGTAAATTCTTACTCAAATGCTTCCCCATATCAAATGACAAGAAAAGCAACCCTTTGCCTATTCAAACCAGACAACCTACAATTATATTTTATGTCAAACTATGACTTGAGGATGGGGGCTCCAGTTGGAGCAAGCACTGCGACCGGAGGTCTATTGTGCTATCCCCTAGACGTAAAATAAATCCTTGATCACTTAGAAAGAAAAAAAAAACGTAGCTGAAGCAAAATTCAGCAATGACCTAACAGGAATATCCTGGAGCTCCCAAGGCTCAAGTAAGTGACGTCCCAAGTGCTCGAACCTATGGGCGGAGAAGAAGTCACACTCACAGAGAATATGTACAACAGTTTCATTATTATTCCTACATCCCCTACACAAAGGGTCATCCTTAACCCTCATAACCGTTAGATGCCTTCTTATGTCAAACTAAATATATATAGACCTCATGCTCCACAAAATTACTAACCCCCTTTACATGGATCATATTTGTAACAAGTATCTCGCTAGACCTAAATTTTGTATGTGGCAGAAGTTGTCGCAGTCTCCCTGAGATGGTTAAAGAGCCTAATGAAGTTAACACATGCACCTACACTATATACAAGAGACAAACAGTTGTAGATGGTACACGATACAGAAAAGATTATACATTGAATGCAATAAGTTTAAAATAAAATAAAGAATTCTTAATCTGAAGTTTTTAAACAGTTCTTACTTGGTATAATGCTATAATGTGTGGATGATGTAACATTTTCATTATTTGTATTTCCCTTAATATTTTCTTCAAATTGTCTTCATCCAGATGTGTTTTATCTATTATTTTAATTGCAACCTGTGAAGAGAAAACCAAAAATTTTAGTAAATAATCAATTTTATACCGGAAAGCATATTTTGTTAGTTATATGCTAAAATAACTGCTTATATTGTGCAAAACATTTTGACACCTACATGCACATTAGAAATATAAAAGAATATATTACTTAATTCCTATTAGTCCTTTGCACTCGAGGAACATGTTCGATATGTAGATTCTTTTAATGAAACAATTGCATCCCTTTCCAGTTATTTTCAAAGAGGTATTCTTTAACGTGTTCCTTTTACGTTTAGAATGGGAAAATTATAAAAATAAAAAAAGTCATGTGTGAAGTGGAACATTCATCTCAGTATACCCAACATGTATTGCAGGGGCGTGTGGCCTGTGTCGAATATTACAAAAACACAGGGGGTTAGGAGGTATATCAACCAAAAAGTTTTAGATCACCAGTATACTTTGTGCAATAGATGATAAAAAATATTTTTTATTTATTTTGAGAAAATAACTTTCACACTCAAAAATATGCTGTTTTCTTTCATTTTGAAGTACAGAGGAGAAGAAAAGAACATGTCATTTGGTGACACAAGTACAAAAGGTTAATAAAATATGTTAATACCCAAGTAATGTCATACTCAGATAAAGAACAAGCTAACGAAAGGAAAGATTATCTTATTTTCAAGAACATATGGTTATAATTTAGTTTGAAGAACGGGTCGTTGTTTTGGTGACCGAGAATCTCCACCGAGTCCAAAGGGTTAAGGATATTTTTGAGAAGCTTAGACTATAACTAATTTCTCAGTAGTATATTGATTTGTTAGAAATGGCACACTATGGAGACAAACTTGGAACTCTGAACGTGCATAAACTTGAGGAGAGGATTAGAGGCGACTTCATTCAGATATGCATGTTTATCGAATTAGGGAATGTTAAAAGCTAGATATTTAATACAGGAAATGGCACTAGAGGTCGTGGGTACAAGTTATACAAATCACAACTTGCTCAGAAAATTAGAAAGCATTTTTATAATAGGAGTAATAGATAAATGGAATAGTTTGCCTGAAAATGGTGGTTAATTTGTCAGGTGTAGGTAGTTTTAAAGGACAACTAGATCGCATTAAGGGATTGTTGGGACAAGTTAAACATGATCAACCTTCACGAGCGTACAGCCTGTAGTTGAGTCATTATTTGTATATTTCTAATTAGAAAATTGCGTGGAAAAAAAGAGTAAATAAACTATATATATTATGTACTTAATTCACTATTTAATCAATTAAATTTTCCTTTTATAATTTATGTCAAGAATAACAACAAAACTAAACAAGGAAGGGGGAGAGGGGAAAGGTAACCAGGAACTATATTTCAATTAAAATAAACTGTCTCACAAATTGATAACATGCACAATCTGAAAGTAAGGTCAAATTTCAAGTTTAGTTAAAATGACTTTCATAAAACTAATCAGGACCATTTAATCTAAACATGGTTACAAAGTGGTTTGTTAGGTATTCATGATTGTTTATGCATTAACCAAGTTTCCCCTTAAAATTCCCGACATTGGTATCATTATAGATCCATAAACAAATACAGCAATTAAATACAGTGGATTTGAATTAATTCACACAGCTTAAGAGTGATTAAAATAAGTTTATTGTGAATTAAAAGTATGCTATCATTAACTACATAGAGTTGCAATACAATAGGTGAAAAATAGAGTGCCCGTATTTTGTGTGAGAACCAGGCTGGTATATAAGTTACTTTATAAATGTAATATATTCAAAGGCTGTCATTTGTTCGATTGTGTGATTGAGAAATTATATTTGATCGAGATAAGAAGTTGGATTTCAAAACCACACACGTGTTTACAATATTTCTCTTCGCGTTTACGGAACTTTGGCTGCCCACTCACCTTCGTTTTAGTGATGATGTGAGTGGCCAGCTTGACCACGGCAAAGTTCCCCTTGCCGATGGTCTTTTCTAAATGATAAAATCCGACACGAACAAGTCCACCAGAACTTGCAGACGATTTGGATCCATCTGTCGCCATATTTGGCCGATGCCACGCACATGCGCATTATACACAAGCCGATCGCACAATCAAGTCATGATACTTTTCAAAAATCGAGATCTGAAATTTATAGCAGAAATCCGGAACGAATTGAACTGGGAGAGAGCGGAGCGGTAACAGTGGGTATTATGTATTGCAGGTGCAAAACAGCACATATTGGTATCCAGAGATTGGCAACAATGTTATTCCACAGGATGATTTTCGGTCGTTAAAAATCCAACATGTACATATTATCATTTTGTAAATAATATCCAACAGAAGAACTCCAAAGGAATATCGAAGGGACCGCTGTTATCTATTTAAAAATCACCAGCACCGAGCACACACATCAAATGCACAGTTTTATCCATTTGTCACATATCACAACTGAAAATGTATCTTTTGCCGAATGCACACTCCGCTATTTCTTCTGAATTACTTCGAGTCCTGTAAGAAACGGATGCACCTTTTATTATGCTAGTTTTGATGTGCAGACGACACAATGTTACAACTTGGGGAGCGCTTAAATTCCGCTTCAAATCAGAGAGCCGTACTCCAGTGCTTTTCGTCTACTGGTATCTAGGAGTACGGCTGCCATTACAGACGGGCTCGCTTGCGCCAGAAATACCGCCAAATTATTACGTATCTCGCCAAGGGGGAAGTGTTCGATTAGATAACAGTTTAGTCTCCGGGGAATAATCACTAGTTGCAAAAGTGGACATCTCCACTTATTCATATTTTTATAATGGCGCAACAAATCAGTGGAGATGCTTACGAAAAATAACTTTTATTTTTATCACTAAAAATGTTTGTTTTTAATATATACATTGATTTGATAAACTTTTTTTTTCTTCCCCCCCCCCCCCCTTCCATCTAGAATTTTTGAGGTGTTACGTCTTTTTGATGATTTTAAAAGGTACATGAAGGACGAAGTGAAACAACGGAAACATGAGCCTCGGAATAACGTCGGCGCGGTTGCAGCTTTTCGACGCTCGCAAACGTTGTCCTACGAACTAGGCACAACGTAGAAAGCATGCAGCAGTTGGTTCGGTATCCAAGAAGGTGGTGCCACTCAGTTAAGTTTGACATTACCAGAGACTGATTTACGAGAGGGCATTCGGGGCACTTGCCCAGGGCCCCCATTTTAAAAGGGCCCCCAAAAGTGATTTAATGCTAAATATACGTAAAAAAGTTAAAAATAAATTTACTAACGAATTTTTTAAAAATCAATTAAATTTATTTTAACAAACTTTTTAAATTTTTTTTAATCAATCGTTAATTGTTTTTCAAAACTTATATTATTTTACCCAATTAAATCAATTTCACTTTTCAGCACGTTCATAATGTATGTCACCTTTTGCATCGCGTTTTTCAAAGATATGCGCTTTAGATCACTAGTAAAATTAAATTAATGACCAAGCTCCAAGACCATAAACAAGCTGTGTTTACTAATCTCACATAGATTTGTCGTTTACGGATACTTTTTTCCTATAAAAAATTTCCTAATATTGTAATCATTAGGGATTTGCTAGCTATAAAATGGGTAGAACATGCGAATCACGCTCAACTAATAAAAAGATAAAAAGGAAGAAAGAACAGAATTAGGAACGTATGAAAAAACTCTGTTGCAGAATTGACCATTAACATAAATTCAAATTCTCAAAAAAAGAAAATTAGTAGTTTAAAAAAAAATTATATTTTCATTAAAGCTGACTGATTACGTCATTTTGTATTGTGTGCTTGGCATAAATTTAGCAGTTTTATTTTGCGTTACGTTGAGGGGCCCCCTAATGTTCTTTTGCCCTGGGCCCCTAAGCTTCTAAGTCGGTCCCTGGACATTACCCGACTTAAACCCTGCGACCGTTTTAATAGATAGGCACTGTGTATATTTTTGTTATTGCTCCATCTAAACATTTAAACGAAACACTTCTTTAGATAAATAAAAAATACAATAAAAATATTTATAAATGAAAAGTTTGTTGTATCCTATTTTCTCTTGACCTCTTCAAAACAAAAATTCTATGAAAAGATTACAACGATTTCGTCTCATAAGCAAAAATCTACTGTTAAAAGCTGTTTTGCAAAAAAAAAAAAAAAAAAAAAAAAATGATAAAAATAATAATAATAACAATCCAAAAACTTCAATTGATTTAAAATAAAAACGCATTAGCTTGTAAATTTATTTTTAAAAAAAATTCAAATTGTTTTCTAGTTTTAGAAGCATTTTCTAGTTTTAGCAACCACATAAAATGGGTGCCCTTTAAAATGGCCCGAAGTCCCGGTAGTAAAGCTCTGGTATAATATATGTTTAGAAAACTGTGTTTGAAAGAATTATTGCACAGGAACATGTGAAACATATATTTCAAAGATCTTGAAAATGACTTTGTAGTTTAGCCGGCAGTGCGCAGGACTTCGGAGCATTAGGTCGTGTGTGTTCAAGTCCTCACGGGGGTCACTCAACGTTTGGTAACGTATATGTGTTAACACAGCAACCCTCAGCAACGCAAGGCCAAACAGCTGGTATATAATTGTATGGAGTGTATAAGGATTAAAGAAATCTAAAAATATTGTATTTGACGCTTCCGTTTGGTTTCAATTGTTGACTATGAAATGTGTGGCCGCAATTGGGCCGTAGCAGATTTTTTGGAAAATTAAGCAGGAGCTTTTTTTTCTCTCTCAAGATTTAAGCAGTCGTAAATTTTGCTTACAATTAGGCTGTCGCACTGAACACATTTTCGATTCTCTCAGAAATCATTGAATTACTCGACTTTTGACGAAGCAAGGATCGTCACATTTTTAACGAAACTAATTTACTCAGATTCCTTCCCAGTGGTTTGGACAGTTCTTTTATATGTTCACTGTCACAATTCAAACGAGTTTCTCTCCTGCCACGGCCGATAGCGAGCGTGAATTCAAGAAATCGCTGATTCGAGTCTAGCCATTGATTTTTATTTGAATTAATCCAATTTTTAACTGAATAAATTTTGTAAAAAAAAAAAAAGAATGACTCTCTTCAGGAGCCCCAGTTGCTCAGTGGATAAGGCGTTCAGCTCACTGAACTCTAACTGTAACTGCTGGAAGGCTCAAACTTTGTTTCCTCTACGGGCGCGTTGAAACCAATTGAAAGCTGCCATACTGTGCCCCAACATTTTTTTAAAACTGATTTAGTGGTGTTTTTTATTACCAAAGCATTGTAGAAGTATTAAATATATATAAATATTATATTTTCTTCTTATAGAATTAATTTTTATATTGCCAAACAGATAGTTTTTGCTCTTGCTTTTTAACTACTTCTACTTTGACTTGCAAATGACTTCCTATTTTAATAACAGATTACATTTAAAATGGGTTTAAAAAGAAAATAAAAAAAAATTACCCAAAAATAATATATGTCGGCGTATTTTAACATGAAAAATATACAAAATATTGCGGTATCAAGAAAAGTGTGCCCCATCATGGCGGCCTCCATATCTGCTTCAAGTGAACAAAATGTCTTGCCCTATCCAGAAGTTACAGTTAGAGATCAGTGGTTCAGCTACTAATCAGAGGATTGGTGGTTCGAATCTGTGCGATGGACTTGACAAATAAAAGTAAAAAAGTAGTGATCTTGCGATCGGAGGGTTGCCAGCTTCGCTACAAAAATACTAGAAAGTCGTCCAGAACATCCAACAAATTATACTATTAAGTATACGGGACTGGTGCACGATACATCTGATCGGGGTCCAATGTCCTGACGCCTATTGAGGTTGCGTCGGGTGCCAGCTCGGATGTTGTCCTCGTCATCTGATCATGGTTCAAAAATACGAGGCATCGTTCCCGGGCCTTTTCTTCGAGATAGGCCCCGAATCGTCGCCAATAGCCTACTGTGCAGCTCTAGTGCGACGTTGATTAAACAAACCAAAATAATGGTTTGGTTTTGTTAATTAACGTTGCACTAGAGCTGCACAGTGGGCTATTGGCGACGGTTCGGGGTCAATCTCGAAGGAAGGACCCGGGAACACATACACATTCACACACACATTCATACATGCACCTCGTTATTTTAGAACCATGGTCAGATGACGAGGACAACACCTGAGCTGGCACCCAACGCCTTCCATAGACGTCGGGACTTTGGACCCCGATAAAATTTATCGTGCACCAGTCCCGTATACACGCCAGTATAATTTGTTGGATATTCTGGACGACTTTCTAGTATTTTTGTAGCGAAGCTGGCAACCCTCCGATCGCAAGATCACTACTTTTTTACTTTTCTATGTCAAGTCCATTTCCCGGATTCGAACCACCAATCCTCGGATTAGTAGCTGAACGCCTTACCAACTGCCAAAATAATGAATCTCTTCAGTTAGACACAAAATATTTAATCGGAGCATAGCAAACGTCTGTTTCGTCAAAAATGACTCAAGTGTTTTTTTCAAAAATGAGCCTGCATATTTAACAGTGAACTAACGAACCGCCATCCCTTTATATTGTTTCTATTTTGACCCACCGAGCCGAAGCTCTCTTCTGTTCCATGCGGCTACTCCGAGCAACCTTGGCGGGGGGAAGCCTCCTTCGTCATTCGCCCGGGGCCATAAATCCCGAAGCGGAATATCAAACGGTCATCCGACGAAGGTACGGGCGGGAGGGGGGGGGGGGGGGGAGGAATGGGCTGCAGAAAGACGCCGCGCGAACAATCGAAGTTTCGCAGAGAGCACGCTGCTGTCCTCTGATCGGCCTTCGAGCCGAGTGGAAGTTACGCACGCACAAGTGAGAGAGAGTGTGCATGGCGCGTCATGCGTTTGAATATCGAATTCGAATTATTGGTAAAGTGATGATTGTGTTGAATTTATTTCCCCTTTATTTGACATGGGCTGTGTCGTCAGCGGTTTCATATGCGCGTACAAGATAGGACTGTTTAATGCGGGAAAGACATCATATGTCAAATCCGGAAGCTTATTGAAAATAATATTTAAACTAGTAAATTCAGCGAACAGTTGACTTCGGAAAAATATTTTTTTTAATAAAAAACAAGTACGTCATTTTTAATGACTTCAAGGAACATCCATGAGAAATTTGAAGAAAATCGAACAACGCGTGTGGTCGTAACTGCGTAACGAACACATTCCGAAATATCGAGAGAGGCATATCGTGGCAGAGTGGATTAAGGCGTCAGCTGGGAATGCAAGGGTCCCCGGTTCAAACGATGCGATGGACTAGACTAAAGAATAGTAAAAAGTAAAGATATTGCGATCAGAGGGTTGTCAATTTCGCTACCAAAATACTAGAATGTCGTCCAGAACATCCACAAAAAATTAACGGCGTGTATACGGGACTGGTGCACGATACATCTGATCGGGGTCCAAAGTCCCGACTTCTATTGAGGTTGCGTCGGGTGCCAGCTCAGGTGTTGTCCTCGTCATCTGACCATGGTTCAAAAATACGAGGCATCGTTCCCGGGTCTTTCCTTCGAGATAGCCCTCAAACCGTCGCAAATAGCCCACTGCAGCTCTAGTGCGACGTTAATTAACCAAACCAACCGAAAGATCGAGTTCAAACAGAGACTTCGCTATCTCGCTCGTTCAATAACTGTCAAAAATATCCGAACTGTCAAATATTCCCATGGGGATAAGTCAAACAATTATCTATAGAAATTAATAAGCAGTCATTGGAATTCAGTAATAACTTGTGTACTTGAAAATTTAAAAATCAAAAATCAAATAAAAATTGAAAAAAAAATTATAAAATTATTTTGTTTTGTCTATTAAACAATTTACTGTTGTGACTTATTAAAATGCACGATACATCCACTGCAGATATGATCTAGGTAAAAATGCCTTCAAATATATCTTTCAATTTTTTGAAAAAAATGGTACAAATGTTAAGATTTAAAGCTAATGTTTATATTTACATCTTTCATGCATTTTCAAAGAATAAATTTTTCTTGAAGTCGGCTGTACTTTTTTTATAGATATTTCCTCACATGACAATCCAGTTAAATTATATATATTTTTTAAAGTTTTCTAAATCATATAAATAATTATACAAACATAAAATATATATTAAGCAAAAAATATCCTTCCATATTAACAACATTTAAAATTTCGAAATGGCTTAATTTAAAAAAATATATATGAAAAAACTATTACAAAACAATATTTTTCGTTTTTGAGGTTGGGGTATTTTTCTTTCATGTTTACAAAATGTGCAATAATTGGGAAATGTCATGTAATCTTACACAACTACTAATAGTTTGAAATGGGCGATAAAGCGCCAAATGTGATCCCGGACATCCACAACGTAATCCAGGATCGCTCTGACGTCAATGTTACGTCAAGCGCGCCACGGTTGAAGGTGTCAGCTCGAATTCTCAGTGTTTCTTCTTCTTCTTGGAGTGAGTAAATGCATGACCGCCACGCAGTGAGAGTTGGCTTCAGCCGTCCCATAACAACACGTGCTGTGCTGGCTCGTCTTTCCGTTTCCCCAGCTCGCTTCCTGTTTTATAATTTGATTGTTTATTTTTTCAGAAAAATAAATGTTGGATTTCAACCTATGTAGCAAAAAAGACGATTTTTATTTGGAAAACCGCGACTTGTTTTCGAACGAAGTCGCTAAGAATTCTTTTGTTTGTGCGGGAACGCCGAACAGTATTCGTCTGTGGATGAATATTTGTTGCTTTGTAGAGGTTTTTTTTTGTCCCAATGGAATAATACTCTTTCATTCATTCCCAATTTTTTGTTGTGGTAGGAAAAATCCTTTTTTTTTTCTCTTTTAAATTGTGTTTTCTAGCCATCTAAATTTGACGCCTATTCCCTTTGGATCACTTTCACTTAGAAACTTACAAGCATTCATGGAGCGCCATTAATGATCAAGGGAACAATCTTTAAATCATCCGATTTCCATTTTAAACTATCGGAATTCATTAAGGCTAAAATTATTTACTTTATTAGCAATAAAATGGTCAAACATTAGCACATTTTAACAAAAATTACTATAGCAAAAAAAATGCATTTTTATAATTTTTGTGAGAAGCAGTTTTGAATTTTTTGCTATTTTTTACAAATAAACCTAAAATTTTCCAACAGATTGCACTTTACTCTTCCTATTCACGCATGTGGTTACTATGGAATCCACTGGCTCTGATCCTACAAAATTGTAAATAGGTGTGAGACCACCGGGAGCGAAATAGTGTAAAAGAAAGTGAGATCAGAGTATCGTTAACGGGCAGGACCGCAATAACATGGAGACCCAATTTTTTTTTACGAGGGCGCATAGAGGCGGCAAGGAATATAAACATTTGCCAAATTGTCAATAAAAAAGTTATTTAAATTAATTGGTAAAATTATTTCTGAAACAAAATAACTTTTTGGATGTAGAAAAGCTAAATCAATACCTCTCTTTCATGGATCATTAAAAATTTTGGAAAAGTTTTTCTTCTTCTGTTAGATACTTTTAAAATCCTTTTCGACCAGAAAAAAAGTAATTTTTTTTTATGTTTGTGTAATCCCAAGGAATTATTTATTGATATGGTAACAGAAGTTTAAAATAGTGTCTCTAATAGTACGAAGACGACTTAATACAAACGCGTTCCTCTGGCTCTAAATGCACTGTTAAACATACATTCTCATATTTGACGAAAATTTTGCTATTTTTGACGAAACACGTCTACTATATGCTCCGATTAAATATTTCGTCAAATATGAGGACGATTTTAAATAATATAATAATTTAATATCGAAGAGCTGACTCGAACCGCGGATCTCTTGTTATGATGCCCAACGCTAGGCCAAGAAAGTTTATTTGATTTCGGACAATAACCAAACAAGAGCTGATGACCCAGAAAAGGGCCGAAAAGGAGTCTAAATAAAAGGCTTTCGTTCAAAATTGGAGGATTTTTGTTGTTTCGTCATTTGCGAACCGATTGTCAAATATATAGCCAACATACCCTTGACGATCGTAGAATTTTTCAAAAATTATAGTGTTATTTCTGAGAGTGAGTATTTACTGAATACAGCAGGTGTATGCCATTTCTTTCTGCCGAGAATAATTTTTTGCATAGTATAAGGGTAGAATAGAATTGCGTTTCTCAAGAGATGGTATGGATTTCCTAAATTTTTGTGGTAAAACTTCTTACAAGAAAAGCTTTTTCATTGATACTACACCGTCATTTAAAACTTTTTTTTGGGGTGTTTCTTTACACTCAGAATTAACACTATAATTTTTTTTATCATTCCTGATCGTCAAGGCTACTTTCGCCAATTTTGACAATCATTTCGTCATTGAATCCCTTGACTTTTGACGAAAGAAGAATCCTGAAATTTTTAACCGAACCACTTTCCACTTCCTCACTGTGTTCGTTATATGTTCATTATCTGATGCATCACCACCAAATCCTATTTTTCTGTCCTATTTGCCCCTGCTACAGGCTATTAATCTAAGATTAAAACTGATAGCGATACAATGTTGCTACGACAAGGAATTAAAAACGTTATCTCCTTTTTATTATTTTCAGAGATAACAGTCACCGGCGGATTTGAAGCAGTATAGATTCGCATTAAAGTAACGTGGCCTAAGCGTGGTGGTGATGTGGAGATAACAGATGATGTGGCCAACAACGGCAGATACGGCCACGCGCGGTCTCAACGCTACAGAAAGTATATCGAGTTATGTAAGACAAACAGATAGACGCAAATGGATATTAGACATTAATAACTTGATGCGAAATATCATAATTTTTTTAATCCTGATTTTGTAAGTACATTTGAACAGTAACGGGAACAATTTTGGTTTTAAGAATAATTATTAATGAGAAATGTATTCTCTGACATAATACACCGGTAACTAGTTGTTTGGACTCTCAACTGGCGGGGGAGAAATGGAGTAGCCCTTGTCGGGACTCGAACCCGCGACCTATTGCATCAAAATCTTGCGCGCTGCCAACAGCACTGTAAAGGCACTTATTCTACCTACATTTTGAAAAATATATTTTTAAAGATGTTTCTTTATGCAATAATTCTTTTAAACGCATTTTTTAAACAAGTCGTTGATATTTATGAGATGAACATACGATTCATCAGTGCACCGGGAAATTTTCCTTCTTTTGAAACCTCAATTGTTGGTATTCGTTGCGTGTAAGTACCGTAAAAGGGATCTATACTACAGAAATAATATATGATAATAGCAGGTTTACATATAAGCAGTTTCATACTTGTAATAATTTATTAATAATAATACCAATACAATGTATGCAGCAATTTTATAATTACAAAATGGCCGCAATCATTCACATTCGAATTTGCTTGCGCTGTGGTTTTATTTAAACTGAAGATAACATTCAATATTGACCTTTGATGTTTCATGTGCTTTTTCTTTCAAGAGGTGAGGGGATGTAAGAAATGCATTTTTCACGTGTTTTTATGGACGCAGGTTTAAGAAAACGCCGTCTCGATGCTTTTATCGCTCTGGTTATAGTCTGATTTCATTCAAACTACAGAACACTTCATTAAATTAATACATCCACGTCTCAAATGATTTCCAACCGGCGCAATTCTAGAAATGACTAAGCGCCACAACTGAGTGTTTACGGCACTGGTAAAATAAATAGCACTCTTGTGTAAAACTATTATAAATTCATTTATTTTAATTTTACATAGCCAGCGTGAATAGAGGTATTTGGAATGTACTTTTCACTTCATTCTCTATCTTTCTGCGATTTGAAACACTTATAACTACACAAGTTCAAAATCTAAATACACTACAATATCAGCTTACTGTTTGGCATGCCGAATTTCAAAGTGTTTTTCTCCTTAAAAATTTATAAATTTATATAGCGCCTTCTCATTTTCTTGAATTCAGTTCACTTCAATTTCATGTAATGTAATGCATCCACTACCCATCCCACTCTGTTTGTCCCATAGTTTAATTTAGGCCATCTGTAATTAATCCATCATCAATAATATGAAACATTAAAAAAAAATACGCCATTCTTTATTTTCGTGTCATCTCAAACTTGAAAAATAAACAGCCGCCCCATTTCACTTTAGAAGGCATTGAACTTGTGTTTTCTTCCTTAAATGCAAGATAACACATAAATGTTATCTCTTATTACCCTTTTAATCTGAAAATTTTCGCGATATTCGACATATCTGTCACATATGAAAAATGGGACACGGATGACGCTTGCACGCACTTTAACCCTTCCGACACTATAACAGTTTTTGAAATCGTAAAAGTTGTTTTTTCGGTGCATGGGAGTTATAAATTTTTTTAAATTATACCTATTCGAAATGTTTTTTTAAACTACAGCGTTTCTATTTCACCTCAAAACAATATATTTGAAATTTTTAATAAAATAGGGTATTTTAATAAATTTTAAAATTAGGTGAATTTTTAGAGAAAAAAGTAGAACGTATTATTCCGTGAAGGTGATATCACGTTCACGGAATAATGTACTCTCAACATTGGAATAAAAATGTAAATACAGGATTTACAGGATACTTCCTCCCCGACCAGCCCGAGGGCTACTACCCAAAACCCCATGGAGACACTAACGGAAGGGATAACTTTCTTTGTGTAAATAAAAAATATTTTTTAAAAAAGCGTAAATTATACATTTGCACAAATTATTGAAACTGTTTAACTTCGCAGATACGTTTGCAGACTAAATATGAATATCCAGATTAGAATTTCACAATTGTCAGTTTAAGATATAGTGTAAAATCACCTAGAGAAAAAGAAGTTCAAAACAAGAAGTATAAAATAACTGGAACGTTTAACAGTACCACCAAGAACGCAACTTAACACGATAATCAGTTAAATAAAGAACAAGCTAACGAGAGAACAGAGTTTTTGTTATGTTCGAGAACATGCTTCTTCAATTTGAAGAACGTGGAACAAGTCGTTATTTTGGTGACCGAGAGTCGCCACTCGCGTCCAAAAGGTAAATAATACTTTTGGTTTTGGTTAATAAATGTCGCACTAGAGCTGCACAGTGGGCTATTGGCGACGGTTCGGGGTTATCTCGAAGGAAAGACCCGGGAACACATTCATACACCTCGTTATTTTAGAACCATGGTCAGATGACGAGGAAACACCTGAACTTGCACCCAACGCCTTCCATAGACGTCGGGACTTTGGACCCCGATCAGATGTATCGTGCACCAGTCCCGTATACACACCGTTAATTTTTGAGGATGTTCTGGACGACTTTTCTAGTATTTTGTAGCGAAGCTGACAACCCTCCGATCACAAGATCACTACTTTTTTTTGCATTTAAGTCCATCGCCTAGGACCGAACCAGGAATCTTCGAATTCCCAGCTGGCGCATTTAACCGCTCGGCCACGGAGGACTAATAATACTTTTATTATGTAATATTACGTTTTAGAAATGCACTTTCTAATGTAAGTTTAAACTTTTTTTATAAAAAAAATTGGGAATTTTTTCTTCTCAGAAACGCTCTGCCGTTCAGGCCAGAAAGTAGTTCTACGATCTGTCCATTTATACCTGATACGATGAATAGCGTGATGTCAGATAACATCTGATGGACAAGAAGTGAGGATGATAAACTTCTCAATGCTAATAGGAGACGCCTTCTGATAACACCATAGGGAGGAGGTCTGTCTGGCCACTTGTAAACACTCCTTCTCGGCGATAATGAGGATAAGATAAAATCTCACGAGTCGTATCATTGAAATTATATAATGATATCTCTCTTTTTCAGGTTATGTATCCGATTTTTAAGTATTTTACCAAATCCTAAACGTTTTTTTTAAGTGCTATGACTAAGCATTTTGAAGTTTATTAAGAACTGACACAATTCTATATTGACGGATAAACGCACCATCATTGCATGTCCATGTTTGTAAACTTTTGGAAAATGCAAAAAAGGATTTTGAACTTGGATGAAAACTTGCCAAAGACCCTTAAATATTCAACAGGCTTATGCATTAGATACTATTTTATTATACATCAATAACACTTTTAAGCTAACACTTACACTTCACAATAACACTTTTAAAGCTGACTGATTCAAAATTGATATATTTTTTTTTAAAACTGCACCTCTAAATTATTACTTGGATGGGACGTTCAATGATTGTGCAGGAGGAACCACCTTTACATTAATATCAATATCTCATTTAGGCCAACAAATGAACTTTCAAGGATTTTACTTTTTGATCATCGATGTGTGCTACAACACTGTACCCAAATTCTTCTATTTATATTAATGTTTTCATTGTAAGAGACTAATTCAAAAACATTTCAGAGTCATCACAAATCAGTTATGCCTCGATATCATCAATCAATAATGATCAAAGATCCGCAGTTTTCCCCTATATGTTTATTTAATTTAATTCCCAGTTTTCCCCTATATGTTATTTAATTATTTCATATGTTTATTTATGTTTATTTAATTTGTGATAACGTACTTATTTATTTTTATGGTCAGTTATACCATAGTTGCGTAATATATAGTTTGTCATTAAAAAAAAATTTCATTATTTTTTTTTAAATACTAATGACACATTAAAAATCTATCTATCTAATCTAATCTAATCTATCTATCTATCTAATATATCTAATCTATCTATCTATCTAATCTAATACTATTAAACGAGCAATGTCACTATATTTGTTTGTTTGTTCGTTTGTTTGTTTGCACAATCTCCAAATCCGCTCTAACGATTTTCACGAAAATTTATGTACTACCAATTTTCGGGGTAAAAATTCGATTGGGTAGGTTTCATCTTCGAAAAATTTCATTTAGAGGGTGAAACAAGTAGATTAAAAGTTAAATTTAACTCTTTCCATTGCAAATTATTCATTGCGTATGAGTTAATAGGTTATTTGGCAATAACCGTTAAACGTTATTTAATTCGTCATATGTTATTTTAATTTAAAACGTGTAAAATATTTTGATATATTTTCTTTTGATATTTAATTCGTCATATATTATTTTTATTTAAAACGTGTAAAATATTTTAATGAGAAATTTTCATTTTACTAATTATTCTAAAGTTAAAGTATTTTTTTCTCATAAATAAACAAATGAAACATCGGTAAATTAAAATTAAAATTGGAAAATCGTTTGCGCTTTCAAATAAAGAAAAAACATATTCTAATAACGTGACTTTTTCGTCTACTAAATGCTTTTTCGTCTACTAAATGACTTTTTCGTCTACTAAATACTATAAGTAGTTTTTTTTATTCCATGTAAAATGGATTATATATTTGGACAAACAGAACATGGAATTTTAAGTTTTATTTAAACAATTCTTTATAAATATTTTTTTAGATTTTATATGCTAATAGAATTAATTAAAAGAAGTTTTTTCTTAATGGAAATTAATTAATTTAATATTCAAAAATCGTCTGCCTCATCGAACAATAATAAGGAAACAAGTTATTTTCGCTTAATTTGTTCGTCTGCTGAACGCAAAAAGAAATTATTTAATTTAAAATTCAAAAATCGTCTGCCATTTGAAATGACGAAGAAGAAGAATTCTGTATATTCGTACTGTGTTACTTTTTCGAAACTAAAATATGATTAGTAGCAGTGTTTTATCGCTAAAACGTTAACTTCCAGTATTTTTATACTTTACAGGAATACAAGTCTTAGTATTCGAGCTTATTGTTACAGGTTAGTTTAATTATAGTTGGTCAAAAGAGTTGATTAATGTAATTCAAATGGTAATTCGAAACTAAAATAAACAAAAATATAGAATTTTTTTTATAACGCACTTGATTTTGCATTTTAAAGAAACTAATTTTTAAGTTTCTGTAAAAGGCTAATACCCCTGTATCATTCCTTCATAGAAATAGAAGAAATATGCCTAATAAACGAAAAAAAGGGCAAAAGTTCAATTTTAATAAAAAGAAAATTAAACTGTCAGAATCGCATATCGAAAAATCAAAGACGGAAGAATCGAACATTTCCAGTTCGGATTTACTTTTCAAGGAAAATGACACTTATATGGAAAACATAGATCAGCCTTCAACCTCAAGACAAATGCGTGGAGCTAGAATAAAAAACCTGAAAAGAAAATCTGAAATTATTTCGACTCTCACTAAATCACATGTTGAACATCGTTTGGATGATCAAAGACAACGAACTTTGAAAAAAATCAACAGAGAAACAGAACAAGAGCGTAGCCAGCGCCTGGATGAACAACAACAACGAAAATCAAGAAGAATCGCCAGAGAAACAGAACCAGAACGTAGCCAGCGCCTGGAAGAACAACAACAACGAACATCTAGAAGAATCGCCAGAGAAACAGAACCAGAGCGTAGCCAGCGCCTGGATGAACAACAACAACGAACATCAAGAAGAATCGCCAGAGAAACAGAACAAGAGCGTAGCCAGCGCCTGGTTGAACAACCACAACGTACATCAAGAAGAATCGTCGAAGAGACAAAAGAAGAGCATTGCCAACGCGTGGCTGAAAACCGACAACGATTTTTTAAAAGGATTTCTATCGAAACCAAAAAAAAAACGTGACAGGAGATTAGAAGAGCAACGTCGTCGGATATTCAGAAAACGTAATTCAGACCAAAATACACTGTCCACGTATAAACAAGCGGTCAACAGTAATGTGACCTACAAAAGCTTGGGATCTTTTGACGTAACGTGCATCCACTGCAGAGCTCTTCATTTCCCTGAAGAGCGTGTATCCAATCAAACGGGCCGTAACTCTTTTGGTAATTGCTGCTTGCACGGCCGAATTGAGCTAGATCCTCCGCAATTTCCAAACGAATTAGCACGCCTCTTTTTAAGACGTCATTCGCTCTTCAGGGAATTCCATCAAAGAATAAGAAACTTTAACTCATGCTTTGCTTTGGCGTCGTTTAATGTCAAAAATGACCTAACCATCAACAAACATGGTATATACAGCTTCAAAGTCGGTGGACAAGTTTACCATAAGATGAATATGGCAGTTCATCCGACACAGGACTCGCAAGGCCAATTTGAAAGACCTCAATATGGCCAAATGTACTTCCTCGACTCGAAGGATGCTGTTACCAAGCGACTTGAGTGCACATACAACCAGGGTATTAACCAAGTTCTAATGGAATTATTAGAACACATTATCAGATCCCAGAATGAATTTGCCAAAGGATTCATGATGATGAGAGAGATCGAAGAAGAAGTCTTGCAACATGCTTCTGCAGAAGGAATTGAGCCACCCAACATTCGGCTTTTGTTGACCATGCCAGAAGGAGCGGATTACAGAAGATACAATATCCCCGTATCCAATGAAGTATGCGCCGTTCTAACGCTTAATGCTGACCAAAGTATTCCGGACAACGAAATGGTGATACATCAGCGGGGAAAAGATATTGTGACTTTGCGAAATGCTGACAAACGTGTGGAGCCCTTTACTTACCCGCTGTTTTACCCCAAAGGAACATTTGGTTACTCCATCAATTTGCCGTTGCGAAGACCATATGTCAGCCGTCAGCATCTAACACGTCTTGAATTGGCACAATACAGAATTGCTTTTCGACCTGAACTGGCCAATTACCTTCTTGCAGAAACCTACACTACCGAACCCGATCTCCGCCAAATCAATTTCAATGCCTTGCATTTCGGTGGACGTCTTTTCCAACAATACCTTGTCGACACGTATATTCGTGTGGAACGTGACCGTATTCAATGGATCAAAGCAAACCAAAAGAAGATTCTGGCTGACCAATACACATCAGTTACACGCTTCATCAAATGTCTCGCTGAGAAAAAGGATGCATCAGTTGGAGAGAAAATAATTTTACCATCATCGTTCCCTGGCTCATCGCGCTACTACATCGAACATTTCGAAGACGCGATGGCTATTGTTCGCCGCTTTGGATCCCCAGATTTCTTCATAACGATGACGTGCAATCCTGAATGGAAAGAGATAAAGGAAGCAACGAAAATTGCTTTAGGCGATGGATCTACCTTAGAGCAAAGCAGTCAAGATCGTCCTGACCTCGTCGCTAGAATAGCAAAACTTAAATTCAAGGAAATCATCGAAGAATTAGATAAAAATCAGATCTTTGGAAAGGTGGCAGCTTATGTCTACGCAATAGAATTTCAGAAACGTGGTCTTCCTCATATGCACTTGTTGTTGATCATGAGTAGTGCAGACAAGATCCATAACCCAGAAGAACTCGACGATTTAATATCCGCTGAAATTCCGGACAACAACGATCCTAAGTTGCGAGAACTGGTACTGAAATGGATTATTCATAATCCTTGCGGTAAACTAAACCCAGGCGCAACATGCATGGTCAACAAAAATGGTCGCGTGAAATGTCGTTTTGATTTTCCTAAACCTTTCCAAGAACTCACATCACTGGCAGACGATGAGAAACCCAAGTATCAACGTCGCTATGAGCCAAAACTGGACCAACGGAATCCTGAATTTTCACATGCGCTTGCTATTTACCGCAAAGACATCAATGGCCGACGAATTACAAGGGATAACCGTCATGTTGCTCCTTACAACTCTTATCTGCTCAAGAAGTACGAATGTCATATCAACGTCGAGTATGTTGGAAGCATTCGTGCTGTAAAATATCTCTACAAGTACATCTATAAGGGCCATGATTGTGCATCCGTTAAAATCATTGAAGACCAGAAAAAACTTATTTATAATGAAGCAAATGCATACATTGGAGGTCGATGCATCACTCCTCCGGAAGCGTGCTGGCGATTGTTCGGAAATGAAATCCAGAAAAAGAGTCACGCAGTTCAGCGTTTAGACATTCATCTGCCTGGCCAATATCGAGTCGCAAAGATAGATCAGGGCCAAGAAGATTTAGCAGATATCGGACAAAAAGGTTCGACTCTTGAAGCCTATTTTCGACACAATAGACTAATAAAGCAAATGGAAAACCACCCGGAAGAAGTCACTTACTACTACTATTGGCAGATGCCCGAAAATTTTAAGTGGGTAGGAAAATCAAGCGAATGGGTGGAAAGATCTCGTCGACAACATATCATCGGACGAATACACAACGTTAATTTTGTTGCACAGCCAGAACTTTACCATTTAAGGTTGCTATTGTACCATGTAAAGAATGCAACAAGCTTCGAAAGTCTCTTGAATGTCGACGGTGTCCAATATGCAACATACAAGCAGGCATGCCTGGCTCGAGGGCTCACTTACGACGACAAACAGTGGATAGAAGGCCTTCGGGAATCTGCCCTGTCAAAGATGCCTGGAGCAATGAGAACCCTCTTCACTCAGATATTGATTTTTGGAAATCCTGAAAACCCGAAGCACCTTTGGGACGTGTTCAAAGAAGACTTGTCCGAAGACTTCACCAAAGAAGCAAGACGAATTGGCGGCTCACTTGAAGAAGCTATTAAATGTGCTTATAGAATCATCGCCTTTAAGTTAAACACCGAAGCAACAGAAGGCAGAAAATTTAACTACTGGGTGCAAAAATTCGGCATGGATGATATTCCTGGGTACGAGAACCATCAAAGCATACAATTCCGAAATTCAGAAGATTCAATAGCTCTTGGAAAAAGTATGTACCGGCTTCTTAAAGGAACGCAAATTGAAATTGTTGACACTATTCTTCGAGCTGTTGACAAAAACTACTTTGGTTCGAGATGTTTCTTTATTGATGGACCTGGTGGCACAGGTAAGACTTTCATCTACAAGACGCTGTACCACATACTTCGTGGACTAAATCACACCGTTCAGTGCATGGCCTTCACCGGAATTGCATCGATACTTCTGCCAGATGGACGAACATCCCATAAAACTTTTGGACTTAAAGTGCCACTAACTTCGGAATCAACTTCGAACATCAAACCTGGTACAGCCAAAGCCAGAGAACTTGCCAAAGTCGAAGTTTTTTTAATGGACGAAGCACCTATGCTACCGAAATACGGTTTAAGCAGCATGGATAGTTTACTGCGTGCCATTGGAAATTCCAATTTGCCTTTTGGAGGAAAAGTAATGGTTCTGGGAGGAGATTTTCGTCAATGTCTACCAGTTCAACCCCGAGCCAACCGAAGCGAACTGTTAGATATGTCTATAAAGAGAAGCAACTTATGGCAACACTTCAATTCCCTATCCTTAACAGAAAATATGCGCGTCGATTCGGAGCAAAAAGACTTCGCCCAGTATCTCCTGAAGCTAGGGAACGGTGATCTACCAACAAATGGCATGGGTGAAATAAAGTTACCAAATGATATCCTTTCAAAGGGTCAACTTATTGATGAAGTCTTCGGGGATTGCCTGAGTCGTAAAAATTACGATACAATGAAAGATAGAGCAATACTGGCACCTTTGAACAAGGATGTCAGTAAAATTAACTCGGATATTATTGGAAAGCTTCCCGGGGATTTTAAATGTTACCAAAGCTATGATTCAATCAAGGACCAACCAGAAGGAGCTCTCCTATTTACACCAGAATTCCTCAACTCTGTCGATATTGCAGATTTACCTCCGCATGAGCTAAAACTAAAGAAAAACACAATAGTTATGCTGTTGCGCAATTTAGATGTTTCAGAAGGTCTCTGCAATGGAACGCGGCTGATTGTGACTGAGCTTTGCAATAACATTATCAAGGCGCGAATCATTACTGGAGAGGAATCTGGGAAAGAAGTCTACATCCCACGAATCACCCTTGATTCTAGCAAAGGTCAACTAGGATGTACAATGCAGCGACATCAGTTCCCTGTAAGACCAGCGTTTGCCATGACCGTGCACAAAGCCCAAGGTCAAACTTTCGAATTCGTTGGCGTCGATCTTCGTACATCCGTATTCATGCACGGAATGTTGTATGTTGCTTTTTCTAGAGTCAAGCGACAAATGAGTCTCAAAGTTCTCTTACCACCAGAACATTCCCAGCACTGCCGGAACGTTGTCTGGCGAGAAGCCTTTAACAACGTGTAAGTTTGTCGTATTAGAAGCCGTCATCAAGATTCAAGACACGAAGAATTTTCAACCACACCAACACAGTATGTAAATGACAATTTGAACTTCGATAAGATGGAGTGTTTTGGAGATTTGACAACCAATACAGAACAGTACATCCCATAATTCTTTCTTTGTACTTTATTGAGTTTTCACTTGATTTTTGTAAATGCATCTTTCTCTTATGATTTTCGAAAATTTATTTTGAGCCATTAAGAGGATAAGAGGACAACTAAAACCGAACAAAACATCTCCATATTAAAAAAAAAATTCTTATACTTTTTACAGATATAATTTGATTTTCTTAAAAATAATTCTTTTTATGTGATTTTTCATAAATTTATTTTGAGCCGTTATGGGGTTAATGTGGTGTATTTGGGATTTAATAACAAGAACTGAACAGAACGTCCCATATTTTTATTTGTCTGTACCTTGTACTTCATACAGTGCTTTAAATTTGATTTTCGCGTATCTAATCCTTTTTATGTGATTTTTCATAAATGTATGTTCAGTTATTATGGGGATAATATGGTATACTTGGGACTCGATAACGGAGACAGAACAGAACGTCTCATAGTGTTATTTGTTTATCGTACTTTATACAATTTTCGTTTGATTTTCATGAATGTAATAATCCTTTTCATGTGATTTTTCATAAATTAATTATTTTTAATGTTTAATTTGTTTGTGTTTTGAAAATAGAAACTAACACAATTATTATTGCTCAAATATGGACAGTAATATCGTAT
The DNA here is from genome assembly GCA_963932185.1 of Troglohyphantes excavatus. Taxonomy (NCBI): domain Eukaryota; kingdom Metazoa; phylum Arthropoda; class Arachnida; order Araneae; family Linyphiidae; genus Troglohyphantes; species Troglohyphantes excavatus. The sequence continues at coordinate 8,620,705 of OZ010670.1, read as the reverse complement.
AACTTAACTTAAGTACAATAAACAATGTAATTATTTTATGTAGAAATCAGTGGTACTACCTGGTAAAAGAACATGATGTCATTTTAAGATATAAGTGACTTTCCGCACATTTGTTATTGGTTGATGCAGGCCACGTGGTTTGTTATTCACCAATCACAGAGGCCAATCATCTATGTGTTTTTATTAGTCCGTCAAAATTTTAATCTCTAGACCATATGATGTATACTGTCTATTAAAATGGTTTGTTATTTATTCCACATTCTAATTATAAGTAAATATTTACTGAAAAAGTTAAATAGTTTCAAACGCTATTTTTTTTTCTGGAAAACTGGTACCAGTAAATTTGACACATTCTGAATGCAAAAGCCACATTCCTGTGATCTTTCATACAATGCTGAAGTTCAATATAGCATTTATTTTTAAATTAGAAGCAGTTGATAATCGTTCAAAATATGTTTGTGAATTTTCATAATGAGCGTAACTGCATTATCAAATAAAATAAAAAGCCAATTTAGATTATAGAAAAAACTTATTTAGAAGGTAGATTTTCGTAACAGTTTTTAATAATTAATTGGTTAAAATTATATTATTTTCCAGTAAATTAAAAATAAAACTGTTATCACCACTAAGTCTAACTCCGAATAACCCGTAAAATGATTCGAAATAAGTATACGAATCTTTACTATTGATTAAACGTTTCATAAGAATATAAAATTTTGTTCATTACTTATTATTTGTGTGTGCACATTGAAGTAAAAGATTGTTGAAATAATTTTGCAGTAGCAAAAAAATAATTTGATCTCTATTATCATGACAAACACTTTTCACAGTATTTAAAAGTCTATTGAATTACCCCAGAGAAAGACAGATACAAACAGCACTGCAAATTGTTACTGAAATACTGAACTACAAAGACATTTAATCAGGGTTTAACATGCAAACGAAAACTCTGTGCTACAATTGTGCGAATGGTTGTATTAGAAAATCTGGATTCCCTTAAAAACATTAAGTTATACTTTTGTAAAATTGCATTTAAATTTTCAATTTTGATACATCTAACCAATCATACGGGCATTTTAAAAAACTTAACTTATTTCGATAATCAACACATATTAGACGATAAATTATATCATGAAATGTCTAACCATTGATATGGACATTTCAAAACATTTGCATTTGATTCGATTCATTAGACATATTAATAAGTAATAAAATATGCAAACGAGCTGGGCTCGGTCCCCTGGTATATTAATTAAAGTTCAAAAATAACTAAATTAAAAAACGTAATTTTTTTTAAGTAATTAATTTGAAACAATTAAAAAGTTAAATTAAAAAAAAATTGTAAATTTAAAAAATAATTAAATTTGTTAAAAATATAATTAGTTTTTAATAAAATTATATTTTATATAATTAAATAAATAAAAAAAAATTAAGACAATAGTTAAATTTTATTCATCTAATTAAATTTTTATAAATATATTTTTTTTAAATAATTAACCTTTTTCAAAACATATTTAAATTGGGTAAAAATAATTAATTTTTCAAAAATTCATAAAAATTATAAAAATTATTTTAATTTAAAAAAACATTATTTAATTAAAAATTAATTTAATTAAAAAAATAGTTTAAAATAATTAATTATAAAAAAATATTTTAAAAACAATAAATTTAAAAAAAAGATTATCGTCTTTGTTGAAATTGGTCCATATTTAATATTCTAAATTAGTTCTCAAGTAGAATTTTTATTTGCGGTTGAGTATAAAGATTGCTGTTTTTTTTTTTTTAAATGCTTTCTAAAGGGCAGGAGAAATATTTCTTTGATTGATTTTTTTTTTGGGGGGGGGGAAGAGAGGGGGTGTTAGTTGTGTATCATTTTAAAAATTATAGGGGGTACTCAACTTGTTCCATACCCAGAATTTTTACCAATAAAAAACGTTAATTAGCGGTTATGCTAATCAGTAATTAGAAATTTTTTAACAATTAATTGTTAATTATCAATAATTTGTTAATTACCTAGTTTATTGCATACATTTCTTAAGAAATTATAAAAAAATTATTAGATTTAACTTTATTTTCAGAATTTGTATGGAAAAAATTTGTTTCCCCTGATTCTGCATTGGGAAAAGAAAATGTCTCCTCATTCTAAAAGGAATATGAATTGAATTCGGCATGACGAAAACAATTTCGATGACAGAGAACGGAAACCCGTAAAAAGCGATAAAGGCGGAAGCTTACAAAAACATTGCATCACAAGTCGTACCGCGGACGCCCTGTAAAAGTTACTCAACACTTTTATGAACACTGTAACAATTTCCTCGTCACACAAAAGACGAGCGTCGTCCTTATCATTGGCCGACCGGCAGTTTGGAAAAGTTGACGTCGGCATCGCGTTGGATGTGATGTCGGCTTTCGACAAAAACATCTCGCAAGACGCTTTTCTCATACAACCTATTTACGTTAGTTTTCGAGAACGGATTAGCCATGTTTCTGTTTTTTTTAAACTGTATTTGTATTACATTTTTGTTCTTTTTTACAACTGTACACTTTCCAAATATAAAATATTATCAATTTATAATCGCTATTGATTAATAACGAGTTTAAAATGGGACGTTTTTGGAAATGTCAATCCCTCAGTTTCCTCCGCAATGATCTGTCCCATTCCACGTGGAGATAAACTTTGTTCTATGCCAAACCTAGAGTTGCGTTGTTCAGTTTCAATATTAAAGTTCGCTTATATAAAACAATTGCTCCTGCATAAAATTCAATGAAAATCTTTTAAACACAAAAACACTCTTCATTTTTTTTCTCTGAAGAGTACTGTATCAATAAATAATAAACCGATTACTAAACGCGTTACACGATAATCAACAATTTAATGTACCAATAAATGTAAATAATGTAAAAATAATGTATAAATATGATAAATAAAATAATGTATGAATAATGTAATAATAAATAATCTATAAATAATGTAATAATAAATAATCTATAAATAATTAATTTATCAATAACGTATTAATAAGTAATGTGTCAATAATAAATATATCAATAAAAAATGTATCAATTTATATATTTAATAAATCAATAAGTAATGTATCAATTTATATATTTAATAAATCAATAAGTAATGTATTAAAAAATGTTTCAATAATAAATGTATCAATAATAAATATATCAATAAATAATGTATCAGTTAATATATTTAATAAATCAATAAGTAATTTATCAGTAAATATATTTAATAAATCAATAAGTAATTTATCAGTAAATATATTTAATAAATCAATAAGTAATTTATCAGTAAATATATTTAATAAATCAATAAGTAATGTATCAATAAATTATGTATTAATAATTAATGTATCAATAAATTATGTATTAATAATTAATGTATCAATAAATTATGTATTAATAATTAATGTATCAATAAATTATGTATCAATAAAAATATATCAACAAGTAATGTTTCAATAACAAATATATCAGTAAATTGTATATTAAAAATAATGTATAATGTAATCAATTAATAAAGTAATCAATAAATAAACAATAAAAATATATTTGAAATATTATAAAATGTATTACATTTTTATTGAAAACTTATTGCTTTTTCATTTATCCTTCAAAATTCACTTTATTTTCGAAGCCACTTTCTTTGGATAAAATCAATCTGTCATCATTAGTGACAATGACGTTTCAAATTCAAAGTAAAAAGAAAATAAATACAGATCAATATTATCCGATCCAATCAATCAATCACATTTGATTTTTTTTATATAATCCCCCCCCCCCCCTCCTGATTTTCAGTTATCCTAATAAATCAAAAATGCGAGACCGTTATGTGGTTATCTGGTTCCAATAAAGTGGCATTCATTCCATCGAGAAAACGATTGGAAATGAGAAGGGCAGTGATGACAGTGATTGCTGCCGAACTTCTGATGACGCTTCTGCTTTTCGAAAACACAATGAATTGTTTTTATTCAAACGTAAGTTGGTCTCAATTTAATTTACAATTAACTTCCAAATAAGCTATCTAATCTTTTGCAACTGAAATATTTTCATACTTTGTTCAGATTATTAAAAATAAATAAACAATACGTTTTTTTTTTTTAAAGTAAATTTATTATTGATATTCCTTACTGAAAGTAAAGAATTTCGAATGATAAAATAAAAATGTGTTTTATAACTTTCAGAATAGTTATTCTTTCAGATTGAAAATAAAACACTAATTCAGAGGTGTAAGTGTTTTTTAATGTCTAAAAAACTCACTTTTCTTATTAAATTTACCATAAAATTAAAAATTAATCACTGTTGTTAATTGACTAAAGACAAGTTTAAATTTTAGATTTTGATGCTAATTTTATGTCAAATTAAGTTGTCGTACAATTGACCTTTCTTGAAATCTTGTGTTCAAATACACGGATTAGTTTTTAAAATTACTCTATTTCGGACTTTTTGACTCTGGTAGAAATACCAAAAACCAGCCCTCGCAGTTGTGTCCGGATTACAATATTTTTTATTACTCTATATTTTATGAGGGAAATGTTAAATTTTATAAATATCATTTCTAATTATTCCTACCATCTGTTCCCCAGATCCGCACGAGTCTCAGTCCATATTTGGAGATTTTTGTTTTATTGCAGATTATGTCTCAAAAGGGTTCATTTTTTATCGAATCATAACCATCCAAATTTACTCAAAAATTATTTGCAAGCCTTTACTAGAGCTATAAATGCCCAAGTCCAATGCCTTGCAAGGAGAGTGGGGTTCTTTCCCTCTCCTGTAAAGAAAGCTACGCAAATGTGACAAAGGATCGTACTGGCTCTGAGATACAAATACGTTAGTAACGGTTTGGAATTAAACTATAATAAGATTTCAATGCTATTTCGTGAATATTTTTTTTGCGAATAAATTCCTTTAAAATGGACTATTAAGTAGGATATGATTTCCATTGAATGAAAGAAAGTAGGTCAATCTTTATCCGATAAGTTCATCTTTATCTAATAAGGTCAAACATTATCTTGCTTAAGGTTACAAAATCGAATTCTGTTATATTTCGGGATCAGTTTTAATTTGCAATTGCGAATACATTTGACCAGATAGCATTCTTAAACACTTTTGCATTTCATTTCCGAAATAAAAATTATATCTAAAATTGAAGAACAAAGGGGACTAAAGTATTTTATAACAAAAGACCTAATAATGAAATTCAATAAAGTGACATATGAGTTAGGATTCCTACTGATATTAGACCCTCAGAATAAAAACATTATCCTATTGAATTCTGTAAAACGTTCTATATATCCTGTCCCCTCGACGTAATACTCAGCCGAAGACGTTCAGGGTTGGTGCATGTTAAATCCAACGCTGCTCGAATACTCTGAAGTTGATTTTATGGTGTTAAAATTTAGAAAGTAGGGTGACAGCCCTGGAAAGTTGTCCTCGTCCTTTGGCCGTGATTCAAAATCACAAACATTTTTTCGGGATAGATTCCATACGATATACCCCATAGTTCTTTAGCGCGACATTAATTCGACCAAACACGTAAAAACACAGTTTTAATATAATTGCTTGGTTGTTTTTGACGTGAAACGTCTTTCATTTTGGTCAGGTTAGTAGGGGGTCGCTTGTAAAAACTGCATGTAACGAAAACATGTAACACTCTCTGTTGATAGGGCATTTGCCCCCTCTGGGATTTTCTATCTTACCTAAAAGTCACGGATAGAATACAAGGATAGTAATTGAGCTGTCACCCTATTCTACAAATTTCCACACCAAAACCAACATGAGGACAAATACCTATGACAGATAATACGTACAACAAACCGTTTTACACAGAAATACTTAAGTAAAAAACTCTTTATTTCCCTTTCCTATATTTTGTTCTTCTGAATAACTCGCTGGTGTATGTAACCTTCGAAAAAGAGAATGATACACTATTATAGAGAGTTTTAAAACTTATTCATTTTATTGTACTAGTATTTTCACTATAATTATGTGACTAAAATATAAGTTGCTTTAATAAATGGCAAATATCAATTCATTTTATAATTTAATGGATGTTTTTATTTATAATAATGACACATAAAACGTGCAAAAAAATTAGTACCAAACATCCCAATATTAAGTTTTCTATCAATAATTGCCCCCCTCCTGGATAAGCCCTTGTCCGTACTACCCATGTTTTATAATGCGTGAATAAATGTAAGTTGTACATTTGATTACACCATTTCTGTTACTCTGGTGTCCACACTCTGCAGGACTCACAAAACTTTTCGCTAACCCTTTGCGGCTGAGTGCCCGATGCAGAATGTATGGATTTTTTATTTAATTTTGGCGATATAAATTTCATAATTTCATTGAAATTTTCAAAGTATGAAAGCTTATACATTATCTATATACAGACCGTTTTTTTTACAATATATTAACAATAGCTATCTAAGAACCTTGAAACCAACTTACACTTTGTAGCATTTGGGTGGGGTCAGTAAAAGGGACATTGAAATTAAGCAAAAAGGAAATACATTACGAAAAGTGAAGTTCGTCAATGATTTGATTCTACGGTGATTGAACAATAATATGTTACTTAGTTCCTTAGTTTTATTTCACTTAGCAAATCAGTTACCTTGATATATAATTTATCTCTTGAAAAGTATCGATACTGATCGGAAGATCACTACTTCTACATTACCTTGCAACGAGTGACACCTCTACAACGGAAAGACGTCCGGTTGAATATTACGCGTCTCTTCACTTCCGCTTCAAATAACATTTTTTTTATCTCCAAACGATCGTGTAAATTATTCCATAGGAGAGAGAAAAAAATTGTCTTGAAATTTACGCGTTAAATATATTTTCCTTTTCCGTAAATTAAATAATATTAATATTTTTTAACTTATATAAAATGTAAAACAGTGTATTTTACTTAGTATTTGCATCAGTACAACTTACAGGGTTGCTATCTATGGTTTAGTAAGGTAATCTATTTGGCTGCAAGCATATTGACAAAAAAAAATCAGATGACGTTTGCCCGGAAAATTATCTATCAATTTGGGAAATAAAAAAAAATTGGGCTGATATTTACATTCTCCGCTTTAAAACCGGGGTCCGGGTAAAACGATCAACAGCAGAAACTTGAAAATATATTCAAAAATACTTAAGTACTACTGCATAAATTTTTGACGTGTAAATCCTTTAAAATCGGATCCTTTTTCAAATATGGCGTCCATGATGTTAACGGAAGTACATCACAACACAACTCTGGGACTCCTCTCGTTACCATGGAAACGCCATCGCACCTACAAGTCGTTTGGTTCGTTCAATTTGTTCGTTTCGTTGCATGTTACGTCATTTAATTAAAACTTTAATTTGCAATTGTGTCTCATAGTTATTTATAAATTAAATTTTCATCCGACCCCCCTGTTGATTTTGACGTTGCACGCCTTGAACCCTATGGCCGTCTGGGTCTGACTCTGGGCCTATCTAATTAAAAAACACGCCAGTGACTTCCCGCTGTGCAATGAAGAAAAGTACTTCTGAAAATGCTGTAATAAACAAATACTGTATTATGAGAGCACGGCCTTCTTTGAATTATTTCCCAACCTTTTTCGCAAGGACCCACTGTTGTGTCTGTTGAATCACTTTTGTGTACACACAGACTCCAGCAGAATGAGAAACGCGTGATAAGAACTGTGCACTACTTCGAAGAAGATAAGAGGTGATAAGATCGCATAGCGTAAAAAGCATTCTACTTCGAAGAGATCGTCTGTTTCTGTTGAACGGCTAAAGATGGCTGTCCTTGGAATATCGTGTAAAAAATATTTTGAGAACTAGCTCTGGCACATTTTCTAGTATCAACCGTCAAATTTTTTTTTATGCATCATGTTTACTTATTTTCATAAGAGAGTTACAAAAAAAGTCTTCTCAAAATATCTACAATTTCAACCGGCGTGTATAAGGGACTGGCGCAGTTAATTCTGATCGTGGTCCTATGTCCTGGCGCCTATTGAGGTGGCGTCGAGTGCCAGTTGAGGTGTTCACCTCTTCATCTAACCACGGTTCAAAAATACGGAGCAGTGTTCCCGAGTCTTTCCTTCGATATCGACACCGAACCATCGCAATAACCCACTGTGCAGCTCTAGTGCGGCGTTAACTCGACCAACCTGAATTCGGTACCGTGACCCCCAGGCTTTCACGAAAATCCCGACCCTGCTGATACGAAAGATCTCTTGTGAGACGTCACCACGGATACATGACGTCACAGGAGAGTCATCTGACGTCAATGAAAGCACGGGACTTGGAACTTCTTCAAAACGGGCCCGGGAAAATGTAGGAGAAATTCCCGGTTTTTTTTCCCTCTCTTGTTCTCGATATAAAATGTCAAATAATGAAATCATGGAGAATGGATAACGATGAAATAATTAAATATTTCACCCCAGTTTCTCTTATGTAAATAGAACGTGATATCGGATAGCACATCTATAATAAATATAATTCGATAGATTTGCCAAAACAGATCCTAACCCAGTTAAAAAATCAGTAAAAAAAAACTATATAAAATTTTATGAAAACCGGAGATTTTTTTTAAACAAACATCTGAATATTCGAACTTTTCAGCATTATATCTTCATAAAACATATAAGTTTTCAGCAGTTTCAGTTTAGTAAACTACCTTTTTTAAATTAGCCAACCAATACTACCTGAATGATAGAGCGTATCGGTAGGACCACAGGTAATAACTGATATTCTGAGTTGGCGCAGAATAAAGAACAGTTTAAAAATTCCAATTGGGAAACTTATTACGAGAATTTAAAATTTCCAATTGGGAAACTTATTACGAGAATTTAAAATTTCCAATTGGGAAACTTATTACGAGAATTTAAAATTTCCAATTGGGAAACTTATTACGAGAATTTAAAATTTCGGAAGTTTGTTCCCTTATAAAAGTAAACTAAGCTTGTAAAACCCACTTTGTGTGTGTCAGCACTGGTGTTTTCGACAATTGGACTTTTCAATTCACGACTCTAACTACAAAATGAATACAAAACGATCGTCCAGTCGACAAGACGCGGGGGCGAGGTTAATCATGCGTGGCTGTAGCGTGACGCGGGAAGGATCTCAGTGCTTGCGTGACGTTGCAAAACTTTGTGTAAGAAATGCTGGCATTTATTTCACAAACTTTGATTTAAGTAACCTTTTATAAAATTCACTGTCTTTCTAAATGCACAATGTATAGTAAAATGCACAGAATAAAAGTTTTGATTTTTTTAACTGCAAGAATTTATTGTGGCGATACATGGGGAAGGGGGGTACAAAAGAAGAAAAAAACAGCGTGACAGGGAGATCGAATACTATCACAAATAGTTGTTATTTGAGGCGTATCTGGACAGAAACACTATGTAACGCTTTTAGAGTGATCCAATCTGACACTTTACTGCCAGACAAATATTACTATTTATTTAAATTAGTTCTATTTCGTCCGATAGGAAATTAGGAGCCGATGCGTGTAAAATGTAGTTATAATCTATTAAAATGACGTTTCACCTATAATAATTCTTGACGTCTTCCGATACAGTCACATCTGATTTTTTTTGCGATAAAATATTTTTATAAGCATTATTTACGTACAGGATATTAGCCCCCCTGTCGGGGAATGCTAGCTCCCCCGTCGGGCAATTCCTGGCGCCACCACTGTTTGAGGTACAAGTGTGTTGCTCTGTTTTCGAAATCATGTGAAACGCTTCCTGACACGGCGATAATGGTGGAGCCAAGTAATTTTGTTTTCCATGATGAAACTGATGAGACGTGATAGGGTGACTGACTATCAGGATCACTCCCTGCCTTTTCTCTTTTCTGAAACTAAACGCAAGTGTTTCTCGGAATGATTAGAAACCGAACAACACCTAAGTCTTAATTGGTCAGACGAAGCCACGGGACACTCGAACGAGAGTCTAATTGACTGAGGATGAAGAAGAGGCATTCTCCAAATATCTCCCACCACGAAGTTTCAAGAACGAAATCCGAAACTTGTATCTTGAATGCAATCGAGATGGAAAAAGGGAAACGCGTATAGGGTCCTGTTATTCCTTCGCGACCGAGAAGGGACCCTCAGTAACCAAAATAACTACACGTTAATATTTTACCTGTTCTTCAAATTGAACGAGAACTGCAGGTTTGTCAACATAAAACAACATTTCTTTCGTTAGCTCGTTGTATCTACCTCTATTTCAAAGTATGACATCCCTTGGGTATCACTATATTTTATGAACCCTTTGCAATCGAGTGCCGCCTTTAAGCCACCAAAATAACGACGTTTTATGCTTTTTTCTCTGTTCTTCAGAATGAAAAAGATCCGCATCCTTGAAAATAAAACGTTGTTTTCTCAGAAAACTTTTTTATAAATTTTTTTTGTCATGTAGTAGCACCAAGTATGTGTTTGTGTTCCAAAAATTTCTTAAGATTGAAATTCCACACAACTCCCGTTACTTTTTTAAACATTTGACCAGTGACGGCTCGCCCACTACAGCAAGTACAGCCGGGCTGCACCTAAATTCACTATTTTAAAACTAAAATCAGATATTTTACTAATTTTCTTAAATGAAGATTAGAATTGAAAATGAAATTTCTACGGTAGTAAACAAAATCTCCGATAAATAGCAAGCCTTTTACCGTAATGCACAATTCAGGAGAGGAAAAACTCCATTCAATCAAAACTGCAGCCAAAAAGCGAAATTCGAAATCGGCTGCATCGTTGCCATGGGAACCGCTACGTAAGTATGGAGATTCCCCTCATGCTAATGCACTGCATTTGTGAGAAGATACAGCCGAAATGAATTTTCTTGTTTTAGCTGCACTTGAGATTCGATATGCTGATTGGCTCGTCCGTGAAACGCTGGGATGGGTGAGTGAAACGATAACTTACGAGAATATCTCCAAACGGAAATGGTTTTCGTGATACATTTACTGTGTGCTGTTGTTTCAGGACATGGTCCTGCTGTTGTTTTGTTATTTAAGTTAATATTAAAATGGACCGATTCGCATGTTTAAAAGAAAGGAGGATTGCTTTAATTCTCAAAAAAGAAGTAAGAGTTTTCTATTTTTTTTCGCATGTTATCATTTTGTAAAAATTGAAAGGAAACTTTGATTTGAGTAGTAAATAATAAAGAATTTCCGTTCATGCATGGGTTGTGGAAAATATAAGGGGGGGGGGGATTCACATGATTTCGGCTGCACTAACATTTTCGACCACGGGCCGCCATTGCATTATAAAAGTAGCAAACGAAAAAGAAAACGCCAGACACATTTTTTAAACTAATATCTTAATTCCTCTACTGTATTTTTCTTTATATTTATTTTAAAATTTCTTTAACAAAAAGCATCTTTATAATTATTTACTTTCTACAAATATTATATTTAGCGAGTTTTTTTTTTAATCTTCAGCAGTTTCATTAATTTTTGGAATTAATTACAGGTTTTTTATATAAATTTTAATGTGGAATCTCAGTAAAAAAATAGTCGGCATAAAAACTTCAGCAAAATTGTATTATTAATTTATGTTTTTTTTTAAAGAATTTAGAACAAAAAATTGGAATTTATTCAAAGTTTTAAATTTTTCCGTACAAAGCCTTTAAAAAATATTCATTTTCTCTTCAATAATGTCAATGCTTCAAAATTGAAAGTTATTTTACACGTTTTTTAAAGAAATTTGGAACAAAACCTTCATTAAATGCTGGGTGTTTTTTGTTTTAAATTTTGATAGATCTTAAAAAAGAAAAACTGCCATTTTCCTTGCAAAAGAATCTTCAATTTCATAAATTTTATAAAGTCTTAAGCTTTTTGTTGCTGGGATGCTCCAAAGTTTTAATTATTTTAACAATTAATCTGTGACTAATTGAACGGCCACGAATTCGTAAAATTTGTAAAAGAAAAGTTCTTTTTTACTCATTTGACCAGCATGAAAAATTCAAAATGAAGTCATATACTCAATATACTAGGGACAGGTGTAACTTATCTCAAAATTACGACATCGGATTGCTCATTTCATTTTCATGACTGCTCATTTCTAACTGTGACTGACGCATAGAATAATGAATGGATGACGATGACAAACGATGACCCATCTCTGATAAGTACATTAATATATTTAATAAAATAACAAAGATTCAGATTTAACGTGTTGGACTTATTAACAAGTGAATGGGTATATGATTGATTTTTTTTATTTACAACTGCCCAAATCATTTTTACTACTGCCTATTTCTAATTTTACTACTGCCCCATTGAATCTCTACTGCTCGATAGAAAAGATCTGGAACACTAGTTCTGAAATACAAATCAGGATCTCTCATAAAGACCCTAATCCGATGTCTTCGTAAATAAAATAAAATCCATGTTTATGACACGGACTGCATGAATCAGTAGGTTATCAGAACATACGCTTTAAATGTCCCACTAACTTCCATATCCGCGGGATTGCTATTCGCATGTGCGTGTAATAAACTTCCATTAGATCTCCATTTACAACTCCAAACAACGCAAATGCGGCTTCAACATTGCAATCCCCTCCCCTTGTTCTCGTGACACGTTTAGAACAATTGTTGTTTGGTTTCAGTGGATATTTTGAGAAAAGAGCCAATAATTGCTCTCGAATTTTAATAAACATGTGATTGCGGCAACCCTAAAGGTCGCCCCTATGTCGTAAAATATTAAAATGTTGGTCACATTGAGTTTTTATTGAGTATCATTCAAATTACTGTGTAGAAATAGCAATACAGGTAAATGAAGCGTTCAGAGTTAAAGTGGATCAAGTTCAAAGGTATAAAAAATGTGTTTGTTGCGGATTAATACTGGTTTATGGTGTATATTTTCAAATAATGACCCATTTTTAAGTTAAGTCTTCCTACTACAACAAGAAAAAGAAAATTATCCTCTAATCCCTTTAGGATTCGACTGAATTCAACAAGTGTTATAAATTTTAACCTTGATTACCACAAAACTATAATTTATGAACTTGATCCACTTTATCTCTGAACGCTTCAAATGTATTCACTGACCAATGATTGAAACCATTTTTTTCATAATTATATTTAAAAATGTGCTGAAAATTCAAACACTCGACATACATTTTTTATGCTAAAACAATAATTTTGTTACCAAATTTTATTCATTCCAAAAAATGTTGATGACATTTGAAATAATAATGATGACATTTCAAATAATTATGATGACATTTCAAATAATGATGTTGACAAAGTATAAATATCACATACCAAAGCAGAAAATTTTATATATTCCATTGGAAAAAGTGATTCCCTCATTCGATTATTTCGGAGGAAAAATAAATTCGTAAACAATGCCTAACATATTTGGCAAAAACATCTATATTAGGCAAAAGTTCTACGGACCACTTAAGACTCTTACAGACCACAAGTGGTCCGCGGACCACGGGTTCGGAATCACTGATATGAAGCATTAAAAATGTAGTTGGAATAGTGAGGTGCAGAAATACGATACAAACATTCAATATTATATATCAGATAGAAGTAAAAAAAAATATTTAAATTCACGTATGTGATCTTTAGATCATTGTTATTTTTTTTTTAGCAGAAAGCATTATAGAACGAAAAAAGTTCGTTCATTGGTTAAGAAAAACTCAGAAATGAACTTCCCGAATCTGTTTTTCCTTCAGTTCGAATTTGAAGCAATTTGCAATAATGAGATATTGGATGCCATCGACCTTACAGAAATTCTTTAATTTCACCGCTCAATTCAATCTTGAAAATAATCGTCTGCTATCTCGAAAGGGTAAATTGAGATAAATTATTTCGTAAATTCAATTACTTCTTTGAAAAATATCTCGTAATGCAATGTCATTGTAAGTAAAAAAAAACTTGTTTGCCGTACATGAACTCGCATAGAATTTCTTTGATTAAAACTAATTTATTGTTAATAACACTCGTATTTGCGTAAAGTGTACGTACTAACTGGGATTTTTTTTAATTGTAGTTTTAAAACTCTAGTTTTTCCACAGACGAAAACACTTTAAAGTTCGTGATCAAGTTCTAATTAGGTATTTTTTTTAATTCTTTTTTTTTGCAATTAACATGTTTTTTCAAACGTGATTACTTAAGTTGTAATTGATCTAAAAACATATTTTTGTTGTTAATTACTCGTAATATCATTCTTAATGTTGTGAACTTCCCAAAAAAATTTGCAGCATTTTTTTTTTTTAATTTTTATTTTTATTTTAAAAGTCCAAAAAATGGTTACTTTTTTCCAAATTTCAAACTTTAAAATCCTATTAAAAATTTATTTTCTAAATATTCTTTATGATTGAGTTTCGAATCATCCTCGAACTAACAAAAGTGGAAAAATAATTTTCTCAAAACGTGAGTTCCAATTTGTATTTCTGTTTGTATCATTTCTAGTTTATATTTTCTGTTAAAATGTCTTTTTTGTTTTTTCTATACGTTTTGAAATTCTTTGAGTCCAAAATAATGCTTTTTAAATAGGTTCTCCGTGCTTTTAAAAATACAATATCCCAAAAACGTTTAATGTTACGGAAACAAATATCAGCATAAAAGTACTAGCGGCTGTAAGACGCAATTGAAAAGTCCTTGCATATACCTTTTGATATAAAAAAATATATTATTATAATATAATAATTATTATATAAAACAGTCCTTTTAATATTATAAAGAGGTAAGGTATTTATTAAATTTTGTACATTTAATATTGCAGTAACTGCCCCGAAAACAAACATTTCTAACAATCGTTTTCGAAAATTTTAAGAATTAAATTGATGGATGCCCCTACCATCAGTATAAGTGGGATCCGCGTAAAAAAAAAATTAAAAGTTCAAAACGGGACATTGCATCTGCATACAATCATTTTGATCCAGTGTTAAATTTATTCACTACGTTACAATCCATACAAAAACCATCAAATTCACAATTTTAATAAAATCGCGATAATAATTTTAGGGAAATCAACAAAGAGTTTAATAAGAGACAAATCCATTAAAAATAAAATTTTAGATTTATGAAGCTGCGGATTCTCTTAAAATGATTGCTATTTATATAACAACTACTCAAAAGTTTCAAAATGCCAGTAACATATCCTTTACTTATGATGATAATTATTGAACCATTATAAACATTATAAATGATTGAATAATTATAAATGATTAAAAAAATGTAATGATTCAAATCAATTATAAATAATTCAAGCATTTATATTGATTCAATCATTTATAATGATTCAATCATTTATAATTGATTCAATTATTTATAATGATTCAATCATTTATAATGGGTTCAATCGTTTACAATGGTTCAATCGTTTATAATGATTCAATCATTCATAATGATTCAATCATTTATAATGATTCAATCATTCATAATGATTCAATCATTTATTATGATTCAATCATTTATAATGATTTAACAATTATGATTCAAACATTTATAACAATTCAAACATTTGTAACAATTCAAACATTTATAACTATAATGATTCCAAAATTTGTAATGATTGAATCGTTTATAATGAATCAATCATTTATAATGATTCAATCATTTATTATGATTCAATCATTTATAATGATTCAATAATTATGATTCAATCATTTATTATGATTCAATCATTTATTATGATTCAATCATTTATTATGATTCAATCATTTATTATGATTCAATCATTTATTATGATTCAATCATTTATTATGATTCAATCATTTATTATGATTCAATCATTTATTATGATTCAATCATTTATATTGATTCAATTATTTATTATGATTCAATCATTTATAATGATTCAATCATTTATTATGATTCAATCATTTATAATGATTTAATAATTATGATTCAAACATTTATAACAATTCAAACATTTATAACAATTCAAACATTTATAACAATTCAAACATTTACAACAATTCAAACATTTATAACAATTCAAACATTTATAACAATTCAAACATTTATAACAATTCAAACATTTATAACAATTCAAACATTTATAACAATTCAAACATTTACAACAATTCAAACATTTATAACAATTCAAACATTTATAACAATTCAAACATTTATAACAATTCAAACATTTACAACAATTCAAACATTTATAACAATTCAAACATTTATAACAATTCAAACATTTATAACAATTCAAACATTTATAACAATTCAAACATTTATAACAATTCAAACATTTATAACAATTCAAACATTTACAACAAATCAAACATTTATAACAATTCAAACATTTATAACAATTCAAACATTTATAATTATAATGATTCAATCATTTACTATGATTTAATAATTATGATTCAAACATTTATAACAATTCAAACATTTATAACAATTCAAACATTCATAACAATTCAAACATTTATAACAATTCAAACATTTATAACAATTCAAACATTTACAACAATTCAAACATTTATAACAATTCAAACATTTATAACAATTCAAACATTTATAACAATTCAAACATTTATAACAATTCAAACATTTATAACAATTCAAACATTTATAACAATTCAAACATTTACAACAAATCAAACATTTATAACAATTCAAACATTTATAACAATTCAAACATTTATAATTATAATGATTCAATCATTTACTATGATTTAATAATTATGATTCAAACATTTATAACAATTCAAACATTTATAACAATTCAAACATTCATAACAATTCAAACATTTATAACAATTCAAACATTTACAACGATTCAAACATTTATAACAATTCAAACATTTATAACAATTCAAACATTCATAACAATTCAAACATTTATAACAATTCAAACATTTACAACGATTCAAACATTTATAACAATTCAAACATTTATAACAATTCAAACATTTATAATTATAATGATTCAATCATTTATTATGATTTAATAATTATGATTCAAACATTTATTATGATTTAATAATTATGATTCAAACATTTATTATGATTTATTAATTATGATTCAAACATTTATTATGATTTAATAATTATGATTCAAACATTTATTATGATTTAATAATTATGATTCAAACATTTATAACAATTCAAACATTTATCATTATAATGATTCAATCATTTATTATGATTTAATAATTATGATTCAAACATTTATTATGATTTAATAATTATGATTCAAACATTTATTATGATTTAATAATTATGATTCAAACATTTATAACAATTCAAACATTTATCATTATAATGATTCAATCATTTATTATGATTTAATAATTATGATTCAAACATTTATTATGATTTAATAATTATGATTCAAACATTTATTATGATTTAATAATTATGATTCAAACATTTATTATGATTTAATAATTATGATTCAAACATTTATAACAATTCAAACATTTATAATTATAATGATTCAATCATTTATTATGATTTAATAATTATGATTCAAACATTTATAACAATTCAAACATTTATAACAATTCAAACATTCATAACAATTCAAACATTTATAACAATTCAAACATTTATAACAATTCAAACATTTACAACAATTCAAACATTTATAACAATTCAAACATTTATAACAATTCAAACATTTATAACAATTCAAACATTTATAACAATTCAAACATTTATAACAATTCAAACATTTATAACAATTCAAACATTTACAACAATTCAAACATTTATAACAATTCAAACATTTATAACAATTCAAACATTTACAACAATTCAAACATTTATAACAATTCAAACATTTATAACAATTCAAACATTTACAACAATTCAAACATTTATAACAATTCAAACATTTATAACAATTCAAACATTTATAACAATTCAAACATTTACAACAATTCAAACATTTATAACAATTCAAACATTTATAACAATTCAAACATTTATAACAATTCAAACATTTATAACAATTCAAACATTTATAACAATTCAAACATTTATAACAATTCAAACATTTACAACAAATCAAACATTTATAACAATTCAAACATTTATAACAATTCAAACATTTATAATTATAATGATTCAATCATTTACTATGATTTAATAATTATGATTCAAACATTTATAACAATTCAAACATTTATAACAATTCAAACATTCATAACAATTCAAACATTTATAACAATTCAAACATTTATAACAATTCAAACATTTACAACAATTCAAACATTTATAACAATTCAAACATTTATAACAATTCAAACATTTATAACAATTCAAACATTTATAACAATTCAAACATTTATAACAATTCAAACATTTATAACAATTCAAACATTTACAACAAATCAAACATTTATAACAATTCAAACATTTATAACAATTCAAACATTTATAATTATAATGATTCAATCATTTACTATGATTTAATAATTATGATTCAAACATTTATAACAATTCAAACATTTATAACAATTCAAACATTCATAACAATTCAAACATTTATAACAATTCAAACATTTACAACGATTCAAACATTTATAACAATTCAAACATTTATAACAATTCAAACATTCATAACAATTCAAACATTTATAACAATTCAAACATTTACAACGATTCAAACATTTATAACAATTCAAACATTTATAACAATTCAAACATTTATAATTATAATGATTCAATCATTTATTATGATTTAATAATTATGATTCAAACATTTATTATGATTTAATAATTATGATTCAAACATTTATTATGATTTATTAATTATGATTCAAACATTTATTATGATTTAATAATTATGATTCAAACATTTATTATGATTTAATAATTATGATTCAAACATTTATAACAATTCAAACATTTATCATTATAATGATTCAATCATTTATTATGATTTAATAATTATGATTCAAACATTTATTATGATTTAATAATTATGATTCAAACATTTATTATGATTTAATAATTATGATTCAAACATTTATAACAATTCAAACATTTATCATTATAATGATTCAATCATTTATTATGATTTAATAATTATGATTCAAACATTTATTATGATTTAATAATTATGATTCAAACATTTATTATGATTTAATAATTATGATTCAAACATTTATTATGATTTAATAATTATGATTCAAACATTTATAACAATTCAAACATTTATAATTATAATGATTCAATCATTTATTATGATTTAATAATTATGATTCAAACATTTATAACAATTCAAACATTTATAATTATAATGATTCAATCATTTATTATGATTTAATAATTATGATTCAAACATTTATTATGATTTAATAATTATGATTCAAACATTTATTATGATTTAATAATTATGATTCAAACATTTATTATGATTTAATAATTATGATTCAAACATTTATTATGATTTAATAATTATGATTCAAACATTTATAACAATTCAAACATTTATAATTATAATGATTCAATCATTTATTATGATTTAATAATTATGATTCAAACATTTATTATGATTTAATAATTATGATTCAAACATTTATTATGATTTAATAATTATGATTCAAACATTTATTATGATTTAATAATTATGATTCAAACATTTATTATGATTTAATAATTATGATTCAAACATTTATTATGATTTAATAATTATGATTCAAACATTTATTATGATTTAATAATTATGATTCAAACATTTATAACAATTCAAACATTTATAATTATAATGATTCAATCATTTATTATGATTTAATAATTATGATTCAAACATTTATTATGATTTAATAATTATGATTCAAACATTTATTATGATTTAATAATTATGATTCAAACATTTATTATGATTTAATAATTATGATTCAAACATTTATTATGATTTAATAATTATGATTCAAACATTTATAACAATTCAAACATTTATAATTATAATGATTCAATCATTTATTATGATTTAATAATTATGATTCAAACATTTATTATGATTTAATAATTATGATTCAAACATTTATAACAATTCAAACATTTATCATTATAATGATTCAATCATTTATTATGATTTAATAATTATGATTCAAACATTTATTATGATTTAATAATTATGATTCAAACATTTATAACAATTCAAACATTTATCATTATAATGATTCAATCATTTATTATGATTTAATAATTATGATTCAAACATTTATTATGATTTAATAATTATGATTCAAACATTTATAACAATTCAAACATTTATCATTATAATGATTCAATCATTTATTATGATTTAATAATTATGATTCAAACATTTATTATGATTTAATAATTATGATTCAAACATTTATTATGATTTAATAATTATGATTCAAACATTTATTATGATTTAATAATTATGATTCAAACATTTATTATGATTTAATAATTATGATTCAAACATTTATTATGATTTAATAATTATGATTCAAACATTTATAACAATTCAAACATTTATAATTATAATGATTCAATCATTTATTATGATTTAATAATTATGATTCAAACATTTATTATGATTTAATAATTATGATTCAAACATTTATTATGATTTAATAATTATGATTCAAACATTTATTATGATTTAATAATTATGATTCAAACATTTATTATGATTTAATAATTATGATTCAAACATTTATAACAATTCAAACATTTATAATTATAATGATTCAATCATTTATTATGATTTAATAATTATGATTCAAACATTTATTATGATTTAATAATTATGATTCAAACATTTATTATGATTTAATAATTATGATTCAAACATTTATTATGATTTAATAATTATGATTCAAACATTTATTATGATTTAATAATTATGATTCAAACATTTATAACAATTCAAACATTTATAATTATAATGATTCAATCATTTATTATGATTTAATAATTATGATTCAAACATTTATTATGATTTAATAATTATGATTTAAACATTTATTATGATTTAATAATTATGATTCAAACATTTATAACAATTCAAACATTTATAATTATAATGATTCAATCATTTATTATGATTTAATAATTATGATTCAAACATTTATTATGATTTAATAATTATGATTCAAACATTTATTATGATTTAATAATTATGATTCAAACATTTATTATGATTTAATAATTATGATTCAAACATTTATTATGATTTAATAATTATGATTCAAACATTTATAACAATTCAAACATTTATAATTATAATGATTCAATCATTTATTATGATTTAATAATTATGATTCAAACATTTATTATGATTTAATAATTATGTTTCAAACATTTATTATGATTTAATAATTATGATTCAAACATTTATTATGATTTAATAATTATGATTCAAACATTTATTATGATTTAATAATTATGATTCAAACATTTATTATGATTTAATAATTATGATTCAAACATTTATTATGATTTAATAATTATGATTCAAACATTTATAACAATTCAAACATTTATAATTATAATGAGTCAATCATTTATTATGATTTAATAATTATGATTCAAACATTTATTATGATTTAATAATTATGATTCAAACATTTATTATGATTTAATAATTATGATTCAAACATTTATTATGATTTAATAATTATGATTCAAACATTTATTATGATTTAATAATTATGATTCAAACATTTATAACAATTCAAACATTTATAATTATAATGATTCAATCATTTATTATGATTTAATAATTATGATTCAAACATTTATAACAATTCAAACATTTATCATTATAATGATTCAATCATTTATTATGATTTAATAATTATGATTCAAACATTTATTATGATTTAATAATTATGATTCAAACATTTATAACAATTCAAACATTTATCATTATAATGATTCAATCATTTATTATGATTTAATAATTATGATTCAAACATTTATTATGATTTAATAATTATGATTCAAACATTTATTATGATTTAATAATTATGATTCAAACATTTATTATGATTTAATAATTATGATTCAAACATTTATTATGATTTAATAATTATGATTCAAACATTTATTATGATTTAATAATTATGATTCAAACATTTATAACAATTCAAACATTTATAATTATAATGATTCAATCATTTATTATGATTTAATAATTATGATTCAAACATTTATTATGATTTAATAATTATGATTCAAACATTTATTATGATTTATTAATTATGATTCAAACATTTATTATGATTTAATAATTATGATTCAAACATTTATTATGATTTAATAATTATGATTCAAACATTTATAACAATTCAAACATTTATAATTATAATGATTCAATCATTTATTATGATTTAATAATTATGATTCAAACATTTATTATGATTTAATAATTATGATTCAAACATTTATTATGATTTAATAATTATGATTCAAACATTTATTATGATTTAATAATTATGATTCAAACATTTATAACAATTCAAACATTTATAATTATAATGATTCAATCATTTATTATGATTTAATAATTATGATTCAAACATTTATTATGATTTAATAATTATGATTCAAACATTTATTATGATTTAATAATTATGATTCAAACATTTATTATGATTTAATAATTATGATTCAAACATTTATTATGATTTAATAATTATGATTCAAACATTTATAACAATTCAAACATTTATAATTATAATGATTCAATCATTTATTATGATTTAATAATTATGATTCAAACATTTATTATGATTTAATAATTATGATTCAAACATTTATTATGATTTAATAATTATGATTCAAACATTTATTATGATTTAATAATTATGATTCAAACATTTATAACAATTCAAACATTTATAATTATAATGATTCAATCATTTATTATGATTCAATAATTGATAAAGTTTTTTTTAATGCAGATAGATTCTCTGCAAAAGCCAGTTATTTCGTCTACTTCTATCTGAGTGGATGCTGTTTGACATTGAACGCAAACGCCTCTCGAATGACACTTCAAATATAAAACATTCTAATGCTGTTATTATAAAAGTATGTGTTGTGTAAAGTTGTACAAATAACTTTTATATCGAATTTAATTAAACTAACGTTAGCAGTATCCTTAAAAGGATGCTTATAGGATTCTTGAGTTACTATCCTTTTTGCCCCTCCGAGACATAAACACTTTATTGAATCTTATGATTTAAATTTACGTTTAATACATATTTTTGTTAATAAAAATTATTTTTTTTAAAAATTAGTGGAAAAGGATTTTAACCCATTCAAAATTGTTTTACGTTAGAGAATTTATAAAGTTTTTAAGTAAGGGTATTGCAGGTAAATCTGCGATACACGAACAGGCATACACGTTCGTTATAACCTAGATGGTTAAAAACACGAAGAATGATTAATTTTTAAAAATAAACTTTTTGCTCTATACGGAACCATTTTGGTATTCCATTTTACGTTTACTTACATTTTTTTTTATTATTTTTTTTTTATTTGTATGCTTTGATTACAGTTTACCGAACACATCTAAAATTCTTTTCGGCTCTAACTTCTAATTAAAAATATAACTGCGTATTCATTTTCAAATATTCTGCGCAATTTTTTCTATTGGAATTAATAATCAACTGATTTTTTTTTAGATACCTGTATGATTGTTAACAGATATTACTTTTGACACGTAACCTTGTCATCTTTAACGGAAAAATTATCAAAACGGGAGGAATATACAATCAAGTAATCAATCACAACAACTGTCAGGCATTGAAAATAATAATTTTGGATGCCACAAACATCCCCACCCATCAAAGAAAAAAAAAGAAAAACGTTCTGTTGTCAAAAGAATTTTTACTTTAGAACAACAAAAAAAAAAAGCGAAACCCGCAATAAAACGCCAGAAATCACCGTGTGTGTCTCATTCGCTCGATACAGTAGCCACGTGACGTCATCGTGACGTACTTCCGGTAGGCGGTCCCTTTCAACATTGACGTCAGAAGAGGGTTTCACACACGAAAAGGAGAGGATTTTTCTCCGAAAAATCGGGGAAAAGCGAATTTTTTTTTTCTCTTTTCGATTTCCATTGCAAAATTTCGGAATGTGAGTCCCTGTGAGTTTTTTCTTTTTTATTTTCCGGGAAACTAATTTCCCCAAGAGATAGATTTTTCCGAGAAATTTGGTTCAGGAAGCTCGTGTTGATGGAACACGTGGAAAACAATTAAAGTGGGACTGTGCTCTTGTAGGAAAACAGGTTTAAAAGATTTTTTTTTTTTGGAAAAAGGATACCGTTGGTTGGGGTTACTAATGGGGCAACTATAAACTATTGTTAATGGTCTAAGTGAAACTCCCGTAGAAATTGTTAAGAAAAGGGATTAAAAATTCAGAATAACAATTATCTTCTTACGTACTCGAATTAAACACCATTTCTAAGGAAATGCGAAAAATATCGAAATACTGAAGTTTAGTAAAATCGATACAACGAACCAGAGCCGTCCTTAGGGGTGTGCGACAGCACAGGACCCCGCGCATTTGAAGGGGCCCCGCGCCCAATTTAAAAACTAATAAAAGTATTTTAAAGAAAATGAATTCCTATTTTTTAAAACTCTACAAGATTTCTTTTTATAATGTGTGTTTAGTTATTTATTTAGGATACATATTCACTGATCAATTGTGTCGTAGAGCTTTTCGCCGAAGGTTCTGCATAAAGTTTCCAGTCGATGTGATAAAAGAACGTGGATTAAAATTGAATTATAATTTATACTCATTATTATTAAATTAATTTGTTATTATCATTATTAATTTAATTTACAATGTTCATTATTAATTTAATTTATAAATCCCATTCTTAATTTATTTTACAATGCTCATTATTAATTTATTTTACAATGCTCATTATTAATTTAATTTACACTGATCTCTATTAAATTAATTTAAAATGATCATTATAAATTAATTAAAATGATTATTGTTATTTTAAATGCTCTTTGATATAATTAATGATTATTATTAATTAAATTTATTCTGATTATTATTAATTCAATTTACAATGCTCATTATTAATTTAATTTACAATATTCGTTATTAATTTCATTTATAATAATTATTATTAATTTAATTTACAATATTCGTTATTAATTTCATTTATAATAATTATTATTAATTTTATTTATGATGCTCATTATTAATTAAATTAATAATGAGCATTATTAATATAATTTGTAATGCTCATTAAAAATTTATTTTACAGTGCTCATTATGAATTTAATTTACAATGCTCATTACTAATTTAATTTACAATGCTCATTATTAATTTAATTTATAATGATCATTATTCATTTTATTTATAATTTTCATTATTAATTAAATTAATAATGAGAATTGTTAATATAATTTATAATGCTCATTATAAATTTAATTTACAAGGCTCATTATTAATTTAATTTGTAATGATCAAAATTAATTTAATTTATAATGCCTATAATTAATTAATTATAAATGCTTTCTGTGAAGTACGTATTTCCTTAGTTGTTCTCTCCAAAAAAAAAATATTAAACTGATAAAGCGTGCTTTATAATAAAAATTATATTTGTTTCGGGGACACAACGTTAAAAGTTTGAAGGATCAGCCACAGAGAGGAATCGGAAACAGGGCACGGAATGGAAGAAAAAAACAAATTTTGCAAAAGAGAATCAACGGAATTGGAAAATATATTTTTTCCTTTTGAATTATAACAATATAATGAGCATTATATATATATATATATACTCGGTTTTTCTAAACGGCCAGCAATATATATATATATATATATATATATATATATATATATATATATATATATTATATATATATATATATATATATATATATATATATATATATATATATATATATATTATATATATATATAAGGACTCTATTTTGACCTTTACTCAATTTCCTTGATCGAATGGGGCAGCAAAGTATGCCCCAATGTGGCAAATTAGCAAAACCACAGCTGGGGATGGAGGAGAATAGAGGGCCTTGTCTTCTGATTCCAAAGATTTGACGCAACTGGCAATAACTTTAACATGGGCGCAATTGGCACGACACCGTACATTTTCCCGTAAGCATCGCAAGCTTAAATGACTTCTAAATCCTTGACACCAAACTGCGCTACATCGGTCTTTTTTTAAATCAATAGCGGAGAAATAGGTTATCGATAACCAACTCCCTTCCAATCGAACATGCTAATACGAGGGAGACTTTTTCTTGGGGGAAGAGTTTCATTGGGAGATGGCATTCAGCCAGAGTTTCAATGACAGTGTGGCTGAATGTTGCGTAACGCCTGTTTAACTTATTTCTTGATATTTGGTGGAGCTGGTTTTAATTTAGTGGTTAAATACTAAATAGTGTTCCAAAATTCTTAAGAATGTTAGATTCAAGTGGTTGTAGAAATGTAAAATCGTTCACTTGTTTTAAGGAGAGTTTAAATTGTTATTTAAACCCTTAATTGTTATTTAAACCATAAATACCCTTTCTTCGCACGCGGTTCATTGACCCTTCGGACTCGAATGGTCATGGTCTCGGTCACCAAAACAACGACTTTTGTCCTTTTGTTCCCCGTTCCTCAACATGAACGAGAACTGAATGTTTTTGAGTAATGAAAAACGCTTTTCTATCTTTTGCTTGTTGTTTATCTAACTTCCTTGAAAAGTATGACACCACTTGGTATCCACATATTTTATTATTCCTTTTGTCTCCTTTCAATCACCAAAATAACGACGTTTTATTTTTTCCCTCTGTTCTTTGAAATGAAAGAATACAACATTTGTTCGACTTTAAAAGGGACTTAAAAAGGACTCTCACAAACTTTCAAAATCTCCGATACATAGCAAACCTGTTGCCGTAATGCACAATTCAGGAGGGGAAAAAACTCCTTTCAATCAAAACTGCAGCCAAAAAGCGAACTTAGAAATCGGCTGCATCATTGCCATGGCAACCTCTACGTAGTATGGAGAATCCCCCTCTCCCACTAATGCACTGCATCTGTGGCGAGATACAGCCCGAAATGAATTTTCTGATTTTGGATGCACTTGGTATTTGATAAACCGATTGGTTCGTGCGTAAATCACGGGGATGGGTGGCAGAACTGAGAATTTCCGAGAATCTCTCTCAACGGAAATAGTTTTCGTGATAAATTTTCTCTGTGCTGTTGTTTCGTTATTTAAGTTAATATTAAAATTGACCGGTTCGCACGTTTAAAAGAAAGAAAGATTGCTTTAATTTTCAAAAAATAAGTAAGTGTTTTCTATTTTTTTCGCGTGTTATCATTTCGTAAAAATTGAAAAGAAACTTTGAGATTTGAGTAGTAAATAATAAAGTATTTCAGGCCATGTATGATTGTGGAAAACAGGGAAGGGGGGGGGGGGGGGGATTCACATGATGTCGGCTGCAGTAACATTTTCGACCACGGGCATAATAGATAAATAAGGGAAAAGAATACATAACAATTGTGATGTGACAAATTAAAATTTTCCTTGGAAAAACACTGAATTTTTATGAAAAATTTATAGGATAACCATCACTTCTCTATCTTTAAACAATACATCAACTTTGCTACAAACAGTTAAATTTTGTGATCGGACAAAGATACACAAAAACGTTCTGTCAAATAATTTGAGATAATAGAAGTACCTTGTAACACTTCGGTTCTTTTTTTTTTAGATATTGGGGGCTGTATTCCTATAGAACGAGATCAAATTTATGTCTATCGTGCTATTTGTCACAGAGTTATAGTATCGGAATGGATCCCCCTGAAAACGTAACATGGTGGTTCTATCCTGATATACCTTGTATGCTAATTTTAAAGAGTTTTTCGTCAAAAGTTACAGAGTATCGACAATTCCCCACATTTGAACAAACACTTCTTAAACATCAAAGTACACCGCGTTTGATTGGCTAACAACGGATGCACCACACGTCGTTACAAATATACCGACTAACGTTTCAAAGAAATACTTGTTTTCGCAGACAAAACCACACACTACCTACAATAATTCTTGAGAAATAACGCAGCTGCGACAGCATTCCTACACAACTCGACTTGCCGTAAAAAATATTGTTGTAGTTTTTTATTACCCTCTGCAGCTGCCAGTTCATAGGACACAAGAAGTTTCCGTACGTAAGGTAATCTTCGTTTCAATAGAAAGTATCTAAATAAAGCATGATGACGCCTTCTTCCAAAAAAGGAGGAAATATGATATTTGTGGGGAGATTATACTGTTATATTCAGTGGCGGCGATTGGATGCTGAAAGTGGGGGGGGCAAGATAAAGGGGAAACAAGAAGTCCCCCAAATGGGAGGAGGAAGGGGGCGGGGGGACTAAAAAAAATTTGCTATTATATTGCTATAAAAAAGCTATGGTATTGCACACTTGTATTTACTCACTATTTTGTGTTATTTGAAGTATACCAACTTAAAATACACAGTAAAAAAAATTAATAACATAAATTTAAAAAATTAGTTTTTATACTATAAAGCTGATTTGAGACAAGTTAAAAGCATTCTTTTTTCGTTATTCTGACTTAAAAAGGCCAAACAAAGCACGATAACTTTCAGAAATACACTATATAAAAAGGCCACAAAAATTAAAGTCCAATTTTTTGGAGTATAACTAGACCCTTAAGCGAAGGCTACGATGTGTAAAAAGACTGAGCTATGGCCCTGATTGAATAAAAAAAATCAACGGCTGATTTAAAAACAAATAAATATCTTTCGGAGTAGTCATAAGTCATATACAGATTGCTCTGTAGACTCCAAAATGACTGTACAAACGAGAGTCATAAGTCATATTCGGCGCCGTTTTCGCTTTTTTTCCCTACTGCTTATATGTAAAACTGAGAAACCTTTGCCTGAGACCTTTTCTGTCATCATCTTTGAGAACATTCACTGATAAGTAAAGTGAACAAATATACTTTTGTGGATTGTGTTTTAAATATGTTAAAATATCGGAGATTTTCTGACTAAAATAAACTATTTCAAAACCAAACTATTTAATAAGTAATCATAAGTAAAATTATTATAAACTATTTCTTTCAGAAAAACTATAGAATTTATATGGTTAAAAAAGTTAATCGCTTTGATTAGACTTTGCAAATGTATGTTTTGTTTTGATTTAATTTAACAATTACTGGTACTTTAGAAGCAAAATTTATTCAAATATACTACTTGTTTTAATATTCGAACTCGCAATTTGGCGCTCCTTAAATCGCCAAGTTCCTTACTGGGAGGTTGCAAGCACTTTTCTCCCATCGTCCAAACGTTTGACGTTTGGAGGTGACTAGTGCACATTAAATCTGTCAATGAGAGGGGTTCGAACCTCTTGAAATCTCCTCCCCCTCCTCCCTTATTTTCGTTCCTATGGTAGTGTGAGGAAGTTGGGGTTCAAATTTTTTCCTTTGTTAGGCAATGCAGTAAAACAATTGACTTGTAATTTATTTTTAAAAAGTCCAATATAAAAAAAAGTTGCGGGAGCAACATACAAAAAAGTACGGGGGCAACCGCCCCCCCTTGCCCTCCCCCCCCCCCGAATCGCCGCCACTGGTTATATTATTGTTAGGCATGTCATTCCAGGGAGCCAGCGTGGATCAGGTGTGGCCTCGGACTCAGCACCGCTTGGTTGAAGTCAGGTCCGTCCTTGGCAGCCGCGTGACACCTTTAGTCGATGCCACCATTTTTTAACACTCCGTCCCCCAGATTCTATATTGCAGTATTGTAACTTTCAAAGAGTACAATCCTCCCTCCCTCCCCCTCCTCTAACCCCTCTCTCCAATGATTGCAAAACTTTCATTTATTTTGTCTATTACGTCCTTTCTGTTACGTTCACAGACCTTCGTTAATTCTCTGGACGCCAAATAACTTATGATATATGACTATATCCTATGAATGCGCGGAAAAAAATTCAATTTCAGTTTTAAAAATTGGCATTCAGTTTCCCCCATAATATTTACTTTTATCATATTTTTGCTGACCGCGGGGTTTATTTAAAAGCGAAGGGCCTTGTGCGGTGGCACACGTCGCACAACGGCGACTCTAACGCCGCACTTGAGCAGCACAGTAGACTATTGGTGACAGTACGGAGTGTGTCTCTAAGGAAAGACCTGGGAACACATTTCAAATCGAGGATATTGAATGGATGGCGAGAAGATTTCCGTAAAAAAAATAGTACCACAAGTCACCGAAATAAGAGAAATTTTGGCGGTGTTCGAGCAGAAAACAGATATAGCATAGCAAAAAAGTTACGATAGACACAAAAATTAATTTAGTGATTAGTAATCCATATTATTCATCAGGGTCTCCAGCACCACATATAGACTCCCTTTAAAGTGCTGACTTTTCTAGTGTACAACAAACACATCGCAACCCCGATGTGCGCTCAGATTCTGATGAATAAAGGGTTATTTCCTTTGAGTTTAATTCGGCTTCGTGGCCGTGTGGATAAAGGCGTCAGCTGGGAATCAGAGGGTTCCTGGTTCGATCCTGTGTGACGGACTTGACTAAGAAAAGTAAAAAAGCAGTGATCTTGTAATCGGAGGGTTGCCAGCTTCACTACAAAATACTAGGAATGTCGTCCAGAACAACCACAAAAATTATCCGTGGCCGAGTGGATTGGGGCGTCAGCTGGGAATCCATATGGTCCCCGGTTCGAGCCTTTGCGCGGACTAGACTAAAGAATAGTAAAAAGTTGTGATATTGCGATCGGAGAGTTGCCAACTTCGCTACCAAAATACTAGGAATGTCGTCCAGAACATCCACAAAAATTAACGGCGTGTATACGGGACTGGTGCACGATACATCTGATCGAGGCCAAAGTCCCGACGTCTGTTGAAGGCGTTGGGTACCAGTTCAGGTGTTGTCCTCGTCACCTGACCATGGTTCAAAAATACGAGGCATCGTTCCGGGGTCTTACCTTCGAGATAGGCCCCGAACCGTTGTCAATAGCCCACTGTGTAGCTCTAGTGCGACGTTTTTTAACAAAACCAAACCAAACCAAACAAAACAAAACCAACCTTTGAGTTTAAACAATAATTTAATGTGTGTGTCTATCGTAACTTGTTTGCTATGCTCTACCTGTTTTCTGCTCGAACAGCGACAAAATACAAACTATCGGTGATTTGTGGTACTATATTTTTACGAACATTTTTCCACTGATGTCTTCAATATCCTTAATATGAAATTTGGTGTCATTGCTTTCATTAGTTTTAGCTGCAGATGCCTCTAATAATTTATTTTATGGCCACCCTCTATTTTCGGATAATTGCATTAACAACAACAAGTACAATATCGTCAACGTATGGCTTCAGAGAGGTGCCATTTCGTCCAGTGAACAGGATGACAGAGAAGCAATTGGGCAGTCGTGAATTTTCTAGATTTTTACTTTGTAAAAAATCTGAAAAGGAAAAAAAAAAAATCGAAATATCCAATTTCAGACAAATCTGTGCCCCCCCGGTGGTTTCAGTGAGCGCAGTCCCACCATTCCAGTGGAGGATTGTTGTTCTAATTGTGGCAACTCATTCAGCAGGCGTATGAATTTTAATGGAGGGTCACATAAAGTGGTGTAGTGTTATTCACCAGATTTTTTACGATTGCGTTTCGAAGTACAGGTGAGTGAACAGAATCATAAAAATATATTCATCTGAAATGTCCACTTTTTTTTATAGTTATCCAGAGACTAAACCCGCATAAAGCGAGGTCACAGTTTTATTGACTTCGTCGCGGAAAGAGCGGGTACGACATGGAAATAAAACAAAACCGTCATTAACTTTTATATTTTTAACAACACAGACATGGGTGGATTACTATGCAGCGACATCATAACACGATGCAACGTATATATATATTTTTTTTATTTAATAGTTATAAATGAAAAGGATATATATAAAATGGACATTATAAATGATTTTTAAGGACAAATTGAGAAATCTACAAACATGAATTTTTTGAGAAAAAAAATCTGGGAGTTAGGGACTTTTAAATTGTGAGAATTAACGTCTTTTAACTTCAGAGATTGACTTCAATTCTGTAACACACACGCATAGTTTTCTGCGGTACTTCTTTTTGCCACAGCGACACATAGTCATTCAAACTACGATATTTCGATAGTTTTCGATTTATCAATATTCCCGATATATTAATATATCGATTTTTTTTATATATACATAATTTTTATATTTATATACATAATTTCCGATATATCGATATTTTTCGTTAAATAGTCTATACATGGACCCGAACACGTTCTCCCCAGAGTTCGAAATTAAGAGATAAATGTTAGGCGTCATTGATACCTAGCAATTTTTTTTTAGTTTCCAAAATGTTATGCTTAGACATAACTTTAAAATAATTCAAATTATTTAAGCAGAGCTGTCAAATGTTAATAATTTTTTTTATAATAGTAATTATAATTATAATAGTAATTATAATTATTTATATTTTATATATATATATATTAAGTTAAAGTTCCTTTTACATAAAATTAGAAGCATGTTTCCATTTGTACTCTAAAAATATCACCTTCTTACTGACAACATTTCTGAAAAGTAAGAGAACAATTATTTAAATTCAACGTTAAACGCAAAAAATGTCGAACTGGTGTAAAAATACGGTCATCAAACTTAACTTTTTAGTTGCAAAATACGACGAACGTAGGTAAGGGGGTGGTTCATGGGGTTCAAACCCCTCCCATTGAAAGTCAAGAAAAAAAATTAAAAACCAAATTACTGTAAAAATCATAAAAATACTTTAAATATTTCCATTTATAGTATAATACTTCTTGTGGAGTTGCATGAGGGAAAACCTGGTTTTTCCCGGGGGTCCTATCCCGGATTAATTTTTTATCTCAAACTAAGTGTAACATGACGTCATCGTATTTCATTATATAGCATTTGAATTTCGGCGACGAAGGGGAAATATTTTCCATACATTATTTTAAACAAGGAATCTCAAAATTTTAATTTGTTCTCTAAATTTATTACATAATTAGGGAGTGATATTTACTAATTTTAAAAATATTTAATGACTGATATTGGTAACGATTTCATGAAAAATAAATTATATAACTTTTGCTGTTTCGATACTTATATGCCAACGTATTCCTGTTTACTTGAATAAAAATTAATAAGTTTAACAAAAATGGGGGGGGGGGGGGATTAGTTACTCAGTCACTGAACCACCCCCATGAAAAAGCTATACCTACGTGCCTGAACCCAGTGTCGGAATCATTGACGAACGTCGAGAGTGGCGTCTGCAGATGAAAAAGGCGAGGACAAGTTCGCCCCCTTTCAGAAAAGAAACGCCTTATCTCCCTTCGTGTCTTACCTGTTTTGCGAGCTGCAGAGAGATTTTAAAGAGGATTTTAACCGGGAAGGAGGGCGGGTGTGGGGGTCAATTTATCGCCGTGTCTCTCAAGTGTGTTCCCGAGGAGTGCGTGATGATGCAAATGAGTGAAAGAGAAATGGGCGGCCTTGGGGATGTGGAAACTTATTTTTTTAGAGAAAACGCATCAAATAATAATCTCATTTCGTATTTAGTTGATTGAAATTATACCAAAGAGAGGCAGTGGCGGCTCGCACACTACAGCAAGTACAGCCGGGCTGCACCTAATTTTATTATATTTTAAAACTAAAATTATATATTTTACTAATTTTCTTAGATGAAGATTAGAATTGGAAATGGAGATTAAATTTCAACTCTAAGTAAAAAAAATCTCCGATAAATAGCAAGCGTGTTTCCGTTAGTACAATAGACCTCTGGTCGCAGTGCTTGCTCCAATTTGGAGCCCTCATCCATAAGTCATAAGCGTGTTTCCGTAATGCACAAATTCAGGAGAAGAAAAAACAAAAACTCCATTCAATCAAAATTGCAGCTAAAAAGCGAAGTTCGAAATCGGCTGCATCGTTGCCATGGCAACCTTACGTAGTATGACTTCCCCAGCACGCTAAAATGGAGGATGTGACGACACAAACGTAGCGCAAAAGAATTTTTTCAAAAAGCTATGGTATTGCACACTTGTATTTACTCACTATTTTGTGTTATTTGAAGTATACCAACTTAAAATACACAGTAAAAAAACTTAATAACATAAATTTAAGAAAAGAAGTTTTCATACCATAAAGCTGATTTGAGACAAGTTAAAAGCTTTCTTTTTTCGTTATTCTAACTTAAAAAGGCAAAACACATCACGATAACTTTCAGAAATACTATATAAAAGGGCCTCAAAAATTTTCAGGAGTATAAAAAGTATGAACTGTTCAAAACACCTTTATATCACTTAGCTATTTTAGCCATAGTCGAAGACTTTTTAACTAGACCCTTAAGCGAAGGCTACGATGTGTAAAAAGACTGAGCTATGGCCCTGATTGAATAAAAAAAATCAACGGCTGATTTAAAAACAAATAAATATCTTTCGGAGTAGTCATAAGTCATATACAGATTGCTCTGTAGACTCCAAAATGACTGTACAAACGAGAGTCATAAGTCATATTCGGCGCCGTTTCGCCTTTTTTTCCTACTGCTTATATGTAAAACTGAGAAAACTTGGGAATGAGTCATTCTGCTAGATTCTGGATATTTTGTACTAAGAGTAGACTTTTAGTAGATTTAATGCGTAGTTACAATAAACTATTTTCTTTATGTTTTGGAAATCAAAGCATTGAGAATTAAAAAAAAAATTATTAAATCTTTTCTGCCATCATCTTTGAGAACATTCGCTGATAAGTAAAGTAAACAAATATACTTTTGTGGATTGTGTTTTAAAAATGTTAAAATCGGAGATTTTCTGACTAAAATAAACTATTTCATAACCAAACTATTTAATAAGTAATCATAAGTAAAATTATTATAAACTATTTCTTTCAGAAAAACTATAGAAATGATATGGTTAAAAAAGTTAATCGCTTTAATTAGACTTTGGCAAATGTATGTTTTGTTTTGATTTAATTTAACAATTACTGGTACTTTAGAAGCAAAATTTATTAAAATATACTACTTGATTTAATATTCGAACTCGCTCTTTAAAGCACCAAGTTCCTTACTGGGAGGTTGCGAGCCTGTTCTCCCATCGTCCAAACGTTTGACGTTTGGAGGCGACAAGTGCACATTAAATCTGTCAATGAGAGGGATTCGAACCTCCTGAAACCTCCTCCCCCTCCTTTATTTACGTTCCTATGGTAGTGTGAGGAAGTTGGGGTTCAAAATTTTCCCTTTGTTAGGCAATGCAGTAAAACAATTGACTTGTAATTTAGTTTTAAAAAGTCCAATATAAAAAAGTTGCGGGGGCAACATACAAAAAAGTGCGGGGGCAACATCCGAAAAAAGTGCGGGGGCAACCGCCCCCCCTTGCCCCCCCGAATCGCCGCCACTGGTTGTTTACACACTCCAAGTGGGAAATGAGCAACACGCTCTTGGAGGTTTCACATAAAGTATCAATCAACTTTTACATTATATCTCAGTATTGGGAGATCCATCTCGGTATACCAAACATGTGTTTAGTGGTTTATGACATTCGTCAAAAGTTTTTTTTATTAGTGAGGAATTTTAATCTGAAGAGTTAGATCACTCGCCTACTTGGTACCATAGAGCAATGATACAAATAGAGGAATAAAAATGCTGATTTCCGTGTGTCCATCATTGAAACCACGTGATAGGTGGAAATGCCAATTCATTCATGCGCCAATATTATTTGGCAGGCCTTGGCGACTTTAAGAACTAAACGAGATCGAAGTATTGTAATATGGTTTTGTGTTTAATTTTGTATTTAAATATAGTTTTTTTGAACGAGTGGCACAATTTAAGGGAGTTTAACAGATATATTAAGGAGATTTTTTTTTACTTTGTAGTTTTGAAATAATTGCATTACGTTTTTATGTAAAAAATTGACCATAAGCGAAGTTCTTTCAATTGATATTTTATATACTTCAATAAGAAAATATAAACAATAAAACCTGAGAAATATAAAAAGTTTCGCTATTTCGAGTATTGAACACAAATAAAAAATATTTTCGTTTCGTTAATGAAGAGGAAATATTTAGTGCATATTG
The DNA here is from genome assembly GCA_963932185.1 of Troglohyphantes excavatus. Classification (NCBI taxonomy): domain Eukaryota; kingdom Metazoa; phylum Arthropoda; class Arachnida; order Araneae; family Linyphiidae; genus Troglohyphantes; species Troglohyphantes excavatus. The sequence goes on along the minus strand of OZ010670.1, from coordinate 8,584,686 downwards.
TTTGAAAATAAGTAAATACGTACATATATGTTAAGAAGTTGAATACGGACAGAACTCCTTATCACAAAAAAAGAAGAAAGTGCGCCAAATTGGAAACTCCTGCAGATGTCTGAACGCCAAATGTGGCAGCGCTATAACCACGTGATGTGGGTTTTTTTTTCAATGTTGACACCGCGGCCTTACGAGAGTCTGGTATTGAAGGCGCTCTCTATTTAATATTACAACTCTCTGCTTGGTACTTCTGGATACCAAAAATAATTCATCTTAAAGTTTGTGAGAGGATAACTTTTTAAACACTAGTCTATGTTGTTGTCTTTCACTTTAAAAAAAATAACAAGTAGTTATTTTGGGGATTTGAAAGAGAAATTTTTTTTATATCCTACTTATGTCATACTTTTAAATTGAGTTATATAAAGAACAAGCAAACGAAAGAAAAGCATTTTTTTTTAAAGTTTAATAACATGTAGTTCTCATTGAATTCGAAGAACAAGTGGAGAAATAAAACATGTCGTTATTTTGGTGTCTGAGAATCGGCACTCGAGTGCAAAGAAAAATAAAAAAAAATCTCAATGTGAAGCTATTTTTTTTTTTTTTTTCAAATAAAAACTATTGTAAAGTCTGTTGTGCTCTTAGAGCAGATTTTTTTTCTTTAAGTTTATACATTTCTATTGTAGAAGTTTAAAAAATAATTTGTACTCTCTTCTATCGAACGCTTTTCATTAAATGTAGAATTTACAACTTACACACGGAACTAAATTTTTAAAAAATTAGAATTGTAAACAAATAATCGTGGCAATTTCAGAAAAAAATTGGTAAAGTTAAGTTGTTTTAAGCATTTTCTTCACGTGTGATTAGATTTTGATAAGAGAAAACGGTCTCACCATACCAAATAACAACACATTGAAACAGACGTTGGGAAATAATAATAGGAATAGCACGCTTTATCACAGGGCATTTCAAGTCACGCCGTACTTTGACTTATCAGACACGAAAGACAAAAACCCTTTCATCACAAAAAAAAAGGCCTGATATACTTCCAAATACAAATCAAAGTTTAAAATGGAGTTTGACTTGGCCACACGTCTCACAGCGAAATCCAAAGTGCAACGGCTCATAGACAGTCACTCAATGGGCGATGACGGTAGTAACTGAATCAAAGACGAGTTTCCATAATTGGCGAGTTATCACGATTGGGGGAATTTATGTGTCTGAATTACCAGTTATTTATTTATAATGGGAGAGTTTCACGTGACGTATTTTGTTGAGTCGCTACGCTTGCAATTATGGGAAAGTTTGTTTATAATATTTTTTTTCCAAATAAGTAATATTTTTATTCCATATATGAATACATTTAAGCACAGAAATACTTATATTATATTTGTATATAATTATAACTACAACAAAATACGGAAAAATACTTTTATTTCAACACAAAAATACTTGATAAACGATGACTACAATCTATCTCAGTGTATGTAGTATATATTTCTATATTGAGGTATTATTTAAAGACTAGAACTTAAAATTATAGTACAGGAGCTAAAGCTCCATGCTAACCCTACGGAACTTCTTCGTCGTCGCGGAACTTTCTCCATGTTCCGTTGGAACAGCGGTCTTCTTCTTCTCGGCGTGAAACTCCCCCATATTCGGATCAAACATCTCAATATGGACAATTTAGTGTTTCCATACGTTCTAAGGCTATCAGTCGAAAAAAAATTTAATTCGAATTTTTTTAAGAGTTTAGAACTCTGTGCGATTGAGTTGTCATACTCTTTTAACTAATCGTGTTTTGAAGGTACGACGAATTTTAGCACTACAAAATTATTATTTGGAATAGACATACAATAATTAAGCAGGAGGAAAGAATTAGACTACATCTTTATATTAATACCAATATCCGATTTTTACCAAAAATGAACAGCCATCGATGTGTTTTTCATTACAAAGTTTTTTGTTAATCTCAAATAAAGCAATACGCAAGATTTTTTTGACGAATATAAGTTGATTTTATTTCTTTTAATTCTCAACAATTTACCGACATCACTAGGAATCATTGTCTTTGACCCACTACAGAAACATCTTTATTAATAACCATCAATCTGGATCGGCTTATAATTTTTTTTCTGACATGGCAAGATGAAATTTGGCGGAAGTTTCCAATTTCATTTGTGAATCCGTTCTAACGTATAAAATCAGAACAACCGCAGATAATGAAACTTGTCGTTAGAATTGTGACGTCAGCGTCCAAAGACCATATTCTTCTATCCGGAAATTTGTTCGAGTTGAAGAGATGATAGACCGCTTATCTGACACACATATTTTTTATATTCAAATTCCAAAGGGTGAACGTTTTAGGGAACGATAAGATTGCAAAGAAGCGCGAAATCTGAAATAAAAATTTCAAATTTTTGATTGCGATAGTTTTGGAATTGAGAACAGAATTTGGAAAATAAGTTTACCCTCGCACTGATGCAACTATCGGATCTATTTCAACTATCGGATGAAATTTCCTGTCACTCGCTACTGCGCTAATAACTTTGACAAATAATCGACAATTTGGCGATTTTGTATGGATTGCAGTAATACATTTAATTGATTTTCGAAACTGAATAATATTTTTAGAATTTAGATTATATTCTAAAATGTTTTTAAAATTTTAGAATTTAATCTAACCTTTATACCTTTTACACAATAACGATTTTATTTGCTTGTATAAAGAACATATCAATACGTCATCTGAGTAGAACATATTATACGAATCATTAAAGGACATATCAATACGTTATTTTATTTTAAAAACTAATTGCGTATTTTTAAAAATGAATTTTAAGAAAGTGGAAAATTTGAAAGCAAATTGGTTTTTTTTGTTACGCAAACACAATACATAAAATAATTTTAAATGTGCTGTGGTGTTTGCCCGCAAGATACTGTCTAATAAATGTACTCCACTACACCACTATAAAGCTGATCTAAAGGTAAAACAGTACACAATATATTCTTTTAAATTTTCGATCTTTTTTTTATACTAAAATTATAGTTTGGAATCTTTTAAACATACATGTAAAATTCTAGAGTTGTATACATGTTTTTTAATGAGATATTTGAGATTTTATGCTACATGATATATTAAATGTTTTTCAAGGCAAGAAAACTTTAAATCGTTTTTCTCAGTGTGTGATATTAAGTTTTTCGAAACGCTAAGGGGCTTTTTTTATTATTAATGCATAAATGATTAAATTTTTTTCAGTATATTGTAAAATAAGTGTATATTAAAAATTAGCATGCAAATTATGTCTATGAGAAGTATTTTTTTTAAATTACTAAAGTGAAAAGAAAATTCAGCTTTAAGGAAACATTTTCTGCTATTATGTATAACTATTTATGTAAAATTCAAATATATGTTTTATACAAATATTAGAGAGGACCAAACTTATTAAAAATAAAATGTTTAAGAAGTAAATAATCACCTTCGAAATCTCCTAGCGAGATTTCAGATTCGGAACAATAAAAAACAGGCGACTGCTGCAAGTCACCCGTACTAGTGGCCGTGTAGAAGCGTATTGCACATGAATTTTAAAATAAAAAATCTCTCAAAGTTAAATTTTTACAATGTTTGACCATGAGAGCTTGCAATACAGGCTACCACCGAAATTTTAAGGTATTGTTCATAATTTTAAGTGTACAAAAAAAAGACAATAATATGACTGTGAAGTGAAATTCGAAACTTCTTCTATTCACCCGGTTTTACGGTACCTAGAAATCGCATAAGACGCCGAGATCTTGATTTCAACAGTAAGGGACTCTCATCTTTTTTCCCCTGGAACCTTTCCTCTCCCACATCAACCGCATTCAAAAACGAAGTTTCGCGTTTCTTTCTAGAGAGGTCGCTGTGGGAGAGCGTGGTGGAGAATGCGTCTACCTCGCCCAATTAGACGGTCGCTCGGGTGTCCCGTGGCGGCATCGTCTGACCAATTAAGACCCCGCGTGTTGTTCGATTTCTAATCATTCCAAGAAGCACCACGTGTGTCGCTGTTTTTGTCCGTCGGTCATGACGTCTCTGTGGACGTGAAGATGAAAAATTGCACAACAACATGGGAAACTCACATTTTTATATACAGCAGTACTTCATCTATCCAGACCAGGACCTTCCTTAGGGGTGTGCGACACGTGCTACCTGTCTTTTGGAGGGACGCCGCGTTCAGGTTAAAAAATCAATAAACGAATTTATAGAAAATAAATTCATAATTTTTAAAACTCCTTTAGCATTTGTTTAATTTGCGATTTTGACATTCTTTTATTCATTTATCTAGGACATACATGTTGGCCGATCGTTTGTGCCGCGAAACTTTTCCCCGAAGTTTCTGCATAAAAAACGCGCTCTGCACTTCACTATATCACTAGTCATCAGCTGACCATGGTTAAAAAATACGAGGCATCGTTCCCGGGTCTTTCCTTCGAAATAGGCCCCTAACCGCCGCCAATAGCCCACTGTGTAGCTGTAGTGCGACGTTAATTAACTAAAACCAAACCAAACATCACTATAAAATCGAGGTCAGCTGGAAAAAAGTTTTTTATTTTCTGTGGGTTGTTTATTTGTTTTGTTATTTCTTTCAACAGTCCAGGGCCTCGCAGCTAGGATCGCAGCTGATCCTCAGCTCCCCCATTTTAAGAAAGCCACTAAAAATGGGTTATAAAGATTAAAAAAAATGTAAAAACTTAAAAATAAATTTACTAATTAATGACTTTTTAAAAAAATCAATAAGTTGTTTGTTAATTTTTTGCAAAACTTCTATTGCTCTGTCCAATCAAATCACTTTCATGTTTCTTGCACGTTCATGATGCATTTCCATCTTTCGCATTGCGTTTGTCAAGTGATCCTTGCATAATTCAATTAATGCTGTATAGCACGCTAACTTTAGTAAATTCCATAAATTTAGCCGTTTTATTTTAAGTTACGCCGGGGGATCCCTAAACTTGGAAGTCGGTCCCTGTTCGTACAGAGCTCCACAGCTGCAAACGGATCTGAACCGAACTCTAGATCCGGATCGCTTTGAGAAAAATGAAAATTCGGCAAAATTCGCATTTTAGTAGTTTCTCATCGTTGAATCCTTTTTCTGGACCGATCGTTTACGAAAAGGCAAAGCATTTTGACAAGAAATTCGAAGGTTTGTCTTCACCCTGACGCTTATGCGATTTTTCCAGTAGTAAAATTGTTTTCTCGGTTTGGATATTTAAATAATTTTTCCTTCGCTCTTTTAATATTATTTTTATATTTTTGGTTAATTGTAAAGAGTTTGCAAGCTGTACCTGAAATCTTTAAATTAAAAAAATATATTGTTAAATGAAGTATTTCTGTGAATTCTGTAATTGAAAGTATTGCTTTTACAGCAATACTTTCAATTACAGAAGGACTGGAGAAATTGTTCCATGTCCACCATTCGTTCTACGGTCCATGGATTCATTGAAAGACTGGATATCCATGAACGTGGTATCACGGATGCCATATCTATGGAACAAATTGTTCCCTGGTCCATGGAGGATCCATGGAACAAATAAACATAAAAAATGCCTTTAAAAATATCTGATTGTCAAAAATTATTTTAGTAATTTGATAAGAAAGCACCAAGGATCACTTCAACTCACCCCCCGCTAGGACATGGGAACCACTTATTATAATGGAACTAAATGGCATCACGTCATACATGAACTCTCCCTTTGTGTACACTTTTGAACAGTGAACACGTGACTTCAAGTATAAATAAATCGACGAAGCTTTTGGAAGGGAAACTTGCTGAAGGACTCGGCGTTTCCCGGGCTTTACTCAGAGCGTTGGCCGATTTCCTCACCGTGACGCCGTCTGGCGGTTTTAGTAAGAAGACATTTCTGCTTTAAAAGGTGGGAAAGGGAGATGGGGGTGGTTTTCCGAAATCCCATGTAGACAGCGACCTTCTTCTTGTTTTGAAGGTCAAGTGCACAAAATGTCATTAAACTTAATTAAATAAAAACTTAATTAAATAATAAAATTTCTATTTGTGTAAAAAAACAATCCACAGTCACTCTTCTTTATATACATACATAGAAATGAAGGAGATAGGAGAGATGCGTACTGTGCGCAGGTATAGGAAGCAAAACAAAAATTGGCGTCTATTTTAAATATTTAAAAAAAAAATTGGCTCTGCAGATTTTGATTTTTTTTTTGGAGGGGGGGGGGGGGGCGAATTTATTCACGTGCTCTTACGATTGATATAGTCGAAATTCAGCAGTAATTGTCAAACCGGCTCAAACATTTAGAAAATTGATTTTATTTCCACGTAATATTTTTTTTTGTATTTCACCAAATACATACCTTATATTACATTCACGTTTTTATCGCTTTATAATTCGAGAGATTTTCTATTCCGCTGGCAGACCCAGCTCGTTGTCGCGGCAACCCTGATGTTGATGACGTCATTACGTTCGACGGTGACGCATTCAGGGCACTTCGTGAACAAGCGACCAGGGAATAACCATACTCACAGGAGCCCTGCACTGACCTTCAATTTTTGCGAAGCCCCCCCTATTTTAAATATTAAACAACCAACTGAGTAGGCCAGAGGCAAAACGTTTTATATTTAAAATGTTGTATTTTTTATCATTGGCATTATTATCATTTTCGCTTCAATTTTACAATAGAATAAACTGGCAAAGACTGTTATTTACTAATAATAACAACTTAAAAAAGAAGTCCTTAGAAGCAAAAGTAGCTATATTCGTGCGGATGCAAATGCAGTTATATCCAGTAACCGTGATTTCTGAATGGTTAAATCATAAAAAGTATCCACAAATTTTGTATCGCCTTAAATAATAATACTTAAATTTGTATCTAATGACACCTAAATTATATTTCTACATTAAGTATAACTCATTTTTTACGAATCAGTGTAGAGCTTTGATACAACTTAGAACTCATTTTTCTCAATGAAGATTTTTATCCTGCTTCATCAAATTTAAATTGATATAAATATAGATATATTTGAAGAATCTGTTTCAAATGTGCTACAGTGGATTTTTAAACATATTACTTTATTTGCCGTTAGGGATTATTAATATATAAATTATATATTTTATAGTATTTTTTAAAAAATTAATAAAGTATTATTATTTTTATTTTTTTTGCAAATAACATAAATCCGTAAAGACAATTCGTTAAACACATTATTTTGCTTCTAAAAATGCAAAATTACAGTTTTTCGAAAAATATTTTCTTATCTATATCAAATATAAGAAAGGTCGCTTTGTTGTACAGGTGATTTTTGTTAAAGAACTTTAGACATTGTTTTAAAATTTTGAATAAGTGATTTTGTTTATATGCTTTGCGTATAAATATGAAAAAAAATTTAATATCTGCAGAATTTAAAAAAAAAGTCATATGGGTCCCATGAAACGCTATATGGGGGAAAGAATTTTTTACTATTTTATAAAAGGTAGATTTATATGAAAGGGATAGATTTTTTATACCTTTGAAATTTTTCAATGAGGTAGTCTATAGACGTTGGAATCTGCCTGCATGGAGAATATAAAATATTATAAACTTCGACTGTAACGTGTTAGTTAAACAAATTATGTTTTCTTCATTAATATAGTAAACTACATAACTATTAATAAAAAAAATGTTTTATTATTAATAGTTATGTTTGGAAATTTCTTTCGTGATTTATTGAACAAAGTTAGAAGAGCGGCTGGTAGCTGCTTTCTCTCTGCACACCTTCCAAGTACCAATGATATAAATCTAATACAACAATAGTATTTTTTTGCAATATTTTTTTTTTAATATTGAATTTAGAAAAAAACTTCACGAGTTATTTTATTTTTTTCCTGATTTAAATCTGAAATTGATTTAAAATTGAATAAAGCTGGTAATAAGTGATTTCGCTGTTGCAGAGATTTTGATAAAAAGAAATTACAATGGTGCGTCAGTAAGTTATTTTTAATTAAACTCTCTATAACAGAACTGTGGAGGATTTAAATATATAAGAATTTTACTATTTTACTACCAAAAAAATATTTTTTTCCGAATATTTAAAAAAAAAAAAATTGTTACTTTTATTTTAGTAAAAAAATTAATTTTTTCTTGTTTATTGTGTTTTAAAATTGAAGCCAAAATCTTGTTTTTTGAATTTTTGGATGTGAATGATTTTACTCTCATTCATTGAAACATAATAGCCTCATGACAGCGGTTTGAGCGTCTTTTAAAATATTCATTTCTCCTAGAAAAACTCGAAAAGTCCATCTATTTCGATGGATAGATGACACACAATAAAACGTTATAATCCGGCATACAAAATATTCGGGTCGGTACAGGCCGCACTCTACCGAAAGGTTTAGTTCGTGAATACTATTGGGCCCCATGCGGCACAAAGGCCAAAGGGGGGAAGGAATATTATGCCAACCTGTTTGACGCGGTCAACCTTCCTCTACATGATTGTATGTTATGACTGATTGAGTTATGACTGCGAAAGCGCATACTGCAATCACGATTAGATGGGGGGGGGGGGTTTAATAATTGGCCTGTTCAACGCGTCCTACTTCTCTCTACACGATGGTAGGTCATTTATCAAAAATTTAATTACGTCACTACATGCAAATTTATCGATGGGAAGGGGGTAAGTTGACCGACGCTTCACTCTTTATCTTAAAACCATGATACGCTGCTCTTTCTCACAATCAAAACATACGAGTGAATTAATTATCTACACAAGATCAGTCTATTTTTTAATTAAGAAACTAGCTTAGAGGCCGGTTCCATATAAGGTTTACAGAAATTAAACGTTGGCAATTTCAATTCGAAAAAACACTCCATTCACTTTCTCAGAGACCGAAAATGGTCTTTTGCCCAGTCAATCAATGCATTCTTTTAAGAAAAAGCAACGGGAAGCGATTGTTATCGGGAGCACTCGGTGGCGCCGCCACTCGGAGTTTCTCGGAAGCGCGGAGCATATCGGCTTTCAAGGCGCGTCAACGCTGTCATTCCAGCTCCAACCTTTCCTCCAATCGGATGGGCGCAAACGATAGCGTTCTTATGTTCCCTTAACCACCCAAGGACGTAGGAACGGCCTTTCTGTTTGCGGACGATTTTATTTTTCATATCTTGAGTTATTGTTTGATTTCTTCTTAAGAGTATCTTGAATTTATGTTTGACCAGCTGTTTGAACCCGTTTTGCCGGGACTCCCGTTGAGGCATATACATTTAAAAAGAAAAAGATGGGATCCGTCGGGACTAGAACCCGCGACCTCTTGTACGATACCGACTTAACTACAAAGAACCTTAGAAATATTTATAAAAAGTAAATGGAAATTTAAAAATGCGAGTCTTGAGGATGAATGTCTCTCCCCAGAGAGACACTCCTTTTTCTCATAGATGGGGGGGGGGGGGGGGGTCTCAAATATCAGCTACGTAGGGAGGACAGAAAAACCATCTTTTGCGCTTTTTAAGGGGGACAGCCATTAACTGCAGTACCGCAAACCTGCAGTATACGCAACCGCCCTCCACGTGCATTTAATATGGGTTGTATTTAGGTTGAATTCCAGTAAATAAAAATAATTATGATGCAAAATGGATGAGATTTTCCAAATAACTGCTCCATGGGGTACCATCTCATTTGGAAAAGAAATTTGTCATTACCTTTTGCCAAATAAAATTTAAATTTTTATAAAATTTAAATTTTTATAAAATTTAAATTTTTATAAAATTTAAATTTTTATAAAATTTAAATTTTTATAAAATTTAAATTTTTATAAAATTTAAATTTTTATAAAATTTAAATTTTTATAAAATTTAATTTTTATAAAAATTAATATTTTATAAAATTAATATTTTTATAAAATTAATATTTTTATAAAATTTAATTTTTTTTTAAATTTATATTTTTAAAAAATTTAAATTTTTATAAAATTTAAATTTTTATAAAATTTAAATTTTTATAAAATTTAAATTTTTATAAAATTTAAATTTTTATAAAATTTAAATTTTTATAAAATTTAAATTTTTATAAAATTTAAATTTTTATAAAATTAATATTTTATAAAATTAATATTTTTATAAAATTTAAATTTTTATAAAATTTATATTTTATAAAATTAATATTTTATAATTAATTAATTATATATTATATTATAATTATATTAATAATTAATTAATTAATATAATTTTACAAATTTTTTTTTGTAACATTTTAAAATTAAGGACATGTTTTTTTATAATGAAATTAAAAAAAAATGAATTTGTCTCAGCGAATGACAAAATAAAGTGCTTTTGTGTTTTACATGCAACCCGATTAATTCAAATGAGTGTGAAGTATAGACAGTGGCGGCGATTGGGTGGTAAAAGTGGGGGGGCAAGATCAAGACGAAACATGCGGGGGGGGGGGGGGTATAAAAATGTTGACCACCAAAACAATAAATATTGCATATTTATATATTTACTCTATATTGAGTTATTTGAAGGAAAGGATACTAACTTAAAATAAGTGCGAGACGCCCAGGTCGATTATTAACCCATTACCGATTATTTCCCAATTTTTTTTGGAAGGATACGGACTATTGCAAGAATTTAATTAACATATTTATTGACCGACTTCCAAAGGGATAGGTATCTTTTCCATTTGTATCAGTATTGAAAAAGAAATGAAGGAAATTTTCCATCCTCACCCTTTCAATCCCTAGGCATCTGGCATCTATCCCCCCTCACCTAGAGGGGGGAATCCTTAATCCCACAAAAATCAACAAACATCTCTCCCAACCCACCACCACTTTTTTTCTTAAAAAATTATTAATTTTCGTTCACAGGAATACGTTGGCAGATAAACAACATCATCAGTTATCATTGTCATTAATTATATTTAACAATTGTCAATAACTATTTTTAAAATTAATAAATCACTCCCTAATTATGAAATAAATTTAAAGAACAAATTTAAAGTTTGAGATTCCTTGTAATATCTGTTTGGTAACGATTAAGAAATTTCCCAACTTAACGATTCAAAATTTCCGGCTTAACGCCGCCGGATGCCCAGCTCAGGTGTTGTTCTCGTTATCTGACCATTGTTCAAAAATATGAAGCATTGTTCCCGGTTTTTCCTTCGAGATGGGCCCCGAACCCGAATCGTCGGTAAAGCCCAATATGCAGCTCTAGTGCGACGTTATTTAACCAAATCAAACTTAACGATCGAAATTCTCAAATCAACAGCGCTAAAAATTCCCAGTTCCAGCTTATCGACATTTTCAACTTTTTTATAAATTAGGTAATATTAAACAGTTCTCTCAAAAGTATTGGTTTATTGCACGCATGTTACAATACAGTGTCCGTTCAGAGGTCTGATATAAATTTAATCTTACAAGTTGGACAATTTATAATCTTCCTTATCATTTGCTAATAATATAAATTTTCTTTAAGCATAAATTTTTCCAACTCGGGTTTGTAAAAATCTAAACCAAAATCATAATAGCAAAATCATATAACAAGATCTCATTGTCGAATTATTATTACTATTCTTTTTAAATGGATATTTTGGGAAAAGCAAAAACATCTCATCCGTGTATGAATAAATCAATCTTTAAACAAAAGTTTTTTAAATATATCTATTCACGGTTAAATTAAACTGTACCCTCGTTACGCATTTGATGAAGTGCAATAATAGTCGAAATTTACGAATATCAATAATTACTGAAATTCGAATTAATTTTCCAATAATAATTTGAAATTAAATTATAAATTGAACAATTATGCTAAATTAAATTGAAGTACAATCGCATAATATGAATGATGTAAAAGATTTCGAAATATGATATATAAATGTTACAAATCAAGATAATGGTAATTTATCAAGATAATGGCTTTAAACGTATACTTGCGCGATTTTGAAAATTCCGTGGCGTAGATTGCAAACAGACAAGCTTTCTTGAATGGAAACGGTAGGGCTTGTGTTACTGCTGCTGTCATGTTCAACTTCACATTTGTTCTTTTTATTAAAGTAATTTATTTTATTAAAGTACTGAATTTTGCACAATTCGCTTCATTTCGCTAAAAAGCAGAGCAAACGAAGATCAAAACAATGACATTAATGGCAAACTAATGACAACCCCTACCCACCTATCTACAGGCCTATGGATTACGCAATTGTTCGGCGCCAATATTACACAATAAACATCTCATTTAACGCATTTTATTAAGACCGAATACTATTTTAATGTATCAGATAGACATAAATAAAAGCAGGGGATTTGATCTATTTTTTGAATTGAAGGTCAAACAGTTGCATTTTCTATGTAAAGATATGCTATTTCTTTTTACGAAAAAAAACCAGAATGAGTAAATGTAAGGCGCCAATCAATGAATTATTGGAATACTGTCTGGAAATCTGAAAACGACGCTGCACAATTTAGATAATGAATTTATTATAGTTTTAAAATGAGGAATTATTTTTAAAGAATAACGATACCACATTCGTTCAAAATTTTTTTTTCACTTGACTTTCAATGAAAGGGGTTTGAAACTCCTGACCCCCCCCCCCCCCCCCCCCCCCCCCCCTCCTCCTCCTTAATGCCTGTGGTGGTGGGACGATTGGCTTCAAAAATTTTCCTTGGTTAGGCAATGCCGTAAAACAATTGACTTGTTATTTAGTTTTAAAATGTGCAGTATTAAAAAAGTGCGGGGGCAACATCCGAAAAAAGTGCGGGGGCAACCGCCCCCCCTTGCCCCCCCGAATCGCCGCCACTGAGTATAGATGTTCGTATTTTCCATCTCACTCTGAAGGAAAAAGCTGAGCAAGGCTTCTGCGACATTGGAAAGGTCGTTCCAGTCGAGAATTGCCATTTTTCCGCTTTTCCTCGTAATTATTTTCTCACTTTTGTTTTGTCATGTTGCTGAATACTTCAGCTTCCTCTTCACCTTGACAGATTATTAAACTTACATAACATCTGATAAACAAAATGAACCTGACTCATTGTGTGTACCATCGTTAAGATGAAACACTGTTACATTGTTTGAAGAGGAATGGGTTAGGCAACCCATGTTTACATTTCTTACTCTATATAAAATATGGATTAAGCAGGCACACGTAGGTACCCCTCCCATTGAAAGTCAAGGAGAAAAAAAATTAAATCGAAGAACTGTAAAAATCGTAAAAATACTTTAAAAAAAACTAGTAAAATTTAAATATCTAGAATAATTTGCATGAGGGAAATCGGGTATTTTCCGGGGGTCCTACCCAGGAAAGGTTATGAAAACAGGATTTGAGGGCCTTTTTATCTCAAACTAAGCGTAACATGAAGTAATCGTATTTCATTATATGTATAGTATTTGAATTTCGGTGACAAAGGGAAAAGATCGCGAAAGGGTGCCGTATAAACAAGTTGTAACTAGAAGTAATATATAATTCTAAACAAGAAATTTTAAAATTTAAATTTGTTCTCTAAATTTATTTCATAATTAAGGAGTGATATTTACTAAACGATTCCATGAAAATTAAATGATAACAGTTGTTGTTTCGATATTTATATGCAAACTTAATTCTGTTTACTTGAATAAAAATTCATAAGTTTGAAAAAAATGGGGGGGGGGGGTTGTTGATTTGGGAGTGGGGGGGGTTTACTGAACCACCCCCATGGAAAATCTATACCTGCGTGCCTGGGATGAAGGTAAAATATATATATACAGCGTGCACGATAAATATTTGCGGTTAAAAAGTAATCGTTTACCCTTTGGACTAGAAGGGTGACATTGACTCTTAGTTGGCAAAATAACGAACAGTTCTTTGGTCCCTCTTCTTTAAATTGAACAAGAACTGCGTGTTCCTGAACGTTAAAAATCACTTTTCTTTCGTTTTCTTGTTCTTCATCTAATTACATTTAAAAATATGTTCATCACTTGGAATTGGGTAGCAATTTAAAAATGATGGTGAGGGAAAAGGGGGGGGGGGGGGGGGGGGTGAGAGAGCGGACAATTTCTTAGAAATATCTTAAACCACTAAATATATGTTTGCTATACTGAAATTAAGATTCAATTTCACGAGGTGTAACTTTTACATTTTTATAATTATCCACCCTATACGTAAAGAGAACGCGCATAAAGAATACCTCTTTTAAAATAAATCAGGAACGGGAAGTAACTTTTCCATAAAAGAAAAAACATGTTCCTCGAATGCAGAAGGTTAAAACTGTCATTGTGCATATTTTACCAAACATCCCATTAGAGAAATAGCGATTTTTTATTAAAAGTTACGTATATCAATGTTTTGCGATATAAACTACATTTTTTTTTAATACAAAGTTTTATTACCACGCAACCACGGTGTCTCCCTTCCCCCATGTCACGCCACAGTCACGAAAAAGAGACCCCCCCCCCCCCCATAGAGGTACGAGACGTAATAAATGAGCGCTTCCACATCATAAATAAAGTAATGTGAGTATTTTTTTGTTGGGATTGAAAAGTGTTTATGTTCCCCGCCGAAAAAAAAATTGGTTTTTAAATTTGAGTTTTGGTAAATGTTTGAATTAGAAATCTCATGCAGACAGTGACCTTCCTCTTGTATTGAAGGTTAATACCAAATTTCATCTAGCTCGGAATAAAACTGTAGATTTGTATAAAAACAAACCCACAGACACTTTTCTTTATATATACATAGATATCTCCACACTGCTAATAATATTTTTTCACCAAATCTGTTTGTCGGTGAAGCAAAGAAAAAATAATTTTAGGGGGCAAATATGAAAAACCATTTGATGACAGCCATAACTTTGAAAAAACGTTTTAGCAATTCGATACACCTTACAGAGCTGTGAAAATAGAACACGTCGTTGTTTTGTACCTGTTATTTAAAAATAACAGGAACAGCGGTTATTAACTAGTTACTTTCTAGTTAAATTTATCAAAAACCAAATCCAAATGTTAATCGATGATATATTTCTATTTTGCCCACAACCCTTGCAGTGTTTATTCACAATAGAGAGCTTAAATCGCATTCTTGCTAGAAAAGTAACACAACTCGAAATCATTGTGTTTTTAGAAATTACCAAAAAACTGTTTTTGAAGAGAGTTAAATACTTAACGATAATGGAAAAGCGATATAATTACATAACTCTACCATCCCAATTTCCAATGTAAAAGTGGTTGGTTGGCCGAGCGTTAGAGCGAGATCGTGTTCGAACTCGACCTTTCGTCACTTTGTTTGTTTGTATTTAAATTCCTTTCTTAGTTACGCAGTCGCGATTAAGATCTCTGTTCGATTTTCTTCAAATTTGGCAGGGACGTTTCTTTAAATCATTAAAATCGACGTATGATTCCCCTCCCCCCCCCCCCCTTCCCCTTTCCCCCTTCGGTCGTGACGACTACTGTTCCCAGGAGTACTAGGTCATTCTTTCTGGAACCCATTATTTGAGATGACACATGAAACTTTTTTGCAGCAAGAGTGCGGACATGTCTCTTGACAATCCTGTGCACTCCGCTGTCTCCTCCCACCGACAGCATAACGATGCGTGCTTGTGGTTCGCTGTTCTTTAAATTTCAAGAGAATAGACTAATCTTGTGTTTAAAGATTATGGATATATTTTTCAACTTGTTCTCTTGCAGATCCAAAATTAGCTATGATTTTTTCCCCTCAATGAGCACAATAAATTCTGGAGAAAAGAACAGAAAGAGGAATACCTCTGTTCCTTAGAAATAACGCAAATGCCAAAGGTGTTCTTTTAGTGCGAAAGGTTAAAAAGAAATAGCACTCAAAAAAGAACACGTGAACAGCCTTTAAAGCAAAATATTTGCTACCTAAAAAGAACTTAATAAGCACCAAGTCTCATCTGCTTTCTCCACAGAACGATTTCAGTTACATTCGAGCAATAACAGACGGATAAAAAAACGTTCTAAAATTCTCTGCCCCCCACAATGAGAATTACAAACGATCGCATTTCGAAGATTTTTTTTTCTGCTCCGTTGACACATGAAAGGATCTTTGTGAAATGGACGAACGAATAAAAGATTTCCCTCCTCCTCCTCCTCTCAGAGAGACAGTTGGAGGCGACATTTTCTTTTATTCTCGAAAGCGAATGAAAATGTTCGTCTGTGGCAGACTTGAAATGAAAGTTCTTTCGCAATTGCAATGTTGTTATGCAACTTTGTTGCTGATAGTATCGATTTGGAACCTCTGATATCAGTAAATATCAATATTTAATTGGTTAATGAACGTCGCACTAGAGCTGCGCAGTGTGGTATTGGTGACGGTTCGAGGTCTATTGCGAAAAAAAGACCCGATAACTAGATGACGAGGACAACACCTGAGCTGGTACCCGATGCAACCTCAACAGGCGTCAGGATATTGGACCTCGATCAGATTTAACGTGCACCAGTCCCGTGTACACGCCGGTGATTAATGAGGATATTATTGGACGACTTTTGTAGTTTAAGAGAAAATCTGGCAACCTTCCGATCGCAAGATTGTTACATTTTAACTTTTATCAAGTTCGCGTCGATTTTTAACTCACAATCCTCTGATTGCGAACCGGATACTGTTCCTCGAGATCACCGGAATCCTTTTTTAGGACAACAGAACGCGGTGTTCCCAGTTGGTCACCCTCCCTAGTACTGAGTGTGCTCCCTGGGTGTGTCAGTTGTGATGTTGGCCTCGTCATCTGACCATGGTTCAAAATAACGAGGGACCCCAAACCGTCTCCAATTGTCCATTGTGCAGCTCCAGTGCGACTTTAATTAACCGATCAAACGGTCGTCGCCGTATTTTAGATTTTTGCGGCCCTAATGGGGAAATCCCACCCCCCCCCCCCCCCCCCTCTTCTGTCATTGATTCTGACGTCATATTTGTTCTCCAGAAGAGTCACTTCATGTCAAATTAGTACACTGAACTCTAACTGTAACTTTTGGAACGCTCATAACCTTTTCCTTCAATGAACGCAGTTGAAGCCATACTGTAAGCAACCGTTTTTTTACCCAACTCATTTTAAAAGTGATTTTGTGTTGTTTTTTTTCCTTCTCAAACCGTTATAGAAATGTCGAATATTATTTCTTTAAGTTATTTTATTTTCTACATATAGAATTAATTTTTATATCGCCAAAACCATTTTTTTCTTGTTGCTGCTTATCCACTTATTGCTCGTTAAAATGGATTTCAAAGAATAGACATTCAAAATAGGTTTCAATGCAAAACTAAAAAAAAAAAAAATGCCAAAAGCAATACAGTTTGGCATATTTTAGCATGAACAATATACGAAATATAGAGTTGGAAATGGAATACAGTTTTTTAACCTTCAAGTGGCTTCAAGTCGACACACTGCCTTGCCCAATCCAGAAGTTACAGTTAGAGATCAGTAGATTGGTACTATCAAATTTAAAACTAGTCGGGAATAAGAAAAATGCGTAATTTCTATTAGCAAACATTTTCAAAAGATTAAGAGTCATAAAAAAAATTGAGTAAAGTTGAGTTATTTTACAAATACTGAACTTCTGTGAAAAAAAATATATACTTCTGTAAAAAAAAAAAAATCCGTAGCTTGCGCCCCCTGAGCGTCCTGCAGCAAGGACGTAGTCAAGGGGGGGGGGGGGGGGGTCCAGGGGCCCGGACCCCCCCCCCTTCAGGTCAAGATTTTTTTTTGTGCCATATACTACTTTCTATCGTTCTTGTCAATTTCAACAAGTTATCCCTAAAACACGCCAGTGGCGGATCGTCCCACTACAGCAAGTACAGCCGGCTGCACCTAAATTCATTAGTGTATTACTACAAAGAGCCGCTTTGGAAAGGAAGCGCGGACAGTTTCACCCCTTGTTTATTCGTAAACGTGTTTAAACTGCTCTTGGAGGGTTTGGGGGGGGGGGGGGTCTTTTTGAAAGGAACAGGAGGACAATGAGTTGTCGTAGGTTTGACAACGGAATCGCTTACAAACCTTTTCAACAGTTTTCTTTGGAAGACGACTTGGGTGTATCATTAGTCAAATATCCACTTTTACAAAGAAACTGTCAACTCGTGCTGCCAATAGAATACTTTGTCGGAAAAGGCGCGTTGAAATTGTAGCAAGCACATGTCAAGGGTCAAAGAAAAAGGCTTTTCTGGGAATTGTAGTGATTGTAATGTATAGTCTACTTCGCTTCGTCCTCATGGTCCTGTCGTCCTCACCTGTTTGTAATTAACTGACCCTTGGATAGCCGTTTTGGCTGATAGATGCTCTCTCTATTGTGACAAGGGCATTGGCGTTCTATGCTTGTGGAGGCAGGTCCTACAGGTTTTGGAATGAACCCTACACTACAAATGCATTGTCCCGAGCTCTAAGGTCCGGAGAGTCGTAGGGGAGTATATCGACAAAGAGAATGAAGAGGTAGAACAGCTTACAGCTCTATTTCACGACTAGTTATTTCAGAGTACAGACGGCAAATTTAGGAAGCATTTTTTTAGTTTAAACAAATGTAGGAGGTTTTTTCTATCAGCATATTTTACTGTTTTGCAAGTAAGTAAATATTTCTGTATTCTAAACATCATACCATATCTTTCCTAATGAAATGGACTTTTGTATTATACTAATCAATTGGCAGTGACTAATTAAAATGTTTGTTTTTCTATACATTGTTAAGTCAATAACACTAAGAATGTTTATGTATAGAAACTAAGTCGAAGATCATTTTAATCTTTAACAACATATAAATTACTTATAATAAATGAAATTTCAATGCATCGAATTAGTGTAATACTATTAAAATACGTTTTACATAAAATCAAAATTTCCAATGGCTCATGTCAAAAATTGTATATATTTTTTATATTACTAACACTTTATGTTTTTTTTAAAAGCAGAAATTTTTTAATTTGAAAACTATTTTTAAAATTTATTAATTTAAGTAACTAAAATAAACATAATTTCAAATATTTATTTGTTAAAAATGTAAGAGGTAAATAGCTTAAAACTAGACATTGAGGCATAAAGTCATATTTAAGCAAGAGGTAATTAAGTAACTAAAATAAACATAATTTCAAATATTTATTTGTTAAAAATGTAAGAGGTAAATAGCTTAAAACTAGACATTGAGGCATAAAGTCATATTTACGAACTTTTATTGTAAAATATTTTGTTTGTTTTGTTAAATTAGACGAATCAAGTTTATTTAGTTACAATAAATATCGGAAAGTTCTTTTTGCGAGACAGAAACACAGTTGATGTAAGAGTGACAAAACAGTTGCGCTGTTCTCAAAATGTAAAAAAAAAAATTTCATTTATAGTTCAAATTTTTTTAATTTAAAATATTAATTAAAATTTGCTCTAAATGTCAAAGCTGGGGAAGAAACTACCCCCCCCCCCCCCCAAATCGTAGCAACTCTTGGACCCCCCCCCCCCCCTTAGCAAAATCCTGGCTACGTGCTTGCCTGCAGCCCTAGGCAGATGCCTAGTACAGTGGTAAAAGTCCGGCACTGCGTCCATCCGTCCCCCGATTCTCCTCATACTCGCGGTTTCTACAGGAGCAGGAAACAAGGCCGATGTGCCATCATTTAGAGGTCGCTTTCGGTTAAAAACCGCCTTCGATTCCCTTTGATTGATTTTTCGGTAGCCTTGATGTCCGACGCGTCCTCTTGAGGAAGCCTCCCTGCACCTGCGAGTGGGACAACTCCCGACGCTTCACACAATGTCCGTCCACAACTCCTAGAAGAACACCTCCGTGTCTGGCTCATATCATTCTCGCAAAGGAAGATAATGGATCTGTTTGAGAGGTCATTTCATGTGGATTGCGATGAATTTTAATTATACTGTTTTTTTCGTAACTCAACCCTTTCATCGTTTTCATAGGTTTATAGCATTTTTGAAGTAAGACTACTTTCAAGTGTCCAGTGTATTCGAATGACCTCGACACGGAAATCAAACAAGACACGGAAGTATGAAAATCGCTTGCGTACAAGTCAAATGCAAGTCGAACTGGGTGTCGAATTCCAGCTGTTGTGTGCTGCGCGTTTTTATGCCCAGTGTCATTCGTTTAAATAATAGAAAGTCAAATAATGTTCATTTTGGGGGGAATCTATCTCCATACAAAGAAGAGTGCCTCTGTCTGTTTCTTATACAATTACACGAGTTTTTTAATACTTGGTTGATGACGTTTAGCACAATTGACCTTCAAAACAAGAGGAAGATCACCATCTACGTGAGATTTCGAAAAAAATCCTTCATCCCCCCATTCCCACCCCGTAAAGCAGAAACAGTGGCGGCGATTCGGGGGCAAGAGGGGGCGGTTGCCCCCGCACTTGTTTCGGATGTTTCCCCTCACTTTTTAAATATTGCACTTTTAAATAATAAAACATACCCCCCCCCCCCCCCACTTCTACAGACAGTGGACGCAAACCCATTCCACCCCTGACTTTTTTGTACCAAACAGGGGCGAGGAGTCGGAGACGGTAACTGCAGTATACGATATGTTGAGACGGTGGGCTGCGTCGACCAGACCTATTATTAACCCATTATGCCCGACTGAGTAGAAAGTCGCTCTAAACTGCAGATCAAGATATGAAAATCTACCATCGTGTAGGGGATAGTAGGGTGCATCGACTAGGCCGATGTTAACCCATTCCCCTATTACTATTAGAGCTTTGCACCGTCTGTAGGGAGTTGTGTTGCCTTTGGCTGCAGTATGCGCTTCCCCCCCCCCCTATAACTCACAGCAATTCAGCCTTTGTGGATAAAAGACCTACCATCGTGTAGAGGAAGGTAAACCGCATTGACCAGGTTGGCCGTTAATCCACTCCCTCCTTTGTCCTTTATGCGGCGGTCTAAAAGTATTCACGAACACAATTTTAAGACAATGATTATTATAATTTTAATTTCAACATTAAGAAGGATGGTCAAAATATTTACTCCCCCTCCTTCCCCCACACACACTTCCTTGATCTTGCCCCCGCAGTTTTAGCACCCAATCGCCGCCACTGAGCAGAAATAGCTTCTTTCTAAAACTGCCATATAGCGCGGCCGCGGCAAAGAAATCTACCAACACTCTGCGTACAGGTCGCTAGTTTTAAATATTTATCTTTACCGGGACTCGATCCACCGACGTCTCTATCCACTATATTCATTTTTTACTGACTCAGTATTACATTTGATTGATTTGTTGAATTTATTATATATTATTTTCTTATGTGAAATGAGTATCTAAGTTGCAAAAGGGGCTATATCCATAAAAAAAAATTGAGAAAGCATGTGAAACCTTCTGGCGACATCTGCTTCAGATTCCGTATTCCGTAGGAGTTTGATCATTGTTTAAACTTTTTAAGTAGTCAAATGAAATTGTAGAACTCGTCCTTCTCTTTAACTTAAGCGCGCTTTAACTATCAGTCACTTTGTACTTTTTCTTTGCATTATCTCAAGACTTTACATCTATAATAATAAAAGAAAGTATCTTTCTGCGAATCGCAAAACGCCTACTTCCTTTGCGCATAAAAAGCTGAAAATTTATACACAACTCCAATTATCCGAATTCCAATTATCTGAATCACTTTAAGGATGGCCAATTATCCAAATCGCTTTGATAAAAAAAAAAACAGCAAAATCTACATTTTACAAGTTCCTGATCGGCGAATGATAAAAAAAAGTTACAATACATGCCAAATTACATACCAAAGCAAATTTCGTTTTTTTTGCTAAGAAATAACCTTTTTTCGTGCATTATCCATTTATTTGGATATTCGATTATCCGGATGAGATCTGGTCCCAATTAATCAGGATAAATGGTGCTTTGCAGTACATAATTACTATTCATCCTCAAGACCTGATATTCAGAATTTAAAATTTCGTTTAGGTTTTTATTTAATGAATTTATAAAGGTTTTTGCAACCATTTTTTTGCTTTTTATTTTCCACTGAAAGAGAAATGTCAACATTGTTGAAAAAGTTATATTTTGTCAACAATAAAATACTTTAACTAAACCATATATGTGTATTGCTTTAAATAACTAAAACACATATGACTTTCTTATAATAATGATAAGTGTTTTTGCGACCAAAATTGAAAGAACACATTTTTACTAATATTTAAGTTTTGTTTCATTACACACCACGTATGGTGACATTTTAATATTAAAATACTTAAGGAAACTGCGGAGATGAAAATCTAAACTAAAATATGAGTTGCTTTACCTTGGTAGAGATATTTTTATTATTATTTATTCTTATAGTACATCGTTTTGTTTAAACCCGTATTCTTCTATTCCATCGCATATATTTAAGAGAGTCGCATAGTTCTCGGTATGTCTCTATTGCTGTTCGATTGGTTTGGTGATTTGATATCATAACTTTTTTTTAAACTGAATTCCAAAATATTTATTTTTAAGTTTGTTAAGGTTCACTTGAAATAATAAACTTCAGTGAGCTTTAGAATATTGACGACCCACAACAGGCTCAAGGCCTAACAAGGTTGGCCCATAATTGTCAATGCCACATTAAAAACAAAATTCCAAACGAGATCATTTCCCAGCAAAATAAAATGTGAGATCAGAGTATTTGAGATATTTCAATGGGAAAACTTCCTCGTAAAATTCGTTCAACTTTTGCAACAGGAGCTTTCAGGAGCACAGCTGGTTCAGAAGACATTCCACTGTGCTCATGCAAACGATAAATGCAAATGACCTCTAACTTCCAAGGTCAACAGGTGTGTGCGAAGACACCTTTACTAGCAAACACTTCCTTTTTCTTTCGAATATCACTTTTTCTTTTATTTTTTTATTAGATAATCACCTCGTGATGAACCGTTTTTTTTTTCAAGAATTTTTTTATTTTTTATTTTTCTCAGGTGTAATTCTAATATGATAATCATTATGAGACGCCTTATATAAGCTCTTCCTATGCTTTAAGCAGGGATATAAGACTTAAACCCTTCATAGTTTCGGTCTAATTGAAATGGTGTAATTTTCATTTCCTGCTATTATATCATCTGCCGTGAGCGGTAGAATATAAATTGGAGTTTTGATTGTTCCAATGACGTGATTGATATTCTTTCGCTTTCGAATTGTTTTTTTTTGCGCTGATTGGCTGACATTATTCCCCATGCATTAGACTACAACAATACATATTTTTAAAAACGTTTTGGGAGAAAGCCAATGGAGGTTGGTGCATCGGGCCGAAGAGGGCCCGGGTCCTTTTAGACCCTGGCAACACTCATTTTAAAATATTAATAATTCTATGCATAATTTAAGTGATAAAGTTGTGGAATTTTATTTCAGGTAATTTTTTATTACTAAATGATTTATTACTAAATAAATTTTTCTGTTTCTATTTTATTACTAAATAAATTTTTCTGAAATTTTCTATTGATATTTTATACGTTATCCATTGTCAATCAAATGTGTGGTTTATTCTTCCTCCTTTAGTCTGTTATTTATTATTGTTTATCTCCAATTGTTTGTTTAAATTCAGATTGTCGGTTTTTATTTATGTTAGCATATTTATAAGAAATACTTATGATAATTACTGTAGTTCATTCATATTATTGAAACACATCGTTTTATGCTTGAATTATATTCTCTTGCAAATACTTTTCCTACTCACGATCCGCATCTGGAGAAAGCCAATTCATTTCAAACTTGCATGTTCAAACACGCGAGCTATTATTCCGAAGTCCCGAATTTGCATGGAATGACGATATTGAACCCATCTACTTTTGTCCTTCCATAACGGCATCTCCTTTCACTTTTTTGATTTCATTCAAATAGAAATAGAATTCGATGTAAAAGGACTCTTTTTAGACGTTTTAAACACATCTTCAGCCTTTTATTTTTACGTGAAACATGTTTCAATTCGGTTAGTAAGGGGGTCGCTTGATAAAACCGCATGTAACGAAAATGTGCAAACTTATAGCTTTGTAACCTTACTACTTTGGTATCATTGTGTAGAAGAAATAAGCCATTAATCGATTACGAAAGTGTCGCATGGGCAATGGCACCGTTGAGGCATTGCGATGTCGGAACTCAATTTAGAGTTCACGGAGGCGCAGCTCGGCAGTACGTTTGTTGATCCAAGCGGGATGGGTCGCGTTTGGGAGAGCTCACTTGGCCTTATTAGGTACAATCCAAACTGGCGACTATCAGGAGTTGTGTAATGTTTCATGAATTTGAAGGTTGTGACGCCTCTGCGTTTAACACATGGTGTTCAACAAGAGCGTGAACAGACTCGAGCAACAAGCCAGAAGGATGCTATTCCTTGCCCACCCCCTTCGGCCATGGCGGAACGTCCCCGTCTCCATTGGTTTATTCCCAACTCACCACTTTCCCATCTCATCCTTTCTGTAGATTAATAGCTCTAAACAGCTGCAAAGAGTCGGAGTGCCAGTTACACATGAGGGGCCGTCTCAAAAATCCGATTTCTGCGGGAAATCCTCTTTAGTTAAAAACTCTGTATTTCTTACCATTGACCATGACAGTTATAATTAAAGAGACTGTCTGCGTGGATGCTTTCATTGCTTAAAAATAACTCAATATTATTTGTATATTGTATTCACGCGACATTTTATTTCCTAATTAAGTTATTTTGATATTTAAAAAATAAAAGTTATTTTATATCATTAATTAATATTGGTGGTGGTTTTCAAAAATCCAATGTTTATATTACAAGCTTTAAATTGATAAATAAAATAATCGTTATTATAACTTACACCATATAAAGTTTTTAATACCTTTTTAAGAACCTTTTTTTTTGATGATTATATTCTTCGCAATATTTTTCTAAGAAGTATTTTGGTGTATCTAATATACTTTTCGTATTTTATATACATCTGAGAGTATTATTTATGTACTATAATTTTAATAAAAATACATAAAGTGTTTAGAATTTCTAGAAAGTATCCTGGTCATGTAAGTAATGTTAATTTATTGAAATTTCATAGTTATTTATTTTTACAAAAACTTATTTACGGTCTAAGTTTCTGGAACAATAACACAGATGTGGTACACTTTTGTTTCGTAGTTTATGTCTAGTTATTTATTATGTATAATTAAACACGGAATCACTGAAAGTATCTGAGGGCACTGCAACTAAAATAAAGAACCGTTATTAAAAAAAACCACAACAGTTTACTAAAAATATTTTTAAAAAACACAGTTTACTTAAAAAAATTAACAAAAAAAAGATGCATTTTACAAATGCATTGTTGAACATAAACGAACAGCAAGTTTCACGTTTATAATCTTCTAATTGTTTCAGCATTATTTAATTACATGCGGATACTTAGTATAATTAGAAATTACTGTGATAAATAAAAAATAAAGAAAACTTCCAAGGATATGTTGAAATTTGTAATATGAGGAAGAAAAAGAAGCATTACAGCATTTATTATTGCGTTACAGCCTAAAAAAAAAAAAAAAAAAAAAAAACAATTTTATATTCACATTATTTTAAAGATTTTTTTTAAGTATTATACATTATTCAACCCTCTGACGGAGCCGAACGACTTAAGTTGTCCATTGGTTTCCAGTTTTTCTAGCAATACGCATTAAACCTAAAAATATTCAGCCTCGAAATATTTTTCAAATTCTAAAGCGTTGGGATGTTTCTTGGAAGCTGTATTTATTAAAATAATAGTACAAATAAAACATTTATATAATTTACATGTATTGAAAATATATAGTATACTATTTAGCAGATAAAACAATTTTACAAATTTTCTAACAGCTCAGATCAGAGGGTAAAAAAAAAAAAGAAGAAATCGCGCTACCGCATTTAAGCCTAAAATTTTGTTCTAATTTTGTCATAAATGTGAAACTCATATTTATCTGTGAATACTCAACTTTAAGTAAACCCCGTTAAAGCTTAAGGTAAACCCCGCGCTAATATACTTGCATTTTTGCCCAGTAATAAGTATTGATAGAGGAAAACTAATTGTCATTTCATGAAAATAATTTTAAAATTATGTATATCATTATTCACCATTCAAAGTTTATTATACTAGTTTTGGTTCGTTTGTTTTGTATATTATCTACTTACTTTAGTTATTGTAATTACTTATAAGTTATATGTATAGAAATTAGTTTACTTTGCTAAAAATTGACTCCAATCACAATAACATATTTTTAGACTGTTTTTAATTTGTATAGGGTATATAAACAAAAATGAGATATCTTGTATACTGTCCTTTTATTGTTTGAAGTTATGAACAAGTTATTATATATTTGATTAAAAGGTATGTTTTATATAATTTTTGCAGTTATTACAAAATGTTGAAGTAATATTTTTTTTAAATATGTGGGAGTTTTTATAAATATAGTTTTATATAATTTTTGTAGTTTTTACAAAATGTGGAAATAGTATTTTTTTGTAATATTGGATGCAGTTTTTATTGTTTTATCTTTTTATTTGTTATTGTGTTAAATTTGTGTTACATTTCTATGTATTTAATTTTTAATTATTTTATAATTTACGTAACCATGTAGGTATATGATAATCTTATAAAACAGTATTCATTAATTAGTTTCGCATTCAAATAAACTCTTTGGTCCTAGTTATAGGCAACAGATCATGTGCATTTTAGTCTAGAAATTTTGTATTGATTTAACTAAAATTCGATATTTGAATGGTTTATATATAATATTTTATTTAGATAATTCCTACACAAATTTTACTACAACTTATATATAAAACATCTAAACATACATATTTTAATTTGTACAAGATTGTTAGTCGTTTTCTCTTCGGCTTTTCCTATCTATTAACATCGATAAAACATTCAAAATGTCTTCACATGTCCAGAAAGAACATTTTGGAGAAAAGAGACAGTCCCCTATCGCCCCCACCCCAAGTGGGGTGTAATCTGATACGAAAGTGTCAAGATAGTCGACCGGACCAGTTGGGAAGTGGCGAGTTGCCACAACACCTCTCCATTGGGAGACTCCCAACAAGAGCTGTAACATATAAGCGCTTTGTAATGTGTGAATGAATGTAAGTAAGTCGTGTATTTGCTGACATCATTTCTGTACCCTAGTGCCCAACGCGTCCTGCAGTAGGCACAAGATGTTTAATGTACATTACTGTAGCAGCTGCCCAATACAGCCTAGTTATTTTTAATTAGCATTGCGGATTAGTTTTATATATTCTTATGTCACGCGGGACAGACACCTTACCCCTATAGGTACGTGACGTAAAATAGGAACGATCCCAAAGAGATAGTAAACAATTTAAGGGGTTTTTTTATTTAGAACCGACATCACAGCACTTCTTCATGTGAATATCCTATACTTCCATGAAATGTACCTTGTCCATATTTTCTTATAGTCTTAGAATTGTTCTCAAAGAGTACGATAGATGGCGACACCAAATTACGTGGTATTTTGAAATGTGGCATAACAATGTCAAGTATTGAATTTTTTTTCTTACAAGTAATAACTGCGCGGTGCTTTTTTTTGTTGAACTTATCTAATTAATTTGACTTTTTCCTTTCTTCTATAATTAAAAGCAAATGTATAAAATGTGTTGAACTATTCATTAAATAATTATTATTGAAATTTTAGTGTTTTTAAACTATTGTAAGAAGCAAAATGTCAAAAAGCAGAATGTAAAAAACCTTAGAATGGATAATTAAATAAAATTCAGAGGCAAAAAAGAAATGTCATAATAATAAACTGAGAAAAATGTATATTTAGACAATTTCCAATGAAGGATTGGTACTAAAGGTACAACTGCCTTACATTGTAAATAAATCAATCATGATCTTTATAGCCACAATAACATAAGAATACTAAAAATTGTGACCATAGTTTATCAGTAAGACATTTTCTTTCTTGTTCAAATTTTATTTAATTATTAATTTTAAGGTTTGTTTTTTTACATTATGTTTATTTTTTACATTTTGCTTCGTACAATAGTTTTAAAAAACTAAATTTGAAATAATTTTTATGTTATTGATTATAAACAAAAAGTATCAATTAATACAGCTGCTTTAGCGCGCACTGTAGATTAGTTTTCAGTATTCTTATGTTATTGGGGATATATTTATTTTAATAATAGATTATTTCTAATTATGATTGTTGAACTAATTAATTATTAACCCTTTGACGGAGCTGAACGACTACAGTAGTCGTCCTTGGATTTTAATTGTTTCTAGAAATACACATTATAAATTTTCTAACTCTCAGAGGGTTAAATATATACAGTAAATAAAATAAAGTACTTTTAATTGAGTTTCAAAAAACAAAAATGATTACAAATTTTTTAAAAATTCCTTTACTTTCATTTTTAATCATTCTTTCACCCACGAGAAAAAATTATATTAACAAAATGTGTATTAAGTTATGAAATGTATATTAAGTAAAATATTTTGATTAACATGTACTATTATCTAATAATGGCCATTAAAACTGCGCATTAATAACAAACAGGTTTTGTTTAGCATGAACAAGAAATGGTTTCCAGAATAATGTAAATTTCTATTAAATTGGGAAGTCGTATTTTTTTCTTCTTTTTTTTGAAAAATTGGGAAGTTTAAAATTTTGCTTAAAAAGAAGTATTATCTGCAATACATAAACAAAATCCTAAAGAATCCATATTGGACAAGGCCACACGACAACCCACAGAATCCTCGTCTGTTGAATATTAATTATTCTGATAGTTAAGGAAAACAACGCACTCCAAATCAATGGTCGAGATTAGCAGAGGAACTCCCGTGTTCATTTAGCGGGAATCGCTCCAAATGCACCTCCGTGACGTCAATTTGACGTCACCACACGAATTAATAACTTTCCAGTGACGTCAGTTGTCAACATTTTCTCGTTGCCGTGGAAACGGTCGCCAAGCGATTGTTATCTGCTTCTCGGCGTCATTTCTTCGGCGGCCTTGGCATTCGTTCGCGGTTGTGGAGGGGATTTTGTTTTGTTGGCAATAACAATAAAAAAAAGAATGTTTCCGATCCGAGACCCCCTTGAAATGAGGAGAGTCCCGGATGTACAAACTTGGCGGGCATGCAAAACAAGATGGGTAGGGCATTGGAAATTCTCGGCAAAAATAGTCGGCATAAAATCGTTACTAAAATTGTGAAATTGAAGGTTTTAAAAAGGATATTGAAAAAAAAAAAAAAAAACTTAAAAGGTGATGAAAATGTACAGAAACAGTAAACTGTTTTTTCTGCAATGACGGAACAATTTTTTTTTATCTTCCATTATTTGACGACATTTTTGTTGGGGACCCATTCCTAATCTATATATATAAATGCGAAAAACCCACTCATCACTCATCACTAATTCTCCAACTTCCCGTATACCTATGAAGATGAAATTTGGCAAATTTGTTCCTTATACCTTAAATAGGAAAAGTAAGCTATTTTTGTTCCGATCGAACGGATTTAAGGGGTTGTAAAACCCCTTTTTCGAAACTTCTCCATAGGATTAACATGGAGAACATGTAACAATGCAAAATAAAAAAATTAAACAATGGAAATTTTTAATATTATGTAACGTACGAGGAGCATTCTGATTGGCTGATGACTAAATATCGCCAAAATGTCGCCAAATAACTAAAAACTGTCGCCAAATAACTAAAAACTGTCGCCAAATAACTAAAAACTGTCGCCAAATAACTAAAAACTGTCGCCAAATAAATTAAAATTTCACCGAATGAATAAAACATTTCGCCAAATTAATAAAATATCGCCAAATGAACTAAAATATGATCATATATGTAAAAATAATATAAAAACCGGCCCGTCGCACCGGGGGGGATTTAACTGTGAAAAAGAAAACAAAACGAAAAATGCTACGACCAAAAGTGCAAGCCATACGAAAAATATATTATCAAACTGAAGAGAAGTATACAGTATGAATAATATAAAGGTTCAAGACAGGAAGCCCATCGCTAAATAAAAGTTTGTAATTTAGCCTCCGTGCACTCAGTTAGTTTTGTGTTATCCATTGTTTATTAGTTTACCTGCCGAGAGGCCAGTTATGTTACCACTCTACCTGTGAGTGAAGTTCTGTAATCTATATATATAAAAACATCGCCAAATGAACTAAAATATGAACACATATGTAAAAATACCATAAAAATGGCGAAATTAGTGTCAAAAAATGATAAAATGTATGTCAAAATGGTGAAAATATGATTGGGTAACAGGATATTCCGTACTACATCAGCTATGAAAATTAAATTTGGCGTGGAGGTACACTTTAAGCCAAAATTGCTCACTAAGAAATGATTTTCAAAAATTCGAACTGTAAATGCCAAAAGTAAAAATCCTCGCCACTTATCCACTGACTCATTACTATTTCTTTTATTTTCTGTATACCTATGAAGATGAAATTTGGCAAATTTGTTACTTATACCTTAAATAGGAAAAGTAAGCTATTTTTGTACCGATCTAACGTATTTAAGGGAGTGTTCAATGAGACAGTGGGATTTTTTGTACGGACCGTTAGTTTTGGACAATTTGGATAGTTTTAGAATTGTTAAACTCCACATACTGATAGGGTTTACCGAACAAAGTAAAACTTCTCGAATGTTAATCAACGGGAATATCATTTATTTGTCAGCATTGTTTTATCGCCAACTTCTCCGTGTTATAAAGTTTTCAGTTCCAGCTAGAACTTGCTAATAAAATTTATTTAATTTGTTTGGGTTCGTTATTTTATTTATCTTCTGATGGGTGAGGAATTAAGATTATTTTTCATCCGCTTCAATATGTTTTACTTGTACCTCTTTTGCGAGTTATTTTCTTCCCGTGCATAGAACTTAAAATTCAAAACTGAACCAGTGTTCACGTTCCCAGTGAGTAAGCGTCTTCTTCTATCTACTGGCGGGCCTCGGGCGTGGCCTGGTTGGAAAAGCGGGAATTACTTCTCAATGAATTACTTTCTTGACAAACGAATTTCAGAGGGAGAGTGTATAAATTGTCAATCTGATTGACGCGGCCTACCTTTCTCTACTCCATGTTATGTCATTTATCCACGAAGGCTGATTTTCCATAGAATTATTGGAGAGGAAGTTTATACTGCCTGTCACCAACGGTGACATTTTCCTTCATGCGGTATAAAGATCAGAGGGTAAAATGGGTTAACAAACGACCTGATCGACGCGACTCACTTTCCTATACCATGGTAGGTCATTTATAGCCCATAACACGATTCCCCTGGGAGTAATGTGAACGAAATTGCCTGCAGTTAAGGGCGACATTCCCTTCACGGTCAGCGGCGGAATGGGTTAATAATCGGATTGATCGATGCGGCCTACCTTTCTTTATATGAAGGTATGCCTATATGAGTAGTTATGTGGCGTAATCGAAAAATGTTGTTGTTGACTCCTCCCCCACATGGTACAAGTGTTAGGGGATAGGATACGATTTAAAAAAAAAATGATTTGGCAATTAAGTAAAAAATATGACTTATTTTTATTTAAGTTAAACATTAAAAAAGTGCGGGGGCAAAATCCAAAAAAAGTGCTGGGGAACCGTCCCTCTTCGCATATTGATAGGGTTTACCGCACAAAAGAAAAAATATAAAAATATTGAATTTTAAAATTCGTTTTTTTTTTTTTTTTCGTCTTATATTCTTACCAATTTGCGAAACTTAACGACAAATGTTGACATAGGTGTGCAATAAAAGTTTTTCAAATAATTATTATTAACAATTATATGAGTTATTCCTCTTTAAATCTTTGGGATGTTACTAAATGTTAAAATATGGATGGTAATCAACGGGAGTAACATTTATATATCCACGTTATTGTATAGCAACCTCTCCATATTATCAATCTTTCCAGTTCTTACAGGACCTTGCCAATGAAATTTCGTTACAATTTAGTTCCTTTAATACTGCGGAATCCCCTCATGGGTGACAAATTAAGAATATTGTTTATTTCGCTATAAATATTGTATTTGTATCAATTTTGTAATTTATTTCCTTCCCGTGCGTAGAACGGGTATTTCAGCTAGTCTATATATATAAATGCGAAAAACCCACTCATCACTCATCACTAATTCTCCAACTTCCCGTATACCTATGAAGATGAAATTTGGCAAATTTGTTCCTTATACCTTAAATAGGAAAAGTAAGCTATTTTTGTTCCGATCGAACGGATTTAAGGGGTTGTAAAACCCCTTTTTCGAAACTTCTCCATAGGATTAACATGGAGAACATGTAACAATGCAAAATAAAAAAATTAAACAATGGAAATTTTTAATATTATGTAACGTACGAGGAGCATTCTGATTGGCTGATAACTAAATATCGCCAAAATGTCGCCAAATAACTAAAAACTGTCGCCAAATAACTAAAAACTCGCCAAATTAATAAACTTCGCCAAATAAATTAAAATTTCACCGAATGAATAAAACATTTCGCCAAATTAATAAAATATCGCCAAATGAACTAAAATATGATCATATATGTAAAAATAATATAAAAACCGGCCCGTCGCACCGGGGGGTATTTAACTGTGAAAAAGAAAACAAAACGAAAAATGCTACGACCAAAAGTGCAAGCCATACGAAAAATATATTATCAAACTGAAGAGAAGTATACAGTATGAATAATATAAAGGTTCAAGACAGGAAGCCCATCGCTAAATAAAAGTTTGTAATTTAGCCCCCGTGCACTCAGTTAGTTTTGTGTTATCCATTATTTATTAGTTTACCTGCCGAGAGGCCAGTTATGTTACCACTCTACCTGTGAGTGAAGTTCTGTAATCTATATATATAAAAACATCGCCAAATGAACTAAAATATGAACACATATGTAAAAATACCATAAAAATGGTGAAATTAGTGTCAAAAAATGATAAAATGTATGTCAAAATGGTGAAAATATGATTGGGTAACAGGATATTCCGTACTACATCAGCTATGAAAATTAAATTTGGCGTGGAGGTACACTTTAAGCCAAAATTGCTCACTAAGAAATGATTTTCAAAAATTCGAACTGTAAATGCCAAAAGTAAAAATCCTCGCCACTTATCCACTGACTCATTACTATTTCTTTTATTTTCTGTATACCTATGAAGATGAAATTTGGCAAATTTGTTACTTATACCTTAAACTAGCTGAAATACCCGTTCTACGCACGGGAAGGAAATGAGCTACAAAATAGATACAAATACAATATTTATAAGCGAAATAAATAATATTCTTAATTTGTCACCCATCAGAGGGAACCACAGTATTAAAAGTTACAATTTGTAACGAATTGTTATTAGCAAGGTCCCGCAAGATTGATAATATGGAGAAGTTAGCTGTACGATAATGTGGATTTACATGCGATACTCCCGTTGATTAAACATCCATATTTTAATAGATTAGATTCCCAAACTAACGTTGTTACCATAGCGATATAAACTATTTGGCTACATTCGGTATCGAACCAAGGAACTTCCGCTTGCTACGCCGATACTCTGCCAGTCAGGCTAAAGTGATCACACCAGCCTAAGCGGGAGTATCGGGTATATGAAGTAAACCCCACACTACTAACATCGAAAAAGGGGTTATACACCCCGTTAAATACGTTCGATCGGAACAAAAATAGCTTACTTTTCCTATTTAAGGTATAAGAAACAAATTTGCCAAATTTCTTCTTCATAGGTATACGGGAAGTTAGAGAATTAGTGATGAGTGAATGAGTGGGGTTTTCGCATTTATATATATAGATTACAGAACTTCACTCACAGGTAGAGTGGTAACATAACTGGCCTCTCGGCAGGTAAACTAATAAATAATGGATAACACAAAACTAACTGAGTGCACGGAGGCTAAATTACAAACTTTTATTTAGCGATGGGCTTCCTGTCTTGAACCTTTATATTATTCATACTGTATACTTCTCTTCAGTTTGATAATATATTTTTCGTATGGCTTGCACTTTTGGTCGTAGCATTTTTCGTTTTGTTTTCTTTTTCACAGTTAAATCCCCCCCGGTGCGACGGGCCGGTTTTTATATTATTTTTACATATATGATCATATTTTAGTTCATTTGGCGACATTTTATTAATTTGGCGAAATGTTTTATTCATTCGGTGAAATTTTAATTTATTTGGCGAAGTTTATTAATTTGGCGACAGTTTTTAGTTATTTGGCGACAGTTTTTAGTTATTTGGCGACATTTTGGCGACATTTTGGCGATATTTAGTCATCAGCCAATCAGAATGCTCCTCGTACGTTACATAATATTAAAAATTTCCATTGTTTAAATTTTATATTTTGCATTGTTACATGTTCTCCATGTTAATCCTATGGAGAAGTTTCGAAAAAGGGGTTTTACAACCCCTTAAATCCGTTCGATCGGAACAAAAATAGCTTACTTTTCCTATTTAAGGTATAAGGAACAAATTTGCCAAATTTCATCTTCATAGGTATACGGTAAGTTGGAGAATTAGTGATGAGTGAATGAGTGGGGATTTCGCATTTATATATATAGATAGGAAAAGTAAGCTATTTTTGTACCGATCTAACGTATTTAAGGGAGTGTTCAATGAGACAGTGGGATTTTTTGTACGGACCGTTAGTTTTGGACAATTTGGATAGTTTTAGAATTGTTAAACTCCACATACTGATAGGGTTTACCGAACAAAGTAAAACTTCTCGAATGTTAATCAACGGGAATATCATTTATTTGTCAGCATTGTTTTATCGCCAACTTCTCCATGTTATAAAGTTTTCAGTTCGAGCTAGAACTTGCTAATAAAATTTATTTAATTTGTTTGGGTTCGTTATTTTATTTATCTTCTGATGGGTGAGGAATTAAGATTATTTTTCATCCGCTTAAATATGTTTTACTTGTACCTCTTTTGCGAGTTATTTTCTTCCCGTGCATAGAACTTAAAATTCAAAACTGAACCAGTGTTCACGTTCCCAGTGAGTAAGCGTCTTCTTCTATCTACTGGCGGGCCTCGGGCGTGGCCTGGTTGGAAAAGCGGGAATTACTTCTCAATGAATTACTTTCTTGACAAACGAATTTATTTATATCATGTTAATTATCGCGTTAACTGTGAAGTGAAAAAGGAGAAACAAAAATAGCTTACTTTTCCTATTTAAGGTATAAGGAACAAATTTGCCAAATTTCATCTTCATAGGTATACGGGAAGTTGGAGAATTAGTGATGAGTGATGAGTGGGTTTTTCGCATTTATTGGCTGAGATTACAAATTGGCTGAGAATGTTTTTAACGGAACATTAGTTTTTAAAACTTCGAAATTCTTTAGAATCTTAAAATTTTGCGTACTGATATGGTTTACTATAAAAACAAGGGAAAAAATCTGAAAATCTAGATTTTGGTAAAGGAACCTTTTAAAATCATTTTCGTTTTTTTCTTCTTAATATTCCTGCCAATTTCAATAACGAAATTACAAATTTTGACGTAGGTGTCTAATAAATTTTTTTGGAGATAGTTATTATTATCAATTACAAGAGTTGTTTATCTTTAAACTTCTGAGCTGTTACTGTAGGTAAAAATATGGATGTTAATCAACTGGAGTGCAGTATGTATATCCACAGTATTTTACAGCCAACTTCTCCATATTATCAATTTTTCAAGTTCTTGCGGGACCTTGCTAATAAAATTTCGTTACATATTGGAACTTTTAATTCTTTGGTTCCATCTGATATGGGACAAATTAAGAATATTATTTATTTAGCTAATAATTATTGTATTTGTATCTATTTTGTAACTTATTTCTTTCCCGTGCGTAGAACGGGTATTTCAACTAGTTCTATATATAACTCAGTTAAAGGGGGGTATGTTCACGCATATTTTTTAAAATTTAATTTTAAATTTATATATTTTCGAAAACTCTCAAGCTTTTTTTGCATACATCTCTGTTTAAATTTGTTAAGTATATTAAATATATTTTTTTGACATTGTATGGTATGCACTAAATTTGAGAAAGTTTTTCCCTAAATCTAAATTTTCTCTAAGTTCTTAAAAACTACTCTACCATGCAAACTTAACAATGACATGCAATTACACAAGTTCAGACATGGATATATTCATAAAACAGTTTGTCTCATTTTTAGACTATCAGAGCTGTTTAGAATTTTGATATTTTAGAAGAAAACAAAATGTTCTTAGAAACATTTATAATATATATATAACCAAGCCTTGAAACCACAAATGCACGGGTGAGTATGTACAAGACAATTAAAAAGAATGCATAACTTAAGTAAATAAGAAGAGTTTATAGATATAGACAAAACAATTTTTTTAAAAAATGACGTGCAAGTATTGTAACATTACTACCTCCTGAAACGACGTTTAATTAAAGTAGGCCGTGATTTCAACTCAACCACAACTGATTTTCATACTTTAATTTTCAGAAGAAAAAAAGGGCGTTGGTATGTTTCACTGTAGGTAGAAGGTGAGTAAGAAAGACCCCCCCCCCCCCCATCGGAATTCCACCGCCAGCTGCCGGAATACAGCAGGAAATGCATCACTTGTAGGTTCCTCTTTCGATGATCGGGTCGGGGGGTCGTATCTCAATTGCCGGCAGAAAGGACCTTGGACTAGGGGGGGAATATTGTCGACGTACTTTTGAAAGTTTCGACTGTCTTTATGAGTTGCTTATACAGTGGCGTAGGAACTTCTTTTTTCAGGGGGGGGCTGAATTTTTTTTCAATATATATATTGTTATACAATATAAAATAGTACGGAGTTGCGAGCTATTAAACAATTAAAAAACAATCAATGCTTTAAATTTTTACAAACAAGTGTTTAACTTGTTAAATGTTTTAACTTGTATCCGTTTTTGTTTGGACAGCTTTAGAACATAAAGTAACCAGGAAAAGGTTAATAGTAATTTCAAATGTCCGTATTGTACGCTAAAATATGAATTTTTTCAGATTTGAGGAATTCGTCTCTATTTAACTTTCTTTAATAAAATCTAATTTTCTAAAAGAAGAAATTTCAACTATATAAGCTGTTTAGAAAATAGTGCATGAATCTGATGGTTTATTATTTCAAAGGGAATAAATTACGGGAAATACGATTATAATTTATGAAATGTCCACAAATAATATTTTTTTATTTAAAAGCGTATTTTTTAGATTATTCTTAAAATTACTCTTTAAAGCTTTAGCGTTGTAGCTTTCAAAGCAAATTCGCCCACTTTAAAACACGTTTAGAATAAATAAGGGACGCTTCCTTTCGAATGCCTCTTTGTAGGAATTCTCTATTTCTAAAATTTGTTTTTTAAGTATTTTTTTTAAAAAGTAGTATAATATTAGGGGGGCTGAGCCCCTTCAAAATAATTCCTGGGGGGGCTCAAGCACCCCCAGCCCCCTACTTCCTACGCCTATGTGCTTATAACACTGATAAGAAAATTTCCGGATGTGGAGAATTCAAAAACTTTATCGATGTAACGGATTTTATTTTAATAACCGAAATACCAGTTCTGCGTATCGGGCTTCATTAATAAATTACTCGTAGGAGCAAAAGAAATAATTAAATATATCCCAGCAAAAAAAGTCAGCATAAAAATATCCATCAAAAATTTGAAATTGCTGTCTTTCCTGGTATGTTTTGTAAAGGATATTGAAATAAAAAAAAATTCATTTCTTTAAAGTTCTTAAATTTCCTGCATAAAACCTTTAAAAAATCTGCTTTTATCGTCAACACCTTCAATGTTTAAAAATTGTTTTTTGTTTGCAGTTATTTAAAGGTTTCTTTACAGGTTTTACGAAGAATATTGAAACAAAATCTCTTAAGGTAATAGATCTTTAAAAAAAAATTATACATATATATATATATATATATATATATATATATATATGTATATATATATATAAATATAAGTAAGGAATGAGGGGGCAGTCCGCCAAATCATTTTCCATTGACAACTTTGGCGTCGAAGGCCTAACAAGAAATCGGTTTCATTAGGATCCGAAATTTCAAAATTTGGGTTAATCGATGCATTGCCAAAAGTTCTTTGTTCATACTAGAAAATAAAATTTTGCTTATATATACACTACGAAATAATTTATAGACTAATAATATGTAATAAATAAATACTAAACAATTTAAAATTTAATTGTCAAATATAGTTTTATTAAATTTAAAATATAATTTCATTAAAAAAATCACGATCTAGAAAAATGCCGAATGTTAACTACAAAATTTCCCACTGAATTCATTTACATTTACCCTTTTTTTACGAAAATTTGGCGCATCTCCCCTTTAGTCCGGTATCCCTATACAAAGCATGGAGGTAAGTCCTACCTCCATGCATGCTACCTCCATGGTCCTACCTCCATGATACAAAGCGGCAGCTTGAGCCTTCATCCACCCCTGAATGGTGTACTTTAATGGTGCCTGTTATCGTTGTTGGTTTCAAGACCGACGCTACAAAAATCTGTAAGGTATCACGTTTCGTGGGTTCTGTGAAGAGGAATCGTTAGGTAAACCACGAAAGTTGGCGCGCCGTCACTCTCCTTTATTTCACTCTCGTCAGATACTTGCAAACGTCGTTCTAGCAACGAGGCACAACCTAGAAAGCGTGCAGCGGTTTGTGCGTTATCCAAAAAGGTGGCACTAGGCCCGTCGCACCAGGGGGTAGACCAATCCCCCCAATAATCTGGAAACCCTGAAAGTTGGAAATTTCAACTTCTAAAAACCCCGAATTGGAAAAATGTATGCCTTTCGAAAATTAATATTATTAACAAATGAAAGCTAGGGAAGATTATAAATTGTCCAACTTGTAAGATTACATTTAAATTAGACCTCTGAACGGTCACTGCATTGGAATAGGGGTGCAACACATCAATGCATGTGAGATGACTGTTTATTATTACCTAAAATATATATAAAAAACATGAAAGATGTCGATAAGTTGGAACTGGGAGTTTTCAGCGCTGTTGAGTTGGGAATTTCGAATTGTTAAGTTTGAAATTTCTTGTTTCAACCCCCCAAAATATTTTTTATGTAACGACACTGGGTGGCCCAGCATACCTAACCTTTTTCTTAACGGATTTCTCATAATGTGCTCTTCAAGTTTAATGTATATAATTTAATGTAATAACAACATCACATAATTTGTAAGTGACGTCAAAAAACGCCAAATGCATCAGCCCGCAATGGCATTTCCATATGTTTACCAATACATTCGTTTACGGAAGTGTAGCACCCCACTTGCTTACCCATGAAATTGGGAAAAGGGGGGGGGGGGATCAACTGACCTTATTTCTCTCCCCCCTCTCAGCTGATCATCCGGAACTTCGAACGCATCCTCGCTCCTGTTTACTGACAGGCCAACCCCCTATCACCACGTGACACCGCCCTTTTTAAAAATCGTCTGCTCGAAATAAAAAAAGGAAGAAAAGGAAGGCGGAAATGCACCGTCTTCTTCTTTCCAAGGAATAATAATAAAAAAAAAAGTTCGAACGAGAGCGGGAATAGGGGGTGCAGCCGAGGGGAACTCGCGATCCACCTCCCCTCTTCCGGTCCACACACCTCTCAACCTCGGCAGCAGACGATATCTTTTTGCCAGCAGACGACTTTTTGGGTTGGTGCTCGAAACAACTTTGTGCTCTGCCGATTTGTGGTTGTTCTAATCCGGACGTGTGTTCTTTGAATTAGAAGGTAAGAGTATTCCTTGCTATTAGAGTGAGTGTCACATATGTATTATTAATTTCTTCTTACCTATCCAATTAAAATAAATGCCGCTTAAACGTTTACATCACCTTATAGGAATATTCGGTAATAAAATGACTGTTTTCGTAAGAGCGACCCAGTCTGTGAAGAAATATATTTGGAGCGCTTTTTACTGCGACAGCCACATTGAGAATGTTTACTGGCGTGTATAATACGATAGAAAGAAAAGTTAATATCGAAATCAAATTTTCCAAACCCAGGATGTAGGTTCGCTTTTAAAAAAAACCAAAAAACATTGGGAATTATGGTTGAATATTTTTTTTTTGAAATTCCAATGACAACTATTCTTTTAACTATCTGTTGTAATTGAGACAAGTGGAATTCCCGTTGAAATCGATGAATTGAGTTAAAACTTAGAAATGTTGATCTTATTTTATGTAAGCTAATTATTGTGAAATCGCGTGCGACTCATTTCACTAATTACTAGCGCG
This sequence comes from Troglohyphantes excavatus, assembly GCA_963932185.1. NCBI lineage: Eukaryota > Metazoa > Arthropoda > Arachnida > Araneae > Linyphiidae > Troglohyphantes > Troglohyphantes excavatus. The sequence goes on along the minus strand of OZ010670.1, from coordinate 8,544,661 downwards.
ACGTTAATTCAAGCAGCCAAAATATTAGAAAAAAAAAATAATAATATTAAACTAAAACAAATATTTCCACCAATCACCTACCCAGACCTAATCATGCCAGTCAATGAGAAACACCCCACTTAAATACTTAATTTACCATTTAAAATCTATATAGATACCGAATTTTATATTTAAATATTGAATTTACCGTTTAAAACTCATTTGAATAACGAATTTACCATATATGGACCATTTAAGTGCCAAATTAAATACTGTAATACTGATTGGTAGTCCTATTCGATGAATAATTCTACATCTACTATCGATATAGAACGCTTCAATGCAAGTAAATTTCGGTGAAGACTAATGCACATACATTTTTCTTTATTTATAATTGTTTATTATAAATTAAAATAATTTATTATTAAATTATTAATCATTAATTTTAATAACTGATTTTTATTAATTTGTTTTTATTAATGCACATTTGTCAATAGCCCACTGTGCAGCTATAGTGCGTCGTTAATTTAACCAACCGAGGTATTAAAAGTAAAATAATAATAAAAAAATACCTAAACAAATATTTCCACCAATCACCCACCGAGATCTAATCATCGCAGATCGACCACACACCCAAGAAAAAAAAAATCACAGGTAACCAAAATAAAATCTCCCGTAAATAACAACATGCCCATCTCTCTTTTCTTGTGGAAAAGAACACTTCTCTGTCAACAAAGAAGGTGGGGGGGGGGGGGGGGGAATCTCACTTCCTGCGCGGTCTGCTGCAGAAGTGCGAAGAGAAGTGAAGAGGTGCCAGCGGGAGGGGAGTCTTTTTCCTTCTTCGCGATTTACCTGGGGGAATGGGAGGGGGGAGAGGGAATGGTTCCACTATTAGAGCTTCCGGTCCCCCCCCCCCCCCCTTTCCCCCCAGCCTATGCGTGTGTGCTCCTGGCTGCTACTCCAACTGCTCTTCAGCATGAGGGAATTGCGGACGACATCTGAAATGAATACAAACGCTGCAGGGTCTCAGAAATTCTGCGTATTTTGAAATTCTTTGCTCTGATTAAAAAAACTCAGAAAAAAAACATTAAAAAAATCAGCTAAAACCTTCATCGAAAGGATGGCATTAAAGATTTCGTAAAGTAATCGATGTAGTAAAAAAAATCAGTTTTTTTTTTTTTTTTTTTTTTTTTTTTTTTTTAAAGTTTTAAAATGTCCCGCGCGAAACTTTTGAAAAATCTGCATTTGAATGATTCAAAATGGAAGGTTTTTCTGAAGATTTCACGAAAAAAAATCAAAACTCAAAACTTTTAATTTAATAGATTGAAATCCCAAAAAATAAAAAAATAAACTGCAATTTTTTTTTGTATAAAACCTTCAATTTCCCAATTTTGAAAATAAATGAATTTTATGCTGGCTTTTTTTACTGGGAAATTAATTGGTGATAAAAAAAACTCTCCCTTGAGATGTCTCTTCCTTAAGTTTTTGTTTTTATATTTCGATTGATCACGAATTTATTGATGTGGAGAGTTGATTTGAAACTTGATCTCCAATGACAATGAAATAGGATAGTGTCAAACGGCAATAGCCCAATTGCGGCAGAAGGGAGCCGGCATCACCATATTATCAAAGAAGAAAACCTTTGCGTATCGCCCAGACAAAAGGTTGCAATGGGCCGCAATTGGAACTTTCTGCGTCAAACTGCTTAAATGCGATTTCATTTAAATTAAAATAATAAAAATAATAATAATAAAAAAAAAATAGTGGCCTTCAAATGAAGAATTTTTTTTTTAAACGAAATATTTCTGTAGAAAATAAATGCAAGTCTATTTTAAAAAAGTGCCGAAACTTACGAACAATTTAATAGTAAAGTCATTGTTTGTCGAATGCTTTGATGTCACGCAAATGTTTGAAAGTCCCGATTACTGAAATAGTTTCAGATAGAATGCATGTTTTAATTCGTTACGACGAACTTTTTGTTGTACGAAGCACTCTAATTAGTCCTATAAGGGTTCATTGTATATCGAGGATATATTGTACTGTAAAAGGATAAATCAATTGATAATATAAAAACTAAATATTTTATAATTGTCGTTTTTACAATGCATAGGCAATGAAAAGTTGTAAATAATGAGTTATTTTAGCAGAAGATTTCATTAAAAATAAAGATGTTTTATTATTGTTTGTTATTGAAAATCTGCCGAAATTAATTCGTGCCATTTTAGCATTAAAATCTTGAATAATAGGACTATTGGAAGAGAATTAATCTAACTTTTACTCTGTTTTGTTCAAATTTCGATAGATGGCGACACTACCAAATATTGACAGAGGAATAATTGACATTGTCACTGCTGCCCATACTTAATTTTCAAAAGTCTGGAGAGTCAATATCACCTTTACTTTAAAATACCCTCTGCTTATTTTCTACGTGCCGATAGCACTTTTTTACGATTCTGTTTCTTGAATAACAATTTTCCAATCTAACAATCAATGGAGGGTTTATCTGTAAAACTATAATTTTTTTTTTAATTACTTATTTTACTTTTAATTTCTATTCTTCCAGGTGCACAAACAGCTAATATTTGCACGAAACGCTGTTTTGAGTAAATCACAAAAAAAAACCTCTCAAAACTTAACTATTATGTTGTTGTTGTTGTAAAAAATGAAGAAAACGCACAACAATTTCTCACTAAAATGTAAAAGTTCTCAGAATACAGAACAATTTATAATCTAAATTTCAATTTTCACATAACTTGTTTTGGCTACAGGAATAAGAATTTAACTAGTTTAAAAAAAAATATACGTCGCTATATTTGTTTTAAAGAAACCCACTCATATAGCCTTTGCTGAATATAACTGTTTTTGCATCTGTATAAAACGTGGATAGTGGGGGATATAAATACTTTTTCTTCTGAGTGGCCCAATACAGTGTGATCTGTACCTGCCCGATTTTTTTTTAACACAGATGTATTTTAGTTTTCAGTGCTTACATTAATTGACGAAATTTTAATTACTGTTGTCATCATTATTGAAGGGTAATGTGTATTATAATAGTTTTTTTAATAAGAATAAGTATTTACATAGAACTATTTTTTTATTGAATAAAAAATATATTAAATTAAATTATAAAGGAAGTGCTATGGTCTTCATTTTTCTATTATTTAAAAAACACAAGCATTGATTTTCACTAAATTGCAATTTAAAAGCCTTATCTTCAGACATGATTTTTAATGAAACTTCCGAATGCATCTCGATATTGAAAAGTTCTTAAGCCGTATGGAAGGCAGATAATCAGAAGTTTTTAAAGATGGCCAAATTAAGAAATTTGTTCGCGTACTTCATGAAACTTTCAAAACAATTTATGAATTTCTCGTTTCCTAGTATTGCAATTTTGATTTGACAATTTCCAATGTGTCATTTAAGCTACATCTTTGCACTCTCGTCGATCAGAAACTTGTGTATCTAATTAGTAGTTAATATTTTTGGTCTTTGGAATACAGAACATTAAAATGTAAATTTGCAGTAAAAATAAATCTAAACGTTGTTTGCAAATAAACTGCCTCAAATTCTTAATAAAAGTCAGAATGAAATTAACTAACGGAATAAATACTCAAGCAAAAATAGTCTGTTTTAAATTACCGTACAACATTCATTTTAAGCCCAAATGCCCATCATTTTAAAGAATTTACATGAATACTATTATTAAAGAAAAATAACCATCTATTTTAATTTTGTGTATATATTTTTTTCCGGATCAATGTGTTAAAAATTCGGTATTTACTCATATAATTCAACTATTTTTGTAAACTTTTGATTTTGTAATGCTATTACTATTGCATTCGCATCGAAAATTACATATCATATAAATATTTTGTAAGCAGCCAAAGCAATTTTAAAATCAAAACGCACTTTATCCAAAGAATAAACTTTTATCAATTTTTAGCTTACATACCATTTAGTTTATTAAACGGTGCACCATATTATAATGCTACCATGTACATTAAAAAATTCTAAATTTTATTCTTAATGATCGCCATTTAATGTTTTAAAATGGAATACTAATTGACACATTAAATAAAATATTTTCTCAATTATCAGTTGATATTTGGGGAATTTTATTCCTTTAATAACATTAAAAGGTATTATAGAGTTGAAAATTTACAGTGCAACTAAGCTTCGTATATTTAAAAAAAAATACTCGCATAAAATATTTTTCAAATAAATAAATTTAATGTTCACATAAAAATTGCTCACATTATGAAAGTATTGTTCTAAAAGCTCGATCTAAGATAATCAAATTTAGCTACAATTAACCTACATACAAACAAAACAAAATACCCAAAACAATTATAATATTGCAACAATTATTATTAACCATTTCCATAAGATAAAATTATAGTTATTTTAAATTTTGTAAGAATCCGTATTGTAGCAAAAAGCCCAATGTTGAGATGTTTTTTAATAATTATAAAATTAAATACAACCTATGACGTCATTTCCAAAGTGTCAATAACGAAAAAAAAACATTGTTTAAATTGCAAACGATATTTTCATCTATGTTAAGTGAATAATATACATTAAAATAGTTATAATATGCGAATGGAACATCGTACAAACTTAAAAATTATTGCAAAAAGCAAAAAGAGTGGAGACTATATACTAATAGACAGATGTGCCGTCTCCAGCACTTTTTGAAGGTGGGCAGTGCAGGACATTTTTGACGTCATTCATTTTTACGTCATTTCAGACCCTTCTTACTCTGTGGGTTTATTTATATTGCATTTCTATATATTTGTGTGTGTTATTTTTTTTTTCCCGTACGTAGAACGGGTATTTCAACTAGTAATAATATATAACGATGATGATTATATAGAAGCCATCATCGTACCTCACCAAAAACGCTCCTGTGTTTGTAGCCCTATTTATTATCACGATTTTGCGAGTCAACTCTCTTATTTATTGTTGTTTGCTTCAGATAGGTGTTTGTGTTTGATTGAATTAGAGCGATCCTCTCCATCCGTTTAGGGAGTGTCTAGGGGGAAGGAGGGAGGGGGGGGGGAAGGGGGCAGGAAGCGATCGAGGGTCAGGCAGGTGTGCCCCTTCCTTTTCCAGGTGATACACCCAGCTGAGTTTTCGTCTGCTCTTCGATGCATCCTGTCCACAGAAAAAATCATTTCGCGCCACCATTCATAGGCGACGCTTGTTCTCTCCGTAGTTCATAGTACAACTGTGGAGTTTTTAATTACAATTTACTAGTAATTCGAAAGAATACTAACGATTTTGCAGACGATACTGTGTCCGAAATATTTTTGTAAGTGATTTATATTTTTAAATAAGCATATGTTAAGTTTTGCATTGTATTTGATTCTTTTTACCAAGAGCGCGTATTTATTAGTAATTCGAACGAAATTGATTTTACAGACTATATACAATTTGAGATATTTTTGTAAGTGATTTTGTTTTTTAGAATATACATTTATTAAGTTTTGTATTTGATTTATTTTACTAAAACATGCATTCATTTAATTTCGAATTCATTTGTAATTAGAGCAAAATCGATTTTTCAGGGGATATTTTTATGACTTTATTTTTTTTATAATATACATATTTTAAATTTCGTATTGTATTTTATATATTTTTTTTTATGAATAGACGCATTATTTTTATTTTTAATTAATTTGTGATTTTAAAGAAATCGACATTGCAGACGAAGAAATAGCCTACTTTATTTTTGAAAATATGCATGTGTTAATATTTGTTGTAGTAGTATATGTATTTTTTTTTACCAATTTAAGCATTATTGTTTTTATTTAGAATTCACTTGTGATTCAAGCGAAATCCGTATTGCCTATTCATACGCACTGAACTAAAATAATAACTAACTGGACTAAGCGTGACAACGTTGCCAAAAACATTTCGCCTGCGCAAATTGAAAAGAGCAAAATCTTCCATTTGCTCCCCAGTTTTTAAGTTTCGTATGCAATATTTGTACGGGAGGGAACTAATTCCTGCACTAAATAAATTTTTGAAAGAATAGAAATATGCTTTAAAATGTTCTATGTGTTTTATTTTTATTAATAAATAGGTGCATTTGTCATTTATTTCAAAGATTATTAAAACATTATTATTAATTTCATCTAAATTCAAGTTAGTTGCCAATTATTTTAATGTTAGTATAGTATATAGGTTTATTCTAAATCAAAACAAGTATCTTCGAAAAATGTGCTATATTCTACTAAATATAAATTTATAAACTTGTATAAATAACAAGAATAATATTAAAGTTAAAGTATTAGAGATTTCGAAATATTTTACATGCAAAACATCTAATTTAGAGAGAAGAATATAGGATTTACAAAGGACTCCAGTATAACTAACTAATTTAGAATATTCAACATAATTTATATATTAATAAAATTTAATTATATACTTTTTAAAAAAAAAAAACTAAACTGTCAAAAAGAAAATATATTCACAATGAAATGTATAACATTTACATTAGTTTTAAATCCGTTGAAAAGTAAACATATTATTTTCAAAATATAAAAATCGTCTGTGGAACGAATTAAAAATAACATAAATAGAATATGGATTCCCACTTAAAATAACATATATGCATATCGATGATAATAAATAACAAAATCAGTTTTCTCAAAATTGGCAGATTACAACTTACTATTAGAAAGTTCTATTTTATTCAAGTTATTAATTTGACTAAAAAGTTTGTTTTCATAATGCTTTTGAACGCAAATATTCCATGATTAACATGTCGTAATTTATTTTCACATCTGTAAATCGAACAAGAATCGATGATAAAAACATTTATTTAAAATACTTAGATAAACCTCAGAATTTTAAAAAGTAAAAGATCGTGTTCTCAGTGAAAACTGGAACAATTTTACAAAACTTTACAAATATTTTCACTTACAAATTGAACTTTTAACTTAAATAAAAATCGAAAATGTACTTACTGTGAGTTGACTTTTTAAATAATAGATAGTTAATTTTTTAAAATACAATTCACAGGTGAATCGAACAAAATCTATTGTTCAATCGATACAGTTGAAGATTTTATTATTTGAATACAGTTGTGATATGTTAAGATTCGTTTGTATTTTCTTCAATAGCATAATTGTTTTTACCTAAAATTCACTTGTAATTGGAACAAAATCGACGTTGCAAACGATTTTTTAAAGTGCAGATGCCAAGTTTCGCAGAAAACTTTTATGTTAAGATTGTATTTTATCTTTATACCAATACACGCTTTATTGCTTTTTCTTTTTCATTCATTGTCGTTGAAATTGTGTATGCATAAAAAAAACGTTGTTCTGAGACGCTGTCCTGGAAATTTGTATTTTAATTTCTGAAAGTATTAAGTACCTTTCTTTATTTGTTGTTAGTTTAAAGTAAGTTTGTGTTTAAACTCCTTTGTTAGTTTGTTATGTAAATATTTGCTTAAAACTACATTATTTACATTCGAGTAACGTTATTTTTTAGTCAGCAATTATTTTATTTCAAATGATTATTTAGTTTGCTTTTTGTACTCTTTAATCTGTGATAGTAATTAAAATCATAATATATTTCGTATTTACTTTATAATTATTTTTGTGTTCGTCACTCTTTAAAACGTTAAACCGCTGTTTCATTTTTAATTTATGTTTTGCTGTCGAGAATTTTATATCAAAACATTACGAAACAAAAATATATTGAAGTTGCGATTTGTCACAGTTATATAACTTCCACTGTCGGTAAAACGATGTAATTCGAGCAAAATAAGTCGAAAGGTGAATTTGAATTTTGTACCACAATAAAAATTGAATTTCTTTAAAGATTAAAATTAGTTATTGAAAAGAAAACAGAGTTTCACATTTTGTCTACAAAGTGGGCCCCAGCCCAGCAAAAAAAATCTGCACAAATTTGAGATTATTTGCAAGATTTTGAAACAAATCCGCAAATTTTTACAGAAAATTTGCAGTATTCCATACTTTCAAAAAGAATGGTAATTGTTAATTTGAAGTTTTTTGTACATTTTATGCTGATTTCTGCAGAAAATATTTCAAATAACTTGACATTTTTGTAGATGTTTTTGAAGAAAAAGTACAGAATTTTTTTACTGGGAGCTCAAATGAAATTTCGTTTACTCGGCAATCATTAAACTGGATAATCTCTAAATACACTATCCGTGAAATGAAAAAAATTAGCAACAACTACTTGGTGATAATAGCAAGGCTTGAAGCCCCCTACTAAAATAGAAAAAGAAAATAACGTTTAAAAAAAAAAACTTTAAAAGAAAAAAAAAGCGCTAAAAAGTTTTTTAAAAAAATGTATAATTTTACGATTTTAATTTTAAACATATTACAACTTTTTGGAGTTGGTGCCCATTTTCAAAAACCACACATAAATTTTCGCGGGATGCCAAAATTTAACTCCAGGAAAATTGCATTGTTTATCAACAAACGTAAGAGTAACAATGCTTTTACAAAAGTGGCAGAGTATCTACATTTTCAATAATAAAAGGGAAAACAAAATTGCACTATTTCTTGCATTGAACACAGTTCAGTTCCGAAATATTAGTTTAAGGTTTCCATCCTTGTGCTTACTTAACGCTACTGTACGTATTTTAATCCAAAAATCCTGATATAGAAATATCGATTCATCGGAAAATATTCATTATTGAATGGCGATTAATCGTGATGGCAGAATGTCGTCATCGCCCATGCCAATCTACCAGATATGCTTTTATAATTGCACATCAAATAATCCGTTTTCTTCTCACAGGATTCACTTAAATTGCCATCTCGAAGGAGTCATGCTGTGTCCCCAGGCGGAGTCCCTACCCCAGATGGCGTGGCCGGACCGCGGGCTGTCCTCCCTCAGCGTCCTCCAGGGCGGCAGCCGCATCTGGGACAACACCTCCATCTACAAGTTCTTGGAGGACTTCTCCTTCGCCTCCAGGCACCGGAGCAACAACACCCGCCTCCGTCTTCCTCCTCCACACCTAGAGGGAAGAGAAGCCACCGCAGAGCCCAGCCTCCCCGAGGGTAGGGCACCCATCATTGGTTTCTTAAAATTCTTATTGTTTCATAAAATCTTCATTGTTTCATAAAATCCTTATAGTTTCTTAAAATCCTTTTTGTTTTATAAAATCTTTATTAATTCATAAAATCTTTATTGTTTCTTAAAATCCTTTTTGTTTCAAAAAATCCTTATTGTTTCATAAAATCTTCATTGTTTCATAAAATCCTTATAGTTTCTTAAAATCCTTTTTGTTTTATAAAATCTTTATTAATTCATAAAATCTTTATTGTTTCTTAAAATCCTTTTTGTTTCAAAAAATCCTTATTGTTTCATAAAATCTTCATTGTTTCATAAAATCCTTTTTTCATTAAAGTTCCTCATTGTTTCACAAAAAGTTTCTTAAAATCCTTTTTGTTTTATAAAATCTTTATTAATTCATAAAATCTTTATTGTTTCTTAACATCCTTTTTGTTTCAAAAAATCCTTATTGTTTCATAAAATCTTCATTGTTTCATAAAATCCTTATAGTTTCTTAAAATACTTTTTGTTTTATAAAATCTTTATTGGTTCATAAAATCTTTATCGTTTCATAAACTCCTTTTTGTTTCAGAAAATTCTTAACGTTTCATAAAATCTTCATTGTTTCATAAAATCCTTATAGTTTCTTAAAATCCTTTTTGTTTCATAAAATACTTATTGATTTATTGTTGCCTAAAATCCTTTGTTTCCTAAAACACAACTAGATCGGCATCAGGGGATTGGTAGTATATCGCGATGCGTTTGGCAGTCACTCGGAATTAATCCCGGGAATTTTTGCGTATGCCACGCCGATACTTTACTGTCGGGCTAAAGTAACTACTCGATCCCGGAAGAAGTATTGATTTTTTTTTAAGTGACCGCCGCGGTAGGATTTGTTAAACAGAACCAACCTTGTACAACTACAGGCTTGGAGCTTGTAGTTGGACAAATTTATTTTCCCATCTCAGGTTGTTTACCAGTTAGTGGAAAACCCCACGCGCAGTTAGGCTTTGAGATTTAGGGTCTTCCACAGTCAGGGTCAAGTAAATCCTCAGTCTTCCAGCGTACACACTAGAACGAATACACTAGCCTCTACGGACGGGAAGAGCATTCGGCGACGCCCATTCCGCAGCAGGCACCCGGCCCGGCGCATCGTTTATTATACTTAAAAAAAACGTCACGTTATTTGTATCTGTACTGTTTGTTTCAAAAATGAGCGTGCATTTTCAACAGTGCTAATTGTCTGTTTTTCTCTTCAGACCCCACCGACTGGAGCCGCGAGGACGTTTCCAGATGGATCCAGTACGTGAGCACCACCCACCGCCTGCCCACCATCCACCTGGAGCGGTTCGTCATGAACGGCAAAGCCCTCTGCCTCATGTCCATGGACATGTTTGTGAGGCGGGTGCCGCTGGGCGGAAAATTGCTGTGGAAAGACTTCCAGCTGAGGCTGAGCAAAGTGCACTCTGTGGACGATGAAAGACCCCTCACTAGACGTGAATACGCGGAATCCGGGTATTGCTCCACAGTACGACACTGATGACATCTTAGGAATGCTGTACCACTGAAATACCTAGAAGAAGCCTTAGAAGTTTTGGCACATTGTGTACAAACAAGCTGTTGCTGCAGTCAGTGATGGTATGACACTTCCTAGCTGGATGACCAAGTCGCACGCATTTGTTACTCTTCTTTGGATATTTACTCAGAAAGAATGCGTTAGAACAAGTTAATGTCGTTGCTGTGGATGGTATGGAGTCGGGCCATTTGTAACACCGCCAGGTGGAATGCCGTGGTGGCAGTCTTGTGTCCAGTTACGTGGGTTAGATTCAGATTGGCAAGACTTCATGAGTTTGTGATTTTCTTATGAATTACGTTATGGACTTTATGAAATATTAGAAGTATCATATAAAATTTTAACATTCTTTTAGCAACACTTTATGCTTGATGTAGGTGGCACTCTGTATAGCTAAGCGATCATTCAAATAGCCTTTATAACACATTGAAAATGTAATTGATGATGATATATTTTGGATTGAATGGAAAATTTATTGGAATTCTAACAGTATAAATTTAGGCAGTTAGATTATTTTACATATGAACGACATTAAGGCAACTCAGTAGTACCCTAAAATCGACAAATATTCGATTTTGAGATTTTCATTTTTTATTAAACTTTGATTTCTGATCTTTCCATTGATGAATTATTTTGTTTCTTGTCGTACTAAAAGTATTTTAAATTTTATTTGAAAAAATTGTAAACAAGCAATTTGACCAGAGTTTAACCTTTAAACTAATTTATCTCAAAACTATAAATTTTGAACTTCGATGTACCTTTTCTACATAAACTTGATTATAACTACCATTTAGTATACAACTATTGTGTATATAGACACGTTTTTCAAATTGAAACACAGAACCTACAGATTAATTCGAGGTTAACATATTTTTTTTCCGAAAGTTTACCAAAGTGGACATACAAAGGATTTGTGTTTTCAGCCATCGTAGTATATTTTGTACAAGTTCATTTTAAAGTTTGTTTTAGTTCGATATAAATTTCATGTAACTGTGATTCATTACCGAAAAAGTGATTTAATAGAATTTCAAATTGTACATAGAAATGTATAGAAATTATTTATATCAATTTAATATCACATGTTTATTGTGTTGACTTTCATAAGTGTGCTGTTTTCATTGTCGAAACGTATTTATGAACAACTGCACAAGTGAATGGTAATTAGTACGAAACAATACTATAGTTTTGCTTTTTTTCTGTTCCTATTTCTGTTACTTGTAGCGATTGTGTTGACAATTTAGCTAGTCACTTTTAAAGCTATTCAATAAAAAAGTTTACTATTTGAAAATGTATATTATTTCTGAGTGTTTAATTATTTTCCGTGGAATCGGAGGAATAGTAGCAGTTTTGAACTTCACAGCCATATTCATCCTTCTTCTTGTACACTTAAAATTATGAGTAATACCTTAAAAGTTTAGTGGCGACCCGTACTATAAGCTTTCATGGTCAAATAATTTTAATTTTTGACATTGAGGGGGGGAAAATATATTTATGCACTGCTGCTATTCATCCCCGCAAGTTCATATGAATAGGCGTAGCCTTTATTAAAATTATATTTCGATTTTGAAATCTCACTAGGTTATTTTGAAGGTAACCATTTACTTTTTAAATTTTTTTTTAAAGATTTCCATACAAAAAAAAAGAGTAAGTACCTACATATTATTATAGAATTGGCAGAAATAAAAATATCGAATGACAAGTCATGACTGCACACATTCTCCATTGAAAGAACGAGCTAATTGCATATACAATTACATTTTATTAATACATTTTCATCTTAAAAAATATTTAACAATACGAAAACAACGTTAGAACAAGAAAGTATAACATATTTGAGAAGTCGTTTTAAGTGTTTACAATTTTGAGCACCTTAAAATAGGTACCTTAGATAAATAGAAACAATGCTTCTATTCATCCGAAAAAATGACTAAATACAGTTAAAAATTCATAATAAAATAAATGGAAATGATAAATAAAAAATAAATGATGAAAGAAGATATACTTACAGATTCAAAAAGCTATGAGTTTGGATGAGGTCGAGCCAAAAATTTGGAAACGAATATTGCAAACACATGTTGTAAGACACTTTATAAGCTGTGCTAAACTACTTCTGATGTCACAGTTTGCGCAATTTTTAATCCAAAATGGGGAATTTATTTGATATTCAAATGTCTAAGATAATGTAGTAGTTATTTTTGTTTGTAATATTTGTGTTTAACAGGGAACTCTAAAAGCCACAACAACTCTTCCCGCAAAACTGTTTTAAATTAAAATAATTCTTCCATTCACTAATTTTTAAATTCATTTGATATAACGATACTTTACGTTACCGTCTCTGTACCCATACAGAAAGGAAAAACGTAAAAATAAAAATCGGTTGACATCTAATCACATCCTCATCATACTAATTTTTTTATTTTTTAAATTATTATTATTTTTGTAAAATCGTTATCATAGGCGATGGCGTTATAATTATTATATAGACAATACTTTTTTTTTATGCATTCACTATGAGGATTAACGGTATAAAAACGTTGTAAGGATTATTATCTGTTAAGTGATTAGCACAATAAAACTTGCGAAATATTTATAAATTCCCGTTTTACGAACACATTGCCGCGATTCGAAAACATTGAAACATTAATCATGTTTTCACTATGCGACTTCGTGCCATTTCTTCGTACCCAAAAGAAATATATATTCCTAGATAAATAGCCCAAGACCGAAGTCTTCGAATTTAGAAATTTCGCAATATTAATATATTACTTTAAGTTAACCTGTTCAAAACATTCTTAAATAAAAATATATATATAGTAGTTTGCTTAAGCTTATCTCATGTCTAACAAAAAGTTACTTTGTGTAGAATAAGTAGAAGTGCTCTAAAATGAGTTTTGTTTGCTCTTAAAAAGATCATTTGAACCGTCTCCGCAATTTTTACATGTTATGAATACACTATAATAAAAGTTAAAAAAAAAATATTCCTTCTCAGGAATTTGCTTTTAAAATGGCAAACCTTCAGATTAGCATAATAAAAGAGGTAGCATAATAAAATTTTAAATGCGAGATCTATAATTTTTTAAAATAAATATTAGTTAAGAATTCAATCCTAATGAATAAAGCAAAATTAGTTTTTGTGGCTATTTCAACCTCAACAAACCTACCTCGCATTGAACGCAAAAATAACTTAAAATAATTATTTAATTTTTATGCAAATAAACGACAATAAATTAAATAATTGGGGCAGTTATAACGCCGCCTCGACTGCACGCGTTTTTCGTACTTGTACACTAGGACAAATACCCAGGTAGCACACGTACATGGGATTCGCATGGGCCGACGTGGGACCCACATGGGATAGCTGGGCTCGTGTGGGCCCATCTGCCCACCAACAACCCATGTTGAACCCAGATGATCAATTTCGTTGAATATAACGCTTAGAGTTACTTAATGGAAGTGATTTTAGTGTTACAATACTATTTTAATAAGTTTTCACTCAAGATAAAACAGTTTAATATTCTGATTTCTTATTTATTGGTTATTTCAAAGTGAAAAGGAAATTCACATAGATTGACATGGTTCTATATGGTCCCCCCCTTATGGAAATTCATGGTCTTCCCATTAGATATCCTCGAAGAAGATTTCAATTTCAACGCGCATGCGTACTACGTCAAAGAGACTATAATTCCTGTGCTGGTTCCAGAGTATCATCAAAACAACAACACGTTTTTCCGTGGATTTTTTAAACAGCAAAATATATTATGAATGAAATAGGTACGTACTACTTCATTTAAATTATGTGTATACATTTTATACAACTTATTTCAGATAGATGCCCCGTTTTTTCTTTGTTGGTACTATTTTGAGATTATATTCAAATACCCGCAATGCAAATGCAATGCTAGTTGAAATGTAGGGTTACGATACAGGTGGCTCAAAGCGGTTTCGAGGATAAAATATAGCATTTAACATTTGATAATTTTTTTCTAGAATCTTTTTATGAAAACAATCATTATTTGGATGAAAATATGTATGGCGACCGCCAGACTCGTTTCGGTGCCAATGCGTACATGGTACAAGAGTCTATTGTGGATTAATGTTGTTGTAACCACACAAATTTAATCTAAGTTATGAATTTGCTATTTTTTTACATTGTTATCAAACAAGATTATTTCAGGAACATTTTGTCTTAATCTCTTGCATTGAAACCAATAAAATTATGTTATTCGAATTCCTGTACTATTTCAGAATAACATTAAATCATCTACAGTTGTGTAACAGTAGTGTTAATTAATACAACTAACTATGCTATTTCGACCCTATTTCTATTAACTTGGAAAGAATATTGCATGGGAATGATTAAAAATACACTTGAATGGTAACCCTGTTTTCCCGCCAATTCTGTGGTTCTTTTTGGCAGACCTGCAGGAAGCAATTCTTTGATCAGCAAAACCAATATTTGTTGTCAAGTATGGTTAGCGTAGAATAAATTTTAGAAAAGTGGCCTTGGATTGCTGTTCACCGTAATTTAACTGAATAAAATATATTACCAGAAGTTCCTGTTTATAATTTTTTCCTTTACATTTCAGGTTAGTCTTGGTTCCAAGGAGGGGGACCTCCCAGTGTAGACATGACCTTGAATGCAGCTGAATACACCCCTTTTTCCACTCTACTTGGCCAAGTTTCTCTCCGTCATGGCTCCCACACATGTAAGGTAATATATGCCCTAATTTTAACAACAAAAGACTAGGCCATTTTGGTACTAATAATCCTTTATTGACAGACGATGAGTGATGTTCCTCACCCGAATTTGTTTTTATTTCTCCGAGATGTCAGTTTAATAAACCATATTTTAATCCGTATGGTTTCATAACTAAACTATGGTTTGGCGCAGCTTAGCCATAACTGGCAATTGTGTTCTCGGCCTCCGATTACTTAGCATTCTGGCTGGTACCCCTTATAGCAGTCGACTATGGTACTTGCATGCAAACCCTGGAGCAGTTGATTAAAACACCTAATTATAATTGTACAAAACACAGTGATAACTAAAATCAAAATGAAGTTTAACAGCTATTAGTTTCACATTGGCTGGATAATTTTATCGTTAATTGTAATTTAAGCACCTTGCATATTTTTCGATTATCACATTTGAAGTAAATAACTTTTTAAAACATCGGTGCTGATGTGAAAATCACAAATAAAAAATATTTACAGTATACCGAAATGTGAAATATATCCAAAAATAAAAACTTGCCTTGAACATACAACATTCCATGGTTAATCTGTCTTTTATGGTTGCCTTAATTTTTTGCCAAATCTGGCAACCCACCTCCAAACGGAAATGGAGTTCTTTGGCAACCGAACCAGTTTTTGTCGATAAGCAACGTTTTAGTCTTGCGAATATAGGATTTTTAGAAAAGCTGCGAAGGCCAAAAGTCGTTAATTGAAAGTAAGAATTACAAAATTTTTCATTTAAGTTACGATTTAAAAAAAAGAAAGAATGCTTAATTTAAAATTCAAATCTTTTGAATGTATTTCAACTATAGACTTAATTTCTTCAGTATTTTGAAAAAGGAATTTGTAAAATGTTAGTTTATAAAACTAAACTTTCTATTAAATGTTAAAACTTGCGATTTTTTTTACTGATAATGTATTTCCATCCCACACAATAAATTTTTAATCCATCCTTATAGTTTCATAATCAACTTAGCGAAATAATAGCGAATTTGAAAAGAAATACTTCTCTTTCTGTTTGCAGTATCTATAACTATACTTATTCCCAGAAGGAGGAAATACTTATGAGAGAAATCGTAATTAGGTGCAACTTAAAAATGCATGTGTTCTATATATTCTGCCCCATAGTTATTATATTTTGGTTTCAATTACTAATTGTATTATCTCCAGTATCTACATTAAAACTATATTTCTTCGCTTAAGCCATTGTACTACGCAAGTCCTATCGCAGTAATATTAGACTTACATGGTGACACGGCTTAAGTGACGATTTGGTGTTAGATCAGATTTAAGTAATTTTTAATAATCTTGTCACACTCTTGTTTCAAACCTGAAAGCTCAAAATCATTGTGTTTCCAGAAATGGAAAAAACTTTTTTTAAAAACAATTGCTTGACGGCAATTAAAGCGACACAACTACAGTCCCATTTTCAAAGTTGAAATAACTCAAACATTATTTTTTGATTATGTCACTTTTCAAGCAAGAATGCAATGTGTTTTGATAATCTCCTTTTTAATGTTATTCAAAATATGTTTTTTTATTGTGATAATTTTTACTTTAAATTATTATATAAAAATGTTTACATTACAAATTTATACAAAAATAATTAAAATGCCAAATTATTCAGAACCTAACCGAATATCTGTTTGACTGTTAAATAGGTGGTACACTGAATATCAGAGCTTCCCTAGTTTAAATGTTCAGGAGGCCTCATTGCATTTTTGGAAAATATGAAACATTCAGATCCAGATGTTTAAAGTGTTTCATAGTTAAGTGTTAGCTGGTAGGGGGCATAATTCCAGTTTGTTTCAATAATTAGATTGCCCCAAATATATACTAAAAAGGTTTTTCCTGTTTGCAATACTAAATTTTGTAAATATTTCTTCAATGAAAAGGTTATGAACTTTATTTTACAAGCCCAATCATGTATGCAAGAAGAAAAACTGCATGGCCGATAAAAACTTTTACAAATCATTGGCATGTCAAATTATAATTTTTTTAAATCCTACATAGAATAAATCTGCACTGCATGCCAAATTTGGAACAGATTGTTTATAAGACCCCATTAGGCAATCTTTTTTTTGGTGGTCGACAAAAGTGAACACAGTGATGATTGAATGCTATAGCTATATTAGGCTTAGCGTTAAGCATTTATCAGAGAACTATTTGCATTATTCTTTTTAAATGAGATACTTGGCGTAAGTACATGATATGTTTTCATACTGTGTCTCGCTGTTTAGAAATGGTTATCTTGACATACACAGTACCTAGAGCGCATATGGCATAGTTCCACAAATATCTCTGCCATGCATGCCATGGTAGAAGGAATACTTTATTGTATTCGATAGGGATATTTGCCTCGTATAAAGGTCTGTAATGTGGCTAAGGATACACCTAAATCCAGTGACTTGGTGGCTAAACGCGATGCTTTTAGTAATCTCGTTTTAAGAATAATCAATTGTCAGTAATTATCTTCAACTTTAATTGGAAAGAAATCCTTAGTTAATTCTATTAAAGTACTAAAGTAATGTGGTTCCAACACCACTGGAGCACATTCGATTACACATTGCTTCTCGGAACGACCATTCATTAAGCCTTTGTCAAAAAACATGTCGTTTCCATCTCCTTTACTTATCTTTTACAAAATACATAAAAGTCGAATCAAGTTTCTATTATTTTACTATAGCATGTTATATTTGTGTGTCAAATCTTGTAATTAATTTTTAAAATCATGCTTTGTTTGACAAAAATCTGGTTGAATATCATCACATACATTAAATTAAGCCTTTTTAGTTGGAAGAGCTGTAGCATGTCTATATGAATAAGTTAGAGTATATTTATTTTAGTATATTAAAAAATCTCATCAATCTGTTCTAACATTTTGTGTTTGATTAGGTTCATTTAAGCTGGTGTACAAGTAGTTGTGAAATTTGAAGTAAAACAACAATATTTGTTTTGGTAGATGTCAAGTTCGATATCAGAAGGAACTGGCAAAGTAACATGATTTTTTGTAAAAGTCATAATTGTATTGTTTTAAAATAAACTGAGTTTAATAAATGTATTTGTCATTTTTAATTTGGTTGACTGCCAAGTGGAGTAAGTCACAAAATAGAGTTATGAGATAAGAATGTTTAAAGTTCGCCCCTCGCTATGGATATAATGTTAAGTGGAATGATATTTAACTCGTTATTGATCAGCCTATTGAAGTAGAACCTACTACAATTTTTCTAAATGATAGTTTAGCTTACCTAGTAGTGGAAATTTTTTTAGTTCATTTTCAGGTTTTGTGACATAACCTCTTGGCAGACAGCAGGCCTATTTGTAGCATTAGATCTTTACTTGTATTTTATTTCAGTTTTTGTGTAGAAAATATTAATCATATTACATTTTAATTATCTACATTACTGAGACTGATTGTAAAATAGTCTCAGTAATGTAGATTATTACATGCAATTTACTATGTTATTATGTATTTGAAACCAATACAATAAGAGAAGCTTATAAATCCCATAAGCTTACCAGAATAAAATTTCCTGATTTCAAAATAATAATTCAATATAGAAAAATTATTAAATACAACTGAAAGATATATTGTTGTCATACTCGTCTTGCAAAAAGTAAGAATATAACTATCTAAATTTTGGATTGGGTATAAGCAGATATTTTGCCACTTCATCTTAAGTAAAGACGATGTTCTTTTCTGTACCTAAAAGGTCAGGGAAACTGAACAATTTTTATTGAAATTATAAATTTGTAAAAATACTATTTTCATTACTTTGTACTTAATTTTTTTTTTGTTGCTGAAACTTTACTTTTACCATCTTTAATATTATTATTTGAAAACTCCGTTAGATCTTATGTATTTCTCAATCTAGAATTTTTCAATAACCTTCTAGGAAAAGTGGGGGGATTTTGATCTTAATATTAAGTGGCAATCCTGATTACAATTTAGTTCCACTTTGTATAATTGTTGTTAAAATGCTTACTGTAAATCAAACTGCTGAATTTAAAGAATTTATGTATTTTAAGTCAGTATTTTGATTTACAGCAAGTTAAAAGTACATATCCATACAAGCAAACTATACCAGTAAAGATAAAAAGCATATTTCTTTCCAGATCCATATGGGTTGCCCATCTGGGGTCACATGGATAACTTATATGTGAGGTTTCACTACATGGATTCAAATGGGTTTCTTTACTCTGGCCTTTTTATTAGTTTACACTTTACATAAGGGCTAATGATTTAGCCAACGTGGATCACTATTCTAATCTCCTATAATTTCTTTAAATTGTGTAACTAAAAAATCTATTTGGTGTATTTCAATATTACCAATTTTTCAAATGTCATATAAATAAGAATTTTATAGACATTTAACACTATAAATCGCCAATTTAAATCGAAAGACAGGTTAATTTGAATACATATGTTAATACTACATTATCAAATTAACTTTTTTTTCTTAAAATTGTCACTAAACAAAGTGTTAAAATATTGATGGAATTCTTATATATATTATGACAATAAAAAAATTGGTAAAATATTAGAATACACGAAATTCCTTTAGATTCACCATTTCAAGAAATTATAGCCATTTAAATAGTGTTCTAAGTTGACTAACTCATTGGCCTTGTATTGTGTCCTAATCTAGAAGGGCCAGTGTGGAAAAACCCATTTGAATCCATGTAGTAAACCCTCACAGGTCCATATAAATTATCCATGTGGGCCCGGATGGACAACCCATACGGATCCAGAAAGAAATGGCCCCTTTTGTTCTATACTGGCCCAGTTGGGTTGTCCCACATGAACCCATATGGAATTCCCCATACTGGGCAATATAGTTTATCCATATGGGCCCGGATGGACAGCCCATACGGATCCAGAAAGAAACGGCCCCTTTTGTTCCATACTGGCCCAGTTGGGTTTTCCCACGCGGGCCCAGATGGAATTCCCCATACTGGGCAATATAGTTTATCCATATGGGCCCTGATGGGCAGCCCACGTGGATCCAGAAAGAAACGGCCCCTTTTGTTCCATACTGGCCCAGTTGGGTTTTCCCACGCGGGCCCAGATGGAATTCCCCATACTGGGCAATATAGTTTATCCATATGGGCCCTGATGGGCAGCCCACGTGGATCCAGAAAGAAACGGCCCCTTTTGTTCCATACTGGCCCAGTTGGGTTTTCCCACGCGGGACCAGATGGGAAATCCCATCTCGGCCCAGTTGAGTAATCCCACATGGGCCCAAGTGGGAAAACCAACTGGGCCAGTATAGAACAAAAGGGGTCGTTTCTTTCTGGATCCACATGGGCTGCCCAGCAGGGCCCATATGGATATCCCATTACCAACCCAAGTGGGCCCATATGGTCGTGCTACCTGGGTAATGATAAAATGCTATGAACTTGTGATCGGAGGGTTCCCATATTCGCTGCAAATTAACATTTGGTTTGGTTTGGTTTGGTTAATTAACGTCGCACTAGAGCTGCACAGTGGGCTATTGGCGACGGTTCTGGGTCTATCTCGAACACATTCACACACACATTCATTCATACCTGCACCTCGTTATTTTAGAACCATAGTCAGATGAAGAGGAAACACCTGAACTGGCACCCAACGCCTTCAATAGACGTCGGGACTTTGGACCCCGATCAGATGTATCGTGCACCAGTCCCGTATACACGTCGTTAATTTTTGCGGATATTCTGGACGACTTTTCTAGTATTTTAGTAGCGAAGCTGGCAACCCTCTGATCACAAGATCACTACTTTTTTACTTTCATTTTGTCAAGTCCATCGCTCGGATTCGAAACATAAATCCTCGGATTAGTAGCTGACTGCTTTAACCGCTCGGCCACGGAGGCCTCCTGCAAATTAGCAACACGTCGTCAGAATTTACCTCCAATTTGTATGGCATGAATACGGGACTGGCGCACGTTAAATCTGATCGGGGTCCAATGTCCTGACGCCGAATGAGGTTGCGTCGGGTGCCAAGCTCAGGTGTGGTCCTGTCATCTGATCATGGTTCAAAAATACGAGGCATTGTTCACGGGTGTTTTCTTCAAGGTAGACCCCGAATCGTCACCAATAGCCCAATGTTCAGCTCTACTGGTTCTAACCCGTGCGATGGACTTGACAAAGAAGAGTAAAAAAGTAGTGATCTTGGGATCGGAGAGTTGCAAGCTTCGCTACAAAAATACTAGAAAGTCCTCCAGAACATCTAACAAATTATACTGGCGTGTAAACGGGACTGGTTTCCGATAAATCTGATCATGGTCCAAAGTTCTGACGCTTATTGAGGCTGCGTCGGGTGCCAATTCAGGTGTTGTCCTCGTCTTATGACAATGGTTTAAAAATACGAGGCATCATTTCCGGGTCTTTTCTTCGAAATAGGTTCCGAACCGTCGCTAATACCTCACTGTTAGTTCTAGTACTATGTTATTTAACCAAACCAAATAAATAAATCAAATATTTATTCACATGACACCACTCACACTTCAACTCTCTTCCACCTGACGTCACGTGAGCATGCATGTGTTTTGTTTTGTTTTGACAAGTGTTTGGAGAAAAAGCGGCATCAAATGACGCATCGAGACTTCAACAGTTCCTCAAATCGAGTGCAAATGTGAGGCAACGAGATCGATGTCGCTTTTATTGTTCGCGTAAACTGCCGCAGCTGTTTGACAATGGCTTCGTTCGATGACGAAACGATCGGCAGTGCTCCGGAGAGAAACCTTCGCGAAGCCAGGGCAACCAGCACCCAGCAGAATGAGCGATCGTCCCTTCTCGGCGAGAGCTTCGAAGTCCACCCCAACGTGACCTACGGCGGAGTGGCGGCATCCTTCAGCGAGCCAGCGGTCGATCGAGAGTTCATGGATTGCAGCGACAAACCCGCCATGGAGGAGGAAGAACTGAAAAGGAAGCTGAAGTACTTCTTTATGAACCCCATCGAAAAGTGGCGCGCCAAAGGGAAGTTCCCATGGAAGCTCATCCTGCAGGTCGTCAAGATCGTATTCGTCACCATCCAGCTTTGTGTGTTTGGTACAGACGGGTACATCTACGAACTTCAGAAGCAGCATACGGGAACGAGCTTCTGTCATATGTTTCTGCAGGAGTGGAACTCGATAAGGGACGTTGTGGCCTACCCACCGTCAACGGGTCCCTATGCTGTGTACACAAGACCAGAATTCTATGACAACATAGACCATGTCATCAAGACGTATGTGAACTTGACGAATATCGCCCTTGGCACGTACTGCTATGACGGCCCCAATTGTACAATGACCAACCTAACCTTTTGTCGCGACGAGTTTAAGTCCATGGTGGCATTCAATGCTTCTGTGAATTTCGACAGCCACTCTGTGACGATCTGCCATGATGTCCCCAGTATATATCCGGAGGGTGACCCTCGTTGGGAGGGCTTCTCTATTAAAGACTACCTCTCGGAATTCAATGACACTATATCCTTCGATCGGCTCATATCTGCGGAAATCACCTTTAAGCTGAAAACGGTCTTCTTGAAGTCTCTCGGTAGTAACCGGTATCCCGACTGCTACAGGTTCAACATCTACGTCAGGTAATGGGTTATCCTATGCATGTCATCGGTATAAATCGCAAATCACTGATTTATCAGCCGTAGCAAAACAGCTTGATTCAAGCTTTTTACTTTTAAATGTGGAATTGTACAAGAAGTAATCTGAATACCTGGGCTTAGTTCCATCACCAAGCAGCTTTTGCTACAGCTGATGAATCTGCGTTTTGGAATTAATTAAGCTAATAATTATCTTTTCAACACTTGTAATTACTTAAACACTAAAATTAAAAGATGGAGTTACCTAATCTTCAATACATAAACAATTTTTTTATTAGACCAATGTTGTGTACAAATAGAGTCAGGGTTCAAACTTAGGAAATAAAAGTTAGACATTATTGGCACATAGCAATTTCTTTTTATTTGCCAAAATGTTTTTCTTAAGCATAATTTAAAAGCAGGGGGTTGTCAAACTGAAATTTTTAGGTGCAATATACGACTAACAACCATTAATTTCAAACCGTAAAAGGATTCTAAGTTCTAAAGTAGAAGACTAGCTATGACCCTTCGTAAATTATCTTACTTAAATTTATATTTAAAATACAAAGAATAAAAACAAACAATAAAAAACAGTGAATACTTATCGTTGGCTTAATTTGCAAACCATGTCACTCCATACCACAGATTCCGCAAGTATATAGAAAACTGCTTGGTGGCAAAATTCAAGCAATCACTTTTAAATGTCGACCTATTTAAAAAAAAAAAGGGATCGGAATAACTCGGCTTAGTTTCGTTGCTAAGAAGTTTTCACTATGGCTGCCTAATATGTGGTATGGCGTTTGAGAATTATTGCATTGTTATGTATTATTGCAACCACTGTCTAAGTCTACAAAGTTAAAGAGTGCACCTAATTCTGAAAGCTCAGCTCCAGTGGTTTATAGTAACATTGTGAAGAACTGGTAACCATAAAATTACTTCATGAGGGCAACCATACTTTTCTTCAAAAATACCATATTATATTTTTTTAACTGTAAAAAATTTACTAAGATTGTTGTTATAATAGGGTAAAAACTATTAATAGTCCACTAAATAATTCAAATGAAAAATTAAACAATTTATTTTCAACAGGTACAGCAACACTGAGCATGACGGGCAAGTCCTGGTAACCCTGGATACCAGGACCGAGAAGTTGAAGTGCTATCACAATGGCAACCTGAATCCTGATGACAAGTGGGCATACATTGCACGCCAGATCCTCAACTCCTTCATCATGTGCATCTGTATTCTGTCCCTCCTCCTGTGCTGCCGGTGTCTGCTCAAGGCCAAGCTTCTGTGCCAGGAGACCAACAAGTACGCCATCTTAACGCAGAACAAGCCACTGTCCGCACAGGAGAAGATGGAGTTTGTCGATATGTGGTACTGCACCATGATCTTCAATGATGCTCTCATAATTGCTGCTTCCGTTCTGAAAGCGGCCATCGAGCAGAGGACTGTCGAAAGCGATCAATATGCAACCTGTGCCATCCTTCTCGGAGCCGGTAACCTTTTAGTGTGGGCTGGGGTTCTCCGCTATCTCGGCTTCTTCAGTAAATACAACATCTTGATATTGACTATGAAGCGTGCCATTCCGAATGTCTTGCGCTTCACCCTCTGCTGTATACTTTTATACTCTGGTTTCGTCTTCTGTGGTTGGGTCGTGCTGGGTCCATACCACATCAAGTTCCGCAGCCTCAGCAGTACCTCCGAGTGTCTGTTCGCCATGATGAACGGTGACGACCTCTTTGCGACTTTCGCCATCACAAACACCAATAATAACCTTATTTGGTGGTTCAGCCGTATATACCTGTACACGTTCATCAGCATGTTCATATACGTTGTCATATCTCTGTTCATCTCGGTGATAATGGACTCTTATGAGACGGTGAAGGATTATTACCGACATGGTGGCACCCTTACCAGAATACAGGTTATGATCGCTGACTATCCTGATGACTCTTGCTCATCGTTCTACCAGCAACGACGCAGGCAACGTAAAAGTGTGTGGCAGTCGGTATTGATGCTGGTGAAACGGTGAATAACGCTCGCAACTATTGTGAATTGCAACATGCAAAATAACTTGAAATAATGTGTTAACCCAGCAAAAAAAAAAGGTAGCATAAAACCTTCATCAAAATCTAAGAAATTAATTTTTTTTAAAGATTTATTAAAAGAATTTGAAGTTAAAATCTGCAGTTACTTTGAAGTTTTTAATTTTCCTGCATGAAACCTTTAAAAAACCTTCATTTTCTCTTCAATAATTTCAATGCTTAAAAAAATTGAAAGTTGTTGCAGTTTTTATTAATGATATTGAAACAAAAAGCTATAATACATCTTCAATAAAACTACAGTTTTCTAGCATAAAAACTTTAATTTCTCAATTTTGATAAAGATTTTATGCTGAAATTTTTTTGGCTGGGAATTATTACTTAAACAACTCACCATGAGAAGAATACAAATATTAAATTTATATTTATTGGGAAAAGTAACACATGTTGTAGTTTTGAGCACTTTTGTAGCTCAATATGTTATTACTAATATTATTGACTGAGTTACTTACATTAAGCCTTTCTACTTTAGTTAATTGTTTTTCTTATAAAAATATGTTGACTGTATCAAATTGTTTTGTTTAAACTTGAACCATTGGTTGTATTTAATGATTTTTGTCTAAAAAGGAAATGTACTAATATCTTTAATTCCAGACTCTCTCGCTTTGAGGGAGATGTTGAATGTTCTTTTGAAATGAATTTGGAGTCTTTTGTTCTGTAAAAATGTATGTTTCTTAATGCATTGTGTAACTAATACAGCTCTTAACAATTTGCTGTTTTGAAGATGAAT
The DNA here is from genome assembly GCA_963932185.1 of Troglohyphantes excavatus. NCBI lineage: Eukaryota > Metazoa > Arthropoda > Arachnida > Araneae > Linyphiidae > Troglohyphantes > Troglohyphantes excavatus. The sequence goes on along the minus strand of OZ010670.1, from coordinate 8,518,943 downwards.
GTAAGGGCGATGAAACTTCTACAGAATTTTTACTAATGACAATTTTGCAAATATATTCTAGCAAATGTTCTCGTTCAATATTGATTTTTTAAAGCAGGTTTGGTTTTGGATCTTGCTTACTTTTCGACTAAAAGTTTTGAACTTTAGAGTATTAAGTTTGTTATCAACTTTTCACTGTTATACAAACTCATTCAGGTACTTTTTAACTCAGTGAAAGTTATATTACAGAGTCAATGATTCATCTCTTTCAGTATTCCTTGAGTACTGTATTACAATATCTATTATACTGGAAGTAGAAATGCAATTTTTAACTGTATAAAGCTGGATGTTGTCATTATTTTGGGTTCATGTTAAAAAATTAGATCTAGTTAGGACATCACTTTGTAGCTTGGTAATAGAGCGCAGGACTTCGGTGCAATAGGTCGCAGGCTCGTGTCCCAGCAGGGCTACTCAATTTTTTTTTCTCAAACCTACATGTCTTAACGGGTCTCCAACAACGTGGGGCCAAACAGCCAGTGATCTATAAAATGTGTATAATCGCTCTTGAGATAAAAACAATCGAACTAAAAAAATATATTTCCTTCAATAAAATATTAAGAACTCATTTTATTTGAAAAATAAATGAAAAATATTTGTGAAGAAAGGGCACTTTCTCAGCTAAGTGTAAAAATGCGCCAATGTCTCATTCACTTCATTCTGTACATTTCTTGTTACAAAAGGTATTTTGTAATTTTTGAAAAACTTTTATTACTTTGTATGAACAAGAGAACTGAACTCGGTGATCATGCACATTGTTTATTTGTAAATCCATTGCTGCCGGTTATGTACCCGCATTTATAGCTGTGAGTAGGAATTGTTGCTGTGATTGTGTCGCCAAGGTATCTTTTTTTGTGTTGTTGTTTTGTGTAGTTGTGATGAAGTTTTCTGTTTGTATGAGTTAAACTTGTATGGCATGACAAAACCTTTATTAGTAGTGTACTTATAGCCATATTTTTTGAAAAATAAATTTTGAATATATACCTAAAGGAAAGAAATACTGTTGTTAAGTTTTAATATTTTTAAATTTTAAACTTTTTATAAATTGATTAAAAATAATTTGAAAAAAATTATGAAAACGGATTTAATTAGAAAAAGAATGCTAAAAAGCATTACAAAGCTTCTATGCTTAACTTAAGTTATAACTTAGTTATATATAGACTTCTCCCTTTGGAGACGGACGTTTCTCTGTGATCTTAGGGGGTGGGCAGGATTAACATTCGAATTAATTATAGAATTCACACAATACGAAAAGTTCATTTTGCGCAAAACAAATGTACGCTTTCATTTTGTCAAATACGAAGCTAATTTCTAATGAACTTCAACGTAAAATAATGACTAACAAAGATTGATTCAAAGTGCATTTATAACCATACAACTATCGAAAAGTGTAGAATATTGTCAGAACCAACAAACTTACTGATTCTAGCAAACTATTTCGGTCTTAAACTCGGTAACAAACTTAACTTACTAATTTGTAAAATTCCGTTTAGTTTTTTAATGAACTTAACAAATAAAAACGTGGGAACCGGGCAGCTCCAGTTTTCAAAAAGGACAAAAAATGTACGTTTTTTGCATCGTATAATATAAAAGTACAGATCCTTTTTCTATATATCACTACAGCCATTGCTTCGAATTGTCTGGTTCTTGCACCAATTGATTGATAGTGGATTTTTTTCTTAAGAGATAAGTGGAGTTGTCTGGTTCTTGCACCTACGCCTTCAATTTTAGAAATATTGAATAAAGAAATATATTAAAGAAAATGCTTCCAAGATCTAAGAACGTGCCTTTGTAGCTTAGTCGGTAACTCGCGGGACTCCGGAACTATAGGTAGCGCGTTGGTGTCCACTCAATTTTTTTTAAAACTATACCTTTATAAAAATTTCCTAGCAATGCGGGGAGCTAGTTACGAATAGACGCACGCATAAAGTTATAATTTTGGATTCATCTGAGGGGATATATGCTAAAAGAGTGTTAATATTTTCTCAATTATTGTAGTTTATAAAATGTTTCACTTGATTCCATTTATATAGACATTTTTCTTAAAGTTAAAAAAATATATGATATTTAAACACAATCAAAAGTCAGGGCAATTAAAAGAATAACAAGTTTATGTATCTGAAACACTAATCTTTATTAATTTTCTTTTAAAAATATTTTTGGAATTATTTGATCAAAACATGGAAAATAAAAATATATTAGCAATTAATTTAACAAAAATGAACCCATTTACTATCATATTTGAAATATAAATCCGCGACAGATACGCTTAATAATGGATAAACAGCAATCGCCACACACAAACCGATATTTTTTTGTAATTTTTATAAAACCATAATCTTAACCCTAATCTATTTTCCATTGTTACGCGCAGTTTTTTGTTTCTCATAATAACCATTTCTATTTTCTAATATAATTTAATTATAAGCACGACCCTCAATGTTATATTAATATGAAAAATGACATTACTCTTGGTTGTGATTAATTAAATGCGCTCTAGAACTACAGAAATGAGCTGTTAACGACAAGTTTGGGTACATTCCAAGATTAGGTGCTTCGTAATTTTATACCCTATTACATGAAGGAAACAATATAGCAGTTGGCACCTCAAACTACCATACTTCGACCAACTTGAAGACATTTCAGCCAATGAAAGCTTCAACGTGCACCAACCAGAGTATAAAAAAAACCACATATATTTTCCGAGGTACCAACTTTCCTTTATATTGCGAGTCCTTTGGTTGGATGCTAGACAACGAATCTGGGACCTTTCAATACCGAAACCGGTGTCATGTAAACCCGGTAATTACAACCATCGCAATTAAGAATGATGAGTTCGAAATCGGAGGATTGAGAGAGTTCGAACGAAGAGCAGCGAGTTTGTACTTGGATTGGAGGTTTACGTGTTTGAGCCTTGTCGTCCGTTAAATAATCGCCGTATGGAAGAAATACCTTCACCTAAAACCTAAACTTAACACAGCGTAACCAACGCGAGTACATTTGAGACATGGCAGCTTCGACGTGCAGTTTGTTTGGTTGCACGCTTGGCATCGAACTCCGGACTCACCAATCCCGATTCCATGCTAACCCCAGTGCGCTTCAACAGTGTATTTCAAACGGGGCCCCATGTGCCCTAAAACAACATCAGATCAAACTGACACGTGTACTGAAACACAATGAACAACGTTATAAATAATATATTAAAACTTAATAATAAGCAATGAGTATTCTTAATATTCTGATGTTTTTTTTTTAAAAACAATTTTCGAACAAATTAAACATAGTAAACTCGCAAGCGCGATAATTGCACTGCAACTTTAATCGTCTGAAGGATTAAAAAATCACTCAGCAACTGTCCGGCGATTCTTTTAATTACATTTTATTCATGACTACCACGTTTTAGATTTCGAAATCGCCGAAGTATAAATGAAAAATTGCCAGAATTTTTCAGAAAAAGCATTTCTTTCATTTTTTATACTCCATTTCATTTCCTCACTTCTTAAAATCTGTAAACATGTTGTTCCTATCTAAATAAATTTGAAATATTTTACGAAGTTTGGAACCAGGTATAATTAAACCCCTTGTTAAAAATATGTTAATGCAAATAAACTTTTTAGATCTCTGTTAACAGTCAAATATTCGGCCAGCTACATTTTTTCCGTTGGAATCCAGCCTTCCACGGCCCCCCTGTTGTTCAGTTGTATTGAAACCATAACCAAATAAAATTAAACTATTCACATATTTTGATAACATCAGTTTGTTACATTCTAGAATATTTTTAACATACAAAGGTATATTTATTAAAATATTTTAACTGATACTATTTTGATGGTTTTAGCGACCGATAAAAAACCGATGTAAATGTGTTTATTAAATCTTTAATTATAACATTCTAACAAATAAGCATAGATACTGCTTCATATATATTAGTTTATTTATTTAAATGTATTTAAATTGTTTCTTAATATAAGGTTTTATTTTTTAAATTTCAATTGAGTAAATTTCAGTTATATATAAAAAAACACGAATTTTAATATTTATTAGAAAATCGTCTGCCTTAAACACAAGATTTATGTTCTTTTGCAAAACATATAATCAGCCCTAAACTATTGTTTATGTTCTTTAAAGATTAATATAGAAGTAAATAACATCGTTATTGTTTCAAAAGTAATACATTGAAAAGCATTTTAGAATTTAATCTAAAAATATTATCCTGATTCCGTAAATCGATTAAACTTATTACCACAATCCATACAAAATCGCCAAATTGCAGATAATTTGACAAATATGCTAACTCTTTAGAGAGCGAAAGGATATTTCGTCTGTTGCTGTTTGAACGGATACAATTTGAGTTTTTTAGTTGCATGCAACTCAATAGTTTAGTTGCATGCCCGATAGTTGCCAGTGCGGGGCTAGACTATAGTGGTGATTTTTTTTTTGACGTGAATACGTCTTTAAAATCGGTATGGGGTCTCTCACCCTTGAGTCAAATAAAAAAAAAAGACACCTGTCAAATCCTTATTTTTGTAAATGCAAATGCAAACCTACCAGGTTCGATGCATTTCCTGTAGTTCGGAAGACTCAAGGAGAAGAGACATCTTTTAAAAACTTAACTAGTTTTTATTTACATTCCCAAACAATACTTTTTGTGGAGGAGCTGAATTTTATCCAACCATACTCAATGGCGGCCTAGTGCTCTCTCTGTTCGAAATCCGAACCGAAACTTTTCAAGTGGAAGATGCCACATTCCAAACCCAAATGGGGCCTCTCAGCACAGTGAATCATCCCCCAAGTGGGCCGGTCTGCAACATTCTCCCACCTTTGAGTTTAAACTTATAAACTCAAATTTTACTAACTACAGCTCTCCCCACAAAAGCAAAGTCAAATATACAAAAAGGATACAAAAATATATACAAATATACACATATAGTTCATTGAAAACAAAAACAATGAATTATTTGCTAACTAAAAGAATGCTCACTAATTAATGCCAAAATATATATACATATAAATTTAAATGCAAAAAAAGTATAAATTGAAAAAAATATTCTAAATATTAATTCTCTAAATTTCTATGCTTAATATCTCAAACGATCTGGTGCATTTACAGTTCGTCCACTTTGGCACATTACCAGCGTTAGAGTTTGTTGTGATATCTAAAGAGTCTTAAATTTCTAAATATGAAGAGACATATTCAATATACAATTTGTTTTGTTTCACTACATCATTATGTACAGTTAAAACACTTTTAGTTTCTCAGAACTACTTATCTCTTCATTTAGAATATTTACACTAGAAGGCCACCTGGATTCTGAATTTCAGAGCCAAGATGGACCCTCCCACCATTTTAATTGTTTCAACTTTTCAGTAAAACAATCACGAGACTCGAGGTCGGCAGCTTTTTATACACCTGGTATATTATGCCAGAACTGAGGAGGATCAGTCACAGAAAGAATGTATTTAATTCGATTTATCACTAATGTGCACCACTCGGTCATCGTACTCCGAAAACTGTTGAAACTGTTTCTAACAGCTGTAGAAGTGTCCATCGAATAGAATGGACGAATCCCAGTGATACCCAAGTCACATAAACTTGGGATACAATCTTCAACATTTAGAAGATTGGCAGTTGTGGTAAAAACACTGGGCACTAGATTCAAACGATGATTTATGGTGGCACTTAATTGAAATGGTGAGCATTTTACACCAAAACAAACATTTGTATGACGATAAGTTACTGACTCACCTGAGTTTACACTATCAGATGCACTAAGTAGAAGGTTTGGCACTTTTTCCAAACATTGATTCGGAGACGATAATCCCTTATGTTTACAACTTGCATCATACACACGCCTTTCCGGCATTCGCCGCACTGGGTCGGGGGGGATGAAGTCGGCTGAGGGGGTCGCTACTTCCACCGGGAAGGAATCGCCTCGGATTCGAATAGCATCTTCATCTGTCGTCGAGACCTTCAATACTTGGACGGGGGGGATGGGGGAGGCTGAGTGGGTCACAACCGCGGCCGGGAATGAATCTCTTCGGATTCGAAGAGCATCTCCATTTCTCGACGAGATCGTCAATTCTTTTAGATGTATTGTAGCTCGGACACGGCAAGCTATAAGCTCCTCTTCATGGACTTCGGCAGCGTAATATTCTTGATTGAAGTCTTCTTGGCTGCATCCCGCTTCCTGACTCTGCAGGAGTTCCAGGAACACAACGTCTAGGGCAAAGAGTTTTTTGGCTTTTTCTTCTAGCTGATTTAAAGCTATTTGGACATTCACGGCTTCAGCCATTTCCGTTATAAGCTCACGTAAGAGCTTAACGGCCTTTGTGAATGAACCTCGCACGGCTGTGCGTCTTTGTTTGAGAGATTGCATTGTCTCTTTTTCCTCGAGTCCCTGTTCGGGCGCCATAATTTTGTAAATGCAAATGCAAACCTACCAGGTTCGATGCATTTCCTGTAGTTCGGAAGACTCAAGGAGAAGAGACATCTTTTAAAAACTTAACTAGTTTTTATTTACATTCCCAAACAATACTTTTTGTGGAGGAGCTGAATTTTATCCAACCATACTCAATGGCGGCCTAGTGCTCTCTCTGTTCGAAATCCGAACCGAAACTTTTCAAGTGGAAGATGCCACATTCCAAACCCAAATGGGGCCTCTCAGCACAGTGAATCATCCCCCAAGTGGGCCGGTCTGCAACACTTATAACTCCACATGGAATCTTTCTATGGGAATAAATGCCATACCATCGTGAAGAGGAAAGTGAGACATTTTGAATAGGCCAATTGTTGACCCATTCTCTATTCTTTGGCATTTATACCACGTGTGTGTGTGGGGGGGGGGGGGGAGATGAGGGACAGTAGCCCTTAATTGCAGTATACGCTTCCGTTGCCACAACTCCACGTGAAATCATCCTATGAGGATAATTCACAACCATCCTGTAGAGGAAAGGTGGGTCGCGTCGACCAGGTAGGCTATTTATCCACAACCCCCTCTGACCTTTGTATTACGTGGGCTCAAAAGTATTCGTAAACCAAACTTTATGGTACACAGTATGGTCTGCATACATACACGATATTTATCAAACATTAAAATACAACTTTTATAGGTAAATTTAATTGCAAACTATGTTAGAGCTGTTAAATATTTGTATACGATTGAGTGTACGTCTTTGGCTTCATGGATCTATTCGGTAATCGGACGATGCTCACAGCCCCGCATTTAATGATGGAATGCATATTATCCTTCTGGAAGGACGCAGTGTACTGCCGTTAGAACTGACCTTTGAGATCGTATAGAGTTTTTTCTTCTTTAAAACAAGGCGGCTGGTACTACCACCAAAAAATTCTAATTTGGCGCAAAAAAAAAAAGTTAAATATTTCCTATTGTAACATTTTTAAAGAACAAAAGTGCTTCCGGAAGCAGAGACTGATTTACGGCAGGGCATTCGGGGCACTTGCCCAGGGCCCCCATTTTAAGGGGCCCCCCAAAAATGATTTAATGCTAAATATACGTGAAAAAGTTAAAAATAAATTTACCAACGATTTAAAAAAAAAAAAAATTTAATTTAGTTTATAAAATTGTTTGAATCCATTTTTTTAAATCAATTGTCAATTATTTTGCAAAATTTCTACTATTTCATCCAATTAAATCAATTGAACTTTTTCAGCACGTTCATGATGTATGTCGCCTTTTTCATTGCGTTTGTTACAGAAATGGCCTTTGGATCAATTGCAAAAATCAATTCATGACCAAGACCATAAACAAACTGGGTTTACTAATTGCACATTTGATCCAGGAAAAAAGTATCCATAGTCGTTTACGGATACTTTTTCCCATACCAAATTTTCTGATATTGTAATTATTAGGGATTTTCTAACTATAAAATGGGTAGAACGTCCGAATCTGGCTTAACTAAAACAAAGCTAAATGGAACAGAAACAGAAACGAATGAAGAAACTCTGTTGAAGTACTGACCTTTAACGTTAAGTCAAATTCTCAAAAGGAAAAAATTAGCAGTTTTAAAAAAATAAATTTTTCTTACTATTTACATTTGCATTAAAGCTGATTGATTACGTCATTTCGCATTGTGTGCCTATACATAAAAAATTTAGCAGTTTTATTTTGAGTGACGTCGAGGTGCCCCTTAATGTTCTTTTGCCCTGGGCCCCTAAGCTTGGAAGTCGGTCCCTGTCCGGAAGGACATCAGGACTTTGGCCTGACCGTTGTATTATACATCATGAGTCTAATACTTTGTACATTAGATATTTTAATAATCTTCCCAATATCGATTTTTGACTCATTTTTTCTTGCAAAGGCAAACCCCCCTCTTGTGAAACCCCCTCAAGACCCAATATCGATTTTTGACTCATTTTTTCTTGCAAAGGCAAACCCCCCTCTTGTGAAACCCCCTCAAGACCCACCCTTCATCTCCAAGCTCCCGCCCTTTCCTCGTACCGAGGCGCATGCGCTCGAATGAAGGGACCAGCCCCCTTTTCCGTAGCTTTCACCGGGGCTTTTCATCTTGAGTTCAGCCCCCGGCACTCCAAAGTGCGCCCCGGCACAGCGAACGATGGTCACCTGTTGATCCTCCGCCCCTGCACCTGTTGCTTCTTTTCGGACGGTGAGTGAGTCGAAATTTTTCTAGGGGGGCTAGAAGGGAACAGAGACCTCTTCCAAACCTTTTTTGTGGGGGCGGGGGTCTATTTACTTAGAAGTAATTGTACTCAATGAATATATTTATTTGAAATGTTGTTTAATTTTTGTAAAAAAAAAAAAAACTTTAATGTCCTGGCGATTTGTTTACCACCATTAAAATAACGTACGTAATAAATAAAGTACGGAAAATTGTACGCTCAGCAAAATAATAAGTTCATCAAAACTGTGAAATTGAAATTTTTTTGCTGGTTTTGTAGAGAAATTTGAAATAAAAACTATTATTTTTTTTAAAAATGTTTCTGCATGAAATTTTTTAATTATCTGCATTTTCCCTTTAATGCATAGAACACACGTTTTTTGGAGGTTTTATAGAGGAATTTGGAACAAAAACTTCAATTTTTTTTAATTTTCCTGCTAAAACCTTTAAAAAATCCGCAGTATTAAAGAATTGTATGATTAAAGAATTCGTTTATTTCATACTGTGCCTGAAATCCCCAAGCATCCTACAGAATGCGTGTATTTCGCACTTTGCCGGTAATATATGTTTTAATAGACATTGGTTTAGATAATAATCGTTTTATTTTTTCAATACTATATCGTTTTATTTAACCCCGTCCGCAGAACGGGTATTTCTACTATCCTTATATAAAGTAACTTGATGAAAACGCGCACCTGTTGTTATGCCGTGTCACATATCTCCAGGTGCATTATTTCTAACCTCAATTATTTCCATCGATGAATATAGTATTCGATCTTAGATGTCGAAAATTGTTAGAGAAAGAGTCATCCTTGAAATTTTTGAAAGAATCCGATTGGAATTCGACGTCTGTGAAAAGAATAAATAAAGTAAAAATTCGATATGGAAGCATCCAAAGTATCTTCAGTCAGACTAAATTTTATATAGAAACATCAAATTCTAGAAAAGAAGGAATTTTGTCACGTTTTAATACTTTGATTGTGCTGTCAATGTAATAAAAAAAGTTTTACACATGTGTTTCATTGCATTGATCTGATACTAAAATTAAACAAAATAGGAAATCAGCTGTATTGTAAGAAAATGCCTGAGTGATACAATGGTTAAAAAATTTATATAAATGGCTATTTCTTTCTTCAGGAAAAATGTTTCATAATTTTTCTCGGAAAGACACAGCGTCGACTTGGAATGAAAAACCTCGTACCTTCAAACCACATATTCAGTAGAAGTAGCGAAAGCTGCTTGGCATCAAAATCCAATGTTAGGTATTTCGATCACTACTTTTTAAACAATTCCCCATTTAGAAGTGAATCGATTGAATTTGGTCTCCAAGTAGCTTTCAATAAGACTGATAAATCTGTTGTTTGAAAAAACTAGATCTTCATTCTATGTCGACCATAGTTTGTTTCTTATATATGTAGAAACGTTAAGCTATTTTTAATTAAATTATCTCCTTAGTTAATTTGCATGATTTATGTCATAGTAGTGTTGGGGTCAGCAATCTTTTTTCACTAAAGGACCAAATAAATTTATTTTTTAACAGTTTTATTTTGATTGAGTGTAAGGTATATTTTAAAGTTTTATCATCGACATACGTTCAAAAATTAATGTTTTTTGTTGCATACCTTTTTCCAAGATGAGCGACATGATTATATAAGAATTATATCAAAACTTCACGAATGTTTTCGGTGTAATCATTCAGAAATATCTATTCCATTACAGCTACTTGAAGAGTATTATATTCTTGACTGTAGAACTGAAAATATACATATCTGAAACAAGGCGGTAGCCAGGATTTTTTTTCGGGGGGTGTTATGGTTGATGGTTTAATTTTCGTTGTTACGACAAAACGAAGACAAACTTTTCCTTTATAATTTTCGTATCGTATCTAAACAATTTTCAAAACTATTTGATGCAGGTTCTACCTCTATATTTCATAAACTGTTCATGCTCAAATATGCCGAATTCTAGTGTTTTGGCATTTTTTTTTTTAATTTTACATTAAAACACATTTAAATGCCTATTCTTTGAAATCCACTTTAACCAATAAAGTGGATAAGTAGCAAAAAAAAACACTTTAGTTTTGGAGATACGCAAATTGATTCTATATGTAGAAAATATAAAATGTTTGAACATATTTAACATTTCTATAACGATTTGAGAAGAAAAAAATCCACAAAATCCCTTTAAAAAATTAGTTGGGGGACAGTATTGTTTCAATCACGACCATAGAAGGAACTGGTTATAAGCGTTTCAGAAGTTACAATTTATAGTTCAGTGCCGAAAGAATCGAGAGTTCAGCCACGGCCGTGGTTCAGTTCACTTCCGTTCAGAACACTCCCAGCCGATGTAGAAAAATAGAATATGATTGGCTGTGACGTCATAGTTAATTTTTATAGTTCTACACCATCGGTGGTATTAGGCACTAGAAGTAAATAGTTGTCTTTGATTCAAGAAAGAAAAAAATTACATGATGGAAAAGAAGGGGGAAGAGGAGTGAGTGTTGAAAAAAAAGTTTCACACAATTTCGGGGAGGGGGGGGGGGGGAGAGGGGAGGTTGTCCCGTCGGTCCCCACCCTGTCTACGGGCCTGATCTGAAAACTAAAACTAAAAAATAACGAAATCGGAATATTACAAAACGAACTATATCTCATTCCTTATTCAACGTTCAGGAAAAAAACCGGTCAAGAATTTAAATATATCAATGAATTAAACAAAAATTATATCCTGTCAAAAAATATAACTGCATAAGGAGTAAACTATTAAATTTATTATTATTTTTATTATTTTAAGGAACGCATTGTTTGGAATTTAAATTAAATGTCCTTGCGTTGAAAGCAAATGCACAGATTCAATAATGTGTTCATCCTTCAGAGGGTTAGGCAATTTCTAAACAACCAAAATCAAACACGAACCTTCTTTTGAAATGTTCCATTTTGATCCTATCCTTGCTATAGCGTGCTATCTACATCAGTCATTTGTTGCACGACAATCTTATCGTAGTATTCTTCTTTGTTGAAATATTCTGCGTACAAAGCACAAGGAAACATACAGGCCCGTCGCACCGGGGGGAATGGGGGTTCGGGGAGGAGTCCGATTCCCCCCCCCCCCCCCAATAATCTGGAAATCCTGAAAGTTGGGAATTTCAACTTCTAAAAACCCCGAGTTGGAAAAATTTATCCCTGAAGAAAATTAATATTATTAACAAATGAAAGCTAGGGAAGATTAGAAATTGCCCAACTTGTAAGATTACATTTAAATTAGACCACAGAACGAACACTGCATTGGAATATAGGTGCAACACATCAATGCTTGTGAGAGAACTGTTTAATATTACCGAAAATATATATAAAAAAAAAAGATAAAAAATGTCGATAAGTTGGAACTGGGAATTTTCAGCACAGTTGGATTGGGAATTTCTAATAGTTGAGTTGAGAATTTCAAATCGTTAAGTTGGGAAATTTCTTGTTTCCCCCCAAATATTTTTTGTGTAACGGTACTGAAGACATAGAGCAAATTTTAAACACCTCTTTTTTGCACTAAGTGCCAAAACGCGCCGAAATATCAAAACAAAGACATTGAATTTTGACCTGATCTCACTGCATATTTCAAATGAAAAGTCCCGTACAAAATCAGTTATATGCATTTTTTATCTGTTTTGAGTAAACTGACAAACTTAACTGTTGCTCTCTACTTTTTTCCATCTTAACCCAAAAGGAGAAAATGGAAAAAACCGCACCCTTACTCTGCACTTCAGTTATACTTTTGCTCAGTGACTAGAGTAGCGTATAAAAAAACAAAACAAAAGTAAGAGTAAGCGAAAAAAATACATATTTATCTTATCACTTTGTGTAGTTTGGTGGCATTGCACTGTATATGAAGTTGTGTATCGGATGCTTTCATCTATTTTTGAGAGTAAAAGTGAAGTAGTTTGACTAATCTAGATCCACGATATGATAACAACCCTTTGATAGGAAAAATTCTATTGTGGTTGAAACCTGTTAACTGGATGTCATCGGTCGAAGCAGGTGATCTTATGAAAAGAAAAACAATAAGAGTTTCAAAAAACAACTTTTTATTCCTTAACAATACATACTATTTATTTGAAAGTGTTAGTGAAAATAGTAGTTGTAATTGATAATTAAATTTAAAAAAAATGTTGCAATCAAAAACATTTTCAAGCCCAAGATAAAAAAAAATGAAAAAACCTTTTCTAGCAGAACCAAAAGATTAATACTGTTCCCGGGTCCTTCTTTCAAGTTGACTCTCAAAGCGTCTCCAATAGAAACACCGCATATGCGGCCTCTTGGCGTTGATTTCTTACAGATATTCTAGAAACGAGTCATCAATAAACGTGTAGTGTTTGCAGCTACCCTGAACCGTACGGCTTTTCCGGACACTGAATAAACGCAACTTTCAATCAAATACTTGCGATGCCCAGCTCCATTATAACTTTATTTGCGACATGTAAAACCATCAACCACTGTCCACGTAATAACACTTCATGGGTATCAGTCATTCGTTCATTGACTCGCTGAGAGGGAGTTGGTATTGTGGGGATCCCTTCAAATTTCTGATACTTTCTCTCGTGTTCGAATAATTACTTTAGATGGAATAATAAAGTATCGGTGTGCCACTCATAAGGTCCGGAGATCGATTCCAGGTGACTGCAAAACGCACCGCTCCACAAACTTTCAACTGAATAAAAATTAATATTTTAATTTATGTTCCATTTGAATGATAAATTCAAGATAAAGAGGAATTTGGAGGAATTACTATAAAAAGAGTTCAAAATTTCCCCTAATTCTTTAAATTTGACAAATATTTCAAATGAGATATTTCTTTTTATGAATTTTTAAATGATGTGTATGGCTGGGAAAACCGGAGAAACACGAACGAATACACCTGCTCCCGGTTCTAATGCTTTTCTTCAAATATGCGTTTTCTTGTTCCTCAATATGTGGCATAAGCAAAATTCCCTTTAAAAATGCCTAAGAGTTTCAAAGTTATAAAAAATAATCTATTTTTAATACTCTTTATTCTGAAGTAGTAGAAATACCCGATCTTCGCACGGGGTTAAATAAAACTACACGAAGTATACGATATATACTATAGGTATTAATAAAACTATTATTCTCCAAACAAAGCCTCTACAAATCCATATATTAATTCAGATTTTCAACTCTGCAGTATTTTAATATTTAAATGTAACCCTTCATGGTATAGTATAACTTAAAAATAAATATAAATATGCATAACACTGAATTTTAGTGAAAAAGTAAAATATAAAAAAATTGTTTTGAATCTTTTTGTCATTTTCCAAGATTTGTATTTTTTTAAATTACTAGGGGGCTCCGCCCCCTGCTCCGCGAACGCTTCGCCAACCCCCGGAGGATTGCTACGCAATCCTCTTTAGTTTGCTTCGCAAACAATACCGGCTTCATACACTGTAGACAATGACAATGTGTCCTAACAACAATACTTTTTTTAGTTATATAAATTATTACTGGCAGTGTCGTCACACAAATTTATTTTTGGGATGTTGAGACAAGAAATTTCTCAACTTAACGATCCGAAATTCCGAACGTGAACGATTAAAAATTCCCAACTTAAGGACGTCGGGTACCAACTCTAGTGTTGTCCTCGTTATCTGACCATTGTTAAAAATATGAGACATTGTTCCCGGGTCTATTCTTTAAGAAAGGCCTCGAACCAAAGCGTCCTTGATGTAGTAAGTAAATACGTACCAATAACCAATCAAGGGCGCTTTGTTCGAACCAACGCCAGTAGTTCAATGTGCAGCTCTAGTGCAACGTTTATTAACCAGACCACACTTAACGATTCGAAATTCACAACGCAACAGTGCTAAAAAATTCCCAGTTCCAACTTATAGACATTTGTCAGCTTTTTTATAGGTAATATTAAACAGTTATCTCGAAAGTATTGATTTATTGCACGCATGTTCCAATGCAGTGTTCTGTTTTGAGGTCTACTTTAAGTTTCATCTTAATACAAGCTGGGTAATTTCTAGTCTTCCATCGCTTTCATTTGCTAAAAATATTAATTTTCCTGAGGTATAAATTTTCCCAACTCAGGGATTTTTAAACTTCGAAATCCCCAACTGTTAAGGTTTCAAGTTTACAGCCCCCCCCCCCCCCCCCCCCCCCCCCGTTGCCGCCGTTGTGGTGGGCCTGATAACTGGAAAAGCTCAACTTTAGAACTGCTTCAACGCAATTGTTTCTACTCATTGAAAAGCGAAACATGTGTAAACAAACAGCAGCATAAACGCACCAATCTTAAATTAGCCTAATTCGCCAACTTTTATTTATATAAAGTAAGATTATTGAGAATTGGCGTTACTAATAATTTCCCGTTAAAATATATATTAAGCTACACAATTTAGATTTACATACATGTTGGCATTTTGCCAACGTTGGCATTTTGCTCCGAAATATCTTTTAATAATAACTATACTACTCCACATAAATAGTTACATCTAATTTATTTTTTAAGATAGAATTTAAGTATTGATACCATTCAAGAAAGGAAGATTTTACGAATATAACTATATTTTTTTAACGGGAAAAAAGTATATTTTTGAACTACTTAGAGCAGTTTTAATTTATCCCTTAAAATTTTACGAGTAAAATTGACGATTATTTCAGACATTTCGTCAATTATTTAAAAATTTATAACTACAAAACTAAATCGAAATTTCACAAACGCTCTGGATCATTTGTAGCCAATAGTTTAATCTATACCCCTAATTTTTTATTTATTTTTTTGTTGAAAATTGGAAGACAAGTATACAAAAATGTATGAATTATTTTCAAAATTTTCTAAAATCATGAATTTAACATAAAATAACGTCTAATATACTGATCGTATTAAAAAACAAAAATATTCATCTTATTACCCAAACATTTCTTAATAAACTGGCATAATTTCATAATTTTAGGACATTTACTTTTTGAGATGCAAGCGGAACAATGAGACAAAAAGTCGCAAATTAAAAATTTTCTCGAAATATCCGACATTTTTATCTTTCTTCGCTATTTTTTATACCTATCTTAATTAACCATATCTAATTTAATTGTAAAGATAGGAATATAATCTTTATAAGATCAGAAAGAGGAAATTTTAGCGAACATTAATATATTTTTTTGAATAAGAGAATATGTAATTTTAAATGACTTATAGCAATTTAGAAATCACGTTTCAAAAATGATGGTGAAAAAACTTCAAAAAGTGGAGCGTGTTTAAATGTTTAAAAACTTTATAAATCCAAAACTAATTCGAATTAAAAAAAATTCTTACTTGGATTTCCAGTTCAAACCTATTTGTACACTCCCTAAAAAAATTGGATCTCTCCTCTTAATAGTGTTTCAGAAACTCGACGTACAAAATGACTTGTAAGCGAAATTTTATCAACGACGATTTTAATATTAAATAACTTATAAAATAATAACAGTATTGAAACAAAAATATATTCTTCTTATTTATCAAACATTTCTTATTAAATTCACTTAATTTCGTAATTTTAGGACTTTTACATTTTGAGATACGATCTGAATAACATTGAAAGAACTGAAAATTCCCCCTAGGCCGACTTTTTTCCCCTAGGGTTTACTTTTTTTTAAAATAGAGATAAATTATATATCGCAATACAATTAAACAATTTCATTCATTTCCCCCCACGATTTCTGCCTGTTTATTGCATTATTAAGGTTAGCTTGGATTTTGTTTTATTATCTGAAAAATGACTCTTGACATAGAACTAGTAATTTCCTAGTAACTAGTAATTTCCGCAAACTTTGAGAATTTTGCACCTTAGTCAAATCAATATGCGGTTTAACAAATTTAAACAATTTCATTATTAAGAATATTATAAAAATATTCCAAAACTGTCTTAAAATTGATTTGTGCAAATTGAGACGCCAAAATCATATTCGATTGTGTCACAAAAACTGTTTGAACCGTTTTTGCGGTTAACTAGAATTTGTTAGTTAACGAACGGGTTATGGGTTAACGTGGCTAGTTTCTTTCGGGGGCCCCGTGGTTATTAAGAACGGTCCTGTTTTTATACAGCTTTTTTTTAAAAATTTATGTTATTAAATGGACTGCGACATGTCAAGTCTCTCTCATTCCTTACTCAATAAAATGCCGTTAATCAAAAATGAATCCATTTACGTAATCCTCCTTACATTCCGATGACTTCATCAAAAGTGACATGACAGGTTTTCATTTTTTTTGTTGTTGCAACAGAAACGAATGGCAGAATGACACATTCATTTTCAGTTTATTCATGGGACTCCCTAGAGCAGCCGCGAGATAACAGTTTGAAAGATATGCTTATGTGTCACATCGCATGACTTTTGAATAGCTTCAAACAAGAACTTATAAAGTTACATTTTCTCTTGGTTCCAGATTAAAGGGGCCTCAAGAAGTGAAATAAAAACAAATAGCAATAAGCGAAACTTTGATTTTAATGACTGGGCACGTAAACTTCGCAATTATGTGACGCATGCTGCTTCTTTAAATAAAAAAATATTTTTTATGTATGGGTCATTTTCAAATTTGAGAGATTTTTGATGTCCGACAAAAAACTATTTTTTATTTTCAAATATCCTGAGAGATTAGAATTTTTTTTCGAAAGGTTCATACTGTTCGGAGTTATTTATGTATGTTACTGCAAGTTCTTCAATATTTTTATATACATTTTTAACAAAGAGTAAACCTAGAAAATGGGCTGTTCTAAATGAGTCAAAGTTCTTGGTCAAATTTAACCTATTTAAAATTAAATATAACTTTCAAAAACCTGTGTAAACTATATAATGTAATGTAATAAATATCTTTAATATTGAATGTTATTATTTTAGTGTATAAGTGTTTAGTGTTTTTGTCAAAGAGAATTTTTTTTTTTTTTTTGTCAAAGTGAAATGTCAGGTCTGTTACAAATAGAAATAGTTGTCAAAATTACTCAGCAAATGGTGGCACAATTTTTATTTTGTCAGGTCCGTTATCAGATTTATTCAATTAAATAAGCATACGATTACTATCTATCTACTTGGCCCACTAAAAGTCATTGTGGGAAGTATATTTGAGGTATGTTGTTCTAAACCTAAATCAGAAAAATAAATAAATAAATAAACAAACAAACAAACAAACAAACAAACAAACAAACAAACAAACAAACAAACAAACACACACACACACACACACACACACACATACATACATACATACATACATACATACATACATACATACATACATACATACATACATAAATAAACACACAAACAAACAAATAAATAAATAAATAAATAAAAAAAAATTGTCAGGGGTTAATGGTTAAAAAACCATTAAACGTAACATACTCGATATGTTTAAATAATAATAAAACTTAAGGGCCAATTCTGTTGTGACTTATGACCTAATGAAGGATGTATTAAGTGGATATATTAGAACAAATTGTTTAGAAATGGTTTTTAAAACTCCTTTTTTAGAAAATTACTTTTTTTTATGAATGGATGTTGGTTTAGTTTAAAATGTAAAACTTTTTGAAAATTAAGAAAAACTTTGACCGAATTTCCCCCATTTAGTTTTAGATTTTTGTTAAAAGAGCAATTCTTTCAAAATTTCTAAATTCAATTATATGAAATGAAATACTGTCCAAATCATGTAAAATTTTTACTGCTTATTAAATACTATTTTTAATATCCATAGCATGGAATATTTTGTAATTAAGGTAAAAAAGTAGGAGGTTTTTCTTAATTTTCAAAAAGTTGTACATTTTAAACGTACACCCTTTTAACAAACAAATATGGTCTGTTTACATTATTCCTCAACATTGACGAAATATTTCGTTAAAAAAGACGAAACATTTTCTTCGAAAAGAAGGTAGTATTTTCGTAAAGTTTTCAACTTTCTGCACTCCACAAAAGTCTACCTATACACCGCAGATATTTTTTGCTGGGTGACGGAAACTAATCTGGCAACCCTCTTATTACGAGTACGCCATACTCTGAAAGTCGAAATTCGAACCACAATTCTCTGATTATCAGTCCGTTACTTTAACCGCTCGATCCACCAAGAACGTTACAAGGTATACCATGAATAAATACTTTTAGATATTTTATGTGTTTCTGATAATAAAACAAAGTGCTAATATAATTTATTTAAAACAAAGTACTAATATGATTCATGGTACTCAGTGGCGGATTTAAGAAAAAAGACTTAAGCGGCACCCACCCTTGGGAGAGGTGTCTATTATGCGGGACTGTGGTGGTATCAGAGTTTGTGTGACGTAAAAAAACTTTGTAATTAAAAAAAAAAAAATTATAAATTTTAATACAAGTCACTTTTATAGAAACCACTATATTTCTAATGGGCTTATTTTCGAGTCTTGTATAGACACTCTACAAAATAATAATCTTTAAATCTATTAAAAATATTATAAATTTTAAATCTCTGTTATAGTGTCCCGCTGCTACATCTTCAAAGGGCCATGCGTCTGCTAATCTACTGTTATGCGACATAAGTATACTGTCTTCAGGGGCCTTTTCGGTAATCGGGCCCTGTACTGTAACAAAGAGGGGGCCCGTCGAAGAAGGGCATCTATCTACACGTATCAGAAAGGGTAAGGGAATTCAGAGAGAAAATTGCAGTGACATATGCAAAAACATAATTATTGTTATTTCTCTTTCTGTAATTTTTTCTTAATTTCAGGAGTCAAGGAGGCCCCAAAGTAAAAGCAGGTGGCAATTGTCCATTTGCCGCCTGTTAAATCCGCCACTGAAGGAACTAATAATATTTATGATAAAATAAAGTACTAATATGATTTGTATTAAAACAAAATATATTAATATAGTATTTTTTTTTCCTCAGATGCTTCAGGTGTGAGGTGCTGCGATGCTTAGGAAGCGGACCCAAAGAGGAGAGACTTGTGTTGGGCTCTTGTGTATTCTTGAGCGAGTAACACTAACACGTGATAGGCTGTTATTGCTTGAGAATACACGTAGTTCACAAGTCATGTTCAGCAAAATCTCATTCGTGCTGGAGGTCCCTTTCGTCTGGTCATGAAGGAGGAGGGGGGATGGAGAGAACTGTGAAGAAATGAAAGGTAAAGAACGAATCAAGGACGCAGCCGCAGTTGGGGTACGTGAAACGTCTTGGGGCTTCGGCAGAGGGTGTGTGGGCACTTAGGGTACAGAAAAGACGTCCCCAAATACACAACTGACATTTAAAAACCTTTACAAAAGCTTACATGCTTAACTTATGTTTCAGGTAGTGGGGGTCTCCCTATCGTTCCTCCGCGGTCAAAAGGGGTAGGCGAGTATTTTGGCAGTGGCGGCGATTCGGGGGGAGGGGGGGGGGGGTTGCCCCGCACTTTTTTCGGATGTTGACCATTCCGCCCCTAGAACATTTTTGTACCACGTGGGGACAAGGGGAGTCGTCCGCAACTGCAATATACGATTCCGTCCTCGTAAATCTCCGTGGAATCATTTTATATGGATAAATAGCATATCATCATGTAGAAGAAGGGCGGCCGCGTCCTCCGCTCCCCCCCCCACACACACACGTCTTGTTTGCTCTTGATCTTGCTCCCGCACTTTTAGCACCCAATCGCCGCCACTGAGTATTGGCATGCCTCTGTTTCTTCACTTCATTTCTGGGCACTTTTAACTCCTGATGAGCACCGGTTTAAGTTCAATGGATTATGCCTACAATGGAGGGGGGGGGGGCTCTCTCACGCGCGACCACTCCTCTTGAATGGGCAAACGGACTGCCGAGCTACGCCTCTGTGAACGCTAAATCCTGGCTAAATTTTGCTCCGATTAAGTCATACGTGGCACGAAAGCGGTGCCATCTGAGGACGCGGCCCATAAGTGGATATCTTCTTTTCCCTACACAACGATACCAAAGAATGGCGCGCGGGTAGATCGGTTGCACAGATATAAACGATATTACTGATATAAGGATCAGGAAAAGGAAGATAGCATTTTACATGCGTAAAAAAAAGAATTTGCAACTACACATGTGGTGTTATTTAACCAATTATTAATACCTTAAATACCTTATCATCTAGAATTTTTAGTCTTATTTGTCTCTTATTATTCCATTTTCATTGATATCGATATATTTTTTTGTGTGAATAAAACTTTCAGTTAAAAAAAAATACTGTTTATTTTGTGCTATTTTAATTTGAAATTACGGCGAAAGAATTTTTTTTTCGCACGAATGAAGAATATGCAGTTTAAAAGAAGTCTTGGACGTTTTTCTAAACGAGATCAAGGAGTATGTAATTCGGGAATGTCAAATATTAACTAATTATGTTTTACATTGAACATACACATATCCAATCTGAACAATATGTAATAAGGTCATATTTACTTTTAATTGAACCGCAATGCTTAGATTGCCCATACTTTAATTTGATTACAGATTGAAATCAGAACCGCCTCATAATTTATGCATTTTCAATCGAAAACAATTAATGGTGAACTAACAGCATCATTAAAAATTCATATTCTAATTTTCTTAGAATGAAAACCCGCCGCTATTTTTTTTTCGTTCAGTGAAACCTAATTTTCCAATCAAGATCATCATCATCAGAAAACGAAATATTTAATAATTCATCTCAAAGAATACCTCTTCTTAATAATATTAACAAAAAAGAGCAGTTAAAAAGACGAAGAAGAAAAAAAATCGAACGAAAATGTTCAGTAAGTTCGAATTCTTGATCACCTGATTTTAATTATTGTTGTCGTTATTATATTTGTCGCGTTCGGTTTGGCAACGGCGTCGTTTGAGGTTACAGTTGCGGTTGTTTTATTAATTCAGCGTCTGAGAGAATTCTTTTCCCTCGGCATAAATATAATCATTTCGTTCCACGCCGCATACAAAGGGCGCAGAAGTCGTTTGCTTGTCTCTTTTTTCCCGCGTTTTCGTTTGCAGAAAGATTATGAATAATTGAAGTGAAGAAGTCTCTCTCTCTTCAGTTTATTTCACATGTTGACCTTTTGATTACGAGAACACGGGGATTCGATTCGCTATTCTCGGAAAAGGTAAAATCCCTTAATTTGCAGCCAAGATGGAATTTGGCTAATTGAGTTATAAAGAATGCGTGAGACGACCGACCGAATTAAATTTGCTACATAAATATAACCAAATATAAAAGGGCGACAAACACAGTTCCAAATAAAGTCTCTAACTTTTAGAATACGAAATCTTTCCACTAAAGGGAATTTTTGTAGTAGTATTAGATATTTATATCATACGTATTATAAAGCTATTTAGATATGAATATACGAGATATCTTATATTTTCTTCTTAAAGTAAATCTTGTGAATAAAGCTAATAAATAAGAATGTTTGCAATAAGAATAACTTTAGATAAAGCTAAAATTTTTGTTGAAATGTGGTTCAGTGTTAAGAAAAATTGTTCTATTTTGTTGAATTTAAACACAGTTAAATCAGAATTTTTAATATCATTTGAATTTTAAAATACTTTATATTTTACCCTTTGGCCCACGGAGAGTCAGTAAGGTTTGTCGTCTCCAGTACTTTTTGGCTTCCCAGACTTTCCTTTGATTCTCATCAGTCAATTTGCAGACAAGCCTCTTGACAATGCAAATGTCAGCAGAATAATTGTTCCGATTTGATTCATCAACATTTTTATAAGCGAAATCATTTTGGCTTGTTTAGTAAATTATCGTTTGTTCTTAAGATTATTTTAAACAAATAATTAGTGTAAAGAAATATTTGCAACTTTAATAAGAATATATTAAAAAAAAAAAAAATTAACTACAATCACAATAAAAAGAAATCTTGCAGTTTAAAAAATAAAACATTCATTACATTTAATGATCCACTTCATAAAAATCCATTTATTATTCCACTGCAAAATCATCCATTCCAAATCGTTTGCAATTCCATCTGAATTCTAATTAGAACTTTTTTACTGTGCACACATATTTTTGTTACATTTGAAATTCAGACGTTGTATATATGTTTGATATCTTTAAACGGTAAGGTTTATTTATTTCAGTTATTTTTTAAAGTGTCTGGATTATTTCAGTATTGTGTTGTTGAAACAATATGTATAAAGTAAATTTACGAACTATAAATTTATAGACAAAGCTTTGAAACTACCTATTCATTTTTATTTTAAATTTATTTCAATAATATTTATACTTCTGAAATCTTAAATAATTTCAACATATAACATTAAAAACATAAGATGTAAAGTAAATAGTACTATTGAAAATAATATTTTCAAATGATAATAAAGTTCATTTTTTCGAAAAATTTTTAACAGACAATTTTTTAACAAACAATTGGACCATACGCTTAAATTCCTTGAAAGAAAAAAAATCATGTTAAAAGTGTTTGAATCACAGTGTCTTATCGAACTATTTTAAAAATCAAGTTTTATATCCCCATAACGGCAATATACCAATATATATTTATCCAATGTGGTTTTGTCAAATAAAAAAAATCGCTATCTTACTTATTTTTGCGTGAAAAAAATTGAATCACTGGCTAATTTATTAAACCGAAAAAAATCACTGAAATACACACAACCTTTCATCGACACACACAGCCAATGGGGACGATTAGAAAATTCGCAGAGTAAAACCAGGCTAAAATGACGTCAAAAATGAATGACGTCAAAAAATTTCTGCCCGCCCACAGTAAAAAAGTGCTAGAGACGGAACAGCTATTTATTATTATATGGTCTCCACTCTCCTTGCCTTTGGCCGGAAAATTAATTCCACATATACGCTGCCAAAAAGAACTATTTAATTTACGAATTTAGGAATTGTCAGTTAAATTGATATGAGTGAAATAAATTTAAATTATTGATGTTTTAATGAGGTACAAATAGTCAACTGCCAAATAAATGCCCTAACGTGTGCCACTCGTCATTATCCGTTAGGACTATTTACAAGCAGGACGAGTGGCATTCGTCATTCCCGGTCAAGAGGTCAAATAGTGTCATAAAACTTTTATTTTTCAGCATATGTAATAGGGTATTTTACGAACAGAAGTTATTATTAATTATTAGCTAATTATTATGCGTACATTGCCACAATAAAATAATTTCACAACAACTTTAAACTTAACTAAATGTTATCTAAAAACGTGAATCTAATCTTAAAAAACAAAATAAAGTTTCATGTGTTATACTCTGACAGACATCAGGGGCCGGACCAGGTCAAAGTGACACAAACAACCAAACAGCCAAAGCAATGAGGGCACCACATTTTCGGACAAATGGGCAAATGCAGGTTATTAGAGTAAAAACTTTGCTTGACATCCATTTCTTCTCAATAACTTTAAATTTTTTGAACATTTTAACTTTATATATCTATTAAATGAAATGTCACATTAAAATATGACTTCAACAGTCATTACTACTACATGTATTACATGATATCTATTGATTCATTATTATTTTAAAAACGATATTTAACTTCCAAATTTTTTTCTTATCGGTAAAAAGCACATCTGACCGCAGACCAGAAATAGACGTACACATCATTTTGTTCTTTTAACATTTCTTTAAACGGACTATCAACATTGTTTCCGCTTGACAGCTGTTTTTTTTTTATTTTTTATGCATTTTTTTTAAAACAAAATTTTACTGATGTAAAATAATATTTTTCGTTAAAAGTAAAAATTTAAAAAACATTTTTGGTATCGCGGACCTCGGCAACTTAAAGTGTTACTCTTAGGGTTAAACAAATATCTTTATATCTTACAATGCAAGTGCAGATCTGTAGCAATATCGTGATTAAGTATTAGACTTTCATCGTTTTTAATCTAATTTTTGTTCTGCTGAAATAATCAATTACTTCAAAATAACTTGCTGCAGCTTGCGACAAATCGTTTAGTTTTCTACACACTCTCAGAAATAACACTATAATTTTAAGCATTATGTGAGGCTACTTTCATCTATTTTGACAATTTTTTCATCATTGAATTATTTGAATTTTGACGAAGCCAGAATCCTCATATATTTAATAAAAGTAAGTTACTCCGATTCCTTTCCGGTGGTTTTGGTTCTTACACGTATCTTACTACAATTTAAAAGAGCTTTTCTGGCACGATCGATAGCGGGACTCCGGACCAAAAGATATGTAGATCGGTCGATTTTTATTTGAAAATCGTTCTAATTTTTTTACGAAAAAAAAAGCCCCCCCAAAAAGGAATTTTTGCAGTTTGATGATATACTTACTCGGAGGATATAGTAGGCGTCTGTTTCGTCGAAAATGGCAAAAGTATCAGTGTAGCCTTTAACAGTGTAGCCTTGAGAACCGCAGAATTTTCAAAACTGAGAGTGTTGTAATATTGAGAGTGCGTTTAGTTTTGTGAATACACCCTCCCATACCCCTATTCCTCTTTGACGATGACACGTTTCCCAAACCCCTCAGAGTCTCCCTTTAGGGATTTACAGGGAGGGGGGGGGGAGGCAGAGTTGGGAAAGTTTATTTTTAATCCGCTCAGAAACTAATGGGAGATGAAATTGAGGAGCGAGTCAAAACGGTTATTCGGTGAACGATTTTTTTTCTTCTTCTTGTGAGCTACACATAATCTGCCCCCCCCCCCCCCCCCCACCTCACTCCCCTGACACGTCCCTTTGCCAGGTGTCTTCGGGTACTAAAAGCTTTTAACTCACCTGAGGAATTGTATTATTGTTATTATTATTTGGGATCGAAAATACGGTGCTGGAGTTTATGCGACAAACAAAGAAGAGAGGATTTCGCATGGGAAGTGCGAATTTAAGATTGCAGCTGAGGATGCATTCATGTGTGTGAGACGTATTTGGGAAGACAGTGGCGCAGCAAATCAAAAATTATGGAGAGGGGGGGGGGGGGGGGGGCTCAACTAGTTATACATACCCCGAATATTTACCCACATAATATATAAAAGAACGCTATTTATCAGTTACGTTAATTAGTAATTATTCATTAATTAGCAATTAGATTCATTGTTACTTATCATTAATTGGCTAATTACGTAGCTCATTTAAATCATTTATTAAGAAATTTCCCATATCTTTATTTATTATTTAAAATTGGGATAAACATGGTTTTCATAAATTGTACACTATAAAAAAAAGTACTTAAAAATGAGTACCTGAACATACTCGTTTTTCTTTGAGTACAATGAGCGATGACGTACTCAAATTTAAGTAATCGTACTTTCTGAAAAATGAGCAGTGTGATTTAATGGTCACCACTTCTGTTCAAGCCGTCTTAGCAAAGCGACTTGATACACTTAAAATAGTTTTTCAGAAGATGGGTTTCCACATTATTTGATGTCCATTGCTTAAGTAGAAACTTCGAGTTATTACAATTGAAATTTCTTACTTCCCATTCTTTTAGCACATATTTTTAATATGTCTTCTGTTTATAACTTCTTCACATCGTTCTGGTAGTACAACGGATAAAACACTGGACTTCGGTGCCTGAGAATATGGGTTCGACTCCTGGTAAGTCTTGTTTGTAATTGTTGATATTTAGTAATTTAGTAGGTTTGAAAGTAATTTTGAGTACACGTCTTTTTCAAAAATGAAACTTATGTATTCAGAGCTGTGATTTGCATAGAATGTACTTAAAAATGAGTAAATTTTACTTATTTTTGAGTACATATTTTTAACAGTACATGAAAATTACCTTGCGTCTACTCTTATTTGGGATAGTGGTGGAAAATTTTGAATTGAATTCCAATGGAGCGCAGCGATGATCTTCCATCTCGATTAATCATCATCCAATAATCGATTTTTTCCGATTAATCGATGTGGTCGATTAATCGCGATTTTTAATATATTAAAATGTTTGATGGATTCACCTTGTTGAAATATCGCAATTTCCGATATATTGAGATTTTATTAATAGAATAAGTACAGTAGAATTAAGTAAACACAAGCAGAGCCTGATAACCGAATAGACCCTGTGAAGCCCAGGCTTACATTTAACATTTTTATTTAACACCTTACATATTTAGCATATATTTAACATCCTTAACATAGTTCGCTACTAAATGGTGCGGATTCAAGTATGCAGAGAGTCCCCTATGCAATTTTTTTGTATATCAATATATAGTACACTTTATTCCCTACAAAATGGTATATTAAGTTTAGCTCTACTATAAAAATTAACAAAATAATCATCGGTGGTTTGTTTTTTTTCCCGCGGCTGTACTCTAAAAAATTGTTTTAAAAACTTTAGTAAAAAAAAACCTTGTCACCTGTGTAAAATTTGTTCGAATATTGGAAAAAAAATCAACACGTACAGAATAAAGGGATACTCCTTACTTATTAATATATTTTGTTATATTATTTATAACGTTTTATTTTAATGACATTAAAAGGAGCAAAAGGACTTGAGTTCATGTCAGAGTTCGATTCGATGTTCTCCTCTAGGGTCTCTATATGAGAGCAATGGGGACCCCCCCCTTCGAAAGGTGGAGCTTCCTTTGCTTCAATGGTCTTAATGTCTATATGTTTATAACAGCCGGAACTGCAATCGAGTCTACTTTTGAAGCAACTATTTATTTAAATTTGCATGGTTAATGAAAACGCAGGAAGTTTAATTTCAACCGTATGGTGTTCTTCTACCACAGACAAACATTTGTTATTATAGAATATTTTTTTGTATAATAAAATAGAAAATGCACAGATGTAATTAATTTAACTTTTTATTACCTAATGTATGTAAAGCGTGATTAATTGTATAAATGTTGGTTTTATGATAAAAAATTAATTTTTAAATGGAGATTGCTGATTGAAGAAACCCACTCTTCCAAGTTCAGTTTCTTTACACCACTGCTTTTGATAAATGTCTGCAAAATTGATGCATTCCCATAGGAATTTACATTCCTAATCGCAGAACGTTCGAAAGTCCTCCTTCTGACGACACCAATTTGCGCTTTTCCAAGAATGATATAATTCGAATCTTCTTCCATTTTTTTCTTCTTTACCTTCCATAAACAGAAACGATGCGTACAACGGGCGTATTTAATAATCCAAAAGCAAATTGAGCCTCCCCACCAAAAAGCAACGGCTCCGTCCAAATCATACATGACGCCGAATTAGTAGAGAGAAAAGCACACAGAAAAGCAAAAATAAAACACTCCGCCTCCCCCTCCCCTCAATTCGTTCAGCATCAAGCCTAATTAGCTGCTAATGAATTAAAAGCTTGCCGCTACTCGCACAGCCCCATCTTTTCCGACGAGCGATCTCGCAAAATTTCTCTTCCCCCGGGGAGCAGGATTGGCAACAAGTCAAACATTTTGATACTTCCACTTCCCTACCTTTTCCCGCCGTTAAATTCGCGCGAAACACCATCTTTGCATATTTTTTTCACTCTCTTCTTCTATTCGGCAGGCGATTAGAGATATATTCTGCGACGTATGACGTCACATTTAATCTGCTTTGGGGAGGGGGGGGGGGGGGGGGGGGTAGATGGGGGTCTTTTCCATTTGCTGACTTTATAAAAGAGAAAAGGGGGAACGAACAGTATAGAATGAAGAGAGGTTTTCAATGGTTCATATTTTAATCTCATTTCGTCAAAATTCGCTCTTTCGACAGAGGAACAGTGGTTAGAGAGTATGAAGGGAAAATGATGTTGCGTTTAAGTTTTAGTATTTTTGAGGCATAAGGTTTTATCGTTGAACGAGGTACACATTCTCTCACATACGCAAGGACATTTTACTTTATTTTAGATGATAAAAATCTAGTTTTTCCAATGATGGATGGAGTTAAGTAGTATGGAGTTGTACAATAAAAAAAAACTTTCATTCATTATTAATAGGTTATTTAATATTTTGATTATAATTAGCAAAGTTTTGAAATCATTTTTAATCGAGTGCGGATTGAAAAATTTGACAAGAAATAGCTATAGTCATTCTATACATTGAACCTCCATGGTATTTCTATCTATTTTTCTAATATATTTTACAAATACAAATACAAATATTGACCACCAACAACAGGCTCAAGGCTGAACAAGGTTGGTCCAACAAGCTAGTACCTCTTAACTATCCCCAATGCATATCTAACTTCTTCTTAAAATCCGTTACTCCTTTACAATTAACAATTTTCAATGTACAATATTCAATGAAACAATTGTAAACGAGAAATCCAAAAACGCCCCTTTAACAGCAGAACGAATAATAATGATAAAAAGAAGGAATGGTGCAGCGGACCCAGTCTAATCCGATTGTTTTTAAACCGCACATTCAATGGTAAAGCTACAAACCAAAGTATGGTCGAGCGATTGGGTTCATTTGTTCCTTACAGCTTTAATTTTTTTTAGAAAATAACCTTAGATACCTAATAATATTTTCATAATGGTGGGCATCATTACAACCATCATAGGACTTAAAAAGTGGCAGCTTCAGCAGGTATTGTAAAAAAAAAAAAAAAAAAAAAAAACTTTTTTTTGTGTGTGTTGAACTCTTGCTGTTTTGTTGTTGTCGCTGCTTCTCACGTCTGGCTACCCTGTTGAACATTGTGTTAATATTTATTCTCTTTAACTAGCCGAAATAAAGTATTCAAATGTACTGCAGTCCATTATTCTTGTTTCACACATATGCTCAATATTCCATTTTTCTATTACTCTATCAGAAAAGTAAGTCTATCTCCCTTCCCCAATCAAGTTTTGATTTGCATAACTTGAACCCGTGACTTCTAGTCCCATTGGTTGTATTAAAAGGTATGCCTTCAACGTTTACCGGATTTGATCCATTCGAATAGTTGAATTGGGTCCCCTGTTCTCCTCCTCCTCCTCTCCTCGAGTGTATGCATGTTTAAAGTCTGTTTCCATAGTTCATTCCTGAACTACTCTTAACCAATTTTTTAGCTTTGTGTTGGGGACCCCCTCTGTGCTTTCCGTTTCTTTGTTTGCCATTTCAACGGGTTATGACAGTCAACAATATATTACTTTGCGCTGCTGGTGATAACTTTCGCCAACCAAATAAAATTTGGAATGTCTTCTTTACAGTGATGTGTAGAAGAGTGCTTAACTGGTTGCGCATATATACACATTCCAATGTTGTTATATTATTTCGTAATCACACAGTACATACAGTAATGGAAGCCAATGGAAGATCATTTTTACTTAAGCAACGCGTAAGTAAAATATTGAAACTTTTTAATTAAAAATTAACACTCCGACAGAGTCACACACGATTTTTTAATGCAATTTCTCGATTAAGGCATAAATAAAGTTGAAGGCAAAATATTCAAGGTTCGTATACTGGTAACAATAAAAGAAAAAGTTCAAATGCTTCGGGGGTTTAGTCTTAGATACCGAATAATGATTGTTGTCCGCGCGGTCATGATTCAATTCGGCCGTTTCGCATTTCATCTGTTTGTACGTAAATGCGTTTGTTACGCAGTCACGACTAAACCCTTTGTTCGGTTTTTTTCAAATTTGGCTTGAACGTTCTTTGAAATCATTAAAAACGACGTCTGTTTTTTTTTTTAAATTTTTTATTCCGGTTAAAGATGGCGGCCGTTTTAATAGTTTCATTTCATGAAAAGTTCAACATTTTTTTTGGTCGTGAGTTCTGCTGCTCCCAGAACTACTAGTACAATTTCCTATATCGTTACAGGCTTTAAATTTCGAATATTTTAAACAAAAAAAATCAATCAGATCGACTGTATCGTGCGTTGTAACCGAAAAATCTTTAAATTTTTGCAACAAATTACACAGTGGTAAGTCCTATAAATCCTGATAAGCACTGCTTTGAATTCGCTAGATTATACCTAGCATAGTGAGCTCTTACAAACGCCACTACTCCCGTTTGGATCAGCGAATGTACTGCCGAGCTACGCCTCTGTGAACGACGCGCGTGAGGCTAAATTGAACTCCAATTGTGTCATGCGTGGAGCAACAACGGCGTCAGCTGCGCTCGCGTCACTTATCCGATCGAGTCACATTTTCTTCTCTCTACACAACGATATCAATGGAAGGCGCATAAGGGTGTTACGTTTTTAAATACATAAGCGATATGAGTGTAACATGTTTTTGTTACATGCTGTTTGAGCAATCGACCCCCTACTAACCGAAATCATAGGAAATTTCACTTCGAAGGGGGGAAAAATTATATAAATCGGAAAAAAATATATTTATGTTAATTTAACATTGCAAAATATTGCATTCGCGTTAAAATCTTCGCCGAAATATGGAATTGAATTGATACAGAACTTTGTTTTCTTGTATTGTAAAAAGGTTATTTAAACGACTGAAAATATGTTGTTTATTTAATTTTTTAATCCACTTATCATAAAATGTATTCAAGGGTTTATTTCCTTTTCTGTTTTTATACTTACAAAGTTTAATGAAGATTTTTCCACTCGTTTAGGCTTGATTAAAAAATAATAATAAAAAAAAAATTATAATGATTAAAAAATAATAATAATAAAACCATTAATGCTATATTTAGACTTTTACGAAATATGGCCAATCTAAAGGAGTTTTATTCTGAAAATGCAGGTA
The DNA here is from genome assembly GCA_963932185.1 of Troglohyphantes excavatus. Classification (NCBI taxonomy): domain Eukaryota; kingdom Metazoa; phylum Arthropoda; class Arachnida; order Araneae; family Linyphiidae; genus Troglohyphantes; species Troglohyphantes excavatus. The sequence goes on along the minus strand of OZ010670.1, from coordinate 8,487,757 downwards.
TGTCATTTAAATTTTATAATATACTAGCAAAAGTACCCGTTCTTCGCACGGAGATAAATAAAATAACGACAAATGACAAAAAATATATGCATTTCCTCTCCTCCCAGGGAAAATCGCGTATACCATTTTAGAATTCCTCCTTAAAAAAGTTATAAAGCTGTTTTTTATAATTTAAAATACTTTTATTTTTAATGAATTAGAAGTAAAAAAATTAAAAATTTATCTATACTACTTGGTTACTAATGCACCGATAAAAATCCTATAATTTCTTGTTTATCTCTCATAAGGTATGGAGTTTTAAAAATTAAACATTCCTGCATAAAACTACTTTTAGAAATTAATAGGAATTTCCTTTCGGTATGGGTAGTTTCGGTACATAGTTGCATGAAATCCCTTAATAAAAAACGACATTGGTAAAATTCTTAACTCCAAGTGAAATCAGCCGATGGATATAAATAATATACTATCGTGTAGACGAAAGTCAGATGTTTTTTACGTGCCGATTTTTAACCCCCTTTCACCCTCTCCTCTTTTACTATGTCCAAATACCCATGTTTTAAAGATTTGCCATGAATGCTATTATTACAGAAAAAACCCCACCTATTTTAATTTTAAGAATTTTTTTTTATTTCCGTATGAATGTATTAAAAATTTCGTATTTACTTATTTTGTTAAACCATTTTTCATAAAATTTTTATTTTGTGATTCTATTGTTATTGCAAATACCCGTCGAAAAATACCCGTCATATAAATATTTAGTAAGTTTCCACAGCAAATTAAAGCCAATACGCACTTTATCCAAAGAATAAACTGTTATAACTTGGAGATAGTTTAGCCAACGGTGCAGTATATTATAAACTCACCATGTACTTTCAATCATTCAGAACAATAATGCAGAACATTTAATTCTTAATGATCGCCATTTAATGTTTTAAAAGGAAATATTCTTTGGCACATTAAATAAAATATTTATTTTCTCAATTATCATTTGGTATCTGTGGAATTTTATTCTTTAATAACATTAAAAAGTCATATAGAGTTGAAAATTCACAGTGAAACTAAGCTTCGTACAATTAAAAAAAAATACTTGCATAAAATATTTTTCAAATAAATAAAATGGACGTTCATACACAAATTACTCGCATTTTGGAAGAATTGTTCTAAAAGTTCGATCTAAGATAATTAAATATAGTTACAATGAACCCGTATACAAAAAACAAAACAATAGAGATAAAACTATTATAAAATTTTAATACAATTCTAAACCATTTCCCTAAGATAACATTCTGGTTGATTAAATTTTTGAATGTTTCCGTATTGTAGCAAAATGCCCAATGTGCGGTCGTTTTTCAATAATTATTAAATCAAACAAAACGCATGACGTCATTTTTATAGAGTCAATAACGAAATATTTTATTTTAAATTGCAAACGATATTTTCATCCTAGTTAAGTCAATAGAATACATTAAAATAGTTATAACATACGAATGGAACATCATACAAACTTAAAAATTATCACAAAAAATGTCTAATTTTTCAAGTAAAGTAATCTGTAAATTTTATAAAGCTACGTTTTGTAGTTATGGAGTATTCCGTGTAAGGATCGGCATTCTAATTGGTTTATAATTTTGTTATATTATATTTTCGCTTTTCTCCGTTGATTTTAACTGATTTTACTGTTGCCACTTCGTGAAACTTTGATGACGTACGCTAAAAAATGTGATAACATTCGAATGGAACATCGTAGAGACTTGAAAATAGTCGCGTTAAAATTCTTATTTTTTGAACTAACTATTCTGTGAATTTCAAAGCTCTGCGTTTTGTAGTTACGGAACGTATAATATACTGACAAACCAACAAACAAACCAACAAACACACATCCGGACAGATTTTGGAGATTTCTGCTTTATATATAAGATAAACTATAAATTTTCAGTAAAATATTTCTTTATCGTTCTCTGTCTGCTGTTGTAAAGCTATAACCATTTTAAGATGAAGATTATCTTTGGAAAGTTAGTCACACGCCACAGTAGAAACCGATTCAAAAGAACACGATATGCTGCTTTAGACAGACAAGTAAACGTAAGTGTATTAAAAATCTGTATGGAGCACAGATAATATTCTTTAAAAATAACTTTTTCTTGCAATATATCGATCTGTTTGCCTTCTAGAAATTTAGTTTGACTAAAGATGTGAAAGATAAAGTGTGTAAACACTTATATTACAACGTTCATTTAGGATATTTCCAAAAGATACGTGTTTTATTAAGATAAAATCAAGTACTTAGCATTTGATATGGAGAGACATTAAGTTTCAAGGCTGTAGTTAAAATATATTACTTACAAACTACATTAAAAAAATTAATTACATATTTAAAAAAAAATTTAATTAAAATATATATTTTCTTTTGAATTACACTTTTCTTTTTAAAATATTAAACATTTTTATAAAACACTTTTCATGAAATTGAACTATTTAAAAAATGTACAACTAAAACCATAGCAAAGTCGTTACGTTGCGATTTAAATTGTTATATTTGAAAAGTGCTTTCAATTTTAAATGTGTTTTTAAGATTAGTTCTTAAAAACATATTTAAAGTAACTTTCCTTTAGAAAAAAATGTAGTTGCGAAATTTTTATACCATAAATAATATTCTTTATTCGTTTCTCTGTTCGTTTTTCACTTCCTGAACTTTGATTATTTAAGAATAGTTTTATAATATAAATCGACGAAATTCAGAATTTTTTTTATTTACCAAAATATTCCAAAGAGGGCACTTCTAAACATACCTTCCCTTGCTCAATTTATCTTCTTTATAGAAATAGAGCCTTTATTCAATTCAATTGACATTGACCACGCGGCCCTGGGTAAAACGCATTTTTGGCTCTTTAAGGAGATGCTTTCTGATGTAAATTCACCCACCGATTTCAGGCAGAAGCATCTGAAGTCAGGTAAAACAGATTATATTCCGGAAAAGTATTGACAGTTTAACTTTAAGCGTGTAGATGATTCAGCGTGTAGATGATACATGTAGAAAATTCATGCATTTGGTTTTGTATATTGATCATTATGCGAAAGCTGGTTTTATACCGGTGCTATTTTTATAAAAAAAATCATGCATTAAATAAATACGCTTAGCGATGTTTGTTCCCTGAAAAGGAATTTTATATTAAAAATTATATATATAATTTTTCTTTATGTGCTGTAACTTAAAGGTTTTACATATTTCGGTATTAAAAATGTGTCATTACCAGACACCTAATGCTTTTAAATTAATTCGAGGGGCTCGTAGATCTAACTCTTAATAAATGGCATAAACATTAGAGAAGATGATAGTTTTTTTAAAAAAATGTCCACAGCCAATGACCTAATATAAGTTTACGCCTATTGTCATTATCTAAAATGCGTACCGTTAAGAACAAGGAAAAACTGAAAATTCTTCTTTAAATTTTTTGCAGGATATAATAGGATGACGGCATGTAACAGGTCATAAACATGATAAGCAGTTTTATTGCTGTAATTGCTATATAAATACTTTTTTTTGTCTAAAACCGCCCTATAAATTTTATTTTTAAAACCATGAAATAATTTGCATTGATTTAACTTTACTGAAGACATACAAACATAATCTAAATAAATATAGATCAACTTCATATAAAAAAGATTACTTGTTTATAAAACGAAAAACAATTGCTTCACATCTACACGCCAACTTTTTATATATTCTGAATCTTCAACTATTATCTCTAACACAAGAAGCCATTGGATTAAGTTGAGTTTGAGAAAACCTGGATAAATAAATTCGTACAATGAAACTTTTTTCCAATTAGTAAAACATAATTATATTGAGCATTATTCTTAAATTTAATGTTAGAAAATTATTATTTAATTGAAAAAAAAATATTTCGATGCTGACATTTCTCTTATTTTGAAGGACATTTAAAGTTAAAAAAAATAATTTCCCTTGGATTTTATACCAAAATCGGGGTTAAATTTGATGAACGTGAATAAGATTTTTTTCAAAAAACTACTTTAAGACTCTATTACAGTAAAGTTAAACAAATATTTTAATTAAAACATTTCTATTAGACCTTGCTCATGTGTAGGCACACTTATGGTGTAAACGGGCATGAATTAAAACTGCAAAGAAACAACACAAAAGATCAAAGCAACAACTGTTTTATTTCCAAAGATCATACATAAATTTTTGAAAGTTTTTCAGTAAATGATTAGACATTAATTGTAAAATTTCATTGGGAACACAAAATTTCGACATTTTCTATACCTTTTTTTTATATGGAATTACTAATGTATTTTTATGCGCGTTGACACGGTTAACATGTCTGGAAATAACAACAATGATGGAGTCCATAAGGCTTGCATCGATCATCACACCTGTTGAGTCCGAGTCCATGCAGCAAGCAGTTGAGGAACAAAAGCGGGATTCAATCAAGACTATTGTGAGTAGTCTCTGTGTAGATGGATCAACAATACTCTTTAGCTTGATTCCCTAATGTTGCCCAACGTCAAACTATTGCGCTTGAATGCTTGATGAGAATAACATGGAAAACTATTCAGCTTGATTCTTTAAATGTAGTTCCACGAATACTTTTGAGAATGAGTGCACAATGGCAACAACTTGCATTACTATTTAGCTCGAGTCTTTAATGCATCCCCACGTAAAACTATTGAGCTTGAATGTTTGATGAAAATGGCAGACTAAACTATTTAGCCTAAGTTTTTAAATGAAGTAACACACAAATCTATTTAGCTAGAGACTTTAACTGTAGCACCACCCAAAACAATTTGCTTTGAGTATTTGTGCAATCACTATTATACGATCATCACCTGTTGAGCTTGAATCCATAAAGCAGGCAGCCAAAACCCTCCAAAGCGGGATTCAATCAAGACTATTGAGAAAAGTATCTGTGTATATGCCACCCCTACATTATTTAGCTTGAGTCTTTAAAGTTGTCCCACGTAAAACTGTTGCGCTTGAATGCTTCATGAAAATAACTTACAAAGCTATTTAGCTTCAGTCTTGTAAAATGTAGTAACACCCACATCTATTTAGCTTGAGACTTTAAATGTATCCCCACGTAAAACTATTAAGCTTGAATGCTTGATGAGAATAGTAGACCAAACTATTGAGGCTCAATCTTTAAATGTAGTATCATGCAAAACTATTAAGACATATAGAGATATATCAAGCAGCACTCGAAGCCATTCAGCTTGAGTTCTTGTGCTTTCGCTATTTAATAAAGATTTTAAAGTTCAAAATATTACTATTGACGCTTGCATTAAGCAATGGCAAGAAAGAAAGTGCAAATCTTTGCAATACAACAATTTTGGGGAGGGAGAAGTGATTTCCTGGGGTCGATGGGTTCTTCCACCCGTTGGGATTTAATTCCACCCCCTGATGGCCCCGGGTTCCATCGGCTAAACCCACTGGCAGATGGGTCCCCGGTCGAGCCGACTGATTCCATCATGGGGCGGAATCATCTACCTAAAGGTTTCCGAACCTCTGACCTTATCAAGCACTTCTGCCCCTCCAAACATTTTGCATTGCGGAGATCTGTACTTCAATCCAACCAGTTCTTAATCAAAAACTTGAAGGTACATCTATTAGAACTGTCTCATATTAAGCTTGCTTTCTATTGAGGACTTTTTCAGATACGATTCATATGAACGTTAAAACTTGTTAGTCAGATCTTTTTCTCTATTCAGTTTGAGGCTTGTAACTGGCACCATTCCTTTATTGAGCTTGCGTGAACAAACATCCATCAGTTTGAGACTATGTATAGCTTGTACCATGTCTTAAATATTAAGCTGCTCATATTTAGCTATTTACCCCAATTTTGAATCAATCATTTCTATTGAGTCCCATTTCATCACTATTAGAGGCCTCTATTTTTGTAGCTTGCAAAAATCCTTACTATTCAGGTAAGTTAAATGTAGCTTGCACTAATATTTCCTGCTTGGTTAATAATTAGGTATTTTATATGCTCTACTATTTAGCTGATACCTTCATTGCCTGCTTTCCCAACCATTCAGTTTTGCTGCATGTAGTTTGAGATACACTAAGTATTGGAGTGAAGCTTTTTGAATCTTATAAACATATTTGAGTGGTGCTACGACTATTTAGTTTGAACTTTGATTTTTTTTTTAGGAATAATGTTGAAGTTGTGTTCAGTCTGTTAGTTATCACCCTGTTATTGCTTGATATTCTGGTTATATTTTTTTTTTGTAAGCCTCAAACATTTTGAATAGCCAAAGTAGGTGAAAAATCCATTTAGTATGAAATACATTTCAAATACTGGTCATTGTCTTGTATTGGTTGGGTAGGATAATCTTAGCAAAGTCCACTCCATAATTTTTGCGCGCATGAAAGAACGTCAAGTTTCTTTTGTACATCACATTTTTTGAAATAACTGGTTTGAACAAAGGTGTCATCTTCCTGAAAGAAATTTAATAACAATATAAATATGAATTAGGTCATATTTTACTTTTTATTTATACATTGTTTACCTTGCGAACTTTTTTTCTTTACGTGTTTTATTCATACAAAAGAATTTAGTACTTGGAGGGTGACATTTATTTAAGGCCCGATTAAGACATTGAAACAAGGCAAGACCGTCTTTAAATGGGTGGCCCATCGCTCTCAATTAGACATTGGAACTTCAAACCAAGTTTTTATATGTGCCAACATTCTTTCTCCTGAACAGCATTAAAATGAAACAAGTTATAAATAAGATAATAAAATATATTAATAAGTAGTGAGTATTCCTATTATCTATATGGTTTGATATTTTCCAATATTCGCACTCATTTAATACAAGTAACAAGTTTGGTTTACTATTGTTGGTAAGTCAATATTTTCTAAGATAAATTTAGTAGCAAACAATGTTAAGGGTGTTAAATATTTAATTAAAATATGTGATTTGGGCGACCTTCAAAAATGTAAACATGGGTCTATTCGGTAAACAGGCCCGGCATTTATAGCAAATAAAAAATTTAATTAATTGTTTTAGTAAAATATCCCAAAGTATCTGTTCAAGAGTTAGTTAAAGGTAAGGTTTATTAACATACGAAAGTTTGGTTTAAAAATACATTTGTCTTTAGTAATATAAAATATAATAGATTTAAAAATTAAAAAGAAGAACTGTTTCAATCACATTAGTCAGAAAAACTTTTTAACCCATCATCGATGTTATCACCACCAATAAACTGCAGTTATTCCAGCAAATAAATATACAACATTTTACTATATTTTTTTAAGTATAATGGTTTGAGGCACACTCTCCAAGATATTTCTTTACAATTAATTGAGAACTATTAAATGATTTTTTGAAAGCATATACAGGAAAAGGTATTTAAATGAACAAGCTGTGAAAGCAATTTTACAAATGCCAAAATGATTTAAATAGGTTTTTGTTGTAGTTGCCCAGTCAACCAACTCTAAACACTTCATACATTTCGACCTCAGTGTACTTAGTTTTTCTTTTCAAGTCATTTCACGTGTGCACTTTTTCTTTGTTTAAAAATTAAATACATTTCAAAAGTTTCTCCAACCTTCGATCCCCATACACATTCTTTCATTTTTTTTGTTTGTAAGTTTTCGAACTGTTACAAACTCTTCGACATTACAGGGAATTTTTGAAAAGGGAAAAGTATGTGAGAGTTATTTAATATTTCTCTATTGTAAAATATATCGATGGCTAAGAGCATGGCCATTGTATGGCCTTATTTTGGCAAAAATGAAATATTGATATCCATGTAGAGGTGGAGTCCAGTTCTTTTTCTCCTGCATAAATATTGTATGTCTCTTCCAAATAATAATTTTCTTGTGCAGGTTTAAAGTTCGGCCCAATGTGAAAGAGATCTTTTTGAAAATTTACCAAAGTGGACATACAATGCTTGTTCTTTTAGCAATCAATATGTTATTATTTTCATCATCTGGAATGATGTTAAAGCCAATGGGATGAATTTCAACCCCTGTTAGACTTTATGTAATCCTACCTGAACAAATACAGCAGAGTAATTTAAATAAAACATCGTTCCCGTAGTTTAAAAAACAAAAAGAAACTTACTTTTTTGTTGTTTCATCGGCTCTTTGGGTGTGTTCTTCATTCCCCACCGTGCGCTTCGTCCACAGTGAGACTCTTGCCGGGCAAATGGTGCTCTTTCGGAGGATGGATATCTCCTGGAAAGAGACAAAGTGCGTACATTACGGCGACATCCTTTAGACATCCCGCTTCATCCCATAAATTCATACTGTAATTGAATATTATTGTAACGCCGTGATGAGTTTTCTAGTAACCAAGCCACTGAATTAGGTCTCAAATTAGGAAGAAAACTGACCGATATACGGTTTTAGTTTAAACGAATATATTTTACCGTCAATTTCTAGCTTTATCGAAAACGAAACTGCTTTTATTTTGTATCAAACGGAATTTCATGACAAGCGATTTCGCATTAACGGGGTTTGATTGCATCTAAAGTAATCAATAGAAATTAAATAGTGTATTGATGTTATCCAAAACAAATAAACTGTAACTGGATTTTTCTGTTGACATCATGTATGCACTAGGTGTCTTATATCAGGAGGTATTGATACTTGTGCCTTTCCTTATATAAATTCTTGTGTGTGACACTTTCTTACCTAAAAAGGTGCTTACTAATTTTACATTGAGAAAGGATTTGTATATTCAGACAACTGTAAATTAAATATTATTTTTAAGTGCTCATTTATAAAATATAGAATACGTTAAATCTAACTAGAGAACTCCATTTTAAGATATCCTATAGAAATTTCGCACTGTTAAAAATGGTTTCGTTAAATATGCTACAATAACATATTCCGTCAAATATATATAAAAAAATATTTTGTTAGTTTTTCTCCTTTTTGTTGCCAAAAAAACGAATGAATTTGCTTAATTCCAGAAGTGAAATATAGAATATGAAGGACGAATAGAAGTTAAAAAACAATAAGTTGGTGGATAGTAGGACTCCCCCCCCCCCCCCCCCTGCTATTAATAATCCTGTTTGTGGACTTTCTTCCAGACAGTCGCATAATAGTCGCAAATCACCGATCAGTCCGCTTTCTTTAGTTTCCTACTTAAATGTGAATCGCCTGGAAAATCGCAAAACTTAAATCCTAATCATTTGTAAAAATAATGCGCGATCTTAAGGTTCGGTGGCAATTTCCGATTGCTGTAGTGATAAATATTTCTGTGTGGAATTCAGACTATAAATTTACATAGCTGAGATATATCTAGCAATTCCTTATTCTCTATACACAGATCCGTCTGTTTAGAAAACAGTAAAAAATACTTCTGCCTGTGGTGGTAACCTCCTTCAGGTTCTGATATTGCTGCGCTTATGTTTTTAACAGGTAGCTTAGCGTTTGTAGTAATAAATAAAGTAGATTAAAGTATATAAAAAATAATAGTTTAATTATGTGTAGTTATACAGGCAAACAATGGCCACTGCCCAACAATTTGTGACCACCTTGTCTTTGGAATCCCTAGAAAATAAGCATATTTTTAAAGGGGAAAAGTGTAAATATTGTATAAATAAATGTGTGCTAGTGTCCTCAATTTTAAACTTGGGTCTTTCAATTATATTCTTCTCATATGAGGACATTACTGTTTATGCAAAAATCGGAAGAAGGTGTCCCTATATTTTATGGGACCGACGGAAGGACAAAACAGAATCTTTACTTAAAACTTTTTTTTAATAAAATGTGTCCAATACTTTTATTTTACAAAAAATTTAATATGAATACGTGTTGCACTAATTTAACACTGTGCACTCGAGTAACATGTGTGGTATTTACGTTCATTTCACAGAACAGTTACATCCTGTTCCTGTTCTTTTAAATAAGGCATTCTTTAGCGTGTTCATTTTAAGAGTTTCGAATGAAAATAAAAATATTTCGGATAAACATAAAAAAGTGACACGTCAAGCAGAATATTCATCTCAGTATACCCAACATATATTTAGTGGTTTTGTTAAACATTTGTCAAATGCTTAATAAAAAAACAGGGCTGTGAGAAATTTCAATCTGAAAAGATGCTTTTGAAAATACTTGGTGCTTCTAGGCGACATAAATTATTCCTAATAAAGTTTTATTTTAAACTCGAGGTTATTTTGTTCTAAAGGGTTCACTCGGAATCGAACCGAGAACCTTGCATGAAACATGATGTTATTCAAGTGATGTCATACTTTTAAATGGAGGTTAGATAAAGAGCAAGTTAACGAAATAAAAACATTTTACATGTTCAAGAAAATGGAGTTCTCGTTCAATTTGTGGAACTGAGAACGAAAGCACAGGTAGTTATTTTGGTGACTGAGAGTCCACAATAAAGGATTACTATAGAATAAGGTAACACGTACTTTAGTTTTGACAGGAGATACACAAGATAGTTATGCTAATCGTACCTGATGGCATTTCTGCTTAGCGCTTTCAATACCCAAATAGGTGGCAGTCCGCTGAATCTCTTGGATGTTTTTGGACTTAAGCTCCAGCACTCCCGAGTAAAGGTAAACCATGAGGGTCTTGAACACTTCGGGAGTGCAGACGGTTTTACGATCCAGCTGAAATTAAAACGAAATAATTACATTTGACCCTCTAACTAAAAAAAAGTTGTTTATCTTAACTACAATGTGGAGCAAAAATAATTAAGTTAAAATATGAACTTGAGCAACTGAATACAGAATGATTCAACAAGTTTCTTGGATTAATGGATGATCCAAAATGAAAGTTGTTGTTTGTATTTAAAAAATACTGTTTGATTTCCGTGTCTTGTTTGATTTCCATACGAGAGTCACTCCGATTCACTAGCCTCGCTAAAAAAATTGTACTTAATGAAAATTAATTAATAATCATTTCAAACGCTTCTAGCGTTTAGTAAAGCAAATGCAGAAGAAACTTACATGAAGAACACATTGGGTGTTTTTGGAGCTTCTGATGCGCTCTGCGAAGAACTTGGATGCTTGGCAAATGACGGCTCTGTGCACCCTGAACTGAATTCCTCCAAACAGAACTGTGGCGTCTGGATTGATGACGTTCCAGTCCTGTGTGCCATCCCGAATCTTTGACAGTTGAAACATGTTTTTGGCGTCCATCGGTTCGTATTTGGTGTTGAACGACTCGAAATCTTTGGAACTTGGCGGTGGTTGTTCTCCGCTGTCGCCGTGTTTCACATTTAATCACCGTTTGGATGGGATACGGGATCAATCGAAGCCGGAGAGATGTCGGGAAACTGAGGTTTTCCAGCAGTACCACTCTTCTCAATCTGTCGAGGAAATATAAATATTACTCAAAGCAAACCCTAGTAAGTCAAGTTTGCTGTAAAAATTTAGAAATGGTAATACATTTGGTTTAACTGTACACAATACAAAACTTGTTTTTTAACGAGAAGTTGAAATATGTGTGTTTAAAATTAACCAAAATGTGAGTAAGTGCAACCAAATAACGAAACAGTAACTAGTTTTCTAATTACAATATAAAGCATGCATAAGATTAAAATTCAGTAACTGTGTTTTGCATATATGGTAATTATTATGCCCGCATCGACGCCGCTTTCGAAGCCAATATTTTTTTGTTAAATTCCGGTTTTGTATCTTACGGTAACATGTGATGAGAATAAAAATATGCTCTCTATACTGTTTTTAATTGAACATGCACCTGCCCACCAGTGATAAATGTTTGAAGTGTTTTTAGTTTATTGACGAAAAAACACGAGCAGATAAATTGGGGAACCAGACGTATAGTCTAAAAATATTGTTTTCGCTTTTAATATGTTAAAAAATGGACTACATTTAATTTTCCCCCATATTTGTATCATATATTTTTCTAATAATTAAAATTATTATTAATGCCTTTGTTTGTAGCACATAGACAACGTCAAATGTTTCAATGATTATAACTTTTCGTAGTAACTATAAAAAATATAATTGCAATACTTGCCATTTTAAAAGATATTTGTTTGCACGAAAATTGAATGCCATCATTTCATCATTAAAGGTTTCTATAGTTAATGTTTTTTAAATGTGCGAAGAGGAAGCAGTGGCGGCGATTGGGTACTAAATGATCAAGGGTAAAGAAGAAGTAGGGGAGGGGGTAATAGTAAAAATTTTGACGATTCTTCATACTTAGTTTACAATTCAGCTAATATGAGACAAAAATTATTACAGTTATTTTATTAAAGTTAAAATTAACGATATATGTGCGTTGGCTGACTTCTAGAAAATACTTTAACGTAAAAACGTATCACATTTAGCTCTACTAGGTAAACTAGTAGAGCTAAATGTGATAAACTTTCTTCTTTCAATGAGTTTCTTAAATAGTTTTTTTTACTCCTCAAAGAACACTAAAAGACCCTTCTGCTGAAGTATTTCATACTGGGATTTTTAAAAATAACTTCAAAAGTTTTAAAAGGTTCGGGCAGATGTCTTTTCTCACCCAATCCCCTTCGAGTGACCAAATTTACACATTAAAATTTATATAAGTGACAAAATTCTGGAAGTCAGTACGGGGGGGGGGGGGGGGGATGGGTTTGCATCATCGTATATACTAGTTGGTGGGAGGGCGTTGGGGGTCATGTTTTATTTTAAAAAAGGTTAATATTAAAAATGTCATGGGATAAATATCCAAAAAAAGTGGGGGAGAAATCGCCCCCTTCCCCTGAATCACCGCCACTGGACGGAAGGAGGGTTCAGAGTTAAAGAAACGAGAAAATGAAATAACAGAACGACTCACCACTTTGCCTTTAGCAGTCTTTTTCTTCTTGCAAATCAGGCTAGCCCAAAGGAAGAAAAATCGAATTAGGAATGTGCTTAAAACGGCACTTCTGTTCTGCAGTTAAGCAACAAGCAAAATTATCCTTATTCTCTTGCCATTGATACTTACACTAATTGGTTTGGTTTAGTTAATGACGTCGCACTAGAGCTGTACGCTCACACTAATCACATAATTAAATGAAAATCTCTAACGTACGGAATTACAATAGAATGCAAATGTATAAGAAATACAAGTATCTGATGCAGAGCATACTGTGACGTACATTCAAATAACTTTATGTCATTACAGAGTTACATACACGGATTATAATTAATTGCTTTACATAATTTAACTAAATGAAGTATGCGTGCCAGTTTCATTGAACACTAGCGCAACAAATAACGAAATAATAGTTTAATTTCATTCTTGTTTTGTTTAAAATTTTTTACAAGTTTACTGTGCTTTAATTGGAAGAGTTCGTACTTGACTTGAAAAATGTTTGAAGACCTCAACATTGAATGGTTAACAGATACCACGTTTATCTAAATTGAATAGACTCTTACAGGCTTGCTGTTCATTTTAGGATCGTTCCGAAATCCTGTAAGATCTTTCAATTAAACTATTATTCCAATGAACAAGCATTGGTCACCACAATTCGTTAACTGTCCGTATTTATATCTTCGATTTGGTTAATTCTTTTTTGATTTGTTTATTGAATAAAGATTTCCACCAGATGCAAAAAATAGAAAATTTAGCCTTCTTTAAAAGGTGAATGTTCGATTGGGTGGCGCTATTCCATCTCGCTCGTACCTTTCGATTACGAGCTATTCTTTCAATCGGACTAATGTCAGAATTTTCAAGTTTTATGCTAACCCTGCAGTGTCATGAACATCGCAAACTTTATAAAAATTAGTGGTTGTTGTTTCTTTAGATATTTTGTACCCGAAACACATCTTAAAAACAGTTTGTTGATTCATTGGACTTTATACAAAACACTGATATTCCGACATGGAAATTTTGACCCGAAAAGAATGAATTCGTTTCTCTAAGGCTAGCTGCGTACGAGCAAAAATTTCACTGCAACTTTCAATCAACTCAGGATTATGAGCAACTTATAATATCCACACACCAAATGATTCAGATTATTCAATTCTATCCAACTCAGGGTTGCCAGGAATGAGATTTTGCAATTGCCAAAGTGAAGTTGAAAAATAGCCCAACTTGGATTACCACAATCCATACAAAATCGACAAATTGTCCATTATTTGCCAAATTTGCCAGCGCGGTAGGGAGGGAATTTATATTTTTAGCGATTTAAAGTTACTCTGCGAGCGGATTTAATTTGAGGTATTCCCAGTTGCATTCACCTGAATTGTATATTTGCATGTTCGAGAGTTGCCATGCGCTGATAGCCTAAATTTAATTGAAGATAAAGTTTTTTATACTTACAAAATGCACATCAATACTTGCACAATGGCCATAGCTCAAAACGAATATTTCTCGAAGAAATTGTACAGAAAGCCGATGTTTTGCATACGATGAAAAATGCGTTCAACTTATTGCATAAAAGTTGAATGGCTTCTGACTTAACAACTTAAAAATATTCATTGTTGGTCTTAATTATAATATTAAGTATTGTTAGAAAATTACATTGTTCTTAAATAGATAATAGGTTTTCTTCAATCACTTTGCAACAATGCATTTATGTAGCGAAACAGTAGAAAAATAAAATTTAATTTTACAGTTTAAACATTGTCGCTTTTCACTTTATAGTATTTTTTGAATGGACAATTTTGGTTTTAAGTCCCCTGACTCTAAAGCTCATTCTACACGGACGTGATAAAAACGCAAAAGCTTTTGCAGATGCCTCTGCGATTGGAGCATGGAAGCCACTTTGTTTTTATCCACCAATCGCAGAGCCACCTTCGGCAGCTCGTGCGCGGTTATCTCGTCCGAGTAGAATGGGCCTGAAAAGATGTTTTTAAAATGAGTCCATGGGCATCTCACATAAACAATTTTTAATACTCACTCTCAGAAATAACACTTTCATTTTTGAAAATTATGCAATCGTTATTTCGTGAAATTTGACAATCGTTCTGCCATTGAATCGCTGAAGTTTGAACGGAAGTAGAATCTTTACATTTTTAACGAAAGTAATTTATCCTTTTTTTTTGGTTCTTATACGTATAGTGTAACAATTCAAACGAGCTTACGGGACCGAGTGGAGAGATCGCCTAACTTTGGGCCAAAAGATCATTGGTTCGTTTCAGCCGCCGATATTTTTTTAAAGTTGTCTGATTTTTAACAGATAAGTTTCGTGAGAAAAACAACCAAATAAAACTCCTCAGTTTGACGAAATATTTAATTGGAACATTTAGTAGTTGTTTTTGTGTAAAGTAATTTCTGTTTTAAGAAATGGGAAAGGGATATGGGTGCGGAATTTCGAAATCTCATGTAGACAGTAACTTTCCTTTTGTTTTGAAGATCAAGTGTGCAATATGTCACCAACTGTAAATTTGGGTAAAAAATTAACCCATACGCACTTTCCTTAATTAACCGACTGAACGGCGTGCCAATCGAAAGGTTATCAATTTGACTGTTATACATTTTTTTTATGTATGTTCGCGCAGGATTTCGGTTCCAATCCAGATATTTGGACAATTGTTTTTGGTCGGATAGGGGATGTTTCACATGGGAGTCATTTGAAAAAAATATCCGGTAATCCGGTATTTTAATATACGGAATTCTCGTTTAACCGGACCGTTTGAAAAAAAAAATTGTTCGATTTCGAAAATTCTTTTTTTGTTGGATAGAGAAAGATTCAATTAGGCAAAATCTGCAAAAAATATAATCGGTTATCCGGCTGTTATATATGCGGAAATGTCAATTAACCGGAGTTTTTTTTAAACAATTTATCCGATTTCCAAATATTTTCTTTGTGTAACAGAAGTTGTACAACAATGATAAACCAGCATTTATTGGCATTGATAGGGACTGTTTTACAATATACATTGTTGAGCACAAGTTACTACTCTACTTGAATTTCTTGGTGAATAATAATAAGGGGCAAAGCCCTCGGCTAAATTAAAAATTAAAAAAGAAAATAATCTTAAAAAAAAAGAAAGAAAAAAAGGAAAACCGACTTCAGAAAAATGCGTTAAAAAGTACAAATAATTTTTAATTTTACAACTAAGTTGAAAAAATTAAATTATTTAATATCAATTTTACACTTATTACAACTTTTTGAAGTTGATGCCAATTTACAAAAATCATACATAAATCAATCATAAATACATTGAGACTAACCCATACACACTTTCCTTTATATAGAGAGAAATTTCAAAAGTATAAAGATAACAGTAGGAATTCTGTTAATGGGCAACCTGTCTAACGCTGCCTATTTTCCTGACACGGTGGTAGGTCATGTCATTTATCTCTATGACTCTGATTCCCCCTGAAATTACGGGGCTTTGAAATGTCAACCCTTTTCGTGTCGCGCAAGTTTCTGCCAATGACCGCTGTACCAGGACGAGATTTCAAAGACGTACTCACATCAAAGCTGACGAAGGCATTTAAACAATTTTCCGATACAATACCAATAGGGATGGTTTGAGATTTCTACGAGATTTGGATGGAATGCTAGAATAGCATTTTACAGAAAATATCTTCGCTATTTCTAACAACCGCGAATTCGGCTGAGGACAGATAAACTAATCATTGGTCGTTTTGTTCTACTTCCTTCTCTTAGCTGGGGAACATGTTCTCGCGCTTTTCATCCGCAGACGCCATGTTTGACGTCCGATACACTGGATTGGTTGATTCCGATGTCCAACCAATCCAGTGCATCGAACGTCAAGCGCGGTGTCTACGGAAAAAAAGCTCGAGAACATGTTCCTCAGAAATTGACGAGTTAGCGTAATTCCGTTATTGGAGTCTTGGAATCATGGTCATGGCGCTGGAAGTGGGTTGTCCCATGTCTTTAGACAAGTGGATGAAGGTTGAATTTAAATATCTATTGGTGTTTTCGCCAACTAGTTTAACATTTCGATAATGAAGTATATTTAGTTTTTAACTAGCTAAAATCCATTCAACTGCAGCAAACCTTTGACATGTTTTGCACGTTTCGTGATAAAACTTTGTTTAGGTTGGCGCATTGTCGCTCGTTTGTCCTTGTGTAGGATTTAACTGAAAAGTACCTTTGATTTAATCCGTATTCGACCGTTTCGGTACTTAAAGAGCTACAGAATTTTCCGCTTATCATGCCAGTTTTGAAAAGGGTTAAACGTTCTAAACTTCTCTTTTGGAATTCC
The DNA here is from genome assembly GCA_963932185.1 of Troglohyphantes excavatus. Lineage (NCBI taxonomy): Eukaryota > Metazoa > Arthropoda > Arachnida > Araneae > Linyphiidae > Troglohyphantes > Troglohyphantes excavatus. The sequence goes on along the minus strand of OZ010670.1, from coordinate 8,470,660 downwards.
AGAGTTTGAACCTCGTAGTCGTTTTCCATACACATCCCTAATTTTGTACCAGATTTGGTTGACGTAGCTTAATTCGTTCGCGAGATATTTTGTTGTTCAATGACACACACACGACCATTTTCTGAACTCATTAGATATATAGTAAGTCACAAAATGTGACATGGACGTTGTGACTAGGAACAGTACTTTCCCTGCTCTAAAATTCATGAATGGAACAGAGTAAGAAATTGTTTACTTACATGAGGCACATCATCCATTGCTGAGCAAATCGTTTTTTCGCACAACTCAGCAGTAAGCCGATTTTACATATTCCGAAATTATATGCTGAACCAAGATCTGAAAGTTATATGGCTTCTGAATCAATAACTTAAAAGTGTACTGTGTTATCGGAAATTTGAGTTTTATCCCAACCACGCGGTAGGAACGTTAGAAGGGAATGTGGATTCATGGCCAGACTGGTGAGCGTAGACCACCTCTACTACGAGATGGTAGGGCATTTCTGTATTTTGATTTAAGTGGATCCGCCTGGAGTTATATGGAATTTGAAATATCGTATTTTTACGTGTCGCTCAAGTTTTCCCTGATGACCGCTGTCCCCGAACCGATTTTACAGACATTTTCACATCAAAAAGCATCTTGCAAGTAGCAGTTTTAAAGGTAATAATGAGTAGTTAAAATTAAAAACTATAGTTCTTGAAACTAAAACACAAAAATATGTTCTTGTGTAGGTTTAAACGCGAACAATGAACAAAAGTATTCGATGTTTACCGTTTTACGGTTGAAAGGGGACTCTCAGTCACCCAAATGACAACCTGTACTTTTTTGTTCCCTGCCCTCAAATTGAACGAGAACTACATGTTTTTTTTATTATTTATTCATACAATTTTGTCAAAGAGCCCCAAGGCCCGTCCAGACAAAACAATAAAACTATATACACAATAAAATACCACATACCTTTTATAAAACAGATATACACAAAATAAAAACAAGATGACAAAGAAGTCAAACAGGAGGTTCATTTCAAAATTCAACAAATATATTACATAAACGTTCTTTAAAGTTGTTTTCTTGAACTTCAAAACACTTTTTCCTTTAATTTGTTCTTTATCTATTTCCATTTTATATATGGCATCACTAGGATATCAATATAATTTATTAATCCTTTGCGCCGAGTTTCCCACATTTCAGTCACCAAAATAACGACTTGTTTTTTTTCTCAGTTCTTCAGAATCTGAAAGAGATCAACATATTCTTCAATTTCAAAACTTATTTTCCCACAACTTTGAATATAAATTAGTCATCTAGTAGCAACAAGTATGTTGGTGATCTAAAACTTAATGTTTTTACCGCTGTTTTTTTTGTTTGTTTTGTAAACGTTTAACAAATGCTAATAAACCACTCAATACACGCTTAGTATACTGAGATTAATATGCAGCTTCATCCGTGTAACTTTTTTTATTTTTATAAATACCCTACCCTAAACCTAAAGTAAACACGCTAAATAATACATCTTTGAAAAGAACAGCAAGTGAGTGTAACAGCTCCATTAGAAGAACGTAAATATTAAACATGTTTGTGGAAAGCAAAGGTTGAACCTTATGACAACCATATAACTTTATGACAAGTGCGGAATAAATTAGAACTTACCGAAGACGCAAGAAGGAGTAGTCCGAGGGGGCGACCGTGCAAATATTCACGAATCTATTCTTACGGTACATTTGTGACTGTACCTACCCAATTTTTTAATCTTATTTTTCTTACCCTATCTTCAACTCAGTTATTTTTGCGTTTTTGATAATTTAAAAGTATATTTTTACTCACTCTTCAGAATATATTACTCCATGTAATTTTTTTGTTTCTCGCCACGATTTTTTGTAATAGAAAAGTAAAACTCCCGCTCTTTGAAACCCATTGTACTAGAATAAGTCAACGTGCCCGTTCTCATTTGCGATAAAGCGATCAATTAAGTGCGCTTACAGAATTGCACAGGAAAGAAATATCCTTTGGGAGCTCCGATCTGCTGGCCCATTTAAAAAAAAGGGAAAGGTTTCACAAAATTCGATTAACTGATATCGAACCTTTTTAGTGTTCCGATACAGTGGTGCGGTTATTTATAAACTTGAATTTTTTACGCATGTGGGCTTTTATGGAAAGACCACCTGAAAGTATTTGGTTGTCCGACTTTTATTTTACCAAACTTTTTTTTAAACATGTTCTACGTTTTCGAAATATTGCGCATTGTTGGGTAGGGATTGTCTTTATTTTACACTTTATACTGCTAAAATATGCATGCTGATGTTTGAAGAAGCTTTCGTCCTTTTGACGAAACGGACGTTTGCTATAGCATCCTATTAAATATTTCGTCAAACTGAGAATTTGATGGGTTTTTTCAAGAAATTATTCCCTCAAACATGAAGATGATTTCAAATACAAATCGACGGCTGGACTTGAACCATTGATAGGAAGTCAAGTGCGCTATCGGCCCAGCCAGAAAGCTCTTTTAAATTGTGGTAATATACATATGAAAACTAAAATTAGAACCGAATAAACTGATATCAGGAATCTTAATAAATTACTTTTGTGAAAAATTTGAAGATTCTTGTTTAGTCAGAAGTCAATGACGAACCAATTGTCAAAATTGACGAAAGTAGCTTTGACGATCGCAGAATTCGAAAATATGCGAGTGTTATTTCTGAGAGTGCGGTAGTCACGTCCACTGAACTCTAACTGTAATTGCTGGAAGGCCCAAACCTTGTTTTCTCTATGGGCGCGTTGAAGCCAATTGAAAGCGGCCATGCTGTGCCCCAATATTTTTTTTAAGTGATTTAGTGGTGTTTTTTATCACTATAACATTGTAGAAATATTAAATGTATATAAATATTATATTTTCTTCTTATATAATTAATTTTTATATTGCCAAACAAATAGTTTTTGCTCTTGCTTTTTATCTACTTCGACTTGCGAATGACTTTCTATTTTAATAGCAGATTGCGTTTAAAATGGGTTTAAAAAGAAAATAGAAAAAAACTCAGCCAAAAGCAATACACGTCGGCTTATTTTAACATGAAAAATATACGAAATATTGCGGTAGCAAAGAAAGTGGAGCACATCATGGCTGCCTCTACATCGGCTTCAAGTCAACAAAATGTCTTGCCCAATCCAGAAGTTTTAGTTAGAGATCAGTGGTCACGTCTCCTGACGGCACAAGAGTAGAGTCGCGCGTCATCTGTCAGTTGCCGCTTCTAATTATTGTAACAATACTGGGTACCGACCACTCAACTTAAATGAAATAGGTTCACGTACTACTGCACAAAAAGGTACTTAATAAGCGATCAAGCATGTCCGTGCCACATGTAAAATTGTTGCCTTGGCATGTTCCAGATGGCGACGGATTTCTGGAGTGCTAATAAAATGTCATATTTTCGGTTATCCGTCAGTCAATCATCGGGAAAATTCAATGAACTGGAAAAATCGATTAACCGGACTCTCTACCTTAATTTTTTTTTTTAATTAATAGAGTTCTGTTTATATGATGAAAGTAATTAGAAATGGAGCTTTTAACACAAATAATAGAGATACAGACATTTCCTATCATATTATAAAACATCATTTGTTTTCAAATTGAATAATGTGCAGGATGGTCATAAGATAAGTTCCCCTGTTGAGAGACATCTGTAGCTGAAACTAATGAACGTAATTACACCATTGAAGGAATGGGGAGAAGATTTACCGGTAAAAAAATAAGTTCAAAAAAATTACCGACAGGAGGAATTTTGGCGCTGTCTAAACAGAAAACATGATAACATATTTAAAAAAAAGTTGCGCTAGACACACAAATTTATTTAATGATTAAACTCAAAGGAAATAATCCTTTAATCATTAAAATTAGGACGCCCATCGGATGCCATTTGCTGTACACATGGATAGTCATCACATTGAAAATGGTGTATGTGGTTCCGAAGACCCTAATTCTAATGAATAAATGATTATTTCCTTCGATTTTATTCATTAAAATGTTTGCACAACTTTTTTAAAAATATATTGTACCCGTTTCCGCTCGGACTAGCGCCAAAATTCTTTGGAACTAACTTTTTTTTTACGAAAATCTTCTCCCCATGCCATTAATATGAAATTTTGCGTCATTCCGGGCATTAGTTTTAGCTAGAGATGCCTCTAAACAGGGGAACTTATTTTATATTCCACCCTGTATATAAAGGGAACATGGGAAGAACGGTGACGGTCCATTCGGAGTGTTAGTTACAAGGAACGAAAAACATAAGTTCATGTCTCAGCAACATTTACAGCGCTCTGATCTTTTAACGGTTTATTTTGACGGCTTGTTGTTATTTTGACGTTCTCGTTGTTGTACAATTTGGTACGATGGAAATACAGCCATATGTAGCTAACATGAGGCGTTGACATCTCTATTTCAACAAGTCGTGGACTTTTCGCGTGCTTTGTCATGTCCTTAGCAACGCGGGGCATGTATAGCTAGTAAAGATAATCTGTTTATAGAATACATAGAAACAGCTAATGAAAATTGCAATTCTAATTACTTGAAATTTTTTTGCTTACAGTGAGGCATTTATTATTAGTTTTATACCTAATTGCAATCATATTATCATAGTGTTCGTTTGATTTTTAAATTAAACCTTGTTTTTCAAAGAATTTTCGTTACTTTCACGAATACAAAAAAACAAAAACTTTTTCTTCTATATTCAATTTTGAATTGTAATTATCTGGCCCATAGGTTTCTCTCTGTTCTGTTCGGCCTACGGTCTCCGGGAAACCGTAGGGCAGGACAGACAATGCTGGACGTATGGCATGCGACGAAGAAGTGGTTGATAATATTTTTAGGTTTTAAAAAACAAACGAGATTCAAATTCTCGAGACAGTATTTACGGATCTTTTCTGGGTACATTATTATGTAGCTCCAGTCAGTGCCGTCACACAAAATGTGTTTGGGGGGGGGGGGGGGGGGGGGTTGAAAATAGAAATTTCCCAACTTTTCCATTCTAAATTCAAAACTTAATTATTCGATAGTTCCAACTTAACAGTGCTGAATATTCCCAGTTTCAACTTATCGGCATTTTTAATCGTTTTTTATATATATAAGGTGATATCAAGCAGTTTCTCACAAGTATTGTCTAATTTAAATGTAATCTTATTAGTTGGGTAATTTCTAATCTTCCATAGCTTTCATTTGCTAATATTAATTTTCTTCTGGCATAAATTTTTCCAACTCAAGAATTTTAAAGACTTGAAATTCCCAACTTTTAGGGTTTCCAGGTTATTGGATTATTAATGATGAAATCGCAAACTCGAAATTTGGACCTGGAAACACTTTGTATAACTTTATATTTCGTAAATATTAATTAACCATAACGATTTAGAAAAATACTTATAATGCTATCAACAAACGAACAAACAAACAATCAAACAAAACACTCCTACAGTCAGCATGGATTTCAATACAAAGGGAATATTTCTAAGAAAAAGTCCCTCTGTCTCACTCTGGTGCTTTAAAAAGAAAGTAAACAAAGAGACAACAGAGAGAGAGAGTATTACTGGATAGTGTTAGCAAGGGGATTAGCTCAATGCACAGTGGAACAAAGATGGCGTTAGGTTCATGGTTTCCCACGGAACTCTTCGGAATTATAATGGTGTTATCCAAACACAGTTATCATTGATGCCACTCGAGGAGAAAAAAAGCAACTGTTTTAAATTGCCTGCTCATTTTTTTTTATTATCGAAAATACTAGAATAGAATCTTTAGGGAATAAAGGGTACGTTCGAATTTTTCTTTCGAATTTCGAAATTATCGCTAGTTTCTATTTTTTTTTATTCACGAATATTCCACAGAGGGATTTATTTTTATACAATTTAAAATATCACCTAAACATATTTTTCTGTTAATATCTTCTCAAAATAAGATATTACGGTTATACAAAAAATTGTGGTCCAAATTGGATGTTAGATCTTTAAAATAGTGAGATATTTTTTTGTGTGAACTATTTTTGTGACTAGTTTGTGAGATTTTAATATGAGATATTTTTTGTCGACTAGTTACCAACTAAAACAAAACAAACAATAATAAATGTATTGTATTTTTTATAGATATCTGTATATTTGTTTAATTTTTTTTTTAATTCAATTTGTATTGCAAAGTCGCAAAATTTGTATCAGTGGTTTTCTCTAAAACTATTGCATTTTGTTTGTATCTATTTCTGTATTTTTAAATTGATTCACATGCCAATGACAAATATATATATATTTGCTTTTTATGCTAATATCTAAAACGGTAAAAATAACTTTAAAAAAAAAAACGCAAAAAAAAGAAGCGTAACGGAAAAGAATTTTTATATTTCTTAAACAAGCTTCAAAAATGCGAACCTTAAATATTAGTTTCATAATTAGTACTCTTTTTTTTAAATTTTCATATTACAAAAGCTTACCTAAACTTGTCGCTAATTAAAATGAGTGGTAAATTTGTGTTTAAAAATATTTATTCAATTAACTAAAGCATTTTTTTTTCATTTTTAGCCTTATTTATTTTGTAATCGTATTTATTGATTTTTATTATATTAATATTTTGCACTGTAAAAACATGCTTGACGTTTACATTCTTTTTTATAGAACAATGATATCCCATTCCTGTTCTTTGTAAAGAGGTATACTTTAACGTGTTATTTTTACGTTTCGGGAGAAAAATTATAAAAACAAAAATGTTATGTATGCGTGAAACTGAATATTAATCTCAGTATACCGAGCATGTTTTGAGTGGCCTATGACATGTGTCAAATGTTTTTAAAACAACAACAAACAAGGGTTGTGAGGAATTTGTATTTGAAGAAAGTTTTAGATCATCCACTTGTGCTTCTGTATCGACAAAAATAATGTCCATTACATTTTGTGAGACATTTTTTTAAACTGACAAGAATATGTTTTTTTTTCTTTTTCAATTTGAAGAAAATAGAGAGAAAAAAGTAACATGTCTATATATTGGTGCCTTAAAAGCGACCCTCCAGTCTAATTAGGGCTCATAAAATATGTTGATACACCCTGATGTCATACTTTTAAATGGTGTTCGACAAAGTTTTTTTTTTTTATTTTTTGGTTTGGTTAATTAACGTCGCACTGGAGCTGCACAGTGGGCTATTGGCGACGGTTCTTGGCAATTCTCGAAGGAAAGGCCCGGGAACGAAGCCTCGTATTCTTGAACCCTGGTCAGATGATGAGGACAACACCTGAACTGGCATCCAACGCCTTCCATAGACGTCGGGACTTTGGACCCCGATCAGATGTATCGTGCACCAGTCCCGTATACACGCCGTTCATTTTTTGTGGATGTTCTGGACGACATTCTAGCATTTCGGTAGCGAAGTTGGCAATCCTCCGATCGCAATATCACTACTTTTTACTATTCTTTAGTCTAGTCCATCGCAAGGTTTTGAACCGGATACCCTTGGATTCTCAGCTGACGCCTTAATCCACTCGGCCACGGAGGCCTCGTTCGACAAAGGATAAGCTAACGAAAGAAAATTGTTTTATTTTATGTTCAAGAACATGCAGTTCTCGTTCAATTTGAATAACAGAGGGAGATGGAAAAGCCCCACCAGGTCGTTATTTAAATGACTGAGAGTCACCCTCGAGTTCAAAGGATGTAATAGCATAAACGAAACCAAAACTTAACCCGTTCACAATTACCATACAGAAAGGGCTTATAGAACAGTGATGTCTCGTTCAATGATATCTCGTGTGTCCCAAACAACGGCTATTCAAAAAAAAAACCAGCAACATCCTCAATAATAGATATCACAAAAACACAAATTAGATTGGGAATCCCTTTATTCGTTCAGGACATTCTTTCTTATCCTGTGTATGAGACCCATAAAAGTAAGCTCATCCCATGGGGTCCTGTCAGAACTGCTCAGTGTTCCTCGTGAAGGCAGCTCGAAAGCAGCTGTTGAGAGGGGGAAGAAGGTGGATGTAAAGAACTCTCCTGCTGGGATGGTTCGGGGACATCTCTCTTCTGGACATGATTCCTTCTGTTGCACAATGCGGGGATGGATGAAAGTGTGCGCGCAGAAAGAATAGAATGGCATTGTGGAGATTTTATTGTGCGGTTTTGGAAAGTTTAGAAAGATAAGGAAGTGCTGGCTCATTGTGGGCATTGTTTGTTTTGGGTGTAGTTGGTTTGGATGGTTGAATGAACGTCACACTAGAGCTGCACAGTTGGATACGGGCGACTGTTCGGGGTCTATTTCGAAGAAAAGACCCCGAAAACACTGCCTCTTATACTTGAAGCATGGTCAGATGACGAGGACAACACCTGATCTGTTTCCCGACGCAACTTCAATTGCCGTCAGGACATTGGACCACGATCAGTATTAAAGTGTACCAGTCCCGTATACACGCCGGTGGAATCGTAGATAATTTCGTACTACTTTTGTAATTTAGGAGCGAATCTGGCAATCCTCCCATCATGAGATCACCCCACCTTAACCTTTGTCAATTCCTCTCGTAGTGATTTGAACTCGCAATCCTCTCTCTGAAGGCCGGTCGGATGCGTTCACACTGAGCCACTGAGGTTTGGATGTAGTTGGAAAATAACGGAGTTTGATGTTTGTTTTACGGTTATATTACAGGGGTGGATCTAGAAAAAAAATCCTCAGACGTCGCAAAAACTATCGAAGTTCTTTAAAACATTCGGTGCCCTATGAGTTGAATTTAACTCACGCCTTGATGTTTGGTCAATAGGTTTCGTGAGTTAATTACAGCTCCTATCACAGATATGATAGTATTTGTTCTGTGAATCCTCATTCTGCAAGGCCTTCCAGACAAAACACTGAACATGGATTTTTCCTTCAAAAGGTCCCTTTTTGTATGTCTCCGAATGTGCGAAAGTCATAGAATTTTTTTTCACAATTTTCCCAAGTGTAGATTAATTGGAATCATTTTAAAAGCAAATCAAGAATAAAGCAAAAAAGTGGCCATTTTTTAAAACATTTTTTCTAGTGTAGCAGCGAATCGGGGTTGAGGGAAATGAACGTGAATATCCATTAGTGTTTCGACAATTTTTTAGTAATACACATAATTTAAAACTTGCTTTAAAATTTTGTGCACCAGTAAGTTCAGCAGTCCCCTACACTTTTTGCGGGGTGTCAAACCAGCAACACTCCGATTACGAGCTTTCTTGTCTCCCAAAAAAAGAATCGAACATATAACCCTCCGATTGAGCTCTGCCTTCTTCGCCGTATTTTTCCTGTATCGGAAATCCTATCAAAAATGACACTCTCATTTTCGAGAATTCCACGATCGTCAAGTTTATATTCGTCATATTTGACAACCGTTTCGTCATTGAATAACTTAGCTTTTGATAAATCAAGAATATTCGATATTTTAACAAAAGTAATTTACTACGATTTATACCCAGTGTTTTTTTTTCCAACACATTTTTGGTTCTTATACGTGTATTGTCACTATTCAAGCGAGCTTTCCTGACCAAGTGTAGTGTATCTGACTTCGGGTCAAGTCGGTCCGCATGTTTTTATTTGAAATCGACCTCATTTTTGACGAAATAAATTTCGTGAAAAAAAAACGACAAAACGAATTTTCTCAGTTTGATGAAATTTTTAATCGGGGCATATAGCATGCGTCTTTTTCGTCAAATAATGGTTGGTTGGCTTAAATAACGTCGCAATAGAGCTGCACAGTGGGCTATTGGCGAGGGTTCGGGACCTACCTCGAAGGAAAGACCCGGGAACGATGCCTCGTATTTTAGAACCATGGTCAGATGACGAGGACAACACCTGAGCTGGCACCCAAAGCATTCAATAGACGTCGGGACTTTGGACACCGATCAGATGTATCGTGCACCAGTCCCATATACACGCCGTTAATTTTTTGTAGATGTTCTGGACGACTTTCTAGCATTTTTATAGCGAAACTGGGAACCCTCCGATCGCAAGATCACTATTTTTTTTACTTTTCTTTGTTAAGTCCATCGCACGGATTCGAACCACCAATCCTCTGATTAGTAGCTGAACGCCTTTATCCACTGAGCAACTGGGGCTCCGTCAAATAATGACGAAAGCTCTTTCAAAAGTGAACATTCATTTTTAAGTGCGTATGCAGGGTTTTTTCTTCTTGTAAATACACGAGACACCCTGTGCTCAATAAACCAAATAAAAACTTTTTCCTATTCGTCCAGAAATTAAAAACCCGCCAACGTGCGGGGGCGTATCCCCTTACTCCGGTCTTTTTATACCTGCAAACGTCCCCCACCACAGGTGGGATCGGGTCACATATAATGACGCAGATGAACTCTCCATCGCCCTATTAAAATAACACGGTGTTCTTTTCTATTTTTAAGGGCTCGTCCGGAGAAACGGTTAATCGATCCCTCGAATAATTGCTCGCCTATCCGATATCCCGGATAATTGAGGGCGATTGCGATTCGTGGCAGACGATAAAAAGAGTATCCGGAGGAGGTCCCTCCCTGTTGAGTGAGCCAAATGTAAAAAGAATCTTTGGATGTATCGGGTAATTAATGGGATATTTTTTGGGTTTTATTCTCAGAGGGATGTGGTGTTTACGTTCTTTGAAGATAACGGTTGCTGCTATATTCTGTTATATTTTGATGAATTGTGCTTTAATATTAATTTTTAGGAACTCTTCTGTTTTTTTATGAAAGCATCCCAGCAAAAAAAGTCAGCACGAAACCTGCATCAAAATTGTCAAATTGAAGGGTTTTTGAAGGTTTTATAAAGGATATTGAAACAAAAAACTGCAGTTTTTTTTAAGTTTTTAACTTTCCTGCATAAAACCTTTAAAATATCTGCATTTTCCCTCCATGATTAAACATTGAAAGTTTTTTGAAGGTTTTTTACAGTTTTTATGAAGGATATTGAAACAAAAACCTTTAATTTTATGGATCTTCAAAAAAACTGCAGTTTTCCTGCATAAAACCTTCAATTTCAAAATATTGACGAAGATTTTGTGCTGACTTTTTTTGCTGGGATGATTTCATTGTATTTGCAGGTTCCAACGATACGCTTTTCTTTAGTTAACTTGTTATTTATCTAACTCTATTTAAAAGTATGGTGTCACTTAGATATCATTGGACATTGACTGGCGAAGAGAACAGGCACGATAAGTAAAAATTCAAATGTGAAACATATTCCTCGATTGCAAATGGTTAAAGAACCAGTTATTCCCCCTCATTCGTAAAGAACAGGTGAAAAAAAACAGATTATTCCTTTATATAATCCATAGAGAATAGTTTTATGGGTGGAGTTGTAATGAGGAGAGACGAAAGCATGCAACGAGAATGTCTCAGCTATCTTTTCTTGAAATTAGCGGAAATAAGGTTTTGAAATTCGGGAAGGTCTCAGTGTTGCAATCTCATTACCTAGGAAAATACAATGAAACGAAAATCCATATTCAAATATCATATATATTTTGGCAATTATTTTGTGTTATTAGACTCAATAACTCTCTTAGAATATCCCTTGATAAACGATATCGGATCTTTGTGGATTATGGGTAATCGTATATATAAGCTGAAAATCTCCAAAATGTGTCCAGATGCTTGTCTGCATGTCTATTTGTCAGTAAAAAAAAAGATTCCATAACTACAGAACACATGGATTTGAAATTTACAGAATAGTTAGCTTGAAAAATAAAAATTATAACGTGACTATTTCAAAGTCTCTACGATGTTCCATTCGAAAGTTAAAACAATTTTTAGTGTATGAGAAGTTTCACGAAGTGGCATGGCAACATTAATATCAGTTAAAATCAACGGAAAAAATTGAAAATCTAATACAAAAAAATTAAAAATTGATTCGAATGCAGGTTTTTACACGAAATACTCCGTGAATGCAAAACGTAGCTTTATAAATAGCTGTTAGAAATAGCTTTAGTTAGCTGTATAAATTTACAGGGTTCATTACTTGAAAAATTATAATTTAATTGTGATAATTTTTAAGTTTATATGATGTTCTATTCGCATATCATAATTATTTTAACGCATGTCTTCACTTAACATGGATGAAAATATATATTGTTTGCAATGTAAAGAATTTTCTTTACGTTATAGGCACTATGGAATTGTTGCCATACGTTTTGTTTAATTTGATAATTTTTGAAAAACATCTGCACATGGAGCTTTTTGCTACTGTACGGATTCATACAAAAATTAAAATAACAAGTATTCTATATCTGGTAAATGGTTTAGAGTTGTTTTAAAGTTACATTAACACTATTTTGTGTATTTCGTTTTGTTTAAATGTAGATCAATTTGAACTGTATTTGATTACTATAGATGGAACTTTTAGATCAATATTTTCATATTGTGAGTAACTTGTGAATGAACAACCATTTTATTTATTACTAGCTTATTATTAGCATTTTATTTATTAAAGCTGTTCCTCAGCAGAAAATTATAGTAATTTGAATCAAAATATATTAAAACGGTTTTTAATATATTAATTTTTTGGGAAGTTAATAGAAATATGTGCGGTGGTCACTTTAGATAATAGGTATGACTTTACTACTTTGGCGATCGTTTTGGGAGAGTATCTGTCTATCAAACGAAAAGTTCCGAGTTCGAATCTCATCCAGCGCGCAATATCCTTTCGTTCGCTACCGAGTTAACAACTTTGGCAAATGATCGACAGTTTGGGGATTTTGAATGAATTGCAGTAATCAGAGTTTGGCGATTTTTCACCTTCACTTTGACGATTACGAAATCTAAGACTTGGCAGCCCTAATCGCTCGTAGTTTGTGGGATTAATAAATCGCTCGTAATTGATGTGTAATTTTTTAACCAACTTAAGCGCGCCAACCAATACTGAAAACCTCGTCGAAAAAGAGATTATCAATTGAACAGTTATGTATTTTTTTAAATGTATGTTCGATTACGATTTCTGTTCTAATTCTGATATTTAGATTTTTTTTTTGATAGGGGAACTTTGTGTAACAAATATACGGTTATCTGGTATTTAACTAACCGGACCGTTTGAAAAAAAAATATAGTCCTATTTCGAAAATTATTTTTTTTGTTAAATAGTGAAAAATTCATTTTGGAAAAAAAAAATTTCTAAAAATTGGTTATTCGACTTTTATTTATCCGGAAATATCGATTAAGTAGATTTTTTTTTAAATATTTTCTTCGATTTAAAAATATCTTCATTGTTGGATACGGATTGTTATAACAATATGCATTGTTGGGTCAATATAGTTTTGCAACGGGAGGTTTATTAAACGGGATCAGGGGCGTGGAAAAATGTGAGCAACAACTTGAATTTTTTTATGAATAATAACAAGGGTGCGAAAGTCTTCTGCTAAATTAAAAACTAAAACGGGAAAATAAAATAATCTTATTTAAAAGAAACGAGTTTATTTATTACAATTTTTGAAAATTGATGCCAATTTACGAAAACCATATCGAAATTTCAAGAAATAATACTTAATGACCTACCATCGGATAGATGAAGGTGAGCCACTAATACACTCCACTCTTTACACCTACGTCTAGGGTTGGACGATGATTTGATATCGAAATTCCGGAAGTAAAAAAACCATCGCGATTCCGATTTGACGATTAATTGATTAGACATTAATCGAAAGCACACGCGGAAGAACTTAAGTCCGGAAGAACTCGCGGGATGCCAAAAGTCTACACTAGAAGAATTGCATTTGTTTATCAAGAAAGGTAAGAATGCCCATTTACACGAATGTGTAAAGCGCGCGCGATTCGAGAATTCATACCACGTGGTATGAATTGACAACTAGAACAGGGCGGAGCTTAGCCTTGTTTGTGGGATTTCCAGCACGTGGAAGTTGCCGATTAATGGTAAACAAACAATAATATCGCTTTTTCATGTTCAAATTTTGCATTAATTACGTTTCACTTGTGTTTTAACATCATATTCTAAAATAATATCATCGAGCTTTTCAATATATTAGTAGTTTTGCGGGAAATTCGAACGCTATCCCACAAACAAACTAGCTCTGACGTCACTGTAGGCATGTTCATTCTACTCGTTCGTGTAGAATGGGCCTAAAATAAGTGGCAAATATCTATATTTTTAATAATATAAAGGGGAAAACAAAATTGTACTGTTCCTTGATTCGAAAACAATCCAGTATCGAAACGTTAGTTTAAGGTTTTCATCTTTGTGTTTAATTAATGCTACTGTACTCATTTTAATCATAAAATATCGATATATCAACAATAAGCTTATAAAAAAAATATCGATTATTGGCCGGTGGTGAATAGCGATGACAAAATGCCATCATAGACCAAGCTTACCCGTCTTCGATTCTCCCACAATGATGTCCATTGCATTGGAAAACATGGAACTAAAGTCTATAGTCACTAATTCTATATTATATGTGATTTACATGGAAATACCATTTTTGTATAATCATGTGTAGAACTTGTGCTAACAAATCAGTCTTCAGATGACCAGAATTGTACTGCAGATTCAAAATGTGGAAAATTTCTTATACAATAGCTGCATCTTTGGAGTCTGAAGCAAAACCTGATAGCACAACGTTGTTCGAAATTGATGTAACTCATTTTTAGAACACTCTAAAAAAAACTTTCTCACAAATTCACTACGGACAGCGCAACAACTCTACCGTGTTCAAACTTGTATTGGACGTGCATCAGATGTTTACCTGCCAACTCTCTACGTGCTGTGTCCCCAGATCGAACACTAGAAAATCAGTCTCTTTACTTAATTTATGCACCTTGTATATCATCCCGACAGAATCGCTGAAATGTTAAAAATCAAACCCATATAACTATTTTTACGACTTTGAATAATTTTCTATTTGCAACTTTACAAAAGTGTGCAGTTTAAAGTTTCAATATAAAAGAAAATTATTGTAATTTTAAAAAAATGTGGTGCCTAGATGTTTTAATTACAATTTTTTCCCTTATCTCCCTCCAACTTGCCATATAATTTAAATGCTTTTAAAAACATGAAATTTTTAGCAGAAAAAGATACCAAACGAATTCAGCAAACACACATTTATTAAAATAAGATCACATTTAAGAATATGTTTCACAGTTATTTTTATTTATGGTTTTAGAAGCTCTATTAGCGATCAAACAGCAACTTTTTATAATAAAATAATCTTTCTAAAAAAAAGGAAAACCGACTTTAAGAAAAATGCGCTAAAAAGTAAAAAATAATTTTTAATCTTACGAATGAGTTGACAAAATTGAATTATTGAATATCAATTTTATACTTAGTACAACTTTTTGAAATCGGCGCCAAAATTTAGATATGATTTTTGTAAATTGGCACCAACTTCCAAAAGTTGTACTACGTATAAAATTGATATTCAATAATTCAATTTTATCAACTCATTCGTAAGATTAAAAATTATTTTTTACTTTTTAGCGCATTTTTCTTAAAGTCGGTTTTCCTTTTTTTTAGAAAGAATATTTTATTTTTCCCTTTTTAGTTTTTAATTTAGCAGGGGGCTTCGCCCCCTATTCACCAAGAAATTCTAGTAGCAACTTGTGCTCAACAATGTAAATTTTAAACAATCCCTAACAAAACCAATAAATGCATGTTAAACGAAATGTCATTGTTGTACAACTTCCGTTAAACAATGAAAATATTTTGAAATCGGATAAATTGTTTTAAAAAACTCCGTTTAATCGGCATTTCTGGATATATAACAGCCGGATAATCGATTATTTTTTTGCAGATTTTGCCTAAGTGGATTTTTCTCTATCCAACAAAAAAAGAATTTTCGAAATCGGAAGACATTTTTTTTAAACGGTCCGGTTAATTAAGAAATCCGGATAGTTAAATCCCGGATATTTTTTTCAAATTGCTCCCCTTTGAAACATCCCCTATCCAACAAAAAAAAATTGTTCAAATATCTAAAGTAGAATCGAAATCCCGCGCGCACATACATAAAAAAAAAAATACATACAGGTCGAATCTATAACCCCTCGACTTGGCGCGCGTTGGCGGTTTTAATTTAAATTTTCTTGCGGTTTTATTTTGGAGTTTTGGGCAGTCGGTTAAAAAGGAAGAAATTGAAACATGCAGAAATTTATAAACATATTGTCTGTACAAAAAATGGTTAAAATCTTTTAATTGCGCAAATAATTTGTAGAAGTTCATCTGTATGTTTAAGGTAATCGAAAGTAAAAGAATGCAGCTGTAGATATTTCCGAAATGAACCACTTTAAAATATAGTTATTAATTTCAAAAACACAGTAATTTAGAAAATGCATTTATTAATGCTAAAAATAAATTGTTATTCATTTCACATAAAATATATATATACATTGTGCTCAAAGCCTACAATGGTGCAAAAGGTAAAACAGAATCACAAAAAAATGACAGTGAAGTGGTTAAAAAACCAAGGTAATGTGATGAAATGAAATTAAAATGAGGTGAAATTAAAATGACAAGTTCCAATCAACAGAGTTGTGCCACTTGCTCTTTCACTGGGATGTCACAAGGAGTCTCGAGTTTTGAATTCTGTGGGGAGGTTGTCAAAGAATTGGATTCATGGCATCTACGACAGACTGCCATGTACTTATCAGTGCCGCCAATCACTTCCAGCTACAAAAATAAATTTTCAATAAAAAAACACACTTGAACAGAAAATTAAGCAGTCTACGTAGTTTACTTTATCCTGCCCCAGTAAAAAAATTAGAAAAGTAAAAAACGCCAAGCCCCCTCCACCCCTTAAATCTCCAAGCAATAAGTGATGACATAAGCTAAGCTATTAATCAAAAGAATCGGTTCAATATTGCAGTGTCTAGCTTGTGTGAAAAATTTGGGCTTCATAATTGGAACTCCGTATCTCCATTAATTTTCAATTAAAAAAATTATTCTTGTATTAAATTAAAGATTGCACTGATACTGTACTACCTATACTGGTTTTATTTACTTACGAAATGTAGTTTGGGTTCTGGAATATGTTTTACGGTTTAACACGGGGAGTTAGTCAGTTCTAGTCCAGTCACGGGTTCGTTTCTTGTTGGCTGCTTTCGCTTTGATAATTATAAGAGGGATTAAAATAAAAACAGAAGTAGATATCTTCGATGTAATTTAAATTTTTGTTCTCAGTAAAAATACTTGTGTGGCTCAAATTTCCCCTCAACTGCGTTTGGACATATTTTGCACAGCTGGCTAGTACTATAATCTAATTGATGGTAGTATAGGGTCCATCTAATTTTGAAATAAATACATCATATAACATTTATAGTGTTTAAAAACTGTTTAAATGAAACCGACTGGTGATAGACTTTGCCTACGTTCTTTCCCTTTGGCACCCAAGAGTAACATAACTTTTATGTTATGTTATTCTTTAAATTATGAAATAATAACTTAAAATGTCATTTAATACGGTAGATTGAAACATAGAAGCGAGTTGTCAATTAACATTTATTGCACTGTAAGAAACTTATTAAGTGTTGTTAGATAAGCCTTTATTTAAAAGGTGACATTATTAAAGTAAAATATTTACTACTTTGAAATTGCACCAAAATGTACATATATTTATACATATACAAATAACCAACTACGGACTTTATGACCAGCACAGTTGATGTTGTTTATCACATCTTAACATTTTTGGAACTACAATTTTTAACTTTACCTGCGTTTCGCTTCCTATTCTCTTGGTGTATGCAGCATCCTCGAAGCAAACCATGCAGACTGAAGTCAACTTTAGGACACTCTCGGCCAATGGAATCAACTGGAGAATATTGCTGAAACCCTATAAAAAGAGTTTATTGAAACGCAATAGTTTAAAATATATTTTGAATATGAAAATGTCACAGAAACTTAAATTATATTTCCTGCAGGAAAATATCCATTATTTTATCTCACTCATTCCCACGACTCAATTATCCCTATCTCCCACGCTCTTAATTCCATTTCGGTACTCCTCCAGAAACTTCATGTGTGTGTTACAGCCTTGACAAATCCCTGCCAAGTCTAAAATTCCCTATGTTGCATCGGAGATTCTCCCTATTGAGTAAAACTCTTTTTCATCTTCCTTTGACACCCTTACTGTACAGGCTCCGGAAACCGAATAAAGATTTTCAATGCAACCTCGGCCCTTTTTGTTGATTTCAATCCTTATATTTCATATATATATATATACTAGCTGAAATGCCCGTTCTACGCACGGGAAGGAAATAAGTTACAAAATTGATACAAATACAATATTATAGCGAAATAAATATTTTCTTAATTTCTCACCCATCAAGGGGTACCACAGTGTTAAAAGTTCCAATTTGTAACGAAATTTTATTATCAAGATCCTGCAAGAACTGGAAAGATTGATAACATGGAGAAGTTGACTATACAATAACTTGGATATATGTATACCTTACTCCCGTTGATTAACATCCATATTTTAACCTTTAACTCATATATTGTTAATAATAATTATCTCCGAAAAACTTTTATTAGACGCCTATGTCAACATTTGTCGTTAAGTTTCAAAAATTGGCGAGAATATAAAAAGAAAAAAAAAGAAAATTATTTTAAAAGGTTCACCTGCCAAATTCAAGATTTTCATATTTTTTCTATTGAAGGCCTATCAATATGCAGAGGGGGGGGGGGGGAAGCCACAGCACTTTTTTTCGGATTTTACCCCCGCACTTTTTTAATATTGAACTTTTTAAAATAAAAAATATTCAGAATCAAATTTTTATTGCATTGCTAAACTAAATTTTGTTTTAAAAAAAATCGAAACCATATCCTACAGACAATGGACGCAAATTGATTCACCCTCTGACACTTGCACCACGTGGAGGAGGAGTCCACAACAGCAGTTTTCGATTCCGCCCACATAACTCATCGTATAGGCATACCATCATATAAAGAAAGGTAGGCCGCATCGACCAAGGCAATTATTAACCCATTCCTCCCTCTGACCTTTGTACCCCGCAACGGGAATGTCGCCCTTAACTGCAGACGATTTTGTTCTCGCTACTCCCCGGGGAATCGTGCTATTGGCGATAAATGATCTACCGTCGTATAGGAAAGTGAATCACGTCGATAAGGTCGTTTATTAAACCATTTTCCCCTCTGATCTTTATACCGCATTAAGGGAACCCCAATAATTCTACGGGAAATCAGCCTTCGTGGATAAATAACATAACATTGAGTAGAGAAAGGTAGGCCGCGTCAACCAGATTGACCATTTATACACTCTCCCACTGACATTCCTACCACGTGGGGTTCAAAGTATTTATGAACCAATTATTACGGTACAGTGTGGCTTGTACCTATTGTCCACTGCCCGATAGCTTACCCTTTCTATGTCCACTTTGTACAACTGGCCCGCCCGAAGGCATACAGCGAGATGTTTCACAGAAACTGAAGCTTCGACAGCCGTGAAGGCAACCCAGCCCAACAGAGAGGACGCCGGCGATCACCGGGCCCATGAATCCGAGCGACCCGTGGTGCGAACTAACATCCAAGGGCGACAAAGTGTTTTAAAATTTGAACTCAACTGAAAGATTTGCTACTTTGCCTTTATTAACTTTATTACAGAACTTCACTCACAGGTAGAGTGGTAACATAACTGGCCTCTCGGCAGGTAAACTAATAAATAATGGATAACACAAAACTAACTGAGTGCACGGGGGCTAAATTACAAACTTTTATTTAGCGATGGGCTTCCTGTCTTGAACCATTATATTATTCATACTGTATACTTTTCTTCAGTTTGATAATTTATTTTTCGTTTGGCTTGCACTTTTGGTCGTAGCATGAATGATATGTGGGATTTTTCGTTTTCTTTTCGTTTTCACAGTTAAATCCCCCCCCCCCCTTTTTTCTATGCAAGATATAAGTAACAACTCTGTCAAATTTCATCTTCCTGGGTATACAAAAAGTTAGAGAATTAGTGATAAGTGGCGAGGATTTTTACTTTTGGCAGTTAAGAGTTCGAAGTTTTAATTCTACTACCAGAAAATTCTGTCGTGAGCAATTTTGGCTTAAAATGTACCTCTATGCCAAATTTAACTTTCATAATTGTAGTACGGAATATCCCGTTGTCCAATCATATTTTCACCATTTTGACATTTTATCACTTTTTAACACTAATTTCGCCATTTTTATGTTATTTTTACATTAATATTCATACTTTAGTTCATTTGGCGGTATTGTATTAATTTGGTAAAAATTTTTATTCATTTGGTGAAATTTTTATTTTTTTGGCGGTGTTTTTATTAATTTGGCGATATTTTTTTATTAATTTGGCAACAATTTGGCGATATTTAGTCATCAGCCAATCAAATTGCTCCTCATAGGTTACATAATATTAAAATTTTCCATTGTTTCAATTTTATATTTTACATTGTTACATGTTCTCCGTGTTAATCCTATGGAGAGGTTTTTTAAAAATCGTTATTTTGGCAGTTCAAATTCGAATTTTTAAAAATCCTTTCTTAGTGCACCCCTAGGGTCCAAGATGTATCTGTGTTCTAAATTTCAGCACTGTAGGGCTTTTGGATCTGGAGATCTCGTGATCAATCAGTCAGTCAGTGAGTGAGTCAGTGGCTTTCGCTTTTATATATATAGATTTGACACATAAACAATATTGTATATAGATTACATTAACTATTAAAGGTGACACTTAAAATTAATGATATGCATTTATTTTCAAATAATAAAAGGATATTTGAGTATATTCTTGCAATTCTTTTTCCGACTATGATACTTTTTTTAATAAATTACGGGAGTAGAAATAAAAAAATACATTCTTTCAAACCAGTAAGTGGAAGAATTCAATTTCAATTTTTCTTACAAGGTCTTTTCAAACTACTTTGTAATCTCTCATGGACCACCCGTGATTGGTAGACTGCAGGTTGGGAACAACTGCATTAAAATGAATAGTAGTCTAAAAAATTTATTAAAACATTCACACAAATTAATATATCTAATCTTCTGTTTTATAAAATGTTTTTGCTTACAAAAGTCTATGGCATACGTTTTTAAAGTAAAGTTTAATAACAAACTATGTCAGGTTTGTACAATTTTTATTTGCCTTTGAGGGACCCCTCATACACTTAAGTGAAAGAGCAGGGTTGACAAGCCAACTCTGTAATCCTGGGTATAATATATTAGGTACCATAAAGTGTACAAGAAAATCACAACGGGTTATTTCAAACTAACCTTTCTTTGGAAAGTTCCATCCAAGGCAGCAATTATCACAATCTTGCCATTGTTTGCCATCTCTTCAGAAAAGGTGACAACATCCGGAAACTGAAAGAGTTTGGTGTCCTAAAGTTAATCTGCGTGTGCAGAATTTGAAAAAAAAAATTGTCTAAAAAATATTTAAAGAATTCAAGACATGGTTTGAAATTAGCATAAAAAGCTATTGTATATTATATCATAATTGGTTACGTTTAAATATCAAATAAATAAAGTAATGTTTTGTTATGACATCTATGGTTCACATTATATATAAAAAACCATTTAAACTTCTAGTGGTTTAGGTTTAATTTGCTATACTAATTAATGATACCAAGATGTTTGGCTTGGAATCATTAATTAGTACAACTTATAAATAATATACCTTTTAATTATAGTATAATATACTTATAAATAAATAAAATAATAACCATGCTGACACTAATACAGTTTCATAAGGACAAAAGTTTAAGTCTATCTATGTTAAGGAAAAGCTATTAAAAATTTTTGAAATCTGTTGTTTAAAATAAGAAAGAAATTTGCGAAAATACTAAAAATTGCATTTACTAAAATATAAAAGTTAATTAAAACTTTTAGAAAATCCACACGTTTATTTAAAATATATATATATTCATACAACAGTGTTCACTCTAGGCGTTTTTTGAAAGGCGGTCCACCCTGCCCGCCCTTTTTTCATCTCAATATCGCCCTCATGACCCTTTTTCAAAAATTCCGCCCCTCTTGCGTTTTTCAGTCAAATACAAGTGTCCTTGTTTTCCTAGCTGTATTTGAAAAAGGCATAGATTACATTTATTTTTTGTGTAAATTTGAATGAAGTGAATTATGACAGTAGAAAAACTCCTTTTTAACGACGCATGTTGTGAAATCGTGATGATTCTGTTAATTAAATAAATATAAAATAATTTTAAATTAATATAAAATAATTTTAAATTAATATAAAATAATTTTAAATTAATATCAAATAATTTTAAATTAATATAAAATAATTTTAAATTAATATAAAATCATTTAAGCTAAAACTTTTTTTAAAATAACTGCAAATAGAAAACAATGGTACCACTGGCATGTCTATCATTATTTATTATTTTTCAAGTTATTTTCATGCCTTTCCTGCGATTTAGCTCAATTTCTAACATTATTGGTAATTAGTTTTGGATATTAAGCTCACAATATTCTTGCCTATCAGAAATTTGTAATTTACTGAGTTAATGCGTCATACAGATGGAGATCATGTGAATCTAATTTTCAAAATTTCCAACAGATTGTGCCACCTCAATTTTCTGCTTGGATACGTTTTACAAAACTTCTTTTTTTAATATAATAAGGGCTTATATTTTTTCCAATTTAAGCTGACATCATTAAAATAATTATTTACCAATAATTGAAGGGGTTAATCGTCAAAATGGCTTACATAACGGCAAAATACAAATGCGGATGCAACAGATTTTTGTAAACAAACTAACGGTTGCCATTCTGAGTAGAGAAAAACACTGTTTTTCAATCACCGCACAAGAGAATTATATATAAAGATTTAAAAAGAATTATTCATAAAATTACACAACCAAAATAATTTTTTACAGAATTGTTGCTGCCGGATATCTGGTATTCAGCCAAATTGATAAAAGTTGCATCACTAGCAATTACTCCGATTTTGTTGACTGGAAATTAATCTTTTGTCATTTTTCTATTGTTACATGGTTTTTTTTCAGTATTAATTGCATTTATTAAATATTCAGTTATCATCAGCTAATTAGAGTTGACAGGTTTACCAAAAACCAGCATTTTAGAATGACAATTTTTCTGATTTTAATAAGGTTTTTTGCATATTTACAACACATTTTATCATTTTAAAAGGTTTTTTTCCCCATTTTTATTTGGTTGTACAGTTAATTGACTACATATTAAGGGATAATCAGTTATGTTAAGAAAAACATAAATTAAAAAAAAATACCTGCAATCCTCTGCCGATCTTAGATTTTTTTAAAAACACTTTTCTGATAAAAAGTCAATTTTTCTCTAAAAAGCACTTTTTATTTCTAGAATGAACACTGATGATGTTGATAAATTTTATTCCAAAATAAAATTTCAATGTTGAAAAATGTGAAAGTAAGACAGGGTTTAATCTTAAATCACTTACAAATTGCCCTTCATCAATGCCTACCACACTGTAACCGCCTTCCTGGTTCTTCAGCTCAGACAGGGTATTCACAGATACAGCATCCAGGGTTAGTCTTAAAATAATCAAATTTTTTTAGATAACACATTGCTTTAGAAATTCATCATGTAACATAATATATGTATACATTAAAATTATACTTTCTACTATTAAGCTGTGATTTGAATAAGTTTAATCTATGACTTGCTATTCTATACAAAAACATACACAATAGGGGTCTATTTAGGTTTTATTTTAGGATCCAATTTAAAATGTCTAGGTTCCTATATTAGTGAAAAAAGTTTTGAAAATTTCCAATACTTAAATATTTTTCGTGAAAATCCTATGTAAAAATAAATAGCTTAAAAACTTTTTTCAAGTGTCACATGTCTTGAAAAGGATAGAAAAGTTTCATTCAAAGATATAAATATTAAAAAAATTTATATATTAAGAAGTTTTTAATAAAAAATAAATAAATTAACTTAAATAAAATACACTAAAGCACTGAATATATAAAATAATACAAATAAAAAGGTGATGAAGTTAAAATTTCTATTAAGTAGAGTACACAAAAAACAAGCAAAGTGTTGTTGGATTCAACTTGCAGAAAAACGACCAAAATTTGGAAAAGAGAGAAAAATCGGATTTTTTTTTTTTAAAGCGGAAAGTTTTTTAATTGTTAAAACAAAAGAAAATCTTTTTAAACAGAAATAAAAAATGAAAACATTTTTAGCAAATGAAAATTTTATGCAGTCTAATAATAATAGAACATTATTATTTTTTTTTTTAGGATTTTATTATATGTCTAGATCTATTTTGCCAGTTTAAAAAGCACATTTTTTTGTAAATGGAAAAAATATTTTAAAATCAATACAAAGGTATAAGCTAAAGAAAACCTATTCAAGTTTACAAACGTATATTGTTACTTTATTAGTTATGAAAATATTCCCAAATTAAAGTATTTACCTATTAATTCAGAAATTATAAGTTTTTTTTTTAACATTTCTATTTAAAAAAAATTATGGAAAATATGTTTTAAAATAAGAACATGACGGATAAGCAAAATTTTAAACTTGTAGGATTGTTTTGACTGCAAAAGAGTAACATTAATAAAAAAAAATCAGTAGAGAAGGATTTCAAAAGTCCTACCAATGCTTTAAATTTGAAATTTAAAAGCAAATACTTTTCACAAACTTTCATATTATGTGTACTATAGAGAAATCTGGAGAAGCACGAACGAATATACACGTCAGGTGGTTAACTTATATGAAACTTTTTTTTTAAAACACAATTGTTTATTTTGCACATTCAACAAACATTTTATGCATAATAATAATAAAACATATAATAAATTTCAAATAACAATAAATCCATAAGCCTGCTTAAAATTCAGCAAAAGTAGAAAAATTATAATTATGCACTTGCATTGCATTGATAAAATATTTTCCTGAGAAGATAAAAGTTAAAAAGATAATTAAGCATACTTATCATGTGTACAAATTCCTGCGTTGCTGTATCTTGAGTCATGTGGATATCTAATAATGAGGCACTTATGATTTGCTATTTGATATTTTTTTAAGCGACGAATCAGTTCAGTCCTGAAATATTTATTTTTTCATTAAAGGGATAATTTTGATGATAAATGCCAACTCAGCACTCGGACTAATACATTTGGTTAATCTGTCTTATTTGGTCCCCCTGGCGACTTTTCTGAAAATTATATTCACAACACTAGCAGAAACTGATTTGGTTCCCAATCAACAAATCCTCCCTTAATCGGTATTTGGTGCCTGTGGTTGCCTAAATATCCGGGTGACCCAGTAAGACAGATTAACAGTACATTTTAAAGAAATTGTATTCAAGTATCAAAGAATGTCCTTAGTATCAATTTTACTAATATTACCATCTATACAGTTCAAACACTTTTTAACAATAATAAGACAGTTTTATTAGTTAATATATACAACTTAGAAAAAATATTATGAAGAAAATCTGAAAAACAAGCACGAAAATTCTATTTACAGTGTGCTTATAATAATATAATTTTAATTTAATGGTTTATTATCAACCAAAGTTTTAGTGAATGCAGAAATCAATATATGCAAGTTAAAATTAAAAATCTATTTTAAAACGCTTGAGGCACCTTCTTAGCTAACCAAATTACAATATTTAAAAGATTTTTCTTACGTTTTTCCAGAGAACATTGGACCAAATATAACCTAAAATAATATATTTGAATAAGTAAGGCATAAGCTACATTAATATCAGAAACTTATTCAGACAACGAAAACATTTTTACCTGTATATGCCCTTTCGATTGAGATGGGCAAACAATTTTCGGAGCTCTACTCGAAAAGTCTAGCATAGTGGAAAAGTTATAAATAACTCAAAATAATGTAAAAAATAAAACTAAATATTAAGAAAATGCAATGTTGACAGTTTTCAAACCTCAAATCAAAACTTTATTACCCGCCAATACAATGTTGCCATACAATACTCGTATTAATAAGTCAACGTTGCAATAGAGCTGTGAATTGGCTATAAGCAACGGTCCGAGTCTTTCCCAAAGGAAAGACCCGAGAACAATGCCTCGTAATTTTGAACCATGGTTATTCATACTCTTTGACCATGGTCAGATGAAGAGGACAACACCTGAGCTGTGTATTAACAAAAAAAAGATAAGAAAGTATTATATGCTAGTCTTAAATAATTTGTGTGAAAATTTTCGTTATTTAAAATGAAATAATTTTGTGAATACCGATTTATTTTGTTAAGTGCACACAATCTAGTTCCTTGGTGAAATAATAAGATTTTTTTAAAGATGTTTGACAATAATAAATTAAGCTGTAACTTTAACTGTGCTTTGAGTTTTTGTTTACAAAATATTCCATTTCAAAATCTCATATAAAAATTAAGCTGTTATTGAACACATACTTTTTCTTTTCTAAATGAAATACAAGAGCGTTTAGAAACTTTCTTATTATATCTGCAGTTTGATAGACAACATATTAATTAAGTGCAGTGTAAAGTGAGTGAGTCGCAGAAAAAGGTTTTAGTTTATTTTCAATCCTGTCCCTAAGATGACATTTTTATCGCCTGTTTCACGTAAGTATTCTCCCTCTAATATGTTATTATACTTTTAAGTTCAGTTTCTTTGTCAAATTTTCTTTTCTAGTCCAGTGTAAAATTCTATTAACTTGGCAACAGCATCGAAATTTACTCCATAGTTTGGGGTTTTAGTTCGAACCTAGACTTTCAATTGAAGTTTCATCTTGCAGATCTGTCGTGGCTCAATCGTTAATGGTTTATGATTGTATGGTTTTGTGTGAATAAATAATTAAATGCTCTTGCATACAAATACATAGTTTGTATTTGCATGTCATAAATCATTATGGCCTTTATTTAAAAACTATATATATTTTTTTAGATTTTTTCAAGTATTTCCTGAAGCCTCATTTAAGGATCCTGCAATGCAGTTGCTCTCAACAAAACATCCAAAACTTTGGATCCAATCTGAAATGTATGCACCACCACATTAGTCCACTCAGCAGCAGGAGCACCATTTACGCCTTGTCCACTGCTTCTGGAATGTCGGCCATTGCTGTTGTCAGAATATCAGGACCCTGCGCCAGAAATGTTTTGTTTGAAATTGGAAAACGACAGAAGCTTCCGCAGGAGAGGCATGCCGCACTTTGTAAACTGAAAGATCCAGAAACAGATGAGCTTTTGGACAATGCTCTCACCCTTTGGTTTCCTTGTAAGAAAGTATATTATTGTTTAGGATGTTGCTATAAATTTTATTTTCTCGTTGTGTCGCAAAGACTGATGCCTCTCATTGTATGTGAAATATTTTTTGTATTATAGGGTAGTTTTTTAAACATTAAACATATGGGAACGTCCATTGTTACTCTTGTGACGGTCAGAGAAAAATTTCATAAAAACGTACATTTTTTACAATACTAAACATATTTAGGATAAAATTCAAAATTACTATTTAAAAGTTCATGTCATTCCGCTTCATAAAACATATTTAATATGTAATTTAGTATATTTTTGTTGTCTAGGGAATAAATCAAAATTTTGTTACTCTTGTGACCACTGGAAAAGGCAAAATACAAAAAGTGATTTTAAGATAGAATTCCTGTGAATTATATGAGAATACAAAACTCAAATTTACAAATATAATAGAGCAATTATATCTCTTCAAAAGGGAAAAACTTTTGAATCTCTTTGACAAAATCTGAATTAATGGCATTGTTTTAAGTAAAAGGCTAAGCGTTACTCTTGTGACGTTACTCTTGTGACATTTTGTCCACAATTGAATTTCTGCTTAAAAACCTCAAAAAATCATTAATATATGAGCTAATTCTCAATTTTTTTAATATACAACAGTTTTAAACATTGATAGGAGTCTAAAATTGCTTAAAAGGGTATAGAATTATTATATTAAAAAATAGTTTACTAAAAAAATATTTTACAAATATAAGAGCAACAAAATTAGCCACAATTTGGTTTCTTTTGTATCAAATAGCATGATCATAAGGTTCA
Organism: Troglohyphantes excavatus; assembly: GCA_963932185.1. Taxonomy (NCBI): domain Eukaryota; kingdom Metazoa; phylum Arthropoda; class Arachnida; order Araneae; family Linyphiidae; genus Troglohyphantes; species Troglohyphantes excavatus. The sequence goes on along the minus strand of OZ010670.1, from coordinate 8,442,733 downwards.
AACTTTTGAATTATTTTTATGTGTATTAAAGCACCTTATTTGATATTCATCATATACTGTTAGAATTAACGGACCACAACATAGTTTACATTCACCTACTGGTTATATTGCAATTTCTCGGCACCTTTGCGTTCTGTTACTGAGCACAATTGCTCTTCATCGGTTTCACTTGCAGTTTTATTGCTGTTTCTTTTATAAAATATGAACTCTTTGTAGGAATTATCGTGTGTTATGGTCAATGGTAGATAGTGGCATTTTTGGTAGCTTCGACAAAGTGTGTTTTTGTGTGCCCTTCACTATACAATTTCTCCAAGAGTAATACGCAAATGAATTCTTTGTCTATGATTTCTTCATTTGGTACATAAAGTATGTTTACCTTTGTTGCACCATGTACAAGTTCTGCAAAATCAGCAGCTTTTTGTATAATTGCTTTTTACCATGCACTTCATTTCATAGACATCACTTAAAAAAAGAAAAACAGCACCGATTCCATCTACAGCATTCGTATCGTAAGCTGTTTTCATGGACATTTTTTTTTTCAACTGTTAATATTTAGGTGCTGACATGTTTACAAAATTATATTTGTTTAAATTGGCCTGTGCAACCATCAGAAAAAACTGGATACACTTTTGACCGATGTATTTTCTTGGAGACGCTGCATTAAAATATTGTGCAAACACATTTACAGAAAATCTGTCTTGTATTATATAATAGCCGTTCTATGATATCTTTTCAAAATGCACATTTTGAATGTCTACCAACATTCAAGTCAAGTATCAAAGCACTAGTGACATAACAAAATTGAAACAACAAATTTCCCCACTTAACGATTCGAAATTCCCAACTCAACAGTGCTGAAAATTCCCAGTTCCAACTTATCAGCATTTTTCATCTTTTTTTATATACATTTTAGGTAATATTAAACAGTTCTCTCACAAGCATTGATTTGTTGCACCCATACTCCAATGCAATGTCCGTTCTGAGGTCTAATTTAAATGTAATGATACAAGTTAGGCCATTTATAATCTGCCATAGCTTTCATTTGCTAATAATATTAATTTTCTTCAGGCATAAATTTTCTCAAATTGGGGATTTTTAGAAGTAGAAATTCCCAACTTTCAGGGTTTCCAGATTATAGTGGGGCCGTGCTCCCCCCGGTGCAACGGGCCTGCACAGCACTCTAAATCAATAAATCTTTAGGAATTGAGAAAATATATCTGCAACTGTCCTATGAATTACTTTGAAAGTTTTTATGAAAACCACAAATACACACATTCTGAGGACCTGCTGTCATAATTGTTCTGTAATTTTAAAGTAAATAAAAAATTAAGTTCATTCATTTTAAAAACATGAATGAATGCAATTTAATTTGTTTTAAATTAATTATGCAATTAATTATTAATACAATTAATTATGGAAAAACTACTCAAGAACTTATTCTTAAAAAGGGCAAAGCCAAATAAACTTAAAATATTGTTTTTGTTTTGGTCTGAAGACAACCTATTTGATATACTTGCCAGAAATGTTATGCGTTACTCTTGTGACACAGTCATTTGTTACTCTTGTGACAACACAAAAGAGGATGTTCTATGCATGACACACAAAAAATAAATGGTGTAAAATATGTCTTATTCCACCAAATCAGAGATTAAAAGGTTTCAAGTAAAAATGTTAAGTAGTTTTTACAAATTTGAAACTTTTATATGTTTTTTGTTACTCTTGTGACAATTAAACATCACTATTAAATAGAGTTAAAATTTTATTCAAAAGCTAATCTAAAATATTTCAACTATATATATATGATAAATATGTAAATGGATTATGAATTTGTATATATAAGGAATTCAATTAATGAACAAAATTAAGAAAATAATATACTTTTATCGAAGTGACATTTTTGGCCCCAATAAAAGTGAAGAAATAAGTCAACTTTCAGAACAATTTCACTGCAGACTATTATTCTTATGAAATAATACCTTACAAATTCATATCCAGCAACTTTCTAGGATTAAATTGATATACCACACTTACAGTTTGGTTAAAATTTTAATTTCAGTAAAAAGTTTCATTTTTGGTGGACGTTCCCATATTCTCAGTTTAATTCATACACCACATATTTACCTTCTACCATGGTAAGACCTAGCAGCTGTAGTGACTTAGCTCTTTTTTTATGTGTTGGGCGCATGCATCATTTTTTTTTCGCTCATCGCATAAGTTTACTACTGCTTTTTCGGTCTTCGGTTCTTCTTACAAGGTGTTCATGGAGCAAAGTTTGTATTTATGGTACAGTATCTGTTACATGGTATCCTCTTATAGTGAGCAAAGTCTGCATCCATGGTGTAAAGCCCAATGTAAGGAAATATATTGTTAATGCTGCCTGTGTGTTCGGAAATCATGTGACTTTTGTCTGCTGATTGCACATGCGAGGCAAGTACAACCATGCTCCTTAAACCCCATATATTGCACTATCTTGAATTGTACTGATTCTGCCATTTTTTGTTTTGTATTTTTATCTCAAACCGTTTGGGAGAAGCATTTTTATAAGTAAAATCGGGTCAATTGGAAATATTAACAAAATTTAGCATTTTTTTTTTTTAAATTTAATATTATTGTGCTTATATATGATTTGCAAATGGTTGACACATGTTTTCCAAACCTTTTCATTGAATTTTTTAAAGTTTTCAGGGATAATTCTTTTATTTCTAGGTCTTGGAAGCACTTTACATGAATTTAAAATTGTAACGCAAGGGAAATGTTTTGCAGTGTTCAAAGTAGAAGACTTTAGTTTTGAAGAATAATCGTTTATTAACTAGCAATTCTTTCTTGAATTACAGACCTGCAAAAGAACATAAATTATCAATTATAAGAAATAAAATTAAACTGGTATTTTCACATAAATGTTTATGTCATGTATCATGCCTCCGATCAATAACAAGAACATCCAGAAAAAAGCCACCCACCTTCACACCAGCAATGTGTTAAATACTGTTTGGAAAGAATTATGCTGTTGTCAAACATTTCATACAAAAGCAATTATCAAATGCTCATACCAACCGAACAGCAGTTTGTGGTGGAGGGTTTCGAGGCAACCGAACGACCGACTAACAAACCGAAAATATTATCACAGGCTCAAATTTTTTTTTTTTACTCTTTTATTAGGCTATTTAATTAAACACACTTCTAAACCAAAACTTAACAAACTTATACCATGGATAAAAAACACTATTTACATGAGTCGGACGACTTATTAAAGGTTGTACAAGGGAAAGTGATTGGAAATGTCAAAACTTCTCACCTGCCAATAGCTGGTTCAGGGATTATTGTAAGAATAGCACCATCAACAGGAATGACATCCTTGTTTTCAGACCATTCAAAAGTTGAACTTGTGGTGTTATAGTGATGTTTGCACTTGCCCCTACTAACATGGTTTCATTTGCCTAAATGCTAAAAGTGATGGAGCTGTTGTAACCACGGCTGCCAATGCTAAGTCATTAGTTTAATTCCCAAATAAGGTGCATGGTTGAAAACTACACATTAAGCTTGATAAGAATACAGTTTGTGAAGAGTGTTCCATACAATTTCTGTAAGTAATAAGTGATTTAAAAGAATTGCGGATATTTGTGCTTATGAAAGTATAAGGTTATTAAATAACTTGCTGATAATAAATTACCACTTTTCAACAAATCATGTTATGGTATTTTATTTCTCATTCTGTCTCATACATGGAACTTAGTTTTTGTGGTTTTGTTATCTTTTATTAAAATTTAAAAAATGTTCCTTTTATGTCAATGATTTTTACACCAATGATATTAAAAAAAAAATTATTGCTATAAATGTTATAATTAGAGCGATTTTAATGATGCTCACATTAGGTAAATGAGCCCAATCTTCCATATTTTTAATTTCCTTTTCCATAAGGGAAGTAAAATAGTTACTGCGAAATATTTAAAATACAAATGAGCAGACTTTTTTCTTTGATTTCACACAAGTATCAAGTTACAAAATATGATAATACTAGTTTAAATTTCAGTTAAATTAATTATTCCTTACTAACTAACAGTGAGAGTCGACTGTGCCATGTGATAAAACAATCGAAAGAGTTATTTTTCATGTTGCGTAATTCAGTTCATAACCTTTTGCAGCTCCAAACAGTTTCACTGGGGAAGATGTGTGCGAGCTTCACATTCATGGAGGCGTTGCCGTGGTTAAGAGTGTCCTCAATGCCCTTGAAAAGCTTCCTGATTTTCGTTTTGCAGAGCCAGGAGAGTTCACCAAAAGGTATAATTCAAAGTTATAGTATTTGAATACTCTAATTTGTATATCCTTTACAAACATACCTACCACCTTGCACTGATAATCCATACAATGCAATCATTTATACAATTCTACCAGTATATTATCAGTGTTCACTCTAGGCATTTTTAAAAAAAATTTAAGCCCTTTATCTTTGAAAATTGTGCCCTTCTGCACTTTTATGCACACATTGCCTCCCTTCTTGCGCTTCCTAAATTCCCAAAATCCCACAATTAACCTGACCATTTCATGAAAATATCAGTTCTAATCCTTTTCACTTCAGTAAAATAAACAGTTTTTCCTTCCTTGAAGAACGGAATCTGTGCTAATTGAAAATGGGATTTTTCAATTTTGGAGTTAAAAAAAGCTCTTTTCCATTCATATATACTAAAATATTTTTAGCTTTTGATTATCAACAGATAATCAATATTGTAAAGTTTTTAAAAAATGGCAATTTGATGCTGTGATTACTACGATTTTGATGGCAAGAGTTCTTGAGTTTCATGCCTTTTTTTCCAGTTTTAATTGTATTTACGTATCATCAGTTAAATAGATTTGCCAGTTTTTAGCAAATATCGCCATTTTAGCATGGCAGTTTTTCCCAATTTTAAAAATAGAAAACTCAAGATTTTTTTTGCATATTTATATATATCAAGGGGGATATCAAAGGTTTCCATTTTCATATGAGTGATTGAATTATATGTTATGGCCATTGTGATATGTCATACATTAAACCAATAACATTTTAATTGGGAAGGGAGAAAGGACTATTTTTATAATAAGGTAATAGACAAATGGAACAACCTGTCCATGAATATTGTTCATTGTAGATACTAGACTGGACCAACTTTGTTGGGTCTTGAGCCTGTTGTTGGTCATCAATATTTGTATATCTAATGTCCCTTTGTATATTATTGTTTTTATGATGTGATTTAAAGAGCTTTTATGGCTGGCAAACTGGATCTGACTGAAGTGGAAGGTCTTGCAGATCTCTTGCATGCAGAAACTCAAGCACAACAGAAGCAGGCACTCAGGCAGATGGGAGGAGCTTTACACAAGCTCTACTCTGATTGGACAGAAAGAGTGAAGAAAGTAAGTATGCCACTTCTTTAGGAATAAATATTGTACATAATATTTTTATGACAAAGAACCTATGTATCTGAATATTATCAATCTTATAAGCCTTATCTTGTTCTGGATTTGAAATTGTATTTTTTATATTTTGTATTTCATTTTTGTTAATTATTGTTGAACTATATATGGTTATTAATTGATTTAATGTTATAATAATTTATTGTTGGGAAATTAATTTAATGATTAGTATTCCAAATATTATCACCTGCAGTTTTATTTGTTTAGATTTTTTCTTTTTTGTATTTCACTGTTAAGCTTAAACAATTTTTATAAATGTGTTTATATTTAAAAAATAATCTTAATAAATGTTAAAAAAATAACTTGTAAACTGTTGGATTTGAAAAATATTGCACAGAGTTCGTACAGTCCTTTGAAACTCCTTTTGTTTTATATCCATATCCATCCTTCTTATTTTTTTTTTTTTGTAGGGTTCTTAAAATTTTTCCAATAAAGAAAGGTTTTTAGACAGTCCCTACAATGACTCACAAAATCCTTTTAACAAACTTCTATTAAAAATGGTAAAATTATTGTGAGTTAAACACAACTTTGTGTTCAAGTAGAAAATCTGTAACTTCTTTGAACTTTTTAGCTTTTAACTGAATTGCACCTATTTTCAACTTTTGTATTTGTTTATTTAAAATTTAAATTTTTTTTATAAGCATATAAGGTAAAAACACCTAAACCTGATACCTATTGTTTAACTGATTTGAAATGAGGAAATACCATAATTTAGATGTCTTAGGTTGGTACCACTTCTTGTAATAGGTTATACTGAGCTGATTTTTAAGTGTACAAAAGGTTACCATAGTTATTATCATTTTGGAGGGAAAATTTCGGTGGATGTTCTGTTGTCACTGAACTTTTGTGCTTTTCTTGATGGAATCATTAAGAAACAAGTGTTTTTTTTATTAAGGTTACGGTGACATTATTAATTTTTTTATTGAAATAACTTGTGGTGTTGTAATTTGACACATATTCGAACCTCAAAAACTAGGTTTTAGAAGGAGTGTCCAGTTTAAGATACAATCCGCTGCCTTTTCCCCACACCCTTGTATCAGTTTATGGAGCCTTCTAAATTCTTTTTTAGCCTTCTAAATCCGACACATTTTTAAAATGTTCAGTTTAAGGAAATTATGGAAGATAATTTATAATAATTTTAAACTAAATATTTATGGTCCGACCCCAAAAAGAAGAATGTTCGCTTCCGCCTAAGACAGTTCTTTAAAATGTATTAGCTTTCTAGAATAGTTCTTAGACTATTATACATTAACTTCCATAATTTCCTTAAACCAAACAATTTAAAAATGTGTCAGATTTAGAAGTCTAAAAAACATGCTCCATAAGCTGACGCATAGATGTCAAGATAAGGGGCAAAGGTAGCAAATTGTACCTTAAACCTGACACCCCTTCTATTAGAGCATAGTTTTTGAGATTATGTGTCTAAATAACAATGCCACAAGTTAATTCACTACAAAAATAAATGTCCATGTTTGTTGTTTCTGTAACACAGTGGTTCCCAAACTATTTTGGTCGTGGAACCCCAAAATTTGTTGCCAATGATCGCGGAACCCTGAATATTTTTTAATCAACAACTTTTCAAAATTTAATATCTGGTATTAAATAAAACAAGTATTATTTTGGTATTTCAGATTTTATTGAATTAAGCAAAACTCAAAAAAAAAAAAAAATTCATCATAGAAATAATTAATAAAAATACAAAACATAAACTAAAATAAATGTAAAATCTTTAATGTGAAGATTGCACCTGCTTCTTTGATTCCAGGATTCTCTTAAAATTGGGCGTTAGGTTTGATTACTGAACTCGCATATCTGGTGCAGCATCAAGTCTGTTACGATATTTGGTTTTTGTCGCAACATATTTTGAAAACCCAACTTCACACAAATAAGTGGTTGCAAACGGCAATAGAATTCGAATAGCCTGTTTTGCTAAATTTGGATATTCATCGAAAATGTGAATATATTAAACACCATTCTTATTTTTTTTTAATCAAATAAAATTTGTCACGCGGAACCCCTAAATTTTTTCGTGGAACCCCAGGGTTCCACGAAACCCACTTTGGGAACCACTGCTGTAACATATTAACTATACAATCTAAACCTTAATAAAAATGCACTTAATGATTCCATCAAGAACTGTACAATAGCTGAGTGGCGACAATGAAACTTTCCTTTCAAAATAATAATAATAATTACATAGTCTATCTAGTGTAACTCAATATTAGTTTGAATTTTGAAAAGTATTAGGAAATTATCTACTGTAAAATGTCAAAATAAACCAGCAATATTTTACTAACAATAACTTTTCAATGTTGAGCGATTTAAGTTCCTAAATCCCCATTCCTGTTTGTTTTATTCGCATATTTTTACAGGTTGTTTCATTCACATTTCCTCTACAAGCAGTTTTTAATAATAAATATATATTGAGCTTGTTTTAAAATCAGCTTGAAATCAGCTTTTCTGGCATTTTAACAGTTGTTTGAAAACTTATAAACCACTGACCAGGCATATCTTTGAGTTAAAAAAGACATTTTATTGAAAAGTATTCTAAAAGTGTCAGGTTTTAAGTGGCAGCACTTATCTTAAGAGTTAACTACAAATGTATACAAGTTGCTTGCATTAAAAAAAAAAGTTACAAATAAGTTGCCAAAATATATTTAGGCAAATGTACCTATCCTATTTCTTTCACCATCACTGATGCAATTTTTCTTACTTATAAATTTGTAAAAGTTTAACTTTCCGAATTGTATGTACTAGGTTATTATTTTCAGGAACTTCATTTTTAGAGACATTCATATTGATTGTGAAATAATCGATTATTTTCACATATAAACCTTAGTCTGGAAATTTTTGAAAACTTTCTGGTAAACCTGGAAAAGTCAGTGAATTTAGATCTTAATATTAAAGGGCAACTCTGTTCAAAGAATTATGCAGTACTTCGTAACGACCATGACGTAGAAAAACACACACAAGTAGTTATATGATTAAAATAATTTAGAGACTTGGAAGAATATAATTGTGGCCCGATTCATGACCTGCTCTTCGTTTTCTTATAGTACAGTAACAGTATATGATCACATTGAATTAATTTTCAATGTGTTAAAGGGATTTAGTTAGGACATTTACTTTTTATGAACGCAACTAGAGATGTACTGTATTTAAATTTTTAAGTAATATTTATTGTTTCTTTTTTAATGTCCCAAAGCAGGTTTGTAAAGCATCCTCTGTTTATTGATTTCCAGTGCCTTGCCAGAATCGAAGCCTACATAGACTTCAGTGAGGATCAACATTTGGATGAGTCTATTTTAAGTACAGGTAATTGAATGATTTTAACCCTTTGCTGCAGAGAAAAATTTTTGATATTTAAGTTCTTTTTAAGAAATAGTTAAGTCCTGATCTTATTGTTTACCTCAAAATACCTCATTGATACCTAAACGATGTCATACTTTTAAAAGGAATTTGATAAGGAACAAGCTAAGGAAGAAATGCATTTTTTATGTTCAAAAATTTGCATTTCTTATTCAATTTGTAAAACAGTGAACAAAAGAACAAGTCATTTGTTTTGTGACTGAGAGTCAAATCTGGACTGGCAAAAGATTAAAAAGGAGGAACTCATATTTATTTTTTTGTGTATTTATTTCTTTGCGTAAGTCTTGTTTTAATTTTTTAATATATGTTTTTAATGTTTTTGTGTTGTAGAAATTGTCCCTATTTGGGATGAATTATTATAATATCTGGTTAGATTTCTGTACAGGATTGGTCAGGCAAGCCAAATGACCCTGAATCTATAATTTTTAGGGCCCTTTATTTGAGTATTTTTTAAAAATGGGATCAACATATTATATTATTATAAATTTTATTGCTATATATAAACATATATATTGTAACATATTATATTGCTATAAAGTCTACTTTTTTGTCTGATGTATTACTTGTTGAGAGCCTCAGGCTGGTTATAAAATAATCTTTTTGGGAAAAGAAAACCGACATTATATTATGAATCAATGTGCAAAAAAAACTTCCAAGTTAAGTTAGAACATTAACAACTTGGAACATTTTTGTGTATACATCCATTCGTTTATCATTTTGCTCAGGCATAAAATCTTTATACATGGCTCTAATTATTTGGTATTCAGTTTTTTAGATAGGTTAACTACTCAGATTATTAAATTTCCCTATTTTGGATAATTCTTCTTTTGTGTGTCTTAAAATCTCTGGTAAAGAAATCAAATGGACGATTTTTTTAAAAATATATCACACCCATGTGTTAATATTTTGGTGTTATAAAGAATTTGATTAGTAAGGCTTTCTTTTTCCCTTCACTTTTTGAAATAAAACTTCCTTAGCTAGGCTAGTGAATCCGAGTGAAATCATTTTGATTTTGGGAGAATTTCAAACAATTGTTTTTACTGGGGCTCAATTCATTACATTAAATTATTAATAGGTGGTGATTAGCCTAGTTTTCGATAAGTGCTTAAAAAAGTTCACAATTATTAATATTAGCAGGGAGTTTTGAAGTGATTATTTAAATTTGCGAGGTTAATGAAGAAGAAAGGCGTTTCACTTCAACTGTGTGCTTCTCTGGGTGAGCCACTCAGTTTTACCACTCTCCATTTACTAAGCTAGGGGTCGAAGTTAATCCTTTGTGAAAGGTTTTGTCTGCTGCTAAGCTTGGAATGTTGATAAATGCTTCAGAACAAAATGATGCACCTTTTTAATGAAAATATCTTCTTTTAAAATGTTCTAGTGAAAAGGGACTTGGAAGTAGTTAGGGTCGAAATCTCCGCCCACCTCTGTGACAAGAGGAAGGGTGAGAAGCTCAGGAGTGGCGTCTTCACAGTGTTGGTGGGGAGACCCAACGTTGGGAAGAGCAGCCTTCTCAACACTTTGTGTGAGTATTGGCAGAACAGCCTTTGTCTGAGAAAACACAGCTTGAGTCTTGTATATTCAATTAAAAACAATGTGCTGCACAACATCGATTATCTACAAGGTTTTGAAATGAATTGCAACACTATTGCTGCATAGGGATCCGGGAATGTTGGTTAATGAATGTGGGACAACAAATAAAGAGGAAAATAGAATGTCAGAATTTATTAAAAGGAATCTTTTATCTAATTTAAAAAATGTGATATTGCCATTGTATAAGGGATTGGTTAGGCCTCACCTTGAGTGTGCAGTACACCTTATCTGATACAATATCGATTTATTAGAATGAGTTCAACATATGTCTAAAAAATTGATTCAGGGTACTTCGGGAACGAACTATGAAGACAGGCTTGAGACTGGAATGAGACTCAAAAGGTATATGCTCAAAGAGAGGAGAACTAGAGAGTACCTTATTCAACTATTTAATTGTATCACATTGGGTGAAGTCATTACATAGAATTTATTGCAGCCAATGGGACAAGAGGTCATTTGTACAAGTTATGCAAACACAACTTAATTGGGAAGGTAGAAAGCATAATTTTTATAATAGAGTAATAGCTAAATGGAATAGTTTGCCTGAAGAGATGTTTATTCGTTAGGAGGAGGTAGTTTTAAGAAACAACAAGGATTTTTTGTATGGTCCTTAATGTGGTATAGATGTTGAATATTCAGCAACTTTGAAAAAGGTGTCCTACATAGAAATATGTCTCTTTCTTTCTTTCTTCAGAACACTTGTATAATAAAGTAAATATTTTTTCGTTTAAAGTTATAACCAAATATTCAGCAGAAACCCTCCTTAAAAAATTGATTAATTTATTTTCTAAATATCCAGAAGGAATCGTTTGTTCCACATTTCCTTTAATACATACTTAACAGAATTGTTCAACTTTCTTTACTTTTACCAGTGATCAGTTTAAAAATAAAATGGGGCCCGGGGCTTTTTGGGGAAAAGGGAGCTTTTTATCCTTAAAGCACTTTAATAACAATTAATTTTCTGTTATCAAAGCCAAAATAATTATGGTTTCAAATTGCCGATTTTTCAAAAAGTTTACATCATTGAATATCTTTTGATAATTAAATATCTAATGAATGTAATCAATGTTAAAAATATACCATTTAAAGCTAAGAAAAATCATTGAAGAACCAAACTTTTTGGTCTCCAAAATAAAAAAGTCTATAGAAAATCTTGTTTTAAATTAGTGCAGGTTTCATTCTTAAAGGAAAAACTATTTTGTTATTAGCTATTGAAGCGAAAAGGAGGATAAACGACATTTCATAAAACAGTCAGATGACTTTTGTGATTATGAGGAGGGCAAAAAGGTATTCTTTCATGAAAGGGCAGGATTAAGCAATTTTCAAGGTAATCGCCCTTCAAGAAAATGCTTAGAATAAACACTGCTTTTACTCTAAATTATGCATTTTGTAAATAATTTTAACGGCTGATTGTAAATAATTTTAACGGCTTTTGTAAATAATTTTAACGGTAACTGTACATTACTAATGCCATAGCTGTCTCTTCGCAGGTCAGAGAGATGTGGCCATTGTCTCATCTACTGCAGGTACAACTCGAGACATAATTGAATCCTCTCTGAATCTTGGTGGGTATCTTGTCAACATTTGTGACACGGCTGGTATACGACAAACGTGTAATTCTGTCGAACAAGAAGGGGTTAAAAGAGCAAAACAAAGGTAAATTTATTAAGTTGTGTGGTAAATCATTAATAGTAAAGATGAGTCATAGGCCTGAATCTGTGTATAAAGCAGTTTATGACAGTAGCTTTAGAGAGTGCTTTATTTTCCTAAAGTGGAAAAGGCAAACTCATTTAAAAGATATTTTTTTAACATAAAAACCGATTGTATGATTATAATTTTACTTCTACTGGTTCTCTCTAACGATGTTGCAGCCACAAAGCTACAAGAGTGACTGAAGCTTTGTGGACACAAATCTGAGAAGTGGCAGATTTTAACTAAAAGCTCATCTACTCAGTAGTTCTTGACATTTATTAATGTGTTTTAGATATGAGTAAATTAAAAGTGATTCAATTTGTTCTTGTATAATAAATATTTCTATTGTCTCTTAGTCCTTTCCAGAGATTTTAGATTGGTAAATATATATATATTTTTAAAGCATTTGAAAATATTTAAAACAAGCCCTTAAAAATATTGTTTTTATCAGATATCTTTTAAAAAACAAAATTGAAAGTTTGTAACATAATAAAAAAAATTCCTGTGATAATTTTTTTTAATTATTAAATTTACTGTTTTAGAATTTACTAAAAGTATAACGATTTAATTTTTTTTTATAGCTAATCAAACAGCATTATTATTTTGAAAATTACTTTTACTGGCCTTTAAAAATGGAAAAATACAGCTGAAATTTCTGAGAAATTTTTCGTTATAAATGATGACCATATTTTTAATGCCTATGACATATGTAATATATTTTTAAATTATATTTTCAGATCATCTAACTCTGACCTGCTAATATTCATAATGGAGGCCAAAAGAGCACTGGATCTCCTCAGAGCGCCCAGCAATAATCGTCTCCCAGTGCACCCAAAAGACACTGTGAAATATCTTTTGGAACAAGAACTTGGAGAGGACTTTTCAAAGAACCCACAGCACTCAAAGAGAGAAGATGGAAGTGAAGGAAGTGCCGATTCCATTATGTTGTTGAACAAAATCGACCTGCTCTCGGATAACGACGTGCAGAGAGTGAAAGGGTTGGAGAAGGAGCTGTCTTCCGTCTGTGCCGTTTCGTGTGTGGATGGAACAGGGATGAACGAGTTCTTGGACGTGTTTGCTGAGAAAATAAAAAATATGTAAGTCAAAAATAATATTATTAATAGTTGGGTGGGTGGACCTCCAAGTGGGTTGACCCTTTGCACTCGAGAAACGCGTTTGATATTCGCATCCCCTTTATGGACACATACCATTCCTGTTCCTTTTAAAGAGGTATTATTTATCTTTACTATGTTCTTTAAGGTTAAGGGGATTAATTGTAATAACAAACTGATGTGTGAAGCTGAATATTTATCACAGTATACCAAACAAACTCAAGAATATGATGTTGTTTCATTTTGAAGAATGGAGAAGAAGAAATGTCCTTATTTTGGTCACTTAAAGGCGATGCTCGTTTGAAAAGGGTCAATACAATTATATCAAAAGAATAGGTCGTTATTTATAGAGGGTTAAGTCACAAAAATTTGAAAAGGTGTGGGTTCAGTAGGTTGCAAAAATAACGAGGTGAATAGTAGCCATAGTTGCAAACTTCAAAACGCTCTCTAATGCTATCTTGGAACTCTGCTTTTGGACTTTAAGCACTCGGTAGACAACATAATTGTAAATTTCAAAATAATATGAAACTTAAAAATGTGTGATGGAGAGTATTTCTTGCTTTCTTTCTAATTGTGAGAAATGCGGAAGTTTGCATTATTCTCTCTTAAAATAACAGCATAAAGTTTATATATTTATTTATTTTTTATAATTTTAAACTTTTTAATTCAATTTCTTTTACTATGAATTGTATTTGTCTCAGTAATGATGTCCTCTGAAAAGAATTGCCAACAGAAATTTTTAATTCTTAATTATATAAATATATATGTATATATAATAGTCTTGCTCATTTTCTGCCTACTGTGATTAGTTACTAGAGCAGGTATCTCTTGTGCTGTTTTTGTGGGTTCAAATCCAGCATATCTCAATTGTTTTGTTGACTCATTCAACAGACCAGTATTAAAAATTGCAGCTATTAAATCTTTTTTTTTAATATTAACTAATCATTAAAAGTAAGTAAAGTGGTTCATAGATCATTTCAAAAGTTTTTCACATCTTTTTAATATCGTTGTTGACAGTGCAAAAGGTCGTATGTCAACTTTTTTATTATTATTATTAATGCTCTATGTGTCATTTTGCGATTTCTACATGGTGTCAAAATCTCTGATGTCATCAGCTAATCTAATATAAAGATACAGCGAAATGAAAAAAGTTTTCTTTATAGAATCATCATAAGGAACCAATTTTTCTTTTTGCTCTCCTGAAAAGTGCTAAGGTTAGAATTACGACTTTTTGCCTTGTCCGTCCATGACAATATGTAATTTTTATAGTTTCAGGAGGCCACCATTCTCAACAGCTTAACTTAAAATTAAACTTCTTTGAAGGATTAACTTACAAATGAAACAAAAAAAAAAATGAGAAAATTATGTGTTTATTTGTTTAAAAAACATGTTTGATACACAGCATGTAAGGATATGTCAAAATTAATTTTCAAGAATTAAAAAAATACCCTTTTTCGTAAGATAAATTCGAAAAAGAAAACAAATCTGTTGAAGAACGTGTTAACTTGTCCACACCGGTTTGTTGATTCTTTGAAACCAATGTTTAGTCATGTTCTTAATTATATATATATATATATATATATATATATATATAATAGTCTTGCTCGTTTTCTGCCTACTGTGATTAGTTACTAGAGCAGGTTTGACCCCATTCTCGCAACTCACACGTTTCTTTATCTCTCCAGATGTTGCGGACATCGTGGTGAGGAGCCAACCATCACCCAGGAACGCCACAGGCACCACCTCCAAAACTGCCTCCAGAACATGGAGGACTACGAAGGAAGCTTGTGCCTGGACACTGCCATGGCAGCCGACAAACTGCGGAGCGCCATGAACGATCTAGGAAGAATAACCGGAAAGGTACGGACAGAGGACATTTTGGATGTGGTTTTCAAAGATTTTTGTATCGGAAAGTAGATTTTTTACATATAGCTATTAAAGATATAAGGCGTGTAACTTCAAACGGTTATGTCTTGCTTTTGTTAGAAGTTCACTTTGCTCAATTTTAGTTGCTAGGACCAGTGGAAAAAGTATTTTGCTAGTAATATGAGAATCGCGAGCTCGAATATCTACGTGGACTTGACAAGTTGTAACCACCTCATTATCAGAAGGTTTCCAGATAAAAAAAAGTCATCTAATAATGTCCCCAAGTTTTCTATTGGCGTGTAAGGTACAGGTGCACGTTAAATCTGATTGTGGTCCAATGTTCTGACACCATTGAATGCTCAGCTCATGTGTTGTCTTCGACATCTGACATGGTTCAAAAATACGAATTTTGTGTTCCCTGGTCTTACTTTTGAGATAGACAACGAAACTTCAAGAATAGCCCACTGCACAGCACTAGGTGCGACGTTAATTTAACCTATCAATTTATTTCTGCAAACTTCCATAAAACCATCAATTACTGTCACCGTGATATGACTTATGACTGCATTCCCGGGGCCCTGATCTATACTGAAGGTTAACATGTACTGCCCAAGACTGCTGGGTAGTCTGTTTTGGGAATCTGATCATAAGAACGTACATAAAAAAAATTAAGTTCACCTCTACTTTACGGATATTTGCCCCTTGACCAGTTCAGCGGGAAAGGGTAGTGTGCTGGTCTCTTCAAACAGCAGATCCGAATACACGACCATGGTGATCGATATGGCCGCACTGTATCGGCCTGAAAACTTCCTAACGTCTACCATGAATCGAAAAGTTTTGCAGTCAAGCCCAACTCGGCATCCGCTGCAAACTCTTTGGGGTTCATTTATCTCTAACTGATTCTTTGGATGACTTGATATGGTTGTTCCGAGTTCTCACGACCAACTGAATCGCATTCTTACCCTCTGTCAGAATTGTCACCACTTCTCACTAAAAAATAATTGTATTAAAGGACACTTTTTTGGTGTGGTTATTTGACAGGTATATTTCCTGATAAATGCAGTTCACGGCAACCCCTTTCACTTCCTAGGTTGGTATTTTTTGATTCTTCTAATGGATTCCATTCTTGCAACCCTACCATAAAGCGTAATATTTACAAATGCTTAAATATTTTATTTTGTGATTTCTGAAATCAAAGCTAGGACCCGTAAATCAGAGTAGGGGGGGGGGGGGGGGTAAAGGTGTCCCAAATGACTGCTCGAAGGGGGTACCTGCTATATTGAGTAGTTGGAGGCCGGAGGCCGGAGGCTACAAGTCGACGTTGGAGTGTGTGACATCGCCCTGTATGTGCGTACGCTTAAAACTGTTGGCGTTTAAATGCACGCACATTTTGGTCGCAAAAAAAAAATCTACATCGTCCTATACTACATCTGTTTAAAAATAATAAACACACTTTATACATTGGTCTTCTGGGATTTTTATTTGTTCTCAAAATATACACACAATGATGTCCAACTACTGGCTCAAAACAGTCTTCTTGAAGGCCTCCTCTTCTCTTGCTGTTTGATAGAGATGAGGGGGTCCTCCTTTGTGTGTACCGAGTACAATGATGCGAATTGAGGAATATCACGGTTTGCTAAAAGAGTTCTAGGGAAGTATGCAGCTGCAACGAGTCCTCGGACAAGTGGTAGAACTTTCCAAATGACAATTGTTTTGCGTTTTGTAACACATATACAATTATCTTAAAAATCCTTTTCAGTTATGAAATGCAAATTTTCAAAACAAAAATTGGCTAAAATATGTAGGTTACATTTTATAACAACTTTTATTAAAATATAGTGTTTAATTATATTTATCGATTGGGATAAAACAGAAATGCTAGCGTTACTTTTTGTGTTATTGACAATATTTTTTTAAAAGTGCGTCTATTTCTAAATTTTAAAAATATTTTGCAATTATTACTTGTTTGTATTATTACGTTATTTTTACATATACATTTGAATTTTCAAATAAATTACATTACAATAAAGTTTGTTTCCAAAAAATTATCGGTACTGCATTCTTAGAATTGTTTAATGGTACCAACATTTTAAAACCTCGTTTTGTAAAATGAGCATTTGCTGTTTGACATTAAATTAAATTGAAAAATTAGCATTTGCTCGGTACACAGAGAGAGTAATAACCGATCATAGTATGTATAGTTAGATTTGTCATGTTTTATGTGCAAGTAATGAAAATCGTTTTTTTAAAGTTTTTTTCATTGTAGATTTTGCTAAACATATTTCAAAGATTATCTGTTTGAATATAATATTGTAATACTATCCTACGCTTCATTCCTTAATAATCCCAATATACCGATTATCAACTAAATAAAAAAAAAACTCAGCATTTTACATTTTCCTAATGTTGCAATTATCTTTGATATTTTTGACGTGAAACATATCATTTTAACTTCATTCCTTTTTATAATTTGTTATGTAAATTGTAAACAAAGACAGTCCCCCCCCCCCCCCCCCACCCCCCAACATTCGCTCCCCCGATCTCAGTTCCCCAGTGAGTGAGTGGCCTCTCAGCCACTGTGCCCCGAGTGAGGCACAGCGTTGCCCGAGGAACACCACGCGGAGGTGGGCCACTCGTCGTTCCTCAAGGGCTGTCTTCTCCCTTCCCCCCTTCTCTGTGCGATCATGGAAGATATAGTTTTGGACTGAAATGAACAGTTGCCAATTGATTCGTTTTAATAGCACGAAATGCAAATGAAATGAGGTGCCGAAAGTTTAGTATCGCACTCGTTCTCTGATGTTTCACGGAGAAGACAACCCCGAAGTAGAGCCTTTGAAATGTAGACTCCTCTTCTTAACAAATGCACTCTTTCTGTAGTAGTGACTCTCAACCCCGAAAAACACTGAATTGACTTATGGTATGACTTATTGACTAATAGAATTTTTGTTCAAATTTTCCTCGATTATTAAAACCTATTAGTTTTTGTCTTGTATAACTTTTGCATATTTAAAGGTTGAGAACCACTGAACTACAGAATCACCATTTGTGGCTGCTCACAACACGTGTGGGCAGTACTTAAACAGGGTTTATAATCATTTACATGTTGCCGTTGCATTGCGAAATAGTATTTAATTTTTTCGCTATCATATTTAAAATTATTTAAATCAATTCGTTCTTATTAAATTTTTTTATCTAAATACATACTTTTTAAACGACCAACGCAATCAAACGACAACCTACATTTGCAACTAAATGAAGTTGACTTAAAAATGAAAATGATTATGTAAAACAATTTCATTTCCAACACAAATAAATACATACATACCATACATATACATATATTTAAATTAAAAACAACATTTTAACAATAAAAAAGTTAAAAAAAGCTTTTTTTATAAAAAATATTTTTTAAATTAAAAAAAAACAATTGCTTTAATTTAAAAAAAAACTTTTTTTATTAAAAAAACATTTTTTAATTACAAAACATCTATTTAAAACAAACAGTTCACAAAAAAAGTTAACACGTTTAACAATACCAACACAAAAAAAATTAAAACAAAAAAACATTAACACACAAATGATTGAATTAAAAAAAATATTTTTTAATTAGAAAAACATACATACACACAAAAAAAAACAATAAAACTTCGCCACAAACCATTTTTTTATCGAATATTTATACAAACGCACATTAGTGCCACTTGTAATAATATTATTTGTGGTCTTACAGTATGTCATAATCGAGGTTTTACAAAGACATAATCAGGTTTTTTAAAGACAAAGTCAGGTAAATGTCATATTCGGTAGTAGGTCATTTTCGAGAATTCGGTAATACGTCTAATCGTTACATACTTAAGTCAAGAATGGGTTTTTTAGTAGGCGGAAGGAAGAGCTTTGCATTAAAATTTAGAACTAACATTAATTGAAATGAAATCGACAATCGGATGCTTTTAACATTTTGCTTGAGTTTCGTTTTTTAATGCTAGGACAATACACAATAAACATGGACGGACTGATATCGATTATGAATATCCGAACACAAGGACAAGAACATTTTCAAAACTACTAAAACAACTACCACAACTTAAACTACTCAAAACAAGACATACAACCTGTTCAGCAGCTTGCGAAGAACTGCAGAACCCTCCTCACTGCAGAAACCTTGGTGGCCGGGCTCGGGACGTCTCCATGGTGGAACTGCTTGGTCAGGCGCTGCAACCGATTCTCCAAGAAGTCACACTTGGCCGCCCCCTCCTCGTAGTGCCTTGGCTGGCGCAGTTGTGTGACCCTGCTCCTGGCCGCCCTCAGGACCTGGTAGTGGCGCACCCGCCTGGTGGTGTTGGCACGGAGATCCTTCTGCAGTCGCTGCTGGAACCACTCAGGATCTTCACTCGGTCCTTCCACAATGCGGTGAAGGTGGTGCGGGCGGAACCAGGGTCCGGAAGTCCTCCTGGCAGTCACTGGGGGTCCTTCTGGCAGGTCCGACGGTCCGTTGTCTGCTCCTCCCAGCCTGGAGTTGGCACGGCGTTTCCTGATGAGGGGTCGTCTGTCGTTGGACATCTCCTCCTCGTTCTCGCCCTCCTCTGGAATACAGGAAAGATGTGGGCGGAAGCGGGGGCGGATGATCCTTCGGAAGCTCCTGGTAGCGACAGGAGGGGCTGGCACTCCTCCGCATTCTCCCCCGTCCTGAACCATCTTGCGTGAGCAGCATGCAGATCCCATGACGACTTCTGAAAAGTAAGAACTGAAAAGTATAACAGTAATAAAGAAATGTGTTAGTCCATTTTCGTATTTTTAGGACTTGTATAACTTGCCAGCCTACCCGCTTATACGGAAAAGTGTTATCTTCAATTTGTGCGATGGTCAATCCATAACTCAACACACTCGCTCATGAAGATATAGCTTCTTGTTGGATATTTTTTGACATTTGTGTTTGAAGAAGCCCATGCACTGCTCAACTTCTCTCTTGGAATTATGGTAAACAACAACTTGTAATGTTATATTTTTGCTAGTAACTTGATATTAGAAATTGTACTTAAATGTAACAGCATAGTCATGTAATAACATAATATCTTACAAAATAGTTTAGTATATTCCCATCCACCAATAATGTCTATGCTCATTACTTTACTTCCATTTGGAAACCTGCTCCTGGGTTTTATGAAGGATTTACCTTATTTACTGAGAATGCCGGCAATTTACATACCGCCTTTTGTGTATAATTATTAGTTGATAAAGTGTTAAACCGAAATTTTGTTTTAGATTTACAAGAGGTATTATATACAATGCGATTTTCTATTGGAGTAAGTTTGGAAAGAAGTGCCGAAACTTAAAACTGCGAACGATTTTTGCGACGTAATAAGTACGTGTATAGATGACCAGATATATAAATTGACTACAAAAGATTTATATTTAGAAGTAAAACTATTCGAAGTAACACTCTTTTAAATATCTGATGTCAAATTTAATATTTGCATTAATATTCGGCATTTTTTTCTTCACACGCCATCTAATCCGAAACATATAAGACATGATTCCATTGAAACTTTAGAAATTCAATTTACATTAGACAAAAATCCTTCTAAATTTGCCATTGTACTTTAGTTTATTTTCAAAACATGTCATTTTTCAACGTATTTTAAATGTTTGCAAAGTAATTAGCATTTATATGAATATTAAACATTTCTTTAGTGTCTGATTTCTTACGTCATTTGAAAATAGAATTTGCTACTCCATATGAATGCTAATTCTTTTATTAGTCATTTTACATGATTAAATTATAGATTAAAAGCACTTACGAGGTTTGTAGTCTTCTTCTGGAAATTGATGGTTTGAAAAGACGATATGTATCGCTTTATCACGAAATCAGAACAATTTCAAATACTTTTATTTCAAAAGTTGTGCTTGGCTCTAGACAGCGAATAGCGATCTGAGAAAAAATTTAATTGGCTGCTTTTAGGCAAGTTTTGCAACAAAGAAAAAATTAATAATTTTTGCAATAAAGAAAAGTATTATGAAATTCCAATAAAGAATCGCCAACAGAGCAATGTTAATATTATTGTGATTGATTGTTTAACGTTACCTTGGCGCTTTAAGAAGCTTTGAAAAAGGGGATTTTGTCACAATTTCTTTGGTGAGGTCTAGATTTCTTCGCAATTGACATAAATTTAGACTGTATGGCATGATTTTGTTTGTATTGAACTGCTCTTTCAACTTATTTGCATTCTATATGCCGGAATTGAATTTTAGGGATATTTGGGTGAAGGGTGAAATCTTCAACAAATCGTTACTTTCCACTCCATACAATTTTCCTATTAATGACTGAAACTGTCAACTAGTCAAATGGAATTGCAGAACTCGTCATTATATTCATTTTAAGCTGCACTTGCTGCGATATGTCGATTAGGATATAAGTGTCATGGGTTAAACAGGTCAGCATATGCCCTAAATGTAACCCTTATCCGCTTTCTTACAAGGTATAAAAGACAGAGAGGGAGTAGATTAACACTCTTACGAACAAGAATTTTTTCGAAATTGGGTTTTTGGTATTTTTTAGTGAAGGCCCATAATTCCGTCAGAAATTTTTCAATTTAATCGTTGCAGACGTGGTTTAGAAAATTATTAGTTACGAAAGTCGCACTAGTGCAGAGTGACATAATGGTTTATAGGCGACGTTTTCGAAATATCTCTGATCACGTTAGCCTCCAAGTAGCTTTTAACTAAGCCACAATCCTCGGTGATTTTAGTAGACATTTTTGTGTATTGACCTCGTTTAACTCTCTTCTCCTGCTTCATTAGAATTTGTCCTCAAAATCGTAATAATGTGTAACGATATATCTGTAACTTAAAAATTAATTATATCAGGAACAATAGGAATGTAATCCCATACAACCAGAAATAAGCCATTTATAATAATTAATACCAATTTTGGGTTTAAATTTGTCTGGGGATATTTGCCCTTGACGTTAATACTGAACAAAATCGTATTGTTTATTGGAAACACAAAACGCTTTTGGGGTTTTAAACGGAATTAATGTTTTAAAAAATGAGTTCTTGATTTTTAATATTTTTATTGTAAATCATGAAATATTCTACGAAAAATTAAACGTTACTAGCAAAATGTAAAGGCTGTATCGGTGACATAGCCAAAGTGTGTATGTGTGTGTGTGGGGGGGGGGGGGGGGTCAGGATCCACTGCACCTTCGGGTCAAGGTCCGACCGAACCCTGCCCCCCTCCCTTTAGGCCATAGAAAGTTTTGTTGTACCATATAATACTGCTGCTACTCTAAAATGCTAATACTATAAAGCTGTATTAATCTTTAAGGAGTTCGGCCATTTCCAGACACTCCCCCCAGAACCACAGGAGTAGAAACATTCAGACCCCTTTCCTCTGGAATATATTATGTAACTTTTGATGTCAATACACAATAAATTTTTTTGTTGCATAAAGAAGAAAAAAAAGTAATGAGAAATTTATTAACTGCTAGCAATAGGGTCGTGGTCAATTTGTGAAGTAAGAGCTGCGCGATTTTTTTATTTGTTAGCGTAGCCAGTTGCATTTCGATCTCTTTACCCCTATCAAAATTTATTCAATTACTTTGAGTAGATATAGATATATCTAAACCTATTACTTTTTAATTTTATTTGTGCGACTTTACGTGCTATTGCGAATAAACTTATATATTTTTTTTAAATATATATGGTTTTCTTTTTGCAATATAAAAATTAATAAAATTTAATAATTAAAAAGTATTTACTAATATTAGCAACAAAAAAAAATTAATAATTAAAAAGTATTTACTAATATTAGCAGGGAAATAATGGAGAAAAAGAAGATAAGAATCAGATGGGACACTTTCAACTGTAAAGAATATTTGAAACCGCAGAACTGTTTCAAATGCGGCATGTTCGGCCATATAGCCAGCTTTTGCCAAAGCGAATATAGGAGATGCCGTAATTGCGACAGAAAGGATCACGCTGAAGAAGATGTATGCAACGAAGAACCAAAGTGCTTTCTTTGCGAAAGAGAAAACAATAGAAATAAGTCCAAAAATCCCACTAATCACTCCTGCTTCGATCATAAGTGCAAGCAGTTTGAGAAAGAAATAGTGAAGTTGAGAAAAAGAATACAATACGAGGAATAAGGGAGGGAAGATGGAATGACCAACGCCAAGCTGAAATGAAGAAAGCATGACTCCCCCGGCACCACCATTAGTTATTAGTTATCCATTTTTTATTGTTTGAGTTTGCCCGCCGAGTTGGCGGACGTGTGTTACCACTCAAGTGAGAGTGATGTTTTTATTGTATGATGTTTTATTGTATGTTTTGTCATAAATAAATACGGCGGGTTAACAGCTCTTCCAGTCAAGTTCAAATATAGTAATTATCAACAATAGTAATCCAATCCCGTCACTGTCCCACGGGTGGTCTCTTCCTCCCGCGGGTCGCTCGGGTTCATGGGCCGGGTGTCCGCCGGCGTCCTCTCGGTCTGGGCTGGGTTGCCTTCGCGGCAACAGCGTCTTCGACGCATTTACCATCTCCCCGTATGCCTTAGGGCGGGCCGGGCGTATAAATTTCTTACTAATATTAGCATGTAATATGATGTCGATAAAAGTAATGCATTTGACAAAAAAAATATATAAAACACATGGATTTCTGGAATGCCAAATGGCGTTGAAAGCTTATATTATTAAAAAAGTTGCGTATTTCTTTTTATAAAAATTAACTCTTCAGTAACCAAAAACGCATTTATTAAACTTCACATTCATTATTTTTAATACTGGCAATGAATAACACTTCAAAGTTAAAAAATATTCCATTTTTACAATTGGAAATAATTTATCGAATTCGGCAAAGTTTTTTGGGTGCCAATTGGCGGCCGGAGTTTTGGTGTCCTCCTTTAATAACTATTTCTAAGAAAAATAAAGAATTATTTTATTTTAAAATTGTACACCCTGAAATTTCTAAGAATTGTGACAAAAAATATAATTTTAAATATGCCTGCATCAATATTTTCAGACAATACGTTTCTATTAAAAAATTATTTTTCAAATATTCATTTCTGAATTTCAATAAAATCTTTTTGAAGAGTACCCTTTAAAATCAACTATATGAAGGTATAAAGATAGAAACCATAATTCAAACGTTTAGGGAGGTCCATTCCGACACAATATAACTTTCTTCTCCATAAAAAATAGCACGATTGGCATAAATGTAATCACGTTGAATAAGAAATTAGGTACCATTGCGTTTAAAATATTGAAAGAATTTTATTAACCGCCGATTGCTATATTCTGCTGCTTAATAAATGTGTTTTTCAAAGAAAAAAAAGCAATAGTAGAAAGCAGCCAGTATTGGATAAAAATTATTTTTTATCGCAAAAATAGCTTTTAACAATAATGTTTAGAATAAAAAATCTACAATGTAAATTTCCAATAAGAATAATATATAAAAAAATGAAAAAAGTTCTGTAAATTTGGAACTTATGCAGATATTCAAATGAAACAAAGTACAAATGTTAAGTTGGAAAATTATTGTTAAATTGGTGAAAGTTTCTTAAAAATCTATTCCGTCGTTTTTGAATTAAAACCGAACAAATAGGAAGACAGAAACATTTAATGAAATTGTGTGAATCGGTGTATTTAAATTTTCATCTCCCTTTTTATTTGCAACCTTGTCATTGTCCACTAGTGAAACGGACAGCCGATTGGGGGTTTCACTAATTCTTAGCACACATTTTTTTCAACACCTTAAAGATTGTAAATATGTTGTAAACGGTGAAAGCAATTAAGTATTGATATGTGTTTGCGCAAAATAACTTCGTATGTTCTATCTGGTCATGTGCTTCTCTTGTGGCGAGAGAGAGATGTGAATGAATAGAGTACCAAGGGCGGATACAGGGCGAGGGCGCAAGGGACCCGCGCACCCCCCTAAATTAATAAATGTTTTTCACAGTTGTATAATAATTTTTTTAAAGTTGAAGACTACACAAATCGTGCACTTTCCATCTCAGGGAATTTCATAATTATCTGATAGTTACTTTTTGAGATCCGACTAAAAATATGGAAGAGACTTTCAATTTTTTAAGGAATTGTTTGTGTTTAAATTATTTTATTACGTTATGGAAAATGATTTTCCTGTCTAATAAAATTAGCAATTAATTATCCATTTTATTACGCTGTTCACTGCTTAAGTAACTGCTTTATTTTGAAATTAACATTAGTTTTTTAATCGCAATACAATAGCTAGGCTTTGGATAATCAGGTTTTTTTGTTTTATTTAAAATCAATTAAGTAATATATTTTATTCTTTTTATACCTATTACTTATAACATCTGCCCACTAATACATATATTTGCGTCGATCGTAAAAAAAAAGGAATAGGAAATATTGAACAATAATAATTCCTTCGGTTTTAAAATTTGAATTGTATTCAGTAATACAACACTTTGTCCTTACTATTCCTGTTATTTTTTTTATTAATTTTTAGAACATGGATATAGCAGAAAAGGACATATAAAAAACTATGTATTTTGACTGCTTTATTCTGCTAATAAGAAAAATAAAATTGAATTTAATAATTAAGATATTTTTAAAAATTATTTTAACTAAATAACACAGGATAAAATGTACGTAAGTGTACAAATATAAATATTATGTATGGCCGGGTTTGCATGGGTAAATACATTGGTTGACAAGATAAACATATTCTTACTGATCATGCACCTAGCATGCGAATGATTTGATTAAACATTAAAAAAAAAAAAAGGATCGTTCATTTATTGCGTCCTGTTATTTTTTATACTCCTGAATTAAAATTTTTTCAAGACTCCTAGGTCAAATTAGTATGAAGCCAAGTTTTTACATCCCCATAAAAAATAAAACAATGCCTATTGAACAAACTATCCAAAGAAAGATAATTCCCAAATATATATGTGTAAGTTATTGATTGTCCGTCTATGGCAGGGGATGTGACAACATCACAATAAAAAAAGTGTTAAAATAATGAATTCGGAAATAAAATTTTTTGTTACTGTTTCCCGTCAATTTTTGCAAGGATAAAAACAACTATGTTTTTTAAATAAATTTTTTTACATTTAATTTTTTTTGAAATTATTAATAAATTATGTTAATTACGTTGGATATATAATTTTTGAGCAGTTCTAAAGGGTGTCTTTCACAAGTTAAAAAAACCCACTGCTCTATTCTGAAATTTTTTTTAACTTCATTCCTTTTTTTAATTTGTTATGTAAATTGCAAACAAGGACTGTCCCCCGAACCTTCGCTCCCCCGATCTCAGTTCCCCAGTGAGTGAGTGGCCTCTCAGCCACTGTGCCCCGAGTGAGGCACAGCGTTGCCCGAGGAACACCACGCGGAGGTGGGCCACTCGTCGTTCCTCAAGGGCTGTCTTCTCCCTTCTCTGTGCGATCATGGAAGATATAGTTTTGGACTGAAATGAACAGTTGCCAATTGATTCGTTTTAATAGCACGAAATGCAAATGAAATGAGGTGCCGAAAGTTTAGTATCGCACTCGTTCTCTGATGTTTCACGGAGAAGACAACCCCGAAGTAGAGCCTTTGAAATGTAGACTCCTCTTCTTAACAAAATGCACTCTTTCTGTAGTAGTGACTCTCAACCCCGAAAAACACTGAATTGACTTATGGTATGACTTATTGACTAATAGAATTTTTGTTCAAATTTTCCTCGATTATTAAAACCTATTAGTTTTTGTCTTGTATAACTTTTGCATATTTAAAGGTTGAGAACCACTGAACTACAGAATCACCATTTGTGGCTGCTCACAACACGTGTGGGCAGTACTTAAAACTTGCTTATAATCATTTACATGTTGCCGTTGCATTGTAAAATAATATTTAATTTTTTTTCTCTCGCATTTAAAAATATTTAAATCAATTAGTTCTTAAATTAAAAAATTATATCGAGAAGAAATTTTTTATCTAAATATATATTTTATTAACGAGCACAGCAATCAAACGACAACCTACATTTGCAACTAAATGAAGTTGACTTAAAAATTTATGAAAATCATTAAGTGTTATTGTAAAACAATTTCATTACCAATACAAATACATACATACATAACATATACATACATATATTTAAATTAAAAACAACAACATTTTTACAATAAAAACATTAAAAAAAAGTTTATTTATAAAAAAATATTTTTTAAATTAAAAAAAAAACAATTCTTTTAATTTTAAAAACTATTTTTTTTATTAAAAGAACATTTTTTAAATTTAAAAACAGTTATTTAAAATAAACAGTTCACAAAAAAGATTAACACATTTAACATTACAAACAAAATTAACAAAACAATATCAAACACACAAATGAAGTAATTAAAAAATATCTTTTAATTATAAAAAATATTTTTTAATTAACAAACATACATACACACAAACAAATAAACAATAAAATTTCGCCACAAACCATTTTTTTATCGAATATTTATACAAACGCACATTAAGTGCCACTTGTAATAATATTATTTGTGGTCTTACAGTATGTCATAATCGAGGTTTTACAAAGACATAATCAGGTTTTTTAAAGACAAAATCGGGTAAATGTCATATTCGGTAGTAGGTCATTTTCGAGAATTCGGTAATACGTCTATTCGTTACATACTTAAGTCAAGAATGGGTTTTTTAGTAGGCGGAAGGAAGAGCTTTGCATTAAAATTTAGAACTAACATTAATTGAAATGAAATCGATAATCGGATGCTTTTAACATTTTGCTTGAGTTTGGTTTTTTAATGCTAGGACAATACACAATAAACATGGACGGACTGATATCGATTATGAATATCCGAACACAAGGACAAGAACATTTTCAAAACTACTAAAACAACTACCACAACTTAAACTACTCAAAACAAGACATACAACCTGTTCAGCATCTTGCGAAGAACTGCAGAACCCTCCTCACTGCAGAAACCTTGGTGGCCGGGCTCGGGACGTCTCTATGGTGGAACTGCTTGGTCAGGCGCTGCAGCCGATTCTCCAAGAAGTCACACTTGGCCGCCCCCTCCTTGTAGTGCCTTGGCCGGCGCAGTTGTGTGACCCTGCTCCTGGCCGCCCTAAGGACCTGGTAGTGGCGCACCCGCCTGGTGGTGTTGGCACGGAGATCCTTCTGCAGTCGCTGCTGGAACCACTCAGGATCTTCACTCGGTCCTTCCACAATGCGGTGAAGGTGGTGCGGGCGGAACCAGGGTCCGGAAGTCCTCCTGGCAGTCACTGGGGGTCCTTCTGGCAGGTCCGACGGTCCGTTGTCTGCTCCTCCCAGCCTGGAGTTGGCACGGCGTTTCCTGATGAGGGGTCGTCTGTCGTTGGACATCTCCTCCTCGTTCTCGCCCTCCTCTGGAATACAGGAAAGATGTGGGCGGAAGCGGGGGCGGATGATCCTTCGGAAGCTCCTGGTAGCGACAGGAGGGGCTGGCACTCCTCCGCATTCTCCCCCGTCCTGAACCATCTTGCGTGAGCAGCATGCAGATCCCATGACGACTTCTGAAAAGTAAGAACTGAAAAGTATAACAGTAATAAAGAAAGGTGTTAGTCCATTTTCGTATTTTTAGGACTCGTATAACTTGCCAGCCAACCCGCTTATACAGAAAAGTGTTATCTTCAATTTGTGCGATGGTCAATCCATAGCTCAAACACACTCGCTCATGAAGATATAGCTTCTTGTTGGATATTTTTGACATTTGTGTGTGAAGAAACCCATGTACTCCTCAACTTCTCTCTTGCAATTATGGCTGTAAACAACTACTTGTAATGTTATATACTTGATATTAGAAATTGTACTTAAATATAACAGCATAGTCATGTAATAACATAATGTCTTACAAAATAGTTAGTATATTCCCATCCACCACCAATGACTACGCTCATTACTTTACTTCCATTTGGAAACCTGCTCCTGGGTTTTGTGTATGATTTACCTTTTTTGTTGCGAATGCCGGCAATTAACAGACAGCATTTTGTCTATAATTATTAGTTGATAAAGTGGTAAATTGAATTTTTATGGTGACATTTACAAGAGGTATTATGTAAAATACGATTTTCAATTAGAATAAGTTTGGAGAAGTGCGAAACTTAAAACTGCGAACGATTTTTTCGACGTTATAAGTACGTGTATAGATGACCAAATATACCAATTGACTATAAATGATTTATAATTAGAAGTAAAACTAATCGGGGTAACACTCTTTTAATATCTGAAATCAAATTTAGTAGTAGAATTAATATTAGGGATTGGTTTCTTCGCATGCCATCTACTCCGGAAAAATATAAGACAAGATTCCATTGAAACTTTAGAAATTCAATTTACATTAGACAAAATTTCCTCTATATTTGCCACTGTACTTTAGTTTACTTTCGAAACATGTATTTTTTCAAAGTATTTTAAATATTTGCCAAGTAATTAACACTTTTATTAGTATTAAACATTTCTTTAGTGTCTGATTTCTTAGGCCATTTGAAAATAGAATTTGCTACTCTATTTGAATACTAATTCTTTTTTTAGTCATTTTATACGATTAAAATATAAAGTAAAAGCACTTACAAGACTTGTAGTCTTTTTCTGGAACTTGAGGGTTTTAAAACACGATATATATCGCTTTAGCACAAAGGAACTATCTCAAATACTGTTATTTCAAAAGTTGTGCTTGGCTCTAGACAGCGAATAGCGATCTGAGAAAAAATCTAATTGGCGGCTTTTAGGCAAGTTTTTGAAACAAAGGAAAAATTAAAAAAATTTGCAATAAAGAAAAAAAAATATGAACTTCCAACAAAGAATCGTCAACAGAGCAATGTTAATATTGTTGTGATTGATTGTTTAACGTTACATTTGCGATTTAAGAAGCTTTGAAAAACGGGATTTTGTCACAATTTCTTTGGTGAGCTCTAGATTTCTCCGCAATGGACATAAATTTAGACTGTATGGCATGATTTTGTTCCTATTGAACTGCTCTTTCAACTTATTCGCATTCCATATGCCGGAATTGAATTTTAGGGATATTTGGCTGAAAGATGAAATCTTCAACACATTCTTACTTTCCATTAAATAAAATTTTCGTATGAATGACTGAAACTGTCAACTAGTCAAAGAAAATTGTAGAACTCGTCAATTTAAGCCGCATTTGCATGAGCGCCTATTTTTCCTATTTTAACGAAGCCAAATCTATGTCATGTGTGCTATACGACAAATGTTGAAATGGACACCTTATCATGATATTTCTATCCTGATTTCCCATCTAGCGCCCTATGTTTAAAAATGCCTTTTCTCTCCCCTTTTATGCTGTGGTTTGAACACATGGCATCTAGTATACCACTCGATGAGCACAGGTTTGTGTTCAATGAATTCAGAGAGAGCTCTCTCAAACGCGACCACTCCTGCTCGGATAAAAAGCGTACTGCTGAGCTACGCCTCTGTGAACTCCATGCTTGTGGAAAATTAGAGCACGCGACTAATGCAAAATCCAGTAACACGTGCACGATCGTCACAATTTTTCTCAACACAACGATAAGGCGCGTGGGTATTCCGTTTTGCAAATATGTTGCGATATGAGTGTTGCATTTTCGTTACTGCATTTCATTCAGTTTTTGGAAGCGATCTGACCAAAATAAAAAACGTTTCACGTCAAAAGTATTACGGATGTAATTTTTTTTTTTGTATCGCCAAGAGTAAGCAAACATTTGAATCTATTCCAATTTTAGCATACTCGAAGCGACACCAAACATCGAAGGTGTCATTAGTGTCATTATTTCTCAACATTTCAGGTGTCATTATTTCTCAACACAACGATAAGGCGCGTGGGTATTCCGTTTTGCAAATATGTTGCAATATGAGTGTTGCATTTTCGTTACTGCATTTCATGCAATTTTTGGAAGCGATCTGACCAAAATGAAAAACGTTTCATGTCAAAAGTATTACGGATGTATTTTTTTTGTATCGCCAAGAGTAAGCAAACATTTGAATCTATTCCAATTTTAGCATACTCGAAGCAACACCAAACATCGAAGGTGTCATTAGTCTTTCGTTCTCATAGAATGCCCATTTCAGGTATTCTATGTGTTGGAAAAGCACGTGGACAAAACTCCCACGCTTGAGACGTCCAATCAAATGGCCGGAGAATGTTGCGCAGCAAAGTTATGATGACGCAGGAGGGTCGCCATTTTTTAGGCAGAGACTAGATAACTATACTATGAGAAGGAAGTGCCAATCTCGTAGGCGCACTTTCGTTAAATTGTAAATAATATAATATGTAACCTATATTAAGCTCAATTAAACTTTAAATTAGATACACCTGAAGAGTTGGTTTCTTTGAGTATACTTGAATTTGGATTAAGAGCTTTTTTAGCGTGCCTGTTATGTACGGATAGCAGCAACCACAATAACCGAGTATAATACCTGTTTGGATTACCTTCAATATGGACGGGTTGAAATTCAGCTCGTTATTGGGAAATGTGTTGAACTAGGATCCACTTCACTTGGCCACTGCTCAGTCATGGAAAACGGCGTGAGTCCATTTTCGCACTGTGGTGTTACTCTTACATTTGAAGATGTGAGATGCGAGTACAAAGGAAGCCGCACTTGTTTTTCTTCTGATTTACCCTTTTTCACTTGTTCCTAAAAAGAAAAAACAATTCTCTGTCTCAAGAACCAGACAGCAGTAGGCAATAGGCCATAGAGCTATAAAGGTAAAGGAGCTGTACTTTTGTGTTATACGATGCAAGAAGCGTACAGAGTGTTTCGTCCTTCCTTAACAATTTTGAAACTGGAGCTGCTTTGTTCTTGCTCCCATGTCTTCAATTATAGCAAACAGTCCTCTCCTATATAGATACGTAAACTGTGCTGTTCCTTACCGAATATTTGTTATTTTAATAGCTTCAATAGGTTGTACAATATGGCGTTCCCTATTTTTAACATCATGGCCAGTTCCAAATTAGATTATAGTATTTAAAAATTGTTGAATAAATTAATTAAGAAGTAAGGAATATGGATTATCTTAACTAGGAAACTTTATCACTAATTCTAAAATAATTTTGAAATCGTATTTAATTTTACATTTGATACAGAAAGCAAATGTGAAATAATGTAGGAATGGTTGTTTATGGACGAATGCACTGTTCAAAATGCTCACTTTTGAAAATGTCAACCGAAAAATATTCGTTTTTTTTTCACCGAATTTATTTCGTCAAGGACGATTTCGGATAAAAATCGACGACTCAACTCAGACCTGGAATCTCTTGGTACGAAGTCACTCGCGCTACCGACCGAGCCGAAAAAAGCTCATTTGAATTGTGGAAATATTTATATAAAAACTAAATTAGAATTGAACCAGAAAAGAATCGGATTTAATTGTTGTTGTTAAAAATATTAAGAGATTTCTTTTTCATCAAAAATCAAGCGATCAATGATGAAACGATTGACAAAACTGACAAAAGTAACCTTGACGATCCCTGAATGCTCCAAAATGAGAATAAGAATTTAATTATCTTATTTATCGATTTTTGGCATCAAAATGGAGCAAAGTATTAAGAAGTTGATTCTCAAAGATCACTTACGAAATTAAAATATGCAGTGGGGAATCAAAAAGCATGAAAGCGACTCAACAGTGTCTTTGGAAGCATTGTTGAAAAAAAGAAAACGTCATTTGCCAAAATCGTTCAAGAGTTTAGCTTTGTGGAATTGAAGTCTGCAACATAAGTCCACTTCCAAATCCTTGTTAAAACGGGGCTTGAGGAAATGCGTGTATGGGCAAATATGCACGCAGTTTATTTTGCTTAAGGGTAAAATTGAATTTCTAATTAAGAAAGCATTTCAGTCGTTGTTGATTGTTTCAAAGTAGGATAATTATAATAGGTCCGTGGAAAATTTGATTCGGTTTATCTTAGCTACAAGAATCGGGCATAAAGTCTTTTGCCCGAGTTTGAAGACATTAAAAATCATATGCCAATTCGCAAGATTAATATTTACTTCATATTATGAAAATTTTACCACAATTCCAACCACTATCAATAGACAATAATTTTAGAAGTGTATCTGCAATGGAATCGAATACAAACGAAATGGGGTTCCATTACAAATGTCTTTTCATGCTGTTTCGCATCAGTGGAATCTTTCCCGTCTTCGGACCGTGTGACAAAGGATGGAAATCTGCATTGTTGCGTTGTGGGACAACTGCAATCAGCGTCCTGTTTTTACTCACGCATGCCTACTTGACAGTGCTGGCCGTACTTCACTACTGGCTCTACGAGAATCCAGTGGCCAATACGACCGTCAACCTCCTTACCTTTGTTCAGAGATGGGTGATATGGCGAAGGTGGGACAAATTAGTCAAAATCGCATCTTTGGCGAGTTCTTTCGAAACAGGTGAAGGAAGAAAGTTCAAATTCTGGATTGTCGCTTGGATTTTCGTTAATTTCATCGTCGGTATTTCTTTGGCAGTGTGCGATGCTCTAATAACGTCCTCCATCGGCGTACCAACCGCTCATTATGGGATACTCCCTAAAGATCGCTTCGCCTACCACCTGGCAGCTGCCCTGCACGCCTTCTACTTCAACATCATCGCCCGCCTGCCACTGTTCACTCTGGATATATTCTACATCATCGTCTGCGCTCAAATCAGACGCGCAATGAAGAACTTTTCAACGGAACTTGCGTCTGGAGATGCCGACTTTCAAGTTCTTCTTCGGTCTTACGCCTCCTTGAGGTCGACGGTGGCTTTCGCCGACGACGAACTCTCGATTCTCGTGTTCTGCTATACCATTTTCACGTCTGCAACCATGTACTACACGCTATCGGCACTGCTCCACAGCGGCCCGAAGCAGACGCCCCTCTACACGGCGCTCATCCTTTCCCATTCCACCAGCATCGCGGCGTCCTTCGTGACCATGGCGGCCGCAGCTGCTTCGGTCGCCGAAGCTTCGTCCGAAGTTGCCAAGCGGGCTGAAGAACGAAGCGTGGACAGGGCGAACTGTATCTGTCCTTTGGAGAGAAGGTTCGGTTCCTATGTTCAGAAAGAGATATATCTCACTGTGTGGAAAATAGCCCCGATCAGAAGGTCGTTTATCGTGGCTACGTTCGGGGCGATATTTACGTACGTTGTCCTGTTTGACAATCTGCTAAAACAATAACTGTTTCTTTTCAAGACTTTATCCCGAAATGTTGATCACTGAAAAAGATAATTCAGATAAACTTAGCAAGCACGTGCAGTACTGGAGGGATTTTTGAATTCAAATGGCAAATGAGGGACATACAACCTCTCAGAAAACTTATTTTTGTTGGCCTATTCGAGAGGGCTTAATAACAAGAATTGATTCTAGGGATGGGCTTTTTCCAAGAAGGGGAAGAAAATTCCACTGGTTTGTGAGGGAGCGAAGAGGATCACAATTAGGGGCGTTATATTTTTGACAGGAGTCAATTACAATCCTTTCTCAAAGCACGTAGGGGATGAATGGGTCTTTTCAGGGAAAATACCTTACTTCAAAGCAAGCAATTTCTGGATTGATGCATTGTGAATTCCGGCTCAACTGCCGCCCCATTTCAAGTGTTAAGAAAAGTAACCCTTTACAAACAACCTATAATAATCTTTTATGTCGCCAACTGAATACCAATAGACCGCTTTACTCCCGTGTTAAGCAAATGTCACGTAGGTTGAGACAGTGGCGGATTTAGCAGGCGGCAAATGGACAGTTGCCGCCTGGGCCCCCTTGCCTTAAGTTCATTTGGGGGCCCCCTTGACTCCAGAAATTAAAAAAGAACAGGAAAATAAATAATTCTTCAATTTTTTTTGCATATTTTATTAAATATTTCACAGTTTTTTTCTGTATGGCTTCCCTTAACCTTTCTCATACGAATAGATAAGGACCCTTCTGTCCTGGAGACAGCTCTTAACTTCATATTTCATAGAAGCCCTCACATCATATACAAGCAAACGCGGGGCCCTGCGTCTGGCGCCTTAGCAGACGCAGGGCCCTGTAGCAGCGAAAGACCATGAACTATAATATAGATTTAAGATTTATAATATTTTTACTAGATTTTAAGATCTAAATAAAAATTAAATAATAAAAAATTATTTTAGAATTAAAAAAAAAGGTAGTTTTTTTTTTTGTTGGACCGTTGCTCCCACCCCTAATTGTGGTCATGATCCCATATATACTATAAAACCATTTAACTTCTCTAACGCGGTGTGCAAAAAATTTAGATAAAACCTGTGTTAAAATCATCGCTTATGCCTTATTGAGTCGTTTAATCTGTTCGAAAGTTAGGAGGAGTTTACACATACAGAAATAAAAAGATTTGGAACATTCAGTTACTTTTTAATACTTTTCCAACACATTTTTTGTAATGCGGGTTTGTCTTCAAGTTATAAATTGGGCGGTGTCTCTTTAGATAATTTACAGCGCGTAATGAAACAATAGGTTAATCATTTAGCGTTTTTATCTGTATTTATCGATATCGCCGATTTTGCCTTGTATCGCTCGGGGCCCAAGCAAATCTTGGAGTTAAAGACATTAAAAAGTTAAATATATAAACTGACATCTCGTACTACAAAACCTAGGGAAGTATTTCCTTTAAAGCTCATATGTACATTAAATGAAATCCCAAAGAGCAAAAATAGATAAAAGTTCGACTTATAATTTAACATTTATTTTTAAATATTTCATTGAAGATTTCAGTTTAGTAAGAATAATTTTGGCGATCTTAAAATGTTTGGGACCCTAACAATGGGCTTTGTGGGCCTGTGTTGAAATTGTTTGTTTAAAAACTTAAGCTACAAACATTTTTTGGTTGTCTGTACTATATATTATATGTATGAAAACATTTCTTGTAAATAAATGAGACACCTGTTCTTAAATGTCTAAGCTCAATTTTTTTTTAAAAAAAGGTAAGGGATTCTTTTTATAATATTTTTTTATCATTTAGTGGTTGCGCGACCTTGAAGAGGAGGGGGGGGGGGGGGCTTGAGCCCTCCCAAGAAATATTTTGAAGGGGGCTATATTATACTATTTGCCTTTTATTTTTTTTATTTTAAAAAACAAATAAACTTTATTAAAATACAAATCGTAGAGAATTCCTACAAAGAGGCCTTCGAAAGGAAGCGCTCCTTATTTTTTCTAAACGTGTTTTAAAGTGGAGAGGGGAAGGGGGGGGGGAGAGATTTTGCCTTGAAAGGTACAGGAGGACAAGGAGTTCCTTTCTCAACTGATTCCAATCGAAGACAACTTGTACATTAGTCAAATGACCCTATTCTTCCTATAACAGCCGTGCGTCTTTTGAAAAATGCCTACACCAGGTGTTAGTCGATCAACCATATCGGTAGCTAGAGCATCAAATCAAGACATCATCTGGCAAGGGCCACCAAAGCTGGAAATTCGTCACCATTTGTTTGTAATTTACTGGCTCCCTTTGGACAGTCGATTTAATGTGATTGATGATCCCCCATTGTGAATGACCCATGTAAGGACCAGGACCATGGTAAGGACGGCTTAAAACTTGCCCCTATAGGGGCCGAAGTTGTAAGGAAAGTTAGCCTGTGGGGGTCGGGCGGAAGTAGATGTACGCAGGAATTCTTATCTTAAAGTATTAGCAAATCAGTGCTTCGAAAGTACGAGGGGTGAAAAAAGGTGGGACGAGTGTCCACATCCACTGACAATTTTCCGACCCTCACCCATAACCAAAAGTAGCTCTTTATATGTTTGTAAAAACGATTTTTCATAAAGTTCTTCTTTTTTTAAAAGGGAACAAATAAATTATACTAATTAAGTAAGTAAACCTTTCTATTTTATTAAAACGTGAAAACAAATAAATAAACAACAACGATTTGAAATAAAAAAAGCTATGGAGACTTTTCTTTGTTAATTATAAAACTGTTATTTCTTTTATTTTATGATTTTAGCTAAATATATTTAAAATGTTTCTGATTTTAAAATAGATTTTTAAGTTTTGTTTTTAATTAATAAAATTCTGTATTTCACGGCGATAAAGGGCACAGCATAATGCCACATATGTCGCAAAAAGATGGTTTGAAAAGGCTGAAAATAATCAATTAAAATATACATAGATTCCTGTTGTTTTAAAAATGAAGTTGTGGAAAACTAGTAAGTAAATGCAATATTCATAAAAATATATATGTTTGGCCTAATTCCGAATGATTTTTCGTGGGAAGAATGAGGAAGGAATCCAATCTAAACCTTTTATAGTGAATATTATATTTTATGTATTTTAAATGCAATTAAATGTAACATGCTGTTGTAGAAATTTTACAATTTATTTCTTGTATTAAACTGATAAAAAAATCCGTTTGAAAAATTTGTTAATTCAATTAATAAAACGTTTTTACAAATTGCGGCCCGAAATAATGGTATTATAAATAAAATAATTTTTTTTGCGAAATTAACTTAATCATACTTTTTTATTATTCATTTCTCTTGGGAAAATATAATTTCAAACTAAGAGATAAAGCTCAACCTTTAGGGTATAAGTTTACTAGATAAAACTGAAAAAGAGAATTTCTAATAAAATAAATAATTATTTTACTGAAGATGTATATTAGTTTCTTTTATTTCAAAATTTTGTTTATTTGTCGACAATTTTTAGAATTTTTTTCGTTTTATTATTAAGGAATACCGTCGTTCCACTATGGTTAACGATACTCGAAACAATTTTAGTATTCTAAATATTAAAAGATCATTTGCGCATAAAATTAACCCCGAATCTACTACAATAGAAATTTTGCTGAACAAAAAGCAAGGCGAGGTATCAGTATTAATTATTTAACAAATGCTGTAAATTTTGTGTATAAATATTAGCAAATATATTCTTAGAGAGAGTTTATTTATTGCGTACCGCTATTTTTCCTTTTTTTTATACATCCCCTTTCCCCGTGTCGCATCACACTAATATTTTAGTTTTTTTAAAAAAACTTTTATTCCGGGTATTTTACCAAATATCCCATTAAAAAGATAGTGATTTTTATTAAAAAAAATTAACTTATATCAAAGTTTTTAAAGGAATTTAAAAAATGTCTACAGTTTTTCTACGTCACATAAACACTGAGACCTCCATCCTCATGTTACAATACAATTCCACGATAGAACCCCCCCCCCCCCCCCTCAAGGATGCCTGAAGTAAATTGAAAACTGGGCCCCTCGAAAGTTTTGCCGCCAGGGCCCTTTCTCTTAAATCCGCCACTGGGTTGAGATACCAAGACAATCATACAGACCTACTAACCCACCGTCCCCCGACAAAAAGTCGAATTTCCTGTCTTCAAGGTTGCTTGACCACTGCTCCCCTTGAACCCCTTCAGCGGACAGAAGGGAGCAGGAGATGCATGTGGGTTAGACCAGGAAATGCAACATATTTTTTCTCTATAGAAATTGGAAAAAAAATCGTTTTTTTTTTTGCACTTATTCTTTTTCAAAAAAATAATTTTGATTTTATACTGGCTGTGGGGGGAAGGGGAGGGTTTTAACCCAAGGTAACCCTATTCTGACTACGCCACTACCAGCTGACCGTCTTCAACCACTGGCTATACCCATTGATCATTACATCCCTCAACCTACTCGCTTTCGGCATTCGTACACCGACACGTGCTCTCCTGACAAGTGGCATCGTCTGGTGGAGATCGCCTGCTTCTCTGATCAGCTCCTTCGAGGTGGACGGAGAAAACGCATGTCTGCCCACCGGTCCGCTAGTCGAACAGGTATGCGGAATTGATGTAAAAGCTCAAAAATAAAAAGACAAGAGTAAGCCGTTTGAGTAATGTTTGCTCTCTGCATCCTAGTAGATAATAACAAAAAAAAGGAAAGGCAGACAATATGGAAGTTACGAAACTGGTGGTAGACAACGAAATGCATTTGCTTAATCTTCTGGATACAGGTTGCCCTACCTCACCCGCACCCTTTTAACTTTGGACTGCTGTAGTTAAAAAAAGTTGTGTTTAGGTATAGTAAAGTGACTATGCGCTATATGAGACGGCGTACAGCGTCCCCTAGCGAACATTTAGTACGAAAAAACGCCTTGTGCACAGGGGTGCCAACCCACCCTAAGCTGAATGGCGCACCCCCCCCCCTCCCCATCTTACACCACGATCTCCCCCTGTGGGCACTCCTGACTTACGCACATGAATGCTATAAATGAAATGCATACAACGCACGTTTGTTTGCCTTAAACCACATAATTTATCGAAATATCTTTTTCCGCATAAAAAGATTGGAAATTGATGGAAGTCAAACAAACGAGTTTTGTACGCGTTCTATTTATAGCATTCATGTGCGTGAGGTGTCTTTGTAATAAATCACTGCTCCTCTACAATTTTGTAATTAATTATATTAATGTATGTTGTATAATTTTAGAGACATGCACCAATAAACTTCGATTACATCGTATGTCTTGTAAAGTACTTTAATCACTGGCGATCTAGTTGTCTTTTAAAACCACCTCTACTAAAAACAGATTAACTCCCCTCTTCAGTCAAACTATCTATATATATTTGAATGGGTGAAATTTAAAAAGAAAATATTCCAATTTGATTCCAATGGAATCTTCCTTTTTTTTTATCTCACCCATTCACATATAAAGAAGAACAGTGTCTGTATAGTCTTTTATACAAATCTAAATTTGTCTTTTATACAAATCTACAGTTTTACTCCGAGCTTGATGAAATTTTGCAGACATTACTTTCAAAATATGTAAAACTGTCTACATAAGATTTAAAAAAACACATACACTCATATAGTCCATTGCAATTAGACTGAAAAATGGCAAATAGGAGAAAAAATTACAATAGTTTTTAAACTTTGGTCAAATACTCGTTGGACCTCCAGGAATTGAAAACCGAAGAGTTCCCCTCCTTGAGGGGGGAGCTTTCACCCCTAGCCCCCCTAATCCCTCCCCCCTCGAAATTTCGAAAAAAATTGTATCTCGCTTATAAAACAAGCTATAATTACAATTTTTTTTTTAAATATAAGTAATTTTTTTTCTATTAATTATTATTTCATATTTAAGCTTGTATCTGGCATAGTTTTCATATAAAAAAATATATATATGTAAAATGTTTCATTTCTTTCTATGGCTATTTTTCTAAACTAGCAGACCAAAAAAATGTTTTATTAAACTACTAAACTTGAATTAAAAAGTTCAATTTATTCATTTAGTTATTTACTTCATGCAACAGAACATTCCCTTACACCAATGCTTGCCAATTGTACCTCCGGCCTCCAGGATATGAATGTACTTGAAAAGAACATGACAACTGAGGAATTCCGTAAATTTACTCTGGACAGTTTATTTACAATTCATCGTTCAAATAACAATTGGTCTTGAGTTTGGTCAGACATGGTGATTGAGCAAACGATCATGAAAATTTTTAAAAGCTTTGTTGGCGTTACATATGGAAGAGGTTTTCCTGGGGTAACATTCTTAATAGATGCCTTAAAATTGCCAAGTCAAATATGGGTTTTTACAGTTTTTACCAACTTTTTTGAATCTGTTAATGTACCTGTTTTTTTTCGATTGGATTTGTTTGGTTTAGTTAATTAACATCGCTCTAGAAATGCACATTGGGCTATTGGCGAAGGTTCGGGATCTATCTCGAAGGAAAGGCCCGGGAATAATGCCTCGCATTTTTGAACCCTCCCAATTGGTTGGGAAAAATTAGTTTTAGATGGAAAATTGCCAACACGACCAGAAGTAAAATTTATTAAAATATTGACCGTTATTGAAGTAGATACAACGCATCTTTTCCAGAGGATACTGTACATTCACCTGACGAACTACATGATTTCGTATTCGAGCTTGCAACTGTACTCATGGCTTTATTTGATAGAATCGCCATCATGAGAAAGACAAAAAAATTAGCGTTTTATAATGCTATAATACAGTTCCAGAGCGACTAGTTGGTAGCTCTGACAACCTGTACTTTGTCCTTGATGGAGGCTCACTTATTCATCTCGTGACATGGCCAAAGCAAGAGACTCTTAATGATGTTTATACTACCTACACACCTTACATCAAAAAATATTACGCGATCAAGTAACTGTTGTGTTTGACGGATACACCGATAGTAGTATCAGAACTAGGTTATAGAAAGCCAAAGGTGCTTGATGAAGCGTATGTAAAAATAAATAAATTTTAATTAGTACGTTTCTCGTTGACTCCCACAGACAATTTCTAAGCAATTGTCTTGTCAATAAGGAATGTTTCATTTTGTAACTCACTGGCCACCTGGTGAACTTAGGCATTGTATAGCAACAAATGATGCTGATGGATATATTGTGAGTATCGCAATAGAGACACACGAGAAGAATAAAAAGCAAGTTATTGTAGTTGGCCAAGATGTTGACTCTGCTTACTACATTCACCGTGGACGTCTTCATGCTGAAAGAGAGTAAAGGTAACGCAAAGATTGGTTCTACAACTCTAAAAACATGAAGAACTCTAATTTTGTCGCCTATTGCAAAAAATCCATTATTTGCTTCATGTGATTAGTGGTACTGACATAACCCCAGGATTTTATGGAAATTTGAAAACTGAAGAAAGTATAGTTGGTCAACCACAGTAAATACATGCAAGATATCCCTGAGATATTCAATAACCTTAATTTTACTTGTGATGATATTGAACGAGCAGGGTAGAGGTTCGTCATCGCATCGTATAACAATATGAACAAAGAAGAAAGCAACTTGAATACGATTATGTATGACTGTTTTTAATAAACTAGTAGGTCAAGCGAGTGCTGTTGTTGTCCTCTCCAAATTACCT
This sequence comes from Troglohyphantes excavatus, assembly GCA_963932185.1. Lineage (NCBI taxonomy): Eukaryota > Metazoa > Arthropoda > Arachnida > Araneae > Linyphiidae > Troglohyphantes > Troglohyphantes excavatus. The sequence goes on along the minus strand of OZ010670.1, from coordinate 8,400,869 downwards.
CCAAACACAGAAGCTGCCAAGGAGATTGTTTGAACTCATCGGGCTGGGGATGGAAGTTAGTGAACAAATTATTAACACACATATCAGCTACAGGACCAGCTCCAGCTAAAATAGTGTGACTAATTATTTGTGCATGTTATAAAGGTTATGGAAAGAAATGCAAGTATGTAAAAGTTAACCATCATTGCACTGTTATGTGCAAAAACTGCCGAGGCTAAAGTTGAAGTAATACTGAAGCAATAGACATCGTCGATGAAATAGATAATGATAGTAAAGCAAGAACTATTACATTTTTCTGCATTATCTAGAAAGAAATAATTTTAATGCAATTATTGTAAAATAAAATAATTTTTATTGAAATGTAACCTAATATGTATCCACAATTCCGATACTTTTTCATTCTTTATTAATGACTATGTCCTAATCTATTTTCAGTTTAAAGAAGGTTATGGGCTGTTTTATGTTTAATAAACCTTGGATTTTAAACTGCGTTGCATTCTTTCTCTTCAAAAATTAAATGCACAAACACAGGCTTGGTCATATAGGTTATTAAGAGCAGCTCTGATAAAACAATATATAAAACTATATGGTATATAAAATGTTAATTTTTTTTTTTACATTTCATGTTTGGTAGTTTAATAAAACATTTATTTGGTTCACTTTAATAAAAAAAATTATCATAAAAAAAATTATAGTATACAGGTATATTATTGTAATATATTTTTTTACAGAAAAACTATGGTAGGTACAAGCTCAAATCTAAATAAATAATTTATAAAAAACTTAAATACCTATATTTAAAAAAAAAATTGTAATTATAACTTGTTTTATAAGCGAGATATAATGGTTTTCGAAATATCGAGGGGGGGGGGGTTAAGGGGGCTAGGGGGGAAAGCTCCCCCCTCAACGAGGGGAACTCTTCGGTTCTCAATTTCTGGAGGTCAAACGAGTATTTGACCAAAGTTTAAAAACTATTGTAATTTTTTCTCCTATTTTACCTAATTGCAATGGACTAATATCCTTCTCCCACCCCTTAAAACAGAAATGACTTCTTACTAAAACCGCCAGATGGCGCCAGTGGGAAGAAATCGGCTAACACTCTACGTTATGCTCGGGCAACGTCGCGTACTTTAGCTGGTCTGTTATAAAAATGATGCCTTCTACCTTCCTGATTCAGTTGTGGTGTTTTATATAACTTATACCCATGACTCCTAGTTCCGTTGGATGCATTCAATTGTATGCTTTGCACATCATCCGATTTGATAAATGTAAATAGTTGAATATGGTCCCCCTATACTCCTCCTTTCCTCGAGCGTACACGTGTTTAAAGATCTGAGTCTGCCTTTATACTAGTTCATTTTCGAAGTACCTTGAACCCATTTCGTGCCCTTGTTTTGAACTCGTTCCAACAGGTCAATATCTTTTTCAAGATACGGTAAGTAACATTTTACTGGTGATTTGTTTTGTATCACCTTTTTCCGAATCTATCAAGCCGTTTTGAAGATTCGCGATTATAAAAAAAAAAACACTCCATATATGAGTACTGATATGCAGTTTATGCATATACACACCCGTACCTTGAATGTGTAGAAAATTGTTTATAAGAAATACTTCTTTGTTTTATTTGAGATATTTTTCATGTCCTATAATCACGTGTGTATATATTTGTTTTCTGTTCTTAAAACAAACAATTATTTAAAACAAAATTTTTTTTAAAATTTTTAATATTTTTAATATATGTGTTACATCTTTTCAGAACAACATTAAACACTTTTATGTTTTCAACACTTCACAATAAAAATGAAAATATTGCACAAAACACTTTACAATTATATACTTTCTCAATACAGTACAACAATTATCCCCGTATATACTTCTCAAGTAATAGAAACACGTTATAGAGATATACATAGATTATATTTGATTTATGGAAGCGCTTTACACGCATACATAACTTAACGCACAACAACTTACATTACATATTTAAACAGTGAATATTTTCATGTTCTCTTTTTACTGATACGTACATCTGACACGTCCGTATTTAAACCCTCTAGTGCATAGTGTAGCATATATGCTACACAACTTTAAAATGACCGCTAGTTGCATCTATTGAGTTTTATGTGAACTATTATAGTATTGTCACGTAGGGAACCATGCGCCTAGTTCTTATAACCGCGGCAATTTCCCTTATCTTTATAAAAATAATTGTGATAAAAGCAATCAGTTGCTTCGAGGTCTGTTGTTCTGAAACTGGCTCGTGAAGGCGAAGTTTTCGAAGATTGTTTTATTACTTATAAGTATAATCTGGCTCTACAAAAAATCCTAGATAATACCAGAGGTATGTAGATTGTATTTAACTATATCTTTATACTTTCTGAAAATTATTTTTTAGTAATTACACACGATATTGCATGTACGGTACACAACGGTTTTAATTAATTGTTTAATTAAATAGACACTTTGGATTTTTTTTTGTATATATTTTTTCAGCGCTCCAGAGGAAAAAAGAAAACGAAAAAAATTATTTCATTAAAAAAGGAAAAAATCATGCACCAGAGGGTTAATGTGAAAATAATTGAGAGAGTGTGTGTCGGGGACTTCTTGTGCGTGCTGCAAATGGGTGCATGGGCACTAGCATACAGAAATGACGTCACCAAAGACACAACTCGCATTTACTTACGCATCACATATTATTATACGCATTACAAAGGGGTCTTCCTATGGAGACAGACACGTTCCCCCGTGTTCTAAGATGGTGGGCAAGGATTGTCATATCTCTGTCTTGCAGTCTGAGTCTCTTCAAGCCATTTCTGGACCCTACGTGTCGAACGCATAGCCTAGTAGTCGTGAAATTTTGGTAACAAATTACTTACTTGTAAGTTTTGCAATTCCCGATAAACACAGGTTTGAGTTCGATACATTATACCTACTATAGCAGAGTAAGCTCTCCCAAATGCGACTACTCACGCTCGTATCGACAAATATACTGCCAAACTACGCCGTAGGTTACATTTAGCACCGATTGCTCCCTGCGTCATCTGCACATGCGGCACATGATCTAGTAATGGCTTCTTTCCTCTATATAACGATACCAAAGTAAAGCGCGTGGGAAGTACGGATGCAAAGATATAAGCAATATTAGTATTACATGTTTTCGTTACATTGTTACATGCGGTTTATTTTTAGCAAACGACCCTCTATTGACCGAAATGAAAGGCGTTTCACGTCAAAACAACGTTCACAGAGACAAGTTTTTGTGTATGCCTAGAACTTTTCGGTTTACTTATGTAACTTTAATTTGTTTCGGTTTTAGACCAAGGTACCAAATAGTTCTATGGAATTTATGAAATACTTTTAAATCCTTCTACATTAAAAATATGTAACCGTGGTAATACACTTGTCTAACAATTTTTCTGAGATCATGTGTGGCTGTATCCAACCGCGGCCGGAAAGGTTTTATGGGTATTTTAGCGGATAATAGGAAATGGTCTCTGATAAAAACTTCGCCAACCGAAATAAGGTAAACAGTTCTGTTTGAAGCAGGCCTGTAGCTAGGCAGGGGCCAGGGGGGGCAATGCCCGGCCTACAGGTTTATTTGCCCCCCCTAGAACAATTGAAGAATTCAAATTTCTAGAAATTCACACGAAAAACCCTAACTAATAATTTTTTACACTCCTGTGTAAGGGGGCAAATGGAGACACTTTTCCTTCCTCCCCCTCCTCTTCCCCCTCCCCTCTCTCTCTCCCCATCCCTCATTCTACTCTCCCAGCATCAAGAACCAAGCACTTCCAAGACATCATGCTTATAGAGGCGTTTCGTCGCGTCCCATCGGCGTCTGGTCGTTTCAACTTCACCGTCAAGATTTCTCCCCTCCTTCTTTCCCCGGCACAACAGACAACTGACCACCCACTGGGGGTGAAACTAGGGGGTGTTAACTGCGCGGACTGGTTTTCATGACAGTGTGGTAGCATATTGACCAGCGGACTTCTTGTCGTTTCTTGGATAAATTCTTAACATGAAAAAAACGTGTAAAAAAGTTTAGTGTGTTCTAGGATTGTTTGCTTTCCCCGGTGAAAATAATCTTAACTTTTTAAATGACACGTTTTTGCAAGAAATGTATTGTCTTGCTAGGTAATTCGACATTATTTAAAGAGAAATGAGTAAGTTACATACTTTTATTAGTATTATTTTTTAGGTCTCCTGTCATTACGTTTAAATACAGTGGCGTCCAATTTTATTCTATTATTCATTTTACATTTTATACGCTGATTAAATAACAATCAAGTTCCAGTTTGTTTTAATAGCGTAGAAGTTACAAATGGACAAAGAAAAACAAGACATAAATTAATTTAATTTTATTAATCTTTTTAAAATTATACATGGCCTAATATAATATTTAAAAATATACTATTTGAGTTTTATTCATTTGTCAATTAATCTGGCAAATGACAAAGGTTAACGGTAAAAACAGAATTTCAAAAAATACACAATTTATTATAATAGTGCTTTTTTTTAATATCTATGGAACGTATAATAAATTTGGAACATATATAATTAATTGAGGAGTGTTAATATCGAGGACTAAGAGGGAGAATGCGCTTCTGCACCGTAATCCCACGAGAAGTCATTCTTTGAGTATAAATAACTTACCATCCTGTAGAGGAATGTGAGCCACGTCAACCAGTTTGATCATTTATCCCCTCTCCTTTTTTTCCTTTGTATTCGAAAAAAGATTCATCCGAAAACAGTGTGGGGGCAACTGCTCCCCCCCCCCCCCCCTTCACCTCCGAATCGCCGCCACTGGTAGTAGACCCACTCACTAACAACAGAGTAATTTGTTATTAAATATTTTTTATTACCGAAATTTTGTTTCCTAAACAGAGGTACGGAAACGCCGTTCCGGCGTGTTCCGCCTCAAGTCGAGTCCTGCTTATATATTAAGATTACTTTAACTCTTTAAAAAAAAAAAAAAATTACATCAATTTCTTAAAATTTCGTCCTGTTGTGTTTGTGTTTATTTCAATACACAATAATACTTTTTACGTATAATGAAAAAAAAAAGAAATATAAAAAAAACATGTACTATTACTATAAAGCAAATACATTTAAATTTGCGATGGGGTGTTTACTGGCTCCCCTCCAAGTATATCGGGCAGAAATTGCTGAAAGACAATGAGCTACTCTGACCATCTCATTTCCTGTCCGTCTGGTTTCCATTACTAACGTCGTATTTTCTCCGTTCATCTTTATCTATTCGACGGGTCGTTTTGAGTTCAGTTTACAAGCAGGTTGTAAAACAATCTTAATAAGGTTTGTCCCCTTAGGTCAGTTGGTAGATGTCCTTCCCTACCCTCAAGAAAAAGACCTCCCATATAACTTCTGCGAAATAATCTCGAGCGCTGGCGACGAACGAAAACGCCGTGGGAAAAATAGGGAAGTAGTCAAGGGGGACGGGGTCCAACCCCTCCAGAAAAAAAAGCCTCTGATTGAAACCTGAGCATTGAAACAGGAAGCTGTCAATTAAGCATTGCAAGGTCACATGTACGAGTACAAATACATATCGGCCCTTCTCATTGTGTACTAGTGTACGTCCATCTTCGTTTGCATAGTTTAGGAAATCTTGTTAAAGGGAAGACATATCTGAAAACGGACTAGTCAGTTGAATGTCTAAATTGAAGATTTATTGGGTACTATTATATATATATTGTATATGTATTGGAACAGAAAAAAGGTATGAATTATTTTACGTCGAACAGATTATATAAATAATTATTTCTTTCTATTCTCATATTATATATATGTTATGGTGACAATTAGAAAATATTTTTAATTGAATGAAATTTTCCACTTTTCATTTTTAACTTTTCCATCCACGTCAATATAATATCCTGTAAAGAAATATGAGATATAGAACATGTATAATATGTATGTGTCTTGGAACAAGAAAGAGCAATGTTTCACTGACTTAACTTAAGACACAGGTCCTTCGACTTCTAAACCACATATATATATTCTTGTTGTAGTTGAATTTTAAAAGCTTAATTTTTCAACAGCGGACATCTGTTTGTAAACAGCAATAATCAACCTAATACTGGAAATTTTCATTATAAAATTCAATATCTATTTCCTGTCGTTATTATAATTAATATTAAAACGTGTTACAAGATAGTTTTTTTTATGACTCGTATTATGATTTTATTTGGTGCATGTAAAAAAATGTAATGTATTAAATAAAAAATAGCTGTTTGATCCCACGAACAAGCGGGGAATCCAGTTGAGTAGTCCCCGTCGAGAATCGAACCCGCGACCTATTGTTCCGAAGTCAAGCACGCTAATTACCAAGCTACAAAAGCATAGTCTTGCTTGATATTAGAAATATTTTTAAAGACGTTTCTTTACGCAAATTTTTTTTAACGCTTTTTTAAACAAACCGTTGATGTTTGTGAAATGAACATTCGATTCGTTTTTCATTTTGCTACAATTTAAAATTGCTTTCAGAAATTTATGTTTAGCAGCGAAGATCTAATTTAGTTGGTCAATTATTCAAGATGTTGGAATATTATTCAATGATTATTTTTTGCTTGTAAACAATTTCTTCCTACCGCATTGCTTAGTTGCACCCCCTTCCTTTTTTGACAAAACCAAAACCTACAATGCGAGACTGAAACGAAATATTTCAATAAATTTAAGATGTAAAAACTGGGTTTCAATGTATACGCATTTCCCCCCTCTAAACATTTTCCGGGCCTGATTTCTTGCATTGCATCAATCTGCAGATTTTGTTATCAACAAATGTTTCAATAAAATTTGATTTTATAATATAACTAACTATTCATACACATTCAACTCTCTTATAATTTTATAAGTTTATCGTAAAAAAGTCTAGAATACATACGTGGTACTGACAAACCCTAAAAGTTGGCAGATATATGTGTGTATAATACAAGATGGAAATGTTTTGCGCCCCCCCCCCCCTTTTGCCTTGCCCTACCTGGAGTAGTGTCTGCCCCCCCTGGATATATTGTCTGGCTACGGGCCTGCTATGCCAAATGTGAAGGCGATTGGACGTTTGGAAGTGGCACTGAAATTGAGTTACAAGATTTGACAATACTGCAACAACGACAACTTAATGAGTTCAATAAAAACCTGTAATAATAATAACAATTATAATAAAAACATTATACCTAGTTCGCAACTCGCGCCTGTGTATGGTTCAGTGCATTCACATTTAAAGTCCTCACCTTCTACTCTGCACTTTCCACCATTCATGCACCGATCTACGTAACACAGGTCTATAACTGCAAGAAAAGATTTTTAAAGAATTATAAAAAATACCTAATTTTGATAAAAAAAAAATATTATTAGTTAACATCTCGAAATGGATGTTGCCAGGAATTAAATTATAATATTTATTTCTTACTTAAATTATTAACTTTAAAATTATTAAAAAATAAAAAATAATTAAAAATTGCAAATTTGCAATTTTTTTGCAATAAAATACGTTTTTACTGTAAAAACTAAATTTTTTAAAATTTAATTTGCAGTTTGACGGATTGACTGTTGACGGGATTGTGCACAAAAATATGTGCTCACCATATGAGATTCTGATTCCATAGCGCCTACCCCATTTTTTAATAAGCACTAAAACTTGACTTATTACCTTTTTCGCAATAATGTCCACCATACATTTCTCTGCACTTGCATGTAAAATGTTCTCCACTGATTTCACATGTGTGATTGTGTTTACATGGATTCGGAGTGCAAGGATCGAAAACTACAAAAAAAAATATTAACAAGCATATAATTTATTAATCTTTCATTAGATGCATTAGGATTAACAATGTTTTATAAAGATGATTCCGCACCATCTCCTCAAACTTAAAAAAATCGGGTAGGTACAGTCCGCACTGTACCGTAAGATTTAGTACATGAACACTTTTGGGCCCCACGCGGTACAAAGTTCAGAGAGAGGGGTGGATAAATTAGTGTTGAGCGATATTTGAATAACAGTTAAAATATATCATTATTTTAATTTCGGATAATTTAAAATATTATTTTTGAGAAATAACAGTTCTTCAAACCATCTAAAAATTAATTTTTCGAAATCGAATAAAATAAGTTTTTCATACGATCAGTAGATGGTGCTGTTTAATTTTAGCAGAACATTTGATAAAATGAACAGGTTAATAAAAGAACAGATTATTAAAAGAACTGGTAAAGTTATGAAGACACTGCTCTTTAAAAAGAACGGGAACAAACAGTTGCTTGTCAACGTTGTAAAGAAGACGGCTTTGGTTGAAACCTGTTCAGCAATAACACATAACATTCCGATCTAGATAAGTATTTTATCAGTTATAACTAACAACCGGTTGATTGTATTCTTTTACCATTATATTCAATATTAACGGATCGATCGAATGGTCGATGATCATTAACGGAGTATCGTGGTAGAAATATTACGATAATCATCTTCCAATAGATCGAAAAATATTCCAATATCATATATATTACAATAACAGTTTTATTTTAGATTAAAATTTATAATATTCCCGTTCCTTGTCGACTGACGTTTATCGAAGGAATTGCATGCGCAATAACGAACCAAGAGGCCGAGAGTTGCGCAGAAAATTTCCCCCCCCCCCCCTCCTTTCGCCCCTACAAACATCCCATCTTTTAAACACTTGACCTTGCACCCCCTTCCTTTTTTGACAAAACCAAAACCTACAATGCGAGACTGAAACGAAATATTTCAATAAATTTAAGATGTAAAAACTGGGTTTCAATGTATACGCATTTCCCCCCCTCTAAACATTTTCCGGGCCTGATTTCTTGCATTGCATCAATCTGCAGATTTTGTTATCAACAAATGTTTCAATAAAATTTGATTTTATAATATAACTAACTATTCATACACATTCAACTCTCTTATAATTTTATAAGTTTATCGTAAAAAAGTCTAGAATACATACGTGGTACTGACAAACCCTAAAAGTTGGCAGATATATGTGTGTATAATACAAGATGGAAATGTTTTGCGCCCCCCCCCCCTTTTGCCTTGCCCTACCTGGAGTAGTGTCTGCCCCCCCTGGATATATTGTCTGGCTACGGGCCTGGTTTGAAGCCGGGGATTGCGAAGAATGTAGAAAGCTTGAATAAAAATTAGCATTCTAATGGAATAATATTTATTTTATTGTATATGTCTCCAATTGAGTGCAATAAACTCAAATTGAATACTAGTTCCTTATTTGTTTCAGAATTACTGATTTGTGCGCTTAGTTTGAAGGGGTTTAAATCCTCACAACAGCATGTTTGCAAGTACATAAAAACTATTATTAGAAAAGTATATTATAATATTTAATACACTAACTGGTGGATTTTATAAATATATCAACAACAAAGTCTATTACAAATGACTGCTGAACACATTGAGAGTTATTCACTCTCTGAAAGATGCATTACCCAGATCAGTAGAGCGCGGAATTTAACCTCAAAAGTAAAGCATCAAATAACATTATTCCATTTGAGGGTACAATCATCTGTTGATTTCGCCACCTATCCGATAACAACTTTGAATCCGATTCACTTGCAATAATTACACGACAGTGAAAAACTCTCATTTTTATTCTAGCTCTTTAACCCTGCGGAGCTCGCGCTGCTCAATGCAAAGTGAATCAAATCTGATGTGAGACGAATTGTAAAGATCACTGACTATTAGGAACCATCACTTATTACGCCTGAGAGGCTCGCAAGAGAGGCTTTAGTCCCACCTCCAATTTGATTGGCCTTGGAGTGTGTCTCTCTGCAGTGTTTTACAATGAATCTCAAAATTCTTGCTGCTTCAGTTCGAGACACCGCTTATTTCTATTTATGGAAACACACAGGCCGAGTGTCAAGCTATTAGTATAGTCTTAGTTCACCTTCTTTGCAGAGACACAACACAGTCATTCATTAGACTCGCTGTTTGGCGTGCCACTTGGAATGTTGTCACGTGGGACATAACGCTGAAAGTAAGTTTGCTTGGTAGCTTTCTTTCGTTTGTTATATATCTAACCTCATTTTAAAGTATGACATCACTTGGTTATCAACATATTTATTAACCCTTTGCACCTGAGTGTCGCCTTTAAGTCATCAAAATAACGACCTGTTACTGCTATTCCCTTCTGTTCTTGAACGAAAGAAGAACAACATATTCTTGAGTTTGAAAAGTTCGTTCTCTCACAAACTTTAATAGAAATTATGTTTGTCCTCTTGAAGGACCACAAGCATGTTGGTGATCTGAAATTTTCTTCAGATTGAAATTCCACACAACCCCTGTTTATTTTAAACATTTGACACATTTGTTATAAACAACTGAATATATGTTTGGCGTACTGAGATCAGGTAAGACGAATGCAACAGTTGCATAAAAAAAATTAAATATCAAACATGTTCCTCGCGTGCAAAAGATTAATAGCAACCACGATTCACATGTATAGCCAAAACAACAAATTCACCATCTTCGTAAGCCGTTGTTGGTATTTATCCTGCATTATAGAGTCCAAGATTAGGTACATCGTCCAGTTAGTTGGTATTGGTTCTATTACAACGTCGGCGTTCAGATAAGCTCCAGACTCTACCAAAAGTGTGCCCATGCTTGTTGTTGAGCGTATACGACCAATTTTCGCCAATAATTCAATATGGAAGAGGTTATGCATCAATCACTTGTTCCCACATCAGCCTAGACGAGTCATTGTTCTTATGTAAGGAGTAACTTCACAAGCAACTTGAATACCTGATTTCGGTGCACCACTTGAGTTGTTGTTTACGAAGTCAACGAACAGGTTGGTAGAACTGTTGGCGACAGACATGGCATCGAATATCTCCAAGACTGCCGCAATGCGTTAATTTGCAAGGCCATAGGACATTTTACATTGTTACCATCTAAACTACCTGGAATGTCGTCAAGTAGGTAACACCTGAAAGATGAAACCTTCAACCTTAGAATGTACAGGAGGAAGCATTTCAGAAGGACTATATCGATTCGCAGGAGAGTTGCAAATCAACCAACACACTGATATATTCCTGAATCCTCAACTGTTGCAGAAAAACCCAGACGTCTGACATATCTCTTAATAAAATATTTATTTGTTTTTTGTACGGCAAAACTTGGCGTCTTCTTCAATCAGGCGTCCCAAGCAACCGCTTGGGTCTTAAGACGCCTCTGGGCACACCATTTACAATGTTGTTCAAGTATGTTAATAATATCATGGAAGTAATACACTGCAAAACGAAATTCAAAATAATCTCAATGCCTGTCTGTCGATACACACGACACTGGCCGAGCGTCAAACGCTTGTGCTCATATTGATCCTGGACGAGTCCCTGTTTTTGTGCGTCAAGTAACAACACAGGCATCGCGAGCCCCTGTTCCTGGCGCACCACTTCGAGTTGGAGACGAGGTAGACGAACGGATTGATGGAGGAGTTGGCGGCCGACATGATGCCGAGCATGGCCACCACGTCCTCGTTCAGTCCTTTGGGGTTGCCGAAGGACATGAAGTTCTCCAGGACGAAGTAGGGCAGGGTGCAGAAGAGGAAGGAGACGACGACGATGGCCGTCATCCAGAAGGTCTTCACTTTGGCTTTCGGGTAGCTGGGGTGGTTGCCGGACGAGTTGGCCACGGACTCCGTGGAGGACATCTGTTCGGAGAAAGCCCTGGGTCGGCTCCAGACCACGTGCACGATGCGAGCGTAGACGGCGACGATGACGCAGATGGGAAGGACGAACACCGAGGCGAGGATGGCGGCCATGTACACCTGGGGAGGGGAAGTTGGGAAATAACAGGTTAAGTTAGTTCATGATAGAAATCAAGCACGCAGTAAGGGGAGGGGTTCAACCCTCTTCCCATTATATATGGTAATAATGGCTAAAGTTAGGAAAATCAAGTAAAAAATATTGAAAACCAAATCACGGTAAAAATAACAAAAATAAATTGAAAAAAAATTAGGACATTTAAATTTCTCTCTGACTGGTAAAGACAGAATGATAAAGAATACAATAATTCATTTATATTCAACAGCAGAATAAAAATCCAAAAAGGGTCATTATCATTTTTTCAACAGAAATACTAATTGATAAACTCGCTTCTCCCCAGAAAGTGCTCAACCCAAATATTTAAAAAAATATATATATTTTCGAAACACATTATATCCCTACATGCCTGTAATGTATGCTAGGAACTGCATATTACAGAAAAGGAAAATTTTTTTACGTCTATCGAGGAGAAGGGGAAATAAGATATCTGAATAAATCAGTTACTCGGTCACCGAACTCTCCCCATAAAAAATCTACACCTACGTGCCTTGTAGAAAAAAGTAAATTTGAAATTAGAAAGCTGTTATTATTTTTAAACACTTTCCTCGCCTACAATACACGTATTTAGGCTCGATCTTTTTGTCAACCAATCGTTTTCCCACGAATTACCTCGGATTAGCCGCACGCTACCAACAATGCAATTGCAACTTTTAATCAAATGAGTAACTAAAAAATCACACAGCAACTGCTTTTGATTATTTAGTTGCATTCAACTTATAGGACAGATTTCGAAATCACCAAAGTGAAGAGTCGCCAAACTCGTATTACGCTGTTATAGAACGAAAGAATATTTTGTACAACTAAACAGTTGCTCGATGAGCAGTTACAATTTGAGTTTTACAATTGTGGTGGATTAAACAGTTTAGTTGCATGTTCAATAGGCGCTACTGCACGGCTAGCGTTAAGAAGGCCGCAACTATCAGGCATGCAACTAAACTGTTTAGTTGCACGCAACTGGAAAGCTGGAATTGTATTTACTCACCGCTCGCTACCGCGCTTTGGCTAATAACCAACAATTCGGAAACTTTGAATGTATTGCGGCTATAACGAGTTTGGCGATTCTTTTACCTTTACTTTGACGATTGCGAAATCCGAGATCTGGCAGAAACTAAGTTGAATGTAATTAAATAATCGTCCGCAGTTGGTGTGTGAATGTTTTGTTGCTCAGTTGCTTGAAAGTGGCAGAGCAATTGTTGCTAATGCGCGGCCAACTTTAATGTGACAAGACACATTTCGAATGTTCACTCCCCAGTCGAAGACAAAAGAGTTGGAGACTTCTCTCTTCACCCACCTGCCTGTGTATCCTGGAGAGCTGGCCCGTGTAGTACTTGGCGACGCAGAAGACCCTGCCCGAGGGGTCGACGTGCTGGTGGAAGATGTGGAAGTTGGGGTAGGAGGGCAGCAGGGAGAAGAGCCAGGCGCCCACCACGTACTTGTTGGTGTGGGGGCGTCTGCGGAGGGGGTGCACCACGGCGAAGTACCTGTGCGCGGCACACAAACATAACTTCAGAGAATATATGTATATCCTTTTTTAAATGTACTAAAAAGATAAGTACAAGTTATTTATTGTTCTACTTCTCAGAGCCGCTCTTAGGCGAGGCGTGACACACGAACAGAGACCCGCGCTCGTCAGTGAAAAATACACAGATAAAATGGATTTCTCATGTTTTTACTTTTGACGCGAAACGTCTTTAAAACAAGCTAAATAATTTGGTCAGGATAGTACAATTGACAACATTGCACTTTTAGGAAAATCCATTCGGACAGTATAACTTCTGGAACTTATAACTAAAAAGAACAAAATAATGCAATTTTTTTACGTAACAAAGTTCCTTAACAAATATTACATACAAATGAAATGTAATCGCACCAAACATTTGTAGTTGATAAAAAAAATTCCGATTGGCTTTTCAAAAGTCTAACAAGTTAAGTATTCTTAAGTTTCATATAATTTATAAGTTTTATTTAAACTTATTCTTAAGTTTGTGTGGAGGATAAAAAAAAGCGGCCCGCTTCTAAGTTCGCAATGGGCCTCGCGGTTACTGAGGGTGGTACTGCTACTTCTTCAAAATATACGTTTTATTTGTTGATAGATTTTTATTCATTTAGGCTTAGGGATAAAACACCTCCAAAGTAATGCCTGTATGCCCTTAAACACATCTGTGTACTTGATGTTCTCTGAATAATCGCGGTTGCAACTAATTAATTGAGGAAACGAAATCAATTGTTCATCCACTACTTCCCATAAAAAAAATCAGCATAAAACCTTCATCAAATTTTTGAAATAGAAGGTTTTATGCAGGAAAACTGCAGTTTTTTTGAATATCTATAAAATTAAAGGTTTTTATTTCAATATCCTTCATAAAAACCGTAAAAAACCTTCATAAAACCTGCAAAAATCTTCAATTTTTAATCATGAAGGGAAAATGCAGATATTTTAAAGGTTATATGCAGGAAAGTTAAAAACTTTAAAAAAAACTGCAGTTTTTTGTGTCAATATCCTTTATAAAACCTTCAAAAAACCTTCAATTTGACAATTTCGATGAAGGTTTCATGCTGACTTTTTCTGCTGGGTTAAGAGTATTAAAAATGTCAGAAGTCTTCTAATTATACCACAATTTTTCGTAAGCTCATTACAAAAGCAGCAGAATAATTCGCCTCCTGAATGTTTCATTTATGATTCTTAAACGAGTGATGAGTGTACCAATATTCTTGATAATATTGGTACAATTACTGCGCCCTTTTAACAAGCTAAAGATAGCCTTGTGAATAAAACGTAAGTATCACATTTGGAGCCCGATTGGGGGCAAACATTCAAATGTGTTTTGTTTCGTAAAAGGAGAATGTATTTACCCATGTACAGATCTCATTGTTCTTAGTTAATGTCAATGGGACAAAACTTGTGTAGAACAAATTAAATTGTTTAAGTTTACCATAACTAAGTTTCGCATAAATTCAATGATGTGATAACGTTGCTAAAATTTGGAAAGCTGATCCTGAATATTGAACTGAGGACTAAAAGTGGTAAACGTAGTAAGTACCAAAAGCAAAAATGTTAGGAAATCTCAAAACTCTGTTTATTCAGCCCATAATCATGTGTACACTGGCGACCTCCTTAAATACTCTTTTGAACTACTTAGAGGACCACCAGACACCGCATTATAAAGTATTGGTCACTCTATACTTTAATGTGAAAAACGGTGTTTGCATGGTTTTTTTTTTGGCACTTGCATCGTTTACTCATTTTAGTTTTTAACACTCGTGTTATTCACTGGTTCTTTTGTGTGACATTCTTATGAATACATCAAAGTGCTTAATTTACAACTTTGATACGCAATAAAACCTGAAAGAAATAAGATAGCTAAGTTATTTTGATTGTACATGTAACAAAACCACCACATTGTAATTTGTTAAAAAAGTTTTTTAACTAAATTCAATTAATCATGTGTGGCTGTACAAGCAACTTAATGTTAGCAACTCCTGTTAGATTTTATTGCGTGTTAAAGTTGTAAAGATAATTCTTAAAACACCCTGCATTTGACAAGTATACCTGTCCAGAGCGATGGCAACTATCAGGTAGTTGGAGCACACCATGGTGAACGTCTGTAGCACCTTGAAGACTGAGCAGAACGTCCCACCCCCTATCCACTCTCTCCCCATGCACTCCCAGATCAGCTGTGACGTCATGCTGAAGACGCACACCAGAAGATCCGCGATCGCGAGGTTGAGGAATAGCACCTGGATCCTCTTCAGCTTCTTCTGTCGGCCGCGTCCAATGGCGATGTTGAGGATGACCGCGATGTTGCCAAGGAATGCTGTCACGATCATGAGGGTGAGGAGGGCGATCCTGAGGTTGCGGGTGTAGGGGGGCCCCAGCACTTCGATCTGGATGTTGCCGAAGTATGGTGGTGGTGGTGGTGCGGTAGAGGTGGTCCAGGTGGTGGACTGGTGGGTCGAGTCGTTGACGCTTCTCAATGCGACGAGGCTCTCCATTTCAATTTTTTTTTTTTTTTTGGAAACTGAAGGATAGCGTCTTTCTAAATTCACATTTTTGTTTATTTTAGGGTCGATGATATTAAGAGGGGATCTTATCCAACTACTTAAATGTATCAAATCGTGGGATGTTGAAGAATCAAAACTAAATACAGGCGATGGAATTAGAGGTCATGTGCACAACTTATACAACTTAATCGGGAATGTAGAGAGCATTATTTTTTATAATATATCAATGCAATAGTCTACCTGAAAAGGCGGTTCATTCTACAGAAGACAATTAGATCGGCATTGGGGGATCGGTAGGATGCTTTAAACTGGACCAATCTTGCTGGGCTTAGAGTGGGTCGTCATTATTTATTTTTATTGTCAGAGTATCTTTTGCAAATGATTGTCAATAACTCAAAGAAATGCTAAGTAAATAAATTATGAAGTTTAACCGAAATATAAATTTTTATGTATCTTATTTAGCTGTGGCTTATATGATATATTTTACTTGTGGCTTAGAAATATATTATGAAATCAATTTTAATGTTTGTTGAGGAATACAATATGCTAAATCTCCCTATTTTGATTATATGTTTCTATAATATCTCGTAAACATAGTATTCTACCTCTAACATTTATAAGAGGGTCTTTGTATATGGTTGTCAATATTTATATTAGATATATGCTGATTTAGCTTATTCCCTCTTTAGTCATTTAACAGATAGTTGATTCTTAAATTGAAGATACTTTTTTTTGGCATTTCCAATGTTACTTAGAAACTTGAGAGGACTGATGTTGTTATATAGTTTTTGTATTTCTAAAGATGTGCAGAATATGTTATTTATCCATTCTTCTCAGATTGTTAGGAAATTTCTCACTTCAATGTATTTTATTTATTAACACTCTGAATTCAGTCTGTTTCATTTACCCATTCCTCTATTCGCCTGCAAGGTATGAATATTGTATATTTTAAATAATTATGCTGATAAATTTTTAAATTAGCTGTAATTTAGATGATATTTTTACTATGTGTTGTTAAATAATCAATGTTTCTTAAGATACAGAAAATGCTGTATTTCCATATTTGTTTTAGCAAATGAAAAGTGTGGCTGATGTTCAAGCTTGATTTAATTACTTATCTGTATCACGTTGTCATTCCTTTCGAAGATATTTTATCATCCATCTTGTTGTTCCTACTGTCGTTGTGTCCATTCTGGTTTAGTAGCAGATATGGTTACAAATAATTTTATACCAAATAAATTCCATGCTCTTTTCTAAATTGCTTATGACAGTGTAATCGAACCTCACAAGTTCCAACGAGCTGTAATACTCATGTTATTTTACCTTTATGTACTTTGCTATCAAACATCGAACTTGTAATATGGTATTTTGAGTTTGTGTAAAATTCACTGTTTTTAACAAGATCTTTCAAAGAAATTTAAATCGTTTCACTCCAAATATCTACAGGAGATACGTCACCCGGTTCATTAATAGTTGAGAATACGTATAACTGTTTAACAAATGTGTTACACTTCAAGAACTATCCGTATTCAACACTTTGCCTTGTGGTAAAAATGTAAAATATTTCTTTATTTTTAGAATTCCACAGAATAAGAATTGGGAAAAGTGAGTCTAAGGAAAGTTACTGGTGAAGATAGGTTGCTTTACTGAAGAGGAGTTACTTTCTGGGTACCTTCGTGATTTCCTTAAAATAAAAAATAAAACATATAAAGGTAATTATAATCGTAATAATTATAAATTTACAAAGGAATAATTTAATATCAATACACAATATTAATAAGGGATATTAAAATTAAGAAAATATTTTTAATTCATCAAAATAAATTTTAGCCAAATAATTTTTTTAAAAAAAAATGGTAGATTATTGTTTGTTATTTGTTTTATGATTGTGCCGTTTGTTTCGAATTAATTATGTGTTAGGCAATTCGTGAATAACTTTTACAAAAAAAAATTAATTGGCTTTTTATTTAGAAAACATTGGCGAAATTATAATGAACCTTTACAACAATGTATGGAGATATTACATACTAGATGCAGTAGTATTTACGTATTGATATTCTACAATCCTAATTTCCCACCCATCCACCTTCAGTGTTAAAGTCTCATACATATTTAAAATTACAAAAAAAAAATCCGCCCGTTGTTATGGGTTAATTCAAAGCACGCACCATAGAAATAAATAAACTTATGTTTTAATTAAATGAAAAATAAAAAATATATATCGTTAATAATATCGTTTCTTCAAATTTTCATTTTCCCTACAAAAACTCCGAATTTTCATGAAAAATCTGTAGGATTGGACCGCCATAGGATCACTCTTAATGGCGTAGCAATTAAAAAAATATATGGAGGGGGGGGGGCACAATTAGTTCCCCAAACACTTAACAATATAAAAAGAATAAACGCTAATTAGTAATTAGCAACTAGTTATTAATTAATGATTGTTATTAGTAATTGTTAATTGCTAATTTCCTAGTTAATTGCATAATTATTATTTAAAATTAAATTGACATAATTTTGTTGACATTTTTTTATGTCTAGGATTTTTTTCGCGATACTGGTAGAAAATTTCGACTTTAAATCCTAAGGGGGGTGGAGGAAAGCACCTCTTTTTCCTACGCCTATGATGAATGTAGATTTCGAATGTATAAGATGCTATTGTACATTGTATATATCGAAATAGGCAAAAAAAATTATGTCCGGAATAAACATAAAAGAGATGTGCCAAATTATGAGGAGTTTGTTGTAATGACCCTGTAGGTCTTTCATAAGTTGACGCAAATTTAAATGGAAAACCTTTTTCCAACCAATTGTTTTCAGCTTTTCAAGTTTCATTCAGATTTCTCAGATGCTGAGATTAGCGCGAATAATGTTTGACTTATTAATAGTTATAACATTATTAACATATCAAAGAAAAAAAAATCAAAATAATTTTTTTTTCTGAGATAGGATTTTACCATGTCTAATCAAATCGGATTATTAGTTTACGAGTCATTTTCATTAGTTTTTTCAGACTAACCCAGACTAATTTTATATGTATAGAGGATTAAATTTAAACTTTTCATCATTCAAGTAAACAGTAAGATCGAAACGTTTCCTGATAAAGTGCTAATAAATTTATAATGTCTTTTGTTTAAAAAAAGCTACTCCTCCACATTTTATAATCATTTAAAACTACTAGTTGTAACGTAATGCAAAAGAGGGTTATAACACTCAACCGATTATTCCGCTGTTTGAATTTCAACACAATATTTCTAATACTAATACTGTAATGCATTACTATATGATGTATAAAAAATAGTGTTTTATTATTGATTTAAAATAAAGCATGCATACTACAGTTATTTAATTATACCATTTATGTTATGTACTTGAATGCAAAAAACAAAGTGGTTGTTTTTCTAATTTCTCTACTTAAGAGTATTGCATTTTTTAAAAATAAATGTATACACTTACATTTAATTTTAATTAAAATATGAATGAAATTGCCTTATTCATTTAATAATATTTAAACTACACATTTAAAAAAATCTTTCAGGCGAAAGATTATTAATAAAACAGGTAAAAATACTCTTTAAACGCGTATTTAACAGATACGTAACAAGAAATTTGAATAAAAAGTAAAGTGCATTTTGTCTATAAAATCTTAAAGGAATACATTCTTTAGTAGTAAATTAAAAATAAGGTAAACAAATTATTAAAAGAGCACTTATCTAATGTAGCGCACATTTCATTACTAGAAAAAATATTTTTGCTCAGCAAAAATGACAGTAAGTGAAAATTTGTTTTCAAAAATGTGTTTCAATGTTTTTTCTAGCAAAATATCAAAAAGAGACTTTCATAAATGTCGGAAAGGAAAGTTCATGTTACATTTTGTAGGAAAAATTTATTTTTAAGGGAAATATTAACAGATGTTGTTTTATTTTTTATTCTTAGGCCTCCCCCCCCCCCCCCTTCTCTCTATTTATTTCTGACAAAGCTGTTGTTATAGATTTTTATAATATCTAAGCATCGTAGATTTTTTTTTTTTGTAATTTACAATTTTCTAAATTTCGTTATAAATTATTTTCACTTACTCAACTTTTAATTTTTTAATGCTATAATTCCTTTAAAATTTGGGTCCATGTGTGTAAGCTTAAACAGGGAAATACTTTGTCGCATACGTTAAACTGTGATAGTGCAGAAATAACTTAGAAAAATATTGACATAAAAAATATATCTAAATTTTATACATACCTCAATTAATATAATATTTTATACATACCTCAATTAATAACACTCGTATAATATTTTCAATTTAAAATATATATATGTATATATATATATATATATATATATATATATATATATATATATATATATATATATATATATATAAATATATATATTTATATATATATTATATATGAAGGCAAAGAACGATGGCGGTCCATCAGGAGAGATTATGCAGGCAGTCTCATGGACATACACAGTTTTATGATTTTTCAACAATGATCGTGGGCTATTTCGAAAGAAAGACCCAGAAATACTACCTATTTAATTTTGAACCCTGTCCAGATGACGTGGACAACACCCAAACTGGTACCCGAAGCAACCTCAATAGACGTCAGGACATTGGACCAATATCAGATTAAAGCTGAGGAACATGTTCTTGCGCTTTTCAATCTGCAGACACCGCGATGGACGCCCGTGATACTAGATTAGTTAGTTTCTTTCAGAGACCCTGGACACAACCAATGCAGTATCGGAATCCTTGGCAGACGTCAAGCGCGTCGTCTGCAGATGAAAGGCGCGAGAATATGTTCCCCAGTTTTACCGAGCAAGAAACGAATTTTACAACCCTTCGAATACCAAATTACTACACAAAAAATTGGTACAATGTAAATACAGTACGCCTAATAGGAAGCGTTGTGATCTGGATTTAAAAAAAAGGTGTACCCTCCCATGCAACTTTCATATAAAAAAAATTTGATATTTAATAATATAATATATTAATAATTAATTAATATAATTCTTTTAGTATGGACTCGTATACGAGGAGTGCAATGTGGTTCCCAATTATGATCATTGAGA
Source organism: Troglohyphantes excavatus (assembly GCA_963932185.1). NCBI lineage: Eukaryota > Metazoa > Arthropoda > Arachnida > Araneae > Linyphiidae > Troglohyphantes > Troglohyphantes excavatus. Next base: position 8,379,938 of record OZ010670.1, on the reverse strand, counting down.
AAGGCGTTTTTTTACTGTCCTAATATACAAGTGGGAATTCAACAAAATAAATTTTTAGTTTAGTAATAATCATGTATATTATTTCTATAGTATTGGATCCCCTTTTGAGCGTCTTAAACGCAACAGATCTTAACAAGTGAGGTATCAAAATTTCCGGAGTACTAACGAATCATACATTCACCTCAAATATCAACGGTTTGTTTAAAAAATGCGTTTAAAGAGGTTATTGCAAAGAAACATCTTTAAAAAAAAGTATTTCCAAAATCATTCTTTAACGTGCTTTTGCAGTTTGGTCGGTAGCGCGAGAGACTTCGAAGCAGTAGGTCGCTTGTTCGCGTCCCAACGGAGACTATTCTGTTTTTGTTTTTTTAATGTGTATGTCTCTTAATAAAGAGTGTCTTAACGGGTTCACCAACAACGCGTAAGTTCAGGTGTTTACTCGTCGTCTGACCATGGTTCTAAAATAACGAGGTGCAGGTATGAATGCGTGTGTGAATGTGTATGTGTTCCCGGGTCATTCCTTCGAGATTGACCCCGAGCCGTCTCCAATAGCCCACTGTGCAGCTCTAGTGCGACGTTAATTAACCAAACCAAACCAACAACTGCTAGTTGTATTATGCTCGAAAAGAGATATATCTTATAGAAATGCAAATGCGAAATTCTTTGTTCGTTAACTACTGTTTCCCGCTGTCATTTTTCACCCACAATACTTGCATAATTAATGTATAAAATTAAAGAGTTGCTGTCATTTCAAATTTGTCAACTCCAAAAAATGTTCAATAATTTCTAAAATACGAGTTTGCTGTTCTAAAAAAATAATAATGATAATCTCATTGAATCCTAGTAAACAGCTGACAACATGGACAATGCAAGTTCTGAGTGTGGAGTTGTACTTCTCCTATATTCATCCCTTTCACTTATACGAAAACAAAACCATTCCTGTTTATTCCATTTCTTATTCGAATTCAATTTCCAAATAAGATCGAATCCAAAACTATACCAATAGCACCCCCCACCCCCACTCTTCTCATCTCCATAAATCAGCCATTTTGGAATCCCAATTTCACGCTTCAACAAAAAGGAATGCCTCTTTTTGAAAACAATAATTTCATTGGATGGTGGTTACCGCCCACACATGCTCCATCCCCTGTTGCTTACTTCTTCACTTATTTCATCTGTATGCATTCAACGGAAAAATAGAAATGTGAGTTCTACAATTTCTTTCGCCTCAAGTCGTTTATCTGGTGGTAACAGAGGGAGGGCTGTTGGTGGATTATTGAAGTAGAAATCCTATTACAGATATTTGTATTAAGGTGCTGAGAACTTTTTAAGACTATCTATTTCGGGTGGGATGCTTTTATTAATGGTTGTTTTAGTATGAAATGTATGGCAACGGCTCGTTTCCCATCTGACATGCACCCATAGCATGTTGCTAGTGTGGCAGTTTTTTATTGATGTTCTGTTCTTTGATCGGAGTCATGATTCAGGACATTAATACTGATGTGAAATAAAAGTGTCGTTTTACTTTTATTTATTATAAGTGACGATGGCTGTTCTTTTGAAAGTTTGTGATTCGGGAATGAATTGCAATTTAATAAACAACTCTTCTTCTAAACTAAAGTCTCCTGCTTTCAACGCTGTGAAACACATTACACTGTGTAACAGTATGCCATTTTAATTGTGTGCACAGAACTGGTATTTCAGATACATAAATAATTTACTTTTCCTGTTTGGGGAACATATAAAGAACGCTTCTGTCAATTTTCGTCTTCCTGGGTACATGGAAAGTGTTACAATGAATGATCAGTGAATTTGAATTTCGTGCGCAGAACGGACACAGGACTTTTAAACCCGTGCGCAGAACAGATATATAAGATAGAAGTGTCCGAATAGCTTAGTTAGTTTCCATTTCTAGGGTATAAGGACCAAATTTCATCTTCGTGATAATGTGGGAAATAGGAGAAAAATGAGTGAATTTCATTTATACCTGCGCGCAGTACGGGTATATTAGTTAGAAGTTCTCGAATAGTTTTTTTTCTCCTTTTTGAAGTATAAGTAACTACTCTGTAAAATTTTTTCTCCCTGGGTATACGAAAAATAGGATAATTTGCGTTATATTCTTAGTTAGACTTTTTCGCCGATGTCACTTCTTATCGGAACCCGATTTTAAAGACATTTCAAACAGAAAAAATGTGTGCAGAATTAAAGAAAACTATAAACTTTGTTTATTTTAGTTTTTTCCAACCTATCAATGGAAAATATTTTTCTGAAATACCGTCTTAAGCTTATCGGGCATTTTGAGCTTACACAACCACATGTGAGACTTAAAAGCTTTTGACGACTTACAAGTATTGTATAGAATAAATACAAGAATTTATTGAATGCATTTGAAAAGTATTTTTTTTTTTTTGATCACCGACGATTCAAAGTGAAGTTTAGTTGATCCGTGAGCTGTTTTACTTAATTAAATAAATATTTCGGAAATTATTTTTTCCCAAGCAGCATATTGATTGAGGGAATCAATGGGGACATTTCGCTTTGTTTATTTGAAAAGGCAGGTGTTGCATTCTTTGGTAGTCCGTAAGGAAAAATTCAATCCTTTGAAAAGAACTCTGAAACCCATAAGGTTTTATTTCTATACGAAAATTACAGAAAGTTATAAAAAAAAATACGAAAAGAGATTATAACAGAGATTCTTTTAGAATAAAAGGAAAACATTTAATTGAATAAATGTTGAATTTGCATTTGAAGTATTATTATCACGAACTATACTTTTTGAATCATTATCATGAATTAGTTGTTGGGAAACCGATAAAGGCATATGCATTATTAAAGAAAACCAAGTGGTCACCACCTCTTCTTCCGAAGACACCACACTGCCAGATAAGCTGCAATATATATATTCACATCTTCAGGATGTATAGTACTGATATAATATAAATTATCAGCTTTTATAGCGCAAAGGAAGTCGGGTTTTTGAGTGCACTTTCTTTTATTATTATTATCTACATTCAGAAGAAAATTTCCCGAATAAGTGATAAAATAAATCACTGTTGGGTTTGTATAATAGAGGCGAGTTTTCCTTTTTTAGGCAGTTGTTCGAAACGATCTAGTCCCCTGTGGAAGCTCGACTTTAGTGCTAGGAGGGTTGCCAGTTTCGTTCACCATTTCTCCATGTATAGGGAACTAGTGCACGTTAATTCTGCCGTGATCCAAATGTCTTCATGTATACACTAAACTGTTAAAAGTTTCAGTTCAGCGATGTACCATATCTTGGTGCAAAACAGAGGTCTGTAGCAAATGACACCATATTATGGTAGAATCATCTAGGTTGAACCAAAAATCCTTTATCGGAAAAAAGCGGAGGTTTCACCGACAATTGGTTTAACCTCTTTAACTACAACCGAAATTTTCGCTGTAGCTACATCAACTAGCCGAGGAATCGCATCCAAGGAAGACACCGACGAATAAGGGCCTCTGTGGCCCAGTGGATAAAGGCGTTCAGCTGTGAATCAGAGGATTCCTGGTTTGATCCCAATCGGTGGACTTGACAAAGAAAAGTAAAAAAGTTATGATTTAGAGTTTCTAGCTCCGGTACAAAATACTACTACTAAAATACTAAGAAAACTAAGAATTTTGAGTTTTAGTGCAACGTTTCACCGCTAAATTGTATCCTTGGTAGCACCGTAAAATGGTGAAACTAAGCACCAAATGTTGGTTGCAGCTAAATGGGTACCAAATTTTGGTCCCAGGTCGTAATAGTTTGTAACAGTGTATACAGGTGGGGTATTGGGTGCCAGTTCAGGTGTTGTCCTGGTCATATGACAATGGTTCAAAACCACAATGCAGTGTTCTCGGATCTTTCCCTCGGTATAAATCTTGACCCGTTGCCAATAGCTTTAATGTGTAGCCCTATTGCGACGTTAATTCAACTCCCCAACTTCGAAAACATTTTCCTCGTGAAACGATTGCTGTCGACATTGGAAGGAAGGAGGGCCATGCAATGGCTTCTGGATAAGAATTCGTTAAAGGCGTAAACGTTCGGAATATTTATTCGAATAATTTATCAGCTCTCAGACAGCCATTTAGTCTCCCGTGTATACAATTCTTATAACGAAGATTGGAATTCAACTCTTTATTTAATAAGTCCTTTCAAAAGGATTTTATGTATATTGACTGTCTGGTGCAGCGTCTGGAAAATAATTTGATCTGTTCGAGGTGGTTCTTGGTCTACCACCACCCACAAGCGATGCAATGCCGTGAAGGTGCATCCACTTTCCTCTAGAAGCGATATCGACAGTGATTTCTGTCAAAGTATAGTTCGTAAACATTGTCGCTCTTGAAACTTCGAAAGATGTTACAGGTAACAATGTTAGGTGTTATGCAAACTTCTTTCAAGGTTAAAAGTTGTCGGATCCTATTTTCTCAATCTTCTCGAAAATGTTTAGTTTAAGGTGTTAAAAACGACTTTCGTGGAATTGCTTTCTCTTTTGAAGTCATTTTCATGGGTTCGGATTTCAGCATATATAATAAACGATTTAAAAGTTTCGATATCCCATACTTTTTTATTATACAATAACTTAACACTTTTAGGTAGAAGAACATGTTTGGTTTTCACGTTATTTTTATGGAACAGTTCTATTCCGCTCCTGTTCCTTTTAAAGAGGTATTCTTTAGCAAGTTCCTTTTACGTTCAGGGTGGATATTTATAAAAATATAAAAAAATTATGCATGAAGCTGAATGTTCATCTCAGTATGCCTAACATGTATTTAGTAGATTACGACATGTGTCGATTTTTTTTTTAAAGCAGTGGTTGTGAAGAATTTTAATTTGATGAAAGTTTGAGATCACCCATATATTATCTGGTGCTTCTAGATGAAAAATATCATTTCTATTTAAGTTTGTGAAATAATAACTTTTTAAACTCAAGAATATGTTGTTATCTTTCATTTTGAAGGAAATAGGTGAAAAAAATTGACATGTCGTTATTTTAGGTGACTTACAGGCGACACTCGAGTGCAAACGGTTAATAATAAAATATATTGTTACGCAAGTGATGTCATAATTTTAAAACGAGTTAGATAAATAACAAGCTTTTTTTTTTTCATTTCAATAACATGCAATTCTGGGTATATTGGAAGAACTGGGAACAAAAGAACAGGTCGTTATTTTGGTGACTGAGAGCCGTTGACGAGTCCAAAGGGTTAATGTTCTTGAAAATGAGAAGTAAAAAGCGAATTTCGAAGAATTTTTTTAACTATTTTATGAGCAAAAGTAATTTTTATGGAATGGAAATTTAACATATATTATTAGTTAACATAGTTTATATAACACCTGCTTTTGTCTTGAACATAATTATTTTTTTTCCTTTGTAAGCTTGTTTTTTATTTTATCTAACTCCACTTAACAGTATGACGTTACATTACAAATCAACCTATTTTATTAACCCTTTGCACTCAAATGTCGCCTTTAAGCCAACAAAATAACGACGTGTTATTTTTTTCTCTGTTTTTTAAAATGAAAAAGAATAACATATTATGGAGATTAAAAAGTTTTTTTCGCACAGACTTAAATAGAAATTATTCTTGTCCTCTAGTAGTACTAAGTATGTTTGGGATTTAACCATTTCCACTCCAAGAACATTTTGACATTTGCGTTCTTTCTAAAGAACAGTTATTCCTCTTTCTGTTTTCCCCCAGAATATTTTATGCTCATAGAGGGGAAAAAATCATAATCTGTTTCGGATCTGCAAGAGAACAAGTTGAAAAAAAAAGATCGATGTGTTTTACACGCAAGACACTTTTCGAGTTTATTTTAAAGAACATGGAATCAAAAGAACGAGGAGTCGTTATGTTGTCGCCTGAGACGGGGCCAACGGAGTGCAAAGGGTTAAAACTTTTTTTTTAGATTAAACTTCCTCACAACCTTAAATATCATAAACTACCAAATATACTATGTTTGGTATATTGATATTAATATTCATCTTTACGTGTCACTTTTCTATTTTCATAATTCTCCACCCTAAACGTAAAAAGAACACTCGAAAAAATATCTCTTTAAAAAGAACTGAAACGAGAGATGTAACTGTTCCGTAAAAAGAACGTAAATATCCAACATGTTCCTCGACGGCAAAGGCTTTAAAACAGCATGTGGATCTACGGATTTTAAAAGAGGGTATGTGTAATACTGAATAACACAATTTGTAACCAAAATGTTTTCATTTTCCTTTTATCTGAAAACTTTAACACATTTATTTTTGAATATTTAGGTTATTTGCAAGTTAATTTTTTAAGTACGCAATATTTAGCGTCTGTTTCAAACAAAAACTGTTCTTAGAAAACATTAAATTTCTAAGCAATAAGTAATAATGAAAATAATGCAGGATTTAATGGAATTTTGTGCGAGTACACATATCAAAGAGACGAAATGACAAGATATAGCAAACACCTGTCGCAACTGCAAGTATTACAAAAGATTCTTGAACAGCAGGTGTTAGGAGAAGAGCGACATTTGCCTTTGCACCGAGCCATGTTGGGAGTTAAAAGAAATTTAGTGCAGTAATTTACATACTATGCTTAACAGATGTTCAGCGATCTTTCTGATGAGTCATTATTTTTATTAACAACAAAATGGCGTGTGAAAATGTTTTAAGTTGAATGAATTTCGCAAACGGTACACTGATTTTTTCCTTTTTTTAAAGAATGATAAGGAAAAATAATTGAAATCGGAAACCCATTTATCCTTGTTAGTTTACGAACATTAAACACAATTGTTTACGGAAATAAAAGTATAAGAGACAAATTACATTAAATCAGAATAATTTCGTGTTTTTCTTCGGCTTTTGTGCGTTCATAATGATCGAACTTACACAATTATGAAAGAGAACAATGCGTTTTTCTTTAATGATGTCGTTTTCGTAAAATAAACGAGAAATAATGACATCATTTCAAATACAAATTCGCCATTCTAGGTTACATCTAGACATTGTAAATAAAAGCAATTTATTATCCACTTTATGGGAAATAATTATAATACTTTCAAAGAATAATTGTAAGAATTAAATTTAAATGATTCTTACGCAAATGATTTTAACTAGAACACTAGCTGTTTGATTTCTCGTTTCTGGGGAAGCCGTGGCGAGAAATTTGTATTTTGTAAAGTGTCGTCTTCTCTTCAAGATGGTTTACTTTATATTTCAAATGCATCTATATTATATTTTGTAACATCGATTGAAGCAGGCACGTAGGTAAGGGAGGGGTTTAGGGGGTTCAAACCCCTCCCATTGTAAGTCAAATAAAAAAAAATTAAAAACCGAACTACTGTAAAAATCATAAAAATAGGGTTTTTTTTGGGAGGGGGGAGGGGGGGTTTAGGGATTCCCCCTTTAAGAGGAACCCCCCAAAAAGAAACGGATTTCTTTAGGTACCTTATCCCCCCCCCCCCCCCGGGAAGGGGGAGAAGATAAGTAAAGAAATCCGTTGTTCAGTCACTGACCCCCCCCCCCCCCCATGAAAAATCTATACCTACGTGTGCCTGGATTGCAGTGTCACTTTCTCTTTATGGTGGCTAAAAATCATCTACATGGATACTTTGTTTTGGTACTAAATTTACAGACACCGAATAGTAATTAATTAGGTCATAACGAAACGGTTTTATTTGTTCCCTGCTCTTTAAATCGAACGAGAACTGCATGCTCTTGAACATAAAAAACACTTTTCTTTCGTTAGCTTGTTCTTTATTTTATATCACATGGGTATGAATCTATTTTATGAACCCTTTTCACTCGAGTGTCGTCGTCATTTTTCCCCCTTTTGTTTTTCAAAATAAAAGTGAACAACACATTCTTGTGTTCAAAAAGTAAATATCTTACAAACTTTATATTATTATTTTAATACACTTAGGAACTATTCCCCCGGCTAGGGCCTCGCTGCGTAAGAACACATTACTTTCCGACGAGGAGCGTGGTCTGCACCCATATTGAAAATAAATGCTCGTGATACTTCAATTTTTTTCGTAGTGCCTTGTTAATATTCGACGAGGCCCCGCCAACCCAGAGCATTTCTACTAAGTTGCCTCTTTCCTTCTTTAATAATAACACTGCCTATTCTTCTACTCCCCATTTCGAAATTGCTGCACTCATTCTTAATGAACAACACATTTGCCATAAAAATGAGCGAATCGACGTTGGCCATTGCATTTCAGTTACCTCGATGCTTTGAGTTTCGGCTTAAGTTGTTTGCATGCCAAATGCTGATTATTATTAAAAATTCTAATTTTAATCTAATTTTATCTAAATATTAATCTAAATCTAATTTTAAAACTTATAATCGAGGGTAATTTGTATCAAAATTAAATAAAAAAAATATGGTCATTCTAAAGCCAGAATAACATTGCAAACACAAAAGAACGTGATATTTCGCCAAATCAATGTGAAAACTATGTGAAAAGTAATGAAAACTATGATTTTACGAAAATTCAATACAATCGGAAAATTATTGCCGGAGTATGAGTAACCCACTGATTTCTAACTGTAACTTCTGGACAGGGCAAGACATTTTGTTGACTTGAAGCCGATATGGAGGCAGCCATGTTGTGCCCCACTTTCTTTGCTACCGCAATACTTCGTATATTTTTCATGTTAAAATAAGCCGTCGTGTATTGCTTTTGACTGAGTTTTTTTTTCTATTTTCTTTTTAAACCCATTTTAAATGCAATCTGCTATTAAAATAAAGTCATTTGCAAGTCAAAGCCGAAGTAGATAAAAAGCAAGAGCAAAAACTATATGTTTGGCAATATAAAAATTATTCTATAAGAAGAAAATATAATATTTATATACATTTAATATTTCTACAATGCTATGGTAATAAAAAACACCACTAATTTACTTAAAAAAAGTATTGGGACACAGAATGACTGCTTTCAATTGGCTTCAACGCGCCCATAGAGGAAACAAGATTTGAGCTTTCCAGCAGTTACAGTTAGAGTTCAGTGGAGTAACCAAACACAATCATATTGTATTACCATTTGTCGACAGTGGAAGTTATTTTTTACAATAACTAGAAAACTAATACCTGTTTTTCTTTTTTAAAAAAAGCTTTATGCATTAGATAAGATATATTCTACAAACAATTAAAATTATGGAGTATTTGTTTCTACATGTTTTGCTAGATACAACGCAAATTCTTGCATTTTTTAACTTTAACATAATATAACTTCTAACATAAGTGTTATATTTTAGTAAAAAATACCATCATTGTATTTACCAAATATTTCTAAATAAAACTCAGTAAATTTCATAATTATCCTTAATTAATTATCCATAATTAATTACTTCTTGAGAAGTGACCAAAATATGGAAGAGCAAAAAGAGTTACCAATTGTCAGCGGCAGTTAAATTTTTTACAATAGAAAAATATAGATTCAAATAAATACCCAACTACTTTAGATTCACTAACAATAAGAGGATGGCGAGTTCGAATCGGCACAAAAGTTAAGATCGCGATCTCGTGATCGGAGAGTTGCCAGATTTTCTGCTAAATTACAAAAGTCTTCGGAAAATATCCTCAATATCTACCAGTATCTTCAGTTTGTGACGTGAAAAGCACGTGCCATACGGCGCTGCTTGTATACGTTAAATCTGATCGAGTGCAATATCCTGACCCCCTATTGAGCTTGCGTTGGGTAACAGCTCAGGTGTTGTTCTCATCATCTGACTACAGTTAAAAATACGAGGCATTATTGGGTCTTTCATTCGAGGTAGACCCTAAACCATCGCCAATAGCCCAATGTATAGAGCAGTGGCGGCTCGCCCACTACAGCAAGTACATTCGGGCTGCACCTAATTTTATTATATTTTAAAACTAAAATTATATATTTTATGAATTTTCTTAAATGAAGATTAGAATTGGAAATGGAGATTAAATTTCAACTCTAAGTAAAAAAAAAATCTCCGATAAATAGCAAGCGTGTTTCCGTAATGCACAAATTCAGGAGAAGAAAAAACAAAAACTCCATTCAATCAAAATTGCAGCTAAAAAGCGAAGTTCGAAATCGGCTGCATCGTTGCCATGACAACCTTACGTAGTATGACTTCCCCAACACGCTAAAATGGAGGATGTGACGACACAAACGTAGCGCAAAAGGATTTTTTCAAATTAGCTGTACTAGGGATTTTGAATAAATGATTGGTTCATTGCTGAATCGGCGAGGCGGGGTGGAGGAAAAGGATAATTTCGAAGAATCTCTCCAAACGGAAATAGTTTTCGATAAGTTTGCACGTGTGTTGTTGTTTCTTTACTTAAATTAATACTAAAATTGACCGATTCGCAAGTTTGATAGGAGGATTGATTTTATTTTCCAAAAATAAGTAAGTGTTTTCTATTATTTTTACATGTTATCTTTCATAAAAGTTGAAAGGAAACTTTGGTTTGAGTAATAAATTTTAAAGAATGTCTGTTCGTGTATGGTTGTGAAAAAGGCGAGGGGGGGGGGAGTTGTTTTCGGCTGCACTAACATATTTGACCACGGGCCGCCACTGGTGTAGTGTGCGACGTAAATTCAACCAACTAACAACTAGAAGCATCAAGTATATGTGAGTGATCTAAAACTTTCTTCAGATTGAAATTCTTCATAATCTCCTATTTTTTTTAAAAAAAGCATTTGATAAATGTCATAAATCACCGAATATATGTTTGGTGTACCGAGTTCAATATTCAGCTTCACGTGTCACTTTTTTATTTTGATAATTATATGGCCCTAAATGTAAAAAAACACACTCATCAAAAATAGCAGGAACGCGATGTCACTGTTCCATAAAAAGAACATGAATATCAAACATGTTCCTCAAATGCAAAGGGTTCATTACATTTTATAGAGACTTGAGAAATGTTGTCTTTCAAAAAGCAAAAAATATATGTTATTTCATTATATGGGAAAGAGTGTTCCATCTCTGCGGCGCTTCCAGTGGAGCCGCCCCTAAAACCGATAGAAAATCAGGAATGGAAGTTAACGCTCCGAATAAAAAGAAGACGCTTAAAAATAAACTTTCGACAGCACACACTCACTCTCGAGTTCTCTCTCTACATTAGATAAGTTGCTGGAGATCGAAATCGGACGGAGCTTCCAAGTATTTGTTGTCGTCAGCTGAAATTTTCTGTTCTTGTATTTCTTTTTTTGAAATAAGATTCCTGATTGGACGACAAGTAAAGGGTTTTCGATAGATCGAGGAAGAGATATTTGTTCCTCTGTTTCTCAGGTTTCGTTCTATTAGATTATTATTATTTCCAGTGAGTAGCAACAAAGTCGAGTTATGGACACGAAGTATTTTGACTTGATTCAAGCGGTTTTTTTGTGTGTTTAGTGATTTGTTAGATTTTAACAAATCTGCGATCGATGGGGTCTTATGGTTTTAAAAAGAACACATCGAGCTGTAACTCTTCAGTGAAAAGAGCATACATATCAATAACATGTTCTTCAACCAAAAAGGGTTAGTCTTCATTCATGCAATTTTGGGAATAGGCAACTTGAAGTGGTCTGGGATTTGAAAGAAATATCTTTTCCTGCCTCTTTCATATGGGCGGTTCGGCTGGCAAGTGGTATAAGTAAAAAAAATCCTAAAATAGACTAACATCATTTTCCATTACTAGGCAGCTAGGTCTATCGTTGTGGCCGAGGGGTGTGGACATAGAGTAATGATACAAATAGAGGAATAAAAATGCTGATTTCCGTGTGTCCATCATTGAAACAACGTGATATGTGGAAATGTCAATTCATTCATGCGCCAATATTACTTGGCAGGCCTTGGCGACTTTAAGAACTAAACGAGATCGAAGTATTGTAATATGATTTTGTGTTTAATTTTGTATTTAAATATCGTTTTTTTTTTATTATTTGGCACGATTTAAGGGAGTTTAACAGATAAATTAAGGAGATTTTTCTTACTTTGTAGTTTTGAAATAATTGCATTACGTTTTTATGTAAAAAATTTACCATAAACGCAGTTCATTGAGGGCATTGTCATATTTAACATCAGGCGGAAAATAACAACAGCCAAATAATACATTTTCTAAAGAGTTATAAGTAGCAGAAAACAGAATCCAGAAGCGTGTTATATCTATCACTTTGACTTTGCGGACTTTCTTCGGATTATATGCACATAAAATGCCACCGCGTTATATACCTGGATATATTTTAAGACTCGAATTAGGTCATCCTAGGATCTCTTTAGTTTTTATTCGTTTAATTTTAAAATACTGGATACACCTTCTCAAAATGTCAGATGATAGGTTTGCTAAAATTTACTACTTAAACATGTATAATTTATCCTTTAACTGCACAAACAATAAATTTAATTGGGCCATCTCAATAAGAAATATTTTACAAAACGCTGGTTTTTATTTTGTTTGGCTTTCGCAAGACCATAAAGTTGCTGAACATTACATTTCAACGATAGTACAAGTATACCATGACCAATACACACAAAATGATCTTGCTTCAATGAACAATAGTATTAACCACTCACAGTATAAATATATCAAAAACTCACATTTAATCGAAGACTATTTAATTTCAAATATAGACATCACTATAAAAAGAATTATTATACAAATTCGTTGCAATCAATCCCGTATATTTTTTAAAGGAGTTGCTTTCGAAATTTTTCCTAACGAGTCCTGTAAGTTTTGTAACACAACAGAAAATGAAACCTGGGATCATGTTTTTTTAGTCTGTCCTATTTACGATGCATTCAGACAAAAATACTTATCATCAATTGAATCCAGTAATATTTTAACCATCCTAAAATTTTACAATAAAGAATATTTTTGTTTTTATAATTATGCAATCTCTGTTTTAAAATTCCGGGAGGACTTGATCAGTGAACTTGTGCAGGAATAACAGATTTAAAACCCAATTCTAATTGTTCATGTAATTTATTTTTGTCTTTTTTTGTATATTTGTCTCAAATTGTGTTTTAAATTTTTTAAAAATGTATTATATTGTATTTTGTGTTATCAAACTTTGTATCCGCTTTTGTCAAAATTTGTTGCCAACCTTTGTAAATGGGCTACGGCCCACTACAATAAATATATCTATCTATCTATCTATCTAGTTCTTTCAATTGTTATTTTGTATACTTCAATAAGAAAATATGAACAATAAAACCTGAGAAATATAAAGAGTTTCGCTTCTTCGAGTATTGAACACAAAGAAAATTATATTTTGGTTTCGTTAATGAAGAGGAAATATTTATCGCATATTGTTTGAAAATAAGTAAATACGTACATATATTTTAAAAAGTTGAATACGGACAGAACTTCTTATCACCAAAATAGAAGAAAGTGCTCAAAATTTGGAACTCCTGCAGATGTCTGAACGCCAAATGTGGCAGCGCTATAACCACGTGATATTGGTTTTATTTTCAATGTTGACACCGCGGCCTTACGAGTGTCTGATATTGAAGGCGCTCTCTATTTAATATTACAACTCTCTGGGTGTGGATCCTAGTTCGATAGGTTGCCTAGTAGTGAGTTGAAAATCATTTCACTTTGCTGACAAAGGCGAGTTGCGAACTTCAAAAGAACTCATGTCGTAACTCCGTTTTTGGACTCGTACCACGTGGAAGACAACCTTCTTCAATTATCCTTTGAATAATAACAAAACTTTTTAAATCTCTGGTGTATGCAATCTTCGCTGAGACGAGTTTCGACATTGAATCCCATTTTGATTTTCTTCCCTGAATATTGAATGGAAAATAGTTGCGATCGAACCTTGGTTCACCGTGCGCGGCTTCTCTTCTGAAAAGCGCTGAATATTTCTATACAAGGATTCGCCAAGATCAGATTTTGATATTGACCTTACAATACCCTCATGTTTTCTATTAATTTCTTTGGAGTTGCTGGACTTCTTATAGCGTATTTACCAACTACCATTTCGAACAGTTGGGACCCTAAATGTTAATGAAATAATTAAAAAATTTATTATCTTAAGATTTGTCTAAGATAATTTAACTTATGAAATCATAGAACAAAATTAAATATGCGGAAATAATTTAAATTGGTAATATTGTGTAAAACTGGGTGAAATCGGATATAATTTTAAATTATAAAAATATACAATTTAAAATTTTAAAAATGGAATAGAATTAGAAATGGAATTTTTTGGGTTTTAAAACTACGTGAAATCGAATTGAATTTAAAATTATAAAGTAATCGAATACAATTAAAGAAATCGAATACAATTAAAGTAATCGAATACAATTTAAAACTAAGTTAAATAAAATACAATTTAAAACTTCGTTAAATCGGATATAATTTAAATCTACGTGAAATCGAGTAGAATTCAAAATTATAAAGTAATCGAATACAATTAAAAAAATCGGGTTCAATTTAAACATGCTTGAAATCGGATACAATTTAAAACTACATGAAATCGGATGCAAGTTAAGCTATTAATTTTTGAATAAAAGATAAAAATTAGTTTAGGAAAACGTCTTAAAACTTTATTTTAAAACTTGTATTTAGAAAGTCTCGCTTTAAATGACTAAAGGATAACAATGAATTTATCTGTCCGTGTATCTGCAGTTCTCGCAGCAATACACATACTTAAAGTTAAATTCATAAAAAAATCTTTATTTTTAATAATCTTACGAATCAAAATCACTGAGCGAACTTTTAAGAGATATTTCTATCACTTTTTTTGCAGTGGCTTTTTTTTTATTTAGAATTTCAATATTTTGTTCTCCGTTTAGAGAGTTTAATAAAACCTCAATACAGTGTACCACCATGAATGCCCTCTATACCTTCCTTTAATATAGTCATATTAATTGCGTAAGTATACCAAGTTTCAAATCCATAATACTTTTTCATTCACCATTGAGTTAAGAATAAAAGATACACAACAGGCAGATTGAGTTAAATAAAAGCCTATAAAAAACGGAGTTACAATATATAATTAACTGAATTTGTTATTGCACTTAACAACTCAAGAAATAAGAACGTACCTCTACTCTCCTTAAGTACATTGTTGCATAGTCGTCTTATAACATTACATTGTAGTTCTGCAAAGTATTTATTTCCAACAATGTAATGGATGAAAAAGACAGAAAAATATGGCCTGCTACAATCAGATTACGCATAGGAAAGGAACCCTTTTTTCGCAGTAGGCCTCGGTCCCTGGCAAGCTGATAATATAGTTTGTCTCACGATACGTTGAGTTAGATCGAGATTAATGGCAACGGTACACTATCTCTCAGGGTTTAACACATGCTCGTTTGTCATTGGCGGCCATAATGGGAGTCCCTTCACAGCTGGGTTAAAGTTGTTGGAGCATTTCGTTGAACTTCATTTAATTCGAGTTTCTCCTCAATTTTTCTGAGTGAAGTTTTATTTTGTGAAATGGCTATTTTGTTCTTGTGTAGCATCGAAGTTGTGGGGTTTTTTAAGTCATTGAGTAGTGCTTCTTGTTTTGGACGATGCTTACTTGAGTCTGATCATTTGTTTACTGATACACAGGGCGTATGAGAATTATCTTTGCGACATTGACACGCAATAATACCTAATGGAAACAAAGATAAATAAGTTATGCTGTTTGTGCAATTGTACATGTAACAGTAATATATGAAATTTTATTTGTAAACAGTTTTTTTTAATATAAATTTTGTAATTTTTAATTAAAACACAAATATTTTAAAGTTTTAATTAAACTGCGTACAAGTAACACTTCATGCTGCTGTTACAAGTACAAACAACAGAACTTAGCTATCTTGTTTCCATTAGGTTTTATTGCGTGTCCAAGTTGTAAAGTTACTCAAATCATAATCCACATATGTCTATCTGCCTATCTATTGAACCATCTCATTATTCTATTAAAACTTTCAATTATTTAATATATCTAACTATCGAACAATTTATCTTACTTAATATCTATCTCATTATTTATTAATAAACAGGTGTATTTAACAATTCATCTAATTATTCTAACTATTGTTTAATATATCTTTCAAACAATTTATTTATCTAACTATTCATAAATATAACTATTTAACAATTTATATAATTTTTTATCTATCCATCTGCCTATCTACATAACTATTTCATTTATTGTTTAAGGGTTATTCACTCATTCATTGGTTCACTTATTAACTTATACATTCAATTGTCTATTTACTTATCCATTTATTTAATCATCTATTTCTTTTTATTCATTCATCCGGTCCATTTCTTTTGTCATTCAGAAACTTTTAAATTCAAATAATTGCAGTCGTTTTAGATCACTCTTGTACAAATTATTAATAATTTATCTTTCAGTTGCAAAATATAACAAATTGGCAAATGGTTTTGAGTTATTGTCGATCCTACCCATGTGGAAAACAGCGATTTGTTGATAAGAGTAAATCTATAAATATTCTGCATATTTTTTTTCTAAAAAAAAACACTAAAAGAAGTTAATCTTACGGCTAACAGAATGAAGCAAAACGAAGAATACTCCTTCTCCGATTCTCGCGTGTGCTGAGGGAAACTGTTTTCTACACTAAACAAATTAGATCCGATTTTACGAAAACCCTTTCAATCCACTTAAAGAGATTTGTGTAACTCAAATCTCCCGGGTTTTCAAAAGAGGAGAACTTAATGCTGGATGTGATAAGAAAACTTCTCCATTAAATAGCTTCTCTTTTTTTTTCGTGATGTTTGTTGGAATGTATTGAGCGTAAGATAATTTTTTTGCAAGATTTTCTCCCCCCCCAGGTACTTTGTGAATTAGAATGAAACTTTTAAGTTTTTCGATGTTGTTGGACGATAAGTTTCAACATAGGCAGGGTAAATCTACACATTTCCGGCCCGTTTAAATTAATTTCTGACCAGTGCCAAACTTAAAAATCCCGGTGACTACTGTACTCACAGTAGACTGTAAAATGAAAATGACCTAAATTTTAAAAGCTTTCGAGCAAAGCGAGAATTGGTTTGCGAATCATAACAATGAAGATTGTGTAGTAGGGTGGAGCGAAAAAAATCAAAATTTGATTAATGTAAAGTAATAGTGCGGAAAAGTTGCCTTTCGCATACATTATTCACCATGTAAAAGGATTTTGATAGCAAATAATATCTGGAGGTTCCCCTCAGGCCTTGAAATTTACCAATAATAGGTAAAAATTGAATAATGTTGTAACGCACTATTAGTCCAGTCAGCAAAAGGTTCAATTCGGAAAAAAAATAGGGGAAAGCTGGAAATAATTTTAATCGCTTCCAAAAAGTGTTCTGTATGATATATTAATTTTGCAGTCCTGCACCACGCCGGCGTTGACCGCCATCTTGGAAAAATGGCGGCCAAAATCAGTTTTTTGTGATTATCTCCTTATTTTTTAAATTTAGAGAAAATATTTTAATTACAAAATTATTCACTAAGTAATTTTACACAAAAATGCAATTTACATTATGTTTCTGCGACTCACCATTTAGACGCTAGAGGCGAATAAAGTGGATACTAAATCACCAAGTGCCATGAAAACTCAAGAAACCGCTTTGACAGGACGTCTTTTGTTCCTCACTTTGTTTAAAAACCTCTCAATACCTCATTCACGCATAATATTTTTTAATTAACTTTTTAGTAATATATTTCGTATACATAAAACTGCTTAGGTTTAACTTTCTTTATGTACACTCCCAAAATTATTTACTTCAAGTCAGTTCCCGTATATATAAAAATTACAACTACGATTTTTTCTGATATTTCTTTACCTTCATATTATAGTTCGGTACAAGAAAGTACGCCTCATGTATTTGACTCCAGCACAGCTGGAGTGCTTTTTCTACATGGTAAGTAAGTATGTGTTGTATGGTGATCTTCCGATCTCACCAGCTTTCAAAAGTCATGCGTTAGTCTAAGATCATTAACAGGGTACAATAATAATAAGAGTAGTAAGTTAATGTAACAATTGAGGTCTATTAGGGAAACAAGCCTTGCAAACTATTCCGTGACTGAGTATTTGCACTATATTTTTCCAATGGCATCAATAGTTATTTGCATTACAACATTAGAAAGCCTTTAAAGAATTTATTTTTATTGGGCAAAGATTATTTATTGTCCTTCCACACTGTGGGTTCGGTTTGATTAATTAACGTCGCACTAGTTACACACTATGAGAGTAAACACTGGGTGTAAGCAAACGTTTTTTAAAAAAATTATGTCATCATTTAAAAGCCAGGTGAAAGAAAATACTCTAGTATTTTTGTAAAATTCGAAGACATAATGCTAAATTTAAATGTTTCCTGAGTTTATAATAGTTTTTTTTTTAATGTATGATTCATATCCATTGGTTAAGTAGGATTTGATCAAGGACACTATTAGAATTTTTTTTAACAGAAGCAAGCCATTTTGGCGCTCTTCCTCTTTTTGAACAAAGTAATACTTTTCAAGCAAGCAAACAACTAAAAGTAATATAGTACTTATATTCATACTTTGAATGATAAAATTTAGCTCTATGGAAATATTTTAAGTTTTGAATAATAATTCAATATCAATATTGGAATTTAAACTGTTATTTGGATTGAGAGAAGGGTGTTCCAAGTCGGAATAGTTACTTGGAAATAAATAGGGAAGATTTATTCTTCAACTCTATGGGAGCCCAATGTGAAATCTCTTTCAGAAATGGAAATATAGCACTTATTTGCAAAATTCCCTCAGTAAAATTAACTTTATCTTAACGTCAAACAACCATTTTTGTTAAATGATACGTTCATAAGGTATAGAGATGTTTTTAATCAAAGTAAGGAACAAAAGACGTCCTGTCAAAGCGGTTTCTTGAGTTTTCATGCCACTTGGTGATTTAGTATCCGCTTTATTCGTCTCTAGCGTCTAAATGGTGAGTCGCAGAAACATAATGTAAAATGAATTTTTGTGTAAAATTACTTAGGAAATAATTTTGTAATTGAAATATTTTCTCTAAATTTACAAAATAAGGAGATAATCACAAAAAACTGATTTTGGCCGCCATTTTTCCAAGATGGCGGCCAAAGCCGGCGTGGTGCAGGGGTGCAAAATTAATATATCATACAGAATACTTTTTGGAAGCGATTAAAATTGTTTCCAGCTTTCCCCTATTTTTTTCCGAATTGAACCCTTTGCTGACTGGACTAATAGTGCGTTGCAACATATTCCATTTTTACCTATTATTCTTAAATTTCAAGGCCTGAGGGGAACCTCTAGATATTATTTGCTATCAAAATCCTTTTACATGGTGAATAATGTATACGAAAGGCAACTTTTCTGCACTATTACTTTACATTAATCAAATTTTGATTTTTTTCGCTCCACCTATTGTGTAGCAATCCTCCAAGGGTTGACGAGTGTTAGCAAGTAAGAAGTAATACCGCCTAGTAATACTAAAAATTGTGACTATAATTTATTAAACAAGAATTCATTTTATTAAATTATATCATCTTCTTTTTTTCGTAAATCGTAAAACAAATTCATTTCGCTGGAATATACTATTACATTTGAAACGTAAATTTAAGCCAAAGAAACAACTGCAAGCGTAAACCAATCATTTTTTAAAATAACTGAACAAAAAAAATACAAGGTTAGTGGGTAATTGGCCAGTGGGCCCAGTTGTAAAGTATTTTATTCATAATCGGAGGACTGTGTTTTGGCATATCGACTTTGACAGTCAGCTCGTGATCAGAGGTGCATTTTAAATATGTCTCTGTTTAAAGTTCTTACGCTTATGTCAAGTGCGTGAGTAGCCAGGTGTTGCCCTCGTGATCTGACCATGGTTCAAAATTCAGGTTCAGTGTTCCGGTATTTCCTTTGATATAGATAACCGTCAACAATAGACCATTGTGCTGATCTAGTGCGACGTTAATTCAACCAACCAAAACTTCACCAATAGCCCATTGTGCAGCTCTAGTGCTATTTTGATGCAACCGACCAACGAACTGCCCTTCGAACCAGACCATTACTAGCTTTTGTGTGGTTGCTGTGCAATGATTATAGTATCATTAGCAGTTTTCTTATGTGGTATTGGTTGAGATTATGTAAATTAACTTTGACTAAAACCGTCTCACGTGTTTTCAAGTCCAGGGACGTATTTTCTTTACTGACTTTTTAAAAATAATAATCAACAGACCATCCGATGGGCGCGTGTTCGATGCCAGGATATGCGAAGTGATCTAGCAATCGGATGATTGTCAGACACGTTCCTTTCTTGCACCAAACAAGATCCACTGCGTAGAGGGAACTGGTGCATGTAAAATCCGTCGTGATCGCATGTCCTGACGCCTCTTCAGGTGTCATCTAAGGTGTTGTCCTCGTTGTATGACAATGGTTCTAGAGGCATCCGTGGCCGAGCGGTTAAGGCGTTCAGCTATTAATCCGAGGATTAGTGGTTCGAACCCGAGCGATGGACTTGACAAAGAAAAGTAAAAAAGTAGGGATCTTGTGATCGGAGGGTTGCCAGCTTCGCTACAAAAATACTAGAAAAGTCGTCCAGAATATCTGCAAAAATTAACGGCGTGTATACGGGACTGGTGCACGTTAAATCTGATCGGGGTCCAAAGTCCCGACGTCTATTGAAGGCGTTGGGTGCCAGTTCAGGTGTTTCCTCGTCATCTGATCATGGTTCTAAAAATAACGAGGTGTATGCATGAATGTGTGTGAATGTGTTCCCGGGTCTTTCCTTCGAGATAGACACCAAATCGTCGCCAATAGCCCACTGTGCAGCTCTAGTGCGACGTTAGTTAACCAAACCAAACTAATGGTTCTAAATTACCAGGCGTTACTTGACTGTGTTAAATTTTTTAAATGAGGACAGAAATTGGCAGACGGACGAGTGCCATACCTCTACCAATAAACAGCAGACTATCGTGTAATCTTACATCTTATGAAAACCTTCAAGAACAATTAAGTGAAAAGGGGTAAGTCATTTTTGTAAACAATTTCATGTTGAAATTTAAGAACGTTCTTATATTTTTAGTGGCTGAAAATATTATCTTCGAAAAGTTCATTTCAAAGATAATAGAGATTTTTATTTACTATACCAGTGTTTCCCAAATGGTAGTCCGCAGGTCGATGTTAGGTGATGCGTGGGGTCACAAAGAAAAAAGGGCGATATCTTTTCTATGTATTTCTTGGGTAGGTTCGAGTCCATATTCTTAGTAAAATATGTGCAAAATTAATAGAAATTATAAAATTAATTTCTGGATTTTTTCTTGTTCAAGCAAAATCGAAACGTAGGCATGCCCAAAAGGCCTTCCATGAACAACTATGGAAGACCGGTTCTGTTTTAATTTTTGATATGGGTACACTAGGGCTACTTTAATAAAGAATGGTCCACATACCACTGGTGGTTCGTAAGATGATATTAAGTAGTCCTTGAAACTTTATTTGCCAGCCCACACTTATCTATTAAGGCCCATTTTAGACGGACGTTTTTAACGCGCGTTAGCTTTTGCAAATGACTCTCTGATTGGTGAATACAAATCACGTGCTACGTATTGACCCACTAGAGAGCCATTTTCAAAAGTTCAAAAAATATATATTATTTGTCTGTTTGCTTTATATTGTGTAATAATAAAACAAAATAATATATCACAATGCAGTTTTGTCTAATTTCGGAAATCGGTAATAATAATTAATAATACCAACTTATATTGGTTTAATAATCAAGAAAACGTCGGGATTTATAATTCGCAAATCACGTAACTCCAAACAATGATTTCAACAACCGTAACGAAAGTGGTTTGGCGACGAAGTTCAAGCAATTCACTTCTAAATGTGGAAGTGTTTTAAAATGATCGGAATACACGAACAAGTAAAGGATTAGCTTAAAGAGTCAGGTGATTTTCGAGCTTGAATTTTGTAGCCAAGCAGCTTTCACTGCGTCTGCTGAATCCGTGGTTTGTGAATTAAGTCGACGGTGTAAAGTGCTGTTCTATCTGGCAACACATTTTTTCTTTTATAAAAATATATTAGAATGAAAATATACCCAGTAGTAACGTTTCTGTAGGCGTCCCATGCAGCACTTTGTGGTTCGTAGATGCGCCAAAAGATCATACAGACCAGACAATGAACAATATAGAACATACAAAAATAAAAAGAATACCTTTTTGTAACGTAAATTCGAAAATAAACCCTATCAAAAAGGCGTTAAAACGTTGATATCTAGATTTTAATAAGAAGAAGACAAAGTTAATAAAGGTTATATCTTTTATATTTTGTATCAGATAACATTGCTGTCTATCAAGTCATATATACGTTTCACTTTCAGGAAGCTCGGTAGACAGCACCCTAAAATGATTGCAACAGAATGCGTATGTTTCTTATTCTGGAATACTTGGATATATAACTTGTTGAGATTTTTGACATGGGGCGACATGAGCGCTCTCCTTCACTTGATGCTGATTGCGTGCATCGCCGATCGCATCACGAACAACACAGTCGGAAAACGGAATTGGAAGAAAACCGTTCAGGATGAAGAACCTATCCAACAGTTGTTGAAATCTTCGAAGATCCAAGTGGAAGACGGAAACAAATGGGCGGAAAAAGAAAACTTTGATGTAAAGTTTGTGAGGGAAATTGAGCCGAGTTCTGATCCGAAAAAGATTTTGTCGAACGTCATTCTAGATACAGGAAGAGTGGAATTAACAAAAGAATTGGTTGTCGACTTGCAAACCCCAGGTGTCAGAAATTCAGTGTGGATACTGAAGAGCAGAAAGTATCAATGTTATACAGGATCGTCTGTAGTACTTGAACTTACAGTTTCTAAAAGCATATTTTAAAAGTGTCTAAAATTTCAAGTTTCATAGTGGAGTACTGATGCTTCCACCATTTAATAAATTATTAACTTATTGCGTAGTACTACTCCTTATTAATCAATGTTATAATCAACATTATCACTCTACCAATTTCCTTAAATATGTTTAAAAGCTATATACAAATACCACTGCTTTACCAAACGTAACCTAGTTCCTTTGACAACTAAGTACACTCAAACCTGTTTTTGTGCGGTCTTTTTTTGTGCGATTTTTTTGGTGCGGTATATGGAAATTTCAATCAAATTGGAACATAATTGATTATCTATTGAAACAACCGTCGTCGCAAAAACTGATCACTGGCGTTATGGTAACTTTAAAAAAGTCAACTCTAAACAAGTGCGAGGTAGTATCTTCAAGTGACGAAAGCGATTTTGAACCAAGTTTGCGTATTGTCAGACTACGAAGGATAATGGTTATACGTTTTGTATGTGTAAAATAAGTACATATGCAAATAAAATATTTAAAAATATTCGCATGTGTATTTTCTAAATCAGATTCCAAAAGGTTTGGCGAGATTCCAAGTAGCTGTCAAGCCTCGTGTCTTGATTTCGTTTAAAAAAGCAAAAAGCAATTCCTAGTTATTTCGTAAGGTTTTGAGTTATTTTCTATGTGAGACTTTTTTTATGCGGTCCCTATCCACCGTATAAAAAAAATATTTTTAAATTGTGTTGCGAAAACTATTTTTTATAGCTACTCGTGAAGTTTTGTGCGAAGTTTTTTATGCGTTTTTTTATGCGGTCCCTATCCACAGCACAAAAACTGGTTTGAATGTATATGATTAATCCTCCGGACTCAGTGGTGACTCTGTTACCAAAATTAACGACCTGTTTTTTTGTTCTCTGTTCTTCTGTGCTTTCTTGAACATAAAGACAACGCTTTTCGTTCGTTACCTTGTTCCTTTATCTAACTCATTTCAAAGTATGCGATCACTTGAATATTCATATTATATTAACCATTTGATACTCGAGTGTCGCCTTTAAGTCACCAAATAATGACGTGTTTATTTTCTCTGTCCTTCAAAATGAAAGAGAAAAACCTATTCTTGAGTTAAAATAAGTTTTTCTCTTACAAACTTTAATAGAAATTATATTTATCATCGAGATGCTCCATAAAGGTATGTGGGTGATCTAAAAGTTTCTTCAAATTGAAACTACTAGCAACTCCTGTTTTTTAAACGTTTGATAAATTACATAAACCACTAAATATATGTTTGGTGTATTGTGATTAATACTCAGTTCAGACCTTCGAACTAAATATGTGGGATCAATAAAAAAAAAATAGTGTCAGAACTGCTAATCCATTAAAAAAATGTGCTTTTCAACGACAATATAAAAAAGATGGAAATAAAACTTGGTAAATAAGGAAATAAATATTTATATATGTTTAATTTGCAATTTTTTCTACGTTTCCTACCACGATAAAGCTTCAGAGAGGAAACCTGAAAAAAGCAGTTTAGCCCGTCAGAAGCGGATCCGATGTGCGTCGAAGCGTGGCGTGATAAGTGACGGAACCTGGACTGAATTGATGTCGCCATTTCAGTCTCTTCCTCCCCCAATTCAACTAATTTAAAGCGCCTTAGATTGAATGACATTTCACTAGCATGCATAATCAGATATTTGCGACGATTCGGGGTCAATATCGAAGGAAAGAAAAGTGCCTGGTATTTTTTAGCTATGATCAAATGGCGTGGTAAACACCTGCACCTGACGCAACCTCAATAGTCGTCAAGGACGTTGGTCCACGATCAGATTTCGTTGCCAAAAAAAACTTGAACTGAATTAGTTCATTTTCCAAGTTGTTTTCAAAATGATTGTCACATGCTTCTATGAAATGTTAATCTGCCCTCGTGATCTCTTTATTGTTAGTAATGCGCGTTTTAATGCAATTCATACAAAAATGTTTTTTTTCTAAGTTTTAACATATAATGATTTTTATTACACTCTGATACACGAACCAAATAATTTTACCAGCGCAACTTAACTTTTTTTTCTTCTGACGTGTGATGCGGTCCCCTATCTAAAGCCCATGTAACCTATTCCTAAATCCGAAATAAACTGTTTCTAATCGTTATTTTATTATTATGTTCTTCACTAGCCATGTGCCTCTGCATTGAACCTTTACCTATATCAAAGAAAAATATCCTCCATCTATCTGGAAAAGCATTATGCTCTTACTCGGGCAGCAGCAAGCAACAGCTTTTCTCCGCATCCTTTCGAAAGCATCTTGCGTCATCGCTATCGACACGGCTGCCTTCTGTGCTGGGAGTAGGGGGTCGAGATGACGTAATGCGGTGGGGCAGAGAAATGACCCGTAATAAATAATCCGTAAGGACAATAGAGGAGGATCAGCTTTTACCTCCTTTGAAGTAGGACGATATAAGATTGATTAAAGGTGCGTTGGACACGTTTAAGAAATGGTTCTTGATAAACAATCCTGGTTATTTTGCTTTTCAAAACTTCCCTTGATTACTTTTTAGCCCCATTCTTATTTTTATTGCACTATATAAAATACGACGAACAAACGTTAAAGTCGTGAAATTTTTCAAAATTTAGTTAATACGTCAATGATTTATTAACCGGCTTTTCTATCGAAATAAACTTTTTAATTCTTTTAAAATACGTTTTGTAACATTTTGATTAACTAGCAAAATTTGAACTGTTCGTTAGTTATAAAATTTAGTAGTAGTTGTACTAATTATTCCAATACATCAGGCTTCGTGTTTTTATTATTTTATCCTCATATATATTTACCACAATACTTACTACATGACGTACCCGGCTTTATGCAAATCGTGGCGCCATCTGCCAGTTTTAGTAAGTAGTTATTCCTGTTTTAAGGGGTGGGAAGGGGGATGCGTAGTTTTCAAAATATCTTGTAGACAATGACAGTTAAATATGCAAAAATTTATCAAATTCGGAATAAAACTGTAGATTTGTATAAAAAACAAACTCACAGACATTCTTCTTTTTTTTTATATATATATAGATATTAGTTCAAAATTTCGGTGTTTATGCACGTTAAGAAAACGCCGGAATTAAAATAGGTATTTAAGGAGCTTATTTTCGAAAAGGAATTTTTTTTTGGGTTGGGATTCAGCAGCCGTAGCGAACGCTGCTTGGTGACAAAATTCAAGCGATTGGGACAATAGAACTGAATCGCTGGAAGCTCTTGCATCGAAGGCTTAGAGTATTACCATTTGGATTTATAATAACACATAGCGACATAAATTGTATGACGCAATTGAAAGTACATAGCGAAAAGGAAGGCCAAATAATGTAATCAATAACGATTCGGTAGTTATTTGCATTGTATGAAATTTAACATTCAATATTAATAAACAACAACCAAAAATAGATACCGGTCTCGTGTTAACTCTTTAAAATATTAGTTACGAAGAACAGATATCGTTCATTCAAATTTTAAGATCACCCCACATACTTGGTGCTTCTACTTGGCAAAAATAATTTTTTATTCAAGTTTGTGAGAGAATGACTTCTTAAACTCAAGAATATGGTGTTCTGTTTAATTTTGAAGAACGGGGAAGGGAAAAAAATACACATCGTTATTTTTTTTGGGGGGAAGGGAGACTTAAGAGCGAATCCGAGTGCAAGAGTTCATAAAATATAATTGATACCCAAGTGAGTTTTAAATGGAGTTAGATAAAGAACAAGCTAACAAAAGAAAAGCGTTGTTTATGTTTAAGAACATGCAGTTCTCGTTCCATTGGAAGAACAGGGAACAAAATAACAGGTCGTTATTTTGTTGACTTAGAGAGTCGCAACTCGAAAGCTTATGGAAAATACCATCAAAACAATTTGCCCTCCTTTACCTTTTGTTCTTACACACAGAGTAATCGTTTGACATTTTAGTTTGCGATGCAGAATTAAACTATTTAAAATAACATTTAAAAGGGGATACATTTGCAGTTTCTCTTTAAAGCGGGTTATGAGGCGTGCACATATTTCAATCCACCAACTGACAGGGAAAGCGAAAAGTTTACATACAATCGAATTAAGCACGAAAATGTAATTTTATGAGCTATTCGGCTATTGTTGAAACAGTCTTTGTTCTTTATCAAATTCAAATGTATCTGTTTACACAAATAAATAAGTTATCTATGTATTGCTTTCAATAGATTCCGACAATCGAGTAAATAGAAATTATTTGGGACATGGAATAAACATATATTATTCAATTTAAAATTTTTGTTTCAATCGTCAAAATTAGAAGTATTTAATTTCAAGAAAAGTTTACATGGATAGTAGATTTAAATAATAATTTACCAAATCTCATTTTGTTAACCAAATACATTTGAAGCATATCTTTTTACAAGATATGCACTTTGTGAAAGTTACTTTTAAATTGTTATTTTTTTTTATTATTGTTGAAATTGGCTGTTAAATTGTTTATTTGAAAGATCAAAGAACTATCTGCATAAAATCAACCGACGAAGAAAGTAAAAGCGAAATTGAATAAACAATTTTTAAATGGATGAATTAAATTCTTTTCAAACCAAATTTGCGAACTTTGAAGTCAATATGCCATTCAAAAGGAGTTAAACATACTATAAATATTTTTCTAGTTTATTTGTAAGTCTATTTTCTAAATACTAAACTTTTGAAATAAGCATTCTTTACGCTGAAATAAGCCACTGCATTCTGTCAAATTCGATGTACCGTCAACTGGGACCACTTTGATATTCCAAAACAGGAATACCAAAAGATGATCCAGGCACTTGGCAGGGTGCCAAAATTAATTTTTACAAAAACAGGCAAAGTTGTACCAGTTGACGGTACACATAATATATAATAATACTCTTTGTAGAATCAGGCTCGTTTCACAATGGGGGGGGGGGGGGGGGGGGGGGGGGGGGGAAGCACGACTCTCTCAATAATCTGGAAACCTTAAAAGTTGGTGATTTCGAGTTATAAAAATCCCTGAGTTGGGAAAATGTATGTCCGAAGAAAATTAATATTATTAGCGAATGAAAGCGAGGGAAGATTAAAAATGGCCCAACTTGTAAGATTAAACTTAAATTAGAACACACGTGCAACAAATCAATACTTTTGAGATAACTGTTTAAAATTATCTGAAAAATGTCAATAATTTGGAACTGGAAAGTTTTAACACTGTTTGTTGAGAATTTCGAATAGCTAAGTTTGATTTGGTTAATTAAGTCGCATAGCTGCATATTTAGCTATTGGCGACGGTTCGATGCATATCTCGGAAGAAAGACCCGAGAACAATACCTCGTATTTTTGAATAATGGTGAGACACCTGAGCTGGCACTCGACACTAAATCGTTAATTTGAGAATTTTGGATCGTTCAAGTTGAGAACTTCGAATCGTTAGTTGGGAAATTTCTTGTTTCAACCCCCCCCCCCCCCCCCCCTCCTAAAAAAACAGTGTGTAACATATATCAAATATTAATTGTCAGAAAGACTTTATAAAACTTTATTTTTACAAAATTTATTATTTCAACTTTTGGTACTTTTAAATTATACAATATCTTAGTTTAATTAATATACCGATTATGCCGAGGGGAAGTCATAAACTATGAATATGTGCTATTTGAGATTATTTATATTGCATATGTTTTTGAAATATTTACAAATATAAATCTAATCTTAAACATAACAATAATAATACTCTTGAATCTGAATATTAAACTTATATGTTCCCAATCCTATATATCTTTACATTTACTATTTAAAAGATGAATTGTGAAATTGTTCAAATCTAAAGAAGATGCTCCGGAACTTTAAATATTAGTTAGGTGTGGTTTATTATTATTTAAAAAAAAATTATAATATATAATGAAACATATATAAAATAATTATAGAAAAAATATTTATATAAAAATATTTATATAAAATATTTATAGAAAAAATATTTATATAAAAATATTTATATAAAAATATTTATATAAAAATATTTATATAAAAATATTTATATAAAAATATTTATATAAAAATATTTATATAAAAATATTTATATAAAAATATTTATATAAAAATATTTATATAAAAATATTTATATAAAAATATTTATATAAAAATATTTATATAAAAATATTTATTTTATGACCATTTTTAACCTTAATTTTTTTTCAGCATGAGAGATATTATATTTTCCCCTTTTCTGGTATTTATTCAAATAAATAATATTTTCTGTTTTTCTGAATTCTTATCTTAATAAATGCGTGTCTCAGGATGCTCCCAATGGAGCAGCATATCACCACTTTTTGGGGACATCCAACGTACACAACTGGTTGTTTCTCGCACGTTACTCAGCACGTTACATTAAAAGAAAAAAAATGAGTGGCCGTCGCACAGTGGGGTATTTGACCTCAAAAGCTGGCCAAAAGTCTATTTTTTAAAATTAAGAATTTTGAATTTTGGATTTAACCATATGATAAAAAACTATCTAAAGTACAATGCTGCAGCACTGTTTTTTTTTATTTTAACTGTATTTTCTGTGGCAACACTAGCGTTAAACTTAGAAAACTTGTAAACGGCGCATATTTGTACCAATAAAAACTAACTTTTTTCAGAATTATTTTATTTAAATTCTGCTAATATTTTTAGTTGACTGCTATAAAAAATGTATATAATATTATGTTTGATAACTTTTTTGTGTACTTTTACAATAATTTTTTTATAGTGCATTTTGAATGTAAATTTTTGAATATTTCATAAACACGAAAACATTTGTTAACTTTCTTCACTTCTCTTCACTATATAGAATAGTACAGAGTGATAAAGTAACTATTCTTCTACACGGGAGTACAAAAATTTCCACCACCTTTTTCCCCCTTTAGATTTTATGAGGCTTTTTCTGCAGCGTTCACCAAAATTATTAGAACGTCTCTTTCGAGTGCACCTGGATGTTCACTGTGTGACAAAGCGAACATACATTGAATGCTTGTCTAAATACTTCACAACACGTGTCTTACAACAGTACAGTGTGGGGAACCTGTAAGTATACAAATGCGCAAGTGTCATAGTCTGAAAACCCCAACCCCAGAATCTCTCTTCTTTAAATTATCGGTTGTGCGGTTGCGGCGGTAATAAATTATAAACTCTAGTTGGGGGGACTCTTTCCGACCCCTTCCTTCATGTGTTGATACTTGGAAATTCTCTTCAATCGAACAGCAAAAGAGGAATGTCACCTTAAACCCGACACTCCAAGTGTTTATATTTGCTGCTCAAGTTTCATCCGCCCAAGAGGAACGAGTAAATTCGCAGTACTAGGATGACTTCATTCTGCTCTGTATATCCGAGAAAAATAGTACATTCTGCTCTGTATCTTCAAGGAAAACTAATATCATATAGCTTTTTGTTTATGGATCCAACATCTGCAGGTTCGAATTTTGATATATTGTAGAAAATATTCCTTTTATTTTATTGCATGTGAAAATATTAATTAAAGCAAGTTTGAAAATAATAAGGATGTAACATAATTGAATAATATTAATACATCGTTATGCAAAATAAAAAAAATACTGTCTTTAATTTTTTGGCTGTAAGAAAAAATACCTGTAATAATGGGAATGCACATAATATCGTTTTTTAATGACTAACTGGCAAAAAAGTATGACATTGTACAAAATATTGCTTTTATTCGAAAAATATTTTTAATAAAAGACTTTATTAAAAGTAAGAAAAGTAGCACAAAAACATACTGATAGGTCTACCATAACTTTTTTTTTAATTTTAGGACCATCGGGAATTACATTTTTAACTAGAAAATGTCTTTTTGATATTATGAGAAACTGCCCTGACAAAGGTATCATAAAAAAGTTCAACTACATGGTAAGTTATATAATATCAAATCCCTCCTTTCCTGATGAAGAAAAAGAGCAATTTAAACATAAAATGTCGGTCTTGAAATACAGATTTAAAAGTAAATAGCTTGCAGTTAATAAGTCAGAAGGAAACATTCTAAAGAAACACCAAAAATGGTTGGAACATTCAATCGAAATTCCCACGAAAAAAAAATCGCTTGTCGACCTTCGAAATCATTTGATGGGTTAAGTGATCGCAGTAAAATACGCAAAACCAAGGAGCTAAGAGAAAAAGCCAAATCCGAAGAATTAATCTATGCCACTCAAATGAAACTACGAGAAACTGGAAATATCGAGGGTTCAAAAGTAGTAAAGGATATCACAAAGTCTCCCTTAAGAGCAGCCAAATACAGAAAAGCATTTGTTAGCCACAGTGCTGAACAAAAAAAGTCACAACTAACATCAATTCGTGCTTTGACAATTTTCGTGGAAGCTGGGTTATCACGTAAACGATATGAAGTAGTAAGAACTAGTGACAAAAACCTATTTCTTTAGGTTAAGAAATAATGATATCCTGCTCCAAACACGTATCAAATAATTTCTACTGGTACCGAAATACAACTTCAAGCATCATACGAGTGAGCGATTAATCACATTTTTGTGAGAGGCTTTAAATACGTAGAACTTATTTACAAATAGGGATGTGATGGTTCCGAGCAATCACAGTACTAACAAAGATTTGAGAATAGTTGCGATTCCGATGCGAATATCTTCCAATCTGCTTTAGCGCCTCTTTAATTGACAGGTTTAAAAAACAAAAATCCTACACTATAGTCACTGCGATATTCAGGCCCATCAGGATAAGAATTATACATGAAAGAGCAGATATCACAAATGAAGACATACAATACATAAAAAATTAAATAAAATTTTTCTAAAAAACCCAATGTTTTTTTTTAATTTATTGCAAAAAAATATAACTTTGTATACATAATTAGAAATATATAGGTTGTTTATTATTTTTTTGTAAATATGCCTGACATATAGTTGCAAAAATAGACAACTCCACTTTAAAAAAAAAATTATATTTTTTATTAGAATTATTTTCATTTAAAACTAATAATTATTAGTGAGTATCTAAAGGGTGGATAATATATATATATATATAACAAACTATTTAAATTTAGAAAGTTTGAAAGTAACGCAATATAAGCACTACTGAAAATTAAGCATTCTTAGTTTGTTTGGATATTTCTTGTTTTGCAGCTGTAGAGGTAACTTGTTTGAATTTTCAACTTATTTCAATTTTTTTTATTTTAATATGTAATTTTAAAGTAGAAAATGCAATAAAATAATTTTGGCTAACTTTTTGGGTCAAATACCCCTATGTGCGTCGTCGGGATTCGAACCCGCGACCTGTGGTTCCGAAATTCTTCGAGCTACCGACTAAGATACAAGGGAACGTTATAGATCTTAGAAATATTTTTAAAGATATTTCTTTATGCAATATTTATAAAATTGTTACCAATCATTTTAAAAACTAAATGGAATCTTATTATTTACTCGAGTCTGAGTTATTGAGACTCGAGGGCACATCTTGAGGTTGAATAGTACCTATATATAAATTTTCGGCCTCTGCAAATGGAAGTAGAAGTTTTGAGATGGACAAACAAACATTCTTTTGTTATTGTAGATTTCAGAACGAGATGCTTTACTTACTATACTTTTTCTTCATATGCCATATCTCTCACTGTACTACATCCCAAGATATCACTAGAAACAAAGGAAACAACGAAAAAGGGCACTTCCGTCGAATGGCCGCATGACTCGCCGGAAATCTTTCTTTTGTACGACCGAAGTCAGATATTTCGGACTTGTTAGGTTTGTTTGCACTACATCCTGATGTATTCATAGATTCTGGAATAGAGAATCGGTTTGATTTTCCAACAAAAAAAATGTCAGCATAAAACCATCATCAAAGTTGTGAAATTGAAGGTTTTTGAAGGTTTTATAAAGGATATTGAAACTAAAAACTGCATTTTTTTAAAGTTTTTCATTTTTCTGTATAGAACTTTTTTAAAATCTGCAATATTTCTTCAATAATTCCAATGTTTTAAAGTTGTAGGTTCTTTAAAGGTTTCGTGTACCTTTTATGAAGGGTATTGAAACAAAAACATTTAATTAAATTGATCTTTAAAAAATTGCAGTTTTCCTGCAATAAAACCTTCAATTTCAGCTTCGAGATGGGTATTTTGGATAGTAGTGGTGTTGTTTTGAAATGGTTTGACTTTTTCTTCTACCTTTTTAATTACATACAAATGTGTCCGAGAATATCTAAATTGATGAACAAGATGCAAGGTTATGCTAATATATAGATTTCATATTAAAATGCTTTTAAATTTCTGAGAATTTATTCATCTCTATACATTTTTATATGCTTTACAATTGAACGATTTCCCCCTACAATTGATCAAAGAGTACAAATCCCCCGCCATTCAATGACTTAGCCCTTATTATCCTCCCGTGTATCTAGGAAGATGAAATTATGCACAGTTTTTTATTATACTTTAAGTAGAAAAATCAGCTATTCATAAACTTCTAAACTGAAATCCTCTGTTCAGTTTAGAAGTCACAGGGTTAAAATAAAATTTACTCATCACACTTTCTTCAACTTTTCTTATACCTAGGAATATGAAATTTGGCAGAGTTGTCCGTTAAAGTAGAAGAAGAAAAGTAAGCTATTTATATTTTTTTTGCTGAAGTACCCGTTCTGCCTACATGATTAAAAAACACTCATCCATCAATCTAATAATCATATTTTTTAAACATTTAGGAAGGAAAAGGGATAATGAGTCTCATAAAAAAAATATTTTCCATCATCTATAAATATTGTGTTTATATCTCTATATAGTGTATTGTTTTCTTTCCATGCGTATAACGGGTATTTTTGCTAGTATAAATATATATTCGAAATTTGTTTTGTAATAAAATACATAAAAACTTAATGCCATGTGTAATTTTAATAAATAAACGTGATAAAAACAAATTCTTAAATATATCGAAACAATATATAAAAATGTAAAATATGTATTTTTTGGAGCGACTGCATTTTAAATATTTTCCACAAAACATCGAAAGTGAAAAGCACGTCGAGGCCTTTTTGTCCGGGAACATGATCCAGGCGCTTTTTGCAGGATCGATGGAATCAAATATTCCTTCGTCGCAAAATAAATGAGTGGGTGAATTTTACATCGCAACTCTTAGCTCTGAGGGAAAAAAGTGTATCCCATTTTATATTATCTTTCATTTGTGAATTTGTTTGTTGGAAGTTTAATATTTAAAACGCATTTCACAAGATTTAGGCTTATTTCAGATCGGATGTCAGAGATTTTCGAAATTCAATATTTTCCCCTTGATATAGAATAACACATGTGATGGGACTACAATTCGTCCTAGCTAAAATAGTTCCAACTAATCTTAATAAAATTACAAAAAAAAAAAACTTGTAGTTGTCTGTATTTTCTGCAGATTAATTTCTATAGTATATTTGAAGATTTTTTTTATTTAATCCTAAATTAGTACAGATTTCACAGAAAATTTTCTTCAAATAATCTGCAAATTTTTTTCTTCATTCCAAAATAACTAGACATACCTGCAGATTTTTTTTAAAAAAAGATTTTTTTTGAAGATATTTCATACCTGGAGTCTAAGGCTAAATATATATAATAAAAATAATTTATTGTTGGAACGTTCTCTTATGTCAAATAAATTAAATTTAATTATTTTTAAATAAATTGCGCAAAATCACACAATTTTCTATTGTCCTTTATTAAAAGAAATTATTTTTAAAAATTTTTATTCAAGTTGTTTATAAAACTTAATTTTTAAAATTGAAGATAGTATAATAATCTGGGCAATTTAATGCCATAAAGACGATATATTATATAATATTTTTAAAAGTATTAACTTCGAAAACTGGTTTACATTTCACTTTCTGTCGATATTTTTAAAAGAACCTGAGTTATTAAAACGTTCTTCTTACTTCCCATTATTTGGCGCACCTTTTTTTTTATAGATTGTTAAAACTCATTCATAGAGGTAAATACTATTCTGATCTCATTCCATAAATATTACATGAAAATCCATCCTCATGCCCTGAACTTAATCTTCGGTTTCAATGTCACACCCAATAAAAGAAGTTGATATATAAAGATTAAAAAACTCCTCACCTCAGGTGAACTCACGTTGTCGCGGCTTTTGCAAACGATCTCCTCAACGACATTCCCGCCATTCTCAATCCCTTTGCGAGGATGACAAGTTGTCATATCGGATCATTTGCTACCGACGACAACAGGGGAGATGACAACTTCAGTACGGTAGGGGGAGGGGGGAGATAATTGCCTTTGTGTCTCCATCGATTAACAGTTGTGGCTACCACATTGTTGATTCAGTCGATAGAGGTGGGATGTGAGTTGATTCAGGTGTGGAATGTTAAGTAAACGTTGCGCCGACTACGGGAAAACAATGGTTTGGTTAATTAACGTCGCACTAGAGGTGCACAGGGGGTATGGGCGACGGTTCGGGGTGTATCTCGAAGGAAAGACCCAGGAACGATGCCTCGTATTTTTGAACCATGGTCAGATGAAGAGGACAACACCTGAGCTGGCACCCAACGCCTTCAATAGACGTCGGGATTTTGGACCTCGATCAGATGTATTGTGCACCAGTCCCGTATACACGCCGTTAATTTTTTGTGGATGTTCTGGACGACATTCTAGTATTTTGGTAGTGAAGTTGACAACCCTCCGATTGCAATATCACTACTTTTTACTATTCTTTAGTCTAGTCCATTGCAAGGTTTTGAACCGGAGACTCTTGGATTCCCAGCTGATGCCTTAATCCCCTGACCTATACACAAACTGGACACGCATGGCCGGCTTTCGGATAACAGTTTCAACTGCGCAAATTGAAGTATGCCATTAGGAACCTCAAATATAAGATTTTTTTATACTGTGATGTGATCACATTTTGGCGTTATAATTTTAAAATTGAACCGAATATTCTAAAATTCATATCAAATGCATTATTTCTGTAATAAAGAACCCTTTTGCGCCCCTTAGAAGCAACGAATATAAACACATGAGGTCCCAAAAGAAAGAGAATTTCATGGGTCAGTGACAAATCGTACTTACATCAACGATTTTTTTAAAAAGTGCGTTTAAAATAATTCATTTTAAAGTGTGTGTTTTTTTAAACTAACTAAGAACTATTTTTAAATTAAACGGTTATATCTATTATTTTTAACCCTTTTATAAATAAACGTATGTAAAAGATAGGATTTATTGGGATTTTCAAATAAAGTGTTATGTGATTTATGAGTTTTGTAGATACCATAAAATATTAGATTTCTGTGAAAGTCCTTAAAAATGACTTACAGTTCATTTTGTCACTTTCCAAAGTGAGATTTTTTTAAAAAAAACTTTTGATAACGTAGTACAGATCTTCAAGAGCTCCTCCTACTGTTTTATAAAAGCAATTCAATACTTTAACTCTTGGGAAAAGTTAAAGTTATTTCTTTCCTTATTAATTTCTCCAAAATTACGTAAAGTCGTTTTTGTCGCATATGATAATTCTTCAAATCTGCAGTGAGCTCTCAAGTGCTCAGTTCTTATCTTTGTCCTTTCGGAACCTTCAATAAACGTATGACGTGTACGACCAACCGCTTTTTTTTTCTTGTGCGGTTTTTTAGTTTGGAAAAACAAGTTAATTTTTAAGCTATTATATATTATTAAGGACAACCAGTTTGTAATCTCAAGTCGATTTTTTCATTTTTTTTTTTAAATATTGATGTGAAAGGGTGTTATGAAGACTGAAAAAGATAATCTTTTTAACATACGAGTTTTTTTTCAGTTTTTTTTTTAAATTTAAATTTTGTCTTATAAATTAGTAATATTCGATTTTCTCATTATTTCCAATAGTTTTTTTTTTCTTCGAAAGATATTTATCACTTGCTCCCGACCTATAAAAGTAAATGAACTCAAAAGAAATTGATAAAGTGTATTGCGTATACAAATCCAAAATTTATTTTAAAATATGCAAAAATCGGTAAGATTTTTTTTATGAGAGCCCAATAACCAAATATTAAGTTAAATATTAAACTAGATTTACAAGCCGGTATTTCCCGGGAACATTACTAAAAGTCGACATATTTTTTTAATTTGTAGAAACTTTTTGGTCTTTAGATAAACCAATTATTTAGAAATATTAGCAATTGTTCAATTGAGTAAACATTGTACCAAAATAATTAACATATCTGTATCCCTGCGGGGTCCATTATGAAAGCTCCAATGCACTACAAGCAATTCTTCTACACTGGTCCCGGTGGTGTCGGTGCATATGTGTAGGAAAAGCCCCCGACAAGAACGGTAGGGGGATTCGGTCGTGTCACTTGCCTTGTCGGGCTGTCGTGTCGGTGCGGGGCCCCTGTAGTCAACCGCTGTTTAGGCCGAATCTATGTAAAACTCCGAGAACACTCGCGTCCTTAGTGTGTCCCATTACCTCTTTGATAAGTTCCTTTATTTCTTTCTCAAACTCTTCATTCGACGACCCACCGTCCTGTGGGGTTGGCCACGCGTTGTTCGTCCCCCACCCACAACACCCCGTCTTATCGCTTGCTCTCGCTGCTCCCAAGTATGATTTTGTTCTCTGAATTATTCACCCTGACAATTTTTAAAAAGGTTTAAATCAACCCATAAACGGTGTTATTGGTCTTAAAAAGAGCTTCTGGGGTATTTGTGTTTCTTGGCTAGTACAATATGCGCAAACAAAAGGAAGATGAACAATCTTTTCCGTCTGACATAACTGGTCTGCAACCACGCTACGCCCTTCCAATGGTCTAACAAAAGAAAAACGTTTATTATATTCGAGTATATGCAGTTCTCGTTAAATGAGCAGGTCATTGTTTTGATAAACTGAGAGTCGTCACTCGAGTTTAAAGGATAAAGCAAAGCATCAATACGTGAAATATCCACCACGCTCCGTACTGCACAAGTAAAGCAGTAGTGGGCGTGGTTGTAGACCAGTTATGTCAGACGAAACAGATTGTTTATCTTCCTTTTGTTTGCGGGTATTGCACTAGACAAGAAACACAAATGGATAATAATAATAATAAATAACCTTTAGATTGTTTCTGAAACCCTCGAACTACACAACGCATTTAAATTTGAAATCATATTTCCAAGGCACATTTTATTTGTCCTTTGACAGAACTCTCCTCTCATAACTGAACGTCGACTCTTGCGCACTCCTGTCCGGAAGAATTCTCTCGATTCCGAGAATAAGTTCTGAAGAATTCCACTCGGGCGATTCCGGGAGCGCCATTGTTTCGAGGAAGAGGCTGTATTCGAAGAGAAAGTTTTGTTCCAAGTTCTTTCAAGTATCGTACTTCCAGTTTTCAGTTCTCTTTTAAGGGCCTTTATCGATATTTAATATACGTTGTATTGTATTGTTCTCATCTTCAAAGTATTGCTTTACCGGTGTGATATTTTGTTACATGTGTATTTTAAAATAAAAAAAGTGTGTGTAAAAGTTTGACGTCTGAGAGTGTACATTATAGAATTGTATTCTATAATGAGAAAAGTTCACAGTATTATTTTCCATTAAGTTTTTCTTTTATTTAACTGATTCGAATTTAATTAATGACCATGAATCTAGATAATATGCCAGATTATCTAAGGGATCTGCAGATTTACTGATTTGTAGAGTGAAAGTTTGGAAATATATACAAAATAAGAGGTTTTCGCACTTTCACTAGGGAATGCGCACATTTCGAATCGTGGAAGTGGGAAAGTTTATATTCTTTAGATATCGGAAAGTAAATCACATTTTATTTCAACAGTCGGTAATTCTTAGACTGTCAGTCGTTTTCACAATCTCGCATCATAATAACTGTTCAAAAACAAATGGAAATCCTTGGAAATAGTCTCATAAAATAAATAAATCTCACCTCTTCGAATAGTTAGTTTTTGCTTCTTTCAACCAAAAATCGCATGCAGCTGAACTATTTAGTTGCATGCAATTGAAAAACGCAAATTCTATTCGTTTACTCATCAATTATAGAACATACAACTGTTGAACAAACTATCCTTTCGCTCTATACCGAGCTAACAACTTAGTAGATTTTGTATGGATTGTGATAATACGAGTTTGACGATTTTTCATCTTTTCTTTGGCGATTTCTGAATCTGAAACGAGGTAGACTTGAGTCGAATGCAATAAAAATAATCAACCTCCAGTTGCTGAGTGTTCCTTTAATCACTCAGTTGATTATCGCCGAGCAATAGTTGCAATGCAATTATCAGTTGTAAGTGACCAGCCTTATATAAGTCAGTTTCAATTTTATCTGAATTTATAAACAGCTAAAAAAAATTATGTATTTTTTTGGGAGAAAAGTGTGGGTTGGGAAAATACAGGGCAGGACAGTCCTTTTGATATTTTTTTTTTATAAAATTAATATTTTTCCAAACATAGCCGTTGTCCACGTAGAACTAAATTCGTTCAAAATTAACCGTTTTTTATATTAAAGTTTGGTCCCGCTTTGCTAGTGGCATATTTAAAAAGATTGAGCGACTCGAACCCACGACCTATAGTTAAAGGAAACATACGGCTCTACTGACTAAGCCCAGGAACCGACTTACAAGTTTAGGGTCAAAAGACAAAAGCACATTTGGAGGGCCTTCAACATACCTTAAAATAAAACTGCTAAATTTATGTATAAACGCAATGCAAAATAACATGTCATCCATCAGATTTAATAAAATTGTAACTACTGCAAAAAATTTATATATTTAAAATTACGTAAATAATATTTTTTTTCTAAAAATTCAAATTAACGATAATGGTGCATTACTTCAACAGTTTTTTCATATGTTTCTCATTCTATACTTTCTCCCCTTTTAACTTTCTTTTAGTTGAGCCCGATGGATATGTAGCGTCAAGCTAATACTGCATTACTTGACTACGCTCGGTATCGAACCGAGGAACTTAAGCTTGCTACGCCGATACTCTACAGGTCAGGCTAAAGTGATCACTCTAGCCTACGTGGGGAGTATCGGGTATATGAAGTGAACCCCACAGATATGTTCTATTATTTCATAGGAAATCCGTATTGACTACAATATCAGAAAATTTGGGAAAATGACAAATCCCCATGCAATTAGTAAACACTCTAAAAGGTTTGTTTATGGTCTTGGTCATGAATTGAATTTTGATCCAAAAGGAATTGTAGTTCAAAGGCAATTTCTTTGAAGTACACTATTCGAAAGATGGAAATGCATCATGGACGTGCAAGAAACATGAAAGTGATTTGATCGGATAAAATAATAAAATTTTTGCAAAACCATAACAAAAAAGCTATTCATTAAAAAAAATCATTAATTAATACATTTCTTTTAAATTTTTTAATTTCTTTAGCTTTTATAAGCATTCTTGGGCATATGCCCCAAATGCCCTGCCGTAAGTCAGTCTATGATTACGCTACTAAACCACGTTTAAGATCTTGGAAATTTTTTTTAAAGATGCTTCTTTTGTAATATTTCTAAAATTGTTGAATCATTAAAAAATAACTAAATGGAATT
This sequence comes from Troglohyphantes excavatus, assembly GCA_963932185.1. NCBI lineage: Eukaryota > Metazoa > Arthropoda > Arachnida > Araneae > Linyphiidae > Troglohyphantes > Troglohyphantes excavatus. Next base: position 8,339,711 of record OZ010670.1, on the reverse strand, counting down.
TTACAAATATTAGCCTCAGGTGCACATCTTGTAGATGAATAGTTCTTATATATAGATTTTCAGCCTTTTATACGCTAGGAAATAGGTGTTTTCCAAACCACAGAACAGTATATACAAATACAAATATTGACGACCAACAACAGGCTCAAGGCCCAACAAGGTTGGTCCAACAAGCTAGTACCTCTTAACTATCCCCCAATGCATTTCTAACTTCTTCTTAAAATCCGTTTCTATTTTACTATTCACTGGCAAGTTGTTCCATTTGTCTATTACCCTATTATAGAAATAGTGTTTTCTCCCTTCTCGATTAAAATGGGATTTGTTTAACTTAAACCCATGACCTCTCGTTCTATCACTCATTAAAATCTAAACCCTCCACATCAACTTGTTTGATAAATTTGAACAGTTGAATCAAATCATCCCTAACCCTTCTCTCTTCCACAGTATACATATTCAAATTTCTCAATCTGTCTTCATAATTCATGCCTGAAAACCCTTGAACCATTTTAGTAGCCCTGTGCTGAATTTTCTCTAACAATTCAATGTCTTTTTTAAGATATGGTGACCAAAACTGTACAACATACTCAAGATGTGGCCTTACCAAACCTCTGTACAATGGCAAGATAATATCCTTAGATTTTGATGAAACACTTTTTCAGATTTCTATTAAAACTACTTTATTATCTTTACAAACAAAAACAACGATGTGTTCATATTATTTTTGTGTGTGTGTGTGGACATAAACAATTACGTAACTGATGTTCTCAACCTCGAAAATGTAGATAAGTGGGTTCTACGTCGATAAATGATACTATTTCATGCGTAAACAAAGTAAGACTACCAATAAGTAGCCTTGTGAGCGGCCGATGCATTGAAAATATGAAGGATTCCATTTTATTAAATGTAACATATGGATATATAACATGCGGTTTTCATTTTCCAAGAAACTATAAGAGGATTCCATTTATCAACTAAAAGAAGGTTCGGAATGCATTTTCCGAATACGGACTTACAATACAATTCTATTCTTGGTAAAACTAAAATGGGTTTGTTTTTCAATAAAAAAAAGGTCCCGCAACTGTAACTTTAATCGTTGGAGTGTTCTGAGAGTTTTTCGTTTCTTCTGTGTTATTTGTAAGACTCTAAAACAATGGGGAATTTGAATTTTGGATTCGACGTAAGGAAATCGTTTGCTTTCGGAGAATTCTTTTCTTGGAATTTTATATTTCAGGGAACAGAAATTTTTTAACGCATTTGAATAAAGATAATACAACTCTGAACAGTGATGCATCTTAACATCGGAGTAATGGACTCGGTTGGTTAGTTGAATTAATGTAGCACTAGAGCTGCACAGTGGGCTATGAGTGAAGGTTCGGGATCTATCTCGCATGAAAGGCCCTTCTCCTCGTTCTCTCGTTGCCTTGTTCTTTAGCACCTTTTCAAAGTACGGCATCCCTTGAGTAGTAACATATTTATTAACCCTTTGCACTCGAGTGTCGCCTTTAAGTCAACAAAATAACGACGTGTTATTTTTTTTGTCTCTGTTCTTCAAAATGTTCTTGAGTTTAAAAAGTTATTCTCTCACCATCTTTAGTAGAAATTGTTTTTGTCACCTAGAATATATGTGGGTGACCTAAATTTTCTTTCAGAATTTTCACAACCTCTGTTTTTTTTAAAAACATTTGAGAAATGTCGTGAATTCCTAAATATATGTTTATTATACTGATATTAAGATTTAGCTTCACGCGTAACTTCCTTATTCATATAATTATAGAAACGTAAAAAGAACAAGCTAAATTATATATTTTTTAAAGTATAGGAATGCGAAGTAACTGTTCCATAAAAATAACGTACATATCAAACATGTTCCTCGATTGCGAAGGGTTAATATATAATAGACAATCACAAAAAACTATTATTTATCGTTTACTTAAAATAACTATATCACATCCATCACATCCACTCTCTAGTCTTCAAAGTAAATAAACTGTCATATTTTATAACTTCCACACCCCCTCCCTTTCAACTTTAAAGTTTAAATGTCACTCATGTGTCCATCTTGTCCATTTCGGAACTGCACGCCCCCTTCTTCTTAAGGGATTTTCATATAAAGTGATTGAAAGAGATTTTTATTTAAGAAGTTTTATTTCCAAATTTAAAGAATATGGAATGCCTTACACAAAGTTAAATATGTCCGTTTCTTTCCGAAATCATTTCATGGGCTCGGTGGTTCCGAGGAACAGTATCCAGCTAAGAATCAGTGGAGTGGGAGTTCGAATCAAAGCGGACTTCACCTGATCTGGACAAAAGTTCGAGATCAGGTGTTGTCCTCGTCCTCTGCCCATGGTTCAAAAATACGACGCAGTGTTTCCGGGTCTTTCCTTCGAGACAGACCCCAAACCGTCGCATTGTACAGCTCTAGTGTGACGTTAATTAACTAACTAACCAAAACCCTTTCCTGTAATATTTAAAGGAAAATTCCGTGTTTGACTTAACGCTGCATTAGAACACGTGCATAGCAAAATAACATAGGAGGCAGAAACATGTTACTAATTCAGTGTTAAAACGTTGTGAAAAATGATATTTTATGTAACAATGGAGACATCGTCAGCTCGTTTTCTTTCCATAAATAACGATTTGGCAAATATGTTTTTGCTGTGAAACTTCTTTCATCGAGGCTAGTGAATCTGAATGACAACGAAATTGAACATGAAACGGAAGAAGTAGGTGTAGAGTGCACGTGCAAGTGAATGATAAGCTTAAATCGATGTCGATACGTCAGCTATTCCTTGTTGCGTGTTTTTTTTTAAATATCATTTAAATGTTTAAATAATTAAAAGTAAAATAATTTGAATTTTTGTTTAATATTACTGAATTGTTTAAATAATTTAGATTTTTTTAGAATTTGAATGACCGGTGCTCAAACCGCCGACTACGACGTCTCGATCCACTCTATCAACTTTTTATCGTTTAGCGATGAAACCTCACGACTTTCCTGCCAATGCATATCACAGTGAGCAATTATTTATTTTAGTAGGAATTGTTATGGTGGTTATTTCAATTCGCATGGTCAATGAAAACGAAATAATTTCTTTGTGCTCTTAAGTCGGTGAAGCGCACTATTTTTTGTTAGGTAATAATCCAATATCAAAATCGTTCTGTTTGCGTTAAAATTAATTACAAAGACTATACAGTTTTGTTCGTTAATTTTAGTTTGTTCTATAGACACTTTTTAATCCATTTAAAACTTTTTCCTTACGTTCTAACGGTTCCAGAAATTTAGTGTATTAAATGTTAAATAGACCTATAACTATATTTCATTTTATCATCTGCAAATTGAAACGAGTACGAATACCAGCTTCACTTTATGTATGACATTTGTTGTGAATTAAATTCAGTTAAAATCCCATTTGAAACTTAACACCAGGGTTAATAATTTTTGTTTGTAGGCCTACAGTATTTTCAGAAAAGAACATAACTTTTAAATTCATATAAATACTTAATGTTAAAATAATTTTCAAATGTTATGAAAGGAGGAATAGTTTAAATTCTATTTATTTTTAAAGTATCAATAGTAAATAACTTATGGTAATAATCCATTTAAAACTTTTTCTTTACATTCTAACGGTTCCAGCAATTTAGTGTATTTTGTTATCAAAATATGATCTTTTTGTTGACAATTTTTTAGGAAATAAACAGTTTTCGAACTTTATTAACATATAAACAATGTTTCTTAATGTATTGTACTTAATTCTTGTCATTTATAAGCTTCGAAATTAATATTTTTGTTGACTATCCCACTTTTTTCGAAGATCGTTAATTTTTTTCGAATTTCCTATTCTGTAGCATTAATAATTGGATTTACCATTTTTTATACTGTGAATAGCATTGGAAAAAAATAAAGTGGAATATTTATAATTTTTTCATTGGAATGCATTAAAAGCTCTTCTACATAAAAAACAGAAATATTGGTAAATAATTCGACTTTTTTATTTTATATAGAAGTTTTCATGCTACAAACTATCAGAATTTTTTTTATTTACTTTAAACAAATCAATTGTTGGACTTCAATTTAATCACCCAGAAATTTATTGTTTGCTGAAATGTACTCCATCAAATAAAGTATATTTTTTTAATGTAAGTTTTAAAAAATTATGCGCAAGTTTAACGATGTGTAATTTATATTGAATGTCAAAATAACAATTTTACCCTGCTTTGCCTTATTAAATAAAATAATGCACCTAAGATATAATTTCAGGACTTAATAGAAAAAAATGTACCTAATTATGCGGTTTTCAAATTCTCATCTTTTTAAAAATTCTGGATTTCATGAATTATTTATGAGATGAGAATATCATTAGGATTCCCCTTTAACACTACAGAACTATTAAAAAACCAATGATAATTAGTGTTATGTTATGTAGTAATACACAATGAAATGTTATTTTCAGACATATACAATACATGAAGAAATATGTAAGAGAGAGTGACAAATAAGAGAAGTTACTTGTAAATTACTCAATTCCTTTTTAACATATCGCTAACAAATAAAATTGAAAACCTTCGTATGAGTCACTATTTTGTGCTTGTCAAGTTTATTTAGGATCTGTCCTACACATAGGGTGAGATTAGCTTGGACAAAATTTGACTTCTACGTTAGTGGGAGAAAATAACAGTCCATTCCATTAAAATTATTTTTATTTTAACCCATTCTTTGACGTCCTATTTTTGACGTACAAACAATGCGTTTCAATATTTTATAAATAACAATATGAAGATTAAAACCATGCACATATTTATACGCATCAATTTGTTTTAGCTTTACCATAAAAATATTTTTAATTATATTAGGTAACTGCTGGACATATTTATTAATGTTTGTATAACGCTTTTTTATTATACGTGGGGATAAGTCTCACTCATTAACAAAAGAAATTGTCCTTCATGTAGTATAACCACAATTTCTCATAATGGACAATCAGTATTTGAGTGAGTTTTTTCAAAAAAAAAAAAAAAATACATGGCTAATTTGAGCGAAGACTGCGTATTTTACAATAACCAAAAAAAGTTAATGATGCATAATGTTATATTTTAAGGATATAATTTTAAACAAAGAAAAACGTGAACTCGGTAAAAAAGTAATATATTTAAGAATATAACGGTATGTATATTAACTATATTATGTAAAAATATTTACAGAATCTCAAATCCAATAACATTGAAGTCATAATTACACAGTTGGTACTTTGAACGGAAAGTGTAAAATATTTATCCTCTCAGCCCCGAAGATAATTAATGATATTCAGGAGAGAATTAAGTGTATATTTTCCAAGTAAAAAGTTTATAAATATAATTTTTCTTTAACGCACATAAATGTGTCCTAAATATCTTTTTTTCAATCTGTTATCTGGGTCCATGTTTTTCCTGTACACTTCACTGAAATATAAAGGGCTCCGCTTTAACGTTACAAAAATAACAACCTGTTCTTTTGTTCCCTGTTCTTCAAAGTAAACGAGAACTGCATGTTCTTGAACATAAAAAAAATATTTTCTTTCATTAGCTTGTTCTTTATCTGACTCCATTTAAAAGTATGACGTCACTTGGGCATCGACCTATTTTATGAACCCTTTGCATTCGAATGTCGTCTGTAAGTCACCAAAATAACGACGTGTTATTTTTTCTCTGTTCTTCGAAATGAAAAAGAACAACTTATTCTTGAGTTTCAAAAGTTATTCTTTCACAAACTTTAATGGAAATTTTTTTTGTCATCTAGAAACACCAAGTTCGTGGGTGATCTAAAAATTATCTTCAGATTAAAATTCCTCACAACCACCGCTTTTTTTTTAATCTTTTGACAAATGCTAAAAAACGACTGAATACATAGAGTTGGTTATCTGAGAATAACATTCAGCTTCATGCATTACTTTTTTTATTTATTTTTCAAGTTTTCCACCCTATACGTAAAAAAGAACACGTTAAAGAATACCTCTTTACAAAGAAAAGGAACGGGATGCAACTGTTTCTAAAGTACAAAGGGTTAAAGAAACAAAACAAAAATTCATAAAAGTTATTTGGGTCTTTTTGCTTAAGTTAATAAAGGAAATATCGGATAGTAAAGCACCCTACATTTCCGTATTAAACTTTCGTTTCGAGATATTTCTGGGAAGTAATATTTTTGGACAAAGCGCACTCTTTATACAAAAAAAAAAAAAAAAATCCAACCCTAGTGCGAAACAATCGAAAACTTTTTTATGTACCTAACAAAAATCCCACGTGTAAGAAAGCGTTTTATTTGAATTTGATGAGGGAGTAAAAACCTGCCACTTCAACTCTGTCTTTGAACTAATATTTGGAGTTTAGTTGTTTAAGGATATCCCCCGACTTCACCTCTTGTCACTCGAGGGCAAAGGGTTGATGAATGCAGAAGTGTGAGTGAAGATGCACAGATGTAGATTGTGAAACGTGCGGCAGAAAGTATATTTAAGATTCAATTATAATTTAATTATTGAATATATTCAAGATGTTTATTATGTTTCAAAAATTAATAAAAAAAAATTTAAGTGCTGGAGCATAAAATAATGTAATTTCCGTAAAATGTTGAGAAAAAAAAACCCCACTTTACTTAATAATCTGATATTACCCAAAATATTCATTCTTGAAGCATATTTAATTAGACTAAGAGTGCAGAACCCTTCAATAATAAAAATTTGAAGGTTGTTCAGTTGTACCGAGATATTACTCTCTTTATAAAAAGCTATTTTGTTCATTTTGTTTCGAAACACTCTTTCGCGTTTCTCAAAAAATACAGACGCTGTTGAAAGTTAATTAAGCACATGAGAATGTTTTTAAAAAGTATGGAGCAAAAACAGAATTTAATAAAATGAAAGTTATTTGATATATTCTGTTCGCATTTGTTTATTTCAAAACAAGAAGGGATCCTTTTTAACTCACTGACTGTCTCGTGAATTATATGCAACTCGCACGTATTTTACTATTATTATTAACCCGCGTGGCAGTCAAAGTTTTCATGTAAAATTTACTCTATTTATTCGCTCTCTGTTGTCTTCACTAAGGAGACACGTTTCAACCGCGAATACACGGATTAGCGCAGATTTGACATTTGCCCTAGATTGTCCAAAACTTCAATATAAAATCAAATTAATATTTAATTATTATTAAAAATGATAGTTAATAGTAAGATATCCTCATCTATATTCTTTCCGTAGTATTTAACGGCTTACGACGAATCGAATCTAGCTAAAATTCCTTGTTGCACTGAATAACTAGCAAAGGTACTGAATATTTTTTAATTAAAATGTCGCGCTACGAAAATAAACGAGTGAATGCCTTAATTAAATTTAAAAAAATACTAAAAATATATCCATTTCATTTTTTGGAAAACACACAAATTATGCAGTGGGAACAGTGTGGAATAGCTCCCTATCAGTGACAACTAGGTGACCACAGTAAAAGGTTATAGTCACAAAAGAATAATAAAAAGTGAAAAGAAATAGGAAGTAAGATGTAATAGCTCAGTTCCTTTTTAACGTGTCAACACCGACATTTTTCCTTTGAAAAACTATTTCTAGTTTAAGTTTCATTATTGCTTAAATTAACTCCGAAGAACTGTGATGAACACAGACCACCGTATATGGATTCACCACAGAAAGCCCTTCGCTGTTTCTTGCCCCCTCACTTTCATCATATAACAAAAAAAAATTATCTGCTTTTTACACTTTTGTCAAACGTGATTTAAACATTTTCTCTACACCAGATATTTACTTTAGACTGAATTAGAATATTTGAGAGCTGCTGTCGTGGATTGAGGTTTTTCATCCAACGTCGTCGACACGAGCTTAAAAATTCACTGACAAATTCCAATATCTTTAAATACTCCAGCGTTTTGGTGGTTTTGGCATATTATCACCAAATCAGCCATAAAAGTTCTAAAATTCTCAGTAAATTTAGCACACGTTCCATTTTTTTTACCAATCCATAAAATCACTTTCACACAACTTAAGGAATTGACGAATTTAATAACTGGGGCATCTTATAGTATCTCATGTCAATGTAGAATGTCGTACATGGGTCAAACAAAAAGAGTATTAAAATTTTGCATCAAGGATCACCAACCACATATACTGTCAAACAAGAAATTAAAAAAAAAGTATTCCATTGCTCTAGGCACTCTTGGGCAGAAAATCACATATTTAATTTGTTTAACCCACATTTAATTTGCAAACACAAATCTCCAGTCGAACTTTACTTCCTGGAGGTGTTTCACATTTTTAGCAATATTGATTCGATAATTAGTGATACCTTTGCTATTCCAAATAAAATTTTCCAGTTTGTTGAAACACATAGTTAACTCCAACCAATTGAGATAGTTTTTGTTATTTGGCAACACTTTCAATTCTGGATATATTTTTATTTTGTTGTACACATAGACTGGTTTTTCACTTCTACTGTTTAAAGGAGATGTATCTCCTGAAACAATCTGGATTTTATGTATTTTAATTGCGTATTTTTACGTTGAATTTTAATTAAGTAATCTACGCTTTTAACCCATCTTAGAAATGATGTAAGATAAACTGAGAGTAGGTTATCAACTGTCTCTTTTGCTCTTATAGTTTAGATCCCACAGAGAACTTCTAGGGCATATTTGAAAGTGGCCTTTGTCTCAAAATGGGAGGATATTAATTCAGGTGTATTAAAATAGCTAGTTAATTTAATAACAATAGTTGTTGATTTAAAAATGTTCTTAACATAGTTCATGAACAGAGTATTGATTGTGAGTGGTCTTATCATTTTGCAACACCCTATTTTCATTATTATTTTCTTTCGAAAATATAAAAAATGTTCATTGGACACACGACAAACAAACACAGTTAATTGCGGTATACAGTATAAAATTTTATTTTAACGATTTGTGTCAATTATGGATATGGTAGGTTGAAAAAACTTTGCGGTCGTATCATTTTGCAACACCGTACAGAAAGGAAAGACGCATTCACACCAAATAATGGCGGTCTCGTGATGCCGACAAAAATCTCTTTTTTTAATCCGAATTCAGTAGTTGTAAAATGAGGTTTTTCTTCCAAAGAGCATTGTGTCAGCAATCTACATGCAAAATTAAAATACACATATAAGTTGAAAACACTCAAAAGTAGCACGCGAGAAATCTGCTCGTATGTGTGATCAATTTGCATTTGATTGAAAACACCCACTTCAAGCAAGAGTCAATTGATCTTTTAAGACAGCCGAACATTCCCTCGATACCAGAAGCTGCTTTACAATTCAAAATTCAAAATTGAAAACTGAAAAAAAAAAAAAAACATCTCTATATGAAAAGACCGTGGAAGAATTTCGGACGAAAAATAAATTGAAATTCCAGACGAATATTTCGCAATCATTTGCACACAAGATGGCGGAAGCGCGGAAATTGGTATCGCTCTCTTAATGCCTGGATTATTAGAATGTATGCATCGTTTCATTTCAGTTCTTTTTCTTTAAAAAAAATCGGTTTGTTTGACTTTTGAAAGTCGGTGTAGAAATTCAGACGCAGTTTTAAATTGAGTACTGGGAAATGAAACATCGGATTTGCATTCATGCAGTCGAGGAGGTATTTTTTAGTAGGATAAAAAGTCGGAGTTTATGAATATTTTGTGTTGATTTTGTATAAAGGAGAATTTTGTTTAGGTTTTATAAGTAACTGTGAGTTATGTAAACTATTCGAAATCCCTTGTGGAAATAGTGAGCAAGTATTATTTGTTTTAACGTACTTTATACCACATATTTTTGAAGCGAATGTAAATATTCGTTTGCAGATTCGACTATTCTAGAATGAATTCTATGTATGTGACGTCATTAGAGGAATAAGCAATATTGTGTCGTTTCTATTACAATATTCAAAACTGCGTAGTTTTTATTTCATATACAAATAGTATGTTTTGTTGATTTGTTAAACATTTGCTTTTTTTTTTCGTCAATGTAAAACTTATCCTATGAACACTAGGCATGACCTGGTGTCAAGATGACACATTGCATCATTTGGAGGCATAAGTGACGCTTTGGGCATATGGTATTGGTTGGTGGTGACCAAGGGGTTTGGTTATTCACCAATTACAGAAAAATAATGTCCATTCTAGTGTCAACATCAAATCGTACACATATATACACTTCGTTTTCTGAATTCTTGTTTTTTTTATTTCTATTTTATAAAAGAAAAATATTAATCATACTATTTTCTAACGTGAAACAAACGACGTGTTATATAATTTATTAGAATTATTTTTTGCGTAATACTAAATTTTATGGAATACTACTATTGCAGGGTGATCACAAATAGTTGGGCTGTGGTCGTTGTTTAGCTGTATTAGCATAATAAGATAAATTTTTTTTTCTAAACAACTTCGCTTATTTTTTTAATCAGCCGCTTTTCTTTAGTATCAATAAACAAAAGGCGCATCAAAAATAAGGATTTATTATGTGCAACATAGTCAAACAATGACAGTTTCTCCAATAATATATGACCATGACCATCCTATGTACTACTGATTGCAGTAGAATCGTTAAGGAAAAACAATTTATTTTAAAACGTTTTCTTCATGACAAATGTGGATGACGTATAATTTAAATAATGCTAGACGCATAAATGGGTCGAAACACTTTGGCTAATAGTGAGAAGAGACATTTTATAGTTTAAAATTGTTTCAATGAACCAAAAATAATAAAAAAACGTGTCTGTCTGTGAATCACAAAACACATACTTTCACCAGAGACTGAAAATTTATATATACATTCATTCCCCAAGATATGCACCTAAGGCTTGGATTTGTGAAATTCCATTTAGTTTTTGTTTTTAAATTATTTTAATAATTTTAGAAATATTTTTTATAAATAAACATTTTAAAAAAATATATCCAAATATTTCCCACAACGTGCTTTCCTACAATAGTTCGCGTAATTGAGACCCAACGGGAGGAGGGGGGGGGGGGATCAACTCAACTTTTTTTTAATAACATGGAATATGCCTTAACGGTTTCGCCAGAAGCGCAAGGCCAAACAGTTTATAAAAATAAACTCACAATCGAATACTTTTTATTTCTTATAAAAATATTTTCTAGAATATTGACCTAATCTGTTAACATTCTATGTATAAAATATTAATATAACATAAAGCTTAAATCGAGACGGAAAATGTAAAAAGTTTTTTTTTTAAAAAAACTTAATCTTTGTTCCATAATCCTAAGATTAGGAACAAAATATAAAATGTCTCGAAACATTTTTGGCATAAAGTAATACCAAACAAAATAGCTCGATATTCAGATGAGAAAACTCTTTAAGAATATTTAAAAGAAAAACTTTTTCTCCGATACGTTCTAAAATGCATTCCAGTTTATTCGCTTCTTTTGGTACTTAAACATCAAGAACAATTGACTGAGTTTTAGAATCTTTTGTTTCATTTGTAAAACGTTCTGAATATCTCAGTGGCGGCTCGTCCACGACAGCAAGTACAGCCGGGCTGCACCTAAATTCATTAGTGTATTTTAAAACTAAAATCAGATATTTTACTAATTTTCTTAAATGAAGATTATAATTGAAAATGAAATTTCTACGGTAGTAAACAAAATCTCCGATAAATAGCAAGCATGTTACCATAATACACAATTCAGGAGGGGAAAAAACTCTATTCAATCAAACTGCAGCCAAAAAGCGAAATTCGAAATCGGCTGCATCGTTGCCATGGAAACCGCTACGTAGTATGGAGATTCCCCCCATGCTAATGCACTGCATTTGTGAGAAGGTACATCCGAAATGAGTTTTCTTGTTTTAGCTGCACTTGAGGTTCGATATGCTGATTGGCTAATGGGTGAAATGAGAACCTACGAGATTATATCCAAACGGAAATGGTTTTCGTGATACATTTACTGTGCGCTGTTGTTTCAGGACATGGTCCTGCTGTTGTTTCGTTATGTAAGTTAATATTTAAATTGACCGATTCGCATGTTTAAAAGAAATCAGGATTGCTTTAATTTTCAAAAAATAAGTAAGTGTTTTCTATTTTTTTCGCATGTCATCATTTCTTAAAAATTGAAAGCAAACTTGATTTTAGTAGTGCATAATAAAAAATTTCCATTCATGTAAGATTTTTGGAAAATAGGGGGGGGGGGGGGGATTCACATGATTTCGGCTGCACTAACATTTTAGACCACGGGCCGCCACTGGAATATCTTACAATAAGGATAAAAAATAATCTGTAGGGTCTGTAGGTTGATATTAAAAATATTTTTTGAAAACATATACCGTTATTAGTCTATCGAATATTTTAGTATAGTGATAATTGTAATATAATAATGAGGAATATAATGTAAACCCGAGGGGAGACAGTTGGGCCCTTTCTTGAGATTTTTCTGTGATATCTGCTTTGACATTGAAGGGGATATGAGGTCTTTTAAAATACAAGATAGATTTACATCTTATATTTTAGTTCATAAAAAAATTTAAGCTTAAAGTACATAATTTTTTTTAAAAAAAGATGTTCTTGAAGGGAGAGGGAATTTTCTTCGTTGGTTCTTCCTCACCCCGGGAAACAGATTGAAAAAGTACCAAATTTTTTTCTCATTAAATAGGTTAAAACATAAACTTAAAAACATATATAAATCATAGTGGCAACTTTTAATGATACAGAATTTTATTTTAAACATTTCCTATCTTTGAAGCTAATAAAAATAAATTCACGGAGAGAGAGAGAAATAAAAGAGTTTTTCTAAAATTAAAAAAAAAATCGACAAAAAAGAAGAAATCACGTTTAAAAAACAATTTATTAAAAATGTGCTTTTTTTTCAAATTCGCCTTTATTTTTTTTTACAAGAGAATGACGGCAAACGTGCCAATAAATTTAGAAAAAAAAGCAACATGGTGAGCCTTACGCTGATCTATATGGATGTCTCATGGTTCAGCCTGAAACCTTGCACCAAGCTCCATTTTAAGGGAAAATAATTTCAAAGGAGCTATAATTTAAACAAATATCACATAACAAATTTTAGGAAGTTTATTTGAAAAGTTAAATGAGGAAAATATAGATAAAAAATCGTCACCAGTTCATTTGCAACTTGTCAGTCAGAGTCGAAATCTACTTTTCAGTTTGCAACACTTTAAAACAACCAAACTCCATCAAAATACAACAGAAAATGTTAAAAAAAAAAAAGCTATGTATGATTTCCTCTTCAACCCAATAATATGACACTCTCCCCCCCCCCCCCACGTCCTTTTTTTTAATTACCACGCAATAAATCGTAAACAGATAAACGTTGGTTACTAGGTTTGTATTTAACATTAAATACAAAATTATGTGAATTTCAATGACGAAACTTACATTTTTTTTTATTATGCTGCTATTATGTTTAAGTTTATTAATATAATATTGGAAATATAAAGTACATAGTTTTGCAGAGAAAAAAACTTTAGAATAGAGACATTTTCGCCGCCGCTCTTAGGGTTAATAAAGTTTCTTAAAGACCAGTGAATTCTGTTTTCCAGGAGCGAATATTACGTAAGAATCCAATGGAATATCTCACAACGAATTACTTGTTGAATGCTACTCTTTAGAGAAATCCCGAATGCTGCTCCGATGAGAATAGAATACTTTACAAATGAACAGCATCCAATCTAATTTCGGGAATTTAGTGAGGGATTTGTGATTTGCGAGACGTTCCGAGATCTAATTTCTACGTCCGGAATTAGAAAACTGGCCCAATCCACTCCCCGCTGTCGCCCGGTTCCTGGAATTTCCGGGAATCAAAGGGACACTTTTCCCGTTCAGAATGAAATATTCTTCGGAATTCCATTGTTGAGGAATTCGTTTCTAAAATTTTCGTGAATCCTTTAATTTTGGCAGCGGAAATTGTGTGGTTGCTATCCATGTATAGCCTTGAGAAATGCATATTTGGACAGGGTAGGGAAGAAAAATCGAATATTCAGACATTATTTGGGATATATATATATATATATATTATAACAAATGTATCTCTGTATTGTAAATAAAACTACTGCTGTCGGAAAACCCAAACGTCGTTCCTCTTCTATATTTCGTCTAACATGTCCGAAGAAAGTAGCCATGGGATCGTTATGAGTTTATGTAGAAATGTTTGAGGAATACGACAATGTTTTTTTTTGTGTTAATTGAAGCCTTGTATTTTAAGATCATTTATGTTAAATTTGTTAAAAACTCAAAATGTGTTACTGGCTGGGGTAAAACGCTAAAAAATATAATAATAAACACCCCATAATTAAAATTTTTGGTAGAATATTAGCCAAAAAAGCTGTTTGGTCCCACGAACCAGCGAGGGGAGGGGAGAATTGAGTACCCCTCATGGAACTCGAACCCGCAACCTATTGCTTCGACGTCCTGTGCGCTACAGACTACACTACATAAACACGTTCTACCTCTATCAAGGAAATATTTTTTAAACATGTTTTTAATACAATAATTCTTTTATTTATAAAACAAACAATTCATAAACAATTATGAGATAAACGAACGATTCGTCCGGGAAATTCTCTTTCTTTTGACACCTCACAGCTGTTGTTGCACGTAAGAGACGTAAAAGGGACTACACAAATAATATATAATGTGATACTTGATGCCTACCTTATTTTCTCTTTTAAAAATATAAATTGATTTTAAAGTTAGAGAATATTAAAAATTTTCATCGCATTAAATCTTCTTAAAAAAAATTAAAAGCGACTTTAAGAAACATGCGCTAATAAGTAAAAAAAAATTTTAATATTACGAAGAAGTTGAAAAAATTTAATTATTTAATATTAATTTTATACTTTTGTCAACGTTTTGAAATCGGCGCCAAAATTGAAGTATGTTTTTTGTAAACCTACCATTTCAAAAAAGTTGTATCTTATATATAAAGCAGAAATCTTCAAAATCTGTCCGGATGTGTGTTTGTTGGTTTGTCAGTATATTATAGGTTCCGTAACTACAAAACGCAGAGCTTTGAAATTCACAGAATAGTTAGTTCAAAAAATAAGAATTTTAACGCGACTATTTTCAAGTCTCTACGATGTTCCATTCGAATGTTATGACATTTTTTAGCGTACGTCGGCAAAGTTTCACGAAGTGGCAACAGTAAAATCAGTTAAAATCAACGGAGAAAAGCGAAAATGTAATATAAAAAATTATAAACCAATTAGAATGCCGATCTTTTCACGGAATACTCCATAACTACAAAACGTAGCTTTATAAAATTTATAGAATACTTTACTTGAAAAATTAGAATTTTTTTGTAATAATTTTTAAGTTTGTACGATGTTTCAATCGTATGTTATAGCTATTTTAATGGATTCCATTGACTTAACATGGATGAAAATATCGTTTGCAATTTAAAATAAAATTGTTCGTTATTGGCAATATAAAAACGACGTCATAGGTTTTGTTTGATTTAATAATTATTGAAAAATGTATATACATTGGGCTTTTTGCTACAATACGGAACCATTCAAAAATTAAAACAACCAGAATTTTATCTTAAAGAAATGGTTTAGAATTGTATTAAAATGTTATAATTGTTTTATCTCTTTTGTTTTATACAGGTTTATTGTAAGTATATCTTAGATCGAACTTTAGAACAATTCATCCAAAATGCGAGTAATTTGTGTATGAACGTCCATTTTATTTATTTGAAAAATATTTTATGCAAGTATTTTTTTTAATGTACGAAGCTTGGTTTCATTGTGAATTTTCAACTCTATTAGACTTTTTAATGTTATTAAAGAATAAAATTTCACAGATACCAACTGATAATTTAGAAAATATTTTATTTAATGTGCCAATGAATATTTCCTTTTAAAACATTGAATGGCGATCATTAAATATTAAATGTAAAATTATTGAAAGTACATGGTGAGATTATAATATGCTGCACCGTGTGCTAAACTATCGCCAAGTTATAACAGTGTATTCTTTGGATGAAGTGCGCCTTGGCTGTAATTTGCTGTGGAAACTTACTAAATATTTGTATGACAGGTATTTTTAGATGCGAATTCTATAATAACAGTATCACAAAATCAAAATTTTAGGAACAATTGTTTAACAAATTGTTAACAAAAGAATTTTTAATAAATTGATCCGTAAATAAAAAAATGAACTTAAAATTAAAATAGGTGGTTATTCTTCTGTAATAATATTATTCAAGGGAATTCTTTAAAACATGGGCAGGGCGTAGTAAAAGAAAGTTGTGTAGTATTTAAAAACATACTATTTTTGGTTGAGTATTTATGCTGGGCTGTTAATTTTATTCTTACTTTGATAAAGAATTTAAGGCAGTTTATTTGCAAAAAACGTTTAGGTTTATTCTGGCTGCAATTTACATTCTTATGTTCTGCATTATTGAGGACAAAAATGCAAACTATTAATTAGATACACAAGTTGTTGGTCGAAGATATTGCAAAGATGTAGCCTAAACGATACATTGGAACGGGCATTTGGAAATAATCAAATCAAAATTGCAATACTGGGAACAGGGAAATTCGGAATGTTTGAAAGTTAAATCATTTAAGTTTTTTATCAAATTTATTAATTTGGTCAGCTTTAAAAAATTATGTTATCTGTTTCTGCTGCTTTTTTCACTTCCATGCAGCTTCAGAACATTTCAATATCGAAATTGATTCAGAAGTTTAATTAAAATTCACGCTTGAAGTTATTCCTTTAAAACTGCAATTTAATGAAACCCTCCTTGATGAAATTATTTTTAAAAATAATATAAAAATGAAGATCATAGCGCTTAGTTTATTATTTAATTTAATATTTTTTTCCTTAGATAAAAAAAAATCATAGCTTTGTGTAAATAATTATTCATATAAAATACCTGTTATAATGCACATTATCTTTCAATAATGATGACAACAGTAATTAAAATTTCGTCGACTAAAGTAAGCACTGTAAACTAAAATATAATTATAGTCATTTCACAAATAAATTGCGGCATCCGGTAATTGCGGCCCCAGTAATTGCGGTTGGCGTAGTTCCGATATCATTTGGCGTGCTTTTAAGTCGGTTAAATTTATATATATTTCCTTAATTTAATAAAAACCATAGTAGAGAATGGAATCTACGTTTTCTAATGATCTATGCTAAACTATATATCTTAATCGATAGAATGTTAACAACAATGTGTCGTTTTATGTTAAATGTGTGAATATGATAAAAAAGAAGTATCCTTCAACCCCATAGGAGCGCATCCCATTCGTGGCTTCTTTGAAAGAACTTCCTTCAGCGAATTGTTATCAGCGGAGAAATGGGCTTGCGTAACAATCTCATTGTGTGAACAAGCCTTAGCAAGTGAATCGGCATTTGTAAAAAAGAACATGTCGCAAACTCAAATTTTACAAGATGTTTAAAAGGTCGTGGTTCTCATAAACTAAAGAATTCAGATGATTAATATTATATAGTATATTATAATTCAAATGTAGCCAGAGTTTCCCCACAAAATTTCAAACAATTCGCACATATTCCCTATTTGCCGAAATGCCGAGAAAAGAATAGAAAACATATTATTATAAACGCAATTGTTTGGTAATAAAAACTTCAAAAATACTTATATGAAAGCAAAGTTTTTGTTCTAAAAAAAATTAAAAAATGTGTGACAAATGAAAAAATAAAAACTAGTCATCAGTCTCACTATCGCTGACTTCTGCACTGGTGGATGGACACTGCATTACACATGAGGAAAGGTTCGTGTCCGGGATGCAGTGGAAGAATTTTCCTACGTCAGCGATCTTTTTTTTTTAATGGATAAGAGAGACCTTTCCTCTCCTGTATTGGTCAGGCAATCCAGTGAAAAGAACGTTCGGCTTCCTCAGCGTGACAGTGTTCTCACTTGAACCATAACTGCAGGTCGATGCTGTAACTTTATTTGTCTAGCCGGTGATAATGTAGCGACAGAAGAGATCTTTAAAGGCTACTTTTTCTTTTTCTTACATGCCTACAATAAGAAATTCGTATCTTCTTACTTATTAAATGTGGGCCACCACTTTTTAAACTCCTTTACACTTTCGGTAAAGTAATCTTTACGCATTAAAGCTTCCGGAATTGCTTTATATTCATATTCTCATGAACTCTTCCTATTCGCCAGGTGAATAAGTCCAATTTGCTCTTCGAAAGCCCATTTAGATTTCACAATTACCGTGAGCGATTTCGATTGATACTCATTGAATAAATATTTACTTCCCACCAATTACCATCATGGTTTACGTTGCTTGTTTCTTTAGCCCTTGCTTTCATTATAACATTTCTTTCGTACAGTTTTCATTTTCTTTTCTTTTTGACACGTCCGTCTTCACATTGCCTTTTTGTATATGAAATCAGAAGATTCTGATTCCATTATACAAAAGCTTTAAATAACACATACACAACCCTTTTAACCTAACTCTTATAACCCAAGCAATCAAAATTTGTTGGGTTCTGTTCGGACTACGTTACTGTTCGTCTGCTCGCATGTCTCAGCCAATGTTGCAAAAAGGTGACCTGTGCACATGCCCCCCCCCCGTTTCTACAAAGTTTCGGATATTAGACCGTCCATTTCTCCTACGTAGGTTACTTCATGGAATATTCTTTTTATACAGTATGGGGATTCTGACATCAAGGTTTATTCTTCTGCCAATTAAACTATCTTTCGAAAAAATATCTCCTTTTTACAAATGCAGGTTCAAACAGGTTTGGTTAAAAATAACGTTGCACTAGAGCTGCACAGTTGGCTATGGGCGACGGTTCGGGGCGTATCTCGATTGAAAGACCCGGGAACGATGCCTCGTGTTTTTGAACCATGGTCAGATGACGAGGACAACACCTGAGCTGGCACCCAACGCCTTCAATAGACTTCGAGACTTTGGACTAAAATCAGATGTCCGATCACCAGTCCCGTATACAAACGGTAATTTTTTTGTGGATGTTCTTGGACGACATTCTAGTATTTTGGTAGCGAAGTTGGCAACCCTCCGATCGCAATATCACTACTTTTTACTATTCTTTAGTCTAGTCAATCGCAAGGTTTTGAACCGGGGACCCTTGGATTCCCAGCTGACGCCTAATCCATTCGGCCACGGAGGCCTTAAGGCCTTATTGAAAAAAAAAGCAATTGAGGATCTCAAAATGTTATTTAAAATTCTTAAAACGTGTTATTGGCCAGTTATTTACTACCCAAGAGCTGAGAAGCAATGCAAAGAAACTTACCGATTTAAAATTTGTAAATATATCTACGGTCTGGCACTGACGATAACTTATCGGTTTCTTGTTGGAAACCATAATTCTTACTTTAAAAACCATAAGTTTTTCCTGAATTTTCGAAAAATATTTTGTAATATTTCATTTCCAGTCACCTGTGAGCGACATTTTCCTTTGTTAACTGAAAACT
The DNA here is from genome assembly GCA_963932185.1 of Troglohyphantes excavatus. Taxonomy (NCBI): domain Eukaryota; kingdom Metazoa; phylum Arthropoda; class Arachnida; order Araneae; family Linyphiidae; genus Troglohyphantes; species Troglohyphantes excavatus. The sequence goes on along the minus strand of OZ010670.1, from coordinate 8,320,287 downwards.
TTAGGCTATCGACCATGTCCTTGCGCTTTTGATCCGCGCTTCCCCGCGGAGACACCGGACTGGCTGGTTGATTCAAATAATTCAATTAATCAACCAAGTTGATTCAATTAATCAACCAGCCAATCAATCCATCGTCCCGGATCAAACACGCAAGCGCTACTAATGAAAAACACACACCCAGTTTTAACCGAAGACTACCTTTCGGCTGAGAAGTGCACGCCATATAAATGAATGGTATGTTCAGAAAAATTATTCATTCTACAAAATATTTTTATTTAATCAAGATCTTTTATTAATTAAGATCTTTTATTAAAAAAGAACTAACCATTCCATGTAAATATTTTTTTTTATTAGCTGCGTACGCATATATTCCTTACAAAGTATTTCCACTAATGCTTTTTCTAGTTAAGTCAACAAATCATCCTTTATTTTAGACTATTCTCTCTTTTTAAAAAAATATATTTTCCTTCCACTAATGACCTCTACTTCAAACGTTCAACTAAGGATATCAAGCGGTTCGAAACAGTCCGAAAAACAGCCAACAAAACAACATCGGCAAAAAAATAAAGCACTTTGGAAGTAGAGAAACCAGCAAAACAAATGAAAGACGAGTAATTGAAGTACGTTGAGACGTCTTCGCTGGAAATCCAGTCCGCCAAACATCGCCAAGCAGCGAATTAGCGTCTTTATGGATGACCCGGAAGTCGCTATTTTTCTATTGCAGCTGTACAAACAGTTACGGTTCCGAATTGTTTAAGTTTCAAAGAGATTCTTTCATTGCGGGTCGTTCAGTTGGGCTTAATGAACTCCATTTCTTCGACAAACGATCCAAAAAGTTCATTAGTGGTCAATGAGAGCAAAGCTTTGAATATGTGTTTTGAGCAAATGTTCGAACTTTTTGCACGAGATTTATTACGTTGACTCGAATAGGTATTGGAGTATTTTGAGACATACCCTAACATTTAATTATAAAAGCTATTTAACTCTAGAATAAATAAACATGCTTGTTTATGTTTATCAGTATAAAGTAAATGCGAGGACCAGTATAATTTAAGTATTGTTAGTATTCTAGATTTAAAAACTCAATATTTTTTAATGAAAATGTGTTCTATTAATTACTTAAAAAATACAGGGTAGTCATAAATTGTTGAAGAATCATCAATATTTGGCTGTTTAACAGCACATAATAAACCATTCTTGATGTAAGTGCATAGCGAACTTGTAAAAAATATTTAAAAAAAAAAAACGATTTTGCGAAAAATGTGGATCTATCATGTTTTGAAACGATACTGCACATGTCTGTTGTAAAAGAAAATTATAACAATTTCCTTAAACGAACAGAACACTTAAAATACAGACATTGATATGACTACAAAATATTTTAAAACTGTAATATTTACACAGTACTATTTTTAATAAAATATATTTTCTGTTACTTTAGTTTACTTAATTTGTTTTACAAATTTTAACACAAAAATGTTTTTTTGCAATTTTTTTTGTATTATTTACAATAGTGTATACAATGAGCTACAGGGTACGGTTTGGAATATATCCCTAAGTAAAGACCCGGGAACGCTGTCTCGTAATTTTGAAACATTGTCAAATGTCAAGGATCTAAACTGGTATCTCTCTATTCAAACTTCCTAACCACATTCTTGTGAGCTGAAGAGCTAGTAGCTCTTGAGTAGCTCGCTCTCAACAAACTTAAAACTGCTGCCAACGTGAGGAAATTTGGAACCCCACGGGTTTAACATCATGCACCTACACAACAAAAATAGTCAGCATAAAACCTTCATCAGAATTATGAAATTAAAAGTTTTGTGCTAGAAAACTGCAGCTTTTTTTTAAAGATCTATTAAACTGAAGGCTTTACTTTCAATTTCCTTCATAAAACCAGCAAAAAAATTTCAATTTTGATGCATTGAAATTATTGAAAGAAAAATGCAGATTTTAAGGTTTACGGGGGAATATATATATATATATATATATATATATATATATATATATATATATATATATATATATATATATATATATATATATATATATATATATATATATTATACAGTTTCTTGATTCAAATTACAATTACAGAAATTGAACTCGCAACCCTCCGATTGCGAGCTTACCGCCCTTCTAACCAAACCACGCAGTGCCTCATTCAAACTAAGAATTTCATTGTAATATTTATCACTGTAATAACACACAATGCCTTCTCATCGTTTGCCTTATGCAATCGATGACAAATGTTTTGACAAGCAGTTTTCGTACAAACCTCACACCCTCAACGCAACGCGTTGAACATGACAAGGAATTTGCATCTAGATGAAACTCAACTTTCTGGTTACTTAAACCCACAATCACGGACGACCCAACTGTGAACACGGGGCAGGGAGGGGGGGGCGGCGAGGATCCATCTGCTTAATATGGAGCGGTGTTCGCATTAGCTGTAATGGGTTTTGTAATTACGACGTAAAGAAGACGACGTCGGTACGCCGTTATGAGTTTCGAGACGCGTCCGAGGCGATACTTAACGGTTGTTTTCTTTAATGCGCTGTTTACCTCTTTCATTAGGAATACGCGCCACGCCATTGGTTATTTAAAGATGCAGGTATCGGTTCATAATTAAAGGAACTTTAGTGCTCCAATTGTGGGGAGGGACATTTCCGTAGCAAATATGTTGTCATTGTTATTTTTACATTTTGCACTCCAAGTGTTTGACTTTTACTTTATTATGCTGAATATTTACTCCCCGTGTCGGTACTTTTCCTCAAATCCTTTTTGACCCGAATAAGTCTTTAAAATCGGTATATTGTGGTGCATCGCTGTAATAAGTTGTCACCTAATAGTCTGCGTACCTGATAACTGCAGGAGGAATCAGTGTATGGGAATAAATGACCTACCATCGTGTAGAGGACAGTGGGACGTTTAGGTTAGGGCGATGGTTAAACCTTTAATCCTTTGATATAATGTACACCTAGGTGACGGCGCAGAGTGCCCTTACCTATTCGTCAAAGCCATTGCCATTGGCACCGGACATAACTTGATCGGATTAAACTGTTAAGCAGTTAGATAGAATGGAGTAATCAGACTAAGCTGACTTAAAATGAGCCCTTAAAAAGGGGAAGTCAGACGTTTCAGTGACTGAGTATTTCCTATACACGGATTTTGCTAACCTAATCTGACCTTTGGACCGCGTGAGGAAAATGTCACCCGGGGCCTGCATACGATTCCGTTCCGATTACTCAACCCGGAATAAACTTATGTAACAGATCATTTACTGGTTCCCGTCACACACCTTTAATGGTACCCCGTCACAGACCTGTTGCGAGTGCCCGTTAATTCTTAACTGTACCCGTAGCGATGCAGCGTACTCTACGCGTATTCGTCTGTAAACAATCAGTTGTGCTCTTGTCTCTGGTGTGTGCGGTTGAACCGTCACAAACCCCGAGATCTGTAATAGTCGTTAAACTTGTAACAAATAAATGTAGTGTTGTTAAACCCATTCTGGTTTTATTTGAGAAAAGGGAAACCCGCGCTACACTTATAGGTATAAATGACCTACTAAAGGGGAAAGAAAAGTGAGCTGCGTCGACCATGTTGGCATATAATCCACTTTTCCTTATGACTTTTATACCACGTGGAGAGAAGGAACAGAAATTTAGACCAATGGAGCAGCAGACCGAGCAGACTCACGAGTAAAGTTTTCGCGAAAATATACTTAAAGTATAGTGCCTGACCGATTATTTTTATAATGGCCCAAATCAATTGACCTTTATGGGCCTGCGTGTCCTGCTTAGAAGAGTGACAAGCTCGCAATCGTATAAGGTTGCGATTTCAATATTTGTCGTCGCTAAAATTGCGCCGTGTAGAGGCGGTTGAAGCATGTTAAATATGCCGTGTCCTGAGGTTGGTTATAGTATGGAAGTTCGAAAAAAATCGATGCTCGTGGTTCTAAAATTACCGCACATTGCGCGTCTGGGTCTTATTCTCGGGATGGATCCCGAAGAAAAGATCCAGTTATCGAAAACTAAATAAGTAAGACATGAATTTTAATTCACAAGCAAATTTAAAATTATCGGTTGGGGAAACACGTTACCCGCCCTAAGTGGTAACGTAAGAGACTCCGCTATGGAGCCGTTCGACCGTGAAGGGTTAAAGGATATTATTTTATATTTTTGTGAATATCTGCATAGGCACAAAATCCAACCTTCAGAAACTGATTTTTTTTTATTTGGATTAAATAGGTTTCTTACAGATAGTGTTACGCTGGAAAATATTCAACTGATCCATAGGATAAGAACATATATTTATTCTTATTGTAAAGTGAAAAGCGAAATCCTGTTTTAAATCCGTTCTCGTGTCACGTGATACCCGACATCGCACTGGAAAGGGTTAAGAGTGACGACAAAAAGTAAAAAAGTCGAGGAGAAAGAGAATTCTTTTATCGTGTTTACAGTTTGGTTTCTTTTATAACGAAAGGGGTCGCATTCGATCTTGACACTTTTTTTCATTACATCAAAGTCAAGTTTTTCTTTGTTTCAGTCATCGTACAATTCTCAAAATAGCTTTATAGAGATATTTCTGATATGGCTTGATTATTTGGCATCTCTCAAAGAAAAAAAGGCAGCATAAGATTTTACAAAAAATTGTCAAATTGAATGTTATATATATAGGATATATATATATATATATATATATATATATATATTTATATAGGAATTTGAAACAAAAAAAACGTCCAATTTCTTTTCATTTTCCTGCATTAAAACTTTTAAAAAAATCTGCGATTTTCTTTTTAATAAATTGAATGCTTTAAAGTTGAAAGTTTATTACAGTTTTATGACGGATATTGAAACATAAAAAAACAAAATTGAAAATAGACAGTTTCAGCGTATTTTGTATTAGCTCTTTCCACAAGAAGATTCATCTTCCCTTGGACGTGGTTCAAACTCGCAACTCTCTGATTAATGGTAGGGAACATGTCCTCGCTTTTTCTTCTGTGGCGGTGCGTGTTTTTTTCTTGCTCCGAGATGTTGATTTAGTTGGTTGGTTGATTGATTAAATTAACCAAACAAGGAAAACCCAATGGCTACAGAAGACAAACGTGAGGACATGTTTTGTTAAGATATTCCCGCTCTTCTAACCGAGTCATTAACGGTCAGTTCCTGCATAGTGAATGTGTATTGTAGTATGCGTTTATACTATATTTGTTGTGGAAAATATATTTATAAATTAACTGCTTGAAAATTAGCTAATTATTGTAAAGTTTGGGAATTTTTTAAATTTTTCAATTAAGGTACTACAAACTTTAATAAGATTTTTTTATCTAGGATTACCAAACACATGTGGGTGATCTAAAACTTTCTGCAGATTCAAATTCCCCACAACCCCTGTTCTTTTATAAACATCTGACTTTTATCATAAACCACTCAATATATTTTTTGTATATTTTAATCATATTTACCGAGATGAATATTTAGCTTCACGTGTTACTTTTTTTATTTTGACTATTATCCACCCTGAACGTAAAAAGAATACACTAAAGAATACCTCTTTAAAATGAACAGGAACGGGATGTAACTGTTTAAAAAAAAGAACGTAAATATCAAACATGTACCTCGAGTACAAAAAGTTAAAATTCCATCGAAACGTAAATTTCAAGCAAAATATTTACGATTGGAATATTTCGTAAATTTATTTAACATTAGTTACAAGTATAATATTCTTTGGTTAAACAAAACCCATTTTTTTTTCAATCAACACTCTTTCTTTTATTGCGAGGAACTGTTTGTTTAAGCATAGATCGAGGTTAAACTAGTAAATTTGTAATAAAGAAAGTGTATTTACTATAACATTGTAATATGTATATATAATTAAACGAACTTCTTTTCAATTTTTTAAATAAATGCAAAAATGATAGTAATAAATTATGTAACGTAAAAAATATTAAAAAGTAAGTACTTTTTTTAAATTATCTTTATATAAAGGGCATTTATATGAGTTCATAAAATTAGTTTATTTTTTTTAATTATTTTATTTAACAAATTAATCCTTTGTGATCAAGTTGTGACTTTCGGTCACAAAAATAACGATCTGGTTTTTTTGTTCCATGGTCTTCAAACTGAAAGAGAACTGCATGTTCTTGAACATGAGAAACGCTTTTCTTTCGTTAGCTTGTATTTTATCTAAATCCATTTAAAAGTATGACATCTCTTGGGTATCTTTGAGGCCAAGATCGAGTCATTAATTGGGGAAAAGAACAGGAACGGGATGTAACTGTTCTATAAAAAAAACGTAACTAACAAATATATTCCCCGACCGCAAAGGGTCCACCATTTTTTTTCTTCCATTCGATGCTTTCTATTTCTAAAAAAAATTAAGAGAACAATACTTTTTCACATTATAATGAATCTAAATAACATTAAAATTATTAAAATGAATAAAAGTGATAAATTGAAGTGTCAAAAATAATTTTATCAGCTTTTATCTTCGAAAAATTGTTAAAATTAAATTCTTTAAAAAAACTATACTAGTAAAAAATCATAATATATTAAACCCTCTGTGACATTTTTGATCTCATCGTGAGCCAATATTTGAGATGCTCTTATGGAGACAAAATGGCATAATTAAGCTTGAATAAAATTCTATAAAAAATATCAAAATCCCCCGTCATTATTAATTCACTTAATCTTTTGAGACTATCTGCGAGACTATTTGAGACTATCGGCATCTTCGCATCGATGTGACTCAATTCTCTAAATTAGTATTTACATAATTTAACACTTTAGGAAAATGGAACGGCCGATGCATTTTCTTGAGGTAATGAAAAGGTGTCGGTTCTTAAATGCCCGTAAAGTGCTAAATTATGTAAATTATAATCCGGTAAATTGCGTCACCAAGACATAACAGTCGCTGTCACGGCTCACAGAATGGCCAAAAAGAAAGTGAAAAGAGTTTTGTATTATTTTTATTTTCTTGTATTCAATATAAAATGAAAGATTATGGAAGTATTACAATCAAATTAACTTTAACTGGTTACTACCAAGGATTCTTCAGCGTACCTAAAGATGCTTGTCGATGAAATTCAAGCGATACACTTCTAAATGTTAAATTATTTAAAACAACAAATGTTGGAATACCTGAGCTTAGTTTCGTCGCCAAACAGTCCTCGATACGGTTGGGGAATCCGCGGTTTGAGTTACGTGGAATCACGGCTTAAGGAACGACAGAATATTTTCGGTGTTTCTAGAATTTAAAATCCGTGCTTTCCGAAACTGGATTTTTATTAAAGGGTCAGTAAAATTGGGTTAAAATAATTTGAAAGTTTTCAATACCCATGGGTATTGAACACATGCTTTCATTTCGGCATCTAAAGGGGGCAAATTCCCTTTTAAAGTTTACGATTAAAGAGGGTGAAAATGTTTTTGATTATGTTTATGATTATGAAAAGTTTTTTTAGAGATCGAAAGACTTCGATTTCAAAAATAAACCTTCATAGTTACATAATATTCAAATAATAAAACAATCGGTGAATGTCGAGAATTTATAAATTAAAATGATAGTTATGAACAATTAAATATTTTAATCAATTTAATCATAAACATAGAACTGTTATTTTAGTTTTTATGCAAACAAATAATTTTTAAACTCTCTTGTATTATGTTGTTGTTGTTTTTTTAAAAATATTTTCTAGTTTGGCCATCCAAAAGATAACGTTATATATGCTTTTAAATTAAAGGAATTATAACTGTACTAATAAACTTACAAACGGAATTGTGTTTGTTCATATCTGAAAAAGTAATGTTTCGATTTTAAAAAGATTTAGTAAGATCATTAGTTTTTTTTTTTTTTTTTTGGGGGGGGGAGGAGGTTTTACATCGAGTTTTGATTCAATCTTTATTATTATTATATGTTTGGATATAAATGTTTTCTCTTTTCATCAATCATTTATAATGATTCACGGAAGTCTCATGGTGGTTCTATTCTATAGAATATTGCATGGTCAACCTGAGTTTTTCCGGGAAAATTCAATTTTAAAACCCACTAATATTAGGTCTCCATTATCTATGATGGAGATATAGGTGGCGCGTAGTTTTATTTATTTCTGCGGTGATTTGATTTAGATTAAAATAAATTAATTAGTGCAAAGAACGGGCATTATTTCTTGTTTTTAATTAAAAAATTAATTTAAAACTTTTATTGAAATACAATAAACTTTTTACATTTTGGAAGACAAATGAAATAAAAATATTTACTTAATATATTTTTATTTAAAATATGGTAAGTTTAAGGAAGTTAATGGTTGCATCAAAAAGAAAAGTTAGTTTAAAAAAATAATGGAAATGGTGTTAAATTAATAAGACTTTTTTGAATTATAAATAGTGATCTAAATTTATTTCAATATTAAAGTTTTGTTAAAGTTTGTATAATAAGTTAATCATTACAAACTGAAGGAATATAACTAAAAATACATAGTGTCATATATATAAAAAAGCGTTTACTATGTATATTAAACAGAGATAACTGTAAAAGGTAAAGTGTAAACAAATCGTAAATTTACTTTGCAAAAACATGAATATAATTGTATCGATTGGCATTCATGCTAAAAATGTATCCCTTACCTGTGGAATGTTAAACGACATTGTACTCCTCCATCTTCACTCGAAAAAATAATCTTTAAAAAAATAACAAAAAAACAATAAAGAATCCAGATGCTGAATTTTAGAACAACACCCTACACAAAGTCGCGATTAAAAACATCTTCTCATCTTTGCGAGTTTTTCATCTCCAACTTGAGGATGAAGATTCTTTCACGTCTTCAGGCGACCACCGTCTGATGGGGATTTGAGGGAAAAGCAACTTTACGCGCATGCGTAGAAACCTGCTCCCGTGTCAGATGTGTTGAGAAAAGGACTTTATTGACTTTGGAAATTGTTTACCGGAATTCCCGAGGCTAAATAGCAGCTCTGTAGGAGTAGTAAACAGAAGGAAGTAATCTACGTTTTAAAATATTAAAATTAGGTTTAGTGGAATACAATTAGGCTTGATATTTGGAAAGTCCAATCAACAATGTTCTTAAAAAATTACTTAATATTTATTTTTCGTTATGAAAATATTTAATTTTTGCATCCATTGTTCAGTTTGAAAAATTATTTTGTAAAAAAAAAAAGACTTTATAAATAAAATAAATCTACAAATATAAAATATTTCAGAAGATATTTTTTTTTGATAAACAAGGAAATGAATTTGAGTTTTGAAATACCGAAATTTATTAAAAGTGGATATCGATAGTTAAAGGTATAAGTGGTTAAAAGAGGTATGTCACAAAGAATAAGTATTGAGATATTTGACCTTAAAGTTTTCTTCTCGAATTCGGTGGTGATCACATCCCTCCTTTCATGACACTCGCATCTCTCGTAATAAGTCTTCTATCTACAGTGCTGCTGTCAAAGTCAAAAAACAGGCCAGCACATACCTCATTCATCCATGAAAATAACTCATTCATATTTTTAAAAATGTTACGTACATAGCAGCCGAACTAAAACCATCCTCCATCCCCCAAACCCTATTCCATCGTCTTGTGAATTGAATAAACTCTTTTGTAAAGAAACCATACAGTTCATCACAGAATAAAAGAAAATTAAACTCGAACATAAATGACTTTTGTAAAGTCCAAAATATTTCGAATTATTTTTGTTGTTCAATTGATTTTTTTAAAAATAAAATCGTCTACTTTAGAATTCCAAAAACAAATATAAATAAAGCATATTCAATGAATTCTGCAACACATGAAACATTCCAAAACAAAAATAGATACGTTTCAATAAAAATTTTTTTTAATTTAATCCTGATTCAATATATGTAGGTTCGTATTTAAAAGAAAATTAAACGCAATTTGCATAATAGAACTTCATATAAAAATGATTTTTACATACTCGAAATATAAATAATTTTTATAAAGTCTAAAATATTTTGATTTTTTTTTATTTATTAAAAAAACAATTTCAAATAAAATCGTCTGCTTTAGAATTCCCCAAAACAACTATAAATAAAGAACATACCTTTATCCACTTACCCTTTTATTTATTTATTGCTGGACTACAAAAATTAATTATTAGTTATCTCGTTTACAATTTTAAATATTTGTGAAACAGTTTATAGTTAAATAATGTTCTTTAACTTGAGATTTGGTTTTTTCTTAATGTATCAAAGTACACTGAATTTGACTTTTTTCTCATAAAAAGGTCAAAATCTGCGACTTAAAATATAGTTTATTTTTATAAAATAAAATAGGGGTAAAGTTGTAAAAATAATTGATGAAATAATTCATGAAAAACATGCTGACAGAAAGTTTAACGTAGCCATAACATATACACAAGAAAAAATTCAATTTATATAAAAAAAATTAACATTAATTAAAAGTGAAGAAAACGTGATTGCATAATGCGAAAGTTGAAATCTTCCCCAAACGAAATCTTTGATTATTAAAATTTTGAAAACACTTGACAAGTAAACAAGAACAATGGAATAATGAAACAAACAAAAATTATGCTCAGAAAAGCTAACAAAAACATTTATCCAAAAATAGGTTTAACACAAACCCTTGCAAACTAAAGAATTTATAAAAAAAAAGTTCTGAAGATAGCCCATTTATTTATTTTACTTATTTACTATTCATTATTTTTTTTAACGTTTTCTAGAATATTTTTAATGCTTTATTTTTGTTTTTTCACTTACTTAAGCAATCGCTCAATCGACCATAACATGTTCCCTCATAGCTGAAAGGAATACTTTATTTTATTATTATACTGTTCAGAGATCGGAAGAAAACAGAATCCAGCGGCATCAGCAGATTGCGTTGGTAATTTTCTGCGCCAGGGCACCCGATCTTGGCGAGTCTACGCCAAAATGCTTGTGGTCACGAAATAGACATAATTCGGTATTTTAAGACATCAGCTGCGTGGCTCTGAAATACTGAAGTCTTGTTGGAAATAAATCCCCCCCCCCCCTCTCTGATGTGAATGAATATTTTTTTGGAAGATTTTTCATATTATAAATTTACCTATTTATTCAAAAGCGTGAATTACGATTAATATTTTTGAGGTAATTTTAAATATGTAATTAGAAAGACATTTTGAAAATATGTCCTTAATAGCAAATTATTATGTAAGAAATAGTTGTATACTTTTTCTCTTTTTATTCGAGGTCCTTTGAATACGACCTCATTACCATTAAGTCCATATATGAAGTGGCCATAATAATGACTGTCCGTTCGCGGTAATCAAAAATTGCTTTGACATTAATAACGGGAAAACTAACGGAAAAGCTAACATTCGGAGGTGTACCCGGAGACATTGCATTAAGTAAAAAGCAGAAGTAATGAAAACATAATACCTCCCGAAAGTTTTAATCCATTACATCCAATTGTGCAGTAAAACTCGTCCACCTTGAGCTATTAAAGCACATTGTAAAACACCGAATGCTGTAGAAAAAGAAATGGCAAGATTCTTTTTGCTTGAAGGAGATATTTTTGAAAACTCTTTTTATAATATTGTCATCTTTCTTCTTGGTATATTTCTTTTGCAAATGCCTTATGCGTTTTAAATACTCTACTTTTTTGGCAATAAATATTTTAAACATCATAAACGGCTATTATTTAACTGACTTTTACGCCAATCAGACGCCAAAAATAAGAGGGTAAGCATCTCGACTTGTATGCATCTTGTTTTAAACTTTATATCTGGATACTTTATTTTTGCCGGATAGCACTTTTACAATAAAAGTCCAGTTATTCTACATTCAATTATCCGGAAAAATCAAGTAACTTAACTTTTTTTTTAATTATTGTTTTACATTGATATTTTTTTTTGTTTTAGGGTAGAGGGGAACTTGGGGAAAAACAACTTGGAGAAAAACTGGTTATCCGGTGTTCCTTTATCTGAAAAGTACAGGTTTACCGGGCTTTTTACAAAAATATTTTCCCGATTTTTCAGAAAATTATTTTTTTGTCAAAGAAAATGTCTTCTTTCAAACAAATGTAGTACATTTCTGTTATTTTTGCATAAATCCAGCATTGAATAATATCAACTAAAACTTTTTTTTAAGAAAAGTAAAAATTTCCCGTTTTCTATTTTTTTTTATGCAATTCACAGTGTATCCTTTTTAAATAACTAGAGTTAGTTTGAGAGACGAAAATAATATTTAAGAAAAACTACACTAAAGAGTAAAAAATATTTTTTAAATTTCGGAACAAATGGTAAATTTCTCTTTACACATTATTACAACTTTTTTAAGTTTGCGACATGGCGCCGATGGTTGATAGAATTAATATCGCTCTAGAGTTACAAAATGAGTTATTGGCCACGTGGGGGATATATCCCGAAGGAAAACCCAAAGGAAAGAGAGTAAATTTCCTGTTCAAAAGGATCAAACTTCTTGTGCAGTGTTCCCGGGTATTTCCTTCGAGGCAGACCTCACTAACAGTCTCTCTAGTCGAAATCTACGGGAATACCTAATGTACTGTGTTCTCTAAAACAAATGAAGACAATTTAAGTACAAAATATATATATAATTTTATTTCGAAGCTGTACATACAAAAGTAAACAAGAAAGTCCAATTTTCTCGAGGAACTTTGACAATGTAATTGAAGTTATTGCGAGGCTGTATAAAGGAATTTGGAGGCTTTATAAAGGAATATAACAAAAAAACTGCATTTTTAATTTTCTAACATAAAAGCTATAAAAAAATCTGCATTTTCTCCTCAATAATTTCCATGCTTCAAAATTGAAGTTTTATTTTTAAGGTTTATAAAGGAATTCGGAAGAAAAATTTTCATTGACTGCAGTTTTTTTTTTAAGTTTTCATAAAACTTAAAAAAAAGCGCAGTTTTCCTGCATAAGACCTACAATTTTTCAGCTTTGATGAAGTGTTTCTGCTGACTTTTTTTGCTGGGTTAGCATAAACCTTTCTAATCAGTATATGAATAGCCAAATTACAAAAGGAACTGGATAAAAAACATTATAAATTTTTTGTTGTGTATTTTTTTTTCATTTTTACAAAAAAAATATATTATATTAACAATAGTTTAGTTTTGACAGTTTTTCAGTGATTTACTGAAAGACTTTTCGTGCGTTTTGATACCTTTTTCATCATATATTAATACAAAAAATTTTCCCCAGCCTCCGGAAAAAAAATTTCTGAGCAGCTCTGTAAAACGTGTTTCACCTTTTACTTCGTATTGTGAAGGAGAAAGCCTCATACAGTGGAAGTCCGAATTCTGCGTAAAATGTCTTGTATTATTACAAAACCTACATTTTTCAACCTGACTATTCTGAAGCTATAGTAAGCTCAACGAGATTAAATTACCTCTTCGATCTATATATATATTTTATTTTTGATTTTGTTATGCACGTTTGGCGTAACTTCGAATTTAATTTAATTTATACGTTTGGATATTTTTTTCGAAATATCTTTTTCAATTAAAATGTTTTGAAACTCGGATATTCAGAATTCATCGAATATATCAATTAAACGGACCTTTTATTTTTTTAATTAAAATTTTAATATATTTTTATTGAGTAAAGTTTGGTTTGGTTTGGTTTGGTTTGGTTTGGTTTGGTTAATTTAACGTCGCACTAGAGCTGCACAGTGGGCTATTGGCGACGCGCGATTCGGGGTCTATCTCGTAGGAAAGACACGGGAACACATACACATTCACACATGCACCTCGTTATTTTAGAACCATGGTCAGTTACTCAAGTTGTAGTCACTTATCGTCATTCACGTCACATTTTAATACGATTATCCGCAAAACATTCTAGATTTAATCTTCTAAGCGGTTTGGGGTTTATAGTTGTGTACCAATCTCCAGGTTTTTCTAGCGATACTATCAATTTTAATTTCGTAAACATACTCAATGTTGAAATATTTTTAGAAAATATAACCTTGTGCTAATTCTTGAAAGCTATATACATGAATTTAATTCTGGAACTGTAGGGGGGGGGGGGGTCACAAGTAATACCGGCCTCACCTTGTGTTATTGTCATCGGAGTCCAGAGTTTAAAATTAAAAATGTGTATAATATGTATTGGAAATACAATATAAACCAACTCTAAAATTGTGATAGATTTCCTCGCCCCTTAGAGAGTAAAGTAAGCTATTTCCTTCTACGCTTCCAATGTTTCAATCGGACCAGGAAATGGAACACGCAACTCCACGACTACGAGTTTGGCGCTCCGCTAACCAGGTCGTAGTTTCTAATGCAACTTTATTCAAACAACCGACTTACATGCATTCTACACGGGCTTGATAAAAGCGTGCGAGCATCTACAGATGGCTCTCCGATGGGTGGATGCAAACAACATGGTTTGTATGCTCCAATCACGGAGCCATCTGCAAAAGCTAACGCGCGTTTATCACGTAGATGTAGAATGGGCCTTAATAAAATTACAAAACTAAGTAGACAAATAACTTTATTTTTATGGATGATCTTATTACGTCAAGGAGCGCCGCATCTCCCGCAACAGAACAATAGACGATCCTTGACCTAACGACAAAGGCAAAGTATTCCGGATCTTTTGTTCACAGTCGCCTTATTTGCAAAGGGGATAATGAATGGGGTAGGGAAAAAACAAAGGGAATGGGGCGCATCTGTCGCGGGCGTTTAGGGAACTCCGAATCTGAAGCACGGATGAGCACAATGCGCCCTCCTCTTGGAAAAGTCCTTAGGGGGGAAATGGTGTCGTTTTCTTTCTTCATGTGGGCATGGATTAATATTTTCAGGAATAACCAAGAAATGTCTTTAAGGGTAGTTAAATTGACTTTCTATTGTCTTCCAAGTTTTGTTTGAAATCTTCACGAGTCCGGGTACACATATGTATATAATTGGTACATGTGTACCAGGGCACATAGTCACGAGCATAGAGTAATGATACAAATAGAGGAAGAAAAATGCTGATTTCCGTGAGTGCATCATTGAAACCACCTGATTTGTGGAAATGCCAATTCATTCATGCGCCAATATTACTTGGCAGGCCTTGGCGACTTTCAGAACTAAGCGAGATCGAAGTATTGTAATATGGTTTGTGTTTAATTTTGTATTTAAATATCGTTTTTTTTTAACGAGTGGCAAAATTTAAGGGAGTTTAACAGATATATTAAAGTTATTTTTCTTACTTTGTACTTTTGAAAGAATTGCGTTACGTTTTTATGTAAAAAAATTACCATAAGCGAAGTTCTTTCAATTGTTATTTTGTATAGTTCAATAAGAAAATATGAACAATAAAACCGGAGAAATATAAAGAGTTTCGTTTCTTCGAGTATTGAACACAAAGAAATTATATTTTCGTTTTGTTAATGAAGAGGAAATATTTAGCGCAAATTGTTTGAAAATAAGTAAATACCTACATATATGTTAAGAAGTTGAATACGGACAGCTCGCTTTATCACCAAAAAGAAGAAAGTGCACCAAATTTGGAACTCCTGCAGATGTCTGAACGCCAAATGCGGCAGCGCTAAAACCACGTGATGTTGGTTTTATTTTTCAATGTTGACACCGCGGCCTTGCGAGAGTCTGGCATTTAAGGCGCTCTCTATTTAATATAACAACTCTCTGGTCACGAGCGGATTAAGTGACGTAAGAATATTCACATCAGATAAAACACTGCTAAGAATTTAGTTTTAAAATGGAATTCTGCATTTTCTTGTTTATGCAGGAATTCCGTGTCGATACTTTTTATATGAAATGTTTTTAAAATCATCGAAATGGTGTGTAAGCACTGTGATGCACTTTTAGTTGAATCCATTCCTGAGATATAACTCCGTCACAAATAGGTAAATAGACTTCCATAGGACATTAAGGGGTCAATGAGTAAAATTTTGAAATAAAAGGGCGGAGACAACCGAAATCATTTTGAGCATATCTTCCAACTTTCTATTGGAAAGTTTTTTTACCTTTATATAATCTGCGGAAGTAATGTTTTACGTAAAACCTTTCTGGTTGTGCTCCATTATAGCATATTTTTTTTAACCAGGTGCACTTTCTGTTATGAATATTTCAGATTTTGTTAATCTAACAGTATGGTAGTGATTGAATACCAATCCCATAAGATACTTACATCAACAACAAAAACAAGTCAAAAGTATTATATATCTGGTTCTTTTAAAACCACTTCCTGATATCGATAATATGAAGCCTATTTTGATATGCTTTCGTTTTCCACATCGTCGTTTAAAGTGAAAAGGGTCGTATGTCTAACCTTAGCATTTTTTAAAAGGGGGCTTTAGCTTTATTTAAGGTTTTTTGCAACCTTCATTTGATTTGTTTAGATGATTTTCCTTATGATGATTCTATAATAGACCCTTTTTACATTTGTTTGCATCTTTTATTGGATCAGCTGATGGCAACAGATACCATTTGCCACCAAGTGGAAATCACAAAATGTCACATAGTGCAAGAATTAATACAATACAGAATGGAATTTTTGACATACGACTTTCTGCACTTGGAACGACGATATGCATCATTCACATGTATATCAAGTTTGGTTGTCAACCCCCCCCCCCCCCCCCTCCATTATTTTGATATTTAGTCACAAACACATTGAAATCAAATTACACACAAACTCGTTTACCTAAAAAAGGTGTAGAAATACAAAAAAACAAACATCGAATATTTTTACTTGAATATTCTTTTCTTTAAATTTCATGTAACGCAAAAAAAAAATATGCAACCGATAACTATTTCTAATGAATTCGCGACGAAATGTGTATTGAAAAGAAAACAATTTTAAAACACATTAGATTAATTAAAAAAACTATTTTACATATGATTTTAATATCTATAGATTAAATTACTATATATTAAGCAAAAAATAAAGTTAAAAAAAATTAATAATAAATTCGGCTTCACATTGTATGATATTTCGATACTATTTATTATTGACTTTGGTTGCTTGCTAAGGTAATCCCCCTTTTCGCTGCTGGGATTAGTATCTTATTTGAAATACTGTCTGGACTTTATTTCTGGCTTGGTTTTGGTCGACTCGTATCTTAAATAAATTGTATAATTTTTTAAATATATTGACACTAAATTGAGTTTTATTATTCGCTTTCTTAATAGAAAAAATGCAGTAGCCTTTTGAAATTTTGCCTTGGAGAGGGGCGGGGGGGGGGGGGGGGGGGGGAATGCTTAAAATTTATATCTTTCATTTTCAATAATTAATAGATTTATTAAATTTTTCCCCCTGTACTCCCTTTGAAATAAATTTTAACTTTACCGAGAATTTGCCTTTGTGTATGACTAACAATATCGATGACATACGGAATTGTCAATTTAGAAAGCCATCAGTCAAACACAGGGGACCACCAGAGGCATATGATAGGTGATAGGTTTACAATAAGATAGGTGACCATCTATCTTATTGTAAAGACATGACTGACGCGCATGCCGGCCTATCTACCTCAAACATTGATGGTAATCACTACCGCGTTGGGATCAGGGGGGGGGGGGAATTTATATATATACATTGCGATATAGTGAGAGAGAGAGAGAAATCATGATAAACGTATTTAGTGGCTGTTGTGCAAAGGTTGTTCATGCTTGGCTTCCTGATTTTATAGATCAGATCCTCTGATTACTAGTGCAACACTCTTCCGACAAAGCCATCGTGTTGCACAAAGTTTAAGTTGTAAATATCAACACTTAAATCTACAAAATATAAATATCCATCCTAATATATCTCAATCTATTCATATAAATCTCGGAAATGTAGTCGTCATGGTCGAAAATGTCAATTCATCCATTAAGACACCCCAGTAAATTGCACTTCGTGAATAGCTCAGACTTTCTTGAAAGCTTTATTTATGTCCCGGATGAATGGAATTCTCGCAGAATTCCGCGATACGTCAATTCTTTGGTTTTAAAATAAATGGGACCGAGGGGGGGGGGGTAGTTTATCGCGGTCTTCATAACGGACGGGTCGATGTGATTTTATATTTCTTAATAAAACGGAAAGGAGGGATAAATCACGGTGTGGGAAGAGATAAAACGAAAAAAGTCTTTCCAAGACAGCTGCTTTTCATATGAACTGACTACACGTTGAACGTTTGCAAACAAACAACATTTGATGTAAAAATATCATATCTGTTTTCTTTTATTCTCGTTCGTGGTTCAAAATTACGAAACAATGTTCTCGGGTTTTTAATTCGCAACAGATCCCGAACAGTCGCCAATAGTCCTTTGTGTAGTTCTAGTGCGACGCAAGTTTATCCAACTAATGCTAGATTGTTTTACCTTTAAAATCCTTGGTTTGAGAAGTTTTCTTGTTATCCGAACATTGTTCCCCCGCCCCCCCCCCTCTTCGATTCCATTTCCATCGAAATCCTATTCGAATAAACACTCCTCCCCCCCTGTGATTCTTGTTCACCCCTCTTCAGATTGCGGGAAAAGATTTCCAGGAGATTGCGGATTGCGTGTCTGTTTCACGGCGTAATCGTATCTCTCTCAGCTGGCAAACGGAATGACAAGTCCAAAAATAAAATTCCCATTTTTCTCACAGATTTTTCTGAAGTGAAGAAACCGTGAATGGTTTGGAGGGTGGTTTACAAAGAATGTTGTTGGGATGTCGAGATAAACACCATTCATTTCTTGTAGGAACAGCATTCCTGCAAGTTTAAGCATTATTTTTTTTAAATAAAATTTGAATTTAAAAAGAAAGAATGAGGAATATTTATTGAAAAAAAAATATATCTTTGGAACAGTATTTTATTATAGTTTTATTTTCAGCAGAAGACATTTGTTTGTTTTGAAAAAAGGAATTTTAGCCAGCGTTCCATTTTTATTGAATTAAAAATATGTTCTAAACAATTTCAATTGGAATGTCAATTAATAAAAGATATTGTCTTATATGGGTTAAGAGTACTCCATATGTGCAAATTATACTACAATAAGACGATGGGTACTTGTGAAGAAACTATGTGGGGCAGAAGGGAACAGCCAATTCAATTTAAATTATGAGTGTGCTTAGATTTTGTGACTTGAATAGTTAATTACATCTTATTACGTGTATCTCTACACATCAAAATCAGTTGACCAAGTTCCAGATGCGTCTTGAAATTTAATTGTAATGAGTCTGCACACGAGCATCTTTAGCGATAGCAATGAATATAAATTCAACACTCAATAAATACAAATAATTGGAAACAAAAAACATATTTTTTTCATACTCCCGTGTGTTCACATCTTCTTCATGCATGCTCATTCTCACATAATTGTAATAAAAAGTAAAATTATATATGAATTTTATGAAAATCCTCCACAGAAAAATGTGTACAAATATTTAAATAGATCAATTTCTGATCAATTGTTTCATAACAACATTCACCTCCTGAAGCTCATGGACGCGATATCACGTCTAGGTATCGCCATTTTTATCGAGCAATGCAGCCAATTTTAAAAATTAATAAACATATTCCATTTTAGAATATTTTTTTAATTTAAAGGTTTGAAGTACAATTTACGAGCTATATCTTTACAATTATTATTTAAAATTCCAGTGGAAACAACTTCACGATTGTAAAAAATGTTTTACGAAAATGTGTGAGCGGGTTAAGAAATAGTAACTGATTAAAAGTGGCTGTGCCCCTTCTTCCCCCATGTAAATAACAATTAATGAGCTTTTTGCCCCTGTGAAAATACCATTACGATTTGTGTATATGTATTTCTAAAATCAAAAATAAATCTATATCCATCTGCGCAACTAAAGTTAAATGTGTTTCTTAAATATATATATTTCCATATTGGGATTCAGTTTTTTAGCTTTATTTATTTATCGGTTTCGCATCATATAAATTCTTTTGTTTTGAAAACAACACACGCAGCTCCTACTGAAAACTGACAACATTGAAGCAGCCCATCACGATCAAGGTATTTAATCATCAGCTGATTGGAAATTCTTTTGGTGTCCATTAAAATGCGTTATAAAACAATCGGTGTTTATCTTCGAGCATGAATCACGGAGTAAAGAAAAAGGTGGAAATGATTTGGCGAGATTTCATGAGACGTAAGTTAGCAACCCCAAACTAGGAACAAACAAACCTAGTTTGCAGTAGTTTTCCTACGAGGGAAAAATAAATTATCGCCAAGTACTGGTACAAAGTAGTGCTTTGGAATAGCGCCAAACACAATTCCTACTTTTTAAGCGATTGCTTACTTCACATTGCAAACCGGTTTTAGACTTGTTCGCACCTCCACCTTCTTCCTAACTCCGTGGCATGAATGGACTGTAGTAGAGCAAATATGACGTCATAATCGTGAAACCAACATCTCAGACAGAATGGCCTCAGACACGTGACTTCTTTTCAAAATTATGAATTAAAAAATATTCGTGATTGGCTGATGAATTGGGAAATGTGTAACAGTGAAAATGTATGAATGGAATGACGTAATTAACACGTGTCTGAGGCCAAACATGTTGGCCTCACTTTGATGTTAGCGACATTATAACATTATGTTTTCTCTACTATGAAGGATCCATGCTCGAAGTTGTTTATTATGTTCATTGTTATGTATATTTGTTGAGAATCTTTTTTTCAAGTAAATATTTTGTAATTAAGTGAAGTTTAAAGATGTTTCGCTTTCTAATACTATTTCGACTACGAGCAAATGGGGTTTTCTTTAAATTTGCTACATCATTCTTCTTTGGATTTCTATTTTTTTTACTAGTTGTATGGTTTAACTAAAGTTTTACTGGTGCTACAAAGTGGGATATGGGTGACAGTTAGTTTATTGATGAATCACTAACTATGGAAACACTACCTCTTTATTTTTAATCATGGTCAGATGACGAGAACAATATCTGGTCTGGGGCCTCCATCTCCGAATTTCCACACCACGACTAACGAAAAGAAACGTGGACAAACACAAGAGTTCACATTCGGCCCTGATCTTGCATTCTGATCGGTAAATCTTGCACCCTGATTAAAAGAAGTGTACAGTATTTCTATATATTTTATTGTTTAAACATATGATTAAAATAAGATTTTACAAAAATTAAATATTTAAAAACTTTCTCCTTATAAATGTTTGCAACAATATATATTTCAATGAAAGTATATTTTTTGCAAATTAAAACTAATTTAAACGTTTTTTAAAGAGTTTAATTATGTTTTTATTGCTTCGGGCAAACTCTATGTAAATATAACAAAACAACGTATTTTTGTTTAACCCTAGAATACTAACCGCATAACTAATGTAAAGTCAATGGGAGAATACTTAAAATTTGAGTATGCTTAGTGTTTTAGCGTAAATAGATTTTTCGCCATGTGTGTGTATGCGTCCCTAGTTGAAGATTCATATGAGAAAACTATGACGCGTCGTACTTGATCTATGCTATTTCGTCATTCAGCGTAAAATACAATATTCCGTCTCTTATATCAAAGCAAACTGTGACGAGTATTTATTGTGAGTAATGTCCCGTTCATCCGCCATAATTCTATGTCCCATATAAATCAATCTCTGCAAACCTTTCTTCCCCTGCTGGTATCACCAAACATGCCATCGATGCTTTTTGCTCTGAGAGTGCCATCTGAGATTGACGATGACACTGCAATCTCTTAAAACCGTAAATATCCAAGGTCCCGGGATTGCCTCGTCGAAAAAATTTACTTCTTGTAAGCGGAGAGTTGCGAGTTGGAACCTCATCATCCACCAAAATTCATTTAAAGAGGGGCGAATGCATATTCAGTGGCTTACGTTGATCGTAGCGTGAAGTTTGAAGAGCGGGGTGCCTGATCAAGTATTGCCTTCGTCATCTGAACTTGCATTGAAATTATGCAGCAATATTTCTGTGTCTTTCCTACGATAGAGCTACACATTATCCATTGCGGAAATTAATAATTAAGTTAATTAAATGAATCAAAACAACCAGAAAAGACTAAAGTCTTAAAACGAACACTTTTGCGATTGGGTAATGTTAGAAGGAATAAATTTAAATATACGTTAATGCGTCATATATATATCGTGAACGTTAAAATTCGCCCAGGCAGGGACTCGAACACGCAGTCAGATATGTGGTCGCTTAGGACTCTCGGCCATGATTTATTATTTTGCAGGGGAAAGTTAACCTACACAACAAAATTAGAATTTATTTAAATGAAAAACTTGTGTGTTAAAGATTTGTTTTTATTTAGAGAATATTAACTAAGTAACAAGTAGATTATCAATGTTTGTAAATTATTTTTAAATACAACTTTTTAATCAAATATTTTTTTTCAATAAAGAATGATTTTTAAAAAAAAAACTTTTACTGTTTATTCTGAATTATGCCCCGGCTGGGATTTGAACTTTCAATGTATGGCCCTGTTCGGTCATGCGGCCATTTAAGTCTTTCGGCCATGATATCTTCGCAAAAAAAAAGGGATGATAATACCTCATAACAAGATTCGAACACGATAACATTAAGTTAGGCTTAGGTTAGCGACAGAGTGATTGAACTGAATATTAATTCGAAATATTTTTTTTGTGAAATTTCACATCCCATTATGTTTAATATATGATGTAAAAATTTATTAAAATATGTATTATGTAAATATACATACGGAAGCGCATACTCCAGCGAAGGAAGACATTTCCTCCCCTCCCATGGTACAACGATAAGAGAGATAAATAGGTAAACAATCGGCCTTGTCAACGCATCTCACTTTCCTCTATACGATGGTATGTCATTTAACCCCATAGGCTGATTTCCTCTGTAGTTATGGGTTTTGAAGAATTTCTCGTTTCATCTAATGACTCCCTGCGGCGATGTACCCTACCCATTTTAAAACTCAAAACAAACAGATTTTAAAAGTTTTACACGTCAAAACAATGTAAACATATTTTTTTCTTAACACGATTAAGTTGTTTAAATGTGTTTCATCTCACACGATCTTTCTTTCGATTGGAGATTTCCCGGATAGATTTTTTCCTGCCAACGTACTGGAGGTGGCAGAAAACCTCGTAATCCGTGAGTTCTTCGTGAGCCCACTTGAGAAGGTCATTGGAAAGTAATGGGACGAAACGAAATAGACGAAAAATAACCCCCCAACATACGAAAATTGCCTGCTATAGTGACGTGCTTTACTTTGTAAAGATTAGGTAAAGCACGCTGAAACTAAACAATTCTGCTGAACAATGTCACGTGAATTTTTAGGGGGGATAGAGAAATCCATATTCGTGTGTATGGGGGGAGAAGAGGGGATCTTTATATTTTCACGAAATGGCTGTGCCTAGCGATCTTTAAAAAACTCCAAAACACATACCCCATTATTCTTTTTTTCGGCTTTTTAAAACTTTTGAGTCATTTAGATTTATGTTATGTTTTTCTTGTGCATATTTTACCTCCAATGTATTTTTTCCTTACTTTAGTGTGCTCTCGGTTTGACTTGTAATGGTTGCAGAAGAATCGGTTCTCAAAACAATATTCCATTTTTATTTGTTACTTTTGTTTAGCAAATAAAGTCAGCATGAAACCTTCATCAAAATTGTTAAATTGAAGATTTTTTGAAGGTTTTATAAAGGATATTGAAACAAAAAATTGCAGTTTTTTTTAAAGTTTTTAATTTTCCTGCATAAAACCTTTGAAATATCTGCATTTTCCCTTCATGATTAAAAATTGAAGGTTTTTGCAGGTTTTTATGAAGGTTTTTTACAGTTTTTATGAAGGATAATGAAACAAAAACCTATAATTTTATAGTTTTTTTTTTTAAATGCAGTTTTCCTGCATAAAACCTTCAATTTCAAAATTTTGATGAAGGTTTTATGCTGACTTTTTTTGCTGGGTATCTATAATAAACGAAAAGGTCTGTGAATGGATCGCAACACACCAACGTTCCTTCGTATAAAAGGCTAAAACTTTATATATAGGTACTATTCCTCTTCGAGATGTGAAACTTTGACTCGGAATTTTAAAATTGTTTAGTTTTTAATAAATTTATAACAGTTTTTAGGAGCCATTTTTTAACAACATAACAAGGGCCCAGAGGAACAGTATCCGGCTAGCAGTCGGAGGATTGCAAATTCGAATCGAAACAGACTTGACAAAAGTTCAGCTGTACCGACATTGCAATCGGTAGGTTGCAGGATTCTCACCTAAATTACAAAAGCCGTGCAAAAAATATCCCCAATTTCCACTGGCGTGTATATGGGCCTGGTGCATGTGAAACATGATCGTGGTTCAATGTCCTGCTAGTCATAAAAAGCTAATCTGGCAAACCATATATGGGTTATATAACCATATACGTGTGAGAGATGCCGACAAGATGACTTTAAATATGACAACAGATGTTTTTCTTTTCTGGTCACCCCCCTATGCTTGGGCGCAACTGGTACTACTTTTATATTATACGCAAATGACACGGGACTAAGTGGTCTGAAGTCTTTAGAAAAATTCTCATTTTCTAAAGAATTCTAAAAAATAGAGCAATTTATTTTATTAGTGCAAATTTTATTTATATGGATGAAGAGAAATAAAAAAAATTATTGATTTAAGAAATTAGATTAATTCAGTTTATATAGAATGAAACTTGAAAGAATTTATATATTAACTGCTGACATTTTCAAACCCCTCGTTTTTACTAATAATTGATTTCAACTTGTTCATACAATAAGCATTCCTATTAACTTAATCTTATTTCACTATTTTCGAATAAAATCTGTTATACGAATTACCTTATTTTTTCCTTGATCGAATTAAATAGAGTAATTTTCTAATTAAATTAATTTGTTTAAAAAGTGTCTTATCAATTTCAGAAAAAAAAATCGGAAGTAACAAATTAGTAAATAAATAAATAGCATAATTTAATTTAATTTTGCTATTGCTTCAATGTAACTAACATAAGTTAAAGCAAAAAAATAATTGATTTCTTTCTCGGTGAAGATTTTTAAATGTATGTTATTGCTTACTTTTGTTTATTTTATTTTATTCTATCGGCATAAAACAAAAGAGATATTTGTAGTATTTTAAATTAAATTGGCAATTTAAAAACAAATTATTTCACGGAGACTTATTTTAATGGTCGTCTCCATTTCAAATTACTGAACAAAAACATATTCATTTTTAGTTCTTCTTTAAGAATCCACACTTAAAGGAAATTGTAGCATTTAGACTATTACATGTAATAACAACATTTCAATTTGCGCCTTTAAGTCACCATAATAACGACGTGTTATGTTTTTCTCTGTTCTTCAAAATAAAAAAGAACACGCATATTCTTGAGTTTTAAAATTTTGGATTATTAAACTTGAATTTTTTTTATTTTATTATATAGAAGCACCAAGTATGTGGGTGGTTAAAAACTTCCTTCCAATTGAAATTCCTCACAATCCCTGTTTTTTTTAAAAAAAAACATTTGACAATGATATAAATCATTATATGTTTGGTATATTAAGATCAATTCAGCTTCAAACATTGTTATTTACATAATTATTTATCCTGAACGTAAAAAGGAGCTCCCAAATACTCCTTCAAAAAGAACAGCAACGGGATGTAACTGTTTCTTAAAAAGAACGTAAATGTCACACAAGTTCCTCGATTGCAAAGGGTTAACGTATAAGTACCTTCGAGCATGAATGGACTGTAGTAGAGCGAATATGACGTCATAATCGTGAAACCAACATCTCAGACCGAATGGCCTCAAACTCGTGCCATCTCTTCAAAATTTGGAATTCAAAAATACTACTGATGAATTGGGAAATGTGTAACAGTGAAAATTTATGAATGGAATTACGTCATTAACCACGTGTCTGAGGCACATGTTGGCCTCACTTTGATGTTAGCGAGATTATAACATTATGTTTTCTCTACTGTGAAGGATCCATGCTCGAAGATAAATACAAATAGAAGTGAAACTCTTACATACTTTAAAATGTTTTTTACAATTTAAAATAAAACTTCGCATAATTTTCTTTAATACAAAAAATTTGAACCCAAATTTATGCAAAAATGTTTACAGAAACGGTCTCAGATATGTCTTGTCCAAGAAACACATGATTAAGCGATAAAACAGTCAAGCGACATCCGATTGCTTCCTGTGCCATTGCGTGAACGCTCAAAGGGAAAGGATAAGAGAGTAGAAAATATGCACTCCTGAGAAGTACATAGACACTGACATATTTATTTCGATTGTTTATTCAGAAAATGCTGTTTCCGGAGAATATCTTCCGAAATGGCGCACTTAAAATAGCTGATTGTTATTCATTCGAGTCCAAAATATGCAAGATGTGCGACAGAATAATCCCACTACTGGAAGTAGTTTTTGCTAGGTGCAAGAGGAGCCCCTTTGGACAAGAAGGAGTAAAATGGCGGAGATTTCGAAAAAATACGTGCGAGAAATATCGATTCGACATTTGAAATTCACGCGGAATAAATGTGTTCGAATTTTATTTCGTTTCTCTCTTTGAGTGAGGTCATTCCGAAATGTACCGCGTGCATGTCAACCACAAAACAGCTCGAAATATTGTCTCGGGAATTGCATCGAAAAGTTTCAAATATACATTCTTCAGTTTCATTTTTAAGAATTCCTATATAAAAATATACAACACTGTAATCGTGATGGGTACGCGAATTCGACGTAAAATACTATTATAATAGTACTAGTGGGAAAGTATAGTTCTTGACTTTATTATACAAATAACGTCGACATAGCTCACTCACCACGGATACAGCAGCGTACATCTGCTTGGCGACGAAATTCGAAAACGTGACTGTTTCAGCCAATCCCTCGCCTATAATCAAGCTTAGGTATTCCGATCACTTTTATTGTTTTAAAAACATTCCACGTTTAGAAATGAATCGATTGAATTTCGTTGCCAGCAGATACGGTTTCAGAATCCGTGGTTTGAAATTTAGGTTAGAAATGCGTGCTCATTTTTTTTTAAGAAACTTTCGTCATTTTTAATCAAAACTGACTGCTAAATGCTTATATTAAATATTTCGTAAAACTGAAGAAATTCCTTTTGTCGTTTTTTCACGAAACTTATTTCGTTAACAATGAGGACGTTTTCAAATAGATATCGACGGTTCGACTCAAACCAGAGAGGACTTGGTCGGAAGACACGCGCGCTGTAGACCGTGCCAGAAAAGCTGGGTTGAAGTGTGGCAATATACATGTAAAAATCGAGATTGAGCTGATATTGCTGGAAAGGGATTTTATTCAAAAATTCGAAGATTCTTTTTTCGGCAAAAGTCAAATAATTCAGTGGCGAAACAATTGTCAAAATGGACGAAAAAAGCCTTGATGATCGATGAATGCTCAAAACTGAGAGTGTTATTTCTGAAAGTGGTCATCAGTTATTTCGTCATTCTTGTTATTTTCCTGGTATTGCGATCTTTGTCGAAAACTGAAAATAAGTAAATAAGAATTTGCGACCAAAACTATCAAAAAGAATCGATTCAAAATAAAAACATATTTAAAACGTGTTTTGAATAAATATCTGTTGTCATCAGTCGACAACTAAAAACTAAGTTTTTAAAAGTTGATAAATACACTTTCGAATCCTATTTTTAAAGCCGCTACTTCGAATCGAAAAAAGTGCATTCAATAGCTAGGAATACCTCCCCAACGTTTAGTATAAAGGAAAAAAAAGCCGTAAAAGTTGTTTGCAAAAGAACTTTTTAACGAACAAAATTTAAGTATATTACAAATAACCTCGAACAAAACAACACAAAAAGATCCATTCCAATTAAAATGAAGAGGGCGTATGGATACATTAAAAATGGAGTAAGATAAGAACATTTAACAAAAAAAATCTCAATTCAACGTTTATTACAATGAAGGCAACTTTAAATTCTTCTTTAATGAAATTTCAGTAAGGAATTTCAGCTCCAAACCCAGTAATGTTTAATGCCTATCGTAACAATTTAAGTAAAAACTTAATAAACAAAATGAACATTTTAAATTAACATTCCTTCTTATGCTCTTTTCCTCAACTTTTGCGTACTAATTTAGATTTTACGTTCGCTTTTTTTTCTTAAATAAAATGCAATATGCGGAATAAATGTAGGATTTTATTTCGTCTTAATTTGCCATTTAGGTGAAGAAAAATATTTTTTGTTCACCTGTTCTATATAGTAAACTTAAGATGCGGTTAAATATTTTTGCAATGCCTATAGGGTATTCGACATTTTTTTAGATTGACTGCACTTTTCGAAACTGTAATGCAATGTTAGTATACTTATATCAGTATGTTTCGTTTAAATGGTTACTATAGGGACTTTTAACATAAGGATTATCATATACATATAAAAATAGGCCTGTGGGTTCGTTTTTATACAAATCTACAGTTTTATTCCGAGTCGGATGAATTTTTGCACACATGATCTTCAAAATAAGAGGATATTTACTGTCTACATGAGATTTCGAAAAACTACTCCTTCGCACACCAAAATCAGAAATGACTCTTACTAAATCCGCCAGATGACGCCACGGAGAAGAAATCGGTCAACACTCTGCGTAAAACCCGCGCAGCTCCGGGAACTTCAGCTATTAAGTTGTGCTCGTTGATTCTCAACCTTTTAGTAACAACACATATTTCAATATCTACTAACTCTAACAGCTAGTCTGTAAATAGATTTTAAAAAGGTAAGTTTTGTAATAGCAACTAAATATAATAAAAAAAAAAGTTCATTTCAGTTTTATAAGATTTTTTTTGCTTAAGTTTACACTAAAAATGTCAATAAAATACTTTGAGAAAAAAAATGGATAACTTAGAAAAAAAGAATGTTCGATCACAATACTTTCAATTTTATACTTTTCTTTTATGGAATGTTAAAGTATAATGAGCGTGATCTATTTAATACTAAATGAATGCGACGACAGTTTTTGTTCAAGGATTAAATAACGGTTTCCTTGATATTCTCCCTCTTCCACTTTCAGCTTATAATCCAAGATAAAATTCAGCCACAAAAAACGAAGTCGAACCCCCGTTTACTCACAAATACATTGAATTAAAGTAAGAACGCACGGGGACATTTATCGAGAGAAATCGAATGTTGTTTAACCCAAACATTCCCGGCTTCCACTCCCTGGAGAATCTTACATCAACTTTCTTTTTTTTTTATCTCAGTCCATGTCGGAAAATAAACCCACTGAATTGTACATGATAAGAACTTCTTCATTCAACCCAAGTGAAGTGGAAAGCGTTGGCATTTTTTTCTTCCGGAAAAGAAAAAAGCCTGTTTAAGTCTTAGCCGAACGAAGATCAATAAATATTTTTTTTTCTTCCATATTATGTGTGTGTGTGGTCCAATAGTTGAATTTCTGTATGCGAATATGTCGTGAAAATCGGTACGGGAGTAGCGGTCATCGAAAAGCGTTGATATTTAAGAGCTCCATAACTCCAGTGAGAATCAGCCTATAGCGATAAGTGACTAACCATAGTGTAGAGGATGGTTTGGTTTGGTTTGGTTAATTAACGTCGCTATTAACGTCTAATTTGGCTATTAAGGGGATATTTATATATTATTACTTACACACTCAGGGAAGGGGGTCCATCATATATGACTGTGGCGTGACATGAGGGAAAAGGGTCTCGGGTGATTGCGTGACGTAGAAAAAAGTGACTTTGAAAGAAAAAAAAATCTCACAAACTGGGAATTGGGGGGGTTTGGTTAATTAACGTCGCACTAGAGCTGCACAGTGGGCTATTGGCGACGGTTCGGGGCCTATCTCGAAGGAAAGACCCGGGAACGATGCCTCGTATTTTTTTAACCATGGTCAGATGACGAGGACAACACCTGAGGTGGCACCCAACGCCTTCAATAGACGTCGGGACTTTGGACCCCGATCAGATTTATCGTGTTAATTTTTTGTGGATGTTCTGGACGACATTCTAGTATTTTGGTAGCGAAGTTGGCAACCCTCCGATCGTAATATCACTACTTTTTACTATTCTTTAGTCTAGTCCATCGCAAGGTTTTGAACCGGGGACCCTTGGAATCCCAGCTGACACCTTAATCCACTCGGCCCTTAAGGGGCCTCGTGTAGGGGAGGATGAGCCGTGTCGACCATTCCCCACATAACTTTATAAAGCAGTATAGCATAGATAAATGAGTCAAATGTTGGGCATATTCTGGCCTGTTTAACCAGATTAACTTCAGTTGTATCTGACGGATCGTGGAGAGTTCTTACTTAAATTGAAGCGTACAGTGAGTGCCACACGTCTATCAGATTAGTTGACAGTTTTAACAGTTTGTGTGAAAATTGCGTGGAGTGGAAAGTGACGATGTGTCGAAAGTTTCTTTCTGAAGACAAAATATCACTTTAACGTCCTATTTCGGCATAGGAAACTCAAACAGATTTTGAAAGATCATTTCGAGGCGAACAAAATGATATCAAGAAGTCTAAACTTACGACAAAGGCGGATAGATTGAGAGCTTATCAAACTCGCAAGACAGAGCAGACCGAGCCCGTGGGGTTGCAAAGTATTTACGAATCAATTCTTACGGTACAATGGTGACTGTGCATAACCGATTTTTTAAAATTTCTTTGAGTGAAACATAGAATAATACGCCCATTGTGTTCGAGTCAACTTTTCATTGTATGGGTTTAGTTTTGAGTTTTAACATTGTGTGTTTTCTTGGGTGTTTTTGAACCTCAGATATATCTGAATAACAACTTATACAGTAGGTATTTAAAATGACTTATTACCTTAATTTTTTTTGTTAACGTGACCCCATGCCTCCCATGTACTAGTACTAGAGTTTAAAATATAATAAAATGTAACTAAATTTTAAGTTCAATAAAAAGGTGCTCTAAACTGTACTACATAGAGGATAGTTTAGAATTGCGAGTTAATATTTGATAAATTACTTTGCATGTCTACTTCCTCCCTCCGATCTTCCTATCTCGTTTCCCAACTTCGAAATCTCACCCTTATGAACTCCAGTATTTATAACGGTTCCATCACAAATGTTCGCTTTCTCTTAACAACTCCATTATGCTCTCTGCCAATGACTTTTCCAGCACTAAAAATTGGTGTTAAGGTGACCTCAAGACTTTGAGCAGGATTCTTCCATGGAGCGAAACGTGCTCTTCTATTGTAATCTTTTTGTAAAACTAATTACCGTTCTTTTCTTGAGTTATTGTTTGTTTTTTTAATTTATTTTTGGGGAAGTCAGTGGTTACCAAATACTCGCGACGCAGAGTTGAAACTGCGAACAAGCCCAGGTGTTTCTAAGGCTCGTATATCAATTAAAAATATAACGCAGTCATAATTCCGTTTTAGTATATACAATCAAACCTGTTTTTGTGCGGTGGCTAGGGACCGCATAAAAAAAGTCTCACATAGAAAATAACTCAAAATTTTACGAAATAACTGGGAATTGCTTTTTTAAACGAAATCAAGACACGAGGCTTGTCAGCTACTTGGAATCTCGCCAAACCTTTTGGAATATGATTTAGAAAATACACATGCAAACATTTTTAAATATTTTATTTACATGTGTACTTATTTTACACATACAAAACTTTACAAAACGTATAAACATTATCCTTCGTAGTCTGACAATACACGAACTTGGTTCAAAATCGCTTTCGTCGCTTGAAGATACTACCTCGTACCCGTTTAGAGTTGACTTTTTTTTCAGTTACCATGTAGTCAGTGATCAGTTTTTGCGACGACTGTTGTTTCACTAGACGCTTGTATATGTCTCGGTAGCTAGATAATCAATTATGTTCCAATTTGATTGAAATTGTCATATACCGCACAAAAAAAATCGCACAAAAAAAGTCCGCACAAAAACAGATTTGAGTGAGTTTTCTTTTTAAAAACATTCGATTTTTTGCAATTTTTTTTATTTTTGATTTTATTCTCACTATAAATTTTAAACAGAAATTAACTGTTTGTTTCGAATATAAAAAAGAATAATATGTACAAAATTTTCGATTTAGGTTTTTATAGTGCAAATAAAAAAAGTTGATAATTATTAAAATAGAAAAAAAATTCAAACTTATTAAACGCTATCTTACTTATGACACCTCAAGGCGTGCTCCGATTACGCTCACATTTTATTTTTTTATTTTTTCCATTAAAATATAACTTTTCCGCACTACTAGATGTCAAACAAAAATTGTGATTTTTTTTTTCATTTCACCCTAATCAGCAAGCTACACAAAATCGAGACTCTGTGTAACTAAGACTTCGAGCACTTTAAAGACTGTTGACTCCAAGTTAAGATAAACAGATCAAAAAACGATTTCGTTTTCCAACTTCGAAAGAAAACTTCCGCCGCTGACCATGAATTATTTATAAGGTAGGGAGCTCGCGACATCGAACACAAATTTGAATTCGGTTATTCCAATAAGTTAAACTGACCCAATACCTTTTCCTTTTGTAAAATACGTATAATCAACAAGAAGGTAAAATTTAATCAGTGGTCTTTTGTATAAAAAATTTTAAAGAGATAAATTAACACATAACCCACCCGTTAATTGTGATTTATATAAGATAAACTCAGTTATTTTTTTTAAATATAATTTTTATTTGTACACAATTTTATATAAAACTCTGTTATTTTGTCGTCCAATTAATTTTACCATCCGTTCAAACGTACTATCGACTTCAAACTTGGCATACTTACGTAATCCTCACGATTTTAGAATTAGACATTAGAGTTTCAATACAATACTCTTACTAGGTGCGCTATTAAAATGCTGCATCTAAAATATAAGAATCTAAAGAGAAGTCATATTAATAGTATGAAATGTTTTAAAGTAAAATATGTATGTAAAATTTTAATATTTAATCAGCAGACTTATATAAACAATTTGAACGTGAGGTTTAATTAATTTGATCCTTTTGAGTTGATGCCAATCATCGGTAAATTAAAAATCAGTATAAAACTAGAGAATATATTTAATTTGATGATGATAGTTTTTTTTAAACACTTACAATGTATTTTATTCATTTTCATTATTTTATTTCATATTTACATTCATTTTTAAAAAAGAAGCTGCTTTATTTATTGTTTTTAAAGGAATGTGTCAACTATCGCTGTATAATTTAATTGCGCACTGCAGCAAATGGACAGGCACTAAAAAAAAATCTTTCGTTATAAAAAAAAATATCTCTTATTAAAATCTCAAATTCCTTTTACTACATGGCTACATGGTTAACGCTATTTTCACTACTCAACGTAAATGTCAAAAATAGTGTAACATTTTAATATAAATATATTAAAATATTATGATAAAAAGTAAATAAAAATTATTATTCAGAAAATCAAACATTGACTGCTGTGTCTAACTGAATTAACAAAATAGTTTACAATTTTTTAAAAGTTGCATTTTGCCTATTCTGGCCTCATCATTTAAAGAACCCTAACTCCAATTGTTTTTCATCGATTTTTCTAGATTTTGTCTTTAAAGAAATGCGCGCCTTTTTATGACATCAAAGTCCTAAATCAAGTATAATGGCTTTTTCATGTCATAAACGGTATTTTTAGGGACAAATCGGAGAAACTAAAAAAAATAATAAAAAAAAATGTCTTTTAATTTATGAGAGCGTTAGTTTAAGATGAGAAAAAATAGGTACAAAACTCTTTTTTTTTTTAGTTCATATTCCAATTTCGGTCTACAAAAAATTATTAAATTAAATTTTTTTATAAAAATGTTGACTTTTTTATTATCAACACGTTTTTTTATTTTTATTTAATTCTGATGTTTATAAACTTTTTTAAAATTCCATCTTTCCTCGAATCTTTTTTTATTCAAAGAGAGCGCGGGGGGTTAGGGGGGAGGGGGGGGGAGAGAGAATTATCTTTGGTATGGAATTTTACGTGTAAAAATACATTATTAAGACAAAATAAGACAAAATAAAATAGATAAAAAAACAATTAAGACAAAATAAAATAGATAAATAACAACCATCAACTTTAAAAAATTCAGTACATTTGATTATTAACGTACTGTTTTTGAAACAGTCTATTTCAAAAACAAGTTGTAATACCCCATTTTGAAAAATCGACTATTTTTTATTATTTATTATGTTTGAATATTATAATTTGGCTGCTATTAAAATTTGATTTATTTTGATTCAGAAATCTTTTCTATATTTACGTTATTTTTCATTTGTTCACGGACGATTTTTATAAAACACTTCATTTATTTTGTAACAGACAAACAAATTGCGTCCAATTTCTTTTTAAAATATTATCTTCTTGTTGGCTTATTGTATAAAAACTAGTATTTATCTTAAATATATTAATAAATAACAATGTTAAATATCGTATAATTAATTCTTGTCATTTACAAGCTTCAAAATTCGAATTTTCGAAGAATATTAATTTATTTAATTAATTAATTCATCGCGTATGAGTTATTTATACGGCAAGGTTATACGGCAATAACAGTTACACGTTATTTAATTCATCATATGTTATTTTAATTCGAAACGTGTAAAATTATTTTACTGAGATAATTTTATTATAATTTTTATTCTAAAATAAATTACATTTGTCATAAATAACCAAAGAAAACGTCAATAAAATAAAATTAAAAAATCATTTGCATTTTCAAATAAAGAAAAAAACACATTCTGAAATTTTTTTCGTCTACTACTATAAGTTTTCTAATAA
This sequence comes from Troglohyphantes excavatus, assembly GCA_963932185.1. NCBI lineage: Eukaryota > Metazoa > Arthropoda > Arachnida > Araneae > Linyphiidae > Troglohyphantes > Troglohyphantes excavatus. The sequence continues at coordinate 8,285,674 of OZ010670.1, read as the reverse complement.
ATATTAAAAAAAGAACTTGAACAAAAATCGTTTGCACAAAAAATAATCAAAGCTTGAACATATTTAATTCTGTGATTTGTTTTACTGTGTTTATGTATGTGACGTCATAAGTGGAATACACAAAAGCAATTGTCTAAAATTCTGTACAAGAAAAAGAAAATATCGTTTGGAAAAATCACGTGAGTTTTTTTATTCGTTGTAAAATGGATTAATTATTCCGCTACAGTTAATTTCGACAACAAATCGTGCTTGATCGACACCAGATCAATTTTGTTCGACATCACGTTATTTGATAAGTTTTATTTTACCAATGTTAAGTGAGTCCGTGCGAAGATTTAGGTCTTTGATGCATCGAAATATTTTGCTCATGAAAGTATGAGTTAAAATGGTTAATTTCTTTAACTTCTATTTGAAAAACGCATTCCATTTTTATACTGGCAGATAAAGCGAATGTTTCCTACAGCATTTGTTTTATAGTTTTCTTTCAAGATATGAGTGTTTTGGGAGAATATTGGTAAATTATTCATATCGACTGACTTCATATCGCATTGTTTAAGGATTTTGATATGATCGGACATTTTGTTTGCATTACTAAGAAACTTTTAAAATCTCATTAAATGTATTTAAAGAATGTATTAAAGTGAATTTCTGACTTTCACATCTTTTTAGTTTCTGTCACATTGAAATTTTTTATACCATTTCAAAAGACTCTTCGCATAAGCCAACATATATTTTTATGAAACTTGCACCATTTGAACAATATTTTCTTAGTTTAAAATCTGCACTTTGTTTCATGTAGATATCTGCAACCATTCAAAAGTTATTGAACTTTTTCCATCTTCTCTAACATTACTCCTATGGGATTGTTTGACATCACGTCTACAAATATATATACTTTTTCAAAAACATCAAAACTTAAAAAATATTTATTATTTAAAACTTTTTCAATATGTTGCTAATATCCTTTTGCTAATATATAATAAGCTTATTAGCTTATAATTGTTGGCCAACTCTGAGCTTTGCCGAAATTGTACTTAAGTACTTCCACTTCCAAGTACAGGTTACTTTTTTGTACCTGTGGATTGTAATTCAAAACTTAATAGGAAAAAATATGAATTCCATTAACACAAAAACGGGAAATAAATTGCGTCTTTTATTTCCCGTAGTCCCCCAAAGCCAAGTAATTTTGTGGTTTTTTGTGGTTCCAAAGTCACCAAAAGTCGTCAGGTGTCGCCAAAAGTTGCCAAGCTTCGGGAGGCGTCGCCAAAAGTCGACACGTGTCGCCAAATATTGCCAAAAGTCTCCAAGCTTCGCCAAATATTGCCAAGTGTCGCCAAATATTGAAAAATGTCGCCAAATGTGTCAAAAGTCGCCAAAATTTGCCAAGTGTCGCCAAAAGTCGCCAAAATTTGCCAAGTGTCGCCAAAAGTCGCCAAGCCTCGCCAAAAGTTGCCAAGCCTCGCCAAAAGTCGCCAAGTCTCGCCAATCTTCGCCAAATGTCGCCAAGCTTTGCCAAATGTCGCCATTCTTCGCCAAATGTCGCCAAGCTTCGGCAAATGTCGCCAAGTATTGTCAAAACTCGCCAAACTTTACCAAGTGTCGCCAAAAGTAGCCAATTTTCGCCAAAATTCGCAAAGCTTCTCCAAATGTCGCCAAGCTTCGCCAAATGTGGCCAAAAGTCGCCAAACTTTGTCAAAAGTCGCGAATCCCCGCCAAAAGTCGCCAAGCTTTGCCAAAAGTCGCCAAGCCTCTCCAAAAGTCGCCAAATGTCGCCAAGCTTCGCCAAATGTGGCCAAGCTTTGCCAAATGTCGCCAAGTATTGTCAAAAGTCGCCAAACTTTACCAAGTATCGCCAAGCCTTGCCAAAAGTCGCCAAGCCTCGCCCAAGTTTCGCCAAATGTCGCCAAGCTTCGCCAAAAGTCGCCAAGCTTCGCCAAAAGTCCCCAAGCCTCGCTAAAAGTCGCCAAACCTCGCCAAAAGTCGCCAATCTTCGCCAAATGTCGCCAAGCTTCGACAAAAGTCGCCAAGCTTCGACAAAAGTCGCCAAGCTTCGACAAAAGTCGCCAAGTTTCGCCAAAATTTGTATTTTATGTATGTATTTTTAATTATATTTATCATGTTACTTCACGTATTAACTTCGGTAACTTAATAAAGATTTGTCAAGTTAGTGTTTTTTTTCATGGCCTACACAAATTTTATATTCTGTAAGCTTTTATTAGTATCGAAATTGATCCTAACAACTGGTGCAAATTTCAAAAACATTACATTTAAAAAAACATGTTTAAAAAATATTAATTAAAATAAGATTAATCGTGACTGGAATTATGAAATAGTAAAAAAAAATTATAATACAGTAGACTCTCGATAACTCGAACTTCGATAACTCGAATTTTCGATATCTCGAAAAAATCGATTTCCCTGCACCTTCATTACTTATTTAATGTAATTTTATCTCGTTAATTCGAAGTTTTTCTTCCTTATTTTCGATAACTCGAAGTTTCCACACAACTCAAAATTTGGGTTTCTTCTCAAAACTACGGATTTTGAAGAAACTTTAGCAAATATGCAATTGTCGTGGTTTTGATTTGTCGCTGCGAATAATGGCGACAAAACAAAAATGTAATACACTCTCTATAGCAGCTTTTGATGAGAGATCACTCTCGGAAAAAGAATACGAACCTCCTCTAAAGATAACGACAAAAAAAATTTAATCTCCATTATCATAATCTTCATAATAACAAAGAAGCAAAGAATTGCAGAGTTTTTAAAACACCATTCAGTTACTCAGATGCAAACATCACTACAAATTGTTAATGAAATACTGAACTACAAGAATATTATCAGGGTTTAGCATGCAAACGAAAACTTTGTGCTACAATTGTACGAATAATTGTATTAGACCCTCAGAATCTTTAAAAACGTTAATTTAACTTATTTTTGCAGAATTGTCTTTTACCTTTGCAATCTTAATACATATAACCAATCATATGAGCATTTCAAAGAACTTAAACTTATTTCGATAATGAAGACATTATTAGTCGATAAAATATATCATGAAACATCTAACCATTGATATGGATATTTAAAAACGTTTGCCTTTAATTCCATTCATTAGAAATAATAATATGTAATAAAATATGCGAGCCATCTGGGCTCGGTCCTCCTGGTACTTACATTAAATTCGATCTCCTCTCTATGCCATGTCATTCAATTCCTCATTTCTTCTGACTACATATATATCTTATTGTGCTTTGTTACGAGATACCAGATCCTTTTGTTTATCAGCTGAGCCTCGAGATATCTGCCATTCTTCCAAAATAGCGCGTTATCCAGTGTGCAGAATTGTACACCGACTCCCTTAAGAGAGGGGTTTCGGTAACAGGAAGCAGCCTTCAATTATATTTCGAAACGGCCTAGGGGAGATTATTTTATTGCGAATAATAAAATTAAATTAAGTGGTGATAGTTTACTAGAATTCGACTTTAGAATTATAAAAGGAAGAATGGGAAAGCTTTTATTGTTTTTTTTTAATTGTAATAAAGACTTGAAGTTAAGCAGTTAAATTTTAAATATCATTATAAATCTTCATTACATTTAGTCGTTATAATCATTCTAATAGGAGTCTATTAAGTTTTATTTTCAAGGATAAGAATTTACTAATTTTTTGTCAAAATGTTTCCTTTTTCCCCAGGCTATCATTGAACAAAGGTAACGCCTACGAAAAATGGGGTAGAAACGGTAAATGGGAAAAATGATTTTCGGATTTGAAACAAAATGCAAAGACACCTTGGGACAGTTCCCACTCTACCACATGGTTTAGTTCGTATATATCTTGCGCGCGTCTGCTCGGCCTGCTGCTTCTTGGACCTAAATTTCACTCATCCACCCCCACGCATTTCTAACATGGTCAACGAGGCTCACCTACATCTACGCGAGGGTAGGTCATTTATCGGCATAGCCGATTCCCCCTGGAGTTACGGAGCTCGACGCGCATATTGCAGCCAAAGGGGCGACATTTCCCCTTCACGCGGTACAAAAGTCGGAGGGGGGGATGGGTTAACAATCGATCTGGTTGACGCGTCACAGTTTTCTCTACACGATGGTAAGTCATAAGCGCGCGTCTATAAGCATATTCCTCCTGGAGTTATAGGGATTTGAAGAAACTCGCTTTTTATGTTATGACTCCATGAAGCGATGTATCAGTACCGATTTTAAAGACGTATTCACGTCAAAAAATTTATATAAGTAAGTAATGCGCATGTCCCGATTGGCATTAATTTTTGGATCTAAACAGTCATATTTTATTAATTTGAAGTGGATGCCTTCGACATTGCGCATAGTGGATAAAGTGGGTCTGGATTGAAATGTGGAATACGTCACGAAGGTCGATTTTCTGTTCATCCATGCTAAGATCCATAATGGTTTGCGGACTATGCGCAGGACCATCCCACTTCCATCAGCGTGTCCTTGGTGAATACTTCCAATTTGGCATACAATTAACGAATTCTGGACGATGTAATATATATATATATATATTATTCGCGAATAGCTTTTTTATTCTATATAAGGTATCATCCTGCTAAATTTCATCTTTCTAGGTATATGAAAATTGGAAATTTGCTTTAAGTGTTGCGTTACATTTTCTGTAAACATTTTACGCAACCATTTTCCTTGAGGTTTTTTTTTTTCAAATATGCATGTGAAAAATTCAGTTAAGTTTGGAATGTCTTTCTAATAAAAGATCTAAGTTCAATCAACTTAAGTTAAACTTTCGTAGTATATAAAGTTTATAAGGTAATCCGCATATATACCATATTTAAAAAAAAATGGATGCAGAACTTGAGTCAAATCAATGCAATAGTTTTAAAGACACTGTGATCAGTTGAAGTTGAAAGTTACGTCTCAACCATGAATAAATTCCATATATAATGATGGAGGTTAATATAAGACGTTATGATATGTTAACAATACTTTTAACTGAAACTTTTTTTTGCAAATATTTTATTCATTCGCCATATTAATTAGTATATTTTAAAATTTATATACCTTTTCTTTAATTGACATAAAAACTATAACGCGAAATAAGAGTTAAACTGTTGATATAATTTTTTATCCATTATAATTATACAACTGTAACAGATCTTTTACTGGTTCCCGTCACACACCTTTACTTGTTCCCGTCACAGACCTATTACTGGTGTCCGTTATTAATCCTTAATCGTACCCGTAGCGATGCAGCGCCCTCTACGCGTTTCGTCTGTAAATAATCAGTTGTGCTCTTGCTCTGGTATGTGCGGTTGAACCGTTACAAACCCCGAGATCTGTAATAGTCGTTAAACTTGTAACAAATAAATGTAGTGTTGTTAAACCCATTCTGGTTTTATTTAAGAAAGGGAAACCCGCGCTACACAACTAGTTTATTGTTTAATAACTATAAAAATATTATCTAGTTATTAAAGTATTGTAAAATCACTAAATATAAGCGCTTTAAATAGTATTTAAAGTATGATATTTACCAATATACACAGTTTGTTATTTTAAGCTCCAGGATACACTTTTATAAAAACAAATTTCAGAGTAGTTTGCGGGGGAGAAATTAATAGTTAGAAATGTTCTGTTCCTCTATGCCTCATTTACACTGTCCATTTTAAATGTCATTGTATTCGGAAAGATTTCCATAATTTCTGTAGATTTTCCGGAATATCGTAGGACCTCAAAAACCAATGTCCTTATTAAATGAGAATATAAACATAACCTTTTTTTTATTTTTACTTTGTCTTAAAAAAATTTAGAATTTCTTAAAAAATCTATGGAATAGAATTCCGATTGGATTATTTTTCTCTTTCATAAAATACCAAAAAATGGGAAATAAGAAGACAGTTGTAATAACTCAGTTCTTTTTTAACATATCTTCACAAATTAAACGGAAAACCTTCTTCAAAACAGAAATTATTAATTTCAAAAAAATATGTTTGACAATTGTTAGGATTAGCCTGACTAAATTTAATATTTGTGTCGATTGGAAAATATGGCATACATATTTATAATTATCATTATCTTCTATTTAAGAGATCCAAAATATCTACTTTAAAACTTTCTTCTAAGTAGTTTTTATCTTAAAATTATTATAATCAATTCAGTATCTTTCGAGGATCTATTGAAATTACTGATTAGTTTAAATAATTAATAAAAAAAACATAAATATCTACCAAAGATAAATTTAAAATATATAAACACAAAGACGAAATGGTATTTCAGCTAATGAGCAAATATCTTTTGTTTCCATTTAATAAAAAAATATCCAAGAAAATTATTTCGAAATATTTGTTTTTTCCTTTTAAAAAAGAAATACTAATGAATAGCCTTTTATTAGTTTCACGCGCGGATATTCTTTCTAATTACTTGGGAAAACTATTACTCCCGTCATTTTGTCGTCATTTTTGCTTTAACTATTTTAATTGCCGTTAAGATTTATGTGCATTTGGATTACAGAAATTGAATAGAGTGCTTTTATTTTACTACTTCTAAGAAAGCCTTTGAATATCACTATCGAAATTGGTTTTTTTTGTGTAAGGACAGCATATTAAAATTTCTTTGAAACTAACTAATAAAGATCTCGAATTATTCACAATTTTTTGTTTTAAAGATTTCTGTCTAGATGGGTTTATTTCAAAAATTTTGTTCAAAAAAATTAAAAGTTAAGATAAAAAAATTTAAGAAATCGATTGTGATATAACTGTAACTCTTAAAATAAAAATGCTTATATCGTTAAAATATGTATTTTACATTTATTTAACTGATTCTTTTAAGACTTTATTAAAACACTAGATAAAAATGTATATAGTGTGCTACAAAACCCTTATGGAACATATTAAAAATATTTCTAATAGAACGTACAGCGTCCTACCGGAAGGACGTAGAGTACTGAAGGTCGGACACACCTTTACGATCGTAAAGAAGTTATTCATTCCTTCTGACAGAACGGCTGATACTACCACCAGAAAATTCTGAGTTGGCGCAAAAAACACTTTTTTAAAATACCAACTTTAATTTTTTTTATTTTAATTACAAATTGGAAGTTTATATTGATTTAAAAATCGGAAGTTTGCTACTTCACAAAAGTAAACTGATCTTGTCAAACGGGCTTTGCGTGGCCTTACCAAGTACTGCTGGAAGTTCTGTGGAAGGACTGGCGTACTTTCCACAGGACCCATGAATATAAAATGGACGTTTCGTCTGCAGGACGCGGTTGTTGGTAGGAGGCCATGTACAAACCTTCTTGAAATACTTTGAATAAATATTTTCATAAAAAATAGTTCTAAATCTACCGTTAAAATTGTTTTTAATTAAACGATAGCAAGTTGAAATAGCCCCAAAATATAAAACACAAATAAAAGATTAAAAAAAAATTAAACCATGACTTGAAATATTTTAATACTATCGCATACAAAACCAAAACCTTCCACAAATATTAAAAAAAATGGGTAAGTGCGGGTCGTACTGTACTGCAAGGTCTGTCTCTTTGATACTTTTGGGCATCACACGGTACAAAGATCAGAGGGGTCAACCTACCTGGTCGACGCGACCCAACTTCTTCTTCAGGATGGGAGGCGAAAGTGACAAGTGCTGCCAATGGCTAAATTTCCTTATTCCCATTGCCCCCCCCCCCCCTTAATCGTGGTACAAAGGACAGAGGGCGGAATGGATTAATATTCAGCCTGGTCCCACCCACCTTCCTTTTCCCAATGGTTTGTTACTTATCTCCATAATAGGACGATTCCACGTAGAGTAATGTAGGCAAAAGTTATAATGCAGTTTAGGGCAACAACCCCACCCCCCAAGTGTTACAAAGGTCAGATGGCGCATTGGGCTAATAAAAAGCCCAGACAACGCGGCTCACTTACCTCCACACGATGTGATCTAACCTCCTCCCCTACGTGGACCAAAGGTTAGAGGGCTGAATGAGTTAACAATCGGCCTGTTTGAAACCTTCCTCTTTTTACCTTCCCACATGCTGATTCCATAAGAATTTGACACATGTCATTTTTCGCTGTGCGACACCGTACAACTGTGTTTCCGTTCCGAAAGGAAAAACCTAATCACGTCGTAATAATGTATGGCAGTTATATTCATAATTATACTTGTTATATCAATTTAAAATGTTTATCTTGACTGAAATGAACTGCTCAATTTTTTTGTTTAATTTGCTATATGGTGACTTTCAATGAATGTAATCCCTTTAAAATATTGACTTTTTAGTGTAATTATAAGTTTCGTATTTTAAACTAATGTAATAATATAATTTATAAATGAAGCTATTAATTAACTTTTAAACATATGTTAGCACAATGGATATAAAAATACATTTTCACGGTAAGGTGATCAGGAAAATAGTTTAGCCGTTTCTGTTTTTTTAATTCTTATTAGCTAGGTACTAACTTATAAACTTTAGCTTTTATAAGAGTTAAACCTTATCAAGCTTATTTTGGAATGTTCGAGTGTGAGTTTAATATACTTCTTATTTATTCCATTTACATCAATAACTCTTATAAAAAGTTTTTGGGTTTTACAGCAAAAACATTCTTTTATGAATCATATCTACAGGCACACATATATTTCTTACTTCAAAGAGCTCAGCATTTGTAGATACCGATAATAAAACATTTTTCTGACATCCATATTTAAATTACTCTTTATTTAATATAATAGAAAATCAAAATCAAATCACTGAGAATTTAGGGTATAAACGTTACCATTACAAACCTAACTGGTAATTCATGACAACAAACATTTGATAAAAGTAATCAATTATAAATAACGCAAATAAGTAACTTTAATATTACGAAATTTAGTGTTGTAGTTAAAAAAAATTCAAACAATAAACATAGAGAGAAATATGTATATTCGTGTCCTATACCATCTCAGTAATAGAATTCTGAAAAGTTAATTCAATTATTTACCCCGCAAAATCAATTAAGTAAATACGACAAACACTACTCTAAGCAATTCAGTCGCCATCTTTTCTAGAAAATGCCCGTTTATAGAAATGGATTCACTTTTCTTAACGAGAAATATTGTTATTCGATATTCCTAACGACTTTGTTGAGTTTGTAACTTAATAAGTTCATTCAATACTCACAAGCTCTCATAAGCAAATGAAATTTAATTATGTTTGTATTATTATGAGAGGATACTTGGGGGTTTGCGGGAGCCCCCTAGTCATTTAAATCATTGTATTTAACTTCGTATAAAACAAGCGATGGGTGGCCATTTTTGTATCGAAATATTTTCTGTGCAGACCGTTTATTTGAAAAAAAAAAAAGTGTGTCAGCTGTTGTGTGCTGCGTGTTTTTTGCTTAATATCATTTAAGTGTCTCAATAATTAAAAGTCAAATAACTTTTTGTTAAATATAATTTAAGTGGTTTAAATAATTAAAGTAATTTTAAATATGTGTTGTTACCACCAGAGTTCAAAACGCTGACGTCTCGATCCACTTTATTAATTTCTTATTGTTTGGCGTTGAGACCTCACGGCCATCCTGCGAATGTGTAAAAAAGTGAACAATTATTAATATTGGCAGGCATTTTTAAATGGATTATTTATTTCAATTCGCAGGGTGAATGAAGACGAAAGAAGTTTCACTTCAACCGTGCGTTGCTCATGTAGGCGAGACCTTCGAGCATGAATAGACTGTAGTAGAGAGAATATGGCGTCATAATCGTGAAGCCCACATCTCAGAGCGGAAGGCCCATATCAAGTGCCATCTCTTCAAAATTATAAATGAAAGAATACTCGCGATTGGCTTGTGGCTTGGGAAATGTGTAACTGTTAAAATTTAGGAATGGAATGACGTAGTTAACCACGTGTATGGGGCCATACATGTTGGCTTCACTTTGATGTTAGAGAGAGTGACATCATGACTCCTCTACTACAAAGGATCCATGCTCAAAGGGTGAGACACGCTGTTTTATGTTTATCCACATTCTTTCTAAATTTATAATTTGTACTTTTCCTTTTTCTGGTCTAACTACACCTATGTCATTTTTAAATTAATGTGTCAATCATGCCAACAAAATAACTTACTTCGCGTTTCGCTTTATCTCTAAGCCCAAAAATATCCCCAAGGAATTTGTTTTCTGCCGCGTATATATATATATAGTTTTATAATGAGCAATATAATTGCGAGTTCATATAGTTGGGTAATGAGCCAAATGCTTCTCGGGCACCCTGTGTATCATTTATTGTTTAGAATCATTTCATCATCGATCCTGTATTATTTTTTAGTTGTTGGTTGAAATTGTAGATGTAGCTCATTTATAAAGTACTTATTACCACTTCCACACACATTGCATACGCTCGTCATAAAATAAATGCGAACAACAACCTTTTCTAAAACTTGAAGTGCACGTTGACTTCCGGTGGAATTTCTCCTTTACGCCAAAAAATTCAACAAAATTGGATTTGTTTCGCTGTTGAGTTTGCAAAGAACTGTAGAGTGCGATTGAAATTCTTCCTAGACTTTTACATCTGAAAAAAAAAAGAATCATTTCAGAGAACAAATTGGGAGAAATGGCAACCTGCCTTTTTCGCAGACTTATTTATTTCGTGATGAAACTTTTAATTCTGTACGGATAAAGTCAGTCAAATAAGTGTACGCGTCTTTATGATCAAACTCTTCAAATTGAAGAGCTTATTTTCAAAAAGGAACATTTTCCTGGTTGGGATTCAGCAGCCGTAGCGAACACTGCTTGGATTCAAGCGATTCACTTAAGTTATCCCAATTTAGACAACACATTCAACAACAAGTCAAATTCACGATCAGAAGAAAAAATGCGGCTGCTTGACTCCCAGCCTTGAAAGAAAATGTTCCCATTTGAAAATAAGATCCTCAATGGAGTGTGTGTACAGTTTGTGTTGGCAGAAATCCCATAAAATTGAAGCCTACCCTGAGTAAACATGGAGAGGATGATTCGTTGAATGCATCACTGCAGTCTAATGGTAGTACGAAAGAGCCGTTGATTTATTACGTAACCCATGCTTGGGCAGGAAAGGGATCTATTATGCGTGGAATTGGCATGGCAGAGGGGATGTACTGGTCTCAGTGGTCGCGAGACGTAACAAAACGTTATTGAATAAATGCTAAAATTTCTTTAACGCACTTTGTTATAAGTCACTTCATATAAAAATCGCTATCTTTCTAACAGAATGTTTTGGTAAAATTCACAAAGCGGAAGTTTTAACGACTTTTTTTTTACAAAATTTATCGTGAAGTGATAAGGGGAAGAGGGGACAAGGGTAACCTAACATGGAAGAAGGTAGGGTGTATAAAACGATGAAAAATCACGTGATGTCAACAATGCTCATGTAAAATGTAGCCAAAGCTTTCGATAGGGTCTGGCGCTTAGAATTAATCAAGAAACTCATAGACTCTAAATTACCCATGGGAAAATTCTCTCCATAGTAATCTGCTTCACAGCTAAGTCTGATTTACACATGACCGGCACTAAAGATATTTTTTTGGATATTGTTATTTTTAGAAAACTTTGTGAAGAGATTTACACAGCCCAGATTCGTACTGTGTACCTTTCGATCCACAGGCATATGCTCTAATCGTTAGGCCACGGCGACTCTCGGTTACAAAAGATTTTTATATAATTTGTGTGTTAGTAGAATTATTTTCACGAATTTTTTTAATTATTTAATAATATTGTGCGGATATGGCGTCATGTATGTAAACTTAGTTACTTAAAAAAACGAAATATTATTTATTATGTATAATGAAAATTTAAGCTTATTAATTTATTTTTATTTTACATGAAAATATTTTTTATTTTATTGTTAATATTACTTACAGAAATTTGAAGTATATATCTATTTTTTATATAAAAAATAACAATTTATACATATATAATATTAAATATATAAAAATTTAAATAACTATATAAAAATAAATTATTAAAACTATAATTTTTATTTTTGGTTATTTTAAGATATTTTTTGGATATTGTTATTTTTGGAAAACTTCGTGAAGAGTTTTGCACCGTCCGGATATGTACCAGGCACCCTTCGATACACAGAAATACGCGCTAACCGTTAGGCGACTCTCGGTTACATAAGATTTTTATACAATTTGTGTGTTAGTAGAATTATTTTCACGAATTTTTTTAATTATTTAATTATATTGTTCGGATATGGCGTCATGTATGGAAACTTAGTTAATTAAAAAATAAAATAATATTTATTATGTATAATGAAAATTAAAGCTTATTAATTTATTTTTATTTTACATGAAAATATTTTTTATTTCATTGTTAATATTATTTACAGAAATTTGAAATCTATATATCCATTTTTTATTTAAAAAATAATAATTTATACATATATAATAATAAATATATAAAAATAAAAATAAACTATATAAAAATAAAAATAAACTATATAAAAATAAAAATAAACTATATAAAAATAAAAATAAACTATATAAAAATAAAAATAAACTATATAAAAATAAAAAAAAACTATATAAAAATAAACTATATAAAAATAAATTATTAGAAAATAATTTTTATTTTTGGTTATTTTAAGATATTTTTGGTTATTTTAAGATATTTTTGGAAATTGTTATTTTTGGAAAACTTTGTGAAGAGTTTTACACAGTCCAGATACGTACCAGGCATATTTCGATACACAGACATACGCGCTAACCGTTAGGCCACGGCGACTCTCGGTTACGTAAGATTTTTATATAATTTGTGTGTAAGTAGAATTATTTTCACGAATTGTTTTAATTATTTAATTATATTGTGCGGATTTGGCGTCATGTATGGAAACTTAGTTAATTAAAAAATAAAATAATATTTATTATGTATAATGAAAATTTAAGCTTATTAATATATTTCTATTTTACATGAAAATATTTTTTATTTCATTGTTAATATTATTTACAGAAATTTGAAGTATATATCTAATTTTTATATATAAAATAACAATTTATATATATATATATATATAAATATAATAATTATATAAAAATAACTATATAAAAATAAATTATTAAAACAATAATATTTATTTTTGGTTATTTTAAGATAGTTTTTGGATATTGTTATTTTTGGAAAACTTTGTGAAGAGATTTACACGGTCCAGATACGTACCAGGCATCTTACGTTACACAGACATGCGCGCTAACCGTTAGGTCACGGCGACTCCCGGTAACATAACATTTTTATATAATTTGTGTGTTAGTAGAATTATTTTCACGAATTTTTTTTAATTATTTAATTATATTGTGCAGATATGGCGTCATGTATGGTAACTTAGTTAATTAAAAAATAAAATAATATTTATTATGTATAATGAAAATTTAAGCTTATTAATATATTTCTATTTTACATGAAAATATTTTTTATTTCATTAATAATATTATTTACAGAAATTTGAAGTATATATCTAATTTTTATATAAAAAATAACAATTTATACATATATAATATTAAATATATAAAAATTAAAATAACTGTATAAAAATAAATTATTAAAACTATAATTTTTATTTTTGGTTATTTTAAGATATTTTTTGGATATTGTTATTTTTGGAAAACTTTGTGAAGAGATTTACACCGTCCAGATACGTACCAGGCATATTTCGATACACATACATACGCGCTAACCGTTAGGTGTGAAAGATGTGTACCGTTTGTGAAGAAATTTACACCGTCCAGATACGTATCTGGCACCTTTTGATACACAGACAAACGCGCTAACCGTTAGGCCACGGCGAGTCCCGGTTACATAAGATTTTTATATAATTTGTGTGTAAGTAGAATTATTTTCACGATTTTTTTTAATTATTTAATTATATTGTGCGGATATGGCGTCATGTATGGAAACTTAGTTTATTAAATAAATTAAATATTATTTATTAAGTATAATGAAAATTTAAGCTTATTAATTTATTTTTATTTTACTTGAAAATATTTTTTATTTCAATGTTATTATTATTTACAGAAATTTGAAGTATATGTCTATTTTTTATATAAAAAATAACAATTATACATATATAATAATAATTATATAAAAATAACTATTTAAAAATAAAATATTAAAACAATAATTTTTATTTTTGGTTATTTTAAGATATTTTTTAAATATAGTTATTTTTGGAAAACTTTGTGAAGAGATTTACACCGTCCAGATACGTACCAGGCATATTTCGATACACATACATACGCGCTAACCGTTAGGCCACGGCAACTCTGGGTTACGTAAGATTTTTATATAATTTGTGTGTTAGTAGAATTATTTTCACGAATTGTTTTAATTATTTAATTATATTGTGCGGATATGGCGTCATTTATGGAAACTTAGTTAATTAAAAAAATGAAATAATAATTATTATGTATAATAAAAATTTAAGCGTATTAATTTATTTTTATTTTACATGAAAATATTTTTTTATTTCTTTGTTAATATTATTTACAGAAATTTGAAGTATTTAACTAATTTTTATATAAAAAATAACAATTTATACATATATAATAATAAATATATAAAAATTAAAATAACTATATAAAAATTAAAATAACTATATAAAAATTAAAATAACTATATAAAAATTAAAATAACTATATAAAAATTAAAATAACTATATAAAAATAAATTATTAAAACAATAATTTCTATTTTGGGTTATTTTAAGATATTTTTTGGATATTGTTACTTTTGGAAAACTTTGTGAAGAGATTTACACGGTGCAGATACGTACCAGGCACCTTTCGATACACAGACATACGCGCTAACCGTTAGGCCACGGCGACTCTCGGTTACTTAAGATTTTTATATAATTTGTGTGTTAGTAGAATTATTTTCACGAATTGTTTTAATTATTTAATTATATTGTGCGGATATGGCGTCATTTATGGAAACTTAATTAAAAAAATGAAATAATAATTATTATGTATAATAAAAATTTAAGGTTATTAATTTATTTTTATTTCACATGAAAATATTTTTTATTTCTTTGTTAATATTATTTAGAGAAATTTGAAGTATATATCTATTTTTTATATAAAAAATAACAATTTTACATATATAAAAATAATTATATAAAAATAACTAAATAAAAATAACTATATAAAAATAAATTAATAAAACAATAATTTTTATTTTTGGTTATTTTAAGATATTTTTTGGATATTGTTATTTTGGAAAACTTTGTGAAGAGATTTACACGGTCCAGATACGTACAAGGCACCTTACGTTACACAGACATGCGCGCTAACCGTTAGGCCACGGCGACTCCCGGTAACATAAGATTTTTATATAATTTGTGTGTTAGTAGAATTATTTTCACGAATTGTTTTAATTATTTAATTATATTGTGCGGATATGGCGTCATTTATGGAAACTTAGTTAATTAAAAAAATGAAATAATAATTATTATGTATAATAAAAATTTAAGCGTATTAATTTATTTTTATTTTACATGAAAATATTTTTTTATTTCTTTGTTAATATTATTTACAGAAATTTGAAGTATATAACTAATTTTTATATAAAAAATAACAATTTATACATATATAATAATAAATATATAAAAATTAAAATAACTATATAAAAATTAAAATAACTATATAAAAATTAAAATAACTATATAAAAATTAAAATAACTATATAAAAATTAAAATAACTATATAAAAATTAAAATAACTATATAAAAATTAAAATAACTATATAAAAATAAATTATTAAAACAATAATTTCTATTTTGGGTTATTTTAAGATATTTTTTGGATATTGTTACTTTTGGAAAACTTTGTGAAGAGATTTACACGGTGCAGATACGTACCAGGCACCTTTCGATACACAGACATACGCGCTAACCGTTAGGCCACGGCGACTCTCGGTTACTTAAGATTTTTATATAATTTGTGTGTTAGTAGAATTATTTTCACGAATTGTTTTAATTATTTAATTATATTGTGCGGATATGGCGTCATTTATGGAAACTTAATTAAAAAAATGAAATAATAATTATTATGTATAATAAAAATTTAAGGTTATTAATTTATTTTTATTTCACATGAAAATATTTTTTATTTCTTTGTTAATATTATTTAGAGAAATTTGAAGTATATATCTATTTTTTATATAAAAAATAACAATTTTACATATATAAAAATAATTATATAAAAATAACTAAATAAAAATAACTATATAAAAATAAATTAATAAAACAATAATTTTTATTTTTGGTTATTTTAAGATATTTTTTGGATATTGTTATTTTGGAAAACTTTGTGAAGAGATTTACACGGTCCAGATACGTACAAGGCACCTTACGTTACACAGACATGCGCGCTAACCGTTAGGCCACGGCGACTCCCGGTAACATAAGATTTTTATATAATTTGTGTGTTAGTAGAATTATTTTCACGAATTTTTTTTAATTATTTAATTATATTGTGCGGATATGGCGTCATGTAAGGAAACTTAGTTAATTAAAAAATAAAATAATATTTATTATGTATAATGAAAATTTAAGCTTATTAATTTATTTTTATTTTACATGAAAATATTTTTTTATTTCTTTGTTAATATTATTTACAGAAATTTGAAGTATATAACTAATTTTTATATAAAAAATAACAATTTATACATATATAATAATAAATATATAAAAATTAAAATAACTATATATAAATAAATTATTAAAACAATAATTTTTATTTTTGGTTATTTTAAGATATTTTTTGGATATTGTTACTTTTGGAAAACTTTGTGAAGAGATTTACACGGTCCAGATAAGTACCAGGCACCGTTCGATACACAGACATACGCGCTAACCGTTAGGCCACGGCGACTCTCGGTTACTTAAGATTTTTATATAATTTGTGTGTTAGTAGAATTATTTTCACGAATTGTTTTAATTATTTAATTATATTGGGCGGATATGGCGTCATTTATGGAAACTTAGTTAATTAAAAAATGAAATAATAATTATTATGTATAATAAAAATGTAAGGTTTTTAATTTATTTTTATTTTACATGAAAATATTTTTTATTTCTTTGTTAATATTATTTAGAGAAATTTGAAGTATATATCTATTTTTTATATAAAAAATAACAATTTTATATATATAATAATCTTATATATAAAGCAGAAATCTTCAAAATCTGTCCGGATGTGTGTTTGTTTGTTGGTTTGTTGGTTTGTCAGTATATTATAGGTTCCGTAACTACAAAACGCAGAGCTTTGAAATTCACAGAATAGTTAGTTCAAAAAATAAGAATTTTAACGCGACTATTTTCAAGTCTCTACGATGTTCCATTCGAATGTTATGACATTTTTTAGCGTACGTCATCAAAGTTTCACGAAGTGGCAACAGTAAAATCAGTTAAAATCAACGGAGAAAAGCGAAAATATAATATAACAAAATTATAAACCAATTAGAAGGCCGATCTTTACACGGAATACTCCATAACTTCAAAACGTAGCTTTATTAAATTTACAGAATACTTTACTTGAAAAATTAGACATTTTTTGTGATAATTTTTAAGTTTGTACGATGTCCCATTCGTATGTTATAACTATTTTAATGTATTCCATTGACTTAACATGGATGAAAATATCGTTAGCAATTTAAAATAAATTTTTTCGTTATTGTCACTATAAAAATGACGTCATAAGTTTTGTTTGATTTAATAATTATTGACAAACGTCTGCACATTGGGCTTTTTGTTACAATACGGATTCACTCAAAAATTAAAACAACTAGAATTTTATATTAGGAAAATGGTTTAGAATTGTTTTAAAATGTTAAAATTGTATTATTTCTTTTGTTTTGTTTGTATACAGGTTAATTGTAACTATATTTAATTATATCAGATCAAACTTTTAGAATACTTCTTCTGAAATGCGGGTAATTTGTGTATGAACGTCCATTTTATTTATTTGAAAAATATTTTATGACAGTATAATTTTAAAAATTGTACGAAGCTTTAGTTTCACTGTGAATTTTCAACTCTATATGACTTTTTAATGTTATAAAGAATAAAATTCCACAGGTACCAAATGATAATTGAGAAAATAAATATTTTATTTAATGTAAAAATGAATATTTCCTTTTAAAAAGTAAAATGGCGATCATTAAGAATTATATGTTCTAAATTATTGTTCTGAATGATTGAAGTACATGGTGAGATTATAATATGCTGCACCGTTTGCTAAACTATCGCCAAGCGCCAAGTTATAACAATTTATTTTTTGAAAAAGTGCGTCTTGGCTTTAATTTGCTGAGGAAACTTACTAAACATTTATATGACAGGTATTTTTCGATGCGAATACAATATCGAAATAATTTATTAAGAAATCGATAACAATAGTATCACAAAGAAAATTAGGGAAAATAGTTTAACAAAATGAGTAAATACCAAATTTTTAACACATTGATACGGAAATAAAAAAAATGATCTTAAAATTAAAATAGGTGGTTATTCTTCTGTAATAATAGCATTCATGGAAATTCTTTAAAGCGTGGGCATTTGGACGAAGTAAAAGTAAATTGTGTAGTATTTTAAAACATACTGATTTTGGCTAAATATTTATGACGGGCTGCTAATTTTATTGTCATATTTATTAAGAACTTGAGGCAATTTTTTTGAAAAAACGTTTAGGTTTATTCTGCCTGTAATTTACATTTTTATGTTCTGTTTTACAGAGGTTAAAAATGCAAACTACTAAGATCGAAGATTGCAAAGATGTGGCCTAAACGATACACTGGAATGGGCATTTGGAAATAGTCAAATTAAAATTGTAATACTAGGAAAAGGGAAATTCGGAATGTTTTGAAAGTTTAGTCATGAGAGTTCATGATCAAATTTCTCAATATGGTCATCTTTAAAAAATATATATATTGTCTGTTTTTACTGCCTTTTTCAATTCCATACGGCTTCAGAACAGTTCAATAGCGAGATTGATTCAGAAGTTTCATTAAAATTCGCTTGAAAACTGCATTCAATGAAATTGAAGTTTAATGAAACTCTTCTTGATGATTGTTTTCAAAAATAATATATAAATGAAAATCATAGCGCTTTGTTTATTATTTAATTTAATATTTTTTCCCTTAGATAAAAATAAACTTTTATGCAAATATTTATTCTTATAAAATACCTGTTATAGTTCACATTATCTTTCAATAATGATGACAACAGTAATTAAAATTTCATTGATTAAAGTAAGCACTAAAAACTAAAATATAATTATAGTCGTTTCCCGAATAAATCGCGGCATCCGTGTTAAAA
The DNA here is from genome assembly GCA_963932185.1 of Troglohyphantes excavatus. NCBI lineage: Eukaryota > Metazoa > Arthropoda > Arachnida > Araneae > Linyphiidae > Troglohyphantes > Troglohyphantes excavatus. The sequence goes on along the minus strand of OZ010670.1, from coordinate 8,266,372 downwards.
AATGATATGTACAGACCGCGCTGCATTGAGCCTTACTGGATACAAGGTTGAGAGGGGGAGATGATAAATGACCTACAATGGTTGAAACGGTCTTCCTTCCTTTACACGATCGTAAGTCATTTATCCATCCTGGCTGATTCCAAGTTGAATTAATGATAGAGGTACACTCATTTTCACCGGGTACAAACGTAAAAGGGGGGATGGGTTAAAAATCGGCATGTACGAAACGTCTGACTTTCGTCTACAAAATAGTATATTATTTATACCTATCAGCTAATTCCACTTGGAGTTAAGGATTTTAAAAACGTCGTTTTTTATTATGGTATTTAATACAACTATGTATACCCATACCGAAAGGAAATTCCTATTAATTTCTAAAAATATTTTTGTGCAGGGATGTTTAATTTTTTAAACTCCATATCTTATGAGAGATAATCTAGAAATTATTAGATTTTTATCGGTGGATTAGCAACCAAGTAGTATAGAGATATTTTTACTTTTTTAATTTCTAATTTATTAAACATAAAAATATTTTAAATTATAAAAAAAAGCTTTATCACTTTTTAAAGAGGAATTTTAAAATGGTATGCAATTATCTGACTGAGGAAAGGAAATGTATATATTTTCAGTTATTTGTCGTTATTTTATTTATCACCGTGCGAAGAACGGGTACTTTTGCTAGTTTTATATATAAAGCAGAAATCTTCAAAATCTGTCCGGATGTGTGTTTGTTGGTTTGTCAGTATATTATAGGTTCCGTAACTACAAAACGCAGAGCTTTGAAATTCACAGAATAGTTAGTTCAAAAAATAAGAATTTTAACGCGACTATTTTCAAGTCTCTACGATGTTCCATTCGAATGTTATGACATTTTTTTAGCGTACGTCGGCAAAGTTTCACGAAGTGGCAACAGTAAAATCAGTTAAAATCAACGGAGAAAATAGAAAATATAATATAAAAAATTATAAACCAATTAGAATTCCGATCTTTTCACGGAATACTCCATAACTACAAAACGTAGCTTTATAAAATTTATAGAATACTTTACTTGAAAAATTATAATTTTTTTGTAATAATTTTTAAGTTTGTACGATGTTCCATTCGTATGTTATAACTATTTTAATGTATTCCATTGACTTAACGTGGATGAACATATCGTATGCAATTAAAAATAAATTTTTTCGTTATTGTCACTATAAAAATGACGTCATAAGTTTTGTTTGATTTAATAATTATTGACAAACGTCTGCACATTGGGCTTTTTGTTACAATACGGATTCATTTCAAAATGAAAACAACCAGCAGTTTATTTTAGGGAAATGGTTTAAAATTATTTTAAAATGTTATAATTGTATTATATCTTTTGTTTTGTTTGTATACAGGTTAATTGTAACTATATTTCATTATCTTAGATCGAACTTTTAGAACAATTCTTCCAAAATGTGAGTAATCTGTGTATGAACGTCCATTTTTTTTAATTTGAAAAATATTTAATGCAAGTATTTTTTTTTAATTGTTCGAAGCTTAGTTTCACTGTGAATTTTCAACTCTACATGGCTTTTTAATGTTATTAAAGAATAAAATTCCACATATACCACATGATAATTGAGAAAATAAATATTTTATTTAATGTGCCAATGAATATTTCCTTTTAAAACATTAAATGGCGATCATTAAGAATTAAATGTTCTGAATTGTTGTTCTGAATGAATGTTCTGAATGACTGAAAGTACATGGTGAGTTTATAATATGCTGCACCGTTTGCTAAACTATCGCCAAGTTATAACAGTTTATTCTTTGAATGAAGTGCGTCTTGGCTTTAATTTGCTGTGGAAACTTACTAAATATTTATATAACAGGTATTTTTGATGCGAATGCAATCAATAACAATAGAACCGCAAAATAAAAAAATTATGAAAAATGGTTTAACAAAATAAGTAAATACGAAATTTTTAATACATTCATACGGAAATAAAAATAAATGTTCTTAAAATTAAAATTGGTGGTTATTCTTCTGTGATAATAGCATTCATGGGAAATCTTTAAAACATGGGCATTTGGAAATAGTAAAAGATGGGGGGGGGGGGGGGTTAAAAATCGGCACGTAAAAATTGCCTGACTTTCGTCTACACGATAGTATATTACTTATACCCATCAGCTGATTTCACTTGGAGTTAAGAATTTTACAAATGTCGATTTTTATTATGGGATTTCATGCAACTATGTACCGAGGATTTCATGCAACTATGTACTACCCATACCGAAAGGATATTCATATTAATTTCTAAAAGTACTTTTGTGCAGGAATGTTTAATTTTTAAAACCCCATACCTCTTGAGGGATAAACTAGGATTTATAGGAATATTTATTGGTGTATTAGCAACCAAGTAGTATAGATATATTTTTACTTTTTTAACTTCTAATTTATTACAAATAAAAATATTTAAAATTATAAAAAACAGCTTTAACTTTTTTAAGGAGGAATTCTAAAATGGTATATGCGATTATCCAAGAAAGGAGAGGAAATGTATATATTTTCAGTTATTTGTCGTTATTTTATTTACCTCCGTGCGAAGAACGGGTACTTTTGCTAGTAATTATATAAAAATAACTATATAAAAATAAATTAATAAAAGAATAATTTTTATTTTTGGTTATTTTAAGATATTTTTTGGATATTGTTATTTTTGGAAAACTTTGTGAAGAGATTTACACGGTCCAGATACGTACCAGGCACCTTAACTTACACAGACATGCGCGCTAACCGTTAGGCCACGGCGACTCCCGGTAACATAAGATTTTTATATAATTTGTGTGTTAGTAGAATTATTTTCACGAATTTTTTTTAATTATTTAATTATATTGTGCGGATATGGCGTCATGTATGGAACCTTAGTTAATTAAAAAAAATGAAATAATAATTATTATGTATAATAAAAATTTAAGGTTATTAATTTATTTTTATTTTACATTAAAATATTTTTTTATTTCTTTGTTAATATTATTTACAGAAATTTGAAGTATATAACTAATTTTTATATAAAAAATAACAATTTATACATATATAATAATAAATATATAAAAATTAAAATAACTATATATAAATAAATTATTAAAACAATAATTTTTATTTTTGGTTATTTTAAGATATTTTTTGGATATTGTTACTTTTGGAAAACTTTGTGAAGAGATTTACACGGTCCAGATACGTACCAGGCACCTTTCGATACACAGACATACGCGCTAACCGTTAGGCCACGGCGACTCTCGGTTACTTAAGATTTTTATATAATGTGTGTGTTAGTAGAATTATTTTCACGAATTGTTTTAATTATTTAATTATATTGTGCGGATATGGCGTCATGTATGGAACCTTAGTTAATTAAAAAAAATGAAATAATAATTATTATGTATAATAAAAATTTAAGGTTATTAATTTATTTTTATTTTACATTAAAATATTTTTTTATTTCTTTGTTAATATTATTTACAGAAATTTGAAGTATATAACTAATTTTTATATAAAAAATAACAATTTATACATATATAATAATAAATATATAAAAATTAAAATAACTATATATAAATAAATTATTAAAACAATAATTTTTATTTTTGGTTATTTTAAGATATTTTTTGGATATTGTTACTTTTGGAAAACTTTGTGAAGAGATTTACACGGTCCAGATACGTACCAGGCACCTTTCGATACACAGACATACGCGCTAACCGTTAGGCCACGGCGACTCTCGGTTACTTAAGATTTTTATATAATGTGTGTGTTAGTAGAATTATTTTCACGAATTGTTTTAATTATTTAATTATATTGTGCGGATATGGCGTCATTAATGGAAACTTAGTTAATTAAAAAAATGAAATAATAATTATTATCTATAATAAAAATTTAAGGTTATTAATTTATTTTTATTTTACATGAAAATATTTTTTATTTCTTTGTTAATATTATTTAGAGAAATTTGAAGTATATATCTATTTTTTATATAAAAAAAACAATTTTACATATATAATAATAATTATATAAAAATAACTATATAAAAATAAATTAATAAAAGAATAATTTTTATTTTTGGTTATTTTAAGATATTTTTTGGATATTGTTATTTTTGGAAAACTTTGTGAAGAGATTTACACGGTCAAGATACGTACCAGGCACCTTAAGTTACACAGACATGCGCGCTAACCGTTAGGCCACGGCGACTCCCGGTAACATAAGATTTTTATATAATTTGTGTGTTAGTAGAATTATTTTCACGAATTTTTTTTAATTATTTAATTATATTGTGCGGATATGGGGTCATGTATGGAAACTTAGTTAATTAAAAAATAAAATAATATTTATTATGTATAATGAAAATTTAAGCTTATTAATTTATTTTTATTTTACATGAAAATATTTTTTTATTTCTTTGTTAATATTATTTACAGAAATTTGAAGTATATAACTAATTTTTATATAAAAAAAAACAATTTATACATATATAATAGAAAATATATAAAAATTAAAGTAACTATATAAAAATAAATTATTAAAACAATAATTTTTTTTGTGGTTATTTTAAGATATTTTTTGGATATTGTTTCCTTTGGAAAACCTTGTGAAGAGATTTACACGGTCCAGATACGTACCAGGCACCTTTCGATACACAGACATACGCGCTAACCGTTAGGCCACGGCGACTCCCGGTTACTTAAGATTTTTATATAATTTGTGTGTTAGTATAATTATTTTCACGAATTGTTTTAATTATTTAATTATATTGTGCGGATATGGCGTCATTTATGGAAACTTAGTTAATTAAAAAAATTAAATAATAATTATTATGTATAATAAAAATTTAAGGTTATTAATTTATTTTTATTTTACATGAAAATATTTTTTATTTCTTTGTTAATATTATTTAGAGAAATTTGAAGTATATATCTATTTTTTATATAAAAAATAACAATTTTACATATATAATAATAATTATATAAAAATAACTATATAAAAATAAATTAATAAAAGAATAATTTTTATTTTTGGTTATTTTAAGATATTTTTTGGATATTGTTATTTTTGGAAAACTTTGTGAAGAGATTTACACGGTCCAGATACGTTCCAGGCACTTTACGTTACACAGCCATGCGCGCTAACCGTTAGGCCACGGCGACTCCCGGTAACATAAGATTTTTATATAATTTGTGTGTTAGTAAAATTATTTTCACGAATTTTTTTTAATTATTTAATTATATTGTGCGGATATGGCGTCATGTATGGAAACTTAGTTAATTAAAAAATAAAATAATATTTATTATGTATAATGAAAATTTAAGCTTATTAATTTATTTTTATTTTACATGAAAATATTTTTTTATTTCTTTGTTAATATTATTTACAGAAACTTGAAGTATATAACTAATTTTTATATAAAAAATAACAATTTATACATATATAATAATAAATATATAAAAATTAAAGTAACTATATAAAAATAAATTATTAAAACAATATTTTTTTTTTTGGTTATTTTAAGATATTTTTTGGATATTGTTACCTTTGGAAAACTTTGTGAAGAGATTTACACGGTCCAGATACGTACCAGGCACCTTTCGATACACAGACATACGCGCTAACCGTTAGGCCACGGCGACTCTCGGTTACTTAAGATTTTTATATAATTTGTGTGTTAGTAGAATTATTTTCAAGAATTGTTTTAATTATTTAATTATATTGTGCGGATATGGCGTCATTTATGGAAACTTAGTTAATTAAAAAAATGAAATAATAATTATTATGTATAATAAAAATTTAAGGTTATTAATTTATTTTTATTTTACATGAAAATATTTTTTATTTCTTTGTTAATATTATTTAGAGAAATTTGAAGTATATATCTATTTTTTATATAAAAAATAACAATTTTACATATATAATAATAATTATGTAAAAATAACTATATAAAAATAAATTAATAAAACAATAATTTTTATTTTTGGTTAATTTAAAATATTTTTTGGATATTGTTATTTTTGGAAAACTCTGTGAAGAGATTTACACGTTCCAGATACGTACCAGGCACCTTACGTTAAACAGACATGCGCGCTAACCGTTAGGCCACGGCGACTCCCGGTATCATAAGATTTTTATATAATTTGTGTGTTAGTAGAATTATTTTCACGAATTTTTTTTAATTATTTAATTATATTGTGCGGATATGGCGTCATGTATGGAAACTTAGTTAATTAAAAAATAAAATAATATTTATTATGTATAATGAAAATTTAAGCTTATTAATTTATTTTTATTTTACATGAAAATATTTTTTTATTTCTTTGTTAATATTATTTACAGAAATTTGAAGTATATAACTAATTTTTATATAAAAAATAACAATTTATACATATATAATAATAAATATATAAAAATTAAAATAACTATATAAAAATAAATTATTAAAACAATAATTTTTATTTTTGGTTATTTTAAGATATTTTTTGGATATTGTTACCTTTGGAAAACTTTGTGAAGAGATTTACACGGTCCAGATACGTACCAGGCACCTTTCGATACACAGACATACGCGCTAACCGTTAGGCCACGGCGACTCTCGGTTACTTAAGATTTTTATATAATTTGTGTGTTAGTAGAATTATTTTCAAGAATTGTTTTAATTATTTAATTATATTGTGAGGATATGGCGTCATTTATGGAAACTTAGTTAATTAAAAAAATGAAATAATAATTATTATGTATAATAAAAATTTAAGGTTATTAATTTATTTTTATTTTACATGAAAATATTTTTTATTTCTTTGTTAATATTATTTAGAGAAATTTGAAGTATATATCTATTTTTTATATAAAAAATAACAATTTTACATATATAATAATAATTATGTAAAAATAACTATATAAAAATAAATTAATAAAACAATAATTTTTATTTTTGGTTAATTTAAAATATTTTTTGGATATTGTTATTTTTGGAAAACTCTGTGAAGAGATTTACACGTTCCAGATACGTACCAGGCACCTTACGTTAAACAGACATGCGCGCTAACCGTTAGGCCACGGCGACTCCCGGTATCATAAGATTTTTATATAATTTGTGTGTTAGTAGAATTATTTTCACGAATTTTTTTTAATTATTTAATTATATTGTGCGGATATGGCGTCATGTATGGAAACTTAGTTAATTAAAAAATAAAATAATATTTATTATGTATAATGAAAATTTAAGCTTATTAATTTATTTTTATTTTACATGAAAATATTTTTTTATTTCTTTGTTAATATTATTTACAGAAATTTGAAGTATATAACTAATTTTTATATAAAAAATAACAATTTATACATATATAATAATAAATATATAAAAATTAAAATAACTATATAAAAATAAATTATTAAAACAATAATTTTTATTTTTGGTTATTTTAAGATATTTTTTGGATATTGTTACCTTTGGAAAACTTTGTGAAGAGATTTACACGGTCCAGATACGTACCAGGCACCTTTCGATACACAGACATACGCGCTAACCGTTAGGCCACGGCGACTCTCGGTTACTTAAGATTTTTATATAATTTGTGTGTTAGTAGAATTATTTTCAAGAATTGTTTTAATTATTTAATTATATTGTGAGGATATGGCGTCATTTATGGAAACTTAGTTAATTAAAAAAATGAAATAATAATTATTATGTATAATAAAAATTTAAGGTTATTAATTTATTTTTATTTTACATGAAAATATTTTTTATTTCTTTGTTAATATTATTTAGAGAAATTTGAAGTATATATCTATTTTTTATATAAAAAATAACAATTTTACATATATAATAATAATTATGTAAAAATAACTATATAAAAATAAATTAATAAAACAATAATTTTTATTTTTGGTTAATTTAAAATATTTTTTGGATATTGTTATTTTTGGAAAACTCTGTGAAGAGATTTACACGTTCCAGATACGTACCAGGCACCTTACGTTAAACAGACATGCGCGCTAACCGTTAGGCCACGGCGACTCCCGGTATCATAAGATTTTTATATAATTTGTGTGTTAGTAGAATTATTTTCACGAATTTTTTTTAATTATTTAATTATATTGTGCGGATATGGCGTCATGTATGGAAACTTAGTTAATTAAAAAATAAAATAATATTTATTATGTATAATGAAAATTTAAGCTTATTAATTTATTTTTATTTTACATGAAAATATTTTTTATTTCTTTGTTATTATTATTTAGAGAAATTTGAAGTATACATCTATTTTTCATATAAAAAATAACAATTTTACATATATAATAATAATTATATAAAAATAACTATATAAAAATAACTATATAAAAATAAATTAATAAAAGAATAATTTTTATTTTTGGTTATTTTAAGATATTTTTTGGATATTGTTATTTTTGGAAAAATTTGTGAAGAGATTTACACGGTCCAGATACGTACCAGGCACCTTACGTTACACAGACATGCGCGCTAACCGTTAGGCCACGGCGACTCTCGGTTACTTAAGATTTTTATATAATTTGTGTGTTAGTAGAATTATTTTCACGAATTGTTTTAATTATTTAATTATATTGTGCGGATATGGCGTCATTTATGGAAACTTAGTTAATTAAAAAATAAAATAATATTTATTATGTATAATGAAAATTTAAGCTTATTAATTTATTTTTATTTTACATGAAAATATTTTTTATTTCTTTGTTATTATTATTTAGAGAAATTTGAAGTATATATCTTTTTTTTATATAAAAAATAACAATTTTACATACAAAATAATAATTATATAAAAATAGCTATATAAAAATAAATTAATAAAACAATAATTTTTATTTTTGGTTAATTTAAAATATTTTTTGGATATTGTTATTTTTGGAAAACTTTGTGAAGAGTGTGCGGATAAAAACACACGGTCCAGATACGTACCAGGCACCTTAAGTTACACAGACATGCGCGCTAACCGTTAGGCCACGGCGACTCCCGGTAACATAAGATTTTTATATAATTTGTGTGTTAGTAGAATTATTTTCACGAATTTTTTTTAATTATTTAATTATATTGTGCGGATATGGCGTCATGTATGGAAACTTAGTTAATTAAAAAATAAAATAATATTTATTATGTATAATGAAAATTTAAGCTTATTAATTTATTTTTATTTTACATGAAAATATTTTTTTATTTCTTTGTTAATATTATTTACAGAAATTTGAAGTATATAACTAATTTTTATATAAAAAATAACAATTTATACATATATAATAATAAATATATAAAAATTAAAGTAACTATATAAAAATAAATTATTAAAACAATAATTTTTTTTTGGTTATTTTAAGATATTTTTTGGATATTGTTACCTTTGGAAAACTTTGTGAAGAGATTTACACGATCCAGATACGTACCAGGCACCTTTCGACACACAGACATACGCGCTAACCGTTAGGCCACGGCGACTCTCGGTTACTTAAGATTTTTATATAATTTGTGTGTTAGTAGAATTATTTTCACGAATTGTTTTAATTATTTAATTATATTGTGCGGATATGGCGTCATTTATGGAAACTTAGTTAATTAAAAAAATGAAATAATAATTATTATGTATAATAAAAATTTAAGGTTATTAATTTATTTTTATTTTACATGAAAATATTTTTTATTTCTTTGTTAATATTATTTAGAGAAATTTGAAGTATATATCTATTTTTTATATAAAAAATAACAATTTTACATATATAATAATAATTATATAAAAATAACTATATAAAAATAAATTAATAAAAGAATAATTTTTATTTTTGGTTACTTTAAGATATTTTTGGGATATTGTTATTTTTGGAAAACTTTGTGAAGAGATTTACACGGTCCAGATACGTACCAGGCACTTTACGTTACACAGCCATGCGCGCTAACCGTTAGGCCACGGCGACTCCCGGTAACATAAGATTTTTATATAATTTGTGTGTTAGTAGAATTATTTTCACGAATTTTTTTTTAATTATTTAATTATATTGTGCGGATATGGCGTCATGTATGGAAACTTAGTTAATTAAAAAATAAAATAATATTTATTATGTATAATGAAAATTTAAGCTTATTAATTTATTTTTATTTTACATGAAAATATTTTTTTATTTCTTTGTTAATATTATTTACAGAAATTTGAAGTATATAACTAATTTTTATATAAAAAATAACAATTTATACATATATAATAATAAATATATAAAAATTAAAGTAACTATATAAAAATAAATTATTAAAACGATAATTTTTTTTTGGTTATTTTAAGATATTTTTTGGATATTGTTACTTTTGGAAAACTTCGTGAAGAGATTTACACGATCCAGATACGTACCAGGCACCTTTCGACACACAGACATACGCGCTAACCGTTAGGCCACGGCGACTCTCGGTTACTTAAGATTTTTATATAATTTGTGTGTTAGTATAATTATTTTCACGAATTGTTTTAATTATTTAATTATATTGTGCGGATATGGCGTCATTTATGGAAACTTAGTTAATTAAAAAAATGAAATAATAATTATTATGTATAATAAAAATTTAAGGTTATTAATTTATTTTTATTTTACATGAAAATATTTTTTATTTCTTGTTAATATTATTTAGAGAAATTTGAAGTATATATCTATTTTTTATATAAAAAATAACAATTTTACATATATAATAATAATTATATAAAAATAACTATATAAAAATAAATTAATAAAAGAATAATTTTTATTTTTGGTTATTTTAAGATATTTTTTGGATATTGTTATTTTTGGAAAACTTTGTGAAGAGATTTACACGGTCCAGATACGTACCAGGCACTTTACGTTACACAGCCATGCGCGCTAACCGTTAGGCCACGGCGACTCCCGGTAACATAAGATTTTTATATAATTTGTGTGTTAGTAAAATTATTTTCACGAATTTTTTTTAATTATTTAATTATATTGTGCGGATATGGCGTCATGTATGGAAACTTAGTTAATTAAAAAATAAAATAATATTTATTATGTATAATGAAAATTTAAGCTTATTAATTTATTTTTATTTTACATGAAAATATTTTTTTATTTCTTTGTTAATATTATTTACAGAAACTTGAAGTATATAACTAATTTTTATATAAAAAATAACAATTTATACATATATAATAATAAATATATAAAAATTAAAGTAACTATATAAAAATAAATTATTAAAACAATAATTTTTTTTTTTTGGTTATTTTAAGATATTTTTTGGATATTGTTACCTTTGGAAAACTTTGTGAAGAGATTTACACGGTCCAGATACGTACCAGGCACCTTTCGATACACAGACATACGCGCTAACCGTTAGGCCACGGCGACTCTCGGTTACTTAAGATTTTTATATAATTTGTGTGTTAGTAGAATTATTTTCAAGAATTGTTTTAATTATTTAATTATATTGTGCGGATATGGCGTCATTTATGGAAACTTAGTTAATTAAAAAAATGAAATAATAATTATTATGTATAATAAAAATTTAAGGTTATTAATTTATTTTTATTTTACATGAAAATATTTTTTATTTCTTTGTTAATATTATTTAGAGAAATTTGAAGTATATATCTATTTTTTATATAAAAAATAACAATTTTACATATATAATAATAATTATGTAAAAATAACTATATAAAAATAAATTAATAAAACAATAATTTTTATTTTTGGTTAATTTAAAATATTTTTTGGATATTGTTATTTTTGGAAAACTCTGTGAAGAGATTTACACGTTCCAGATACGTACCAGGCACCTTACGTTAAACAGACATGCGCGCTAACCGTTAGGCCACGGCGACTCCCGGTAACATTAGATTTAATTATAATTTGTGTGTTAGTAGAATTATTTTCACGAATTTTTTTTAATTATTTAATTATATTGTGCGGATATGGCGTCATGTATGGAAACTTAGTTAATTAAAAAATAAAATAATATTTATTATGTATAATGAAAATTTAAGCTTATTAATTTATTTTTATTTTACATGAAAATATTTTTTTATTTCTTTGTTAATATTATTTACAGAAATTTGAAGTATATAACTAATTTTTATATAAAAAATAACAATTTATACATATATAATAATAAATATATAAAAATTAAAATAACTATATAAAAATAAATTATTAAAACAATAATTTTTATTTTTGGTTATTTTAAGATATTTTTTGGATATTGTTACTTTTGGAAAACTTTGTGAAGAGATTCACACGGTCCAGATACGTACCAGGCACCTTTCGATACACAGACATACGCGCTAACCGTTAGGCCACGGCGACTCTCGGTTACTTAAGATTTTTATATAATTTGTGTATTAGTAGAATTATTTTCACGAATTGTTTTAATTATTTAATTATATTGTGCGGATATGGCGTCATTTATGGAAACTTAGTTAATTAAAAAAAATTAAATAATAATTATTATGTATAATAAAAATTTAAGGTTATTAATTTATTTTTATTTTACATGAAAATATTTTTTATTTCTTTGTTAATATTATTTAGAGAAATTTGAAGTATATATCTATTTTTAATATAAAAAGATAACAATTTTACATATATAATAATAATTATATAAAAATAACTATATAAAAATAAATTAATAAAACAATAATTTTTATTTTTGGTTATTTTAAGATATTTTTTGGATATTGTTATTTTTGGAAAACTTTGTGAAGAGATTTACACGGTCCAGACACGTACCAGGCACCTTACGTAATACAGACATGCGCGCTAACCGTTAGGCCACGGCGATTCCCGGTAACATAAGATTTTTATATAATTTGTGTGTTAGTAGAATTATTTTCACGAATTTTTTTTAATTATTTAATTATATTGTGCGGATATGGCGTCATGTATGGAAACTTAGTTAATTAAAAAATAAAATACTATTTATTATGTATAATGAAAATTTAAGCTTATTAATTTAATTTTATTTTACATGAAAATATTTTTTTATTTCTTTGTTAATATTATTTACAGAAATTTGAAGTATATAACTAATTTTTATATAAAAAATAACAATTTATACATATATAATAATAAATATATAAAAATTAAAGTAACTATATAAAAATAAATTATTAAAACAATAATTTTTATTTTTGGTTATTTTAAGATATTTTTTGGATATTGTTACTTTTGGAAAACTTTGTGAAGAGATTTACACGGTCCAGATACGTACCAGGCTCCTTTCGATACACAGACATACGCGCTAACCGTTAGGCCACGGCGACTCTCGGTTACTTAAGATTTTTATATAATTTGTGTGTTAGTAGAATTATTTTCACGAATTGTTTTAATTATTTAATTATATTGTGCGGATATGGCGTCATTTATGGAAACTTAGTTAATTAAAAAATAAAATAATATTTATTATGTATAATGAAAATTTAAGCTTATTAATTTATTTTTATTTTACATGAAAATATTTTTTATTTCTTTGTTATTATTATTTAGAGAAATTTGAAGTATACATCTATTTTTCATATAAAAAATAACAATTTTACATATATAATAATAATTATATAAAAATAACTATATAAAAATAACTATATAAAAATAAATTAATAAAAGAATAATTTTTATTTTTGGTTATTTTAAGATATTTTTTGGATATTGTTATTTTTGGAAAAATTTGTGAAGAGATTTACACGGTCCAGATACGTACCAGGCACCTTACGTTACACAGACATGCGCGCTAACCGTTAGGCCACGGCGACTCTCGGTTACTTAAGATTTTTATATAATTTGTGTGTTAGTAGAATTATTTTCACGAATTGTTTTAATTATTTAATTATATTGTGCGGATATGGCGTCATTTATGGAAACTTAGTTAATTAAAAAATAAAATAATATTTATTATGTATAATGAAAATTTAAGCTTATTAATTTATTTTTATTTTACATGAAAATATTTTTTATTTCTTTGTTATTATTATTTAGAGAAATTTGAAGTATATATCTTTTTTTTATATAAAAAATAACAATTTTACATACAAAATAATAATTATATAAAAATAGCTATATAAAAATAAATTAATAAAACAATAATTTTTATTTTTGGTTAATTTAAAATATTTTTTGGATATTGTTATTTTTGGAAAACTTTGTGAAGAGTGTGCGGATAAAAACACACGGTCCAGATACGTACCAGGCACCTTAAGTTACACAGACATGCGCTCTAACCGTTAGGCCACGGCGACTCCCGGTAACATAAGATTTTTATATAATTTGTGTGTTAGTAGAATTATTTTCACGAATTTTTTTTAATTATTTAATTATATTGTGCGGATATGGCGTCATGTATGGAAACTTAGTTAATTAAAAAATAAAATAATATTTATTATGTATAATGAAAATTTAAGCTTATTAATTTATTTTTATTTTACATGAAAATATTTTTTTATTTCTTTGTTAATATTATTTACAGAAATTTGAAGTATATAACTAATTTTTATATAAAAAATAACAATTTATACATATATAATAATAAATATATAAAAATTAAAATAACTATATATAAATAAATTATTAAAACAATAATTTTTATTTTTGGTTATTTTAAGATATTTTTTGGATATTGTTACTTTTGGAAAACTCTGTGAAGAGATTTACACGGTCCAGATACGTACCAGCCACCTTACGTTACACAGACATGCGCGCTAACCGTTAGGCCACGGCGACTCTCGGTTACTTAAGATTTTTATATAATTTGTGTGTTAGTAGAATTATTTTCACGAATTGTTTTAATTATTTAATTATATTGTGCGGATATGGCGTCATTTATGGAAACTTAGTTAATTAATAAAATTAAATAATAATTATTATGTATAATAAAAATTTAAGGTTATTAATTTATTTTTATTTTACATGAAAATATTTTTTATTTCTTTGTTAATATTATTTAGAGAAATTTGAAGTATATATCTATTTTTTATATAAAAAATAACAATTTTACATATATAATAATAATTATATAAAAATAACTATATAAAAATTAATTAATAAAACAATAATTTTTATTTTTGGTTATTTTAAGACATTTTTTGGATATTGTTATTTTGGAAAACTTTGAGAAGAGATTTACACGGTCCAGATACGTACCAGCCACCTTACGTTACACAGACATGCGCGCTAACCGTTAGGCCACGGCGACTCCCGGTAACATAAGATTTTTATATAATTTGTGTGTTAGTAGAATTATTTTCACGAATTTTTTTAATTATTTAATTATATTGTGCGGATATGGCGTCATGTATAGAAACTTAGTTAATTAAAAAATATATATATTTATTATGTATAATGAAAATTAAAGCTTATTAATTTATTTTTATTTTACATGAAAATATTTTTTATTTTATTGTTAATATTATTTACAGAAATTTGAAATCTATATATCTATTTTTTATTTAAAAAATAATAATTTATACATATATAATAATAAATATATAAAAATAAAATATAAAAAAATAAAAATAAACTATATAAAAATAAAAATAAACTATATAAAAATAAAAATAAACTATATAAAAATAAAAATAAACTATATAAAAATAAAAATAAACTATATAAAAATAAAAATAAACTATATAAAAATAAAAATAAACTATATAAAAATAAAAATAAACTATATTAAAATAAAAATAAACTATATAAAAATAAAAATAAACTATATAAAAATAAAAATAAACTATATAAAAATAAAAATAAACAATATAAAAATAAAAATAAACTATATAAAAATAAATTATTAAAAAATAATTTTTATTTTTGGTTATTTTAAGATATTTTTGGAAATTGTTATTTTTGGAAAACTTTGTGAAGAGATTTACACTGTCCAGATACGTACCAGGAACCTTTTGATACACAGACATACGCGCTAACCGTTAAGCCACGGCGACTCCCGGTTACTTAAGTGTTTTATTTAATTTGTGTGTTAGTAGAATTATTTTCACGATTTTTTTTTACTTATTTAATTATATTGTGCGGATATGGCGTCATGTATGGAACCTTAGTTAATTAAAAAAATGAAATATTATTTATTAAGTATAATGAAAATTTTTAGCTTATTAATTTATTTTT
Source organism: Troglohyphantes excavatus (assembly GCA_963932185.1). Classification (NCBI taxonomy): domain Eukaryota; kingdom Metazoa; phylum Arthropoda; class Arachnida; order Araneae; family Linyphiidae; genus Troglohyphantes; species Troglohyphantes excavatus. The sequence goes on along the minus strand of OZ010670.1, from coordinate 8,250,225 downwards.
ATTTTATATGAAAATATTTTTTATTTCATTGTTATTATTATTTAGAGAAATTTGAAGTATATATCTATTTTTTATATAAAAAAAATAACAATTATACATATATAATAATAATTATATAAAAATAACTATATAAAAATAAATTATTATTAAAACAATATTTTTTATTTTTGTTTATTTTAAGATAATTTTTGTATATTGTTATTTTTGGAAAAGTTTGTGAAGAGATTTACACGGTCCAGATACGTACCAGGCAACTTTCGTTACACAGACATACGCGCTAACCGTTAGGCCACGGCGAATCCCGGTTACATAAGATTTTTATATAATTTTTGTGTTAGTAGAATTATTTTCACGAATTTTTTTTAAATATTTAATTATATTGTGCGGATATGTCGTCAGGTATGGAAACTTAGTTAATTAAAAAATAAAATAATATTTATTATGTATAATGAAAATTTAAGCTTATTAATTTATTTTTATTTTACATGAAAATATTTTTTATTTTATTTTTAATATTATTTACAGAAATTTGAAGTATATATCTAATTTTTATATAAAAAAAACAATTTATACATATATAATAATAAATATATAAAAATTAAAATAACTATATAAAAATAAATTATTAAAACAATAATTTTTATTTTTGGTTATTTTAAGATATTTTTCGGATATTGTTATTGTTGGAAAACATTGTGAAAAGATTTACACCGTCCAGATACGTACCAGGCACCTTTCGATACACAGACATACGAGCTAACCGTTAGGCCACGGCGACTCCCGGATACTTAAGATTTTTATATAATTTGTGTGTTAGTAGAATTATTTTCACGAATTGTTTTAATTATTTAATTATATTGTGCGGATATGGCGTCATGTATGGAAACTTAGTGAATTAAAAAAATGAAATAATAATTATTATGTATAATGAAAATTTAAGGTTATTAATTTATTTTAATTTTACATGAAAATATTTTTTATTTCTTTGTTAATATTATTTACAGAAATTTGAAGTATATATCTATTTTTTATATAAAAAATAATAATTTATTCATACATAATAATAATTATATAAAAATAAAAATAACTATATAAAAATAACTTATTAAAAATATAATTTTTATTTTTGGTTATTTTAAGATATTGCTTGGATATTGTTAATTTTGGGAAACTTTGTTAAGAGATTTACACCGTCCAGATACTTACCAGGCATATTTCGATACACATACATACGCGCTAACCGTTAGGCCACGGCGACTCCCGGTTACATAAGATTTTTATATAATGAGTGTGTAAGTACAATTATTTTCACGAATTGTTTTAATTATTTAATTATATTGTGCGGATATGGCGTCATGTATGGAAACTTAGATAATTAAAAAATGAAATATTATTTATTATGTATAATGAAAAATTAAGCTTAGTAATTTATTTTGATTTTACATGAAATTATTTTTTATTTCATTGTTTCGGCGCCTAATCCGATGAATCGGTAATGGCGCATTCCACACTGACACCGAGTTGAATCTCATATCAAGGTGACGTAATAAATTAACTCTTCTTAACACGTCAAGTTCTATCTTTGTCTTAGGACATTTCAACGAATTCTAGAGATGTATAAGAAAACATAATACAAAATAAGACTCCTCTTGCCGACTGAAGTTATGGATATTTGCTTTACCTATTTTCGTGATTATTTTTTAACGATGTATCAGAGGTGTAGAATTGGTTTCACTGCAAAAAGATTTAATTTAATATTTGGCATGTTTGCACCTCATTCAAAAGACGTGTCCCTTTTGAATAACATCATTTTCCTCACTTTCGATCCTCTCCCACAACTCACTCGTTACACGCGAGAGTTTTCAGTTGTTGGGAAGTTATTCTGATAGTGAAAAGAACCATCCGATTGCCGTGTCCTTTGAAGGGCGAAAGTCATAGAATGCTTCTCGATAACAAAATCGTTTTTGAATGTAAACGTCGTTATATATTGGGGGTATACATCGTTCCTCTTTTTGTTTTTTCATAAAATATTTCCTAATCGTAAGAAAAACCGCAAAAACACGCTGAAAAATACCGCTTGAAACAGAACGGGAACGAGATAGAACTGTTCAATAAAAAGAAATTAAAATAACAAGTATATTCCTCGAGTGTAGAGACTTGAACTTTTCCTATACGTAATATCAGCTTCATAATATTCCATTTGCGTAATATCAGCTTCATAATATTCCATATGCGTTATATCAGCTTCATAATATTCCATATGCGTAATATCAGCTTCATAATATTCCATATGCGTAATATCAGCTTCATAATATTCCATATGCGTAATATCAGCTTCATAATATTCCATATGCGTTATATCAGCTTCATAATATTCCATATGCGTAATATCAGCTTCATAATATTCCATATGCGTAATATCAGCTTCATAATATTCCATATGCGTAATATCAGCTTCATAATATTCCATATGCGTAATATCAGCGGCCCTTCCGGCTCATCCATAACCAGTGGTTATGAATGGGCTGGAATATATTATGCATAGAAATAGCTCTGAATGCAACAATGCTGTTGACGTGCATAGCATTCTGGTAGCACTTATAAGTATTATGCATTTTTTTTATTCCCATTCAAAATGTGTTTCTGTCGCATTGATTTATGGGAAAACGGAAGGAAGGAAACTTTTCCTCCCGATTGCAATCTTTGCGAGATCATTTCAATGAGACCAAATGTGATTTGGACGAAGAAAATAATTTAGTTCTATAAAAAAAATCAAAAGCTAGTCGAGTGATGTAGACTTCCAAGTTCCAGAAGCTTCGGAAAGAGCACGTTTCGAATGCTTGCTCCTCATTTATTAGATATGAAAACGTCGTCAAATAAAACATTGTTGCGTGAAACCCATAAAACTGGAACTCGATGTAATCAGACCATCGTCGATGAATAATTTATGATATTCGGTGGAGCAACGTCGCTAAAAGTTGCGCTTTAAACTTTAATACTATGCGCCTAAAATACTAAAATACTATACTACATTTAAATGTATAACACATAATTACCTTTTTTAAATAAGGACGTTTTTAAAAATTACCTTTTTTGGCATGTGCGTAAAATAAAAATTACGTTTTCGTAACATGCAATCCTATGGAAAAATGACCTTTTTCCACAGGTTATGTAAATTAAAAATTACCTTTTTTGAATAATGACGTATACAAAAATTACCTTTTTTTAATAATTACGTTTTTTATTCATGACGATTTTTAAAAAATTACCTTTTTTGTATAATGACGTTTTTAAAAATTACCTTTTTTGGCATGTTGCGTAAAATAAAAATTACGTTTTCGTAACATGCAATCCTATGGAAAAATGACCTTTTTCCACAGGTTATGTAAATTAAAAATTACCTTTTTTGAATAATGACTATTTTAAAAATTACCTTTTTTGACATGCTGTGTAAACTAAAAATTACCTTTTTTACCATGTTACATAAACACATCTTGTCGAGTCATTGCATAGTAGACATGTCAATAATCACAACACAGATATATGAACCAACATTTTTTATTCACAACACATACATTAGTTACAACAATAATCACAGAACATACATTGAGGACGTTCTATACTTCGATACCGATAGTATCATCTATGCCTCCAATGGACATAATGACCCTCCTCTGGAATTATCTTGGAGAATTCACGGATGAATTCGATGGAGGAGACCTAAACCAAATATGTATCAGGCAATTATCTCACCAAACTTTCTATAAACAGTATTTAATTGATTTTTTTCACAGATGATACTAAAATATTAACATTTTAACCAATATGTATTTCATTATTTTTTTTTTCTTATTTTTTTCATAAGTGGACCTAAAATGTATGCGGTCTCGACCTCCAACAACAAGATGGTATGTAAAAATCAGAGGTTTCACCATCAATTATCAGAACAGTCTGTCTCTAAACTTTGAGTAAGTAGATAGTTTGGTGTCCGATTTGGACCAAAATACTAGTGTCCCCATCACCTACTCTACGATTGCCAGAGATGTCAAAAAGAGACGAGTATTCAACAAGAAGTAAACGAAAAAATACAGGATGGTTTACACCAAGCTGGCCATCCACCCAGACCTATCAACAATACCATACGGGTATTAAGGAAGGAAGTAATGCATGACCGCGACAAAGAACTGGAAGAATTTAAATGTGCCAAGATACTGTATAGGCAACCAAATAATAATTGAAATCACCATCTCCCCCAAGAAAAAAAACATAGAAATATTCAACAACGAAAGAATATTGTTAAAAAAAAACTTCTGCTTTCAAAATGGGAAACTTTGTGAATAAAGAAATTGAATTAACCAAAAATCATCTGCATTTTGTATTTCAACTTTACGTATTATAAAATGTATAACACATAATTACCTTTTTAACATGTTGTGAAACTAAAAATTACCTTTTTCACCATGTTACATAAACACATCTTGATAAGTCATTGCATTAAGCATGTCAATAATCACAACACAGATATAAGAACCAACGTTTGTATTCACAACACATACATCAGAAAGAAAAAAAAAATCAGCAGAACAACCTACATTATTAAATGTTTCCACTACACGTTTGATATTCATGATCAGTAAAGCATCGTCTGTAAATAGATTCTCAAAAGGTAAAGTCATACAGTCGTGATTAAAATGAGACTGATCGATCAATACGCATGGCTCACAATGAAACAGGTCTTATAGATTGGAATTCACCTCCTCTCTTTAAACATTATTTTACTCTTATTGGACAACGTGAGAGGCTGATTGTTACATACCACACTGGATTTGGAATATTTGGTATCGACAACCAGAAAATTTATGTTGAAAGTCTTGGAAAGTTCGAGTGGTTAACACAACCCCATCAGGGGAGTAGCATCACTACCACTCTCGCATTGACGAATGTCCACGTTGAGTTTATAGTTTAAGAGGATTTACAGCTTTCTATTACGAAAGGATGGTCTCCGCAGTAAAATTAGATACCCGTGTCAAAGCTGTAGAAATGGTCTATCCAACTTTTCTGATACAAGAACTATTCTGATAAAGGTCGTGTGGTTCGAAATTTGCAGTGATACGTTCAATAATAGTAACAAAAAAAACGTAGAACTATTTCAATGACGGCCCCACAAACTAGATTTGCTAGTACCTTCAGGTAAAATATCTGTGTCGACCATGGCATGGTGCCCCATTTGTAGAGTTTTGTAGGTTTTATTTTCCCTACGAGTGTTCTCCGTCAGGATAATAGCATCCTTCAGATGAAAAAAAAAAGGTATAATACAATTTAATTAAAAAACGGGTTATGTATTGTAAAGGTATTCATCCAAATACTTACATAGGAATTTGTACGTCAAGAGGCCGACATTCCGTGAGATACCTTTACGAGAAGGCCTAGCTCCAACATAAGATGGTTCTGCTTCAATATTCACACCGTATCCATACTGCATTGGATTTTAAGCAAAATTTTGTGTAATGGTACACATCAACTAAAATTAAACAAACAATTGAAGATCAAACTTCGTTTTACATTCAAAAATATTTTCACAACACTCGTAAAATCGGATAATTACCTAATCATCGTCTTTATACATGTACACCTCGAATACATCGCTTAAGGAATTCTCATCAAATAGTATAGACGTCTCACTCTGCGACTTATCAATCTCACTACCATGTAAAATAATAGGAACGATAGAATAAACACTTTGTTCTGTAGTATGTTAAGATTCATTGAACATTTAAGACTTAACTAAGGAGATGAATAAAACACGTTTGTAGAAAAGAAGCCTTGACAACAAAAACATATTAAAATGACATGATAAAAAATTTAGTAAATCATAATTAAAAATATATATATATCTTTTCACACCCAGGTGTAATATTAAAACAAAAATTTAAAGCAAATCCTAATATAAGTAACAACACGTGTTACAAATCACATCTTATTTTAACACATGGTACAAATCTCATCTTATTTACATACAATTAATAATCAGGTATTATATTAAAATTCATAACGTTATTTAAATTTTTTACTAATAGGCAAATATAAAGACACTTACTTCAGAAAGTCTTCTCTTCATGACCACGTTTCCGTGCAATTAGTCAAAATCGCCATAGCAGAGCATAGAACACAACGTGTCGCAAACACACCACAACTTGGCACAAAAATGACGCTTCGGTCGTAAAATACCGCATGTGACATCATCGTTGCCACTAGGGTCGCTCGAGAACCTCCCTGAACTTGTTCAATCAATCAGAGAACAGTAGTCGCGTCACCCAGAAAAGTTCTAGAACTTTCCCGAATATTCCCTACATTGCCACCGAGAAGAAACCGGTTCCCCAAACACAGCCATGTACGTAATCAGGTATACTTTAAAATCGTCTTCAGATACCAGACAGTTCTAGTATAGTGGTTAGGATAAGCGATAATACTATATCATAATTGTCTTTTGGTTCACGAGGTCAGAGGTTCGAATCCGTGTTTTTGCTTAAAACTAAAATATTAAAACTAATAAATACAATTTTTAAAATTGTCTCCATTTAACTAAACCATATAGCGCCTTTAGTACCCGACTTCATAACATCTTCAAAAAATAAAATATTGCCATCCCCAAACAATTTCACTAAACACGTGACTAGCCAGTCTTCCAAATACTAAACACGTCACTATCCACTTACACCATTCCCAATGAACGTTCCCCACAAGGCCCGTTGTCCCCGCAAAGAAACACAAAACCGATTTTCCTCCCCAATAGCCCGCTTTCCGATTGCCAATCATTAAACACGTCACTAATCTTCTTTTTAAACAATACGTCAACCAAAAAAGATCGAGAACCTTCCCTAAGACCACATTGCCACCAAAAGAAACCAGTTCCCAGTATCAACCCTCTTCGTATACGATAACGTCACGACCCCCAAGATAACCTAAGACATCACTCCCGACCACTGGGCATGCAGATAACACATGCCATTCCCACCGATTGCCAATCAATAAACACGCGGCTTTCCAAACAATAGCCCTACCAAAAGTTCTGGAACATTCCGATTGCCAATCACTAAACACATCACCGCTTACGTCATCCCCCCTGTAAGAGTACAGACGAATCCGCATTCCCTGGGAATGTTCCATTGACGTCACAGCTTACGTCATCCCCAACATACCCCCATCTAACAGTACAGACATCCCAGGGGGCGGGGCCTATTTGACATCAACCAATAGGATGGGTCAAAATACCCTCATGTAAGAGTACAGACATCCCAGGGGGCGGGGCCTATCTGATTTCAACCAATAGCAGGACAGGACAGCCCATAAGCCACGCCCCCATGGCTTAAAAACCCCTCTGTAAGAATACAGACATCCCATGGGGCGGGGCCTATTTGATTTCAACCAATAGCAGGACAGGACAACCCATAAGACACGCCCCCCTCGGCTTCTCATTGGTTGAATTGACAAGGGGCGTGGCCACCTGTCAAAATAGGCCACGCCTTGATTGACCACCAAGTGGGGGGCTTACTACTTGTGTACCCTGAGTTGTACAGGCTTTACGCAGAGTACTGGTCGATTTCTTCACCATGACGCCATCTGGCGATTTTACTAAGAAGTCAATTCTGATTTAAGGTGTGGGAGGGGTGGTTTTTCGAAATCTCGTCACTGTCATGCAGACAGAGACACTCCCCTTGTTTTGAAGGTCAAGTGTGCAAACTTCAATCAAGCTCGAAATAAAACTGTAGATTTGTATAAAAAACAAACACGCAGACACTCTTCTTTAGATACATAAATAGCACTTTTCACTTGTAACAAAATATATTTTGTAAATTTCGTCTTTATTTTAGTTCTACACACATTCAGAGTTTTTTTTTTTTCATCTTCCTTATTTTACTTTCTAAACTACCAACACTGCGCAAGTACGGGCCAAAGCAAAGCCACTCCTTGTTGATACAAAGCTGCCCCATAGTATCGGATAAGTGAGTTGCGGCTCCCTTTGCGATAAGTCACACAAACACTCCCTGGGTCGAGATTTCAATTAGACGTCGGACAGCTGACGTAGCATGCGATCTATCGGGGAGAGAAAGAAAGAGAAAACGGGGTAGTTGTAGTGGGAGAGTCGGGGAGTTGAACAGCAGCAAAAGAATGCGAGGCCACGGACAGAGAGCTTCACTTGAAAAGGGGAATAGGATATATTCCAGAGCAAAGAGGTGTAAGACTACTAATCCAAATTTCCAGAGTGTTTGACATCCATACTTTTTTAAATCGGTCCGGGTACAGAGGTCACAAGAAGAAAGTTGCGCGAAATAAAAAGTATGGATATTTCAAAGTCCCATAACTCCAAGAGAATTCAACCTATGGGTATAAATGACCCGGTCATCTATTAATCAACACCCAATTTTGACCTTTTTACCGTATGGAGAGGGGGGAAATGAGTCGCATTTCGAACATACGATGGCCTGTTTAACCACTGTAGCTTCAGTTATAATTGACGGATCGAAGAGAAAGACGTGTTTTACAATTATATTTGTGTGAAAACTGTGTGAATTAGAAAGAGACGATTTGTCGGAGATTTCAATTTGAAATCAAAATATAACAGTCGAGTTCAATTGCGATGTCACGTTCAAAATGATACCAAGAAGTCTAAACCTATGGCAAGAGTGATCTAGAGCTTAAAGAATACGCAAGAAGAAGCAAGTGTTTTTAAGCAGAAGCTCTTAATATTAGGGTGGAGCGAAAAAATCTAAATTTGATTAATGTAATGTAATAGTGCGGAAAATTTGTCTTTCGTATACATTATTTACCATGCAAAAGGATTTTTGACACCAAATAATATCTAGAGGTTCCTCTTAGGCCTTGAAATTTACCAATAATAGGTAAAAATTGAATATGTTGTAACGCACTATAGGATGAGCAAACTGTATCGGAATTTAATATTGTGGAAATTTTTATCTTTAATATAAGTTCATTTTTTAAACATAAAAACAAGTTAACAAGTTCTTACAATATTAAAGATAAGTACGATATTTACACCAAATGTCCATATACTACCATATACCATATACTACCATATATTTCCATATACTACCATATATTTCCATATACTACCATATATTTCCATATACTACCATATATTTCCATATACTACCATATATTTCCATATACTACCATATATTTCCATATACTACCATATATTTCCATATACTACCATATATTTCCATATACTAAAGAATACAGATGAAGTAAGTATGAAATTATGAATCCAGCTTAGCATAATTCACAAGAGTTTCACTTAAATCTAAAGATATTAGTAAAAAAAATTCTTTGAATTTTCCTCAGAACTAAAACTGTAACCACAATGCAAACAACTGAACATAGTTTAATGGGTCACTTATTGACTTGATTATTGACGATATTCTGCTTTGGTGTTATATTGTGGCATAAGTTTTCTAGGCTGCAATCTGAATGTAATAAATCCAACTTTCTTGCTTGCACCACAAACCGCAGCTGATGCCTCCGTACCTAATTTAACCCATCGTTCCACCGATTGAGTATGACATGGGTAGTTTGCGAACTCAAACACTTCAGGTATGCCATCAAGCACCATTTGTTTCAAAGCTTCATCTGAAATTCCCATGGTAAATGGAGGTTCCGTTGTTTCCAAACTCTGCCAATACATGAGTTCATGATAGTCTTCAGCTTCGAAGTTAAAATCTGAAATTGTAAATTGGCGGAGTTCAATGGATCTTGCCGCCAAGATCCTATGCAAACCAAGCTCCCTGATGAATTTTCGATCATCTGTCATCATTGCTAATAGTATATTTTCTGTACTCCCAAAGAAACCATTGCGCTGAATCACAGGACATATCACAGTTTTCATTTCAGAAGAGAGATTACGAGATCTTTTTATTGTTTCGAAGACGTGTTTGGCACCATCTTTTCAGGAGTGGTGAATCTTAATACTAAACCACATTGGTGCATAAACTTTCATAACGTATTTTGCAAGTGAGTATAAATTCTGTGATGGATTGACGGTTGCGATATACAAACGCAAAACTCGATTTGCAGTCGTTAAACACCTTGAATGAATCAATGCTCCAGGTTGTCATCCTGACAAACTTGTCGAGCACTGGCCTCTAGCCATTGATTGGAAAATATCAAATAAGTAATGTTGTTCAGTATTTAACTTTTTTCTACTTAATTCTCACATGTTAACTTGAATTATCGCAAATAATACAACTGGCAATTGTTCACAATTAGCCAATGCTTTTCCAAAAATACCTGAGAATGCACGAGGACCTGTGGTTTTACCGTCTACGTGTTCTAGTAGATGTCGTAATGGAAGCTCGTTTGAATGAAGATGACATACCAACTACTACAAGGTTTTTTAAAAATGAACTTCGAGAAACCGTATTACTCTTCCATTTCTTCCAGTATTTACGTTGGTTCTGTCACATCCGGCGGCTACAATATTATCAGCAGAAATTCCGTTTTCTGTTAGTCAGTTATGCTCTTGGTGATGTTTCGTCGTTTCATCTGGTGCTTTGCGTATAAATAATAATTTATCATACGTTCATAGGTGGGCAAAACAATTTTACTAAAACACTTCAGTGATCCAAGCGCAGGGCACTTTAATTTAGTCATTTTTCACAATTTAATCATCGATTCGACCGGAAAGTTCCAATTGCGGCCCATGACAACCTTTTGTCTGAGCGATAAACAAATGTTTTCTTCTTTGAGAATATGGTAAACCCGGCTCCTCTCGGCCGCAATTGGGCTATTGCCGATTTGACAATACACAATTTCGAAGTGAAAATACACGAGAACGTAGGCCCAAACTCAAGTAATGCATGTACCTTTTTCTACCGTCGCTAAGATGATACATGATATGGCAATGAATAACCGTCTTGTACATTTGAACAAATTCGTTTAATGAGGTAGAGATGAAATACCCGCGCACGCGCAATGATGCACAAGTGAATTCTTCCAAGGTCAAAATGGGCCCTCGAAGTGAATGAATATCTAAAATAAAGCTATTTTAACTTTGTTTTATTGATACCAAAGTGAAACTTTCCTTCTATATTAGAAATTGAATTACTGTAAAATGAAAACTTATCAACGCCACAGTGTTGTAAAAAAAGCCAATTTTGTAGAATTCAAGGCCAGAGGGGAACCTCAAGATGAAAAGATTGAATAAAACTATTTTAGGTCTGTCAATATGATACCTAATGACAACTTTTCCGCACCATTAGAAGTTGAAATTCGAAAAAAAAAATTGCCTATACTTTCACTCTACCCTAATATATATATGCACAAAAGGACTCGGGACTGTTGGGGACCCTCGATGACCTGATCAGTAAATAGTGAAGCTTGCATTCGGAAAACTACGAATGGAAGTTTCTAAAGAAGGGTAGACGCTCGTTCATTTTCCTTCTTCTGACTAATGTTTAAAAATACTATCATTCTCTGACCATTTTCTTCTAGCCATCGCATCGTTCAAAATTACTACCTCTCTCTGACTATTTGTCTTACTACCGTTGTCTTCTGAACATTGTTTAAAATTACAACCATTCCCTGACCATAGTTCAAAATTACTACCTTTCTCTGATCATTGTCCAAAATTATAACCATTATCTGACCATTGTCTAAAATTAGTACCATTGTCTGACAATTGTCCAAAATAACGTGGCAGAGTTCACGTGTTTATTTGGAAGGGGGGGGGGGGGGGGGACCACAACTGTACAAAACCTCATTTTGAAGCGCTAGTATGACACTACTTCAACAAACCCATCAAACTAATAAAGTTTAATTTTTGAATGAAAATTTAGATGAGTGTGGAGTTTATAGTGTTTCATTCGTTTGAAAATCCTACGAATCCTAAAGACATTTTTGAAATTGTGTATGAAAAAAATACTTCATGAACAATTAAAGCCGCAATATTTCAATATACAATTTCCCAGTGACTGGTGCATGCGACAGAAACAAGTACGCATAAATTGACAATTCAAAAAAATTAAATCCATTACTCAATTCTTCGGCCTTTATGTACAATTCACTCAACAGCAGTTAAAAGTGACTTGTTTCATTTTGGCACCGAACTGCCCGGGTAATCCTAAACTGACTGAAAGAATTACGAATGATATCCAATTCAGTCATCGCAATCAGTGTCGAAGCTGGTTGTGGAGTTAGTATAGGATCCTATGCTGAATAGTAGTGCGGGCCCCCTTCCCCCAACAACACGGGGGGGGGGGGATGTAAATAACCCCAGTAAAACAAGGGGAGGGGTTGAAATTTTTTTGAAATATAAATCTTCCAAAAATGCAAATTAAATTATTTTTAAGTATACAACGGATACATTATTTTTGTAAATTTCACTATGTTACAAAATTTTAACGGTTTCAAAAAATGTATATTTGCAATGGCATTCCAGAATCTATGGAAATGATAATAAAATATTGCACTCGTCTTTGTAATTACCCTCAAATGGCTCGTAAGCAAAATAGAAATGTACGAAAAATAAAAACAACTCATTTAAAAAAATAAAAAGCAAAACTTGTAATTATTGAAAATTAAACAATTTGTTTTAAAGAACCTAAAAGTATTAGGGTATATTTATATTGTACAAATCTGCGTGTTAACAAAAATAGAATTTTCATTTGTGTTTCCTATAGTAATGGACTGATTTGTCTTAGACATTGGTATCTATATGAGTCTTCAGCCGGTCAATTAAATTGATATAACCTATACTATTAAAATAAAGTGTGAGTGAATCGCAAAACACCTACTCCCTCTGCGTGTAAAAGGCTGAAAATTTATATATAGGTACTATTCTTCCTCGAGATGTGAAACTGAGACTCTGAATTTTAAAATTATGTTTATTTTTTTTTAATGTATTAAAATTAGTTGACATGACACGAATAATTGCTTTATTTACGTATGAGATATCCGAAGGTTAATAACATAATATTTCTAAAGTAATTTTGTTACTTAATAAGAAAGTCAAGTTTCCCCAAGATAGACCGAATTTTGGCTAGTTTTTTTAGATCGCCAAATAAGATTATATCTCTGTTTATAATATAATATTAAATTATACTTAAATAAACTCCAGTGGTATACTTAATGAAACTATAGTTAATATATGTGTTGATTTATTTATTCTTATATTATTCGGGGTATTTTTTAAACCGTGCGGAACGGGCATTCTTACTAGTTGTCTAATATTTTGAAAACTGAGCCAATGCAGATTGCATAGAAATAAAGCCGCATTTTTCTTACTTTTAAACTATGAAGAAATATTTACGCCTATTTTACTAACATGAATCGAAAAATATTTAAAAATATTAAGTCAAAGCAATTGTAAAGAAAATCATTATAGCGGCGTTTTCATATACTAATTTTAAAAGAAAGGAGTTGAATAGAACCTTGTAAAGGTAAAGGAGAAATATTATTAATAAGTTGTTTTCTTCTCTGTAAATCAATTTTTAATGTTCTGAAATAAAAAGAAGGTCGAAGAATTATAATTATGTTCGTATATTGCCTTTTAAAGAAACTCCCATTAGTGGAATTAAAAGATATCAATCTCAGTACTTACAATACTTTAAATCAACGTCAAACGTTAAAGCCAGTTTTTAAAAGAATCGACAAATTTCTTTACAATCGACTTTTTGCCCTGAAAAAGTAATCTATTATCGAATTGTTCATCAACAACAGCGCGTGAAGAAAAGATGCATGAAAACAGAGGCTTCCATGTAAATATCTTACAATATCGATTTCTATTCTAATAAAATACCCCACTCTTACTCCATAACTTCGTTGCACTTAACTCTGATTAACAAATCTTTTCAAGAAAATTTGAATTGAAGAAAACGAGCACACAAAAATTATATGACATGGTCGAATTGGACATAAATTTTTTTAGGAAAAAAATATTTGAACGTTTACCATTCGACCATTGACATTTGGAATAATTAAACCCATTAGAACCTACCTTTTGATACCTTGCTTTGATATAGAAAATTATTCGATCAATCTAATTGTGTATAAAAAATCGTGTTCATAGGTTGTATATAATAAATTATCTTAACATAAAGTTGGCAACTTGCAATGGAGTCGCAAATAACTGCAATGCCATTCTATTACAAGGTCATTTTTCTGCTGTTGAGCCTCAGCGGAATATTTCCTATTATCAAATCGTTTAGCACAGGATACAAATCTGTGATTTTGGGTTGCATGAAGACAGCAATCAGCGTCACGATTGTGCTCGTCCACGTCTACCTGACGGTATTGGCCCTGCTCCATCATTGGCTATACCCAAATCCAATCGCGAATACCGCAACCAATCTGATCAGAATTCTGTAACGGTGCCTCTTTTTGCTGAAATGGAACCGACTGGTGAAAATATGTTCTACGACGGTTTCTTTTGGAATGAAAGATAAACGAAGATTCAATTGCTGGATATGCATCTGGGTGTTCGTAAATGTACTCGTCGGAATTTCTCTTGCCATTTGCGACGTCCTAATTATGTCGTCAATCGGCGTTCCGTCCGCTCACTACGGGATCCCTCGAGAAGATTGCGTTCTCTACCATCTCGCAGCCGCATTGCACTCCGCGCATTTCAGCATCATAGCACGGACGCCGATTGTCACTTTCGACATTTTCTACATCCTAGTCTGCGGTCATTTGAGATGTGCCATCAAGAACTTTTCAACCAGACTGACTGCAGAAGAATGCGACTACGAGAACCTTCTTCGGTCTTACGCATCCATCAGATCAACTGCGGATTTTGTGGATGATGAATTGTCGTTTTTCGTGTTTTGTGGCACCATTTCCACATTTGTAATGATGTATTACACAGTCTCGTCTTTATTACATCTCCAGTCAGCGATGACGTCACTTTACACAGCAGAAATAATTTGCCATTTCACTTACACTTTGGCGTCTTTCATCGCCATGACTGCCTCGGCATCTTCAGTTGCGGAATCTTCCGCCGAAGTTCACAAGAAAGCTCAAACGAAGAAGGTGGATCACAAGCGTCCCTTCGCACAGCAGAAGTTTCTGTCCTGCGCTTCAACCGAAATCCGTCTCACAGTGTGGAAAATAGTTCCGATCAGAAGGTCTTTTACTTTGGGTGTTATGGGGGCGATATTTACGTACGTTATTTTGTTTGACAGTTTGATTAGGAAATAAAATCTTTGTTTAATTCTACAATCTCAAAGCTAAGGACGATTTTCTATTGTCCAATAAGAATATATAAAGGATATATGCATTAAGTTATTTGAAAACATTGCCATAATTCGAATTAAAGTACATTTAATCCTCTGCACTCCGATGTCTCCTCTCAAGCGACAACATAACGACCCGTTCTTTTAGTTCCATGTTCTTTAAAATAAACGAGAACAGAATGACCTTGTAGTTAAAAAACATGGATCTTTTTTTTAACTTGTTCTCTTGCAGAAATAAATAATGATTTTTCCCTCATGAGCACAAAAAAAAATATGAGAAAAAAAGAACAGAACTATTCCGTAGAAAGAATGCGAATGTTAAAAAATGCTCTTGACATGATCTCTCCAAAATGCAGTAGATTAAAACACTGTGGCAGAGATGTTTCAATTCTTCTACTTGACTTATAGAATCATTTCAGGTTTGTAATGGCATCATAATATTGCAGATTTGTGAAACAAAGGAATTTTCAGTTGAGTTTCAAAACAAAATGTAATTCGTATATACAGTAGACGCTCGTTTTTACGAACTCGTAGGGAACAACCAAATTGTTCGTAAAATCGAAAGTTCGTAAAATAGAATATCATAAAAAGTAAATAAATTTTATGCTTATTTTTATTAAACTGTCTTCTCTTTATAAATAAAGCCTCATTTAGAGATTATATTAGGAGGTAAAGTTATATATAGTTATTCTACATAAGAAACAATCGTAAAATAAAATAGTTAAATAAAAAATATTAAGTATACCTTTATTGATGAAAAATCAAGAATCAGAATAATCGCTAGTTTATCTATTTTAAAACAACATTTTGAAAAATACATGTTTTCATTTTATCGAGGTTTGAAAACATTTCACTATTGTCCTCCTCAAAAAAGGCATAGTCTTTATAACCATTCAGTTTCCTGAAGCTCAAACCGTGTCTGGATTTAAATTTTTGCAGCCAACCGTCCGATGCCTTGAAGTCTTTGATGTTGAGCTTTAAGATGCTGAGCAAAGCAGTTCAATTGTTCCTTAAGCACATTACATTAATCGGAATGTTTGTTCCTATAATTTTCCTCATTCAAGCAAGCAAAGTTTTTCCCAGTTTGGGATATTTTGCTGTTCAAAAATATTTTCGAGAGGGGCACTCTTGCTGGTCTTGTTTACATATCCAACGATTTTTCTCTTGCTCTGAAAATTATCTATAGGCTATTCTTTTTAATTCCATATTTCTTAGAGATTTCTGTTTTGCTTAAAATTTTCTCTTCTACTTCTTTTAAAATTTTCTTTTTTGCCTCAGCAGATAAACGAGTGCGTTTTTTGAATTGCGACATGACTAAATTTCCTCAACTAAAACTGGCTCAAACTCCCTCTGGACTTACACGAAATTTCAGACATTGAGGGTCCAGATGAAACTAACCAGCTACAAAACATAATCTTATAACAAAGCCCCCCTTTCCCCGATCGACATTGACACATGCCTATTGAATGCAAGGGAGGGGTAGAGATTGACGTCTAAGTTCCACTCTCCAATCACATGTCTGCGATCCACCTGCTGTTGGCCCCTGTAATTTTTCTCAGAATGGCGTCGAAATTGTTTGTGTGTGTTGCTTTGTTACTCCCTAAAGATATGAGCTTTTAAACTTTGTATGATGTCAGGTAAACGCTAGCGAAGTATGAAAATGAGTTCGCAAAAAATAGATTTTTCAAAATTTTAGTTCGTAAATGAGAATTAAAAATAACATTATGCCTATGGGACCATGTTCGGGACCAGACACTAGTTCGTAAAATCGTGAGTGTTCGTAAATTAGAGGTTCGTAAAAACGAGGGTCTACTGTACTTTATATATTTCGGCATCTTTCTATGCATATTTATATTTTTAAAGCAAAGCAACGTCATGTGAAACCCGTCAAACTGGTGACAATAAAAGTCCGTATTTCAATACTGTTATGTGAGAAAAACAGTTATTCGTCACTCAATTAAAGTTACTGTCAAGCGGAAGTGCTCCCACTAATATTATCTCTAGAGTTTAAGTACACCTAAAAAAGGACTAGAACTCATTTTCAGACACTTCTACGAAGATGGGAAAATTTTTTTAGTGGATTTTCTCGTTCAAATGCATTTGTAATTTAGTTTCAATCGTTCAACTCAAGAAGAATCTTGAATTTTTCCACTAAGTGTTCTTTTCTTCTCACTTTTCTAGATTTACTTAAAGCCAATTATTCTTAGCAGTGCTCTCTTGAGATTGGATATTTTTTAGGAGTAGGAAATTGGTTAGAAAGGAAGATATCGTCGTTGACATTTGTAAAAGGTCGCATGTCAAATATTACCTTTTTATTATTATTGCTATAATGTAGCACTTTGGTGATTTGCATCTGGTGCCAAAATCGATGATGTCATCAGCTGATCCAATAAAAAGATTCAACCAAATGAAAAACCGTTCTACCATAGAATCCTCTCATAAGTAACCATTTCTTCTCGCTGTCCTGGAAATCGCTAAGGTTCGACTTACGACCTTTTGCACTGTTAGCGACTATCACTGTCGTCAAATAGGTACACATTTTGTACGTTCGATGTTCTAGATACTCCACATCATTTCTTTCGAATACAATACTATTGTTATGTGTATTTTTTCAGATGCACTTTTAATATACAGAAAGCCCAATTCTGCAATGGAAGACCTGCAATCTTAGTGTTCGTATCAAACAAAATATTATTTTTTTACTTTTTGTGTATACAACAAATTAATCAATTTAATAGTTATATTTTTCTCTTATAATTGGTCCAATTATAATTCAGTCCTGATTATCGATCTAAAAATAAGTTTGTAATTTTCCAATTAAATATACGATTTCTAATTTTTGAAAATGTTCTAAATTAAATATATTTAGTAGTAGTAGTATTATTTAGTAAATATATTATTATCATTTTTTTACTTTTTGTGTATACAACAAATTAATTAATGTAATAATTATATTTTTCTCTTATAATTGGCCCATTTATAATTTAGTCCTGATTATCGATCTAAAAAAGAGTTTAGAATATTCCAATTAAATATGTGATTTCTAATTTTTGAAAATGTTGTAAATTAAATATATTTAGGAGTATTGGCATTGAGATAGTAACTATTCTGAGGAGTGGGAAATTGGTTGGGCAATGAAACAGAAATCGGATTTCTAAAAGGCGTAGTTCAAAGGTTTATTTTTTCAAAACTTTGATTTTATTTTCTGCGAAAAGTTTACAGTAAATATGTTTCTTTATTTAAATACAATTTAATTAATAGGTTACAGCATTCTGAAAATGAAGAGTTTAGCGCTAAATTTTGAAATAATAATTTCGATATAAAGGTGCCACGTGAAAATATAGTTAAAATAAAAAAAAAACATGCTGCTGCGTTGTGCCTTGGATAGTTTGTTATCACATGGCTTAATCCAAAATTCGAAATTCTTAATTTTAAAAAATGGGCTTTTGTCCACCTTTTGAGGTCAAATACCCTTATGTGCGTCTTATGGACTTGATTTAAATCACCTAAATTTTTTTTGCTGAAATGTACTCCATTAAACGATGTATCGTTTTAAAAAAATCAAAGAAAAAGTTTTGCAAATTGTAATTTATATTTATTTTCCAATATACCCATTTTACTCCGCCTCACCCTATTCAATGAGCATTGAAAGTTACACATTTTACAACATTCATTTTAATCACACTATTGAAATATTTGGACCACAGAAACTTATTTATTTGCATTGAAACACTGCCGAAATGGACTTATTCAAATCTGGAGACTTCGTTTGAAAATGCATTTGTCCACGAGTGCATTTCATTTTAATACGTGTATTTTTTTTCCTTCTTAAGTTCATTTGCAATTCAGTCCTGCGATCATACTTTAAAAATATTTTTGAATATTTATATTAAGAGATTATAAACAGATAACAAAGTAGAGTACATGACAAACTAAAATGTAAATATGAAAATCTTTATTGTAAAAAGAAAATGTTCCCAGTGCGTGCTTAATGTCGAAATTTACCATCTTTAAACCTACCTCCTGCATCGCAAAAAGGCTTTTTTGTAAGAATACAATTCTTTTTTTCTAGGTATCTATCTAATTTACGCTAAGTTACTAAGTTAAGTGCACTCTAGAATGGAGGAACATGCATGGTATTTACGTTCCTTTTGTGGAACAGTCCCACCCGCTGTAACTGATCTTTTTACAGAAGTATTCTTTAGAGTGTTTTTTTTATAAGTTTAGGCTGCTGGATAATTATGAAATTAAAAAATTTACGCGTGAAGCTCAATAGTCATCTCAATATACCAAACATATATTCAGTGGTTTATGAAATGTGTCAAATGTCTAAAAAAAAAAAACAGGGGTTGTGAGGAACTTCAATCTGAAGAAAGTTTCAGATCGCCAACACGTCTTGTTGCTTATAGATGACAAACTTAATTTATTTTTAGGTTTATGAGAAAATAACTTTTTGAACTCAAGAATATGTTGTTCTCTTTTTCATTATGAAGAACAGGGGGAAATAATTAACAGGTCGTTATTTTGGTGACTGAAAGGCGACACTCGAATGCAAAGGGTTCATCAAATAGGTCGATACCCAAGTGATGTGTCATACTTTTAAATGGAGTTAGATAAAGAACAATCTAACAAAAGAAAAGCGGTTTTTTTTTTAATGTTTCAGAACATGCAGTTCTCGTCCAATTTGAAGAACAAGGAATAAAATAACGCTTTATTTAGGTCACCGCTCGAGTGCAAAGGGATCGGAAAGTTCCAATTGCGGCCCATGGTAACCTTTTGTAAGGGCGATAAACAATTGTTTTCTTCTTTGAGAATATGGTAAACCTGGCTCCCTTCGACCGCAATTGGGCTATTGCCAAAGAGATAATTGATGTCTTTTAAATACATCTTAAAAAATCTGAGGAGGAAGGCGCCCAAATCCATGGCGTTTGTGTCTGAATATTTGCTTGGACCACCCCTGAGAATAGTGATGATCGCAATTCCATGTGATCACGGAACCGGTGTTCATCACTTATCCCAGAGATAAAACCTGAAATGGAGTTGCAAATAAGTGAAATGAAATTCTCTTTCAAGTGTATTTTTATGCTACTTCGAGTCAGTGGAATCTTTCTCATCTGCACACAGTGCAACAAAGGATTCAACAAGGGTGCTCCCACAGGGGGAGATCCCACATGGCGCAGTTTGCGCCATCACATCACATTTTGCGCCATTATTTTTTCTTTCGGAGGGGGAAATTTTTTTTTATGACGTTAATACTTTTATTAGTATTTTTTTTTTGGGGGGGGACAACAATTTTTTAATGAATATAATGTATATGTAATGTGTCCTCAGTCACAGGACTTGCCAGCGATTTTAAGAAAAGCCTCTTCAGCACAAAAGCTGGCGGCATTGTAAATAATTTCTTATGCTTGAAATTGCAGCGTCTTTCCTTTGTTAAAACTAAATGCCATTTTAGAAAGACCTTCAAAATAAATTCCAAAAATTATCTGATTAAAGGCTATGGTAGAAAGTAGGGCCACTCTTTTAATAAAAAAACCGACAAAAGTTATTTAGAGAAAATTAATTCATATTTTTTTAACTCCATTAGGAAATGTTTAATCATATATCTAGGACATCCCCCCCCCCCCCCCCCATTGCACCCCTGGCGACATATACATGACTCGTACACAAAGAGACGCTACCAAAAATGTCCCTCATTAAGGCTAACAAAACAATAACGTTCGAAAAGAAACACAAACAATCATCGTCGATCGATGGGAAAACAACGGTCATCGTTAGGACTGTTGTGTTGAGACTAGGACGCAAAATGAAGGGCGCTCTGAGGCGATTTTATTCGGGATTTGAACAATTACTTTCTTTGTTGTTTTCGATTACGAGCGATTTTCGTTCCATTTCGGAAGGTTCGAGGAAGAACCACTGAACTCTAACTGTAACTGCTGGAAGGCTCAAACTTTGTTTCCTCTACGGGCGCGTTGAAACCAATTGAAAGCTGCCATACGGTGCCCCAACATTTTTTTAAAAATGATTTAGTGGTGTTTTTTATTACCAAAGAATTGTAGAAGTATTAAATATATATAAATATTATATTTTCTTCTTATCGAATTAATATTTATATTGCCAAACAGATAGTTTTTGCTCTTGCTTTTTAACTACTTCTACTTTGACTTGCAAATGACTTCCTATTTTAATAGCAGATTACATTTAAAATGGGTTTAAAAAGAAAATAAAAAAAACTTACCCAAAAATAATATATGTCGGCGTATTTTAACATGAAAAATATACGAAATATTGCGGTATCAAAAAAAGTGTGCCCCATCATGGCGGCCTCCATATCGGCTTCAAGTCAACAAAATGTCTTGCCCTATCCAGAAGTTACAGTTAGAGATCAGTGGGAAGAACGAATGTGCATTTCACTCGCGTATTTTCAGTAGCAATACCAGGTAACAAGATAACTATGTATAATAAATATGTAAGAAGAGTGTGTGGTTCTTTTTTATACAAACCTACAGTTTGGTTTGGTTTGGTTAATTAACGTCGCACTAGAGCTGCACAGTGGGCTATTGGCGACGGTTCAGGGTCTATCTCGAAGGAAAGACCCGGGAACGATGCCTCGTATTTTTGATCCATGGTCCGATGACGAGGACAACACCTGAGCTGGCACCCAACGCCTTCAATAGACGTCGGGACTTTGGACTCCGATTAGATGTATCGTGCACCAGTCCCGAATACACACCGTTATTTTTTGTGGATGTTCTGGACGACATTCTAGTATTTTGGTAGCGAAGTTGGCAACCCTCCGATCGCAATATCACTACCTTTTACTATTCTTTATCTAGTCCATCGCAAGGTTTTAAACCGGGGACCCTTGGATTCCCAGCTGACGGCTAATCCACTCGGCCACGGAGGCCTCTTATGCAGTCTCTTACCTGCAGTTTTATTCCTAGCTTTATGAAATCTTGCGCACTTGACATTCAAAACAAGATGCATCTACCAAACGTTTTTGAGGTTTTCCCCGATTTTCGAATTTATACACTTTTTTTGCATGCATGCTCCTCACATGTCATTTGTTTTTTTCATACATAGACGCTGCGCATGACGTCCAACCAGTTAAGTGTCTCGAACGCGAAGCGCAGCGTCTGCTCATTAAAAACGTCAGGACCTGGGCCACAAACCTTTATCCACAACTGTAATAATCTGAAGGGGAAAAAAAGGCATATAAAAAACGCATAAAAAGACAACATGGTTGGGTGGGGCAATTTCCCCACCAGAAAAGCTCCACTACCCACGTGGGATTGGCGACCGTTTTTTCACTCGTATCCTAGATATTTTCTACAGAGAAAAACATCGATTATTTTTGTTAAACCAAGAAAACTAATTTATTTTGAATTGACAAACAAATAATTTTTGGCATTTTTTGCCCATAGTTTTTGTTAACCTTTACGTGTGGGCTTGGGACATCACATGTCCCGTAATAGAGTATCTAAAGATCTAGCGGTGGGTTTGGGACACTTTTGAATCATGGTATGGGGAGAAGAATTTTTAAAACGCATATGGTCTGAAGTATGTTGTTTGCGGCATGACATGTAATTACACCTGTTCGGACAGGTGACGTTCTTCTGTTTATACAGATCGTCTTAAGTTCGCCTTTTCAGTATTTTTACGCCGGAATGGCCCTTCCTCGAATCTTCGTGCTTTGATAAAGGATCGTGGGTGATCCTTCCGTCAGACAGTTACACGCCTCTTATTGTAAGACAAGTCATCCTTCCACAAAGCTTTAAGAACTCTTTCCTGTCTCCCAAAGCGAATTCCACTTTCGTTTCGAATTTAACTGAAAATTCCTTTGTTTTACAAAATTACTGTATTTGTTAACTGAAAATGGTTAAGTTACGTAGAAGAATCCAAACACCTACTGTTATCGTATTAAATTTTCTATATATATATATATATATATATCTGTCTGTGTATTCTTTTTTTTATTAACATAATTCTTGTTTGAGATATTTTTTTTCCATGCACATTTGCTTGATAAGGTTGTTAATCTTCTGTAAGTGCAATATTATCAAATAAGACTGAACTACGTCATTAAACTAAATATTGATTTTTAGGAAGATTAATGGTAAACTTATTGTTCTCGTACTCTTTTCTTGACACGATAAGTTGTTGTTAAGGAAAACAATCAACGGGGGATTTCCTTATTTAGTTCAACAAAGCTAAAAACTGCGTTATAAAGAATTTAATCAGAGGATTATTTATATTTGAAAGAGTTCAATTAAGATTAAATTGAAATGTTCGATGTTTTGATGATGTACATTAGTTTAAAATTTCATTATGAGAATTACTTTAAAAATCAATATCCAAATAATAATTCTTTAACGTTCTTCTTATTTCATAAAATTAAAAATGGATTCGGTGGTTTTCTTCATATATTTTCGTGTTTCTATTGTTACAAGCTTTTGTTTAACTCTGTAGTGTTAGTTCCTTAACGATTTCATTCAAAATTGCCTTTGTATTGTGTGTTTTTAGGCGTTTTCATGATTGATGTAACTAAAATATAATTGTAAATGTTTATTATAAAGGATTTAAAAGTTTGAAAAATGCAATCATTTCTATCCAAGAAAATTTTTTCTAGTTTCCAGTAAGGTGAAAAAGGGGCTAAGTGCAGCCAATTTCCTTTTTTTTTTCTCTTTCTTCTTTTCATTTTCAAACTGTTACTGTTACTGTTAATATGGAAACAAAACTCAGCACAAACATACCATTGAAGGATATTTAGCTATAAGAACATGCAATTATATTTTTCTATCGTCTACTATTGCTTTTGTACATTTTTTATTTTTCAAGGTTTGATGGTTGCATTTGTCCCGGAGAAACGGGGCAAGTGCAACCACGTCCCTCAATCTCCATAGGCTGCATATAAATAGTTATGCAAGACTGTAACAAATTTTATACCTTGAATTGTACTGATTCTGCAGTTTTTGTTCTATATTTTCATCTCAAGCCGTTCAGGATATAGTAACTTTTTCGTGAGTAAAATGGGCTTATTTGGAAAAATGAGTAACATTTAGCGTGTAGTTTTTTTTAAGAATTTTGTTTTAGTTTACAAGTACTGTTTTAGTTTACAAGTACTGTTTTAGTTTACAAGTACTGTTTTAGTTTACAAGTACTGTTTTAGTTTACAAGTACTGTTTTAGTTTACAAGTACTGTTTTAGTTTACAAGTACTGTTTTAGTGTACAAGTACTGTTTTAGTTTACAAGTACTGTTTTAGTTTACAAATACTGTTTTAGTTTACAAGTACAGTTTTAGTTTACAAGTACTGTTTTAGTTTACAAGTACTGTTTTAGTTTACAAGTACTGTTTTAGTTTACAAGTACAGTTTTAGTTTTAATGTACTGTTATAAATGATTTGCACATGGTTAACACATGTTTTTCAAACTCTTTCATTTAATTTTAAGTATTTACGTACAAAGAAATTATCAAATTATTATATCAAAGAAAATCTAAAATATGTGTTATGACCAAGAACGGATACAGGATTGGTTTTCGAGAAGGGCATTGGTATCAAATTTGTAATATTAGGGGCATTGGTAAAAAAAAATTATAATATTATAAGAATAAGATACTAATTATTTTGTAGATTTCATGTATCTTTGTTACTAATAAAAATAATAATTACATTTCTGATTGATATTTATCAATGCATTTCTATTAAAATACTCATATTTTAACACTTAAGTCTAGTCAAAGTTATAGTGTAAATAATTAAAAAAGAACACATTCTTTTAAGTTCTTTCGAAGAATTTAAAAATTGGCGAGCTATTCAGGAGAACGAAACACAGAAGAATAAAATAATATAATGTTTTTTTTTACAGATTACGTATACAGGGGTTTGCCGGACATTTAATCTGACAAAAAATATCCTCACGTTGGCTTTGATGTGAAATTTTATAGAATGGAGTAACATCTCAAATATTTTCCTTATATGACCAGGTCATAACTTTAAATTAAGAAGCATTATTTCCAAAAGTTCCAAAATGCAAGTTTGGTATAATAGAGATTGTATGTTGAATTAGAATATTTTCTTTCATTCTTTCTAAAAGAAAATATTTGAGGTATTATAAATCAGAAAATCTTGGCGGAGACAGTTGCTCCGAATTCACTATAGCCCACCAGTGGCGAATTTACATAGGGGCTAAAGGGGGTTATACCCCCCCCCCCCTCCCCCTTCCTGGGCTGTGGGCAATTTTTTTTTTTAAATTCAAGAAATTGGTTTTTTCTTAAAAAAAATTGTTTTGAAAAATAACGGTTATGAGCTCTAAGAAGGGCTATAGCCACTCATATAGTTAGTGTTTTCAGGGAGTTGAGGGGAGGACTAAGTTTTATGGCTCTTTAGGGGTGGGGGGTAGGGGGTGAGGGGTTAGTGAGTTAGTGATTGTCTCTAGCTCTGTCAATTAACCCATGGATATTTATATTTATTGTTTACCCATGGTTATTTACATGATTGAAAACTATACTAATTCATTAATATAAGTCTATTACACATCAGTGGCGAAGATTGCTGCGTATAGTCATATAGTTCCAAATGGAGCCAAAACTTGTTTTTATTAAAGAAAAAATCATCTGGGCTAGATAAAAGTAATCTGGAATTTAATCAATGAATATATGTTTCCAAAATTAAAATCTCTAGTATACAAAAAATCAATTCAAAATAATCGATTGCACTGTCAGACAGCGTTCATCTATTATGCAGTAATATTTTTCATCCTTTTGTACACTCCCTCCCCATGGTACGTCCCTTTAAACATAAAATTTAAATGACTGATTTTTAACTACATATAAATATGTAGTTAAAATTTTCATTCTGTGTATTTTATCAAATATCTCATCCCATTAGAAATATATAGTGACGATGGCGCTGGAACTTTTTTCAAAGAGGTATTTCATGAAAAGAAACTGACTTTATACTACTTGACATTAGATATTTTTCTAGAAAATTTTGAAAGCGCTTTATATAGATGATAGTAGGCATGGCAGGATGATAGTAGCCATATCGGTTCCGACGCCAACGTATAGTGATTTTTATTAAAAGCTTTCTCGGTGAAATTTTAATTTATTTAAGGGTACAGGCGGGAAAAATTTAATAAAACCATTAATTATTGAAAATTAAAGCATTTTTTTTAATTTCACGAAATTAATGCAAATTAAGTAATGAATTATACATATTGTTGATTTAAATAAATAGTTAATAACCTAAGATTTATGAAAAGAAAATTGTTCGGGAGGGGTTCAGGATTACAATCACATGAATATCCCCTCCCCCCCCTACTCCCCTCTTTGAGTACGGCACGTCGTTGTACTATGCCTCCCCCGGATTTTTTCTGAAACCGCCTGTGATTGTTCGGATAAAGTAAAAAAGCTTCAGTATTTCAGAACGCTCTTCTTTCGTTAAGAAATGAACAAATACAAATGTAATACTTTTGAAGTTGTCATTTTAAACATTTTCCTTTTTAATCAAATTGTCGAACAACAGAACATACGTGAATATTGCCCCAATAGTACCCACAATGAAAGACCTTCTGATCGGAACAATTTTCCACACAGTGAAATGGATTTCGTTTTCAGCGCAAGACAAAAACTTGAGCTGCTCCAAAGAATTGTAGAAATTCGTTCTGCCCACTCTCTGCGCTTGAGCGCGTCTGCAAAGTTCGGCCGAAGCTTCAGCGACCGAGGAGGCTGCTGACGTCGTGGCGAAGAAAGTTAACAAGGTACGGACGAAATTGCAAGTGATGACTGCTGTGTAGAGCGACGTCTTGATCCGATCTTGGTGCAAAAAAATCGAGACTGAGTAGTACATCATCGTGGACGTCCAAACTATGCCGCAAAATACGAAATACGACAGCTCGTCGTCCGCAAACTGAGCTGTTGCTTTGATGGATACGTAAGACTCGAGAAGCGCATCGTAGTCGCGTTCTCCTGCAGTTAGTTTTGCTGAAAAATCCTTTATGACGCATCTCAAGTGATGGCAGACCGTGATGTACAATGCATCGAAAGCGACCATTGGTAAAAGCGCTATAACGTTAAAGTAAAAAGAATGCAAAGCAGCGGCCAGATTGTAGAAGAAATCTTCTCGAGGTATGCCATAATGAGCTGATGGTACGCCGATATATGCCATTAATCGGGATTCACAAAGTGTCAGCGAAATACTAAAAATCAAATTTATAAAACCCCAGATGCATATCCAGAGCTTGAAACTTCGATCGCCGCTTCTTTCGAAAGAACTTACTAAAGAACCTATTTTCATCAGCTTTTTCCATCCGAGTAAGAGCCCACAGCGGTACATAAGACTCACCAAGTTGATCGCGGTATTGGCTACAGGGTCTTGATAGAGCCCGTAATTGACCACACCCAACACTGTCAGGTAAACGTTGACGAGTAGAATCAGGAGACTGATCGAGGTCGTCACACAACCCAAAAATGCAGCCTTGAATCCTTTGTTGCACTGTTGTGTGAAGATGGGAAAGATTCCACTCACTCGAAGTAGCATAAAAATACACTTGAAAGAGAATTTCATTTCACTTATTTGCAACTCCATTGCAGGTTTTATCTCTGGGATTAATGATGAACAACGGTTCCGTGAACATATGGAATTGCGATTATTATTCTCATACCCAAACGTTAAAAATAGCGTTCTTCTCTGCTATTATTTTAAATTTTTATAGAACTTTACATAAATATTTTTGCAATAAATGATTACTAAGATGGATTTTGCTAAATTCCTAACAAAATTTGTTTTCCTTGAAAAGATTCTTGATTGTTGTAACGAAATTATGTACAATTTTCTGCATTGCAGAAACTATTTGTCTCAAACTAGATTTTTATAAGTTGTGGATATTGATTTTTGTACAAAAAGCATCCATGTTTAATCTCAATATCGATCGTTTCATGTTTATCTGAACCTTTTGCTCAACTCGTATTTGATTGAGAATATTTTTAATTTTTAAGCGCTTTTAAATAATGGTGAACGCCAATGACACGGTCTTAAAATGAAATTTGATTGCAAAATAATTATAGAATATAAAACTAATATTCGTGCCCCGTGTTTTCACACACTTTATTTGACAAAGGCTTTGTTGATTCAAAATGTGGGTTTAAATGTAGACATTGTTTGTTATTATTCAAGGCCAAACAAAAAATTCTTTTGAAGAACTCTAGCAAACTTCTTCTTGAAAAGGCTTGCCGTAATTTGATCACATAAAGTAGATACTTCTTTCGATTTTACAAGATTTTAATTTCCTTAACATCTTTCAATTTGATTAAGAAAATTGACAAATATTTGTTGCTCCTATGCCAAAGTTTTTTTCGGACGTTATAAATGGATATAAAGCGAGAAAAAAACTCATCAATAAATATTGTTTTTTCTGCGTTGTTAAATTTACCCCACAATTTCATAATTTAATTTAGTAAATATTTTGCCATTCAAAAGTAGATAATAGGATGCTCCGAAAAAATAAAATTTTCAAATAAAAATTTAATAATGCGGAAAACTTGCCTTTGGTATTTAGAAATCAAATGTCAAAAAAAAAAATTGGCTAATATTTGACCCTTGCGCATCAAGGAAAAAATTTCGATTTTTTTAATACTTTTTCCAAATGAAATTAGATGTCGAATGCAAAAAGGAATTTGAACATCGGGAAATATTTTATCCTTATGCATTGCAGTCAAAGTTTTGAAAATTTCAACATTTTACCTCACCTAGAGGGGTAGAATTTTTGTTACTTGAGATGCAGAACTAGAAATGAGTAATCAGTCTGTGTCCGCGTTGATTTCGTCTATTAGACAGTAAAAAAAAGGGGGTATTCATCAATCTGTAAAAAAATGAATGCTACTGAAATTAAAAGTTATTTATTTTACTATTTGATATGCATGAAACTTTCCGAAATTACGTAAACTCATTTGTGTTGTTACATATGACAATTCTTCAAAACTGTAGTGAGTTCTCAAGTGGATTGTGGGGTGTGTCTGGTTTTCTTGTGTCTGTTCGCGTGCCTGTGCTTTTTCTTGACGTGACTGCTCTTTGGAGTGAGTGGGCTGAGGAGTGTAGGGTTGTTTCGTTCTAGCTTAGTTTTCCAACTTCGGTTTTCACATTCAGATACAATTTAGATTAATTGGTTTTAGTCTCCGGACACAGGTACCAAGAGAGAAATTAAATTAACGTAACGTAACGTATAAAATTTTAATCGAGCTAAGAAAAGAAAGCGCAGCTTTTTTCCGGGAAAAAGCTAGTGAGTGGGTGTGCACGGTTGAGCTCTTGGCTTGTTTGTTTTTTATATCACAACTTTTTTTAGCCACAGTTTCGAAGATTTTTTTAGAGGGGGAAGGGGGGGGGGCGCTTAGTGTTTTTTACTTTTCTAAAGTTTTTTTGGGGGGATATGGAATTTACCGTCTTCAACGTTCATTGAATGAAGCACTACGAGCCCATCCCACTGAATGGTAGAATTCCGAATGAAAACAAATACAAAATTGAAGTGAAATGAAAAAGTAAAGTGAAAATATTTTGTTTGCTTTATGAGAAATATGAGAAAAAAATTAAATTCTGTACTTAAAATGTTAAAAATGCTAAGTAAAGATTTTCCCAAGTACTTGATGTTTTATGCTTTGTAAGAGCATTCATTATCAATTTTTTAGTGTATTTACATGTATTTTTTAAGGTAAATTTGAAAATAGAGGATAATCTGTTCTCGGATTTATTGTGCTTTTTACAAAATTATTATTACGTCTTAAAATTACAGCGCAAAAGATTCTAATATTATACATAGAGTATTTTATAAAACACTAAAACATTATTCCATTACTTTCTTCGCTGGACAATTATCGTTCGCAGTTAACCTCAAAAAATGTATATCATTGACAAATTAACACGTAATTTCGTTTGACCTCGTTAACTTTGAAACGTGTCGAAGGTGAAATACGAATGTAAGTAAAAGAATAATCTTATATTTTGCACCTGTTCTTAAGAATGAATGGGAACAACATGTTCTTGATTTCCAAAGACGCTTTTATTTTACTAATATGTTCTTTTTAACGTATCCTTTCATTAACGACTGTCCAATTGTGATCAGTTAGTAGTAAAACTTTTTTTATTATTTATATTTGTTTCAACAAGTCTTTCTACTTGAAGTGATGAATCTGGTGTGAGTGATGTTTTTAAAAAACTTCTTTCATCTCATCATTTAAATTAGGAATTCTTTGAAAGACTTAAAATGAAGTATGATTTAACAGACTCCGGAGTCGTCTCTTGAATAGAGAATGCCAATGGAATGGCAAACGATGATTTTTTTTTATTATTACTATTACAACCTTTTATTTAACTCACTCTGCATTGAGATCCTGTAGCTCAATTTACGCTCTATTCCAAAACTCGAAACTTGACTTAAATAAGTAAAATAATTAAACATATAATTATTAATTCTAATTAATAACGAATTTCATTTGAAATTGTAAACTCTGTCCGGCGACAAAATAAATCAATATCGAAGACCTGCTGTCTGGCAGCGCATTGCTAGGGAACCAGTGGTGAGCAATTTGAGTAACCCCTGTCGAACCCCGAACCATAGTAAAAAAAATTTGGGGGAAAATCAATAATTAAAAAGTAACAAAAAATTCATCTCACAAAAGTCTTCGTCCACTTTTTAAAAAAAATCTCTACGCATTAATAAATATTGCCTTATTTCGGTAAATTAGTACTTTGTAGGATATTCTGTAACATTCACAACAGCTTTTAAACTTCCGGACTCATATTTAATTATTTTTTATTGTAATTTCTGCATCAATTTCCTATATTCTTCGATGATTACTTTTTTTTACTTCATATTGAGATTAGCATGACGTTTTGAGAATTCTGTTTAATATTTTTCAATATATTTAAAATAATTTTCAAATTCTATAGATATTTACACAGCACTGAAACGTGGGTTTATCACAGATTTTTTAAGTATAAATCTCTGATCACGTTGCGCTAACTTTGCCGGAAGACATTTTCTTACCATGTTTTTGATCCGATTTTCTTCTTTAAATCGTTTTATCACATACTGCACGTAGAGTGGGATACATTTATTAATTTAGCGATATTCCAAAATGATTTTCCACTATTATGAAGAAAAATTATCAATATTCGAATGCTATTTTTTGTTTCCTTACGACTACGATCCATTTTTAAAAAATAAATAGAATATTACAAAGTAAGCTAGCAAAAATTAAAGCCAAACGAATATTAAATGTCACCACAATGCAAAAATAAAAAAAAAAGCGACAGACGATTATTTTATTTATGAATGTATCCGAAAATGTGTTGGTGTGCAATCACTTTTGTGCAGAGGATTATAACAAATAGTTCATTTACCCAACAGAAACAAGGAGAGAAAAAAATTATTAATATTTATTATATTACTTTAACTTTTACGCTAATATAAATTAAATAATTATTATATTCCTGTAGAAAACATCGTGTAAAAATATACGTTTTTGAAAATCTACACTTGCATATGTGTGTCCCATACAATATTTTGCACTAACAACCGTTGAGATGGTACACAAAATAAAATTCCTATCGAATTTTAGCATCATTTCATACGCGGTTAGACTAAAAGAATTTATCTGCCTGCTAATTTTTGTTGATGAAAACTTTAAAATAAACTAAATGTTTGTTTAAAAACAACATTTTTTTTAAAGAACAAATTTATAAGCAATTTAAAAAAAAAGCAAACACAGGCAACAACTGTTCTTATAAAAGAACGTAAATATAACATCTTTGAGTAGAACGAATAATTATAAACAGCGACGCAAGCGATTAATTGCATTGCAGCTGCTTCAGAGAGCGGGAAAACGCAAGCTCTGTGATTGGCGGAAGGCAATGGATACAAAAATGCCTGCTATACACATTTCCCCTGCTGTTTTGCATAGGAAATAAAATATTGAGAGTAGTTTTCCAGATTTGGGGAGTTATCCTACTTTGAGGTATTTTCATCCACTGGTTCACAGCCTTTTGATGGCCACGGACCACTGAATATTTGACAATGCACAGAAAATTCAGATATTAAATACAATTTTTACATTATAAATTTTTAATAATAAATAATACACTTGGTTAAATATCACTTGGATAATAAATAACTTTCTATGTGAATAAATTTATAAATAAAACGCACCGTTTTTACTCAAATAGACTTCTTAATTGCGGTCAAATTTTCACTTACTGAAAATGCGCATCTGTGCTGAATTTCAAATAACCAATGTGGTATTGTATTTATAGTTGGCAGCTTGTTCATGAATTTTGAAAATTTTTACTTCCCATAATAGCTCAAAGTACGAAGGTAAAAGTGGAAGTAAGTAACTTCAAAACAGTAACAAATAGAAGAATACAATATGAACCGTCTAGTTTCAAAACAAGATAGATCCATATTTTTCGCAAAATCTATTTTTTTTATGATATTGTAGATTTTTTTGAAAGTTCTCAATACACTATATCCAGAGGCGGCTTCAAGCCCAAGCGGTTACTCGTGGCGCCAGATCAAAAAGGGTGCCAAATATTGGGGGGTATTATCAAAATTTGAGCTGGGGGCCAAACCCAGTATTCATTTGCGTCTAAATATTTCACGGAACTGCCCCAGACTTTAGCGGTGTTAACCAAAAAGTGTCTGAATCCAGTTTAAAAATGCATTCAAAATCATGGGTTTAGAAGTGCACATACGTAATTTCAAGTGCCTTACGACAATTCTTTGGATTTTATTAGTATTTTTATGGTTGTAAATATTAATTGAACGATATAATTATTTATGATTATTGACTCACTATTCAATAAAATCAGTCTCTCAGTTATTTTATGTTATTCTATACCGTCTCAAAATGTTCCGCTGTATCAACACTTGAGGTTTAGTTCTGTGGTGTTTTCGCCAACTCGTGAGTCGGTGTACACTCTAGAAATAAAAAGGGGCAAGGCACTATTGGCAGGAAAAGGGCGCTTTTTAAAAAAAAATTGGGGTGGACGTGGTCACCCGTTAACATATCGGACCTGTGTCCGGAAGCATGGGTGCTCAGTTCTTAGCGTGCGAGAGCAGCAATCGAAGTCTGTCAACTGGAGTCTCTCGGTCACTGGAGGAGCAACCCCCCAGCGAAACGTAGAGGATATTACACTCTAGCTAGTCTTCCCCGACAGGGGGGTCCCTGTCGGGGAAGACTAGCTCCCCCGTCGGGCAATTCCTGGCGCCACGCTGCACAATGGGCTATTGCGACGGTTCGGTGTCTATCTCGAAAAAAGGAAAGACCCGGGAACACATTCACACACACACATTAATTCATACATGCACCTCGTTATTTTAGAACCATGGTCAGATGACGAGGACACACCTGAACTGGCACCCAACGCCTTCAATAGACGTCGTGACTTTAGACCCCGAACAGATTTATCGTGCGCCAGTCCCGTATACACGCCGTTAATTTTTGCAGATGTTCTGGACGTCTTTTCTAGTATTTTATAGCGAAGCTGGCAACCCTCCGATCACAAGATCACCACTTTTTTTTACTTTTCTTTGTCAAGTCCATCGCCTAGGAACCAGAAATCTTCGTAATCCCAGCTGATGCCTTTAACCACTCGGCCACGGGACCTGCTTATCGGAATTCGCTCTGTCCGGTTTACGGCCCAGATTCATTTCATTAAAAAAGCGAATTCGACTCAATCTTTCATTAAAATTTGGTTTTAACTATTAAAATAACTCTTTTCCCCGTCGAACTTCAGGATTTTCCTCGATGGGGGAGGGGGGGGGGGGGCTAGAGCCACCTACTAGCACCATCTCTGCCAACCTGGAGTAGTGTCTGTCCATACCCCCTGCCCCCCAGGATATATTGTGTCTGGCTACAGGCCTGGCCTGCATCAGACCATGGTTCAAAAATATGAAGCATCGTCCCCGGGATCTTTCCTTTGAGATAGACCCTGAACCGCCCCAATTGCCCACTGTGCAGTTCTAGTACGATAATAATTGATCAAACCAATCCAAATAAAAGACGTTTGGTTTGTTTAAACAACGTCGCACTAGAGCTGCACAGTGGGCTATTGGCGACGGTTCGGGGCCTATCTCGAAGGAAAGACCCGGGAACGATGCCTCGTTTTTTTTAACCATGGTCAGATGACGAGGACAACACCTGAGCTGGCACCCGACGCAACCTCAATAGGCGTCAGGACATTGGACCCCGATCAGATTTATCATGCACCAGTCCCGTATACACGCCAGTATAATTTGTTGGATGTTCTGGAAGACTTTCTTGCTCAGTGGATAAGGCGTTCAGCTACTAATCAGAGGATTGGTGGTTCGAATAAGTGCGATGGACTTGCCAAAGAAAAGTAAAAAAGTAGTGATCTTGCGATCGGAGGGTTGCCAGCTTCGCTACAAAAATACTAGAAAGTCGTCCAGAACATCAACAAATTATACTGGCGTGTATACGGGACTGGTGCACGATACATCTGATGTCCTGACGCCTATTGAGGTTGCGTCGGGTGCCAGCTCAGGTGTTGTCCTCGTCATCTGACCATGGTTCAAAAATACGAGGCATCGTTCCCGGGTCTTTCCTTCGATTTAGACCCCGAACCGTCGCCAATAGCCCACTGTGCAGCTCTAGTGCGACGTTATTTAAACAAACCAAACTGGACGACTTTCTAGTATTTTTTCGAAGCTGGCAACTAAAAAATAAAAGACGAGAATGGAATAGAAGATGCAACCGGTCAGAAGCGGTTTTTCATCCGCAATACCACACAAGATTGCATAAGATAGAGTGGAACCAATAAAACTGGATTCAACGATTTTGGAGAACATTATGTGAAAAGTGAAGTGTCAATCACGGCTTCTTGACCAATAGGAGTGTTTCTTGTGTCCGTGACGTTCTGTAATGGGGTGTGGCTTCATCATTGGTTTCTCTGAATTCAATAAGGAAACAAGCAATTTCTTCGAGATCGCATGTGTTTCGATGTGTGCAGTTTTCGATGGCTTTCGAACAAAGGATTCTACGCAGCGAGTAGTGCTATGGTCATTTGAATACAAAAGAAATAATGCTCTGAAAAGTAAGTTTCGTATTTTAGTTTATTTTGATTTTGTAAATATTGTTATTGAATATTCTTCATAATTCAAGCAAGAAAATACGAATTTAATAGCTTGTGGTTTTATTTTTAAAATCATGTGATTGAATCCTGACTTTAAAAAAAATCTTAGATTTTTCAAATTATATTAGTGTGATTAGATTTTTAAAATTATATTATTTGTGTTATATTTCAATTCGAATTATTTTTTTCTTCGAATATTTCTTTGTTATAAAAAAATATTTTATTTTTCAACTTGCACTTAATTTTATAAATATAAAATAGTCGGATAATACCCACTTTTTTCAAAATATTTCAATTGGTAAATTAAAGATGATAATGTTTTTACTATCAGTTGTATGTCTGTTATTTTGTATTCATGTTTATGTATTTTACCAGAAAAAAATCAAAACGTTAAATACTAATTATTTTGCAATGATATATCAATAGGTTTAGTATATTTTTACAAATGTCATAACCTGAATAATTATAGTATAAATGTACTATAATTTTAGTATTTAAAAAGTATATACTATGATAAAATAAATATTTGTAAAATTACTCATTTGGTTTTGAAACCAAAAGAGAGAAAATATCATCTAGAATAATATTCCAAAAGCACCCAAAAAATTAAATCTTCAATTTTATGCTAGTAAAAATTAACAAAAAAATAAAGAACAAAATAAAATATCGTATATATTTAAATAAAAGTCTTATAATTGCATTGAATATTGAATTAAAAACATATGTACAATCTTTGATATTCAGACAGGGTGGTAATATAACTAAAGGTGAAAATTCACAGTCGCCACTCGCCACTAGGCGATTAACTTTTTAAAAGTGGCGATCGAAAATTTTTGATCTAGTCGCCACCGTGGATTTCGACTTCTTTTTAATCAGAAATTTAACAATTTCGGAAATCGATGGCTTGAATTTAGCTCTTTATCCCCCCTTACTACTCTAGACTATAAAATTGTCTAAAATATAAAGGTAGGGTAGTGTAGGTCGGATTCGAGCAACTAAATCGTGCCGATCGCCGATGTTTCGAATCCGAGGTCGCCGCAAAACTTGCTACGCATCGCAACCAAAATTGACGTTATTACCCAAACATATAAAAATAACTAAACAAAATTTAGTTTTTTTTAATAAATAATTAATTGGTTTATAGAATATATGAAGATAGTACACATTACTTAAAAAAAATTTGGATGAAAGACGAACTTTAAACATAGCAAACGCCTCAACATTTTGAAGTCCAATTTTTTTCTAACTTAATCAAAATAAACAATCATATTTCCCCCTACTGCAATAAAGGCTTTATTCGTTGATATGTAAAGATATTAATGCTAGTTTTAGAATTTTGGATGCAACCAATTTGATCATATAAAATCGGAACTCAGCGATTTTAAGTGTTTTAAAATTCTTAATACTAATTCCTAATTTGAACTAAACATTTCAAAATAAAATGTATTCATTCAAAATATTTTAAATAAGAGGTTACTTTTATTTATTTTCAAAATAATTTGTCATCGGCGGCAATTAAGTTTCGCGGGAAAATATTTCAAATGACTTTTGGCTATAACCCTAAATATTTTTAATTAAATTATATTAGGGCAAATAAATTGAACTTTACGGTTTATAATTATAATTGAAATATAAAATGTTATTGTAGGATAATATTGGAGACTTAAAAGGTCCGATTGAAGTTTGGAAAGAGGTATGAACATAAGTAGCGGTGTGTAGGTTTAGGCATGATGAATCGTTGCCAATTTAGAGTTTTCTTTTTCTTCTATATTTTTATTATTATTTAATTTTGAGTCTAAATATTAATTTTAAAATAAAATAGGTAAACTTTTTTTAAAAAGTTCATTCGATGATTTTAATTGAAAATTTTCCATTTTTTTTTTATTTTTTTTTTTAATTTTGGACAACAATAAAATGCTTTTAAAATAAAGATATGAGCTTTTTTGTGGATTGGCTAATTACGAGTAATATTGGGACCTTTGCGACATAATAACGATTTGAAATTGTTCGTAGAAAGACCGAGAGCGCTTAAGTAGCGGTTATGGTATAAATTTAGAATTTTTTCCTTCTAATTTATTGCAATATACGACTTTAATATTTTAATTAAATGTTTAATTTCATATTGATGAAATTGTGCAGCATGAATTCCTCTGTAAATTTCCAGAACCTTAACAAATTAATTTGAATTACCATCAATTTGTAAAGGATAAATTATAATTGTTGTCCAATAATTATTTTGTTATTTGGGGGGGACACATTTGTTGATTTTGGTGCTATCTTGATTAGTCATTAATTAATGTTTAGAAGTTTATTTTTGAGAAAATGCCCCCCCCCCCCCCCCCCACACACACACCAAAAAAAAACTTAATGCGACTGAAGTTTCTTTTTTTAATATTATGAATTTTAAATTTGTTGTTCAATTTCATCAGAGATGTCATATTACTCTTAAAATGCAAATTTGTATATTTTTTAAAAATAATTTTCCGGATTTTTTTTTGTTTTATGTAATTTAATTATTTTGATTAATAGCTTAATTCACACAATCATCAGCACATTTCACAATTTTTTTTTTTAGTACTGTGTGAACTTGGAAATGTCGCTACATAACGAAAAGTGGCCACTGCATTTTTTAAGTCTAGTGGCCACTGGCCACTATCAAATTTTCTTAATTTTCACCTTTAAATATAACCTGGAATACCGGGAAATCAGGGAATTATCATGGACATTTTTAATTCTAGAAATATCAGGGAAAAGTCAAGGAAAATTTCATAAAAATTCAGGAATTTTTTAAAAATTTGGATCATTAAAATGTCAATTATCGTCTGTTATGCCCTCCATTCTGGGAAAATTAGTTGTCAATATTTCCATTTAGTTAAAAAAAATAATTAAAAAACAGCATGGTTATGCGCATTTTCATATTTTCAGTTATATTTTTGTAAAAATGTAAACCACTTCTGAAAGGCCAAGCAAAAGCAAAGTGTGCCTTTGTTTTGCCAAAGTGTGCCAAAAAGCCTTTGTTGGACCTTGAATTGTAAGTAACATGTGAGGGACTAATGAATATGTGATTTATTGAAGATTGGAATAGGAAATATGAATCATTTAAAACATTTAAAATTATCTACAAAAGAAATAATTAAAAAAAAAACTTGCTTTTTTTGCATTATCTGCTTCCAGAGAACATGTTTAATTACTATTATGCCTGTCCCAATTGCATAATTTGTGTTTATCCATAAATTATTATTTTAACTGTTAATAAGTATTGCTTATAATTTGCCATTTATAATGCAATATATTTATTGTATTGTTGTAGTATGGGTACTTTCTATACAAAGCATGAATTGCAACATTTCTTATTGTAATTGTAAAATTAGGGAAATTGTTGTGACACCATCATGAAAATCAGGGAACTTTTTTTCCAGCATTTTGTTGCCACCCTGTCCCGGATCATTGAAATATTCTTTAGAAAAAATTTACACTGAAAAACCTACTGAAGATAATTTATCAGAAAAAAAAAGGTAATTTAAGAGGGTTAAGCTACGCTTAATTCAACTGCTGTTATGTCTTTATTAGTGTTAATTTTTTTTTAAGAATCGATTCTTAGTTAATATTTTTCTAAGCGTTTTCTGTCAAATGCAAAAAAATCTAAATCAGTCATTCAGGCCTCGCAACAGGTCCTTTTTTTTCTCTAAAAGTCCTTTGTGTTACAACGGCCTCCGTGGCCGAGCGATTAAGGCGTTCAGCTACTAATCCGAGGATTGGTGGTTCGAACCCGTGCTTGACAAAGAAAAGTAAAAAAAAGTAGTGATTTTGTGATCGGAGGGTTGCCAGCTGCACTACAAAAATACTAGATAAGTCCTCCAGAACATCCGCAAAAATGAACGGCGTGTATACGGGACTGGTGCACGATACAACTGATCGGGGTCCAAAGTCCCGACGTCTATTGACGGCGGTTCAGGTGTTTTCTCGTCATCTGACCATGGTACTAAAATAACGAGGTGCATGTATGAATGTGTATGTGTTCCCGGGTCTTTCCTTAGAGATAGACCCTGAACCGTCGCCAATAGCCGACTGTGCAGCTCTAATGCGACGTTAATAAACCAAACCAAACTTTTGTGTTACTTGAAGTACTTAAAAGTCCCCCTTTCCCCTTATTTTAGCAAAAGTATTTTTTCCCCCTTTTTCCTATGATAACACATTTCTGGTCCTTTTTCTTCTCTTGTTTAACAATAGAACATATTTTTTTATTTTGTAATGGCCATGACAAAAATTACCATTCAAGTTCGTATTTATGTTGAATCTGCTAATAGGGTGTTGCAACTCCCGAAATTTCATTAAACCAGGAGCAGGCTCGCTGTTTGTCTTTGCAAACGTAATTAATCATGTTTGTGTAGAACGCGGGCGTATGTGTGTAAACTATTTCTGTCCTTTAAGGACCACTGTATCTCGTTTATGCATTGTATCAAAAACAAAATGTAAATGAAGACCTTGTTCAGGGGAAGAATGATAAATAGCAGGTGCAAGTGTAAATTGCAATTATATATATTCCCAGTATCTCATATTGTAATTAGGAAAATACTGTTTTATTTACATTTTATTTGAAAAATAGACATCTTCTACAGTAAGTAGCATCCCTGCTAA
Organism: Troglohyphantes excavatus; assembly: GCA_963932185.1. Taxonomy (NCBI): domain Eukaryota; kingdom Metazoa; phylum Arthropoda; class Arachnida; order Araneae; family Linyphiidae; genus Troglohyphantes; species Troglohyphantes excavatus. The sequence continues at coordinate 8,210,200 of OZ010670.1, read as the reverse complement.
ATTCCAATTCGAACCATAATTTAAAAGTTACAAAAAAACATGAGATTATTATAAAAATATAAAAAAGTAGTTTTTATTAATGCTCCGATTTTCTTCAAATTTGGTTGGAATATTGCTTCAAATAGTAGAATGCTATTGTTCAAAAGAAAATTCAAATGAATTATTTTTTTTTCTTTAAAATTTTACTAGGAAAAATGAGTGAAAGGAGTCGAAACGGTTCAGTGTTTATTGTTGCAACAAAACGTATGTGCTGCCCATTTTATGTTCATTTTATAAGTTCAGATTTATATGATATATATCTATTGTTGCCAAAAGTAACAAACAGCTCATAATACATTCGAGTATGGGGGGCGGGGAGTATATGCGCATATATTTAAAGCGACTTGTGAAGAGTTATACTCAATGTAAGACCATCCCAATATTTGCAGCCTTTTAAGAATTTCGAATGGAATTGATGTTATAAAACTTGAAATGAAATTATACTTTTTTGCAGTCACCTGGCGTTTATGTTACTATGATTTGGGAATAGTGATGTTTAACACGTTCACGCCGGCGACGTTTTTAATTTGTTTTTCTGTGAGGCGGCGCTCAAATTAATGCCGCGCTTCATCTGGCGGCGCGCGATTTTTGCCTGATCACACCTGCACACGCGCTTTATGTTTGCTCAGTAGTACAGCGAATTTTTATTATTTTAATTTTCAGCGTCTAATAGCAAAATCTAGTGCGTACCACCAGTGGTACGCGCCGCCTGATGAGACAATCTAGCGCGGGCCACCGCTTGTACGCGCCGCCCGATGAGACAATCTAGTGCGGGCCACCGGTGGCCCGCGCCGGCGTGAACGTGTTAATGCATAACCTGTACACTATTTAACCGATAGTTATTAAACTCTTGAATTTGGTGAGGGAAAAGTCATGGACTTGTGACTGATATAATCAAATCTCTGATTATAAATTATTTGCCTGGCACAAGCAATAATTGCACTGCAACTTTTAATCAGCTAAGTGACTAAAAAATCACTCGGCAACTACGATTATTTTAATTGCATTCAACTCAGTGCTGCCACGTATCATATTTCGAAATCGCCAAAGTAAAGACAAAAAATCGCCTAAAAGCGATTATTTGACAAAGTTGTTAGCACGGTATAGAGCGAAAGGATATTTTGTCCAATAGTGACATGTCTGATAATTGCTAATTGAGCAGATACAATTTGAATTTTCGTTGGATGTCCGATAGTTGTCAGTGCGCGGCTAACCTGTATTGTTTCAAAACTCTTTTTGCTCTGTTGCGTTTTTCCTATAATTTGTCACTCTCACATTGAGGACTTAAAAATTTTAATTTTGTATGTCCCTTTTTTTAAAGGCGTTTGGTCCCTTTTTCCCTAGGGGCATATGTAAAAAGTGTTGCGAACCCTGCACATATCATTAGGAATCTCAAACTTTAAATTTGTTCTCTAAATTTATTTCATAATTATAGAGAGTGATTTACAAATTTAACAAATTTTTAAAGTGTACGAACACTTGGGAGCCACTGTATATGCAAATCGCGTATAAATTGATGACTTGATTGTCTTTGACTTGGCTTCCCAGCAAAAGGGGAATCGTATGTTATTAAAGTTTGAATACGTACTAATTTTATTATATGAACTCGTTCATTAGTCTTCCCAGAAATGCATACGGATGAATGGAAAATTAGAAATAAATAGTTAAATCCATTAAAATACTTTTATGAAACTGTGTGGTGAGCTTAAATTTATCATTTTTTTGTAATTAACTTTGAAATCACAACTACGTTTCGTACAATCAACTTTCGTAAATTAACTGTAACTTAACGTAATTGAACAACTAACTAAATAATTTGGCAAAAAAAATAATAAAGAGTTCTATTATGAAAATTATTAATAATTTTGAATAAGCTCATTTTTTATAAAAGATGACTTTTCTAAAGGATAAGTATGCCATCATCCTTGACAGGCTTCCCAACTACGGCCCATTCTACACGAACGAGTAAAACGCGCGTAAGCTTCACGGCGATTCGAGAAACCATACCACGTGGCGCGAATTTGGAAATCACAGAGAAGATTACGCGCGTTTTACTCGTTATTGTAGAATGGGCCTAAAGAGGATCGTATTCTACTTAAAGTTTTAATATATTCGAATTTTATTTTGCCTCCCAGGCCGAGCGGTTAGAGGCGTCAACTGGGAATACGAAGGTTCCCGGTTCGATGCCAGACGATGGACTTGACAAAGAAAAGTAAAAAGTAGTGATCTTGTGATCGGAGGGTTGCCAGCTTCGCTACAAAATGCTAGAAAAGTCGTCCAGAACATCCGCAAAAATTAACGGCGTGTATACGGAACTGGTGCACGATAAATCTGATCGGGGTCCAAAGTCCCGACGTCTATTGAAGGCGTTGGATGCCAGTTCAGGTGTTTCCTCGTCATCTGACCATGGTTTAAAAATACGAGGCATCGTTTCCGGGTCTTTCCTTCGAGATAGGCCCCGAACCGTCGCCAATAGCCCACTGTGCAGCTCTAGTGCGGCGTTATTTAATAAAACCAACCTAAAATCGAATTTTATTTAATTTTCAAAGGAGTAAACTGATAAATTTAGTTATTTTAATAATCGTGTAATTTTTATACATTTTGCCAAATTAGCCTGTTTAGCCTTATAAGTGCAGGATTTTATACACATCTACGCCGAATTTCTTATCCAACGAAACCAAATTTATATCAATCGTGCTGTTTGTTACGGAGTTATAATATCAGAATAGATCACTCTAAAACCGTGTGTTTCTGTCCTGATAGCCTAATTCAAACACTTAGAGCTAAAGAATGTTGTGTGACATTTTAGTTCAGACTTTTACTTACCTTGTAGGTTTAACGTAGCTCAAAAGAAATTATCTTATTTTTGATTTTGTCTTAATCTCATAATTAAAAAAGTTTTCTATTGCAGAGATGAAGGGTGTGAATGGTGGAGGTAGTCCGTTGTGCTTCTCTAACGGGACGAGGATTCAGCCAACCATGGAGCTGTGCTTCCAAGACAGGGATTCCTAGGCCAAGTAGATAATGTTTATGTTTAAGGTATGTTTATCCAAAAGGTAATGTTTTGCTTTACATAAGGTGCGATAATTAATTATGTGGCTTGTGGTGGCCGGAGTCGGAATGGTGAAGGTGCTATTATCGCAAAATATCCGAAGGGTGCGGGATCGATACCCAATATGTGCGTAGCGATTTGGTAATCGGAGGGTTGTCAGAATCGTCCCTTTCGCGCACCTCAGGCCGAAGAGGCAGCAAAATGCAGTACTGTTTTTAACCGAGATTTCAAAGTGCTATTCCAAGACTGCACACAAACTCCCTGTACACTTATATAAATTTTGGCAATTGGAATGGAGCAAACAGTCGCACAATAAATTGTATCAAATCAAGCCAGTACTACAAAAATGGAAACGTAACCTTAAAAATGGGAGACACAAAGTAATTTTAACGAGACTTCTAATTGGACATACTAGATTCTCTCAGGAATATCTCCTGAAAGGTGAACCGAATCCACATTGTGATACATCCGATCAAGATCTCACTGTCCTACATATTTTAATTGAATGATTTGATTTTACATATTTTAAATGTTGGACGTAGCCATATCACTATGGAAGCTATTTTAGGCGACAATTTTAACCACACAGTTTTTAATTTTTTTAAAGATATTAATTTTTATCACAAACTTTGATTGTACAACCCACTAACTCGTAAATACTTCGCAAGTCTTAATTATATCGAGTGTTTGCGCAGTTTGACTCTTGAGGTCCTTGCGCCATTAAACAACAAATCAATCAAACCTTTCGCGTACCGAAAAAATCCACCGTGTCTAGAGGACCGATGTACGTTGAATCCGCCGTGATCTAATGTCTTCACCTCTATGTTAGTCTTCGTGGGGTGCCAGCCAAAGGTGTTCTTCTCGTCATCTGACCATGGTTTAAAATTACCAGGTCGTCCATCTGATCATGGTTCAACATTGGCACATTGTTCTTGGGCCTTTCCTTCGAGAGGTCGACATTATCTTGTGTTTGGCGCAGCTTGTCCATTTTTGGCTATTGTGCCAATAAACCCCATACAACCAACCGACCAACCTTTCCTTCGAGGTAAACCCCGAACCGTCGCCAATAGTCCACTGTGCAACTTTAGGGCGACGTGTTTTCAATCAGCCAACCTAAAATTACCAGGTCTTTCCTTAGACATTTAGACCCCAAAGATACACCAATAGTTCGCTGCAGCTATAGTGCTACAAAATTAATGTCGCACGAGCAAACAATGTCATAATTGACAGTTTTGAGGGAAAAAGGCTTCGAAAATTTGAAGCGTAATAGTGTTGCAATAGTACGGAAATCACGAAGGGTTTAAAAAAAACTGAGATCGGTTTCTGCTTCAATTAGCAGTTTAAAATTGATCTTTTCAAAATAGTTTTTTTAAGTTATAAAATTGGCATTGGTTGATTCTTGTTCCAAGCTGCTACAGAATTCAACCAACTATCGTAATTAAAATACACTTTAATCTCTTTATTTTGAAGTTCTCACTTGTTAAGATTTGACAAGTATAAGAGAGAGAATAATGGTTTGGAATTTTAATTATTCGTGGTTTAACATGATGCTGTCCGGTTTTTACTATTACTACACGTTTTGATGGGCTTTGAACAACACAAAGGTTATAAAAACAACTAATTGTGTGTGAAGATAAACTCTACAGAATGAATAATATTTTGATTAAAATATCTACGGTTATCAAATTATGTGAAAGTTTCGAGTGTGCAGGTGACGGTAATGGTGACGCCGAAATCAAACAATCTAACAGAGAGGGAAAGTTGTCAACGTATACAAGTATTTTTTTTTATATTTTGGTATCTTAGATATTGCACAAAAAATTTTTTAGGACTTCGTTTAAGAATAGTAAGGTAGAAAAATAGTGTTTCATATTTATAAATCTTTCTGTTCCAGACAAATAAAAATATTTATTAAAATATAAAATTATATGATGCTGTGGTTTTCGATTACTGTCTCTTTTCCTTTCGTCGAGCGCAATTGGTCTGATAGAGAGGCATGCGCGCGCAATTCCATTGAAATTTATTTGACTAGTTTCATGTCAAATACATCGTTTTTTTGCAGAAACTTTTGTATTTTCTTCTTTTTACATCACTAATAATGATGTTCATCACTTGGCTATTGTTCAATTAGGTATTAATAATGTTTTTTTAATGTGTGTCCTATCAAACGCATTGCTCCCAAACTCAACGTATTGCGTCCGATGAAAGGTTAAATTTGTGATCGCGATCATGCTGACGTCCATTTTGCTTAGAATATGATAAGAGGAGGTGTGTTCATTTGAACGTGTTAATGCATAACCTGTACACTATTTAACCGATAGTTATTAAACTCTTGAATTTGGTGAGGGAAAAGTCATGGACTTGTGACTGATATAATCAAATCTCTGATTATAAATTATTTGCCTGGCACAAGCAATAATTGCACTGCAACTTTTAATCAGCTAAGTGACTAAAAAATCACTCGGCAACTACGATTATTTTAATTGCATTCAACTCAGTGCTGCCACGTATCATATTTCGAAATCGCCAAAGTAAAGACAAAAAATCGCCTAAAAGCGATTATTTGACAAAGTTGTTAGCACGGTATAGAGCGAAAGGATATTTTGTCCAATAGTGACATGTCTGATAATTGCTAATTGAGCAGATACAATTTGAATTTTCGTTGGATGTCCGATAGTTGTCAGTGCGCGGCTAACCTGTATTGTTTCAAAACTCTTTTTGCTCTGTTGCGTTTTTCCTATAATTTGTCACTCTCACATTGAGGACTTAAAAATTTTAATTTTGTATGTCCCTTTTTTTAAAGGCGTTTGGTCCCTTTTTCCCTAGGGGCATATGTAAAAAGTGTTGCGAACCCTGCACATATCATTAGGAATCTCAAACTTTAAATTTGTTCTCTAAATTTATTTCATAATTATAGAGAGTGATTTACAAATTTAACAAATTTTTAAAGTGTACGAACACTTGGGAGCCACTGTATATGCAAATCGCGTATAAATTGATGACTTGATTGTCTTTGACTTGGCTTCCCAGCAAAAGGGGAATCGTATGTTATTAAAGTTTGAATACGTACTAATTTTATTATATGAACTCGTTCATTAGTCTTCCCAGAAATGCATACGGATGAATGGAAAATTAGAAATAAATAGTTAAATCCATTAAAATACTTTTATGAAACTGTGTGGTGAGCTTAAATTTATCATTTTTTTGTAATTAACTTTGAAATCACAACTACGTTTCGTACAATCAACTTTCGTAAATTAACTGTAACTTAACGTAATTGAACAACTAACTAAATAATTTGGCAAAAAAAATAATAAAGAGTTCTATTATGAAAATTATTAATAATTTTGAATAAGCTCATTTTTTATAAAAGATGACTTTTCTAAAGGATAAGTATGCCATCATCCTTGACAGGCTTCCCAACTACGGCCCATTCTACACGAACGAGTAAAACGCGCGTAAGCTTCACGGCGATTCGAGAAACCATACCACGTGGCGCGAATTTGGAAATCACAGAGAAGATTACGCGCGTTTTACTCGTTATTGTAGAATGGGCCTAAAGAGGATCGTATTCTACTTAAAGTTTTAATATATTCGAATTTTATTTTGCCTCCCAGGCCGAGCGGTTAGAGGCGTCAACTGGGAATACGAAGGTTCCCGGTTCGATGCCAGACGATGGACTTGACAAAGAAAAGTAAAAAGTAGTGATCTTGTGATCGGAGGGTTGCCAGCTTCGCTACAAAATGCTAGAAAAGTCGTCCAGAACATCCGCAAAAATTAACGGCGTGTATACGGAACTGGTGCACGATAAATCTGATCGGGGTCCAAAGTCCCGACGTCTATTGAAGGCGTTGGATGCCAGTTCAGGTGTTTCCTCGTCATCTGACCATGGTTTAAAAATACGAGGCATCGTTTCCGGGTCTTTCCTTCGAGATAGGCCCCGAACCGTCGCCAATAGCCCACTGTGCAGCTCTAGTGCGGCGTTATTTAATAAAACCAACCTAAAATCGAATTTTATTTAATTTTCAAAGGAGTAAACTGATAAATTTAGTTATTTTAATAATCGTGTAATTTTTATACATTTTGCCAAATTAGCCTGTTTAGCCTTATAAGTGCAGGATTTTATACACATCTACGCCGAATTTCTTATCCAACGAAACCAAATTTATATCAATCGTGCTGTTTGTTACGGAGTTATAATATCAGAATAGATCACTCTAAAACCGTGTGTTTCTGTCCTGATAGCCTAATTCAAACACTTAGAGCTAAAGAATGTTGTGTGACATTTTAGTTCAGACTTTTACTTACCTTGTAGGTTTAACGTAGCTCAAAAGAAATTATCTTATTTTTGATTTTGTCTTAATCTCATAATTAAAAAAGTTTTCTATTGCAGAGATGAAGGGTGTGAATGGTGGAGGTAGTCCGTTGTGCTTCTCTAACGGGACGAGGATTCAGCCAACCATGGAGCTGTGCTTCCAAGACAGGGATTCCTAGGCCAAGTAGATAATGTTTATGTTTAAGGTATGTTTATCCAAAAGGTAATGTTTTGCTTTACATAAGGTGCGATAATTAATTATGTGGCTTGTGGTGGCCGGAGTCGGAATGGTGAAGGTGCTATTATCGCAAAATATCCGAAGGGTGCGGGATCGATACCCAATATGTGCGTAGCGATTTGGTAATCGGAGGGTTGTCAGAATCGTCCCTTTCGCGCACCTCAGGCCGAAGAGGCAGCAAAATGCAGTACTGTTTTTAACCGAGATTTCAAAGTGCTATTCCAAGACTGCACACAAACTCCCTGTACACTTATATAAATTTTGGCAATTGGAATGGAGCAAACAGTCGCACAATAAATTGTATCAAATCAAGCCAGTACTACAAAAATGGAAACGTAACCTTAAAAATGGGAGACACAAAGTAATTTTAACGAGACTTCTAATTGGACATACTAGATTCTCTCAGGAATATCTCCTGAAAGGTGAACCGAATCCACATTGTGATACATCCGATCAAGATCTCACTGTCCTACATATTTTAATTGAATGATTTGATTTTACATATTTTAAATGTTGGACGTAGCCATATCACTATGGAAGCTATTTTAGGCGACAATTTTAACCACACAGTTTTTAATTTTTTTAAAGATATTAATTTTTATCACAAACTTTGATTGTACAACCCACTAACTCGTAAATACTTCGCAAGTCTTAATTATATCGAGTGTTTGCGCAGTTTGACTCTTGAGGTCCTTGCGCCATTAAACAACAAATCAATCAAACCTTTCGCGTACCGAAAAAATCCACCGTGTCTAGAGGACCGATGTACGTTGAATCCGCCGTGATCTAATGTCTTCACCTCTATGTTAGTCTTCGTGGGGTGCCAGCCAAAGGTGTTCTTCTCGTCATCTGACCATGGTTTAAAATTACCAGGTCGTCCATCTGATCATGGTTCAACATTGGCACATTGTTCTTGGGCCTTTCCTTCGAGAGGTCGACATTATCTTGTGTTTGGCGCAGCTTGTCCATTTTTGGCTATTGTGCCAATAAACCCCATACAACCAACCGACCAACCTTTCCTTCGAGGTAAACCCCGAACCGTCGCCAATAGTCCACTGTGCAACTTTAGGGCGACGTGTTTTCAATCAGCCAACCTAAAATTACCAGGTCTTTCCTTAGACATTTAGACCCCAAAGATACACCAATAGTTCGCTGCAGCTATAGTGCTACAAAATTAATGTCGCACGAGCAAACAATGTCATAATTGACAGTTTTGAGGGAAAAAGGCTTCGAAAATTTGAAGCGTAATAGTGTTGCAATAGTACGGAAATCACGAAGGGTTTAAAAAAAACTGAGATCGGTTTCTGCTTCAATTAGCAGTTTAAAATTGATCTTTTCAAAATAGTTTTTTTAAGTTATAAAATTGGCATTGGTTGATTCTTGTTCCAAGCTGCTACAGAATTCAACCAACTATCGTAATTAAAATACACTTTAATCTCTTTATTTTGAAGTTCTCACTTGTTAAGATTTGACAAGTATAAGAGAGAGAATAATGGTTTGGAATTTTAATTATTCGTGGTTTAACATGATGCTGTCCGGTTTTTACTATTACTACACGTTTTGATGGGCTTTGAACAACACAAAGGTTATAAAAACAACTAATTGTGTGTGAAGATAAACTCTACAGAATGAATAATATTTTGATTAAAATATCTACGGTTATCAAATTATGTGAAAGTTTCGAGTGTGCAGGTGACGGTAATGGTGACGCCGAAATCAAACAATCTAACAGAGAGGGAAAGTTGTCAACGTATACAAGTATTTTTTTTTATATTTTGGTATCTTAGATATTGCACAAAAAATTTTTTAGGACTTCGTTTAAGAATAGTAAGGTAGAAAAATAGTGTTTCATATTTATAAATCTTTCTGTTCCAGACAAATAAAAATATTTATTAAAATATAAAATTATATGATGCTGTGGTTTTCGATTACTGTCTCTTTTCCTTTCGTCGAGCGCAATTGGTCTGATAGAGAGGCATGCGCGCGCAATTCCATTGAAATTTATTTGACTAGTTTCATGTCAAATACATCGTTTTTTTGCAGAAACTTTTGTATTTTCTTCTTTTTACATCACTAATAATGATGTTCATCACTTGGCTATTGTTCAATTAGGTATTAATAATGTTTTTTTAATGTGTGTCCTATCAAACGCATTGCTCCCAAACTCAACGTATTGCGTCCGATGAAAGGTTAAATTTGTGATCGCGATCATGCTGACGTCCATTTTGCTTAGAATATGATAAGAGGAGGTGTGTTCATTTCTACGAATGCCCCTTAGGAAGTGCAAGAAAATGACGATGAATGCGCTTCTGAACGAAATTTTGATGCACTTATTGAAGTTCTTTAAATTTGTTCAAATGTCTTGAATATTAATTCAAAAGTATCAAAATTTCTAAAAATGTACAGATATCAAAGTGAAACAAAGACAGACCGACATGTCCGTGCGAAAATTCTCACATGTACAATTCCACATTCGATGGAACATCGTTTAGATTTGAAAATGGTAACGTTGAAATTATAATTTTGAAATCAAGTATTATGTTAATAGAGCCATTTTTATTACTTTCGCATATGTAAAAAGGAAAGATTTAAAATTGTTGCACGTTATATTTCAAATTACACGAAGTAATTGCCATGACGAGATAGGAAAAATATAATTTCAACTGATTAAATTGATCATATTTTCAAATTTTACCAATAAACTTAATTTAAAAAAAAAAAAAATACTTTTTTCATTTTTTTTTTGCAACTTATTGGAGTTGCAGCCTTCTAAAAATTCGAATCGTCACTGACTGTGAAATACTCTTTCTTTTGAGACATCATTTGTTAAGATTAGTTGCGTGTAAAAAGTGTAAAAGATATCTGTTTCACAGACACTTTTTTTTTTATTAAAAACGGAATAAAAAAACATTCCAAGTATTTATTATACATTCCAAGTATTTAGTTAAGACCAGACCAAAATGTATGAAGCTAATAGAATTATGCATATTTCTAAAATATATGCAATTTACCTTTTAGCCATATTAATAGTTAGGTAATCGAATTTCGCCAACATCTTTTAAACGTTAACAAATGTATTATATTATTTTTATGATGATTTCTATTAATACTTCTATTAAATTACATTAACCTGAGACTTATTTTCAAAAAATTTCCTGAAATGTAACAAGACCAAAATTTAAAGAATTTTCTCCAAAAAAAATTTATCACAAAAAGATGACATGAATAGTTTTTATATATTTCGTAAAAGGAGAATGTGAAACATTTCAATTGAAATATACGATTGTGTGCCATTTAATTATATATAGATGGAGGGATGGATGTTCAGAGTTTCAGCTCTTCAAATAAACGAGAAATAAACTTCCATTCAAAAATAAAATGCCACTTCGAATTTAAAATACTTTAATTTTATCAATTCTTAAAAACCAATATAAATTTAATAACTTATTAGTAAGTTTTGTAAAAATTAAATTTAAAATAAATTTAGCCAGAACTAAATCTAAACGTTCTTTTAAAATAAGTCTTTTCTAAATCTCATTAATCTTTGAAAAACCTGTTTTAGAAGTGGAATTTAATTAGTAAAAAAATCAAGTTATTGAACGTGTAATATCATACTTGTTTAAAACTGAATATATAATAAAATTTTTAATATTAACTATACTGTTGCCCAAGAGCACAAAAAAAAAGAGGATGACGGGAATCCCTCTAAAAAAGTATTATATGTATTTTTTTAAATTATGTGTACGTTGCTGTTGGGGAAAAAACATCTTCGTAGTGTTAATGTTTTCAAAATCTTTCCTATAAACTTAAAATAGTCATTCTTTACAGAATGGAACATTTACTCTTAAATTAACCAATTTTTAATTGATTAATTTTCATAAAATTGCTACTAAGAATAGAAATAAACTCCCCACCAACAACGTTTAGTAATAAATTTTCAAAAATTAAATGATATTGATGTCATTATGAGGAAACATATGTTCTGTGATTCCGCATGTCCTACTCCTATGGGTAGTTGAGTAACCCTCGCAAGAGATCCCGACTGCGTTCGGGGTGGACAGCCTGGGTCGACTACCGGAGTAAGCATGCCACGTGTACTGTCATACACCTGATGTCATACTTCTGTGAAACTGCATATGTACTAATTGAATTGTAAATATTCAGTATACCTTTGTAAAATAGCACACATAAAAATGGAGGAAGACGAGAACCCCTCTCACTTTTTAATTATAAACTTATAAATTTAAATATCTATTTGTTTTAGACATTATGTAAATTTTTATGAGTATCCTTTAATGTGTATAGAATATTGTTATTAATTTTTTTTTATATCACTGTGAAATTTACGTGTAAACTAAAACCACGAGTTTAACTAGCAAATCCTACTTCTTGGTGTATTTCGAATTTTTCAGGTTTTATTTTTAAACTTGCAGATTTTTTTTTTTTTTTTTAATTTTGATATATAATGAATTTTGTATAAAATCCGGGATGCATTAAATTGTATGGGTGGTAATAAGTATTTTTTAAAAGGGGTTTTTGTAGGCAGATTAACTATTGCTTAATTCTTAAATGTCAGAAGGGAGCTGAGCTGGTGAGAAGAGGAGAAGGAACGATGGCCTCCTGCTTCCATTACTTGCCGGACATCAGACGGGGGCAGTCCCCACTCTTATTCCACGGACCTAGGTGTCGGTAAAAACTAGCCTCTGGATTCGGCACCGGTTCGTGGAAACCTGCCCCCCTCTAGCTTCGATTGGCGACCCGACTTGGCGGGGGGTTATCCGGTTCCAGAGCCGGATTCCCCTCGGGTCGCCCCCCCCCCCCCTCCACGTAATGAATGTCCGGACTGCTGCGACATCAGGGCGGTGGGGTTGAGGACTCGCCAGTCACCTGCCCCCACCCCCGCCTCACCTGTGCTCAGAAGGGGTCCTCGGCGGGTCTCGCTTCGTGTCTCCCTTGGGATGGAATTGGTTTTTTTTATTATTATTATTATAGCTAGTGGTCTAGTATATTTATAATAGTGTAAAAACATTGTCTTATGATTGATTTGTTTTGACTTGTGGTTTCAGTTTGAACATGTGTATCTCGGAGCTAAGGGTCCGCACATAGAAAAAAAAACATATTTGTGAAGCAAGATTACAAAATAAAATTGTTTCTGTGGTTTAAAGCCAATAGACATATGATATGGTGATCTACGCCATTAAAATGATTTAAAGTTTGCTGTAATAGCAATCTAAAATGATGTTATGTAACATGATTAACGAAATCTTAGTTGCGCTGTCTTTGGACTTGTCATTTTGCATGTATTGTGGATGCGTTTGTGCATTAATAATCAGAAGCAATAAGATCAAAATTTTCAATAACTCATTTCATATAAAAAAAAGCATGCATTTGCTAAAATACATAAGGCACTAACGCTTCCACAATCACTGTCATTGTTTATAACAAAATTTGTATTATGTATTGCTACCAGGAGTTGCGAAAAGTTTGTTGTGTATTATAAACACAATCTCAATTGTGACAGAGTATTGGAAGTTGGAGAGAAATCTATGGGATTCTCCCCGGCTTCCAAGCAAGCTTCACAATTAAAAAAATTTACCAAACAACTTTTAATTTCTTTTTTAGTTTACGACTCCTACGGAGTTACTTTTAACACATGGCAGGGAGTGAGGGTTGTGAGGAGAGGAATTCCTTCCCATCACCAAACGAGCTTCAAAATTTAATTTTTGACAAATCACACGATTTGAAACCGCGAATTTATGATTCCTGTGGAGTTTACCCACATTTTCTCACAACTCCTGGTAAGAATATAGAATCGGGGAGAGGACAAAATTGTGCTATTTCCTATCGAGAAATATGTGAAGGGAGCTAAATATAGCTCCTTTAGCTGCTCTCAACTTTTTACTGAATGGCAGGGCGTATTCGGGGTCGAGAGATGAATTTTTATCTCCTAATCTCTAAAGAGTTTCCAAATTTAAATGAATTATTTTCAAATAGCACATTTTGTATGTATGTTGGTTATAATTGTTAACTCTGTACCACAGAGCCAGACGAACCTAAGTCACATTTGGACTACTGTATAGGAGAGGGAAATATATGAATCTTACTTAAACTAAACTCAGGCTTTTGTAGCTCACGTTAAATGCTTAAAAAAATTGTATTTAATGAATTTTGTTACGTTTTGATAGCCAAATGTGATCTTAGGCTTGTCCGGCTCTGAGGTGATGTTGTATTAATTTTGTAACTAAAAAGTAAAATCTTATCATTTTATAAGGATATATAAAATATAAATACACAAAACACTAAAATTACTTTCATTTATTACCGATTGATAAAGTTTTCATATAGAAAATAGCAATGTTTACTTGGAAAAAGGCTAGATTTATTTTATTAAAAATTTGTACAGATTATTACTAATAACTATTGAAAGCAACAACTAATTAAACAGCGTAAATATGCCTGTTCACATGGAGTTTGTTTCTCGCTATTTACGAAGAGCTGAAAATTTGCATAATTTCGGGAAAATTATCTGATAAGCTTAGTTCGATATGATTTTGTTAAAATTTTTATTAATTTTGGTATTGTCTAGATTTTTAAGTCCCCGATTTCTTTTTAATAATGTTGAATGGTTGATAAATGTTATCAAAATATCTGAAGACTGCTGGTTTTATAATGTTCAAGAAAGAATAAGAATCAACGATTTCGAACAAAGTAATTTATCTTACATATTTATAATAAAACTTTATTAATACAATTCTTAAATGTATCTACGTATGGATTTCAATTTAGAATGATTTAAAAAAAAATCTTAAATTTCCCAATTTTATAATTTTAGGGTTAATTTTTTTTGTCTGCACTGTTTTACATTGATATCTGTTCCGTTTTGTTCCAATTTAAAATATGTTTTCCAAACATGTTCCAATTTAAGAATAAGCGACTGTACTCAGGGAGTTTATGATCAACAGCACTAGACTCCAAACGGATAAAATGATAATTTTCGATTACATTTACCTGTTCATCAATATAGGAAAGAATGCAATCCAAAGAATAAGGCCTTTCTTTTATTCTTAAACATGTAAAAGTCTTAAGGATTATATTTACGTAAATGTTCGCACAGAACAAGGATTTTAAAAACTGCTTCTTTGAATTATAAATATACATAATACTCGCGTTATAAATAAAAAATTGAGGTAGCTGGTTGACGAGCTACCTTCTAAACACTTTCAACTAAACTCATTTTCAAATAAAAAAAGAGAATTCATATCCATTTGAAAATTTTCAATAAAAGACTATATTTTCTTTAAGTAGGCTTTGAGTTATCAAATAAAAGATCGTAATACGAAAATTTTATTGTGCAGCATCATACAGTTCTCCATTGAGCCTATTAAAAGCCGCGTGTCTTTTGTGTTGATTTGGCTTACAGAGCCACAACCTTTCATTTCAACAGGGTGTCATGATTTAAGTCTTCTTTACATGCTTTTTTACGTGGTACGAATGTGCAAAATTTGTTACATATTTTAAAATTATAAAAGTAAGGGTTCTCTTTAACTCTCCCCTATATCAATGTTTACACAACTTTTAATTATAAGAACACCAAAGAAAAACAACATGCCATAGAAATTCTTAATGACATTTTAACATTATTTCCGGTCTGATTTGGCATATAACCCTTTTAAATACAGTTGGTGAAATTGTTTGTTAATTAGGCAAACATTTTATATCTGCATACGTGCTAGCGTGATAACTAAACTAATATTTAGATATTGTTTAAAAATAAACAAGAATTTTAGAAATCTTTGCTTATTTATTGTGGTTGGCGATTACGAAACGTGCGAATTTCGAGTTTTAAAAATAAACAAGAATTTTAGAAATCTTTGCTTGTTTATTGTGGTTGGTGATTACGAAACGTGCGAATTTCGAGTTATTGAAAAACGATTCGAATGTTCGATTTTGGCGTCACCTTTGCAGTTACGTCCCATGAATACTGATGTGGAAATTTGTAGGTCTCTTTTCTCGGAAGACTGAATGTGGCAGGCCTGTTTTCATCAGTGTGTGTTAGTAGAATGACTTCATTGGCTATAGTGTGGATAGGATTTACATTAAAAGTGTGCAATTAAATTTGAATGAGTTTTCAAACGAGCCTGTGTTGTGCACTAAAAAAAACCCTTTGATTTGAAATATCCTTGATTTGACGAAAACTATTAATAAAATAATGCACACTTTCGTATATTGTTGATGATTTGTCAGATTCTGTGTTGGAGTATTCACTACCTCTTGCAAATGTGGTCAACTAGTAACTTGTATGTACCAAATTCTGTTAGTGCAGCATTATTCGTTCTTCACATATTCACGGAAGGATTTTTAAAGTTCAACTTTTGTTGTGCCGAGGGATAATCTAATCGTGAAGAAACAGTGAAACCCTGACATCAACGATTTGATTCGAAACCAATACATCTATTACGTATTTGGCCCCGCGCTGCTTGGAACCCGTTAAGTCATATATGTTTAAAAATTGAGTTGCCCTCTTCGGCACTCGAATCCGCGACCTTTTGTTCCGAATTCACGCGCACTATCTACTGAGCTATAAAGACACGTTCTAGATCTGGGAAATATTTTTTAAAGACATTTCTTTATGCAATACTTCTAATATTCTTAAAATCATTTTAAGAACTAACGGATATTTTAACATTTAATATAAAACACACCTAGGTGACAGCGCGGAGCGCTCATACCTATTCATCAAATCTAATGCCAGTGGCACCGAACATAATTGGATCGGATTGAACTGTTATGCAGTCAACTAGAATGAAGTAGTCTGGATAAGTTGACACAACGTGGTTCTTAGAAAAAGGGAAGTCAGACGTTTAGTGGATGGAAAATTCCCAGAAACGGGATTGACAATTGTACGTATTTCAAAATACAGGTTAGAATGAGAATATGTAGATGAACACAGTTTAGGTGTAATGTTTTGCTTATTAGTTAACCTATTAGTTAAATGTGAATTATTGTAACTTGCGTTATGTCAATGCCATACCCCGCATCAGACAAGAAGGGCTGCAAAGGGCCCTTACGTTTGAATCTTCCTTTAGGATTTCGTATTGTGTCATGTCCTTAATTTCTGAGTTATTATTGTTTACTAATTGGTAAAATTTGATATTGAGGAATTTGGAGGAAGTCAATTTTGAGGTCTCTATGTGCTTCGGTGATATTGTTCTACCTGCCATCTCTCTCGGGATAAGGCTTAGGCATGATTGTAACTTGGTTATCTCAGATTTATTGAGGGTAGTTAATGCTGGGGAAGCGTAAGCTAGAAGTGGCCACAGTTGTGGCAATATAAAGCAGCCTCTTCATGTCTAATGGTAGTTTGGATTTCTTTCGCATAATGGGTTGGAGTCTGGCTAATGGAACCTTTTGTCCTGTTTGTGACACACTTGGTGTGATCGTCCCATCTGAGTCTGTTGTTCATGGTTAGATCCAGGTAATTTGCTTTGTTAACTCGTCGAATGAGTTTGGAGAACTCTTCAAACATGCATACTTTAGCAGTTATATTTTGTATGTTCTGTGTTTCCTGACCATATGGATTTTGAATTTGGTTGCATCAATATCAACTTTCCTGTTCTCGCACCATGTTTCAGTTTCCTGCATGGACTTGCGGGCCACAGCCGTGTCGTCAGCATAGAAAGCTGTAAGGCAATTTTGGTCTTGTCGGAAAGTGGGTAAATCATATGTGTATAATAGGTAGAGGATAGGTCCGAGAACGAAACCTTGAAACCTGATTGTGAACTTCCTGTTGGTCAGATAGAGTACAGTGTTATAACGAGTCCTGAACGTAGCTCGCATGCAATACATTTTTCAATAAATAAGTCCTAGATGCCAGACTCTATCAAAAGCTTTTGTCAGATCTCGAATCAATAGAACAGAGGCTTGTTTATTGTGGGCTGCATCACCAATAAATTATAATATTCTCACAAGTGGATGCGTAGTGGTCTTCATTTGAGCAGTTCATGTTGCTCTGATGGAATATAATTTAGATGCGACTTCACCCTTCCGTTTAGCACCCTCATAAATTTTTGTCATGGAATGGGCAAGGCATGATAGTAATTTTTAACATTGAAATATCCTATTAAAATCTGTGATTTACGTATGAGTGGTTTAATTTAATTCTCGTGAACTACACAATAGGAAATTAGTTTATCCGTATATCACGCAAGAATCACTGCGGTGAGTTGAGACTACCAATAGCTGATAGTTTAGGAACATGGTTTATAATTAGTGACAAATTCAAATTCCAGGTACGCAATCTTCCCGATCGTGGCTGCTGTTAAAACATAACCGAAAGGGGGAGTCTGGTACGGTTTACATATATATATGAATATATTTGGAAATGATTGACCCCAATGACTTCGTTGACTGCGGCTCCAATTGCAAATTCCAGACGACGCCAAACTGCTACGTTTAGCGCACATTTCTGAGATAAATACTGCTAGGCGAGCTCCCATCAAATCGTCCACTGATAATCGCAGTTCAAAATAGAAATATTTGTCAGAACCAAACTATACAGAAATTGATTTTTTTCTGTATAGAAATTGATTTATAAAATAAAAATTATAAATGCAGGCAAAGTACTGGTACGCCGGAACAGCTCTCAAAAAAAAAATTATTAGTTCGTCTTACCGGCCTCACTACATCCCTGCTTAACCCTTTGGGTACATTTGACGAGTGAGACTCGTCATCTGCTTACTTGGGCGAAGTTACGGTGGGAGAGTCTGACTCGTCATCTGAATTTAAGAAGCATGCGTTGATGTTTGCGGCACCCCCGCCAGTGGACGTTGATCGCAAACAATTTGTTGTAGGGTCGGTCAAGAATGGGATCAATTGAACCTCACCAAATCCGTCCCATGGGCATAAAAATCTTCAAATAATTCAGTATTCAAAGGGTTAATAGAAATCTATTTAAAAAAAAAAAACAGATATTTTTATTCACACCACAGGTCTCAGCGGTTCGAAAGAAAATTATTTCATTTATTAACTTTGTGAGCTTACAAAAAGAATTTGAAATAGCCAGAAAGTTCAATGGGTTATTGAATCTTTTTGTTCAATCACCATGGCCATTTTAATTACTTTGGTTTTCAAGACCTTTTTTGCATATCTTATTTTAAATAAACACACAAATGTTTGAAATGTATTCCTATTATAAACAAACAAATGTAAATAAGACATGCAATGCATTTCTTATCCTAGCCATAAAAGAAATTCACTTTTATGCTCCCATATCAATACACTTCTTCTTTGATTATTACTGCAATTAGGAAAATATGTGCTTCATTCAACATTCTTCTTGCTAAGAGCATCATTTTCAGCCTGCTTCATTCGCAGCTTTGACACTGCGTCACATTTATTGATGTGCGTGCGTGAGTTCAATTTATATTAGGATTGCATAATATAATGAAGTGAAATCACATAGCGAGTACCGTAATCTGTGATAGGAGTTGTATTTAACTCACAGAACCTTTTGGCCAAACAAGGCCTGATTTAAATACGGCCTGTTTGTATTAAGGCCGGATGTGATAAGACCCATTTTCGACCAGTTGAAAACATAAAAATTCTTGTGGCTACTGAACTTGAACAATGAAATGTACCTAAATTTTAAAAGCCTTTGAATCACATTGATTGAGGGGACTTAGCATATGTGTTCGGTAACTGATACACATGCATTCAAAACTTACTGAATTGTTCCTAATTTGCCCATCTTCCGAGTCTTTGCAGCCAGACCTTCCGTGTGCCAGATTACGTGGAGCTTTTGCTATGGCCATCTCTCTCTCTCTACTTCTCATTGGGAGACCCAACAAGGACGACATCATCTCGAAGTGAGTAATCGTTTGTAGTTTTCTTACTTTCAGTAATTGTATATGGTTCTCAGTGTGCCTTACGTAGAATGTGTTTGGCGGATATTATTTTCTTTAGTACGCACTTGTAAATTCAAAACACGTTACTGTCCTCCTTACTGAAAGACATTTTACAAGTTAATTTGTAGTAAGATGTAAATGCATTGCCATTAACCTTGAAGGACTCGCGCTCACAAACTCGGTGCTATTTTTCTATTGGATTGAGACTGGCAGACTCGGTGCGTGTCCTACAGGGTTAATGAGAAATATTTTAACGCAATTCTATCGTCATTAGTAAAGTGTAATATTTTAATATTATCTGTAAAGCTGTTAGATAATCAACGAGCCTGTTAAACCATTGTAAAAAAAACCATCAAATTTTTAATAAATTTTATTTCTGGTTGGGTTGACAATTTTCCATAACTAATTTTTCCCATTCAAGCGGGCCGTCGCCAATAGCCCACTGTGCAGCTCTAGTGCGACGTTAATTAACAAAACCAAACCCATCCAAGCGAGAAAAAACTGGTAAGTTACCAGACTCTAAATAAAGTTGTTAAAAAAGTTGATAATTTGACTCTCTCAAAAAGTTTAAATAACGGATCAATTCAGAAAAAATCCAGAAAAGCTGGAAATAGTTTTAATCTCTTCTAAAAAGTATCGTATACGATACATTAAATTTGTACCTTTGCACCATCTCGGCGTTAGCCGCCCTGTTGTAAAAATGGCGTCCAAAATCAGTTTTTTATAATTATCTACCTAGGCATCAATTATAGAGAAAAAAAAGTTATATTACAAAACTATTTTTTGAGTAAATTCCAACAAAAATGTAATTTACACTTTATTTTCTTGACTCGGAGGAGAGACTTGATTTCGGCTGCACTAACATTTTCGACCACGGGCCGCCACTGGTTTCTGCACATTGTAAACATATGCATTTTATTAATATGTACCCCGTTAATGGTTCTCGACCAACACTTGACATGTCAAAGATTGAAGGAGACCAGGGTATCTGAACGCAAGACAACCCACACAATAGATCATCACTCAACCCTAAGGACATCCACTCGCTCTATGTGCAGCCGTGAGTTACACTGAACACAGGTGTAGAACATTGTTAAGAAAATAGGTGTTGTGTAAGTGAAAAAATAAAGACATTTAGAACTATCTGTTTTAATAAAATAGAAAAATAATAAATATAAATACTTAACTCTAAAGGTTTTTAATTTCTATAAATAATGAATTGCATTGCTCAAGTTTTCTTAGAAACTTAACTTTTAATTAAAATATACATGTATAAGATATAAATAGATATTTTGAACAAAAGTAAAGGCAAACACTGTCATCATACCTAAGCAATTTCTTGAATTATTATGCTACCTAGTGGTTTGATACCAACTTAATTCTTCTAGTGTCTAAACGGCAAGTCACAAAAAAAAAAGTGTAAATAGCATTTTCGTTGGAAATAATTTGTAATTGAAATGTTTTCTCTGAAAGTAACACCTAAACTGATAATTACAAAAAAAAAACTGATTTCGGCCACCTTTTTGCCAAGATGGGGGCGAACGTCGAGGCGGTGCAGGGGTGCAAAATTAATGTATCATGCAAAGTACAGATAACTATTTAGAATAGTTTTTAAAAAAATCCGGCTTTCCCGGTATTTTTTTTATGAATTGACTCCTACTTTCACGTTTTGCTGACTGGACTTCAGTGCATCCTTTGTTTCCGCCCAGTGTTCAGAAAATTAGTGGAAAAACTCGATACATGGGGGAGGGGGGGTGACTTTTCTACTACCAAAATAAAAAGAGGAGTTGAAAGGCGGCGCCCCTACTCAACATTCTATCTCTGTGACCTTGAAGTGGGCATTCCACAAGATTTGAGCTGCCACCCACGCGCTCCCTCAATTATAGGCAGGCAGGGGGTGGAAAAATAAACACTTTCTTGGTGGGACTTCTGTGTTAGAGTGGGTGGGTAGTGGGTGCTACCATTTGAGATGTTTGGGGGTGTCCTGGCTACTGCTTATGATATTATTATTTTGAAGTGGGGAAAAAATGGGTTGGAAGACAAGGAAATGAAATAAAATGATTGGATTATATTTCTTAATTGATAAATTATTTAAAAAAAAACGTATTAAAATACTAAAATTCGTGGATTATTTTTTTAATTGTAAATATTTATTAAATTATATTAATTTAAAGGAAGAGTTATGTGGTTAAGGAAAGTTAGAGAAACTTGGGACGTTCGCTCGATGGTCCCCTCGTACTCTAGGAGACCACATAATATTTTGTATACATAGATTAATAATATCACTAAATAGCGGCTGAAAGGCTATTAAAAAAAAATTAAAAAAAGAATAATTAAAAAAAAATAACGCATGAAGTTTATTTATTATTTTTTTAATTTTATTTAATAGCACCAATTCTGTTTAACACAACAAATTGACTGCTAAAAAAAATAGTAATTTTATATTGCAATTGACTAGTCAGTGTCCAAAGGTTCTTAAAACTCCATTGATGTTTGTAGTAAATGAGTGTCCGGATAAATATAATAGAGACTGCATCTTTTTCAACAAACAACAAAGCCGTTTATTTCCTTAGTGGGTTCACCCAACTGCTCACATCAAACTTATCAAGTGCTTCTTCCCTTTGCAGAGCAGTGATTTCGAATGAACACGTGCGCTTACGTTAACCATATATCCTTAAGTGGAAGTGATAAACTAGGTACTTAAACTTAACATATGGATCCAATTGTAAAGTTATAAACATCCAATTATTTGCAACACATCCTTCACAATTTATGCGGTCTTCCAGAGAAACCTCGTGCTTGTATTGAGATAGTAAAAAATTCTAGATTTTATGATGTTTTTTAAAGAATCTAGTGTTTAACACCGCACAACTTTTCTTATGCGAACAATGGCGGCTCCTCTTCAAATGTTCGATTTTGACGCAAACGAGGCTGTCCCGTCTCATAGACACTAGTAGGCGTTGGGTGCCAGTTCAGGTGTTTCCTCGTCATCTGACCATGGTTCTAAAATAACGAGGTGCATGTATGAATGTGTATGTGTTCCCGGGCCTTTCCTTCGAGATTGACCCCGAACCGTCGCCAATAGCCCACTGTGCAGCTCTAGTGCGACGTTATTAACCAAACCAAACCAAACCATAGACACTAGTACAACTTATTTATCAAAATTAGTTTTTTTACTATATTCAGTTCTTGTGAGATTTCATTCAGAGACACTAAACATAACTTTTATAATTTTTTTTTTGGTAGGGGCTGGGGAAACATCTACAGGGTGGCAACATAACCTGGAAAATCAGGGAATTATCATGGATTTTTTTAATTCTGGAAATAACGGGGACAAGTCAGGGAATTTTTCAAATTTGGATCATTAAAACGACAATTATCATCTGTTATGCACTCCATTCTGTGTAATTTAGTTGTCAATATTTCCTTTAAGTTCTGAAAAAGATTTTTAAAAAAAAGCATAGTTATGCACATTTTTATTTTTGTAAAAATGTGAACCACTACTGGAGGGAGAAGCTAAAGGAAAGTGTGTTGGACTTTAGATGTAAGCAACAGGTAAGGAGCTAATGAATATCTGATTTATTGAAGATTGGAATAGGAAATATGAAGCAAATTAAAAACATTTAATATTATCCACAAAAGAAATAATTTTAAAAAAACTTACTTTTTTTGCATGTTCTGCTTCCAGAGGAAATGTTTAATTACTATTATGCCTGTCGCAATTGCATAATTTGTGTTGTATCCATAAATTATTATTTTAACTGTCAATAAGTATTGCTTATAATTTTTCATTTATAATGCAATATATTTATTGTATTATTGTAGCGCTGGATACTTAGTTTCTATACTAAGCAGGCACGTAGGTATAGATTTTTCATGGGGGGGGGGGGGGGGTTCAGTGATGGATAAGGTACCTAAAGCAATCCGTTTCTTTTTGGGGAGTGCCCCTTAAAGGGGAATACTTAACACCCCCCCCCCTAAAAAAAAAACTTCTCACATTTTTTTTATTAATTTTCATTAGTAAAAAGGAATACGTTGGCATTTGAATATCGAGGCAGCAACAGTTATCACTGTCATTAACTACTTTTAACAGTTGTCAATAACTGTACTTTTAAAATTATTAAATCACTCCTTAATTATGAAATAAATTTAGAGAACAATTTTAAAGTTTGAGAATCCTTATAATATATGTGTGGTAACGATTAGTTAGATAATTTATAGTTATGATAGCTTAAAGATCTAATAAGCATTTTAGTTGACCAAAACTGGTAAAGAATAATATAAATTATAAAGGCTACATGATCTAAAATATAGTGGGAGTAAAAACACTCGAAATTACATGGTATTGTGCAATCCAATCGCCACTGCTAATTTTAAATTAAACATTAAATATACATAATTTAATTCAGAGAAAATTATTTACTTATTACCAATAAATATCAACTTCCATTAATTAAATTTAAATTGTAAAAGTCATGCAGCGACGTACAATGCAGTGTCCGTTCGGAGGTCTAATTTTTGTAAGGAATTAAATTTAGTACCATTAGAAAATTCAAAATTAGTAAATTTAAATACGTTCAGCTACTCAATATAAACATTACCAAAAATAATTATTTTTTGGTACTTTATTGAACCATAATACCATATGGTTCAGTAAAGGTACCAAAAGTAACTACTATAACAAAAAGACCCTGATTTTACTAAGGTAGGGTGATCTAAAGCATTTTAACTTAGTTGTTTGTAGATATTTATGCAGTTATATGAATGTTTTATTCATATATTATATCTTTTGCTGTCAATTTTTAAATTTTTTTTAATTATTTTGGTTATTGCTGGATTTCTAATAAAATTCGCAAGTAAAAGTTTTTAAATTTTTCAATAGACAATGCTTCCTTAGCAATGGCAGCTTCCCTTTGTAATGGTTGGTGGTAAATTGTACAGAAGTACTAAAGTTTTGTTTTTGCCAAAAAATAAAGTTTTTACAGGGCATATTCCTTACATAAATTTGTAGAAGTGGAAATAGATTATAGAAAACAAATATTTTGAAATTAAATCAAACCACTTCTTATACAAGGTATATCAAAACAATCAATAGTTGCAAGAAAATAGTTACACAGTTGTACAATTAAGTTTAATATTACAAGTTGGGCAATCTGATATTCCCTCGCATTCATTTGGGCTTAAATGTTCTCAAATCAGGGATTTTTAAAACTCACAATTCCAAACTTCCCAGGGGGGGGGGGGGGGGGGGGGTCGACCGGAACAAAACAAGTAATAAAAGGAGTAATAAAACAAGATTTAATTACGTAATAAAGGCTACAAGCTCAGACGTTCGGCGCCTATAGATTACGCAATACTACATTTTAATGTAAAAGTTTCATATACATATTTGATGAAAGAAAGGATGTCTGATCTATTTTTAGAATTAAATAAAAATAAAAAAGGCGATACGAGCCGACTGGTCTGCGTCCTGGGTTGATTCTACAAAAAGTAAGAAAAGTATCTCTATTTTTATGATTTTTACAGTAACTCGGTTTTTAATTTTTTTATTGCAGTAAATAAGACAGTATTGTACTTAAATATAATGAATAGCAGTCATTATATTTATAATTATTATATTAGTAAAATAATATTAAATATTGAAAAAACAGCATTTTTTTATTTCGGTTCTTTTTTAGAGTTGTAGGTTCATAGATGAATAGAACATACGTTTTTGTTATTAAACAGCAATTTTTCGTGTAGGATTATTTTACGTTTCATGGAATGAAAATTACATAAACTACAGTAAACATTTACCGAATGTCTTACAAAGTTGCACCCCCCCCCCCCCCCCCCTCCCCCCCTCATCTAATTTGTGTCTTCGTCAGAAGTGCCCAGAATCCGAATCAATATGACTCATTATCAACTTTTTCAACTTCAAAACAAATATTTTCAGCATTCTTTGGTTAAAATAATTCAGTACGCCACGGCTCTTCTTCCCCTTATCCTCATGCCACACAAAACCCTTCCCTCCCTATATTTGCATGAAGTAATGAACGACCCCTTACATAACAATGGAAGTGAATGTTTACTTAAAAAAACTCAAACTCGCAGCTTTAACACTTCCTTAAAGGGGCAATAAACTTTAAAACTTTCTCAATGGCCTTGAGCGCAATCTTAATTAAAAAAAAAAAATCCGGGTAAATTTATTCTTACTTATTTATTTTAGTTTCAATTAATCAAATAAAATAAATAAATTCAAACGAATTAGTTTTACTTTGTCTAAATATCAACGAAATAGTTCTATGTATAGAAAAAGTCTATATAATTTGAAATTCTGGCTTCTTAATAATTGTTCAAACACAGTTTGGTGGCAGAATGTACGATGAGAATATTAAAGTACCCATCATAAGTCGGCAAGCACACTATTTTACTTCAAAACCAGTACTTTGCAAATTTAATGATGACGCCATTTATATATTTTCATATACAGATACAGTAGAAGTTTAAGATCAGAAGCTGTCTGCTAAATCTAGAAACACTTTCTGCGATTGGAGGGTTGCCAGCTTCGCTGTTACAAAAATACTAGAAAGTCGTCCAGAACATCCAACAAATTATACTGGCGTATGTAAGGGAACTGGTGCACAATAAAACTGATCGGGGTCCAATGTTCTGACGCCTATTGAGGTTGCGTCGGGTGCCAGCTCGGATGTTGTCCTTTTCATCTGACCATGGTTCAAAAATACGAGGCATCGTTCCCGAGTCTTTCCTTCGAGATAGGCCCCGAACCGTCGCCAATAGCCAGCCCACTGTGCAGCTCTAGTGCGACGTTAATTAAACAAACTAAACTAAACCAAACCAACTAGAAACACTTTCAAAGACAAACAGTGGCACAAACGGGATATTCGTAACCTTGAAAGGAATTTGACCTCTGTGTCCCCCTTATCGAACGATAGGTGAACACAACAACAGTGCAACAGCTCCCCCGCGTGTAGGACATTTCAGATTATTTATAGATTCTTCAACACAGGGAAGAACCGCCCACACCCAGGACTACCATAGTACCCCAAAAACAAGATGCCCCCAGAACCTGAAATGCTAGACAGCACCCCAAACCCCTTCCCCACCTAACTCCCCCCCCCCCCCCCCCCCTCAACAGGCCATTAGATTGCGAAAATACAACCTCATAAATATTCCCCTGCGTTCTGAGAAAAAGGAAGGCTTTCACGAAAGGGAATGTGGCTTGTCATTGGAGAAGAAATTACATTATTTTTAAGGGTTAACATTTCGTGACGGAAAACGGTTGATACTTCTTTAAAAATAATTTGTTTACGGAATTTAACTTGGGTTGGAACAGCTGGAGTTTTATTTTATATTTATTTTAAAGTGTTATATTGACGATCAGTGGCCGTTATACAAAATTATTTTTGGCGGGTTGAGTTGAAACAAGAAATTTCTCAACTAAACAATTCGAAAATTCCCAACTTGAAAGATTCGAAATTCCCAACTGAACGATTCAAAATTTCCAACTTAACGGCGTTGGGTGCCAGCTTAGGTGCTATCTTCGTTATCTAACCATGGTTCAAAAATACGAGGCATTGTTCCCGGGTCTTTCCTTCGAGACGAAACGCGAACCGCCGCCAATTGTCTAATATTCAGCTCCAGTGCAACGTCAATTAACCAAAGCCAAACTTAACGATTGAAATTCCTAACTCAACAGTACTAAAAATTCCCAGTTTCAACTTATCGACATTTTAAAACTTTTTGATTAGGTAATATTAAACAGTTCTCTCAAAAGTATTGCTTTATTGCACACATGTTCAAATGCAGTGTCCGTGCAGAGGTCTAATTTAATTTTAATCTTACAAGTTGAGTCATTTTTGATCATCCCTTCGCTTACATTTGCAAATAATTTAATTTCATTCGGGCGTAAATTTTCCCAACTGGGGAGAATTTTTGAACTCCAAATTCTCAACTTTTAAGGTTTCCACATTGTCGGGGAGGTTGTGCTCCCCCCGGTGCGACGGGCCTGTTCACCATATCCAGTCCGAAAAACAAGCCACCGAATCGTGAAACGTTATAAACCAGTTGTCATATTTTTTTATAACTCGCTCTACATATTCAGGATTGCAATTTGATTAAATATGTATCTGGTATGGCGATCTATCAACAGACTCTACGAAAGAAGATGTCAACGAAAATGGCAGTTATTTATTTGTAATTATTGTTTTTTGTTCAGCCAATCAGTGGCTCCCAACCCAACTAGTGACTTATTTACAGAGGGTTTAGGGGGATGTATAACGAAGCGGCTAAATGAAAGAGAGGAACATTTTGTTTAATTATTAATTTTCAAATAGGTATCAATCAAATTCGAAAAGCTTTTATTTTTTTCCGAATTATTAAAAACACATATAATTTTAGTTAAATACAATATCATTTATGTGTAATTAATAAATTTATTAACAAAATTTTTTATTTATACTTAGCATCAAATATTTTTAACTAAATGTTTATAATATTTTATGGATTACTACTAAAAATTGCAGAATTTTGAATATTTTACTTAGTATATTATACTTAGCATCAAAATTACGTTTTTATCTGACACCTCAATTATATTTAGCTCTATTAGTGTTTTGACTAACTTGATATCGATAGTTCATGGGCTTCTAAAGGTTGGAAATTATATATATTTATAAAATATTTTTAATTTTAAAAAAGCGGGTTATAAAATATTTTTGGTCCGACCAAAACCAAATATTTTTTTTGATTAATAGTTAATTTTAACAATTTTTAACTAATAATTTTAATTAATACTTTGAATTAAATTTAATTAATAATTTTAAATTATTAATTTTAATTTAGTCATTTTAATTAATCATAATTTTTAAGTAGTAATTTTAAATTAGTAAATTTAATTAGATACTTTTTAATTTAAGCAATAGTTTTAAATTAAAATTCTAATGAATAATTTTTATTAATTAAATATATATAAATTATAAATAAGATGTAAATTAAAAGCTTAATTTTCGCAGGTTTAATCTTCAGTCATTTCCTAATTTAAATTACTAACAAACCTTACTGACATTTTACTGGAATTAAAGTATGTAGCTAGCTATTGATGGTGGGTCCGGATTAAAGTAATTTTAAATTAGTAATTATAATTAATAATAATAATTATTAAGAAGTAATTTTAAATTTGTAAATAATTCTTTATTATATAATTAAAACTAACAGAATAATAATCATTATTTTCCGTTTAATTTTATCATTTATGACATGGGGGAAGGAGGTTTCATTGGTTGCGTGACGCAGCAAAACGGCTCATTGCGGCAAAATCGTAACGGAAAATGGCGTTGCTCGTAAAATAAATCTAGTAACTGAATAAAAAATATATTATTATAAAATAAAACATTGATTTGTAGAATCTGTGAAGCTAGACAATGGAAAAATGCTTGCCTAATCATCAGCACGAGATGCAGCGCCGCAAAAAAAATCCAGAAAAAGGTTATGTATAAACAGATTTAAACGAGAATCTGTTGACCCCACCCTTCTTAAATCGAGCCAACTTTTCTATTATGTGCCCTTCGTATTATAATAGTTGAATATAACTTTTTAATAACCCCCCATAAAATTTTTCAAACGAATGTGCATCAATCTTGGAAACGATCAAAACTCAATTTTTTTTTTTTTTTTTTTTTAAAGCGGAAAACTGCGTTTCTGCGTGAAAAGTAACAAGTCTGAGTGACAGAAAACTAACCCAAGGTAACCCAATGCTGGCTACGCCACTAAAAGATTCTTAGTAATCTAATTAAAAAAAATTACACTACATTTGGCGCCCTCCTTAGTCTAACGCCGCAAGCCGCTTGGGTCTGAAGCCACACCTGTCAGTTTTGTTTTCATAACACAAATGTTTTATTTGCGAGAAACTGCTATCAGGTTATTATACCCGGGAAGTAAAAGAAAAGGGACTAAAATGTTAATTGAATGTAGTTTGAAATGCGACAATGTTCAACATACACAAATATGAGGATTTGAAAATATTACTGAAATTGAATTTAAATCTACACGTTAAAAGGCTGATAACATAACCCTTTAAGAGATTTCTGCAAGGGATGTCATTTATGTGTGACATTCCTGATATTAATGTTATTCATACTTTGAATGATAACATTTAACTGATTTGTGGAAATGTATTAAGTTTCAATTAACCATTCAATATCAATACGGGAATTTAAACGTTTATTTGGAAAGTAGAAGGGTGTTCTAAGTCGGAAAAGCTACTTCGAAACAAATGGGGTAGATTTATTCTTCAGCCCTATGGGAGCACCATCGTAAAATCGCTTTCCGAAATAGGAAATATAACTTATTTGCAAAATCCCATCAGTAAAATTAACTTTATCTTCACGTCCAACAATCATTTTTTGTTCAAATATACGCTCATAAGAGAGATTTTAAAACAAAATAAAGAACAAAAACTGTCATAATAAAAAAAATTATTGAGTTTTCATGCCACTTGGAGATTTAGTATCCATTATATTCGCCTAGCGCGTTTAGCGTCTAAACAGTGAGTGGCAAAAAAAAGTGTAAATTGCTTTCTTGTGTGAAATTACTCGGGGAATAAATTTGTATTTGAAATATTTTCTCTATAATTAATACCTAAAGAGATAATTGCAAAAAACTGATTTTAGCCGCCATTTTTCCAAGATTACGGCCAACGCGGGTGTGGTGCAGGGTTGCAAAATTAATATATCATACAGAACACTTTTTTGGGAAAAATTAAAAGTGTTTCCAGATTTTTCCTTTTTTTTTTCCAAATTCGACTTTTTTTTTTTCATGCATTGCTGACCTAAGGATTTGCTAACCTAAGGATAAGGTTTGGGATATCTAAGGAATTGTTTTTGAGACAAGAGCCTTATTGATAAAGCAAAGCATGTACGGGGCGTGAATGTACAGCTGCGGAAAAAAAAAACGAACCACCAATGATTATTTCGTTAATTTTTATAGTAGAGCTAAACTTAATATATCATTTTGTATGGAATAAAGTCTACTATACATTGATATACAAAAAATTTGATTAGGGAACTATCTTCATATTAAAATCCGCACCAACTTTAAAATTTCCAATAGCAACACCCAATTTTGATTCAATATTTAGAATCTACAACAAAATTCATCGCTGAAAATCAATTTGCAAATCATTTGGTTAAATAGTGTTTTAATTATGAATTTCGAAAGTTTAGAACTCGTAATGTTAAATGAATTTCTTAAACTTTTAATCATATCTTTCGAAATAATAATTTTATTAAGCTTAAATTTTTATCCGTGTTACTTCTAAACGACCCAAATAAAATACACTAACTTTCATTACTTATATGTATATTTTTAATTTTATTTAAATTAGGATATTAATATTCATAAAATTTATGAATAGCAACCATGCTATATTTTGATAGTAATGGATTCAGAAAAACGCTTTATATCCATATCTAAAATTTCGTGATTTTCCTCTTTGTAGTTTTTTTGCTATATTAAAGTGTGTAAAAAATTATCATTTCAGGGGTCATACACAAATTTAAAATTAGCAGAACTTGACAGAAATCTTCACTAATTTTGAGAATAAAAAGCGCCGTGATCGCGTTGGCATAAAATTCTAAATTCTTATATAAAGGCGAGGGGTGCACGTTAAATATGATCCAAGTCCAACATCCTATCGCCTACTGAAGTTGCGTTGGGTGTCAATTCATACGTTGTTCTCGTCATCTGACCATGTTAAAAAAATATGAACTTGGTTAATTAACGTTGCACTAGACCTGCACAGTGGGCTGTTGGCGACGGTTCGGGGCCTATCTCGAAGTAAAGATCCGAGAACGATGCCTTATATTTTTGCCTACTGAAGTTGCGTTGGGTGTCAATTCATACGTTGTTCTCGTCATCTGACCATGTTAAAAAAATATGAACTTGGTTAATTAACGTTGCACTAGACCTGCACAGTGGGCTGTTGGCGACGGTTCGGGGCCTATCTCGAAGTAAAGATCCGAGAACGATGCCTTATATTTTTGACCATTGAAAAATTGAGAATCATTGATTTAAGTTGATAATACTACATGTAAATATTTAAAGAATATGAATATCGTAGTTCATTATACTTAAACTTTTTTATATAATAATTATGTCCGTTGTCCCATGTCTTTTAAAGAAAACCACACCACTATATAAGCCGCCACTACATTTTGTAAATAAAAAAAATAGGTAGTAATTAATAAATGTATTATGGATAATTCTTAACTATTTTAAATAAATGCATTAAAAATAACTAGAGATGTATTTTTTTAGAGGAAGGGCTTTTTTAGAGGAAGTTAACAATATAATTCGTGAAAGTGAAAATCAAATTTTGAATGAAAAGGACAACAAAACGATTCATCCTTAACAACCGCTACATAATAACAAGGTTTCTCTCTACTAAGGTTTGCTATGCTATTATAAGGTTTACTTAAATTAACTGGTGGAGTAAAGTAACCCCGAATGTTGGACTGGAATGAGGTTAGTGAACCAAAAAATTTGTAACCTGAACTAGAAGAAGAAAATAGATTTTATACTTTTAAATTCTTTCATAACTGAATTGGGCCCTTACCTTATACAGGGTACACGTGGTTATGTAAAAAATACAACTTTTTCCACTGGAAGAAAACCCGTGTTATACCAACACCGGTGTGTTGGTAATACCTACAAAACACTTTTAGCTGTAACGTTCCCTAAAGAAAGAGAGGGGAAAAAAGGCCAACTGTTGGACAGCAGAATTTCTAATCCTTACGTGAAAAATATATTACTCACTTCTTTCGCTGAATGCCCTGCCTTTTTTCAAATATGAAACTTTTTTTTAAGAGGTGGAGTAAAGTTACCCTGCAAGGTGTAAAGTAACCCCCTTGACGTAAACGTGAAAAACAGAGTTTAAAACACAATCAGTGTCACTGACTAATTGAAAAGGCGAATTGAATTACAGCGGCAATTGAAATTACAAATTTTCCAATATTTCACATAGCCGGATTGGACACATCATATGTGATTATATTATTAAACTTTTTTTTTTAAAGATGCAAAAATTGTGTGCACATTAAAGTGGTCTAAATGCTGTTTAAGAAACTTCAATGCTTTCTTTATTAAATACAAAAAACCTTATGTGCATATTTTTTTTAAAAGGATTTTTAAAAGCATTAAAATAATTTTGGACCACCCTGCATAACTTAAGACAAGCACAATATTACGGAAAATGAGGAATTACATAACCTCAATTCAAACTGAGTTTGTAATATAACATTTACAATATTTCATTTAATTACAGAATTTAAAAAAAAATATATATGAATTTTAAAAGTAAATCATTTATATGTATTTTAAACTTTGAATAAATAATTTTTTAAAGATATATTCTTTTTCTTACAATATTAATTTTATCATTTGTCTATATAATTTCAGAACATCTTAAGAATACAAATGATGAAATTTGTCGTCATCAAAAATACTGTATACAATCACATTGAAGTAGTAACATATCTGTAAGAATAATACTTACTGCATCATATTATTTGAACAATTTATATGCTAGCCTTATCTTATCTCTGATCTGACCACGAAAAGAAGAACCATGGCTAACGCCAAAACATTTTCTACCCGCTTCATTCATTTCTTAGTTCAACTTTGTTCAATCTGGAGGTAGCCCCTCAAATAAGATCGATACATATTGTATAATATATTTGCATATAAATGTAGGAAATTAACGAAAATGTATATTTAGATTATTTTGAGGGTGGGGAACATTTCTGCGCTATCAAAAGTAGGTGTTGCTATTGAAAATTTTAAAGTTGTTGCGGATTCGAGTATGAAGATAGTCCCCTATGCAAATTTTTTGTATAATAATGTATAGTAAACTTTATTCCCTACAAAATGGTATATTAAGTTTAGCTCTACTATGAAAACTAACGAAATAATCATTGGTGGTTCGTTTTTTTTTCTTCCGCAGCTGTACATCCGCTAAATCAGACGGGACAGTTTGCTTATATTCCTTTCCTTAAGCTTTCGTTGGTGATTACTTCCTATTTCTATAATCCAGGCCTCACAACAGGTCCCTTTTTTCCCTAAAAGTCCTTTTTGTTACTTGAAGTACTTAAGTCTTTTTTTTTTTCAGAAAATGGTCCCTTTTTCCCTTATTTTAGAAAAAAAAAATCCCATCTTTTATGAGTAATAACCCATTTCTGGCCCTTTCTCCTCCTTATTGAACCATCTTTTTTTTATTATGTAATGGTCATTGCATTCATGTTCGTATATGTGTTAAATCTGCTGATAGGGTGTTGCAACTCACGAATATCATTAAACCAGAAAAAGGCTCGCTGTTTTGTGTTTACAAATGTAATTAATCACATTAGTGTGGAATGTGGGCCTAAGTATAAACTGTCCTTGCAGGACCACTGGCAATAAAATAAAAACGAGTGGGGACACACTTTACCGTAAGAATTTATTCATGGAAATATTTGAGCCCCAGGCGGTACACACATCCAACTTGGTTGGTGTGACCCACCTTCCTCTACACGACGGTAGATAATTTATCCCTCAATTGTCGATTCCCCGTGGAGTAATAGGGGCTGTAGCCAAGGGCGATTCCCCCCTCCCCCCACGCGGTACAAAACAATCGCCCTGGTCGACGTATTCCACCTTCCTCCCTCTACGCGACGGTATGCCATTTATGCATATAAGCGTTGAATCGTATATTGCAACAATTGCGTCCAACACCCCCTAACAACGCGGTACAAAGGTCAGAGGGGGGATAGGTTAAAAATAGACCGGTTCAAAAAGAAAGTCACTTTCCTGCACACGATGGTACATTATTTATCCCCATAGGATGATTCTCAATGAAGTTATATTGATTTTTCACATGTCATGTTTTAGGTTGTGACTCTGACCCTGACCGAAAGCATAGACGGTATAGGCAAAAACTGGTATAGTGTTCAGAAATAGCTTACATATATCAAACGTACCATTTAGAACTTTATTTCCAATGGATAGAAAATAATTTATTTATTTTTTAATTTACATCTCTTTCTGCACCTTTTGCTTTTTCCTTCTAATTTTATCAATATAAGGTTTAAAACAATTCGTGAAATTTAACAAATTGTTTTAATAATATTAATAGTTTTATGGTGCGATATTTATAATGGTGTTAGTTAACAAAAATTTAATGCAGGCTTAAATTTTTTAGGTCCCTTTTTTTAAAAGATATTTGGTCCCTTTTGTTCTCTAGAGACAAATGTGAAAAGTGTTGCGAACCCTGATAATCTGTTAATTGACTTTTCGCAAAAAACTATTTGGGCTGTGCTCCGACACTGCTAGAAGTTTTTTTCGGAAGAAAAAGATCAGACCAGAAGTTTCTTTTTGACATGAAACGTCTTTAATATCAGCTAGGCATCAGGAAAGGCAAATCTTGTTACACTCGTAACTGTAACTGATAATCAGGGCCGATGTGCGACGCGTGACACCGCATAGGGCCAAACGATCATCACAGAATAATACACATTATGGAATTAATACAGATAAAATGATATTCAAATGCTTTTAAGCAGTGGCGGCTCGCCCACTACAGCAAGTACAGCCGGGCTGCACCTAGATTCATTAGTGTATTTTAAAAGTAAAATAAGATATTTTGCTAATTTTCTTAAATGGAGATTAGAATTGAAAATGAAAATTCTACGGTAGTAAACAAAATCTCCGATAAATAGCAAGCCTGTTACCGTAATGCACAATTCAGGAGTGGGAAAAACTGCATTCAATCAAACTGCAGCCAAAAAACGAAATTCGAAATCGGCTGCATCGTTGTCATGGCAACCTCTACGTAGTATGGAGATTCCTCCCATGCTAATGCACTGCATTTGTGAGAAGGTACAGCCAAAATGAATATTCTTGTTTTAGCTGTACTTGAGGTTCGATATGCTGATTGGCTCGTTGGTGAAACGAGAATATCTCCAAACGGAAATGGTTTTCGTGATACATTTACTGTGTGCTGTTGTTTCAGGACATTGTCCTGCTGTTGTTTCGTTATGCAAGTTAATATTAAAATTGACCGATTCGCATGTTTAAAAGAAAGCAGGATTGCTTTAATTTTTCCGATTTTTCGTATGTTATCATTTCGTAAAAATTGACAGGAAACTTTGATTTGAGTAGTGCATAATAAAGAATTTCCGTTAATGTATGGTTTTTGGAAATGTATGTTCCGTTCATGTATGGTTTTTGAATATGTATGTTCCGTTCATGTGTGGTTTGGGAGGGGGGGGGGGGGGGGTTCACATGATTTCAGCTGCACTAACATTTTCGACCACGAGCCGCCACTGCTTTTAAGGAACATCATTTTTTACGTAACTCCATCATACTATAACTGAAATAGCACGGTTAACATAAATTTGCAGAAAATTATGCTAATAACTAAAAATGACAAAATAATGCAGACTTTTTATGCAGCGAAGTCCTCTAACATATATTCTGTAGATATATAACAGAATTAAACAAAAGTCGAACAAACTTGTTCATAAGTTTGTTAGTTTATAAGCTGCATTCAAACGCACGACTCTTCCCCCCCCCCCCCCCCCCCGCCCTCAATAATCTGGAAATCCTAAACGTTAGGAATTTCGAGTTT
Organism: Troglohyphantes excavatus; assembly: GCA_963932185.1. Taxonomy (NCBI): domain Eukaryota; kingdom Metazoa; phylum Arthropoda; class Arachnida; order Araneae; family Linyphiidae; genus Troglohyphantes; species Troglohyphantes excavatus. The sequence goes on along the minus strand of OZ010670.1, from coordinate 8,173,993 downwards.
TAAAAATCCCTGGGTTGGAAAAATTTGGGACTGGAGAAAATTATTATTATTATTAGCAAATAAAATAGAAGGAAGATTAGAAATTGCCCAACTTGTAAGTTTAAACCTAATTTAAACTTCAGAACGGACACTGCATTGGAACAAGCGTGCAACAAAATCGGTACTTTTGGAAGAACTGTTTAATATTACCTAATCTATAAAACAGTTGAAAAATGTCGATAAGTTGGAACCTGGGAATTTTAACAATGTTAAATTCAGAATATCGAATCGTTAAGTTTGGTCAATTAACGTCCCACTAGAGCTGCACATTGAGCTACACCAAAAAACGAGAATTGAGGGGGCGGTTGAAGCAAGGCCAGAACGGTTTTAAGTTGGGTGTCATTTCAGCAGAATATATAGGAATTGGTCGCCAAGAGCAGGAAGATAAATAACAAGCAATTTCATCCGCAGTCGCGTGCCCCCCACCCACGACCAGGGACAGGATCTATCTATAGGGCACTTGTCCCCCCCCCCCCCCCCCAACAGACTTCAACTATCTAAAAAAGGTTTCCATTATTTAATAGGGTTTTCTCCATCTTCTAGTGCTAATACACACACACATGAAAGAGAATTTCGTACCCCTTGTAAAACACCTTTTAACTTTCCACCTACTGTTAAATAACTCCCTTTAATTGTATAAAACCCCCATCCTTAAAACTCTTTTTCCCATGCCGTCTGTTTTCTTTTCAGACGCGCACTTTCAAATGCACGATTGCATTCCAGAAGGCAATTCTTTCACATGATTCTTGCTGACGCTGCTGGAATTTCATTCACTCTTTTCAAGTCAAAACAATCCACGTTCTTGACGTCAGCGGTTCCCAATTAGCATTAAACTGAAATAAGACCGGGTAGCTCTTATTCATATCTGTTCCCCCAGCCCTCTTTTTTTTTTTTTACACAATTCTTACCAAGAATAGGGTCACAATTTTACCCAATAAATACATAGAAATTAAAACACCACAATCGGGAGTTTAATTACTTTAATCACTTACTTGTACATTTAATATTCATGTATTCATTCATTGCAATAGTCACTTAAGTTAATCTATAAAATACACTGTTTTTTAAAACAGAAAATCGACAATAAAAATAACGCCCATTTTTTTATTATATTTATTTTTGTTATGAACAAGCGGAAAAAATTTAATTATTTAATATTAATTTTTTTACTAATTTATATGTTAATTGAATATCACCTTCAGTACATAATTTTGTAGTACGTAGGAAGGTGGTCAAAATGAACATCCAGTGGCCTCTTTTTATATGATTCAAACGACACGAATTTTGATTGCATAACGTATGAGGGGGGGGGGGGGGTAACATTTATTTCTAATTACTGTTTTAGTCGTTGTTTACTTTTTTTCGCTCATTTATTTGCCATAAAGTTATTTTCTCATTCACAGAATGTGATATCGCCCTTTTGTTTTTAATTTTTCTCGAAAAATAAAAGGATTTTAGAAGTATGGTTCTTAAGTATTTTTTTTTTATGTTCTTTGTATGAGGAGGATTCTCGTCCTGTAGAGTTTTATGCGAACTTGACTGTACACCCTCTGCACATGCCTTAATGAAAAATAACCAATAAAGAAGAGAAGTATTTTTTTTTTCAGAAAGTCATAAATCAAACATGAAAAAAAAAATGGCCAATGCTCGAGGAGAAGGAACAATTTCGTTCATTTTATCCTATTTCTATCCGTAGAACAAATCACTTCACTCTGTTTCATCTGTACAATTGATCTGGAAGTATAAATAATTAAAAGTATCTTCAGTTTACTTAAAAATAATCCAATCGTTTGTTTATTTCCTAATGGTTGTTTTCAAAACGATTTTAAGACCTCTTCTACACGAATGAGATAAAAGTGCGCGAACTTTTTCAGATGACGCTGTGATTCGAGAATGCAAAGCACGTGGTTTGTATTCGCGAATCAGAGTCATCTGAAAAAGCTTGCCCGCGTTTATCTCGTATATATATAGAAGGGACCTCGGACAGTGCCCTTTTTTTGCTGGTTGTTTCTGATGGAAAAATATAGGGTGCATAGGGTAAAATCACTGAACTCTAACTGTAACTGCTGGAAGGCTCAAACCTTGTTTCTTCTATGGGTGCGTTGAAACCAATTGAAAGCAGCCATGCTGTGCCCCAATATTTTTTTTAAGTGATTTGGTGTTTTTTATTACCGTAGCATTGTAGAAATATGAAATGTATATAAATATTATATTTTCTTCTTATAGAATTAACTTTTACATTGCCAAATAAGTAGTTTTTGCTCTTGCTTTTTATCGACTTTGACTTGCAAATGACTTTCTATTTTAATAGCAAATTGCATTTAAAATGGGTTTAAAAAGAAAATAGAAAAAAACTCAGCCAAAAGCAATACACATCGGCTTATTTTAACATGAAACATATACGAAATATTGCGGTAGCAAAGAAAGTGGGTCAATACAATGTCTTGCCCTATCCAGAAGTTACAGTTAGAGGTCATTGGGTAAAATCAGAGCAGGAGAGTATCGCCGCGAAGAACTGAGAAAAATAAATAATGCGTCATGTTATGCACAATAGGTCATTCAATTATCAACCAAACAAGACGGTAAATAACAAATCAAGAGGAGGGCGAAATAAGGGACGGTAGAATAGGGGTTAACTATCCATCTGACAACGCGTTTAGTTTCCTCTTACACGATATGTCATTTATTCCCATTGATGAATCTTGATAGTCTCGTAGTCCTTTCTCACACATCCCTCCATGTTGGTTTGGTTAATAAACGTCGCACTAGAGCTGCACAGTGGGCTATTGGCGACGGTTCGGGGTCTATCTCGAAGGAAAGACCCGGAAACACATAAACATTCACACACGCATTCATACATGCACCTCGTTATTTTAGAACCATGGTCAGATGACGAGGAAACACCTGAACTGGCACCCAACGCCTTCAATAGACGTCGGGACTTTGGACCCCGATCAGATGTATCGTGCACCAGTCCCGAATACACGCCAGTATAATTTGTTGGATATTCTGGACGACTTTCTAGTATTTTTGTAGCGAAGCTGGCAACCCTCCATGTAAAAAAAATAATATTCTATTTAGCTGTCAAATGAATCAAACGACTAAAATGGATGACACATATGGGCTTTAATTTTACTCATTACAATTATATATTTTATTTGAAGTGTTTTCCGCCGTTACTTATTATTTTCGCGTACCCCCCCCCCCCCCCCCCCCGCGCGCTCGCTACATAACCGCCAGGGGCACACGCCTACCACAGTTGGTCTTATAAAGTTAACTTATTTAATGCGCCCAAAACACATTTTGACCTATTGAAATTAACTGGCAAAGTCTGGAATCTGTAAAATTGCCCTTGCCCCCCCCCCCCCCCCGAATCACCTCACTCATTGTGACAAAAAGCTATTTGAATGTTTACTCCTCGCTTTAAACGATACAAGTAACGACGTTATACATAGATATCACTGGAATCCTGAATTACTTCGACTTCTATGGCCCTCTCGCGGCTGTTGATGAAAACGCTTCTGTGGTTCAAAGACACGTGCTCTCTTCTTTTTTTTACTGTTTTGGAGAACCAACCAGTAAAACCCTTTAGAATTAATTTCCAAAGATGAAATTTGAGTATGAAATATATACAAAAGCCTGGTGATTGCCTGGTTTCAGTTTACTTAGAAAAAAATAACGAAAAAAACATCGATTTTAAAAACTTCGTCCAGGTAAAAACTAATTTTTACGAAGTATCATCAAAATCGGTTCATTAGTTTCCGAGGTATAATAGAACAAACAATGGATCCGCCCCCTCTCCACCCTATAATAATTTTATTAGTCTAGTTAACTAAACATACTTCTGAAAAATGTGTTACAATAATTTCCTCTTTTTATTGCAGCTTGCCGTCGTCGACTTTCGCAACGAGAATGGTGGCATGGATCTAATTACAACTTTCCGGTAAGTGACGTTCTAAATTTATAAAAATTATGCGTGTTCTGAAATAGGTCTTTGTAATGAAGCTTTTCTCTAAAAAAACTTCTAAAAATTGAAAGTAACAAAAAAAAAAAAAAACAGATTGTGTGGCTGTGTCGGAGCACGCACGATTTACATTAAACGTCATTTCAGTAGACTGTATAGGGAAATTGGAATTGGTTGCCAACACAAACCCAACCAAGCGAAGTAATATAAACAAGTTATTCTGACTAAGGCCCATTCTATACGGACGAGATAAACGCGCACTAGCTTTTGCAGATGGCTTTGCAATTGGAGCATAACAAAAAGCGTAATATCAGGATGGCAACATAACCTGGAAAAATAAGGGAATTATCATGAAAATTTTTAATACTGGAAATATCAGGGAAAAGTAAAGGACATTTTCAAAATTTCACAAAAACTCAGGGAATTTTTCAAATTTGGATCATTAAAACGACAATTATAGTCTGTTATGCCCTCCATTCTGGGTAATTTAATTGTCAATATTTCCTTTTAGTTCTAAATAAGAAAAAAAAGCATGGTTATGCTCATTTTCATATTTTCAGTTGTGTTTTTGTAAAAAAACGTGAACCACTGCTGGAGGGAGAAGCAAAGTGCGTTGGACCTTGAGTTGTAAGCAACGTGTGAGGGGCTAATGAATATGGGATTTATTGAAGATTGGAATAGAAAATATGAAGCATATAAAACATTTAAAATTATATACAAAAGAAATAATTGGAAAAAATTGCATTTTTTGCACGATCTGCTTCCAGGGAACATGTTTAATTAGTATTATGCCTGTCGCAAATGCATAATTTGTGTTGTATCCATAAATTATTATTTTAACTGTTAATAAGTATTGTGGAGTTAGATATGAGTGATGTTGACTAAAATAAGGGGCAGTTTACGATTATAACGCTTTTATTCCATGCTCCCGTGGATAGAAATCCACCTTCCTTCATCAACACTTCTCTAACTCTCTCTTACAACTGATCAGTGTTGCCAGCGACACCCAGGTGGCGCTGGAACACATTACAAAGTAACTCCCTCTAGTGGTGTGTATCCGCACTAGGGCATTCCGACACTCGGGCAATCCTGACATATTACGCCCTCGTAATTACAATGATACTAAAATACAATACATTATATTACAATACATGACATTATTAACATACATTCATAATATATACCTATTAATCATCATACTATTATAACTTAAAATTATTTTTCATAACCTCCAAAAATCAATTACTATCTTACTTCAAATTTAAAACATTATCAAATCTATTATTGTAAAAATTTAAATACCTAAATCACTTTTTATCTTTAGAGTTCTATATGTCCTAAAAATAAGTGTTCCAAAAGTTTCGAAGTTAAAAATGTTCCAAAGTCTTTCAATACTCAAGAAATTCAAATGTTCAAACCTAAAAAATAATTAACACTAAAAAGTTCTTCACTTTTCACCAATAGATTCTTTTCAAATCCTTTCAAAAATGTAAGCATCACAATTAAATTTTAAAAAATAAACATCAATAGTAAAATTAAATCACAAAAATTTTCAATGATACACCACTTTCATTCTTTACTGGTATTATGCAACACTCAACAACATCATAACACTTTATGCACAGCTGTTGTCAACAAATAAAACTTCTTTCAGAAAAAAAATTCTTCCCACTGATAATAAAAAAAAATTAAAACGGCTATTCGATTTACTAAAATAAAAATAAAAAAAACTTTCGCAACCTCAAATAAAAAAATAACAAATAGGACGAAAAGCATATTTCGCAATTCTGCATAACTTTTTCGAAGCCAAAAAAAAATAATGATTCACTTCTTGACGGCTGCAAGGGTTGCTTCACAGAAAAAAAGAAGATAGTTAACGCCAAGGCCGCTCACTCCTTGTTTGGCGCATTGTCATTCTCAAGTTGGCTTCTGTATTTGGGCCATATCGTCGCCAAGGTGGTTGTGTTCGTTGATCCTGATCTGTGATTGGACCGCAGCTCTCAACCATAGATCGGTGATCGCCAAAACGTGACTTCTGTCGCCAACTCCACTCGCTTCCAAATTGTTGGATGGTAGGTTTGCTTCTCTTAAAGCCGTTCCTATGATTTGGGCTTGCTCGCCAATTGCAGACTTGGCATGTTGTATTCCGTCGCCAACCTCGTTCGTTTGCATCAGTTGGTTTGTATTTAGTTGGAAATTGATGATCAACTTGCGAGCTAATTCGCCAATTGTGGTTGTAGCTTTTGCTCTTCGGGAATTTGTATTTTGATTGACTCTTCCGATTCCGTTTTGTTTTTCGGAAATGTTCAAATTGGTTTTGAGAGAACATCTTATAGTTTTCTTTTTTCGAAGCGATTCTCAAACCTACTTCGCTTATTTTCTTTGGTGCACAGTCTTTTTCAGGCTGACGCGCCGTCTGTGTTTGCAAGTGTTGCGATGATATTACACGTATCACTCCACATCTAAGCACATTCGTACTATTGATTTCACTGTTGTCTTTATTTTCGTTGCATTCAAATGACTTATGACCTAGTCCCCCACACGAAAAACAAACTATTTCTTGGTTTTTATTCGGCTTCCGGAACGACTCGCTTTTGCCCGCGCCGTTCACCTGTCGACTGTGCTGGGCATTTCCCGTTGCTCGGTCTTTTGTGTACGCTCCTATCTGCGCGCCGGCGCCGTCTCGGCTTCGAAGACCTGTCTCCTCGTATGCTTTGTTTTCGTACGGCTTTGTGCTTCTTCTGAAGTTTCGTGCAGCTTGAAAATCATCTACTTTATCCGTTAGAGTTGCTACTTCTTTGATTTTTTTGTAGTTCATCTATGAAATGCTCCTGCATCTCTCTCGGCAATTTTCTTTTGATTTGGTCGACTAACATGAGTTCTTTGAGCGCTTCGAATGTGTTTATTTCCATTCCGTTTAGCCACTCGGTTAGGTAGTTCTTTAAAACGTACGAAAAGTCTCTCCACGTTTGACTTGGTTCTTTTCTGTCAAAACTAAAATTTAGTCGGAACTGTTCCGCTGTCAGACGAAACTGCCTAAGTAGGATGGTCTTGATCTGTTCGTAGTCGCTCGTCACATTTTCCGGTTCTCTCGTAATGACATTTGCGACCTCTAGTGGTAGTAGACTAATCAGGTGGTTTACCCATGTATTTTTGTCCACTCCCAGTCGAACTATCTGTCTCTCGAATAAAGCCAGGTACATGCTAATGTCACCTCCTTCAAAGGGCTTTATCACGTTACGACTGGAGACACTTGTTTGTTCTGTTGTCGACGAGTCTGTTCGACGGTTTTCTGCATCTATTCTTAATTTCGCTATTTCGAACTCTTGTATTTTTTCCTTTTCTAGAGCTTCTCTCTCTTTTTCCAGGGCTTCTCTTTCATGAGTTTCTCTTTCTTCTCTTTCCGCTACAATGGCATATAACAGGTTTTTGGTAATTTCTTCATCATACCCTGTGTGTCCAGTTATGATTTTGCACATTTGTATAACCTTTGGGTTTTCCGGTGGAGTCAGATCCAGTTCGTCTAAAAGCACCATCAAATCTACCTTACGCGTCTTTGCCAGGTACGACATCTTGAGGGCAAAAGTTAGTCACTTTTGTACACTCCACTATTGCTTTCGCACGTCCTGATCCGCTCTTCACTGACGACGATGTTTTCGGATTCTGCTGTGTTGCGAATCGGATTTCGCTTCCTTATTCGACGACGACCGCAGTTGTCTCGTGGTGCGTTAGGCTTAGCCTCCGGTTTCTTCCGTTTTCCGATTCTGCCGCAACACTAATCCTCTGTTGCTCAGTGATTCACACACGGCCTTGAGCCCCCATGTGGAGTTAGAGATGAGTGATGTTGACTAAAATAAGGGGCAGTTTAACGATTATAACGCTTTTATTCCATGCTCCCGTGGATAGAAATCCACCTTCCTTCATCAACACTTCTCTAGCTCTCGCTTACAACTGATCAGTGTTGCCAGCGACACCCAGGTGGCGCTGGAACACATTACAAAGTAACTCCCTCTAGTGGTGTGTATCCGCACTAGGGCATTCCGACAGTATTTCTTATAATATTTCATTTATATTGCAATATATTTATAGTATTATTGTAGCGGGGATACTTTGTTTCTATACTAAGCCATGTATTGCAACATTTCTTAAAGTAATTGTAAAATCAGGGAAATTTTTGTGACACCATGATGGAAATCAGGGAAATTTCAGGGTTCTGTTTTTCGAGTCTGTTGTTGCCACCCTGAATATAATGTTTCTGTCCTGATACCCCCTTGTAACTGATTTTTAAGACGTCTCACGTGAAAACGTTGGTGATTAGAAAATAATATATATTTGTTTGCACTCATGAAGTGTTTGTCATTTCAAAGTTAACAGTTCATTTTCATTATCCGCGATTTAATGTAAAGTATCTCTTTTCACAACGAGTCCGCCACTCAAAGTCCCTTTCGGTTTTCCCTTGTAAGGTATCCAAATCAATCTGTATAGGCGAGGCTCTTTTTTGTGACACTCAATCCTTTTAAACTATATAACCAATTTTTATTATCAAAGTGTCATTTGAAAGGAAAACTGTAGATGTGCCAAAGCTATAAAATAAACAATTAATTAGTTTATTACGATTAAAAAAAACCCGAAAATTTATCATCGTGGCACTATCTATCTACATATCAAGTTTGAACTACAGGAAAAAAACCTGTCGAACGGGAATTCAACTATAACGATGGAATTAATGTGAGTAAACCAACGAGAATTACGTAGCAATCCTCTGGAGATAGACGAGCGGGAAGCGAGTAGTTTAGAGCGCAAAATTTAGTAAAACTAATGCAGGTTTTTTTTTTTTTTAGCCTACAAAGTTACATAATTCCGATGTTACAACTCCGTGTCCGAGTGGATTGGGGCGTCAGCTGGGAATTCAACGGGTCCCCGGTTCGAACCTTTGCGCGGACTAGACTAAAGAATAATAAAAAGTAGCGATATTGCGATCGGAGGGTTGCCAACTTCGCTACCAAAATACTAGAATGTCGTCTAGAACTTCCACAAATATTAACGGCGTGTATACGGGACTGGTGCACGATACATCTGATCGGGGTCCAACGATACATCTGATCGGGGCAGCTCTAGTGCGACGTTATTTAACCAAACCGATGTTACAATATTGGCTATTAAAGTTATATTTGTATTCTTGCGGGTGGCCAAATCAAGTTCGCTTGTGTAACAAGTGTTCCTTTGCTCGTCCCTGGGTAAACCTTCATTTTCAAACCTTCCCCGGCAGGTCTGTAGGTAGTGCTAAAAAAATTATTCCCGTTACACAAGCTTTCCTCCGATCATGGCCGGTACCGACAACACTACACCCTTTTCATTCCATTCGTATTGGCAATCTATCGAGATCACGCGACAAACAGAAAGAAGAATGTCCCCATACACACACCTTTATTCGTAGAAACGACAGTTGGAGAAAAGACTCATATTTTGCGTGGAGGTAAGAGTAACAGGAGGGAACGTGTCTTACCTCCCGGCATTGTCGCGATTGAAGTAACTGTAAGGGCGTGGCGGCCATGTTGGATACACCAAAAAAAGGGAAGAACTCGCGTAGTGTGCGTGACATTTTTTTTGTTTCATTCATGTCCTTCAAATTGGTGCTATACACTTTTGAGTATAAACTATTATTTTTATAACTAGGTCTTTTTTATCTAAGAAACCTTTGTGACTCTTACCTCTATGAATTTTTGCGACAGAGGAGAAAATATTAACCCTTTCGCTTCCAATGGTTTCACACATTCATACAAATAACCTATTTACAAATACAGGATGGGACCCAGTGATTTCCATATAAACCGCATGTGTGAATAAGATGCGTTAGAGCGCAATCTTTTGGCACTTAGGTAAATTTTTAGGTTAATTTGTAAATAACAGGGAAAAATTCAAGTATCATTCTTATAGAGAATTGTGCAAAGAAATAAGTTTTTGTTGTGTTTTTTTTTGCTATTGGGATTTTTGTTATCTGTCAACATTTTACTTTTTTTTATAATAAAGTGTATTTAGCAGTGTTTACTCTTGAAATGGTTTGGTTTTTTGGTTTTGGTTAATTAACGTCGCACTAGAGTTGCACAGTGGGCTATTGGCGATGGTTCGGGGCTTATCTCAAAGGAAATACCCGGGAAAGATGCCTCTTATTTTTGAACCATGGGCAGATGACGAGGACAACACCTGAGCTGACACCCAACGCCTTCAATAGACGTCAGGACTTTGGACCCCGATCAGATGTATCATGCACCAGTCTCGTATACACGCCGTTAATTTTTGTGGATGTTCTGGACGACATTCTAGTATTTTGGTAGCGAAGTTGGCAACCCTCCGATCGCAATATCGCTACTTTTTACTATTCTTTAGTCTAGTCCGCGCAAAGGTTCGAACCGGGGACCTTTGGATTCCCAGCTGACGCCTTAATCCACTCGGCCACGGAGGCCTTTACTCTAGGAATGAAACGAGGCTGGGCTATAGTGACTTGACCTCTTTTAGTCACTATAGCAGAACGCTATTGGCAAGAAAAGGGAATCCTGTTTTTAAAAAGCCATTTCTTGTTTCTAAAAGGACACTTCCAAAAAAAAAAGTACGGGTGGACGTGACCACACATTAACACATTGGACTTGTGTTTGGAGCACTGATCTCTTAACTGTAACTTCTGGATTGGGCAAGACATTTTGTTGACTTGAAGCCAATTGAAAGGTTAACAACTGTACCCCACTTTCACTGCTATCGCAGTATTTCCTATATTTTACACGTTAAAATAAGCCAACACGCATTGCTTTTGGCTGAGTTTTTATCTTTTTTCTTTTGAAACCCATTTTAAATGCAATCTGCTATTAAAATAGAAAGTCATTTGCAAGTTAAAATTCGAAGTTGTTAAAATGAAAGAGCAAAAACTATTTGTTTGGCAATATAAAAATTAATTATGTAAGAAGAAAATATAATATTTATATACATTTAATGTTTCTACAATTCTACGGCATTAAAAAAACGCGACTAAATCATTTAAAAAGAATTGGGGGTTGAGTATGGTTGCTTCCACATTGGCTTCAACGCGCCCATAGATTAAACAAGTTTTAAGCCTTCCAGAAGTTACATTTAAGAGTTCAGTGGTCCGGTGGTATAGGTATAGTTGATCGATACTTTAGCATGAATGTAGCGATTTGGTCGGGGGGAAAACATCGCACGCAAAAATAATCCGCCGTGTAGAAGAAAAACGTTGTGGTCCAAACGTTCAGCTTGTATGCGGTACTAGCTTAAGTCCCCGTCATAAAACCATTGTTCAAAATTACGAGGCAGTGTTCCCTAGTCTTTCCTTCGAGATAAACCCCGAACTATCGTCGGGCCCCCAGTTGCCTCTAGTGGATAAACGCGTTCAGCTAGTAATTAGTAAGTAGCTAGTAATAAGCAAATCAAGAAAAGAAAAAAATTTAGTGATATTGCGATCGGAGGGTTGCCAGCTTCGCTAACTCGTTTAAAAGTATCTAACAAATTATACGACGGGACTGGTGCACAATAAATCTTATCAGGGTTCAATGTCGCCTATTGAGGTTGCGTCGGGTGCCAACTCAGGTGTTGTCCTCGTTATCTGACCAAGGTTCAAAAATAGGAGGCTTTGTTCCCGAGTCTTTCCTTCGAGATAAGCCTCGAAACGTCGCTAATAGCCCATTGTGCAGCTCTAGTGCGACGCTGTTTAAACAAAGCAAACTGAACCGTCGTCAACAGCGCACTGTGCAGCTCCAGTGCGACGTTATCTCAACCAAAGTATACATCGATGATGATTTATTTTTAGGTCGACATAGAAAGAGACGACAACCTTCCGATCACAAGCTTGCCGCATTGTCAAATCCTATATTCGAACCCGTAAACTACCGATCATGAGTCGAATAATTTACCACACCCTTGGACCAATCTCTAATGCGACGAGTCCATCAACTACTGGATAGATCCCGAACCGTCGCCAATAGCCCACTGTGCAGCTCTAGTGCGACGTTAATTAACCAACCATCGAATTGACCTGAGATCTTGAGAAATGAATATATGTAGTGATCTCGGGATCGGTGGGCTATTGGCGATGGTTCGGGGCCAATTTCGAAGGAAAGACCCGGGAACGATGCCTCGTATTTTTGAACCATGGTCAGATGACGAGGACAACACCTGAGCTGGCACCCGACGCAACCATAATAGGTGTCAGGACATTGGACCCCGATCGGATGCATCGTGCACCAGTCCCGTATATACGCCAGCATAATTTGTTGGATGTTCTGGACGACTTTCTAGTATTTTTGTAGCGAAGCTGGCAACCCTCCGATCGCAAGATCACTACTTTTTTACTTTTCTTTGTCAAGTACATCGCACGGATTCGAACCACCAATCCTCTGATTAGTAGCTGAACGCCTTATCCACTGAGCAACTGGGGCTCTCGGCTAGCAACCAGAGGGGTAGCGAGTTCGAATACGGTTGACACCAGACATAAATGTTAAAATGCAGTGAACTTGTAATCGGAGGGTTGCCAGATTAACTGCAGTAATAATACGTCTCTAAATTTACCTCCAATTTCTACGGCGTACTTACAGGACTGGTGCACATCAAATCTGAGCGAGGTCCAATGTCCTGACGCCTATTGAGGTTGCGTCGGGTGACATCTCAGATGTAGTCCTCGTCATCTGACCATGGTTCAAATATAGAATTAACTGGCACCAGTCTCATATATACGCCGTAGAAATTGGATATAAGTTCGGATGACGTATTATTACTTTGTAGCGAAACCGCATTTTAACATTTTTGTGAAGTCTCGTGTATCAGCCGTATTCAAACTCGCAACCCTTTGGTTGCTAGCCGACGATGGTACCTCGAGGCTTCTGCCAACCCCCCCCCCCCCCCCCCCCCTAACGTGTATCTAGAATTGTTAGTTAGTTCACACTAGAGCTGAGTAACACTTTGGGTTATTGGCGACGGGATTCTAAGAAATAACATGGTTGGTAGAAATAAAAACACACTAGGCCTACGTAATGAGTTTTCGACCAGATGACTGGGACAGCCTGGGTTTGTATTCCACATCCAACAGATTATACTGGCGTGTATACGTTTTAAAAACCAATACAAAATACCCACAGTCCGCAGTAGCCAAACGCTAAGAATAACGAGTTTATAATTGGAGGATTGTGGGTTCGAACATAGAATGCGAGCGCGCAGTGAGCTCGTGCCTTGTCATCCTTTAAAATAACATCCACCCCCTAAATTGGAAGGCCTCCAGTTGCCCAGTGGTTAAAAGCGTTCAGCTATTAATCCAAAGATTGCTAGTTCGAGTCCTTGCGATGGACTGGACAAAGAAAAGTAAAAAGTAGTGATCTTGCGATCGGAGGGTTGACAGCTTCGCTACAAAAGTACTAGAAAGCCGTCCAGCACTAAGAAAAAACATCTAACAAATTATACTGGCGTGTATATGGGACTGGTGCACGATAAATCTAATCGGAGTTCATTGTCCTGACGCCTACTGAGAATGCCTCGGGTATCCGTTCAGGTGTCGTGCTCGTCATCTGACATGGTTCAAAAATAGAGGCATTGTTCTCGGGTTTTTCCTTCGAAGTAAACCCCGAACCGCCACTAGCTGCTCAATTTGCAGCTTTAGTGCAACGTTAATTAACCAAACCAAACTACTTTCGAAAATTGTGTAGCGAATGTGGCAACTCTCCTATCACGAGATTGCTACATTTTAACTTTTTTCAAGTTCTCATGCCGATTTGAACTCGAAATTCTCCGATTGCTAGCCGGATACTTTGAGGTTGTGTCGGGTGCCAGCTCAGGTGTTGTCATCGTCATTTGACGATTGTTCAAAAATACGAGGTGATGTTCCCAAGTCTTTCCTTCGAGATAGACCTCGAACTGTCGCCAATAGCCTATTGTGCAGTTCTTGTGCGACGTTAATTTTAATCAACCCTCTACACGGCGGATTAGTTTTGGCATGGTTTGGTTAATTGACGTCGCACTAAAGCTGCTCAGTGGGCTATTGGCGACAGTTCGGGGTCTACCTCGAAGGAAAGACCCGAGAACGATGCCTCGTTATTTTAGAAAATAACGATGGTCGAGGAAACACCTGAACTGCTACCCAACGCCTTCCATAGACGTCGGGACTTTGAACCCCGATCAGATTTATCGTGCACCAGTCCCGTATACACGCCGTTAATTTTTGTGGATGTTCTGGACGACTTTTCTAGTATTTTGTAGCGAAACTGGCAACCCTCCGATCACAAGATCACTACTTTTTACTTTTCTTTGTCAAGTCCATCACCTGGCATCGAACCACGAATCTTCGTATTCGCAGCTGACGCCTTTAACCGCTCGGCTACGGAGCCCTCTTAGTTTTGGCATGAAATGTTTTCTCTCCAAAATGTCTTTCCTTCGAGACAGACCCCGAACCGTCGCCAACAGCCCACTGTGCAGCTCTAGTGCGACGTTAATTAACCAAACCAAACCCCAAATCAGACTTTTTGAAGTTTTCTTTCAAAAATGGAGGTCTGCAACTTAATTTGTTATATGCAGTGGCTCCCAAAACTGTTCGTACACTTACGAGTTTCAAAGAAATACTGCTCTATTCATTATAAAAAATATTTCATAATGGGAATTTTTTAATAAGATATATAAATTGCTCTTAACAAAATTACACAAAATATTTTTTAAAGTGTAGTAAAACTTTTTTGGTGGAAAATTGAATAATTTAAAAGTAACAAAAAAATTATCTAACAAGTCTTTGGGCAGTAAAAAAATCTCTGCACAATATTGCAATATTTCGGTAAATTATAACTTAGTAGGATATTCTGTAACACCCACAACAGCTTTTAAAGGTCTGGGCATAGATTTTATAAGTTTTTTTTTTTAATTTCTGCATCAATTTCCTCCATTCGTCGATTATTACTTTTTTTAGTTCGCTTTTCGTACTCTAACCTCCAGTTCCGTACAAATGTGTATTATTAGGTTTAAATACAGCGGCTGAGGTGGGTTCTTTTCAGAACTTGTGGACAATTATAGAGGCAACAGAGGCGAACGTTGAGAGCCTTCTGCTAAGAATCGTTGTCTTGATAAGAAACAAACTTCATTCCAATATCTAAACTGTAAGCTTATAATATTAAATTGTGTGCCTACACTAGTACTACAGCGATTTTTCTACACATTTTTTAAGTGTACGAACAACTTTGAGAGCCGCTGTATATAGATAGATAGGCAAGCGTAATAATCTGGCTGGTAATCCGTTTATTTCGTGTTGGCAGTTAACGCTTTAAAAAGTTATTTTTGTTCGACATCGATTTTTTTCAGGTCCTGAATTGTATAGTTTGGAGACCTTTTAAAGTAACAATCAAATAATCTTTTCAACGTATTTGCAACCCTCTTCTGTTCGGGCCCTCCCTGAATTGCGTATCTGTCCGTTACGCCTCTGATGACATCTAAAAAAAACATCATCATGTAAACACAGGGCTGTGTAGTAGGGTGGGTTTCAAAAAAATTTAAGATTTGTCTTTTTGAACCCTTATAATATGGAAAAGTTACGAAAAAAAAGTAAAAAATTTAATAATTGGTTGAAATTTTCATATTACGCATCGTACTAAAAGTTTACAGAAATTGAACACATTTTGTAAATTATTTTCTTTCGCAAAACCGTTATTATAGGCCACTGAATTTATAATTATTTGTATTTATTTTTTTATGGTAAAAAAACGTTGTGATTAGAACAATGAAACTTGCAAAAAATTAATAAATTTCAGTTTTCCGACGACCTTAAAATATTTATGATGTTTTAATGGTTTTTTTATAGTTAAATTTATTTAACTTTATTAAATAATAAAAAAGCGTAATAAACTATAGCGTGACGATCATAGAAATAATAAAAAGAAATTACGAAATGTTTTCCATTTCGTCAATTTCAATAAACTTTTAGAACGACCTGAAGATTGCAATAGATTTTTAATTGTTTAAACGTTGTTTTCATTCACAACTTTTCCGCACTCGCCGGTTCGAAAACAAAATCTTCCATTTTTTCGACCCACCGTACTGCGTGGGCCTAAAAATCATGATGCCGCATTTAATGGCGATTTGGTGTACAGTCACTAAATCAGAAAGAGTAGTATAAACAGTTTCGTAGTCAATACAAAAAAAGAAAGAAAGAATGGCGCACATCTGGAAAGAGCACTTTCAGCAGATTCACTTGGGATGTGGATGGAATGCAGTTCTTTCACAAAACGAAGGAGGGGCAATTGAGCCACGTGTGCATTCGAAAGAGCCTTGAGAACAGAAGGGGGACTTTGGTCGCATGAAAATGGGTTTTTGTGAAAGTTATGTTTTTTACTTTCCATAATTTTTTTTTTTTTTTTTAAATTTCACCTACCAAGCAGAAAGACTGATATGGGTTTCTAGTGCAATTTATAATTTAATCAACTTACAAACAAACACGGCAACAGTAATATATAGGGTCGATAAAAAAAAAGATTGTTTAAGGAACATTGTGTTCAATTTTAAATAATATTTCTCTGTATAAAATAAGAGTAATTACTTTTTCTAAACAAAAATCAACGGTACTTGATGGAAAATATTTTTTTTTCATTTTCATTTGGGGTTTAATATTTTAATGATTTAAGTAGTTTTTAAACACACTGTTTTACTCTGTTTAAATTGATTTTGGCGGCTTCCTCAAATTTTGTTATGCTCTGTCTTTTCCCTCCCCCTGTAAAATAATAACATATTTTATGTAAAATCAAACGTCTAAAAGGGATATATATATTATTTATTTTTATCTTTCAAAGGTGTTTAGTTACAAGATTATTTGCATAAATTATACATGAAATTTAATAATTTTAGACAATTATATTCAAGTATCATTTTCTAAGTATTAAAGGAATGCTATTTCTAAGAGTCTGAATAACAAGTTCTATAGATCGAGTTGTTTAAAACTTTATTGATAATTTTTTTAATTATCAACAAACTTCCACCTTTAAAGAAAATTATATAATTCAAAATAGGTCATACAAACATTCGCCATTTCTTGTAATCATAACTGAGCTTTTTTAATGACCGCTCAAATATTTTCTCCCCCCCCCCCCCCCCTCTCCATCCGGGGGAAGGAATATCTGAGCCCCTGTAAGTATATGGGGGTATTGATTATACCAAGAAAGAAACACGATCAAGTCATGTTACGTTAAGTTTGAAATAAAAATAACTTGTTTTCGAAGGCTTTTGAACACTATTTTCGGTAATTCCTACCCCGAATAGCTTTCATAAAGAGAGTAATGAGGTCATGTTTATTTCAAACTAAGCCTAACATGACGTCGTAGTGTTTCATTACCTAGTATTTTGCGACAAACGGAATAAATCGCCAAATAGGACCGTATGAACAAATTGCTCCAAAACATACTGTGTAAACCATATAATTATAAGAATTTTCACAAAATGTAAATTTATTCTTTAAATTTATTTAATGTAATTGGGGAATGATTTACTTATTTTAAAAATAGGTATTGACAAATGTTAAATATAGTTAATTACAATGATAATTGTTTATCTGCCAACGTATTCCTGTGTACTTGAATGAAAATTAATAAATTTTTCGAAAAAAAAAATTGATGGAGGGGGGGATGAAATTTAGTTGTGGGTGGGAGAGAATTTTGTTGATTTGGGGGAGGGGGGGGGGGAATAAGGTACCTAAAGAAATCCAATGCTCAGTTTCTGAACCCCCCGTGAATTTTTTTTTACCTACGTGTCTGTGTATAAGTATCGTATTCGAGTGAGACACTCTTCTTGTTTGCGTGGTGGCCTCCGTGGCCGAGCGGTTAAGGCGTTCAGCTGCTAATCCGAAGATTGGTGGTTCGAACCCGCTCGATGGACTTGACAAAGAAAAGTAAAAAAAGTAGTGATCTTATGATCGGAGGGTTGCCGGCTTCGCTACAAAAATACTAGAAAAGTCGTCCAGAACATCCGCAAAAATTAACGGCGTGTATACGGGACTGGTGCCCGATACATCTGATCGGGGTCCAAAGTCCCGACGTCTATTGAAGACGTTGGATGCCAGTTCAGGTGTTTCCTCGTCATCTGACCATGGTTCTAAAATAACGAGGTACATGTATGAATGTGTATGTGTTACCGGGTCTTTCCTTTGAGATAGATCCCGAACCGTCGCCAATAGCCCACTGTGCACCTCTAGTCTGACGTTAATTTACCAAACCAAACCAATCTTGGTTGCGTGACAAAGTTCATTTACACAGAATACGATACTGCATGTCGGATCACTTTTAATTGTTGTTTCTTGTGTGTATTTCAGATGACAAACAGCAGCCTCTTCCCTCTCGTGTGGTGCGGACGTCCATCTGCGACATATTTGTTTTTCTGACGAAAAGGAAGTCCGCTGCCCTGAATTGGAAGAGGAGGGAGGAAAGACAGGAAGGGAGAAGAGAAGTGCTCCAAAACTCTTCCACTTGTGAACAATAACCAATTTTTGACAAGTTGTTCTGTCGAAATTGTTACTCTTTTCACAGATTATGTTCTTAACTTTTTTTTAATAATGACTGTACTTCATATGCTCGTGCCCTTTATACAAAGGAAGGTTAGGGAGAAAATCCTCCGCTTAATAAAAAACGCCGCTGTTGTCCGTGTCTTTCATTCAACCGCACTCGGGTCAACGGGGCGAATGCACTGAACTCTAACTCTAACTGTAACTGCTGGAAGGCTCAAACTTTGTTTCCTCTACGGGCGCGTTGAAACCAATTGAAAGCTGCCCATACGGTGCCCCAACATTTTTTAAAAAATGAATTAGTGGTGTTTTTTATTACCAAAGCATTGTAGAAGTATTAAATATATATAAATATTATATTTTCTTCTTGTAGAATTTATTTTTATATTGCTAAACAGATAGTTTTTGCTCTTTCTACTTTGACTTGCAAATGACTTCCTATTTTAATAGCAGATTACATTTAAAATGGGTTTAAAAATAAAATAAAAAAAACTTACCCAAAAATAATATATGTCGGCGTATTTTAAAATGAAAAATATACGAAATATTGCGGTATCAAGAAAAGTGTGCCCCATCATGGCTGCCTCCATATCGGCTTCAAGTCAACAAAATGTCTTGCGCTAACCAGAAGTTACAGTTAGAGATCAGTGGGCGAATGGCATCCTTTGTGCAATGAAGTTTTTGTAAGTATTTTGATTCAACATTTTACGGAAAGGATTTTACAAAAGCTTATCCGTAAACCCAACGCTTAGTATCCAAAAGGATGAATAACTCTTTACTTTACATCGTGGGTACATGCTGAGCTAACTGGAAGGACTGTACTAACTGGAAGGATGACGTACTTCAGCGTGTCGCGCGGATGCTGAGAAGGTCGAGAAAATATCTACCTTGGCTTTTGCGCCGTTTTAGTCCAGTTGCGTCGGTCTTGAATATTTGATTAATATATATTTCTTGTAACATTTAATGTATTTTTGAAAGCCGAACTGCCGTATGCTAAACGCCATGAAAATGAACGCTATTCTTCTACCTTGGCTGGGTATAAATCGTGTACGCTTAGTCTTCCCTAGGGCCCGATTAAGACATTGAAGAAGATTTAAATGGGGGCCCCTCAATGCTCTCGCATAAGACCCTGGAGAAGAACATCGCGTCGAACTTTTACATCCACTAAGATCTTTGCCTCTGAATGGCGTTAGAATGAAAAATACCATATACCATAAGAGTAGTGATTATGCCTATAAAATTCGGTATTGTTTGGGTTTTTTCTCCAAAATTCGAACAAATGTAACACAAGAGGGAAGAAGTTTTGACTAAAATTTGAAATACAAATTTTAAGGTAAATTTTGTAGCAAACTATATTAAGTGTTAAATATTTATATAAAATGTGTGATTTGGGGATCCCTAAAAACTAAAGTGTAAGCCTGGACTTCACGAGCATATTTGGTAATTGTTGAACCTGGTCTTTCCTCCAATGATTATTTGAGCTGAGATGGTGTGATTTTCAGAGATCAATTTCAATGAAAGTATGACATACGCCCTTTTGACTTGAAGCTATTCTGTTCTGTGTGGGGAACATAATTGGAGGACTGGTTATACAAACAGATAGCAGTCCACATTTTAACTTGTCCACTGGTGTAGCTTGGCGAGCTTTATATCACGCTTCAAGCAGACCTTGTGTGGCCATTGAACCTGAAAACACTTATTAAAATCGCTACTTTGTGGTCATTTCCTGAAACACGAACCTGTTTACCATTGGTCTGTTCGAATTGACAGTCCTCCAATCAACTCTTACAATCTGAAAAAGAATAGTTTATAAATTATGTAAATAGGATTTCGAATTGAACATCGACGGTTTGGCATCGCCTATCTCGAAGAAAAAACGTCAGGACATTGGACCCATAGAGTAATGATATAAATAGAGGAATAAAAATGCTGATTTCCGTGTGTCCATCATTGAAACCACGTGATAGGTGGAAATGCCAATTCATTCATGCGCCAATATTACTTGGCAGGCCTTGGCGACTTTCAGAACTAAGCGAGATCAAAGTATTGTAATATGATTTTGTGTTTAATTTTGTATTTAAATATCGTTTTTTTTTAACGAGTAGCACAATTTAAGGGAGTTTAACAGATATATTAAGGAGATTTTTCTTACTTTGTAGTTTTGAAATAATTGCATTACGTTTTTATGTAACAAATTTACCATAAGCGAAGTTCTTTCAATTGTTATTTTGTATTCTTCAATAAGAAAATATGAACAATAAAACCTGAGAAATATAGAGTTTCGCTTCTTCGAGTATTGAACACAAATAAAATATTTTCGTTTCGTTAATGAAGAGGAAATATTTAGCGCATATTGTTTGAAAATAAGTAAATACGTACATATATGTTAAAAGTTGAATACGGACAGAACTCCTTATCACCAAAAAAGAAGAAAGTTCGCCAAACTTGAAACTCCTGCAGATGTCTGAACGCCAAATGTGGCAGCGCTATAACCACGTGATGTGAGTTTTTCTTTTCAATGTTGACACCGCGGCCTTACGAGAGTCTGGTATTGAAGGCGCTCTCTATTTAATATTACAACTCTCTGATTGGACCCCGATCAGATTTTGGATGCACCACACCTGTACGCACACTAGAAATTGGAGGTAAGTTCAGAAGACTCGGGCCGCTTTTACATTAAATCGTATACGATTTTAGTGTCACGATATCGGGGTACGCAAAATACACATACAAAGCCGGGCGCTTTTTCACGGCAGTGGTTAGGATTACAGTGTTTACTGTAATGCTACATAAAGTACAGCAAATGCCGGTGCGTCCTATTGGTTGAAACGCTCTTGGACCGGTTTTGGGGTAGTGGGGTGTCTTCTCCGGTTTGGCGATGCCTTTTAACGTTGGCTGCCTTGAAATGATTTCATATAGAATCTTGCAAACCTTAATCTTGTAGTAAATGGCAAACTGGTCGAGGAAACTAGAGATAATTCCTGTCCTTAAACAGCATGGGGGTAAGAGTAAAAGTCCCATTGCCGTTCTCAGCGTGGGGAGGACAGTCATAGAGGCTCTGAATACAAAATAATAATAGAAAATGTAGGCTACGTATTCAAAGTGCATTAATTGTTTTAATTGGTATCATAAATTTAAAAGTGCTGGTTATATGTACAAAAATATACAAACCTCAGTCTAAAAAACAGTCTATACACTACTTAAAATTTTGTATATATTTATATTTTTTTACATAAGATTTTAATAGATGAAACGTTTACATTCTTGTATTTTAGTATAGTTTGTATTTAATATTTCAAAAAAACTTCACGCGTTGGAGATTTTTTTTGTTTATTAGTCACTTTTTAAATTTGGGCAATTTGACTTGTCTGCAACCACCCTTTTTATTTACGTTATACGATGCTAATTTAAGTTTTTTCCGTTGTATTTTGAAATAAATTTACACGTAAAATATACTGTTAATTAAAAAAAATATTTAATTAATAATTGAATAATGAATTTATAAAAGGAATGCGTTTATTATCGTTAAAACGTATTCATTTTATCAATTATTAAAGAATTTAAATCAGGAGTAATCTAAATAAAATCTTAACAGCAAGTTAGTAGTTCGCTTGATCGTTAAAAAAAAAAAATTAAAACTTGATAAAGCCGATGTTTTCCATTTGTGAAAAATGCAGCTCTTTTTAACGATGTTGTGGTTTATTTAACGTTCGTGATTCGTGGGCAGTGGCGGCTTATGAGTATAAAAAGTGAGGAGGCCTAAATTACAAGAGATTCCAACCTTCAATAGCTAATAAGAACAAACTATAGTAAAATTCATCGTGTAAATATGAAAACTTAAATGAAACTGTTAATTCATCCGAATTTAAACAAATAATGAAAGTTTAAAAGAATAAAATATATTAAAAGAGGAAGAATGATTCAAGAATAATTTTATTGACAATGGATAACGTATAATAAACGAGGAAATATTTGAAAAACAATATTTTAATTAGTGAAACATTTATTTGAATAAAATTAAACAGTTTTGACCCTAAAATTCTATATAAAAAATATTCAAAATTAGGGGCCAGGATCGTAAAAAAAATTTGGAGCTCGGGCCCCCTACGGCCACATGCTCTAGCCGCCACTGTTCGTGGTAAATATGTCATGCTATGATCAGGGTATGATTTATCATTAGGGCCGTCATTTATTACGTTAAGCGTCCTTTTTTTTCGGGGAGGAGGATAGGGGTTCTAGTGTTAACGTGACGTAGTAAATAAGAAAAATGCTGAAATATTTTTGAATTGATTTACGAGTCACTTTTTATAGAACTCACATTTTTATAATCCGATGTTTGATAAAATATACAGATTGGAAGTTTTACAAATTTTTTTTTGAAACTGGAAAAATTTATGTGGCGTAATATGGGGGAGGGGTGGTGCAAGGCTATCGTGAAAGCGCGTGACATGGGGAGGTGGGATACAGAAGGAGAAAATAGCGTGGCGTGACGTAATAAAAGAACCCTCCATTAGGCACGTTATGCCTGGTCCTAAGGGCCCTCGATTTTAGGGGCCTAAACTTTAATTTAATTTTATATAAATTGTACAAAAGTTGTCTTCATACGTTCTTTAATGTTATATTATTTTTATATATTATTGTTATTTCAATCTTTTATAACTTTTAAGCTTTTTTTTTCTTCCAAAAATGATAATTTTATTGTTTTTTTTGCATGAATAATAAACATAATATGCGACGATTTTAATTATTCAAGACCATTTTTTTTACAAAAGGGGCCCCATCCATGACGCTATGCTTATAGTACTGGCCATATCTTAATAAAGAATCTAGTCCTGGCCATTATCTTAGTAAATTTGAACACTGAATTCGAGTTTTAAACTTTTTATTAATATAACGAATTGAATCTAATTACTACGGGTCGTTTTCGAACTTATGCATTTGATATTAAAATTTTTGAAGCAGGAAAAAATTATATTTAAAAAATGAATAAAAGAAATTAAACTCAAGTTTTACAACATTAAAAGGTGTATAAGCACCCGCTGGAAAAAAAAATAAGAATACAAAATAGTTTTTAATCATCAACAACGATTCTTTCAAGAAGTATTATAAGTGTAATTTTAAATTTAATGTAAGCATAACGCACTAGCTGCATCCTGGGTGCTAGCCCAGCACAGATAAACGAAGTAAAATAGACTAGTGAATATATTAATATGCACTGCTTCAAGAGAATTCAAGCTGTTAGGTCTTAGCTGTTGGAATATAGGGTTCCATAAAACTACGATTTAAATATAATGACTTAGGAGGGCTAATGATCGGAAGTTTGCAAGATCGATCCCGTAATCTCACTAGCAAGACCATCATCTATGTCAGAATGTTGAATATTTGTTCTCGTGTATTTCCTTTAGTAAGATATTAAATCCTTAACGTTACCAATAGCCCGCCTGTATATCAGTATGTATAACAATATTAAAAAAAAAATCGTAGAAATAAAAGATACACAATTGATTACTTTTGGTCAAAAAAATAATTGATAAAATATGTGATGTATGTCACTTTTTAAAATATGTAAAAGCAGCGAATAACGGAACTGTATTTAAACAATATTTTATTCTAAAATTAATGAAACTAATTAACACTTCTACATTTTATTCCGTTATAGATTATCGATTAAAAAAGAGAACAAGTTACTAAAAAGTGGAAAACCATTTAAATTTATTTGTCAACACAAATCAAAATCTTATCTTCGCGGCCTGTTCCAATTACTTTCAATTAATCCATTAAGGGAGTGTTTATTTATTATGTCACGCTTTTTTTTTATTCTTCTGTACCCCCTCCTCACCCACTGTCACATTAGCTTTACAACCTCCTCCGGCACCATAAATTTTACATTTAAAAAGCAGTCATTAAAATTTACACGTATTTTACTAAAATAGCCACTGCCATTTAAAAGATTGTGAGTTCTATTAAAAGGGACTCTTATCAGCGTTTAAGAAACAAATGTCAACAATTTTCTGCAAAATTTTGTTACGTCACGCAACCTCTGAGCCATATCAGTGTGCGTGATGTAATAAATAAACACCCCTTAACTTTTTAAGTTATAGTGGTAATTATTTTTTTAAAGAACGAAATAGTAACTAAGAGATATATTCGCATTTGAACTTTTTGACAAAAGGGAGAATAATTTGTTATTTTACTTTTTGTAAAAATAGTATGAACATCCTGTGTAAAGGAAAATTTACTATGTGTCATTTCTTTTTAATTCCTCTATTAAACAAACTTTAAGTGATTTGTTATGTCGTTTTCTCCCAAGATACAAATGCATTACAGTATCAATGCAGTGTCCATTTAGAAAGATCCAGATAAATATTTAAGACAAGATGCGAAACTTTAAAATTAAATTATACATCTTAAATTTGTTGAAATACTTTGCAATGCAACGATGATGTTTGCTAACGAAACCTTCATTGCATTTTTTATATCATAAATTAATTATAATATATCATTAAATGTTAGTATTAAACATTGATATTTATAATAATTTAGGTGTATCATTGCATAAATTGTGTTTCATAAATGTATAAAAACTAAAGAAATGCAGTGTATGCCCCCTCCCATTTTATTCGCACTGCAGCAAGAGCACGTTCCTCATCGAAGAGGCGAGAGTGCGACAGACCATCTTTCTTTCTTCCAAGAACGACTCATTAGCCTAAGGCATCGACGTCGACCCTCTCTTGGTCCAGATGTCTAGGGGGGGTACTTGACATTCCACATTCTTTGGTTTCTGGACAAAGGGACCATTCAACACCCCCCCAGAGGAGGAGGTAGTGAGCCAGTCCAAGGCCAGTCCCAGGAAGTCTGTACGCGCTCTTTTGGAAAGTTGGGAAATTAGTCACATAGAGTTTTTGTACATAATTCTAAATGCGGATAATTTTACTTTAAAAATATATATCTTAAAATAAATAGCTTAAGTTCAGCAAGACTGGCCGTTATATTTTAAAGATATTTTGAATAAAATGTTTAATTTTTCAAGATATATAATTTAAAAAGGTTGAGATAAAATATGTCACTTTAATCAGTTACACTTTAATTTAGTCAACTTTTATTGTTAATGGAATAACATAATATAAATAATTTTCAAGCAAAAACCGTGTTAGTTGAGGAAAAATTGTAACTAAAAATATATAGCAAAGTTATTAAAAAATATTTATCAATTTAATAAAAAGAAATAATAAAAAGATAGTTTAATAATAGAGAGGAAATAAAAAAAGAAAAAAAAAAAAAAAACGCCCGTGTGTGAGAAAGACAATCACATACTAATCAAACGTATGCATTTGATATCGCTAGAAATACTTCTTTTCCGGAGGTCTTAACATAATTAAAAAAATATATTAAGTAAGTTACTAGTTTTTAAGTTACTAACTACCTTTTGGCTTGCCGCATGCTCATTCATCATAAAACTATTAAGTTTCAACAAACTAAAACAGTAAGAAAAACAAAACTGCCAATACAATACAAGTATATAATAAATTGTTATGCGACTCATATTTAGATGAATAGTGGCATACATAAAGGGATTATAATTTATCCGACCCGATGCATCAGACATTAAACACAGTATAAAATAAGAGTGAATAGCAAAACATATACAATTTTGTCATTAAATATATGTTAAATCTAATTCCTTTACTAATGTTCTTCACATTTCTTTTTAAAACTTTTGTTGGTAGGCTCTCATCAAATAGTATATCTAATTATCCTTTCAAAATTACATTAGTATTGTTTTTAATAATTGACGCTAAATGCATACGCGTTTTGTGTAAGACAATTAGAACTATGATTTATATTAGTAACAACTTATGAAAGTTAAATTGTATGCTCTCTATTTGTGTTTAATTTTACACAAGATAAAACCCACAAAGTGGAATTTATAATATCGTATATTAATTTACTTTTTACAAATGAGAAACAAACGTTCAAAATGCGTTTATCACAAAGGTGATTCGTGGGAAAACGCAAATAACTTTTCTTAAATGCATTGATTCGTATACAGATTCCAATTGATGCAAGTTAATTTCAATGGGACAAAATGTGTTTCGTAGGAATAAAATGAGTTAGTTCTATAAAAAAAAAAATTGGTGGCAAATTCCATGATGTAAATAATTTCCTTTTAAAATATATTGGACAAAATACATTTTGAATATTTGTTCCTCATATATGATTTTCTTTTCATTATGCAATAACATTTTTTATTACTTTTTTTTTATTTCTGATTTTTTTCAAAAATGTTAAATTCAAATTCTATATTTAACTGATATTGACTAGTGAGAGAGATTTTTTTTGGTAAAATTCCACGTTCAATATAAAAGTATTAAATGATATTAATCTAAATGTTATTTTTAAAAAACTAAATTTAAACTAAGTAATTTTTTTTAAGATTGTGATTTTAAATACTGGAAGTGCGTGGATCCGCCATTGCTAAATATAATTACATGCAGTGGCGGATTTAGGAGTTTGTAATGGAGAGTGCAGTGATGATAGGAGGTTTGCCAGCTTCGTTACTCGTCATCCTAAAAATCATTTTCGCCGTTCCTGCGCACCATAAATCTCTAATTGTCCAAATATCCCCACGGCTACACATATAACAGCTCAGGTGTTATCCTCGTCATCTGGGCTGATGGCCCGTGTTCTCGGGTCTTTCCTTCGGGATAAATC
Source organism: Troglohyphantes excavatus (assembly GCA_963932185.1). Taxonomy (NCBI): domain Eukaryota; kingdom Metazoa; phylum Arthropoda; class Arachnida; order Araneae; family Linyphiidae; genus Troglohyphantes; species Troglohyphantes excavatus. The sequence goes on along the minus strand of OZ010670.1, from coordinate 8,146,760 downwards.
TCGAGTTGTCGCCAGTAACCAATCATTTGGTTCTAGTGTGACGTTGATTCGACCAACCAACCTAATTTTGTATGATTTTCCAATTCTCCCTCAAATACTCGTCACCTGTTGTTATCAATAGCCTATGTCAGTTACTTTTTTCTAAAAAAGGATTTTCAACTTGAACTTATAGTTATTCTCTGAAAATTCGCTTTGTCAGCGTTCCTTTGAGCAATTTTGCCAAGATATTGTGCATTTCCCCAATCTCCCTCTCCGTTTCCCCGTTTTTTTTTTCGATTTTCATAAATTTGAGAATAATTTCGAAGACTTAGTTAGCTATATTTTTACAAAAAGGATACATAAAATGATAATTTATTTTATCTTGTGCTATTTCTTTAATATCTAAAACATCCTAAAGTCGATGGTGTGGTTTTACCTGGTGTAAAATTAGACTCAAAGAGAGTGGCTATAAATCATGTTAGCTCTACTACTAAATTCTACTTGCACTGATAGTATAAAATTCTTAATTTTGCTTTGAAAGTATGAGGAGTCTGTAAATTGTACATAAAAGAGTTTATTAACTATGATTAAAAAACATTTTTTGTAGAAAATTTGTAGCAAAAAGAAAAAACAATATAATAACTTATTTTATTATAAAATACATTTTATAGTTTGTATCACGCCCTAACGTGGATCCATACTTGCTTACATTTGTAAGAGCTCCGTACCCAGAATAAAAACCCCATAGCGACGCTTTTATAACCGCCTGTCACCACTTCATAACTCAAAAACGAAAACGGTTATAATTAGTCCCACAGACTTAGCAATTATCCTAACATGTGTGCCCCATCACGTATTAATCGAACAGTACGGTTTTCAGAAGCCTAAATAATCTTGCTCTAACATTGCACTTTTAGAGTGCATCCTTCATATTAAAACACTCAAATTAAACAAATACAAATGGCTAGGCTTAATAGTTTCCATTTGCTAAAATATGCATTTAATTGTTCAGATTTAGGTTTTTATTTATTGAATGTCATTAGTTTTTATATGAAAAATAGTGGGCTCTTAAAAAGATGCTTAATGTCTCACTCTGTTTTTTCTTTAAAATATGTCAAGCTTAAACTCATACATGTATATGCAATATGTAGCGCCTTGTTAAATCTTATTTTTAAACTTTTACAGATGGCTCTGTGATTCGAGAATACAAATCCCGTGGTTTGCACGTGCACGCAACCTGAGTAGGTGTCAAGACTTTTGACCACGGCAAATTTAACGTGCACCCTTCCCTTCTACATGGTGAATGTCTTTAAGAGGGAAATGTAGAACGCGCGAACTGGCAATCTTCTTTTCACGAATTTTCTGGGCTCTCGACTAGATATTCGAGAGAAATATTGGAAATCAAACTCTCATATTTATGGTACTTTGTCTGACCCGATACACGTGATCCACAACCACCTCTTCGAAATTCTTGATGCGATAAACTTATGCATTCGCTCATCTAGTTTCACTGAATCCAATATATAAACCCATAGACGTAATCTTATTTATAAAATTGAATTATACCTACTTTCAAAAATTACTACTCATTTATTCAAAAGACTTTTTTACCATTTGTGAAACTTATCGCTTTCAGTTTAAAACGGAGTTTAATATAATAGAAGAAAATATCGTTAACCACAAGCTGTACCACATTAAAATTCGTACAATATTTTTTTTCTTCGGAAATTTAAAAGTTTCAAATGATAAATTTATACATCTTTATACTATGTTTCCTTCAAAAATTATAACTATTTTAAATGTATTCCATTGATTTACATAAGTGAAAATACTATGCATATCGTCTGCAAATGAAATTTAAAATTACACAATTAACATCTGAATTCTATTATTTAAATGAATTAAATCATCTGTGGATTTGATTTAAAAATATTTTTTGTAGCACTAATGCAATAATGTTTCTTTAATAAAATCAGTAATTTATATATAAAGGTTAACTAATGATCCATTTTAATTACTACTAATTATTTTTTATATTGGGTAATAGTAATTTTGTTTTAGAACCATTCATATTTCTATAGTTACGCAAGTAATCTATAGTTTACGCAATATTTGTTTTAAAGAAAAGTTCATAACTTTCTACTTACTAGTTATTTAAAATTTTTGCCAATTATATCAATTATGTTCTAATCTCATAAGTAAGAATATTTTCCTAAATAAACTCTTTTCTGTAAGCATAATCAATAACCGTATAATTTTACTACGAGCTCAGCCAACACCTCACGCGCCTTGGCGGGGAACATGTACAAGCTCATTTCTGCCAGGAAGCTTACAGAAAAGAGTTTATTCACCATGCAGAAGGGAAGGGTGCACGTTAAATCTGTCGTGGTCAAAAGTCTTGACATCTATTCAGGTTGCTTGCACGTGCAAACCACGGGATTTGCATTCTCGAATCACAGAGCCATCTGTAAAAGCAAGCGCGTTAAAAGTGTCCGTGTAGAATGGGCCTTAGATTAAATTTAAAACCTAACTCCATGTCTGTCCCAATGTGGTTAATCTTGGGATTTTTACACGTCTAGTGAGAAAATCATTTGGTGAAGGGCAGCGAAATAAAACCATTCCCATTTATCCTTAAATAAAAATAGTAAATTTCCATTAAAATTTCAGCACCATTTCATCCATAAAAATAGTAAATTTAATATACCGACACCATTCACGCTCACATGTGATGTCAACTGAGAATTAACAAATGAATGCAATATTTGTATGGACCCTTATTTTCGGAATTTTTATTCCAAATGCCCGGTCGGCGAGAGCGGCTTCGAAAGCTCATACATGTTTCCCGCCTTTAAACTAATAAGTTCAACCCGCGGCACTTAAAAGCGGCCCTACTTTAACTTACTTCAAATTTCACTATTACATCATAGTCATCCTCAATGCAAATAGACACATATTCAGTCTTACAAAAAATATGATTTATTTTTAAATCTGATTATAGATTTATTGTTTGCACAATAATAGATGTGTTTATCTAGTTATCCAGCACATTGAATATCAGTTAGTAAAAGGGACAATATATACTTACTGCATTGGTCATACTCGCGCTTGAAAGAAGTATGTAATTTTTTTAAAAAAATGCGCTAACTAAATAAAAACAATTTAAAACAATGAACAATATTAGAAAAATCACTTTATATTCAACGAAATTAATTGTCTCACAATAACAAAATACTATACTAAAAACTACTTTTATCTTTATGTTTCATAAAACCTTCGTTCTTTTAGCTTTGAAGTAAAAACCTGCCATTTACCATTTTTTTAAATAATTAACACATCTAAAATATTAAATATATTTAATGCTAACTTTTTGTTTTACTAGATAATAACCCCAATACACATTTTCTGCGTACGCTACTTAGCTAGTATTTAAAAGTTTAATAGCTATCTATAGAAACTGTAAAACAAAAGACAAAATTAATATTTGAACCCTTACATTGCTTTTCTGCCTCACATTTTACTTTTGATAGATGATATACCCTCATAAAAACAGTTTCATATAATAAATTATTGGTAAATTCCTACTTCTAATTATTACACATTATTAAAACGGTTTATGATAGACGGCAAGGTACTCTGACTCTTGAGATTAAAGAGAGGAATATATAGGATTGTAATAGCAGATCTTAAAAATAGCCATTTTAACGACCTTATTTTAAAAACAAAAAATATTTTTAAAATCCAAAATAATTTATTTTCTCAACAAAAAAAAAAATATATATATTATTAAAAATAACCCTTAAAATAAAAAATATTGTTTCATAGAAAATGTCCATCTTTTAAAAAAAAAAAAAAAGAACCAGGAGGTAAGTGCGGTCCGCACATGAACTATCACCTGTTAAATGTAACTTGAAATCTAAAATTTATATTGTTACTTTCCACAGCATTTTAAGAACCTTCTTACAATCAATATTCGATATATAAATAACGCCAAATTGCGTATTTCGGAGTTACTAATAGTAAAAACTATTAGTTCTAAAACACACACCTATTCTAAATTAGTAATAATATCTTATTTAACAATATGTAATGCGTTCCGCAACTTTTAAAACATCTACTAAGGAAAAAACTTTATCCCTTAAAAGATTATCAATACAATTCATTGAAAACACATTATCCCCTCCCGAAACCCCTTCAACTTTTTGCCACTGAAGTTTTATTTTTCGCACACCTCAGCTACTTTCTAGAAAAAAACGTCACTGTTCCTGGCGATATTCAAAAACTCGCCAATCTTTAACAGTTGGCGTAAAGCCACCCCCTCTTCCCACCCTCCCTTTACAGGCGACCAGTCAGAGCATAGACCGTCTTTTTTCTCGGATTACGGCTGATGTAATGCTAAACACGGCCCTTTTTCACTAGCCGATACGATAACGATATTGTCGTTGCCGATCAGACGATACAATTTATCGGAACGTTTTATCGTGGGCACGCGCCTTCCCTACTTCATCATGACGACATTTTGAGTTTGTTTCCGAAAATCTTGTTGCCGTCTGCTATAGTCTACTGTGTTTTTTCTTATTTATAATATCAATATGGCTTTTAAGTTTGATATTGTGAATTAGTGTGGGGACCTGTATTTGGGATAAGCGAGATGAATTTTACAAGAACAAGATTGTTCGAGAAAAGGCATGGGAGGAAATATTTAGTCAAACCGTCGCCAATAGCCCACTGTGCAGCTCTAGTGGTTAGCTTTTTGTAGACATTCAAATAAAACATAAAAATCTCCTTCAACATGTCTTGCTTTGATGATATATCATGCACCCAGAAGCATTTTGTTATTGATCATTTCTTTCTCCTTAAATACAGCAAATGTAACAATCGCAGTTTGTTATAATGTAATTTGTTGCGATGCGCCACATCGAGAATAGACGTGCTCTCGGCAACAGACGAACACGTACTGAATGTAAAAATTGTCGTTTTTGGCGAACGATATCGGTGCAATGAAAAACTGACCAACAGACGATGCGTTGTGTCGTCCCTTCGCGATCGTTCACGATTTATCGGTGTCGTGTCGTTAAATGTAAAAGCGGCCTTATTGTTACTTCGCAGCGAAGTCGCTGCATTTTTGTCTGGTGCCAACCGTATTCGAACACGCGGTTCTCTCGGGCTGTTAGCTGACGACGGAAATATCTTGTACCTTAAGTTTAAGAACATTTCATTCAATAAATTGGTACGCAAAGTCTAACGTGTCGTATAGCTCGTTATTCATATGAATTCGTTTTCCACCAACCGCAGCACCAACCGGCGGTGCAACTTTTTTAGAACAAAATAAATGATTTAGTTAGCCTTAAGGCAACAGTAGGATATGAGCAAAAAAAGTTGCCAATAAAATTGATTTATAAATTTACTGTTTTTTTCAATGCTGAATATTTACGACTGTAGTTCAGGGCTTTCGAAGAAGACAAAAATATCCCGAGTGTTCCACTAATTTGGTAGTATTGTTGAAGCTTTTTTTTATGGCTACTTTAATATTTTGTTTCTTGTCCGATCCAGAACGTGGTATTGTTATCTAAATTGTCGTTATTATGAACAGGCCCCTTTTTTCCCCCTAAAAGTCCTTTTTTTCATAATGTGGTCCTTTTTTCCCTTATTTTAGCAAACAATTTTGTCCACCCTTAATAACACATTTCTAGCCCTTTCTCCTTATTTAACCATTTTTTTTATTATATAATGGTCATTACATTCATATTCGTATATGTGTTGAAACTGCTGCTAGGATGTTGAACTCGCGAATATCATTAAACCAGAAAAACGCTCGCTGTTTTGTGTTTACAAATGTAATTAATCACGTTAGTGTGGAATGTGAACGGCCTTTCCAGGACCACTCATAGGCGTAAAGTTATCAAAATTATTGGGGGGGCTCAAAATTATAACTTTCAAGTAAAGCTATTTGCACAATTTTTTAGGGGTGCTAAATTATCTTCAAATGTTCAAAAAGGGCCGCAACATCGTTTAACCTCAAGGCAGGCCTGTAGCTGAAAATATTTCCGGGTGCCTAAAAATATTTTCAAAATGTGCATAGGCAAAAGAAAGAAAATAGTTTTGTTATTTATTTTCATAACCTCTTGTATTATAAAACTGTATATAAAATTCTGTGCCATATCAATCAGCTAAAAAAAACTGCCCTTCTAGTGTAATACAATTTTCCCTTTTTTAAAAAAAATTGAAGGTTTTACAAAATAGAAAATGTTTTGTAAATTTCTTTTTAACGTATAATAATGTTTTAATATTGAATAATAAGTGTTACATAAAAAATTATATTGAGAACACCCCAAAAGCTTCCAAAATTACCGGGAGGAGGTAAATTTGACTGGATGGTGCGAGGGGTTGTCCATATATTGCCTAACGCACATGTAAGGAAAGAGATTTTCTGTCCTGCATGAATTTATGTTGTATTATAGGTTCTTTACCAAAAAAATATAATTTAAGCTACAACTGAACTTAAGTAGGAAATTATACTAATTACTCTTGCGTGTGTGAACCAGTAGTTTGACACATATTGTTCTTTACATAGCAAAGCATTTGAGTGCGAGGTGTCATAATCGACTGCTCCAAGGTTTGCCTATAAGCACCATAGTTGACTTCTCGACGGAGTACCAGCTGCTATCATGTTTAGCCGAAATCCGGAAATCATAATTGCCCGGTGCCATAAATCGACGTTAGGAGCCTGTGACATTAGTACACGATACGTGAGTGTGCTTAAAACTGTTGATGTTAATGCGTAAGACAATACTTACAGGCAGGGGCGGCCCGTGGTCGAAAATGTTAGTGCAGCCGAAATCATGGGAATTCCCTCTCCCCCCCCCCCCCCCCCCCTATTTTCCACAATAATACATGAACGGAAATTCTTTATTGTTTACTACTCAAATCAAAGTTTTATTTCAATGTTTACGAAATGGTTACATGCGAAAAAAATAGAAAACACTTATTTTTTTGAAAATTAAAGCAATTCTCCTTTTTTTTAAACATGCGAATCGGTCAATTTTAAAATTCACTTAAATAACGAAACAACAGCACACAATAAATTTATGATGAAAACTATTTCCGTTTGGAGAGTTTCTCGGTTCTCCCACCCATCCCCGCGATTCATGCACGAGCTAATTTGTTTATCGAATACCAAGTGCAGCCCGAGTTGAGAAAATCCTTTTGGGCTGCGTTTGTCACAACCCTCATTTTAACGTATAGGGGAAGTCATACTGCGTAAGGTTGAAATGGCAACGATGCAGCCAATTTCGAACTTCGCTTTTTGGCTGCAGTTTTGATTTAATGGAGCTTTTTCCCCTTCTGAATTGTGCATTACGGCAACATCGGAGATTTTGTTTACTTACCGCAGAAATTTCATTTTTAATTATAATCTTCATTTAAGAAAATTAGTAAAATATCTGATTTTAGTTTTAAAATACTCTAATAAATTTAGTTACAGCCCGGTTGTACTTGCTGAAGTACAGGAGCCGCCACTGCTTACAGCAAGAAAATCATGGCCTTGGCTCAAATTTTAAGAATCGCGATAAAAATAAAAGAATCGCGACATAAAATATTGGAAAAAGGGACACCATAACTTAGGAATTAAACATAAATCCATGCAGGACAAAAATCTCTTTCCATACATGCGCATTCTGCAGTATATGAACGACCCTTCATACGATTCTGCCAGATTTTCCTACATTCAAAATTATCACATATATATGATTATATAAGATTGGTTAACTTTATCTATGATTTACAACTTTATGAAATAAATGTTTTAAATATGTTTTACTGAAAAATATACATTATTCACATTAATTTTTCAAAGAATTTAAAAATAAATTTTAAATAGTAGCTTTGTTTCTTCAAAATAGTACGTTTGATGCATTGAATTCTCAAAAGACATTTCAAATTGCTAGCTGCGAATTTTTTCTTCCTCCCTTCATCATTGCAGCTATAAAACGAGTTTTAACCGAAATATAGACAAAAAAATTATCCAATTAAATGTATCACACGAAATAAATTTAAAAATATTATTCGAATTTCTCTTAAAGTGAGAGCGCCATTTCAAAATAGTCCGCGGTTTTATTTTGTCGATCACTTTAAATGTTTACAAGATAATTGAATACAAAATGTAATTAAAGTACTTTAATTAATGTTAAAAATTGTTTACAAAATTTATACTTTGTTTAATTAACTTTCGATAATTTGATTTTCTGTTTAATAATACATGGTTCATACAAATTTTCCAAAGTAAAAATTAAGCAGTTCTTAAGGACTTTTTAAGGACCTTTTGATACTTTTTAAGGACCTCTTATATTTTTTAACAATAGTGGATATAGAATTACCATCAAAGCAACGTTAAGCAATAAAATAAATTATAAAATCAGAGGAGTTAAAATTAAAATGAATAATAAAAAGTTTATGCTTGAACAAGATTGTAGGTTTTAAAAAAATAAAGCAAAAACCGTATATGAACCACCTGCGAAAACAACCCAATATAAACCAACATTGAATTTCCAATGTTATGCTCTAAAAATAATAGTACTACTAAGTACAATAAGATTGAATTACTTCAACCTACATTTAAGATCAAAATTACAATGAATTTCTAAAAGTATAATGTCCTTCAAATATATGCAATCGATTTTAAGTATCCTGAGATTTCAATGCAGCCAAAACTTATTTTTTTTTTACATTGTCCTCACATTGAAACCCAAATTCAATGTACCCTAATAATTAATCTTAAGATCAATGATTCAAAAGTACCTTTAATTTCAAAATTCTAATCTACTTCTAGTATAATATTTAAATACACCCCAAAAATTTATTATCTATTTTAATTCAAATATCCATTAAAAAAATAAAAAGGCTAATGTGCCCTAAAATCCTTAAACAATGCATTCTAAAAATGTATTTTCAATATATAAAGGCAAAAATTGTTCAAGTGCACCGAATTGTAGAATACCAATGTACCCAAAGAGTAATAGCCCTCAGTTGCAAATCCAGTGTGAATTACTAAAAGTGAAAGTTTAATGTGCCATAGATCTCAATTAACCCCAAATAACAAAATTAATTACTTAACAAAATTGCAATGTACCCCGAAAAAAAATCCAATGATTCTAAAGTCCAGATTTCAAAGGAATCTAAAAATCGAGAGTAATGAGAAATAAAAGTGCAATGTGCATTGAGTTGAAAATTTTCTAAACGATCAAAATCTCTATGCGCCACTCAACATCCAATATACCCCCACCAAGTTATTCCCTTAAAAACTAGTTTAATAAGAAATTTGTAAAACTGTAAAAAAAAAAAAATGTATATTTTAGGGGGGGGGGGGGGGGGGGGTGTTCAAATAAAAATAAACTAAATGTAATAAAATTTATAAAACTTTAAACAAAATATAAACACATTATAATATTTTAATGCCAGTCAAAGAAAAAAAAACTTAAAAAAAAAAAAAAAAAAAAAAATTTAATACTCAATTAACATAAAAATAAACTAAATGTAATAAAATTTATAAAACTTTAAACAAAATATAAACACATTATAATATTTTAATGCCAGTCAAAGAAAAAAACCTTAAAAAAAAAAAAAAAACATTTTTAATACTCAAAATAACTCAATACTCAAATATTCTAAACTTCAATTTCGTAAAATAAATTATATTTCCGAAAAATTTAATGCAATTTTGTTAAGTAGCGCAAATTAAATCATGATAAAATAGGTAGTAGTGAAACATAAGCATTTATTTATCAGATGCAAAAGGATTGTAAGTCTTTCAACAGAGATCGCAGCAGATCGCGTTTCGTGAATTTCTACAACTTCAAGATTTTCATGAATGAAATAAATTCTCAAAAGTGCGCCATTTGGAAGTTGCATTCGCCAACAGAAATTAGAGTTATAACCATCTCAACTTTCGAGTGATATTCCCCGTTTGACGAAGATCGCAAATATTTCTAAATGTTGAAGAAGCCACATTCTTGTGAAATTCTCCGTTTTTCTAGAATGAATATCGATTCTTCACAAAACAACAAAAACGAACTGAGATTTCTAACAATGAAGTGTCCATATGAGGAAATATCATTGACTAAAAAATCGGACAAAAGGGATCAAAAGTTCATTTTTTCTGATGCTGAATCCATCTATTCATGCCTTTCTCTTCTTGCCGATTTACACCCCGTATAACGGTCAAAGTAAAATCCGGAATTCTACATTCCGATATTGTTAATACAACGGGTACCGAAAATTTTAAATCCCTGGAATTTCGAGTTAGACTCACAAAAGTACCACCCTTGTGAATTTTTAAAGAAAATCATGAGGGACAAAAAATAAGGACCTTAGTTGAAAATTAAGGACTTTAAGGGCCCTTAATTAAGGGCCCACCTAAATTAAGTAGTTCTTAAGGACTTTTAAGGACCGTGCGAACCATGTAATACAATACTTTCAATGCAGAAATACTTTTTACTTTTAAAACATTTTTAATATTTTTTTTTTTAAATATTCTTCACGCATCATTATATACCACAAAGATTTCTTGAGTTAAAATATAAACTGACGTAATGAAGAAAGGATTTTTCTGGGGACAAAACAATTAACATATAAGAGTCTATATGATTAAACAATGTTAAAATATATAAAAGTTTAAAAAAAGTTAATTTCTTCAATTACGACCAACTATTAGCATTAACAACTATAATGTAAATGAAAAGATTCTTACTTTAAATTTGTTTTCAACACGTAAGTTGTGAACTTTTCCTCTCAAATAAATTTTTCACCTCTCAAATATATATACTTAACAAAATTATACAAGCGCAAGGACCTCCACTTTAGACTAGAACTATAACTTATCAGCTCATAGAATTTCTTCGCCATCATCCTTGAAAACCTATAACCCAAATGTGGTAAAGGGGGAGGGGCCCTTATTGTCACGTTCCTTTACTTGCTGACGGCTCGAGTCTTCGGGGGACTGTCGGGAACCAGGGTCGGGAACCTGGTCGGGAACTATATGGGCTTCGTCGGAGCCGGTAAGTCCTGCTTCAGAGTTAGGAACCCTCAGGACAAGACCTGGAGGGCTGTGGTCGAGGTCTGCACCTGCACCTGGGTCTGCACACAATCCAGTTCGGCCCTGCTCTGGTTATCGCAGCGGGTGTTAAATTAACTGCGGACAGAGAATGCGTTTGTTTGTGTGAAAAACCTGTCGCTCACTCAATGTACATTTCACAGAACTTGTGAGTTCCTGAAAGTCGGCGTGTTTTGTTGCTCTTTTCTGAAAGGGGCATATGTGGGAAATTTATCTGCTGAAGGCCTTTCGGCTAAGTCCTACTGGGAGGACCCAGCAGCAGGGTAGGAATGGTCCTGGGGTAGGAGAAGGACACTGGGGGGGGGGGGGGGAGAAGAGGCGAGACGCCACCCCAAAACAACTAGCTAGAAAGGGGGGAGGTGATAGGGGTCTTTGTAGAATAAATGCTTTTGTTGAAGGAGATGACTGTAGTTGCTAAATGTTCCTGTTACATGTTGAATAAATAATAAAGAAAATTTAAATAAAAATAAAGGAATTTTTTTTTCTGCATAATATAAATAAGAACTTTGAAATTATTGGGGGGGCTCAGCCGCGTTTTCAAAATATTGGGGGGGCTCGGGCCCATGGGCCCAATACAAGTTTACGCCTATGGGACCACTGGATCTAGTTTATGCATTGCATCAAAAACAAATGTAATTGATAAAAATTGAATTAATCTTGAAGACTGAAAAATAGCAGGTGAAAGGGAAAGCATAATTTCCCCATTACCTCGTATTCTAATTAAGCAAATACTGTTCCGATTTATTTTTTTATTTCAAAAATTGATTTTTCCTGTGGTAGGATCTCTGCTAAATTTAAAGAAATTTGGCTAAAATTTAAAAAGTAACAATAATTTGAGATTATTACGAAATTAATATTAAAAAACATTTTCGCCCAAATGTACTAACTGTTTGCTCGAATTTTTTTCAAATTTGGTTGGAATAATGCTTGAAATAGTGGAATGCTACATATAGCATAAAAATAATTTAATTCAGTTTTTTTTAACTATAGTTAAAAAAAAAAAATATATTTTTTCCAAATTTTAACTAGGGGCACTGGAAAAAAAGAGTCGATGTGTGCTCTTAAACATAGTTTTGTTGCTGCAACAAAACGCATGCATTCATCAGTGTTCACTCTAGGCTTTTTTTGAAGGACGGTCCGCCCTGCCCGCCCTTTTTTCATCTTGATAGCGCCCTCGTGCCCCTTTTTCAAAAATGCCGCCCTCTTTTGAAAAAATTCCGCCCTTCTTGCCCTTTTCAGTCAAGCACAAGCGTCCTTGCTTCCCTTACTGTCTTTAAAAAAGGCATCCAATAAAAATAAATTGTGTAAATTGGAATTAAATGAATTATGTCAGTAGAAAACTCCTTTTTAACTACGCGTGTTGTGCAATCGCGATGATTCCGATATTTCGAGAACGGGGCATTCTACGAATCCTATTGGTTGCATGTGCCCACATATGAAATGCTAAGTTTTGTTTCTGTGTTTTTTTAAAGACGATGGTTTGGGGCGTATTTGCAAGATTATGCATTTTTTTAAAACCAAATTTTGGATTTAAGTAGCCGTTTCATCAGTTTTGTAAGCAGTCTGATTAGGGCTACCTACAGATTTCGTTTTTAAGGAAAACATTAGCTTTTAAATGTAAAATTCGAGATGGGCCTCGAATCGTCAACACTAGCCCAATATGCAGCTCTAGCGCAATGTCAACCAAAAAATCGGAACTTTTTTTATTTGGTCACGGATCCGATGTGTCAATGGTGGCCACGCCCACACCAAACTTTTTTTTAAGTGCCCTTTTAAAAACAAGAAGTGCCTTTTAAAAAACGGAGTGCCCTTTTACTACCAAGAGCGCCCTGCCCCTTTTTATTTCTAGAGTGAACACTGCATTCATTCACCAAATTTTTTTACTACCCGCGATTCCGCACACGTAAAAAATGGTCTCTCATCGTTTCGCCCCCCCCCCCCCCCCCCATTGTATTCCTTCTCTTTTTATTCGCTCAAAGGCAAAAAAAAAAAAAAAAAAAAAGAGAGTAGGCACCCCACTGTACCGTAAGAATTTATTCGTGGAAACATTTCAGAAAGGGTGTGGGTAAAGTAAATAGCCAACTTGGTTGGTGTGGTATACCTTCCTCGAACACGATGGTAGATAATTTATCCCTCAAAGGTCGATATTCCTGTTAAGTAATGGGGGCTGAAGCATGTGCTGCAGCCAAGGACAATTCCCCCCTTTCATGCGGTATAAAGGCCAAAGGAGGAAATGAATAACAATCGCACTAGTCGACATATTCCTCTGCCCGATGGTATGCCATTTATGCACATAAGCTGATTGCACATTGAGTTATGGGGTTGAATCGTATATTGCAACAATTACGTGCAACACCCCCTAACAACGCGGTGCAAAGGGGGGGGGGGGATAGGTTAAAAATAGACCGGTTCGAAAAGTCACTTTCCTGCACACGATGGTACATTAATTATCCCCATAGGCTGATTATAAGTGAAGTTATATTGATTTTATACATGTCATTTTTTGGTTGCGACTGTGACCCTGCACAGACGGTATAGTCAAAAACTGGTATAGTGTTCAAAATAGCTTACATATATGAAACGTACCATTTAGAGCTTTCTTTCCAATGGATAGAAATTAATTTATTTATTTTTTAATTTACATCTCTTTCTGCGCCTTTTGCTTTGTTCCTATAATTTTATTAACATAAGGTTATATAATATTCATAAGATTTAACAAATTGTGTTAATAATATTAATAGTTTTACGATGCGATATTTATAATGGTGTTAGTTAACAAAAATTTAATGCGTGCTTAAATTTTGTAGGTCCCCTTTTTTTTTAAAGATATTTGGTCCCTTTTTTTTTAAAGATATTTGGTCCCTTTTTCCCTAGAGACGAATGTAAAAAGTGTTGCGGGCAAATGTAAAAAAAACAAAATGTAAATGAAGACCTTGTTCTGGGGAAGAATGAGGAATGGCAGGTGCAAGTGTCAATTGTAATGATATATATATAATTCCCAGTATCTCGTATTGTAATTAGAAAAATACCGTTCGTTTGACATTTCGTTTGTGAAAGAGACGTTTTCTTCCGCAGCAAAAGTGGCATCCCTGCTAAATTTCAATTCGGACCATAATTTAAAAAGTTACAAAAAAATATGAGATCATTTCAGAAATTCTAAAGTATTTTCGTACAAATTTACCAACTTTTTTATTAATGCTCCGACTTTCTACAAAAATTTGGTTGGAATAATGCTTGAAATAGTAAAATAGCGGAAATAGTAGAAAACTCAAATTAATTTTTTTCAAATCTTTACTAGGGTTACTGGAAACATGAGTGAAAGACAGTCGAAACTATTCAATGTGTGTTCTTAAAAATATAATTTTATTGCTATAACTAAACGCATTTGCTGCCCTTTATATGTTCATTCACTGATTTATATGATATGTCTATTTCTGCCAAATGTAATAAACAGCCAGTGCCGCTACTCACAAAAAAAAGATTTTTTGGTTGGGGGAGGGGGGTGGTCAGGGGTTTCAAATCAACTATTCGAAATTCACAACTCAACAGTGTTGAAAATTAATTTCCAGTTCCAATTTATCGACATCCCCCTATAGGCCCCCTGGAAACCCTATAGCCGCTATAGGGTTTCCAGTGTTTATGGAACAAAACTTTATTTTGATTTTTCCAAGGAAGTCAAACAGTTTCCAAATAATATACACGAGTGAATTTTCAGCTATTTAATAATATATATAAAGTTAAAAAATGAGTAACAAAATATTTTTGAAGAGGGGAAACTTCTTTATCGAAGCTAGTGAATCGGAATGACCTCGACACGTAAATCAAATATGAAATGAAACTATTACCAAATGAGGAAAAGTTGAAGTAGGTGTCAATGCAGCTGATGTGCTTTTTATATAATTTTAAGTGATTAAATAATTAACTGTAAAATAATTTTGATTTTTTTTTGTTGAAAAGAAGTACTAATCAAAAAATACATTAAAAAAATTAAATATGGTTTAAACATTTTTTTTTAATTGTGTCAGACGTTTTCTTTATTCGATTACCGCTCTTTACTTTTGGGTTAGTCATCAATTTTTAGAAAAATTGGACAGTTGTACATTTTCGTAAAATAGGTTCTGATGGAGACATGTTTTCGGCTTCGAAGGAGTTAGCACCACACACCTATTTAAGAGACATTCTCACCATTTATTATAGGTGGCAAAGAAATCCAAGGTGTTTTCCCTCTACGGAACTCACTTTTAAAAAGTAACGATCCAAAATTTTGGTTTTGTAGTCGCCACAACGGATTTCGACATTTTTAACCATCTCCTTTTTATTGCTCTCGGTTATAAAATTGTCCCAAATATAAAGATACTGAATGAGAGGGTAGGCTACTAAATTGCTCCGATTTTCCAAATCTGAGACCCGAGGTCGCTGCCCATTTGGTTACACATGCGTAACAAAAAAGTAACCAACATTTTCTTTATTTTGCAACCATATAACAGCCAAGTTTTTAATAAATAATTCATTGTTTTATAGAATTGTCTATCGCTAATTGGCAAGGCCTTAAAGAATCCATTTTAATTACAATCGATTCCAGAAGGATAAATTAGAACTACTAAGCAATAATTATTTGACTTTTTTTTTTGTAACATTTGATGATTTTAGTGTGATTGCACTTTAAATCTTAATCAAAATTTTAAGAAAAATCTCTGGTTTCTCAATTTTCTACAAATATTATACATTAAACATAAGCAATAAAACATGAATAACAACATTTTGCATTTTGTGCTCTAGAACTTAACATTCATATTTTTTTTAAAAATAATTATGGGAATAAAATCGAAAATTATTTTTTTAAATAATATATACTGATGCTTTAAATTATTTTTCATAATTGCTTAATTCACACAAATATTAGCTTCTTAATATAACGTGAATTAATAAATTTGACATATTAATTTTTTCAGTACTGTATGAACTTGGTAATGTTGTTAAGTAACATAAAGTGGCCACTAGAAAATTTTCTTAACGTTCACCTTTAGAACCCATGCATCAAGGTCATTCACATTTCGAAGTGTATCGCTTTTATTTTGTTCCTAACTACGGCTGGTAAATCTTTTGTTTAAATATATCTGGTTTTATTTCTAATCCGCTGGCTGTTTCTTTTATATAGACTTTTAATTATTTCGTTTAAATCGCCAAAAACAGATATCCAAATGGAATTAGCACCTTTATAAAAATGACTTGGAAATGTCCCAGAGCTCTTAAGTTGCCACTCAACATTAAAATTCCCCGACTTTTCCAGAGGGTTTTAAAAAAATTCCTGAATGAGAAATAAGTGAAAAATAGTGGTATATTAAGTGGCGTAGCCAGCAGCATTGGGTTAGAACCAGTTAAAAATCCAAATTATTTTTTTGAAAAATAAGTGCAAAAAAAAGTTTTTTTTTCTCCGATTTCTATACAGAAAACACACGTCGCATGTCCTGGTCACGCCACATGCATCTCCTGCTCCCTTACCTTCTGTCCCCCAAAGGCATAATTTTAAGGAGAACTGTGGTCAAACAACCTTGAAGACTGAAAATTCGATTTTCTGTGGGGGGACGATGGGGTAGTAGGTCTGTATGATTGTCTTGGATGTCTCAATTGTACCTCAACCTACGTGACATTTGCTTAACACGGGTATATAGAGGTCTATTGGTATTCAGTTGGTGACATTTAAAGATAATTGTAGGGTGTTTGTACATGTAAAGGGTTACTTTTCTTAACACTTGAAATGGGGCGGTAGTTGAGCCGGAATCACAATGCATCAATCCAGAAAATGCTTGATTTGATGTAAGGTATGATGTATGTACTTTAAGAAAGGATTGTAAATGACTCCTGTCAAAAAAGTAACGCCCCTAATTGTGATTCTCTTCGCTCCCTCACAATGCTAGTGGAATATTTTACCC
Source organism: Troglohyphantes excavatus (assembly GCA_963932185.1). Classification (NCBI taxonomy): domain Eukaryota; kingdom Metazoa; phylum Arthropoda; class Arachnida; order Araneae; family Linyphiidae; genus Troglohyphantes; species Troglohyphantes excavatus. Next base: position 8,129,744 of record OZ010670.1, on the reverse strand, counting down.
TTCTCAAAAATAAGTTTTCCTAGAGGTTGTACGTCTCTCATTTGAATTTGAAAATCACTCCAGTACTGCTCGTGCTTGTTAAGCTTATCTGAATTGCCATTTTCACGGTATGTCGTCATCAAAACATAAACTATTGGGCGATTCAAGACAAAAGAAAGGAGCATCGTGCAAAAAAATCAGCTGATATGATTAAAGTATGTACTCCTTTTCTTATTCAAATATTTTGTTTGTTTATTGAGATTATCGTTGAAAATATCCCTAATTTTTTATTCAATTACATTTACAAATTAGTTTTCTGTCACTCGGGCGTGTTACTTTTCACGCGGTTTTCCGTTTTTTTTTTTTTAATTTGGGTTTTGATCACTTCCAAGATTGATGCACATTCGTTTGAATTTTTTTTTTATGAGGGATTATTAAAAAGTTATATTCAACTATTATAAATGCGAAGGGCATGTTTTGTTAATGGAAAAGTTGGCTCTATTTAAGAAGTGTGGGGCAACAGATTCTCGTTTAAATCCGTGTCATAACCTTTTTCTGGATATTTTTTTCTGTATCCCGTGCTGATGATTAGGCAAGCATTTTCCCATTGTCTAGCTTCACATATTCTACAAATGAATGGTTTTTTTTTTATAATATATTTTTTATTCAATTATTTGATTATTTTTACGAGCAACGCTATTTTCCGTTATGATTTTGCCGCAATGTACCGTTTTGCTGCGTCACGCAACCAATGAAACCTTCTCCCCCATGTCACGCCACAGTCATGCAGGATAAAATTAACCGGAAAATAATGATTATTATTCTGTTATTTTTAATTTTATAATAAAGAATTATTTACAAATTTAAAATTACTACTTAAAAATTATTATTATTAATTAAAATTACTAATTTAAAATTGCTTCAATCCGGACCCACCATGTCAGCCAGGTTTGTTAGTAATTTAAATTAGGAAATGACTGGAGATTAAATTGCAATTTTTTTAAATTTATATATATATATTTAATTAAAATTTTAAACTACTGCTTAAAATAAAAAATATCATAAATTTAATTTACTAATTTAAAATTATTAATAAAATTTTATTCAAATTATTAATTAAATTTTATTCAAATTATTAATTAAATTTTATTCAAATTATTAATTAAATTTTATTCAAAATATTAATTAAATTTAATAAAAATTATTAGTTAAAAATTGTTCAAATTAATTATAATTAAAAAAAATATTTGGGTTTGGTCAGACCAATAATATATATTGTATATTTGTATATACTGTATATTTTTGAACAAACACTTTTATTTTGTTTGCTTGTTCTTTATCCAACTCCATTTAAAAACATGACATTATTAACCCTTTTATAAATAATGTCGCCTTTAAGTCATTAACAAGTTATTCCATCACAAATGAGGTTTAAATTTTAGGTATTTTAAACAGAACCATTTAAATTTTGATAAATAGTGAAAATCTGAAAAATTATATTTTATTTTAGCATTAAGATAAATTATTTGTGTTATCTAAAAGTAAAAAGTATGGTAGTGATGGACTTGAAATTCCTCACAACTAATTATTTTTTGTAAAGATTTGACAAATGTTATAAACCAATAAATAGGTATATGTTTGGTACACTGAGTGAGTACACAAAAAAAAAATACCAATAAAAAACATGCCAAAAAAATACCTCATTAAAAAGAACAGTAAGTAATAAAAAGGACATAAAATTCCTTTAATGCAAATAATTAATAAAATTATGTTGATTTTTAAATGGAGTTAGATAAAATACAAGCTACCGAAGAAAAAGTTGTTTTCATGTTCAACAACATGCAGTTCTTGTTCAATTTGTAGAACAGGGAGCAAAAGATCAGGTCATCTTAGTGACAGTCGCAAATGGTTAATGTATTCTTTCTGCTAAGTTTAGTAATAATGTAAAATAGCAATTGAAACTGCAAAATTTCTTCACAAAAAAAAGTGTACAGTTGTTTATTTATAATCTCAAGTACTAGCGTGAAAAGGGTTCAACTCACTTTTTCTACATCACATGCATATGAATTTAAAAATTGAAACCCCTATACATTTTGACAACAAAAGTTGGCAATCGAATATTGCTTTGGGGTTTAAATGAAGTAATGGTATCCTGATTTTTTGCCAAATCTGCTTACAGGGTGGCAACAACATCCTGGAAAAAAAGTTCCCTGATATTTCCATGATGGTGTCACAAAAATTTCCCTGATTTTACAATTATGTTAAGAAATGTTGCAATACATGCTTTGTATAGAAACAAAGTATCCACGCTACAATGATCCAATAAATATATTGCATTTTAAACAAAAAATTATAAGCAATACTTATTGACAGTTAAATTAATAGTTTATGGATACAACACAAATTATGCAATTGCGACAGGCATAATATTGGGTTAGAGGGAAAGTTCTGTCGTATTTTAAAGAAAATATTTGAATTCATTTATAAAAATATGTGTTTAATATTAATCAATTATATATGCTCCGTTATTTGTTACAACCTGTTGCCATCTTTCAGGTAACCTGTGAATTCCTGTTTTTTCTCATCCTTGGAGTTAAAATAGTCAGCAACTGCCTTAGAAACACTTTCTAAGGCAAAGTGAATTTCTAAAGTGAATTTTTTTCCCGTTAGATAATTTTGCAGTAAGATTTTTTTCTCTTAATATTCTCGTAAAGAATCCACTTTTCATCTCCAGTAACCAGCCTGTCCAAAAACAGCTCCACATTGCGTCTAATCAGATGTGATGAACACATTCTTACACAATCAGACAAATTCTTTTCCGTTAATTCATGTGGAACCCAAACACTTTGCTTTAACAGAAACCCAATAGATTTAATGTAGTCTCCAACAGTTGTATGATGAATGCCAAACTCTTCTGCAATTTCTCGACTTGTTAAATGTGGATTATTTTCCAACATGGATCGCAAAACATCATTATCGATCTTGGATGGTCATCCAGATCGATCACTTTCTTTGAGGCTCAGATCCCCGGAAAGAAATTTGCTAAACCATCTTTGACAAGTACGAACATTTACAATATCTTTTCCAAATACCGCACATAAATTTTTACATGCAACCGATGCATTGCTTCCTTTTTGGAATTCATATAAAATGCGGTGTCGTAAATGCACTTTATCTACTGACATGTTTTTCACTTTAAATATCACAAGTAAATGATGAACGGTAAAAAAGGGCACCTTTTATATTATACAGCAGCTAAAAATCAAAAACAAAAATCCGATTGACTCACTAGCTAGATGTTTTTTTATTTACAAGAAAAATCACCTGCCTATTTAAAATACGACAGAACTTTCCCTCCAACCCAATAGTAATTAAACATGTCCTCTGGAAGCAGATAATGCAAAAAAACAAACAAGTTTTTTCAAATTATTTCTTTTATAGATTTCAGTTCTTTTAATTTTAAATATTTTATATGCTTCCTATTTCCTATTCCAATGTTCAATAAATCACATATTCATTAGCCCCTCACATATTGCTTACAATTCAAGGTCCAACGCACTTTGCTTTTTGCTTCTCCCACCAACAGTGGTTCACATTTTACAAAAATAAAACTGAAAATATAAAATTGGGCATAACCATGCTTTTTTTTAAAAATTATTTTTCAGAACTAAAAGGAAATATTGATAACTAAATTATCCCGAATGGAAGGCATAACAGACGATAATTGCCGTTTTTATGATCCAAATTTTAAAAATTCCCCGATTTTCTGTGAAATTTTGAAAATTTCCCTGATATTTCCAGAATTAAAAATTTTATGATCATTCCCTGAATTCCCGGTTATGTTACCACCCTGTGCTTAAACTTTGCGTTGCAAACCTGCAGGGAGACAATCGAATTCTTTGATTGGCAACATAACTGATTTTGGTTGCTAGGAATGCATTAGCGGTGCAAATATAAGTGTTCAGATAAGTCATCTAGACTGACCTTACAATGCATTTAACCTGCCTTATCAGAGTGCCCCTCCTGTACTTAATTTCTACCCATTATTGACTGTGGGCTTCTTTCAACATGCATCTGAACCTTCCTCGCATGACTGATCAGTGACTTCTCCATCGCACAGCGCAAGGAGATCTTGTTTCGTGTGCACAGCCACATGCCTTTTCAAATGCGACGTCTTCCTGAATGCTTTACCGCACAGTTCACATACATGGGGCTTCTCTCGGGGCTCCTCGCTGTGCGTCTGGTAGTGTGTGGTGAGGTAGCTCTTCATGGCAAACCGCTTGTTGCAAACGCAGCAGACGTACGGCTTGTCCGTCCTGTGTATCTTGAGGTGGTCCCGGAGATGGGGTTTCCAATAAAAGGACTTATCGCATATGTCACACTTATGCGTCCTTTCTGCAGGACGCTCGTGGCATGTACGGTAGTGCTTGCTAAGGTACCGCTGCACAGGGAACCGTTTATGGCAAACATCGCACTCGTAGGGTCGCCCGTCCGGTTCCGTCACCTTGTGCTGCACAGCGACGTGAACCTCCAGCGAGCGTTTACGCGCGAATCCTTTCCCGCAGTCATCACACACGAAGTCCTTGTGCTTCGTGTGAGTGACGTAATGCTGCTGGAGGTGGTGCTGGTGGACGAAAGACCTGTTGCACACCTCGCAGATGTACGGTCGTTCGTCCTCGTGCGTTGCAAAGTGTGCCACCAGGTGGTTAAGCCTTGTGAAGGACTTTTCGCACTTGTCACACTTGTGGGGTCTCTCCTTGGTGTGGGTGAGCTTGTGGCTGGTGAGGGAGCACTTCTGAGTGAACCTCCTGTCGCAGACGTCGCAGTGGAACGGCTTCACGTCCGCGTGGATGAACAGGTGGACGCGGAGGCTGTTCCTGAAGGGGAACCTCTTGTTGCAGACGTGACACGCGAACGGCTTCTCCGTCGTGTGCTGGGAGCGGTAGTGCGAGGCCAGAGAATATTTGCTCGCGACCGATTTGTTGCACACGTCGCAGGTGTGCGGTCTTTCGTTCAGGTGGGTCTTGCAGTGTCTCCTGAGGTTCGGCAAGCTGCCAAACGATTTCTGGCAGACGTCGCACACGAAAGGTTTTTCTTCAGGGACAGAGTCCATGGTAACAGTTGTCGTCTTTATGAAAGACTGTCAAAAATAATACACGTGAACACTCCGTTCATGACTGAAACCGTTTTCGATTAAATTAATCATATGTATAACTATGCGAAAAGCTTTGTTACATATGTAACCGTGTGTGTTTACTTTATTTTGAATTGCTTTATTGGCTTTATTCTTCTTCTTTACTCCGTGGCTTTATTGCCTTGCCTTTTAGTTTATTATTCTTGGTTTCATTTCAGTTCTTTTAAGATTCGATATTATGCAGATAGTTTGGTTTTGTTTTGTTAAAAGACGTCGCACCAGACCTGCACAGTGGGTTATTATCGGTGGTTCGGGGCGAATCTCAAAAGAAAGGCCCGGGAACGATGGCTCGTATTTTTAAACCATGGGCAAATGAAGAGGAAACACCTGAACTAGTACCCAACGTCTTCAATAGACGTCGGGACTTTGGACCCCGATCAGATTGATCGTGCACCAGTCTAGTTGGCCATGACCAGTCCCGTATACACGCCGATAATTTTTGTGGATGTTCTGGGCGACATTCCTTATATTTTGTAGTGAAGCTGGAAATCCTGCGATCTCAAAATCCCTACTTTTCTTAGTCAAGTCTGTCGTACTGGATCGAACCAGAAACCCTTTGATTCCCAGCTGACGCCTTTATCCACTCAGCCATAGACGCCTCATGAAAAGATAGTGGATTATAAGCACGATTGGTTGTCGAGATTATACGTAACGTCATTTCAAATATAAGTGACATCGTTACATCCTATGCATTACTTATTAGTTGGTGGTCTACATGTGGTTTGTTATTCATAGGCAATCACTGAACTAATATAATATTGGTTTGTTTAATTAACGTCGCACTAGAGTTGCACAGTGAACTATTACTAATATAATATAGACGTGTAGAATGCGGACTAAGTCTGTGCGACTACTTTACCTCATTTAGAACAAGTAGTCCTTATTTGCATAAATTTAAATACATATTTCTGTCTTTCAAAAAATCATTAGAGGCCTCCGTGGCCCAGCGGTTAAGGTGTTCAGCTACTAATCTGAGGATTGGTGGTTCGAACCCGTGCAATGAACTTGACAAAGAAAAGTAAAAAAGCAGTGATCTTGCGATCGGAAGGTTGCCAGCTTCGCTACAAAAATACTAGAAAAGTCGTCCAGAACATCCGCAAAAATTAACGGCGTATTACGGGACTGGTGCACGATAAATCTGATCAGGGCACGATAAATCGACGTCAATGAAGGCGTTGGGTGCCAGTTCAGGTGTTTCCTCGTCATCGACCATGGTTCTAAAATAACGAGGTGCATGTATGAAGTGAATGTGTATATGTGTTCCCGGGTCTTTCCTTCGAGATAGACCCTGAACCGTCGCCAATAGCTCACTGTTCAGCTCTAGCGCGACGTTAATAAACCAAACCCTCAGTTTCCCCATATGGTCTAAATTCTGTGCGTGTTTGGGAAAAAAGTTTACACACAAAATTTTTGTTTGAGTAATTTATTTTCAAACTGGTCCTTGTCACAATTTTGAACAGCTTCGCTACAAAAATACTAGAAAGTCTTCCAGAATATCCAACAAATTATACTGGCGTGTATACGGGACTGGTGCACGATAAATCTGATCGATGTCCAAAGTCCCGACGTCTATTGAAGGCGTTGGGTGCCAGTTCAGGTGTTTCCTCGTCATCTGACCATGGTTCTAAAATAACGAAGTGCATGTATGAATGTGTGTGTGAATGTGTTCCCGGGTCTTTCCTTCGAGATAGACCCCGAACCGTCGCCAATAGCCCACTGTGCAGCTCTAGTGCGACGTTAATTAACAAAACCAAACCACAATTTTGAAAGTTTTGTTTCATTAATTAACGTTGTACTAGAGCTGTACAGTGGACTATTGGCGACGGTTTGGGGTCTATCTCAAAGGAAAGATCCGGGAACGAAGCCTCGTATTTTAAAAACCATGGTCAGATGACGAGGACAACACCTGAGCTGGATTTAGTTTGGAGACCTTTTAACACTAAACCTGCCGACATTTCATGTATACCTAAACCTACCACGCGCAGCAAATGACCGTTTTTGGAATTTTCGTTTAGAATTTCTTATATACAACGTTACTGTATCGCCATGTAACTTGACTTTTTCTATAATATACATACAAGCCATCTTTCAATATTCACAACTTTCCTTATTGTTTACTTTCCAAAATTTTTTATAGCATGCGTTTAGTCTACCACGAGCGGTCATTTGACCATTTGCCGCCTGGTTGGGCTGACGCGGTCTGTACAGCGGTGCCTGGTTGGCCCGCAGGATGCTTGGTGCCCAGTTGGCCTCATTGCTCCTCAACTGTTGGGAGCCCCAGTTGCTCAGTTGGCAAGGCGTTCAGCTACTAATCAGAGGACTGGTGGTTCGAATCCGTGCAATGGACTTGACATAAAAAGTAAAAAAGTAGTGATATTGCGATCGGAGGGTTGCCAGTTTCGCTACAAAAATACTAGAAAGTCGTCCAGAATATCCAACAAATTGTACTGGCGTGTATACGGGACTGGTGCACGATAAATCTGATAGGGGTCCAAAGTCCCGACGTCTATTGAAGGCGTTGGGTGCCAGTTCAGGTGTTTCCTCGTCATCTGACCATGGTTCTAAAATAATGAGGTGCATGTATGAATGCGTGTGAATATGTATGTGTTCCCGGGTCTTTCCTTCGAGATTGACCCCGAACCGTCGAAAAATAGCTCACTGTGCAGCTCTAGTGCGACGTTAATTAACAAAACCAAACCAAACCTCAACTGTTGGCAAAGAAAGGCATAGAGATGTCAAAGATATATATTTAATTACAATCTAGATACAATTAACAAAAATATTTCTGACTATTACGTAACAATTTTAAAATTCTTTTAATCAGCTTACTTAATCTCAGATTTTCAAAGGTTATATTGCTTTCACTTTCTTGCAACAATTCAAAACCCCAAAAGAATATTTTGGTTAAAAAACATTGCATGGTCACCCTTGGCGACAAAAAAGTTTTATTGCCAATTAAACAACTTCATTTCTCCCTTGCAGGGATGAAGGTTATGAAATTTCAAATAAAGTAATCTAATTGAAATGGAAAACACTGCCTAGAAACAACTTTTAAATAGCAAAAAAAAATTAATTAGTAACTACTCTTTAAAACTAAACTGTTTTGTTTGCCTTGCCGTACATATGTCTTACAATATACCTTAAGAAAAGGTTTTTTTAAACTGTAAAAATGAATCGTTTTACTAAACTCATTCATTGATTTTTTAAACTTAGCAGACGTTTTCTTTAATATGCACCCCAGCCACGTAGGTATAGATTTTTCATGGGAGGGGTTCAGTGACTGAGCAACGGATTTATTTAAATAACTTAATTCCCCCTCAACCAGAGTTGGGGGAATCCTCCTCCAAAATCAACAAACCCCTGCCCCCCCCCCCCCCAAAAAAAAAAATCTTCCCCCAGTTCCTTTAAAAATAACTTAATAATATTTGTTAAGTAAACAGGAATACGTTGGCAGATGAATATTGTAACAGCAACAGTTATCACTTATTTTTCATGTAATCGTTACCAATATCAGTCATTACCTATTTTTAAAATTAGTAAATACCACTCCCTAATTATGAAATAAATTTAGAGAACAAATTTAAGTTTTGAGAATCGTTGTTTAGAATATGGTTTTGGAATATCTTGTGTATACGGCCCCGTTTGACGATCTTTTCCGTTTGTCGCCGAAATCCAAATGCTAGGGGCAGACCCAGATAATGTCTTTTTAAGCTTAGTTTGAGGTAAAAGTATGAGATAAAGGCGATAAATTTATAGTATGGCAACCCCACCTGACATTATTTGGTATTTTCTTATTCTTGTGGCGACTTTCAATCTGGCAATCCTATGCTATGTTTAACCAGTGGCGGCGATTCGGGGGGGCAAGGGGGGGCGGTTGCCCCCGCACTTTTTTCGGATGTTGCCCCCACACTTTTTTGTATGTTGCCCCCGCAACTTTTTTGTATTGGACTTTTTAAAACTAAATTACAAGTCAATTGTTTTACTGCATTGCCTAACAAAGGAAAAATGTTGAACCCCAACTTTCTCACACTACCATGGAAACGTAAATAAAGGAGAGGGGGGGGGGGGGGGGAGGTTTCAGGAGGTTCAAACCCCTCTCATTCACAGATTTAATGTGCACTAGTCGCCCCCAAACGTCAAACGTTTGGACGATGGGAAAACGGGCTTGCAACCTCCCGGTAAGGAACTTTGGCGCTTTAAAGAGTGCCAAATTGCGAGTTCGAATATTAAATCAAGTAGTATATTTTAATAAATGTTGCTTCTAAAGTACCAGTAATTGTTAAATTAAATCAAAACAAAACATACATTTGCAAAGTCTAATCAAAGCGATTAACTTTTTTAACCATATCATTTCTATAGTTTTTCTGAAAGAAATAGTTTATAATAATTTTACTTATGATTACTTATTAAATAGTTTGGTTATGAAATAGTTTATTTTAGTCAGAAAATCTCCGATTTTAACATTTTTAAAACACATTCCACAAAAGTATATTTGTTTACTTTACTTATCAGCAGATGTTCTCAAAGATGATGGCAGAAAAGATTTAATAGCTTTTTTTTTAATTCTCAATGCTTTGATTTCGAAAACACCAAGAAAATAGTTTATTGTAACTACGAATTAAATCTACAAAATACCCAAATCGGGGATCTGTTTCTCATCAGAATGACTCATTCCCACGTTTTCTCAGTTTTACATATAAACAGTAGTGAAAAAAAGGCGAAAACGGCGCCGAATATGATTTATGACTCGTTTGTAGTCATTTTGTAGTCTACAGAGCAAACTGTATATGACTTATGACTACTCCCATAGATATTTATTTGATTTTAAATCAGCCGTTGATTTTTTATATTCAATCAGGGCCATTGTTCAGTCTTTTTAAAACATCGTAGCCTTCGCTTAAGGGTCTAGTTAAATTATCTTTGTCTATAGCTAAATTAGCCAAGTGATATAAAGGTGTTTTGAACAGTTCATACTTTTTATACTCCTGAAAATTGGACTTTAGTTTTTGTGGCCCTTTTATATAGTATTTCTGAAAGTTATCGTGCTTTTTTTGCCTATTTTAAGTCAGAATAACGAAAAAAGAAAGCTTTTAACTTGTCTCAAATCAACTTTATGGTATGAAAACTTCTTTTTTTAAAATTTATGTTATTAAATTTTTTTACAGTGTATTTTAAGTTGGTATACTTAAAATAAAAAAAAAAGTGAGTAAATACAAGTGTGCAATACCATAGCTTTTTTATAGCAATATAATAGCAAATTTTTTTAGTCCCCCCCCCCCCCCCCTTCCCACCCATTTGGGGGACTTCTTGTTTCCCCTTTATCTTGCCCCCCCACTTTCAGCACCCAATCGCCGCCACTGTGTTTAACTGCAATTTTTCGTCGCAAAAAAAAAACCACGCCAAATGTCCTATACTACATCTGTTCCCCACATATTTAGATAAGCAATTATAGATTATTAATTCAACAGGTTTTTTTATGTTTGTGCATAACTTTTGTTCTAACTCATATTTTTTTTGCTGGATAGGGAATGTCTCACTTGGGAACCTGTTGTGTGCTTTAAAGTTTTCAAAATTATTGGGGGGAAGAGGGGGGGGGCACATGGCTCTAATTTTTCATAAAACGCTTTAAATTTAGGGAAATTGGGCTAGTTTCTTAAAATATTGGAGAGGCTCGGGTCCATTGGCCCAATATAAGTTTACGCCTATGGGAATCAGAATCATAATATTTACAATAACAAATGAAAAATCATCAAACGTTTCCTCCTCTGTATGACTGGTATTCAAGAATCAAATTAAGTAAGTTTTATTATTAATGAGTAATGTGTGTACTAAATTAGTTGTAATCAATACAGAAGATTATGTTCATATGCAAAGAATATGAAAGCACACAGCATCACAACATTAATATGAAAATAAAAAAACACTCATGTGAATCTAACTTCAAACACTTTAACCCATTCAGTGATACCAATTAGAATCATAATGAAATGAGGCGGAGAAAGTATCGGCAGAGTCAGACTCACACTTTTTCACCGGTTGTGCACAGCAACCAAGGAGTGGATTGCCGACATAACCAGCGTAAAAGTGTTGCAAGTCTTACTTTGTCTTGCACCACTATTACTCAATTGGAAAAACAAATGAAGATGAAAAAAGGGGATATGTACTAAGTAGGGATGAGCCGGATAGTGGTTTTGCCGGATACCGGATATCCGGCGCACATTACAAACCGGATATTGGATATCCGAACTGGATTTTGCCGGATATCCAGCAGTTTCTTTTTTATGAAAATATCTTCTCATACACACTAGATAAAACAGAAATCGGTCAAAAATTACAAAATATTTTTTTATTCTATAATATTCCCCAATTCCTTACATTTAAAGTGATACCAATATTGAATAAACATTCAAAAAACTTTTTTTATTTACAAAGGGTTATTCTAGGGTGCTGCTAGCAATGGGCGTATGTTTTGCACACTTTAAACTCAATTTCTGAATAATTGTATTTTTACCTTATGCCTTTTCATTCCAAACATGAAAACTCAAGTTTGCTTAAACTTTTAAGAAATTAATTTTTAATTCAACTTTATATTAGTTGTGAGATGTCATGACCCTCCACCATAACGATTCGTTAAAAAAAAATTATAACAATTTTAAAGTTCAAAATTTGAAAAAAGTGAGTTTTTTAAGGACCCTCGAAGTAAAAAAAATATATAAAAAAACTTTTAATGCTATAAACTTTATTCATCTTTAAAACTTCATCCGGATATCCGGCTTGGTAAATCGGATATCCGATACTTTACTTCCGGATATCGGATAGCTGCCGGATAGTTAAAATTCAGCCGGATACCGGATAGTTACCGGATATCCGTTTCATTCCTAGTACTAAGTCTATATAACAAATCCCTTTTTACATGTTTTGATTTGCATGTCACAGAAACATGCGCTCAAACTTTCCTCCCAAAACTAATCTGTAACCTAGTCGCTGCACAGAGCAAGGAGATCCCTCTTCACATGAATTGCCATGTGCCTTCTCAGGTCCTTTGGAATGGCGAACCTCTTGGAGCACGCTTCACACGCATGGGGCTTTTCGTGGGGTTCGCCATGTCGCCTCGCATGGTGCCTCGTGAGGTTGCTTTTCGTAGCAAACCGCATGTCGCAAACACAGCATATAAACGTTTTGTCCGCCTTGTGGGTCAGAAGATGTTCGTTGAGTCTCGACTTTGAACGAAAAGCCTTACCACACTCGTCACACTTGTGTGTCTTTTCCGCCTGCTGTTCGTGGCATGTACGATAGTGCTTGCTAAGGTACCGCGGGATGGGGAACCGTTTGTGGCAAACATCGCACTCGTACGGTCTCCCATCCGGTTCCATCACCTTGTGCTGCACAGCAACGTGAACCTCCAGCGAGCGCTGACGTGCAAACTCTTTACCGCAGTCCTCACACACAAAGTCCTTGTGTTGTGTGTGCGTAATGTAATGCGATTGGAGATGGCTATTCTGGCCGAATGACTTGTCACACACCTCGCAGACAAAAGGTCGCTGATCCTCGTGCTCGGTGTAGTGAACCATGAGGTTGTAGCGCCTGGTGTAGGCCTTGTCGCATTTGTCACACTTGTAGGGCTTCTCCTTCGTGTGGGTGAGCTTGTGGCTGTTGAGGGAGTTCTTCTGCGTGAAGCTCCGCTCGCACATGTCGCATTGGAAGGGCTTCACGTCCGAGTGGATAGACAGGTGCACGCGGAGGCTGTTCCTGAAGGGGAACCTCTTGTCGCAGACGTGACACGCGAACGGCTTCTCCGTCGTGTGCTGAGAGCGGTAGTGCGCCTCCAGGGATTGTTTGGTCGCGACCGATTTGTTGCACACGTCACAGGTATGGGGCCTTTCGTTCAGGTGGGTTTTGCAGTGTCCCCTGAGGCTCTTCCTGGATCTAAAAGCTTTCTGGCAGACGTCGCACACGAAGGGTTTTTCTTCAGTCGAAGAATCCTCCATTACCTCATTTAGGAAAGATGCTAAATGTAAAAAAATATATACATAAACACTAACTTAAGGATGTATTCATAATTAAAAAAAATTGTCGATTAAATGAATCACATGTGCAACAATTTAAAAGGCTGAAAGTTAGCAAATGTCATTATTTTTTATTTGTTGATTCTTGAACTTTTTGATGCTTGATTGCATTTCAGTTCTTTTTGGATTCGGTGTTCTGCCATCGTTCTTCTTACATTGAGCGAAGGTATAAAAATAGTTCTATGCGAAAATACTATTTTTCTACTTTCGCACAAAAAAGATTAAAGTTTTTTAAGTTCAGGATTAAAGTTTATTTAAAGCAGACAGTTACATATTCTGGTTCGAGATTAAAATTTTGACGGACACAGTGCGCTTTTAATAAAAAGAAGTGAACTGAATTAAAACATGTTGTTGTTTAAAACAGTGAAGTTTGACAACTTCAGATTTCAACCTTAAAAAAATTTAGTTTATGATAAATTTAATTCACAATCGATAATTATTTCTGTCATGAATATTAACCCTAAGTTAGTGTCCATGTTTTAATATTTTATATATTTAGCTCTTGCGTAAATGCCATGGACTCTCCTCCTGATGAAAAACCCTTTGAGTGTGACGTTTGCCAGAAATCATTTGGTAGCAGAAAGAATCTCAGGAGACACTGCCAAACCCACCTGAACGAAAGGCCGCACACCTGCGACGTGTGCAACAAATCGGTCGCAACCAAAGTGTCTCTGGAGGCGCACTACCGCTCCCAGCACACGACAGAGAAGCCCTTCGTGTGTCACGTCTGCGACAAGAGGTTCCCCTTCAAGAACAGCCTGCGTGTGCACCTGTTCATCCATGCGGACGTGAAGCCATTCCAATGCGACATTTGTTCTGCGGGGTTCACGCAAAAGTACGCCCTCAAGGGTCACAAGCTCACCCACACGAAGGAGAAGCCCCACAAGTGTGACAAATGCGACAAGGCCTTTGCCAGACGTTACAACCTCACAGTTCACTACACTGAGCACGAGGATCAACGGCCTTTTGTCTGCGAGGTATGCAACAAATCGTTCGGCCAACTGAGCCATCTTCAACAACATTACATCACACACACGCAACAAAAGGACTTTGTTTGTAACGTCTGCGGTAATGGGTACGCACGCAAGTCCTCCCTCGATTTGCACGTCGCCACGCAGCACAAGGTGAGGGAACCGAAAGGGAGACCGTACAAGTGTGACGTTTGCCACAAACGGTTCCCCGTCCAACGGTACCTCAGCAAGCACTACCGTACATGCCACGAGCAGTCGGCAGAGAAAACGCACAAGTGTGATGTGTGCAATAAGGCTTTTCATTCAAAGTCTAGACTCAACGAGCATCTTATGACCCATAGGGCGGACAAGACTGTTGTGTTATGTCTTAGTATACAATCAATAATGAGACAAGTATTAATCAGCTTAGTTATATTGTTAACATGATGAAGTTAAAATGGTACGCTTACATTCATAACAGACAAGATTCGAGTAACACATTAAGGTTACAGTTAAACACTAGATACGGTTAACACATCTTTCCCTTTTAAAGCTTATAAATTTAGCTTGGTTGGTTTCTTAATTATTCGTCCATATTTCGATCGAATAACTTCATTGTTGCACTCTGGACTCAAGTTCGAAGAGGAACATTCCTGGGTGGGTGCAATGTTCTCAGAGTCTGTTTGGATGGCAGTAGCTGTTGCTTCCGGGCTTTTCAAGGAAGTTGATGTGCTTGTTCCAATATCCTCATTTTCCAATATGTCGTCGGTCTGGGTGATGATTTCCGACATTCCTCGCAAAGGAACCAGGTGAAACCTATTTCTTCTGCGAAGACCATTTGGAGTTTGGATTATGTAGGAGCGAGGTGTGTTGGCTTTACTGACCACTCTACCTTCGACTTCTAAATCAGTTATCCAAACCCTCTTGTTGAGTGGAAGTTCTTCCAAGGTGGATGCACGATGTCTCTTATCGTACATTTTCTTTTGCTTCACCTTTTGATTGTTTTCAACATTTCTAAGATCTTTGTGTTTTATAATGCAAGGCTGTAGCATGGATGAAATGACAGGCAATCTGGATCGTAGCTTTCGACCAAAGAGCAGTTCAGCTGGAGAAAATCCATTTTCTAGAGGAGTTGTACGGTAGCTCAACAAAGCTAAGTAGCTGTCACCCTCCTTCTTCAAACTGCGTTTGATGATCTTAACAGCTGCTTCTACAAATCCGTTGCTTTGAGGATACTTCGGACTAGAAGTGACATGTTGGAAATTCCATTCTTCAGCAAATTTGCCAAATGCAGAAGTGAAAAGGGGTACGAACTGAGGTCCATTATCACTGATGACTATCTCAGGGATGCCGTGTCTAGCAAAAATTGACTTTATGTGAGTAATCACATCACTAGCTGTTAAGCCGTTCAGAAGTGCAATTTCAGGATATCTAGAATAATAGTCAGTCACAAGTAAATACCACCTTCTTTCCAAGTAAAATAAATCCATTGCTACCTTTTGCCATGGTCTATCTGGAAAAGTAGAGGCTATCATCGGTTCTCTGTGATTTTTAGTCTCTTTTGCACACTTTTCACATCCAGTGACCAAATCAGTTATTTCTGTTGATAGGCCTGGCCACCAAACAGATGCTCTTGCTCGCATTCTACATTTGTTGATACCTAAGTGTCCTTCATGTATACGGAGCAGGATATCTTTGCGAAGGGTTGTTGGAATAATCAATCTGTTATTTTTCAGTAGAAGATTATCAATTTCTGAAATCTCGGATCTGCTTAACCAGTATGGTTTCAATGGTGTTGAGATTTTGGATTTTTCAGGCCAACCTTCTTTGCAAAATCGCTGAACTTCTTTTAAAACTGGATCGTTTTGTTGGTGTTCTTTAATACGTTGCATCAGCTGATCCGACATAGGTGTGTTACTTATCACTGTTTGTATGTATGCTGTGATCTCCTCATTTAACTCTTTGTCTTCAGTTTCCTGTAGAGGTTGTCGAGACAATGTATCAGCTGTAATTAGTTGTTTGCCTGGAGTATGAAAAATATCGAAAGAGTACCTCATGAGCCTCAGTTTCATACGTTGCAATCGAGGTGTTATTTCATCTAACATCTTTGATGAGAAGATAGAAATAAGAGGTCGATGGTCTGTTTCCAGTTTGATGTGGATACCAGTTACATAATCTTGAAACCTTTCGCATGCCCACACAAGTGCAAGACCTTCTTTTTCTATTTGAGCGTATTTGCGTTCACAAGGGTTGAGACTTCTAGATGCAAAAGCAACTGGTAGAATGTTACCATCACTTTGTCGTTGTTTCAGTACAGCTCCTAATCCATAAGATGATGCGTCTGCAGAAACAATTGTCTCTAAACGATAGTCAAACTTGGCCAACACTGGTGTTGATGAAAGCATTAGTTTCAGTTTATCAAATGCATTTTGTTGAGGAATATCCCACAGCCATGTCGATGAAGACTTCAGCAGATCATTCAGAGGTTGTGATACTGTTGCACAATTAGGCAAGAACTTCATGTGATAATTTACCATTCCTAGAAAACTCTTCAGTTCAGAAACATTTCTGGGTGGGGACATCTTAATGATTGCTTGCACTTTCTGTTTATCTGGATGCACACCTTCTTCGTCAATCAAATGACCCAAGTACTTTACAGATGTGGTTCTAAATTTGCATTTACTTTTGTTCAAAGTAATGCCTGCTGCTGTCAGATGTTCTAGGGTTGCTCGAAGTCGCTGATCATGTTCATCTTCAGATTTTCCATGAATGAGAATGTCATCGATGTTGCACACTACTCCTTCCAAACCAGATAGAATTTGTGACATCTGTTTTTGAAAGAACTCTGGAGCTGACGTAATACCAAAAGGAAGTCTTTTGAATTTAAAACGTCCGAAAGGAGAAATAAATGTAGTCAACACCTGCGATTCTTCTTCAAGTGCAACTTGCCAAAATCCCCAATATGCATCTAACTTTGAAAAATATTTTGATTGTCCTAATTGTGCTAAAATGTGGTCACTAACTGGCATAGGGTATATTTCTCTTTTTATGAATTTATTCAATCTGGATAGCTCAACACAGATTCTAATATCCCCATCTGCTTTAGGAACAATTACCATAGGTGAACACCAGTTAGTCGGTTCTTCAACAGGTTCTATGACTCCTGATTTAGCCATTTCTTGAAGTTTCTGTTTTACCTTTTCCATCAATGAAATGGGAACTCTTCTAGGTGTTGTTAGTGCATATGGTTCAGCTTCAGGTTTCAAAGTGATTTTATATTTAATGGATGATTGACCTATAAATAGTTCAGGAAATTCTTTGACTGGATCCCATGTTTTGCTTTGGTTTTTACAGGAAGAAATTTCATTCAGCCTTTTCACGATTCCCAGTTTTTCACTTGTATCTCCTGATAGCAGTGCTTTTTCAGCATTTTTTACCACATATATGTCAGCATTGACAGATCTGTCAAGATATGTAAGCTTTTCATTAAACCTACCCACAGTCTGTAACGCTTTACCATCTGGCCCTGCCAGTGTTCTATCCAAGCTTTTCAATTGAATGTTAGGAAAATGTGAATCTACCTCAGCCATTGGAATAACATTGACATCCGCCCCAGTATCAATTTTAAATTGGATTTGTTCATCTCCGATTGATATCATAGCTAACCATTTGGATTCTGTGCCAGCTATCACCGATCCTAAATATACAGTTCCATGTGCTTCTCCACTGGAAGTGATTACTTCTCTTACATTAGATTTTCTTTTGCACACTTTACTGTAGTGACCTTTTTTTTTACAAAAATTACACATGGCATTGACTGCAGGACACAATTGTTTATTTTTGTGCCAAGGACCTCCACACCAGTGACAGTTTTTTGTTTGTTCGAAATTCTTCAAATGGTAGTTCTTTTGAGGTGTTTTGTTTTCATGGTTTCTATTAAAAGGAGCTTTGATTCTGTCAATCTTTATTTGTTTCGGATCTAGGTGAACAGTCGACTGCTGTGATTTCACCCTTTCCAGCTGCCTAGCCATAGTTGTGGCTTTCTCCAAGGTGAGACTACTGTCCAGCTGCATCTTTTCAGATAGGCTTCTATCCAATACACCTGCTACTATGCGGTCTCGAATAAGCTCATCAGTTAACTCTCCAAAGGCACAATATTTTGCTAAATTGTGGAGAGATGTAATGAATTCGTCTACCTTTTCTCCCTCTTTTTGTGTTCTCATGTTAAACTTGGCTCTTTCATAGATTGTGTTCCGTTTTCCGATGAAATGTGCTTCAAATGCCTCACTAACTTTGTTGTATGACTTACCTTCATCTTCTGTTAATTTCAAGGCAGTCAGTATAGCTTCGGCTTGGTCTCCCATGGTGTATACCAGACAATCCACTTGTTCCGTTTCCGTTTTGCTTTTCAAACCACTCACAGATCGAAATCTTTCAAAACGGTTTTTCCATCTCGGCCATTCATTCACGTTCGAAAAGTCAAATTCACTAGGTGGTTGACATGTGAAAGTTGCAGATGCCATGTTGCTCGAGAAGAAAGTTCGCAATGGAAATCAAAACAATGTTCGGAAAAATCGAAAATAGCGTTAGATTTCGCTATTCATTTTACGCCGCAATACCGCTGTTCACAGTACTTTTCTGTTTACCGCTTCACCGCTGCCACCATGTTGTGTTATGTCTTAGTATACAATCAATAATGAGACAAGTATTAATCAGCTTAGTTATATTGTTAACATGATGAAGTTAAAATGGTACGCTTACATTCATAACAGACAAGATTCGAGTGACACGTTAAGGTTACAGTTAAACACTAGATACGGTTAACACAAAGACCTTTATCTGCTGCGCTTGTAACAAGCGATTTGCAACAAAGAACTATCTCACGAGGCACTATGCAACGCACAGCGAACCCAATGAAAAGCCTCGTGCGTGTGAAGTGTGTCACAAGAGATTTACAGCACCAAAAGACCTGCAAAGGCACATGGCAGTACACGCAAAGCGTGATCTCTTTGCGATGACTAGGTGACGCATCAATCTTGTAAATACAAATAATGATGACCAAATACAGGCTCTAAACTGTCCGTTTCACCTATCCTAACAATCTCCCAATGTTTAACTAGTTGTCATTTAACACATTTGTTGACATATTAAAAAGAAACATTTACCCATGGGCCACTTTTTTCCCTTTGATTTGATTTATACGTTTCCGGCTGCCTATTTTTGTCCTCATTATGTGACTTGCAACACATGTACACATACAAATATCTCGTTATTTTATAACAAAAGTCGGATGACAAGGTAATACCTGAGCTGGCACCCAACAAAACCTGAATAGGCATCAGGACTCGTCAGATTTATCGTGCACCAGTCCCATATACACGCCAGTATAATTTGTTGGATATTTTTAGACGACTGGTATTTTAGTATCGAAGTTGGCAACCCTCCGATCGAAAGATCACTATGTTTTTTTCTTTGTCAAATTTACTCAGACGAGCTCGAATGTGCAATCCTCTGATTGATATAGCAAATTCCTTTATCCACTGGGCAACTGGGGGCACTTTTTTTTTCTTAATCGCTTTTGAAATTTTTCAAAATAGTATCACCCTTTGTGGAAATTGCGGGGGAAAAAATGTTTCATGCGTGTTCATTGTATGTAACTCAAAGGGGGGAGGGGTTTTCCGAGACATACCAAAAGTCTTTCAAGGAATGGCTGGACTATTCATAATGGCCTTTCCTAGTTTTGTCTGACAGGCCATGCAGAATGTGCATAAGTGTACATTTGAATTACATTATATATATATATATATATATATGGTGTACAATGACATCAGAGCCAGTTTGTGTAATCCTGTTAGAATTTACCTCAAAACTACTAAATTATTGCAAAGATCGAAAATATTTTCTTTGAATCTGTTGGGAAAACCCATGATAAATGTAGTTAATGCAAAATTTTTACCTAATATATAAAAAGGCGATGTTATTGTTTATTCTCATGAAAAAACATTCCTCAAATCCCACAAACAAGGCTAAACTCCGTCCCACGCTAGTCGTCTATTCACTGAAGGAATGTATCTGTTTACTTAATTTGGTTTCGGAATAACAAACATATAGGGGAAACATTTGGGGATTTCACATTTGTCACAAATGTATTATGATCTGACACGAGGGTGTCGGGTTAGGCATGAGTAGCTTTAATCAAATACAGTCCTAAACTGAATTTTTTTTTTAAATGTGTCAGATTTAAGAGGCTGGATATATAAAGTGCTCCTTTAGCAGACACAAAGGTGTCGGGTTAAGGAGCAAAGGTAAGGAATTGTATCTTAAACCTGAATCCCCTTCTAAAACCTAGTTTTCAAGGTTATGTGTCGAAATAGCAATACCACAGGTTATTTCACTTCAAAAATAAATAATATCAATTTTTTTTTCTATAACTCATTAACTGTACAATCTAAACTCTCATAAATACACACTCGCCTCTTAATGATGTCATTAAGAAAAGAACGACACATCTCTGGGGACAACAGAACACCCACCATGAAACTTCCCCTCTAAAATTATAATAATTTTAGCAATCACTTGTTGACTTGAAAAACAGCTCAGTTTATAAAAATACGTACCAACCTAAAACATCTAAATTATTTTATTTTTTCAAAGGAATTATTTAAAAGGTTCCAGCTGTAGGAGCAGTGTCAGGTTTAGGCACACTTACCTTAGTTGCTAGTGGGCAAACAGTTTAAATGTAATATATTTAACGTCAAAGCTTTGAGATTTTTTTAAAAAATCAGTTGACCTTCCTTAGAATGACCCCCTATCTTATAATGGCCATAGACATCTTTTAAAATTTCCTATGGTGTGAGGGGTTGTTAGTATAGTGAGAATTTACTGGAACGAGTGCAATTTGTTCATCCCGTTTACTTCTTAATTGTTGTATGTGCATGATAAGAAACTGAAAACAAAACCATCCAGAATATATATTTTTTAAAAATCTATGCTTATGCCCAGTATTTTTGTTTTTAACAATTTTCATTTATGTAATAAACAGCATCTGCTAGGATTCCTATTCAAACCATTTGTTAACCTTTAATGGCCTTCTAGATCCATAAAAAGTCTACAATTCAAACACCCCTCCAGATGTGGAAGACCTTTTCCTTTTGAATGTATATAATCCCTATGATTTCGACATTCCCTCCGACAGCATACAACATTCCAGATGTTGTCCTGTCTGCTGTTGGTTCCGTCACCTCTATCGCAGATGTGATAATTAATGCTTTTCTTACTCAACCTTCTGACTCTTTGTGAACATTCATCGTAATGTTGTGAACATTCATCGTAACTGTAATATAATTCCATTATACTAAATGATCATTTTTATTTTTGAGTTCTTATTTAGATAAATTTGTAAAAAAATGTTATTGTCCTTATATTTAATGGACATTCTGCAAAATATACTTTAAATTGGCATAAGTGTTGAGAAATTAGCCATTTTATACTAATAGTAATATGTATATTTATTATTTTTGCAAGTAATACGTTGAATTTGACTTTCATTTATCATATTTTCTTTAGTTTATTTTTTAATCATCCCACTCAGTTGATCCATCTTTATTACATTCAATTTCAAAATCGTTTGATTTATTTTAATAATCTGATATATTTTAATATTTATTTCTTTATCCCTTTCATATAAGCTAGAGGCATTTAAGTGTTCAGGTCAAATGAAGAAATATGTATAAGGCTGTCGCTATTTTTCATTTTCGAAATACCCTGGACCAATTTCGTAGCCATAGGTTGAAACCGTTCTAGCAAGTTGGCGGACCTTAAAATGACACGTCGCGTCGATATAACGACCACCAGTGAAATCGGTTGATTAGTTTCCAGTGTAAGAAGCCTTTTCACTCGTTTCAGCGACCGTTTCGCTGATATTCGCCCTAATATACAGTAGGAGCGGCGGAGATTGCATGATGTTCAAAGTGAGAAGGAAATGCCCAATTTCTATGAATTTTTTTTTTCAATTTTCAAAATGGTAATTGATACTAACCCCCGCTCGACACCCATAAACGCTTCCACTGTCTGTACATCCAAATGTAATAAAACCATTATACATTACTAATGAAAACTAATGGTGGTTCTTATTGATAGCAATAATTATGTATAAAAATTGCAAAAAGAAAAGGGGTTTAATACCCAAGTTTTACCAATAATTTCCGCCCCCGAGTATAAATCCTGTAATCCTCCCAGGTCCCGCTTACAAATCGTAATCGCAGCCACTGATGGTTTTTAACACCCTAAAAAACATGTTTTTAAACTTTATATTAAGATACAAATTGAACGTTGTTGAACTCGCGTCCTTGAAACGACGACCAGCGGGATCTGTATATCGAGGGTCTTCTGTACATCCGAATAAACTCAAAGAAAACACGTCAAAATTTTGCATATAAAAAACACTCTTTAATCAATTCACTGTTGGGGATGTTACAACAAAGACGACGCCTAAATCGGAAAGAAGAAGGAAGTATTGATCTATTTGGTGGCCACTCCAACAATCTGGTGCCTGATGTAGAACATTACCCAGTTCATCTCGATGAACTTCTCGCAGATGGTGTCGCTGAACTTCGCGTTCTTGATCTTGGTGGCCGTGTCTCGGTCGAGGGTGCAGCCGCCGAAGAACAGGTACCAGATGGGGTTGACGAGACGCTGGACGGTGAGGCCCAGCTCGTTTCTGGGGAACAGGACATGCTCCAGGAACACGTACTTGCCGCCCTGGAGAGGTTTTCGAAGGAAAAAAAGGTAATGGGTATTAGTTGCTTATTCGATTGGACGGACACTGTTGAAAAATGCAAGATCATATTCAAAGAAACTTTCGTCGTTTTTTTTTTCCCACGAAATTTATTTCGTCAAAAATGAGGACGATTTCAATTATATATCAACGGCTCGACTCGAACCACGAACCTCTTGATGCGAAGCCTCGCGCGCACTTTCCCATGCTAGAAAAGACAGTTACGGCAAGATATAAGTCACCGGAGAGGAATCCGAGCAAATTACTTTCTTTAAAAATGTGAAGATTCTTCTTTTGTCAAAGTCATACAATGAAGAAACAATTATCAAAATGGACGAAAATAGCCTTGACGATCACAGAATGCCCCAATATGATAGTTGCGATGGACTAGACTAAAGAATAGTAAAAAGAGTGATATTGCAATCGGAGGGTTGCCAACTTCGCTACCAAAATACTAGAATGTCGTCCAGAACATCCACAAAAAATTAACGGCGTATACACGCCGAGCGAGCGGGACTGGTGCACGATACATTTGATCGGGGTCCAAAGTCCCGACGTCTATTGAAGGCGTTCTCGGGTGTTGTCCTCGTCATCTGACCATGGTTCAAAAATATGAGGCATCGTTCCCGGGTCTTTCCTTCGCGATAGGCCCCGAACCGTCGCCCATAGCCCACTGTGCAGCTCTTTGCGACGTTAATTAACCAAACCAATATGATAGTGCCGCAATCTAAAAGTGTTATTTCTGAGAGTGAATGTTGTATACCTACTCCATCAGAAAATCCGGCTAGTTAATTATAAAGGAATTGAACCTGGGTCGCGTTTCTGAAGTGAAGCTTCTTTCGCGAGGCTAGTGAATTTGCATCCAATTCCATAAGCTACATGGCAAATAATAAAGTGTTCATATCTGAACAAAAGAAGACCTTAGCGAAGTATTTGATGAGATGTGCTGATATTTGTTTTGTGCTATCCTCCAAACGAAGTGAGAAAATTAAGTTAAGAGTTGATCTGCAGATAATGGAACTGTAACCGCATCCATTTGTATAGTGATAACTAGTGGCGGACATAGGGTCAACCAAAAGGGGAAACCGTTAAACGGTGTGTGCAAATTCTGACTAAAAATCTTATTTTGATACCGTAATAAGATAAATGCCGCCAATGTAAAATTAACCCTGTAGTGTTTTATTTTGGTGTAATGACTTTTTTATTTTTTGTATAAGAATAGATTTTGTGTCGTCGCCTTCTGAAAAGAAATGAGGGAATTTTGACCCCACCACGCTGTGCCCAGAAAGCAGAGGGCCTTGGAGAGGGACTCGTTTTCGCATTCACTCCGAGTAGCCGGTTTGGTCGCCGCCCCTGCTCCCCCTTTCGGA
The DNA here is from genome assembly GCA_963932185.1 of Troglohyphantes excavatus. NCBI lineage: Eukaryota > Metazoa > Arthropoda > Arachnida > Araneae > Linyphiidae > Troglohyphantes > Troglohyphantes excavatus. The sequence goes on along the minus strand of OZ010670.1, from coordinate 8,105,409 downwards.
GAGTCGTTTTGGAATGCTCTTTATCATCAGTGGCGGACTGGCCATAGAGTGGGTCTGGAATTTTCCCGCGTGGCCGGTTAATACTTTTTAAATGTGGCCGGTGATTTCTTGAAAAGTAAAAAATTATTTCAAAAATAATTTATTAAAAGCCAACACAGGTTTTTCAATAATGTTTCAAATTTGAAAACAGGAAGCCATGGTATCTCTAAGAAGATCTCTATTATTTCCTTATTTGAAACTACATTCCATCTGTGGCCTATGGAACTGCGGCCAACGTGAAGTCAGTTTCAAAGGCGTCGAAACGTGAGAGTGTAAAGGAGAGGCTGCATGGCCCAGCCCCCACTTCCTTCTTTTGACCTGTGCTTCTCGGGTGAAAGAAGGAATAATTTTGTGGCTTCCTCTTAAAAATCTTCCAAACGTATTAAAAATTCCAATATGATAATTAAAAATATTAATTATCAACTAAAATATTAATAAATTTTAAAATCGTTTAATAAATTTTAAAATCGCTTAATAAATTCTAAAATCTTTTAATGAAGATTAAAATATTTTAATAATTTTTTTAATCTTTTAATACATTTTTTAATATTTTAATAAATTTTTTAATCTTTTAATAAATTTTTTTAACTTTTAATAATTTTCAAAATATTTTAATAAATTTTAAAAGATATTAATAAACTTTATATAAAGAGTTAAATGTTGATATTATTTATTATTTTGTTTTTAAATTATGGGCTCATTATTTTAATAACAAACATCAGTTTCAAATTTTTTTTTTGGTGGCCGAAATTCAAAATTTTTCCGGGTTGTTTTTGAGTGCCAGTCCGCCCCTGCTTATCATACTATTTTTTTTTTCTTTGGAATGCAACCTAAATTTTTCAAGTATTAAAAAAAAAATATCCTCTAACTCTGCAAATAAAAAAAATTACCTATTATAGTTTTAAGTAAGTAAAATACACGGTTTAACCAAGGATAGTAAAGACTAAATATATATAAGGTGTGCTCGTACTCGCTCTGTCTGACGGAAGGCGGGGAAAGCAACTATTTGACGTCATAGTGACGCCTACTTCACCTTCTGTGGGCGTGTCTAATGCTCTCGTTTATACAGTCGTTTTAGAATTACTGAATTTTCAGAGTTTAAATTATATTTTAAGGATTGTAATTAGTATGTAAAAATTGCAAACGATTTGCTTAATAAATTAAGCGTATTAAAATAATATTAGCTGCCACGAGAGCACGTCCATGAATTTTGAAAGAGTAAAATGAGGTTAGGAACCATCAGGTCATGGCATTTGTATTGGACATATTAAATGAGTTACAATTTCAATCAAGTAAAATAAGGGGACATAACAAAACAAGGAGAGATGAGTAGTGAAGCTACCTGAACACAACTATTTACAGATATTTACATTATTTTACTAATTAAAAATTAAATCACCAGTTGTTACCCAACCTGGGATCGAACCTAAGTAGCAATGTTTGAAACACACAGCCAATGAGAATTATCAAAAACCGATAGTAAGACGGAGCAAATATGACGTCAAATAGTTGCTTTCCTTGCCCACATTTAAAAAGCGAAAAACGAGCGCACCTTCTATATATAGTCTTCAGTATCCTTGCGGTTAAACAATGTATTTTACTTAGTATTTGCATCACAATAACTTACAGGGTTGCCAACGTTGGATTAGTGATATATTTGGCTAAAACATATTAGGGAGAAAGAGCAGATAACATTTGCAGCGGAATTTACCTAGCAATTTGAAAAACAGAAAAAATTGCGCCGGAAATTACATACACCGATTTATTAAGAATAGTGTGGTGGTCACTTCATATACGCAATACTCTCACTTGGGCCCGAGTGATCACTTTAGCCTGACTGGTAGTGTACCGGCGCAGCCAGCAGAATGTTCCCGGTTCGATTCCGAGTGACAGCCAAAAAGCGCATATCGCTATATAGTTTAAAATCTAATAATGCCACACACGTGCGACTTCCGTATTGCAACTCTAAAATCGTCCTTATCTGACCGTGGTTCTAAAATAACGAGGTGCATGTATGAATGTGTTCCCGGTTCTTTCCTTCGAGATTAACCCCGAACCGTCGCCAATAGCCCACTGTGCAGCTCTAGTGCGACGTTAATTAACAAAACCAAACCTCTAAAAACGACTTAAACCATTGTTTCTAATTTCGTTGAAAAAGCAGAAAGTGATGTTTTGCTTTCAATGTGTGTAAGGTTTGATCTCTGAACCATTCATATAAACGTTTGATACTCTTACTGAGTAGTCCAAATGCAAAAGCAGTTATATCCAAAAATTCGAAAAACGGGATTTTAGTATAAATATGGTACTTTATAACTTTAGCTTCAATTTTAAAATATAACAAATAATCCAAATCCGTTATTTAATAATAAAAATTCAGAAATTAAATAACTCAGAAACAAAAGTAAATATACATTCACGCTAATCAAGTTTCATACAGATGCAAAAGCAGTTATATCTAGCAAATGGCAGCGTCAACGGACATGAATTCTGATTGGGTGGAATATATTTTGCTTCTTGAAATAAAACAAAATAGCGGCGCATACATTTACAAAGCCAGTTGAATCCTTATTCTACTTACAAAACAAATTATGTGAAAATCTAAATTTGGATTATAAATTATTCACTTATCTGAGAACTTACACATTTTAGTGAACGTGTGTTGTTATTTTTTTTCTTCACTTTTACAAATAATAATATTATTGTAGTATAGCTAAATTTCGACTGTTTTTCTCGATTTACTCAAGAAAGCTTGTCCTCCTGCATACAGCCGCTTCTGCAATCGAACTACTACTAAACAATTCATCAACCCATACGATGGAAATGGAAGCTCACCGGTTTGAGCACCCTCTTGACCTCCTTGAGCACCTCAACCGAGTCCTCGCAGGAGCAGTGGAGATAGGTGGACACCACTATGTCCAGGGAATTGTCCTCCAGTTGGCTCATGTTCTCCGCCGGCTGGATCACCGTCCGCTTGTAGTTGATGTGCGAAAACTTCTTCGTGTTCTGCTTGAAGTACGACTCGAAGTACTTGTTCACGTCCAGAACCTTTGGGACAGAAAACACGTATAAACTTCCCCTTAAGGGTAATCCAAGCCCCAAATCCTAATATTTGTATTAATAAATTTAGAAAATTGTATTATTATAACATATCATTTTAAACAATAATCCACTAGAAAAATAATAATTATAAAATATTGTTTTTTTTATCCTAAATATACTTTTTTTTTATGAAAACGCTACTTCTCTTTCAATTTTTAATATTAATTTTTTTTAATTAATTAAATGATGTTGAAAGTATAAATGCAAACCTAGGATTTAATTGTTTTCAAAAAAAAAAATTACGTTTGCAACGTAATAAATATTTTACGTTTATAATTAAAAAATATTCGCATTTTTAAATTCATTAATCGTAAAAAAATAATTTATAACTTAATTTAAAAAACTTCTTCCTACATTTATAACAATTATATTTAGGCAAAAAAATATAATAAAAAATAAGATATTTTTTGATGATTTTATTTTATTTTCACGTTTTATTGAACTCAATTTTTTCTAGCAACACATCTAGTTTTTAAATCAATCAATATATTTTGTGTTACAATGTTTCTCAAATATAATGCTTTGAGGTGCAATTTAAAAGTATATGATAGTCCCTGTGGCAGTCCGATGTCCTAATACTAGTTCAAGTATCAGAACAAAAACCCAATCATTGTACGTCCAATTTTGTAAACTTTTGAAAAACGCAAAAAGAAGATTTCGAACTGGGCCAAACTTTAAACCTGCACCACAAAATTATTATTTAGAAGGGACATACAACGTTTGGCATGAGAAAAGAGCTAGAGTTCACCTTTACATTGATACCAATAGCTCATTTGGGAAGAAAAATTGATATACAATGGTTGTGTTTTTAGCCATCGATTTAGTTGCCTATTAAAAATGAACTTCACAGATTATTTCATTTTTGGAAGAGGAAACATAGTCTTCTTACTTAGACTTAAAAGCAAACTTAGACTACTGAGTTTGTTGTTAATCGATTCCTTCAAGCTCACTTTATGAACCGATTTCTATAAATTCGCATTTTTTCAGAAAATTTAGAACTATACGAAAGGAATGATAAAAATACGAGATGCACCAATTCTTTACGAAGCACTTGACGTGGTGAATTTACCGAAAAAACGTCAATCGTCGTCAATGGATAGATTAGCTTCAAGTCCTGGCATTCGAATTGAATAATAGTAACATTGATGTCCGATATCGTGGGCACAATCCAATCCATTAGCAACTCATTTAGCAACTCAATTTTCTAATGCGATCGTTAATGATTTGATCTAATCGATCAATTCGTTAATGCGATCTTGCCAAGATTGAAATACAAACATTAACGACCAAAAACAAGTTTAAGGCCCAACAAGGTTGAACATATTTGTTTTAACTAAGGCCGTCTTGAAAGCGGGAACAGAACATTCTTGTAAAATTTTAGTAAAAGAACGGTTTGTTTTGTTCATTTTTAGAAACTGCGTGTTCCTCTGTTTTAACCTGTTCTTTTTTCGCCTGTTTATTTTGACGAGTTTCCGTGTTTCTGATACAATTAAACAGCGCTGTCTATTGATCTTTTGAAGAACTAATTATTATATTTAATATTTTTATTTTATTCGATTTTGAAATATTTTTATTTAGCGTATGACGATCAGTTAGTTCTCAAAAATAAAAATTTTAATTATCGGAAATCGAAATGATATCTTTTAACTGTTATTCAAATATCGATTATCCCAACTTGAAACTTACGGTGAGATTCACATTCTCCGGATAGTGTTCCAGATTGGCCCCCTCCCCGATCCCGATCTCCATGATCTCCAGGGGGATCGTCCTGTCCCTGTCCTTGACGCACTCGTTCAGGATCTGGAAGGCCCTCTTTCTCGCCGGCTGAGACCGGGGCTGGAATATGGGCCCACAACAGTTCACGAACTGCCACGAGAAGAACGAGGACCGGATTGTCCTGGAGAACTTCAGGGCCAGGGTGAGGGGAAGGCCGAAGGTGAGGCATGCGGACCACCACAGGAGACTGACGATCAACCAGAACACAGACAACATCTTGGAAAGGGGTCTTCTGGTGAAGGTTTCGTGACTAGTTGGTGATAGGGCTCAGGGAGGAGTGTTACCTTTGAAAAGGAAAAAAAGAAGTGATTAATTCTGGAAGTCGATGTTTCTAGTACAATGCATGGTTTGACGACTAACTACAGACTCAAATACGTTCAGCGGCGGTCCTTGGCCTTTGGATGGTCCTAGAAAATGTTCTAAGGAATGGAAGTAGGAAGTAGAAAATGATGATCTATAACTCCCACTCAGAAATTATTTTGCAGCTGTTCACCTCTCTATCTTTTTAGAGCTCAGGTATTATCCTCGTCATCTGACTATAGTTCAAAATGACGAGGCAGTGTTCCCAAGTCATTCCTCAGAATAAGATTCCGAACCATCGCTAATGGCCCATTGTGTACCTCTGGTTCAGCGTTGATGCAATCAACCAATTGAATTTTTCAGTATTTTTGAAGCGAACCGTCTTTAAAATGAGTTACATGTGGTATCCGGATTGAAACATCGTGGTTTGCTTTAACCCTTTGGGTACATTTGACGTGTGAGACTCGTATATATCGTAGTATGAAATAGCTAATTTTTATTTTTACCCGCTTTTATATATAACTGAAACTATTGTCATAATTTTATCATGAAACCTTGCAGCTCCCATTAAACCCTCTTCTGAACGTTATATCGACTTGAAATTTTGTGTACTTACGCAATCCTGATGACCATGCAGTATTTAGTCGTCATTTATGATAACATTATATCAATCGTTATTGATAATAATTAATAATGATCATGGTAAGTTTTCATAGCGTGATTCATTCCAAAACTATAATCACTTGGCAAACAGCTCGACGGACATAAATATCGTTCCTTTTGGCAGGAAATTAGACGAGTATCTTTAAATAAAGTGAATTCAAAGTCAATCCCAAACTGCCCCTCACTAAACCACAACAAAAAAGTTTTTAAATATTTCAACTATTCATTATTTTTGTACATTTGATCTCGAACACCTTCAAAAATTAATAGAGCCCCAGTTGCTCAGTGGATAAGGCGTTCAGCTACTAATCAGAGGATTGGTGGTTCGAATCCGTGCGATGGACTTGGCAAAGAAAAGTAAAAAAGTAGTGATCTTGCGATCGGAGGGTTGCCAGCTTCGCTACAAAAATACTAGAAAGTCGTCCAGAACATCCAACAAATTATACTGGTGTATACACGGGACTGGTGCACGATACATCTGATCGGGGTCCAATGTCCTGACGCCTATTGAGGTTGCGTCGGGTGCCAGCTCAGGTGTAATCGTCATCTAACCATGGTTCATAAATACGAGGCATCATTCCCGGGTCTTTCCTTCGAGATAGGCCCTGAACCGTCGCCCATAGCCCACTGTTCAGCTCTAGTGCGATGTTAATTAAACAAACCACGCCAACCAAAAATTTATAACAAAAAACTTATCTTACTTAATGAGTCGACCAGTCAACGAAGAAGTGAACGCATCGTCTATAAAACCAACCATATATCGTCTCTGAATATCGGTCATAATCGGTCGAGATCCTTAAATAATACATTTTCGATGAGCTGTTAGATTGAGAGGCGATTGTGCTTCATATCGCGTGAATGTTTCAATGACGACATTACTGCCTCAAGGACTCGTAGCATTAACTGTTATTCACCTGATAATTTATGGTAGGAAAAACTTCCAGGATTTGAACAAGTCAACCGAACTTTAGAAGGCTAGATATCGTGTGAACGCCGTTTGCATTGTGAAATACACTAAATCCCGAGACAAAATAAAGGAGTATCAGTGGCGGCTCGTCCACTACAGCAAGTACAGCCGGGCTGCACCTAAATTCATTAGTGTATTTTAAAACTAAAATCAGATATTTTACTAATTTTCTTCAATGAAGAGTAGAATTGAAAATGAAATTTCTACGGTAGTAAACAAAATCTCCGATAAATAGTAAGCCTGTTACCGAAATGCCCAATTCAGGAGGGAAAAAACCTCCATTCAATCAAACTTGCAGCCAAAAAGCGAAATTCGAAATCGGCTGCATCGTGGCCATGGCAACCTCTACGTAGTATGGAGATTCCCTCCTATGCTAATGCACTGCATTTGTGAGAAGGTACAGCTGAAATGAATTTTCTTGTTTTAGCTGCACTTCAGATTCGATAAGCTGATTGGCTCGGTCGTGAAACGCGGGGATGGGTGGGTGAAACGAGAACTTACGAGAATCTCTCCAAATAGAAATGGTTTTCGTGATAAATTTACTGTTTTTCAGTTGTTTCAGGACCATTATGGTTCTGCTGTTGTTTCGTTATTGAAGTTAGTATTAAAATTGATCGATTCGTATGTTTAAAAAAAAGGAGGATTGCTTTCATTTTCAAAAAATATATAAGTGTTTTATATTTTTTTGCATATTTTCATTTCGTAAAAATTGAAAGGAAACTTTGATTTGAGTAGTAAATAATAAAGAATTTCCGTTCATGTATGGTTTGTGGAAAATAGGGGGGGGGGGGGGGGCACATGATTTCGGCTGCACTAACATTTTTGACCACGGGCCGCCACTGCAAACTTGAATGAATAATATTTTTATCATCTAGAAGCACCAAGTATGCTGGTGATCGAAAACTGCCTTCAGATTAAAATAACCGACAATCCCTGTTTAAAAAAAAATGGTAAATGTCACAAACCACTAAATACATGTGTTAGTATACTAGTGTGGTATATTTTTACAGCTTCACGCATCCCTTTTTTATTTTTATAATTATCCACCCGAAATTTAAAAAAGACAAAAAAAAAACACGTTAAAGAATACTTCTTTAAGAATAACAGGAACGGTGTGTAACTGTTCCACGTTGAGAACGTTCATATCAAACATGTTCATTGAGTGCAAAGGGTAAAAATTTCTTCTTAAAAAATCTAAAATGAAATCAAATACCAATCGCACCCCACTAAAAGTTAACAAAAAGTTTCAAAATATCTGATCTATTCATTGTTTTTGTACATTTGATTCCGGATACCTCCCCCAAAAAATGAAGAACAAAGAACTCATGTTACTTACTCAATGGGTCGAGCAGTCAACGACGAAGTGAACCCATCGGCCATAGGACCACGCATATATCGCCCCTGAACATCCGTGACGTCATAATCGGACGCTTTGTTTTTTTTGGAGAGAATCTGTGACAAAGCGGGAAAAAGGAACTTTTGACAACCGTCCACTGCGATCAAATCCCTTATCGCCCCTTCACGGTAATTAAAAAGATGTTGTTTGTGTAAAAGAGCACTGCTTGCTCATTTGTTAGGGAGTGACTCTTTTTTTCCTGTGACTATTGTAGATGCATTGTGACAGATAAATGCAGTGGAGTTGTTTCCTTACTGCAATTCAGATTTCCAAACGATATATAGTTGGAGAAAAGATTCGAGAAAGAGAATCCCCTCTTTTGGTTTCAAATATCCTCAGTGAGATGCATCGTGCCATTTTAAAACTAAAGAGAGAAAGTGGTAGTCATATATAGCGAATCATACGAACTCTCGGTAAGCAAAAGAACTGTATGTTCTTTCAAGACTGTTGTTACGTAGAAATTATTAATATAAAAAAATTTTTCAGTGAATAAGACTTTATTATATTAATTGTATTATAAAGTTAAAAATAAATTATTGTTCTAAATGAACTAAAATAAAAGCATGTGGAGTGAAAAGAAAATGTAAAATTCTGAAGCCGTTTACTTGAGCACCTCATGCTTTTATTTTAGCTAATTTAGAAAAAAAATTATTTTAAACTTTATTGTACAATTAATACAAAAAAGCTTATTTTTTCAAAAAGTTTTTTTTTTTTATTTATTATATTTTTAACATTTCAGTCACCGAGAAATGACGCCACGAATCGTTTTCACAACATAAATATAATAAAATTCAATAAAGGTCCATCCATGAATTCCATCTGAGTCTTTATAGGAAACGCATTTTTTTTCTTTTGTAAAGAATTTCAATACTAAAAAACATTTTTCACTTAATACTGAAATTGCAATTTCAGCCGAGCCTTGATACAAGCGCATCATAATGACTTAATTTTTAGTCGTCGTGAGTTTGAGCCTTAGTTGAAAGTCTCTTTTAAAATTTCAAAGAAAATTAAACAGCTAGTCAAGTTTCAATAACAGATTGTATCCTATTAAAATTGAACTGAAAATATGAGTGGCTTTTTTTTAAAGTCCTGTCTTAACCGAAATCGTCGTTTATTTGAAAGCTGGAGTTTTCCGGCGTTTTATTGTAATATAAGTACTTGACAGAGTAGTTTTATTGTCAAATTTGTTAAATCAAAATAATTTATAATAATTTTTCTAATGAAGAGTTCATATCCAAAATTTGTCTCATGGTAAACCTGTTGATTTGTAGAAAACTTCTGAAGTGGGCAAGTCAAGCTCTAGAACTGTACTCTTCAATTCCATGGGTTCTTTCTACGTTATCAAAACTACATTTAAACCAAATTATAAAGTTTTGAGTTCTAGGATTACAAATACCCTAATGTTTCATTGTTAAATATAACTCATAAACAAAGACAAGCTCTGATCATTTTATCAAGGAAATTCCCCATCTGCTTCTACTTGGATAGGCTTGTACAATAACAATAGCGTAAGGAACCTGTCAACTGGAAAGGATAGAATATTTCGAAGAACCTGTCTAACGTCAGATTTCATCGGCAAAAAATGTTTATCGCGTTTCTTTTTTTTTCTTCTTCTTCTTTTATTGTTAGAACTGAAAAGATAATAATATTTCGACAAGAAAAATAAGTCTAAACTGATTTCCTCGGTTAAATTGTTGGCTATTTGGCTGAAAATTTTTATACCACTTATAGAAAAATTGTGCTCTGATTTCCAAAAGTTAAGTATGCGGTAGTAAATTCGACATAAATCCAAAAGTTATGCTTCGACTGATTCCAATTTTCCCATGCATGAAGCAAATTATGTTATTTATTCGTAAGTGTACTAAAAAAGTTAGAGAAAATATTTAGTTTTTTTAAGTGGTTTATACAACACATTTTGTACATTCAAAAAACATATTTTTGTAAGCTGCGCAAATAACAAGAAATCTTAACAAGAAATGTGACCACTTCTTATTTTTGAGTAAGCTATGTATTTGTTGACCTTCCATACTGTTGGAGCGGGCCATTTGTCTTCACTCATTGTGCACCGGTTTCTTTTTTACGAGTAAATTGCTAAAGATTTATTAAAGAATAGTAAAAAGTAGTGATATTGCGATCGGAGGGTTGCCAGCTTCGCTACCAAAATACTAGAATGTCGTCGAGAACATCCACAAAAAATAACTGCGTGTATACGGGACTGGTGCACGATACATCTGATCGGGGTCCAAAGTCCCGACGTCTATTGAAGGCGTTGGGTGCCAGCTCAGGTGTTGTCCTCGTCATCTGACCGTGGTTCAAAAATACGAGGCATCGTTCCCGGGTCTTTCCTTCGAGATAGGCCCCGAACCGTCGCCCATAGCCCACTGTGCAGCTCTAGTGCGACGTTAATTAAAACAAACCAAACCTCAAGATTTATTTTCGTATTGCGCGTAAGCATTTGTGATATGCAAATTTTTGTGGCTCCCACTCTTACATATACCGCGCCTTGATGCAAAGGTTTCGCTGTTGAATGAAGTTTGAGGTCGACTGTTTCTTGTTTAACTTACGCTGGCCATTCACCCATGCACACATACTTTTTATTAAGTAATTAAATGCACCTGGAGACAATAACTGGGGGTTGGAAGCTTCAGGCTCACGAACTTTTTGGAGGAATTCTAGCGGTGAGAAGGAAATATTTCCTCATCTCTTTGTTAGTGAAAGACAACTCTGAAACAACCCCAGAACTCGATGGGGGTGTGATGGTGGGAGGTCAATTGAATCATTAGGTTCCTTCCAAAAAGTAATCTCCTATTTTGCTTGGAGCAGATAGCCGTGAGCACAGTACAAAGGAATTAAATACGGCGGGAGGCGACAACAAACCAGCAGGAAATTGCTTTCAATGGTGAGAAAAATTCCGAAACTAATTAACCGATAGGATGACATTAAAAATATGTTTAGTAAAACAAGGTTGGGTCCTCATTTGGGTATCCAGTCTAACAATAACTTGTGTATAAATAACTGCGAAAACTGAAAAATTTACGAATATTATATCTATTTTAATTTTACGGCTGTGTCCTATAAACTGTTGAAGTAAGTGAACATTTGTTCTCTCAAGATATATGTTTCTACTATGAAATTGTTATTTCCTTCAATTACACGAAATAGAAAATATATTTTTTATTAATTATTGGTGATATCGAAATTATGATATCTTTGATTACTATTTTCTACGTGTTTTGAGGTCCCTGTGTCCAATTTTTTTATAAAAACTACTTGAATTGGAATGTTTTATTCCTTGTGTTTTATTGAACAAGATATCTGAAGACAAATAAATCCCAAATATATATGTTTAAGTTATTTAGTATCCGTCAATGGCATGAGATGTGACAACTTCACAACAAGGAAGTGTTAAAATTATGAATTCGGAAAGAAAACTTTTGTTATTATTTTCCGTCAATTTTTCCTGGAATACAAAAAACGATGTTTTTTTTAATAATTTTCTTTTTTAATTTTATAAGTAGCAAATATTTACCTAAGCGGCACGAAAAGGAAAGTTTTAAAAATGAAAGTTTAGCTTTGGAATCAAATTGCGCACAAGTTTTGAAGGAAGGCAATAGAGAGCCGTGTGATGCTTCCAGACTTGTGACTTTTGATCTAAACTTTTATATATAAAAAAATCAATCAATTGTATTGCAAAATTTCATTAACATTAAAAATATAATTATGTGCAACAATTTTTGGAAACTTTCACTGATTACTCTTATTTTTAATTCATGCAAAAGTTAAAGTAGTATGTTTTATTCAGCAAAAATCAAATGGGATAATAGCATTAGGTTTAGTAAGGCCACATCTTGAGTATGCTGTACAGTTCTGGTCACCATATCTTAAAAAAGACAATGAATTGTTTGAGAAAATTCAGCACAGGGCTACTAAAATGGTTCAAGGGTTTTCAGGCATGAATTATGAAGATAGATTAAGAAATTTGAATACGTATACTCTGGAAGAGAGAAGGATTAGGGGAGATTTGATTCAACTATTCAAATTTATTAAACAAGGAGATGTGGATGGTTTGGATTTTAATATGAGTGATAGAACGAGAGGTCATGGGTTTAAGTTAAACAAATCTCATTTTAATCGGGAAGGGAGAAAACACTATTTCTATAATAGGGTAATAGACAAATGGAACAACTTGCCAGTGAATATTGTTAATTGTAAAGGAGTAACGGATTTTAAGAAGAAGTTAGATATGCATTGGGGGATAGTTAAGAGGTACTAGATGGACCAACCTTGTTGGGTCGTGAGCCTGTTGTTGGTCGTCAATATTTGTATTTGTATTTTTTTTTAAAGACACCATAACACACTGGCCAACTCTTCAGGACACACACATTGCAGCATAATTATTCTCAATGTATATTTAAGAAATAAAGAAAAAACGATTGCTAATTACACATTCTTCTAGAGATCATTCTTATAAAAAAACAAATTTGTCAGTTTGATTCTGGAAACAAGGAGAAAAAAAAGACGAGAAGAAAACCTAGTAAAGATTTTTTACAACTATATGAAAGTATTCAAAACCATCTATTTAATTAAAGAATGACTGATTTATATTTTTTTGGGGAGCATTTCAGAAGAAAGGCATAGAAAAATATTAACTAATAATCGATTCTTAAAAAAAATTAACGCTAATGAGGACACAAAACAGCAGTTGCATTAAGCGTGGTTTAGCGCTCTTAAATCGTCTTTTTTTTCCCTTTAAATCATCTTAAGTAGATTTTTCAGTGGAAATTATTTCTAAAGAATACTCCAATGATCCGAATATTAAAGATTGTACATTTGTTTTTAGTTCAATATTCAATATGTAATTATAAAAAAAAAAAAAATTAAATATATACGACATTTTATTTTTTTCTTTATTTTTTTATGTTAATTTTTGCTAACATAAAATTAAAGAGTTAACGTTTTGGGCTCTTATGAAATATTATTCTATAGGATATTCGCTTAATTTTGTATATATATTTAACATGTTTAATTTTGTATAATATATATATTTATGACATTTGTAAAAATATACTAGACTTATTGATACCTTCATGCAAAATATTTTGATTCTTTCTGGTAAGATATATAAATATGTATAATACAAAAAAATGTAGACATTTAACTGATAGTAAAAACATGACCATCTTTAATTTTGAAAAAAGTGGGTATTATACGACTTCTAAATTTTTCTGAAATTAAGTGCAAGTTGAAAAATAAAGTATTATAAAGTATATATAGTATTACTTTACACCGCTTACTCCTTTTATACCTACCGAGAGCGGAAAGCGATATTTCGAGAAATCGCATTGTTTAAGTCAACAACAAACGCGCGTTGTACTTATACTATCTATAGAATTTAGGTACGTAAGGTTGTTTTTTTTTCGTACTAAATGAATGATCCTCTATAACTTTGTAATTGACTATTTTCCTGTTTGCTGTATTCTTTTAGAGTTAGGCTAGCTAACTCCGTAAATTTCCGTTAGGGAGCTCTGTCAGTGCTCTCATCTCATAGTGCATAAGTCACTTTACTACACCTAGACACCACTTGTATAATTATGTCTGTCGACGTTTCAGAGTTGAAGGGTTTGAAAGGACTTTAGTGGACACCCTGTATCAAGATGATGCAAATGACTTGATTTATGATGTTGTCTGCCGCCTGTTTCCTAACTTCCAAATTGTCTGTCTACTGTTAGTTACTAGGATATGAAGTACAAAAATTGGTTTTCCTCAATTGCTTTTGACTTGAAATTTTGCTAATGACTTGCTTCTTTATTTTTGAACATTTGCATCGATTTACATACCTGCTCGACAAGCGAACCGGTAGACAGACAAGCGTTTTCTTCTATAACTACTTAAATGCCATAGGTAAATGCAATTGTAATGGAGAATGTGTTTCAGCAAGGACATTTGGTTTTGGTGAACATTTCTTAGAAAACGAATGTTTAATTAAAAAGTGAAGCATGCAATATTGCTATACAAATACTCATTAATGAATGCTTACAAATAATTATTGATAGGTCTCCCATTTTAAATTTCTATAAATCACTTTTAGAATTTAAATTTCAATTTAATTTTTAATCGGTCTTCTATTTTAAATTTCTATAGGCCGATCCATAAAGGGACGCCTTTAAAATAAGACTTACTTGCATATTTCTGGAGAACAAATTTTTATTTTTGCACTTTATGTGAAATTTACTTATTTTGCCTCATTTTCCATACCGCATCTGAGCTTGAACCGGCATATTCATACTATTAGAGTATATAATTTTAACCCTGATTTCAATTAAAAGTTCGCGAATAGCTTAGTTTTCCTATTTAAGATATAAGGAACCACTCTGCCAAATTGCATCTCCCGAAACATATCGGAAGTAAAGAATGAGCTCGGTGTAATTGACAATCGAAGGTCTAATACTGATCCAAATAATAAATTATTTAAAAAATCATGTCAACAATATGCTTTGTAATAAAAAATACAATCTTTAATCAATTCACTGTGGGGGATGGTACAACAAAGATGACGCCGACATGTGAAAAAAGAAGAAATTCCGTCGATCTATTTGGTGGCCACACCGACGATCTGGTGCCTGCCGAGGAATATGAACCAGTTCATCTCGATGAACTTCTCGCAGATGGTGTCGCTGAACTTCGCGTTCTTGATCTTGGTGGCCGTGTCTCGGTCGAGGGTACATCCGTTGAAGAACAGGTACCAGATGGGGTTGATGAGACGCTGGACGATGAGGCCCAGCTCGTTGCTGGGGAACCGAACGTGCTCCAGGAACACGTACTTGCCGCCCTGGTGAGTTTGGGAGAAAATTTTGAAAATAAGAAGAAAAAAAATAATTACAAAATAAAAATTATAAAATAAAAGTAAAGTTACATTAATATATATATATATATATATATATATATAATGCCAAAATGCGGTCATTGAAACATATTACAACTAGGAAACCGAATAAAAATCTTCTATTCCGTGCATTGAAAAACAGGAAGATGAACTTCATTTTCGTGTAATGAAGCGCTTTCAATGTTTGCTGCGTTTGCATCTGTGAAAAATTCATATGATAAGTGCGATGTTTTAACTATTGGATATGCAACTAAACTATCAGCTTGCCTCCACACTCCAATAGTAACAGCTTCCTGCCGCTGATATTATTTCATTGCAAATGGAAGAGTGAGGGGGGAAAGGGGAAGCTCACCGGTTTAAGCACCCTCTTGACCTCCTTGAGCACCGCCACGGAGTCCTCGCAGGAGCAGTGGAGGTAGGTGGACACCACTATGTCCAGGGAATTGTCCTCCAGTTGGCTCATGTTCTCCGCCGGCTGGATCACCGTCCGCTTGTAGTTGATGTGCGAGAACTTCTTCGTGTTCTGCTTGAAGTACGACTCGAAGTACTGGTTCACGTCCAGAACCTTCGGGACAGAAAACACGTGTAAACTTCATTTTAAGTAGGATTTCTATTAAATTGTATTATTTTTTTTTTATTTAACTATGGATTTGTAAAAAGCAATTCCTAAAATTAACATTTAAGTTTTGTAAAATATACAATAGTAAAAATATATTTTTACGAATTTAGTTTTTTTTTTCGTTCAAGTCCTATGATCTGTGGTTTTTCCATCCATGCACACTCAGTTTTAAAATTAATAAAAATATTCCATTTTACAATATTTCTCAAATATAATAGTTTGTGGTGCAACTTAAAAGTATATTATAACAGAGTCCGATGTTCTGACCACTACTCCAAGCCATAGCCAAGTTTGTAATATTTAGTTGGCTATTTATGCCGCTTTTAGACAAGGGAAACTAGTGGCGCCACAAGCTTCGCTCAGCTAATACGCAACAACAAGTTGCCAGGGGCAGGGCAGTTGCTGGCTCGTTTGACGACCCCGCAACTAGTTATTCAGCTGACTACTAATTATACTCGACTAATAGGTTCCATTTGATTCATTAGTCCACGACTCGCCGAATCATCTTGTTGCGCCACTTATTTCCATCGACTAACAGCGGCCTTAAGTGACAACCACAGATTATTTCATTTTAGGAAGATCCTAACTTAGCCTACCTACTGAGTTGGCTTTTAATCGAATCTTATAAACACATCTCAGTAAAATATTTATTTTTAAATATCGTTTGCAGGGCCCGATTCAGACTTGAAAGCAAGAGAAGTATCTTTCCAAATGGGGGCGCCTATTACTCTCAAATAGAACATGAAACATCCAATCAAACTTTCACTTCCACTGAAAATGCGATAATTATAAACACATTAAAAACTATTATTTCCTAATCTTTTGTATTCATGAAGTCTTCTCTTTCTTGATTAAAATACGCGTTGAATTTATAATTTTTTTTTATTAAAGTATGTTTATGTAAGTTTTTTGTTAGCAAACTAATTAGGAATGTAAGGTATTTTTTATGGTATGGGTGATTTGGGGGCCCTTCAGAAATCTAAAGTGTAAGCCCAGGTTTCACGGACCAATTCGGTAATCGGGCCCTGATCGTTTGGAGATTAGCCAGAAAATCAAGAAGCAGTTCAAATTGTTTTAAGTGAAAGAAAGAATAAAAATACTAGCTGAATTAAATATGTTCTAAGCTCCGTCAAACGGGATAAGAAAGTACCAAGGTCATTTCATGAATAAAAACGCCCTTTGTAGGTTCATTCGCGAAGAAAAAACCCGGGAACACTGCTTCAGGATTTTTGAACCATGGTCAAATGACGAAAGAATCGTCTAAGCTGACACCACACGCACTGAAGTAAAGCCTGGTCTAATAGTCAGTCGTAAATATTTGCTTCCAATGTTTGCGCCGCTTTCTGCTTTAATGAATATCAAGACGCATAGGCTGGCTACATACTGGTCCAATGTTTTTTACCTCCTTAACCCTCCAGAACTCGCGTCAAAATAAGGTACCTGAGAACTCGCGCGTGAGAATTTTTCTCACACCACCTATTTCCCACAAAAAAATGTTTAGTAAATGAAATATTTGAAACTAAACAATAACTATACTATGTAATTGATTGCGGCAAGAGAAGGTTACAAGGAGAAGCTAGAGAGAGCAGCACCTTCGGCTGTGACGTAGAATACCAGATATCCTTTTTTCTTCTTGGTGTAAGTATTTCGCTCACGGCGCGAGTTCTGGAGGGTTAATTGCCTTAGAATTAGAGCTGGAAGGTGTTGATAGTTCTTTTCGGACAGCCTTCAACATTTGACCATCATTGTCAAGGGTGGAGCTTTGCAAGGGGTTGTACTACTCGCTCATGGTCAAACATTGGAACGTATTGAGACGGGCTGGAGACGAGTGTGGCCCTGGCTTATAGCAATATACAGCAATATCGTGAAACTCACCGTGAAATTCACGTTATCCTGTGGTAACACTGAAATCAGATATTGTAGGCACAATCCGATCCATCACGGTATTATTCGTTAAGACGATATTACCAAGATTAGAATGCTATCGGTTATCATTGAACCTATTTGTTTCAACCAAGGTCAAGCGGGGACAGACCGTTCTTATGAAAGTGTAGTAAAAAAAAGTGTGTTTCCGTTCATTTTTAAGTGCAGGGCGTTCTTGTTTCAACCATTTTTTAACTTATTTATTTTGACCAGTTTCTGTGTTTCTGATTAAATTAAACCGCACTATCTATTGATCGTTTGAAGAACTTATCTTTTCAAAATACTTTTATTTTATTTGATTTTGAAATATTACTTTTATTGAGTGTATGAAAAAGTTAACAAAAATAATATTTTTAACTATCAGACATTGAACTAAATATATCTTTTAACTGTTATTCAAATATCGCACATGCCTATGTGAAACTCACCGTGAGATTCACGTTCTCCGGGTAGTGTTCCAGATTAGCCCCCTCCCCGATCCCGATCTCCATGATCTCCAAGGGGACCGTCCTGTCCCTGTCCTTGACGCACTCCTTCAGGATCTGGAAGGCCCTCTTCCTGGCGGGCTGGGACCTGGGTTGGAATATGGGCCCCACCAGGTTCACGAACTGCCACGAGAAGAAAGAGGACCGGAACGTCCTGGAGAACTTCAGGGCCAGGGTGAGAGGGAGGCCGTAGGTGAGGCACGCGAACCACCACAGGAGGCAGACGACCAACCAGAACACAGACAACATCTTTGGAAGGTTTCTTGACTCGTTGATGGGGGAGGAGTGTTACCTTTGAAAAGGGAAACAAAGTAATTACCGTATATACTCGCGTATAAGCCGATCCGCGTATAAGCCGACCCCCTAATTTTAGACCGATTTTTTGTCAAAAATCGGAAACTCGCTTATAAGCCGAGTTGTATTTTCGTGCATGAAAAATTCCGATTAAAATCGGCAAATCTTCGACAAAAGAGTTAAATTTTAATTAGAAAAATAAATATTTAAGCCTAGAAATTAAAAGTTTAAAGAAAGTGTCTGGAGAAACGGCCTTCCTCGAAGTTCGTGACGATTCATCGGGCTTAAAAGTATGTACCTTTCGCGATGTTCTGGTGTCTTTCAAACCTCCATCGGACTTCTTAAATTAAATCTCCCTTATTATCAAATAAAATATTTTAAACCACAAACTTAAATACCAAAATGTGCAATTTCTAATCCTTAACATCGTTTTGTAAAGATTTAAAAACTTAGAAAACGTCAACTATTTTCTGTCAACATCGTTGACTTCTGTCGCTATTAAATACGGATGAGCATTTTTTTTATCCATCTCGGAAGAAAATACTACTACTTTATGGATGAATATATGCTTCTTATTAAAATATTTAGTTTTTAATTACGAGATAAATGACTTGAAAGTAGAACTTGAATTCGCCGATTAGCAATCCCGATTTTACCGCTTTAAAGCCAATTCCATCCAAAATACTAATGAAACAAATATTAATATCTGTACATAATATTATCAAGGAATAAAATCTGCATTGGGGAAATAAATTTTGTTTAATTATTGCAATCGAGCAAGAAAGACAATGACTTTAAAGTGGTGTCATTCGCTACGCACGACGATGTCAACTTCTTAGTCTTCCATCCAAAATTCTATTAAAGTATAGCGTTTATACTAGCTTCATAAATTCTACAAACCAATTAAATATTTATCAAAATATATACTTTTTATTAAGTTAAACTGATTATTTATGTGAGTAGTTAAATTTTGCGTTACGATTACGCCGCGATGCGCAGAACGGTCTTCAGTCAGCACGTGACGCACATTTTCGATCTCGGAAATGTGTCGGGGCGATTTCAGAAGAATCCGCTAATTTAAACTTCTCTCCTTTTCCCATTTTAGGCAAATTGTATTAGAAATTTTAATGACCCGCGTATAAGCCGACTCCCCTACTTTTTGATGACAATTTTGACTTAAATTTCTCGGCTTATACGCGAGTATATACGGTAATTGTGGAATTCGGTGTTTTGAATAAAAAGTACAATATAATTGAATCGTTTAATGTAAAAAAGAGGTCATGGTATAATTGAAAACAATGAAACAAGACCCCTTTTTTACATTTAGCTATTCAATTTCCACGACCAACTTGAACTTCAAGTATTGGAGTATGAAACATGGGAGCTATAGCTTCCCGGGAAAAATTGACTAGTTGGTTAAAAAAAAAAAGCAGAGTGCGTGTGTGTGCGGAGGTTGGGGGGTATCGAATTTCTTACGATTCTACATGAAGCTTATACATTACGATCTTGAGTAAATTCTATCCAAGAGTCACTTTTATTGAAGCATTATTAACAGATATTTCGCAATTTTTCCAGCCTATGTATCCCAACAGCCATATCGTGGCAAGAGATCCAATTTTTTTTCCCAAACATTCCAATACCTTTTTTATAGGGTTATAAATACCAAATATATTCATCGTGATTTGCATTGCACTAGTTAACAAAGTTATTTAAAAAATTTCGAAAATGAAATTTAATTTACTAAGTTGAAGTTTGGGACTCGTCTTTTTATGTATGTTAAAACGATAAACTACTGAAAGAAGCTTGTCTCTTTTTATGTTTGGCTAGCAATTACTTCGATATTAATGTTGGGCTGATGTTTTTCCGTCATTTATTTTAAATTTTATTTTATTTTAACTTTTTCAAAGTTTTTAATTATTTATTCACTTATATATTTAAAGGGATTGAAAAGCGAAACTTGCATCTTAATTTAATTATATTTAACATATTTTCATGCGTGTCTTATAAAATGATTTTTAACAGCAATTATTTTTTTTGTTATGTAGTATGCTTTTATCAACCGACTACTTAATTTTTCTGATATACTTTTGCAATTATAGAAATTGTGTAGCTACTTTTACATAAATTATATATTGTGTATTTGCTCTACACTAACTGATATTCACGCAAGTGCTTAAGAATTATTTTGAGTGCTTAAAAGATGTTTAAATTTTATAGAAAAATTTGTCTATGCGTCACTGTTCAATAAGGTAGTATTTGGTTTTTCTTACAAAGCCATGACATGGCTCGCATACTGGATTTTTTTTAATATACTGGAAAACAGGGAAAAGTCAAGGAATTTTGTTTTAGGTTTTGAGTCTGAACCCTGTCTCAACCATGAAACCTGACTATCTTAAGAGGATAAGGATCCATCGGGTGGATTGGCCTGCATATTCTTCAGATCTTAATCGCATAGAACATGTGAGGGATACACTAAAACGTCACCCTCTATGAACTTCAAAACTCGGTTTGACATTTATTCGCCGAGTACTCGTTTATTTGTTACCTCGTGAACTTCTACACGGTCAAATTTAAAATATGTAAAATTCATGAAAAGATTGCATTTCAGTCAGACTTTCACCTTTTAACATTGTCCATATATTTACACAAAAACAATTATCTCAAAATATTCCTTATCTCCCTTTGTTACAGATTTCTGATTTTATAATTTAACAGTAATTTATTAGAGAAATGGGAAATTATGCTTTAAAGATATATAAGATAAGTCGTCCAGATCATCCACAAAAAATTAATGGCGTGTACACGGGACTGGTGCACGATACATCTGATCGGGGTCCAAAGTCCCGACGTCTATTGAAGGCGTTGGGTGCCATTTCAGATGTTTCCTCGTCATCTGACCATGGTTCTAAAATAACGAGGTGCATGTATGAATGTGTGTGTGAATGTGTATGTGTTCCCGGGTCTTTCTTTCGAGATAGACACCCAAACCGTCGCCAATAGCCCACTGTGCAGCTCTAGTGCGACGTTATTAACCAAACCTTACTATTAGACCCCGAAACGTCGCTAACGGCTCAAGAACGACACTAATAAAATCAGACAATCCACCTTTTCTGTATTTTTGAAGAGAACCGTTTTTAAAATCAGGTACATGGGATTCAGAAGGTTTGGTTTGTTTAATTAACGTAGCACTAGAGCTGCACAGTGGGCTATTGGCGACGGTTCGGGGACTATCTCGAAGAAAATACCCGGGAACGATACCTCGTATTTTTGAACCATGGTCAGATGACGAGGACAACACCTGAGCTGGCACCCGACGCAACCTCAATAGGCGTCAGGACATTGGAACCCGATCAGATGTATCGTGCACCAGTCCCGTATACACGCCAGTATAATTTGTTGGATGTTCTGGACGACTTTCTAGTATTTTTGTAGCGAAGCTGGCAACCGGTTCCAATCGCAAGATCACTACTTTTTTACTTTTCTTTGCCAAGTCCATCGCACGGATTCGAACCACCAATCCTCTCATTAGTAGCTGAACGCCTTATCCACTGAGCAACTGGGGCTCGGATTCAGAAGGAACATCAGAAAGAAACATCATGGTAAGTTTTCATAGCGTAATTCATTCCGAAGCTGTAATCACTTGGCAAACAGCTCGACGGACATAAATATCGTTCCTTTCGGCAGGAAATTAGAAGACGTCGAAAATAGACGATATCTTTATATAAAGTGAATTCAAAGTCAATCTGCCCCTCACTAAACCACAACAAAAAAGTTTTTAAATATTTCAACTATTCATTATTTTTGTACATTTGATCTCGGACACCTTTAAAAATGAATAGAGCCCCAGTTGCTCAGTGGATAAGGCGTTCAGCTACTAATCAGAGGATTGGTGGTTCGAATCCGTGCGATGGACTTGGCAAAGAAAAGTAAAAAAGTAGTGATCTTGCGATCGAAGGGTTGCCAGCTTCGCTACAAAAATACTAGAAAGTCGTCCAGAACATCCAACAAATTATACTGGTGTGTACACGGGACTGGTGCACGATACATCTGATCGGGGTCCAATGTCCTGACGCCTATTGAGTTTGCGTCGGGTGCCAGCTCAGGTGTTGTCCTCGTCATCTGACCATGGTTCAAAAATACGAGGCATCGTTCCCGGGTCCTTCCTTCGAGATAGGCCTCGAACCGTCGCTAATAGCCCACTGTGCAGCTCTAGTGCGATGTTAATTAAACAAACGAAACCAAAAATGAATAACAAAAAACTTATCTTACTTAATGAGTCGACCAGTCAACGAAGAAGTGAACGTATATTCTGTATAACCAAACATATATCGTCTCTGAATATCGGTCATAATCGGTCGAGACATTTAAATAATACATTTTTGATGAGCTGTTAGATTGAAAGGAGATTGTGCTTCATATCGCGTGAATGTTTCAATGACGACATTACTGCCTCAAGGACTCGTAGCATTAACTGTTATTCACCTGATAATTTATGGTAGGAAAAACTTCCTTTTAAGGATGTGAACAAGTCAACCGAAATTTAGAAGGCTAGATATCGTGTGCACGCCGTTTGCATTGTGAAGTATACTAAATCCCGAAACAAAATAAAGGAGTATCAGTGGCGGCTCGTCCACTACAGCAAGTACAGCCGGGCTGCACCTAAATTCATTAGTGTATTTTAAAACTAAAATCAGATATTTTACTAATTTTCTTAAATGAAGAGTAGAATTGAAAATGAAATTTCTACGGTAGTAAACAAAATCTCCGATAAATAGCAAGCCTCTTACCGTAATGCATAATTCAGGAGGGGGAAAAACTCCATTCAATTAAAACTTCAGCCAAAAAGCGAAATTCGAAATCGGCTGCATCGTTTCCATGGCAACCTCTATGTAGTATGGAGATTCCTCTCCATACTAATGCACTGCATTTGTGAGAAGGTACAGCCGAAATGAATTTTCTTGTTTTAGCTGCACTTGAGATTCGATATGCTGATTGGCCGTGCGTGAAACGCGGGGATAGGTGGGTGAAACGATAGAATATTTCCAAGCGGAAATAGTTTTCGTGATACATTTACTGTGTGCTGTTGTTTCAAGACATGGTAATGCTGTTGTTTCGTTATTTAAGTTAATATTAAAATTGACCGATTCACATGTTTAAAAGAAAGGAGGATTGCTTTAATTTTCAAAAAATAAGTAAGTGTTTTCTATTTTTTTCGCATGTTATCATTTCGTAAAAATTGAAAGGAACCTTTGATTTGAGTAGGGAATAATAAAGAATGTCCGTTCATGCGTGGGTTGGGGGAAATAGGGGGGGGGGGGGGGGGGATTCACATGATTTCGGCTGCACTACCGTTTTCGACCACGGGCCGCCACTGAGGAGTATGCCTCCAATATGCCGCATACATGTGGCATATGTATGCCACTAATATGCCAGAAATATGCCTTCTTATGCCCTATGAAAATATCCCATATTACTCTGGCATACGGAGGTGGTATGCCACATGTATGCGGCCGGCATATCATCCATTGTGAAGGTTACATGACGGCTTTTTTCCACGATGTTTAGATTGACTTTTGAAAAAAATATCATTATTTTTATTTCGCATTTGGTGGACAGTATAATACTACTTTCTTTTTGGGGGGAAACAGTAATTACTTTAAATATAATTATTCTTTAAAAAATGTGTGTCATGAAATGTAATAAGAAAAAATACTCCCTAAAAAGTTACTTACAAGATTTAAAAACAAATCTCAATGTATGACTTTTTAATTTTATATGAATAAAATTAGGAAATGTAGGATTAGGATTTTTAGTTTGAGACTTATTTTTCTTTTCTTTTAATTTAAAAATTAAATTTCTTGAAAAGTATTTTTTTGGAAGCTCAAACTTTTGCTTTAGTGAATGTAAAACTATTCTATGTATATTCATATTAAATTATATAAGTAACTTTTAAGTATTATTAGTAACTTTCTTATAAGTAACTTTTATTTAGGCAGTATTTTTTCTTATTACATTTCATACCACAAAAACTTTTTTAAGAATAATTATATTTAAAGTAATTACTGCTTCCAAAAAAAAAGCATTATAATGTCTACTAAATGTGAAATAAAAATAATAATTATATTTTTTGCAAAAGCCAATCTAAACGTTATGGGAAAAAGCCGTCATGTGATCTTCACAAGATTTATACTCCCCTTAAAATCTGAAACCTGCTCCTGGGCTTAACATGAATAATAAATTTGTATTGGGAATATTTTTCGCAGTATAAATTAAAATGTTCATGTCAAGAAACTGATTTCTATCAAATGCAAAATAATGACTAATTTCCTATAGAAAATTCAGTGATTTTGACATACCAAAAACACTACCAAATAAATACAAGTAGAATAAATATTAGTTAATTAAATAAAGTTGTGGCCTCTAGGCCCGGGCCTAATGTGCCTATTCGTAACTCATACCTTGATTCCACCAGTACCTGAGATTAGATCTTCCTTAATACACTCATTTCCCACTGGGACTCTACTGAGGACTCACCCGAATTTATTATTCATGTTAAGCTGTGGTATGTATTCCGCTGTGTACTTGGCTGAACCGTTTACAGTATTCCATGTCCATCATACAGCACAGTTATTATTCGACAGTCTCTCAACTAGCTTCCTATAATGAGATAAGTGGGAACAACAATTTCCCCCTTTGTCTTCAACCGTATATCCTACGCAAACATCGGAATTGAATGCTATTACTTCGAAAAACCGTTGGCCACTCCGTCTCGCCAACACACTCCAATAAGTCAATTCTAATAGAGTAATAATAAGATCGTAGGAATCAAAAAGCCGATGCAGATGTGCTTTCGTAATTCTCCCGACTCCACTCAACACGTTGTGCGCTTCCCTAAACTCATAAATCATGAAGTGGCTTTCCCATATGCTTTTCCCATACTTTCGACATACCGCCTCCGCGGTCGTCAGTTCGATGGCATATTAGGCATACATCTGGCATACGTAGGGCATACACGCAGCATATTAATATTTTTTGTCTCGGGATAGGGATAACATTCCAAAGTCAGATCGAAGCAGCGTGCATGCGTCTCTCTTTCAAGATAGATCCCGAAACCGTCGCCAATCGCCCACATTGTGTAGCTTTATTTCAACTTCCTTTAATTCCAATTTTTAGAATAATCTCCTCTCCAACATTACTATTTACACTACATCACTCTCTCTCTCTCTCTCTCTCTCTCTTTTCCGATGTCCCATGGAAGGGTGACCACTAGGGTGGAGTGAAAAGGGCGAAAAAAAAATAATTTAAAATTTTAGTGTTTCCTGACCCAACGAATGGTGCCATTTGGTGAAAAAATCACTGTGAAAAATTTTAAGTGGAATCGTTCATCATCTTCAGGTTCCACATTGAGATATAAAATATGATATTAAAGTCAAACAGCAAAAAAAATCTTTTTTTTTTATTTTAGTTTAATTTTTACAATATTTTATTTTCAGATTAAAAAACGGTTCTAATTATTAAAAAATAGACATGAACATATTAACACACATTATTTTCAGATTTCACACGAGGTCCAAAAAAGTTCATCTTGGTGTCAAATTTCGGAAGTTCGTTTCGTGACTTTATTCCGCTGCGAAGTATCCATCCTTGACGGCTTCTACACCACATGTTGCCAATGATGCTTGTGTTCCCAGTTTCACATGCCTCACCACTGCTTAAGAATGGCTTCCCTGTTCAAATTGTGAACCATTTCTGATCAATCTTGTTATGTCTTCGTCGCTGAAGTTCGTGGTAACTGGTGGTTCCAAAGGATTGTCATAGTGAATCATCTCGAAATAGTAATTTGCTTTTAAATTCAAATTGGGAAGATTAAATTATCTTATTTTCCCCTTTGAGTCAGTTTTTCTTGATTTCAGTATTCTTCTGAAGCCAAGTTCTCGATGCTCGTTCATTTAGCATCGCTAACAGAATATTCTCAGAATGAGCAAAATAACAGTTCCTCTGAATAAATTCGTGAACGATTGCCTTAAAGTCTTTTGGAAATAATGAACTTTTTTTTTATAATTCCATTAAGGTGACGTGTTCCATGTGTGGCATTCGGGATTTTCTTTATTTCAGACCAGGATGGCACATAAACTTTCATAACATATTATACCATGAGCTTAAAGTCTGATGGAGCATCATTATTGCTTTGGTGGTCGATACGTAAAGGCGAAGAATTTTGTTGGCTGAAGTGAGACATCTTCCCGGGTCTTCTGTTTGCTAATTCTGGAAGGCATACCCCCAATGATACTGCCTAGAAATGTCGAAGAGGTGTTTTTGGTCTGTACCGAGTTCTTTTTTGTCAATTTCGGGAAAAGCAACTGGAATAGAGACAAAATTTTCCACGTCAAGAGTTTTGCATGTTTTTATAGATTTGCCTATAGTCGTGGAAAACTCTTGTGGTCCAGACGTCTTTCGGTCCCAAATAAACAGAACCAGGTTCTGACAAGAGCGTAATATGCTCTACTACAGCTGTAGTCCTGTAGTATAAGAATTCCCTTTCTTCTTATACATAACAGTCTTGTCATTTCTTCCATCGAAGTAGAGGGCATACAAAAATTGCAATATTTGTGTAGAATCTAGCTGGGACCGTAACTTTCGACGTTCCGTCCTCAGCTTATTCCTGTCGATAACTTTAGCCGGAATATCTTTAGATACAATCCCTACATCATGAACCACAGATAACGCAATGACAGCAGCTGACCTATCTGATATTCCTGTCCTATCACAAGCAACTGCTAAATGCAGCAAGGATATTTTCATCTAACTTGTCTTGGATGTTAAGGGAGTTTTATCATGCTTTCAGACGTTTGGCTTCGAAGCTAACGTAATAGTTATCATCTTCAGGGATATCTTCTAATTCTGAATCAGATCCTAGAATGGCGTTCGCTGCTGAATCTGTAATAGACTTAGAAGAAGCTTTAGTTTTGCATTATCTTGCTTTGGCCTCATGCTTTTGCCTTTTATGTTGTTTTTTTCTTATACGCTTCAATTTTCAGCTTACAGAAATGTCAATCGACCCTATTGCCATTTTCTTACATGCCGTTGACCTGTTAAAAAATTTCGCTCCATACGAGGAATCTTTAAAGAACACTTGCATTGTTCATAATTCAAACATTTGCATGAAGAAATATCAAACGAAGTACTATTTGTCTGGCCGAAGAAATATTTCCTAATTTTGTTAGCCCACTTTCGAGATTTTGATAATCTTTTCATATTTTTATACTTTTCATTGTAATTTCCTATAAGTCGAAAAATTTCTTGATGACTTATACCACTGGCAAGGCGGCTTTCTTTCAAATTCTTGAAATATCACAAGAAACAATTTCGATGATATCTTTGACTGAAGGATCTTTCTTATTCCCCTTTCACAATAAATAATTTTTGATCCAGAGGAAATGCTTTATTAAATCAGCAAACGTGAGTACAACTGTCCCAGAAAATGGAATCCACGTGACAACTATGTCATGGTAAAAATAGTTATCAGAATAGAACACGTGCTGCCATCTATTAAAATTAAGTAAATTTGCTTTTTATGTAGAGTACGAAAGTAATTTATAGCGCTAACATCTGACAGTAAAGTTTTAATTAAGTAATTTATTGACTAAATCATAATTAATTACTAATAATTATCATACAATTAATGTTAAATATCATTTTAATTAACACATTAATTAATAGAAATTATTTATTAAATAAAAGGACATTTTTTTATATAAAAGGCTATATATAAACATTCTTTTGAGATGTGGAACCTCAAGATAGCAATATTTTGGGCTGAAATTTGGTGACAATTTGTTCTAGTGAGTTTGGCACCGTATAATGACTCAGGCAACATGAATTTCAAAAAAAAGTTTTTTCGCTCCACCCTAGTGACCACCTGGGAACACCCATGGAGGTAAGAGTCTCTATTAGAGTAACCCATAAGTGTAACCCTTGGAGTTACTTTGACCTCCGTTGGAACACCACTTGCTGTTGACGAAAAGACGACCCGGTGGCCCCGGGGAAAAGTATTCGGCCAGCGCGAGTTCAGCCTGGATTGCGAGTTTGAATGGAAGCGGCCTTCACAAAAGTTAAGCTGTAACGATCATGCTGTCGGAAGGTTGCCAGACTCGTACCTAAATAACAAAAAGTCGTCCAAAAAATGTCCTCCATTACCACCGGCGTGTATAAGGGATTGATGCACGTCATATCTGCTCGGAATTCAAACTCCTGATGGCTACCGGGGTTACGTCGGGTGCCAGCTCAGGTGTTGCCGTTGTCATCTGACTATGGTTTAAAAGTACGAGCAGACCCGTCTCACCGAGTATTGGGA
The DNA here is from genome assembly GCA_963932185.1 of Troglohyphantes excavatus. Lineage (NCBI taxonomy): Eukaryota > Metazoa > Arthropoda > Arachnida > Araneae > Linyphiidae > Troglohyphantes > Troglohyphantes excavatus. The sequence continues at coordinate 8,076,611 of OZ010670.1, read as the reverse complement.
ATCCGACCTCCCCAATAACCTGGAAACCATGAAAGTTGGGAATTTCAACTTCTAAAACCCCCGAGTTGGGAAAATGTATGCCTGAAAATTAATATTATTAACAAATGAAAGCTAGGGAAGTTTAGAAATTGCCCAACTTGTAAGATTACACTTAAATTAGACATCAGAATGGACCCTGCATTGGAATATGGGTGCAACAAGTCAATGCTTGTGAGAAAACTGTTTAATATTACCTAAACTATATATAAAAAAAGACGAAACATGTCGATAAGTTGGAACTAGGAATTTTCGGCACTGTTGAGTTGGGAATTTCGAATAATTGAGTTGAGAATTTCGAATCGTTCAGTTGGAAAATTTCTTGTTTCAACCTCTCAAAAATATTTTTTGTGTAACGGCACTGAGTACAGGGCAGTGTTCTTGGATTCTTCGTTCGAAATAGACCCCAAGCGGTCGTCAATAGCCCGTTGTGCATCTCTAGTGCAACGTTAATAAACCGAACAACCCAAGTCCCATGCTCCACCGACTAAGCTACCCTTTCACGTCCCGTAACCTTGGAAATATTTTTGGAAAGATACTTCTTTATACAATATTTTTTAAACTGTTAAAATCATTTAAAAGACTCAATCGAATTTTATAAATCCGAGTGCACGTTTTGAAGATAAATAGTACTCTTATATAAATTTTTAGCTTTTTAGAGTGTTTCATATTTGTATTGTATAGGTTAGGTTTGGTAAATTAACATCGCACTAGAGCTGCACAGTGGGCTATTGGCGACGTTTCGGGATCAATCTCGAAGGAAAGACCCGGGAGCACATACACATTCACACACACATTCATCTCGTTATTTTTGAACCATGGTCAGATGACAAGGACAACACCTGAGCTGGCACCCGACGCAACCTCAATAGGCGTCAGGACATTGGACCCCGATCAGATGTATCGTACACCAGTTCCGTGTACACGCCAGTATAATTTGTTGGATGTTCTGGACGACTTTTCTAGTATTTTTGTAGCGAAGCTGGCAACCCTCCGATCGCAAGATCACTACTTTTTTACTTTTCTTTGTCAAGTCCATCGCACGGATTCGAACCACCAATCCTCTGATTAGTAGCTGAACGCCTTTATCCACTGAGCAACTGGGGCTCATTCTAGTTCGAGGGAGCGAACGCGTGACAAGGAAGGAACAATGAATGACGTCCGCACTCATTTCGGTCTTCGATAGCATCGCCAGACTCCCCCCGAAGATGTGTAGAGACGAAATGACGCATTTGTGATTGGAGATTGTTCGACTGCATGTTGACGTCAGAACGGGAAACACAAGAAGAAGGTGTTCGTGTGTGTGTGAGTCACTGGTCACAGTCGCTGCATCAAGGCATGGCTATATGTGACTGATGTCAGTTTATATCGATACTTGTGTATAAGTGTTTGGTTAATTAACTTCGTACTAGAGCCAGTGGCGGCGATTCGGGGGGGCAAGGGGGGGCGGTTGCCCCCGCACTTTTTTATTATTGCACTTTTTAAAACTAAATTACAAGTCAATGGTTTTACTGCATTGCCGAACAAAGGAAATATTTTCAACCCCAACTTCCTCCCACTACCACAGGCACGTAAGTAATTGAGGGGGGGGGGGGTGCAGGAGCAACCTACTGTAAGTCAAATAGAAAAAAAACTTAAAAACCGAATTTCTGTAAAAATCATAAAGATAACAAAAGGGAAAAGATCGTCATACGGTGTCGTTTAAACAAGATGCTCCGAAACATGCTACGTAGCAAAGACCTCATAATTTCGGTAGCCTTAAAATACTTCATTATAACTTGCCAGTTTATTCTAAAGCAAAACCATCTTCCATATTTTTTTTATAATAGTTTTAAATTTATTTGCCCAGCTCCTGCTTTTCTTTGATTATTATCTAACTTTCTCTTTTTTTTTTTTTACTTTTTGTAATTTCCTCTTTGATTTAAACCCAAGACCATAAAAATGTAGTATTGCGCAATCTATAGGCGCCGAACGTCTGAGTTTTTTTGACGTAATAATGATAATAAATATGGATTATTACTGTTTGTGATTTGCGGTTTTGCCCCCCCCCCCCCCCCATCAATAATCTGGAATCCTTTTAGTAGATCGCACAACTTGTAAAGATTAAATTTGACCTCTGACTGTATACTGTATTGCACGTCGCCGCACTACAGCTGAATATTGGACTATTGGCGACGGTTCGGGACCCAATTCGAATTAAAGACCCGGGAACAATGCGACATATTTGTGAACCATGGTCAGATAACGAGGACAACACCTGGCGCCGTTAAGTTGGTAAATTTCTTGTTTCTTTTAGATCTTTGAATTAAAATGACCTTTACAATTTAAATTTAATTAATGGAAGTTAATATTTATTGGTAATAAGTAAATAATTTCATTTGAATTAAATTAAGTATATGTAATGTTTAATTTAAAATTAGCAGTGTCGATTATGTTGCACAATATCATGATGCAATGTCGAGTCTTTTGAATCTCATTATACTTTAGCTCATGTAGCCTTTATATTATTCTTTACTTTTTTGGTCAACTAAAACGCTTATTAGATCTTTAAATTACCATAACTATAAATTATCTAACTAATCGTTACCACACATATATACACACATACACAGGAATCTCAACTTTAAATTTGTTCTCTAAATTTATTTCATAACTAGGGAGTGATTTATTAATTTTAAAAATAGTTAATGACAACTGTTAAGTATAGTTAATGACAATGATAACTGTTGCTGTTATTTATCTGCCAACGTATTCCTGCGTATACTTGAACGGAAATTAATAATTTTTTTAAGAAAAAAAAATGGTGGGGGTTTGGGTGAGGATTTTGTGGGGTTGAGGATTCCCTCCTCTGGGTGAGGGGGGATTGATTCCTAAAGAAATTCGTTGCTCAGTCACTGAACCCCCATGAAATCTATACCTACGTGCCTGCACTATTATACAGTTTGAAACTGTAAGTATTTTTCTCAGGGTCCCGAAAGTCGCACCACAAATGTAGAATTGTAAATGCTGCAAGACATTTTCTTGGAATTGGAAGGGTGAGGAGATAAAATTTTCCTCATTTCTTTTTCAACACTTGACACAAATGGAAAGGATACCTATCCCTTTGGTTTTTTTGGTTTTGGTTAAATAACGTCGCACTAGAGCTGTACTGTGGGCTATTGGCGACGGTTCTTGGCCTATCTCGAAGGAAAGACCCGGGAACCACTTCTCGTATTTGTGAACCATGGTCAGATGACGAGGACAACACCTGAGCTGGCACCCAATGCCTTAAATAGACGTCGGGCCTTTGGATCCCGATCAGATTTATCGTGCACCAGTCCCGTATACACGCCGTTAATTTTTTGTGGATGTTCTGGACGACATTCTAGTATTTTGGCTATCCCTTTCGAGGTCGGTCAATAAGTATATTAATTAGATTCTTTGCAACAGTCCGTATCCTTTTTAAAAAAAAAGGGGGGGGGGATGGGAGAAATAATCGGAAATGGGTTAATAATCGGCCTGGGCGACCTATTTTAAGATAGTATCCTTTTTTTTATATAACTCAAAAGAGAGAGTAAATATAAATATGCAATATTTATTGTTTTGGTGGTCAAAATTTTTATTACTACCCCCCCCCCCCCCCCACCGGCCCACACACACTTGTTTCATCTGGATCTTGCCCCCCCCCCCCCACTTTTACCAACCAATCGCCGCCACTGACTAGAGCTGCACAGTGGGCTATTGGCGACGGTTTGGGGTCTATCTCAAAGGAAAGACCCGGGAACGATGCCTCGTATTTTTAAACCATGGTCAGATGACGAGAACAGCACCTGAGCTGTCACCCAACGCCTTCCAAAGACGTCGGGACTTCGGACTCCGATCAGATTTATCGTGCACTAGTATCCCGTATACACGCCGTTAATTTTTGCGGAAGTTTTGGACGACTTTTCTAGTATTTTGGTAGCGAAGTTAACAACGCTCCGATCGCAATATCACTACTTTTTACTATTCTTTGTCAAGTCCATCGTCTAGGCCCGAACTAGGAACCCTCGGATTCCCAGCCGACGCTTTTAACCGCTCGGTCACGGAGGCCCCGGTTGGTTGGTTGCATGAACCCAGTTGCCCAGTAGTAAAGATCAGGCTTGTAATCGGAAGTATTGCGAGTTCAGTTATATCTACCTGGACTTGATATTCTTATAGCGAGCTCCTAATCGGACGGTTGCCAGATTCGTTTCTAAAAAGTCGTCTACAAATAGCCACCATACAACCGGCGTCTATAAGGGACGGCCGCACGTTAAATCTGATCGCGGTTCAGTGTCCTAACGCCTATTGAGGTTTCGTCGGATGCCAGCTCAGGTGTTGTCCTCGATGTCAGATCATAGTCCGAAAATACGAGGCAGTGTTCCCAGGTGTTTTCTTTGATATACAGAATATAGATTCTAACAGTTCAAAGATTTTTTTTTTACAAATGCAAACAGAATTTGACGCCTTTATTTGCACAAATAATTTTTTAAAGAAATTTTGCAATTTGTGTCGCATTTTTAAAAATTGGAATTTTGTAACTTTATCATCTAAAAACTGTATTCGATTTACTAAGGTGCAAAATTTGGGGGAAATCGGTATTCTGTGCAGGATCGAGAGTGCGTTTTCAGATAACAAAATCCAATGTATATAACCTCTATAAAATAATGTACAGGTAACAAAATTAATCTAAAAGTAATCAATTTAATTTTAATATATACTTTAATTAAAAATACATACCTAAAAATAATTCCAATGTTGACAATAAATTTTCAACTTAATTTTTTTATATTTTCTCTTTTTTTTTTCTTCTTTTTTTTACAAAATTTTGACACCCTTTTTAGTCCGGCGCCCCAAGCGGCTGCTTGTGTCCCTTGGGATTTAAGCCGTCCCTGACTCCAAACTGTTGCCCACTGTGCAGTTCTAGTGCGATGTTTTGTTAACCAACCAACTAACTTATACTCAGGATAATTGAATCCTTAACTTTTTTATGTAATAGGACGGAACTGCTTTCTCTTGGTTTCTTGTAAAAAAAATGAATATGGTTTCGATTTTAGAATAGAATTTAAAATCATAACTGACTGCCTTTAATACTAATGTTTATTTTTGGTACTCTATCACGTGGTGTACTGATAAGACATACAAAGTAAATTTTTTTTCTTCTGTTTCTCGTAATCGATATCTATGGATACTGCTTCACAAGCTTTTTCACAATACAAATAGACTTTGCAGCTATCGAATCCTAAATCGATACCGTCATACATATGATTTCTGTAGTGTAAATGCTTTTTTCCCCTTGTCCACATGCGACGAATCTTATCAAGTGAGGTATCGAAAGAAAGCGAATTTCCCGGATACTAGCGAATTGTACGGTCATTACATAAATTTCAACTGTTCGTTTAAAAAACGCGTTTAAAAGAATGAGTGCATAAAAAACATCATTAAAAAACATTCGGGATCTAGTTAGAACGTGCCTTTGTAGCTTGACCTGTAGCGCGCGGGACTTCGGCACAATAGATGGCGGGCTGGAGTACCGCCAACAGAGGCTACTATTTAATTTGTATTCCTTAACGGCCTCCCAAGCACCGAAAATCCAAACAACCAATATCCAAGGAAATTTGCCAAGACATAAATAATACGCTGATAACACCAACTATAGAAGTAAATGATGCGGATGATCCCTCTTGATGCTTATTCGATGTTGGAAAATATAGTAAAAATTTAGAATCTGATAAAGAGAGCGTATTTTACCCGCTTCGAACCCTTTTTTGGTTCTGTCTACGAGTTATGGACGAGAACCATCTTTTCTTTGTTTGGATTCTTTAGACTACGAGTAGTAGCCTCATTCTCTTTTTAATCGTTTTATTTTATCTACTTGTCTATGTATTTTGTCTATAAGGATCTTGAAACTTTTGTATACAATTTATAAGTAAAATAATGTTAAAGTTTAAAGTAATTTTGATAATTTTATACCAATCGGTTGTTGAATATATATTGCGCCAACTGATTGGAGATATACTTTGTATTGGTGTAGATATATTTCTGTTAAAAGTATATATTGTAATACTTAGACTCTAACTATTTATCGTTAATCAATCATTTTCAGTTATTGGGGAAAATGTTATAATAAGACATGCCAATTTTGTATTTTTTTGGGTTTTAAAATCATGTCAAAATCAAGTCTAAAAGCAAGTCTAATGTAAAAACGCGCACAAGAGTGCCAAGGTGTAAATCTGTATTTACTTAGGAAATGCGCACTAGAGTGCATATGCGTTTGTAAGTTTTTTTTTGTGTGTTTATCTCAATGAATGTTGTGTGGGTCAGCGTCCGGTGCTTTCTCTGTCCGGTGGGGCTGGGCCTCTCGTTGGCCCCCTTGGTGGTGGGGGCTCTTCCCGACCCGAGTGAGTAAACGCTCTAGGACTTTGTAGTCCGCGACCTGTTCCTTTGGGACGGGTCAAAGTGAACTCGGGTCTGGGCATGGAAAAAAAAAACTAGCATAATACAAATGAACCAAAACTATTCCGATTTGTGAGAAACTTGGGTGGTCGCGTTGCTCAAAAACCAACACGGTGGTCAGGCACGTAGGTATAGATTTTTCATTGGGGTGGTTCAGTGACTGAGTAACTTATTCCCCCCCCCCCCCCCCCCCACTTCCACTCCAAAAAAAAAATCCCCCTCCCATTTTTTAAAACTTATTAATTTTTATTCAAGTAAACAGGAATATGTTGGTATATAAGTATCGAAACAGCTACATTTGTCATTTATTTTTCATGAAATCGTTACCAATATCAGTCATTAACTATTTTTAAAATTAGTAAATATCACTCCTTATTTATGAAATAAATTTAGAGAACAAATTTATTTTTTGTGATTCCTTGTTTAAAATAATATATGGATCTCGTTTTAAAATCTTTCCCCTTCGTCGCCGAAATTCAAATGAATTAATGAAATACGATGACGTCATGTTGAGCCCAGTTTGAGATAAAAATAACCTCAAAACATGTTTTTGAAGTTTTTTGAAAATTATTTTCCGGGATAGGACCCCCGGAAAATGCCAGGTTTTCATTCATGCAACTCAACAAGAAGTATTATACTAGAAATTAAAAATTTACTAGATTTTTAAAGTATTTTTATTATTTTTACAGTAATTTGATTTGTAATTTTTTTTCTTGACTTTCAATGGGAGGGGTTTGAACCCCCTGAACCACTCCCTTACCTACGTGCCTGACGGTGGTCATTTGTAGTCTCAACCTTTCCTGCGCGAAACTGTGACCGCAGTTTCAGAAAGGGTATGGCGAATGCATCAGTGACCGACCACTTGGGGGAAAAATTCAAACTAAGTGCATGTCATTCCGTTTTTAAAAGTCCCTACAATCAACGTTGCTCAAGTTCTTTTAAAATATGGTAAATTTCATTTTACAATCCAATGTGATTGCAGTACAGTCTCATTGGTTTTCATGTTCGACACTGCTCAGAAATTAGCACATTCACCCCTGTACACTTTAATTCAATATATTTAGAGCGTTGATGCTTTTTGGTGACCATGGTTATTGGTACCAAATCTCATGTGAAAAAGCCCCCAGAGGTAAGCCTACCGTTCAATGGCGTAGGTAGGGTTCTGGTCGCTTTCGAAATGTGTATCTAAAGACTTTATTTGAAACAAAATCATTTATGTTAAATTAAAATGTTTACAGTTTTAATGTTTCGAAACTCATTTTTTTACAAAATGATTTTGATCAGTTAGTATGAATGACATAACTCAATGTGTTATTATTTAATAGACAGGTTACTGAAATATTTGTTTTTGAGAATTATTAACAAAAAATTATTCGATAAAAAAACTTGCTTGGAACAAAATAACGGCTGCGCTACAGAACCGCACCTTCGTTTTCAATTGTAGTATTTTTTTTATTTGCGTTTAATTATGTACAGGAAATATACTGTCACCGATCCTAAGTTATATGGCGTCCAAAGAATGGACGAATATTTTTACAGTAACGGAGAAGACGTAATACACAGACGTCAACTACCAATTATTCATTGGTAATTTCCTTCAATAAATTTATTATGCATCAAAATGTAAATTTGACAAATTTTTGTAAAAAGTTTGCATTATTTTTTAAAAGATAAGGAGAGGATACATAATGTAGAACAGGGAGGGGTTGCTAAGAACCAAAGGGACCCCTCGGTTATGTTCTCCCACGGCCCCGCTGCTGCTCATGTCGGATCTGCTGCGCCAGTGCTAGTATTTCCCATTAATGTCGTAATCAGGTCTTCTTTCCTTTTCAGATGAAATAAATGTCTCTCAAAAATGGTTGGCTTTATTTGCTAGTTCGTCCTTCATACGGTGAGAAGCCTATTCTGTTCACGATGAGTTTATGACCTGACACTTGTTCACAATATTGTCTGGTAGATGGCAGCACCATTACACTATTGCAAGTTTAGCTGAAATGGAACAAAAAGGCAATTGCAAACAAATTGAATGAGCAGATTACAATACTTCATGAAAACTATCGCAATTTTAAATTACGAGTGTGATAATATTTTACGAAATGAACAGTTGAGTGTATGCGAGCAAAATGCAGCTGAAATGAACCTGGATGGCATACAAGCAATGTTAAAAATGATCAAGATCGAAAGAAATAAATGTAAATTCAACAATAAATGTAAATGAACGAAAACATTATTTTCATAATATCGGATGCATGCCAGAGACTCCTTTAGGGCGGGGTGCGACGAATACTGCCCAGCGCTTCTGGAGCTCACCAAAGAAAAATGCGCAAACTGAACATTTTACAGATGAAATGAATTTTTTATGTCATCTCCTTTGAAGTAAAACGTTTTTAAAGCAGCTGCATGGAGTATCGGGACAGAAACACCACGCTTTTAGGATGATCTATTCCGACACTATAACTCCGTGATAAATAACTATATTGACATAAATCTGGACATTGTACATAGAAAAATAACTTATTTTTAATTTTTAACCCAAAGAACAAAATAATTTCTTTTATGTGACGAAGTCATTTAATAAATATTCTATGCAAATGAAATGTAGCCTCATAAAACACTTGCGGTTGATTATCAACTATATTTGTAGTTGATAAAAAAAAATAACGATCGGATTTTTAAAAAATCTAAGACTTATTCTTATGTTTTATATTGCTCATAAATTTAATTTAAACTTATTCATAAATCTGCGTGGATGGTTAAAAGAAGCCCCTCTATATATGGATATACAATGGGGCCCTGCAGCAGCCATAAGGGCGGCCCTGCTTAGTTCACATGCACCCCATGCAATTTCACAACTTCTGTCGAAAAAGCACATGAACAGAACTCCCACGCATGAGACACGTCCAATGAAATGCCGGAGAACACTACGCAGTAAAGTTCTGATGACGCAGAAGTGTCGCCATCTTGTGAGAGGGACTTGAGAACTATACCATGAGAGCCACGCATAGGAGGTGCCAATCTCGTAGGCGAATTTTCCTTTAATTGTAAATAATATAAAATGTAACCTCTCTTAAAGTTAGTTAAACTTAGATTAGATACACCTGAAGAGTTGGTTTCTTTGCGTATACTTGAATTGGATTAAGAGAGCTTTATTAGAGTCCGTGTTGTGTAAGGATAGCAGCAACTACAATTCCCGAGGATAAACTTGGATAATCTTCAACTTCCTTCCTCATTGAGCCAACGTTAGCCATTTTAAAATGTTCTTTACAATTAGAAACTCTTTACAAGTAAATATAAAAATATTCCTCAAATATTTACACAGATGGATTTTTGTTTGATTCATTCATAACAACATTAAGAAAAGAAATATAACAATAATATCAGGATATTTCCGTGAATTCTAGTTTTAAGGAAATCTGAAAGGCGCAGTTCCGTAAGGCTGGTTTCTTGAACAACGAATACTTCGTACGCGTCTTCGGTCTTTAGAGCACTTGGAACTTGTGATAAGTTTAGATAAGGACGTCGGTTGCATTGGGGTCGTCTTGAACCTGCTCTTTCAACCTGCTTAAGCTTCCTATGCCGCAATTGAACTTTTAGTGTGACATTTTGACTCCATAGCGAAATTTTCTACAAAACTTTCCCCTCCATTTTTACACAAATGGTTTAACCTGTCAACTAGTCAAACTACATCCCCATAGTAATTTTATTAGCATTGATTTAGTGATTATAAACTCTGACTTGTAACTAAATGATACAAAATAAACTAGCAGTTCTGAAAAAAAAATCATACGTCGATTTTAATGACTTAAAGGACCATTTGAAAAAAAATCGAAAAACGCGTTTGATTGGGACTTGCTGTTGTTCGTGCAAAGAGTTTAATTTGCCAGGAAATCTGCAGGTACTCTAGTAAATGTGCGAATTCAAACAATTTTCCGAACTAACACGTATCGGCCTAGTGTATCTGTAGACATATTAGTGTATCTGCAGATGCATTGATTTTCGCACTTACACGGTAACTCAATAAATACCAAGGATAGTGGATATATAATAATAGAAGATGTGCTCGTTCTCGCGCTTTTGAAAGTGGGCAAGGAAAGCACATTTTTGACGTCATTTTTGCTCCACCTTACTATGGGTTTTTGATCATTTCCATTGGCAGTGTGTTTCAAACATTGTTACTTAGGTTCAATCCCCGGTTGGGTAACAACTGGTGATTTAATTTTTAATTAGCAAAATAATGTAAATAATTGTGTTCAGGTAGCTTCACTACTAATCGGTCCTTGTTTTGTTAAGTCCCTGTATTTTACTTGATTGAAATTGTAACTCATTTAATATGTCCAATACAAATGCATTGACCTGATGTTTCCGACCCCCATTTTACTCTTTCAAAATTCATGGACATGCTCTCGTGGCAGCTAATATTATTTTAATACGCTTAATTTATTAAGCAAATCTTTTGCAATTTTTACATACTAAATGCAATCCTTAAAATATAATTTAAACTCATAAAATGCAGTAAAAGTAACTAAATAAAGTTAGCTTATCACTTTTTAATAGTTCACAAAAAAACGAATAGATGGCAGCACCTCACGAACCGTTGGTTCAAACGAGAGCATTAGACACGCCCACAGAAGGCGGAGGTAGGCGTCATTATGACGTCAAAAATATGTTTTTCCCGCCTTCCGTCAGAAAGCGCGAGATCGAGCACTCCTTAGTCTTCACTATTATTGAATAAATACTCCAAACAACCTATAGTGAGAAAAACATTGAGAATATTTAATTCTTGTTATGTACACAGGGCGATAAGAAATCTCCCCTCGTGATGGAGGAGAGTCCATTTGTGTTTTATTGATTAGAGTCTGCGGGGGTGGAGGGGGGCGATTCCACTGTGGACGCCTGAGGGGTGAGGGTGATTCTGTCCTCTAGGCTGTTCTCGCTCATCTTCCGGACGTAGAGGTACATCACCGCGATGCCGATTCCGATACCGATGAACAGCATCGAGAAGGCCAACAGGGTCAGGTTTCCTGAAAGGAGGCGTTGTTTAGTTTCAAAACCAGCTCCGTCTATTTTTGAAAAGTTTACAGGACACCTCAAAAACGCTTTGCAGTCACGTATATGGTATAGATTTTTTAATTAGTTTTTATTGGGATATAGAAAAGTCTCCAAGTATTTAAGGCATACTTTCAGCATTGCGGTATTTCCAGGTTACCGAAAATTTATATTTAAATTTGGGATTGAATTGGTTTTGAAGCAATTTGGGTAACTCTAACCAATCTATTTATTGAGTCCAAGACCTCACCTCTTTTATTAAACCTAGTTTCAATAGTAAACAAAAGAAAATATGTCTGTTCACTTTTTTTTATTACAGGGATACTGATTAATTTCCGAAGTCGTTTAAGTTCAATTTTAGAATGAATTTTCCTAAATGAGAGAAGAAGATGGCCATTTGATAAAATTTCTGTTATCGCTTATCTGTTCTTATGAACATCAACAAATGACACACTTTTATAATTTAATATTGGTACGTACGTACGTAAGTTTAGGGCCGCTGCGATAAAACGCCAATGATTGTCACCAAACGACCGGCAGTGAAAAGAATCGACACAAAAATATGCTTGGGATTTCAAGAATTAGCCACTTTAAGAGTTAGATTTTATAACAAATTCCCTGTAAGTCCGAAAAAGGCAAAGAGCCAACGCCCACTGTATAGAAAGCAGTAAACAGCACGTGCGTACTACGTTACAAACTGTAGACCACAAGGAAGGTGAAATTGTAACTCCCATTGGTCACGACACACTCAAAAACTGGAATCGACCTACAGTTTGTGACGTAGTAAGCACGTGCCATACGGCTTTCTATAAAGTACGCGCTGAGAGAGCTCAACAATATTCTTTCGAAAGCATCTAAAATTATATTTATATTGAGTGTTGATATTTTTTAAGAATAATAAATTTACAATACAAATACAAAAATGTCGATCAACTACAGGCTCTAGGCCCAGCAAGGTTGGTCCTGTCAATCTATCATCCTCACGATTCCCCAATGCCGATCCAATTGTTTTTTAAAACCACTCACCCCTGAAGAATTAACAACATACTCAAGCGAACCATTCCATTTGTCAATAACCCTACTAAAAAAAATAATGCTTTCTAACATCCCGATTAAGCTGTGACTTGTATTATTTAAATCCATGACCTCTAGTCACATTGGCAATATTAAATTCCAATCCCGCCACATCCCCCAATTTGATAAATTTGAATAACTGAATAAGATCCCCTCTAATCCTTCTCTCCTCGAGTGTATACATATTTAAAGTTCTAAGCCTTTCTTCATAATTCATTCCTGAAGTGCTCTGAATCATTTTTGTAGCTCTATGTTGAACCCGTTCTAATAAATCAATATCCTTTTTGAGATAAGGTGACTAGAATTGTATTGCATACTCTAGATGGGGCCTCGCCAAACTCCTATATAGTGGTAAAATTACGTCCTTAGATTTAGATGATACATTTCTTTTAATAAATCCCAGCATTCTATTCGCCTTCTTATTGGCTGTCCCACAATGGTGGCCCCCTTTTAAAATCCCTACTTACTGAAACGCCAAGATCACTAACAATGTCACTGGCACTAATCTCAGAACTTTGCAGATAATAAGAAGCTTTTTTATTTTTAAGTCCCATGTGCAAGACCTGACATTTTTTAATATTAAATGACATACCCCAACAAACAGCCCATTCGGAAATTTTAGTTAAATCGACCTGCAATTGCTCTACCTGTTCTATGCTATTTACAGTGCCCATGATTTTTAAGTCATCTGCAAAGATGCTAACTCTACTTGTAACGTTCTTAGTAATATCATCAATAAAAATAATGAACAACAATGGCCCCAATACAGAACCCTGTGGAACTCCGCTTTTGACTTCTACCCATCGAGAGTATTTTCCATCAATTTGTACTCTTTGCTTTCTACCTATTAGCCAGTTTCTTATCCATTCAAGAATATTGCCCCGAATCCCAATCCTATCTAACTTATACAGCAGAGCTTCATGCGGAACCTTGTCAAAAGCTTTCTGAAAATCGATATAAACTATATCCACACTGTTTCCACTTTCCAAATCTTTAGTAACTCCATCATAAAATTGTAATAGATTAGTAACACAAGATTTATTCTTTCTAAACCCATACTGTATACTTGAGAGCATACCTCCTCCCCTGTCTCTAGAAAGTTCATTACATGATTTTTTAATAAAGTTTCAAATATCTTGCAAATGACGGAAGTCAAGCTAACTGGTCGATAATTCCCCGGTTCACATTTAAAGCCCTTTTTAAAAAGTGGAGTAATATTTGCTAACTTCCAGTCTAACGGTATTCTACCATAACAATATAAAGAATTAAATATTATCATCAAAACATACATATGTAATTTTTAAGTTAAATGTAAACATATATATATATATGCGGCTTGGGTGGAACATGTGCTTTTCGCTCTCTTTTGCAGTCTTCTTCCAATAGTACAATTAAGAATTCCAAGCAATACAATTAAATTAAATATTGATAACCAACTGTTGGGTAATCAAACTTTTATTACATAAAATGTTAAATACATACAGGTCAATTCGAAAGTCATTTAAATTATAATTATGTGTTTTCCATATCGTTGTAATTCAAAATTTTTTCGAAAAAATCCTTCTTTAACAGTTAGAAAAAGCCCCCCCCCCCCCCCCCCCCTAAATGGGCATTTTGTCGTCCTGTGTGGGCTTGTTGTGAAAATGCAAGAAATAATAGCAGACGATATTATCTATCTTCCAACACACGCTCTGAATTCTCATCTCCTGTCTCACTTCCACAATCACCCTTATCTTGTTCGAAAACAGCTGCTATCGAATTCTGGGAGCGATAAACTCATTCTTTTTTTATGCCAGAACAAATGGAATCCGAACTGTTAAGTCTACATCAGATGCATCGAATTTACCTTAAAAGCGTAACTTCGGATTTCGTATGATGAAATAGTATAGGATAAAGGATGTTTTTAAAGCCGTGATGTCGGGATATCATATCCGAAAAAAATGTCTGTATTTCGACATATTTCATAAATAAAATTAACTTTGAGTTTATTCAGTTTCTTTCATTTCATTTAGACAACGTGAAATAGGGTTTGATTTTATTCGTATAGCCGTTTAATGTGGGATATTTGATTTTATTCATACATGAGTAGCCCAAATGCAGGAGTAATATCCAAAAATTCGAAAATTATGATTTTGATATCAATAGGAACTTTATAACTTTGGCATCAATTTTAATATATTATAAAAAGCAAAAGCCACTATTAAATAATAAAAATTCGAAATAGAAGCCACTCGCAAGAAAAAGTTGCTGCATCCACACTATCCATCGCTTTATACAGATGCAAATGCTAGCTAGTCAAAGGTTAGAGAGGGAAGGGTCAACGCGGCTCATCTTTCTCTACTCGATGATTTGTCGTTTATTCTCATGATGATTCCAACTAGTCTCAAGGTCAGAGTGCAGCATGGGTTAATATTTGGCCTGTTCGAAACGTCTTGCATTCCTCTAGAGGAACGTGAGATTACTAATTTCATTTATCCTCATTCCCCATAGTCTATAAATATTTTTTTAAAAAAACCCTTAGCGTTTTGAAAACTTTTTTAATAAATTTAAAAAGTTTAAATTTGGAAAAATTTACAAAGAATTGTGGAATTTTTTGTGGGAAATATTGTTTTCTTAAATAAATTTTAATAATATACATTAAAATGAGTCAAATTAATAATAATAAAAAAAAAGTTGATTTGGTACCGCGTAAGTTGGTTCCCTTAAAGGAATATTTTTGCGATCAGTGACATTAAAATTTTACCTGAAGACATTCCTTTCTTTTCTTCTTCGTCTTTCTCGTCTTCAAAAAAGACGTTAGGAATTTGGACATCGTCTGCAGAGGGCGTCTCCTCCCCCTTCAAGGGGGCGGGAGGAGCCTGGAGAGTGCCGTCCGACGTCTTCACGTACAGGCTGCCCCTGAGAGCTGTCACCAACACGGTCTGTTGGAAGGTTAAAATCGATCTTCAACTTAAGGTTACTGTACAGTTTTAATTTGACTATATCTCAAATAAAAGTACATAAATTAATATTTTTAATGACATCCATTTAACCCTACTTCATTCGCGTTGAAAAATAGACGTTTTAAAGCTCCCGGTGGTCTCATACTAAACCCACTTATTTGTAAATATGTAGGGTAAGAGACTGAATGGTTTCCTTGGTAACCACATGTGTGAATAAATAAGCATAAAGAGTAATCTCTTGGCGCATAGTGAACATTTTAAGTTCATTTGCAAATAACAGCGAAAAATTCCAAGTCGCTATAAAAATAATTGTACAAGAAAAATAACTTCTCTCTCTCTCTTTGCCATCGGGATTTTTGTAAAAATGTGTCAATATTTTTTTATTTGCAAATAGAGTAAATATTTTTAGTCTTAATGAATCCTGACGATTCAAAATGGAAATTGGAAGCTTTGAAGATTTCGGAATGAGAAGTCATATTTTGAACCTAAAAATTTCAGTTTGACGACCGTCAATTTAAACACCAAGTCGGCATGTTTGACGCCTTAACTTTTAATAAAAATTTCAGTTTGGCAACCATATTTTTACACCCAGTTGTCATTTCTTGCGTATAACTTTCTTTATATTTTTAATGGTAAGACGCAGATTCGACTAACTCGTATTTTATTTCGTCGAGCGCTAATGAAAATCAACGTTTAAAGTTTGATACGGTGAATAAAAGTGAAATAGGTGACAAAACGGGAGAAAAAAAGTTTAATAAAAAAATTATTTTCAATAATTGAGGGGCTGACATGGGGAAGACGGTAAGTCACAAAAAGTAAATTTTACGGAGGAAGCGTTTGTTCTCCAGGCCAAGTATCGTGGACTACATGCAAGTGCCATCTTCCGTCGCTCGTAGAAACTAAACCATTTTGCCGATTGACTTACTGTTTATTCCATGCCATTGGCTTGAGCGGTTACTGTTTTTTCCGTGAAAAAAACGAAAAACTCGAAATTTGTGACTTACTGTCTTCCCTATGTCAGCCCCTCAATCGTTCTTATATTTTTCAGTTATTTTGTCGGTAAACACGGTGATAATTTTAGAGTACAAAGGGAAACATGCTTCTAATTTTATACAAAAGAAGTATTAACGATTACAAAAAATATCAACTCAGTTTAAGCAATTTAAACTATTTTAAAATTACTCCGTATCAGAGCATTTTGTCAACTTAAAAAATAATTCAAGGTGTCAATGGTGCTTAACTTTTAGCTCCTAATTTCGAATCCTGGGTAAGGGGCGTAATTTTTTTACGAATTCGTAAAAATACTATATATTTTTTTCAAATTTTGAATTCGTTAGGCACGTTCTACATAAATTTCACTGGTATCAATTTTATGAACATAAAAAAATAATAATAAAGATCATCAAGGAAAGGGCTTTAAAAATAACGATGAAGGGCTAGTTATGTGAGAAATATCATTGAAAAATAATCATTTTAATTTCATCCTACTCACATTTTTAGTGTTGGTTTCCTTACTATTCAGTAATTAAGATACATTAACTTAAAATCTAAAAGTAAAGTTTTAAATAATACACTCAAACCTGTTTTTGTGCGACTTTTTTTTTGTTCGGTTTATTTTGTGCGGTATATGAAAATTTCAATCAAATTGGAACATAATTAATTATCTGGCTACCGAGACATATACAAGCGTCTAGTGAAACAACAGTCATCGCAAAAACTGATTACAGACTACATGGTAACTGAAAAAAAGTCAACTCTAAACGAGTGCGAGGTAGTAGTGACGAAAGCGATTTTGAACCAAGTTCGCGTATAGGTGATGGGCACTGCAACGTCACAGGCTGCCGCGCAGAGCAACGAGGAAAATCTAAAGGCAAAACAAACAGAATTCCGTTGCCTTTCGCTATGCTTGCGTCGCGTTAAAAGGCGGTATTTTGTTTTAAACTCAAAATAAAAGCACACGATTAGGCACAAATACAAGTCCAATTATAGTTTTAGTAACATAAGGATTATAAAAACAAAAATTTCCAATAATTTTATTTTTTATATTCGAACAAAAAAAATACTGAAAATAGACGATAATGAAACGTAAACTAATGATACATTAATTGTGCACTATTATTTTATATTTGTAGCAATAACTTATAAGTTTTTGTGTCAAGTTTTGTTTATGAGATGCCATCATAGGTTCGTTAAACACAAATAATTGAACCTAACAATAATGTTGTTACAACTATATTTAAACATTTTTTGAAATCCATCGGCGACTTTGTTGGATTTCTGAAGTTGTAAATCATTATTTAATAGTATAAATATATAAATCGTATTACTTATATTGAATTGCTTGTATACTAATCCAATAAATATATGCATAAAAACTTTAAGCACAAAAAATATTACACATAAATGTATTAAAAAATGACTTCGATTCTGCAAATATGTTTTCTTGTAAAAGTAGGCCCAAATGACACAATAAGTTGTCTCATGGAGTGATGGACTAAGGAGGGTGCAAAATTTCAGTGGAAAAAGAAAAATTTAGAAGATTTATTCGAAAAATTTTAGACTACTAGGATGTTTTTAGATTGATATTTTTTATTTTAATTGTACATTACATTTGAGTAAATTGATAATATTGAGGTTCGTTACATTATCCGTGTATTATTTTAAGACGGCTATATATTGCGTGGATTTTGTTTTGAAAAATGCATGTTTGACACTTTATAATATAGTAATTTCTCCCAAATTTTTTGAAATTTGGCGTCTTCATGAAACTAATAAAAAAAAATGACATGCAAAGTTAGAAAATTCTTGTATTTAAAATAAAATACAGCAAAAACAAAAATTAGCATAAAAATTCATCGAAGTTGTGAAATTAAAGGTTTTAAACAGGCTAATCTTTAAAAAATGTAGCTTTGAAGATTTTTGTTCCAAATTCCTTTATAAAACCTACAAAAAACCTTCAATTTTCCAGCTGATTTTCTTAAACAAATTTGTCAAATCATCTATAAAAGAACTATATATATTTATGTTGTTACCCGGAAAATAAAACTAGCATAAAACATAATTAATTTGTGAAATTGAAGGTTTTATAAAGGAATTTGAAAAAACTGCACTTTTTTTTATAGTTTTTAATTTTTTCATGAATTAAATCTTTAAAAATTCTGCATTTCCCTTTAATAATTTCAATACTTTATAATAAAAGGTGTTTTAAAGGCTTTATTTCATGTTGTATAAGGAATTTTTAACAAAAATCTTCATTAAATGCAGTTATTTTTAGATTTTAATAGCACTTAAAACTGGAGTTTTGCTGCATAAAACCTTCAAGTTCGCGCCTTGAAATTTGTATGGTGATTGTTTTTGCTTCACCTTCAATTATGAAGCAAAATAATTTTCGTTTGTGCACAAACATCCCTTGAACCGCTGTAATACAATTCCCATGACGATCTTTTATAATATATATGCATTTAATAATTTGATGTTTTTAAAAGAAATTATTAATTACAATTATCTGCCTGATATTTTAATATAAATACTAATTATGGTAATGTTTTAATCATTCTTAGAGAAAACAAAACAATGAAAAATATTTGTTAATTTATATTTAAATATGTGGATATTATTAACATATAAGTATTTTTTTAATTTGAATTTTACGCCGAATAAAACAGATATTTATTTTTTAATTGTATAAACACTTTAATTGTATAAATATACAATTAAAACTAAGTAATTTTGATTTAAAAAAATTTCGTTGAACTTGTATACACATTTTTCTTAACATTTAAAATAAGCAGAAAACCCCAAGAAATAACTAAAATGTCCTTAAAATAAACAAAAACAGTAATAAATATATAACTTAATTTTTAAGTTATAATTTTAATCAGTATAATTAGTTTCAGGTAATCCTTAAATGAAGTATTAACGAATAACGCATTGGTCGATCGCGAACAAACATGCTAAACCCATGTTAAACGCTGACCCGCGAACGACGTTTCTGCCTTCAGCTTTTCCGAGAAGCCGGTTTGTTTACAAATACGCCCATCCCCTATTGTCAGACTACGAAGGATAATGGTTATACGTTTTGAAAAGTTTTGTATGTGTAAAATAAGTACATATGTAAATAAAATATTTAAAAATGTTCGCATGTGTATTTTCTAAATCTGATTCCAAAAGGTTTGGCGAGATTCCAAGTAGCTGTCAAGCCTCGTGTCTTGATTTCGTTTAAAAAAGCAATTACTAGTTATTTCGTAAGGCTTTGAGTTATTTTCTATGTGAGACTTTTTTTATGCGGTCCCTATCCACCGGATAAAAAAAAATTGTCGCAAAAACTAGTTTTTATAGCTACTCGTGAAGTTTTGTGCGAATTTTTTTTATGCGTTTTTTTTATGCGGTCCCTATCTACCGCACAAAAACAGGTTTTAGTGTACATGGTGCGATCTGAAATAGATTTTTTTTTCATCATCATCATCTATATCTTTTTGGGGGGATCAAATACAGTTATAAAATCTCCATCCTCCATCTCTCACTGACGATGGCATTACCTCTTTCGATCCCGGCGGATGGAACTGGATGGCGAAAGAGTTGGTGCTGATGAACCTGCTCAAGAGGTCGATGGACTTTTCGAGGCTGGGTCCGGGCTGTCCCACGGGGGTCTGGGTCTTCAGGGCGCTCTTTCCGACCAGCGTGAAAAGCAGAATGCTCCTGGAGTCGATCAGGGACATCTGACGAAGCTTCGGGAGGGAATCGAGAAAGAATATCAAGGATTCGGGATCGTATTCATACGTTGTAGGGACGATGGGATGCTTTGGGTGCCCTTCGAGGAGAGTTGGAAGGCCGAAAAGATGCCAGGTGGGCCTTCTGGGAACACTTTTACTCGTGGACTGACCCACGAACCACACCGGGAGGACGCCCATTTTGAATTCATGGGTCCTGCTGACAGGACGTCAGTCCTTCCATCAGTACTTGGTTGGACCCCACAAAATGGGGATTACGAGCTCAATTTACTATTGTTAGGTAGAAAACTTCCGAGTTTCAAATTCTCGTACATAATTTTACAGTTGGAATTTTTAAACTGTTTTATTTTATGTGCCAACTCAGAGTTGTCCGGTGATAGTACCGACTGTCATACCAAAAGGAAAAGAAAACCTCTGTATGATCGTCAAGGGGAGTCCTACTGGCAGTATTTACGTAAAGTTAATAACCGGCACAGATTTCTTAGTTAAAGTATTAGAGCAGTCAACGTGACCCTCGATTGATGTTCAATGTTAATGGTTGGAACACTCATGGTCACAGTTTGAACTTCAGGCTTGATTAGGAGAAAATTGCCATTTGAACCATAAAAGCTCGAGACTTATTATTATATTATCGACAAACTGATCGAGAGCGTGTGGCTATCTCTTTAAGTCCCAAGCTTAGTTTTGTTTCGATTCTTTTCAGTGCTAGTCATTTGGTGACAACCATCGGCGTTTTATAGATCAATAAACATACGTACGTATCAATTTTACATTAAAAAAATGATTCATTCATATATATTATATATCAGCGGAGCTAACTGAGCGTTAAATGATAGCACCTAATACAATTAATATCTAATACAATAGAATTAATACATCTGTGAAATTGTTCGTTAATGATGCAATAATTATAATTTGATGTTAAAATCAAATAATGTGTAAATATTGTTTAAATGTGTAATTTTCCCCTCTAATGACTTTAAGTAAGAACTCTGATGTGATTACCAGGGATTCGGGGATGTACCACAAAAGTGTTTTCTTACCTCCATCCTCTGCACTCGTAAGGGTGTGAAAGTTTGCGCATATTCTTCTATGTAGTACTGTGCGGCGTCCAGGAATTGGTGCTTGTAGTCGAAAATTATCTTTTTGATTTCATCAGAAACTGCAGAAAAGATATATCTATCTATATATACAAATAAGAGTGTCTGTGGGTTTGTTTTTTATACAAATCTACATTTTTATTCCGGGCTTGATGACATTTTGCACACTTGACCTTCCAAACAAGAAGGTCACTGTCCATATGCGATTTTGAAACACCACTTTCATCCCATCTCTTAATGCCTTAATGCGGAATTGACTTCTTTGACCTCTCGATTAATGACCACTTGGTCGATGCGGCCTACTTTCCTCTACAATAGGGTGGGTCGAAAAAACATGTTTTTCGATATCGTTATTCTAATAGTGCGGAAAGGATGACCAGTGTGATCAATAAACATGCTGTAAAATATTTTTTTGATCGGATAATATCTTCTGCCTCCTCATCGCACTTGAAATTTCGAAATTAGGGTAAAATTTGTATTTTTTCACCTAGTATAGTAAACAAAATATTATCCAAAATAGTTATCCTAATAGCACGGAATGGGTGTCTAATATGATGAATTCAAATATCTGTAATATAGTCATCTGTAAGTGTATTTGTGTAAGTATTTGTATTATAGTATCCGAGCCATATTTCTATCACATGAAAAAGTGCCTTTTTTAACAAAAATACCGATAATTCAAGTGCGATGTGGAGGTAGAAGATATTATCCGATCGAAAACATATTTTATATCTTGTTTATTGATGATATTAGACACCCATTCCGTGCTATTAGGATAACTGTTTAGGAAAATATTTTTTTTACTATACTAGGTGAAACAAGACAAATTTTACCCAAATTTCGAAAATTCAAGTGCGATTAGGAGGCAGAAGATATTATCCGACCAAAAGAATATTTCACAGCATGTTTATTGATCACGCTGGTCACCCTTTCCGTACTATTAGAATAACGATATCGAAAAAAAAATTCGACCCAGCCTACTCTACAATGATGGTAAGTCATTTATCCCCATAGTCGCCTAATTCCCCCTGGAGATATGGCACTTGGAGATTCCAACACTTTTGATATCGTGCCAAACTCTGCCAATGAGCCTTGCACCTCCATTGATATTAACACTGCTTCAGTTGTTCTCACTGCTAATGTTATTCCAATGCTAGTACCCTTCATTTGACTGCGAGTTATTAATACAGTGTTAAAAAACGTCCCGTCCAATGTATCATCATTTATAATAGGCAGGTGTGGCATTTGGTAGGAGGCCCATTTTATGTTTCAATATTTAATAATACAATCATTGAATTTAATTATAAAAAAAGCAACTGTTTTCTTATGGTGCATTCTGGTGATAGCTGAAATGAGTCATTTAAAAGTACCTAGAACCAGGTTCACTGTTTTGAGAGGTGTCATTGAGTTGAAATAACGTGACTCGATAGTTTACATGCATGTCAGCCGCCGATGCTTTGGAAATAAGTACGAAACGTTGCTGCACGCTCATCGTTTGACCTTGATTCGAAGGCTTCACACGTGTGCCAATAAAGCATTTCGGCCACAGTTCGAGAGAAAGGCAATAAATTATGTGTAGTCACCTGTTGTAGGTATGGCAATAAAGTATTCGAGGAACATAATGTTTATTATGCTTTTTATATGAAATTTTCCTCGTTCGAAGGGCTCTAGAGAAAACTTTGAGAGCTAAAATATATTGGTTCTGTGAATTTCCAACTTATCTTATAACCCTTAGCACTCGAGGAAAATTTTTTGATATTTACGTTATTTTTATAGAACAGTTACATCCCGTTCCTGTTTTTTTTTCAAAGAGATATTATTTAGCGTGTTATTTCTATGTTTAGGGTGGATAATTATATAAAAATAAAAAAGTGATGAGCAGACAGGGGATGTGAGAAATTTCAATCCCAAAAAAATGTATATACTTGATGTTGCTAGACGACAAAAATATTTCGCATTAAAGATTTCGAATGAAGACCTTTTTAAACTCAAAAATATGTTGATTGAAAAAAAACAAGTCGTTAAACAAGTCGTCGTAAGGAATTAGATAAAGAAGAAGCTAACGAAAGGAAACAGTTTTGTATGTTCAAGAACATGAAGTTTTCTTTCAATATAAATAACATGGGACAAGAGAACAGGATGTTATTTTGATGACTGAGAGTCGCCACTCGAGTCCAAATATTTTGCTCGTCACTCAAATGTCCTGATGAAGGTCGTCGAGCGGAATTTCTGAGAGGGGGATGCCAGCTCAGAAATGGTGTTCTTCATCTGCGAATTACGAAGGAATATTCTCTGGTATTACTTCCTGAGTAAATCCTGAATCGTCACCAATATCCAATTATGTGGCTCTAGTGCGACGTTCCTTCAGCCTACCGTCTGCACGAAAAAAAGAGTCGGAACTCGCTACCCTCCGTTTCCGGTGTAATGGCCATTTAATATAAGTAGTTCAAACACAAATGGAGGATATCCAAAAATTCAAAATATGAGATTTTGAATGAATGAAAATCAAAAACCGTTATCTATATATATAGCTTCAATAATTTAAATTTCCATGCTATTTCAAGAAGTTTTTGTACAATCATTTCCCACAACAATATATATGGGCACAAGTTTAATATATGGGTAGGGTGAATGGTAAATGATGAAATTTTTTTTAGTTGGTAATTACCTCAAGAGGTTCAATTTTAGTGCTATTTCAAGAAATTTTCGTGGAAACAATTTTCACAAGAAAGTTTCCCACAAATAGCTTTAATTAGCATTGTCTTACCTTTTCAAGGCCAAAGCGCCGCGGTTAGAATATTTTCGATTTTCGTGAAATATTGTGTGTTCTTTTTGCCTAAGGAGGCAACTTTTGCGTACTATTGTGAAAGCGATTTCGAAAAAAAAAAAAAAAAATTGGCCGTTGCACATAAAGATATGCGAATATATAAGAATGTGTACATATAATGGTCGTTGTCTGTATGTGGATCGTAAAGCACTTATTTCCTCTGCATATAAAAGGGTGAAAATTTATATAAGTACTTTTTATCTTCAAGATATTCACCCAAGGCTCGGAATTTTAAAATTCCATTTAGTTTTTTTTAGAAGTATGTATACCGGTTTTAGAAACCATTTTTTTTATGTCCATTTAAACAGAAATAGTTTCAACATTGTTATAAAGTCGAAAGATATTGCCAAAAGTAAAATGCTTTAAAATAAATTAATAACATATGTTTGTTGCTTTAAATAATCGAAAAATATTTCTTTATCATAACATTATAAGTGTTTTAGAGCAAGCAATATTGAAAGAACACTTATTTTAAGTTATACTTCATGACATACCAAGAATAGTAACATTAATATACTAAGTAAATTGCAAAGGTGAAAATCTAATATATGCCTTTCTACACCTTGGTTTAGAGCAGTGGTCGGCAAACTTATTAGTCAACAGAGCCAAATATCAACAGAACATCAATTGAAATTTCTTTTATGAGCCAAATATCAACAGAACAACGATTGAAATTTCTTTTGAGAGCCACATTTTTTAAACTTTAACTATATAGGTAGATACATTGTTATTAACTTAACTAGGGTACTCCTAAGCTGGCTTTTGCTAAAATTGTCCTCAATCTGATTGAGGTGCGTTCGCTTAGATCAACACCTTCCAACTCTTTCATCCACACTCTTCTTGTCCAAACTATCTTAACAATATATGTTGGCATACCTTTCTCAATCATAACAATAACTGACTAACACTAATGTGAACAATTGCCTTGCATCTCCTTGGAAAGTTTGGGTAAGTCAAGTTTGTAAGTTGTTGTTTTTAATTTTTGCCACGAAATTTCAATGCGCCCGCCCGCACCTGGTAATTTGTGGAAGAGCCACACTCAAAAGAGCCGCAAGTGGCTCGCGAGCCGCGGTTTGCCGACCACTGGTTTAGAGAATAAATGTTTTATTCATTCCAGTAGGGGGTATTGACCCCGTACGAAGAACGGGTATTTCTATACTGGTATATAAGAGGTGGAGGTGCTCGGTGACTGTGGATACTCACTCGTGAGCTCGATGCCGAAGTCCCTGTGCTCGATGTCCGAGGTGATGCAGTTGCTGACGTCGAACTGCTTGAGGTAGGGAGGGGCCACCTTGAACTTGAGGAAGTTGTAGGTGTCGCCTCCCTCTTCCATCTTGTCCGCCTGCCAGAGGAAGAAGAAGAAGAATATCACTCCCACCCTTCGGTTTGCTTTGCGTCGTTTGCTCCGGATGCGCATAAGCCACTTACGAATAAAATACTTCACATTTTGTACATTTTTTATTGTCGTTTCAGTCAATATATTGCTAAACCCGCATGCAATATGCACCTAACTCTCATATCGCTTATATCTCTGCAACCGTACTACCCTCGCGCCTTACTTTGGTATAGTTGTGTAGAGAAGAGGAGCCATTTCTCGATCAAGCAACGGGCGCCGTTGTCTCGACACAAAAGGAACTCAATTTAGCCTCGCGTTCGGAGTTTATAAAGGACTATCTCGGCAGTACGTGTGTCGATCGGAGCGGGAGTAGTCGCATTTGAGAGAGGTCACTCTGACATAGTAAATATATAATCCTTCGAACTCAAACCGGTGTTCATCAGGAGTTATAAGGCTTACAAGTGTGTCACATTTAGCAGAAATGTGTCAGTTTCTCGGCTATGGCGCCCCCGCGTTTGACACTTAGGGTACTGAAGATACTCGGACAGCAAGACAGAATCCATCCTCGCCCATCCCCTTTGACCACGGATGGAATGTGTCCGTCTCCACAGTGAGACCCCAGTAACGTGACTTAAGCATGTAAGCTTTGAAACGCGCGAAGTTGTGTATTTGGTAACGTCGTTTCTGTGCCCTAGTGTCCACACACTCTCTGCAGCACGCACAGGACGTTTCACGTATCCCACTGCTGCTGCGTCCCCAATACAGCCTGTCTGAATTTTAGCTATAGATAGAAGTTTGATAAAATTACTTGGCTTTATCGACAAACGGAGCAGCAAAACTATTTAAAAGTGTCCCGGTCTCCCCTGTGTGATAAATAGCCCTCCGTTATTATGAAATCACGACACTGACGTAACGATTCTAGTCAAGGTTTTCCCGCAAAAAATATTTTAGGGCTGCCTTCTCGTAAAGTACGAACGGAAAATCTTTTAGGCTCTAGTAAATTCCAACTAGGCAGTTGAGCCTTCCTACAGATGATGGAATTTGTTCCAGATTTAACTTAGGTTATCCCCGAGTATACAAGTATCCCATCGACTTCCTTAATGTGTTAATTTACCCTACCTATAGATAAACTAGTTTTCAATTCACTGTTTCATTATTCATAGAAACACTCATCATATATATTATTTCAGTAGTAAAGATCCCTTTTGCGAATCTCACAAGCTGCGAATCTCAACATGTGAGGTATAAAAAGGAAGGGAATTTCCCGAAGCAGTGACGAATCGTACTTTTGTCTCGGGAATATTAACGCATTTTTTTTTTATAAAATACCTTTAAAAATAATTAGTTTCCAAGAAGCGGTTTTTAAACGAGCCGTTGGTAGTGCTGCCATCTAAGAGTAGAATCGTTAAACTTTTTTTATATTTTGGCTATAATATATTCGATAATATTCGGGAGGGGGGGGGGATTCGTGCGATAATTATCGCACGGGCATGCTTATAAAAATTATTAATGATTATTTGTTGTTCGTCAAATCAATTTTTTAAATAAATTTTTTGGATCGATTTTTTTTTTTTGCTCTCTGTTGACTCGGCGTTTGACGAATATATATTTGTTCGCAATCTACTAACACCTGTTTTAAAGTTAACCCCCCGATATTTCCCCTTTGTTAGTAGCATAAAGTGTCCATCACTCACCAAATCCGGTTTGATGACGCTGTGCTTGACCGGGACTTTGTAATCCAACACCTCGTCCGCCTGCTCGTGCCATCCGTTCTGAAAAACATTTCATTTCGCCTGTTAACCCTTTGCATTCGGAAAACATGTTGGATATTTGCGTTCTTTTTATGGAATAGTTACATCGCGTTCCTGTTTTGTTAATGCAGTGTTCTTTAGCGTGCTCTTTTTATGTTTAGGGTGGATAATTATAAAAAAAAATACGCATGAAGCTGAATATTAACCTTATATTTAGTGCTAACTAAATATAAGGTTAATATTCAGTCACTAAGCTTATATTTAGTGGTTTTTGATGTGTTAAATTATTTCTTTTTTTTTTTACAGAAGAGGGGTTGCGAAGAATTTCAATCTGAAGAAAGTTTTTTGATCCCCATCATAATTGGTGTTTCTACGTGTGATAAAAATAATTTCTATTAAAGTATGTAGGAGAATAACTTGTTAAATTCAAGAATGTGTTGTTCTCTTTCATTTTGATGAGAAGATAAAAAAGTAACACGTCGTTATTTTATTGACTTAACCCTTTTCACTCCGATGTCGCCTCTCAGGCGCCAACATAACGACCCGTTCTTTTGTTTCCCTGTTC
Source organism: Troglohyphantes excavatus (assembly GCA_963932185.1). Classification (NCBI taxonomy): domain Eukaryota; kingdom Metazoa; phylum Arthropoda; class Arachnida; order Araneae; family Linyphiidae; genus Troglohyphantes; species Troglohyphantes excavatus. The sequence continues at coordinate 8,048,748 of OZ010670.1, read as the reverse complement.
TTTAAAATGAACGAGAACAACATGATCTTGTATTTAGAACATCAATCTTTTTTTCAACTTGTTCTCTTGCAAATACAAAACAGATTAGGATTATTTTCCCTTTATAAGTACAAAAAAAACTGTGGAAAAGAACATAAAGAGGAATAACTGTTCCATAGAAATAACACAAATCGCAAAGTGTTCTTGGAGTGCAAAGGGTTAAAAGTAACACTCGAGTGTAAATGGTTTATATAATATGTTGATGATACCCAAACGATGTCATTCTTTTAAACGAAGTTAGATAAAGAACAACCTAACGAAAGAAAATAGTTTTTTCTGTTGAAGAACATGCAGTTCTCATTCATTTGGAAGAACCGGGAACAAAAGAACAGGTCATTATTCTGGTGACTGGGATAAACCGTAAATGGTTTCAATGCTAAAGTGTGGCACCCATTTTCAACCTGTTTTAGCCTATAAATATTTCCAATTACATAATAATTTTCCTAATTTTATAATAATTTAAAATTACAAGTTTAAGCCATTGGAGATGACAATCGATTATTTTAACAGCTGTCATAAAATAACTCATCAATAAAAGTGCAATTTCTGGAACAACATAAAAGCTTTGATACTCTGCACACAATTTTTTAGCAGAGAGCGTAGACCCGTAAGCAAAAGTGTAACGCGCCCATAAAAATCCCTCTTTGTTTTTAATAGGATTTTATGTCTAACTGCAGTAAATACTGTGTTAGAACAACAGAAAAATAGATGCAATATACTCTAAAAGGTTCTAATTCCCAAAGAATAGAAATACCTGTTCTTCACACGTGGTTAATTAAAACGTTGTACCATAGAGATACTTGGTTTAGACCAGTGGTCGGCAAACTTATTGGTCAATAGAGCCAAATATCAACAGAACAACGATTGCAATTTCTTTTGAGAACCACATTTTTTAAACTTATATTATATAGGTAGATACATTGTTATTAACTTAATTACTCCTAAGCGGTACTCCTAAGCTGGCCTTTGCTAAAATCGTCCTCAATCTGATTGAGGTGCGTTCGCTGAGATCAACCCCTTCCAACTCTCCCATCGTCTTGTATTTCGTCTATCTCCTTTCGTTCATCCTCTCTGTATGTCCAAACTATCTTAACATACCTTTCTCAATCATAATAATAACCGACAAACACTAATGTGAACAATGGCCTTGCATCTCCTTGGAAAGTTTGGGTGAGTCAAGTTTGTATGTTCTTGTTTTTAATTTTTGCCACGAAGTTTCAGCGCGACCGCCCGCACGTGACAATTTGTGGAAGAGTCACTCACAAGGGGCCAAAGAGCCGCATGTATCTCGCGAGCCGCGGTTTGCCGACCACTGGTTTAGACAATAATTATTAAAAAAAAAAATTCTAAACTAACCAGCCAAAGTCTGGAAGTGCGTATACCGATTTAGACTTCTCCCATTGCAGTTTCTTTAAAAATTACGTTAGCTATAACGTAACCATTCTTCACAGAGTCGGCGATTGGGTGCTATGAGTGGCAAGACCCTTGGCAAGATCAAGAGGAAAGAAGTTGCGTGTGTGTTTGGGGGGGGGGGGGGTAAAATTTAAACTATTGGAAACAAAAAAGTATAATAAATATAGCACATTATATATACCCATTATTTTGTGTTATTTGAAGTGTATCCAGTGAAGTATTTGAAGTAAAATGAAAATTTTGTTGCCTCATTTTTATTATTGCTACAGAAAACATTAAAAATCTCTTATTTTTGACTTATGCATCTATTTGCCTATTTGTAACGCCTATTTGTAATACATACAATTGATTGATTTACAATAAAAAAAATATTTAGAACAAATAAGAAAATTCTAGTTAAAACTTTTACGTTATTTGGTTCCATACTAAATCTTCATCTTCAAACTATCCCCGGTGTTTAAAAAAAATATGTACTACATTGATCTGATCAAATCCAGTACAGGCCATTTAAGGTGTTAATGATGAAATATTCACCGCTTATTAAAACTGGAATAAAAGTGTTTTAAAAAATTCCATTTTTTTTTAGTTCCTCAAAAAACTGACGAAACGATGGCGCAATAAAGCTCTCTTTCCGAATTTACAATTTTAACACTTCTTGTATTGTTACATTCTATGCCATGTACAGACACTAAATAACTTGTAAATTAATTTGGAATTTAATCTTTCTTTGGATATTTTGTTCAAAGAAACAAAAGCAAATAAACATACCAATAAAAATGAGTAAAAAAAAGGAAAATTGAACTCAGGAGACCTCGAAACTTTTTTTCACACGGTGAATATGAAATCCTAATTTTGGCGTAATTAATAGAAAAAATACTAATTATGTTTTATTTCCAATAATAGAAATATATAGAGAAGAGAGAGAGGTGCGAAAGTTTGTTCTTTAGATATCGGAAAATAAACAAATAACATTATGGTTCACAATAAATGTTTTTTAGAAACTCAGCCGTTTTTGCAATCTCGCTTCATAATAACTGTTCAAAAACATTTGGTGTGCAGTCTGTTTTGGCATCTCATCACCAAAAACCATATGCCCATTTAAAAAAAAAAAAAAAACTTTTCAATTTTAATGATAAAATATTGATCGACCGAATGGTCTAATATTAGAGAGTACTTTAATTTTTCAAAAAAAATATCAACTTAATGAACGTACAATAAATATGTGTGTGAACTTACAATAATGGTGCTCTTGTACGAGCATAGATTTTATTTGCACTTTCACGAGTGCCTAATGATAAATCTGCAGTTTGACTCCGGTGTCTTATGGGTACAGTGCTCGGTTATCCATCAGAGGATTGCGAGTTCGAATTCAACGTGGGCTTAAAAAAATGAAGCTGAAGGGATCTTGTTACGGAAGGTCTGGCAGATTAGCTCCTAAATTACCAAAGTCGTCTAAAAAATATTTTCAATTTGGCCGGCGTGTATACGGTATGGGTGCATGTTAAATCTGATCGTTGTCCAATTGTCTGACATTTATTTAGATTGCGTCGAGTGACACTCTTTCCTTCGAGATAGAAGATTCCCGAACCGCTACAAATAGACTACTCTGCAGCTCTAGTGCAACGTTCATTGAACCAATCAACAGTTTCACTAGGGTATCTGCAGATGCACGAGGAATGCGCGAAATAAAACAGTTTTCCGCACTTTCACGTATCGGTTCAATTCTGTGTATCGTATTCAATGATTTTCGTACTTTCCCGGACACAAGACGCTCTATTTTCGGAGCAGCCGCGCTTACCGTCGTGAAGTGCGTCTCTTTGTAGGTGGTGACGTTGTTGACTTCGTCGACGTACTTGCCGATCCACACGTCACACTCGATGTCTCTTGCGAAAGCCTGAAAGATGGAAAGATGACACACACGTTATTCATATACCGAGAAAGGGAAGAAAGGATAGAATGAGAGAGAGTTTTCTCCGGTAGTCGGTTTACTGAATATGCATCAAGTTCAAGGTGAAGCTCTCTTTCCCTTGTGTTCGTGGAATCAAGAGAAAGACGAGAGATTCGGATGCGAAATAACGCATGTTTGAAGCATTCCAGTGGCATCCGTATGCGCTTTCAATTGATTTGCATGAATTACCTTAAGTGGCTCTTTAAAGTCTTGTAAGGAAAATTGGCGATTTTTTTCCCTTTTTACGGGCTTTTATAAGACTCCCTATTTTCATTGTCAAATCTTGCAACCCTATTTTATCTTTTCATATCGTCGGCTTATTCCACTAATCACGTAACTTTAGGAATTCAACAGCCGTTGCGAAAACAGCTTGGCAACGAACTTCAAGCGATTCACTTCTAAATGTGGCATTGTTTAAAACCATGAAGTGATTGGAATACCTGTGTTTAGATGATAGGCGTGGGATTCATTTGAAGAGTCGAGTGATATTTGAGTTTGAATTTCGTCGCCAAGCAGCTTTCGCTACGGCTGCTGTAACTGTGGAGTTAGATGGTTTATGAATTAAGCCTACGATATGGGACACAGTGGCGGATTTATCTATAGGGTATTATAGGCCATTTCCCCCGCCGAGATTTTCTAACTTACACTCTCTAAAATGAAAATTTTTTCATTTAGTTAGGCATTTAAAGAAAAAAAGTCAGATAATTCTTATTATAACGAACCTTATTATTTTACCTTAAAATTATATACCGCTAGAAAGCCCGAAAGGGGACCTACAAGCTGGTATGTGTAGTTTCCAAAATGCACAATTAGTATATAAATTACCAGTGCTTATATTAATTGAAAGCCAAGAAGTGACCTGTATTGAAACTGCCCGTCGCGACGGGCAGTTTCCTACGCTTCCTCCTCAAGTTTGTCGTTTTGACCATCCTGCCTCTCTGATTGGAAAATAACCATCACGTGACTTCTATGATTTTAAATCTCCCGAATTTCTCATCCTAAGCAAACTGGGATTCGGATGATCTGAAGGATGATGATCCGCTATTGTTCAATCAGAAGGATGGACTTGAGGAAGGCGGGCAGTTTCAATACAGGCTTTCAATTATTATAAACACTCGTCATTTATATACTAGCTGTGCATTTTGGAAACTAAACACACCAGCTTGTAGGTCACCGTTCGGGCTTTCTAGGGGTATAATTCTTTTTGTTCGGTTTGAAAATTTTACGGATATATAAATGTTTTAATCGGGCAAAGCATATTAACATTCCATGTTGATTTACTTGTCAAGGTCATTCAGACTCACTTAACCCTCAAACGGTATGGCGGTTGAAGACGAAATAGACGGTGCGGTCGGCTCGGATCCGACCCGATCTCTTATGGATGAGGTTTTTGATAGAAATAAGTGCACAATAAGCATTTTTATTGTATAATAATATTTACTGATAATATTTTGCATGAAAAAAAAATTCTATAAAAATTGACCAACGAATTGTATTTTGTTCTAAAGAAATCTGTCTGACATTTACATAGGATGTTGTTTAGATTAGTTGAGGACTAGAAATGGAAAACGACCTAAGTACCAAAAAAAAAATCGAAAATCTCATTTTACGGAAAAATGTCCTAAAGACCAAGCTAAACAAAGCGGAAAACGCCCAAAGTGTGAACTCCAATAGTAATAGTTCAAAAATTTGAGTGAAATAGAGAACCCCACTAAGTACCAAATGCGAGTGTTTTTCATTTTTCGGCTCTCCTGAAATTTTTTCTTTTTTTATACTAAGGTCGTTTACCATTTCTGTCCTCAGTTCCATTACGTAATTTATTTATTTACCTAGTTTTCGAAGTTAGTAAAAAACAACTTTAGGAGCTCAAAAACACGCTGCCGCACGATACGGGAGGAGAGGAGAAGAAATTCAAATATTTGGGTCGGATCCCCCCCCCCCCCCCCCCCCCCCCCCCCCCCCATCCCCTCCGTATCTCGTTTGTGGGTTAAGAAAAGAAAGAAGACGAGTCTCCCTCACCGGTCCCTTGTACTGCATGTCGTCGTCCACTTGCATGTGGAAGACCTCCTCCGGCGAGCCCATCTGGATGAAGAGGCTCTTGCGGGACTTCTCGAAGTAGTCCCTCAGTTGGATGGGCCCGAGTGTAGCAATGGCCGGGTCGGCTTGTGGGTGAGTGTACGCGATGCCTGCACACAAGAAAAGCGCAAAACATTACAAATACAAAATATGGACGACCCGCAACAGGCTCAAGGCCCAACGAGTTTGGACCAGTCTAACATCTCCTAACTATTCCTCAACGAATATTCTTAAAATCCTCTTCCTGTAGAAGAAGCCTTATTTTAAAATGACAAAACATTCTCATCAGACATTTTTATTGTACGAATGTCTTAGATAGTTAAAGCTGTGCTTCATTTTCTATATATAAATAAAAAATGATTAATTCTTTTGAAAACACGTTTTTACCAATATAAAAAGCTTTTAGTGTTATAAAATAACCAACTCATTTGGCTCTATATATTTATATATTGTTTTTCTTTAGTGTATGCTAGTCTAGTTTCATTGTATCGAGCAAACATTTAGCGAACGTCATTTCCGATTAGTTGGGAGCGTGAACATAACTTATTTTGCTTCTTAAACAAAAACAAGTTGGCGAAGCATCCAGTTCCATAAAAAGTAAATTTTTTATTACAGTTTCAAACAAGTTATGTGAAAATTAATTCAGTAATATGAGAACTAACACATATTAAAGGAAAAAAAATAATTTTTTCTTCATTTTTTATTTAAAAAAAATATTATTGTATATAAACAATAGTTACATTTTGACATTGACATTTGACAGCGTTATAGTTACCTGTATTGAAGTCGAAGACGATTTCACGGGTTCGTAACTCGCAAAGTTTGAAAAGATTTCTTTATTGAATAGTGATGTATCCTCAGGGTCCGGCATGAAGTCCCTCCTCGCTAATCCCTTCTCTTGTAGTAGTACACCTGACAGAACACAGAAAGCTGGCTTATAGTTTCACGACCTTTATACGAAGTTTCAAAAACATTCCGAAGGTTTGTATACAGGGGCATGGTTTGATTAAATCTTTCTCCTTTAGCAACGCACTGCAACGTTCTTCTCCTTGTTCTAACTAATCGGTTACTTAAATTGGCTTTCTGGCACTTCCTACGTGATTTGCAGCAGGCCATTCGCACAGGTGACATTGAAGCGACCCGCTGAATTATCAGCGTTTAAGAGCCCAAAAATTTAGCAGTTGAGAATTAGGAACACTTATACAGAGGCACGTAGGTAAGGGGGTGGTTTAGGGGGTTCAAACCCCTTCCATTGAAAGTCAAGACCAAAAAAAATAAAAATCGAACTACTGTAAAAATCCTAAAAATATTTTAAAAAACTAGAAAAAATTTCAATTTCTAATATAATACTTTTTGTTGAGTTGCATGAGGGAAAATCTGGTATATGATTTGAAGACATTTTTATCTCAAACTAAGCTTAACATGACGTCATCGTGTTTCATTATATAGCATTTGAATTTCGGTGACAAAGGGAAAAGATTGCAAAACGGTGCCGTGTAAACAAGTTGAAACCAAAGTAATATATTATTCTAAACAAGGAATCTTAATATTTAAATTTGTTCTCTAAATTTATTTCATAATTAGCCAGTGATATGTGCTAATTTTAAAAATATTTAATGACTGATATTGGTAACGATTTCATGAAAAATGAATGATAACTTTTGTTGTTTCGATATTTATATGCTAACATATTTCTGTTTACTTAAATAAAAATTCATAAGTTTAAAAAAATGGGGGGGAGGGGGATAAGCTACCTAAAGAAATCCGTTGCTCAGTTACTAAACCACCCCTACGAAAAATCTACACCTACGTGACTGCTTATACATGTCTATTTAACGTGTCATCCTTGTCGCATTGACAATACAAGCAAATATGAGTATGCAAGTGTTATATTCAGATAATAACTGCTATATTCGGATAACAAGTGTTATAAAAAAAACTGTACTCTTTGACACTTGGGACAGTTCTTGTATATTCTTCGTTCACACATTAGCGGCCTCGTGCTGTGTATGGCTGCGCACCCGGTCCGGTGATTGCACCGCACCATCCAATGACCGGTCCGTCTCTGATTCATATCGCGGGACCGGTTTTGGTTGGTTTGGTTTGGTTAATGAACGTCGCACTAGAGCTGCAGAGTGGGCTATTGGCGACGGTTCGGGGCCTATGTCGAAGGAATGACCCGGGAACACATACACATTCACACACACATTCATACATGCACCTCGTTATTTTAGAACCATGGTCAGATGACGAGGAAACACCTGAACTGGCACCCAACGCCTTCAATAGACGTCGGGACTTTGAACCCCCAATCAGATGTATCGTGCACCAGTCCCGTATACACGCCGTTAATTTTTGCGGATGTTCTGGACGACTTTTCTAGTATTTTTGTAGCGAAGGGACCGGTTTTGGGAAATATGTCATTCTGAAAATATTCTCTAAACGTGATCCACCACTTTTTACTAATTTCGATTAAATTACGACATATTTAATCCATGCAAACTACTTTTCAGGGCATGACTAAAGTTTTTTTTTCAAATTCCTGTACGATTCTAAGGCAGTTTAATCGCAGCCGATTGTTAAGGGAGCTTTATTAAGTCGGAAGGTTCCTTTCAAACTTCATGGATGGCTTGGAACTTAATTTGAAACATGGACGTCAAACCGAAAGCGGGCGTACCTCTTCGAAGGTGGTCACTTCTTGGGCCGCCATCTTGCCCAGGGTGTCCCGCTCGATGGTGGTGAGCTGCAGCCGCGTGCTGAAGGCGGTGGGAAGCTTCGGGATCTCCTCCCTGCCCCGGTAGTCCTCGCAGTAGAGGTAAGGGGGGACCTGCATGCATAATTGATGGTTGTTATGTATTCCTTTTTATTCAAGTCACTAATTTGACTAAAAAATTATTTTTAATAAGGACTCTTTACACAATAAACTCTATGATTCGAAAATTACCATATTCGCCCACCTTTGAATCGAAAAGAAAAATAATTATCCAAAAAATTTATAAACCTCAGAATTAAATAAAAGGAGAGAATTGAATTCTCAATGAAAAATTGAAAATTTTTATAAAACAATTTTAATGTTAAAAAAAAAATTTCAAAGAAAATTATTACACTTAACGTAAAAAATCGAGTTTTTTTACACATTTTCGATTACCCTTACTACCCTAATTAACGAGTGTTCAATTTGCTCAGAAATTTTACGACTACCCAATTGTGATCCCAAATTTGAAATTAACTAACATGTTTTATTTAAAGCTGAAAGTGCTGTGATTACGTAAAAGGTAGATTACATAAGAGGAGACATTTTTCAGGCTCGCCTACTCGTTACAAAGGCCTTGAGTATGGAAGGAGACTAAGGCAGCACAATGGCCTAGGAGGAATAAAGTGTCACTCTCAGTATCAACTTGTGGAGTATACCTGAAAAGTGCCCCACTCGAACTCTGGTTCCCCCTTGAACCAATAGTAGTTCTCCGTCTTCCTGAAGGTCTTGTAGTCTTTAGTTATGGCGTCATAGACGGCCCCGGAGTATGACACCTGCGCCGGCACCGACAGCACGCCTTGCTCCACCCCGGTCACCTCTTCTACGGTGGTGCCCCCTGACGTCAGAACTTGGCTGTCTAAGAGCAGAAGGAAAATTATCATAATGCAGATAATAAGGTTTCAATGAATCGATAGGGAGTTCGCGAATAGCGTTTTCGTATTTGTTGTACTAATCTGCCAAATTTAATTTTCCTAAGTATGTGGAAAGTAGAATCATTTGCGTAACGTTTTCGGTAACCAGTTATTATTATTTTTTTTTTTTTGCCCATATTGAAACCCTATTTTTAAGACGTTACAAGTAAAAAAAACAAAATAAATAAGACCGACAAGAAAAATGAAGCGGCCCGTGGTACGCTACCTTGCAAACCCAGGCCCGCAACCCACTTTGCCCCCTCCCCAGTCTGTGAGTCCTGGGGAGGGAGCTCAGGCTAACTAGCCCATGAGTGTATATTGGCACGGGCCAGGAAGTGATGGCGCCCCCAACACTCTGGAAACCCCCCAGAGCCCCGCCGGACAGGGAAGACACCGGACGACGCCGCCAAGGCAGCAGTGGCGGCTCGCCCACTACAGCAAGTACAGCCAGGCTGCACCTAGATTCATTAGTGTATTTTAAAACTAAAATTAGATATTTTACTAATTTTCTTAAATGAAAATTAGAATTGAAAATGAAAATTCTACGGTAGTAAACAAAATCTCCGATAAATAGCAAGCCTGTTACCGTAATGCACAATTCATGAGGGGAAAAAACTCCATTCAATCAAACTGCAACCCAAAAGCGAAATTCGAAATCGGCTGCATCGTTGCCATGGCATAGTATGGAGATTCCCCCCATGCTACTGCACTGCATTTGTAAGGAGGTACAGCCGAAATGAATATTCTTGTTTTAGCTGTACTTGAGGTTCGATATGCTGATTGGCTCGTTGGTGAAACGCGAACTTACGAGAATATCTCCAAACGGAAATGGTTTTCGTGATACATTTACTGTGTGCTGTTGTTTCAGGACATGGTCCTGCTGTTGTTTCGTTATGTAAGTTAATATTAAAATTGACCGATTCGCATGTTTAAAAGAAAGCAGGGTTGCTTTAATTTTCAAAAATGATTAATTCTTTAGAAAACACGTTTTCGTTTTTTTTTTGCATGTTATCATTTCGTAAAAATTGAAAGGAAACTTTGAGTTGAGTAGTGAATAATAAAGAATTTTCGTTCATGTATGGTTTTTGGAAATGTATGTTCCGTTCATGTATGGTTTTATTCGCGGGGGGGGGGGGGGGGGGAGATTCACATGATTTCGGCTGCACTAACATTTTCGACCACGGGCCGCCACTGCAAGGCAGCACACCCCCAGACAACATTTATTGTCAAAAATCAACAGGTTAGTATTTACAAAGCCTCCGGGGGTTTATAAAACACCCCCGGGTAAGGTTAGTAACATGAATGACCATTGGCTTACAAGCTGTAGGTATTTATAATATCACTCCAACACGCGGACCATATGTACAAAATATACAGTACTAGAAATAAGTTTATATAAATGAGAAAATATTTTCTTCCCGTAACTTTTAGTAAACCCTTAATAAACTATGCAAATCGCATATATAAATGATACATGCAATCAAATTAGGTATGCTACCGTACGCTGCCTTCACCCTATACTCACTGGTGAAGGAGTAGTTGGCCTGTACCGTGGCATCCATCTTCAAGTCGAAGATGCAGCCGGTGAACTTGTCGGCCACCAGCCCTCTCTGCTCCAGCCGATCGGTGCCGTCGAACGCGTAGGGGTAGTTGCCGCCGAACCTCAGCATCTGGTGGGCGTCGTACATCTTGAGCCTCTCCGTGTAGTCGTCCAGGAATCCGAACATGAAGCGGCGGGGAGAGTCTTCAAGGGCTGTCGCCTGGCACAGGTGCGACAAGGGGTCGTCTCGGATGTCCACTGGAAAGAAACAGGGTAGGATGACTTTACCGCCTTCTCTCTCGTATCACTTGGAAACTATATTTTTGAAAAGTTTAGGGCAAAACCTGCATAAGTTTTGCTAAATTTTGAGTTGCAGAGGAGATAGGGGCAGGTTGTCACAAGAGTTGGTTGTCAGTTCTTAGTTGCTAAAGGCCTAGACACGAACCACTCAATGTTTACATCTTTCCGAATGCGTATAAGTAATTTCAAGTAGTGATGAGCGATATTTCAATAACAGTTAAAAGATATCATTATTTCTATTTACGATAATTAAAAATAATTTTTTTTTGAGAACTAAAAAAGTTTTTAATGCGTTCAATAAAAGTAATATTTTGAAATCGAATAATATAATAATATAGTGAAAAAATAATTTATGCAAATTTTCACATGAAAATAAGTTATGCAACGTTTCCGTGTTTCTAATAAAATTTAACAGATACTCTGTTAAATTTTATTAGAAACGTGTCAAAATGAACAGGCTAAAAATGAACGGAACTGTGTCTGAAAATTAACGGAAAATTTTACAAGAAATAACGGTTCAGAGAGAGAGATTTTATAAGTTGGGAGTACCCAGGGCCGAAGGCCCCATTACCTCCAATCATACGGGAATTTGTAAAGACGTGACTTTAACTGGTTTTCCCTGAAGTGTAATTTTCATCAATAATGGGACGAAGCAAAATACAAAAAGAACAAGGCCCACTGGGTGGCAGTGGGGTTACATGGGATGCATTTTCAATATTACGAGACAGACCACTATTTTTATTTGTTTTTTTTTTAAACTTTTAGGAAGTTTGTTATATATTATTTTTTTCTTCATTTTTTACAATATAAATGGGGGAATATGAACAGCCAGATAAGACAGCAAAATACACACATATGAAATAAGCAGTGCCTATGCGTAGGAACGTGCTAGACAATTTGAGTTATATACAAGTGCAATATAGTAACGAGCTATATACAAAAATTTCTATGTACAGAGGAGGAGATTATGAAGGCATGCTCCCTATGTCTGGATAGGCTGGATTTGTGAGCCAGCTTTCCCATGAACACGGTGAGAGACATAAAGGATAGGGAGTTACGAATGTCTTCGTCTCTGACGAACCACCTCGACCTTGTAATGTTGATTCTGAGCATGGTATTTTGAAGGGTATCAAACCTCGCCATTGTGGTTTTGCATGCACTAGCCCAGACGGGGGCAGCGTATGTTATAATGGGCCTGAGTACCGTTTTGTACAGTAGGAGTTTCATGGAGATGTTCAGCGGGGACTTTTTCCCCAGAATGGATTTAAGTATGAGAGAGCCTCTCCTGAACTTTCTACTGACATGATCATAGTGTGGGCCCCAAGTGAGCCTGGCATCTAAGACGACACCGAGGTATGTGGTGGAGTTTGCCCATTCAAGTTCCGTGTTGAACATTTTAAGTTTAAGTGGGAGGTGAAGAAATGACGGTTCCCTCTTTACCTTTTGATTGAAACAGACCTCTTTCGGACTTCAGCACACGTCCAAATTTAACGAAACACTCAAAACAATCCAAACCGTTACTCGTTATTGGTGATATTTATTAGGATAAAAATTATTTAAAGTGGAATAGTGGCGATATATATATATATATATATATATATATATACATTACCGGGTTCCCGGCAACGCGAGGCTACGCGCTAGTAAAAGTTAATCTCTATCACTCACCCCCTGGGTGGAAGACGTCCCACTCCACCACCTGCTGCACATCGTAGTCGAAGAGGAAGTGGTGCTCGATACCCTTCAGTAGGTACAAGTACTTGGCTTTCATGTTGGCGTAGTCCACGTACATCTCGTTGTACAGCACGGACTTCTGGTCCGAGTCCACGTGGTCACCCTTCGTCTCGAAGTTGGCCGCCAGAGGAGGAGGGAGCAGGCCTAGGGTGGAGAGACACGACCATCATACACCACAGCCTTTTTCAATAGTCATCCTCAAATATTTTCTTCCCCATCACCCCCCCCCCCCCAATAAGCATTTTTTGTGTATGCTATTAAGTGTCATAGGCTACTGGACGCATTACCCCATTTTGAGCCAGTAAGGGGAAAATAGGCATCACCTTACTTGGCATCACCACTGAGATAAATAAGGACTGGAGAGTAAACTAAGCGGGCGACCACTGCGATAGCAGTGGAATATTTTCTCTTTAAAGGCATAGAAACTGTGATCATTCCCGTGCCACGGTAAACTCCATTCCCAAGGGGAGTATACTCTCCAGTAATTATTTTAGCTCAGTAGCATATGCTGAATAAACACTGGCCCAATGTTCCTTGACTCCTTTCAGTTGGGGTTCAAAGGTCGTGGTCGTTCTCTTCAACCAGCATTGAAATACCTTACCGACCTCCAGCATTTGATGATCACTGGAAATGGTGGAGCGGCCCACACTACCCGCCCCATGACCAACCTTGAAAAAGCATTGGGCCAGGATGGACACGAGTGGGGCTCTTAGGCACGGAACTTCATAGCCTGGACCTTGGGAGATGAAAATTAAACAATGATCATGATACAGAATGGGTACTTTCGGGCTGAAAGAGAGCAGGTTCGAGACGAATAAACTTATATTAAAAATTTCAATTTTGTGAAAAGTGCCGAAAGATCTAGGGCTAACCGAAAACGCAAGAAGAATCAGGCTTGGGTACAAAGTATTCATGTACAAAACCTCACATGTGCCAACTTAATATTTTTTCGTTATAACGAACACTCGAATAGGTTTCGTGAGCAGCAGAGCCGCCTTCAAGGGTGTGCATCGCGTGCTACAGGACTTTCTTTTCCTAGCTAATTGAAGGGGCCCCGCGCCTAGTAAAATAATTGATATAACTATATTTTGAAAGAGAATAAATTTCTATGTTTCAATCTGCCACTTCGTTATATTTTATTTAGATCTATTCGTAACCAGGATGTATTCGCGCACCGTCCAGAGAATTAAAAAAAAAATTTCTCCGTCAAAGAAAGGACGTAAGAGACAATTCGTTCTGATTTTCAACTGTAAATCCATCGAAATACAAGTTTTGCAGAAAGTTTGCATTGGGATTTAGAGGCATGGGATGAGTGCACTTCGGAAGTCGAATTGGTGCAATTTAGAACATTCCAAACAGAAAGAAGGAGGGGTGGGGGAAGGGTTTGGTAAATATTCTTGAGAAAAAGAGAGCACCGCCGGAAGGTCCGCCCTTCGACTACTATGGGCGGCCCTGCTCGTGTGGGTTCACTATGTCGAGAGTAAAATTCATAAAATATATCATAGCTTCCGCATATGGAATCTAACAACATCTAAAAAAAAAAACACACAAAGAAGAAGCACATGATAAAGTAACCTTCATTGGTAATTCTCGTCCTTTGCCCTTTTGTCGGTGGCGCATGCGTAATAAGGGGAACAGAGACAAAGCATTTCCCTTTATCGTCAGTGTTTTATGTTGAAACTAATCGGCAGGTAGAAATGACGATAAGACGGCAATGTTACGATGTAGATTACTCTAGAAAACAAGTGTTAAAATGTGATTATTTATACACAAATGTATTTAAATGCCCGGGGTGGTTACAAATTGTTGTGCGATGGAGGCATTGTTTGGCTGTTTATCTGCACATAATAAAAAAACCATTCTTTTAGTTATGCTTTAACTACTTTGTTCGTTGCTACTAAAGCTAAGCAACTATTTAAAATATAAGCGAAGTAGTTGGACGAAACTGATTTATTATACCGATATAGGTAGATGGGCAACCGCCAACAGTTTGTGATCACTCTGTCAGTTAATACTTTCTAGCAAAATGTCCAAACTTCTGTTGACTCAATTTTGATAAGTATTCATTTAAATGAAAGTTGTAGATATTCCCCGAAATGTTGGAAGAGCTATTTTTTTTTAACTTGTCAGTTAGGTTAATTAATGCAAAATTATGCAAATGTTGTGCGGTGCAGTGCCTGAAAAACTGGACATTCACGCGCAGAAATTCTCGTCGTCTCAATATGTTAAAATAGGTATGGCCGCTGGTGTATTGAATTTTCACAAAATGAATCTCGGATTGGTTAGTTTCTCAAGGGCAAAATTGTGAACAATTATAGATAATGATAAAGCACATTTTCTCCCCTCCCCTTGTTTTTCAACTGAAATGTGTTTAAATCCATTCTTAGGATATTACAAATAGACCCGTAGTTATTTATTTTTAAAAAACATGCCAATCGTTTTGAAATTTTTAAATTTCTCCTTGCCATCTACGGAGTAAGGTGACTTGCGCGAAAAGAATAAAATACGTTTTGTGGCAAGTTCCCTGCTAGGGGAGTTGCGCGAAAGAGGACTTCGTCTCTGGGTTGCCATCCATCTTTATTTATCACTGTCCACGGGGAGGTTGGCTGATTATTTTCGATCCAGGAAAAAATCATATGGTGGGGGAGGCACAGTAAAAAGAAGTATTTAAAAGGGAGGGGGGGGGGGGGTACATCCAGATCCCACGCGAAATTAATGTATACAAATTATTTCTTTTCATTAGGTTATTAATTATTTAATTATGTCAATTTAAATTAATAATAACTTTATTAAATTTTTCTCGTCTGAGCCCATTTCGAAATAAATCGGAACCTTACTGAGAACTTGCCTATTAAAATGTAAACAGTGTTAAATATATTGTATTTCATTCTTGTCATTTATAAGCATCAAAATTAGAATGTATTATTATTTCTTCATTGGAATGTACGTTATTAAAAAGTTTTTATGTCGTACAAAACCCAGGAATATTGGTCAATAATTCAACTTTTATATTTAATGAATAGAAGTTTTAATTCATTAAACTATTAAAAAAAATTGTGTACTCAAACAAATGGATTGTTGGACTTGGATGACCCAGAAATGTCATCTTTTGCTAAAATGTACTTTTAAAACAGAACGAGATAAAAACTTAAATTTAACAATGTGTAATTTAATATTTTTTTAAAAATATTTTTAAAAAATTTCTAAATCATAATTTTTTTACAGCCACATTTTTTTTTAGTAAAAGCAAAAATTTAAATTTTAAGTCTGGATGAAATAATTCTTATAAATGTACAATATTATATGTAGATTTACACTCTTAGATATAGTTAAAACTACATTTATTTTAAATTGTGACGTGTAAATATATTTTGGGTAACTCTATTAGCAATATTCAAATAAGATATAAGTTTTTATTGTTAAAATTCTAAATTAAAAATTCTTTAAAAAAATTAAAAATACCTTAATTTAAATATGGAAACAAAACTATTACATTTAAAAGAAAGTATGAATTACTTTTTTTTTTAGATAACGAATTTTGTCTTCAAATGAAATCTATTCCGTAGTTTGGTGCTAGTATCCGGAAGTGAAATATTTTGAGGATACTTGACGAATCGTGAAAGGCTGCCAGTCGAAGGTGAGGCAACTCTCCTACAGCCACGAAATGCCGAGTACTCACTTTGCAATGAGAGAAAAAAATATTTTTTTGCGCAAGTCCCCCTCAGCCGATATTTAGAGGACTCGTGCACGTTAAATCTGTTGTGTTCCAAAATCCTCAATGTAAGGTGCGTGGCCATGAAGGAGAGGGTAAGCTTTAATGCCGCTTTTTCACACACCGGCAATACGGGGCAAGTGACGTTGACGGCAACGGCGCCGGTATGCCGGTATTAATCTATTTTCACTCTCTGGCAAAAACGAAAGTGGTAAAAAGTTCCTACTGCCCATTATTTTTTTTTAATTGTAAGAGGAGGCTTAAAAATTTCAGGTTTAGGTGGCCATTAAAATTGCTACGCAAGTGCTAATAAGTACTTGACAACAACATTAATACGCTATTTTTTAATGAAATTATTCTAAAATGTATTACTTATTTTCCACACTATTTTTGTTTTTCGATTTTTTTTTTTAAATAATCAATTGTTTTTCACATAACCAGGATTTACTTTCCATAAGTTCTATTAATGTCACAACATCGTTCTTTATCCATTGACATCCTTCATTCCTTTTGCGGCGCGAGCCCACGACGGTCAGGATGCCGATCTGCTCCGCTAATTAAAGAAAAAATTTTAAAAATTTGATTACGTTCTCATCTGTTCGAGCCCCATTCTGTGTGGACCATGGCAGACGATTTCGAAATCACTTATTTTGGATCTAAACCGTTAAAACCTATCATTATCTCTAAAGACCCACCACCCGATTTTGAATGGTTTTTTGGAATCCAAGACAACCCATACTTTGTTGATTTTCTGGACAAAGTGGACAAATTTCATCTGAACTGGCCTCATCTGGACGGATCCGATCGTATTGAGCAGGAGAAGGAACTCCGAGCCATGGAAAAGATCTGTGAAGAAATGGTGGTCAGCCAGCGCTACATCGAGCGCAAACAAGGGAAGGACATGGAAACCCCTATGTCCCCATCTAAAAAGCCTAAAGGTAAAAAACCAAAAAAGAAAAAGAAGCGTCTGACGAATCCACCCGTCGCGGAGGACAAGTTGGACGCACCAAACAAGGAACATGATTTGGAACCCTCTGTGGAACCGTCATCGTCCCCACAGCATGAACTATCATCATCTGACCTAAACCCTTCAGTGAAGGCGATGGTGATTGACAGTATCAACGACAATAACATGGATACAGAGGAAAAGGGAAACAAGGTCTCTCCCCCACCTCCACCTATCCTTCTTAAACCTGGTAATGACTTTCTTTCTCATCTCAAGGCACTTAATAAACTTTTCAATGGCACACTCACCTGTGAAAATTCAGGCAAATACATCAAAATCCATGCCCCGGACACTTTGGTTCGCCAAAAATCACTGGACTTTCTCAAATCAGTCAACTGTGAATTCTTCACTTTTACACCCAAATCTTCTGCAAACCTCAAAGTGATAATTAAAGGACTCGTTCCGGAAATCAAAACTGAGGACATACTTGACGAATTGAAAGGTATGAACTTTGAAATTACTAAAATTGTTCAATTCAAAAAAAGACCCTCCAAAAAATTAATTGGTGTTTACTTAATCGATCTCCCAAAAAATGACTTTAACCTCAAAATTCTTGAACTTAAATCCTTGTGCTTTTTCGACATTAAATGTGAACTCTTTAAACGCAAAAATACAGTGGCCCAATGTTACAATTGTAACCATTTTGGGCACAATTCAGCCAATTGCTCCATGGCAACTCGCTGCCTTAAATGCGGCGAGGGTCACGAGACAAGATCATGTGCCATTCAATGGGTTGATAACCCTAAATGCATCAACTGCGGGAACTTCGGACACGTCGCTTCATGGAGACACTGCCCGGATTTTCCCAAGAAAAACTCCATCTCAACTGATGATGTTGTGCCAGCACAAATTGCTCAAGGAAAGCGCAAAGTGCAAAACACAACACAACAGACACCCCAAGCAAAAGCTCCAAAAGGACCCCCCCAACAAAATGCATTCCAGGAATATATGCCATTGTTGGAGCTCCTTAAAGAGCTAAATATTATGTTCGATTCCACTCAAGGCATACAGATGTTGACGACTGCCATTCGTTTCCAGCCCAACATCGCCGACAAAGTCAATGCATTCATCTCTTTCTTTGATGTTAAAAAACAGCAGCGGACTCATGAGGAACGCACTGGATCTTCTCATCAATAGAGAGTAATTCACTTCTACCAGCGGAAGCACTCGACGCACTCCCCTGGAGGACGTGTTTAGCTCCGCCCACCTACTAGTTTCTACTCCAAAAATTGTGCGGCTGCATCGTCGCACCACCCTGGTGCGTGTGACTGGTGCCAGACTGTCTGAATACCATGATTACTCTCCCCTCCAATCAGGAGAGGGTAACCCCAACCATCGGCCAATTGGATTGTGCCCACAACCATTTGTGACTTTTTACCTGGAACTTTGCCATGTTACTCCGCTCGCGGAGTGATACGGCGGACTCTTTAACTTTTAGGCCATTTTTTCTCCCCTCCAATGAGGATGAAGCAAATTCTGTCTCAACCAATTAAGAAGTTATTTTCTTCAAAGTGACTCTCTCGACCCAAAGTGACTCTCTCGACACTGTCGATGCAATTTGTGACTGTCTACCCTTCTGTTCCTCGTCCTGGCTGGTGCCTTGCGAGTGTTTTTTGTGTTGCTGTTTGATTTTTGGTTTTTGTTTGTTGTGCTGTTTTGTGTCGTCCATCCAATGTTAAATGTCATTCATGTACCATCTCATGTAAAAATATCAATTGTAAGGGTTATAGAAGCTTCGCTTCTCGGAACCTATTCTAAATAAATTTCAGCCAAAATTTCAGCTTTATCCATTGACTCATTTTTCGCAATGACAGAAATACTCGAAAACAATGAAAGAAAATTGTACGGTCACGATGATAACTGCATTGTTGACGTAAAAATAAAGAAAACACAAACACTTCCCCGACACCGATAAATCTAGTCCTACGTGAAAAAGTGTACATAAGGAAACTTTGAAGCAGACACATCGAATGCCGGATCGGCATTGTCGAGTTCAACGCCGGCTGCATTTTCGTTGCCGGAGCCGGCAAATTTGCTGGACCGGACTACAGGAAAAAGTTATAATTGAATGACGTTGCTTCCGATGCCGTCTCTGGCTCCGGTTTTCTCTCCGTGTGTGAAAAGACGGCCTAAATCTCTATGAAAAATGTAGAATTCTTGGTATCAATTTGTTGGTCTTGATCTGCTCTTTCAATCTGTTTAACATTCCTATATCGCAATTGAACTTTAGTATGGTGTTTTGGCATCATAGCGAAATTTTTGACCAATCGTCACTTTTTACTACGCACAAAAATGTCACAAATATAAAATGGAATTGTAGAACTCATCTTATTTTTTAATTTAAGCACGCACTCGCCAGGGAACGTCGATTATAGTTGAATTTACAGCAATTAAAGTGGCCATATTATCCTCGAAATATGACCTTACTCAGTACAAAGATCAGAAAGAAGAGAGGTTTGATAGTCGATCCTGCCCCAATTCTTCTATACGATGGTATCTATCCTCATAGGCTGATTTCGCTTGAATATATAGAGTTGTGAAAGGTCGCTCATTTCTAAGTCGCTCTAGTTTCTGCCGATGTACCCGTACTGTTTATAAAGGCGTATTCTCATCAAAAAAGTTCTTGGTTAGTTCCAAAATAATTTAATAGACACAGTGACTGTAGACACTCACTATACCGTAAAGTTTGGTTCGTGAATACTTTGCACACACTCCTTTTCTTCTTGCGTTTTCGGTAAGCTCTAGATCTCTCCGCACTTATGGTAAAATCTTCGACACATCGTCCCCATTCCACTCCGCGCAATTTTAACACTAATTATTTAAACTGTCAACTGCTGAAATGGAAATATAAAACTAGACCTTATCTTTTATTTAAGCACGCACTCGCCACAATCTGTCGATTAAAAATTAAGTTACAGCGGTTTAACGGACCAGCGATTAACCGATATACTACTCATTTGCTTCATCACGCGGTAAAAAAGGTCAGAGTGGAGGGGGGGGGGGTGGATTACTGATTAACCTGGTAGACTCTACCTACCGTACACAATGGTAGATCATTATTTCTCCTGGTTGATTCCCCCTGGAATTATGGGGATTTGAAATATCAACATGTCGCGCAAGTTTGTGCCGATGGTAGCTGTATCGGGACCGATTTTAAAGACTTATTCACGAAAAAACAATCACACTCACCGTTACTTTCCTTGACGATGGAACATATTTCATCATCGAACTCCGAAGCAGCCATCCAGGTGACTGTTGCCACCAACAGTAGTCTAAAAATGAAGAAAAATATTATGTATTAAAGTTATGGTGGGTAAAAGCTAGTAACGGAAGAAAAAAACTGTTATCTGTACATAAAACAAGTTGGGAACATTTTAGCCCGGGCGAACCAGCAACTTGAGATCGAACTAAAAAAAATGTCTCTGAGTCACTTCTCAAACTAAGTCGTTATAGGGTTCCCAGTAAAGGCTGTCTACAATTCCGAGTACGTATATAAAAATAGTATAACCGGAGTAGCAAGGCTCAACCTTGGAGGCAATGTTACGGAAGGCCTTGTTGCAACGTTACGGAAATCACGGAAATGTTTGATTTGAAGAATAAGAGAAGCCTGACGACATTGGTTTCTATTTCATTTAAAAGTTTAAAATAGATATATTTAAAATAATAAAGCTAACATCGGTTCTTCTTATTTCAAGCCACAGATATTGGGCCTTGGGTGCGCATGTAGAAAACCTGCCAATTAGGCGGCTCAGACCACTTAGAGTGTAACATAAGTTGGCTTCAATTAGGCCACGTGGTAAAACACGGAAATACACGGCAAGGACAGATGATCCATATTGTGAAATGGGTCTTCTTACAAAAAAAGTACATTTTACTTCATTTAACTTATATTAACGCTTCTTTTTGTTGAATTTTTATTTAGTTGTGTTAATTATAAGAAATTTTTTTAATGCATATTTTAATTTATATATTTTTTAAAACTCAATAAAACTACATTACTGTTTCAGTTTCTTTCTAGCAGAACTAGAAGTATTTTAATTATTTAAAAAGAAAGGTATGCATACACATGCGAAATTTTTTCATTAAATCTTCATTTTCTGAAAAAGTTGTTTTTTTTTATCTTTAGGTACATATAAAAATACGTTATTAAACTTAAACACCCAATTCCTTTTTTATGTATTCCTTGAATTGTTTTGCACATATCAACCCATGCATTTTTGGTTTAAAAGCTTGGTTATTTTTAAAAAAATAATTTCTCTAAATACATGTCCTTTTTTTCAAATACATCAAAATCCTAACTGTTTTTCATAGTGTAAAAATGCTTAAAACTGTGTTATGGATAAAACTATGGGTTAATTTGTGCAATTGCATGTCATTGTTAAGTTTGTAAAATCTTAGAGTAAACGAACGAATAGTTTTAAGAAAATTGTACCTAAAGACAAGAAACACAATTTTGAGAAAATGACGAATTAATAAAAAAAAATTGTATATTTAGTGCATATCAAACAATATTAAAAAAAAACACAAAGATAGGCTGTATCGGGGACAAAGCCACAGTGAGGTACGTGATACGTCTTGTGTGTGCTACAGAGAGTGTATGGGCACTCATGTGCAGGTTCAAACTTCTTCTTTAGCAAATTAAACACTTATAAGAATTAAAACTCCTGAGCCAAGCACCGGTTTGAGTTATATGGATTATATTTTAGTCAAATACGATCAATCCTACTCAGATAGATAAACGTACTGCCAAGCTACGCCTCTGTGAAACACGCAGGCGAGACTTAATTTAGCTCCGCATGCGTCATGCGTGGCGCAACAACGGTGCCAAATGTGGGCAAGTGTACCCCATACTTCCGCTACATGTGGTTTCAACAAGCGACACCCTATTAATCAAACTGAAAAACGTTTCATAATTTTTTTTAAATTACAGTAAACTTTTCTGTAATCGTTCTGAGATTATAGAAGACTTTCTGAAGTTATCCTACCCATCCCTTCATGACTCGTCGTGACACGAGTTTAGAATGTGAATTCCAGTATTTACCAATCAGACGAATGTCGTACTTGGGTAGAATGGGATGCGTATATGGGATGCCAATCACAGCACTTTAACATGTATGCATAAATTTCTAGTTTGATTGCGGTTTTAAAATTATAGATAAAACTAGTAGTAGCAATAAAGATTAATTAACAAAATTGAACTTAGCTTAATAATAAAATAAAATAAAATTAATTATTTAATTAATTTTATTACATATTTATTTCGTATGACATATTTAAATCGATTGTTTTGGACCACATTTGTATTTTTTTAAAACATATTAGTGGCATTCATTGAACACTTACATTAATAGTATGGATTGAGAACTTATATTAGTGGCACTCATTCAGCGCTTTTATTGGTAGTATTAATTGTGCAATTGTATCAGAATGTTTAAACTGGCCATTTAAATTAATCTCATTAATTACGAACTTATATTGGTAATATTAATTGCGCACAATGTTGGTGGAATTGACAATATTAAAGCTGGGGAACATGTCATCGCGTTAATCATTTATATGTACCGGGTTGGACGTCCGAGACACAGGCTGGAACCAACCAATCAACTTAATGGTACTAATTGAAATAATACCATTAATATATTATTAATTGAGCACTTATACTGGTGATAATACTTAAGTGTTAATTATAATTGAGAACTAGTTAGAAGTTCAAGTGATCCCTTATAAGTATGTTAGTTAGTGGACACTCACCTCATCCATATTGCGGCCATGTCGAAGGGACTGATGCACCGCCTCTTGCGTTCAATGGTGATTTTTTTTTCAGAATAGACCCCCATTGTTCTTTGCCGATATCTCAACGACAGCCAGTATCGCACTTCGATTAATATTTCAATGAGGCTTCGATTAGAAAGGGAATGATATCTGATTATTGGGAACAAGATCGCTCAAAGAATTTTCGGAAGGACTGCGGAACGTTATTAGTATAGGGTTCTGAAAATAGTCGCATGCACAATGGTGGTGCTATAGGGCAGTTGGGACCACTGATCTCTAACTGTAACTTCTGGATTGGGCAAGACATTTTGTTGATTTGAAGCCGTTCTGGAGGCAGCTATGATGTGTCCCACTTTCTTTGCTACCGCAATATTTCGTATATTTTTCATGATAAAATAAGCCGGCGTGTACTGCTTTTGGCTGAGTTTTTTTCTATATTCTTTTTAAACCCATTTTAAATGCAATTTGCTATTAAAATTGAAAGTCATTTGCAAGTCAAAGTTGAAGTAGATAAAAAGCAAGAGCAAAATCTATTTGTTTGGCAGTATAAAAATTAATTCTATAAGAAGAAAATGTAATATTTATATACATTTAATATTTCTACAATGCTATGGTAATAAAAAACACCACTAAATCACTTAATAAAAATGTTGGGGCACAGCATGGCTGCTTTCAATTGGCTTCAGCGCGCCCATAGAGGAAACAAGGTTTGACCCTTCCAACAGTTAGAGTTCAGTGGTTGGGCCAATTGCCTCCTCGAAGAATTTCAAACTTCCTAACATTTTTCGTATTAGAACGATTTGTTTGAAATAAATCTGATAATTTTACACATAACCTCTTTTATAACAAACTTATTTTTCACCACTAGGACTTTTGGAAATCTTGCCTAAGAATTTAAACAGAACTACGGACATATATTATTAACGCGCGTTAGCTTTTGCAGATAGCCTGTGATTGGAGAATACAAACCACGTAGTTTGTAGAAACCAACCACAGAGCCACCTGCAGTTAACGTGAGTAATTAACGTCAGTGTATAAAGGACGTTTAAACGTACACCGATCCCCTCTACACCTTAATAAATATTCCGCACAAAAACTTCGTTTCTTCACTATTTTGTTTATAGCTTGCTTTTGTGATGACACTTCCGAAAACTGTAGCAAAAACCTGTTACAGAGTTATATAAAATCATTCGTTTTGTGCTACTTATCTATTATCATATGAATAAAATATGAATACTTTAATATTTTTGCTTTAATCTATATGAAGGACAAAAAATACTTTTAACGTTTTATAAAAACTTATCAAACTTCAGTAAAGCATAAACCTCTCTGTCATGACTCCTTCCTCTGTCACACCGGTTTTACATTTTCAACCTTTTGCCTGGTTTATTTTATTGGCAAAAAATAATGGAGCTGTCTGGTATTTTACACCTAACACTGCAATTCTGTGGCCAGGCTTGCTAATCACATCATTGTAGATACTTCTCCGAAATCCTCCATGCGACTATGAACTTCAAACTGCAAAACAATTTCGTTTTATTTAAGGATTGCATAATAAACTGCATGTGAATATAGTTTAGCCCTGAATGACACCCCCTTCCATAGAATTTG
This sequence comes from Troglohyphantes excavatus, assembly GCA_963932185.1. Taxonomy (NCBI): domain Eukaryota; kingdom Metazoa; phylum Arthropoda; class Arachnida; order Araneae; family Linyphiidae; genus Troglohyphantes; species Troglohyphantes excavatus. The sequence goes on along the minus strand of OZ010670.1, from coordinate 8,023,931 downwards.
GATGTCTTCAGATGGTCCAACGAACAACGCACCTTCAACAAACAAGTTTGGAAAAACGGCTGGCTGATGCTGCGCGGAAAGCTATCCAACCAAGTGACTAAATGATTGAACTATTCGGTGCAAAAACAAGACTGCTCCTGGAGGTGTACGTTGTACTAGCGCGGTACGAGACAATAGTACAGCTCCTTTTCCTTTATATCTCTGTAACCATTGCTTACAGCTGTCTAGTTCTTGCGCCAATCGATAGAGGAACTTTTTCTTTATAGGAATAAGTGAAAAAGTATAAATCAGAAAAAAGTGGAACTGTCTGGTTCTTCCACTCACCTCTTCATATATATAAAGAAGAGTGTCTGTGGTTTTGTGGTTTTTTATACAAATCTACGGTTTTATTCCGATCTTGATGACATTTTTCACACTTGACCTTCCAAACAATTAGAAGGCTACTTGTCTGGATGAGATTTCCGAAAACCACTCTCACCCACATTCCCACTCCTGAAAGTAGAAATGGCTTCTTACTAAAACCGTTAGATGACGCCACAATGAAGAAATAGGTCAAAACTATTTAAATCCCGGGCAACACCGGGTACAATTCAGCTAGTTATAAATAAAAAATATGTATGATTATGTATGAAAAATGTACGTTACTAGCGCTGTACGAGACAATAGTACAGCTCCTCTTCCTTTATATATCGGTAACCATTGCTTAAAGCTGTCTAGTTCTTGCGCCAATCGATAGAGGAACTTTTTCTTTATAGGAATAAGTGAAAAAGTATAAATCAGAAAAGTGAAAAATATAAATAAAATAAAAGTATAATCATAAAGTATAAAGAAAGCAGTGATCTTGTGATCGGAGGATTGCAGCTTCGCTACAAAAATACTAGAAAAGTCGTCCAGAACATCCGCAAAAATGAACGGCGTGTATACGGACAGGTGCACGATACATCTGATCGGGGTCCAAAGTCCCGACGTCTATTGAAGGCGTTGGGTGCCAGTTCAGATGTTTCCTCGTCATCTGACCATGGTTCTAAAATAACGAGGTGAATGTATGAATGTGAGTGTGAATGTGTGTATGTGTTCCCGGGTCTTTCCTTCGCGATAGACCCCAAACCGTCGCCAATAGCCCACCGTGCAGCTCTAGTGCGACGTTTTTAAACAAACCAAACCAACTCATTTGTTTATTTGAGTCGTCATTATACATTCAGACCATTGAGCTAAATAAAAACTGGAGTGAGGACTCTCATTGGGAGAAAATGTACTTTCCGTGGCGCGCGGATGAATACTGATCTGAAGACAAAGTAGAAAAAGCATCCTACCTTGGCTTTTGCACATTAGGCGTGTTGCGTGGGTCTCGATAATTTGATCGACTCATTTAAATTTTTTCCTCCTTCTTTTTATAAGTAAGAAAGCAAGTACAGTAAATGTGTCACTTTTAATGTCTTTTTGAAAGCCAGAAATATGTTTTTTTTTAAGGTTTTAAAACTAGGACATCTCTGCACTTCATCCTAGGGCAAACACCAAGCAAAATGGTTATATTTTATACCTCTACTCAAAAATATGTAATACGGTCGCACACGCGTAGTCTTCTCTCTCCAGTTTTTATTTTGCTCAGTGTTTCACTGACCCCCCCCCCCCCCCCCCCTCCACACACACACACACGCACCACACATATAGAATATCCGAACAGAAAGCGATATTTCGTTTTTAATGGGATTTAATCCCCAACTTTGGGCATAATTGCACGATTGGCATAAATGTCATAGATGCCATATGTTCGACAGAAAAGATGACACGACGCGTGCATGATTTTGAGTTGAAGGTGGGACACAAATGGTATATATATCTTTTAAAAATATATAGCTTAGCCGGTAGCATGCAGGACTTCGGAAAAATAAAATGCTGGTTCGAGTTCTAAATAAAATATTCATGTCATGGGTCGTTCGTGTTAAAAACCACAGTTTATATAACCATGTAGTATTAAACAGTAATTTCGAATAAAAACGAATATTTTTTTTAAATAATTGCCTTACTTTACTTGCACATATTTTTTTAAAATACAATTTTCCAAATTGGCGGTAGAAAAAGGTTTTTTATTTATAACTTTTAATAGAATTACAAGAGCACTTTTTTTTTTAAGAATAGAATCATCCATGGTAGTGAAATCGGTTTTTTAAAAAAGTGGTCCAAGTGTAGCATGTGACACGCTCACATTGTCGTCGTCCGAAACAGTTGTTTTGCCGCGTCAACCTCGCGCTTCCTGCTTCGTGAATACAAAGGAAAGTAGTGGAATGAATGAATGAATTCATTCAAATGCGATTGATATTCGCCATTGTAACATTACTCTCGAGCTTTTTATGTGTCATTTCCTACTATTACTTAGGGACCTCAAAATAACATTGATATGGGGGAAAATCGAATGCTTTATCAATGAATAATAAAAGAGTCTGTCTATGGATCGCAAAACACATCCTTCCTCTATGTATAAATGGTGAAAAATTATGTTATGGTAACTTCTTAATTCGTAAAAACCGTAACTCAGAGATTTAGCAGCCGTAGCGAAAACTGATTAACACCAAAATCTAAGCTCAGATATTCCGACCACTTCTTATGTCGTCCAGAACATCCACAAAAATTAAGTTGGATGCCAGCTCAGGTGTTGTCCTCGTCATCTGACCATGGTTCAAAAATACGAGGCATCGTTCCCGGGTCTTTCCTTCGTGATAGGCCCCGAACCTTCGCCAATTGCCAGCTCTAGTGCAACGTTAATTAACCAAACCAACCGACCACTTCTTATTTTAAACAATTCCATATCGAGTTGGGTCGTCGAGAAGATTTCGCTACGGATTCTGCGATTTGGAGATTCTGTGGTTTGGAGATTTTCGACATCTACTATTCATCCTCAAGATGTGCACCTGAGGCTTGAATTTGTAAAATATCATTTTTTTAATGATTTTGACAATTTTAGAAATATTACATGAAGAAACAACTATAAAAAAATAATTCGAAGATCTAGAACATGCATTTGTAGCTTAGTCAGTAGCGTGAGGGACTTCGGAACAATAGGTTGAGGGTTCGAGCTTCAACGGGGACCACTTACACTTTTTATTTATGTATATGTCTTAAAAGGTGTTCCGCAGCAACAAAGGGGCCAAACAACTAATAAAATAAGAAGACAGACGAATTCCATGAGGGGTGGAGAGGGGATTAGTTTAAAAAATATCACAACACGCATTGTACAAATGGGGACTTAGTGGTTGCGTGACGTAGCAAACTTTTGTAGAAGCTGATTTTTTTCCCAAACGTTAGTAAGTCACTTTTTATAAAACTTACAATCTTTGTTTGTCTTGGTGCCTCAGTCGCTCAGAGGATAAGGCGTTCAGCTACTAATCAGAGGATTGGTGGTTTGAATCCGTGCGATGGACTTGACAAAGAAAAGTAAAAAAAGTAGTGATCTTGCGATCGGAGGGTTACCAGCTTCGCTACAAAAATACTAGAAAGTCGTCCAGAACATCCAACAAATTATAATGGCGTGTATACGGGACTGGTACCCGCCGATACATCTGATCGGGGTCCAATGTCCTGACCCCTATTGAGGTTGCGTTGGGTGCCAGCTCAGGTGTTGTCCTCGTCATCTGACCATGGTTCAAAAATAAGAGGCATCGTTCCCGGGTCTTTCCTTCGAGATAGGCCCCGAACCGTCGCCCATAGCCCACTGTGCAGCTCTAGTGCAACGTTAATTAAACAAATCAACCAACTTTGTCGCAGGAGTTTAAGTTTCGGAAGGGATCTCTTTAAAAGTGTATACGTTTTTTCTTTATCTTGATGTGTATCTGATGTTTCACGTCAAAATTATTTGATCCAATTTCAATTATACAGAAATGTTCTGTATTTCCTGATTTCGGAAGTCTATTTTTTTTTCAAATAAGGAATGGCTGCATTTACTCCGATTTCAACAGTTTTTTTATTTTTTGTCATGAGGGAAATGGGCTGGTGATGACCGAATGCTTGGGGATTCGAACTCTACTTCCAGTGGCTGAGGACATAGGGCATTACCTAGGAGGAATTACTCCATGCCTTAGGAAAGGAAGAGGCTCATGGGACTCCAGCCCTGTCCCTCTCCCCCCCACATAAATTCAAGTCAAAATTATCTACCAATTTTTAATATCCAATTAAGATTTTAGATGCAATTGTTTTGTGCAATTTATGAAAACTATGTTAATCCTAATTTTAAGTAAACAAAATCGTTCATTTCTTTAGAAATGTATGCAATTAACTAGTTAATTAAAAAAACAACTACTTGTTAAAACACAATTTTTTTGAAAATAATAAATAATTCGTTTTCGAGATTAAAACAAATAAATTATTCTGGTGGGGAAATAAAAGTTTATTGGAAGCATTGCCCTTTTCATCGAAGCATGCACATCTAAAATAAAAATCTAAGATAAATGATTGAATAAAAAAATAGTATTAAATGGCATTTACAAAAGTTTTGACTATTTTTTTGCATTGTTTTCGAGTATTTATTTTTTGTAGCCGAACTTTCAGACACTTTCATTTCTACCAACCTTTATTAAAGTAGACTCTCCCCCCCCCCCCCCCCCCCTACTAATTACCGAATGGCTTTTTATGTAGTATAGTTGTGGCGATTTTGTTAATAGTTCCATTAAACTAACATATTACATTGTTAAAAAATAATATATCCAAATATTTGTTTTTACTTTTTGATTAATTTATATTGGTATCAATATATTGAGAATATTTAAAAATAAAACATTTTCATAACAATTTTAATAAAAAATGTCGTTTCACTCTAGACATTTAGTACAAATAACTTATAAATGCTAATTTTAGTTACCTTAGAATTATACATCCATGATATATTTTGTTCATATAAAGATACCAATCCAAATTTAAAAAAGAAACTAAAACATTTATATTCATAAGCATAATCTTGTATAATCTTTTGAAAAACTGGCTATGCGTCCATATGCATTTTATTGAAAATTAGAGCTTTGAGTCCCCCTAACCCCCAATAATTTTGAAAAATTTAGGCCTCTAATGTATTAAAATTCGTAAATAATGATGTTATTTAAAAATGTTATTAACACCGGGAAATATATTTTACCCCAAAAGTAAAAATTAGAAATTTCTTTTAACTATACAAATAAAATTTAGTTAAAATACACACCGTAAAAGAAATTTACATAAAAAAATAAATATAATTTACTTACTTTTTGTTAAATGCGGGGTAAAAATGTCTATAAAAATTTAAGTGAAAAATCGACCTAAGAAATTATACTGGTGCGTCCTGTTTACGAACAGGTTTTTTTTTTGTACTGGCAACATTTCAAGAAAACCATTCCAAAAGGTTCCATTGAAGCACTTTCCACCCCTTATATAACATCCCCACACCTCCAGGCCATATATTTCTGCCCTAATCCCTTCAAATACATGCCAGGAGTTTTCTCGACTAGAAAAAAACAGCTGGTGTCCACTTAAGAGATCATGCGTAGATAAGGGAAGGGTGCCATAAAACGATTTTGAACAGTAGGCAATCTGAAATGTATTGTCAACTGCTGATCCATATAAACTTTCGGAAAGGAAATTGAAGAGCCTGTGTAATAAGTTATCAGCAGGTCAGAAGTCCGGTGAAACTTGATAGTTATTCCTCTCCACTAATGAGGCAATTCTCAGTTCTGAACAAAAGGATTTTTGTGGATGAGAAATAGCTTGACGGGAAAGGGGTGTGAAAGCTTTTTTCCCTCGTTAAAGATACAATAGTGTCGAAATGAGGCCTTTTCACAGTAATGGGGATCTGTCCCTGTCTAACGTCATTCTATGCCACAGATTCAAGTTTATATTTTTACTATTGAAAATGATTAAACAAAACAAAAATTCCCGTGGGGAAAATATGTATGACTGGTGGGGCTTTCTACACACTGATAGGAAAAAATCCCCACCAACTCGCTATGTTAAAATAGGCCCTGCCATTCTTTTTGGAGTCAGCAAATGTCGACGTCGGAATTTTTATTCCAACGGCCCAGTCGGCGAGAATGGCTTCATCTGCTTGTACATTTTCCCCGCCTTAAAAATAGTACATTCAGCTATAAATATGCTGTAGACTGTGAAAGCAATCGTGTATTAATATGTATTTGTGCAAAATAATTTAGTATATGTTTTATTTGGTCATGTGCTTCTGTTGGGTGGAGAGGGATGTGAATGAATAGAGTATCAAGGGCAGTGAATATCACACAAATCTTGTATTATTCATGTAAGATAATTTCATAATTTTCTGATAGTTACTTTTCGAGATACAACTCAAAATATGGAAGAGGAAAGAGGTTTACTGTACGCCGACAGTATGGCGGCTACTTTTTTTTTTATTACGAATATAATATAGAGAGATAATTAATAAACTTCATGATCAATTAATTCTTAATGAAGATTTCTAATTATGACTATTAAATATGCACTTGCTTAATTTATTTTAATCATTCAAAACTCATAATGAATTAACACGCATTAAATCCCGATAAGATTTATTGTGCACCAGTCCCTTATGCACGCCAGTATAATTTGTTGGATGTTCTGGACGACTTTCTGGTATTTTTGTAGCGAAGCTGGCAACCTTCCGATCGCAAGATCACTATACTTTTTTACTTTTCTTTGTCAAGTCCATTGCACGGGCTCGAACTAGCAATCCTCGTATTACTAGCTGAACGCCTTTATCCATTGGGCAGGACCAGTGGGGAGAACACGTAATTCAAATTAATACGTTTGTGATTAAAATGGTGTCAACTCAAATACGGAAGTCTCACGTGATGTCACAGAAAGGTTTAAAACTGGTTCTTTCGCTACTATTTAAGGTTTGGTTTTGGTTAATTAGCGCAGCACTAGAGCTACACAGTGGGAAAGAACAGGGCCTCGTATTTTTGAACAAATGACGAGGACAACGCCTGAAATATCGGTACCATTTAAATTTGAATTGTCATCAATCTATGAAATATGCCTACCGCAATGACTACCGCGACCAGACAAGGCCGAACTGAATGCGAAATTTTAAACGACCGAAGGAAAGAACAGGGCACAAAATAATTGTTTGTTTCGAGAATGAACAAAATTTCTCACATCACAAAATTTCTTCCAGCAAATATTTAAAAAATGTAATTCTTTTGTTATTTATTGGTTATATAAATACTTTTGTTGCTAATAGATGAATGGTCACATGGAACTGATGACGTAATCGTTTTGTAATCGCTAGGAAGCAGCACGTGATGTTGACTTCTTCAAAAAGTAAACGGAGAAGTTAGCTTTCGGAATATCGTTTGGTATGATTATGAGTAATGTGCTGGCAAGTTTGTTGATTTCGTTTCCAATCTGTGATCTTAACGTATGGAACTTAAATACGTGAATTAATGCCGAAACTAACAGTATTATAAATCTATATATTCGTGCAAAATGACGTTTTGTAAATACTTAACAAGTGTGATATTTATTTTTTGCTTATTTCATAACGTGTGGCCTACTTGTGTTTTCCAAGATAAAAAATACGATCTGTCACCCTTGGATTTGTAAGTAAATATGTATTTTACATCCTACTTAAAAATGTTTGTATTGAATCTTTCATATCTTTTGAGATGGTTTAAATTTTAACTATAGTTAATAGTTTGCTTAAATGTCACCGGTATGTCAAACGGAACTAATGATTCGTGCGTTCTAATTTTTTAATTCGCAGTTACGAACAAAATCGAAATTGAACCTAATTATTATCATTGGAAAGAATTATATGGATACCCTAAAGTAATATAGTATTATATTTTAAAACCAATGTTGCTTTGATAAAAAAAATTAAATCGTTTTTATGAAAATTCGTCCCAATTGCATTTATTTATTAAGCGAGCAAATATATTTTGGGCAATAAGCCTTTAATGTGAAATTATGACAAAGTTTACGTTTTACAAAATAAATTTTATACTATTCTGGAAACTTAACATGTTTCACAACAGTTCCTTCAAAAAACAGATTTGTATAATTTGATAAAATTACATATTTGTTGCTTGATTTCTATAAAAATAATTTAGGTTAATTCCTAGTGTACGGGGTACGGTGTCCCCGCCTAATGTGATTTGTCGACAATTGGTGGACGATAATTTTTATAGTTTGGCAACCCTATTATTTCATGACGTTTCTAGCAATATCATGAAGTACAGCAACCCTACTTTTTTTTCTCGCACCGTTTCTTGTTGTTTTGCAAATGCCATGGTGCCAATTTTCAGAATCGCGCCAAGGGGGCACCATACACTAGGAATTTACCAGGATTTATTTTGGATAAAGCTTCGCCAAAACAATTTCGGATTCACAACTTAAGTGATATATGGGCAGAAAATGTATTAGAACAGGAGCCCTCAAAATGTTCACGAAAGCTCCTTAATCCACATGAATTTAAAACTCAAAAACGACTCTTTAATGATTAAATTTAACATATCCCTAAATTAATGTCTGCTGACATAAATATTGTTTTGTTCAATCCGAAATTAAGGGCAGATGTGTGTCATATCTTTAAATTAAGCAAAGCATATTCAATGAATACTAGATATGTGCTCTCTGAATAAGACATAACGGCTTGTGCATTTTCCTTCGGTTGGCAAGGTTTCCCTTAGTTTCTAATCCCTATTTCTATAACATGCTGAAATGACTCCACGTAAATTTGTTCTGCTTGTTCTTCCAACACAGATCCACCCAATTCTTGGTAACATTAAAGAGTAAGGGGCACCCTGCCAAATAAATTTTTGACATGGAAGACCTAGGGTTTCCATTTCCAACACTGAGATATCGATGCTACTTAAACAAATGGATGTAGCTACTTCCTGTAGATTCAACCAATGGGAGACACGGAATAAAAAACTTTCATGATGTAATTTTAGTAATGGTTTAATACTGATACAAAAGGTACAAAATTAATTTTTTATACAAAATAAATAATAAGTAATTACTAATTAGCGAATGGTATAATTAGCACTTAATAACTATTCATAAAATGTTGATTGGGAGGACTACAACAATATTTACTAATGAATATTTTCATAGCATTTATCAAAAAAAAATTTTAAAAATTTAAAAGTTGCAACAGTTAGTATTCACTTTTTGCTTAATGTTCATTAAAGTTACTATCAATGGTATTAAATGCATCGACTGAGATACCGATTGGGAAAACTGAAAATTTAAATCTTGAAAAAGGCTGTGAAGTAAGACCATGTGACCAATTTAGCTACAAAGCAAAAATTCTTTTAAGTTGAAATATTTTTAAATATTAGGTTGTATCTGAATTTATCTATGCAAATATAGTAAATATTAAATAAAAATATTAATTATTAATGCAAAAATATAATAAATATTATAATGTTGCTTATTGTATACATTTTAAAGATTCTAAAAATTTTAATATTAAGGTAACCAATAACATGTATTGAATCGATTGTGTGGAAAAAGGGTAGTTTTCAAAAATGAAAAACATTGGAATGGTGATTTATTTCAAGATATTTCCTGGGGCCCCAAAGGTATGAAATCCCAAGCTCGGATTTAACCCGAACCGTCGCCAATAGCCCACTGTACAGCTCTAGTGTTAATCTAACAACCAACCAGGAATTAAGGTCACCCAAAAGCAACACAATGTGCTATTGGTGATGGCTTGGGATCTATCCCAGTAGTTTAATGGAATGGTCATCACACATAAATACACAATAATATTGTGTGTTTTACAAAAACCAATATGTAAAATAAAAAGCTTTCTCACAAAAGCCTATAGTATGACAACAAATAAGTAGGGATGAACCGGATAGTGGTTTTGCCGGATATCGGATATCCGGCGCACATTACAAACCGGATATCGGATATCCGAACTGGATTTTGCCGGATATCCGGCAGTTTATTTTTTATGAAAATAAATTCTCATACACACTAGAAAAAACGGAAATCGGTCAAAAATTTAAAAATATTTTTTTATTCTGTAATATTTCCCAATTCCTTATCTTTAAAGTGATACCAAAGTTGAATAAACTAAAAAACTCTTTTATTTACAAAGGGTTATTCTAGGGTGCTGCTAGCAATAGTCGTATGTTTTGTAAATTTTACAGTTAATTTCTGAATAATTGTAATTTTACCATATGCCCTTTCATTTGAAACATGAAAACTCAAGTTTGCTTAAACTTTTGAGAAATTTATTTTTTAATTCAACTTTATATTAGTTGTTAGATGTGATGACCCTCCACCATAACGATTCGTTAAAAATATAATTTTAAAGTTAAAATTTTTTAAAAAGTAGGTTTTTTAAAGTCTCTATTGGTTAAAGGGAGAATCTGCACACTGTGAATACATTGGTAAATTTTCAGGAAAATACTTAAAGCAAGAACAAAGAAAATTGATCGCCACAAAAAAATCTTCGATGTTTTATTCATCCGGATATCCGGCTTGGAAAATCGGATATCCGGCATTTTACTTCCGGATATCGGATAGTTAAAAATCAGCCGGATACCGGATATCCGTTTCATCCCTACAAATAAGTGAGTGTGATTTGAAGTTACAAAGTAATGAAAGCACCCGTAGTGGTGCCAATTTCGAGTTAGTGCAATCAAATAAGTTTAACATTTATTTGTGTGCAATTTTTGAAATTATCTCGTCTATTTAACTTGATTAATACTTATTGTGTATCTATAAATATCAATTGTCTGAGTGACAACAGTTATTATTCGTTCTATGCAATTTTTTAAGGGAACTTGGAATTTCCTTTTAACTTGAAAATTGCGCCTTTAGGCATTAATCAACGCTGTTTTTGCTTTCCTACAAATTCCACAGTTTACCTTGCCTTTTTTTTGTTTCTAGAGTGAGCTTTGTATTATTTATGCTCCATTAGTGTTATAAAAGATATAGGTAGGCGACCAAATGAGAAAACATACTTTCTTATAGCATGGGGCTGGGCTTAATTTTTCCTTAGCCATGTTAAGGCAACAACTCTTATATTAAAATGCCCATTCCACCTTCCATATACTTTTTTTTACTTCATTTTACAATACATTTATCAGTGTTCACTCTAGGTGTTTTTTGAAGAGCGAACCGTCCTTTTTCTCTCTAGTTAGCACCCTCGTGCATTTTTTGGTGCAAAAATTCCTCTTTTTACCTTTTTCAGTCAAACGCAAACGTCCATGTTTCCCTAGCTGTCTTTAAAAAAGCCAAAGATTTTAACATTTTAATTGTAAATTGGAATTATAAAAAGAGAAGATGTTTTGGGTTGAAATTACCAGATTTTCACCAAATTTTAGATTTAAGTAGCCTTTTTATCAGTTTTGTACAGTGTCTGATTATAGCTTCATTGATGGAATTTCTTTCCAGAGCACCGGTATCCTATCTCTGGCTTTAACAATTTTGGGCCATGGATACCTGGCACATAACACAATTTCAATAATTTGGAATTCATGGATACAATTTTCGAAGTATTTTCTAACTAAAGATAAGGATAATTAAAAAACTTGAGTTTGTAAGGAAAAATTTCATACAAAGTTAATTTGCATGTATGGAAGTTTTCCACTCATTTTTGAAGCTTCCACACGAACTTGAGTATCCAGGGATACACAGGACATTTCAATCCTGAGGCTATTTATTGATTTAGTTTGTAAAGAAAATATTAATTTTTAATCGTCCAACTTTGTATTTTAAATTGTATTTTTAAAATGGATAATTTCGAGGATCTTAACATTTTCTGCACCCCTTGCATATCCACAAAACGTGGACGTATGACTTAAAGTTGTTATAACAAGTTAACAAAATTATCATGTTCAAGCTAATCAGTTAATTAAAGTCTTTCAGTGGTGGTCTTAAAAAGGAAGGAGTTGCTATATGGTGGAGTGGTTGTGGTGATAAGGAGGGGAACTGTAATTTTAAGTCCAACATGCAAAAATCCAATATTACGTTCATTTAAAAGTAATTTATTAAAATTGATAACACAAGTTTAATAAGTTCTTAATCAGAGTTTAAATTTTTAAAAAAGTGTTTATTTTATTAGAGATGGCTCTAAATTTTTATACTTCTTTTAAAGCAAGGGGGAAAACTAGAATAAAATTATAGCAATGTAATAGTTCCTTCTTATCGGGTTCTCAAAAAGTTGACCCTAACATATTCTGAAATAGCTTAAATGAATTTATATTGTTTTCTGATGGATTTTGAATTAAGTAAAGTTAATGATATTATTTTCTATCATATTTTCATAATTTCTCTCTCTTCACAGGCCCGGAGGATGGAGAATTGCTTTCAAAACTTACGATGGCATTCCCCTGCAGTATGTTGTGGATGTGTGCGGGGCCATCAACTCCACCTCAGCAGAAACCAAAGGATGCGAAGACAGCTCCGTATGCCAGATCTCTGGCAACACTTCGACCAACTTCGGCGACTCCATCTCGAGCAATAGTGGCTACAGCATCTCCAGCCACACCCAGACCGGCTTCACCATATACCTCCTCACCCGGTCGATCTGCGGTAACAAGGGCAACTACCGCTCCTCCATCAACTTTGCATGCGGGCCTAACTTAGGAGTGCCGCAGGTTGTCCTGAGGAGCGACTGCCAGGTCAACATTTATTGGAAGACCAGCGCCGCCTGTCTTGCAAAACCGAAGACCCACCAGGTTCCGTGTTATGCGCTAGACGAACAGGGAGAGTCACACGATTTGTCCCATCTCATCAAGCAGGAAGGGGGATACTTTGTGGACACACCCAATCCCGGCATCGACTTTGTCATCAATGTGTGCTCGGACATCGTCCCCGACAACTCCACTAGGAACTGCCCCATTGGCTCCGCTGCGTGCCTAATCGACGGGAGCAACAGCATGATGTTCGGCAAACCCAAAAGCAGGTTGCAATATACAAAGGAAGGATTGCTGTTGGCCTACAGAGCATCTCTTGGGGACTCTTCGCATCCCAGTTGTTCCCTCGATCCCAAGACCACTATCTTGTTCAAGTGTCCGCAGAGAGGACACAGTCAGCCCCCAAAAGTCATATCGGACTCCAATTGCCAGTATGAGGTCGAATGGGAGACAGAGTATGCATGCACACTGAGTTCGCTGAAGAGCAATCTCAAGGCATGTCAGTTCAATACGGACTCGCATGGTGTCGAAATTGATCTGAGTCCCTTGAAAGGACAGCCTTTCTATCTTGTGCCGAGCAGCTCCTCAAATACCACCAATTTCGCAATAAGCGTGTGTGGTGGATTGAAGAATTTCAACTGTGGAGGCAAAACCCAGTGGAGTTCCAAGTCAGCATGCATGATTGATACCACAAAGAATGACACTGCATACCTCGTTGTTGGCAGCACTGTGGGATCCAACTTTATCTACGCAGATGACGAGGTCCTGCTCACCTACCCCAAAGGTGAACTGTGTGATTCTGGATTGGAGCACTCGACAGAAATCAACTTTGTGTGTGATCCACTGATTGGGGATGGCAAACCCAGGCATTTATTTTCCGACCATTGCGTCCACTTATTTGAGTGGCCCACCAAGCACGCTTGTCTGAAGCGACCCCTGGACACTCCCTGCTCTGTCACCTTTGATAAGAAGAAGTTCAACCTTCAGAAGTTGCTCCTGGTGAAAGGAGAGGCGTGGGAAGCGGTCGACGGTAGGAGCGTGCCGTCCTCTGTTCCCGAGTATTACATCAACATTTGTGGACAAGTGTCGCACTTGGGCAATTTGAGCAAGTGCGGAGATGGATCCTCTGCATGCATTTTGCACAGAAATGGCAGCTTCCTCAACTTGGGTAACTTCACAGCACCGCCTCTCTATGATGCCATGTCGCATTCTGTGAAGTTGGAATACACTGGAGGTAGCCCATGTGGAAACGGTCACTTTTGGAGATCCACCATCGAGTTCATTTGCAGGCCGGGTCAAATAAATTCCGAGCCGGTCTTGTTGCGAGTGGATGAGACCGAGTGTCATTATGAATTTGAGTGGCACACAACCGAGGCGTGTCCTGAGGGATTGGTCGAGGGTTCTGACTGCAAGGTGTATGATAGCAGTTTGGACATAAGCTTTGACTTGAATCCCCTGAAATCAAAAGTCTATGAAGTGAATTCTGGGGATTACAAATTTTATTTGGGAGTATGTGAGCCTGTTAAAGACTCGCCATGTTCTAAAAAACAAAATTCAAGCAAAAATGTAGGTGTTTGTCAGGAAGATAAAAAAAATGAAATATCATGGAATACTGGGGAACCAAGTTCTAATTTATCATATACAGATGGAGTGGTCAACTTAACTTACTTGTCGGGTGACCAATATGATGACACCAATAAAACGGCTCGCATGACCATTCTAATCTTTATTTGTGACTATAGTGCAGGACCCGGTAATCCTTCTTTCTTCGAAGAAGTCAATTTTGCTTATGTTTTTCATTGGTACACGGATTTGGTTTGCCCATCTCCAGCCTCGCCCTCGACAGAATGTCTAGCACACGATCCGGAATCCCATTTCATTTATGACCTATCCGGATTGGCAATGTCTGGTTCAAACTGGATAACTGTTGTGGAACATGACTTCAAAGTGCTGCGGATTTATTTGAATGTCTGCAGATCCTTGACTCGCAATCCTCTGTGTGACCCGAATGCTGCCGCGTGTGTGGTGGAAACTGAGAATGGAATCGAAAAGTCCTTCATACCGAACATAGGTAAATCAGAAGGGCCCCCAATGTTTGAAGGTCCTGGTCACCTCTCTCTTACCTACTCCAATGGAAACGCATGTACGTCCTACGGGCGGAATCTAACATACTCCTCAGTTATCCATTTCATATGCAGTGATCAGCAGGTGAAGAAAGGTCCGGTATTCCTCAACAAAGTCGGTAACTGCGAATATGCTTTTCTGTGGTCGACTGGCGCAGCCTGTCCAACCGGCAACCTGGAGGCAAAAGACAGTTGTCAGCTGACTGATCCAGAGTCCGGATTTACGTTTGATTTGACCCCCTTGCGATTGAAGAAGGCACCGTACACTATAGAAACTAAATTGACGACCTTCCAGTTGAACGTCTGCGGAAGGATCAACGAAGGGTGCACCACGCCCGACGGAAAGCCCTCCCTCGAGAATGTCAGCGTCTGTGAGGTCGACAGTGAGGGCCACGAAGTTGCAGCAATCGCCACTGCTGACACTTACACGTTGAGTTATTCTGCTGGGCAGGACTTAACCCTGACTTACAAGCCGAACATCAGTGTTGCCGATGCAGTTGCAATAAGATTCCCTTGCTACAAGGGAGAAGTCGATTACAGACCGACCCTTGTGGAGCACAAAGATGGGGGTTTCATATTCGAAATGAGGACTTCTCTTACTTGCATCCCTAACCATGTCGATTGTAATGTTGTGGACAGCACAGGCAACGAGTACGACTTGAGTCCGCTTCGGTTCCACAGCGACAACTGGGAAGTAACCGACCGTAGGCGGGAGAACGAGAACATCAGATTTCACGTCAATTTTTGTGGGCCATTGAATAAGGTGGAGTCATACAAATGCCCTGGTGGAGCTTCCTCTGCTTGCCAGACAAATATTATCGATAAAGAAGCAAGCGGTCATGATCTTGGCTGGTTCCTGAATCCGCCTGTTGCAAGTGGTAACGGCACTCTGACATTACGTTACACCAATGGCTCCTACTGTCCATCCCAGTTCCAAAGAAGTACGACCATCAATTTGTTTTGTGCCAAGGAAGAAGGGAGCTTGACTTTTATTGGTGAGACGCCCGAATGCGAGTACATGTTCTCACTGGAAACTCCGGTGGCCTGTCCTCTAAAAAGCACACATGGCAACAGCTGCATGGTAAAGGATCCAGTATTTGGTTATATATTTGACTTGAATCCTTTGAAGAGTAAGAATAACAATTACAATCTGACTGTGGGCGAATATGAATACTTGTTTAATATCTGTGATAAATTGAATAATGTTCCTGGCCAGTGCTCAGATTCCAGTGTTTGCCAAAAGAAACCGAGCGACCCCAAGTTCTCCAAAAGCCTTGGACTGCCAAACGACAGCCCAGTTTATCGTAAAGGTCTGATCACTTTAGAATATGAGGCAGGCAGTGGTAACTGCCACGGAAAATATAACCGATCAACTGTTCTCGCATTCACTTGCCACCATGGTCACGAGGATAAAGACGGCCCTACGTTTGTGTCGGAAGCTGAAGATTGCACTTATTTATTTGAATGGCCCACTGTACATGCCTGTCCACCATTTGACATCATAGAGTGTTCCGTTGCGGATGAAAGTGGCAATTTTTACGATTTAAGCCATCTCTCCCTGTTGGATGACAACTACTATCTTAAAAATCCTTACTCTGAAAAAATATTCGTAATGAACTTGTGTCGAAGCGTCGTCCACACCCCCACTTCTCTGTGCCCGTACACTGCCGCTTCCTGCCTAGTTGACAACTCGAACTCCACTCTGCCCGTTAATCTTGGCAAAGTCGGCCAGGCACCATACATTGAGGACGGCAAGATCAAAATCAAGTACACTTTCGGCGATCCGTGTAATGACGAAGGAACGTCGACTTTGAGATTCTGGGAGACAGTCGTAGAGTTCAACTGCGATCCGCACGCCGTGATAAGTGAACCGCAGTTTGTCGGGAAAGATGATTGCATATACTACTTTGACTGGTCCACTGTCTACGCTTGCTCGGAAAAACCGGTGGAGAGCCACGGTGACTGTACAGTCACGGACCCCAACACCGGACATCTGTTCAACATGTCATCTCTGGGCTCCCACGGGATGATAAAAACCCAGGTGGGTACTCACCAGTACTATTTCAATATCTGTGGTAACGACAGCACCAGCCCTTGTGGAGCTGGCACCGCTATATGCCAGGAAGAGACGGTCGGCGAGAAAAGGTCCTGGAAGGCAGGAAGACCCAACAAGAATTTGATGATCAGTGGCTCCTCGCTCTTCTTGAACTTTTCCAACGGCGACTCGTGCCACGGTGGTCACTACAACCGGAATGCCATCGTCGAGTTCACTTGTGGCAATGGCATCGGAGAGCCCAAATTTATGTACGAATCTTACGACTGCACTTACAATTTTCACTGGAAAACTGAACTTGCCTGCCAATCAAAAATGCATTGCTCTGTCGAAAATGGCACCGAATTCTACGATCTTAGCAGCTTATCAACGATGTACCATACGGCTGGGTCAAGCATTCTGAATGATGGTGCCGCATACTATGTCAGCGTTTGTGGCACTCTGCCTGGTTTCATTGGTGGTGCATTTTGCCCACCCGGATCTGGTATGTGTAGAGTTTCCAAGATTCACAGGACTGGAACATTTTCTCAGGTAAATTGCAATTGTAGTTTTCTTTGAAGTTTGTTTTTGTCTTCTTTTTCGTGCTATAATATTTATTAAAAAGATATAACATTGTTGGCTTAAAATAACCATGTAACTTCAAATCACAGGTTTATCTGCTGTAGAAAATGCATAATTTTGATACACAGTGTGGATGGTGGCAAAATCCAATCAATTCACTTCTAAATGTGAAATCAATTTAAAAAACAAGAAGTGATTGGAATACCTGATCATCCATTTAGTTTCCAAGCAGCTTTGCTGCGTCCATTAAATCTGTGGTTTGGAGTTGGAAGGTTTTCTTTCTAAACTGACGATATCTAATAAATTGAAATTAGCATTTTATTTATTTATACATAAAACTACACTGGTGGACAATTGCTAAGGACGGATCACAAACGGCCATAAAAAAGTATTTGTGGTTGAATGCCAAGTGAAATGAATAATGTCAAAATGCTAGGACATTACAATAAAGATAATTTATTGTGCTCTGAAATCCAGACAGCTTTGAGAAGAGTTCAAGGGATAAAATGGCCATTTTGTGCTGAATACCTAAAATTGAAAAAAATACAATTATTGTCCGCAGGCTTTCCAGCATAAAATGTCAATACGGGATATGGCCACCATGAATGGTGATACAAGATTCCACACGTCGTGTCGTGCTTTGCACGACATTATTCAGCAGCTGTTGGGGTAATTTATCCGATTCCTCTGTCGGTGCAAGAATGAGGGTGTGCTTGTTTATTGGAGGGCATTGTCGACCAGCGAGATTCCTCCCCAAAGCATCCCACCCATTTTCAATGGAATTCAGATCTGGAGAACATGTTGTGCCAACACCGACTCAAAGACAAGGCCGTGCCTCACGTGACCTTTCCGGAGCTGACATCATCACGAGTAGGCCGTGGTAGCGGGTAGAAACGGAAGATTTCGCTTCGCTGATGTGGTTTTTTTTAAGCGCGAATTTCTTTGTTTTCTCAAAATGGGGGAAAATTCCGTGTGCTTTAGTCTGCGATTATTATTTATTATCTGAGTTATGGTTTACAAACAAGCTGTGTTCCCAATTGTCAGGGAAATTACACGAAAACACCAAAAGTTCAGCTGTTTTCGTTTCCTAAAGATCGGACGTTGCGCAGAAAATGAATTCGTGTAATTCACACACACACACAGGGACGACTTTACTCCTACATATTACACCAGGGTATCTATGATTATGCTTATAATTTAATCTGCGTTCTTTAATGTAAATTGATAACATGTAGAGTTGTCAGGTTTAAATTGGATTAAAACATCACTGGTTTAAAAAAAAAAAAAACAGGGAAGTATTTGACATCGTTATTACTAATACAATTATTATTATAATACAATTGTTATTAACCGACTGAACAGCGCGCCAACCAAAACTCCATAATAAAACCGCCATAAACTTTAAATTAAAACCGCCAAATCGCGCACCATGTCGAGAGGTTATAGATTCGGCGGTTATGTATTTTTTTTTTAATTTATGTATGTTCGCGCGGGATTTCGGTTCTACTTCAGATATTTGCACAATTTTTTTGTTGTTGGATAAGGGCTGTTTCACTTGGGAGCAATTTGAAAAAAATATCGGGTTATCCGGCATTCAACTATCTCTGGAATTCTCAATTAACCGGACCGTTTGAAAAAAAATATTGTCCGATTTCAAAAATTCTTTTTTTGTTGGATAGAGAAAAATCAACTTAGGCAAAATCTTCAAAAATAATCGGTTATCCGGCTGCTATATATCCGGAAATGTCGATTTTCTGGAGGTTTTTTATACAGTTAATCCGATTTCATAATATTTTCATTGTTTAACAGAAGTTGTTCAACAATGACATTTCATTTAACCAGAATGTATTGGCATTGATAGGGATTGTTTTACAATATACACGGTTAAGCATAAGTTGCTACTTGAATTTCTCGGTGAATAATAAGAGGGGGCGAAGCCCCCTGCTAAATTAAAAACAAAAAAGGGAAAAATAAAATAATCTTTCTAGAAAAAAGGAAAATCGACTTTAAGGAAAATGCGCTAAAAAGTAAAAAATAATTTTTAATTCTACGAGTGAGTTGAAAAATTGAATTATTGAATATCAATTTTATACTTAGTACAACTTTTTGAAGTTGGTGCCAATTTACAAAAATTATACCCAAATTTTGGCGCCGATTTCAAAAAGTTGTACTAAGTATAAAATTAATATTCAATTTTTCAACTCATCGTAGAATTAAAAATTATTTTTTACTTTTTAACGCATTTTCCTTAAAGTCGGTTTTCCTTTTTTCTATAAAGATTATTTTATTACTAATACAGACTGACAAACCTTGTGTTTCGGATGTTTATATAAATGTTGGTGAGTAAGAATTTAAAGACATTGAAAATTCAATGCCTATTATTGTATACCTTTCCGGCTATTGTGCTCATTCGGCGATGAAAAAAATAAATTGTAAATATAGTTCAAAACAAATGATTATTGACAACACCTTAAAATGAAACTATAAATATAAATTAATTGAATCTCTGGATAGAGATGGTTTAATCTACCCATCTGCAGATATTGTAAATGCTGTAAGTTACAATTATATTGTTATGTAAAAATTGCTTTTAAAAGAAAATGAGAACAAATTTTTACAAATAACTGATCACCGCTCATTTGTGGTTGAAAAAACTTTGGAATTAATAAATTGTAATGAATTTTTTTTTTTTTTGATGATCAATGTGAAGCGGACGATAGTTTTGAGAGTGTTTTAAAACTAATATTAACTTCAGCTACAAAATCATTATTAAAAAACTATTGCAGGCAAAAAAATTATATAAAAAAATTCAAATTGAAAAAAAGTCTAAAAAAATTGAGACATTGAAAAAAGGGATCAAAGTTGTGGAAAAGGTGCAAACATATAAAATTGCATAACTTTATATAAACGCTCAGTTCAATAAAGAATTTTTGTTAATTTGGTCTTTGAGACTTTTATTTTCATGCTAATGTGAGTATTTTTTTGGGCATATATATTTAAAAATCTTTAATGAAATGCAAAGGTAAGGTAAATAATGTTTAGGCAACGTAACAGTTCATTTTCTAAAGAGAAAATGTTATTCATCTACTCGAAAAACCAAGCGCTTCAATCGAAGAAACACAGCGGGGAAGGAGAAATCCAGCCTACTCAGGGTGACGTCACAAATCAGAGGCATGGCCTTGTATTTGAGTCGGTGTTGGTTGTGCTGGCCATACGAGGTGTTTAATATCCTCGCTGTCTAGACACTCTTGCCCCCCCCCCCCCCCTCTACACCCTAAATATAGATCTTATAATAGCAAAGGAAATACCTCCAATATGGATGCTGAACAGAAATTAGATTTGAATATGCTTAATAATATTATGAAATTAACTGTTTTTACTTTCAAATTTTGTGTATTTTGGTAATTAACTTTCAGTTGGCACAATCACAATTTTTGACGAATAATTAGCTCAAGCTCGTCTTTGTCCATTAACACTAGTCCATTAATTTGGTGAGAAATAGTTCAATCTCTAGGGAAATAGAAAATAAGAAAGCACATTAGGAATGTTGCTTTGAACAGATTGCGGGAAAAGGCAACGATAGAGACATCAAATATGACTGCTTTGATACACTAGTTTGTTTTTAAGGCAGCAGGGGAATTATTTGTAGCCAATCACAGCCATATATTTGTGCAGTTAGCCTTTTTACAGATCATAGCCTACACTTTATGGTCTAGTGAGGGTTGTTCTGGAGTATAAAACCAAAAGATTTTATCTTATTTTCCATTTTTTGTACTTCCAGGAAGTCGTATTTTTTTGCTTCTTTAAAGATTATTCTTATTCATTTTTTGTTTTTAATTACTTAAATTTCGTAAAATGCTTATTTTTTTGTTTTTACAGAGCTTAGGCCAAATGCAGCACCCCCCTTTCATTGACTTCCAGGGCTTCATCACTCTGCTCTACAGCAATGGCTCAACTTGCGAAACAAATTCAGCCCATCAAAACCGGGCAAGAATCATATTTGTGTGTGATTCAAAAGTGGGAAGGGTGAGAAGATATATCATTTTTAAATTATAAAAAAATTAGTCTTATTGTGGTATTTTATGTGATATTTTTTTTATTTGTCAGTCATTTGAAATTAGTGTATAAAATATATTAATTAAAATACAAGATTAGGTATTATAATAGGATTTATACATCTAGATAGAGATTTTTGGGAACTCCTTTTCCTTTAGTGTTCATAAGAGTCCTTATAAAGTACTTGAAAACTCCTTCTTTTGATCCTTAACTGTATCTATTTGCATATCCAGCTTTTGCAGTGGTACACATGATATAAAACAATCCTTAATTTGAAATATTTTCCAAATAGCATTCATATGACTCTATACTGAAATAATTTTTAAATGTTTTTTTTTTTTTTAAAGGAATGTATTAGGAACAAATTTTTTTTATCTGTTTGAAAATTTAGGTCCGTAGGAACTTAATCAGGATTAGAACTATGTAGTTTATTTTTTATTTTAAACCAAACTAAAATAAAAAAAATTATTTATCAGGAAAGTGCCTATTTTAAAGTTTTTAGTAGGTTGAAAGTTTTTCTGCATGAAGTACAGATCATTGACTCTTCATGTACTTTCAAAAGGAAAAAAAAATATTTTCATCAATGAGATTTATTTCTAGTTTCTAAAAATGAGTACAAACTCTGAATGTTGTTTATTAATTAACTTATAATTGAAATATCTTTTTACAATTTCTTAGCTGTCACAACGTTTTCATATTAATTCATAAAAAAAAAAAATTAAGTTTCTTCCATGTAGCATGGCATTTATTACTTTTGTATCTATATTTTTTTACTTATTTCGGTTGAGTATAAGATGAATTCTACTGGTTAATGAATTGCATTTTCATCTTTAGAAAATACATTTTAATTCACTAGGTGGAAGTACTTATATTTACTATCTTTAGTAAAATTGTATGGAACTGTCAAAATGAGGTTTTGTTCCTTTTTCATAATTTAAACATTTAAGCCCATTTTAGATTTCTTTATTTTTATTTTATCTGTAATTAAATACAGAGTCTGTGTGTGGATTGCAAAACACCTTCTTCCTCTGCGTATAAAAAAACTGAAAATTTATATACAAGTACCATTGAAGAAGGGCACCTGATTTCAGATTTTTCAAATTCCATTTAGTTTAGGATTTTTGCAATTTTAGAAATATTTTATAAGAAGCGTCTTTTAAGATAATATTTCCAAGATCTAGAACGTACCTTTGTAGTCGGTAAAGTATTGTACTTCCGGACACTAGGTGCGGTTTCGAGTTCCTACGGAAGCCATTCAATTCTTTTTAATGTGCTTTAACACATGTTCCCCTGCACCTTTGAGCTAAACAGCTATTAATCTATAAAATTTGGACAGGTTTGCTCATCAACATTCAATATGAAATATTATCTGGATTCCCATTCCAGTGTTGTTGTCCTCTAGAAATAAAAAGGGGCAGGGCGCTGTTGGCAGTAAAAGGGCACCCCTTTTTTGAAAAGGCACTTCTTGTTTTTAAAAGGGCACTCTAAAAAAATTTTAGGGTTGGGCGTGGCCACACAGTGACACATCGGACCCATGACAAACAAAAAAAAGACTACAGCTGCATATTAGACTATTATTGACGGTTCGGGGCCTATCCCCAAGGAAAGACCCGTACCAAATGTATGTATCTTTATGAAGATATTACTTAAAATCTAAAATTTGACATTCAAAAATTAATGTTTTCCCTAAAAACCAAATCTGTAAGTAGCCCTAATCAGACCCCTTACAAAACTGACAAAAGGCTACTTAAATCCAAAATTTGGTAATAAAATGCCGTCTTCGCCCCAAATCATCTACACTCAAACCAAAAAAAACTTAGCACTTTATTTGGGGGCACAGGCAACCAATAGGAATCATGGAATGCACCCCGTGCTCGAAATTACCTCGGAATCGTAGCGATTTCACAACACACGTAGTTAAAAAGGAGTTTGTTTTTCTACTATCATAATTCCAATTTACACACAATTTTTTTTTAAAGATAGCTAGGGAAGCAATGACGCTTGTGATTGACAGAAAAGGGCAAGAAGGGCAGAATTTTTTTAAAAGAGGGCGGCATTTTTGAAAAAGGGGCATGAGAGCGCTTTTGAGATGTAAAAAGGGCGGGCCGCCCTTCAAAAAATGCCTAGCGTGAACATTGCCCATTCAATATTAAAATTTTTTAATTAGTAGTTCCTATTACTTTTGTTGGCAACAAGCACTGCGCTCAATAAGCAAATTATGATGTGCTGTCACATGTTGTGATTTTTCAATAAAAGCTGGAAGGGTTATCTCAGTCTCGAGATCCGCACGCAAAAATTACTGGTCTTATTTGTTCTCCAGTTATTTTGCAGCTTTCATGGGTGTTTCATTCTATCTTCTAACACTCAATGCCTACTATGTGCAGGGGGAGCCGGTGCTCATCGAGATTCCGGAGGAGTGCTACTTCCTGTTCGAGTGGAGGAGCAGCCTGGTGTGCCCCAAGGAGCTGGAGGAGGACAAGGACGCCTTCCTGACCTGCAACTACACAGACCTCGGCCGGGGCATCCACTTCGACCTCGGTCCTCTGAGGAAGAAGCACGAACCCTACGTCGTAAGGCCCCCTTTCCATGAGATAACCTGTAACTTTTCTGTTGTGAATGAGTTGAACTGTAGCCTATAATGGGTTGGGTATTTTTTGTTATTTTGATGTATCGGTTTTAACCATTTTCATTCCAAGAACATCTTTGACATTTACATTCTTTCTACAGAACAGTTATTTCTCTTTCTGATCTTTTTCCCAGAATTTTTTTGCGCCGATAGAGGTAAAAAATCATGATCTGTTTTAGATATGCAAGAGAACAAGTTGAAAAATATATCATTCTTTTTTAAACACAGGATTATGCTGTTCTCATTTAGTTTCAATGACTGGGAACAAAACAATTGGTTATTATGTTGTCGTCCGAGAGGTGACAGCGGCAGTGTAAAGAAATTAAGTACATATAATAAGTATTTGTTCATATAATAAGTATTGTATATTAATATTATATGTACTTTTGCTTATAATTTATGCAAGTACCTCAAAAGTTTTTTAAACACTTGGCATAACCTCTCTTGAAGTAGGATGAAAACAAGTTCAATAAAAACATACAGTTGTATCTTAAAATACAAACTTCCTTTTTACTTGGATTTGTATTTTGTGTACAGCCGATTATAAACTCCGTAATAAACCCTTTGGATTCCAGTGGCGACTCACTCACCAAATTAACAATGTTTTTTTTTATTCTTGAAATGGAACAAGAACTGCATTTTCTTTCTGGCACATAAAAAACGCTGCAGTTTATCTTAACTCCATTTAAAAGTATGACATCACTTGAATATCAATCTATTTTATTAACCCTTTGCACTCAAATGGAGACTTTAAGTTACAAAAATAACAATGTCTTATTTTTATTCTCTGTTTTTAAAAATGAAAGTGAACAATGTATTCATGAGTTTAAAACGTTACTCTCTCTCAAAATTGAATATAAATTCATTTTTGTCATATACGAGCGCCAAGTATGTTGGTAATCTAAAATTTTATACAGATTGAAACTCACCACAACCTCTTTTAAACATTTGACAAATGTCAGAACTAGTGATGAAACATATTTTAATAAGTTATAAAATATCATTATTTCAATTTCCGATAATTAAAAATATTATTTATAAGAAATAACAGTTATTTACGAGGGTGGGGTGAAAAGTTTCCGGCCTGAGGAACAAAGAAAATTTATTATTTTATTTTTTAACATATTCTCCATCAAATAAAATGCATTTTTCATAACTGTGCTCAAATGATGTGATACCATTTTTATAGGACGATTTGTTGAGTCCTTCAAAATATGCATTTACAACATTGATGACTTTCTCGTTCCTCCCAAATCTTTTACTTCCGAGCCATGTTTTGAGGTTGGGAAACAGATGATAGTCTCTTAAGAACTAAATCTGGTGAATAAGCTGGATGGGATAACAATTCGAACTTCAATTCCTTGATTTTAGCCATTGCAATGACTGACGAATGAGCATGTGCATTGTCATGGTGAAACAATATCTTTTTCTTTGCCAAATAAGGTCTTTTTTCCTATATTTCTTCATTCAAACGATTTAATAACTCTGCTTTTTGCCCTTCGCAAGGTAATCAATGAAGATAATACCTTTTGAGTATCAAAAAGCAGTCGCTATAACCTTTTTCACTGATAAAACTGTTTTTGCCTTCCTTGGGGTTGGTTCAACTGCTCCAGTCTATTGTTTTGACTGTTGTTTACTTTTAGGAGTGTAATTGTGTGTCAAAGTTTCATCATGTTATAAATCGATGCAAAAATGCGATGAAATTTTGCCATTCTTTAAACAATTAATAGATGCATTGTTTAATTTTAACCAAAAATACCTAAACCGTCAAAAAAGAGCAAGTTAAAAAAAAACAGGTAATTTTTTTTTCCATATTACTAAACGGAAGAATGGTAGGAACGGAAATGGTAGAACGATCTGTTCCCATATGCAAGGTGGACGGCTTTGGTTGAAATAAACTTAATCTGTGATATAAATATAATATCCTGATCAAATTAATCCTGAATCGTGATGTTTACGTCACGGCGTTAAGGCACTTGCCAAAATGCGATCCAAACATTTTTGATAAAAAATGTATATATTCCTTTAAATTTTAACGTATGGTTAGGAGTCATTTTATAAAATAACCCAGCTTCATCACCGTTAAAAATATCCTTTTCGTCGTAATCACAAATTATGTCAAGTCCCACATTCTCCATTAAATCACTGACATCTGAAGAAGAGACACTAGCTTTGCTCACAATTTTACTGCATGCAATGTTGTTTCTCTGAAACCTATTTAACCATCCGTTGAAACACATGAAATCCTTTTCATCAAAACGTTCTGCAAACTAATTTGCCTTCGCTTGGAGCATGGCCCATCACAGGGAGATTTTTCTTTCGTTGAATGGTGAACCTTTTCAATAGAGCTTCTTCCACATTTTCGCTTTCAGCTTTTCTCAACTTCTTGGTTTCGTTAAGATTTTCCTCGTAGACAGAGATTACCACGCTGCGGTTTTTTCAAATGGTTGCAACATTAGATTTCGAGAGAGAAAAATCTTTGCAGATTGGCTGTTACCATTTTCTATTTTCTTAATAATTTGTGCTTTATCCTCAATGGAAAATGCTTTTTGCTTACTAACAGGAGCCATTTTAAATCGCGAGTCAAACGACCATCAGCAATAGAATCAAAGGAAGGCAAATAATGTATGTTGAGCGGGGGGAAGGGGAGGAGCTGAGAAAGGGAGTAAGTCTATTGTCACCTTTGAGAAAACTGGCTTCTGTCAAAGGAACAAAGATTATAATTATCCACCCTAAACGTAAAAAGTACATGGTTAACAAAATTTATCTTTAAAAAGAACTAGAACCGGTTGTAACTATTTCATAAAAAGAAAGGAAATATCAAACATGTTCGATCTTGATACAATTCTATAGAAATAGTTTTTCAGACCTTGATTTTATCATCCCTGGATTGATGTAAATATGCATTAAAATTTCCATATGTGTAGATAGTGGGTCATACCTCTTGAGATTAATGAGAATAAATAAGCAAGTAATCAAAGAGAGAAAGGTGTGAGTGGAGGAACTTCGCATCAGAAAAAATGAGCAAACTTTTGATCTCTTTTGTCCGATTTTTTAGTCAACTAGGGGGCTCCGCCCCCTGCTCCGCTAACGCTTCGCCAACCCCCGGAGGATTGCTACGCAATCCTCTTTAGTTTGCTTCGCAAACAATACCGGCTTCATACACTGTAGACAATGACAATGTGTCCTAACAACAATACTTTTTTTAGTTATATAAATTATTACTGGCAGTGCCGTCACACAAATTTATTTTTGGGATGTTGAGACAAGAAATTTCCCAACTTAACGATCCGAAATTCCGAAAGTGAACGATTCAAAATTCCCAACTTAAGGACGTCAGGTACCAACTCTAGTGTTGTCCTCGTTATCTGACCATTGTTAAAAATATGAGACATCGTTCCCGGGTCTATTCTTCAAGAAAGGCCTCGAACCAAAGCGTCCTTGATGTAGTAAGTAAATACGTACCAATAACCAATCAAGGACGCTTTGTTCGAACCAACGCCAGTAGTTCAATGTGCAGCTCTAGTGCGACGTTAATTAACCAGACCACACTTAACGATTCGAAATTCACAACGCAACAGTGCTAAAAAATTCCCAGTTCCAACTTATAGACATTTGTCAGCTTTTTTATAAGTAATATTAAACAGTTATCTCGAAAGTATTGATTTATTGCACGCATGTTCCAATGCAGTGTTCTGTTTTGAGGTCTAATTTAAGTTTCATCTTAATACAAGCTGGGCAATTTCTAGTCTTCCATCGCTTTCATTTGCTAATAATATTAACTTTCCTGAGGCATAAATTTTCCCAACTCAGGGATTTTTAAAACTCGAAATTCCCAACTTTTAAGGTATAAAAGTTTACAGCCCCCCCCCCCCCCCCCCCCCCCCAACCCCCCTGGATAACTGGAAAATCTCAACTGCTTCAACGCAATTGTTTCTACTCATTGAAAAGCGAAACATGTGTAAACAAACAGTAGCATAAACGCGCCAATCTTAAATAAGTCTAATTCGCCAATTTTTATTTATATAAAGTAAGATTATTGAGAATTGGCGTTAATAATAATTTCCCGTTAAAATATATAATAAGCTACAGGATTTAGATTTACATACATGTTGGCATTTTGCCAACGTTGGCATTTTGCTCCGAAATATCTTTTAATAATAATTATAGTACTTCACATAAATAGTTACATCTAATTTATTTTTTAAGATAGAATTTCAGTATTGATACCATTCAAGAAAGGAAGATTTTACAAATATAACTATATTTTTTTAACGGGAAAAAAGTATATTTTTGAACTACTTAGAGCAGTTTTAATTTATCCCTTAAAATTTTACGCGTAAAATTGACGATTATTTCAGACATTTCGTCAATTATTTAAAAATTTATAACTACAAAACTAAATCGAAATTTGACAAACGCTCTGGATCATTTGTAGCCAATAGTTTAATCTATACCCCTAATTTTTTATTTATTTTTTTGTTGAAAATTGGAAGACAAGTATACAAAAATGTATGAATTATTTTCAAAATGTTCTAAAATCATGAATTTAACATAAAATAACGTCTAATATACTGATCGTATTGAAAAACAAAAATATTCATCTTATTACCCAAACATTTCTTAATAAACTGGCATAATTTCATAATTTTAGGACATTTACTTTTTGAGATGCAAGCGGAACAACAAGACAAAAATTCGCAAATTAAAATTTTCTCGAAATATCCGACATTTTTCCTTTCTTCACTATTTTTTATACCTATCTTAATTGACCACATCTAATTTAATTGTAAAGATAGAACTATAATCTTTATAACATCGGAAAGATGAAGTTTTAACGAACATTAATATATTTTTTTTAATAAGAAAATATGTAATTTTAAATGACTTATAGCAATTTAGAAATCACGTTTCAAAAATGAGGGCGAAAAAACTTCAAAAAGTGGAGCGTGTTCAAAGGTTTAAAAAATTTATAAATCCAAAACTAATTCGAATTTAAAAAAATGCTTACTTGGATTTTTAGTTCAAACCTATTTGTACACCCCCTAAAAAAATTGGATCTCTCCTCTTAATAGTGTTTCAGAAACTCGACGGACAAAATTACTTGTAAGCGAAATTTTATCAACGACGACTTTAATATTAAATAACTTATAAACTGATAACAGTATTGAAACAAAAATATATTCTTCTTATTTATCAAACATTTCTTAACAAATTCACTTAATTTCGTAATTTTAGGACTTTAACATTTTGAGATACGATCTGAATAACATTGAAAGAACTGAAAATTCCCCTAGGGCCGACTTTTTCCCCCTAGGGCTTACTTTTTTTTAAAATAGAGAGATGATATTTCATTATCACATCATTGGAAAATCTCAGTTCATTTGGTATTTTGTGAAGAATGGATACTCAATCTAGAAAATCGTGAATTTCACAATAATGTAGCATCTTTAACTAGAAATATTTGCGATTTTTGTCAAACGGGGATGATATCACTTGAAAGTTAAGATGGTTATTACTCTAATTTCGTTGCATCTGGCGAATTTAATTTCCAAATGGCACTCTTTTAATAATTTTTTCATTTATGAAAACTTAAAAATTCACTCAACGTAATCTGCTACGATCTCCATTGAAATACTTGCAATTCTTTTGCATCTGATAAATAAATGATTAAACTTCACTACTTTCTATTTCCTCGTGAGTTGATTAGCTCTACTTTAAATTGCAGTAAATTTTTCGAAAATGTCATTTAATTTATGAAATTGAAGTTTAGGACTTGTAGTTTGAAGTAATAACAACTGATTATTATAAAGAAGTTTGTCTCTTTTTTTTTATTGGCTGTCATTAATATTCTAATTCATCTCTATTTTGTTTTAATGTTTATATATTTTATAAAATGTAATTTTTTTTATTGGAACTTCTCTTAAAAATTGCTTTTATTTAGTATTGATTTTTTTTAAAATTTCTTATTAAACTAATTGGCTAAACTAAAAAAAATCTCCGATTCATTTATCTCTAAAGAAAAATTGTGCATAACATAAAATTTAATTTGGAATTTGAACTGAGTTTCAGCTTTTTTTTTTGCTTTTAACCTGTTGCATGTTCCATAAGTGCAAAAAAAGTATTTTTGTAGAAAAATAATTTGTATCCATAAACCTGATCCTAATACTATAAAAATGGCTACATTATTCTCATACTGTTTCCCACTTTCTTTATTTTTTCAATGTTCTAAAATGATTTGTACTCGGTTCTGCTTCCTCCCTGTAGGTTGATGACGACAAATCTGGAAGCCACTTTCTCCTGACTGTGTGCTCCTCTTTTGAGCCAGAATACCACCACGAGAACTGCAAGAGTGCAGGCGTGTGTGCGGTTGAAACAGGAGTTTCACTCAACTATGGGGAGGCGAAATCCCAGAAATTCACATACGACGGTCGAAGGCTGCGGCTGACGTTTTATGACGGAGACGGCTGCCCTTCCGGACGTGAGTTTACCCTGTTGTTTTTTAAGAGGAATTTTATGAAGAAAAAGTCTTGTACTCTCCATTCATAAACTAGTGTTCACTCGAGACTTTTTTTTAAGGACTGCCAGCCCCTTTTACTTTGAAAGTTACCCCCTTCTGCCTTTTATACATGAATCTTAATCGTCGGCCTGCTTGTCTCTCCCAAAAGAACATGATTCATCTAACCATTTTGTGAAAATAATTTGTTTTCATCCTTTTTACTTCAATAGCAAAAACAATTTTTCCTCCATGAGAAAATTATTATTTTTTTCGGTTTTAATTGTGTTAATTAAATATATTTGATTATCAGTGCTAACTAAGTTTGCCAGTTTTAGTGATAATCACCATTTTAACATGACAGTTTTACAATAAATAGCTTAAGCTTTTCTCAGTTTTAAATTGGTCCTATAGCTATTTGACTACATCTTTTTAATATCCTAACTAATGCCAAGGAAAACGGCAACTTATAAAAACTACAAGTTTATGAAAAATCCATTTTGTGTCTTCTCTAAAGTACCCTTTTCTCAAAATAGGCTCTGTTCTATTTCATTTCCAGAGTGAACACTACAAAATAATTAGTAATTAATATGTGATATTTCCAGAAGTTAGCAGAAATTTTCAAATTTAAAATTTTTGCCTGACTAATTTCAGCTAATTAATATGTAGGATATTAGTCATCATGAAAATACAATTTCAACTGATTTATTGTTTGTCCAATCACTTGTCTGCTAGATCTTAACTTGTAAAAAGTAATTTACTCTATTTTATTAGTATTTAAAAATGCTAAAAGCTGGCCAAACAATTTTTTTTTAAATATAGCTTATCAATTGAATAAAAAAAAATTCTATGTTGCTAATATAGAACAATGTGGCAGACGAATAAAACTTTGATAAGCTCTCCTCTAAAATAGTAAAAAATGAACATAATGTAGTAAACCTTTTGAGATATAGATATGTAAACCAATTTATTGATTGAATTATTGTATTTTATTTCTGTTATGCTTGCTTACATTCAATTTCTTTCCAGTGAATGGAAAGCGCACTTCAGAAATATTCTTTGTGTGTGATCCAACTGCAGGTCGAGGGGATCCAGTGTTGTACAAGGTGAAGATCTTATATATTTTTCCCGTTAATAATTTTTTTAGGAATAGTTATCAGCATTAAACTACTAGCTGTCAATTTTTTGATTTTGCGTCCTTGGATCACCAGTTTGACCCTATGTCAGAGTTCGAAATTAGTAGGGGCACAGTGCACCTAATTTTTCTGGAAAACACTGATTCTATTTATCATTCCAAAATACTGATTTAAGAACCCAGGGTGCACACGATTCTGGAATATGCAAAATCATTTGACTAATAACAAAAAATGATAAGCAATGCCTAAACAAAAAATGAAAGGTTCGTTGTAAAATGTTCAATAATAACTTACAAATGTTACTTTCTGCTTCATGAGTATTTTGTGCACCTAAAAAATATTCAGTGCACCCAAGTTTAATAATTCTGCATTAAAAAATTAATTTCGACCCCTGCACTGTATATTTGTAATTGTAATAAAATCTGCATTATATACTATTTTTCGCATGTAATAGTTTAGAAGTCTTACTTAACAGCCATCTCTTTAAAATATATATATATATTTTTAAATCAGGCAAACACTGTAACATTAAATTTGATTTGTGAATGCTTTGCATGTGTACTTGTAAGGCCTGCTACTCCTTAGGAAGAAATTTCACTCATTCACGCAGTATGAATGTCAAAGAGAGGAGTGGATTCATTGCCTACCTGGTTGACATTGTCCGCCTTCCTCTAGACTGGTAGGGCCATTTATTTCCATAGGATGATTCCCCTAAAGTTGTGGGGGTAAGCACATACTGCAGCCAAGGCCAACATTTTCCACCATGGTACAAATGTGAGAAAGGGTAATAAGTTAACAATTGACCTGGTCGATGTGTTCCACTTACCCCTATACGTTGGTATATCATTTATCCCCATAGCCTGGAAGATTTTACAAGTGTTGTTTTTTAAATTACAACCCTGTGTGATGTTTTCTGTTTACCATACCAATTTTAAAGACATATTCACTTCAAAGGTAACAAAAATCTAAATTACATTCTGTTTTTAAATTGCCTTCTTTCATTAAATTTTTGTTTACTTGGAACAATTTTTGTAATTGGATGCATAACTTTTCTTTAATCAAAAAAATTTCTTCTAATAATTTCTTCGAGCACGAATGGACTGTAGTAGAGAGAGTATTACTTCATAATCGTGAAGCCCACATCTCGGAGCGGATGGCTCCAGACACGTGACTTCCTTTCAAGATTATGAATGAAAAAACATTCACAATTGACTTGTGATTTGGAAATATCATAAATGTGTAAAGGTAGTACGCTCAGTCAACACCACTTAGACTGAGCCATGTTTAGCAGCTGTGTAATTCTAAAGTTTAACATTGACCATAGAATCTTAATACATTGAAATACAAACAACATCGGATTCTTACTGGGGAAAATAAGATTCTATTTTCTGGGTTCATTCCGTCCGATTTGTTCGAATCCTTCAATTTGATCAAGTTGTTCGTTTTGATCAATTCGTTTGATTTATTAAATTTCTTTAGTTCATTACATAGATTAGTTGAATGAATGTGTTCGATATTATCAATTCGTTCGATTTGATTGATTTTATCGATACAATCGATTTGTATATTTTATCGATTTGATCAATACGATTGATTCATTCACTTTCACCGATTTGTTCGCCTTCAACGATACATTTGTTCAATTTGATAAATACAATCAATTCGTTCAATTTCATTGAACCCTACTGTTTTATCGATTGTATTGGCAAAATCAATTAAATCAAACAAACCGATTGTATCAACAAAATTGAGCGAATCGATTAAATCATGTGATTCAGTTAAATCGAAGGAATTTATCAAATGGAACGATCGTATACTTCTGACCAACTCTATATACCCACCTCTTCTCATTTATTCTATATATACTCTAATATTCGTTTTCTATCTCCCCGTCCCTATACCAATAGCGTAGATTTTTTAACACTTCCATATAGCCTCGCCCTTTCCACAATTTTTTTACCATCTCGAAAATTCACTTCCACCTCATCCTAAACAATGCCACTTATATGCGAAAAATATCATTTCGAAAATTGCTGCAAAAAATTGCGTAGTATTCATTCAGTAAGTACAGGATATTTTCATGAATGAACTAGAAAATATTCATGAATGGAATGATGTAGTTAATCACATGTTTGGAGCCATACACGTTGGCTTAACTTTGATGTTGGCGAGAATATAACTTTATGATTCCTCTATTATGAAGGATCCATGCTCGGAAGTTTTTTCTTTCTTAAATATCAAATGAGCGTTGCTTCAATAGAGTGTACTTTCAGAAATATACATGCCTGGCCGTGTTCCTGTGGAAGACGTCCCTCGTGTGTGAGAACATGCAGAACGCTTGTTCGTTTGAAGTGGAAGGGAACCACTACGATTTCAACCTCCTGAGCAGTTTGTCACACAACTGGAATACGTCTAAAGGTGGCAACAAGTAAGTTTCCGAAATAAAACACGCCACTTTCTGTTGGGAATTTTTATTTAAAAATCGTTGTTTTAAACTATGGATTTTCAAACTTTTAAGCTTTTGCGAAAGGTTGAAAATATTTGAAAGTCAGGCGGGTCACAACACTCGTATAAATATATATATATGTGTGTGGATATATACATGGGGGAAGGGGGGAATAAGGTAAACGTCAATTTTTGTTTAAAATGTAGGTAACAAAAGAGGTGTTTAAATAAAAATGCAGAACATTTATCCCAAGATTTTATCAAGATCCCAATTTTAGAAAGATGTCATTTTTTTTAAAAAAAATCTTTTTTTTAATTAAAATACTATAGAGTTGAGAGCTATCAAAAAATCAATCACTACAACTACAATTTTAATTAAAAACAAAATTAATATTGTGTAATAAGATAATAATAACAACTACTTATTTACTATTTTGCCTTGTAAAATATGTATTTATCCGTTTGTAAAATATGTATTTATCCGTTTGTAAAATATGTATTTATCCTTTGATCTACTTAAATTAGTAATTTTGGCAAATAGTTTTCAATTAAACTATTTCTGCTGTTATGAAACTTAAAAAGTTAGTTATATATATATATATATATAAAATTATACAATTTTACATGAGCCAGAGTATATTGAGTAAATTTATATACTATTTTGAACAAATATAAATGTAGCAATTTAAATGTTTGTAAAATAAAATAAACAATAACTTACATATATTATAATTCCATTGATACAATAAAATTATTAGCCTTT
Organism: Troglohyphantes excavatus; assembly: GCA_963932185.1. Lineage (NCBI taxonomy): Eukaryota > Metazoa > Arthropoda > Arachnida > Araneae > Linyphiidae > Troglohyphantes > Troglohyphantes excavatus. Next base: position 7,989,046 of record OZ010670.1, on the reverse strand, counting down.
TATACTCTATCACGGGACCAGACTTTATTTAAGACACATTTTTGTAGTCAAACATGTGAATGGTTATCTCACAGTAGGCTGTAAAATTAAATTTACCTAAATTTTAAACGCCCTTGAATAACATTGGTTAAAGGGACTTTTAAAATCATAACGAAAGGCAGTTAGTTTTAAATAATGTATCGGTCGGTAACTTGTGCATTCTCCCTATGTAATTTATATTTTATTCAAGATTGAATTAACTTCAACGTATTTCTACACATAAACATGCTTAGTGTTATTGACTAAATAGTGTATAACAAAAACCAAACATCATTCTAATTAGAGTCACTGCCAATTGATAAGCATACATTATCATTAGCCCAATTATCATTAAGGAAGATGGTATTGTTTTTAATTGACTTTTAGAACACAGAAACAAATTAACTGACGAAACAGTAAAATATCCTGGCTGAAGAAACCTCCTAAGAAATGCTTCTAGAGATCGCTGTCTTTACTCTGAAATAAAAAAGTGGAATTGGGGTTGTATGATCTCATTCTCATCAGGGACACGATGGGGAGATGTGGTCAACCAGAAATGATAGTCCAAAGAGTACTACAAATAAACTTTAGCGAAGTAGATTATACAATTCCCAGAAAAGAAATGGCTATCTTTGCAGCCCTTAACAGATGTCTGGAGATGGGCTTTTTGCTACACTTTTGACTCGCGGATGGCAGTAGGCTTTTTTCAAGTAGAAGTATGGTGGTTGGCAGTAGAATAGGTAATTACAGGGACTTGAAAAAAAGGAACATTTCACTAATGATGTGTACAAGTTGTTTTCGATTCGAAACAGTTGAAAAAGGACCCATTTCCTTGTCAAACTTTCGACAACTCATTATTCTCCTCCTGTTTCCGCTCAAAGCGAACACATTTAGAAGCGAACACATCATTACACACCCTCCACACACACATTTAGAAATATATTAGGGGAGAATGTTGTTTCCTCTCGAAGGCGGCTCCTTGTAGGAATTCGGTATTTGTACTATTGGTTTTTTTAAATATTTTTTTTAAAGGCTAAAAATAGTATAATGTTTAGAGGGTAATTGAAATAATCAGAATTAATTTTTTATATATATATTATATGTATATAGTTCATTAAAACAGGACCTTCATCTTCAGAGCTTTAACTTAATACTAATTTTAATTTTGAAAAATTAAGTTTTTCATAATTTTACAAGACTTTGTTGGGGAAAAGTCTGGACAGATCCCTGATTTTTCATTATTTTTTTTTCTGCATTAATCCCCTATTTCGGTAACTTTCAGTTATGCTTGCCCATTTCAGCTATTTCATCAACCTGTGCTGTGGAGTGCAGGAGACACCGACCACATCGGGCTGCTCTCCCACTTCCGCCGTGTGCATGGTGGACAAGAACGGCGACCACGTCACGCTGGGCACTGTGCAGACGATGGAAGTCAAACCCATAAGTGAGTAGGCACTGCATTGAAATATGTTTGTCCCTCGTACTCCAAGAGTGAGAACAATGTTGAAAATGTTATTTTTTGGTCCAAAATTTGTTGTTTTGTCAATACATTTTATATTCCTTGTAAACCAAAAAATTCAAATTGGTTTGTATCACAAAAACAGATAACATTATTGTTACTTAAAACCCGTTAAAGTATCGTTGGTTAATTCGCAAACCAGTGCCTGGGATTCAGCTGTCTTAGCAAAAGCTGCTCGAATCCGGCCCAAATTTTTATAAGTGATTTGTGTGATTTATATTTTTAATGCATGTTTAAAGGGGTAAAAGTCCCAATTGTTTTTATGGGTTATCTTTAAAATTATACATAAATGATTTGAAATATATAATGACACCTTTAGGTTATACATAGCACCTTTATTTGCTAGGTGATGAATTGTATTTAAATCTTGTGAAAATAAAATTACTTGGCAAAAATGTAGATTGAGCCAGATTTTAAACCAATCATCTCATTTTGAATATTGCGTCATTTTAAGACAATCTTCCTTGATTGAAGTATGTTCCGGTTACAAGCACATTCTAAACCATTATTTGTATATATTTTCAGACTCATCTGACTTGCTCTTGACTTTCGAATCCGGAGACAAATCTGCGTGTGCTGGCATCGACCCCAACCTCACACCAGTGACGAGGCTCTTCATGCGGTGTGGGACATCTCTTGGCAACCCCAGATTGTTCTCGGGACCCGATTCTAAATGCTTTTACGACTTCATTTGGGAGTCCAGTTTGGCGTGTCCAGAAAGAGCGTAAGTGTATCCTCCTTTGTAAGACTTGGACACATAAATACATTTTGGCACATTTTCTTCTAGAGAGGTATTGTATAATTGAATGAATAGAAGCAGTTTTGAACTTCACAGCCATGTTAGGCCATTTTTTGTACTTTACTCTTATAACTACTTGCGATGCAATAAAATATCAAAGAAAAGATATTGCATTCTTCCAAATGGAAATAGTTTATTGTATTTGAAAAAGTTTTTTTTTGGCCAATTGAAGAATCGGAGTCTATATATCCGTATTTGAACGTAATTTCTGAAGAAAAATAAATTATGAATTATTCTTATTTACAACTATTCACTCTGCAATTTCAGAATATTGCAAAATATAATTTTAAATATGCATGTGTATTACTGACAATATTTCTTTTAACAATTTTCTTATATTCATATTTAAATTTCAATAAAATGTTTTTGAAGTGAAACCTTTAAATTAAGCTACATGGAGGTATAAATATTGAAACCCTAAGTTAAACCTTTATAGTGGCTCACTCCGACACCATAACACTTCGTAACAAATAACACTATTGGCATAAATGTAATAACGTTGGATAGGAAATTAGGCATCAACTCGCTTAAGATCTTGAAACTAAGCAATGTTCGGGGCATGAATGGATACCCATGGCGTCAGATGAAACGGCTGTTTCATCTTCCTCTTTTGGTTGGCGAGGTTTTTGTTAACGACCGATTCCTATAATCTGTTCCTTAATAAATCTATTTTTCACAAAAAAATTGCAATAGCAGTAAATATCCAGTATTATCAAAAAATATTTTTGGTCACCAAGGTGGATTTTAAAAATGGTTATAAAGGGAAGATCTACATGTAAATTTCCAATAGGAAAAATGTTTGGGGAAATGGAAAAAGTTCTATAAATTTTTAATGGTGGCATGTATCCAAATGAAACAAAGTGCAGATTTTAAGTTCAGAAATTATTGTTAAAACTGGACAGACAGACAAAAACAAATTATATAATTTTCTGAATCAGTGTATCCTAATTCTTGCAAAAAATTCAAAATGAGGGCTTTTGTTTGAATCCACAGACACACTCCATTCTTATATATATATGTATTGATAAAAACTCGTCTTATAGAACATTGCATTAAGAATATTAAAATATGAATGCAATATTAAAACTATGCAATAAAAATGCATAAAATTCAGACATGTTTCGGGAAATACATCTTCCTTCCTCAGCAGAAATGAAGAAGTTTGTGTGCACAACAAAATGGAAATAAACCCAGAATTGAAAGTGCTGCCAATAAGCGTGAAATATCGGAACATGAAAGGTTTCATTTAGAACCGAATCAATATTGCCAGAAATTTGAAATGCCTCCAGAAAGTAAATTTCGACTGGAGATTTCGGTTGGCAAATTAAAGGTGGGTTACATGTACGATTATTTTTCCCACGAGTGCTTGGCAATGGAGGATTTCTTTATTTCTTGTTTGATAGTATGTGCTGGGTGTTCCTCAATGCGAAATCTTAATGCTCTTTTTGTTTGACCGATGTGTGACATGCCACATTGACTTGAGATACTCTATATGTCCCAGGGATATACTCTATATGTAATTAAGGTTGTCAATGGGGGTCTTTAAGTTGTGTGAAGGTTATTGATAGGTTAAAAATGTGATGAATGTCGAATGTACTGCGAATTTTAGAAATTTTATGGCTGATCTGAGGATAATATGGCAAAGCATTAGACTGTTCAAGTAGATTAAAATTCTCAGTAAATTCGACATTCATTTAACTTTTTTCACCTATCAATAAGATCACCTTCACACTATTTAAACAACCTCAATAACTGGGGCATATATAATGTCTTCCCACTAAGAGAAAGACTGAGTAGGGTTACTAGCGAGAAACGTTCGAAATGAAGTAGGAAATTTATATATATGTTATTCGAATTGCTGTTTTGGCGTATTTATCCATACTTTAATCGGCTTGACTAATAAACTCGCACAGAGTAAAGATAAAAGATTGTTAAAGGAATATTGTTTTTAGTTTTAAATAATATTTTTCTTCTTAAAATACAAGAAAATTATTTTTTAAACTAAATTCAACGGTAGTTCATAGAAAACGCTATGGTTTAATTTTTTTTCATTTTTGGGTTTTTAATAATGTGACAGTGTTTTAAACCCACTGCTTTACTCCATTTTTATTTTTTTCCAAAAGAAAATTAAAAGCGCATTAATTTTAGCCTGAAATAACATTCTTAACACAGGTAGAAGTTTTCGGATTTAAGGAACATTCTTGCTTGATATAAAAGTATTTCATTGTTTGTCTAGTAACTTGTTGAAATCATCAATATTACAGCTGCACTTTTCTGCCCTATTTCAGTGTTTTCTAGGAGTTGACAAGACTTCCAAACCACATTTGTTTAGCTCCGAGACCTCGCGTTTAATCTTTTTTATAACAGAAACTTGTGTCAGCCTGTGGAATTGGAATTTTTGAGGATGCTTCATCGGTACAAAAGCTGATGACATTGTAAATAATTTCTCTAACTTGAGAATGCATGGCCTTCTCTTTGTTAAAAGTAAATGTCATTTTTGAAAGATCTTTAAAGGAATTCCATAAAATTATCTGTTGCACAAACAAAATAGCGTAATGAAAAACATATCGAAATAACAATTTTTTAAGGAGATTAAAAGACGACACAGTTTAGCATAACCAGAAAATGCGAAGAAAGATTTTCTACAAATCTCCCAATGGCATTATTCCATTTACATTTCACCCTTAGAATTGAACAAAATTGCCCGTCTCTATAGCAGACAACAGAATTCTGATGAGAGTCTTTCTCCTGATAGGAGAACAGTAGTATCTCATGTCAATGTAGCATGTCATACATCGGTCAAACAAAAACAGCATTAAGGAGCACCAAGCACATATTGTCAAACAAGAAATAAAAAAGTCCTCCATTGCCAGGCACTCTTGGGAACATAATCATACATTTAATTTTTCTAAAGCATGTTTAATTTGCAAGCCCAAATTTCGTTGCACTTGACTTCCTGGAAACGTTTCATATTTTAGCAATATTGATTCAATTATTAATGAGTTAAGGAAACCTTTGCAATTTTGGTATTTCCCGCTCGGTGACACGCAATAGTTAACTCCAACCGATTGAAATAGATTTTGTTCTTGGCAACACTTTCAATTCTTGGTTTATTTTCATTTCTACAGATGAAGGAAGATGTATCTTCCGAAACATGTCTAGATTTTATATATTTTTATTTTGTAGTTTTAATGTTGCATTTGTATTTTAATGTAATATATATTAAAATTTTACTTGGAACAAGGTTGTTATATTCTGATGGAAAAACTCGTCAAAGTAAATGAAAATGTCATCTAATTTTATTAGCACAAAAAATTATTTTTAAAAAATTCTCCTAAAATTTTGCATTTTTTATGATAAAATTTCTTAATTCTTTTCTACCCATAGTGATTTTATAATTTGCTACATATTTTAAAACATACATTTTAAATTTCTTTAGATCCTCTGACATTGTTGATATTATTGCCTCAATATTTAAAATGACTCTTGATATGTTTAACAGTATTTATATTTATGTACACTTTTTTTAATTTTAGTGAGGAAGTAATGTTGGAAAAAAGTGGTATAATTCAAGATAAAAAATTTGGTTTTTCCTTAAACATTACTGATATTTTAAACAGGTTAGTATTATTCCAACGTTATATTTTAAACTTTTATTGTTCAGCAACTTTATTTTGAACAATCAGTATGCAGAAAAAGTGTATGTGTGGGGTTATATATATAGAGAGAGAGACATGCCAATCTTTCTATGTCTCCATGGTATTAGTATTTAAGCTAGCGCTAGCAAGCAACTATTAAACATGCAAAACTAAACTATTTAGTTGCATGCAACTGATAAAACTCTAATTGTATGAACTCTCTGAGAAACTTTTTAATGGACCATATTATTGTTTTGCTTACTATTTGGCTAACAGCCTTAGCAAATAATTGACAATTTGGCAATTTTTATGGTATATGGTAATAGGAGATTGCTGATTTTTCACCTTCACTTTATTTATTATGAAATCTGAGGCCTTGCAGTCGCGAGTTGGATGCAATTAAATAATTGCCCACAGTTGGTATGTGATTTTTTTAGTTGCTCAGTTGATTGTTTCTTGTGCATGGCTATCCTTATATATACTAAAAATTTGACATTTACTGATCATTAGGAAGGGTTCTAATAATAAAACCTGTTATCTATTCTGCTTTGTTAGGAGCTATTTTGAAGAAAATCATTAAGTTATTTTCGAGCAATTCCTAAACTAAAAGTGATCAATACCTTTTTTTTAAATGCCAAGTTTTGATACTAAATTTCTGTATCGTAGACCCTAGTAACTGAATTATCAAATTTGATATTCACAGCATTGTTTCTTCTTGATATGTCTTTTTCACATACACATATATATATATATATTTTTAATTTGCAGACTAAAAATATTTAATAATTTCTAAAAAATACTAATTTGAATGAAACCTAAAATTGAAATGTTAACCCCAAAACAACTTTTATAATTCTACATTGATATAGAGCAGTATACTGAATTATGGGGAATAAAAATATACTGAATTAAAGGAATGATATTACAATAATATTTTACCCTACTATTATAGGAGATTGGAGTAGAAGATTTATATTGAAGGATAACAAATTTAAATTGCATTAGTGAATGGAGAGTCATTTTCTTTGCAGAACTTTCAACACAATTGGGCTCACGGGAAGTGACCAGTACGTGTACGAGATCAACTTGAGCGGCCTTCATCCCAATTCCACTTCTAGTCAATGCAACAGGGCAGCTGTTTGTCAGAGAAAGCCCTCTTCGAATTTCACTCGAGACATCGGCAGCTTCGATACGAGAACCTTCGTACTTAGGGGTCAGTGAATATAACCATTTATAATTTGCTTTCATATTCTGGCAATTCGTTATTGGATTGACTGGCTGTTTAATCCTCTGCACTCATATCTTTGACATTTCTGTTCTTTGAAAGGAACAGTTAGTATTCGATTTCTGTTCTTTTCCCTTCTGGTGGCTAGGAGAATAAAAATAAGCCTGTTTTGAAATTAGTAAGAAAACAAGTTTTACCAAACTTTTTTCAGAGTGACAACATAACCTGGAAATCAGGGGATTTTTATTCTGGAAATATCGAAATATTTCAAAATTTTACAAAAAATCATAAAAAATTTCAAATTTGGATCACACTATGCAATGCAATTTTTGTTGTCTATTCTGCTAAGTTTTAGTAGTTGATACATATTTCCTTTTAGTTCTGAAAAATAATAATTTAAAAATAAAAGACATGCCAGTTTTGTTGTTAATAGAAACATGAACCACTGCTGGAGGGAGAAAGGAAAGCAAAGCACATTGGACTTTGGATTGTAAACGACATGTGGTGGCTAATCAACATGCGATTTATTGAAGAGTGGAATAGGAAACATAAAAATATTAAGATTATTTACAAAATAAATAATTTGAAAAACTTGCTTAAAACCACCAATTTTTGATAAAAAAAAACAAATGCTCTTCCAGCTATGCAAAAGAGATAATTCTATAAATATTTTTTTTAAAAAATTGTTGCATTTTTTGCTTTCAGAGAACATGTTTAATTACTATTGTGTCTGTGCTTGTGCAACTTTGTGTTGTATCCATAAATTATTATTTTAACTAAATATAAGTATTGCTCATAATTTTTCCGTTACTGTATATACTCGCGTATAAGCCGAGAAATATTAGTCAATTTTTCATCAAAATGTAGGTGATTGGCTTATACATGGGTCAGTAAAATTTATAATATAATTTGAAAATGGGAAAAAAAAGGGAGAAGTTAGAATCAGGCGAATTCTAGTTGAATCGCACCCCGACCATGTTTCCGCGATCCAAGACGCAGAGTGTGTGCCATGTGTGATGATTGAAGACTGTTCTTCGCATCGCGGTGTAATCGTAACGCAAAATCAGAACTTGCGGAAATAATTAATTTAACTAAATAGAGAGTATATATATTTTAAAAATTATTTAAATACGTAGTTTACAATTATAACTATATAATAAGAACTATACATTCGTCCTAAATATAATATACTTGTATTTCTATTTTCTCAGTTTTAAATCTTTACAATCTTAAAGATTATAAAGCTCAGATGTTGGTATTTAAATATGTTGTTTAAAAGATTTTATTATAATAATTATATATATATAGGGAAATTTAATTTAAGAAGGCTGATGGAGACACAAGAACATTGCCATTCGTGCATACATTTAGGTGCGACGAATTGTCGAGAACTTTGGGGAAGCCCGTTTTTCCGGTCACTTTCTTAATTTTTGGTTTCTCGATTTAAATATTTATTAAGAATTAAACTAACTTTTTTTCGATGATTTGACGATTTTAATCGGGATTTTTCATGCAACAAAATACAACTCGACTTATACTACGTGAGTTTTCAATTTTAGACAAAAAATCCTACTAAAATTAAGGGGTCAGCTTATATGCGAGTATATACGGTGTAATGCAATATATTTATTGTAGCATGGATACTTTGTTTCTATACATTGTAAAATCAGGGAAATTTTTGTTGCCAACCTGTTTTTTAATTTAAGTTGCACTTCAAGAATGTGATATTTACATTATTTTTATTGAGCAGTTACCAGTTTTTATTCTTTCCCCACATTTTTTAGTGTTTCTGAATAAAAAATAATATGCTTTAGAATTAGTAAGAATAAGCAAAAAGGATTGGCATTTTTTTCAACTCTTATTTATAATTGTAGAATAAAAGAATACATTATTTTACAAGATATTTTGTCCCTTAAGAAAAGGAAATTGTACAATTTAATCTCTTGACCAGGAAATTAATTCGACACTTTCGATGCAAAAAAAAAACTATTTAATTTCTGAATTTGAGATATATCAGCTGAAGTAATATGAGTGCCACCCAACTTCTAATATTCATAAGAAGTTCCGAGTACTAAGAAAGTTTTCATAGTGCTACATGGTTTTAAAAGTCTTCAAGATGCTTTTTTGCCTTGTTTTTTTGTCATAGATTTTTTGTATAAAGTTTAGATCTCAATATTGAGTGCCAATTCTGTTAGATGCCAGTGCAATGTTTTTATATATATATATATATAAAAGATAAACTTGGTTATATTCTAAATTTTTATTTTTCTGACTTGTACAGAATCTGAACTTCACCTCACTTTCATATCAACCACCAAGCCCTGTGGTAAGAACAAATCGAAAAACGTCACAACCATCATCAACATGCAGTGCACTTCTTCTGCTGGCAGAGTAAGAGAGTTTTTTCCCATTATTATAATAAGTTATTGTTATCTATGTAACTGAATGTATGTTTATTTTCGCACAACAATGCAAGTGGTAGCAAATTGGACTGACACGCAATGGGTCCGTTTTCAAATGCCGGCTAAGATTTAGATGTAAAATGTCATTTAATTAGATTTATGTCTGTTTGACATTGCATAAATAAAGCTATTATTATTACAAGGAAAGAGTTTGGCACTGGCTACGTAGTTGATGCAGCTATGGAAATGTAAAGACTCAATTTATTAATGAATTTTCAGACAATTGTAGATAAATTAATGATTGCCATAGCACTTAGGAACAAATAACATTTAATTAAAAATCAAAACTTTGCATTTAAAAGAGTTATAAATATGAACTTCATTAGTAAAAGCCAGTACAAGAATTTCTTTTCTTGCTGTGGTGTTGTTTACTGGCGAAGTTGCTTCTCGGGAGGGTCATAACTTGTCGATCTCTCGTTGGGACTAGAAGAGAGTTTGTTCAACCCTGTTTATCAGAAGTCAAAAGAGGAGAGAGAAATCTAGTCCACAACATGCTATTCCAATTTTAGTTTTCCAAACAAAACATTTTGCATTCCATTTGAATCATACTATAATTTTGTCATTATATGTATGTACTTGAACACCCTCTACCCATATAACTATTTGTATAGGCAAAGTAGACAGTGGTATTGAGTAGACAAACACAAAAAGTACTGCTAACAGGATTATGTCACAGAATCCCAAAAATGTACTTCGCTAATTGTCAATTTAGTCACAAAAAAGTGTTGCTTCTGCTGCTTTGTCAGTAAAGTTTTACAACTCGGATGGTCCAGGGTTCAAAACCCAACGAAGGCAGCTATTTTTTAATCTATATGCCTTAATGGATTCCCCAATTGCGGGATCATACAGCTAGTTGTATATCAAGCAGATATGGTTTGGCTTTGAAAATTTCGAGAGTTTTGCACATCTATTGCTCCACTGTAGCTTTAAAATCAATCTTTCTGGTTCCATCTTTTTATTCAGAATCACCTTATTTTAGGGTTTCTCACAAACATATAGGAACATATTTTTTTTTTCACCTTCAGAGCAGGACTCTCTTTCACTTTTTTACATTTACCCATTCTAATATTCTGGCAAAATTTCACCCTATTACTCAAACTATAAGATCCATCTTATAGTTTGAGTAAGAGAGGTGCTCATTGCTAAAGTAATTAACAATTGATTGTTTCATTGTCTTCGTGGGGATAGCTTTTCGGTTTGCTTCAACAACTTGCAAAAGAAACTGCTTATTGTCTTCATCACTTGTTAAGAGTTTGTTCAATTCTTTAATTAGTTGAATACATATGCAAGCAGTATTGTTAACCACTCTTAGTTCTTTTACTGGTTTTCTCCCATCTCAATAATTGATATTATCCTTCCATTCTTCTCCTTCCATTCTTCATGTGAAAATCTTAGAAAAGTCCCTAATATTTAAATGAGAAAAGAGCTCAGACAGAAATATTTTGAAAGCATATAGAAGTTTAACCATCCACCAAGCCTGATCCCAGTGCTCTCCATTAGAATTTTTCAGGTGGATTACCCAAAACGGCTGATGTCGACTCATTTATCTATGGAGGAAGGAAATGCTGCAGTTGAATCTTTAAACTTATCTTGGAGTTCTATTCCGCTAGAGTTTATGTGTTCAATTCTTTACTAAAAGTTTTTAAATCTGTTAAAGAGTGGAATTCTTATGGTCCAAACACAAGGGGACCTTTGCCACAATAGTTCTCAGCCAATTTGTGTTTCTAAATTAATGCAATTTTAAATTTGTCTACAACCTAGTGTTTACAATGTTATAAAATTTCAACAAATAAATTGCTAATGTATGGTTTTTGCTTCAATCTCTCTACTATCATCAAGAATTATCACTGAACTTATAGTGGCTAGAATATAGTTTCTAGCAAATGAAACTGCAGTCTGCTGCATACAAAATTGTGGCTTTTATAAAGGTGCCATGTACATTAAATAAAAAACAGTTGCAAAATACAGTTTATGTATTGATAAACCAAACCATGAAAACTATTAAAAAAAAGTTTTTAATTAAAAATTCTTTTTTCTAGACATGTATTTTTATCAGTCTAAAACTAGAAAATTATGTGAAATTACAAAAAAATGTAAAATGAAAGGCCATTGAGCACTTTCTTCCATTAGGAGCAGAAAGTTGAAATTTTAGGATTATGGTACTATGAATAAATATAAGAGAAATAAGGGGTGCCTTGGTCTTTAGTAAGCAATTATATTTTTGAACCACCCTACCCTATGTGATGTGCCGATTCTTATTATAGTTGTATATTCTTATTATGGATGTTAGATTATTATATGTCAAATAAAATAATTGAAGTGATTCCTTATCTTACATTTTCTTTCATTTAGGGTCCTGAATTTGTGTATGAATCTGGGGATTGTGATTATGTATTTAATTGGGAAACTGCAGCAGTTTGCCCAAATTTTTATAAGTAAGTTAGATTTTTTTTTATAAACTTTTTTTTATCATGCCTGAGTTTTTGGTTATTATTGCAACCTTCTCTTGAAATTTTTTCCAATATAAGCTTCATGTCATCCACCAAGGAAGCGAATCTTATAAAGTTTCTATGGCATATTAAAATAGTATACAATAAGCATAATCATCTCATAAAATAAAGTTTGGGTTATTCCTTTTATTTTTGTGTAGAATTTTATTTCTAAATCCTTTTTCATTCATATTTGGTAAAAAGTAAACTACCTCATGCAAATCGGGTTGAATGTATGGATGATTAAAAAAATCTTATGTGTTTTACAAAGGAAGCTCTTATTTACCGCCTCTCATGCAAGTTATAAACATATTTAACGTTATAAATTCATTCTAATAATTTTAGCCATCATTATAAATATTTTTTTAAAAAATTAAGATTATTTTAACCAAAATTGAGTGATTTATATTTTTACTGCATGTTTAAAGGGGTAAAAGACCCAATTGTTTTTATGGGTTACCTTTAAAATTATACATAAATGATTTGAAATATATAATGACACCTTTAGGCTATACATAGCACCTTTATTTTATGCCCACTTGGGCATGACTCACTGTGCTGAGGGATACCAGTTTCTATCAGAGAGCTGTTGGCCACCATTCAGAATGGTAGGAGAAAACTCGGCTCCTCCACAAAAGTTGCATCTGATATGTAGAATATGTAATGTAAAATATATATATATATATATATATATTTTTTAAAGGAATACCGACTTAAGGGCGCTAAAAAGTAAAAAATAGTTTTTAATTTTACGACCTGCTTGGAAAAAAATTGAATTATTTAATATCAATTTTATACTTATTACAGGGTGACAACATAACCGAGAAATCGGAGAATTGTTATAGAATTTTTTTATTCTGCAAATATCGGGAAAAATTTCACAAAAAATCGGAGAAATTTTCAGATTTGAATCATTAAAACGGCAATTACCTCTATTCTAAGTAATTTAGTTGTCAATATTTCCTTTTATTTCGGAAAAAGAATTTTAAAAAAAAGGTTGTGTGTTCATATTTTCAGTTTTATTTTTGTAAAAACATAAACCACTGCTGGAGGGAGAAGCAAAGCGTGTTGGACTCAACATGTGAGGAGCTAACTAATATGCGATTCATTGAAGATTGGAATAGGAAATATAAGACATTTAAAATTATCTACAAAAGAAATAGTTTGAAAAACTTGGTTTTTTTTTGCATTATCTGCTTCCAGAGAACAAGTTTAATTACTATTATCCCTGTCACAATTGTATAATTTGTGTTGTATCTATAAATTATTATTTTTACTGACAATAAGTATTGCTTATAATTTTTCATTTATAATGCAATATATATTTATTGTATTATTGTTGCATGGATACTTTGTTTCTATACAAATCATGTATTTCAAGATTTCTTAATGTAATTTTAATACCAGGGAAATTTTTGGGACATCATCAGTGAAATATCGGGAATTTTTTTTTTCATAATTTTGTTTCCACCCTGTATTAAAACTTTTCGAAATTGCCGCCAAAATTTATGTATGATTTTTGTAAATTGGCACCAACTTTAAAAAGTTGTAAAAAGTATAAAATTGATATTAAATCAATTTTTCCAACTTGGTTGTAAGATTAAATATTATTTTTTACTTTTTAGCGCATTTTCCTTAAGTTTTTTTTTTTTTTTTTAAGAGATTATTTTATTTTTCTCACTTTAGTTTTTAATTTAGCAGGAGGTTTCGTCTTCTATTATTATCACCAAGAAATTTAAGTAGCAACTTGTGCTCAACAGTGTATATTGTAAAACAATCCCTGTAAATGCTGGTAAAACAAAATGTCAGGGTTGTACAACTTCTGTTAAACAATGAAAATATTTTTAAATCAGATAATTTGTTTTAAAAAAAACTCCAGTTAATCGACATTACTGGATATATAACAGCCGGATAACCGATTTTTTTTTTTTTTTTTTTTGAGTTTTTGGCTAATAAGATTTTTCTCTATCCAACAAAAAAAGCATTTTCAAAATCGGACAATATTTTTTTTTTTTTTTGAGTTTTTGGCTAATAAGATTTTTCTCTATCCAACAAAAAAAGCATTTTCAAAATCGGACAATATTTTTTTTTCTTTCAAACGATCTCGTTAATTGAGAATTCTGTATAGTTAAATGCCGGATAACTGTATATATTTTTCTTTCAAATGGCTTCCAAGTGAAACATCCCCTATCCAACAAAAAATATTGTCCAAATATCTGAATTAGAACCAAAATCCTGCTTGAACATACATAAAAAAAAACATAACAGCTAAGTAGATAACCTCTTGGCTTGGCGCGCGATTTGTCAGTTTTAATATAAAGTTTTTGTTGGTTTGATTTTGGTGTTTTGGTTTGCACGTTGTTCATTCGGTTAAAAATCAATTACATTTTGGAAAAGCCTTGCTCCTTGAGTCAGACGAACACGTGCTATGAATATGATAGTTTTAAACTGCATTTGCAACACCTTTATATCTGTGTGTACAATTCCAACCTAGAAGACATAGAATCCAATAAAATTCCCTTGCTTCTGAACTTTATTTACATTAAGTTCCTTATACGATACAAATATTGATGACCAACAACAGGTTCTAGGCCTAACAAAGTTGGTCCAGTCTAGTATCTTCTAACTATGCACTAATAAATATTGTAACTTCTTCCTGCAATCAATTTCTCGTATAGGATTAACAATATTTATTGGCAAGTTGTTCCATTTGTCTTTTGCCCTATTATAAAAATAATGCTTTCTCCTTTTCTGATTAAAATGTGATTTATTTTGTTTAAAGCCATTTCCTCTCGTTTATTACTCGTATTAAAATCCATACCCTTGACATCCCTCTGTTTAATAAATGTGAACAGTTGAATCAAATCTCCCCTAACCCTTCTCTCTTCCAAAGTTTACATATTCAAATTTCTTAGTGTATCTCCCTAAGCCATGCCTTGGATCATTTTAGTAACCCTGTGCTAAACTTTCCCTGACAAATCAAAGTCTTTTTTTTTAAATATCTAAATATAAAAAATAGCTTTAGAATCTTTTTTAAGTTTATATTAAAGCGATGATACAAATAAACATATGATAGAGTTTAAAATTTCTATTTAATAGTGATCTATATGGAGATAAAAACAGCTGAAAAGTATTGCTGGTGTCACGTTGCTCAGGACCAAAATTTCCAGATTTTTGTTTAATTGCGAAAATAGTAGGAAAACCATGTTTTCAAGGATGATTTCATACCAACTTTACTTCGTGTATAACATCGCATGCCAAACATTTTTTCAGTTTTGCAAGGATAGGGGACAAGAAGGTTACGATTTTGTGAAGGGCCTTCACAGGGAAGTATTTTTCACGAATGGAATTTTGTGAAGGGTTAGTAAACACACCCAAAATTCTTCTGTACAGACCCTTGTAGTTGATATTGGTTAAGTAATCATACAACAGGGTGGACCATAACCAGGAAGTCAGGGAATTGTCATGGAATTTTTTTATTCTGGAAATATCAGGGAAATTTTCGAAATTTCACAAAAAATCAGGGAAATTTTCAATTTTGGATCATTAAAACTACAATTAGCCTCCATTATGCACTCTATTTTGTGTAATTTAGTTGTCAATATTTCCTTTTAGTTCTGAAAAAGAATTTTTTTTAAAAAGTATGGTTATGCACATTTTTATATTTTCAGTTTTATTTTTGTAAAAACGTGAACCACTGCTGAGGGAGCTGCAAAAGCAAAGTGTGTTGGACCTTGAAATTGTGAGCAACATGTGAGGGGCTAATGAATGGGATTTATTGAAGATTGGAATAGGAAATATGAAGCATATAAAATTATCTCCAAAAGAAATAGTTGGAAAAATTTGCATTCTCTGCTTACAGAGAACATGATTAATTACTATTATGCCTGCCACAATTGTATAATTTGTGTATCCATAAATTATTATTTTAACTGACAATAAGTAATGCTTATAAATTTTTATTTATAATGCAGTAAATTTTATGTATTGTAGCGTGGATACTTTGTTTTTATACAAAGCATATATTTCAACGTTTCTTAATGTAATTTTAAAGTCAGGGAAATTTTATGACACCATCATGGAAGTCAGGGAAATATCAGGGAACTTTTTTCCCAGAATTTTGTTGTCACCCTGTACAATGAATTAAATATTTAGTTGGTTGTGCGACTCCATTGTCTCCTTCTCAGGTTGCTCCCAGGCAATGACACCAAAGACAATCATCCCATCCCTGATCCGTACAAAGAGGAGGCGCAGTCTAGTCACAAAACTCTCATCATTACGGGTTTAATGATTGCAGTCCTCGTCCTGCTGGCCGTGGTGTTTGTAGTCGCAAAGCCAGAGAGGAGGTGAGCACACAACTTCATTTTAACTTATATTCTCTTATTGCAAACCTGCAGTGCCCGATTTGAAATATTCAGATTAATAAGTTCAGCAATTAATCAAGGGGTGATCTCAATCCCTTGACCAAGAAATTAATTCGACATATGCTCTACCAAAAAGTGATTATTTAATTTCTGAATGTGGGAAGCATCACCTGAAGTGATACTTGTCAAATACGTTAAACATAACTGTTATAAAACAGTACAACTATTCAACTACCATATAAATATCATGATGAATGGTACTCATCATTATCGGTTTGGACCAGTATCAAGCAGAATGAGTGGCATTCATTCTCGATCATCGAAATAATCTCGAAAACGTAGAACGCAATTAACTCTTAAAAATTGCCAATATTAAGAAACCACCTTAGGAGACCTAAGCCCTATTTTTTAAACTGAAGTTTGACTCGTAAGCCTGACATGAATTGCAATTTATTAAAAATCCGTCCCGATTCTTTTCTCTTTAAGAGAGCAGTGATACAGATCTGATTTCAGTGTCGTGTTCACTTTACCAGTGTTTTACTTCAAAGGTGTCATTTTGCATGCACAGGGGTGGTGTAACAACTGTTAACAAAATTGAAGAAAACGTAGGCAAAACACTAGAATTTTGGTTGAACAACAGACCTTGCTATCGAAAGGTTTTGATTACAGTGCTTTATGTATGGCAGCTTGGCCGCCAAGTGATATTGGTAAAAAACAAAATTTCCAGATAAGAGCGTTTAAACTTTGCTACTCGCCTTGAGTATCACATTAAGTGGAATGTCATTCAACACATTATTGAACAACCTATTAAAAAGGCTGACTAACTTTTCCTGTTTTATATTAGGCATTCACGATATATTTAATTTAATTCATACTCATTGTTTTTCTGTTTCAGAGCTCATGTCTCCCACCGATTCAGAACAATGTTTGGGAGGGTCAATCTTCCTTACTTCCGATACAAAAGGGTAAGAAACTTGTAAAGTCTTCTCTTGAAGAAATCTTTCATCCTTAAGTTATCAAAACGTATGCCAAGGCTTATATACTTTATCCATTTTTAATAAAAAGAATAAGAGGAATTTAAAATATTTGTGCTTAATGCGGCTAAAACCCCAAAAGCTGTTAATTTTCAGAAATAAACAATTTTGCATTGCACTTCTTTGTTAAATTACATTGAATTTAATTGTCATTTTTAGATTTCTGTTACAGTTGCAACCCAAGGTAAAAGCGGGTGTCGATTTTATTGTGCGGCTCACTTGTTTTCGATGCCTGGACTATATAGGGTCAAGGCCACATAAGCTCTGCACAGAGACAGAATTCTTGCTCCAGAATAACCGATTCTTTGCGACCCATAGTTTTTTTTTTTTCTAAAAATTTATTAATGAAGTATGATGTTGCTCCCTGTGCAATAGAAGAAAGGAATTACTGATATAAATAGTACATATACTTCATTTTAGTATACAGGAAAGAGTTCTAAGCTGACTCGGAAATTTTTGGCAGGTGCCACAATTTATATGTGCCAATTGACAAGGAAACAATTTTCTCGGAAGTATCACAAAAAATTTCTTAAAATTGTAGACGAATGTGATCCCTTGTATTCCTTTCATTGACATTGATGTAATTTTCTTTTTGTGGTAATTTTAATTTTCTTTAAAAAAAAAATATTTACTTATTCAATTGTCAGTCTGGAATTTTTTTTTTTAAACGTCTAGGAAAAGTCACGGATTTTTGTTATTTTAACATGGCAACTGTTAATTTAGGTCTGTTTATTGTCATAATAGACTATTTGTATTAAAATTGAGTACTCATTTTTATAATAAATAAGTTATGTCCGTTTGAAATCTAATATTAATTTAGAAAGCTGTCACAGCATGTTTTTAGAATTATTATAGATTACTCAGTTTTAGGAATGATTTCTTATAGCTATTTTTCTATTCTTTGCTTATCGTATCAATTGCAGGAAATGGTTTTCATATACAGCGCAATATAGTGGCATAACTAAATCAAATGTAATTTTAGGAACATATTTTAATAAATTAGATTTTGTTCTGAAACCCAATAATATGTCGGATTTCACTGTTAAGTGTGATATTTTGATACGTGTTTCTAATTAAATTCATATTAATTTATTGAAAGAGATTAAACTAAAATGCACATTTTAATCCTATACTACATGTTTGGCCCCATGTAGCTGGAAAACCCATTAATGTTAAGGCATATGTATTTAAAAAAATTAGTGGCTCCCATCGGTCTCGAAATCATGACGCATTGTCCTGTGCACTACCGACTAAACTACAGAGGCACGTTTTAGATTTTGAAAATATGTTTTAGTTTTATTATATTTTCTTAATGCAATACTTCTAAAATTGCTTAAATGATTCTATTTGGAATTTTACGAATCCGATCCTCATGTACGCAACTTGAGGATAAATGGTACTTATATATAAATGTTTAGCCTTTTATACGCAGAGGAAGTAGGTGTTTTGCGATCCACAGAAAGACACTTTCTTTTATTATTATAGATAAATGCTCCCTTTGCCGTCTCATTTGAAACAGCAACCGAGATAAATGTTGACTAGTCCCATATTTCCTGAATTCGATTGGGTAAAAATCTTGATATTGCACTTCTTAAAGTTCATTTCACTCTTATTAAGATATAGCTGACCATAGTTCCTATTACAGTAAACATAATTTCATTGATATCAGCAATTGTACTATATAAGGAATGATTGAATTAACATATTTATTATTCATATTTGCAAAAGTAATTTGTTTTAAATTTTTGTTTCGCTATATGTTTAATCTTTTTTCTAATTAGCTGTTTTTAAAAATGTTTTCTTAACTACATACCTGTAATTTAAAGGAAGTTAGATGTGCAGGTTTTTTTTTTTGGAGCTATATTAAAATAATAAATTAAATATATAATATACATGCATTTGAAATATAAAGTAAACTATTTTGCATATAAGACAACTTTACAATTTAGACATTCACCTAAACCCCTCGCCAGTTTTAAAAATATTTGTTTCAATGTTAATTTATAATACTAT
Organism: Troglohyphantes excavatus; assembly: GCA_963932185.1. Lineage (NCBI taxonomy): Eukaryota > Metazoa > Arthropoda > Arachnida > Araneae > Linyphiidae > Troglohyphantes > Troglohyphantes excavatus. Next base: position 7,969,485 of record OZ010670.1, on the reverse strand, counting down.
GCTACACTACACATATATGCAAATTAAAAATAAATGGTTTCAGCTGATTTTGCCTTAATTGATCCTAATGTTATCCTAATAAGATGAAACACGCTATAGCTCTTTAAATGACCACTCTGTAATAAATAAAGTGTTGGATAATTGACCTTCTTCTAGGTATATAAAGTAAACAATTTTGACATTTTCCTAAACCCTTCACCAGTTTAAAAAAAAAAAAATTCAATGTTAATTTATGCTACAGTACCCATATATGCAAATTAAAAATATATGGTTTCAGCTGATTTTGCTTTAATTAATCCTAAAGTTATCCTAATAAGATGAAACACGCTATAAAAGACCACTCTGTAATAAATAAAGTGTTGGATAATTGATGATGATGATGACCTTCTTCTAGGGCGACGTGCTCACTGAATTGCAATCGGATTTCTAAGTCAAAGGTAGATAGATTCCTGTTTATATTGAATTCTGGTGAATGGGTGCACTTTACTAATCCACTAACGTGCCAGGTTTATTGGGTCCTTAAGACATTTGAGCTGTTCCTAAAAGGCTTTAAACCCTTTACTTGTGTGTTCTTAAAATCCTAAATATTTGTAATAAATGAAATCTTTCTTGGCAAATTGTTACCAGTTACACATGAAGCTGAATATTCTCATTTTTTTTTTTTTTTACTTTTAGTATTTTCAGTAACATTTGTCATGTTTTTTAAAAAAGAGTTGTGAGGTATTTTAATCTGAAGACAGTTTTTGATCACCCACATACTTAATTCTTCTAAATGACAAAACTAATTTTTACTGAAGTTTGTGAAAGAATAACTTTTTAGAGTCAAATTTTTTCGTTCTTTCATTTTGGAGAACAGAGAAGGGGAAAAAAGTAATGCATTGTTATTTTGGTGATTTAAGGGCAACACTGGAGTGCAAAGAATTGAGGGTCTCCTAATCCCGTGCTTATTAACAACACACCCAATAGAACCCTGCCTATGAACTCTTGACATAACAATTCCTTGCTTTAATAATTGCATGCCTTGCATTATAAGGGACTGCACTGGATTTTCTATCTCTCATGAATGCACTACTTCTACATCCACATTCAAGCATTAAACAAACTACCACTCTTTTCAGCATTATTGAAGAAAAAAAAATAATTCAAGAATCGGCTCTTATTAATAATTGAATATGTTATCAATTTATAATAAGTTTTCTATACATGCTACCCTTAATTTAAAAATATATATATTGTTTCTTTGGTGGTTTGTTTAATGTGAGGGGTACTCTGTGCAGGTGGATATGTGATTTGTTGGTTGTTACTATAAATGGCTAATTGTTGAATTTATTCACAATTGTTTTCTGTGTTAATTAATAATTCCAGAAATAATATTCCGATCGAATGTGCTTTTGAAAGTCGGAGGAGTAAGTAGGTTTTGTCCGAGAAAAGGCAGGTTTTGTTGCTTGATTAGTTTTCAATACTTTCTTGAAGACATAAAATTAAAATTTTTATTGTAGCCCATTAGGTAGTCAAGTGCTGTAATATTTGCAATTAATCAAAAAAAAAAAAAATTTGATTATTTTAATTGTATAAAGTGTATTAAAAAAAAATTATGGTTCAAGTTTCTTGTGACATAACATAACCTGAATATACTTATTTAAATTCCATATGTCTTAAATATATGTAGTGAAAAGTTAATTTATGAAATTAATTGAATCTACATTAAAGAAATCTTGGTATATTTTTCCCAAAGTTTGGTAAATTACAAAACTTGGGCTAGGATCTGGTAAAATGGATCCTGATTTAAACGTTGTGTACAGTGCTTTGCCAAATCTTAATTAAACATGTTGCTGCTGGTCACATATTCAGTGTTTTGGAAAGATGTCTAATATTATTATCTTTGCTATTCTAAAAATGTGATTACGATTTTTTTTTTAAATAATACTAACCGTATATTTCTTTTTTTAATTTTAGAAAGTTTATTTAAAAAAACTTCTTTTATTTTATGGTTTAGATATATTTACACTTGTGTTCCAAAACATGTTTTGCGTACATAAATCTAGCATCAAATTATTTATAAAATTTTGCTAAAACTTTTGATTACTATTTTCTACAGCATAAAAATGTGGTTTTAAACAAACTTTTACTTTGATTAATGGTTAAAACCTTTTTGTTTATTTTAAGATTTTTTTATTATCCTTCTATTGCTCTCTTGTAATATGTAGTATCACAGCTACATAAGAAGGTAATTTGTACAGTATGCATACTAAATATGTCTCAAAACCTATTTTCAAGTTTAGAAAGTTTTCATTTGTTAGTTTTGATTTATCATCAGAATATTTCTTCAAAATATTCATAGCATCAGACTAAAAGTTTCAATGCAATTTCTACTCTTCTCTCTGCATCCCCTATAAAGCAAATGTTTTGATTGTATTTAAAAAAAAGCGTCAAGAGACGGTTTTTGAAATACTATAGTATTTGTCTGTTAAATAAACTATTGTATTTCGATGCAAAGTTATTATCAAACTTGCTATATTTTAAGTTTGTTTTATAACAAATAATTCGTATATAAATACAACAGGTTGTACATCAATAAAAGTACAGTAGTTGGCTGTATAATTTGTTTATTATATCAACATAGGCTGAATTAGAAAAAATGTGTATGTATACATTGCAACAATCATTAGAACAGAGAACCTGGTTTATGTTGATTGTTTACATTTGTTAGTTTGAAAAAATAATTTATTATTTGCTGTATCTGTTTGCTGCTAATTTCTTCAAATAATAACTGAGAAAGATGAAATAAGTGTTTATAATATGCAAATTTTATTTGTCCATTCATAATATTGAATATAAAAAAAATAATTAAAAGCTCTTCGAACATTGGGTCGGATAGATCTTTAACCCTTTGAGTACTGAATTATTTGAAGATTTTTATGCCCATGGGACGGATTTAATTTGTACGCCTGCTTCTTAAATTCAGATGACGAGTCGGACTCGTCCACCGTCACTTCGTCCAAGTAAGCAGATGATGAGTCTCACTCGTCAAATGTACCCAAAGGGTTAACCTCTAAGTTTTCAATTTAAAAAAAAAAAATGTCCTTTATAATGATGTTCTACTGTGCACATTGTTGTAGACGGAAGAATTTACATAATTAATACTCTATATATGGCTGGCAATTTGTCTAAGCGAGTAAAATGAAGCAGAATTGCAAAATCATTCTCTTGTTTGAATATTAGGTGATGATGTCACATAATTAAGAATTAATATATATATTTTTAACCCTATCTGATCAAGTTATAATTATGTTTACAACACAAAGAGCCACAGTAGATGTATTTTTAAATGAAAAATCTTATAGTCATCTTTCAAAAATCCTTCATGAAGAAATTTGAAGAATTTAAATTTGTAACTAAAGATAAACTAGCTTAAAATTTGATGAACTTTTGAAGAAGTATGGGAATTTTGCATATTTTCATGCCTGAATTAGCCAAAATTTTTAAACAGTAAAAAAGCACTGTAATTGTTTATAAAACGAAAGTAATAGTTTTCAGTTCTAGAACATTGACACTTCAAAATCTCTCGTTGCCAATACCGCTTTTTCCGATTTCAAAACTAGTATGCTTTTGTAAATGATAGTTGAAATGCTAGCTATACTCATGTACTTGCTTTCCCTATTAATACAGATTTTTCACAATTTGTTTCGATTCTCTTTCAGAGCAATGGAGAAAGGCTCGTGCTAGTGGATGCAACCCAACCTCACCCCTACGATGACAGAGATGTCGAGATGTTGAATTAATTAGGCACAGAGATGTTTTAATATCTGCAGTGGATGTAAACGTATATTTTTGCACACATCTTCACCTACAACATTTGACAAACCGTTTCGAAGTGCAGAGGTTGTAGCTTGTGATTTTTAATTTATTGTGAGGAAACTGTTGATAAAATGACAAAACACTATCTAACATTACATTTTTATAATAATAAGCCTTAACTTTATTTAAAATTTGACATATCGCATACCTATTAACGTGTATGGAATACCTGTACTTTTTAGGGATTTTCCATAGCATTGCATTTTTGTGAGAATGACTATAAAATAAAATTTTCCTGGTTTAGCTACGAATTTTCCTTTTAAGTTTTTCAACTGTTAAGCAATCCATGTGCAGTTTTTTCTTTTAGTTTGGATCGCTTGTTTTTGTTGAATTGAAAATATATTTAAGTTTGCAAAAAAATGTGATTTAAAACATATTTTGTTTAAAAATTAGTTGTATTTTTATTTATGTTGAAGTTTTTAACAATATAAAATATACAACTGTGTAGTAAATGATTATTTTTTCTGAAACTGTTCAAAATGAAATAATTTTGCTTTTTATTTAAACTAGTTTCATTGATAATTTTCTATTAAAATATATATGTTAACAGGTATGCTTTACCAGCATTTTATGTTTTACTTTGACTTTACTATAATTAGTGATTACTTAAACTATAAGTGTTCTTTATATAGCATTTAATTTTTAAGATTTTATTTGTTGCATTTGACTTCAGATTTTATTTCTTTTATTAGAAAATAGGTAACCACACCCTTCATTACTAAAAACTTAACTAAGAAATATGCGTTTATTTCGCAGTTTTAATTTTGTTGCATGTTTGCATTAAAGCATGCAAAGTGTGTATTGTAAATATTTCTGATCCTTTTCCCCCTTGCACCTAACATTCCTTTGTGTCATTTGTGTTGTGTTCAGTTTTTGTCAACTTTTGAGTTTATTTTTGAACAATTTGTTTGTTTTTTGTACATAAATGTTACTCAGTTAATTACCAGCATCCTTCTTTTAAAAAATATCCTTGGTAGTTTAAAATCCTTGGTAGCAAAAAAAAAAAAAAAAGGCCTGGAATTGTCAAAAAGAGTACTATGATTTTTTTTAAAATTTTCTTTAGATTAAAATTGTATTCCTCTCGTCAACAGTAATAATTAATTTGATATTTATAATGTTTTGTTTTTAAACAGGCTACAGAAAATATTAGGTATTTTTGCTCATTATTCTTGGACTGATTTTTTATTATCAAAAAAGGCAAAGAAATTGGGTCTTAATATTGTGCGTTAACCTTGGTGCTCATTCTTAGTTTTTGTCGACAGATTTTGCATTTTTCTTGATGCTTAAGAAAGCATTAAACAACCAAAATTTTTTCAGAAGTGTTCATTCGTTTGGTACAGCCGCCATTCTAAAAAACTTTTAGAAATGTCTTATTAATTTATATATAACACTGGCTCACAAACCACGTAACTCCTGACTGTGGATATATCAGCTTTAGCAAAAGCTGCTTGACGAAACTAAACTGGTATTCTGATCACTTCTTGATTTGAAACAATTCGCACATTTTGAAGTGAATTGCTGGAATCTCATCTCCAGGCAGCTTTCGTTATTGCTGTTAAATCTATGATTTGGAGTTGCGAATTAAGCTGACAATATTATAATTAAATTCATAACAGAAGATTATCTGCATTGATATTTTTTTTTTTAAGATTTAGAAAATTATTTGTGAAACTTGTATAGTTTATGATTGATATAGTTTTTTTAAGGCCTGTGTTCTTATGCCTTTTGAAGGGACTTTAATTTTAAAAACTAAAGTATCATGCAATTTCAATTTTGTTATTCACTGCATATTATATATATTTTTTAGATTTATCTTAAATTTTCTGAGCTACAGTATTGTAGCAATTGAGTTCATTTGGCGTTTCCGTACCTTCTGTAAAGAAATTAAACACAAGTCCAAAATAATTATTTTGAGTTATAATCTTAAATAGCTTAATTATTTTTTAATAGACTGCCAGTTCCTCTTGTTGAATATGTATATTGGGACAAGAAAAAACAAGTTTTGTACATACATTAGATATTCTTTTGGACAGTGTTTTAATTTAATGCACACAAATCCCCTTATAAAGTACAAAACATTTTTCTTTAAAGGTCCTTGAAAAGAAGTTTATAAAATATTTGCAAACTGTTTTTTTTTTCAATATGAATCTCAATGAAGTAAAGCAAGTTTTATACACCTTTGAATTTTTTTTTAAGTGTTAAAATAACCTTTAAAATAGTAATGTTTCCAGAAACTTTATTTTCTGTGAAACTAATGCTGGTTCTGAAATTTATTTTCTTGTCCTTAATTGTCTTAAACGGGTTGTGATTAATAAATATAACTCAAAATTATTAGGTTTTGGAAATATGTAATAAGGCACAAATTTATGTGTAGAACAAATCATATGCCTGCCAACTTGTGCATAATGGGTCTTGGGAGATATATATGTATAAGATTTTCTAATGTTTTATGTGTTTGTTTGAATTGCTTTAAATATATATATATATTTACTAAGAATTTAACTTTCTGTTTTTTATCTACTAAGGGAACCAAGATAAATAGTTATTACTTCAATAAAAGGTTATACCTGTTAGTTTAAAATTGAAAACTTAAAGATATTGAAAACAGTAATTGAAATTGCATAAAACTCTTTGTAGATAAATGTATATTTTTTTTAATAAAAAACAAGCTTATCTTCCAGCAGTGAGGATTTGAAAATAGAAATGTTGGCAGGAATCGTATTAACTTCTTTACTTAAATAATAATGACACATTTGTATGTAATGGTATTGCAATTCTTAAAAAGATGTCTGTTCTACACCACCAATGTGCCTGTGGCTTTTGTATGTAGCACAAGTGAAGAAGGTCTTGGTTATTAGCGTGTTTCAAAATGAGTGTGTATAAATGATACATGTTATACGATGTTGATTGTTGTTATCTTGCAGTTTTGATGTGATATGGTCACTGTGATGCAGAAGTTTGCTGCTTCATGCTCCTCAGATTTATACTTGAACGTTATTTGAAAGAAATTCTTGCAATTTTTTTTTTTTATAAAAGCACTTGTAAATAAGATTATTTGCTTTAAGAAATTGTGTATAAATGATAGTATTCCATTTCGTCCCTTTATGAAGAGTTCTACTTTTTTTTTATTATTATTTACCAAAAATCATAGAATATAGTGCAGAGTTTGTATAAATATATCTTTTCTCATTTAGCAACCTTTTTTGAGATAAATATCTTTTTAATATCGATGGCTAAAAGCACAATCCCCTTCACTTCCAAATAATTTGTATAGTGCAGATTTTTTAAAAATCCCCAAGTTTGAAATCTTTTTGCGTTTTACGAAAATTTACCAAGGTGGGCAGGTAATGATTGTGTTTCAGACCATCGATTTCTTGTTTGTTGTGAAATTTGACTATTCGTAGTTGGTATATTTTTTTTTTTCGGAGAATTTCCTTTGATAAATAAGACAAAATTTGTAAAAGTGCACATATTTTTTTTTAATTTAAGCTCTTCTTTCTGAGCTTCCCTAAATTTTTTTTTTACTTTAAAAGTTATATAATACATTTTTTGGTATTTTTTTTCTATATATAACTATGGATTTTACAATTTTTGAAACGTACTAACTTTGTGCTATTTTTTAATTTTATTTATTCTACTACATTTTTTCCAATTATTCAAATAAAAGAATACTTATTTATAAACAGGAGAGGAGATAAAATAAGGCAAAATTAACTCGCTCTCTCCAGAAATATGGATAAAAATATATATCCTACTCTATTTTTTAAAAATATATTTTATGTCTCATGAATAAACACAAGAAAAAAATTAACTCTGCTTATGTAACCCATACCAAAGGATTTTAATTTAGTTTGTCCTTGTAATACACGTTGACCCCTTGTGAAAAGGTTGTCTATTAAAATGCTACATTGTTTGTTTTGTTACTACAAGATTGCTGTAAAATTGCTTGAGTTCGGAAAATAAACTTTTATGTTTCAAAGTGACTTGTTGAGTTCAAATTTATACATTCCTATTGAAATATGTATGTTAATATTTTCTTACGTAATCTTAGGCTAGCTGCACAAGAGCAACAATTTCACTTCAACTTTTAATCAACTGAAAAAACCACACACCAACCGATTCGGATTTCATTACCAACTCGGGGCTGCCAAGTCTCGGAATCAAAAATCGCCAAATTGTTGATTATTTGCCGTGCGGTAGAGAATGAAAGAGTATTTTGCGTAATTAAAAGTTGCTCAGTGAGCGGATACAATTTTAGTTTTCCTGTTGCGTATCACTAAATAGTTTAGTTGCATGCCCGATAATTGCGTGCCTCGATTACCACCGTCATGTATATGAAATGATTTTTTTTTTTTTTTTTTTTGCTTTTAATTCTTTTCTTTTATTATTATTAAAAATATTTTTATGGTTAAAAATACATAACAAAGCAGTCTAATTTAAATTAAATTAAATTATACATAAAAATAATCGAAGAGGGAGAGGTCGAAACAAGGCCAGAAGGATTTTACTTGTGATGTCCTTTCAGCAGATTGTATTGAGGGATTAGTCGCTGTCAGAAGGAAGGTAAACTTTTGTTTGACGCTGCAGTCCCGTATCTGTTTTATACTCGCGGGCGACTATAATTTCCTTTAGAACGAAGGCAATATTTATGTCAATTGTGCTATTCATCATGTAGTTGTTTCGGAATGAACATCTTAACATGTATCTCCTAATTTCCCAAACACGATTTACGTTAAAAACCTATTTTCTATTTCCCCCCTTGTCAAAGCGGAACCCTATGCGACGGCACCTGACTCTTAAAGGTGGTCCAGGGCAAGGCTGAACTAGATGTTTAACCTGGGCTCCCAACTACTAGCACATCGGGGGAAAGTTTAGAAAATGCTATCATTGCAATTCTCGGTAAGAAATAACCCCTTGATGTTCAATAAATCTCTTACTTTACAAAACAATCCTCATGCCTTATTATTATTTACACCTCTTCTGCCTGAACAAGTGCATGTAAAATCCAAGTTACAACAATTTGAAACCCTGCAAAGTAATCTCCATCGAATGGTTCGTTCGAAATGAGGACATCCGAAAATCCCATTCCTCACCAAATTCGTAGGGAAGTTGTCCCATAATTTCTAACGACTGGTTCATTTGACGGTGTTCTGTCATCCCATATCCCGTGATATATTTAATCAGGGCAATTCAACTTAATTTCATTTTACTATTAATTTTCCCATTAGATAAGAGGTAATGGGGACCGGCTCTGGTACTCTCCAATAGGAAATCTCTCACAAATGATCGCTGGAGGGAATACTTAGCGTGACAACCACTTTACACCTTTTTTTTTTTTAGCCAAGGTAGAAAAATATAGTTCTTTTACATTGTGTTTGGCATATATGATGAAGTATAGTAAACATCCTAGATTTAAAACCACATTTCTGGCTTTCAAAAATATTTAATGTTTTATCATAATTTCTTTCTTAATAAGAAGAAGAATATATTAATTTAAACAAATATTCAAGACCGTCGCAACTCGACTAGCTAAGGTAAAATGTTTTCTCTTCCGAACAGTATTCATCCGCGCATAGTACGTTCTTGCCCAATAGAAGTCTTCACTCGAGTGTTTTAGCTCAGTACTTCACCCTCACACAAGTGGATACAGGCGTTCATCTGGTAATCAGAGGATTACTAGTTCGAGCCCGTGCAATGGACTTGACAAAAAAAAAGTAAAAAAGCTGTGATCTTCCGATCGGAGGGTTGCCAGCTTCGCTACAAAAATACTAGAAAGTCGCCTAGAACATCCAACAAATTGTATTGGCTTACATACGACACTGGTACACAATTAATCTGACCGGGGCAGCTCAGGTGTTGTCCTCCGTCATCCGACCATATATTACGAGGACGTGGCATTTGCTACCTGGTCCAGAGACGTAAAGTTTTGAAAATTATTTGGGGGTAGGCCTCACATGGCTCTAAATTTTTCAAAAAATTAGGGAAATGGGGGAGTTTCACGCCAAGAAGAAGAAAACCGCTGTTCCAACGGAACATGGAGACGTATTCTAGACGCCGAAAAAGTTCCGTTGAATTAGTATGGAAGTACTGTCTTACCACCACGAGTTAAACTCTGAGTTGGGTTGCCAGCGCGGAAAGTTCCAAATGAAGTAGGGGATTCGGGTAAATGATGTTGGGATGGATGCTATTTTGGCGAGTTTATCCTTATTTTAATCGACTTACAAATAAACTCACAACGATAATATGGTGGAAGGAAAAAAATTGTTTAAGAAATGAGAAATGTTTTCAGTTTTAAATAATATTTCTCTGTATAAAATAAGAGTAGATTACCGTTTTCAAACAAAAGTCAACGGTAATTGATGGAAAACACAATGGTTTATTTTTTTTAAATTTCATTTCGGATTTAATATTTTTAATAACGTAACGATGTTTTTAAACCCACTGTTTTACTCTGTTTATATTTTATTCTAATAAACTTAAAGCGCATTAATTTTAGTATGAAATAACAGCATTCTTGCTGAAAAAAATTATAAGAACTACAAAGTGTATTTACGAAATTGTATATTAAACAAATTGAAGCTAATTCTTGTTGTCTTAGAAGCTTAGACAACTTTTTTAAAGATTACCTAACTCTGAAAAAGTTACCAAAGATCAGATGTTAAAGAAACTTTTTAGACACAAGCAATCATTTGTGTGTCCCCCCCCCCCCCCATCACAAAAATAATAACATATTTTAACTAAAATCAAAACAGGTTAAATATCTAAAGGGGGGGGGGGATATATATTTTTTATTTTTATTTGCATAATTACATAAAATTAAAAAAATTTAGACAATAAATATTTTAGCATCCTCAGTATCTAGCACCCTCAGCATCTAGCAGTATTAAAGGAAAGCTATTTATAAGAGTCTGAATAAAAAATTTTATAAATCGAGTTGCTTAAAACTTTTGCGACAATTAAAAAAAATTTCAACAAGCCTCAACCTTTGAACAAAATTATAAAAATGAAAATGGATTACATAAGCATTCGCTATTTCAATATTCATTTCTTGTAACCATAACTCTTTTTATTGACCGTATATACAAACAACATCATTAAATATAATTCAAAAATGGTAACACGTCAATAAGATTTATAGACAGCAAAAATATTGAATTAAAGAATCGGCCTTCACTTCACCAAAAAAAAAAGAGAAAAAAAAAAAGCAAACCATAGGATAGCGTTATCGTTGACTGACTCATCGCGGAGTGTAAAATTAATGTTGAAAGTTTGATTTTATTGAGGACAATGGGCAACCATTTTATTCGCGTATCCTATTAGAATATTAATTATAATTATTTTTGTAAAGTCGTAGTAATTTTCAGAGATTTTAAGGATGCTTTATCGGTACAAAAGCTGACGACATTGTAAATAATTTCTATAGCTTGAGAATGCAGGGTCTTTCCTTTGTTAAAAGTACATTCCATTTTAGAAAGATCTTCACAAGAAATTGAAAAAATTATCTGTTTCGAAATCACACAAACGAAATTGAAATACCGAAATCAAAAACGTATTGAAATGACAATTATATAAGGAGAATTCAAGATAGCCAGTTTAACATTATCAGAAACGGACGAAAGTGCGAAGAATGATTTCTTCAATCCGCCAAATGGCATTATTCCTTTTGCATTTCACCCCTCGAATCGAATAAATTCGCAGGTTGCCATAGCAGCCGACAGACCACAGAACTCTGGCGAGAGCTCTTTTGTTGGTGGGAGGACAGTACAGCTGCTGCAATATACTTTTTAAGATTTTTCTTTTTAAAATACTAACATGGTGATTTCGTGTAGTGCATTCGGTTGCTCTAATACTGTTTCGAAAGCGGATTGTATTGCAAGAAGAGTTTTTTTTCACAGTTTCCCCTATTCTGATTCTAATCTGATGAAAGCATGGCTAGCTAGGATAAAACGAGAAAACTTCGTTCCTACGAAATATTCAAAGTTGTGCTCCGATCATTTTGATCCAAAATGTTTTTTTCAAACAGGAGGAAATATCAAACAATATATAGAAAAAGACAATTTCACTTAGTTTTTCTGCATATGAATAAATATGTAATAAGCTGAAATTTACTAACAAAGGGTCTTTTACTTAAACTTTACATTGTAAAAAAAACCGATGAAAATACACAGCTAAATTATCTCGTTAAAATACAATACAAAGTTGAGTGGAATAAGCGAGCAAGCGGAGCGACCAAACCACAGGCTTGTCTGCTAAAGAGAAGAAATCGAAACTACAAGTAGGGAATTCATGTTACTGTGTCACGTGAAACTCCCGCATTGGCTAGTTTTTCAAAATATTGGGGAGGGGGGGTGTCGGGCCCGTGGGCCCAATATAAGTTTATGCCTATGCCAGGGGGGTTTCCTTCAGGATAGGCCGAGAACCGTCGCAAATAGCCCAATATGCGCAATAGCTCTATGGCGACGTACCAAACCGAACTACCTTCACATAATCCAGTTCGGCCTTTTACTTTTCCGAGCCCAAACTGGATTGTGTGAATTTTAGAACATACACTACAACTTCAACTTCCTTATTTGTTATTTTGGTTGGCCGGCACATTGCTCGGACAGCACTCAGCTCTTTAGTGGTAAATATAAAAAAAAATATATATTTTATTCTTTTTATGTATAAATAGTATTGTACGGATCTTTCTTACTATTTAATAAAAAATAAGTTATAAAATACTTTTTATTGGATATGTAGTTATGAATTGAATTATTTTATGAATATGTGGTTAATTTCAAAAGTAGTTTTGATTGCAATCAATGTTTTGAGAACAAAACAACCTTTGATAAAGCTTTTGATGTGTATTGCATGAACAGTATACAGGCACATGATATTGAAAAGACCCCATCATCCTAAAAAATTCAATTAAGTCTACGACATCAGTTTGGAATATAATAAATGTCGGCAAGTTATTTTTTACTTAACACTAGAACGACGGCAGTTTCGGTATACCTAGAACGACGGGATGGGTCAAATGACGTGTTTTTCGAGTTCTAGATTTGCAAGACAATGCTCATCTTTACCTAAATATGGAAAGCTATTTATTGTGCATTTAGTATCAACATCAGCTGCAAGCCAGAACTTAATTCCAAATTTATCTGGTTTGTTTGCCATGTACTTTGTAAATCGACATCTGGACTTTGTAGGAAACAGTTGCTCATCAACTGTTATGTATGAAACTTTGATTTCATGGTTGTTTGCACTAGAAACATTTCAGTTTCACTAGTACAACTGTTGAAAGTATTCTAATGCAACAGTAAGTTTCCGAGACATTTTACTCAAGTTTTATCCTATCTCTACTCAGTGGCGGCGATTGGGTGGTAAAAGTGGGGGGGCAAGATCAAGATGAAACAAGTGTGTGTGGAGGGGGGGGGGGGGGGGGGGTAGTAATAAAAATTTTGAACGAACACCAAAACAATAAATATTGCACATTTATATTTACTCTCTATTTTGAGTTATTTGAAGGAAAGAATACCAATTTAAAATAGGTACGAGATGCCCAGGTCGACTATTAACCCATTTTCGATTATTTTCCAATTTTTTTTTTATTTTGGAGTGATACGGACTGTTGTAATGAATCTAATTAACTGACTTATTGACCGACCTCCAAAGGGATAGGCATCCTTTCCATTGGTGTCAGTGTTGAAAAAGAAATGGAGGAAATTTTCTTTCCTCACCCTCCCAATCCCTAGAAAATTTCCTGCACCATTTACAATTCTACATTTGTGGTGTGACTTTTGAGACCCTGAGGCAAATTCTTACAGTTTGCAGGAACGTGGGTATAGATTTTATGGAGGTTGAGTGATTGATTATTTCATGGGGGTTCAGTGACTGAGCCACGAATTTCTTTAGGCATCTATCCCTCTCACCAAGAGGGGGGAATCCTTAACCCCACAAAAATTAACAAATATATCTCACAAACCCCCACCAATTTTTTTTATTAAAAAAATTATTAATTTTCGTTCAAGTAAACATGAATACGTTGGCAGATAAATAGCATCAACAGTTATCATTGTCATTAACTATATTTAACAGTTGTCAATAACTACTTTTAAAATTAATAAATCACTCCCTAATTATGAAATCAATTTAGAGAACAAATTTAAAGCTTGAGATTCCTTATAATATATGTGTGGTAACGAACAATAAAGCCGCCGTTAGCCAGCTCAAGTGTTGTCCTCGTTATATATGACCATTGTTCAAAAATACGAAGCATTGTTCCCGGGTTTTTCCTTGTAGAAGGGTCCCGAACCCGAATTGTCGGCAATAGCCCAATCTGCAGCTCTAGTGCTACGTTATTTTAACCAAATCAAACTTTCCGATTTAAATTCTCACCTCAACAGTGCTAAACATTCCCAGTTCCAGTTTATATACATTTTCAAAATTTTTATAAATTATGTAATATTAAACAGTTCTCTCAAAAGTATTGGTTGCAAGCATTTTCCAATGCAGTATCCGTTCAGAGGTCAAATTTAATCTTACAAGTTAGGCAATTTCTAATCTTCCCTAGCTTTCATTTGCAAATAATATTAATTTTCTTCGGACATAACACGGATTTCCAACACGGATTTGTAAAATTCTAAACCAAAATCATAATAATAATCACAAGGTCTCATTGTCGAATAATTATTACTATTCTTTTTAAATGGATATTTTGGGAAAACCAAAAACATTTCATCCGTGTATGAATAAATCCATATTTAAACAAAAGTTTTCAAAATATATCTATTCTCGTGAATAGATATATTTTGAATCTTCTTGCAGCAAAGATATTTAATTAAACTGTACCTTCGTTACACATTTTATGGAGTGCAATAATATTCGAAACTTACAAATATCAATAATTACTGAAATACGAATAATTTTTCCAATAATAGTTTGAAATTAAATTATAAATTGAACAATTAATGCTAAATTAAATTGAAGAACAATCGCATAATATGAATAATGTAAAAGATTTCGAAATATGATATATAAATGCTAAAAATCAAGATAATGGTATCTTTAAACGTATACTTGCGCGATTTTGAAAATTCTGTGACGTAGATTGCAAGCAAACAGACAAGCTTTCTTGAATGGAAACAGTAGTGCTTGTGTTGCTGTCATGTTCAACTTCACATTTGTTCTTTTTATTAAAGTAATTTAAAACTGAATTTTGTAAAATTCGCTTCATTTTGCTAAAAAGCAGAGCAGACGAAGATCAAATCAAAGACATTAATGGCTAACCTATGACCCCTTCCCTCCTATCTACAGGCCTATAAATTACGCAATTGTTCGGCGCCAATAGATTACACAATACTACATTTTAACGCATTTTATTAATACCGGATACTATTTTAATGTAAAAAGTTGCAACTAGTCATAAATAAAAGAAGGAGGTTTGATCTATTTTTAGAATTGAAGGTCATACAGTTGCATTTTTCTATGTAAAGAAAATATATGCTATTTCTTTTTCCGAAAAAAATAAAAACAGAATGAGTAATGGACCTGGATTGAGTAAGCAATGAGGCACCAATCAATGGATTAAATTAGCAGCTGTCTGTCTGGAAATCTGAAAACAAAGCTCCTCAATTTAGATAGAGAATTTATTTTATTTTTTAAATGTTGAATTTTTTTTAAATAATAACGATACCACATTCGTTCAAAAAAAATTTCACTTGACTTTCAATGGAAGGGGTTTGAACCTTAGTAGTGGGAGGAAGTTGGGGTTCAAATTTTTTCCTTTGTTCGGCAATGCAATAGAACAATTGACTTGTAATATAGTTTTAAAAAGTGCAATATTAAAAAAGTGCGGGGGCAACATCAGAAAAAAGTGCGGGGGCAGCCGCCCCCCCTTGCCCCCCCGAATCGCCGCCACTGTCTCTACTTATGCAGATGCAGTCTTGTCTCCATCAGGAAAATAAATGTTGTCTGCGCTTTTTCTCATATAAAAACTGTTTGAACGAGTCAAAATCCAAAATTTGATCAGTGACATTAAATATCTAGGTGAAGGTCACTCACCTCCTGGATGAGTCAAGCCAAATGCGCACGACATGGGTGCAATGTGTTTTAGTTCCATAAATCGTTGTTATCTGCTTTCTGTATAGGAGGAGGGTGTTTGGGTCAAAATGACCCATTCAGTCGTTCTAGGTATAAGTGTTAGAAACACCAACTATAATAACTGCCTGACGAATAATATTTTTGTAGGCAGTTATATGCATAATTTTAGGAAAAGTCAAGGAATTTCATTTAATTCTGCTTGTAAGTTTTTGAGAAAAACAGAAACGAAATTGAATTTGGGTCAAATTGACCACACTTCGTCGTTCTAGTGTTAATATTCGTTGTACAGTTCTTGAATAAAAAAACATCGACTAATAATTCAACCTGGCATGCATATTTACTTTTTTTTCACAAATTTTCCCCAATACTCATAATGGTTATTCATTTATAGGTATGATATTCGACATCGTAGTTAAAAAGCTTCCAGATTTTAAGTAAAAGATTTTCATAAAAATATAACAAAAACTTAAAAAATACTAAAAAAAAAAAATAATTTCACTAAGAAAATTTAAGTTGAATATTTATAAAAATAGGGTACTTCTCTTCTAAACGGCCTCGAATAGCCGCCAAGCGAAAGTTTATCGGCGTATTGATTATTTACAATTTTAATGTTGCCACTCACAAAATAAAATGTTAAAAACAGTCGTAAATGATTTACGATTAGATGACGCCAAAAAGTACATTCTAAAATATAAAGACAATGAGTCGCACTTAACCTGTGGAATGGGCTATTAGTTACGGTTCGAGGAAAAAAACTTTTGCTCGTCAGCGGAACTGGCTGTGTTTTCAAGTGGACACTAAACGACCCGATGCGTGGCGCATGCGTCTTTTTTTTCTGATCTTTATGGTTACTTAAGGAGAAATGCACAATTACGGTTCATTACTCAAACGCCATGTCTTATTTTCGAACCACGGTGGATGACGTCTACTGCGTAATGAGCTAGCGTTGACGGTTCAAAATTATTTCCGAAGGATTTCTTTAAGGTCTGCACGACTGAATAAAATAACATCGCACTTGAGCTCTACAATGGGCTAATGTCGACGGTTTAGAATTAATCTCGAAGCTTTGGTTTGGTTAATTAACATCGTACCAGAGCTTCACATTGGGCTGTTGGCGACAGTTCGGCGCCTATCTCGAAGGGAACAATGTCTCGTATTTTTGAACCATGGTCAGATGGCGAGAACATCACCTGAGCTGGCAATCCTTCCGGTAGTTGTGGTCTCCGGCCTTCGGCCTCCGACTACTCAGGATTACATCCATGACCCCCTCCGGGCAGTCGATCATGGTGCTTACAGGCAATCCTTCGGGCTGTCGTTTGGGGCATTTCGACAACACTCTCAAGCGCATTCTAAACAAATTTATTTTAATAGCTATCCTAACAATCAAACATGTTTCCAAAGTTATAAAAAATATTCACCAAACCTAATTTAAAATCGTTTGAACCAAACCCATAATTTACAAATATCCGAATTTAAATATTTGTAACTATTGAATAGTTCGCATAGTTGCGCAACCAATCAGAGTTCGTTAAACACTTATATATTCTAACCAAATCAACAATCGTAAGGCAATAGACGTTTACTGTCAGATCCCGAGGAAAATGCGCACGCATCCAATGCACGTAATCCAAACAAACTTGTCGCAGGAAGAAAGTAAGAAAGTAAATATATAATACGATGCATCGTTCCCGGGTCTTTCCTTCGATATAGGCCCCGAACCGTCGCCAATACCCCACTGTGTAGCTCTAGTGAGACGCTAATTACCCATACTAAAATCAACTCCAAAGAAACTGTGTTTTAACTATTTTGAGCAAAGACACTAAAAAAGGTATGTTCAGTTTACTCTCCCGTTTTTATTTAGCTCAGTGCACTCAATCAATCAATCAACTGAAACGCGATCTTTTGTGTATGGTAATCGTAAAGGTAAACAACTTTGGCGCATTTTTGCTCGTTGGCATACGAGGCCGTATAAGCTTAGCTCATTTGAATTAAAAGCTCATTCGAAACCCAAACAATATCCACTTCCTATTTCAAAACAAGAAATACCCATTTCAAAATCTCAATGATATGACAATTTGTGCTTTAAAATAGTAAAAAAAAATTAATAAAACCATAAATCTTGTTTTATTACTTTGCTTTTGAAATTTGCAAATGTTACTTAAAATGACCTGTAACTAACTTGCAAAAAGCATTTATTATAAAAAAAAATTGCATCTATTTTGATTTAAATCTATTGTTCGTATTAAGTGTATATCAATCTGTTCAACCTGATAATTACTAATATAATACTTTCAAATTAGCAAATCTATTCTTTGTCTGCAGTGACCTTGCCAAATGAAATATTTGTCGACAGTTGGTGAGCGATAAAGTTTATACTGTGGTAATCCTAATTAATGATGTGCATAAACTTGATTACATCTGTATCTAATAAACGATTCTATCTCTTTGCAGCTGCAGTGCAGAATATGACTAGCAATGAGGACGAATCAATGGATGAAGGGGATTCAGAAGAGTCCTCTGACAAGCTGGCATCTGTGGGGGACAGCGAAGTAGAGTTGGATTTCGAATGCGAGAACAATCAGGGTGAAATGAGTGACTTATTTATTGAAAGTTAGTGTTCCTTCCTGTTTTGTTTATTGACATTCATAAAAAAAAGTATTGTTTTTGAAGTGAGGACTTCACAGCATGGGGGACATTTTCCAGGATAGAAAGAAACGACAAAAAATTACATAATAAATATTAGAGATGGGACGAATATTCACCCCATATGATGAGTATTTGGTTGGGCCAAATATTTCTGATATTCGGCCAATCATCAGCTAAAGAGCAGAACATAAAATTAGGATTTGAAAGAAAAAAGTCACATTTGAAAAATTGTGTTCTTGTAATTCGCAACAAAATCTAGCTAAATTGAAATAAATTTCTGTGAAATATACTATTTTTTAATCTCTTTCAGAAATATCTAAATATTTTAATCAGTGATTGAAATTTAAAATATATTTTAAAAAAATTACAAATACCTATTAAACCTAAACATTAATTATTTATATTTTCATCATCACAAAACAGGTGTTAGTAATGATAGGATGAAAAACACTTTAAAGAACACCACCTGTCAACTTTATATTAAAAATCTATTTTTTTTTTAATTTAAAGATTTTTCCAGAAAAAAAGGTTTTTGTATTTTAAGTTAAAATTGAATTGACTATAAATTTGATATTTATTTGTTAATTATTATTAGATTTAATAGTATTACTATTGTGAAGTAAATACAAATACTATACTACATATATTTTATGATAATTTTATGTCCTAAGCCTTTACCTATGATACTTGGGTTTGAGAAAGGCTATTTATAAATCTTCCTTAACTTAAAAGATATGTGTCCTTTTTAATGTGTCGATTATACAACATAAAAGGCTGTACAGAAAACATCTTAACAAAAAATTTGAGACAAATGGATACACTAGTTGTGGAGAAAATCATGTTGATGTGAAGTGGAGTGTGACAATTTTTATTGAAAAAAATATTGATTATGAAATCTATGCCTCCTTATACTCAAGAACATTCTTTTCTTTGCACAGAAGTTCAACAGCAGGATCGGACAAGCAGCTCTAATTTACAAAACAGGCAAAATCGCTGCCCACTCTGCTCGAACTACTTCATCGGGCAGGATTTGGGTGTCCCAGAGAACTGTGAGCACGTCTTCTGTTTTGAGTGTATCGAGGAGTGGGGATCGGTACGTAGACACTTTCCTCGCATACTTAACGTAATTTATCTGGACATGAAGAGGATATTTTTTAAAAAATGGCTTGATTTTCTGCCTAAGGCACTTCAATATGTAGTTCCGCTAATTTGATCCTAATAAAAAAGAAAGCCCTATCACAAAATAAGAAAACTTTACAGGAAATAGGAAAACCAAATATAGCATCTGCACTTAAAGTGCAAGCTGATTGTATAAAATTTTGTAAAATAGCTAATTTTAACAAAATTATAATTGAATTGCAAATGAACAGAAGTAAGGAGAACCTATTAGTTTCTTTTCATGGGGTTTCAACCAGATCATATCACTAAGCTAGGATTTTTCTGATTGGAGATTTAAACATTTAACCTGAAACTTTAACAAGAAACCTTTACATTGTTATTGGTAACACACAAAGCTGAAATTCAAAGCGTCAAAGAAGAAATAATCCAGGAAATTTTTATTTTATGTTCTTATGTGAAATATTTCCAGAACCGAATTCTTTAAGTAAAACTGGAACTTAAGCACAAATGAGGAAACAATCCAGCCAAACACACCAGGCTTTCAACTATATAAAACTTCTTATGTGAAACACCTCCATTAACTCTTAAACAAAATTCTAGATGTTAATAGTAGGTAACTTCTAATATCGGATATTAAAGTATTTATATTGGGTGTTTAATGATTTTATTAAATGCCCGGAGCATCGAATCAAAACAGTAAAATACATGTAATAAAATTGCAATAAGTACTGAATTTAAACAAAACTAAATTTTTGTTCAACATCAGAGTTGTAGAAATCCCAATTTCGAAATGCTGATGGAATGTTTGTGTTGTTTAAAAGTCTTTACTTTGACTGTGGTGAAAAAGTTTGAAAAGTGGGGTATCAGAAATCAAGTGTTGCTCTTGTCCCCTGATCATTGTTAAAAAATAACAAGACAGTGTTCTTGTGCTTTCCTTTGGAATGGAATAAATGCTGAACTTTCGACAGTAGTTCTTTTTTTAAATGTGCATCTTGTTTTTCAATATTTCACTAGTTCCAACTAACTTACCATATAATCTTATGAGTGTGAAAGGTCTTTTTGAATCTGAAAATTTCGCCAAAATTTAATTTCTTTTTAGCAAATGTAAGTTTCTGTATTCCAGAATATCAACACATGTCCTATTGACGGAAAAGTGTTCAGTTTTGTTCATCTGAAAACATCACCAGATGGTAATGTCTTGAAAAAGGTGTGTGCATCTTTTATTATATATTGCTGAAGTGCTGTCTATTAAAATTTAATTATAGGATCTATATTAAATTATATTTTACTGCTGGAAATGAGGGGCAAGGATTTCGTTCCTTCAGATTGCAGGTTTCGGCAAAATATCATAAATAAAATAACTAACTTTAGTAATAATATTGGTTATTTTTTATATAGGACTTGATAGGTGACTTGGTATAGGACTACTTACAATATATTTTGCAATACTGAATGTGTTAAAAATCAAAGATAATATTATTTTTGTCTTTCAAATATCAGTGATAGTTTGAGTTAAAAGGATTAAAATATTTATTTTTGCATAGGTTAGTTCACAGTTTAAATTATTTATTAAGGATATATTATTTATTACAAAAATAATAATAAATTAAAATATGTGCAAAAACTTAAAAACCTTAGAAAATATGTTTAAATCTCAATTTGTTCTTTGTATATAGGCTTTTTGATTTTTTATGAAATGAAATTAAAAATGTTCTTTTTTTAATTAGTATTACATACATAATCAGTATTTTTGTTATTCTTTTTCGCAGTATTATGTTCATGAAGTGTATTCCATGGGTACTATTTTAAGCGATAAAAAAGAGATGTTAAACAAAACCCAACACTTTAAAAATCTATATAAATTGTCCTAAAAAATCCAAATTTAAGAAAATGAAATCGCATTCTACTGGGATTCAAATCTCTTTTACTCAGGTGGACATCTGTTCGAAGAATCCCAAAGACGACGCAGTCGCTGATGATTTCCCAGGCTGTGAGGTGTGTCGCAGGGGGGACCGCGAGCACCGCCTCCTGCTCTGTGACGCCTGCAACCTTCCGTATCACTGCGACTGCTTGGACCCACCCCTGACCCACATGCCCATTGAGGAGTGGTTCTGCGGCCAGTGTGCATCTGTCATTGCACAGGTAGGAGGAGGTGAGTTTCATTTTGAATGTTCTGGAAGTAAAGAGTGTTTAAGATATGTTGTATAAACCTTTTAGTAATTCAGATATAAATCCCCAAATGGAGTTTAGTTTCATTAAAGACCCTTTATTGCTTGCATTTTATGTTATTATTGTGTACCATATATACTCGCGGATAAGCCGAGAAATTTGAGTCAACATTTTCATCAAAAACTAGGGAGGTTGGCTTTGGTTGTTTTGGGGTATTAGTTCTTAAGAAAGGCATATTTTTGTGTTTTCTAAAATACTTCTCATGTTATTTATCAAATAATATGTTAATATCTACAATTTGGCGATTACATTAAGGTATTTTGTTGTATTAAAAACTGAACATAACTTTATCTCTAAATAATTGAACCCTAAATACATATTTTATTAAAAAAAGGTAATATTTATTTGTTCCTAATTTCTTTTAATCCTATTTAATTTAAAAATAAATAAGTACATCTGTTCTTTTTTGCAGCACTGCCTAGCACTTCCCAATCCAGAAGGGGGATTCCTAGAACAAAGGCTAGCGAGTCGGTACGCAGAAGAATCCAAAGCAAGAGAATGTTAAGGAATTCTCTATCCACAGTAAGTATTCGATTCAAAGGCATATTTGTTAAACAATTGTCGAGTTTTAAAACTTTATGACGATTCTACCTAAAATTAGAACTTTAAATAAACTCACTCGTAGACATTATTGAAAAGCTAAATTAATATATTTTATTATAAAAAAATAATTCAGCACATCACAAATTACTAAAAAAATAATATGTTTACATGGTTGGGTGATTTAGACTATTTTAATAAGCAGCCGTATTTCTATCCAATAACACAAAGCTTAATCAACAGAAGTCAATCAGAATGAGCCGATGAACGGTGCCAGATAAAGATGAAGCTTAAAGCACCTGCTTGTATAAGATCTTCAATTACATAAAGCCGTACAAATATCATTTGCATATTATGCCAGAAAAATACATATAAGTATTTTATTTCTGAAGATAACTCATTATATTATGCTGACTTCAAGTAATTTAATAAAAATTTATAATTAAAAAGCAGATCTAAAACAAACTTAATATTTTTTTTATTAAGTTAACAAACTATTTGAAGTTTGAAATTGATTCATTTGAAAAGAGTTTTAAGTAAAGAAAACTTATGTTTGCTCAAAACAAACTTCAAAACAAAACAAATGGTGAAGTACAAAATTTTGACAGTCTTGACCAATAGTTATCATATCTGCAACTCGGGGGTGAAAACTTATTTAACAGAAACAGATTCTAAATGGACAATGTGAGATGGTCGGAAGAGTTAAAAAGTGTTAGACTTTCTTTTATTAAAAAATTGACTTGTATGTAGCACATACATTTAACTATTAACGAACATTACATATCAATACTTTTAATTAAAGTTATTATTTTATCATCATTACTCTATTGAATTATCATTACTTTATTTAATTATTTTTATTAATTACTTTATAACTGCTTTTATATTTAGTGTCAAACTTGTTTTTCATTAACGTTATTTATTCTCAATTTACAATAATAGTTTGCAATCATGGTCTGCCACCTGTTAACCTTCCGTATAGGATAATCCAGGAGGCCATGACTGCAGTAACCTGCTCAACAAAAATTTCTTCTCATTCACTATATTATGTATGCTGAAGAGTATTTGCACATTTTTGATATTGAAATTCATTTGATGGAGAGATTTCAATGTGACTCATTGTTCCTCCAGCACCCTGAAAAAAGGACTTACCCTCGTGCCATTTTAGAGGTCGTTAATTTGGACATGACGAAGACAGTTGGGAGTGACAGTAAGGGAAAAGCAGGTGTAACCTCCTGGAAGAAACACAAGAGCAGGAAGCAGGAAAAGGCAAGTAGATAGCACTTCTAAAATATAAATATCAGGTAGGTACAGGCCGCATGAGGCTTGGTTCGTGAATACTTTGGACCCCACACCGTACAAAGGTCAGAGGGAGGAGTGAATAAATGGCCACTCTGGAAAACACGTTCGTTGCCGACCACGTAAAGGCGAGTATACAAACTTTAAAACAACATTTAAGAGGCAATAGTCAACTTGCATCTTTTTAGACATCGGCATTGAACATGTTAACACGGCCCACATTCCTGTTCATAATGGTACATCATGTATCCCTAAAGACTAATTCCCCTAAAAGTTAGAAATATTGGACTCCTCTAAAATAGAAATAAAACTAAGACTAAAATTAGTGACTAGGGGTAAAAATAAATTTATTTAACAACAATCACAAATAAGGGAACAAATCACCAATGAAAGCCTTACAATGCCAAACAATTTAAGTTAATTAAAAAAAAGAACAACTAAAATAAATAAATCTGAGCGCTTCAACAGCAACTTTGTCGAGAGAGATGGATGTAACTGGTGGTTAACACTAAACATTAAAAGTTAATGGTATGCAAAAACAATGCCATGCTGCTACTGCCATTAATAGAAAAGGTGTCCTCAAGTGGAGAAGCTTGTCCTTCGTCAGAGTTGGCATAGATTTGTGACGGTCAACGTGGATATCCCGGACCAGAGGTTGGTTAAAGATGGGATCCGAAACCTAGGCGAGGTTAGCCGGGATGATAGAGGCATCCATGCTCAGAGGCGACGACATAGATTACTTGTTCATCCTTTCGGGACCTACGTCGATGGGTGGCTCTTTTTTACATTGGGTTGGGTGGCTGCAGTTAAAATATTTTAATCCCGAAACTGGGCTATTGCGGCGTCTCTATAGGTAATAACCCATAGGACTTTGAAAAGTAGGCTCACGGCCAGCATTTGTAAAAATGAGGAGCTGAACTCCTGTGGTATTTAAGACCACTGAAATATGTTAAAAGTCTCTCTGAAAAGGTGCTCTCTTGTAAGTACTATGATAAGTGCCAAAACAGCGTTGCTAGATCACTAAAAACAAGCACCTCAATTAATCCAACAGCCAATCACAGAATTTAAAAAAACAATATTGATTACAGTTACCTGGTTTCCTCTTCTTCACTGTTGAAAACAAGTAAGTTTGTTTATGAACTCAATTCAGGTGATGAATACAAAGTGTAATTAGAAACCTAGGAATGTTGGAGGGTGTGTGCTTTGGGACGAAAATGCAGTAAAAACGGACCTTTTCCACCGGAAATTGACTCCAAACAGGGTAGTATTGGTCTATCTACACTCAAAGCCACATAGGGGGTTTATAAATAAAGGTAATATTCAGTTTGGTCTTTTTGTAATTCTTAGTGAATGTTCCCAGATACAAAAAGTTTGATAAATAGTTAAAGAAATTACACATTATTGTAATTACGGGAGTCGGTTACAAATAAATATAAAAAATAATTAAAATTAAATACAATTATGGTTTCTAACCATAACACATTAACCAACTGACAGATACAAATGTGTATATTCTTTCGAGTATCTCCAGTTTTTTTAGTGGTTCACATAATATAAAAGTTGCAAAAAAATATCTTTTTCGAAATAATTTTCAAATTTAAAGCATTAGGAGGACTTTTGAAAATCTTTTCTACTGATATAAATAAAAAAAAATATTTTTGTAACAAAAGAAATGTGTTGAAAATTTAAATTAAACTTTCCTGCAGTGAAAACAAACCTACAGATTCGATTTTTTTTTCTATATTACTTTATTGTTTACACATATTTTAAATTTCCTCTTTTGATTTTCTGTTTTCATGTCTGACACTATTTTTTTATTTCCGATCTCCTTTGGGTAACATACTACTTACTTTTTCAGCCTGCTGTTGGCAGAAAGGAAGACTCGCCTCCAAAGGGTCAAGCAGCAGAGTGCACTTCTGTGCCAAATCGCCCTGATAAGCCTGGGAAGCCTATCGTCAAAGGTCAAACTCATTCGACATTCTTCAGGATGGCTTGGGGTGAGTAGTGCAGAGAAAAAAATGATCTTTATTGAAATGATTAATTATTTTTCCCCCCAATATATTAATCTTTAACTACTACTACTTTCGACACTTGTAGGGTTCGTACAGTCCTTAAGGAACTCCTTATTCTTGTTTCGTGTTCAAGGGTTCTTATAAAGTACTTAAAAACTCCTTATTTCTTTTCAGAAGGTACTCGGAAACTTTCAAATTACAGAACGCTTTTAAAAAGTCATTGAAACGACTGTATGATTAAATGATTATCATTTAAACCATTTTACAAAACCCTACAAGAAGCTTATGACTTTAGAGCTAACTTTTTGTCATAAACGTGTACAACTTGTTTGCATTAAAAAATAAGGTCCTTGTAAATTGCTTTTAAGGTCCTTGGAAAGTCCTTAGAAACACATTATTTTTATTTTTCGAAAATGCATGCGAACCCTGTAAAATTTTATTTTTGATGTTAATGCTTCCTGTGGAAATATGTTAAACTTTTATTGTTGGATGTAGTGCATTTTACAGTTGGAGTTGTATTTCAAAAATTGATATTGGATTATATTAGAAATTTAATCTTAACCGTTTGAGTCCCAAGCAGCGCGATCGCGCTGTTGAAATGTCGAGAAAACCCAGTGCATTGTGGACAACTGACCATAGTGTCGAATCAAAAAATAGTTCAAAGTATTCAATGGGTTTACTCTGGCTAGAGAAGTTATATCGCGAACCAGATTCTTCGCTTGGTATTTCTCGACATAAAATAAAACAAGCACTACCGCGCTGCTTGGATCTTTTCATACTCATTTAGAGAATGCGCTGTTTGGGATTCTTCAATAGTGTTTTCTCAATACCCCCTGGGACTCAAACGGTTAAAGATACTTGAAGTTTTATTTAGAATATGTAGAATTGATCACCTGAGGCTGCATTAGTTTCAATTTACTTTGATAACAGGGATCATTGCTGTAAAAATTAAAAAAGTATTTGAAAATTGTCATAACAAACATTTTTTAAATATGTCCTTAATTTTTTTTGAGAGCTACTTATTTTTTATTATATGAACCATGTAATTTTGTAATATGTTTCATAGTTTTATTTTAAGTTGCAGCAGAAAAAGATATCAATAAAATAAAAAAAATTACAAATTTAATACATTTAGTAACAATTTCACAATTAGCATGTTTCAATTTAATTGTGTTTGTTTTTATTTTAAAAGTAGTTTTTCTTTCCTACTTAGAATGTCCTAAAGAAGATGGGGGTTGCCCTATTACGGAATACAAT
This sequence comes from Troglohyphantes excavatus, assembly GCA_963932185.1. Lineage (NCBI taxonomy): Eukaryota > Metazoa > Arthropoda > Arachnida > Araneae > Linyphiidae > Troglohyphantes > Troglohyphantes excavatus. The sequence continues at coordinate 7,942,444 of OZ010670.1, read as the reverse complement.
CTGGAGATGAATAGCGGAAAAGGTAAACTGCGACTAAGAAATAAAATTAACTCTCACACATTTACACAATTCAGAAATTTCTGTTCAAATGGATGTTTTGGGCTCCTTTAATACTCACCAGTATTTCATTCACGGTTGTCAACAAAAACTTTTTTATGAAAAGGAAAGTTTTCTGTTCATATTTTGAAAGCTAACTTTTCAGCTTTAAAAAAAAGTGGAAAGTTTTGAATTTTATATTTTTAAATGTGAAGTTATAAAATTTAAAAGTACATTAAAAAAAAATGATTGTTATTAAAATTGATGTTATAAAGTACTGTATAGAAAGTTTATTAACTTTCTATTGTTAATTGTCAGTAAATGCAATTTTAAGTTCAATTGCCTACTTGGTTTTTTTAAGCGATTTTTAAAATACAAACAATTTTTTCTTTTCGGGTTGGGCATAATCAAAACAACCCTGATTTCATTACAATTAGACATTTGATACTAAATTTATATGTCCAAAGGAATACACTTCTTTTTCGTAATAGGCCTCTTTTTACATAGAACAAATGTGAATAACTTGTCCTGCGAGATAACAGAAGATTAATATTGTTAAGTTTCAAGGGTAGGAAACACAACTATTCTTTCTGGCAGCCTGTTAGTGAAACAATGTATCAGTTTCTTTCAAGAGCTTTTATTTTAGAAAAAAAAGTCCTTTTCAGGAAATTGTTTTGTTATTATTTCAATGCTTTTAGTGATTTGTTAATAGTATAATCTTTTATAATTTTTAATGCTTTCTAGTATTCAGGCTGAAATAAAAATAGCTATCAACATTTATTACCTTTTGATTTCCTACTATTTCAAATAAATTTTTTATGTTAAATTTGTAAGTTATTTTCAATAACTAATTACAAAGTTTGCAGAATTTTGAAAAAACTTCAAAAGAGCATTCTTGACAAAAATACTTTTATTAAAATAGTTTGTTTTCAAGATGTAGATAGAATAATTAGTTGGATCTTTTTTTCCCCCCCATTTTTGAAGGTTTTGAATCCATCTACCTTGGTGCTGAGTTGGAACACATGTGTGAGAATCTCGTGCCTGGAAAGTCGCATGCATTCCGAGTTCAATGCAGTAGTCTGGGAGGCAAAAGTGAGGTGAGTGCATTCATTGCCTATGGCTTGGGTTACTTTTATCTGGTTCATGTGCATTTTAAGGTATTAGTTAACTTGTGCTTTTTACATATACTTTATTACAGTTCTCCACTTTTAAATGACTGATTTAGTCAACTATGGTTCACATTTACCGGGACGGCTGGTTGGTATTTCAACTAGAATCCGATGTTAAAACCAAACATCCGCTTAACAAGTTTAATTATGGATACCAAAAGCATATGAAAACTTGAAACTAAAACTTTACTAGATGTTACTATTTAAAATTTTGATTAAAATACATTTTATTTAATTTATTTTTATAAACATTGTCAAGATAAGACATTGGAGAAAAAAATTTAATTTTATTAGTTGCCTGGAACATTTAAATTACTAAAACCTTAATAAAATGTTTATTTAAATTTTTTTACAAACAATCCCCCCACCCCCTTTTTTTATCATTAAAATATTATATATATATATATTTTTTTTGCTTTTTTTTAACAGGAGGTTTTGGGAATATTGTGATTCTTATCACTTTTCTATATTCAATTCGGAACTAGGTGGGTTCTAACTTTTAAAATTTCAGTTGGAATAGGACATTTTTACTTCATTGTAAAGCAGCTTTGTAATAAAGGATGCTACAAACAAGTTCAAATGATACTACAATAAAAACATTATAGTTATACATTTTGCACCTTTTCCAGCATAAGTAATTCTTCTGTATTTTGTATTCTTACATTTCATATCAATTTTACAAAAGCTCTTAAGATATGTCTTCGAAATTATCTGAACATGTGAGTTTTCTCAACTGCCAGAATTATTTTGAGAAAATTCTGATTCACTATCTAATTTAATAACAGTATTTTCTTCTGTTATGTAGTGCTCACTGTCACACATTCTTCTATTATGTTAACACAAAATTGGAAAGAAATAGCATTTTCAATGTATGGTACATCGAGCAAGTTGAAACAAATTCACTCCTTTTCCTGTGTTTGACCTAAAAACCATTGTGCACTGATTTTGCAATCCAATCTTTGAGGGAATACCATATGCGACTGTTAAAAGCACTACAAACTAAAAAAAGATTACAATACAAGCAAATCAGTGGACTGCTGTAGAAAAGTAAGCTGCACATATGCCAGGGCTCAAAATAAGATTTTGAAGCTGGCAACAAACACTGCTGTGAACTCAGTTCTCAAGGAAAACTAACTTAACCACTAAACTTAAAGGAAATAAGTAAATTCAAAACTGCTATATACTGCTGTTAAAAATAAGTTAATAAGAGTTCGAACATGACCATGCAACACATGAAACTGTTGTCTTGGGATTTTTCTTAAATTAAAAATCCCAGGTGTTTAAAAAAACAACATTCCAGACAGTTTTTTTTTTTTATTATTATTTTACTTAGAATAATACTGTTTGGTTTCAATTTTATTTCAAAAGAGAAACAATTTTTGTCTAAAAGAAAACTGTGCTGTTGCAACATAATAATAATAAATTAATTTTTTTTAATTCATAATTTTTTTAATATACTGATAATGACATATATTATTCATATTCGAAATATATTTATTAAATAGATACCAAAAAAGAGTTATTCCTGCCTGCTCTCTATACTTTCATGTTTAATATTTGCTAGGTTTAATATTGTTCGTTCTTTTATACTAATCTTTCTTTTTAAAAAACAGTTTGGTTAAAAATAAATATTGCAGGTAGAATTATTAGGAAAGCTTCAGGTATTATTAGTTGAAAAGAAAGTGATATTTCTTTAAGTTGAAGTTGGTGGAAAAAAAAGTGATTGAAAACCCCCGTTTTTTTTTGGTTTGCCATTGCATCTCCTAGATGACGAGCTACTACTAGAGGTGTTCATTCCCTACACAAATTTATAAATACCTAAGTTTTAATGAAATTTATGAATTATGATGTGTTTGAATAAATATGTTAAATTTTTGTAAAGACAAACAGGATTTCTTGTATTAACTACAAATGAAGTTGACAATTAACTGCAAAGTTTTCATGAGGCTGCATTTCATCTGGACAGAATATTTACTAAATAACTTTGTTATATAAAAGCATTTTTATTTAGTTTGTTTTCAAACATTAAAAACTGTTCGATGTCAATGAGAAATATTGAGACTTATATGCTTTGAATTTGTGGAAATAAACTTCCAGTATAAAAAGTTAAGAAGAATGGGTTGAAAATATAACAAGTTAAAGAAATTTAAAAGTTAAAAAAAAAAAAAAAATTCATTGCACCTGTAAAGTTCTCATTTTTTTCTGATCTTTATTATTTGGTTAATAATGGACAGGAAGTAATTAAAAAATTATTCAGTTTTCGGATATAGGTATTGCCGTCACTTTGCCCGTAGTTCCAGGGAAATGTGAAGTACCAAAAGTAGTTGGTCAACCAAAAGCTAATTCCATTCATGTGGAATGGGGTAAGGATTCTTTTTTATTGAAATCATCTTAACTCTTTGTAGGTTGTTAAAACTTTCTTAGAAATTTTAAATTTCAGTTTGAATTAATATTTAAGGCAGGTTGTTACTTAATTGTAATTTTTTAAAAATCATTTAAAAGAAGGTTTTATAGATTTTCATGATTTTTTTAATTGTGTAATAAATTAAAGGATACCCAAGTTTAAAAAAAAAATAGTATGCCCCCCTGAAGAACTTTATTGTGTATTTATTAAAATTTTTTACACATATGATTTTCCAATTTAGATGACAAATTTCTTAAGTTAACACATACGTATAAATTTTTCATATTCTAATTTATTATTTTGCAGCAAATACTGAATATGATGGTGGCACTGAAGTTCTAGGATTTGAAATTGAAGTCATTCAAGCTGATGGCAGCACACAGTCAGCATTTAGAGGATCCGGCACAGACTGGCTGGTAACTGGTTTACTACCTGGTCGAACGTATAAGTTTCGAGTTAAAGCTTACAATATAATTGGGGTAATGTATTAAAATTATACTTTGGTATTGTAGTATTCCAGTAGTATGTTCATTTGTACTCCAATAAACTTGTATTTACACCCCAGCAAGTGATCAATATTGTTTTTTGATGAACATTTGATTTTTCTGATAATTTTTTAATGTTGTAGGTACTGTAAAGTGAAAATAATTTAATTTTATTTTAAAACATCTTAATATCTATTAAAGAGTCACTAATTGATGTCTCAATAATGGTTGCACAATAAATTAAAAAAATGTAATGCGTGTGAGTTGAATTACTAATAAAAATGCAATTATAATTAACATAAATTATTTTAATTACTATTAATTAACATTATTGAAATTACTTGATATTCCACAAGCAATAGAAGGTGATATTTCAGCTTGTATTTTTTTCACTAACTTTTAGAAGTACAACAGTACGTGTATAGCAAAAGGCTGATAAAGAAAGGATTAAACTTATTTTTATTATTTCTAAAATTACAAGTTAAACTCATAGCATAATGCAGACTGTAAAATATGGCCTGAATATGCAATACTAATTCTTCCTTACCGAGTCTTTCTATGGTAAGCAAAGCAAACAAATGTTAATATCCAAATTTATTTGTAAAAGGGGTATAGGTTCCGTAGACTTAACATAGAACATATCCCCTTTTTACAACTGCCGATTCAATTTAGATTTTTTTTTAATAAAAAGGATATGCGTAAGCAAAAAATATTTAAATATATTTGCGTAGTTAGACAAGAGTCCCATGGACCATTTCAGACCCTCTCACCAAACATGTATTAGGAGCTACTGATGTAAATTTTATGTATGTAACATACTCGCATATCTTTTTACTCTTTTTTCCTGATCTATTTCAAATCACTTCTCTTTTCCTACAATGATCTTCGAATTTACTATTCAGTTTTAACTGTTCATCGATCCCACGCAAATCTTATTCAATTCTTCGGAGCTCCAACAACCCAGTTCCTATCCTTATAAGGTCATGATAATACCGATAATGTGAATCTAAACTTTTTCATTGATGGCAACATCTCTTGCACAATCCTTCCTAACTCAGTGCATTCCAAAACCAACCACAAAAGATGTAGGAACTGTCTCCCTGCCTTCGACTTTCAGCCGACTTTTTTCCATCTTACTCTAATAGAATAAACTCGTAGGAAAAGCTATAATCGATCCAGAACTTTTACTTAATTACTTACCACATTTTACCAAAAACTTCTAAACATCTAATTTTTAATATTTTATGAAGGATGGCCCTTGGTCTGATCCCCTGGACGCTGAGAGTGGAGCTGGAGCCCCAGAGTCCCCAGTTGACGTCTGCATTGTGCCCCTCTCCCCCCACAGTGTGCTTGCGAGCTGGGCTGAACCCTTCCACAATGGGGCCACCATCTCCGAGTATCGCCTCGAATCTAAATACAATGACAGAGAATTTGAACTTGTGAGTGTTTAACCTTATTTGTTCTTGAATTTTTTTCTTCAATATGTTATATTCATGCCCCTAATTATCTTCTTTAGTGATGATTTTTAATTTTAATGTATCTTTGAGCAATATTTCAAAGTTATTGTTTTCTTTTATATCAAAATGACCAGATGATAGATTTGTACAATGGACAAACCTCAATGGAATAGCAATATGAATTACTAATCATGGTTTTTACTTAGTTTTGGGATTTAATTCATACTACATACTTTGAAAATCAGCAATTTTTGAATTAATAATTATTTAAGGAAGCAAACATAATTATTAAATATTATATTAGATAGAAAATTTTGATGGGTTTTAGCTATTTTAATTCAAATTTATCTGTCATTTCACAATATTAAATTTAGTTGGAATCTGCCAAACTAAAAATTTATAGTAATGTTTTTTATCAAACTATGAATTTTGATTGAATTATTCCATAATTATGTTACAATCATTACATACCATTAAATGTCCTTTTTTATATATATATATATCTTTTATATTTTTTATTATATATAAAGGCATATTCTGGCTGCACATGCTTTGCAAAAGTAAAATCATTGATTCCTGCCACTATGTATTACTTCCATGTACAGGTATGTTAAATTCTTTTTCTAGGTGAACAAAATTGTAGAATTCTTTTACTTTATTATTATCTTATTTACATTGTGTTTATATTATTTAAGTGCTGAATTGTTCCTTAATCCTGGGGTTTAATTTTGAACGTATGAATATTTCCTTCTGTGCTGTGTCCCTACAAATGCAAAAATAATAATAGTTAGTCTGTGTCTATCGAAACAGCTATGGTGTTGAAAGCATTTATACCTTAAACTCAACTGTGAGTTTGGGTGCAAATTTAACTTAGAAATAATAATTTAATATATATTAAATAATTATGCAACACAAATTAGTTTTTTTTTATTTATTTATGCAAACTACAATATCTTATCTGGATATTGCAGTTTGTTTCATTGGGGTGGCACGAACCATCATGAACTTGTAGAAAATTACAATAATAATAGGGCAAAATTACAATAATAATGTCCATTTTTTCGGTTTTCAGGTTAAAATTGCAATATGTTTTTCAAACTGTTTACCGAAGTATAAAACTATTTTCTAGTTGGATTATCAATGTAGATAGTATTTTTTAAAGAACTCTATGTCCATAGAAACCAACTTTGATAATCTCTCCTGTGAATTAGTAAAAATGGACATTGAGCCATATACCACTGAAGTATAGATATATATTTTGTGTTATTGTTTATATGTATAAAATAATCGATTTAATGGAATTATGTCATTCATTAAAAAACAAGCTAATTCAACTAGATAAATAACAAAACTTCTTTAAAGCATTCAAAAATAAATTTTAATATCTAAAAAGATTTCTACAGATTAGACCTTGTTTGTTTCAGGTTATTATAAAAAAAAATTTAACAATATTTTGAACATGTGACATTTCCCTTGAAGGCTGTCAATTCTGCTGGGGTGGGCCCTTTCAGCAAAAGTTTATCCTGCCAGACCCCTCCCTCTTCTCCCGGCGCAGTCTCCACTACGAGCATCAGGATGGTGGTGGGGGCCACGGCCATCTGCCTGTGGTGGGAGGAGCCCAACAACCACGGGGCACCCATCCTCAGCTACAACGTCAAGATAGGGGACGCTATGTACGTGGCAGACGGGGAGAGTCCAGAGAGACGCGTGGAAGGGTTGATTCCAGAAACAACATACAAGTAAGTACTTTAGTACTCCAGAAAATCTATTAGGTTTCAATGTGATCTTGGTCAATTAGTTTTATTGTCTTATTGGTGAATGGGGCTTTTAAATAACTTCGACAGCATTGCGGGGCAGATAGTGAAAAGGTGAATAGAATGTTGGTATTGGTTGCTTAACCTCACTCCTATACACCCCCCTTTCTTTTCTTATTAAAAGAAATTTCATATAATTTCACCATGGTGTAGGAGTATACACTGTATACTCATATGTAGTACAGTGTAATTCTTATCACCTTGTCTTAACCCACTGATGTGAAAAGCTATCTATTAAATCTGTGGGTTTACTTTTTCACTGCAGAAGAGTTTAATTTATATTTCTAATGTATATTCCTATTTTTATTTTAAAAAGTAACCTTTTTAATTATTTCAATAGAGAAAGATTTCAAAGCTTCCCAATGCTTTAGATTTGAAAAATATTTCATCAAAGTAGATTTTTTAGGAATTTATATATTACTAGCAATATGGCTCGGCGTTGCTCGTGGTCACTTTGCACAGTAAGAGCTGCACGATTGTGTCTTGTCAGCGTAGCCATCGCATATCACTTTCTGTGCACTGTGAAAAATAAACTTTATCAAAATCCAGATTTACTTTGAATATTACCCAGTATTACTTTGAGTATTTTTTGAGATACCTAACCTTTTACCTACCTTTTTATGTTCACGGCTTTACATGCTATTGCGACTACTATTTAAACTGATGTTTTTGTAAAATGTTTCTTTTTGTGAAATTAAAAATCCTAAAATTTTTTTAAATTGCATATTTTTTGTATAAAAATTAACCATTTAGTAACAATAAACCCATGTAGAAAAATTTCGCATTCATTAGTTTTATTATTGGCGACGCAATTATATATTAAAGAAAAAATATTGCATTGTTCCAAATCAAAATAATTTATCGTATTTGGTGATTTTTTTTTTTTTGTGTGCCAATTGGTGACCGGAGTCTATATATCTGTCTTTCAACATAATTTCATATGGGTCAATATTTACGGACAATATTTCTTATAAAAATTAATTATCATCATTTTTGAATTCCAATAATATGTTTTTGAGGTAAAAATTTAAAAATAAGCTACATGAAGGTATATATATAGAAAATCTTAAATTAAACTTTTAGGGTGGCCCATTTCAACAACATAGAAATATTCCACTTCGTAACAAAAAGCACTATTGTCATAAAGTTAAGTTGTTCAGAACATGAATACACATAGCGTCAGTCGAAAGAGCTGGTTTATCTTCCTCCTTCGGTTGGCGAGGTTTTTGTTAACAACGTTAATTTTGTTATTTGGACACTAATTTCGCCATTGTGATGATATTTTTAAATATAAGACCTCTATTTTAGCTCATTTGGTAACAATTTTATTGATTTGGCGATATTTTTATTCATTTGAAACATTTGGTGACATTTTTAATTTATTTGGCGAAAATTTTAATTCGTTTAGCGACATTTTTAATTCATTTGGCGACATTTACTCATCAGCCAATCAAAATGAATCGTTTATTCCAGTATTATTGAAAAATATTTTTGGTCGCCAATGTGATTTTTAACAAAAATTTAAGAAGGGAAAATCGAGATGTAAATTTCCCATAGGAGTAATGTTAGAAAAAATGGAAAAAGTTCTATAACTTTTGAATGTTTGCAGATATCCACATGACACAAAGTGTAGATTTTAAACTAAGAAAATATTGTTCAAATGGTGTAAGTTTCATAAAAATCCGTGCAGTAGTTTTTGAGTTAAATCCGGACAGACAGACAAAAAAAAAAAATTTAATGTGATTTTCTGAATCAGTATATCCTAATTCGTGTAGAAAACTCAAAATGAGGGGTTTTGTTTGATTCCACAGACAGACACTCCATTCTTATATATAAGTATTGATGTGTGTGCTATCGGGAAAACTGGAGAAACATGAATGGATGTACACTTCAGTATCCGTTAGGTGGTTAAGGAAGACATGGATTTGCTAAAACGGTTAACATGACACAGGGCCTTAAAAATGGTCTAGGGTACTTCAGGAAATAATTATGGGTGCATGCTTCAAATATGTACACACTCAAGGACAGAAGGATTATAGTGGACCTTATTCAGCTGTTCCACTTTTTTTAAATGGGTTGATGTGGAAGAAATGGAATTTAACATTGCCTTGGGATTAGGGGTCAAGGATTCAAGTTATGCATATCACAAATGAATCGGGAGGTTAGAAAGCATTATTGACAGTTTAAATAGTTTGGCAGATTATGTTGTTAATTCTCCAGGAGTGTGTAATTAAAGAAAAACCCATTGATCAGCATTGTGAAAGTGTGTTGGATAGGCAGGACCAACCTTGTTGGGCCTAGAGTCTGTAGTTGGTCGACATTATTTGTATGTATGTTGTCTTAAAATGTATTTCAGCATTTGTGTCTAGTCAATTAAGAAAGTGTGTGGTTTACAAAGAGTGTAGTGACATATAATGAAATTCTTTAAAGTTGCCTTAAAAATTTTAATTAGTTACCTAATAACTATTTTATGAAAGATGCAACATTTTAGAAAGATTAAATAATGTAGTGGTTCAGAATCCACATTAAGCTTTTGCACAAGTTATTTCTTCTTAATTGCTAATCAACCTCAAAATAATTATTATAAATGTTTTAAAACACTGAAATTTTATTTATATAACCTAAATTGTTGTTTTAACTTTGAGGGGAATGATGGAAAACTTTACTAATTGTATAAAAAAGTTAATTATATGTTTGTATCATTGAACAGTGCTGAAATATTCTGTTTTTAGGGAAACTCACCAAATTACTAATAAATGTGGTACAGAAATGAAACACTTCTAGATAGGTATTAAATATTCAGATTGACTGTATTCAATTACTTTGTCACAATAAACCCTAATTTCCCAAAACAGCCGTTGATAACTTAGAGAAGTTAAATCCCCCCCCCATGCCTCATAATAAAAGTTGCAATGCAAAGCATCTCCTCTTTAATTTGAACTAAATAATAAAATGATCTGGTTGTAAGGGGAGTTTAATATGGAATGAGTGCGTAATTCGCATATTAGTGTTTCAGATGATGGGCAGACTGTCTGTCGGTCAAGTGATGTAAGTCGCAAAAGAACAAACACTATTTTTCATTACTAGGCAGCTAAATCTACCATTTTAAATATTCCAATCTATTTTGAACTATTCAAATGTAATAAATAAGGCTAAGTATATGTGTTTTGTAAAGGTAAGAGGTATTTTAACTAAAACCTTCTTTTATTTCATTTAAACCTGGTGATTTCTGAATAGTTTATAAGAATTTATTGTATATAAATTCATATGTTGTATAAACATTTTATTTACAGTATTCTACATATTTTTTCTTCTTTTTGATGTTTTTAGAGTTTGCATTCAAGCCGTCAACAGTGTTGGTCCGGGCCCCTTCAGTTCCCCTCTAAAGCTTGTAACCAGGGGCCTCCCTCCTCTCCCCCCCACCCTGAAATGCTACAAGACCTCCCCCAACAGCCTGCAGTTGAAGTGGGGGGGTGGAAGGAATCTCTTGAAAGGTTTCACCCTGGAGTTGGAGAATCCCCAAACCAAGAAGTGAGCCCAATTATATTTAAAGAGTGGGGATAGCTGAAATAGAGTCTAAATCAGTGATTTAACTCTTCTTTTTCAAATGCTATGGAGTTTTTAGCACAAATTTACAACATTTTTAAGTTGAAGTTTCCGAATATGAAGCTGACATTTAACTGTTTTTATTAATAGAAGGAAAGTTAGCCAGGTTTTTAAAAAAAATATTTTATTTCATTTGTGAAATGTTAATTCGAATAGGCGGTATATGCATATTTTTACTTAGATTGTTTTGGTTTATAGTATAAATCAACGAATTATGATTCAAAATCTATATAGTTTTTTTTAATAAAACTTTTGTAAAAATTAGAAAATATTCAAATTAGGTTTACTAGAACAATCACTTATGCAATTTTTTTGCTTAAATTTTTCTGAAATTAAATGTATTTTTTATCTTTGTTTTTATTTGAAAGTTTAGAATTAGATACATTTTTTAAAATCTAAAATTTTATTTACGATCGATCGTAGCTTTAGCCAATCGGAAGTGTACTTACTTCATTACATTTTATTTAAGTACTTGATGGTACTATCAGTATGAAGTACGTAAGTGGAGGAGTATCAATCAGTGAGTGGTGGTGGTGGCTTGGTACTTACTCTCAGTGAGTTCGAATTCTGATGTCAATATAAAATATTTAAGTTTAACAAAATTTATTTATAAGGCTATCACATGATAACTGTACTATGCAACATTAAAAAAAATATTGTAATATGTATTTTACTATTTAGATTTACTCTTGTGTACCAAGGTCTTGGAAACACTTTTAAAATAAAAAGGCTTCAAGAATCAACGTCCTACAACTTCAGGATCCATGCTTCCAATGAAGAGGGAGAGGGTCCATTTTCTGATGTCTTCACCTTCACTACACGGAAAGCTCCACCCCTGACTCAAAAAGGTTCTAAATAGTTTTATTATATAGCTTTTATTTAGAAAAAAGTTGTCTCTTGATTGTCTATTTTAACGTGTCGATTTATATACTTAACCTGGAAAAAACATTGTATATTTGTCAAGTTTTTATCTTTTTTTGTAAACTGTCTCCAACTGAATTTATTTGTAATAATATGAAAATTTAAATGATTTAAATTGTAGATCCTAAAGTCTCAAACGTCAAGGAAACTTCCTGCAATGTAGAGCGTCTTCCAATTAAAGCAATAGGAGAGGCTGGGCTGTCCTGTAAACTGCACCTCTGTAATAAAGAGTCTGATTTTTATTTGGTAAGGTTATTTTTTTGTTTGTAGTTCATAAAATAAGCTAACATTATATCTATAGTGTGAATTCTACAATCAAGAATATATATATAAATGTTATTATTGGTTTAGCTGTACGTGGAAATCTAACGTTAAGGAGTTGTGTTTGAAAAGAAAAGGGGAAAAAAAGTATTCATAAACAACAAACCGTGTTTCGCTAAGATCAATTAGAATGCAGAGACTAGCAATGTTTTAAAAAAGAAAAATTATTGCTTTTAGAGAAAAAAATATATTATACATATTTTAATTCTCATAAATGAAGTTCTGTTTATTTTCTGTTTTCAAAAAGCAAGAGTGGCACAAAGTATATAATTTAAAAAATATATTACTAAAAATTAGTTTAAAAAATATTATCTTTGTAGTTGTCCTTCACCCATTATACAAAATACTTAGAAGTCAAGTTCTAAATGCCCGCTTAAACATCCTCCCTCCCCTTTACCACGCTCTACAGTTCATTTAATAATCTGCATCTGTAGAGGGATTTCATGACTTAACATTTAACAAAGTTAATAAAATTAATATTAAAAAATTTAAATGTCTTCAAAATAAGTAAAAGCTTTACCTATTGCCTGATACTTTGCTTTGAAAGATATTTTTAATATATATAAATTTTGTTATAAATGAGTGACACTTTTTCATAAGTTCGGTAATCTGCAATGACCTGGTCGGTAAAGTGCCGAGCTCATAGTCAGTGAATTGACTCATTCGTTATCTAATCATTCACCATGTACAGAAAGTTTGATGCACATCAAATTTGGCCCAGTCCAAATGTCTTCATGTTGTGAAAGTTTGGAAATAGCAAAACATCCCAGGTAGGGTGTCCCAAATTATTTAACTTTCGAATATTTCGTCTTGTACCACCTAAAAAGATTATTTTGGTGTTCTTAAGAACACTTGTAAAATTTCAGTTTCAAAAAGAAATATTTAGAGGTACCTCAAAGTCACTAAAAAGTTTAAAAAATAGCTTTAAATCGATAATATTTTACAGTTACTAACGAAAATATTATTCTCCTAATATGTATATTTTATTTCAGATGTTACAAGAGTAGTTTCTAAAACATATATGCTATTGGTATTATTTATAAAAGTTATTACTTACATAACGTCTCACATGATGAAAAAGAAAACTTCGTTCTAACTTTCAAATGTAATGTAAAAATAACAAATTATAATATTAAGCAAAAAAAATTAAAGTAAAATTCTCTTGTCAAATTATAATAAAGTAAAACAAATTGTATAATATGCAATAAATACTGCATCTGTAACCCTGTTTTGCGTAGTTATATATAATAATATTCTTGCAATCTTTGTATCAGTAAAACATCACTCACTGGTGCATCTACAATGAATTGGCATGTGTGCCACGATTTAATGTATACATGTACAATGAACTGATTAAACCTTTGAAATTGAAATTAGTGAGGTGTTAATTGTAGTATAGATTCATTTCCATCCAACAGTAGTTCCATTTTTAAAGAATAGATTGCTTTGGACATCGATCGAGATCTATGGAGAGCACCTGGTTTCCGAATAATTTTTTCACATCTATTCCAACCATAAGAGCAAAAAGATTTAATTGGAATTTTGATGTTATAAAATTTTTTGATGTTATATAATTTAGGAACAGGTATGTATAACAAATAACCTGTACACTATTCAACCAATAGTTATTAAACTCTTAAATTTAGAGAGAGAAAACATCACAGACTTGTGACTGTGATGTAATCAAATATTTGAATATAAATTATTTGCTGGCATCATTAAGTTTATTAAAAGGATTTTTTTTTAAAGTTATTTAGAAAATAACTTATTTTTTTAATTACATCTCATTTTGCTCCATTTGGTTTTTCCTGTAATTTTGTCAACATTCGCATAAAGTGTGTCCATTGGCACTTGGAGGTTTTAAAATATTCCTGAGACTTAACAAATTGTTTTAATAGCAATTTTTGTTATAATGACAGCCCTTCCACTTTGTTCCTTTTTACATGTATAATTTTGTTTGGTATTATATATTTTTTCTAAATTTTTCTATATATTTATTTTACTAATTATTTATTAATAATAAAAATGAAATATAATTGACCATCATATTATCAACAGTGATGTTTTTAACATTTTTGTTAATAAAAATTCAAGATTTTTACATTAATAAGTGAAGTTTAGAAATATTGTGTGACATTTTCATCTTTTCCACATTAGCTGTAACTGTATATTTTAATAATATAAGAAACTTTTTACAGGGTGATAAACATCTTTATTTTTTAATAGTTATCCTCATTATCTGACTATTGTTTAAAGCTACAAGACAATGTTCCTAAGCTTTTCCTTTAGAATTGAACATGAACTGTCACTAATACCCCATTGTGTAGCTCTAGTGAGACTTTAATTCAACTAACCATTTATAAGTTAAAAAATATTTTTTTTTACAATCTAATAGCTTATAAATATTTTTTATTTCTTATTCTCTCCTCAAGACGTCAACTAAGACCCGGTCCCCTACCACATCTGTTGAAAACAATCTCCACCCTGCCAATGGCCCCACTGTGAAACCTCTCAGCCGATGCCCGGGGACTACCTTTCCAGACGTCAGGCCCAAATCATGTCCAAGCACTCAGGGTTCTTCCACGAAAGGACACTTTCCCCTATTTGACGAATTGCTGAACTACAAGTAGGAAACGACTGTCGCAAACTTGATTACAAATAGTTTATGCATGTTTACATATTTTTATTTCAATTTATTTAGATACAGCCGGTGGGGAAAAAAAACACCCTTTATTTTTCGGCCAGTTTTTATTGTAGAACTAAACTTAATTTACCATTTTGTAGGGAATAAAGTCTACTACACATTGATATACAAAAAATTTACATAGAGGACTGGCTATCTTCACATTAAAATCCGCACCAACTTTAAAATTTCCAATATCTACAACTAAGTTTGACTCAATATTTAGAATCTATAACAAAAAATATCACTGGATATCAATTTGCAAGTTATTTGGTCAAGTAGTTTTTTAATTATAAGTATCGAAAGTTTAGAACTTGTAATGTTAAATTAATTTCTTAAACTTTTAATCATATCTCTCGAAATAACAATTTTGTTAAGCTGATATTTTTTTATATGTGTTACTTCTACACGACCCAAATAAAATATACTAACTTTTGTTATTTATATGCATATTTTTTCATTTTATTTAAATTAGGATATTAATATTTAAAACATTTATGAATTTCAACCATGCTATATTTTGATAGTGATGGATTCAGAAAAACTTTTAAATGCATATCTAAAATTTCGTGATTTTCCACTTTGTAGTTTTTTAGTAGTTTGTAGTTATTCACAAGCAATGACAGGATTTTGTTAATTTTATTTTAAAATATTACATTTTTGTTTTGTTTTTTTACCTACATTTTTTTCTGATTTTTTTTTTATTTGAACAATTCTTAAAATACCAGATATTTTAAAACAATATATAAGACAATCTAAATATATTAAGTACTACAACTTTTCACCATTTTAAATAAAATTTTACTACTGCAGATATATGTTTATTAACTTTATTGTCCTATTTAAAGTACATAACAAAATTTTATTTTAAACTCATAGCCAGAAATATTTTTATTTGCAAAATTCTAATTATTTGTGCTACATAGTATTTTTCTAGCAACTTATAATTTTTAATAACAAATCCAGCTGTTGTGTTTAATTAAAAAGCGTTCTAAACACTTACATACATTGCAATGTTATAAAGTTTGAAATCGCAATTTGTAAGGGTTATGTAAAGTTTTGATACTTGTTTAGCATCTTCATTGTTTAAAATATTTTTTAATTATTTAGGTTTCCGTCTAAAGAAATATTTACTACAATGCCATATTTTTGTATCAACTGATTCCATACTTAAAGCTTGCACCATTGATATTCCCAACTAGCTGTGCATTCATCCAAAGTATAAACATGTATTAAAATTGTATCCAATAATAGTTCATTTAGAACATTTGTTTTTGTAGTTTCAATGAACCTGTGGTTGTGTCTTCGACTTCTACATCCACTCCCAGGTAACTATGGATAAAATTAATTTTTTAAACTTATGAATGAACTTATAATTATTTTTAAATTAGGAGTAAAATAACAATACAGTTATTTATTAAAATGGAGTATTTAAGTTCTACATCCACTTTCATGTAACTAGGCAAAATTAATTTTGTAAACTTATGACTAAACTTAATAAAAATAATTACTTTGAAAATCAGAAGTAAAATAACAATAAAATTATTTAATGAAAACAAAGCATTTAAGTTTTAGATAAAATTATTCAGTTGCCTTTCTTTTTCCTTAGGAGTTTTCCAAAAAAGTCAAGAATCCCTGTAGATCCTTTGAATCTCTTGGATAGCATTCTGGCAGGACAAGAAGAACTCTATAAGAAATCAAACAATGTCATCCTTCGACCTGACGGGTCATTTGACCTGAAATCTGCTACAGAAGCAAGCAGCACTTCAAAATTGGCCGCTCGTTTGGGGTTCTGCAAGCCCAGTATTTCTTCCAAGCCATCAGTAATAGGCAGAAGCAGTTCATCTTCTTTGCTGCATGGGGCTCTTACCAAGAAGAAGTCTTCTGAATCCGATTCTTGTACTCAGCAGAAGCCAAGGACCAATTCCTCAAGTTCAGGGAAAGATACCTCCAAGAAAACTCAGAAGTTTCAGAGAAAAAAAGACAGACATGCTGGAGTGGAAGGGAATTCTTGTCTTCATATCAAGAAAAGTGTTGATTTATACTTGAAACATCGAGAAAAGACAATATGCAGTTTGCCCGTTTCTCCTGTTATTAGCCCTAAAAATCATCTCAAGACTGTTAAACCTAAAGACAAACCTGTTTCCGCTAAAGACAGCTCATCTGTGTCGCACAAAAACCTTGCTACTAAGTCTTGTGATTCCCATTTTGCATCTGTACCAACCAGTTTTTCTAATTTGCCAGACAATAAAAAACAATCTGAGAAGTTTCAAAAGGTCGAACCTTCTAACGTGCAGAACACTGTTCCTGATCTCGGGTTATGTATTTCAACCAAACCTAATGCTTCTGCAACTAAACACCCTGGATGTTCGAGCCCACAAAGTTCTCTATCTAAGGAATTAGACTCCCTTTCTGGTTGTAATGTGCAAAAGTTGTGCCAGTGTTTCACAGTGGTAGATGGAACTTCTCCACAAACTAATGAAATTAAAATTAAAGACAAGCCTCTCTCTACTGATAAGGAGGGAGTACATCCGGAGCGTCAAATTAGACAAGCTGATAAGTTTTCATCAAGAACTCCAAAACCAGATTTTCGTGCCACGGAGAACTTGCTAACAAACTCTGGTACCGACCAGCTTTTTTCTACTCCAAATCATTCGACAATTCCAGATTCTTCTGAATTTGGAGTTGTAACACCCACTCTTATTAAAGAAGAGCCGGTTTCTTCATCTGATGAATCTACTATTCCAACGTCTGAAAACTGTGATATACTTAGTATAAGAGCTGAAATTAAAAAAGAGCCTGAAGAATTATCAGAAGATGTACTGAACGATTTACCTCTCATACGAGCAACAGAAAGCTTTGAAGTCTTACATAGTATGCAACCAGCAGGAAACTCTAAAAATTTACCCTACAAACAAGAACCTTTATGCATTGAAGATTTACTCTGTAGTTTAGCAGTAAAAGTTCCTAAATCTAAATTACCTTCATATGACCATCCAAAAACATTTATTCCTTCTCAATTTTCTTCTAATCAATCAAGTTTAAAATGTTCCAAATCATTGGTTGAAGATCCACACCTTTCTGCTAAAAAAACACCCAACATTTCTGCCCAAGAAATCTTGGTAAGTTTAAAATGTGAAACAGAAAACTCTACTCTTGGTTCTAAAGAGGGTGATAATATGAATCATAATCTGCTTAAAAGACAGCTTTTGGAAGATGAAGTCAAACAATTGCTAACCGAACTGTGTAATAAAGTGAACACTGCTCGAAAAGTAATGAATGTAAATAAGAACCCTCCCCCAATAATTACTTCTGTTCCTGCTCGAAGACCACTGATTCCAAAGCCAATCAACAAAAGAACTTGTTCTTTAGAACAAGTGAAACAACATTTTAATTTGGAAAAACCAAAGAAGAATAATTTGAGTGATACAGCAATTAATTCCAAATCATCAACTCAATTAAAAAGTGTTGTTGAAACTAAATCTATTTTTTTTACAGATAGTTCTTCTGAGCATCTTTCCAAATTAAAAACGGTGGTTCAACCAAGTGCCGCCATGTTAAGTAATAATGTTGATGCATCACCACATGAAAATAGTTCTAAAGGTCTTGCAAAGATGACAAGGAATTGCAAGAGTAAAAAAACATCTAATAATTTGCGGAAAACCTTATCATATTCCAAGTTGATAAGATTGTCAGCAAATAAAGAAACATTGCAGGATGAGTCTCACATAGAAGCGAATGCGGTTAATAAACCAACTCAATCATTCCACTATTCTAGGGAACAATTCAAACCTATTGGGAATAAAAGCAGCCCTGAAAAACAGAATAAGCATATTGAAAACAACAAGGGTAATGAAAGGGATTTGCATAATAATAAATATTCTGAAAAACATAATGGAAATAAGGAAAGCAGTTTTGAAAGAAAAAGTAAATTACAGAAGAAAGATGGAGGGGAAAGGAAGCAAAGCAATTCTAATGAAAACAAACGAAAGACTGATAAAGGCCATTTTGGCACTAATGACAGAATTGACAATAATGCTGTGAAAGACAGTACAGCAAGAAAGAATGTGAAAAATAACTATGCAGATAAAGATAAACGAGGCAGTAAAGTAAACATTCCTAACAATGGGAATAAGCATGTTGTGAAAAATAAACATTCCAGAATTGAAAGAAATTTGCATAGCAAGAATAAGTTTTCTAAAATTGGCAATAATGGAAAAAGTTCTGCTAGTAAGAGTATTCGTCTTGATAAAGACAAATATGGCATTAAAGAAAGTAGCTTAGATAAAAAGAAAAAGCATTTTGAGAATAAGCATGATAAGAAAAAAAAAATTTATGAAGATGTTAAGAAAAAGTATGGTGAAAAAGATCAGCATGATAGAAATTTGTATAACGGGAGTAAGCAGGTTGAAATAGACAATAATAATAGAGTAATCAATTGTGATAGGAAAGCGAATTTCAATAACGAAAGAGTTTCTTATTTGAAAATTAAGCATTCTGAAAAAGAACACTGTCATGTTAAGGAGAGTAAATGTGACAGCAGTAACAAGCCTATTCTAGAGTATAGTAAAGATAGCTATTGTGATAGCACAACTAAAAATAGTGAAAAAGACAAAAATAATAGAGAAAGCGATTCTGACAAAAAGAATAAGTACACTGAAATAAGCAGACATAATAACCGAGACTCTTCTGACAGAAATAATAAGCACACTAAGTTTAGCAATAAGGAAAGTGGTTTTGTCAAAGATATCACATTCGTTAGGGAAAGGAAAAGGTCAGTTAAAGATAGTTCTAGTAACTTTAGTTCAGACAAATCGAACCTTGACTATAAGAGACGAAAGATGTCCACAGAAGTTAACAAACAGAATTCTAGTATTTCAGCGAAAAGTTTCCACATTCCAGATAGTACTTTTAGTCCTAGCAAAACTGAAAGATTGGCTGCATGTGGCAGCAGTAAACATGAGGAGACTCTCCTTGATGCAAGCATTCAAAAATTGGTGAATCAAGATTATATTGACATTCAAAGTAGTAGAAAGCGCCGCCATGAGAGCATGTGTAGTGTAAATTCCAACGGCCTCTTCAGTGACATTTCCCAACTTTCCAATGAGGTCCTACTGAATTCAGGAGTTAGTTCACCCATATTGGAGAAAGCTATGGAACAGAAGCATTCTGCATCTAGTCTGAAAGGCTCTGTAATGGTAAGTGTACTTTATTGATTGCAGTAGCAGAAAAGTTCCGAATAGTCTGTGACAGGATTTTCAGATTGTAAAAATTATCTGCAGTATCGGTATACATGTCCAGTAAAAAAATAGCAATGGCAAAAGAATCAACCTTGTCTTTGTTGTTTTACTTATTTTTTCCAAAATCAGGTTTTTCTAGAAAACACATGTTAGAGTACAACTGTTTTAAACTCGTCAAAAATAATGGACATATTAACAAATGGAACCTCCCCCCCCCCTCCTAAAAAAATTTAATATTCCCTTTTTGACTTCCGTAATCGTGTAAACAAAATTAGCTAATCTAAGAAGAATCTATTATTTTGTTTTCTAATCTAATTATTTTCTAAAGTACTGCAGCCATGGAAAGTACTTTTGATCAACTTCTGCAAAAATATGTCTGCAGCCCTTTATCCAATATCAGCAACGTACGATACGACGCACATCATTATTTTCTGCTGCTGGTGCTGTATCTAAAAGTAAAACTTTTTAGCCCTTTGACAAATTTCCGATACGGAAATACGGACAAAAATTTATAAAATCAAAATAAAATTACTTTGAACTCATTTCTTAAAGTGATCTCAATAGCTTGGTTGGTTCAAGATCAGTGGTTCTCAGCCTATTGATGGCCATGGACCACTAATTTGACAAGTTGTGGACCACCATACCCGAATAAGACAGAAAAATTCTGTACTGGTTATGATTTAAGTACTTCATATATATTCTGTTACTAAATAATATAAGCAAATTTAACCACTGTTCTAGATTGTAGTGTGGTTTGGAGTCCAGTTTGACCCAAACCAGGCCTGCACACTTTTACAATCCCCTGCTGGGAGTGAACTGGTGTATGTTCAATCCGTCGTTGACTGAATGTCCTTGAGTTGGTCGAAGCATGGAATTCTAGCTTAAGTATTGGTGTAAAATTTACTCATGTGATCACCAGAAACCAATCACGACGGCAAAAGTTTTAAACCAACTTTATAAAGAATCACACAACAAAGTTTTCAGAAAAACGTTCGTAATTAACAAAACAAATTGATTAATATCCAAACAAAACATACAACAGACAACCAAAACATACCATTAACTAAAAACTGTAGAAAGTTCGAATCAATCCAATAATTGACACACCAGAATGTTGTCTATTTTAAATATTCGGGATAATTAACTGGCTAATCACATATACATAATTCAATGTAAAAGATATAACTTGCACTGAATTACTTGACATATGCTGTTTTCCAATCTTTATGTGCTTTTTCATCCGAAATTAATTGTGCATCTTCAGTAACAGCAAACCGCATATTTTCTCTTTTAAGAATAAGTTCTGCTTCATATTTCCATGATTGATAGTTGTCGTTGTTCAACTTATCAATGCCTACTCTCACAAGATCTGCCATTTTGAAAAATTAATTCAGTTCCTTTACCTACGTCTTTCGTTTGACGAATTAAAAGAATACTACTAAATTAAATTATACTAGGCACCATACGCTGGGCTACATAACTTGTTTGCAGAACATAAGTGGAAGAGTGTGAGACAGACAGAACTATATTCAATAATAAATACACTTTGTAGGAGAGTGGCGAGCCATAAGCACTCCATTGCGCCTCTCCCTAATGAACGAACAAAACCACCCCTACTGCACCTTAAACAGACCAGTGGCATTGTAAAGAGCCAAAAAGTCAGACAGCAGAGCATTGCTAGAATCTGCAAAGAATCGACTCTCTTACCCCGCAGAATTTCGATCTGAAGCTCTTATAAATGTTGCATTTACCCTAGACATGTTCAACTGTATCAGTTGACCTCTTGCAGCCCCTGCTCTTATCAACTCCCCTATTTTTCAGATGTTTGTTAAAGTGTGGCCCATGAGTAGCCAAGTCATAATCCTACAGGATTTCCTATCTGTCCCAAGTATAAATGCTTGTAATTTGATAGAGGACCCTTTAACAAAGTGTTTGTTTTGCCTCAAAGCTTCGAAGCAAGTTCATTCTTTATCTCTATGAATAAGGCTTGCACAGATTGGGTACCTAATCCCTCCCAGAGGATCCCATATTCAAACAAAAGGCTGACTGGCCTGTTTGAGGAACCCAAAAATGTGAGCCTATCGGCCATCTCATTACCCTCCACACCTCGATAATCCGGACTAACCATGTTGCAACAGTTTGTTCAGAGCATGCTTGCACTCAAGAACAAGTTTAACATTAACAACTTCTTTATCAAGAGCCTCAGAGCAGATTGCAATCTGATTATTATGTATTTCCTTATTTATTAATTCTTGTCTACTGACCATAATTAATTTTTGCCTGGAGAACATTACAAAATTGCCCTAGTGGAATGGAAATATTGATAATTGGTGCAGGTCCATAAACAGCCACGAAAAGTTGAGACCCATTTGTAGAGTAATCTGTATAAAATAGAGACTTAATGAGACCTATTCCCATTAACTCTCATATTATCCCAATCTTTACCAGATGCAAAAAGAATATTCAGAAATTTATAAAAATAGGACATTTAGTAATATTTTCCTAATTTATGGTTACTAGTGGACAGTTTTCTTGTAATTTAATCCACAATAGTGTATGACTGTTTTTATGACATCTGTTTTTTGCAAAATGCTAAAGGAAATCTCATTTTGCTAAAATATTGATAATCATTTTAGCGAAAAACTAAAAAAATATACATAACTACATGAGAATGGTTAAAATATTAAAATTCAATTATGATTTTTTTTCTTATTGTAAATAGGCAAATCTCTGCAAAATTTAGAATTAATACTGGAGTTACATTAACAGATAATTTTTAGGTTTTTTTTTGTGGTGTATGCTTTTAAAGTATGGTCATAAAAACATGCATAGTTTTGCTATAAAATTCAAGCAACAAATTATAAAAATAGCTTTTTTTAATGATAAAATGTTTTTGAATAAGCTAAAATAAAATTTATTTTGGAACTTAAGTTAAAACTAAAAGCCCAGCTAAAACACATGCAGTAGTCACTTTGGGAAATATGATCATCTGAACAATGGTCAAAGATTTCGGAATCTGCATTGTAGTTTGGATAGTCCTTTGATGACCCCATAAAACAGTTAAGAAAATTTTAAAATGGTTACATTCGGCAATTTTTGCCTCTGAATTTCAAGATGTTCTGTATTATTTCAAATGTCAATAGACCTTTATTGAATGAATTTATTTTGATTTATTATATTTGTTTATATAGATATTTTTTGTGTATAAAATACTGGTTATTATACAGGGTGTCCAAAAAGGTCCTGGATACTTTTTAAAAAATTGTAAACTATGAGCAAGTACTGTTTTTTGTGTCGCATATTACCACGAGTGAAAGTTGTCCTGTCTTAGTATGGATTTATGTCTGTTTTCATTTTGCCCAAGACTGAATGGGATGGAAAAAAATGTGCATAATTAAAATAAAATTAAGCCATTTATGCAGCCGACAGTTTCTCAAAGTCAATAAAATGTAATAGACAGGGAACTAAACAATACCATAAAACATGTTATTTTGTTAAACGATAGGCAGTGTTGCCACACAATTGAAATTTTGTATTTTAGCTATTCATCACTACCTTATCGAGTAGTTGGACAAACAGCCATAAGTAGCTGCATTTTTAAGTAAAGAAATATAAGCATGAGCATTCAAGAACTTAAATTTTTAACTAAATATAAAATAAATACAATGTTTCGGAATTTAGTTTCTATAAAGAATATTTGTAGAACATTTAAATAAGTATGCTTAATTGGAAACTGAATATTATGCTCGTAACCTAAAATATTATACATGATACAAAATTAGAAAAAAATTTAAAAAAATTTGTTAATAAAGCAATAGTCATTGTTTCAGTTTTGAAAAATTGAAAAACATTAAAAGCATTCAAATCTAGTTCCGTTTTTTCAGACTTTGAACAATTTTGCATTTGTGAGTATAACTAAACTTTTGAGTTCTGGGATTTCTATAAACTTTCAGCCATGCATATTTCCGAATCTGATAGGGTGTCCTAAATAGTGTCTGCAAGGGGCTGGCCAGGTTTTTTTTAATGGTTTTCTAATTTTGTAATTTTTTTTTAATTATTAAAATTTCCATATTTAAAAATTTATTTGCAAAAAACTTTTGTAAGGATAAGAAAGCTATTATTTTTTTTCAAGTTTTACATAACTTCAAAGACGATTTAAGATTTTCATTAAAAAAAATTGAGAAGTTATTAATCACACTTAAATAAAATATCTTAGCACTGAGCAACTAAAGTAATACAAATAAATAGGTGATTGATTAAAAATTTCTATTATGTTGTGTTCAAGTTGCAAAGAGAAGGAAAAATGTGACAATCCACAGATTTTTTTTTTGAAGGAAGATTTTTCAATTGCTAAAAAAAACCAAACAAGAAAACCATGCATTCAAGGAATATTTTCATTCCTACATCTTAAATCGTATAACAGCGGTTCTTCATTAGCATTAAGCCATTGACACTTGGCTCAAACTAAAATTAGATTGGGTTTTGTCATATATTTTTATGGAAGTCCTCCCACTTTCTCAGCATGCATACATGTATTGTTTGTTTACATTTGAATATGGGTGTTTTAAGACTCTTGAAGGAGATAAAAAATGGGAATGGATGCTTATGGATTGAATGTGACGATTGCATGATGTTGTGTATGACAAACGATTATGGAAAGAATGATGCACAGGTGGAAAGTGTGATTGAGTTTGTTTGTGTTAGGTGTATAAAATTGAAGGAGCTGGAGAAAAAATTGAGAGATTGTGAAGGTAGGTTAAATGCAAAAAGTGAAGGTAAGGTAGAATGTGAAAGCTCAGAAGTCAATCGAAGGGATGCATGCACAGAGTGTCCTGATTGGAGGAACACCGCGATGGAAGATGTCCTCGATCGGAGGGACACCCCAGCAGAAAGTATAGTGGAGTATGACACTATGGGAGTTGTATTGGGAGACTCCATGGTAAGGCATGTTGGAAATGAAGTGGGTAGGGTCAAGCGAAACATGATGAGGTGCTGTCTGCCCGGAGCAAAGGTGAAAGACGTAACAAGAGAGGTTCGGCGGGGGGCAGTGAGAGCGAGTGACAAGACAGTGTTGTGGGTGGGAACCAACAACGTGGCCAAACCACAGGTCGGTGGTTCGTCAAACGAAGAGTTTGAGAAAGAGGTAAGGGAGCTGCTCAAGGAGGTATTGGAACGAACTAAGGATGTAAGTGTTTTGGGCCTTTTGCCTAGATTCGGCATTAGAAATGGTTGGCTAAATCAGAGGGCCAAAGTATTAAATGTCCTATTGGAAAAGGTATGTTTACAAATGAATGTATGCTTCATTAATGTGTGGAAGGCGTGCAAAAGGGATTGGGTGAGCCAAGACGGTGTACTCTTGAGTAGGAATGGCAATTGCGCCGTTGGTAAAATGGTTTTGAATGGTTTGGGATCAAAAAACTAGTTTCAGATAGAGGGATTCCCCAGTGCCGAGTAGAATCATGGGAGATGAGCAATGATAATAAGGGTCTCTATCGGGGGGGAATGTCTTCTGGCTTATTAATTAATTCTTTAACAGTCGGTAGTAATTATGTCAGCAAGGTTGAATCTACAAACTTAAAAGATAAATTAAGGATATTTTATAGCAATGCACGAAGTCTTAGGAATAAAATGGACGAATTAAAGGGAATATTAGCTGCAGAATCGATTGATGTAGTGGGGATAACTGAAAGTTGGGCAAATGCGGATGATTTATGTCTATTGGAAATTAAGGGATATCTATTATTCAGGCAGGATAGACTTCACAGAAAAGGAGGCGGGGTGTTAATTTATATTAGCGAAAAGCTTTTTTGTAGGGAGTTAACATTTGGCAACAAACCGGAGGCGATTGAATCAGTCTGGGTGGAAGTTTCGGATTCAAATGGAAATAAATTGGTTATTGGAAACATTTATAGGCCACCAAATATTTGCAAAGAGCAAGATGAAATGTTGTGTAAGCATATTACAGAAGCATGCTGCAAAGGTGAAATAATGTTAATGGGCGATTTTAACTTTCCTAACATCGATTGGTGTAATAACATAGGTGGGAATGATAGGGAAACAAACTTTTTAGAAGTAACCCAGGATTGTTTTTTACAACAATTGGTTTTTGAGGAAACTAGGGGTGCTGCTATTTTGGACTTGGTCTTCAGTAGCTATGAGGACAGAGTATGTAATTTACGAGTGGGAGAACACTTAGGTGATAGTGACCACAATACTATAAGATTTGATATTAAGTTTCAGACAGATGTGGTTAATAGCAATAGGTTAATACCAAATTTCAAGGATGCGGATTTCAATAAATTAAGAGTCGAGGTAAGTAAGACTTTTATAAATGGGTTAGAACAGTCAAATATTGAGGATCAATGGGTAGAGTTTAAAGATAAATTGCATAGGGCTGTAAAGAAACATATTTCATTTAGGCAAAAAAGTATAGCTAAAAAATTATTTCCTATGTGGTTTTCTAAGGACTGTAAGAGAGCTCTTAAGAACAAACAGAAAGCTTATAAGAATTTTAAGCGGACAGGTAAGGTATCAGATCAGGTTATTTATGAAAAGTCTAGACGGGATTTCAAATATATCAGTAGGG
The DNA here is from genome assembly GCA_963932185.1 of Troglohyphantes excavatus. Lineage (NCBI taxonomy): Eukaryota > Metazoa > Arthropoda > Arachnida > Araneae > Linyphiidae > Troglohyphantes > Troglohyphantes excavatus. Next base: position 7,915,722 of record OZ010670.1, on the reverse strand, counting down.
AACGGAAAAGGTCATTGGAGGAAAAGCTAGCTAGGGATATTAATAAAAATCCAAAGGAATTTTTTGCGTATGCCAATGGAAATAATAAGGTAAACACCTATCTGGGTCCATTAAAAGATAATCAGGGTAATTTTGTTCAAGATGATGAAGAAATGGCAAATATTTTGAATGAGTTTTTTATGGATGTTTTCAATAGAGATTTCAACGGAGGTCACTTAACCATGGGTGATAACTTATGCCAGGAAATACAAGAATGCAAATTTTCTAGGGAGGATATTGTTCATTGTTTGAAGAGTATTAAACCTTTTAAGGCCCCTGGGCCAGATGATATTTATCCAAAAGTTCTGGTTGAATGTGCAGAGGAGTTGGGGGATGTTTTGATGATACTATTTAATTCTTCATATTGTTATGGTAGAATACCGTTAGACTGGAAGTTAGCAAATATTACTCCACTTTTTAAAAAGGGCTTTAAATGTGAACCGGGGAATTATCGACCAGTTAGCTTGACTTCCGTCATTTGCAAGATATTTGAAACTTTATTAAAAAATCATGTAATGAACTTTCTAGAGACAGGGGGATTGCTCTCAAGTATACAGTATGGGTTTAGAAAGAATAAATCTTGTGTTACTAATCTATTACAATTTTATGATGGAGTTGCTAAAGATTTGGATAGTGGAAACAGTGTGGATATAGTTTATATCGATTTTCAGAAAGCTTTTGACAAGGTTCCGCATGAAGCTCTGCTGTATAAGTTAGATAGGATTGGGATTCGGGGCAATATTCTTGAATGGATAAGAAACTGGCTAACAGGTAGAAAGCAAAGGGTACAAATTAAGGGAAAATACTCTCGATGGGTTGAAGTCAAAAGCGGAGTTCCACAGGGTTCTGTATTGGGGCCATTGTTGTTCATTATTTTTATTGATGATATTAGTAAGAACGTTACAAGTAGAGTTAGCATCTTTGCAGATGACTTAAAAATCATGGGCACCGTAAATAGCATAGAACAGGTAGAGCAATTGCAGGTCGATTTAACTAAAATTTCCGAATGGGCTGTTTGTTGGGGTATGTCATTTAATATTAAAAAATGTCAGGTCTTGCACATGGGATTTAAAAATAAAAAGGCTTCTTATTATCTGCAAAGTTCTGAGATTAGTGCCAGTGACATTGTTAGTGATCTTGGCGTTTCGGTAAGTAGGGATTTTAAATGGGGACACCATTGTGGGACAGCCAGTAAGAAGGCGAATAGAATGCTGGGATTTATTAAAAGAAATGTATCATCTAAATCTAAGGACGTAATTTTACCACTATATAGGAGTTTGGCTAGGCCCCATCTAGAGTACGCAGTACAATTCTGGTCACCTTATCTCAAAAAGGATATTGATTTATTAGAACGGGTTCAACATAGAGCTACAAAAATGATTCAGGGTACTTCAGGAATGAATTATGAAGAAAGGCTTAGAACTCTAAATATGTATACACTCGAGGAGAGAAGGATTAGAGGGGATCTTATTCAGTTATTCAAATTTATAAAATTGGGTGATGTGGCGGGATTGGAATTTAATATTGCCAATGTGACTAGAGGTCATAGATTTAAATTATACAAGTCACAGCTTAATCGGGATGTTAGAAAGCATTATTTTTTTAATAGGGTTATTGACAAATGGAATGGTTTGCCTGAGTATGTTGTTAATTCTTCAGGGGTGAGTGGTTTTAAAAAACAATTGGATCGGCATTGGGGAATCGTGAGGATGATGGATTGACAGGACCAACCTTGCTGGGCCCAGAGCCTGTAGTTGGTCGACATTATTTGTATTTGTATTTGTATTTGTATTTTAATTTTATATAAACATGAAGGGAAGGAAAAATTCTTAAATTAATTTTTAAATTTCTTTTAATTTTTCAGTTTTTACTAAGAATGTGTTTAAAAATTTACCGAACAAAATACATTGTAAAGATAACACCACAATCGGAAATATAATTACTTTTAGTCTCTTGCTAGCCCTTCTGGCTTTCCGTTCTGGATGGTCAGAATGTATAAACATGAAGGGAAGGAAAAAATTCTTAAATTAATTTTTAAATTTCTTTTAATTTTTCACAGTTTTTACTAAGAATGTGTTTAAAAATTTACCGAACAAAATACATTGTAAAGATAACACCACAATCGGAAATATAATTACTTTTAGTCTCTTGCTAGCCCTTCTGGCTTTCCGTTCTGGATGGTCAGAATGTATAAACATGAAGGGAAGGAAAAAATTCTTAAATTAATTTTTAAATTTCTTTTAATTTTTCACAGTTTTTACTAAGAATGTGTTTAAAAATTTACTGAACAAAATACATTGTAAAGATAACACCACAATCGGAAATATAATTACTTTTAGTCTCTTGCTAGCCCTTCTGGCTTTCCGTTCTGGATGGTCAAAATGTATAAACATGAAGGGAAGGAAAAAATTCTTAAATTAATTTTTAAATTTCTTTTAATTTTTCACAGTTTTTACTAAGAATGTGTTTAAAAATTTACTGAACAAAATACATTGTAAAGATAACACTACAATCGGAAATATAATTACTTTTAGTCTCTTGCTAGTCCTTCTGGCTTTCCGTTCTGGATGGTCAGAATGTATAAACATGAAGGGAAGGAAAAAATTCTTAAATTAATTTTTAAATTTCTTTTAATTTTTCACAGTTTTTACTAAGAATGTGTTAAAAAATTTACCGAACAAAATATGTTGTAAAGATAACACCACAATCGGAAATATCCATCCCTATGTTTTACTTATAACATGTTAGAATCACATTGGTTCTCCTGTGGACTCTTTGACTTTGGCTTGTGATGGCTTTCAACTAGAGATTATTTTCATCAATCTAAGCTGTGTTTGCTTTTTCAGCAAAATGCTAAAAATATAATCTTATTTTGCTAATTTGTTAAAAGTTTGTATTTAGTAATTTATTAACTTAGGTAATTGCTAAAACCAATTCTGGATTTTCTTTTAGGATGGTAGAAGAGAGGGCTTTCAAGGGAGACGATCTTCAAGTTCCACTCGAGAAACTGAGCAGAGCAACTTCGATTCACCTGGACCTCACCGCAGAAGGGATTCCAAAAAAGGTAAGAATTTGCTCATCCAACTGTGGATAGGTTTGCCACATACGTGGAAATATTAGTGGAGCACAATAAACAAATTTTAGCTATATTTTTTGTACAATTTAATTATAAAATCGTAGGGAATTCACCTGATTTTTTTTTCTTTTTTAAAAATTTCATTCTTGACTTCGATTAAAATAAAAATATGTCAAGATATCATTATAAATTTTTTTCACATGTGGACAAAGCATATTAACAAAATCACATGTTCAAATATTTAAAAAAAAAAAAAATTATTAAAATTTACAAAAAATATTACCGTTTGTATTTTTAATATCTTAAGAATTTTTTTTCTGAAAGATAATAATTTTGCATTTTAATAAATAAAAGAAAGAAACAAACGCTCTTTACAGATTTTTAATAATGTAATTTTTTAACTAATTAAAAAAACACTAATATAAATATACAAAATATTTAATATATATATTAAGTAATTCCTAAAAGCTGATTAAAGTATTATGTTTGAAAGTACAATGTAGTAAATTTGGAGCAGTTTCTTCAAATAGAACTGAACTCACATCAATTCATACTTGATCAAACATGTTAAAAATCATCACTGAAAAAATGAGTCCAAAGTTACATATCCTTGTACCAAAGTTTAACATTGATTTGTAAAAAGACATTAGTTGCATAGAAAATATAATTTTTTTTTTTAATTTTTCTAAAATTAACTATTTTTTTAAAGCAATAAAATATTTTTGATGATTTTTTATCCCATACAACATCCCTTAAAAACAGCAAAAACCTTCAAAAATGTTATTGTTAAATTGTTTTATTTCATTAAAATTTATTTTTTCATCTGATAAAGCTTTTTTTTTGTCAAAATGCCATGTGCGTATGTTTAATTCATGCATTTTTATTTATAAAGGAAGCAAACACATTTGGCATAAAATCCTATGCATTTGGCTTAACTTTTCAAATTATTACGAATGTGTTCTAATAACTGGTACCAAGATCTTCAGAAGATTTCCTTACTTCAATTGAAAAACTAAGGAAAAAGGGATTTTAGCACTTTTAAGCAATTATTTTTATTATTATTAAGCAATTTATTTTTTTGCAAAAGATAAATAAATTTAAAGCGATGTTTCTATATATATATATATATATATATATATATATATATATATCATTAATCTATCATTTCTATTAATCAATCATTTATATATATATATATATATATATATATATATCATGAAACATTAAAAAAATAAAAGGAAATTTGATACTTTAAATGGCTTTAATATTTACATCTGGAGAATTAATTCAACAAGAGAAAAATTATGTGTACTGCTTTAAGCGTGAATTGTACATGTAAAAATTTTTACCATGAAATTATTTTGGGAATTAAGCATTAAACACTTGGATCTTCATTAAAGAATAATTTTGGAGTTATTAGACTAGTCTAACCACCTTGATGGGCTATCACTGTGTAGAATTTGTATTTTTTTTTATAAGATCCAAAGTGAAATAATTCAATATGGCTTGAAATACAATGAAAATTTTTTTCTCAAATCTTAAGTGCTGTTTTATCTCCAGCAGTATAAATTTTGGAGGGGTCTAGAGCCCTCCCCCTGGCTACGCCACTAAAATATTGTTCGTAGTCTGCAAAACAAGAATGTTTTTTAAGTAAAAAATTATATAAAATGGATTAATTTAATAATGTTTACTTTGGTATGTATGCTATATTAAATATTTTACACTAAACTATTTTGTCAAAATTTGTTTTTACATGTAACATCTCTAATAATAAAATCTTTTTGGTGAAAAAGGGAGAACAAGGTGTTTTTCTGGCAATATGCAGAGTATCCATTCGTCTCCAAACTCCAGTCAGGAAATTTCTGTTGCAGAATGGGCAGCAAAAAGAAGGAAATATTTTGGAGATTACAAGTAAAAAGCTATTTTTATTATAAATTGGACTTTTGCAAAAAAAAATCAAATGTCACCTTAGAGAATATTAATTTATTAAGTTACTCTATTTTTTGTTGACTCTTTTTGTTTTACAGTTTTCCTCTATTTGCGAATTTATGACGGTTTGGTTTTTGCTTGCACGCTCATCGTTTTCAAATAATAATATTTCCTTATCTTATTTAATATTAGTTTTTCAAAACCAAATTTTATATTTTTGTGATCTTGATAATAAAAAGTATTCATTGCCTTAGTTAAAATTGCAAACAACGTTACTCATCAATAAACCTACAAAAAAAAATTATTGACTTTATTTATAAATTTTTTTAAACTTTTGCCAAAGGGAATAAGGCAATAGATTTTTTTACCATGTTCATAATAAAAAGCATTTTCAGTTATTTTCTAATTGAATTCTTTGCAACCCTCACTATTTAGTCCTAATTGTATATTGAAATATTGAGCCTTAAAATTGGGTGGTCCACGACCACAATAACGTAGTTCCCAACCTTAATGTGGCCGTAGACCATCCAAATTGAAAGTTATACAAAGCGTGGACCACCATTTTCCATTACACAAAAAAAAATTCAGATAACAAATATAAATAAAATAATTCAAGTATGAAATGCTGTTTGTGTGTGTTGAAAAAGAAGGACATACTAGAAGGCTCCGCCCCTAGGCTAATTATACAACAATGATAGTTAAAGTATATAAACCTACCTGAAATTATGTTAATGATGGTGCAGGACTTGATTTTTCCAGTCATAAGTTTTCATTACTAATTATCACTAAAAAAGATTATGTAATTAAATCTTGATGTACAACATAGTCATGATCATTAGCAATTTTATATTTCTCTTCCTAGCCAAATTTGCAAGAATAAGTTGTCCTCTACTTGTTATCATTTCGTATGGCACATTCAATATTTAAACCAAAATAAAAATCCACATTATAACACAAAAGAAGGATTTAATTTGTCTATAGCCTTAAACACGAATATGTCAACAACACAATAAATAAACCAGTGTTCACTCTAGGCGTTTTTGGAAGGGCGGTCCGCCCTGCCCGCCCTTTTTTCATCTCGATAGCGCCCTCATGCCCCTTTTTCAAAAATGCCGCCCTCTTTTAAGAAAATTCCGCCCCTCTTGCCCTTTTTAGTCAAGCACAAGTGTCCTTGCTTCCCTAGCTGTCTTGAAAAAAGGCATCAATTATTATTTTTTTGAGAGTAGAAAAACAAACTCTTTTTTAACTACGCGTGTTGTTAAATCGCGATGATTCCGCAGTAATTTCGAGCATGAGGCAGTACTCGAATCCTATTGGTTGCCTGTGCTCACATATGAAATTCTCAGTTCTTGTGTGTGTTTTTTTAAAAAAGGGAAGATGGTTTGGGGCGAAGTTGCAAGACTAAGCATTTAATTACCAAATTTTGGATTCAGGTAGCCTTTTTATCAGTTTTGTAAGGAGTCTGATTAGGTTATTACAGGTTTGGTATTTAGGGAAAACATTAATTTTTAAATGTAAAATTTTGGATTTGAAGTAATATATTCACAAAGATACATCAATTTTGTACGAGTCTTTCATTACAGACAGGCCCCAAACCGTCAATAATAGCCCAATGTGCAGCTCTAGCGCAATGTCAAGCAATAAATCGGAACTTTTTTTTGTTTAGTCACAGGTTTAATGTGTCGTGTGGCCACACCTAACCCAAACATAAAACAAGAAGTGCCTTTTCAAAAACGGGGTGCCCTTTTACTGCCAACAGCGCCCTGCCCCTTTTTATTCCTAGAGTGAACACTGAATAAACATTACATCATGATCAGTAACACAGCTTATTAGAATTTCCAACAGAGGACATATTTTGCCCTATGACTGAAGATTCAGAGCCATAATAGTGTGGACTTGCTTGCACTTGTTTGGCTCCAACTAAAGCATTGGACTGGGTTCTTCTGGCTCTCGCTAAATGCTTTAAAAAAATTGAATTAATTTTGATAGTATGGTTTGATAGAAAACAAACTTTTAAGACATAATCTGCAATAAAACAAAAATTGCCAAATTTGGAATTGGGGTCGTCTGGCGGCCCAAGAATTCTTATTTATATTTTTTTTACTTAAAAAGTACACATTCTGAAACAAATCTTTTTTATTATTTAAAGAGCAACAGAAAAACATCTTTATTGGACGACAAATGCCACGGAGAATAAGTATATAATGATATAGCAGGGTTTGTTTATGAAACAAAATGAACATGGCGACACAAACATATGCAAAAACAGTTCAATCCTTCATTCAGTTGCAAAACAAGTTATGTTTTTTTCTTCAATTATTTATTGTTGTTATTTGTTGTTTCATAAGTGACTACAGTGCTCCTTTGAACCAACAAAATTGGACAGGCCAAAGGTGTCCCAACCCATATTCCAGCAGGCCTTTCAACGTTGTTCCTGTCGACTCATTTGCAGGAGGCGGCATGGGTCATCACAGTCAGGAACACAGGAGGCATAACTGGAACGAGCTTCATGGTCAAAGGTAGACAAAAAAAAATTTACAAATTTATTAAGACATCAAGTAAATTGCGTGAGAAAGGATATTGAATTATTTTAATCTTCATAAAATATGTGCCACCCACGTATTGCATGGATGTAACATGTTAGAATCACATTGGTTCTCCTGTGGACCCATTGACTTTGGCTTGTGATGGCGCTTACAACTAGAGATTATTTTCGTCAATCTAAGCTGTGTTTGCTTTTTGAGCAAAATACTGAAAAAATCATCTTATTTTGCTAATCTATTAACAGTTACTTTAGCTTAATTGCTAAAACCAAATTAAAGATCTTCTTCATAATTGCCAAAATAAGAGTTAAATATTTTCTTTTAGTGAAAATAGGCAAATCTTTGCAATAATTTTTTAACCCTCTGACGGATAAGTAAACTATCAAATCTGTCGGTTTGTTTTCACTGTAGGGGTATTTAATTTATATTTCCAACACATTATTATTTTTTAAATATTTTTTTTTCATTTTTTCAGTATAAAAGGATTTAAAACACCTCCTATAATTCTTTTAAACTTGAAAAATATTTCAAAATAGAGATTTATGTACTTCTGTGAAAACTGGAGATAGACAAGCGAATATACATGTCCAAATCCATCAGGTGGTTAATTTTAAATTTTATAAGTACACCAGGGTTGAGACCGCACTTGTATATCTGTTAGATTAAGTAGGGCAATAGATTTTTCTACTCTGTTAACCGTTTTGAAGCATTTTCAGTTATTTCCCAACTGAAATACTTTCAATCCGCACTATTTAGTCCTAATTAAAGATTCAAACCTTGGGCCTTCAAACACAGTGCAAAATGACATTTCTTTTTCCTAATAAATTAGTATATCTGATTGTCGCATTCATTTGCGAACATAGCACTATTCATTAAAAGCAAGTATATTACTATTTGCATTTTATCTGTTGTTTTAGAAATTACCATGCTCCTTTGCATCAACAAGACCGAGTGGGTCGAAGCCATCACGACGCCTATTCCGATCGGAGCAGGCCGTCGAGCGCTGTTCCAGTCAAAAGATTTTCGCAAGGAGTTGAAGACGAATTGGGTCACCATCGTCATGTGCACTGGCGGGAGTACTGGCAAAGGTAGGCCTTAAGATTTTTTTTTAAATTGAAAACTTGTGAAGTAATAGATGCAGGAAGTGATTGTGAATTATTTTAATCTTCATATTTGATAATATTTAGGGATTGCCATACAGTTTTCAACTTTTTTATACAGGGGTCAGAAAAACACAGCAAAAAAAACTCCCCTCTCAGGCTGGTCTTTTGGTCTGGGATTTTGCCACACCTGCCTAGTCTGTCGCAACCACTGAGCTAAAATAATAATAAACACTGGAGCGAGTACTCCCACTGAGCGACACACGGATGCATACTATTCGGAAGAAAGTTTGAGAAAACATTCTATCTTCGCTTTGCGGAAGTCTCCCGTAACGTCACAGAAAGATTTTTAAAAAAATGTTATGCGGTAGGACTATTTTTACTACTTCCGCTCACATAGGTGTAATGTAGTCATGCATGCTTAGTCCTCGCTCCAGTGTTTTTAGTTCAGTGATCGCGACTTTGAGTCCATCCGTGCTTGAGTCATTGCTAGGTTGAAAAAGCAAACATTGTATTCCAGAGTGGCTTTTGTTCTGTTTAATAAAGATGGATGTAAGAAGTTGGAAATCTTGAGCATACATGTTGATGTGAACCAATTGGGCAGTCTAGTTTCAAAACCAGATAGATCCATTTTCAGAAATTTTACAAGAGAGAGCAAAAACAATTGACAGCCCCATACTTTTGAATCTAAACCCATGACTTTGAATGTATTTTTAGACTGGATTCAAACACTTTTGGTCAATACCGCTTTGCAATATAATGTAGTACATTGAGAACTAGTAAAAAAAATTCTAAACACGATTTTGCAAAAAGTGTGGATTTATCTGATTTTGAAACTAGATGGCTGAATTGTTAGTGGCGTATGAAGCCATACAAATGGAGAATGTATTCGTCAGTGTTGAAGCTGTGTGAATACTTTTTCAGTAAAATGCTTTAAGAAAATCCTATTTTCTTAATATTTATTAGTTATTAAATATTTGCTAATATTTATTAGCAGTTACTTTAGCTAAATTGCTGGATTCAAATAAAGAAATCTACATTACTGTCAAAGTATATTAATTTTTTTTCTCTGAATAAAATTTCGCAAATCTGCAGTTATTTTTTACAAATATTGTCAGTACACTAGCTTAGAATTTAGATTTTTTAGGCTCAGGCCTGTAGCTGAGCCTAAAAAAAAAAGGGGGGGGGGGGGGGGGGGCATTACTTATCCTATAAAGTTTGAGGCTCAACCTTGTTGTAATGTTAAGGAAATCACGGATTTGTTTGATTTGATGGGTGAAAGAAGTTTAATGGTTTCTATTTTAATTTAAAATTTATAATTAATTTGTTTTGTTTTAAATGATGGTATTGACGTTGTTGAAAGCCTCAAAGTTGAAAGTATACTGTGTGGCACTATTCCTTGATGGTTTAAAATATGCAATGATATATATTTGATGTTCTTTTAGTGGGTTTCAAGCTCTTACGGATATCTTTTATACGAATTCCTTCTTTTCAAGAATATGAACTAAAACTATAGAAGAGCTTTCAGCTGTAAAATATCTGATTACATATGTACAAATGTAATTAATTGTACAATAATGCTGCAGCCTTTTAAATTCAAAATCTAAAAACTAAGTTTTGGGAATTGTTGTAAAGTGATAATCAATTTCTCTTAGTGTTCTCTAATTTTCAGAGAAAAGTATATTTAACGCGGTTTAGCATAACGGGCTTTATTTGTTTTAAATACATTTTTTAACTATGTTTTTTTTATTTAATAAATTATTTTAGAAAGTGTGCCTGTGTTTAATAAAGAAATGTAGTTTGCAGTTTTTAGAAATGATTGCTTCATTTTATTTCTCATTGTTTGTTGAAATGCTTTAGAAAGGTATTTATTTAACTGAATTCTCCATTTTAGGTACCTCTATGAGTAAAACACCAAAGTATTAGAAGATGTAAATTTGTACATGTTGAATGAAATAAATTTGTAAATTTTTAATGAATTTTTAAGACTTGTACCTTGCTTTTTAGTTTTACAATGGTATTTGATATTTCTCCGGGTTTTTTTACATAACGTTTATTGATATGTAGGCTGAAAATCTAAAAGTTGTAGTTTGCATTATTAACAAATCATGTTTTCGTCAACAATCATGTACTTGTATGCAATTTCTACCCAAATTCCATTTATACCAATTCATAAGGGACCTCCACCTCTTGTTCCCATGTCAGTTTTGAAGAAAATACCATAATTATTTTTATGAACAATTCATTATAACAATTACTTCTAACAGCAGCAGCAGCTCTCTCTTACAATGTTCGATTTCGATGGTAAGTTTGCCTGTCGTATCAGGAAAATTGCTGTATCATTATCTTACAAATAACTGCGTAAACTATCAGCCCACGTCTTTAACAGCGACTCTACAAATTTGACCTAAAGGCAATTATTTTACATTCTTTATACAGTGTTCGTTAGATGCGTTTTTTGAAGGTCGGACCCGTCACCTTGAAAATTGCACCCTAACTTTTGTGCAGAAATCATCGCCCTTCTTGGCCTTTCCAAAATTCACCTGTTCGTATTGTGAAATGTTCATTCTCATCTTTTCACTTCAGTTGCAAAAGAACAGTCCTTCCTTCCTAAGCTAATAAAAAACGGGATTCAAAATAAAAAAACGGGATTCAAAGCGGGATAAAAATATATCGTGAAAAATAGTTCTTAAACAAGACTTTTCGAAAAAAACTATACACATTATCAAATTACTTTTAATGATAGATTAAATTATTTTAAACACAACTTGTTCTTATAATTTTTTTGTAACGTAAAGTTACGAATTTATGTAGTTGTTCACTTTTTGGGGTACAAATTTATTGCATCATTATTTCTCTACAACTTCAAAATCCTTAACACGTTCAGTGGGTTCGATCAAATCCGTATTTATCCACAAGTGCGAAAATGCATCCATTAACCCTTTGTAGTAATTATATCCGCAAATGCGTTACGGGGTCCATCGACCCCGTACTTTTTTCCTTCATTAAAATGTATCCAGCACCCTGAAAATTGATAATTCTGGAAAGATCATATGTTTTCCACTTCAAAAGAGGTTGTACTTTTTCTACATATATGAATCAATTTATATATCGCCCAAAATATTGTTTTTTTTTCAGCTTATCCATTTATTTTTGGTTAAAGTGAATTTCAAAGAATAAGCATTCAAAATGGGTTTCAAAGTAAATTAAAAAAAAAGTCAAAAAGTCCTACAATTCGGCATATTTTAAAAAGAGCAATATACTACACATAGAGGTAGAAATGGAAGTGGAGTACAGTATTTTAAACTTCTATTGGCTTCAAGTCAACAAACTGCCTTGCCCAATCAGGAAGTTACAGTTAGAGATCGCTGGGTACAGCCCGGCGTTGAGTTGTTATGGCAGTTTAAATACCGTTATTTAGCGATTGTACGTCTTTAATTCAACCAGATCCCGAACACTGATCTGGCGACTTTTGAAATGTATCGAGTATGGCAACGAAGGGCGGATCTAGAGATTATTGTTAGGGGGGTGGTAATACAGTATATTGTTATCATGAACACCAAATTTGATAGTTTGAAATTTTTCATTGCCTAAGGTGACCTTTGAAAATATAATGTTAGGGGGGGGGGGGGGGGTAATTTCCCCTTTACCCCCCACCTGGATCCGCGCTTGAATTGGCAACCCTCCGATCACGAGATCATTACATCTGGACTTTTTTTTATCAAGTTCTCATGCTGTTTCGAACTCCTTTTAACTTAACTCCTTTTAATTGCTGCCCGATTTCCTTACCTCCCGGCCACCGCGCCCTCTAAATAAACGCGCAACTGACTGAACCATTTTTACTCTCGTTTCAAACAATCTTCGAACTTTGGAAACCAACCACGGCTAATGCTCAATGTGAATCCCAGAATCCAGGGACCCTATCCCCGACGAAGGCCGTGAAGGGAGTGCTTTGCACGTGCTCTGCAAAAAATACTAATAACACGGAAGATCAATTACAGCGTGAAGGAACAAATCGGGTGATTTTTATCGTTTTCGCGCCCCCGCCGTATTGTCCTTTTCATTCGATTGTTTTCGGGTATTCGCTGCCGGGGGGGGGGGGGGGGGGGCTTCGCAGGTGCACCACCGGCGAAAGAAGGACGGGGGGGAGGGGTGAATTCGGAAGAGCGAGTGATTTAGAGGGCGTTCCGATCCTTTGTTGTGAAAGGGCATATTGAAAAAGAAATCTATTCATTAGTTTTTATTTTTTTCCCGCCTTCTTCTGTTCGAATTAACAAGTGAAAGCACATAACTGTGTTTTCTGTTGTGTGAAATACATAAAAAAACGCTTTTTTCTGCTTTGAAAATAAGTTTTTATTTAAAAAATTTAAATGACACAATTTTATTCTAAAGCAGTAGTACAACGATATAAAATTACCTATACACAAACTGGACCGCGTATGTAAGTTTTTACAAGTTGTTTAAAATTTTATAAATTAGTGCAGTTAAGGATCTAAATATGTGAGAAATACTTCTATTTTTTTGTTTTTAAGATAGATAAGTCTTTATTGTAGTGCAGGGTCCTAGTTGCCCAGCGGATAAAGGCGTTCGGCTAGAAATCGGAGGATTGCGAGTTCGAACCCGACTGAGTAGACTGAACAAAGAAAAGTCAAAATGTAGTGATCTTACGATCGAAGGATTACCAGCTACGCTATTAAAATACTAGAAAGTCGTCTAAAAATATACAAAAAGATATACTGGCGTGTATAAGAGCACGAGACTAGTGCACGATGAATCTGGTCGGGCTCCAATGTCCTGACACCTATTGAAGTTGAGTCGGGTGCCAGCTCAGGGGTTGTCCTCGTCATCTGACTATTGTTAAAAAAATACGAAGTATTGTGCCCGGGTCTTTCCTTCGAGATAGGCCCCGAACCGTCAACAACAGCCCAATGTGCATCGTTAAGTAACCAATCTAAACTATTGTGGTGAGTCGTAGACCATTTACAATGGTTGGCAACAAAATTTTTTAAAGGAGGCAACATTAGTTGAAGTGGCAAGTAGACTTGTTTTGCTACTTTTTCTTGACTTTTCTAATTTTTTTGAAGCTGAGTTGGTCATTTTTTTTATTTATAATTAACAACCTGCATTATACTTTTCGACCCTCCAAAATATTTAAAATCCGGTGCATCCATAGAATCATCGAATTCTAATTATCAAGAACCCTTTGGTACTGAGTGCGAAAAAAGTTATAAATGGAAAACCTACTCTCTAGTCTCGCCATCAAGTGATATCTTGCCTACAAATTTAGTTGCTTTTTGTTTGGTTAATTAACGTCGCACTAGAGCTGCACAGTGGGCTATTGGCGACGGTTCGGGGCCTATCTCGAAGGAAAGACCCGGGAACGATGCCTCGTATTTTTGAACCATGGTCAGATGACGAGGACAACACCTGAGCCGGCACCCAACGCCTTCAATAGACGTCGGGACTTTGGACCCCGATCAGATTTATCGTGCACCAGTTCCGTATACACGCCGTTAGTTTTTGTGGATGTTCTGGACGACATTCTAGTATTTTGGTATCGAAGTTGGCAACCCTCCGATCGCAATATCACTACTTTTTACTATTCTTTAGTCTAGTCCGCGCAAAGGCTCGAACCGGGGTCCCCTTGGATTCCCAGCTGATGCCCCAATCCACTCGGCCACGGAGGCCCCCCCCCCCCCCCCACCCTACAAATTTAATTTAGATTCGACAATACTGTTGAAGACCTATCTACTATCTTCACGGATGAAAATATTATCTCCAAAAAGGTATAAAGATATTGAAGCTAAATTTAAAAGTCAGCACCTCCAAACCTAGGCCGAAGCATCAAACGTCCCCAATCCATTTAACCATGTATACGAAAACCTGAATCGTAATTTATCTGAACTCGAGGATAGAAACAGATTTAATTTATATAGTTATCGTTGGCTTGGAAGAAGTTGAATCTGGGTCCTGGGGCCCTAGCATCATCTCGGCGGAATCGTTCCACGTTGGAATCGATCTCACAGGAAGTGACGTTTGACGATATCAATCCCAAGAGTGAGATCTGACGCGGCTCGTGGTTGGTTGTGGGATTGACTCTTGGAATTGTATTGTGGAATCGTTTTGCAGTGGTTTCGGTCAATTGGTTGGATTTACGTCGCATTACAGCTGCAAATTGGGACTGTTCTAGGTCTATCTCGAAGGAAAGACCAGGGAACGATGCCTCGTATTTTTGAACCATGGTCAGATGACGAGGATGTGCAGTGGCAGTTCTGATGAATAAAAACATTCTTTTATAATTTACAAGTGAAAAAAATACAATATTACACATTAGATAGTAAAATATAGTTTTTTATAAATATATAATGCAATTATAGTTTTTTATAAATATCTATAACAAAAAATTTGTTATTTATCGTTTATATATTTAGATATTAATAAACTAAGGAATGTCTTCTGCCAGACAGTTTTGTATGGTTACCCTAGTCAATTTTTTTTTTTTAGTTTTCCTGGGTCTCCGTGGCCGAGCGATTAAAGGCGTCAGCTGGGAATTCGAATATTCCTGGTTCGAACCTTAGCGATAGACTTGACAAAGAAAAGTAAAAAGTAGTGATCTTGTGATCGTAGGATTGCCAGCTTCACTACAAAATACTAGAAAAGTCGTCCAGAACATCCGTAAAAATTAACGGCGTGTATACGGGCCTGGTGCACGATAAATCTGAACGGGATCCAAAGTTTCGACATCTATTGAAGGCGTTGGGTGCCAGTTCAGGTGTTTCCTCGTCATCTGACCACGTTCTAAAATAGCGAGGTGCATGTATGAATGTGTATGTGTTCCCAAAAAAATCCTTCGGTTTTGGCGGAATGGTTGGTTGTTTAAAAAACATTGCACTAGAGCTGTACAGTGGGCTATTGGTGACGGTTCGGGGCCTATCTCGAAGGAAAGACCAGGGAACGATGCCCTCGTATTTTTTAACTATGGTCAGATGACGAGGCTAACACCTGAGATGGCACCCGACGCAACCTCAATTGGCGTCAGGACATCGGACCCCCGATCAGATTTATCGTGTAACAGTCCCGTATACTCGCCAGTATAATTTGCATGATGCTCTGGATGACTTTCTAGTATTTTTGTAGCGAAGCTGGCAATTCACCGATCGCATCTCACTACTTCTTTACTTTTCTTTGTTAAGTCCATCGCACGCGTTCGAACTAGCAATCCTCTGATTACTAGCTAAAATTTATCCAAAAGTTTTGATGGGAATCCATAACTGTGACCTTGACGTTCTGTCCACTCGAACACTACGGAGCGGGGTGTTACAGATATTTGGTTGGTTTGGTTAGTTAACGTCGCGCTAGAGCTATATTATGGGCTATTGGCGAAGGTTCGGGGCCTATGCTTCGTATTTTTGAACCATGGTCAGATGATGATCAGTTATTTCGATACAAAGAAGATAGTCAGAATGAAGTTGCGGCATATTATATTATAGTTAGGTTTACCATAATTTATTTTAGGAAAATTCGGAAAGTGTAATAATTCCTTACTAACTACCCTCTTTCCTAAAACAAGCACGGAGTTTGAGTGAGCTCAGACGTGAACTTGAAATAAAAACTGTTCGGACGAAATCCGGTTGTATCGTGACCCAAATTTTAGTACAAAAATTATTATCTAATATTTAAAACTGAAACCTGTTGCATATGGTACACACTATTTTGTTCGAAAACATTACAAATTGTGTGATCATTTTCACTTTTGTACGATGTTCTGTAATAATATTTTAACTATTTATAATGTATCGTATTTACTCATTACGCTTAAACATATTGCACACTAAAAACATAATTTTATTGCTTCTGTAACAAATATCATAAAATTCTATTAAAACGCATTAATTAAGGACAATAGTATTTTTTTGCAAGTATTTATTATAATATACACTGTTAAAAATTTCAGTTCAACGTTGTACCTTATCTTGGTGCAAAATGTAAAGCTATGTGTACACGAGCGAGAAAACTCGCGCGATATCCGTGCGAGAAACTCGCTTGGCCGTTTCCACGAGCAGCGCGAATTTCCTCGCCGAAAGTCGTTTGCAATTTTCTATCCGCTAGAACTCGCAGAGCTGTGTACACGGCGCAATTTGATCGCGCGCGAAGGGAATGGATCGTTTCGGCCGAGAAAGGCAGCAGCAATTGTGATTGAAAAGGGAAATTCGATAAAAATTTATTGTTATACTAATTTGTTGTCTTTTTTTTATTTGTGTTTATAGGGTGTGAGGGAAATTAACTTTTTTTAATTTAGAAATTTATATATTAATAATAAAATTAATTCGCATATAATCTGAAAATATATAAATAATTATTTAATATAACGTTTTTATTTTCAAAATTAGAAAACGTATTGGAAGTAATATGTTTTCATTTAAAAAAAATAGGGAACGTGTCGCAAATAATGCTTTCATTTGAAAAATTAGAAAATATATCGAAAAAAATGTTTTTATTTTAAAGCACATTGGAGTCTTCATACAGGCTAACGTTTCATGTACTTCACCACATACATGCAAGATTCAATGTGTGCAACAAACAATTTAATGAAAAGAACTTTTTTTACGCACTTTTTCTTATTTCCATTGATTTTAAAAAGCAATCGTGCTAAATTTCGCGAATCTACATTGCTTTTAAAAAAAAATCCGCCTACATTTCGGAAATATCTTGTTTTATTAGTGTTTGAATTCGAAACTCACACTGGAAAAAAAAAAAACTCATACATGCAAAAAGTGCGCAACAAACAATTTAAGAAAAAGAACCTTTTTTTAAGCACTGCCTTTTGTCCCCATTATTTTTAAAAAGCAATCCTAATAAATTTCGGAAATATCTTGTTGAATTCGAAATTTCACACTGGAGAAAAACATACATACAAAGTGTGCAACAAACAATTTCCGGAAAAAAAACATTTTTACTCACTTCCTAATTTCCATTATTTTTAAAGAACAATCCTGATAAATTTCGGGATCCACATTGCTTCTAAAAAAATCCCCCTACATTTCGGAAATTTCTTGTTTTATTAGTTCGAAAATCACACTGGTGCGCAACAAACAATTTACTGAAAAAAATCTTTTTATATATAGGCACTTTCCCCATATCGCTTTTATAAAGCAATCCTACTTAACGTATTTTAATAACTTTGTCCCGATTACTATCCAATCCTATTTCTGAAAGTTTTACATATCAATTTATGCACATACAGTTCTCTAAACAAACACTGAATACAACCAATACAACCGCCATTATTGAAATCTCGCGCAGTGTTCTCGCGACAAGTTCCAAACAGTTGGAACAGAGCGAGAGAAGTTGCGCGACCTGTTTACACGGGTTTCTTTTTCACCTCGCGCGCTCTCGCTGCGAGAGGCGAAAACTCGGCGCCATTGGGCTCGCAACGGCGTGTACACGTGCGAGATTCCAAATCGCATGAAACTCGCGCAACTTTTCTCGCTCGTGTACACGGGCCTTAAGTTTTCAAAATGTTGCACTATATCATGGTGCAACCTAGGTTGAACCAAAAATCTTTTATCGAGAATGGTGCCAGCTTTCACCAAAAATTAGTTCACTATCCTCATTAAACTGCAACCGAAACACCTTCGCTGAATCTACGAACCGGGAAATGGGGAATCCCCCACGAATCCCCTCATTTCGCTTATTATTATTGTTAAAGTACCGGACTACGTTAATCGGATATCAAAGTAAGTTAAATGCTTTATTTCATGGTTATTGTAATTAAATGGTTGTTTTATGATGTTTAGGTGTTTTTACTCGTATAAAGTTCAAATATAAACAGATTAGTATAACGTCGTTGTCAACTACGGCCGTTGTATTCTGTTGCTTTTCAAAACCCAAGTCTGAATTTTAACCAATGAAAAAAATTGATGGAAAATTGTACAGCTTTATAATATATATATATCTATGTTTTAAATCGTGAATAAATTTTTTTTAAAAATTAAACGAACGATATGGTCAAACACTTAGCATTTTTTTTAACCTTTACAATACTAAACTTGTTTGTTTACTATGTAAAGTCATTTGGAAAGTACGTAAAATGTACGTATGGTTAGTATTCTAGGGTTAAATTTCAGTTGAAATATACAATAAATCGATTGTTTAAATTTAAGTATAAAGAAACACTTTGCCAAAACATGTAAAACACTGAGGACAAAATTTAACTTTAATGTAATGTTTGAAATGTAGATAATTTTGCTGACTACCAACATAATTTATTTTTTATTTAAGCTACTATTCATTTCAGTGTACTCATTACTTCAGTAAAATAAGTCCATCTAGTTAAAATGCATTGTACACTGTACAGCCCCCTTGGAGATGGTAAGATTTTTTGAAAAGGCTAGGTTGGTTCCTAGCACACGTTGTCCCCCTCCCCCCGCCAAATGTGATATTTGGCAATAATATGTGAACAATAAAATTTTCATGGTTCTTTTCGGTTATACGGCCTCATATGCCAACGAGCGAAAATGCGCCAAAGTTGTTTACCTTAGGGATTACCATACACAAAAGATCGCGTTTCAGTTGATTGTATGATTGAGTGCACTGAGCTAAATAAAAACGGGAGATTAAACTGAACGTGCCTTTTTTAGTGTCATTGTTCAAAATAGTTAAAACACAATTTCTTTGGAGTTGATTTTGGTATGGGTAATTAGCGTCTCGCTAGAGCTACACAGTGGGCTATTGGCCACGGTTCGGGGCCTATATCGAAGGAAAGACCCGGAAACAGGTGCCTCGTTTTATATATTTACTTTTTTACTTTCTTCCTGCGACAAGTTTGTTTGGATTACGTGCATTGGATGCATGCGCATTTTCCTTCGCGATCTGACAGTAAACGTCTATTGCCTTACGATTGTTGATTGGTTAGAATATATAAGTGTTTAACGAACTCTGATTGGTTGCACGACTATGCGAACTATTTAATAGTTACAAATATTTAAATTCGGATATTTGTAAATTATGGGTTTGGTTCAAACGATTTTAAATTGGGTTTGGTGAATATTTTTTATAATTTTGGAAACATGTTTGATTGTTAGGATAGCTATTAAAATAAATTTGTTTAGAATGCGCTTAAGAGTGCTGTCGCAATGCCTCAAACGACTGCCCGAAGGATTGCCTGTAAGCACCACGATCGACTGCCCGGAGGGGGTCATGGATGTAATCCTGAGTAGTCGGAGGCCGAAGGCCGGAGACCACAACTGCCCGGGACCATAAATCGACGTCAGGAGTCTGTGACTTTAGCGAGCGTTTCGCGCGTGCGCTTAAGAGTGCCATAGAAATGCCCCAAACGAATGCCGGAAGGATAGCCAGCTCAGGTGATGTTCTCGCCATCTGACCGTGGTTCAAAAATACGAGACATTGTTCCCTTCGAGATAGGCGCCGAACTGCCGCCAACAGCCCAATGTGAAGCTCTAGTGCGATGTTAATTAACCAAACCAAAGCTTCGAGATGAATTCTAAACCGTCGACATTAGCCCTTTGTGGAGCTCAAGTGCGACGTTATTTTATTCAATCGTGCAGACCTTAAAGAAATCCTTCGGAAATAATTTTGAACCGTCACCGCTAGCCCCTTACGCAGTGAACGTCATCCACCGTGGTTCGAAAATAAGACACAGCGTTTGTGTAATTAACCGTAATTGTGCATTTCTCCTTAAGTAACCATAAAGATCAGAAAAAAAGACGCATGCGCAACGCATCCGGTCGTTTGATGTTCACTTGAAAATACATCCAGATCCGCTGACGAACGAAAATCTTTACCTCGAACCGTAACTAATAGCCCATTGCACAGGTTAAGTGCGACTTATTGTCTATAATTTAGAATGTACTTTTTGAGGTCATCTAATCGTAAATCATTTACGACTGTTTTTAACATTTTATTTTGTGAGTGGCAACATTAAAATTGTAAATAATCAATACGGCGACAAACTTTCGCTTGGCGACTATTTGAGGCCGTTAAACAGAGAAGTACCATTTTCATTTTGGCAACCTTGCCTAGAGGAAAATAGTTCTTTAATTGGCAAAAAAAAGGGTTTTGTCGCCAATAACATGTTAGGGTCATTCCATGTCAAATCAACACAAGAAATGGCATTTTTTTCCCTCACCATCTCCGATTTTTATGAAATTTTGTAAACTTGTTATACCTACTAAGAATGTAAAAAATGCAAAATTTTTACCTCCTCTGCCTATTAGTTTTTTAGTTATTTGCATTTCAAAATGGCTAAAAACGTAAATTTGCCCTCCGATGGCTGCATTTAAATTACCATAACTCCTCTTCTAATTAACATATAGAAATAAAATTGGTATCGTTTTAAAGCTCTTTAAATGACTTTTAAAATGATATGAAACACATGAAAGTTTAGTGAAAAATATTTCAAGGTCATATTATTTGACCTTTGACCTTGAATTCCCAAAAAACGAATTTCTTAATTTTCACTACATTTTTTCCCTGAATACTACAACATTTGAACTACATGTATACCAATTTTCAGAGTGGGACAACAATGGGATCATATATAAAAAAAAATTAGAAACAAAAATATGCACTATATTAGGGTCATTTCATGTCAAATCAACAAAAGTGTAGGAAAAAAATGCACAAGAAAATGCATTATTTTTTCGCACCATCTCCGATTTTTATGAAATTTGGTGAACTTGTTATACCTACTAATAATGTAAAAAGTGCAAAATTTTAACCTCTTTGGCCTATTAGTTTTTTAGTTATTTGCATTTCAAAATTGCTAATTTTTGAATTTTTTTTTTAGTGTATGATCCCATTGTTGTCCCACTCTGAAAATTGGTATACATGTAGTTCAAATGTTGTAGTATTCAGGGAAAAAATATAGTGAAAATTAAGAAATTCGTTTTTTGGTAATTCAAGGTCAAAGGTCAAATAATATGACCTTGAAATATTTTTCACCAAACCTTCATGTGTTTCATATCATTTTAAAAGTCATTTAAAGAGCTTTAAAACTATACCAATTTTATTTCTATATGTTAATTAGAACAGGAGTTAGGGTAATTTAAATGCATCCATCGGAGGGCAAATTTACGTTTTTAGCCAATTTGAAATGCAAATAACTAAAAAACTAATAGGCCTAAGAGGTTAAAATTTTTCATTTTTTACATTCTTAGTAGGTATAACAAGTTCACCAAATTTCATAAAAATCGGAGATGGTAAGGAAAATGACTGTGTTGATTTGACATGGAATGACCCGTTAGCGTATTAGTAAAACATCGAATACCGCCAATTTTGAATATCAAGCTGAGGGGCACCGTGTTCTAAGAATTTACCAAAAGCTATATTTGCAACGCTACCACGTTCTTGGCAACAAAAACCGGTTTTGTTTCCAACATAAGAACTCCATTTCCCCCATGAAGGGTTGCCGAAAATGGTAACTGTTAAAAGCTGAGGGACCGTACAGTACATTTTAACCTTCATAAGTGACAATACTAATTTTCAGTTTGTAAAATAATTGTATTGTCAAATATCTATTACAAAATACATTATTCTTGTTGAAAGAGTACCGAGCCCATAATCAAAAGGGATGTATGTTTATTTGTTGTTTTTGCCAAACATCCTCTGCGGCTGTTGTACGTTAAATTTATCATGGTCCAAGTGTGAGCGTGCTCATGTTGTCTATGGTATGAAAACTTGGAGATTGAGGTGCCAGCTCAGAAGTTGTCTTTGAGGTGTCATCTGACCAAGGTTAAAAATTATAGCGAAGTGTCCCCGATTTTTTCCTTCGAGATAGTTTTCAAACCATCGCCAATAGCTAATTTTGAAGCTCTAGTGGGATGTTTGTGCAACGAACCAATAAAAATTTTATTGTAAGTGTTTAATGCATTTGCACAATCAATATTCTATGGTTACCCAAATAATTGCCTTTTTTGCATATGTATATATTCTTTACCTTTATGTATTTGCTAAATACAACTTAACGTTTAAATATTTATTTTTACAACGTTTTATACTTAATGATACAGAATCGGGTAAAAAGAATTGGTTATTTCATAAATTAATAAATCACTAAAAAACACTTTATTGTGTTTCGTTTATACACAAGAGTAGCCGTAAGGCCTAATAAAACTTTAGCCAATAATTTGTCTTTTAACGTTTACAGGATGGGGGGTTAATATTTCAACCAGAATCCCATGTTAAAACCAAACACCTAACTTTTAAAGGTTAAAACAAAGTTAGATGTTACTTTCACACTAAAAATTTTGTAATATAAGTTAATAATGTTGCTCTTTTCTATGTCATTGTTACTGAAGTCTTTTAATTGTAATTTACTATTTTAAAGATCATGATTGAACTGACATTGTGTGGCTCTAACGGAAAGGTGTCTGAGGTAATGTTTGTAAGGTAATGTTAAACTACCTCAGTCAACCTATTTACAAGAGACGCACTCTAAAACAACTTGAATCCTGAGGGAAAACTGGCAGCTACTGCTTGATGTCCTGAATGGGAATTTTCTTACCTGGCGGAATATTTATCCAAGATGCGTGTCAACGTTGAAGACCTTTTTGGAACTTGCATTGTGGATATCCAACAGTGTGCGGAAGCTTCAAGATAGTGTGGAAAACTTTCATGCATGCAAAATAACTTTGTATGCAAATGCTCCTTACAAACCCAAATTTTCCTCATTGTTAAAATAGAAAATACTTCAGCATTTGTAGCAACATATACAAAATCACTAAAATCGTGTTATGTGCTTCGTAACTATTGCACTCCCACTCTATAATGTGTACCCAAAAGTGTTCAAGCCAGAGATAGGATACTTGTGCTCTTGAAATAAATTCCATCAGTGTAGCTGGCATATAGCATTCACACAATATATTGTGTAAATGCTATATAAAATTTAGATTTTTTTAAAATATCTCCTTAAAAGGTGAGTACATTTCGTTAATATCAGTAAATGAGTTTAACTACAGTATTATTATTTGTCTTTGATTGCATTTAATTTAGGATTCATTTCTAGAAGTTTAGATTTTACGGTTATAAGTTGTCTGGCTATCTCAACGGTATTTATAATGAAAATGTTTATAAAAACTGTTGAAAAAGCTAGGAAAAAAAATTGCTTATAGTATACTGATATTGAAGGGCAAACTCGGTAAACGTGTTTCCGAGAAAAATGTTTAAAGTATTTTAAGGTGAACTCAAAAATAGCTTCCACTTGGTTCTTTTTTTATATATATATGGTTAAAAGGTCGAACTTGAAGAAGAAAAAAATACCACCTAAGAATCAACGTCTTGTCAGCTGAAAAATTGTATCATTTTAAGTTCTCCTAGCTTCTATTCTTTCCTCAATAATATGCTCGATTGGGTGTTGAAGTAATTTTAATCTTAAACGTTTGTACAAATAGGCCTAGTAATATTAAAATATATTTATAAAATATTATATTTTCAATTTTATTTTATTGTATAACTTTAAGTCATAAGGGTCGTACTGGAGAAAAATGTGCTATTCCACTGGATTTTAAATCCAAGTTTGGCCAACCAGAAACTGTGTAGAGGAGTCTGGTGCTTGTTAAATCAGTCATGTTAAAATGTCTTAAAGTTGTTTGTGGTATGGAATTTTAGAGAGTAGGGTGTGTCAGATTAGGTGTCGTTCTTATTTAACTGATTAGTGTCATCTGGCCAGTATTCGTGGGTCTTTGCTTCTTAATACATCTCTAAATAGTCCATTGTGCAGCTCTAGTTAGACCATCCAACCAACTTACTCAATACCAACCAACTAAAATTATTGCAAATAGCCCAATTTGAAATGTTATGATGTTAATTAAATTAACTATATTATTTTCTCTATGAAATATATTATGTACTGTACATGTGTTTTTTTTTGTAATTGGCAATAAATATAAAATAAATTATTTACTATTAGCAATAAATAAAAATGATTTACTATTATTTTCATCTATAATGTAAAGTTTTTATTTAATTTTGAGTATATATACTAATTGAATTAGCACAATTTATTGAGATTTGTGACATTAAATTTGAAAAAACATTATAAGTAAACAATGTTTTCCTTAATAATGGAAAGATTTCCTTTGAATATACTATTTAAAAATTTGCACAGTAATTTCAAATTATTTTGTGAAATTGTTGAAATATACAGGATTGTAAATATAGTTCTAAATTATAAGAAAGTTTGATAAAATCAAAATTTTAATAGGGGTAACGAAAATACGAATTATGGTGCAATGTTTCACCAAAATTTGGTACCCATTTAGCTGCAACCAAACTTTGGTGCTTAGTTTCACCATAAAGTGGATTAACAAAAACCCGAATTTTGGTTCAACGTTTCACTATTAAATGGTGTAGCGAAAATACCGAGTCTTGGTGCTTAATTTCACCATTAAATGGTGTAGCGAAAATACCGAGTCTTGGTGCTTAATTTCACCATAAAATGGATTAACAAAAACCCCAATTTTGGTTCAACGTTTCACCATTAAATGGTATCCATGGTAGCACCATAAAATGGTAGAACTAAGCACCAGACGTTGGTTGCAGCTAAACGGGTACCAAATTTTGGTGCAAGGTCGCACTAAATTTTTAACAGTGTATATAAACAGTTCCATAATAAAATAACATATATTCACGAAGTATTCCAATTTTTTTTTACTAAATACATAATTATTTTAAATCAAAAATTAATTTCCGTATCTACTAATTTTCATTTAAGTAATTTTGATTTTTTTTTAAATATTGATTCAGATATAATATAAATGTTATTTTTTTTTCAAAATTTACTTAAGTATTTCTTTCATTTGTAATAGTTTTTTTTTTTTAATTTCTTTTATTGTACCTTGTACATAGCTAAATATTAAATTTATTAACTATGTTATATCTTCCTGATTAAAATGTATTTCTTCTCAACGCATAAAAAGAGGCATTTTATGCCACAAAATAAAAAATATATATATATATTTCAAACTTAGGTCATCGGCAACGCCGGGCTACATGACTAAGTTGAAAATGATTCATTTAAAAATGAACAGAATAATGAAAACTACAAAAGATAGCTTTTAGCTTGAAATCTCGATGGAAATCTCTTGGATTTTCTCGAATCTCGATCCCACCTAGTCAGAAATCTGTTGGAAACGATCCCACCTACTGTTGGAAAAGATCCCACCTAGTCATTGAATCGTGGGATCTATCTCAACCGAGACATCGTATTGACCATGCGCAGTGAAAGAAAGTGACGCATTTCCGGTCGTCATGAAACACTTGACCTATCGTGAAAGGCCTTTTATTGAGATTGCGATAAGAAAAGCGCGCGAAAACGATCTCGCATTCGAAGTCACTTTACAATCCCAACTCTTTCGGTCGGCATCTCAAAGGAAATATCACGTGACCTTTCGATTCCAACAGAAAGTCTTGATATCTCGAGATGATGCTAGGGCCCCTGGGAAGGAACAAAAAATCCAGTTGTGGAACTTTGCAAATCGAGGATAAATATTACTGATGTATCAATTGACCGGGCTCACAGATTAGGAAAAAAGAATCCAGACAAACACAGGCCTATTATTTGTAAACTTCTTAACTTCTAGAATAAAGAACAAATAAGGATAAATTGTTTCAAGTTAAAAGAAACAAACATATTTTATCAATGATGATTTTTCTTAGAGAACAAGAACCTCCAGATTTCACTTGCGTAACTTTATGGTTTGGTTAACGTCGCACTAGAGCTGCAAAGTGGGCTATTGACGACGGTTCGGGACCTTTCTCGAAGGAAAGACCAGGGAACGATACCTCGTATTTTTGAACCATGGTTAGATGACGAGGACAACACCTAAGTTGGGACCCGACTCAACCTCAATAGGCGTCAGAACATTGTACCCCGATTAGATTTATCGTGCACCAACCCCGTATATAAGCCAGTATAATTTGTTCTGGACGACTTTCTAGTATTTTTGTAGCGAAGGTGGCAACCCTCCGATAGCAAGATCAATACTTTTTTACTTTTCTTTGTCATGTCCATCGCACGGATTCGAATTAGCAATCCTCTGATTACTAGCTAAACGCCTTTATCCACTAGGCCACTGGAGGCCCCGCGTAACTTTATGAAAGAAATGAAAAGCAAAAGCGTAGTTTATGCAAAACTGAACTATGACAAACTTTTAATCGACGGCAAACAGTATGTCAACTTTGAGAACTCGAGTGTTGTTGAGGGTTTTTCTTCAGCCTAACAATAACAACAAAAAAAAAGAACCACACCAGTCGATGGGCCTGTCTCTTCAAAAATCATCCACCTGAACGTCGCAGGAATACACAACAAAGGTATTTATCCCGGAGTTGTGGTTAATATTTCAACACTGACTTTTTTTCCTTAGTCGATACTTGGCACACCTGTCAATTTAACTTAATTTCGCGTCTAAAGCACTTGATTACCATATAAAGTTATGCAATCAGAGAAGGCATTTCGGGTCGACCGAGTTGTAGCATTTTGTGTATATATAATCCCAAAAATGTCCACAGAGTTAGTGATAAATATCATCTGTTTCAAGATTCTATTATCTGCTTGTTATAACTAATTGCAATATGTTTTATTTGGCAGTCGTTATTTTCTTCCTGATGTTAAATACGATAATCTTGTGAATTGGAGTCTGTACTACATAAATTAAAAAATGGCAAATGCTCTGGTGTTGATGGTTTAAGACCAGAATATTTTTTTTTTAATATTTGGGCCATGTATCCATTCAAAACATCGCAAAAGTTTAAAAAAAAGTTTTCAACTCTGGTTCCTATCCATCTAATTGGATTGATATTTTAATACGTATCCAGAGTCCCTTGTGCCTGTGCACAAGCTCATATAAATGAGTTGCTCAGGTACGGTGGGCATGCACAAACTCATTTAATTTTTTTTCTGGCTGTTTGGCCTTTATAAATTATTCGGCTTAGTTGTTTATTCTGAGCCGAAATAGTTCAACGGCCTTGAGGCCGATTTCTAATTTTTCAATTGGGCTTTTAGCAGTTTTGAAATCTCCGAAGATTTCTTTGCATCTTACCAAAAGTTCTTTCAGGTTAATGTTTTTTGTTCCCTGAGTAAGTTTAGAGGATTCTCGTCTGGCATATCATGGTTTTGCATATGTGGTTGTTTGGTTTTTAGGTTCCGTAATGTATTTTTCCATGCGTTGGTTTGCGAAGTGCTCTTCTGATGAGGTTTGAACAAGCGTTTTTAGTATGACCGGACCGTTGCAGCTGTGGCATTGTGTTTGGGTCTTACGTTTTCTGTAAGGCTCAATTTTGACTTTTAAGTTCCAAAGGTCTTTCAGTTGGTGAATTTTGGTACCTCCTGGCCGTATTCTAGTTCTAAGTAAAATATTGGAAGGGGGGGGGGGGGGGGGGTGAATTCTATCGACTGTTTTTTTTGTTGTTTTTTTTAGTTGTTAAACACTTGTGACTGACCGTGACCGATCTCTTTGTTTCCAGTAATATTTAAATTATTTACATCTATTCTAAACTGCAGACTGGTAAGCTAACTTAATAAAAAAACATTATTATTTGAAGAACAAGCTGGGTTAAGAAAGGCATATAGTTGTGTGGAATGCTACGAAGTCTCAGGACTGCCTAAGAGAGGTTGCCATCGTGAGAGAAAGTTTCGATTCTCACGGATTCTAGTGACCATATATGGACATGATTACATGAAACCGGGGTTTTGAAGATATAACTTAGAAGACATTGTAAACGATTTGTAATTTGCAGTCTGCATGTCACGGCAAAACCTCTCACGCTTACAAAGTTTGCAAAGGTTTGAAATAATCGTTCGACTGAGGGGGGTTGCCGTTGTTGACACTGTGTCACATTAAGACACCTGTATATCCTTCGGGAGTGGACAGGTTACTTAATAAATACTTAATAAATATAACTTAGAAGAATGGAATCTACAAATTCGTGGGATGGAGGCGATGTTGAAAACTATATAGTAAAGTATAAGATCATTATATATTGAAAGAGAGAAAAGATTTAAGAAAGGACCAGGAAATAAGATTCTAAAGAAATGTGGGTCCATTACGTATATTTAATAATTTTTAAAAACTTATAATAACAAAAAAGGTCAGTGGTGAGGGTGTAATGACCTAAAACCTCCCCACACACATACTCCATAACCCCTTCCATACACACTTTCTGCGTGCGCTACTGCAAAGGGTCGACTCGACAGGCGGCAGTGAAAGTACTACATGTGGCAGGCTGTCGATCGTTTTTGGCGTCTCCTGCGAAATTTATCAATGTATTTTTTTGGTTTTTAAACCAGACGGCTCAAATATAATTTTAGATGCCTTAAAAATGTTGTTGTGCTTTCTACATCGTTTAGACTCTCAGGTAGTTGAAATAAATCATAATGTAACTAGCTATTATTTACAATGTTTTGGATTTTTTTTTATTTATGATGCCAAAATGGCACTACATCCTTAAAAATCTTATGTTTAGCCAATGCGCTCAAATAATCACTGGAGGGATGACAAAGCGAGCACTTTGCACCTTTTTGAGCCAAGGTAGAAAAATATAGTAATTTCGCATGGTATTTGTTATAGAATGAAGTAAATTCCATTTCTGGCTTTCAAAAAGACATTAATTATTTACAACAGACATTTAACGTTTTGCGACACATGCTACTTATAAGATAAAAATATATATTTAAAAATTAATTGAATAATCAAATACACTCAAGACAGACATAACAGTAACACGACTTGTCGTGTAAAAGCCAAGGAATGTTTTCTCAACCTTTTTTTTAATAGTATTCATTCGCGCGGCACGATTAAGTGCATTTTCCCCCAATGGCAGTCATTACTCCAGTGTTTATTATTGTTATTACTCCAGTGTTTATTATTGTTATTACTCCAGTGTTATTATGTGTATGTTAGCTCAGTTGTTTAAGATTCCTAATGGCGAATTTAATTCTAATTTCGCAGTTAACCATTATCCGAAAGCCGGCCGTGCGCGGCCCAGTTTGTGTGAAGGTCAGTTGTTGACGCACCTGCATTTTCAGAAAAAAATCCACCCAATGAAAGATAAACATAAAAAAAATAATATCCAAAGCGATTTGCCCCAAACCGCTTGTACATGTGATCAGATTATCCCCCGTCCCCCACAGCGCTGGAGTGTGACTTGTTGATGGGATCATGTCCCCCCTTCTCTCAAAAAGCAGGGGGGGACCGACCCCCTTCTTTCACCACCGCGATTTGTGGGTAATATCCTTGTGGATATTGGATATAAGTCCCTCTTGTAGTCACGACGGGAGCCGGGGATGTGCCAGAGCAGGGAACGGATGTAAAGTGGCGTAAGTCCAGGAAAGGTTTTGATTCCTCCGTGACCGAGTGGATTAAGGCGTCAGCTGGGAATCCAAGGGTCCCCGGTTCAAAACCTTGCAATGGACTAGACTAAAGAATAGTAAAAAGTAGTGATATTGCGATCGGTGGGTTGCCAACTTCGCTACCAAAATACTAGAATGTCGTTCAGAACATCCACAAAAAATTAACGGCGTGTATACGGGACTGGTGCACGATACATCTGATCGGGGTCCAAAGTCCCGAGTTATTGAAGGCGTTGGGTGCCAGCTCAGGTGTTGTCCTCGTCATCTGACCATGGTTCAAAAATACGAGGTATCGTTCCCGGGTCTTTCCTTCGAGATAGGCCCCGAACCGATCAAATCTTCTATTTTTAATGTAATAAGGTTTATATTCTTCCTAATATAAGCTGACATCAACAATCGGGGCTAATCGTCAAAATGGCTTACATAATGGCAAAATAAAAATACGGGCACAACAGAGTTTCGTAAACAAACTAACTGTTGCCACTCAGCGTACAGAAAAACAGCGTTTTTCAATCACCGCGTAAGAGAAATATATATAAAGATACTTTGGTGCTTACTGTAATTTAGATATTTAATAGATATCGTTTATTAAAAACTTTTTTTTTAATAAGTTTAATTGTGTACACTTTTTAACGTAATGTCTTATCGAAGTAACATTCAAGTAATCAATACGATATTTGAACATGCCTCCATTTCAAAAACAATTACCTTAATCTAAAATGACATCACCAAGAAAAGAAAAACTTTCTTCAATAAAAATATATCGAACTAATCTCTAGTAATTGCTACAATAAACAAACCAAGCACATGACAAAGTTCAAATGAGGATATAGTTTTGTTTCCTTTATGAGTACATACATGTGAATTTTCTATTTAGAAGTCTGAAAAGAAATACACCACAGCCACTACAACAACCGTTTTTAAAACAAAAAGTAAAAGAGGAACATCTATGAAATTGAACAATGTTTTCACTGACCACATAGAACCCTCTCGCGGATACTGGTGGTCCGCGGTGGTTCTATTCTAAATCATGTGGTCCATGGACGGGCAGACCACGGGATTGGAATAGAACCACTGATTCATATAAAATAGGAGATTCCTTCAAACGGGATTTGATTTGAGGGCTCGGGACATATTAGACAGTTGGTTTGATGCCTGTTTTGTATCGTACTATCCGTGTATTCCAGGTATTTTACGAATGAATTTACTTTTTTGCCTTCTGGGGTGTTTGTTTGATTAAAGCTAGTGTATGATACGTATGATAACTTTCAAAACTTTCGATTTATTACTTTCCGTTAAAAAAATATTTAATCTAAGCATGTTGATATATATTTTATATGAATTTGTCTTGTTCAATAATTTTTACGGTACACTTCGCCCTGCATTCACCTCTCACCTCTCGCCCTGCATTCACCTCCTTTCGAAGAAGGCAGCGTACTGACTGTATAGGACCCGCCTTTATGATCTAATGGAGGCTTTTTTCTTCTTCTCTCAGGACGGTCGGTACTACCACCAGAGAAGTATTCTCAGTTGCCGCATTAAAAAACATTACAACTGAACTGTAAATAACAGCTGTTTAAATTCCAACTTACGAGAATTTGAAAATCCGAAAGTTAATTATCTAACAAAAATAAGCTGAGCTTGTAAAACCCGCTTTGTGAAGGGCGTCCTGCCGGATGGACGCGATGCTTGGTGGGGGGGGCCATGTACGAAAGTGCTTCCGGAAGATCCTGCTGGAAGGACTTTGGCTTGTACGTAAAAACGTGACATGTTAAAAGAATCCCAACAAAAAGACACCGCGGATGATGACTTAGACCCCTTTTCCAAGCACATGTTTTTGTAATATCTGTTAAATATCAACTTCTCCGCGTATCAGCCCCCCCCCCCCCCCCCCGGTGAAGGGGAGGGGGCAACTAAATCATCCCTCCCCCTTTTTGATCGTCATGGAGGGGGGGGGGGAGAGAATGCGAGTAGTTTGTGACGTTCCGCATGCGTCGATGGATTGCATGCGCTTATTATGCACGTGCACTGAGGGGGGGGGGGGGGGATTATTTCACGGTATTTCAATTTTGATGAAAGGGGTGAAGGGACCGGAATTTATGCATTTTTTTTCGTTTATAAATGATTACATGGGGGTGTTGGACTTAATAATAAATATTTTACTTTCCACCATTATCTTCATTTATATTTACTTACTATTCATTTGTTTAATTTCTTACTAGCTGTGTGGCCACGTTTTGTTGGGGAATCCTTTACGGCATAAAACGAGTGTCTCACGTCGGGATTCGTGACCTATTGCTCTGAAGTCCAGCTCTATGCTGACTAAACTACAAAGGGACGTTATAGATAGATCTCGGGGGGGGGGGGGGGGGGGGGGGAAGAGAAATATTTAAAAGAACTAAACGGAATTTTATATATCCAAACCTCAGGATATGTAAAATTCTCTTGAAGGTGAAAAGTGCTTATATATACATTTTCAGCCTTTTATTCGCGAAGAAGTAGATGTTTTGCGATCCACAGCCATTTTCTTTTGTTTTTATAGATTTGTGTTTTCTGTCTGTTGGTGACGAACACCTCCGAAGATATACTATAATAACCCTACGGGTTAAAGATGGGAAGCTCCTATAGACGTAATGTAAACCGATTGATGACAGCGCCACTACATTTGTGTTACGTTGACGGCAAAGTAGGGTTGCAAGTTGGCATGCTTATCGCTTTTTTTAAATTCTATTTGGTGACTCAATTAACGGACTCGCTGATATGCAATTAAAAGTACCATTAAGGCACAATTGAGGGGCTAACATGGGGAAGACAGTAAGTCCCAAAAAGTAAATTTTCCAGGGGAAGCAAAAAACGGGTTTTATAACGTAGAAAACGAGAATTTATTATCATCTTCCGTCGCTCGTAGAAACTAAACCATTTTGCCGATTGACTTACTGTTTATTCTATGCCATGTTTACACCATGGCTTGAGCGTTTACTGTTTTTTCCGTGAAAAAAGGAATAACTCGAAATTTGTGACTTACTGTCTTCCCCATGTCAGCCCCTCAATTATTTAGTAACGAAAGCAATTAGATTTCAAATAAAATTTATGATAACAATTTTAAAGAACATGAAATAATTTTTTTTACAAAATTAACGCTTTTACATGCATTTGGAGTCGCCAATCAATAGCCCACTGCAGCGTTAGTGCGAGGTTAATTCAAACAATTTAATGAAGCAAATATTAGGTGTTGATGTTTGGTCCATTTAACTTATATTCAGTTATAAAGAAAACCAGTTCTGAACTTGATAAAATGAAAAGAAGAAAACAAAAAAATTAAACCACTCGGTCTAGTTTTGCTCATCATAACATATATGGGCGATTCTACAAATACGGGAATATTTACAGTTCCAAAAATTAAATTAATTTTAAAAATCTGAAAAAAATTACTAAAGCAGTTCAATGGGTACATAATTAGAATAAAACATCAGCAGAGCTTAATTGTTATATTTTTGTTTTGCCACCTATTGGGTATAAGAAAATGGGCATGTGGATGACTAAGAAAATGGGCATGTGGATGATAAAACCAGAATTTGCATGTTCTCAGTAAGCCATATATGAAGCTTTGTTGGCTTAACTTCTGTTAAGTACTTACAACTGCAAGGTTTATCACCATGCATAACCAGAATTTATTTATATTTATATTTTACCTGCTTATTACAAGTCATGTTAATGACAAGGATTAAAAACACTTAGCTTGAAAATGAAATACGACTTAGAGCAAATCACAAAAATCTTTGAAGAACAGCAAAATGCAACTTTTAGTCATAAGCCACAAACTGCCATGTTTATTTTCAGGAACTTTTGCCACTTTAAAAGTTTCAATTTCTTTGAGAAAAAAATTCCATTTGTTTCAGCCATGTGGATGACTAATATTCCTTAGGACAAACTTTTAATTAATTTTTTTATGTAATAATTTTATTTATTTTGACTATTTTTAGCTTAATATTATTCATACATATATATTCATTAAGAAAAAGAAAAATGAAGAGGAAATCACTTTTGGTTTTTTAAATAAATTACCTGGAAAACACAAATTATAGGTATGGGACAGGGCATGTGGATGACATTTAATTAAAATAAGTTTTTTTAATGGAATAAAAAATCAAGTTTTTTCATAGATGAAAGTCAGAATAATAGTGCTAAGGGTGTTGCAGACCGGCCCACTTGGGGGATGATTCACTGTGCTGAGAGGCCCCATTTGGGTTTGGAATGTGGCATCTTCCACTTGAAAAGTTTAGGTTCGGATTTCGAACAGAGAGAGCACTAGGCCGCCATTGAGTATGGTTGGATAAAAATCAGCTCCTCCACAAAAAGTATTGTTTGGGAATGTAAATAAAAACTAGTTAAGTTTTTAATAAGATGTCTCTTCTCCTTGAGTCTTCCGAACTACAGGAAATGCATCGAACCTGGTAGGTTTGCATTTGCATTTACAAAATTATGGCGCCCGAACAGGGACTCGAGGAAAAAGAGACAATGGAATCTCTCAAACAAAGACGCACAGCCGTGCGAGGTTCATTCACAAAGGCCGTTAAGCTCTTACGTGAGCTTATAACGGAAATGGCTGAAGCCGTGAATGTCCAAATAGCTTTGAAACAGCTAGAAGGAAAAGCCAAAAAACTCTTTGCCCTAGACGTTGTGTTCCAGGAACTCCTGCAGAGTCAGGAAGAGGGATGCAGCCAAAACGACTTCAATCAAGAATATTACGCTGCCGAAGTCCATGAAGAGGAGCTTATAGCTTGCCGTGTCCGAGCTACAATACATCTAAAAGAATTGACGATCTCGTCGAAAAATGGAGATGCCCTTCGAATCCGAGGAGATTCATTCCCGGCCGCGGTTGTGACCCACTCAGCCGCCCCCATCCCCCCCGTCCCAGTATTGAAGGTCTCGACGACAGATGAAGATGCTATTCGAATCCGAGACGATTCCTTCCCGGTCGAAGTAGCGACCCCCTCAGCCGACTTCATCCCCCCCGACCCAGTGCGGCGAATGCCGGAAAGGCTTGTGTATGATGCAAGTTGTAAACATAAGGGATTATCGTCTCCGAATCAATGTTTGGAAAAAGTGCCAAACCTTCTACTTAGTGCATCTGATAGTGTAAACTCGGGTAAGTCAATAACTTATCGTCATACAAATGTTTGTTTTGGTGTAAAATGCTCACCATTTCAATTGTGTGTCACCATAAACCATCGTTTGAATCTAGTGCCCAGTGTTTTTACCACAACTTCCAATCTTCTAAATGTTGATGATTGTATCCCAAGTTTATGTGACTTGAGGATCACTGGAATTCGTCCATTCTATTCGATGGACACTTCTTCAGCTGTTAGAAACAGTTTCTACAGTTTTCGGAGTACGATGACCGAGTGTTGCACATTAGTGATAAATCGAATTAAATACATTCTTTCTGTGACTGATCCTCCTCAGTTCTGGCATAATATACCAGGTGTATAAAAAGCTGCCGACCTCGAGTCTCGTGGTTGTTCAACTGAAAAGTTGAAACAATTAAAATGGTGGGAGGGTCCATCTTGGCTCTGAAAGTCAGAATCCAAGTGGCCTTCTAGTGTAAAATTCTAAATGAAGAGATAATTAGTTCTGAGTAACTAAAAAGTGTTAACTGTACATAATGATGTAGTGAAACAAATTGTATTTTGAATATTCTCTTCATATTTAGAAATTTAAGACTCTTTGTATCTCACAACAAACTCTATCGCTGGTAACGTGCCAAAGTGGACGAACTGTGAATGCACCAGATCGTATGAGATATTAAGCAAAAAACTTTAGAGAATTTAATATTTAGAATATTTTTTTCAACTTATACTTTTCTTGCATTTAAATTTATATATGTATATATATATTGGCATTAATTAGTAGGCATTCTTTTAGTTAGCAAATAATTAATTGTTTTTGTGTTCAATGAACAATATGAGTGTATTTGTATATATTTTTGTATCCTTTTTGTATATTTGACTTTGCTTTTGTGGGGAGAGCTGTAGTAAGTAAAATTTGAGTTTACAAGTTTAAACTCAAAGGTGGGAGAATGTTGCAGACCGGCCCACTTGGGGGATGATTCACTGTGCTGAGAGGCCCCATTTGGGTTTGGAATGTGGCATCTTCCACTTGAAAAGTTTCGGTTCGGATTTCGAACAGAGAGAGCACTAGGCCGCCATTGAGTATGGTTGGATAAAAATCAGCTCCTCCACAAAAAGTATTGTTTGGGAATGTAAATAAAAACTAGTTAAGTTTTTAATAAGATGTCTCTTCTCCTTGAGTCTTCCGAACTACAGGAAATGCATCGAACCTGGTAGGTTTGCATTTGCATTTACAAAAAAGGGAGTGTAAATATATACATAAAAAAGTTTTTTTTAATTTTCAAAACAAACAAATATATCAGTACGGAACACACATTTTCCCGTATTTGTAGAATCGCCCATATAGTAGAAAACTATATATGTAAATGTGATGTTTCAATATTTTATCTTGAGTAACTGAAAAAACGAAATATCACAAAGTGGTTGCTTTTTTTGTTTTATCACGTTCCTTCATGCAACAAGTTTACTAAAGCCATCCATGTACAGTTGAATGAAGCTCTAAGACTCACTCATTAATAAATTCAAAGGGTCTTCTGCGACCCATATATCCTATATTTTCCCAACTGAATTTTTACTTCAAAGCATAGTTTTGGTAAAATTTTAGTTAGCCAATAAATTTGAAAAACGTGGCAGTTTTCAAATAATAGTGAAGACCATACTGACATAGACAAACTCAGTCAGACATTTCAATAAACGGATTTATAGGAATTTACTCCGATTCTAATTTTTTTTGGTGGTGGATAGAAAACGCAACCATTTTATATATTGCAATGAATTATTTTTTACGCAACATAACATCGGAAATCCTAATTAACCTACACACTTTGGCCATTTATTCCAATTTCAAACATTGTTTTTAAAGGTAAGGAGAAGGTTCTCACTTAGAAAAAAAAATGGTACAAAAGATCAATAAACTTGACATTCAATCCACCAGAATAAAATTAAGTTTGGAAAAAATATTAATTAAAAATTCACAGTTTTAACATTTACTCATTTTTTTTTTCAGGTAAGTATTGTACAACTTTGCAATATCGGATTTATTCTTAGTTCAACTTCCCGTCGCCATCCACAAACACAAGCATAGCTTTATTTATTTTAGGCCATGCCCATTTTTCAGCAACTAATGAAGCCCCTTTCTCCAGCCATCTCAAATAGATTTTTCAGGCAGGAGAAAAACAACGGAACCTTTTCTTTTCTCTGGAAGTAACTCACTGCCTGCCCCCTTGTCTCTCAACGACTCCCCTGCACGTCATCAGGCCCCGCCCCGCACGAAGAAGAATCACCCAATAACAGCGTCTAATTGAGGACGGAAGAATGTTCATTTGACAACGTCCGGAAAGAGGGGGAAGGATATAATGAAGGAGGGGGGACGGTATCCATGGCG
The DNA here is from genome assembly GCA_963932185.1 of Troglohyphantes excavatus. Taxonomy (NCBI): domain Eukaryota; kingdom Metazoa; phylum Arthropoda; class Arachnida; order Araneae; family Linyphiidae; genus Troglohyphantes; species Troglohyphantes excavatus. The sequence goes on along the minus strand of OZ010670.1, from coordinate 7,878,153 downwards.
ACAGAGGAGATCGATTGTTTAGGACACCGAGAGCATTGTTCTTTGGGGGAAGAGATCCTCTTCCGAGCAATTGTCCATCCTGCTGTGGGGAAGGACAGAGAGATAAACGAGTGACTGAATTTCGTGGATAATTTTGTGTTGCCCCCTTGTCTAGGCTTGGGACAGAAGGGGCATCGAAAATATCTAAGTATAACTACCTAAAATGATTTTTTTTTGGTTTAGAAAGAATATTTTTTTAATCTGCTAATTTAATACATATTCACCGTTATAATTAAATTGTATTTCTTCACTGGAACTTTTATAAACGTTGTTTCCTAATTTAGGGGGATAGATGATAGGCCCAATACCAGAGCTGATTCCCCGTGGAGTTATGGGGCGGAATCGTATACTGCAGTTCTACGTGGTACAAATATCAGAGGATGGAAAGGGTTAATAATAGACCTGTTCGAAGCGTTTCACGTTCCTTTACACGATGGTATGCCGTTTTCCTCCATAGACCGATTCCACGTGGAATTATAAAGATTTGCCGTTTGTCATTTTTCCGTACGGAGAGGTATCCCATACCGATGTTATAGACGTCAAAAAGAATTTCACGTATGCATGAAAATTTTAGTATCTAACTTCTCAATGTTATAAATTATAGCATACTATAATTTATAACATTGCAGTTCATATTTTTAATACTGAGTGCCCTTCCGGAGATTCTCTCCTGAATCCGTATCTGCCTCTGACCCTGTAGGAAAAGGGCATCTCGTTGTAAGATGTTGTGGGGGTAGGCAGGCCCCTTTCGAGGCATTTTTGGGATACAAGTGAACACGAGAGCGATCCACTTTTTGGCATATTTTCTCCAAAAACAACAACAAATTAATATGAGTTCATTAATATGCCATTGGTCTGCCCTATAGAGAAAGGATTTTTTTAAGCAACGAAAAAGCTTTACTATGTGGCTTGGAACAAGTCGGACCAATGTCATAATCGAAAGGTTTGAGAAAAATGGCTTCAAAGTGGGTGTCTTCACACACTGTTCAAAATAGGCATTCAAAAATAAGTAAAATGCACTCATTTCTGAGTACATTCGATGCTTATAATGGCTCCGAATACACAAGTTTAAATTTTGAAAAAGACGTGTATACTCAAAACTGAGTATAATGAGTAAAAATTAGTAGATGCTTACTTACATATTGCACCTTCATAAATCACTTTCAATAAATATCGACAATTACAACCAAATTTTACAGGGAAGGACTCAGATCTTCAGCACCGCAGTCCAGTGCCTTATCCGTTAAAGTACCAGGGTAACATTAAGAAATTATAAACAGAAGAAATGTGTGCCAAAAGAAAGAGAAGTAAGATTGAGTTGTAATAACTCAGTTTCTATTAAAGCAATTGATATATATTTAATTAACCCGACCTCTCCCTTGAGATATACGGGTATTAGTTGCAATGACATGGATTAGAAATATTATACATGATGATCACTGTACTTCTAACAAATAGTATGCTTTTGAGCTACTCACTCAATGAATTGCAACATGAAATATGTGTGCGTTATATCAAGAGCACTATATGTAGGGTGGTTTCCCCAACCATCTGTAAATGTACATAAAAAAACTTAAAGAAATATAACTTAAAAACTAATCAAACTTGTCAGCGTGAGCACGAGACTGAAAGCAATTGATATCAAATCATGTGAAAACCATCTCCTGAACTACTATTTTATGTTTGTCAGTTTTATTAAGATCGCTTGAACAGAGGCTGAGATTAGAAATATTAAACAAGTAGGTTCATATACTCATATTTTAGTATTTTTTTTTTAAGTGCAGCCTTGTTATTGCAATGTTATTGAAATTACGGAATTGTTTTATTTGAAGGATCAGATCAACCTGCCGACATTGGTATCTATTTCATTAATAATTTAAAATTAGTATATTAAAATTAGTTCTTTTAAAAAAATCTTCTAAAATTGACCTTTCTTGTTCCAAGCTACAGCTCCATAAAATAAGTTAAAATTTTGTAATAAAAAAATTCATTGAATAGTGTCAAAAAGTTTTTTAACAGGTGTGGCAATACCTATATAATTTAACTAAAAACAAATATAACAACTTCGCATGAAATTCTGCCTAAAATTATTTACATTTCCCGTTTTCCACGAAAGTCAGCCGCTTGGGCCCATCCGGTCTTTTATAATTTATAGTCAGGCCCGTCGACCCCCCCCCCCCCCAACAATATTGAAACCCTGAAATTTGTGGGAATTTCAACTTCTAAAAACATCCTGAGTTGGGAAAATTTATGCCTGAAGAAAATTAATATTATTAACAAATGAAAGCAGGGAAGATTAGAAAATGTCCAACTTGTGATATTACAATTAAATTAGACCTCAGAATTTACACTGCATTGGAATAGGGGTGCAACTAATCAATGCTTCTGAGAGAACTGTTTAATATTACCTAAAATATATATATTTCTATTACCCTAAAATAATATAAATATAAAAAGATGAAAAATGTTGATAAGTTGGAACTGGGAATTTTCAGCACTATTGAGTTGGGAATTTCGAATAGCTGAGTTGAGAATTTTGAATCGTTAAGTTGGCAAATTTCGTGTTTCAAACCCCCCAAATTTTTTTATATATTTTGTGTAACGGCACTGTTTGTAGTAGGGTCCTTTTTAGACAGCAGAGCAGCACGAAAATACTTGGGGGGGGGGGGGGGGGATTTAGTTCCCAGTGAATTATGTTCTCCGGGTGTCACAGAGGAGTCGAGCGAATTTCACGATTGCGCAAAAGGACAACAACCGTCGTGAAACTCGAGTAGAGGGGACACATCCGGCGATCCCTCCCTCCCCCGACAAGAGTGAGGGTCGCAGGTGGACTCATAAATTGCGTCTGTGGCGCACCCGAACCGAAGAAGGGCGACCCCTGACCTCTTTCGGGATGCACTACCGACACGGCCTTTTTCTTTTTATCGTCTTGTTTGTCACTCACCACTCTGTATTTTGAGGTTTGTTTATCTATGGCCGTCGTTTATCTGAAGTGTTCACAGATAAGGTTCTAGGGAAGAAAATCAAAAGAGGGCGTAAAACTTGAAAATGGAATGATGTTTTTTTTAAATTCATCGATAACTCTGGCTGGCTCTCTTTTGCGTCTGAAATGAGAGGTTGTTTTCTAACGAAAAGTACCCCATTTTTTTTCTATAATAAGTTTAAAAATTAATTTTTTTATAATTAGTTTTAAAAAATCTCATTTGAACGTACGAACACCTTCCGGAAAGACATACGGCCATTTGGATTCACCTTTACGATCGTATAGATGTTTTTTTCTTTCCTTTGTGGCAGGACGGTCGGTAAACCACCAAAACATTTTGAGTTGGCTGGCGCCAAAAAAAAAAAGTTTTAAAAGTTCAACTGTTACATTTTTTTGCGAGATTTGAAAATTCGGAAATATGCTACTTAACAAAAGTAAACTTTGCTTGAAAAATCCACTTTGTGCGCGTTAGCACTGGTACTTTCGACAACTTCGCTTTGTCATTCACTATTAGTTCAAAATGAATGCAAAGCAGACGCCCTGTCGGCAGGATGCAGTGATTGGTGGGAGGCCATGTATAAAAGTGCTTCCGGATGTTCCTTTTATGCAGGACTTAGGCCTGTATACTTCCTGTCATTAAAATTGTTCTTCTTCACCAATTCACTGAATTGTCCCTTCACATGCTCATCCACAAAGGTCTTCAATTTTGTAAATATGTCCAATAACTCTCGGTCTCCCTCCTGCATAACACGAAACCAGTTGTATGGACTACATCAATCCATTAATAAGCACCCTCGCCTCCATCAGTGGCTGCCTACAGAGCATGGAACCGAAAGGCGTCCGCAGCCCGTCACTTTTTTGGAGCCTCGCCTAAAACCTTTGGAAATATTTCTTATACATAATTTGAAGCGAAATTGTCGAACATTTTTCAAATAAATGTTTTGAATAAACTGGTGTAACTAAACTAGTGAAGTTTAAGTTAAACTAGTTTTCCTAATATTTTCTCTTGATTTTTATACGCTATCCATTAAATGTTTGATTTCATTCTTCATCCTTTAGTCTGATATTTATTTGTTTAAATTAGGTTTAATTCTCAGTTTTATTATTTTTTTTGCATATTCAAAAGTAAATCTTAATTTTTTTTCCATAATTTATTTATATTACTCGTACGAATGTTGTTACTTATGAAATATGTGACGGTCCGGTTGCCCATTGGTAAAGTATCCGGCTCGTAATTGGAGGTTTGCGAATTGGAATATGTACGTGGACTAGACAAGTCGTGGCGAGCTCGTGATCGGACGGTTGAAAGAATTGTTCCTAAAAGTTGTCTAAAAATATCCTCAATTTCAACCGGCGTGTAAGGGACTGGTGCAAGTTAAATCTGATGTCCTAACTACTCCTTTAGGTACCAGTTCGGGTGTTGACCTCGTCATCTGACCATGGTTCAAAAATTACGAGGCGTTACGTGGCTGTTATGAAGGGTTACTCACGACCCGCCACTGGCATCAATTATTCTGGAATAAAAGGGTACTAAATAAAATATCAAGCGCATGTAATGGCAACCCCATTCCTTAGGATAATCTGCAAGACCGTTAACGGTTCAAATAAAATATTCACTCAAAGGCGAAGAAAAGAAAGCGCCGCACCAAGAAACCCGTCCCTTTTACGACGTTAATAACGACGTGCCTCGCATTCTTGTCGTGTAAACACGCTCTCTCTTACGAAAAGAAGAGCGTATTTACACGCTCGAGACCGTAAATATTGTTATCGCTACACTTCCCTTCCCGAGATTTGAAGTATAACAATGTGTTCCCTTTCACCTGTTCTTACAGATGAACGGGAACATCCCGTTCTTCAATAAAGTACATCCTGTTCTTTTCTGATTTGTTCTCTCTTGCAAAGGAGCAGAAAGGGGAAGTGTTGAACGGGGACCCTGCGGCTTATGGACACGTGTGAGGGATATCGCATTCGGGCCCATCCCAAAGTTTATGCTAAAGATACATTTTTGAACTTTCATTTAATATTTATCGTATTGTATCCCATTTTTAACCGACTGCCCAGCGCGCTCACCAAAACTCAAAAAAAAAAAACTCAAAAATGAAACCGCCAGAAATTTTAAATTAAAACAGCCAACGCGCGCCAAGTCGAGAGGTTATAGATTCGACCTATATGTATTTTTTTTTTATGTATGTGCGCGCGGGATTTCGGTTCTACTTCAGATATTTGCACAAATTTTTTTTGTTGGATAGGGGATGTTTCAAAGGGGATCAATTTGAAAAAAATATCCGGTTATCCGGTATTTAACTATCCGGAATTCTCATTTAACCGGACCGTTTGAAAAAAAATATTGTCCGATTTCGAAAATTCTTTTTTTGTTGGATAGAGAAAAATCCGGTTAGGCAATATCTGCAAAAAAATAATCGATTATCCGGCTGTTATATATCCGGAAATGCCGATTAACCGGAGTTTTTTTAAACAATTTTTCCGATTTCATAATATTTTCATTGTTTAACAGAAGTTTACAACAATGACATTTCGTTTAACCAGCATTGATAGGGATTGTATTACAATATACATTGTTGAGCACAAGTTGCTACTTGAATTTCTTGGTGAAAAATAATAGGGGGCGAAGCCCCCTTCAAAATTAAAAACTAAAAAGGGAAAAATAAAATAATCTTTCTAAAAAAAAGGAAATCCGACTTTAAGAAAAATGCGCTAAAAAGTAAAAAATAATTTTTAATTTTACGAATGAGTTGAAAAAATTGAATTATTGAATATCAATTTTATACTTAGTACAACTTTTGGAAGTTGGTGCCAATTTACAAAAATCTTACCTAAATTTTGGCGCCGATTTCAAAAAGTTGTACTAAGTATAAAATTGATATTCAATAATTCAATTTTTTCAACTCATTCGTAAAATTAAAAATCATTTTTTACTTTTTAGCGCATTTTTCTTAAAGTCGGTTTTCCTTTTTTTTAGAAAGATTATTTTATTTAAAACTTACTTTAGTCTACATTTTTTACTTTAACTTTAATCTACATTTTTTTTTAGATAATACTTAATCCCAAAAATTTATTTCATTGTTTTATTATTTTACTTGAACAACTCGCTAACTTTTCCTGTTACGTGGAACCAATGACGGGCCCTAGAACATTTTCTAGGGTGTAGCGAGATCTCCTGGTTGCTCACTTATTTTGTTCACTTGCTGTTATAACTCAATCTTTACCTGAAACAAAATTATGTTTGCTAAAAAAAAGTCAGTTCTTTCTTGTAAAATTTAAAGCTACTTACCACTTTAAATATTGGTTCCCAACCAGGTCCGTCACACCGGGTGGTTTGCCCCCCCCCCCCCCCCCCCCCAATAATCTGGAAACCTTAATAGTTGGATTCGATTTTAAATCCTTGTTCCGAGTGAAGATTGTGAATATACCATGTATCATCGAAATCGATTCATTAATATTTCTGACATTAATACAAAGACAAGCGTCCTCCTATAATTTTATTAGTTTAGTCGAACTCATACAATGTGTTGATCACTGCTCATTCATTCTACTATTTATTAATATATTTACGATATTTCATTCTACTTATTTTATATCTGCAGCCACTTTTGAATAGAGCCGCTTTGATATTAGATTATGTACGGGGTCAAAAAAGACATGCCCCACTGTTTCCTCTCTATGCAGGAAGAAGATTTTCGAAAAGAACAGGTGAGAAAGAACATCTAGAAACGAGAGCAGGTGTTCTGTAAAAGGAACGTAAATATTCCATCGCGGAATAAACCTCCCGCGCTTCCACAGTTGAGCCTCACAGGATCCCAGGGGTTTTTAAGTGAGCTTCTCGGCAAGCTGCGTGTCGGAAAAATTAATGACCCTTTTGGTGAGTGATGTAAGACGCTCTTTCGTCGTTTGCTTCTTCGTCAGAATTTGCGAGATTTTTTTTTTATTCCAAGTTTTTTTAATGTTTTTTCCTCCCTCTCCAATCTTTTGCTTTTTCTAACAACTGGGGTTGAGGAGAAGACATCACTCTTGTTTTTTAAGGTGACTTCACTTTTTTGCTGGAAAGAGTTCATTTGAATAATGGTTGTGCAATTAAAAAGGGGGTCTTACTTTTCGCGTGAAAAATGGTGGAAGATCTTTTTAGCGTTTTTTTTTTTTTACCTCTTACTTCTTAAGAGATTTTATTAATTTTTCCCAAATCGCGACTACTATATAATTTTGTGAGAATTATTTCTAATATGTAAATTTCTTTTATTGTATATATACTGATCAGTAAAATCTTCTTGCTAAGTTTTATTTTGAAACTTTGGTAAGCAACTGATTTGTGCCCCAAACACAAAATATCAGGTACAAGCAGATGGAGAGTCTTCACTGTTCGGGCCGTAAATATTTTGTACGCGCACCTGCTCGTTTTAGCGTCTACATTAAGCTGTAGATATTTACGAACTTGTCCCAAGTTTAAACTTCTTGGTATAATTTTGCTTGTCTTCAACTGCTCTTTCAACCTGTTGTTGTTAAGTAACGCAATTGAATTTTAGATTGACATTTTGACTTTACAGTCAAATGTTCGACTCATCGTGACTTTCTACTCCACACACATTTCTCACACTAGTTTGTCGACTAGTCTAAATCAAATGGAATTGTAAAACTCGTTGTTTTCTTCCATTAAAGCACACACTCGTAACGATATGTCGATTATAACTGAAGTGACAGCCGTTAAGCAGGCCAATATGCACGAAATTGAATTCGTTGTGTTGAATTTCGTTTTATATTGCATTTCATTACATTACCTGTTTATCGTAAAAAATATTTTTGTTTGTAATATTTCCTCACAACCTGGTAACTATTCTCAAGTCCCAATCTTTGTTGAGGCCTCCATGGCCGAGTGGATTAAGGCGTCAGCCAAGGGTCCCCGGTTCAAAACCTTGCGATGGACTAGACTAAAGAATAGTAAAAAAGTAGTGATATTGCGATCGGAGGGTTGCCAACTTCGCTACCAAAATACTAGAATGTCGTCCAGAACATCCACAAAAAATAACGGCGTGTATACGGGACTGGTGCACGATACATCTGATCGGGGTCCAAAGTCCCGACGTCTATTGAAGGCGTTGGGTGTCAGCTCAGGTGTTGTCCTCGTCATCTGACCATGGTTCAAAAATACGAGGCATCGTTCCCGGGTCTTTCCCTCGAGATAGGCCCCGAACCGTCGCCAATAGCCCACTGTGCAGCTCTAGTGCGATGTTATTTAACCAAAACCAAAACCAAAACCAAAACCCAATCTTTGTTCGTGACAACACGGGGCAGTCTCTTCAGATTGTTCCCATGGCAATCGCCCTTTGACGGTGATGCGATCTGCACGTAATCGCCCGAAAGACGGGAAGCCCCAAAGCCGAGAGAGCTCTCCGCATATTTATCGTCGCATCTTAATTTCGTCCCGCGAACTTGATACCCCCACAAAATGGAACGAGATCGTTCCACCGTTTTAGATCGTCCTCTGGAATGCCGGGAATCTTTCCACACCGGAATCGGACAAGCTTGTATTAAAAGTGCTTGGCGAATTTTTGGAATGTGTTCTTCGCGCCAAGCGATGTTTATTAATCGTTTTGCAGTCTGTGGTATAGGAATGATTAAGAGATCACCGGGAGTTTTCACGGTGGGCCGGTGAAATTTTTAAAACCGAGGACAGCTGATTTTTTAATAAAAGTAGCAAAAAGCTTAATTTTTTTTACTATTTATTTAAAGGCAATGCAGTATTTTTCAATCATGAGGATCAAAGTTGGAAATAGGCCAACCAAGGTATCTCCAGCCAAGCCGAGGCCCAGCCAAGATATCTCTAAAATGGCGAAATGTTGATGCATTACCCTTTTTTGGTATAGTATTTCTCAAGCATTTGTCAAGCATAATGCCTAGGCATTACATACAATAAGTGGAGAAAGTGTATATAATCTTAAAATATTTTGGACATTTCATACTTTGCCCGAACCGCCAGGCATTCTATATGCCTTCTTTTCATACATTGCCGTCAACACATAGGTAGACAGAGATCTTTACTTTGTTTGTATTTTTTTTTTTTAGTAATTAATGAAAATTTCTTCTTGCCTAACTATGTGCCAATATCCTCTGTTCGTATCTACAATACACTGTTAAAAATAGATGCTCATTTTTGAAGAAACTTTTGTCATTTTTCGCACGGAACAAACGCTTGCTGAATTGCTCCGATTAAATGTTTCGCCAAACTGAGTAAATTCATTTTGTCGTCTTTTTTCACGAAATTTTTTTCGTCAAAAATGAGGGCGATTTCACCTAAACATCGACTGCTCAACTCGAACCAAGTATTTATCAGTCCAAAGTCAGGCGCGCTACCCATTGTGCCTTAAAAGTTCTTTTTTGAAGTGTGGCAATACACATTTGAAAACCGAAATCAGAACCGAAAATGAGGGGATACCACCGGGAAGAAATCGGAGTGAGAGACTGTGGCTAGAAATGTGAAGATTCTTGTTTCATCAAAAGTCAAGTGACTCAAGACGAGACTATTGGCGAACGTGGTCTTGACGATTTCAGAATGCTAAACAAAAAATGAAAGTGTTATTTCTGAGAGGTGCCTAGAAATTCCTCTTGCGATTTGAAAGTCGCCAAATTTTCTAGGGGTATCGCCAACTGCTCAGAGTTCCAGTTGGTGATTCCTCGCTCTTTCTGCAGTCCCCGAATTCTTTGTCTCTGCGGGGAATGCGGCGAAAAGTTTCTTTGGCGAGTCCAGTTACGGAGACTGTTGAGATCTCGGAAACGGAGACGGGAAGTGGAGACGAGAGAGATTTCTGCTTTTCTCTAAACATGAAGATGGCTTATCTCCCTCTTTCTCCTGTAGCTCACCGTATCCCGAATTGGAACTAGCGGCCACAAAGATCCCAACACTCCTCAATAGCAAGCCTGCAATCTAGTTATACACAACACAGCTAGAATAGAGATAAACAATTAATCCGTAATGTGTAATAAATGTTTTTTAAATAATTTAATATATAAAATTAACCAATATAATATATATTCCTCTTTGTCGTCAGCTGCTTGTGTACTTTTTCCAACCGTTCGCACTCCTTTTTCCAAATGGTTGCAGCACAATTCCCATTCAAAGTTCGGGGTATTTTCACTAACACTTGGTGAAAATATATCGAACTCTGCTCGATGTAGACGGCAGGATTGCATAATTTAATATGTGCATCTGTAACGAAGAAAGGTATCGTGAGTAAATTAAAATTAAAAAATGATTGTCTCACGTGACATTTATATTTGGAAATTACACGTAAAAATTGCATCCAAAAATTATTAAATATTTTCATGTAAAATCTAATATAAAATTTTATTTTTTGAAATTTGCACAGCGAAAAAAAGATCAGGAACAGAAATAATTGTTTTTGTTTTATTTTGTTTATTTTATTATATTTTACAAAACATTTCACTGTAGTTTTCTGTCTAAATTCCCTTATCCTTTCTCATATGAGTAAATAGGCGTCCTTCTTCGACGGGTTGCACTTCTGAGAATTCCTTAAATCCCATACAGCAGGCACCCGAAGATATCCGCGGGTGTATGCTGATGAGATTTACGATATTTTTAATAGATTTTAAGATTATTATTATTATTTGGAGGAGGAGCTAGACAATAGCAATCGAAAATTAAAGACCAATTGGATCTTTTTTTTTTAAATCTACCATTGGACACTGACAACCCTCCCCTCATCTATATTATGCCTTTGACACGCACCGCATCTCAACAAGTGAGGTCTCAAAAGAAAGATAATTTCTCGGAGTACTGACGCGTTGTACATTCATCTCATAAATATTAGCAGTTTGTTTAAAAAAATGCACTTAAAGACATTATTGCATACCTTTAAAAAATAACTCTAAGATGTAGCTTTAACGTGTTTCTCCAGAGTAATAGGTGGTAGCGTGCGGGAACCATGGATCGCGGGTTCGAGTCCCGCAGAGGGTTGTTCAGTTATTTTTATTTTAAATGCCTTAACGGGCTCCCTAGCAACGTGGTGCCAAACAGCTTTTGTTTCTCATATATTTCATTGTAGGGTGGTAGAAAGCGATCTCCCACCCGTGGAAGAGCCCCCCCAAACAAGCCATGTGATCCCCACGTGGACATTTCTTCCCCTTCTCATTTCTAGCAGCGGAAGATTAAGTGTTCCTCCCCCTCCGACGGAAGCAGCACCTGATCCCTGTAAAATTGCTTCTCGTGGGGAAAACGGGGGGGGGGGGTGGCTTCTGAAAAGAGGCTCTAATGACTCCCCCGCCTCAAGAAGAAAGACCCTTCTTCAGCAGCCACGGTTAATGGGATGGGAAGGGGGGGGGGGGCATTTATTTCGTCTCTATTTTACTCTCACGGCGAGTGAAACCTCCCCAACAAGGGTTGCTGCTTCAGCATATTAAATTCGCCAACTTCAAAGGGCTCGATGGTGTGTGGTTGTGTCGAAGCATGAGAAGATGGATTTTAAGTTAAATGTTATTTCAGCAGATTATATAAACAGTAATGGGTTGCCTATTACCACCTGGAGGATAAACAAGCTGTTCCGTCCGACGCTATGGGCTCTCAATCAGGTTTATTCCCAACTCACCACTTTCCCATCTCATCCTTTCTGTAGATTAATAGCTCTAAACAGCTGCAAAGAGTCGGAGTGCCAGTTACACATGAGGGGCCGTCTCAAAAATCCGATTTCTGCGGGAAATCCTCTTTAGTTAAAAACTCTGTATTTCTTACCATTGACCATGACAGTTATAATTAAAGAGACTGTCTGCGTGGATGCTTTCATTGCTTAAAAATAACTCAATATTATTTGTATATTGTATTCACGCGACATTTTATTTCCTAATTAAGTTATTTTGATATTTAAAAAATAAAAGTTATTTTATATCATTAATTAATATTGGTGGTGGTTTTCAAAAATCCAATGTTTATATTACAAGCTTTAAATTGATAAATAAAATAATCGTTATTATAACTTACACCATATAAAGTTTTTAATACCTTTTTAAGAACCTTTTTTTTTATGATTATATTCTTCGCAATATTTTTCTAAGAAGTATTTTGGTGTATCTAATATACTTTTCGTATTTTATATACATCTGAGAGTATTATTTATGTACTATAATTTTAATAAAAATACATAAAGTGTTTAGAATTTCTAGAAAGTATCCTGGTCATGTAAGTAATGTTAATTTATTGAAATTTCATAGTTATTTATTTTTACAAAAACTTATTTACGGTCTAAGTTTCTGGAACAATAACACAGATGTGGTACACTTTTGTTTCGTAGTTTATGTCTAGTTATTTATTATGTATAATTAAACACTGAATCACTGAAAGTATCTGAGGGCACTGCAACTAAAATAAAGAACCGTTATTAAAAAAAACCACAACAGTTTACTAAAAATATTTTTAAAAAACACAGTTTACTTAAAAAAATTAACAAAAAAAAGATGCATTTTACAAATGCATTGTTGAACATAAACGAACAGCAAGTTTCACGTTTATAATCTTCTAATTGTTTCAGCATTATTTAATTACATGCGGATACTTAGTATAATTAGAAATTACTGTGATAAATAAAAAATAAAAAAAACTTCCAAGGATATGTTGAAATTTGTAATATGAGGAAGAAAAAGAAGCATTACAGCATTTATTATTGCGTTACAGCCTAAAAAAAAAAAAAAAAAAAGCAATTTTATATTCACATTATTTTAAAGATTTTTTTTAAGTATTATACATTATTCAACCCTCTGACGGAGCCGAACAACTTAAGTTGTCCATTGGTTTCCAGTTTTTCTAGCAATACGCATTAAACCTAAAAATATTCAGCCTCGAAATATTTTTCAAATTCTAAAGCGTTGGGATGTTTCTTGGAAGCTGTATTTATTAAAATAATAGTACAAATAAAACATTTATATAATTTACATGTATTGAAAATATATAGTATACAATTTAGCAGATAAAACAATTTTACAAATTTTCTAACAGCTCAGATCAGAGTGTAAAAAAAAAAAGAAGAAATCGCGCTACCGCATTTAAGCCTAAAATTTTGTTCTAATTTTGTCATAAATGTGAAACTCATATTTATCTGTGAATACTCAACTTTAAGTAAACCCCGTTAAAGCTTAAGGTAAACCCCGCGCTAATATACTTGCATTATTGCCCAGTAATAAGTATTGATAGAGGAAAACTAATTGTCATTTCATGAAAATAATTTTAAAATTATGTATATCATTATTCACCATTCAAAGTTTATTATACTAGTTTTGGTTCGTTTGTTTTGTATATTATCTACTTACTTTAGTTATTGTAATTACTTATAAGTTATATGTATAGAAATTAGTTTACTTTGCTAAAAATTGACTCCAATCACAATAACATATTTTTAGACTGTTTTTAATTTGTATAGGGTATATAAACAAAAATGAGATATCTTGTATACTGTCCTTTTATTGTTTGAAGTTATGAACAAGTTATTATATATTTGATTAAAAGGTATGTTTTATATAATTTTTGCAGTTATTACAAAATGTTGAAGTAATATTTTTTTTAAATATGTGGGAGTTTTTATAAATATAGTTTTATATAATTTTTGTAGTTTTTACAAAATGTGGAAATAGTATTTTTTTGTAATATGGGATGCAGTTTTTATTGTTTTATCTTTTTATTTGTTATTGTGTTAAATTTGTGTTACATTTCTTTGTATTTAATTTTTAATTATTTTATAATTTACGTAACCATGTAGGTATATGATAATCTTATAAAACAGTATTCATTAATTAGTTTCGCATTCAAATAAACTCTTTGGTCCTAGTTATAGGCAACAGATCATGTGCATTTTAGTCTAGAAATTTTGTATTGATTTAACTAAAATTCGATATTTGAATGGTTTATATATAATATTTTATTTAGATAATTCCTACACAAATTTTACTACAACTTATATATAAAACATCTAAACATACATATTTTAATTTGTACAAGATTGTTAGTCGTTTTCTCTTCGGCTTTTCCTATCTATTAACATCGATAAAACATTCAAAATGTCTTCACATGTCCAGAAAGAACATTTTGGAGAAAAGAGACGGTCCCCTATCGCCCCCACCCTAAGTGGGGTGTAATCTGATACGAAAGTGTCAAGATAGTCGACCGGACCAGTTGGGAAGTGGCGAGTTGCCACAACACCCTCAATCACGCCCCGTATTCCTTTGTTTATTTAATCTATTATGTAGTCCTTTGTTTACGCGTAATTTCTTAATAGTCGATGCAAACTTATGAGAACCGTGCTATGTCAGCGGCTTGGGATAGGAGAGTTGCCAGTTTCGTTTCTGGTAGCCTACACGAAAAATGCCCGCCTTGTATAAGGGACTAGGGAACGTTAAATCAGCCGTGGTCCAATGTCCTCACGCCCATGTCAGGTTGCATGGGGTGCTAGACTGACAGCTCAGGTGTTGTCTTCGTCATCTGACCATAATTCAAAATTTCAAGACAGTGTTCTCTTGTCTTTCCTTCGAGATTGATTCTGAACTGTCGTGAATAGCCCACTGTGCTGCTCCAGGCGACTTTTATTCAACCCATCCACATTGCATTAGAAATGGATAAATGGGCACTTTACCGCCAAGTCTGACAACCTCTTCCCCTATTTTACGCTTCACTTCTGAGTTTAAAAGAAGCGTCATCCACACCCGCATCTTTTCGGAAGAGGTCTGGCAACAACATGTGGAGGGAGGAGGGTGGGGGGCATTTTCAACACGCGATTTTCGTTTTCCGAAAGAACAGAAACATTCGGTGTCACATTTCTTGCTCTTTCGCTCTACCTTTTGTTAGAGATGACCACTGAATCTCTTACAGACAGTTCCATGTTCCATAGAAGACGTGTGGCCGAGGCGGTAGAGTACCGGACTTGTAATCATAGGGTTGTGGTTAACTACCTCTTAAATGTAACTTCTAGAAGTTTAAAATCTGTTTCCTGTATATGGCCGCGGTAGAAGACAATTGAAAGCAGCTCTACTTTATCCCAGATTATTTTTAAAAGGGGTTTAGGATTTTTTTTTATGTCATGGCGTATGTTAAACACGTAGAAATACTATTATGTTTTCTACTTATAGAAATAATTTATGTATCGCAAAAAATTATTATTTGCTCTTGTTTCTTATCCACTTTGACTCGGATAGGTTTCAAAGGAAAAAAAAAAAGAAACTCAAACTAAAGCCCTACATGGCGGACTATATTAGCTTGAAAAATATATGAAACATACGGTACCCATGAACAGTGCCTGTGATTGGGTGCTAAAAGTGTCTTACTCAAGATAAATAGGAAAGAAGAAGTATGTGTGGTGTGTGCGCGGGAGGTTAAAATGTTTGACTACCCTTCCTACTATTGAAATACAAATTATAAAAAATATTATATTTAACACAATAGTATAATAAATATTATATTACACATTATATTAACTCATTTTTTTGTGTTATTTGAAGTTTACACTGTGAACTATTTGAAGTAAAGTGGAAATTTTGTTGTCTCGCTTAATTTATTATTTTTTTTTCATTGAAGCTATTTTTGACTTTTGCCTAAATTAATAATAGTGATCAATGAAACTTTTTAAAAACACATTACACACAATTATGTATTTATTGTTTCCGAAATTTTGTAATTCAATTGGCTAGATTTTTTTAAAAAACATTTGGAACAAATAAGCCAAGTCTTAATTTTTTATTGTCTTGTTTTTGCGAAATTTGGTTCCATAGCTAAACGTTCATTTTCAAACTAATCTCATTTTCTTCAAAATTTTTACTACATTGATCTGAATCGTATTCAGTACATGCCATTTAAGTGTGTTATAGTGGAAATATTTGCTGTTAATTAAAATTAAAATAAACGTTTAAAAAAATCAAATTTTTAGTCCCTAGAAAAACTAACGAGAAACGATGACGCAAAAAAGCTCTCTTCCGAATTTGCAATTTTAACACTTCTGGTATTGTCACATTCTATGCCATGGACAGACACTAAATAATTTGTAAATTAATTTTGGATTTCATTTTTCTCGGGATATTTTGTTCAACGAAACGCAGATTCACATACCAATAAACATATTTAAAAAAAAAATTAAAATTGGACTCGGGAGACTTCTTGAAACATTTTGTTCCCATTGAAAATACGATATCATAATTTTGACGTAATTAATATAATAATACTTAGTATTGTGGGCGCGCTCGCCTTGATTATCGTTGTCCACTAACATGTTTATTAATAAATCAAAAGTTAATAGTTAGAAATAATTAAGTCCATTAAAATTGCGTATTAAAGATTTGCGTTGTGTTTCTCGTATCGTAATAACCCAGGACTCAAAATGACTTATTGACAATGGATATTGAAATAAGACTCAATTGTGTTACTGAGATTCATTTTATTCAGACTACAACAATTAATGGTTTGGTTACAAGTGACAAAGCATTCAAATCTGTGCATTCGACATTTCGCACTTAATCGTACTCATAGCGATCATTAGACAATTTCTGGGACCAGACATGACTTGACAGTGATGCAGTTAACTAGTTCAAATTAACTGTTCGGGTACTAATTATCAATTAGTTAAATTTTAATTTGGAGACTAATCGTTAATTTACTTTAGTATTTTCTTCTTATAAGAATTAAGCTTAGAATTAATGTGACCATAATTTGGTACACTATGAGAGATACTACTCCCAACAAATTAATATGATTACACATTAGTCTCGCTTATTTATTTATATTAATTGTATTTTCCATCCTTACTTAAAACCCGGTCAGTAACGCTGGTTGCGTCTGTCAAATCACCTGCGGTCTCCCTCGTCAATTCACAACATTAAATCACACTAAAATTGTACTCATTACTTATTACACTTCTAATCAATATTATTTCACATGAGATGAGAGAGAAAGTATCGCGAAAAACGGTGTGTGTATTACGTTAATAGTCAAACAGAGAACACTTACCCATTAAAAAGAAGGCCAAGACTGCCATCGTTGGATCAGTTGCGGTTAATTAAGGGTTGCGCTATCGCAAAAGAATACCCTTTTGTTTTGATTAATTTCGATAGGCCTATGATGTAATTATGCCATAGGCAGAAGTTGATGACTCCGGCGAAGAGGTTTTCCCTCCGGGGAAACTCTGGTGAATAGGGATCTCGTGAGCCCAAAGGCAAAGTCAGAAGGTGGAGTTTATTAATCTCCAACAAAATCTTAGATAGTCATAATCTTGCTCTAAGCCCTGGGGTCGAAGCTTATATTAACTTTTCTACCATGTTTTCCTTAAGAAATTCTCCCCATCGAATGATCTGCTTGATCCCGCCTTCAAAATCCGCAAACTTCCCATATTTTCTAACTTGAGTCGGCCTCTCTCTATTCCAAGGATTTCCAGTGGCTGCTTACTTTGGCCCCCTTTTTATCCCCTTATCCGCTATTGGTTAACGTTACCCCTCTTGGACAAGGGCCGAGAGGGGTTATCTTGCCTCCATCCCCAGACTCCTGCTGTGTCCAGCTGTTCGAGATATTTCGGCCATCTTGAAGCGGGACCAATTTTTAGTCAGGCTTCGTTGACTTTATAGCTCCTTCATTGAAAACGACTGTCAAGTCTCTAGTGGACCACAATCGAATCCCAAAAATTACGACGCTATTACTTTCCGAAATTCTATTGAAGGTGTCTGCTCTTTGCGCGGGAAAACGTGATTCCAAACCATCTGCCTCAATTCTGGGTGGTCACCCAGGTGGCTTGTTATCTAGGAATGTGCTCCGAGGACTTTACATTGTATCTTAACTTTTTGGTGGAATGCTTGCGAATGCAACACTCCAACATCATCTCCTCCCTACATCTTTGAAAATCATAAGATTTTCAAATAATTTCCCTCAAAAAAAAAAACTGTCTTTTCCTTTACACAAATTGTCTCTCTCTCTCCTCAAAAATGTGAAATGGCCAAGCCAGCATATTATAACTCAAATTATTTAAAGTAACACTTCACAATAATAACAATACAATAAAAGAAATAATAAAAAAAATTAAATAAAAACATATATTAATTCAGTCAATCAACCCTGTCATTGAAGCCCGTGATGTGTACCTTCTATCCACAACCAAATTTTGTCTGATATTCGCGGTTATCATTTATTAATCTGAATATGGGTATCTATTTTCTGACCCATTTGATTACATTGTTTCTCGCTACGCAATATAAACTTTGTCAAAATCCAAACGTACACATATTTCATCATCAATGACGTGTAAATTGCCTGAATTTTCCAAATTTGAATAACTAAAAAAATAAGAGTATGAAATTACATATATAGAATAAAAATAGAATAAGACAAAATGACAGTATAAACTAAACATGTTTATGTATTCAGAGTTCTGATGAGAAAAAATAATCTCTATCCAATTCCCTCGTTTTCTCTTTCCAATTGTTAGAATAAAATTAATATAACAATTTCCATAAACTCAAAAATCAATAAATCCCTATCCAAAGAAAAAAAATTTCATGTGAAGAATCACAAAGAAATTATTCAAAATTTTCAAGTCGTCTGTCCACACCAACCAAAATGCTAGGTTATGTAAAGATTAGACATAACGACCTTCGTTCTTTCGTTAGCTGAAATATCATTTCTACAAGAATAAATATAATATAAAATAAAAATTTGTCATAGCCCATTATAATGTCTCAGTAATTCTAACTAACCTTGATTATCATAAGTTTCCTGTATAATTAAAATTCATGACAATAATTAATAATTATCATGCATAACCTATACCATTTAAATGTAATACCCATTATGTTGGCATCAGACCTACGAATTCTCTACACTAAAAACATGTTAATTACATATTTCCAATTTTAAAAGTTTCGAAACAATTAAAAAAAAATTCTAGGATTCTAGAAAATCGGTGTGAACAAATTAGCACCTCAATTGTTCCTTCTCTCGCATGTCCGAAGTCAACTAAAAAAAATAATAAGATAAAGTATAAAATATGTAATAGAAAGTTGTCCATGTAAAGAGTTCAACTTCAAAAAAAAAAAAGTCTCTCTTTTCCGTCAAAGCCTGTTGTCTCATCTGAACCTCCTCCTGTTGTGGGGGGGGGGTTGGTGGGGTCGAGTGCACCTGCTGTTTTGTCAACGTCCCAACATCTTCCAGCCGGCTTGAGGGGGGGGGGGGGACATCGTGTTTCTGCCCTCCTCTAAGATGGTAGTCCGGTACCTCTTTCCAAGCGCACGCCAGTGCGGGGGGGGGGGCGACGGAGGTGTGTTGACGTTGAGCCAACTCCTTCATCCAAGCCGAAGGGTTGAGTGTGTGTGGAAATTGAGTCCGACGGGGCTCCTGCCTTCCACCGTTTGCTCCCCTCCAGCAAGAGTGAGCGGGGGGGTGTGTGGAAGTGGATCGGAGTGGAAACCTCCGCTTTGCTGACTTCGTGCTGCCCCCTTCCTGCCAGGTTGAAGGGGATCGGGGCCACCGTCGATGGGGATCTGTCCATTGTGGGTGATTTGATGGTCTTTAACCTCAGAAAAATTTTTTAGACCTGGCTGTTCAGACAAGCGGTGGGTGTTTGTATTGTCCAGCTCCACTATGCGAGACTATTGTTGTGTCATTACCCACTTTTCTGGCGTAGTCCCGTACTGGTGTTAGAAAGTCCAACCAGTCTGATAAAATGTCCCCTTTCCTCTCAACTCGCTGCTTCTGAAGTGGCCAATTTTATGGATTGTCCGTGTTGTAGGCCGACGAAGGGGTTGGTGATTGATGGGGGATCTCGTGTCCCTCTCTTCCTTCATTGTGTGATCCCCTTCATGCTCCGAGGTAGCTGATTTTTGGCGTTGGTACATTCATTTGTGAAAGGTGCGATGTGGGTTGTTAGGAGATAACGATGAAAGAATCCTCTTATAGGCTCACCCGAGCGATGAACGATTGTTTTTCCTTATTACAAACCCCACTACAGTACGATTGATGCTTTAGTGTTCAAGCTTTTACTGGCACCATATGTAATCCGAGTACGACTTATTGTTATTAACCACCCAATGCTTAGAAAACTGCTCCTGCAATTTTAAGAAAAGGCGATCATTGAAGTGTGCTAGCATACTCATTCTATCGTTGTCACACTTTGGTCAGCAACACGTTGTCAAAATTGTCGTTTGCAATTTTCCAGTTGTGTGATTTGTGGTGTGGTTTTTTTTGATTTGGGACTCCGTTTTTGTCCATTCGGGTTGCCCGATAAAAGAGCAACAAAACTGTTGCCAAATGTCCGCACACTGTAGTAACCCCTGATCTCTTTTGTAATTACTCGTAGGCACACTTTGTATGATTTGTGAGTCCACAATGTCACTGTGTAAAGATGTATTGGTCCGTTGTGGAAGTATATCGTAAAACTACTGTCCATTTTCCCGACAGCTTCCTGGTAGCAATCATACCCATTCGATTCTCCGTCATTGCTTCTGCAAAAAGGTCCCCGTTCTTACCAATTGTTCGTTTGTAATATGAATTCCTCCTTTTCCTTCTTTGAATTTAGGTTACTCATCTCCATTTGTGATCCCATTGTTATGGTTCGGATATGGCAATAGTCCGATTTCGGCCTTGAGAGAGCCGGTTTACCATATTCTTACAGAAGAACACAATTGTTTATCTCCTGAACAGAGGTCGTCGTGGGCCGCAACTGGAACTTTCCGTCGGACGTCGTGTCTGCAATCCGTAAAGCTACATGGCGTGGGGTGTCAGATGAATGTCCAGCAGAGCATGTTTAAGTGCACTGTCACACCTGTATGCCCCCTCCATGCACTGTATAATTGCCAATGTCCATCCAATCCACTTGTGTTTCACTATTAGACCCTCAAGGAGAAATGAACCCATATTTGACCAATAACCATATACACACATTTCTCTCTCTCAATTAATAAATTAATCAATTAATTAATATCATACTTATACTAAATATACATTTTCTATTAATAAGTGAGTTCATTTATACTCTTACTAATCCTAATCATGTTATATGTCTTTTCTATATACAAAGTTAATTCCTATAACTATTATTAATTCATTAATATATATTCTTAATATTCTTCAATTAACTTGTTGTAACCATAAAATAAACTCAATCTCAGTTCCATGACTACATAAACACATAATGAGGGGGAAACCATCTCCAGCTCAAAACCTGTATTTTTATGAATACTAATCTACCTCTTATCCAGTATTTGGACCGAATTACACAAAATTTAGAATCCATAACTAGAAAGTTATGCTATAATTCGTTTCAGAGCTGTGAAACAGCGTTGCGACTGTTTTGTATATAAATTCCCCTTTCAAACACCAAAAAAAATTCCGTCAACTTCGGTAATTCCATGTGGTCATCAATATACCATTGCATGTCTAATCCCTTGGAATCCTCATTAATGCAATTGTTTAAACAGTTATTTAAACACACTTAAAACACTCAACAAAAAAAAAAAACCAAAAAAATTGATTCCCATGTATTCATATGTTTTACTCCAAACCTGATTAGTTTCAGTTTCCCAATCTCATCCCTTATTCAAATATCAATGGAATCCCAATGTGACAATGACCCATTAATCCCGAACACTGTCCGACTGAGTGTGACAGCGCGCTTTTCGGCTGAGCAATTCTAGCGAGCCTTCAATAGATCCCTCTTCTCTCAAAAGAGCCCCTCGTTTTCAAGATCGCCTCGAGCAGAAGAAAAGAATCGGGCAGGTCCCTTGAATACGTCTCTTGCAACCTGTCATGACAAACTTGACTGTGGTCTCCCATTTTCGCGAGTCTATCTTCCATTTGGTTCCCAAAGTATTATTAGTGATGGGTCGTATGCTCCTGTTATTTGTTCCAAGACATTTTTCCTTCCCTCAAAATTTCATCAATCAAATCCAGTAAAATTTTTCTTGGTTATCTCCCTTTTCTATTTCCGTATTTTAATCGTTCACGCAAAACATATCCATTTTCAATGACTACATAGTTATTTATAACCTTCATGTTCCAAAATCTAGTACCTAGTTTAATAATCCTCAGTTATTCGCCCTACATTATGTTTAATTACCACCATGCCTTAGATCTCTATATTAAATATATTTTGTATCAAAATTTCAAAATTAATTTTTCAGTTAATTCCTAATCAATATCCAAAAATAAAATATCTCTCCATTATTTCAGTACACTATCTCACTTTATCTTACGTTATTTATTTAATCAAATCATGGAGATAAAAATTCTACACCTTTTATGTATAGTATGTACTTTTGTGTACTAATCTGTTTTGTATGTACTGCGGATATAGATCCAAAGTAGATGCTCGTCTTAAATCACTTTGTGTGTGTATGTCTGGACGCTGGAGGTCGTATCCGTATAAAAGAAACGATGGTTTCTCTCCGGTTGAGCGGTGAAACGAGTTATTGTATTCTTGTTCAAAATTTGGAATTTCTTCGTCCCATTGTAATGATTGTCGTGCTAATATTGTTAATGTTTTCCTTAGGCCTTTATGGCAAACTTCGTTAATTCCATCAGATTGGGGGTGATAAGCTGTTGTATACAACTTGTTTATTCCCAATTTCTCTGCTACTGTTCTAAATAAATGGGATGTAAAGTTCGTTCCTTTATCCGTTAATAAATGGTTCATTTTTCCGTATTGGCTAATGTATTGATAAAGTTGGTCTGCCGTTTCTATTGCCGTCTGCCCTCTCATCGGGTATGCTCTAACGTATCGAGTAAAATGATCCACCGCAACTAATATAAATCTATTGTTTCTAGCTGTTCGGGGCAATGGCCCAACAAAATCGAGGCTCACTACGTCTCCTGGTCTTTCTGCTTTTATATTTCTCTGTATGGGGACTTGTGGATACCTATCAGGTGATTTAAATGAGACACATTCTGTGCAACTTTGTACATAGTTCTTGACATCCGTATACATATTATGCCAAAAATAATCACCTTTTATCTTTTCATACGATTTGTTATGTCCGAGATGTGAGGCATCGTGTGCAATTGATAAGATATGTGGTTTTAACGACTCAGGTATAACCAATTGGTCTACTTTACCTTGTCCTATGGCTCTGCGAAAAGGTGCAGAATGCATCAAAATATTATCTCTTATAAAATAATTTTCTTCCGATGGTGTGAGTGTTGTATTTGTTAATTTAAGTTTATCCATGATTTTAACTAATTTAGGGTCGTTCCTCTGTTTTTCTCTTATTTCGCTTATGCTGGGTATATACCTAGAGATACTATTTACTGCGTGGTAGTCTCTGGAAAAAATATCTGCCATATTATTATCTTTACCGGCAATCCTCTGGAATGTATAGTCATACTCTGCTAAAAACATCAGCCAACGGCTTATACGGTTCTGTGGATTTGGTATTGCTTTAATATTTTCTAGTGAACTGTTATCACATCGAACTATAAAATGTGTTCCAAAAAGATAATATGTAAATGACTTGATAGTCTCTACTATTGCCAAAAGTTCTTTCTCTCGTATTGTGTAGCGTTTCTCGGTTTCGTTAAGTTTTCTTGAAAAATAGCTTATTGGGTGTAGTATGTTATGTATGTCTGCTTGGGCTAAAAACCCCGATATTGCCAGATCCGAGGCATCCGTCGTCACAATAAATTCTTTATTGTGATCTGGGTGTCTCAAAGCAATGGGTTCCTCTGCCAATTTTGACTTTAACGTGTCGAATGCCTTTTGTTCTCGCTCGGTCCATTTGAATTTATTCTTTCCCTTTGTCAATTCAGTGAGGGGCATTGCAATTTCACTGTAATTGGGTATAAAACGGCGATAATAAGATGTTACACCCAGATATCGCTTCACTTTTCTAATTGTATTGGGCCGATTAAAGGACCTTATTTTCCTTATATTATCATTTGTAGGATATATATTCTTATCGTCCAAAATGTGTCCCAAAAACTGAATTTTCGGTACTGCAAAAACACATTTCTTTGGGTTTATTGTCAAACCAAACTCTCGCACTCTTTGCAATAACTTCTCCAACTTGTCCAACATTTCCTCAAATGTACCAGATCCCATACAAAAATCGTCCACATAATTAGCAATCTTTAATTTCTTTAATGGCGCTACTATTTTGTCTGTAAGACTTTGCAAAACCATCGGGCTAAAGCTGAGTCCCTGACTTAACCGTTTGTACCGGTAATTCCCAAAAACCGTGTTGAATGTTGTTATGTCTCTATCCTCGGGTCTCAGTTTTACCTGCCAAAAAGAACTCTGTAAATCGAGTGTTGAGAACATTTTAGATCCCCTAAGTCCCTCTAACAAATGGCTCGTTATTGGCATGCTGTACCTTGGATATGAGACCGAAACATTGGTTGATCTATAGTCCTGTACCATCCTGAACTTAATCTCTCCTGTTTTGTCTGATTTCTTTTTGACCAAAATTACCGGGTGTCCAATAGTCGAAGTAGACTGTTCTATAATATCTGCTCTGAGAAGCTCATCTATCTGTTTTTCTAACTCGTCTCTAAGTGCAAAAGGAACTGGGTACGCTCGCTGCGGTTGTAATTTACTCTTATCAACCTGAAAATGGGGTACCACCCTATCTGTAGATCCCATTGTGTAGAGCTCAGTGCTAAAAACATCCGCAAATTCAGTCAGTAAACTAGTTAATTTTTCTCTTTCATGTGTCGACAAATGTTCCAAATCAAAATTTTGCATGGTAAATTCTCTTACTCTCAGATTTTTTATTTCTTCTAAATTCCTTTCCAATTCTATTTTTTCAATTTTTGCCACTCTATAATTTTTATTTAACATTATTCTATCATTTGATAGATTCGTTATAAATATTTCCGTGGTTTTCGATTGAGTAATTACATTATTTGCTCTGTTAATTTTTATATTGGGGTCATTTATTATTGAGGTTAATTCTATTCTTTCTCCTTTTTTTAAAGTTATATCTAAAAATACCTCTATCTTTTTTGTCTCTTTTGATTCTAAAATACATTTCTGTATTAACTTTGCAAATTGTATATTACTATTATTTATAGACAATGCATTTGCGTCTTTAATTTGTACAATTAAGTTCCCTGATTTTAATGTTTTGTCGTTAAGGTCCAAGACAAATTTATAAAATTGTAAAAATTCTACTCCTAATATTATTTTATAACTTGCCTTAAAATCCTGCTCTACTATTAAAAATTTATGGTTATAAGTTTTGTTTCCTATATTTAAAGGGATAAAATAACTTCCCACTATCTTTAATTGGTGCCCTGTTATGGCACTTACTGTTAGTTTTTCACTATTATATCTTATCGAAGGGTCGCCTTTTATTTTATCAAAAACCGATTTCTGAACTATCGATAGACTAGCTCCTGTATCTATCATTGCGATTGTGTTTAATCCTGCTAGCTTGCAATTTATTACCGGCAAATAAAATAGTCTCGTTGTCTCTGTTATCATTTGTGTATTCACAATATTCATGTCGTTATTATACATTTGGGGTTCGACTTCCTCCGACAATATATATGGCTTATAGCCTACTTTTAAAATCGACCCCGGGGTCCGTTTTTTGGAACCTCCCTATTTCTCTGATACACTCCATTCCTTTCAGTCCCATTTGTATAACCTCCATTCCTATCCTGTTGATATCTATATCCCGACTGATCCCTTTGAAATCCAATTCTCGGTGTGTAGTTTCTGTCTCTACTGCTTGAGTTAAACCTCCTATCCTGATTCATAAATCTCGGTGTGTCCCTTCCTCTGGAATTATATCTGTTCCCAAAATTTTGACCTTCTCTTCTATAATTATTTTCCCTATAATTATTTCTATTATAATATTCTCTTGGACTTCCTCCTCTCCTATCATAATATGCCCCTGCATTTCTCTCCATGGGTCTAGATCTACGTTCTTGTTCCCTATTTTCACTTGTGTTATCTCGTCTTTGAAAACAATTCTCAATTGTGTGATTATCCTTCCCACAAAATGTACAGTGAAGCCTTTCTCTCTGGGGTTTTGAATCAAATATTTGTCCCTCTCTTTCCTTGCTTTTATTTCGTATGGCCAGATCTGCCACTTGTTTTGTGAGGGAGGCTATTTGCTCATGTGTCGTTTGAATATGTCTTTCCATGACATTGTTTCCCTCGAAAGTATTTCCCACTGTTTGTATAACTTGGGGCCTAACCAATTGGGCGTTTGTCTCCAGAAGTTCTATAAAATCCAGGGCTTGCCTGAGAGATTTCGGGTCCTTTATAATTAATTGAGTCTTATACTCTTCCTTTACCCCTTCCAAAAATTTTGACAGTAAAGTTTGGTCGTATACCTCTCTCATTGCTTGATTATTAATATCTGCGTCCCCGAAAAAACTATCTGTTGCATTTGAGACCCGACTGGCAAACTGTCTCGCCGTTTCTGACGGAAACATCTTTAAGTTTGTAAATTTGTATTGAGTCACTGCTCTGCTTTGTTTTGTTTCGAAAAATTCCAAAAACTTTTCCTTAAATCTCTGATACTCCTTTTCCTGTGATAAATTATTAGATCCGATTAAATATGTTAGGGCATCGCCTCTTATTCTTGATTTCGCTATTATTAACCTATCGGCATCCGAAAATTCGGGAGCATTTGCCAGATTTTCGATACTATCGAAAAAATATCTCGGCGTCACTGCTGATATATTATCAAATTGCGGAACCAACGTCTGAAACGCTCCCAATCTGGAAAGTGAAGATGCTCCGACTACTCTATCCGCAATGTTCATAATTTCCCCGTTAACTGCCATTTTTAATTATGGCTTATTCGCAAAAGAAAGGAGAAAAAAAAAAAAACCTCGATAATTCCGTTCCCAAAATCGGAAAGAAAAAAAATTCCTATTCCTCGTACACAAATCAACTTCTTTCAAAAAAAAAGAACTCCCAAACAAACACCAGTTTCCAGCATTCACGGCCGATACAAATTTCACAAGGTCGAAACTATTTCCCCTCTTGTTCATTCAAATCCAAAGTCAATTAATCACTCTGAGATATCCTCTTTTCAAAAATCCGAAAAGTTACGGCAGCACTTCTTGTGGGCGCGCTCGCCTTGATTATCGTTGTCCACTAACATGTTTATTAATAAATCAAAAGTTAATAGTTAGAAATAATTAAGTCCATTAAAATTGCGTATTAAAGATTTGCGTTGTGTTTCTCGTATCGTAATAACCCAGGACTCAAAATGACTTATTGACAATGGATATTGAAATAAGACTCAATTGTGTTACTGAGATTCATTTTATTCAGACTACAACAATTAATGGTTTGGTTACAAGTGACAAAGCATTCAAATCTGTGCATTCGACATTTCGCACTTAATCGTACTCATAGCGATCATTAGACAATTTCTGGGACCAGACATGACTTGACAGTGATGCAGTTAACTAGTTCAAATTAACTGTTCGGGTACTAATTATCAATTAGTTAAATTTTAATTTGGAGACTAATCGTTAATTTACTTTAGTATTTTCTTCTTATAAGAATTAAGCTTAGAATTAATGTGACCATAATTTGGTACACTATGAGAGATACTACTCCCAACAAATTAATATGATTACACATTAGTCTCGCTTATTTATTTATATTAATTGTATTTTCCATCCTTACTTAAAACCCGGTCAGTAACGCTGGTTGCGTCTGTCAAATCACCTGCGGTCTCCCTCGTCAATTCACAACATTAAATCACACTAAAATTGTACTCATTACTTATTACACTTCTAATCAATATTATTTCACATGAGATGAGAGAGAAAGTATCGCGAAAAACGGTGTGTGTATTACGTTAATAGTCAAACAGAGAACACTTACCCATTAAAAAGAAGGCCAAGACTGCCATCGTTGGATCAGTTGCGGTTAATTAAGGGTTGCGCTATCGCAAAAGAATACCCTTTTGTTTTGATTAATTTCGATAGGCCTATGATGTAATTATGCCATAGGCAGAAGTTGATGACTCCGGCGAAGAGGTTTTCCCTCCGGGGAAACTCTGGTGAATAGGGATCTCGTGAGCCCAAAGGCAAAGTCAGAAGGTGGAGTTTATTAATCTCCAACAAAATCTTAGATAGTCATAATCTTGCTCTAAGCCCTGGGGTCGAAGCTTATATTAACTTTTCTACCATGTTTTCCTTAAGAAATTCTCCCCATCGAATGATCTGCTTGATCCCGCCTTCAAAATCCGCAAACTTCCCATATTTTCTAACTTGAGTCGGCCTCTCTCTATTCCAAGGATTTCCAGTGGCTGCTTACTTTGGCCCCCTTTTTATCCCCTTATCCGCTATTGGTTAACGTTACCCCTCTTGGACAAGGGCCGAGAGGGGTTATCTTGCCTCCATCCCCAGACTCCTGCTGTGTCCAGCTGTTCGAGATATTTCGGCCATCTTGAAGCGGGACCAATTTTTAGTCAGGCTTCGTTGACTTTATAGCTCCTTCATTGAAAACGACTGTCAAGTCTCTAGTGGACCACAATCGAATCCCAAAAATTACGACGCTATTACTTTCCGAAATTCTATTGAAGGTGTCTGCTCTTTGCGCGGGAAAACGTGATTCCAAACCATCTGCCTCAATTCTGGGTGGTCACCCAGGTGGCTTGTTATCTAGGAATGTGCTCCGAGGACTTTACATTGTATCTTAACTTTTTGGTGGAATGCTTGCGAATGCAACACTCCAACAGTATGGTTCATTCCTTACAGCTGCATGCTCCAAGGTTCGCTTCCTATAATAGATGAATATAACAACAATTTTATACCAAAGGCATGTATATTAATCACGAGAGAGAACGACTGAACTCTTCCTATACTTCAATATACTTAATCAGATAGCTGAAATATTAATAAATATGTGTACAAAACGTTTCCAAAATAGAATAAAATGTGGACACCTTATGTGACGCTGACGACCTCGCTGATGTTTCACCGCTTGCGATGGACGCATTTTCTCTTGGTCCACGAATGTGTTCATCGTCTGCAGTAGTGGGAGGGTAGATGGTAAGGGTGCGAAAGAGTTTTCCTTGGTTTGCTTGATCAACGTAGCACTAGAGCTGCACAATGGGCTATTGGCTCCGGTTCGGCGTCTCTCTCGAAGGAAAGACCCGGGAACACTGCCTCGGATATTTGAATCAAGATCAGAAGATAACATTGGTTTGACAATGCAGTAAAACACTTGACGTATAATTTTATTTTTTTAAAGTGCTTTATTAAAAAAAAGAGTTGCAACAACATCCGAAAGAAGTGCGGGGGCAACCGCCCTCTCCCCCCTCCCCTTTTTACCGAATCACTGTCACTGGCCATGACAGTGGGGTACAGATATATTAATCCTTCAATTGGCTTCATTTAATATAATTTCTTGCCCAATTCAGAAAGTACAGTTAGAGATCAGTGGTCTAACTCCAGCATTTTTCAGGACAGCAAAAAGAAGAAT
Organism: Troglohyphantes excavatus; assembly: GCA_963932185.1. Classification (NCBI taxonomy): domain Eukaryota; kingdom Metazoa; phylum Arthropoda; class Arachnida; order Araneae; family Linyphiidae; genus Troglohyphantes; species Troglohyphantes excavatus. Next base: position 7,848,705 of record OZ010670.1, on the reverse strand, counting down.
TGTTTCCCTAGGATGGGATTATATTAAGATAGAATCTTTTGACATTTCGTTACATCTTTTATTGGATTAGATGATGACAATAGAGATTTTACCACCAGGTGGAAATCACAAAATACCACATAGAGCATATATATATATTTTAAAAAAATGGAATTCTTGACATACGATCTATTGCACTTTGCGAAGCTATGTTGGGAGCCTGCCAAAGGCAAATTCTTGGCAGTGGTTTCATAATAAAAATCCATAGTTCTCCCAGAGGAAATGGGAAATTGAAAAATCGGGGAGAGGCTTTGGACATATATATTATTTTTACTATATTTCTACTTTTGCGACTTGAAAGTTAACAAAAATATTACGGTATTTGTATTATGTTATTAGTGATATTTTTTCAAATTTGTAATGAAAAATTTACTTTTGAAGTTTAATTGCAGCAATTTTAAAATAAAAAAATATATAGGTACATTTTTCTAATAAACTATTGTGAATAAAAATATAATTATTTCTGAAGTATTGTAAAAATTATGTGTCAACATGTGGAACCTCAAAAAACATGAAAAAATAATCTTGTGTATATTTTTTAAGGAAATTTCTGTTTGCATAAATATTTCAAGTACAAAAATTGATATTTTTTGAAAAATACATATCCATACCCATACTAATATTGAAATGTTTTTAGTTCCACAAATTGCGCATGCTATCTAATTTGTATTTGAGGAAACATTATGCTGTTATTCACAATAGTTTATTAGAAAAATTTACCAACATATTTTTTAATTTGCTATAACTGAACTCCAAAAGTAGATTTTTTTGTACAAATGTACAAATTTGGAAAAATATCAATAGTAGCATATTTACATATATCGTAGTTTGTTTGTTAACTTTCATGTCATAGAAGTAGAAATAAAAAAAAAGGGTTTACCCCCCCCCCTTTAGCACGTGTGAAGATCGGATATCTTCACTACTAATTGATGAAAAAAGTTCTATTTGCCTGCCCTCTTGTTTCAAAACCAGATATTTCACGTTTGGAAAAGTTTCAAGAGACATAAAACTAATTAATTGCATTATTTATGGAATAATTTATCCATTTTTATTTCCTTTACAAATTGGTATTAGATAGATACAGGTCTTAACCAAATTTTAGCACTGTATAAGTAATAGTTTGACAGAGATTTTCTTTCTTCTTTTGGATATGTCTGGTTTTGCAACAAAGCTGTATAGGGTGTACCTCGACTATACTACGCTGCGATCGGTGCGTAGTAGCTTACGCGCGTCTTGATCAATCTACTTTTGAAACAGATTTCTGTACTTATCTGGTTTTGAAATATACCGCTACTTTCATAATGTTAAATGAATAGCATCTAGCTACTTTAGAATGTTATGACTTCGCCTACGGACAGATCTGCAGGAAAACTAAAAATTAATGACATAACCCGAAAATCGAAACAAAAAAGATCTACCTGGGCTGTAAAATAGACGGGTCATATATCAGAGAATTTTAACTTGTTTCGATTCGCTACGTAACTTGTAACTTCACAAGCTTTTTGTAAACAAATATATTAGCAATATGAAGAAGGGTAGGAAGCACTTTTTGCCGTAAGGTAAGATCTGTAATAGCTTTTGCCAACTGCTCTTGCATCTCGGTACACATCAAAAAGCTTGTTTCACGAGGCACGAAAAAAACTACTCCCATAATTATCTTCCGTCCCTCAGGAATATGAAGATAATTTCTGGTCGTCGTTCGTCTGCTGCGTCGAATAAAAGCGCGCCCTTGTCGAGAGACTTCGCGGTCTGGTCCTCCTCCCGCACGTGTGTTTTCATAAGAATCCGCTTCCATGGGCGGTAAATGAGGACGCGCTTCTCGAGGAATGCGAGGACATTTTCCTCGCGCGCTGTTCTTCTCGATTTAAGAGGAAAAATGGAGGAACAGTGGAGGGGTGTCTTCTCTGGGCATTCCAGGTGCACGACAAATTATTTTTTATTATTCCATTGGTTGGCTGGCTGGCTGGTTGGGAGGGGACCCTTTTGATCTAGTCGGAAGAGTACAGAGCATATATTCGGAGGATTGTGAGTTCGCTTTTCAAAGTCCGCCGTGTAGAAAAGGGCTGTAGCACGTTAAACATGTCATGAGCCAAACGTCCTCATATGGGTCGTGGGGTGAATGTTTGGAGACTGGAGGGTTGCTCTAAGGGATCAGTGTTTATTTTCTTTGGGACAAACCCCAAACCATTCTCAATGGCTCATTATGAAAATCTAGTCTAATATTATTTCCCCCAAACAAGCATTGTTGGTGGGATGGTTTGATTTGACATCCTACTACAGCTACATAGTGGGCTATTGTCGACATTTCGAAATATATCACGTTCGGTTGATAAAAAAACCGTCGAACTAGAGCTATCGAGGTCAGCCGTAGCCAAGTGGTTATCGCGTAATTTTTTTTTGAATAACCAAGGCATGCCCAATTCATCTTGGACTCAGCCAGCTCAGGTGCTGTCCTTGTCATTTGATCATGGTTAATATAATTACATGACAGAGTTTCCGGGTCTATCCTGCGAAATCGACCTCGAGCAGTTCAGCCCATGATGTAGCTCTAGTGCGACGTTTTTTATCCAAGCAAGTTCTCCTACAACAACAACATAGACAGGTTGGTTGATTAACTAATACGAGGAAGTATTCCTTCGAGATAAACGCCGAACCGCTTGCCTGTAGCCCCTTCTATTGCGACGTTGCGTCAACCAACCCAAGTGTCCCTACCACAACTCGAAAGATGATTGCCTGTTCGACTGCTCCTGTTTCTCCTGCTCGTCTCATTTCCAGGTCGCATGATGAATGACCCCCTCCCTCCCCCCCACCCCCACACACGGCCTGATTAGTTCTCCTCCTCCTCCTTCTTCTTCCGGCGCATGACGTCACGAGCCCCAATCCAAGACTCGTCATCCATCACGTCGCATTGTGGCAGAACCGACGTCTGAACGACGTTTTCTCACGACGTCTCTTCATTAAGGGAGGGGGGCGTTTTATTAAGAAGGGGGGGGGGATTATTTTCAGTTGCTCTTTCCGTTGCATTAAGCGCGACTTCTCCTCCAACACACGGGATGCGCCTATTTCTCTTTCTTCAAAAGAAACTTCTGGAGAGGATTTATGACGGAGCTGGAATAACGAGTGCGTCCTATTAGGGGTGGGGTGTACGAAAAAAAAGGTTTTAATAAAACTAATTGTGTACCTTGGTAGAAAAAAGGGTGATTTGGTGTGATACATTTTTATGGAATAAGGGGACAGTTGTGGAGACTGTATGACAGGAGTGAGAGAGGGGGAAATGTAAAAGAGAGCAGGCACACTTCTAAAAATCCATGCTTATTTTGGTAGGAACTTTCATCAGTTTTGACGAAAAAGACGCCTGCTAAATCCTCCGATTAAATATTTTGTCAGAATTAAAAAAATATGTATATTTCGTTAACTGTGCAGAGTACTTTGTTTGAAAATTTTGAAATCAAATGGCTGCTCCGCGGCTTTGGCTATGCTACGTGCATTGGCAAATGTGTGTAACAGGCTGCAACAGCCAGGCCGCTGGGAAATGCACATAACCGGCCAGGCAACCGGAGTAACCGCGTGCGTGTGTTGGAGCAGCCGCCACACGTGAACAGCCCACTGGGCAGCTCTAGTGCAATATTGATTAACCAACCCACCTTTTTCTCATTCCCGTTGCGAGTAAATCGTCCATGTGGAATCTTCGCTGTGTCAAAAAGGACAGATTTCGCTCCGCGTTGTTGTCGAATTTTTGTCGCGCAATTTAAAATGCTGTCGTGGTTTTGGGAGATTCGCGTTCCTTCTAAAAATATTCCAACTGCAATCGGAGGGGAGGGAAGCTGAAATGGAATGTTGTGCTTGAAGCGCCATTCGTCATAATAACTGATGGTTTCGGAGTGCGTTGAAAAGATGGTGCATAACTGCATGGGAGCTCCACCCCCCCCCCCTCCACAGTTAAAAACGGATGATAATTTTTTTGAAGAAACTTTTGTCATTTACGACGAAAAAGACGCCTGCTCTATGCTCAGTTGAAATATTTCGTCAAACTGAGGAAATTTGCTTTGCCGTTTTGGCACGAAATTTATTTAATCCAAAATGAAGACAATTTCAAAGAAAATTCGAAGTCTCGACCCACGGATCTCTTGGTCCAGAGACACGCTCGCTATGGACTTTGTCAAAAAAGCTCTGTTGAACTGCGGCAATTGTACATATAAGAACCGATATTAAACTGATCCTCTCGCACTTTTAGCTTTGAAAATGTACCTTACATTTTTAACCTAGTTTTTAAAAATAAACTATTTTATTCAAGAATATGGATTGAAGGATATTGAATATGGAATACGAAACAAATATAATTGGAAACAAGCATTATCTGAATTAAGATAAAAGCACATAATTTCCTTGATTTTTAACCGATTAAAAAGCGCTCCAAACAAAGCTTTAAAATAAAACCGCCAAAGCTCGCCAAAAGCAGAGAGGTTATCAATTCGACTGTAATTTTTATTTTATGTATGGCGAAAGTTTTCTGTTTTAATTAAGATATTTTGAATTTTTTTATTTTGTTGGATAGGGGATGTCTCACTTGGGAACCTTAAGAAAAAATATCCGGTTATCCGGCATTTAACTATCCAGAATTCTCAATTACCCGGACCGTTTGAAAAAAAAATGTTGTCCTATTTTGAAAATTCTTTCTTCTTTCTTTGTTGGATAAAAAAAAGTTCACTTTGGCAAAAACTTAAAATAATAAAACAATGAAAAGAAATTGGGATTAAGTGTTATCTAAAAAAAAATGTACACTAAAGTAATAAAAAGTTACTTAAAATGCAATGCTATAAGACACATATTAAAGGATAACTACGAAGTGTGTCTTGAGTGTAAACTTAGTAGGAAGTCCGAGTCCAGTGTCCCTCCTCCTGTCTACGCCGTTGATCAGCACAAGAGGAAATGCAAATAATTGAACGAATGAAATCTAAACAGAGGGAGTCTTGTAAAACGACTGATTTGTTTACACAATATGTCTGACACAACTACAAAACAAACCTATAAAAAAAAGTACCAGTAAATAATAATCTACACTGTTAAAAATTTCAGTTCAACTATGTACCATATCTTGGTGCAAAACAGAGATCTACGCCATATTATGGTGGATTCTAGGTTGAACCAAAAATCCTTTATAAAATAAAGCGGAGGTTTCACCGATAATTGGTTCAACCTCTTTAACTGCATCCGAAATTTTCGCTATCGCTGCATCAACAAGTACCTCCGAGAAAGACAACAACGAGTGGATTCGTCGCTCAGTGGATAAAGGCGTTCAGCTATGAATCAGAGGATTCCTAGTTCGAGCCCGATAGGTGACAAGTTGTCATCTTGCGATCGGAGGGTTTCCAGCTTTTCTACAAAAATACTACTACTCGAATTAGAATACTGAACTCGAATTTTGAGTTTTACGCAACGTTATGAGTTCTGGTGCAAAGTTTCACCACTAAACCATTCGTATTAGCACCGTAAAATGGTGAAGCTAAACACCAAATGTTGGTTGCAGCTAAATGGGTACCAAAGTTTGGTGCAAGGTCGTAATCATTTTGAACAGTGTAGCAAAGTGTAAAATCTGCAGAAATGAGCATTTTACATGAATTATGTTTAGTGTCAAAATAATACTTGGTACCTGAATTTTATGTTGTACTCCTATTAGAAATGGTTGGTCCGGTGAATTGTCTAACTTTTAATTTTGTGGTCCGTAGACAACTAAAGGTTCGGAACCTCTAATTTAAGTGAAGTTACGGATATAATTTTTCAAAGAAACTGGGACTACATCTTCGGAAGATCACATATATTCTTTATTATACTTTTTACAATACACTTCATTGATTCGTAAGCAGCATTGGGGGGGGGGGGGGGGGGGGGGGGGGGGGGGAGAACGTACATGAGAAGGATGTGGTGGTCGGCCTACGTTGCACTTTGTACAAAACTATAACTCATCCACTGACAAAGAAATGCGAATGCGATCCTTGCAAACTTATTGCACTGAGTAAATTTAAAATAATCGTAATATTTAGACAATAAAGCGCTAAAAATTATTAGTGTACATCACATATTTAAGTGTGCATTTTTGTCCGTTGAATATGTCGTCCCATGGATTAATAGAATTAAATGGACGTTCTGTTTAAAAATCAAACTATTCTTAACTGGATTTGTTTCATTCACAGCACAAAAAAAAAAAAAAAAAAAAAAAAACTACTGAAAATCAAGGAAACTTCGAAAGTGGAAATTGAATTCGTAAGTCAATTGAATTTTGTTGTTCAGCGAAGATAAAACAGAATATGTTAAGAGAATTTTTGATTTTTATCATCGAACATATTTTTAGTAAAATATAAATAGCCGAGATTTTAAGCCTATGATGTTTAATTACTCCATTCGAAGCTTAGTGTAGGAAATGGTAAATAATAAATTTTCTATAATCAAACATATATTGTTACTTTCTAATAATTCATACAAGAGTAATAAAAGTAGTTAATTTCGAAATAACGGAATAATTTCGAAATAATTTTCTAAAAATATATAAAATGAATTTTTTTAAATATTTTTTTTGTGCGTCCTTGAGCGCGATATCTTGAAACTAGGTTTTAAATAGTGCACACTCAAAACCAATCATTTGATTCTTCGGATCTTTATACAGGATTGCCACCCTTGTCACTGAATGAGTTTTATTAATTGCACTACGTGAATTTCAATACATTTCTGCAAGGTATTTTTAAATATCAAAGCAAATTAGAAAATATTCCACGAACTTCATTTGGCACAAGAATATTTATGTATGTATTATGTAGGTATATATTCACAATGAAGTCCAAACAATATGTGGATGAACGTCATTTTATACAGTTTTTTTGTAATAATCTTTTTATTAAGAAAAGGAGCACACGAAAACTAACAAAATTATTACAGAAATATATAAAAACTTTTAAGAAGATACACATAAAGAAGTAATATTAATTTGTTAAAGATTTTCTGTTATATCCCTTCCCCCACTTTGTCAATATCTCTATAACAATAATACTTTTTTGCACCAAAAGTTCGTTCAAAAAGAATGTATCCGTTTGATTATTTTGTTGTGTGTTGTAGAAATCCGCAGAGAAGTAAAGTGAGCAGTTACCGCGATGATAAAAATTCACGGTTCAAGATTGTCCGAATTCCACGAGAATGTTACTAAAAATTCGAATATTTTTTGTATATAACTAGGCGGCTCTAAAAGTCTCTTCATTGTAGCCTGCCTTTCTAAGTATTTGTAACTGTGAAATAAATCCGTCGGCTGGATTCGCACACCACATTTTCAACAGTGCTTGACGACGAAATTCAAGCTCGAAACTCCCGTGACTCTAGGCTCAGATATTCCGATCACTTCTTATTTTTAAACAACTCCGCATTTAGAAGCGAATCACTTGAATTCCGTTGCTATGCAGCTTGGCTACGGCTAATGAATCTCAGCCATAAGAGTTAGAGGGTTTTGTGAATTTAAACCAACGATATTGATTTCTAAAATGAAAATAAAATTTCGTATTGGTACTTCAACATAACTTAAATGAAAGTTTTAATAAACGCTATCTTATTATAATTATATAAAATGAAAGTTTGTCCGTTTGTGCACTTGCTCTCGCTAATCTCAAAAACGGCCAAACGGATCACGGTGACATTTGGCACAGGTAAAAAACACAACCAGCAGCAGGTTTTAGCCAAAATTTTAGAACGCTGGAACACCAGGGAGTTGCAAAATAATAATAAAAAAGAGAAATTTAATTAAGTTTTACAGGTAAAAATAAATGGATGGCAAAAGCTTAAATTTGCTGAAATATATATTTCCAAATAATTTAACGTTGTTATGAAAAAAATGTTTGTTTTGAAATTAGGTGAAACTCAACCTTAAATTTTCCTTTCAATGCTTCAAAATTCAAGGTTATTGCTGGGTTTTTGAGGATTTTATGAAGGAATTTGGAACAAAACCTTTTAATTTAATAGATCTTTAAAAAAAAATCGCAATTTTTTTACATAAAATCTTCAATTTCAGAATTTTGATGAACGTTTTAAGTTGACTATTTTCTGCTGTGGTACTTTGATTTTGATTTTTTTAATAATGTTTCCTTATATGGTTAAAAATTATACATAAATAAAGGTTCGGGGAAAGTTTAAAAATAGTCATGTTTTCCACTTGTAGCTCAAAACAACACTTCAAACGGTTATTTCTTATTGCCACACCGAAAAAGCAAACTCTAATATTTGAGGAATAATCGTGTTTTGTCACACTGAGGAAATTTCTAAGAAAACACAAAAAACCTAAACGTAAAAAAGAAGGCGCAAAAGAATATATTTCTAAAAAGAACAGGAACGCGATGTAACTGTTCCATAAAAATAACGTAAATGTCAAACATGTTCTTCAGGTGCAAAGGGGGTTCAGTAGGTTTGTTCTGTAGAAAATTCAGAGGTGTGGTGTGATGTGAAATTGAGAAATGTTGGACTAAACACGGTTTGAACGTTTGTTCCACACTTACACGCGTATGTTTATTTTCGTGTGCTCTTTTTAAACGCTTTCGAACGATGATCGCACATCTAAATATACAAGACACAAACCGGTCAGTTCGCAATAAATATCTACTTATGTACAAAGCGTGCGGGTGAAACCCAACGCTACAAGGGGACACGCATACTCTTGACAGTTCACAGAACGTATACTTCTCCGGCTTTGTCGTTTTTGGTTGGCACATCGGTATTGGCGAGGGAGCGGGGACAGATTTGGCACAGAAAGCTTTGTTGTTTTTGCACTCTTTGACAGTACAGATCACATGGTTCAACCTGTGGAATCACAATTGTTCTTCTCCAGCACAGCAGGTAGAGTTCTACAGACTTCTTCGTGTTCGTCGAAAGGCGGCAACTCATCAGCAGCGAGCTCGATCTATAGCAGAAATACTCCGAAACGCGATGCCCCAAAATCGCGTTAACTCGTTACATTATTTCACAACTTGGTTAACAATAATAAGTCATGAATTATAAATTGAGTAATTTTAACGAAATTTAAAATTTGACACGTATTCTTTCTCCAATACAATTTAGATTCAATAAAAAGTCCCTTTAACAGTAACTTTTCTTTGTTATTATTAAATATGACTAGAAAAGGTTATATGCGACTGAAGTATTTTTATAAGAAATAGGGTCTGTAATACAAATATATTTATTTAGATTATTTATGTATTATTATATTTAATTTAAAGATTTCCCATATAATTTTCGATTGAGCTCCTGAACCTTGTATTCGATAAAAATTGGCTTCCAGAGAAACTCTTTTTCAAATCGTTTGAAAGCAAAAGGCCATATTTGGCTAAACTATTGAATTAATCCTCAGGTTTAATGAATTACCTACATGACGGTGTATTAAATTGAGGTATTACCCATCTTCATATAAACTGCTTTTCCTTGAGATTTGCGAACACGTTCAGTTCAAGAGAGAGGGGGGAAAAGACTTTCGCAAAATCATTTTACATCGAGGCTAACGCAAATGTCACTCGGGGCACCGTTGTCATGGTAACAGTTTTCTTTGGTCAGGTTCTGTTCTTCAAGACGTTCGCTGTTGCCACTCTCGGGATGAGAATCATTGTTTTCTGTGCAATTGCAGAAATGGATTATCACTTGGTCGCCTTCTCCTTCAAAACCAGTAGAGGTCCTTGCTTTCCTGAGGCTGACCCTCCAGACCTGTGGGCAAAAGAGAAGAAATGAGTTACGAAATGGCATTGGAAATAACCAGTATTTAAATTAGTGATTCCTAATCGTTAGAAATACTAGAAAAGTCGTCCAGAACATCCTCAAAAATGAACGGTGTGTATAAGGGACTGGTGCACGATACATCTGATCGGGGTCCAAAGTCCCGACGTCTATTGAAGGCGTTGGGTGCCAGTTCAGGTGTGGTCCTCGTCATCTGACCATGGTTCTAAAATAACGAGGTGCATGTATGAATGTGTACGTGTTCCCGGGTCTTTCCTTCGAGATAGACCCCTAACCGTCGGAAATAGCCCACTGTGTAGCTCTAGGGCGACGTTAATTAACAAAACCACACCAAACCTAATCTTTAGGTAGGTGTTGACAACCGAATTAAAAATTGGGCATTGCGCGGACCGCGACTTTCAATGAACAGTAAAAAAATATTTAGGTAGCAAATTTATATGCGATTCAGAAACTAAATTCAATTCAAATCGGAAATGCTATTTGTTTAAATAAATTTATTAATTAAAAATTATAATTTTTTATAAACTGATTTTTTCTTTACTCATTAGATAAGGTAGCTTTTGAAATAAATTAAATCATGTATTTATTTGATTCCAAATAATAATGATGACATTTCAAATAATAATGTTGACAAAGTATAAAGTAAAGTACCGATGCATAAAATTTTAATTATTGTCTTGCTATTGTAAAAAAAATAACTCTTGCTGACAGTAAATAACCCTCTTCCATATACTTCTCAAAAAGTAACTATCGGATAATTATGAATTTTACCAAGTTTGTTTAGAAATGTTTGGGAAATAAGATGGAGGAATTTTGCTGCAATAGAACTCTTATCTTTTATATTTTGTTATAGTTGAATTTTTTTTTGTAGAATAACAGCCATATATCTGATCTAATGTACACCGTTTTTTGTTTTTGAAAATATTTATTCGTTTTTAAATTATAAACGTTATAAACTTTTTAAAAATTCGAATTTGTGTCAAGCAAACGTACCGAAGCAAGCATTCCGTAATTCTAATTTTTCGTAGAATAGTAACCATATATCTGGTCTAATGCATGACGTTTTTTTTTTTAAATATATTTATTAATTTTCAAGTTATTGCAAAAAAGTAACTGCCGCTGTTGGCGAACGGTAATTTTATGGGTGTTTTTATTGTAATGGAACATTTATATTAGAAGTTATTTTATGTTAAAGTTGAAATGCCTGACTAGCAAGGCCTGATTATTTTTGAAAAAGCAAAACAAAAATATCTTGATTAGACAAAAGCTCCACGTATCACTAGTGTTCCACAGACCATGGTTCGGGAACCACTGATTCAAATAAGAATCCCGGCTAACCATCTGGTTGGAAGAGGCTCGTAACCGGAGGGTTCCGAGTTAGAGCCTCATCGTCCAACCGAAGATCGCCATCTAAAGGGGCCGTTTGCGTGTTAAATCTGTCGTAGTCCAAATGTCCTGACGCCGTTCGTCGTGTGGCCCATATGAATTCCTTTTATAATCAGTACCTAGCAACAGGCATATTTTAACGATTTGTCAGTCTATATTCGTTTTGCCCATCGCGTTTTGTAAGTTAGAGAATGTATTATTTCCATAAAATTTTAAGACTATAGAAAACACAATTATAACAGATTATCAAAGAAAACATAGTCAAAAAACAGGACGAGTGGAACTCGTCATTCCTTGTCAAGGAGTTAAAGGAAATAGGTAAATACAAACTGCTGTGAAGAAAATACGTTTCAGAGTTCGAACATGCCCAATCCTATTTAAGGAATTTTCTTGGATGGGGGTAAATAATGTTCTATGGTCTCTGATGAGATTGTACTCGATGTTACTGTCCCTTATAAGATGGCTGGTGTACCTCGACTCATAAAACTTTGTGTTTCAAGGGATCAAAACATTTTTTTGACAATTCAAACTAAATTAGGGTACTTAATAGACAAAATTTATAAATGTTTTTTTTTTCCTCTTTAAAATATTTAACTCACAAATCAAAGAAAAAAAGCTATTCTTAGGACTAGTAGGGAAAATGTCCCACTGCACACATAAAATTGTTGTCCTGGCATCTCCTGGAGGACGCGCGACTACTGGCGCGTTAAGTACCGAACATTTAAATATATTATAAAAATGGGGAGCAAGTATGGAAGAGGGGCGGCACAGAAGGGGGGGGGGTGAAACGGAAAAGGCGGGAGAGAGTGACAGAATAATGAATAAAATTGAGCATTACGGAGAGAAGGGAGAGAAGAATGCGAATCAATAACACGGTCCGCCTCTCCGGGAATGGAAATTCCATTCCGAGGAGAGACGGGTGGAGAGGAGCCTTGCAGAGAGCGGGGGGAGAGAGGAGCGAGATGGAATGAGTGGGGGGGGGGGGGCAGAGTTGATATTGCGTTTCATTGTGGGGGTTGGAAGAAGAACGAAGGGGGGAGATCCATTTGAACGGACAGTTGTGGAAATTGCGTTTCTCGTGGCTTTTCTTCGTGAGTTGAGATTTTCGAGTGTTCGAGATTCTATTTGTTATTCGATATCGGTTATTTGGAGACTTCAGCGTTAGGCTGGGTGTTGGACGTGGTATGTTTAATGATAGGATGCGTTTTGTGAATGTATTTTCCTTGGATTGGCATCTGGACTGTGATGAGGCGTGTTTGTGGATTGAATTGACGACGCATTGAGATTGCGCAATGGGCATTTGGAGACAGATATGGAGAAGGAAAAATTCTTAAACGTATTTCGTAGTTTTGACTGTCACTGCCCGTCTGTCACGATTCCATAGCCCAAATTGAAAAAAGTTAATTAATTTCAAATTTACGCAGATTCAGGGTTCGAACTTAGTAAATTAAACATACGGGTGATCGGCAACAACAATTTTTTTTAGTTGTCAAAATGTGCTGCTTAGGCGTAATAATTTTAAAATCTCTCTGTTGTAAAAAAACGTGGCTGCCGCTGACAATTGGTAACCCTCTTTCCTCTCCATATTTTTAGTCACTTCTCAAAAATCTGATAATTATGAAAGTTACTGAGTTCGTTCAAAAATTTTTGTAAAATAAGGTGATGGTATATTTATTGTAATAGAACACTTATGCTAGAAGTTATATTATCTTATATTTGAAAATGCAAGAATTTGAGATGTGTCAAACAAAACGTATAGAACCAAACATTCCATAATTCTAATGTTTTGTAGAATAGTATCCATATATCAGATCTAATGCATGCCGTTTTTCTTTTTTAAATATATTTATTAGTTTTCAAATTATTGCAAAAAAAAGTAACTGCCGCTGTCAGCGAATGGTAATACTAGGGGATCTGTGATTGGTTACTCATATCTTGGCAATAATTTTCCATTTTGCTGTAAACAAACTTAAAGGAGCAAACACTCCATAATTCTAATTTTTCATAGAATAATATGTCAGATCAAATACATATAGCTTAAAAAAAACAGAGTTATTAGTTTTTAAATTATTGCAAAAAAAAGTAACTGCCGCTGTCGGCGAATGGTAATACTGTGATTGGTTATCTCATATCGTGGCAATAATTTTTCACATTTTGTTGAAAATTAGTAAAATTAATTTTTCTTCTTGAAGAAGGTTGTGACGTCGACTTTTGTTCGATATCCTAATTAGAAAAGTGTTATATCTATAAAATTAAAATTTGGTTATCAAGAATTGATTTGGCAAAAAACCTCTTTTTTGTGTTTGTAATGTTATTCTTGCTTAACAGGAATTACTCTTGATAATAAGTTTTAAAACTAGATAAAATAATAATCGCAATTTGGCATCGAAACAACTGTAGACGAAACTCAATGCATGGAAAACATTAAAGAACATTCGCTAATTTTTATGGTAAATGCGTTGTTAATCAACAGCATCATTTTAGAAATGGGACGTATAATAATCAGCAGTGTGTTGTTAAAATAAATGAAGAGGCAACTTAATAGAAATGTTCTGGGTTGGCGGAGCCTCGTCGTATATTTGCAAAGCACTACGAAAAGTTGAAGTTGTTTTTTGATAAAAGTGAAACAAAGAAAGCGTGGTGAACTCAGTCATTTTGAGTGTCGAATGCACTGGACATAGTTGTTCAGCGAATTCTTTAAATGCCATTGATAATGCAAATGCTGATAAGTCATTATGTTACTACTTAATTACTGTTATTTCTTAACATTTATAATTTAGGTTAGTCGCATTTAAAAGCATCTGAATCATAGCATTTAGGAAAGAAAGCGCCCTAATTTTGAAAGCAAAATATAAATAACTAGCCATATAAATGACTGTTTTCATTTAGAATTTCAGTAATACGAGCTGTAGCAACAATTTTTGGAATTCATTTTTTCCGCTCTCCACTTGACAGATCTTCGGAAGTGTACATCCTTTCGTGTTCCAGTAAACTTGAAACTCATAAAAAAATCTCTACTTTGGAACATTTTTCAAATTTAAAGCATTCAGAGGAAGTTGAACATCCTTTTCTACTGGAATATTTTTTTAAAAAATTCAAAGGAATATTGATTGAAAACATAAATTAAACTGCCCTATACCATGGAAACCAAAATTACGGTTTCTCTTTTTCATCCGTTCCTTAAGAGGTCCTCAAAATTTTAGAATTTTCTGATAGACAGTGACAGCTCTGAATACGGAGCTTTAATTAAAGTTCACTCTGTATATCCCTTATAAATATTTTAATTGTTGTTCTTACATCGTTTAGTTGATTTTTTCCACTATGTGTGAATTATAAATAGTGACATTTGTTTGTCGGCACTGATGACACTCATTCCCATAAATCGATAAGAGTGAGCCGTTCCGACAACGCTTCAAATTCCACCATCAAGGTATCAAGGCTACGCATATTAAAAATCTCCCTCAATTATTTTGTTTACTATTTGATCATAGATAAAGCCGGTTTTAATTCATACGCGGCTAGTTTTAAATACATTTCGAACGTAATACACATTACACATTGAATTGTTAATATTAACAATTTGGTGATAGCGCGCCAATACGAAACTCTCAATGCTCACGTTTGACTGATTTTATGAAGGCAATGTTCACGCATTCCACATAGCTTTTGGTTCCAATTCATGTTATACCGGTTATAAATGAACACTAAATTTAAACTGCTTCTGCCAGGGCCCGATTAAGTCATTGAAGCAAGGGAAGCCCGCCTTTAATTGTGGGCCCCATTGCTCTCAAATAGACCCTAAAACATCAAATTGAACATTTATATGCACTAAATTCCTTGCCCCTGAATGACATTAAAGTGAAACGTTATAATATAACAAAATATATTAATAAGTAATGAGTATTCCTAATATTCTATATGTTTTTCTCCAATATTCGAACAAATTTAACACACGTAGCAATTTTTTTAACGAAGTTTGTAATACATTCTTTTAAAGGAAATTAAGTAGCAAACTATGTTAAGGGTGTTAAATATTTATACAAAATGTGTGATTTAGGGGCCCCTCAAAACTGTAAACTGTAAGCCTGGGCTTCACATGCCTATTCGGTAATCAGGCCCTGGCTTCTGCAGTCTTAAACGAGTTTTTTTTTACTTTCGTTTTCGAATTGAGGAAGATAGATTGTACACCACTTTGTAGCAGAGCAGCAAATTTTCCGTATATATATTTTTTTATACTGGAAGATGACTTCTGCACAGAAGCCCCCTTTTAACGTCCATTTCGCTGTCCATTGCCAGAGCGCAAGGTTATCAGTCGTGTTTCTCCATTCGCGTGAAAACTGTGTATGATAGGTTTGCTACCTATTTTTTGTTTCAAAAAAAGGTTTCTAGTTCAAAACGTCTTCGAGTTCGAGTGAAAGTGATTCTAACTTGAACGGAATTCACGCAAAGGAGCGAAAGTAGAGATTAAGAGTAAATTCGTAACTCTATCCACGAAATGCAGAGAGAAAAGCTTCCAAGCATGAAAAGTTTTCTGCTTTCCATTATAAAAAAAAAAGCGTCAAGGAAGCATGAGAAGCTGTACACATTGGATGAGTACACATTCGTGTTATTAAAACAGTATTTAACATAGTTGGAAAATTTACTGCCACAGAAAGAATCCACACTATCGTGAATTATTTCCCTGGGTAGTATCCTAATTTTCACAAGAAAAATGCTTCAGCGATGTCTCGTATTGCAAAAACGTGTCGAAAGAACAAAAAATTCTGTTTAAAATTTCCACGTTTGAATATTTCTAGTGTGCCAGCTCTAACTCCCGAGTACTACTTGCAAGAACCTAGATTAACGAATTTGCTGATATTTCTGCTGTTGCATAATTCTATTCCTAAAGCTCTACAAGGTCTATTCTGTTTAACGTTAAAATGATACTACCACAAAATTTAAATACTTGTCAAGTAAATGTAATACTTTTTTACACTCGTCAATTTTTTTATTCAACGCATTTTAGGCAAACAACTGTAATGTATGATTCATTTCGTAAATATAAACCGGAACATTCTAGCTCATTCTTTTTTTTAATCCTCCTGTAAAATTGTAAAACTATCATAAGTCCCATTTTAACATCAAATTAAGCCGATTTGGTGTTGAAACATGGATTTTCACAAACTACACTGTTAAAAATTATTACTATCTTGCACCAAACTTTGGTACCCTGCTTTGGCTTTAGCTGCAACCAATATTTGGTGCTTAGTTTCACCATTTTACTGTGCTACCACGGATGGTTTAGTGGTGAAACGTTGCACCAAAACTCATAATGTTGCGTAAAACTCAAAATCCGAGTTTTCTGAGTATTGCAGTAGTAGTAGTATTTTTGAAGCGAAGCTGTCAACCCTCCGATCTCAAGGTGATAACGTGTCACCGATCGGGCTCGAACTAGGAATCCTCTTATTCATAGTTGAACGCCTTTATCCACTGGGCCACAGAGGTCCATGTTCGTCATTGTCTTTCTTGGAGGCACTTGTTGAAGTTGCGACAGCAAAAATTTCGGGTGCAGTTAAATAGGTTGAACCAATTATCAGTGAAACCTCCCTTTTTTTTTAATTAAAGGATTTTTGGTTCCACCATGATATGGTGTTGACCTCTGTTTTGCACCAATATATGGTACATCGTTGAACTGAAATTGTTAACAGTGTAGTCTGTCTGTCTAACCCGAGGAAGCAAAGCGACTTGAGTCGTTAGGGGAAAAAAGGAAACAAGTACTGCGCCCTCTTGCGGTTGCTGTTGAAGGAGTGGAGCGTCTCCCGTGAAACCTCAAAGAGACATTCCAAGACCGTTTCTATTCTTATCTTTGGTGAAAAACTTCAAGTTGTAGAATTCTTCAAAGCGAGGGTTGTTGTTGTGGTGGTGGTGAAAAAGAAAGGATGCAATGAGCCACGACACGCTCTTACAAAATGTTTCTGTCTTCCTGTCGGCCTGCGACAGTCTGTTGTCAGTCTTCCTCAACGTCAGGCAGAATATTTCTATTCGAATTCAAGAAGAAACAGCCGAGCTAAAGTTACGAAGCGACAAAAAAAAGGCAGTGCTTGAAATAATAGGTGGGAATTTATGTGCCTTTGTCAAACACGAGGACGATCCATAAATCACTATTTTTGTCATGTATTGTAACCCAGTTTGAACGCCCTCCCGAAAGGCAGTTCGGCTTTTCGTCCTTGTGTAATCCTAGTGACAATAACAAATTTAGTCATAATAAACAGTGAGTGTCTGTCTCGTCCCACGTTGCTCGGAAACTCATTAAAAAAAAACTGAGTGGCCTTCGTCGAGACTTGAATCCTCGAACTATTGCTCCGACGTCTTAAAGATGTTTCTTTATTCAATAATTCTTTTAAACGCATTATTAAGCAAACCGTTGATACGAGATGAAGTAGGATTCAAAAACAAATGCAAATATTGACGACCCACAACAGGCTCAAGGCCCAACAAGGTTGGTCCATCTAGTACCTCTTAACTATCCTCCAATGCAGATCTAACTTCTTCTTAAAATCCGTTACTCCTTTACAACTCTCCCTTCCCGATTAAAATGGGATTTGTTTAACTTCAACTCATGACCTCTCGTTCTATCACTCATATTAAAATCTAAACCCTCCACATCTCCTTGTTTGATAAATTTGAATAATTAAATCAAAGTGTTCGTCAGTGTTCCGAGAAATTCAAGTTCTTTTGATACCTCAACCAGAAATAACACTCTTATTTTCGAAAATTCTGCGATCGGTAAGGCTACTTTCGTTCTATTGGACAATCGTTGTGTGCAAGAAGCTTACAAGGGATCTATACTACTGAAATAATACATATATGATGATAAGGGTTACTAAAAAATGAGACAGCATTTTTGCAGGGATTAAAATTGGGCTTCATTTAAAAAAAAATACTCGTTACTTTGACAATTAACAATATACATTTTTATTTGCGATTTGTATAATTATTTGAAAACATTCTCCATGCATTGATCCATGCACTTACAAGACTTCTCGCAACCTTTTTCAGTCACCGAAATTCAACGCTGTGCTGTGATTAGGCCCTCAAAAGAGCTCTTGAAAGAATGTTGAAATGGCGTTTGAGTTCAAAATTCTTAATGATAATCAAAGTGATTAAATCACAGAATACTCGAATGAATATAATTATATATTCTAATTTTTGTTCAATACGCTATTAGTTATTACGCTGCTTCATGATGATGTATATTCTCTTGCTACACAATCACATTTAAATATAAGCAGACTCTTAATTCTAAGAAGATTATTTTTAAAAGCGTGTATTCATGTGCCAGTATTTTATATCACCATAATACAATCCCACCACCAGACAGTACAATCCCACCACCATACAATGCCATCCCACCACCAAATAGGAAATCAAACTGTCCACCTACTCTGCTGTCACCTGTACGTGGGTCTCTGCTGCATGGCCTCGTACACGCTCACGTGACCGCTCCTCCTCCTCCTCGACACATCTACAAGGGAGAGAAGAGCAGAAACGTCCTTTGAAGGCCCGGTACACACGCGCGCACTCTCTCTCTCTGACAGCCGATGCGGAGAAACTCACCGAGCGTGTAAGGAGGGGTACATGCTACCCTCTGAACTTTTTATTTTTGACTTTTTGAATCAAAATTATGATGTATATTTTTAAAATTTATATAACCGAACAATAATTTTCTCAAATTTAAATTTTTTCAATTATTTAAATCTTTTTTTAAAACACTAATGCTTTTAAAAAAATTATATATTTTCACCAAAATGTTTCTTTTATATTCTTTGAACTATAATACATAAACAGTGGCATTAAATTTTTTTATAATACATATATTTGATTTTTATATATATAGTAACACAAAATGTTTCTTTAATGCTCAAATGTTTTGTTTTATATGTTAGCATTAAAATAACTATTACTCATAGAGATCATTCGCATACCAATTTATAATATACCCAAATTTTAAAATATGCTTAAAAATTATACAATTCTCCATTCATAATATAAAATATCCTTGGCGTTTCTATAAACTTAATATCAAAGAATACCATACTATGAGAAAAAAAGATTTAAATTGTTCGTTCATTTCATTTTCTCTCCTGTCATCCAGCATAAAATCTCAAATAACTCATTAAAAAACAAAGTTACAGTTCTCGAATTTCGCAAGCATATTTGGAAGATTCCAAACAATAATTTTAGCGAATACAAAAAATGAATTTTACATTTTTTTGTGGTACTGTGTTTAATTAATCCAGTTGCAAATTTGTATCTAGAAGAAGCAGTACGTGGCTGTCACCATTCCAAGGTCACATCAGTCGGATACTTTTTGAATTGAAACTTATTTAGCTCCTTTAGCGAGGCCAGTGAATCTAAATGATTTCGACCCAGTATTCAAACATGAAACGGAAGTTTGCGTAGCACATCAAATACAAGTTTAAATCGGTGTCGGTGCGTCAGCTGTTGTGTACATAGAATTTTTGTTTAATCTCATTTAAGTGTTTAAATAACTAAAAGTAAAATAATTTAGATTTTTTAAGAATTTTAAATATTTGTCATTACAGGAACTCGACGTCTCGATCCACCGTATTCACTTTCTTAAATTTATTGTGTGCATATTAGGCCTTGAGGCCATCCAGCCAGGAAGTTAACACTTATTCAAATTTGGCGTAAGTGATTATTTATTTGAATTCGCATGTTTCACGAATGCGAAAGGGGTCATTTAGCTACCTGGTGCGTAGACCTGGTGCTTTCCTTACTGACTGAGATTTCCTGTTTCTTAAGGGAAAACTTAAGTTTGAAAAGTAAAGAATGGAAACACAAAACAGTCATTCGAGTTTTGTCGTGATCTATGTCGTGAAAGCATACTTTAAACTGTTATTAGAACAAAATGAAAGCAAAGTAAAATAAATGCAGGTTCGACGCACGGTGATGTCCGAAGTCCCAAGCTTTTAATCGATACACCGGCTGGTGTATGTTTTCCCCGCAAGCATCCTCTTACCGTGGTGAAACAAGTTTTACAGAATGCTTAAAATTAATTCGTTTGACAGCTAATCAAATGTTTACTGTTCTCTCGCTTTAAAAAATAGTTTCAAATTTAATTAAAATAAAGAAATATTACGAATAAATAATTATGTTTTTAACAACAGATGTAAAAATTTTCCGATTTTTTTTTCTTGCTAACGATTACTCTTATTATCCTTCACATTTGAAGGGTACATGGGAAAAAGGTGCAATTTCAAAAATGAGATTTTCATGCCATTTGACAGCATTCAAAGGGAACAATTAAAGAGTAGTTTGATTTTGAGAATGAAGACATTAAAAGTCAAGTATAAATGACGGGCTAAGTTTTGATATACTGAAGAAAAAGGCGAGTTGTTAATAACAAAAACTTGTTTCCTCCTGAAAGAAGCATTTTATTTGACAATGCTCCTTCATCCCTTCAGTACCCTTCATTTGAAATCTCAGATGATCCCTCAATTAAATAATTCCATTTCGATTAAAACCTGATATAAAAAAATATTAATATTAATAAAGGTGAGCCGAATTATACTTTGAGAATATCCCAAGAAAAAAACGCATTCCTATTTTAAAATAATGTTGTAATATTGTTTTACTAACATATAGAAAGCTAAATATTAAATAGATAAACTATGTTGGAAGAACTTATAATGGGGAGCTGAAGCATACTTAGCACCCAACCACCGTGGTTGTGCTTATAGTTTACGCACTGGAACACTGGAAGGGGAGACATCGCACGGGGCGGCCACGGAGTGAATCGCCCCTTTTAGAGGCATCTGCAGCTCACTAACACACGGACTTCATAAATGTTATGGGAAGCATGGGGCGAAGATTTCACGTAAAAAAAAAGTACCAAAAATCACCGATAGGGGGAATTTTGGCAATGTCCGACCAAAAAACATATATATATATTTTAAAAAATTGCGGTAGACACACAAATAAATTTAGAGATTAAACTCAAATGAAATAATCTTTTATTCATCGTAATTAGGACCCGCATCGGATGAAATGTGTTGTACACTAGAAAAGTCAGCTCATTTAAAACAGTGTATCTGTTACTGGAGATCCTAATTTTGAAGAATAAAGAATTATTTATTTTGAGTTTAATCACTAAAATAATTTGTGTGTATATCGCAACATTTTTTAATATATATATCATGTCTATTATTTTCTTCCCGAACAGCGCCAATATCCCCCCCTTTCAGAAATATTTAGTACTCATTTATTTCTTGAAATCCTCTTTCCCATGTCTTCAATGTCCTTAACAAGTTCAGTGTGGACTCGATAGTTCTATTAACAAGTTTAGTGAGGATGGTCAAATTCGCATTTATCCACAAGTGCGATACGAGGTCAATTAAACCCGTACCGCACTGAATGTGTTCATATGAAAATGGTTGTCACTCCGTCCAATACTTTTAGCTGCAGATGCCTCCAAAGAGGGAAAACTCATTTTATGACCACCCTCCCTGTACTACGCTCAGTGCATACAAAACGAAATCCTCACCTGGCATAGGCGCCATGGCCCCGTAGGCCGCTCCGTAGTTGGCGTCCATCAGCGAGTCGTGGTGGTACCTGGACGCACTCCACCCCTCGGACTTCTCCAGGCTGGCGCACGCCGCCGACGGCCCCAGCCTGGAAGACCTGACTGCAGGCTGCAGCAGCAGGGAGGGGTAGTTGGGGGCGAAGCGCGGGGCCGTCGTCCCCATCCCCGGGTGGTGGTGGTTGTAGGGCGAGTGGTGGGGGAAGCAGCCGGGCTGGGCGGCCGCGGCCAGGGAGTAGTGGGCCCAGGGGTCGTTCTGGTGGTGGAGGGTGGCGTGCAGGGAGCCCGGGTGGTGGTGGTAGGGGTCCGCCCCGTAGGTGGCGAGGTCGGGGAGGCCGGTGGAGGGTCCTCCGCTGGACGCCATGGGCTGGTAGTTGCTGTTCCAGAAGGAGGGAGGGAAGTTGCGGTGCGACATCGGGGGGCCGTCTGCGGAAGAGAGAGGAGGACTTTCAGTGGGCTGCACAAAGAGGACGAGGATTACAAGACACGTGAGGTAGTCTGGGTGTTAACCCTCCCGTAACAGTGATTTAAAATTGAATCGTTTATTTCATAATCCCGTCAACTGACATTTTTTCGATTATTTTTTTTTACGGAATGAGAATTTCATTTGGTAAACACGCAATATTGTGCACAATCAAGTCAAATTCCCTTACGTTTTATGGTTTGGTTTGGTTAATTAACGTCGCACTAGAGCTGCACAGTGGGCTATTGGCGACGGTTCGGGGCCTATATCGAAGGAAAGACCCGGGAACGATGCCTCGTATTTTAGAACCATGGTCAGATGACGAGGACAACACCTGAGCTGGCACCCAACGCTTTCAATAGACGTCGGGACTTTGGAACGCGATCAGATGTATCGTGCACCAATCCCGTATACACGCTGTTATTTTTTGTGGATGTTCTGGACGACATTCTAGTATTTTGGTAGCGAAGTTGGCAATCCTCCGATCGCAATATCACTACTTTTTACTATTCTTTAGTCATTTACTATTCTGGAATCAGAATCTCATGTGAAGAACATGTATTTTTGTGCCCAATCCTGTCAAATGCCATTCTGTCAACTGTCAAATTAACTTTAAAAATTCGCGTTTTTACAGTAAAAACGTATAATTGCAATTTTTTTTAACTAAGGAATAAATCATGTAATTTAATTACAGGCAATATCCACTACAAGGAGATGTTAACTAATATTTAAAGTTTTTCAGTTGATATAACTATTAATGTACATTATTACTATCTATAAAGGATATAATGTTTTTCTTTGTTTCCCAAAAATTAGAAAAAGTACACTTATATAGCGAGCTTCTGAAATAAACGATTTAATTACGAGGCATAAGATTAACCAAGTGTACATAAAAATGATTTATTTCATCGGGACTCGAACTGGAGGCCTACAGTTCCAAAGTTCCACGTGCTTCCAACCAAGCCACATTCTAGCCAGATCTTAGAATATTGTTTAATGTTTCTTTCTGCAATAATTCTCTTAAACGCATTTTTTTAAAAGCAAACTGTTGACATTAATGAGATAAAATAAGATTCGTCACTGGTATCGGAAAATTCTCATTGTTTTGATACCCGACTTGTTAAGATTCGTCGCAAGTAAGAGACGTAAAAGGGATATACACTATAAAAATAATGATGGTGATTTGAATAATTTACGTGCCAACAAGACTAGTAAAGAATTCTGCCTTAAAAAACATGGTTTACCAACCCGCGGTTCATGGAGGACCACTGGTGTTTGGTATCTAAAATTATCTGGTAGTTATTGTCTAATTTCTAAGATATATTTATATTGTTTTCAAAATAAATTAAAAAAATTATATATCTCCCCAATATAATATGATGCTTTTAATAGTCTATTAAAAACTATTCACTTATCTAACAAAATGTGCATGGGTTGGAACCCTATTTTTTAAAAAAAAACTATTTTCATTCGTTCTTATAATTAGGAAAGGAGTTCGTATTTTAGAGAAGAAAACTTTATTTTAAAAGTTTAACGTTGGCGTACCAGATGCAAGCTTAAATATAAAATTTATTATTTGAAGCCAAACGAAGACACATTATTTCAATTTTAAGTATAATCTCAAGTAAATAAGTGTAATAAATAAATTGTTCTAATCATCAATTTTATTGCAAATAAATTAATTACATTCATTTATACTTTCAGTACCTAAATCTTACAATCTGATTGTCGCCGCTGTTTTCCCACTATACTCATCTAAATTTTGAGGACCACTGTTTTTAATGAAGGACTGACTTAATCGCGTTATTAAGTTTATTTCATTTCCCCGTATGCTTTGTCATACGGCATCCAGACAATTGCCTCTCGTCTGCATCCTTAGATGACAGAGGAGGTACTGGGCTCGGAGAAGGGGGGTCTCTCTTTGCAGAGAGTGTCAGAAGGGAAGACCACGCCCAGCCACTCTAACAGCAATGGGCTGTTTTCCAATTGAAAATGAAGAAATACTTTTGTTGCCAGAACTGTGCGCCAGTTTAATTTTTGGCTGGTTGAATGAACGTCGCACTAGAGCTGCTGGTTAGGGACAAGTACAAAATTCTGACGGGTGCGTGCTCGATTCACAGCGCATGTGTAGCGATTTGGCAATCGGAGGGTTGTCAAATTCGTTCCTTTTGCGACTAAAAAAATATCCACCGTGTGTGAGGAACTAGGGCATGTTAAATCTGATCGTGGTTCAATCTCTTGACACCTATTGAGGTTGCGTCGGATGCCAGCTCAGAGGTTTACCTCGCCATCTCTTTTCTTCGAGATTGACCCCGAACCGTCGCCAATAGCCCACTGTGACGTTCATTAACCAACCAATTGCTATAACACCACTAGGCCACCGAGCACCTCGTTTAATTTTTGGATGACTGCACCAATATATGTGTTTGACTTGTATGTCCTATATCTATGTGACAGATCCATTCAGAGAAAATGGATCCTTACAAAGCTTTTCATTATTTGACATTGATGCAAAATGACGACCAGTGTTCACAGCTTTTTCTTTCGGGTGAACTCCGAATCATCGTAAATGTTTTTTACTACATCGTAGTAAAAAAAAATTCTTTTGTGTTTTTTAGTCACTTAAATGTGACACCTATATTTTTTTTTACAGAATTTTTGGATCTTTTATACAGAGAATTAAAATCATAGAGCGTCATAAAGAAACAATGGAACCCTCTTTAAAAAAATTAATTTCCATTTTGAACCGTCAGACATAATTAAGGCTAAAAATATTTAATTAGCAAAAAGAAAATAGTCAAAGATTTAAAAAAAAAAATCCCAATTGCAAGAAACAAAACTTTTCATGCGAGAATTCTCGCACGAGCTCGCTAGTCTTATTTAAAATTTATGAAGTTTTAATAATTTAATTAGTTGACTGGCTTAGCAACTAATGCTACTAATACTAATAACCAGAAAATCTACTGACTTGTCGATTTCCCCATATATACTTTTTCATCTGAAATAAACAATGCAAAAATTGTGTATTGCGAGAGCAATACCAAATCATCACCATTGTAAATGGATGACTACTTTTAATTCTTCGAAACAAACAATAGAAGACGTGATAAGAAAAAAAGACCTGAAATCGTTGATTTGTTGGTCGGTGTTTTGCACTTTGTCCCCAATGCCAAGAAGCAGACACCCGCCCCTGTCACTCAACAAATGGAAGTTTTGGCTGGATTTCTATAGGGACGACAATCGTCTGTTGGTTGGGACGGGAGAGGAGATGCCAGAGCATTTGGATAGGAGGAGGAGGGGAGGCATTTAGCGGCTTTCGCGACTTCTCGCATTTTTCGGATGATTACGAGCTTCGGATGCTTTCGAATGATCGTCTTATTAGTGCGGGAATCTCGAAAGCGAGTGGAATGCAATCGAGTCAAGAATACATACATTCAGTCAGGAAGGGTTTAAGGGGGAGGGGACCCCTTTCTAAAATAACCAGCGCATTCACACTTTCATAGTAGAGATGCCACGCATTCATTGCCATCTTCACACTATTAAAGGGGAAAGGGGGCGTTGTTTTGTTTAAACATAAAAATGAAGGGAAGAAAAAAAATTCTGAAGTTATGTTTGTAATTTCTTTTTATTTTACACATCTTTTATTAAGAATAGAACAAACATTTACCCAACAAATAAAAAAGGTTCATTTTGATCCTACACATTTAACACTCGTTTATACTCATTTTGAAAACATTGAAATAGTCACTTCAGTTAGTAACTGTATTGATTTTCGAATTGTATGGGATGAGTGAAATCTTTCTCTATAATCTCGTCCAAGTTCAGCGGCAAGCTTCATATTTTTAACCATTTTTTCTTTGTGACCCCGCGGACTACTTAACATCGAACCCCGGACCACCTTTTGGAATTGACTGATCTAGAGAGATGCCAATTGACAGCATTTTCATATGTGTTTCGGGCATTTAGGAACTCTTATTAAGCATTTTTTGTATATCAGTATATATTTTGCATAGAAGTATATATTTTATACAGCAGTATATAGCAGTTTTGTATTTATCTATCTCCTTTACGTTTAGGGGTAGATAATCATTATTATTACACCAATTAAAAGAGGCAGATCACACGCGACTTTCATGCCATGAGTCCACATTCGAGTCGGATCGACGCAGTAATCTTGAAGAAATCTGACGCAGGATTTTTGATGTAGCGCAAAAGTACCCCGTTGCGCACTCGAAGAGAATAGCCCCCTACGAACCGATCTCTCCCAACTGATGCGGGTGACATCATAACGAGGGTTAAACTGCACGAGGCGTTTAACTGCAAATATAACACGTGAGGGATGAGCCAAACGATAAGTGAAACAAAATCCGCGAACACAGGGGGGACGACAGAAAACGATACTCGAACCAGGAAGACGCTTTTTTTTTTTTTTTTTTAGAAAAAGAACTTTTCTTCTTTTACGCACCCCCCACTCTCATTATACACCTTGAGATAATGAGACTCAGCTTGTGGGGGGGGGGGAGGATCTTCCGCAGATATGAGTGACGAACCGTCAAGAAGTTGCGAGGAAGCGATAACAAACATGTAACGAGTCGTCCCCGACTGTCACGGACGCGAACACGGAAATCGGTATTTCTGTTGTCGTTTACTACGTGTTCGTGACTTGAAACGTCTTTCATTTCGGTCAGTAAGGGGGGGTCGCTTGCTAAAACTGCATATAATGAAAACGTCTAACCCTAATATCGCTTATATCTTTGCAATAGTACTACCCGCGTGCCTTACTTTGGTATCGTTGTGTCGAAGGAAAAAGCCATTACTCTCATGTATCGCGTGTGCAGTTGGAACTGTTGTCGTGACACGCAGGATGCAATTGGAGCTCAATTCAACCTCGCACGAGGTGTTCACAGTGGCGTAGCTCGGCAGCACGTGTATCGACCCGATCGGGAGTGATAGCGTTTCAGAGAGCTCACTCTGACATTGTAGTTATAATCTATCGAACACAAACCGGTGCTCATCGGGAGTTATAAGGCTTACTAGTGTGCTGTTTGTTGCAGAACTGTGACGGTTGCTAAGGATAGGGCGCCTCCGCGTTCGTCACGTAGGTAGAGTCTAGAAAAGGCGGGAAGAGGCTCGGGCAGCAATACAGAGGGGGATGCCAATTCTCGCCCACCCCCCTGTGACCTGGGTGAAACGTGTCCTTCTTCATATGGAGACATGTGATACAAGTTAAGCACGTGAGCTTTGTAATGCGTGAATGAATGTAAGTTGTGTACGTCATTTCTGTACCCTAGTGCCCATGCGCCCTCTGCAGCATGCACAACACGTACCTCGTAGGGGCTGCGTCTCCGATACGGGCTGTTCCATCGAGATTTGAGGTAGAAGGGAAAATAAATTAAAATAAGAAATTGAGGGCAGCCCACATAGACGAGACGACACTACCCAAAACTGGTATTCTTCTGTGCAGAGAGTGTAAAGCAACGCAACTACTCAGAGGATCTCTCCAACTTGCTGTCACTGATTCCTTCCTCCGCCTTCCAACAAAGAAAGACGAGATTTGTAAAAAAGAATAAAATACAAAATCCGATGAAACGTGAGGTAGTTGAAAGCGAGGTACTTGAGTAATCGCACAGACGACGACTGCCGATAATTTAAACACTCCCCCCCCCCCCCCTCCTGTGTTGTGTCTCAGAAACACTAAAAAACAATTGTCCTCCTCGTCTGGACCCGTGCCACGGTGGAATACCGCCAAGTCGTCTCGGAATTTTCGCATTGTTTCGGTTTTTACCGCCAATTAAACATCGCCACCTCCTTCCCCCCCACGGAACATTCTTCTTGGGGCAGGCCCCAGATTGCGTTCTTATTACTTATTCGAGAACAGTTGCCTCCTGCCCTCCGACGCTCTTAACAATGCGGGCTCATTGCAGAAAGCCTGCTTTATGCACCGATTCAATATTTCGTTTCACTGATTTCAAATAAAAATAGGCAGCTCGACTTGAACCAGGGACCGCTTGGTCCGAAGTCATACGTGCTGTCGACCGAGTCGACAAAAGCTTTTCTGAATTGTGGAACATATACACGAGAACCGAATTCAAACCGTATGAGCCACTACCGGAAAGGAATCGCGTTAAATTACTTTCGCTAAAAAGAGCCCTGTTTCAATAAAAGTCAAGTGATTCAATGACGAAGCGATTGTCCAGATGAGCGAAAGTAGCTTGACGATCGCAGAAAGCTTCAAAATGAGAGTCTTATTTCTGAGAATGGACTTTTTTCAGCCTGTTTTTTATGTGAATACACCGATTTCCAGTTTTTGCCAAAGTTGAGTCTTCTCTATCCAACCAAAAAAGAATTTGCAATTTAGCATCGGAAACCTTTATTGCGGCGTTGAAACGATTCGTTCCACGTAGAGTTAAGTGCTCCGATATGTACAGTGATTGCGCAATAACTTTGTTGGAGCAGCTAGAATATTAGCAAACATTGCCCGTCAAGATACAGTTAGTAATTACCTATGTTGTCAGGAGATTAATTGGCATTTCCGTCAGAGTTGGGGTTGTTAGCATTAAAACTGCAGACGAAACATTGAAACGTCCAATTTCCAAATTGTGTTTATTTCCCATGGAACCTTAATCGTCACTAAAGTAAATGTAATTTTTTTTTGCTTTTAGATATATAGACTTGTAGGCTGATTACTTTTCTATTGATAACATTACAGTTTTAATGTTAACATTTTTATTTATGCTCATACAAATGCCTGTAAAAAGGTTATATTGTTTCGAAGTCGATGCTTCAAGGTATGTTGTAGCGGGCTATTTGTGTTCACTCATTGCGCCCCGTTTTCTTTTTTCCGAGTAAATTTCTATAGATTTATTTTCGTGCGCGTATCATTTGTAATATGCAAATGTGTGTGGCTGTCGTTCCTACATGTATCGCGCCTTGAGGCAAAGGTCGGTCGTCGAGGTTTCGCTGTTGCATAAAGTAGACTATATTTAAAATCGGCTCTTTTCTTTTTTTAACTTACGCTGGCTATTCACCCATGCACAAAATATGTAATTTTATTAAAGTTCATACATAAGTATTCGAAGTGAGTGTAAATGCATAACATATTTTCTGATTTCTCTCATTTCTTTACAGCGTAAAATAGGAGAAGGCACTGCATTCGGATGATTTCTAAGTAACTTTTTTAAAATGTGCGTAGCGATGCAGTGCCGGGTTGGAGTACGGATTTCGTACAAGAAAGCATTTCTTTGGCGTCACATTTCGCAAAAAAAACCCGTATTTTATTAAGGAAACACGGTACGATCTAAACTTTTATTTTTAACTTTTTGAATTAAAGTATTAATCTATATTATTTAAATTTATATAAGAAAATAATAATTCAAGCAAGAATTCCTTAATTATTGCAATTGCATTCAAATTTAATCTTTTCCCTTTTTTTTAAAGCTTCTTTGCTAAGTTCTTTTAAAAACAAAAATTATATTTTTGTCTATTTTTTTTTCTCGGGTCATTTGAGTAATAGAGTAGAATTGGCATTCCAAAATGTGTATACTACATGTATTTGATTTTTATACAAATACTTATCATAATAATACAAATTTTTTTCTTTAAACTCCATTTTTTTACTGTAGTAATTAGAAACTCCGCTATTCACAGAGCTCATTCGTATGCAAATTTATATTATACACATATTTTACAATATGTTTTAAAAAATATGTCCCAATAATAATAATAAACAAAAAAGCCTTAGCGTTTCAGTAAAACTTAATATCAAGGAAAACCAAACACTGACAATAAACGATTTTTAAAGTTTTCGTTCCTTGAAAAACATAACACATAATCCAAAATAAAATCTCAAATAAATCCTTAAGAAACGTACAGTTCTAAAATTTTGCATATAATAATACAATAATGGAGGTGTAATGATAAAATTGTCTGTATACATCATAAGGTTCATTTCCGGTTTTCGTCAACATTTGTATTATAATTATTTGGGTATAATAGAATTAAATTAAATTTAGAATATTAAATGTGTGGTGTCATTTTCGTGCCCTGAACAACTGTATTTATGGATTTATCTTTCTACAAAAAATTGGCACCCCCTCTCATCTGGCACTCCAAACGACTCGCTTGGGACTCGGTGATTATCATTGTCGAAGAATGTCACCCTAAGCACATTTCTTATCAGATCCAAAACATCAAGTGGTACAACAAATCTTTTCGGAAAGAGAACCAACCATTAAAATATATTAAATACTAAAACATCGAAAGATTCATCACCCGGCGAAAGAAGGCAATGAACAACTCGGAAAACGACACCATTTATACCCAGCCATATTATGATGGCGTGTCGCGACATCCTCCTCCCACCCTAGGACGGAACAAAACGTTCTTTTGTGCGTTCGAAAAAAGTCCCTCAGAAAAAAGCAGAAGAGCCGGGCTGAAAGGAAAGCATGAACCCCCCCTCGCATAAGAAGAGAGAGAGAGACACATTATTAAGGATCTTTCTCTTCTGAACATGATGGACTGTCTCTGCGGCTCTCGTCTAAATCGAGACGGAAACGGGATGTTTTGTTTTCCAGGTGGATGAGCTTCGCCTACTGCACGCAGGGGGGCGCCCCGGAACAATCTCCCCCATTGTTGCAGGGGAAAAGATGCGCGATCTGTTTTTTTATTCGTCTTCTCTCTCCTTCTCTCTTCAATTAGTTTGATCGCCCACGAAGTGTGCATCGTCAGCACTCCTCCAGATGATGCCTTATCTCTTCTTCTAGGGGAATGAATCCAATTAGCGAATCGTTACTCCCTTTCTTTATTTCTCTCTCTTCCCCTCATCCCCTTTATTTTTAAAGAAGGAATCCAAGTTTGAGGAATTCGTTGAGGGTTGTTACGTGCGTGTGAGGTGAAATGGCAGGGAATGGGTTTTTACTCTTCCGAATGATACTTTGTTTCTGCTGATTGCAGAGACGATGCGTCAGAAGCGCCATGAAATAAAAATCTTTATTCTTTCGACACACGATAAAAATTCTGATGTAAATGATTGTTACGAAATTTAGCACTGTAGAATACTTATTCTCAGGGCTCGATTGGAGCTGTAACGCACCGGAACAACGGCGTTCCGGTACCGCTCTTTCGGGGAAAAAAAATTACTATTCCAGACTTGAGTTTGATGGCTGATGCATTGCATCCCTACACCCCACGGAAGGTTACAGTTCCGGTACCTCTATTTCTAGAAATCGAGCACTGCTTATACTAAAAGATATAGAGGCCTGGCACTTGGGTTTACTCATATACTGCAAACTACCTGCAGGTCGCATTTTTACTCTGTCAACTCGTATTTAAGAAACATAAGTTTCAACATCAGATTCAGACACGAGGTATCCCTCAATAGAACTATAGATGCCCGGCACCCCACATGGTATGCGGTATATCTATTTCTGGCCCCATTCTTTACCTCCTTTTACATTACGTACTACAAAGTGACTACAATTGCCGGCCAGCTTTTTGTTTACAACGGTGGTGAGTGAAATTCAAATCAGTCGATCTCCACCAGGTAGTGCAAAAATGACAGGATTAAAGTAGACGAGATTAGAGACCTGGTACGAAGATTGGAAGGTTGCACAAAAAAACCTAGTTGTCCTAAAATTAAAACAAAACTACAATATCGAAGCCTATATAGATTTCTGCGGTGAAATAACTCCAATAGTAGTAACACAAGCAAATTATATTGACCTTACAATCAACAGTAGTCTCACAGGATTAATCCTGTTGAATACGTAACAAACAGATCCAAAACAGCTATGGACTGAATTTGGCCTAGTGCGGGAAGGAAATCCAAACTAGGTCTAAACAAAAAACGTCTACTCCATATTTTAACAATAAGATCAAGTGTAACTTATTTCCCACCTGCAATAGCAACTCTCAATAAAACAGAGGCTCTTAAACTTGAAATATGCCAAAACAAAATTTTAAGGGAGGTCGTGGCTTTTCATCGTTTTGTAAGTAATGAACTCATGCATACTGATCTTAAAATCGAATACATTCAAACATACATGTATAAAAGTAATGCCAGGTTCTATAAATAGTTTCTAAAAAAAAAAAAGGGTTCGACTTTAAGGCATCACTTCATTATTAAATTCTGAAAGAAGATGCGAAAATTAGACGCGGCATTATTCTACTCTGCGGATGCGATGATGTCCCTGCTCCTACTACAGCGGGGGAGACACCTCGATGCAATATTTACAAACCGGGTGTTTTTTGTACTAAACAATTTGACAGGGTACTTTTGCATCGTACATAAGACAAGGCACAGCTGTGGCATACTATGTTTCAAAGTACCCCTTTTCAGGGACTGTAAACGAACGAGTCGGGTGGGGCCTGACAACTCCACTTTAGTAAGTTGACTAACATCGAGGCCCTCCTTCATATGTCCATTGAATTGCACATTTCTGACGAATTTGTGAGAGCGCTTCGCACTGATACAAAGTTAAAAACCATATGAAAACATTTCAGGACCCCACGCTTTTAATTTTAGGTAATATTTTTTTACTTAACAATGGCGGTAATGAAACTGTATTTTACGTTACTAATTCATTTTCCGACATGTCTATTCAGCTGCTGTTAGGTAGACTATTAATACATTCATCAACTTATGGCGAGTATATGAGACTAGTATTAAAAGTCGCCGCGCAGTCATGATACTAGACCGAACTAACAGGCGTTATCACACCTAAGCGCAGCAAACAGTTGAAGTAGAACGTTGTTTTTCTTCAATATATTCAGGGAGACGTTATGGACTTTCGATGGAGTTATCAGGTATTTGTAAAATTTAGCCTACACTTCTTACTGATAATTGGAAAATTTGAAAATAAAATGTCTTCTATATACCGTTTTAATGTGGGGAAATGTACTTAGGAGGGGGAAAACATCCCATTACTAAATTTTCCCATTTTATAGTCTACGTGTAGTAAAGGAAAAGTTCATGTCAACATTTTAATATTCTGTTTGATCTGATCCTTCCAACACAAGTTCATTAATTATTCTCTTAGAAATATATTCCAAAATAGATTAAAACCTCAGAACCCTTCATTAAAAAAAACTAGCTCTAATACATTTCGTAGATCAAAATACTCACAAATCCTGATCAGGGGGCCATAAACAAAAAAAATATGATAAAATTAACTTTAAAATGTTTGACTTTTTCGCATAGCACTATTAAAGTAATCGAAAGGTCTAATCAGCAAAAAGCTATTTACTTACTCCCTAAACTATTTTAATACCCAACCCTTAATTATGTTATTGATATTTTTGGATCACTTAGTCACCTAATCTGAATTATGTTATTGATATTTTTGGATCACTTAGTCACCTAATCTGAATTATGTTATTGATATTTTTGGATCACTTAGTCACATAATCTGAATTATTTTATTGATATTTTTGGATCACTTAGTCACCTAATCTGAATTATGTTATTGATATTTTTGGATCACTTAGTCACCTAATCTGAATTATTTTATTGATATTTTTGGATCACTTAGTCACCTAATTTTAATTATTTTATTGATATTTTTGGATCACTTAGTCACCTAATCTTAATTATTTTATTGATATTTTTAGATCACTTAGTCACCTAATCTGAATGAGTTTATTGATAGTTTCGGATCAATGAGTCCTCCCGACGTTCAAATATTTACTTCAAATCACACAGTTGTCACTTATCTATATTTCACATATGGGAATATAAAGTTTTTTAAAGGCACCTACAACTAACACGCGCCTATGACCCCCCCCCCCCCCCTTCTCTTATCTCCCGTGCAAAATCTTGTTTGTGTTCGTTGGGGTGCAGAAATAGACCTCCTTCTCTCTCATTAGAAGAGCGTTTTAATGAAATCGTAATGAATTATTTCTGTGTGTCTTCCCCCCCATGACAACGTGATGGAGCGAAATGTTTATCGTCGGGGCCACACACGGAGTTCCCCCCCCTTCTTTTGTTTCAGCTCGTGCAACACGTTGGGCATAGAGCTGAACAAACAAGCGATTCAAATAAAACTACCCTCAATCCTTATTTATCTGTGCGTGGAGAAGACTTCTGGATAAAAATAATGCTGCTGAACGCCATGCTACAAATGAGTAAAACGCCATGCTACAAATGAGTAAAACGCCATCCTTTTTGCTTGAAAAATGCTCTTAAATCATTTTCCGTTACTTTTCCGAAATTCGGGTCTTGGAAGCATTATATTCGATATTTGTAGCCCAACAGCTTTACCTTTATAACTTTTTGCCGTTTCTTTTAAAGTATTATGTCGATTTAATTTAAATTTTAAATGAATATTTTATTTGCATTTTTTTTTTAAATTGAAATTTTTGGAGTGATTAGGACTTAAAAGGACACGATACCAATTAAACTTTTTATTTTTGACTTTTTGAATAAAAATTTCCATATATATTATTTAAATTTATATAAGAGATCTATACTTTACACAAACATTATTCCGTAATTGTTTGTTATTAATTATAATATTTATTTATAATATACATATTATACATTATAAAATAATATTTATAATATACATATATTTTACAATATGCCTAAAAATAACACATTTTTCTATTAATAATAAAAAAAGCCGATAAAAAAGCGTTTCGAAAAACACAATAACAAGGAAAACCGAACCTTGAGAATTAAAAAAAAACGATTTAAAGTTTTCGTTTCTTGAAAAATATACCTGTCATTCAGCATGAAATTTCAAGTTACTCATGGTAGAACATAGATACGGTTTTAGAATTTTGTAAGCCTTTTTAGAAAATTCTAAACTAGAATTCTAGAACATAAAACAAAAATCGAGAATTTAACAATTTTTGGAGCAGTTGCACAAAAATTAGAATTTTTTAAAAATTGTTTTTAAATATTTATTGGCAACAGCTAAATCCTTTTAATAATCTCGTTGTGTAATAATGTGATTCACTCTTCAACTTCTTTAAGGCATTGTGTGCGGGCTAGGGAATTCCTCTCGATTTTTTTGTTGCGCGAAACTCGGCAGCCGTTTAGCGACATTCTCCTTTTATGTATTTCTCTCTACTATAAGCGCGGGGCCTCGTAAAAGCGCGGGGCCCTTTTGCGGTGGCACGCGTCGAACATCCCTAAGGGAGGCCCTGGTTTAATGCCGTTCACTATCAACGGATCACTGATGAACGTCCGATGTTTGGTTTATTTGAATGTTCCTGATAATCATGAATTGAAGTTATGTTTATCAACAAGAATGAAACCATCACTAGCAACAGCTCATCTATGCGCTCATCTGAGGGATGAAAAAATGACCGAAATTGTAAGTTTGTTTTCACTGAATGAGAGCTTAATTTATATTTACAACACGTTCCTTTTTAAACCAAATATTTTTAAAGTTATTTTTGTACACATCAAGACAGTGAAGGTCAGACACATCAAGATGTACAGAGTTTTGAAAACAATTTCAACATAGAGATTTTTTTTCCAAAAGTGGAGGTACCCGAACGGATACACACTTCCGCATCCCTCTACCTAGAAAAAGTTATTTCTGTTCGGTCAGCAGGGGGTCGTTTGCTCAACCTTCATGTGCAACCAACATGCAACGCTCCTATCGCTTATATCTTTGCAACTGCAGTACCCACGTGCCATACTTTGGTATCGTTGTGTAGATGAAAGAAGCTATTACTCTATCGCGCATGTGTCGCGTGCGCAGATGGTGCCGTTGTTGTATGGGGAGAGGGTGAAGTCATTCAATTTCTGGTATATTTTGACTGTTGGCTGGTGTCGCGAGATGCCGATCGTCCTCGCCCCCTTCGACCACGGAGAAACGTTCCCATCTCCCTCGTAAGCTGTAATATATGTGAAGTATGTAAGCTTTGTGATGCGTGAATAAATGTAAGTTGCGCATTTATTAAATTACATCATTTCTATATCTAAAAGTGCCAGTACAGCCTCTGCAGCACTTACTAGGAGTTTCACGTACCTCAACTGCGGCTGCGTCCCCGATTCAACCCGTCTGAATTCACTTTCAATTTTGTATCGTAGTTATCTTTCTATTTTAAATTCCATTACTAAATGAGTATCTTCGAATTGCCCGTGGAGAACAGGAGGAGACGAACGAGCAATTAAGCGCACGCCTCTTCTATGACAACAAAATACAGGAGAGGGGGGGGGGGGGACTTCCCTCTTCTGTTGAGCGGAGAAAACCAATTTATATCTAATAATAGGAAGAAAAGAAGCAAAAAAAAGAGTTTCTCTTTTGTTTCTAAATTTAGGGCGGAAGAGAAGGAAGGCGTTTTGACAAATGGAAGAATGTCATCGAGGATCCCCCTGCATTCTTCTGGGGAAACATTTTTACAAAATATTTCTTTGTCAGGAATGGCAACACTTGCGTGGAATACATTTGGAGGGTATGTTAACATTCTCTTTAGACTTTGGGTGTAATTTTACATCCTTCTTATATTTGGTGTCACTTTACTTTTTTTTTTACTTTTTCTTTATTTACTACTAGTTCTGGGAACAGTAGACCTCGCGACCAAAAAAAACATATGTGTCGATTTTATTGACTTCTTGAATCATTCATGTCAAATTTGAAGTAAATCGAACAACGCATTTGGCCCTAAATGCGTAACAAACAAACTCATTTACAAGCAAACAGACAAGATGTTGTTTGGCTGAGTTAAAACAGGGATCTCGCTAACTCTTGGTCAATGATCACGGAATATTTGCTTTCACAGCAGTAGTAAAACCTAAAAAACAATTATTAGGAAAATATACGTTGATTCAGAAAATTATATAACCATGTCATTGCCATAATTTAAGGCGTAATTAAAAAATGTCTTGTTATCGATCTTTTATATTCCTATTCAAACACTATACATATCTCCTATACACTGCAAATTATTTTTAATTTGTTTCCGTACCTCTTCTTTGTAATAATATATCTCTTCTTTGGGATAATATATTCCTCTTCTTTGTGATAGTATATCCCACATAATTTCTATCGAGACGTTCATAAGCATTAAATCATATTTAAATAGCAGGGTTCCTTAATTTGATGACAACGTTGAGATTGTAGGGTATGGATGCGTGGTTGATTAAACCTAAATATAATTAGAAGCAAATAAATATATAGCAGGTGTTAAATCTTAATTTTGTAGATTTTCGGTGCGCACTTTGTATTAATTGCACTAGGATCCTCATATGAAAGCATGCTACACTTAATTTAAGGTCTTAATTGGGCAATACAGAACTATGAGATTTCCGCTAATCTTCAATACCCTTTAAATGTGTAATCAGTGTATATACCAATTGGAATTTAACAGTAATCGCTACCCTTTTTAAGATTCAATCAACTAACCATGACCGTAGGAGTTATTCTTGCTTTTTAAAAATGAAGTCGAATTATATCAGAGTTATTAACATCCACAAGATAACCGCACTTTTAAAAATGCAGACTCATTTTTGAAGAAACTTTCGTCAGTTTGACAAAACAGACGCCTGCGAAATGTTACGATTAAATACTTCGTGATAAATATATAAGATGTAGATTTGTCGAAAATAGCAAAATATTTCGTCGTTTGAGGGAAAAACTAATCAAGTATTTTGTCATATTTGCTGGAAAATGTAATCGGAGCCTGACGCGGATACACGGACGTGTATATTCGTCCGCGTATCTTTAGTTTTTCCATTGGTGTTCATAAAATGAAAGTTGATAAGAAATCTATACATTTAAATGTTTTTTTTTTTTTTCAAATTTAAAGCATTAGGAGAACTTTTGAAATCTTCCTCTGCAGAAATAATTAAGAATGGAATGCGTTAGAAATATAAATTATACTCCTATGCATTGAAAACAAATCTACAGATTTTAATAAATCCTTATCCGTCAGTGGGTTAACAGTGCGATTTGGTCTGGGTGCACTTCCTTCAGTCGTTCGATATTTAAAGCGATCGTTTTTTTATGAAATCCTATCTTCCGGAAGAGTCGTAAATAAACTATTTTTAGTCAATATTTTTATTGCGCTTCAAGGAGGCGGTTACCTTAACTGTATCAAATATTGCCGTCTATTCTTACTCCTTAATCCCATTCTACAAGGACGCGATAAACGCGCGCGAGCGTTTGCAGATAGCTCTGTGATTGGAGCACACAAATCACGTGGTCTGTATATAACAATCGCAGAGCCACCTGCAGAACCTCGCGCGTGTTTATTACGTCAATGTAGAATGGGCCTTATCCTTAAGGTGCGATTTGGTCTGGTTCATTCGTATGTAAGCGTTTCCAAAATAACTTGAGCTCATAAGTTTTCAACCATATGATCGGTTTATTAAAATATTTATATCTATAAATGTTCATCCAAAATTAACAACTACTGTCGTTTAAGATTTCAATCGAAGAGTGAGCTTTTAGTCATAAAGGCTCAGTCGATACGACCCCGTGTTTCGATTTATTTTTGCCTTTTCAGGTTCAGTTAAGGATCATGTTAAGTAACAATACTCACGTTGAAAAGGACTTAATACCAAAAAAATTCTAAAATTCTCAATTTTTTTTATTTGCTAAAATTTTAGTTCGAAATCTTCTAAATTTGCGTGTAACAATCTAGGACTGCATCTTTATTTTTTTAATGAGGTATTTGAAAATTTATGTTGGATGATGTATTACATTTTTCAAGGAACGAAAATATTTTTTTCTCAGTGTTTGATTTTCCTGGATATTAAGTTTTTCGAAACGCTAAGGTTTTTGTTATTGTTAATGGAGAAATGTATATTTTTTTAAGCATATTGTAAAATACGTGTATATTATAAATTGGCATGTAGAAAGTGTCTCTATGAGTAGTAATTTTTTTTTCATAAAATTTCTTAAGTCCAAAAATTTAGTTTTAGGGATTTTTTTTGTTATTAAGAATAATTATTTTTATAAAAATTAAATACATGCAGTATACAAATTTTTAATACCAATCCTTATGTATTCTAGTTCAAAGTATCCGAGAACAAATGTTGGTGTAAAAATATAAATATTTAAAAAAAAACTTAAAAGTCTAAAAAAAAAGCTTTAAAAATTTGAAAATAAAAGAAAATAAAGCTTAATTTTTTTAAAAATAATTAAAAACAATTCTGGAATTGTTTAGTGAAATATATTTTTCTTTTATAAATTTAAATAATATATACTGCTAAGTGGTTAAAACTTTGATTCAAAAAGTCCACATAAATTTTTTTTAGGTGGTTTAGGATTCTAGTCAAGGTTCAGGTTATAGTGTTTATAGTACCACACATGTTATGGGGTACATAAAGTAAATGGAATGACCCCATTTTCGGAGATTTTTGGCCATTTGATATTCACACAAATCATCAGATTCAGTAGCTACTACTAGATTCAATCGTACGA
Source organism: Troglohyphantes excavatus (assembly GCA_963932185.1). Lineage (NCBI taxonomy): Eukaryota > Metazoa > Arthropoda > Arachnida > Araneae > Linyphiidae > Troglohyphantes > Troglohyphantes excavatus. The sequence goes on along the minus strand of OZ010670.1, from coordinate 7,809,104 downwards.
TAAAATTTAGTAGCTAGGGATTTTTAGGTGTGAGGACGATTGGGTCAGGGCATATTTAAGGTGACAAGTCCCATATAAATACGGATTTTTTTTTTTCAAGACAGCTATATTTAGTAAATGTTATCCTTTAAGAGGACGCATGAAGAAGTTTAGTAGCCAGTACCGTTTAGGCTTCAGCCAATTTATCAGATTGAGTAGTTATTCCTTCCAGTTCTTGAAATTTCAAAGGTCGTTGAACGACGCGTGCCTTCATTCCCCAGTCCATTTATCTCCGTTTTCGCAACCACAACACACACCCGAAAGGAAAGAAGGGAAGGAAGGGGACAAGAGAAAAAAAAAAGACAAATTGCGTATTCCTCTCCGAGACGAATCCCGGAGTGTCGTTTGGCAGTCCCCGCTTCCATTTCGGATTCCAGGGGAGCTGCCCCCATTGTTTCTCCCGAATCACGTTTTGTTTCGATTCCCGTCGCATGTGATGGCAGAGGGGCGCGACGTCCGCTAAGTGGTTAAAAATAGTGAGGCCCGTTGCGGATGCATGAGAAATAATGGAGGAGAGCACGTTTTTCTATTTCTGCGGTTTTATAGGGAGACAATGAAAAGCGACGACAGGGGGGAGGAATTCCGCGGAAAAGCACGCTCCGGGTTCTAAAATAAAGATCCTCCCGGGCATTTTGCATGGAAAGGGGGGAGGCAACTGATGGGAAGGGGGCTGCAGCGGCTAGGAGAGGTTCCCCTGTAAAAAATCTTTTAAATGGAAAGTTCTTGTTTAAATTTCCTTAAAAAAAAAAAAAAACAGAAAATCGGGTAGGTACCGTCCCCACTGTACCGAAAGTTTCCGTTAGTGAATACTTTCGAATCCCACGTATAGGCCTTGCGCATGTTGGTAAACAAACCGGAATCTTGGCTACCCGAAAAAAATCTAAAGGCAACAAGACGGCGTTCGCAGTCAGTGTTTAGCATGTTCGCGATCGATCAATGCAATAGTAATCCATTTGAGAATTACTTGTAATCAATACTGACTAACAATGTAATTTATAAATAAAGTTTTATGTGTTTTATTACCATTTATAGGTTATATATATTTATTTTAAAGAAATTTTAGTTATTTTTTTAAGCTTACGAAAACTGTGCGTATACGCAGTTGTCGTATAGTTTTGATTTTTATTAAGCAAAATGACTTATTTTTAATTTTATATTTATACAACTAAAAATATAAATATATATTTTTTATTCGGCGTCAAATTAAATTCCAAAAAATTCAACAAAACGCATAAGACTTCAAAGCAAGAAATAAGCCCGGCCCTTTCAAACGGATGCTTTTTTTTTTTATATATATTACTCTCCTTCAAATAGAACATAGAAGATTAAATCGACATTTAGTATGCACTAAAAATTTATTACAACAAATTAAAAACTGTTGAGTATTTCTACTAATCTTTAGTATAAATTTAATTTTCTCTTTCATTTACGAACAAATTAAACAACACATACATATTTATGATATTTTTTCTTACTAATTTATGTTTATGAAAGGTTTTCTTCAAAAATATTTAGTAGTAAAAAAATTACTAGTTAGGAATATAAAGTATTTTCCTGTTTAAGTGATTTGAAGGCGTATGTAAGCCCCTATAATAGAATGTAATGTATAAGCTGGTGCTTCACGGGCTTTGTAAGAAATATAAACACATTTAAATATAAATCAACAAAAATCTTTTTTATTGTTTTATTTTCTGTAATAATGATTCAAATATCGTAATATTAAATGCACGCATAACTAAAAGATCGGTCATGTTATGTAAATATGAACAACTTTTACAACAAAAAATATTTTAACTGTGCAGATTCAAGTGCAGTTGATTTTTAATACATTTTCTTTTTCTTGTTTATTAATCTGAAATGACTATAAATCTCCAAAACATACTTTACTTTCTTTTTATTATTAATCACAATTAAAATTATATCCATAATGACCTGTTAGAAGCAGAAAAGACCTGTATAATATTGTTTATGCTTAAAGTTTTTATGCATATTTCTTGGATTAGTAAACAAGCAATTCACTTTTAGTAAAACAAAGTTCCCGGTGGATTTCGAAAAATCGTTTAAAGTTTAATTAGTTGTATATTATGGTTAGGTTCGATTATTCGTGTTTCGGGAACACAATGAGACTCATAAACAAAACTTGGCATAAAATGTTATCAGACATTAAATGTCTGATTTTTTTTATTTGAATACGAAAAAGTTAAATTATTTGGAAACCTATGTTTTAATAATTGAAATATAACTTAAATTATAATAATACTTGTATTTGTGCTTAATCGTGTGCTTTTATTTTAAGTTTTAAACGAAATCCCGCCTTTGACGAGCGATGCAAACATAGCGAAAGGCAACGTTGTTGCCTTTAGATTTTCCTCGTTGCTCTGCGCGGCAGCCTGTGACGTTGCAGTGCCAATCACCTATTACGAAGGTCACAGGAGAGCGTGGTTAAGTGGCCAATCTGGATGCGCGGCTCGCCTTCCTCTACGTGATGGTATGCACGGTACACGTAGAGGAAGGCGAGCCGCGCTTCCGCCCTCATGACTCCACAGGTGCATAATGTACCTGTGGAGTCATGAGGGCGGAAGCGTATACTGCTGCCAAGGGCGAAATTTCTCTACGGGGATAAAAGTCAAAAGAGTGGAATGGGTTAATAATTGGCCTGGTCGACATGGCTTACTTTCCTATACACGATGTTATGCCATTTATACACATTGGTATTTCCCGTATAGTTATGGAAGCAGAAATGTATACTGCAGTTAAGAGCGACACATTCCCCCGTGCAATACAAATTTAAGAGAGGAAATTTTAAAAAATCTTCTTGTTTGAAAAGTCTATCTTCCTCTACACGATGGTATGTCATTTATTCCCACGGGATGATCCTACGAGGAGTTATAAGAGTTTGACAGGTGTCATTACGATATAGGAGTCGAGAGGTACTCCATACTAATTTTATTGACGTAATTACGTTAAAAGCCTTCAATGTTAAAGCATTAAACTTATTCAAAGGAAAATGCAGATTTTTTAATGGTTTTATACAGAATTTTTTTTAATTAGTTTTATTATTACATTTACATTAAACATTTTAAGTATGTAAATTATCGTAAATATTAGCAATGCCAAATAAAGCTAAGAAATAATAAGAATAACAGGAATAATGTCATTGTGAATCTTATAGAGGCCCTCACCTTTTGCCTGTGCCTTGGAGGCGGTGGCCTCTGCGGAGGTGGCCGTGGGGTAGGCGTGGGAGGCGGAGAGGGCTCGTGCGAAGTGCTCGTCCACCACGGAGGAGATGTCGCCGGAGTAGTAGGTGAAGAGGACGCAGTTGGCCGACAGGTAGTGCGCCTCCACGCCTCCCTTCTCTGCTGCTGCGGACTCGCCCTTTGCCTCCGCGGGGGAGGGCGAATGGGCGGAGGGGTCGACGAGACTGGAGGCGGAACTGCAGCTCGCCTCCGCGTGGGGCTTCACGAACTTCTGCAAGGGATAACACATTTCGCGGGATTAGAAAAATGGAACACGATACCTCAATGCACAAAAGCGTATTATTTTTTAGCTTGGGGTCCAGAATGTACAACCTCCTTCCGGAAAAACACACAGGTAGGACTCAAGTTTAGGGGGGGGGGGGGGAAAGAGAGAGAAATTAACCCTTTGGGTACATTTGACGAGTGAGACTCGTCATCTGCTTACTTGGGCGAAGTGACGGTGAACGAGTCTGACTCGTCATCTGAATTTAAGAAGCAGGCATTGATGTTTGCGGCACCCCCGCCAGTGGGCGTTGATCGCAAACAATGTGTTGTAGGGTCGGTCAAGAATGGGATCAATTGAACCTCACCAAATCCATCCCATGGGCATAAAAATCTTCAAATAATCCAGTACTCAAAGGGTTAAATATATGATTTATGAAGCGAAAAATCATATTTAACATTTCAATGATATTCTTAATTATTTACCGAAATCAATTTATTTTTCGGTGTTACAGCCATAGAACGTATTGTACTATTGTAAGAGCGGGTGCACACAAGTAAAATATTTCGAGACCCACCCCCCATTCCCTTCAGCCCAGAACCTCTTTTGATGTGTGGTCACTCGGACCACACATTTTGTGAACACTCCCAATTTCAATATGACACTAAACATCCCACTGCCAAACAAACAATTCACCGAAACAGGTCTCGTCTCATGCCCGCCGCCGTCCGTAGAAGTGAAGCGAGGACGAGAAAACTGCCATTCGATACCCGCCCCTCTTCCGCGCAAAAGAAGGGGGGGGGGGGGGATTCACGGCTCATCACCGTCCCGCAAACAGAATCGCCGCCCTTGTTGTACGAAAAGGCCGCTCGGTGGCCGCTCCCCCCTCTCGCAGGCCAGATAGAGATCGCCGCGGAAAAGGGGGTTGCCGGGGAGGACACTTAGCGGCACTCGCAGCTGTTGCGCGGGGGGGATGCATTTCAGTTCGGGGAGAAGCGGGGGCACGGTTTGTGGGGGAAAACTTGTGGGACGCTAATGAGTTGTAAATGCGGTCATAAATGCAGCGCGGATCAGGGCCCGATTAAGAGATCCAAGCGAGGGAAGCCCCCGCTAACACACACAAAAAGAGGGGGGCTCCGTTCTCTAGACCCTTTAACATCAATTCGAACTTTTACATGGATTAAAGGGCACAGGACCCGAATAACTGTAAAACATTCGATTCTTTTTTTATTTTCTAAAATTATTGTTTGGTTGGTGAATAAACGTCTCACTAGAGCCGCACGAAGGAAAGACCCGGAAACACTGCCTCGTATGTATATGCTTTTATTTTGAACTATGGTTAGATGACGAGGCCAACAACTGAGCTGGTACCTGACACAGAATTATAGTTTGGAATCTCCTAAGTACTCTTGCAAAATTCTAGAACTGTACTTGCATTTTTAAAGAGTTATTTTTAATTTTATGCTGGAGATGACAGCTGTATGTTTTCCAAGGAACGAAAACTTGAAATCCCTTTTTCTCAGTGTTTTTGGTTTTCATCGATATGAAGTTTTTCGAAACGCCAAGGCCCCTTACCTTATTGCCCTTATATAAGGGTATAATAAAGAAACGTATAATTCTTGAGCACATTGTAGAATATGTGTATATTATAAATTGGCATGCGAATTTATTCTATTAGTAGTGTTTATTTTTAATTACTAAAGTAAAAACAAATTGAGTTTTAAGAAAATTTTGGTGTTATTGTAATACATGTAGTATACAATTTTTCAATGCCAATTCTTTTGTATTACAGTTCAAATGATCTGGGAGAAAATGCTGGTAAAAAATAAAAATATTTAAAACAGCCCCATCGTTTTTTTTTTTAAAGCTTAAAATATTGAAAAAGTTTAAATTTTGAAAAAGAAAATCCAAACAATTATTTAAATGATATACATTAAAAGTTTGATTTAAAAAAAAGTTTAGATGTTACCGTGTCCTCTTAAAAAAAGCTTTTTCTACAGGACAAACAAAAATCTGCATAACACTTCGCAAAAATTACGATTACAAATCTTTTATATAAAGGTATTTGGAAAAGTGTGCAGCTTTTTTTGAAGATTTATGCTTAAAAATTCAGCATGATCAGGGAAAATGCAGATGTTTTTTAGAAGTTTATTTTGCTAGGAAAAAATTAAAACTCAAAAAACATGCAGCTTTTATGAAGGTATTAAGGTAGGTTTTATAAAGATGTTTGAAACAATATGTAGGTGTTATGAAGATTTTATAAATGTTTTACAAAGGTTTTGATAAAGGTTTTATTTATTATTATTTTTTTTTTTGCTAACCCGGCAAAAAAAAAAAAAAGTTAGACTCGACTTAATTTAAGGTTCCGAGACAGAGTAAAAGTGTATCTAGTAAAACCTAGTATGCCTAACACTGCAATATGACGTATATATGCCACCGGTTGGCGGCTAATATGCCTCGTATGCCCTGCGAGAATATTTCATATTAATATAGCGTACGGAGGTGGTATGCGGCATGTTTGCGGTCCACATACCACTCCATCATGTTTAGATTGGCCTTTGAAAAAAAAAATATATATATATTTATTTGGTAGACGGTATAATGCTACTTTCTTCTTTTGGAAACAGCAATTACATTAAATATAAGAGTTTTGTGGCGTGTAATGTAATAAAAAATGCGGAATAAATAAAAGTTGTTTAAAATATTTTTTAAAAAATCTGAATGTATGACTTTATGATTTCATATGAATATATTTAGAATAGTTTTACATTCAGGATAGTTATGCAGAGTTTTGAGCTTTGAATAAGTTCTTTTTTAAGAAATTCAGTCCTCAGTTAGAGCAAAACTAATATTTTTTATTTCTTTTAAGTTAAAAATGATATTTCATTTCTTGAAGAGTATTTCTTCGAAGCTCAAACTTCTGCTTCAGTGAATGTAAAACTGCCCTATGTATATTCATATGCAATTATAAAGTCATACATTCAGATTATTTTTTTTTTAAATTGTAGGTAACTTTTATTTAAACAGTATTTTTTCGTATTACGTTTCATGCCACGAATTTTTTTTAAAAAATACTTATACTTAAAAACGTTATTGTTTCTAAAAGAAAAAAAATAGCATTATACTGTCCACCAAATATGAAATAAAAATAATATTTTTTTTTTCAAAGGCCAATCTAAAACATCATTAAAAATGCCGCCCTCTTCACAAGGTTTATACTTCCATTAAAATATGAAACTTTCTCCTGGGTTTAACATCAATAATAAATTATTATTAGGAATACTTAGCGTAGTATAAATTAAAATGTTGACGTTAAGAAACTGATTTCCATCAATATCAATATAATGGCTAACATCCAAGATAAAGTTTATAGTTAAATTATTTGTTCTAATATACAGTGTGCCTGTATAATTTTGTTTAGCATATATTTGGACATGAAACGCTACTAATTAAATATTGCATTTAGAATGAACAATTTTTTTTTGTAAACACAAGAAATTAAATAATAAGGTTGGAATGTGTGAGGCATCAAGTGTTTTTTTAACCCTTGTATTCGATTTTCAAAGATGATAGCAAAGTTATAGTTTTATGGACTAGTCTAAAGTGGCGGAGTAGACTAGTATAGTTCTAGTCTAAAATGGCGGACCTTGTGTCTGTATAATTTTGTGCAGCATATACATGTATTTGAGAAGAAAAGTGCACAGTTAACTTGTTAAAAACTAATTTAAAGTAGGAATCTTTTCATTTACTTTACAGTGTTTAATGTTTTATAGTTAGTGCTTACTGAAGAAATTAAATGTTTAAAAACATTTATAGTAACATTATTTAAGCATATAAACTCATATATGTTAATTATTTTGTTTCAGGGAAAATATTTTTATGATGATATCAATTTATATTTTACATTTTAACTCTAGAAATATTTGTGGTATCACAATAATGGATAATGTATATTTAGAAAGTTTTATCAAAGATAATTTTAAAAGTAAAAAGTATTTCTGTATTGAGAAAGTATTGTATTAATTATCAGAAAAACAAATTATCGAAAGTTAATTAAATAAAATAGATTTTTTGCCATTTTTTTTACATTAATTAAAGTATTTATATTTTGCATTAAATGATCTTGTAAACATTTAAAGTGGCCAACAAAATAAGATCGCTGACTGTTTTGAAATGTGCTTTTGGAGAAATTCGAATAATATTTTGAATTTATTTCGTACGATACATTTAATTGGATAAAAAAAATCGGCTAAATCTCGTTTTATTGATGGAAAAATGGTGGAAGGGGGGAAAATTCTCAGATATCAAATTCTAACAGTTTGAAATGTCTTGTAAAAATTAATTTATTTCAAATATATAGATATTTTTATTGTTATGTTTAGATAGAACTCGTATTACAATTTATTTTTTTCGTTTTTGTTTCCAACTTACCATTTTGAAGGAGGAAAAAATACAAGCTTATAATAAATTAAAATGTATCGTTAAATTATTTTATTTAAAAAAATTTAAATTAGAGTGAACAATATTTATTTTTAAATAAAAGGCATATTTAAAACATTTATTTCATAAAATTGTAACTCCTTAGATAAAGTTAACATGTGGCAATTTTGGAGACTCAAATATTATGAGTTTTTATTAACACTTATTATTCAATATCCAAGCACCAAAAATAACGTTAAGCGTTAGCGTAAAATAGCGTTAAAAATAAATTTACAAAACTACAGCTAAAAGTGTTGTAGTGTAGGTATATAACACGTGTGGAAAAAGTTGTATATTTCACGTTAACTATGTTTACTCTGAATAAGTTGTGTCAATCAATTGTGTTATGTAACACTCGATTTCAAAGTATACGAATGGGCTTTCTGCTCTTTTGCTTCTCCTTCATGTTATACATCATTTTGCTCACAAACTTCATTCCAGTCCAACATTCGGGGTTACTTTACTCCACCAGTTAAAGTAAAGTTAACAATAGTAAAGTGAAACTTAGTAGACACCTTAATGTTCTTTTAATTTACTAATTAAGCAAAGAAATTTAAGTTACCTGCCTTTATAAGGCGTTGCTGTGTTGGGCCCTGTTTTGCCGTAAGAGAAGAATTTGCATTAAAATGTGATTTAAAAAAATTTAGATTCTTTTAATTTATATCTCATGCATTTTTATTTTCCCCTCTAAAGTATACGAACAAAAATCTGGACGATCAAATCAATCCGAATTCGTCTATTGTTATAAAAAAAATGGGAACTTTGGGAATCATTAAAAAAAATTTAGTTTTTAAAACAATTTGATTTTTTTTGGTAGTGGAAATTGATTTTTTTTTGGACAGCGAAAATACAATATACATTTTGAATGGTGCCTAATAAGAACCAAGAGATTTTATTTACTCCAACCAAGCTTTACTTTTGAAAAAAGTAAATTTCTGATATTGGAGTAAAGAACCTAAGCTACCTACACAGAGAAACGCATTAAACTAATAAAAGTAAACGAGTTTGCATTAAAGAAAATGATAGATTATCGTACTCTTCAGTTATCACAAAATATATTGATACACAGAATAAAATTTTAGCTGCACTCAAACGGTTTACTAAAGTTGGGAAATGCGAAATAATGGAGTAAAGTAAGCCCCGCATCCAAAGAGAAAAGGTAGCAGGCAATTAAAGCTTTGGAATCAAAGTTTATTTTTTGCAGGTATTGTGTAGGAATTTGAAACAAAACTCTTTAATTTAATAGATTTTCCAAGCAGACTACAGTTCTTCTGCATAAAACACTCAATTTTACAATTTGTATGACAGTGGATGACTTTTTTAACGTGAATACGTCTATAATATCGGTTAGGGTACCTGGCCACAAAGAGTTGTATACTAAAAAAACGACACCCGTAAAATCCTTATAATTCCCCGTGGAATGAGCCAATGGAGATAAATGACATACCATCGTGTAGAGGAAGGTGAGACGTTTCAACAGGCCGATTATTTTCTCCTTCTGACTTTTATAGCACGTGGAGGAGGGAGTTTGGTTTAACTGCAGTATACTATTCCGCTCCATGTGAAATAACCTTATTGGTATAAATTACATACCATCATGTAGAGGAAAATAGGCCACGTCGACTAGCTTGAATATTAACCCATTAAACCCCCTGATCTTTATACCGCGTGTGTGTAGGGGATAGCTTAGCACCCTTGACTCGCCTTCGCCCACAACTCAACATATAATCAATCTATGTAAATAAATTACATACCACGGTGTAGAGGAAAGTGAGAACGTCAACCATGTTAACCATTCACCCATTCCCCCCCCCCCCCCATATGAATTATGTACCGCGTGGTGCCCAAGAGTATTTACAAACCAAACCTTGCGGTATAGTGCGGCCTGTACCTACCCGATTATTTTTTTACTAGGACCGAGTACTTCAATTTACCCAGAAAAAAAACCCACAGAAATTCTGAACATTTGTATAACGAAAACTTTATTTACAACTAGCAATATGGCCCGGCGTTGCTCGTTGTCACTTTGCGCAGTAAGAGCTGCGCGATTTTGTCTTGTCAGCGTAGCCATGGCATATCACTCTATGTTCACTGTGAAAAATAAACTTTATCCAAATCCGGATTTATTAAATTACTTTGAGTATTTTTTGCGATACTTAAATCTATTTTTATGTTCACGACTTTACATGCTATTGCGACTACCTACTGTTTAAACTGATGTTTTTGTAAAATGTTTCTTTTTGTTAAATAAAAATTCCTAACATTTTTTTAAATTGCATATTTTTTGTATAAAAATGAACCATTTAGTGACAATAAACCCATGTAGTAAACTTCACATACATTAGTTTTAATATTGGCGACGCAATAATATATCAAAGAAACAATATTGCATTCTTCCAAATCAAAATAATTTATCGTATTTGGTGAAGTTTTTTTTGTTGTGCCAATTGGCGACCGGAGTCTATATATCCCTCTTTCAACATAATTTCATATGGGTCAATATTTACGGACAATATTTCTTATAAAAATTAATTATCAAATATTTATTTTTGAATTCCAATAATATGTTTTTGAGGCGAAAATTTAAAAATAAGCTACATGGAGGTATAAATATATAAAACTTTAAGTTAAACTTTTAGGGTGGCCCATTTCAACACCATAGTAATATTCCACTCCGTAACAAATAGCACTATTGTCATAAAGTTAAGTTGTTCGGAACATGAATACACATGGCGTCAGTCGAAAGAGCTGGTTTAATTCCCTCCTTCGGTTGGCGAGGTTTTTGTTAACGACGTTATTTTTGTTTTTTGGACACAAATTTCTCCATTGTGATGATATTTTTAAATATAGGACATCTATTTTAGCTCATTTGGCAACATTTTTATTCAATTGGAGAATTTTTTTAACTAATTTGGCGATATTTTGAATTTATTTGGCGACATTTTTAATTCATCTTCAATACTTGGCGAATTTTCTAATTCATTTGGCGTCATTTTTAATTCATTTTTCCATATTTGGCGACTTTTATTATTCATTTGGCGACATTTTGAATTCATTTTTCTATATTTGGCGACTTTTATTATTCATTTGGTAAAATTTTTAGATCATTTGGCGACATTTTTAATCCATTTTACGACATTTACTCATCAGCCAATCAAAATGAATCGTTTATCCAGTATTGTCTAAACATATTTTTGGTCGCCAAAGTGATTTTTAACACTAATGTTATGAAGGGAAAATCGAGATGTAAATTTCCCATAAGAGTTGGAGACATTTTTTATTAATTTGGCGACATTTTTAATTCATTTGGCAACATTTTTAATGCGTTCTCCAATATTTGGCGACTTTTATTAATCATTTGGCTACATTTTTAATTCATTTGGCAACATTTTTCATTTATTTGGCGACATTTTTAATTCATTTGACGACATTTACTCATCAGCCAATCAAAATAAATCGTTTATCCCAGTATCCCAGTATTGTCGAAAAATATTTTTGGTCGCCAAGGTGATTTTTAACAATAATGTTATGAGGGGAAGATCGAGATGTAAATTTCCCATAGGCGTAATGTTAGAGAAAATGGAAAAAGTTCTATAACTTTTGAATGGTTGCAGATATCTACATGAAACAAAGTGCATATTTTAAACTAAGAAATGTTTGTTCACATGGTGCTAGTTTCATAAAAATCCGTGCAGTAGTTTTTGAGTTAAATCCGGACAAACAGACAGACAGACAGACAGACAAAAAAATTTAAAATGTGATTTTCGGAATCAGTGTATCCTAATTCGTGGAGAAAACTCAAAATGAGGGGTTTTGTTCGATTCCACTGACAGACACTCCATTCTTATATATAAGTATTGATAGCCTATAATTCGTGTAGGGAAAACATAATTAATCTGCCATCGACCATCGAATTACTCATGAATCCGTGTGCTTGTTTCCCTGCTGCGTGTGTCGCACACAGGTGAAACGACATGTAGAGGGAAATGTGGAAACCATGGGCTCAACTCAATACCCGAACCCCCCCCCCCCCCCCTTCCCCCCCATCCCTTGTGTACAGCAAAAAAGTATCCGATTACATTTGTTAAAAAGAGGTGTTCAAAAATAAGTAAAATGTACTCATTTTTGAATACATTCGATGCTTATCATGGCACCGAATACATAAGTTTCAATTTTGAAAAAGACATGTACTCAAAAATTAGTATAATGGGTAAAAATGAATAAAAAGAGCAGATGCTGGTCTACATTGACTACCTTCATAATCACTTTTCAATAAATATCGGCAGTTACAACCAAGACTTACCGGAAATGGAAACCAGATCTGCAGACACCGCTGTCCAGATTATTATCCGCTAAACTACCAGGGCGACGTGAAGAAGTTATAAACAGAAGTAATGTTAAAAAAGGTGTGCCAAAAGAATGGGAACTAAGATAATTGAGTTGTAATAACTCCGTTTCTATTAAAGCAATCGACATCAAATAATAAACCGTCTTCTGAACACCTATTTTAAGTCTGTCAGGTGGCTTTGTTAAGATGGCTTCAACGGAAGCTGAGATGAGCAATATTAAATCACACTGCTCATTTTTGAGAAAGTACGATTGCTAAAATTTGAGTACGTTATCGCTCATTTACAATGCAATTGTACTAAAAAAAGAGTAAGTTCATGTACTCATTTTTAAGCACCTTTCTTTTAGAATAGGGCATGTTGATGAATAAAGGATTATTTATTTTCAGTTAAATCTCTAAATTTATTTTTCTGTATATCACAACTTTATTTTTATATATATTATACCTGTACACTACTCGGACAAAGTGAAAATCCCCTCTTTTTGGTACTCATTTTTTTACTCCTTATGACTCATCATGCCTCCCATGTCCTTAACATGAAATTCAGTGTCATTTCGTTTATTTGTTTTAGTTACCGATGTCTCTGAAGTAGGGAACTAATTTTACGGCCATGCTCTTCTATTACAGAGGAATATACTATTGAATTTTACAGACTAAACGTGCTATTCTTTTTCAAGAATCATGCTATGGATTAGCAAAGCTCCCTGTGAAGTCATTCTCTCAGAAAACGTATTCGCATATAGCACGCAGTCAGAGGCATTGTGCTGATAACGTTGGTTCAATGCTTGTCACTCCATTTTTAAAAAATAAAATGAAACTTATCGTATTATCCTCTTAATGTCAAATTTTAGGTCGATGATTTATTTGAAAGGGGATTAAAATGAAATTGACAGATGAATTTGAGACACTATGACATCACCCGACACAAAAATATTAATATGCCGAGTGTATTCTCTACGTATGTCAAACCGATTGTTAGTATTCGAGAAATCTGCTAAATATGCCATCGACCTCGGAGGCGGTATGCCAAGAGTATGCAAACTGCATATGTTTCCGATTTCGATGCAATTAATTGGATGTTTACAACTTCTTCTCTTCCACTTCATGATTTATGTGTCCTTGGAGGCGCCCACGAGTAGAGTGGAGAATTTAGGGGAGCCAGGAGAATTACGAAAGCACACTGCATCGGCTTTTTAATTCCTACGATCTTCTTATTTACTCTCTAGACTTCACTTGTTGGAGCATTTGGGTGAAGCGGAATGCCAACGGATTTTCGATGTGAATGTAAATAGCATATCAATTCCGCTATTTATATTGGTTATAGGGTCGAAGACAAAGGAAAAAATTGTTGTTCCTGCTTATCTCAGTAGAGGCGAGTTGAGGGTCTGAAATAATAACTGTGCTGCACAATGGAATACCGTTAACGATTCACGGTCATATTCACAATCGCAGATAATCCACGGTTTCGGGAGGTAAACCTAAGATTATTGCTGAAACCTATTCACAAGATCGGTTTTCGCCAAATCGGCGGAATATCTACAGGAAACTAAACCTTAGTTTATACTACCAATGTTGGCAGTTTAAACCATGGTTTTAGTTCTAAACAAAATGGCCGCCTATTCGATCGCTCTGTTAGGCTTAAAATATTTTGTTAAAAATCTATTTAAAGACAAATATTTCTCAAATAAGTACTTAAGTCGGAACTTTTTATGCGTTGAACACTGAAAATTGCCCATACGAACTAATTCAGTGCACTTTTTATTAAAATCGACGCGACATAAATGTTGTCGCTACGAGACACCCGGATGGACAGATCTGTTCTTCGAGTACCTATTTATCGTAGGTTTTGCGGTGTAGTGGTTCTCTCTCTTTCGTTTGTTTAATAAATGTCGAAGTACTATAAACCGAATCACAATAATTTCTCCAGTATGAGACTGGAAAGAAGGAGGGATAATAGGAAGGAGGCCATAATACATTAAAATTGGTGCAACAAACAATTACATTTTAGTTTCGAATTCTACTTTTTGTCTTGCTTGCAACAAAATAAATACCTAGAATTATCAGTTAAAATGTGTTTTAGAAGGACCAAAAGGTAGTAATGAGGTGCTAAAACCACAAGTTTACCTATTTTTAAAGCCAATTATCTAGAATTTTAGCAAGGTGGGGCAGTTTTCAGTTTTGGTGCAACAAGCAATTCGTCAGTTTTCAAATTCTAATTTTTGTCTTGCTTGCAAATTTCTAGATTTATCAATTAAAATCAGTTACAGAAGGACCAAAAGGAAGTATTGAGGGGCCAAAACCACAAGTTACAAGTTAAAGCTAGGATTTTAGCAAGGGGGCAGTTTTCGGTTTTGGTGCGCAACAAGCAATATTACATCGTCAGTTTTCGAATTCTAATTTTTTCCCTGCATCAACCCAATTACATTGATTTATCAATTAAAATCAGTTTTAAAAGGACCAACAGGTAGTTATGAGGTGCTAAAATCATAAGTTTACTTATTTTTAAAGCCAATTATCTAGGATTTTAGCAAGGTGGAGCAGTTTTCGGTTTTGGTGCGCAACAAGCAATATTACATCGTCAGTTTTCGAATTCCAATCTTTTCTCTGCATCAACCCAATTACATTGATTTATCAATTAAAATCAGTCAGACGGATGAAAAGGCAGTCATTATAGAGGCTAGACAATAAAGAAGTTTATCTATTTTTAAAGCCATCGAGATGGTAAAAAGCCACCAATAATACTATGATTTTAGCAAGAAATTTTATTTTAGAATGGGACATTAAATCTGAATTTTCGTTAGTAATTCAATGTGCTTGTATATAAATGTATATGTGGTTGTATTCATGTATTTAAAAAAAAAATCATAAATTCGTCGATTCACAATTTTCGTTCGCTTTCCAAAACAGAAATCTCCGAATGTAAACAATTGACACGTGTGCATTGTCGACCAATGAACGAAGTCGTTATATTTTTTGAAGGCACAACCTCGGAGTAACCACGGTGTACAAATTCCCCAGTCGAGCGGAGGCTGCGAATAAGGTTCCGACGAAATCCCCCGATTTCCTTCAATCCTCGGTTTTCGTAATCCACGGTTAATCGCTGGATTTTTCAGAACTTGTGAATAAGAGGGTCAGCCAAGTACACAGCGGAATACATCCCACAGTGGAGAAAGGAGCAAGGAAGTGTCATTTATTGCGGAAGATCTAATCCCAGGTGCTGGTGGAATCAAGGTATGAGTTACCATTAGGCACATTAGGCCCGGGCCTAGAGGCCACAACTTTTATTTAATTAACTAATATTTATTCAACGCATATTTATTTGGTTGTGTTTTTCATGTCAGACTAAACTTTCTCTGGGATATTAGTCATTATTTTGCAATTGATAGAAATCAGTTTTTTGACATGAAAATTTTAATTTATACTGCGAAAAATATTTCCAATACAAATATATTATTCATGTAAAGCCCAGGAGCAGGTTTCTGATGTTAAGGGGAGTATAAATCTTGTGAAGATGACATGACGGCTTTTTTCTATGATGCTTTTAGATTGGCTTTTGCAAAAAAATATAATTATTATTTTTATTACACATTTCGTGGACAGTAAAATGCTACTTTCTGCTCTTTGGAAACAGTAACTACTTTAAATATATTTAAAAAATAAGTTTTGTGGCATGAAATGTAATAAGAACAAATACTGCCTAAATAAAAGTTACGTACAAGATTTAAAAAAAATCACAATGTATGACTTTATAATTTTATATAAATATACATAGGATAGTTTTACATATGCCAAAAGTTTCTAAAGCAAAGAAATACTTTTCAAGAAATGTCATTTTTAAATTAAAAGAAAAGAAAAATTAGTTTCACTAACTAAAAATCTCGTAACTCTTTATTTAGGCAGTATTTTTTCTTGTTACATTTCATGCCACAAAACTTTAAGAATAATTATATTTAAAATAATTACTGATTCCAAAAAAAAGAAAGTAGCATTATACTGTCCACCAAATTTGACACTAATAATGAATTTTTTTTCAAAAGTCAATCTAAACATCGTTGAAAAAAGCCATCATGTACCCTTCACAATATATGCGCATACAGAGGAGATATGCGAGCCGCATACATGTGACATACCACCTCTGTATGCCATAGTAATATGAGATATTCTCTCAGGGCATACGAAGGCATATTTTTGGCATATTAGTTGCATACTAATATGCCAAAAATATGCCGTCGTATGCCCTGAGAGAATATCCCATATTACTATACTCATGGCATGCGCCACATGTATGCGGCATATTCGAGGCATACTCCTTTATTTTGTCTCGGGCAACGAGAGTGTGAGAAGAATTTTCTATTATTTACCAGATTTGTGATACTTGCCTTAAGTTCCCACTCACAGATTCATTTTCTCAGGAGTAGGGGAGAGAGAATTCATACAATCATATCTCAACGATGCTCTCAGAAATAACTCTCATTTTTAAGAACACTGCGATTGTCAAGGTGACTTTGGTCATAATTGACAATCGTTTCGTTATTGATTATTCTTGTTTCGTCAAAAGTCATGTGACTCAAATTCAATTTTTAACGAAACTCATTTACTGAAATACCTTTCCAATGCAATTGGCCCATTTTTGGTTCTTATACATGTAGTGTCACAACTCTAAAGCGAGCCGTTCTGTTGTGGTAGATAAAGCTTTGGGCTTCGGATTGAATGGTTCGCGGTTCGAATACTCCAGTAGATATTTATTTGAAATTGCTCTCATTTTTCAAAGAAATAAATTTCGTGACGAAAACATTTAATCGGAGCCATATATCAGCCTTCTGTTTCGTCAAAAATAACGTAAAGTTTCTTCAAAAACGAGCAAGCATTTTTAACAGTGCCATAAAGAGTAAGGATCTCGATTGCGCTTATAGAACGCGTTTTTGAACAACCACTTTCCACCTTTTCGTTGTCTCTCCAGAACTTTTGCGTCGGTCGGGTTTCGAGAAGGGGAATGTCGACGTTCACTGCCGCGGTACGTCGATGAGTGGAGGATTTGCAATGAAGTCGAAAATAATATTTCACATAGAAAAATGCTCATTTCTCTACTGTTTCATATTTAGGGAACAGATTTTGCATACAATATTTGATTTCCATCTTATAAAAAAAGGCAACTAAAAATAAACTTAATTTATATTTTGTGTAAGGCCATCTTCCAATAATGCGCGTAAACCACACCTACTCACTTTCCCTCACTCGAACTCCCGCTAAAAGATCTCCAGCATAGTACGAAGCACGATCAAAAGTTGAGAATTTTGGGGAATTATCTACAGTAGCTCCCAAAAGTGTTCGTACATTTTAAAAATGTGTAGAAAAGGCGCTGTAGCCTGGAATTAAATTCAAATATAAAATCCAATATTATTTCACGTCATCACCATGTCTGAATAAAACCTAATATATATATATTTTAAATATTGAATTATTTTCTTTTTATAAAAATGAAAATGCAAGGAAACAGAGAAAAAAAAACGCCACAAAAATGATCGTACACTAAAACATTTTCGAATAAATTAATAAAAAAAAATATCGTCTGTCGCTTTTTTTTTTTATTTTTGCATTGTGGTGACATTTAATATTCGTTTAGAATTCATTTTGCTTGCTTACTTTGTAATATTCTTTTTATTATTTAAAAATGGATCGGGGTCGTAAGGAAACAAAGAATAGCATTCGAATATTGATAATTTTTCATCATAATAGTGGTAAATCATCTCGGAGTATCTCTAAATTAATAAATTTATCAAATTCTACGTGCAGTATGTGATAAAACGCTTTAAAGAAGAAAATCGGATCAAAAACAAAGAAAATGTCATCCGGCAAAGTTAACTTTACGTGATCAGAGATTTATAGTTAAAAAATTTGTGAAAAATCCCCGTTTGAGTGTTGTAAAAATATATTCAGAATTTAATGAAGAACGTTCTATTTGAATTTCAATCGAAACTGTTCGCCAAGTGCTCAGATAAGCTGGATTACATGAGCGTTCTGCCGAAGAAAATTTTTGTTAGTTCGAAAAATAGAAGGCTTAGACTTTCTTTCGCAAATACCAAGAAAATTAGTCGGAACAGTAAAGCATGCTTTTGAAGTGTCCTTGTGCAAGGCTGCAAATTAGCATCAGGACTTGGTTATTTAGTATTTAATGATACCATAATGACTCGGTATGTTTATTTAAATATTTTAACACACAATTTAAAATTATAGGCTCTAAATTTGGGTAGTGGAATCAACTTTGTTTCTTATCAAGATAACGATCTTTAGTACACGGCTCTCAACATTAGCCTCTGTTGCCTGTATAATTGTCCACAAGTTCTGAAAAAACACATCAGCCGCTGAATTTATACCTAATAAAACACATACGTAAAAAACTGGAAGTTAGAGTACGGAGATACTACATTAAAACGAAAAGCGAACTTAAAAAAGTAATAATCGAAGTATAGGAGAAAATGATACAGAAATTACAACAAAAAAAACCTAATGAAATTTATGCCCAGACGTTTAAAAGCTGTTGTGGATGTTACAGGACATCCTATTAAGTACTACTTTATCAAAATATTGCAATATTTATTAATGTGTAGACATTTTTTTTAAAGTGAACGAAGACTTTTGTGAGATAATTTTCTTGTTACTTTTTAATTATTGATTTTCCAAAAAAAAAGTTTACTATGTTTTTAAAATATTTTATGTAGTTGTGTTAAGAACAATTTATATATTTTAATAAAAAATTCCCATTCTGAAATATTATTTTTTGTAGTAAATACAGCAGTATTTCTTCGAAATTTGTAAGTGTGCGAACACTTTTGGGAGCCACTGTATATTTTAGTTTAATTTTAATAACAGGGCAATATATTAACTAAATATAAAAATAATACAACGAAAGGGCTTATACTTGCTCATATCTGATCTAGCTAGTGATCTGACTAAATGTTCGATCAATGAAATTCTATAATACTCGTAGACTTCCTAGACCCCCCCCCCCCCCCCCCTTTCGGGTAGTTTCATCCCACAACAATCTCCCCCATCAAATCTCTTTCAGGTTGGCAGATCTGGCATACACAAACGAATACGGACAATGGCCGGACAGTTCGTGTTTTGATTGCGCGCGGTTTTCTCTCTTTTTTAGAAAAGTCTCGTAGGAGGCTCCAGAGCAGTACATAAAAACAAACATTAAAATTTTAACCCGATCATAATCTGTCTTACTCTATATTTCATTAAGGGAATAGTCTGTTTTCGATTAATTGGCGGATGGGTAACACCCCTTTAAACTGTTTCCAACAAATCAGCAAACAGTTTTGGGCGAATTGACCAATCGCCTTATCTAAAACATGTAAATAGTGTGACGTCACATCAGTCATTTAGCCATTGTTTATCTCCATTTTGAAAAAATATATTTACAATTAAGTTAAATATGTATAAATGTTAATAAGTATGGTATATGTATATCCATTTTATTCAACATTTTTAGCTCGGTCACGATTTTAAAGAAAATTAAGTTGTTTTAAATACAAAAACAAATATTTATAGCAGTATGAGTCATGACTTGGCGTACTTTTTCATGTTTCAATTATATAGCTAACTATAGCGTCACAAAAAAACTGAACAATTATTGTTATTTTTTCCAATTATATAGCTAACTATAGCGTCAAAAAAAACTGAACAATTATTGTTATTTTTGACTAAATGTTACTATAACAAAATACATGGAGAGAATATTTGTTTTAAAGTGTTGTACAGTAGCAACAAGATACAACTTTAATTGCACGCAGCTTTCTCTAAAACTACGCAATAGATTAAAAAAAAAAATTAATTCGATTAATTAATTAATTAGTTAGGCTTCTTTAAAGTGATATAGAAGAAAATGTCTAGCAAATTCAAAAATAGATTCATTGCTTAAAAAAATATTTCTATTTAAACCTTTGATCTCTTTTGAACGATTTTTATTAAGATTTCAAGGGTTTCTATCGTACAAGTGAATAATTATATACAATTTTGAACAAAATACATGAAGCGGTTTTTGAGCACTCTTTCATTCTTAATTTACCCTTTCAACTAAAGCACCCTTTCGTATTCCATTTGTATTCAATTCGGGGTTTTTAAGATATCGACAACACAAGTGGAAAGCATACCTTCTCAACTATACTGTACAAAGCTGATTATGGCCCATGTTGATACAGCGCTAACAAAATGGGACTTATGCGTAAATAGAAAAAATGCAAAAGAGAAAACAAGTATATGTTTTTTTTAATCTTCTTCTCATTCAGATACTGTGAAGAAAGAACTCGGCGTAAAAACGCTGTCCCAGGTAGAAAGCTTTTGTATAGAGTCTCATCAAGTATTGTTTCGGAGATTAGACTGATGAACAGAGCCCCTCTCCCCCCCCCCCCACCCTCTTCCAGTATCCTCTACGAATACATTGAGCAGAATAAAATTCAACGTTTTGCAAGTGATTTGTTAATTGAATCCTATCTCTTGATAAACGCCTGAATTAAATCCCATCTTACCTTATTCTATGGATATCATAAAAGTGAAACTTAACGCATAAGTTTATTTCTTTGTAAACTAACAAAAGAACCGAACATCTCAAGATGCCTAATACCATTCAAGATGCACACATGACACTAGGAATTTAAAAATTCCGTTTAATTTTGGAAATAAATTTCTAACGTTTTTAGATACCAGTTTTTTAATGTCAACATTGCTATAAAATCGTAAGATGTTGCCAACAATAAAATACTTTCAATTTTTTTTAATTTAGAAAGAATAATTTAGTACTTTCCTTTAAATTATACTTCACTACATACCAAGAAGGGTTATATTTTAATAATAAAATACTTGAGAAAACTGAATTAAACGGAAAAATTCCGTTTAATTTTGGAAATAAATTTCTAACGTTTTTAGATACCAGTTTTTTAATGTCAACATTGCTATAAAATCGTAAGATATGTTGCCAACAATAATATATATATATTTTTTTTTTAATTTAGAAAGAATAATGTAATACTTTCCTTTAAATTATACTTCACTACATACCAAGAAGGGTTATATTTTAATAATAAAATACTTGAGAAAACTAGGAATGCGAAAATCTAAATTAATATATGCATTGCCTTGGTGTATTCCCATAACATATCGGTTTACATATCATAGAACGGGTATTTTTTCTACTAATAAATAAGTAAAATAACAAAAAATCGGAAAGTAAATATCATCTGTCACTTGCAGAGATTTTATAATACAGTGGTTCCAAATGTTCGTCAACACGGACCACCGAGTTGGAAGTTACAAAGCGCGGGCCACCCCCCGTCTATAGACACCCAACACAGTTCAATCCTTTTATGATACTAAATATAATTCAAGCATTACACATTGCATTTTTTATTTATTTATTTATTTATTTACTACATAAATAAGGTATCGTATTTTATTTAAATATATTATTTTTATTATTTATATATATCATTTTTATTATTTATATATTATTCTTATTATTTATATATTATTCTTATTATTTATATATTATTCTTATTATTTATATATTATTCTTTATTATTTATATATTATTCTTATTATTTATATATTCTTATCATTTATATATTCTTATCATTTATATATTCTTATCATTAATATATTATTATTATCATTTATATATTCTTATCATTAATATATTATTATTATCATCAATATTATTCTTATTAATATTATTTAAATATACTAGTCATCCTCCAGTGCACTTAAGGCTGGGATTTGAGGTAATATTTCAAAATGAACATGTGTGTTTCTTTTCAAATAGCAAAGATATATTTAAGTTTGGGGTTTGCACTTGTTTCCACCCTTTTCGGTATCCTTCAGTGCAAAAATGAAGGTAGAAATGAAAGTTACATCCTTTCAACTACACAAAGGAAGAATTGTATTTAAAATAAACATCTTCAATAACGAAAGAAAGAGTCTGTCTGGAGATCACAACACACACACACTTCTCCCCCTGACAATTTATATACGAGAGTATACTAGTCATCCTCCAGTGCACCTAAGGTTCGGATATGTCAAATTCTATTTAGTTTTTTAAAGGGTACTGCATAATGTAACATCTTTAAAGATGTCTCTCCAAGATTTGGAACACGTGCCCTGGTAGTTTAGTCGGTAATGCACGGATTCAAGTACCAACGGGGCCCACTCGGTTATTTTTTTATATATAATTCTGAACCCGAGCCCAATTTAGAAAATTTCGTACTATAGGCACGATAGCACGTATGGGAGCCTCTTTCTTAGAAATTAGTATCGAAGAATGAAAAACAATGCATATTAAGTACAATATGCATATAAAAAAAAAGTTAAACTGTTTTTGGTAAAATTTCTAAAAAGATATGAAAAATTGCAATAATAATAATAACAAAGAATTGACACAATTTTGTGTGTCATTCATTCAACAAAAGTGTTGGCCCCTAAAGACAGAAGCCCTGGGCCCGGGCCTAATGGTAAATCAGGCGGGTCTTAACGGGTTTCTGGAGAACCCTGGGGCCAAAGCACGGACTACTTTGAGACTCTTTCACGGATTGGGAACCACTGTTTATAAGGGCACACCATACGGAAAGACGCGACATGGTGAGAAAGTGTGCTCTGTGCAGAGACAGGAGAGAGAAAGGACTCACTCTGTAGTGGTCGGTGGCGGGGGCCGGCGTCGTCCTCTGGTGGTGGTGGTAGGGAAAGTACGGCGAGTAGGGCTGGTACATGACCTCAGCGCAACTCATGGTTCGCCGTCGCTTACTCGGCTCTTCGCAGCATCCGAAGCTCCCGAGAACACTCCGAACCGAAAAATGCCCAATTAAAGGCCGCTCCCCCTTTTCCCGCTGCGAGCTGCTGCCTCCTCTCCTCGAGGTTGCCGCATGGGAGAGAGATTGGCGGTCGCCAAATGTCCGCAGTTGTGGCTTCTGTTAGCTTGTGTTTTTATAGGATTAAAGCGGGAGGGATGGGGAAAGGAATTTTATGGGTTGTTTGAAATAACGTCACACAATAGTTGCACAGGGGGCTATGGGCGACGATTCGGGATTTATCTTGAAGGAAAGACCCAGGAACATTACCTCGTTATTTTGAACGACGGTCAAATGACAACACCTGAGCTGGCACCAGAATAGGCGTCAGGACATTGAACCACGATCAGATTGAACGAGCAGCAGTCCGTTATTGACCGAGCGACAGCGCAGTCAGTTTTACCTCGACCTTTCGGCATATGTTTGTTACGCAGTTACGATCACACGCGTTGTTCGATTTTCTTCAAAATTCGGCGTGAATGTTCCTGGAAGTCATTAAAATCGACGCATATGTTGTTGTTTTTTATCGCGAGGTCTACTGTTCCCACAATTACTAGTAGAAAGTGAATTTTTATTTTGGCCGCGAAAAGAACAAATTTGGCAACCTTCCGATTACCAAATCTCCACGCACATACTTGATGAGATCAAAGGAAGGAATGCGAGATAGCATAAGCATTATAGAAATAACTTGATCAAGGTTCAAAATTAGCGAGTGAGCGTATGGAATGGGGTTATGAAATGTCCTGTAGCTCATGATTTTTGACATGAATACGTTTTTTTTATGTTACGGCCACATTGTTTCACGGAGTCGCGTGGAAAACGACATTTGTTATATATTTATAACTCCTCGTGGAATCAGCCTAGGGGGTAAATGACATATCATCGTGTATAGAAAGGTATGCTATGTCAACCAGGTTGTCCAATTACCCTCCCCTCTGACCTTCGTACTGCACGGGGCCCAAAAGTATTCACGAACTCGACCACAGAGCGATCTGTATCTACCCGAATTTTTAATTGCGAAGTGTACATTTAACATTTTTTTGCAACGTTTAGATAATTGATCATTACCGAGTATAAAATTCGGCAAGGCTCGGACTACCGCTAACTTTAAATCGAAAACTACACTTCCATTTCTTAGTACGGATATATATGGAAATCAAAAATGTTGTATACTTTTGGGAATTTAATTTTTAGGTTATTTCATTAGAATGTAAACTTAAACATTTAATTAGTTATTGTCCGAAAGAAGTTCATACTTCTCATTTATTAAAAAAGAATCTTAGAATGTAAAATAATTGTAACCAACTTATATAGGAGTAAGCATTTTGCATAATATTTAATGTTGTTTTTAAGATTGTAAAATATTATTAATTTCATTTTTATATAAATCAATAAAAAAAATTATTTTAATCCTTGTACAATTTTCTTTGATTTTATGTCACATGGTATTATCACAATATATTTCTGCTAATGCGAATTATATACTATATGACTGAAATTTCTTTAAATAGTTTATATGGAAACGACAATCTGATTCAATCTTATATATTATTACATTATTCTTCACAATATTAAAAAAAAAAAAATTAAGCTCTTCTATCTATTAAATTTCAAATGTTTCTGTAAAATATAAATTTTTACTTGTATCACTCTCAAATAGAGCGATAACACAGCCAAGTGTTTCAACCCCGCCCAAAGTCCCGTTTTGATCGATTAGCAGCAGGTTTCGCCAGGCACCCCGAGAGGCGTGGTCAGTACCGCCCCTTTGTCCCTCCTCCTCCTGCAGCCTCGTCCAATGGGAGGCGTGATGGGAATGCGGAGAATGGACGAGTGACACTCCATCCCAAAGCGGATTATTACCGTTAATCGGGGCGCCCTTCTCCATTTGCGGAGAGAGAGAGAGAGAGAAAGAGTGATGCATCACTTGGCGCGGCAGGAATGAGCATTTCTGACATATTTGACGCCACTTTCTCCGCGCGCCTCGCATATTCCTCCTCTCTCCGCAGAGTGACAGGTGGCTTTTATTTGAGAAAGTGGCTTCGCGAGGATTTCATGCTCGAGTGTTTTTTTTTATGACTGCTGTGTGGAGAATGTTCCTGAAATGGGCTTCTTCTTAAGTGTGGAAAAGTTGAAATGGGTCGCGTGCAACAGGCTGGTCTTTTATAAGACCCTGGCAGTAGAGTTCTTATTCTTATCGCCCCCCCCTGCTATACCCTAGCTGGTACCCGCGGTTTTACACGCATTTAAATGACGCGAACACTCTAATATAAGTGGCAGACAAAAAAAGTAAGAGTTTTATTTTTGAGAGTGTAGCGCGTACTGCAGAAAATTAGTTTATTAGGAGTTTAGAGAGCTATTATGCTACCCCCCCCCCTCCCCCTTTTAATAACTATTTATACATACTTAAATTGTGACATTTGCAGAACATGGTTGCATGATACGCCCGGGCCTAGGGCCCATAGCTTTTGGGTCCAACTTTTATTTAATTGTTCAGAAATTTGCCTATACTCAGTAATTTTTTATAACGTTTATGCAATTTTTCCAAAACCGTCATGTAATTTCGTTGTTTTTTAGATGAATAATATTTAATTCTTTTTTTAATATATATATATTTTTAATTCATAGAAACTATTTTTACGACACGGCCCTCATCCACGAGGGTGTGCCTACAGTACTGAACTTTCTAAATCGGGCCCTGCTTATACTCAGTGGCGTAGTACGCAAGGAGGAATGACAACCCATTCCATTGCTTTGTAAATGTCACAATTTAAGTATGTATAGCTCCCTAAACTCCTATTAAAAAACTTTTCTACAGTAGGCTACACTCTCAAAAATAACAAATAACACTCTCACTTTTTTTTTAGGTCAGCCGCCACCTATCAGCATGTTTGCGTCGTTTAAATGCGTGTAGAACCGCAATTAATAGCTAGAGTACACCTCAAATACTGTATTCAATAAAGTTTCGTAACAGTGATTCCAAGGAGGAAGTGACTGTATATAGCTAACTGTATATATCCCATATAGCTCAAAAAGATGACTTGTTGAGGAACTCCTCAGGAAGTGGTTTTAATGACGTCCTGGGGAGTATATTCCCCAGGACGTTCTGTGGAGGAAAGTCAAATGGAGGATCTTCGGCCAATCCTCCTATGTTAGTGAACTCGATGGATTTTTGTAGACCGTCGAGAAATGGGGCACGTATAAATAAAAAATTGTATAAAGTAAAAGTAATAAAATAATTTATTTAAAAAATTACAAATAAAACATAAATATTATATGTAAAACTAATATATATAAAATAAAAATACCAAATAAATATAACAATTTAAATAATATAAAAAAAATTATAAAACGTATTATATAAAATAAAAAATATATTACATAAAAATATATATAATATAAAAAAATAAAAGAAATATTTAAATTAAGAAAATTTATGATAAAAAACAAATAATTAAAATAAGAAAATGTATAACATAAAGTAAATAATAAAAATATATAATTATATTTTTAATTTAATTACAAATAATTAACTGAATAAAATACAAAATAAATATTATTATAAATAATTTTAAAATAAATCTTACAGTTTTCCAACAGTTTCCATATTACAGTTTGCAACATCAAACCGACCTTTCGCACAACCGCCATAGCCTACCGTGTAGCACGCTTGTCTTTCAATCGAAACTACCAAGATCTAATCACGAAGGTCAATTTTTTTGAATAAAATATAAATGATATAATTAAAATGTACATTTATTATAAAATGGAAATAATCAATTTGAAAATAATTACATAACCTATCAGAAAAAATTAAATTACATAAATAGCAATATAAAATATCAAGTAAAATATAAAAAGTAATATAAAACATCAATTAATAAATTCCTGATTTCGAAACACGAAAGGGTAAGTTCTTCACAAAATAGTTCCAAGCCAAATTCGGAATGTAGTTAGCAACGACGTCACCAGATGGCGCCATGGGGTGAAGTTTCTTAGGCATCTTGAAGTTTCCTAGATTTCTCGAACTGAACTTCCAAAAAACGTCCTAAATACCTCCGGAGGAGGGGTATGTGGGAGCTCCCGGGTCGTTCCTCAGGATACTGTGCGGCGGATATTTTCGGTTCCTGAGGTTGCATCCTGTAGGATGCCTGGCGGTAAATCGCAATTTCTCCCCAGGACATCCTGAGGAGGAATATGTGCTATATGGGATGCTTAAATAAACTTTTTTGATATTTTGTATATAATAAAATTCGCTTATTTTGCATTGTTTATACCAGAATTCTCACACGGGCACGCTAGTCAATATATAATTTCAGAACAGTTTAGTCGCCCGTAAAAACCTACTTCCTCAGCATTTTGGAGTCCGAAACTTTATACATGGAAACTATTTATTCATAAACTCAAATAAAAAATATATGATTATGAAATATATGAAAATTTTCAAAATGCTACTGCCATAACGGGAAAGTGCCACATTTATTAAAGGATTTGTTATCTGACAATACAGACGAAGGAAAAAACTATCGCAAACATATTAGGGAATATAATGCTGCCCTTGTTTTTGTGTCAATGGGTGCTGAAATTAAATCTCCACCTGGAATAGGACCATATTGTTTCCGTATTCATGGACAGATTTATCACTTGGCTTCTCCCTTATATGCAACTGAACAGAAAAGGGCTGGATATGTGCAACTGTACATCTTTGACTCAAGTGAAGCAACTAATCGACGTATGAATAAAAACAGTGGATGTTTCCGCAGAATTGTGGAAAAATTAGATGTTTTATTGAGAGAAGTAAATCCCTTTGCTGAATAATATCTTTAGATGCACCAATTAGCCAAAGGTTATCCTACAGCACAGACGACAAGTTAGTTTTTTTTTAAATTCCAGCTCAGATTTACGACGGTACAATGCATCTATCCTGCAGGTGAACACTGCCACAAAAGATATAGCCTATGAATCAATGCACAGATCCTATGGTATATCTCTGATTTTTTTCTCGAGGAGAATGCTGTTGGTATGCCCGGCATGGAGCAAGTGGAAGAAAGGCTCACTGCCAAACGTATTTGAGTTACGTAATTGCAGTATTACGCTCTGGCAGTGCGAGCGGAATTTAGTCTTCTGCATAGTTAGCGGAAAACTCTTTCAGCAATACATTGTTGATGCCTACAGGAAAACAGAAGGTTCCCGTTTAAATTATTTACGCCTAAACCGCAAAAGAACTTGAGAATTGAGCTGAACCAAGGTATTTTGGATGCTTTACTGAAAACTGTAAATGGAATTGTATGTAATAGTTTTCAGCAAGTGTGTAGAGAGCTTGGGTTTCTGGACGGTGATCAACATTGGCGTGATACATTAAACGAGGCATCACAAACAAGAATGCCACGTCATTTACGA
The DNA here is from genome assembly GCA_963932185.1 of Troglohyphantes excavatus. Lineage (NCBI taxonomy): Eukaryota > Metazoa > Arthropoda > Arachnida > Araneae > Linyphiidae > Troglohyphantes > Troglohyphantes excavatus. The sequence continues at coordinate 7,780,544 of OZ010670.1, read as the reverse complement.
ATGCTCTTTGTTGTTATTTGTGGATTTGGAGAAGTAGAAGATATACCTTCACTATGGACACAGCATTGCAATGTTCTTTATGGAGATTTTGTGCAGTAGTACTCGCAAAAGAAACTGGAGTGCTATATGCCCTTTCTAAAATTAATGAACAAGAAGAAGCTCAAGGTCGATTCAACATTGAAAAAAGCTCAATGCTGAACAAAAAATTGTTCTTGCAATGGTTCTAAGTGCTGTGTATGAAAAGAAGACGCCTAAACTGGGCCAGCAGGAACAGGAAAGACTTTTGTATATTCTACTTTATTGCATATAAAATGGGGCCGGGGACCAAGCGACACCTGTTGCATCTACTGGAATTGCTGCTACGTTGTTAAGTGGAGGACGAACTGCTCATACAACCTTTAAGATGCCCCTGATCTTGAATGCAACAGCAACTTGTAAGTTAAAACCCAATACACCTGAAGCACAAATATTCAAATGAATTGTTTGGGACGAGGCACCAATGACCCATGTAAATGCCATTTTTGGTTGTTGACAGACTTTTGCAAGATTTGACCCGCACTGCTCTGAGCCATTTGGTGGAAAAGTTGCGCACTTAGGCGTAAAATGTTCATCAATTGTTACCTGTAATTCCTAGAGGTTCCCGTGATTTGACAATTGCTAGCTGTTTGAAAAAGCATGCTTTGTCGACTGAATTTCATGTTTTGTATCCGAAAATATGCATGCTCTACATCATGAAAGGGAGTTTACAAAATGGTTGTTCAGTTAGCAGGTTGTTAGTTCCCATCTAGCAATACAAGATCCAATTAAACAACTGTATGATGATCTTGATTTTTCAACAGGTTGATTTTCCATCGGACAACAATATGCCTTTTTCTTTCAGAAGAAAATTCCAATTAGTTTTATCCAAACCTGTATTAGTCATGAGTAATTGTATGCTGGTCTTTCAACAGTGCGATCATTTAACCATGTTTCAATGATAGCTCCACATCCAGAGACATACAATTGTGTGTTTAAACAAGTCCTAAATTTTTAATGTAAGTAATTTTCTGTTTAAATTATAAAATTGAAAATTTAGGGGAACTTCTAGGAATTTCTACGTAGTATCTGCCAACAGCAATGTTTATATGTAGTTTTTAATTATATTTCATTCCAAATGTTGTATTTCAAGCAAAAGTTATATCATTAGGAATTTAAATTCACCAACCCATTGTCAACAAAGCATTCACAACGAGTTTGTTCAATCATGTTTTTTGTTTACATTCTTATTATACCTTTGTACAAAATTTCAGCTTACCGTGTTTCAGTATTGATTTATATAACTAAAAATGTTTTGTTGTTAGGGACACATTATTATTGTGTCCTACCTTATAGCGAGCGAAGCGAGAATTGCAAACCAAAGAGGATTGCATAGCCCCCGGAGGATTGCATAGCAATCCTCCGGGGGTTGGCGGAGCGCCCTAGTTTGTTTTAATTTCATGCCATTTTTTTGTTCTGTTAGCTTCAAAATTTATTTTAATATGTGATTTGTGATACTATCCTTTCGTTACTGAAATCTTTTCCTCATTTCTTCAAATATGAAATTTGGGTGTAATTCCGTTCATTAACCGTACAGGCGCCTCTAAACAAGGGAGCTTGTTTTACGGCCACCCTGCACATTCGCTCGGCGGACATTTACACATTCGCAAAGGCGACTGCGAGGAAGAGCCAAACTTCGACTACATTTCCCAGAGCGTTTAAAGAAGCTTAAAATAATACTCAGCCTTCCATAAGTTAAAAAAAAAGTAGCGTTTTTTTTTCGCGACAGTAGACAAGAAAGAAAAAACCGTTCCGACTCCACAACAAACATGACACGAAACTCGAACTTCTCCTTCCCTTACCTTCTTCTCACGGATCCGGTGACGTAGCCAGAAGTATTCTGCTGTTGCCAAACCAGCGAGAAGAAAAGATGCGTTTATTTATTATTATTTATCTCCTTCTTCGGTTTCTGGTGTTCTTCAGCACTAAACGATGCGTGCGCTCTCATGTGCTTAACGCTCACTTGCCTTATGAGTGATTTTTTTGCAAAGGCTCTTTGAGCTCCGAGGAGGAGGAGTCCTATCTATGGGTATTTTTAGTCCGTGCCCATGAGTCATTAGACGGCAAATTAATGAGGGAAGCCGTGTGGTGATAAGGCATCTCCCGAAGCTTGTTGTGCCATAAATAATATTAAAAGCTTCATGCACTCTTCCCAAGCAAAGAGTCCGACTTCTCTCATGAACAGCTTTATTCATTCTCATACTGAAACTCAATCTACAAACTACTCAATACAAATTAAGATATTATTAATTAGGTGGCGCCCTCTTTATATCGAAATATGAAACACTTGTTGCCGTGGAAATGAATCCCATAAGCAGACGATGCCCGCCATACATTGTTAAAATCGAACCTGGCAGCACAGCTAGGAGAAGCATTTACGTGAAAACGTTCTTTCGGCAGGTTATGGAAGTCGCTAAAGCACACACCACAAGGGGAGTTTCAATGAGCGACCCGAAAAGTATTCCTCTGAAAACTCAAAGCGGCGTCTCTATCTTAATGCACCTCGTAGCTGATTTTGAAGACGTTTCACGTCAAAATATCTGTTGAATGACAGGCAGGATTGGACTGAGAATAAAATTCAGCTCTGGAATCCAAGAAAAAACTGGCGCCTTCCCCACTCCAAACAAAAAACTCCCCCACCAGTAATTTCCCTACCCCGTTCATTCTAACACTACCGCTACACCCTACCTCTTTTGACTCGCCCTAAAATTATAAATTAAGTGTTTTTAAATGATTGTCGATATATATTTTTAACCATATCAACAGAATAACTGCCAAAAAAATTACAGGGAAATTTTTGCACTTATTTGAGTACTACTCATAGTAGAATTTCTTAAGTACCAGATACTTCTAATTCGTTTAGTCTATGCTGAGCAAAATTACCAATAAAACTACGAGTTTTTTTTATGCCAACACATATATAGTCAAATCGTGTAGGGTAATAATCAAAACACCAGGTCAATACATTTCATCATAGATTATTGTTTTAGAAATACTATTATTACACAGGTAGTGAATACCGACCGGACTTGAATCCGCGATCTGTTGTTTCAAAATCCCGCGCGCTATCGACTAGTCTGCAAGTTACGGATCTTGAAAATCTGTTTTGAGAGGTTTCTTTATCCAATATTTCTAAAATTAATAAAATATTTAAAAAAAACTAAAAGGAATTTTACGGCTCAGGTGCAATCTTCTTGATGAATATTACTTCTATATAAATGTCCAGCCTTTCATACGTATGAGGAAGTGAATGATTTGCGATCCACACGCAGACTCTCGTGTATAGACTCAGCTGTTAAGACATATGCATTTAAAGAACAAAGACTGTCAAGACTCGAATCCGCGACCCATGTTTCAAAAGTCCAGCGCGCTATTGCCTAAGCTATAAAGGCACATTCCAGCTAGATCTTAGACATCTATTTGGAAAGATGTTAAAGATTAGTAGACGTTTTGTTTTAGACGTAATTGAGGCTTGGAAAAGTAGTAAAACTTTTGAGAAAACAGTTGTTATGGCACTTTCAGACCCGGGAACAATGCCTCGTATTTTTGAACCATGGTCAGATGACGAGGACAACACCTGAGCTGGCACATCACCCAACACAACCTCAATGGGTGTCAGTACATTAGACCTCGATGGATTTAACGTGCACCAGCCCTGTATGCACGGGAGTTTAAATTGTCGGATGTTTTGTACGACTTTCTAGTATTTTTGTAGAGAAGCTGGCAACCCTCCGATCGTAAGATCACTACTTGTTTACTTTTCTTTGTTGAGTCCATTGTAAGGGCTCGAACCAGCAATCCTCTGATTACCAGCTGAACGCCTTTATCCACGGGCCAACTGGTGGTCCTAAACCACGTTATAGACCACCACGGCCAAATACGTTGTTTCAAAGTTGTAAAGATTATTCTTAAACACTCTGGCCGGGAGGTACAGCATTCGACTATTATTCAAGGGATTGCAAATTCGAATCGGTATAACAACTTGACAAAAGATAAGGTGTAACGATCTTGTGCCAGATTCGCTATTAAATTATAGGTTTGGTTGGTTTAATTAATTAACGTCGCACGAGAACTGCACAGTGGGCTCTTGGCGACAGTTTGGGGCCTATCGAAGGAAACACCCCGGGAACGATGCCTCGTATTTTTGAACCATGATCAGATGACGAGGACAACACCTGAGCTGGCACCCTATGTAACCTCAGTAGGCGTTAGGACATTGGACCCCGATCAGATTTATCGTGCACCAGTCCCGTAAACATGCCAGTGTAATTTGTTGGTTGTTCTGGAAGACCCTCTAGTATATTTTGTAAGCCGGCAACCCTCCCGATCGCAAGATCGCTGCTTTTTTACTTTTCTTTGTCGAGTACATCACACGGATTCGAACTAGCAATCCTCTGATGCTGAACGCCTTTATCCACGGGTCCAATGAAGGTTAACTAAATTACAGAAGTTGTCTGAGATTATCCTCAATTTCCAAAGGCGTGTTTACGACACGAATCTGATCGGGGTCTAATGTCCTGACGCTTATTTAGGTTGCGTTGGGTGCCAGATGTTTATTTACGCTTACTTAAGTTGTGTTGGTAATCAGTTTGGTTTGGGTGATTAACGTCGCACTAGAGATGCACAGTGGGCTATTGGCGACGGTTCGGGGCCTATCTCGAAGGAATTGCACGCGAACGATGCCTCGTATTTTTGAACCATGGTCAGATGACGAGGACAACACCTGAGCTGGCACCCGACGCCTTCAATAGACGTCGGGACTTTGGACCCCGATCAGATGTATCGTGCACCAGTCCCGTATACACGCCGTTAATTTTTTGTGGATGTTCTGGACGACATTCTAGTATTTTGGTAGCGAAGTTGGCAACCCTCCGATCACAATATCACTACTTTTTACTATTCTTTAGTCTAGTCCATCGCAAGGTTTTGAACCGGGGACTCTTGGATTCCCAGCTGACGCCTTAATCCACTCGGCCACGGAGGCCTCATTGTGTTGGTAATCAGATGTTGCTCTCATCAATTGACAATAGTTAAAAAAAATAGGAGGCAGTGTTCTCGGGCCTTTCTTTCGAGATTGGGTCGCCAATCGTCATCGTGAAGCTTTAATGCGACGTTATTAGACCAACACAAAAAACTTTGACCGGAAAAAAGCCCAACCTGTATAGTAACTGCAACCGAGCTTTCTCCTCAGCAAGAAAGACAACAAACCGCCATGTTTCAAATACTGGTTAGTGTAGTTAGTGTATTACATGAATCGAATATCACAGTAAGTAACGTTCTTTGTTTTGTTTATTGTCATATTTATAGATAAAATGATGATAATAAGATTCGTACAGCATCAATTTCGGCCGTTTTATTTGTTGCTACCAAGATCCCAAGTTGGCATTTAACAGATGTAATAAACAAAATTAATTGAAAATTATGCACTTTATAAAAATAAGATATCTATGTTTAAAATCGTAGATGTCATTTTTAACATCCGTCAAGCGATATGGTCAAGGACTTTCCCTTTTTTTTTAAAGAAGTTTAATCGTGATTCTTTACCAATGTAAAGTCATGGGAGAATAAGTAAAATTGTACAAACTTAAACAATGCTTATTCACCCGAAAAAAATTCTAAATACAGTTAAAAATTCATAATAAATTAGCGAGAAATGATAAAATATATATATACTTCCAGATTCTAAAAAGCAAAAGTTTGGGGGAGGGCGAGCCAAAAAGCCATAACAACTCATTCCGGAAAACTGCTGCTTCTATTGACCCGGTTTTACGGTATGTTTTTAATAAACTTTAATTAAGAGTATACTTGTTTTTTAGATTTTGGGTAGTTAAGAGCAAACAGTTGAGTCATATTTCATTTTTTGTAGAAATAAATCAAACTTATAACGGCATTTTATTATCTCCTCCAAAACCATAACAATTTCGCCTAAGTTATTTAAAACTTTCTGGCCGTTACAAGCGTATTTTTGCGTCCTTGTATCGCTAGTTTTTCTAGCTTGTTACGTACTACTTCTAGAGTACCGGCGCTGGATAATTATAATGGACTGTATAGCTTTTTGGTGACAAACGATTTATTAGAAAGAGATTATGCAAGCAACCGGTCATTCTGAGCCGGGAAACGGAGAGACGGTGAATTTGGTCATCCTAGACCCATGCTAAAAAACGTCCTAATCGTAGGATCGATGTCTTCCGAATGAAGGTTTGCCAGTATGCCGTGAGGAGAAAGAGCGCCAAGTGCGCCAACGCGCGAGAGAAAAGATGCCAATTCCCGATCGTCTCTCGTCTCCGCAGCTCGCATGGTACATAACATTCCGCCCGGCGTTGCAATGTGAAACATTCAAAAAGAGGTTATACATAAACTTACAAGACATAAGATATATACAGAGTTACAAATAATATCATACAAAGTTACATTTAACATTATACAAAGTTACAAATAATATTACATAGTTGGTAAAATACACAGTTTTGTTATAGGTCTTTTTAGAGTACCAGTTTTGGTACGTACTAGCACAACTCTAGTTTTCCCATCTACACCTGGAAATAACTGTACTATTCTACCTAATAACCATTTACATGGAGGCAAGTTTTCGTCCTTTAGTATCACCACAGTGTTCAATTTAACATTTTCCTTGGTGAATTGCCATTTATTTCTTTGCTGCAAATGATTTAAATAATCGCGATGCCAACGTTTCCACACATACTGTGTAACTTTAGCTGAACGTTGCCGACGTGTCAATCTATTGTCTGGGGTTTCTGAAAGATCTGGTTCTAACATCGCATTCAAAGGTCGACCCACTAAGAAATGACCAGGAGTCAAGGCTTCCAACTCATTTGGGTCAGTAGACAAGGGAGTTATTGGCCTTGAATTTAGAATTCCCTCTATTTGCACAACTACTGTTAGAAATTCTTCATAAGTGTAACTAGCACTACCCATAACTCTTTTCAAGTGAAATTTAAAGGAACGGACACCCGCTTCGTAAATTCCTCCAAAATGTGCAGCTCTAGGAGGATTAAATTTCCATTCTATGCCTTCGGATGACAAATAGCTAGCCAAAACTTCGTCGGGATTCCCAACAAGATTATGCAAACGTCTAATTTCAGCATTGGCACCCACAAAATTTGTCCCGTTATCTGATAGTAGTGCGGAGCATAAACCCCTCCTAGCAAAGAATCTCTTCAAAGTTGCAATGAAGGTGTTAGAAGTTAAATCCGAGACTACTTCAAGATGTATAGCTCTAGTTGCCAGGCAAACAAAAACAGACACATAGATTTTACTCAAAGACCCTTTTCTTTGACCCTTGTACTTAATAAGAAAAGGTCCGCAAAAATCTACACCAGTATTGGAAAATGGGGGAGCAGGGTTAACTCTTTTAGTTGGAAGGTCTCCCATTAATTGATTACCTACAACAGGATTGCTTCTAGTGCAAGTAACACAATCATAAACTATTTTTCTACATAGATTTTTGCCATTAAGTGGCCAGTATTGTTGCCTAACACAATGTAGTAAGGATTGTGGGCCAATGTGAAGAAACTTTTTATGGAAGTATTCCACAACTATTTTGGTAAATTTGTGACCCTTTGGCAAAAGAGCTGGATGTTTTTGTTGATAAGTTAAATTTGAGTGATTTAACCTACCACCCACTCTCAGAATTTTGTCATCATCAAGAAAGGGATTAAGAGATTTCACTTTACTTTGGGGTTTTACTTGTTTACCCTTATTTAAATCAATTAACTCATCATGAAACTCCTTTTCTTGTGCCCATTTGACTAATACAATCTCAGCCCTTTTAAGCTCTTCAGATCCAAGAGGCCCCTTTTTCCTTTGCATAGGATATTTCACATTATTAAAGAACCTAAAGATAAAACTTAAAATACGAACAGTTTTAACATAACTATTAGAGATACTCATTATATAATCACTTAAAGAACTATCTGACAACACTGAAGATGAAGTTGTTGCAGGTGAACCACTGGTGCTTACAGTAAGAGCCAAATGCCACTCATCACTATTCTTGGGATTTTTGAGCTCGTTGAAATACTCACATGAAGGTGGACCTACTGCATCATTTGGCACATGAGGTTCTCGTAAAAATAGAGGACCAGTGAACCACAAACTATTGTTCACTAGCTGTTTTGGATCTAGACCTCTTGAGATGAGATCTGCAGGGTTCTGTTCAGACGGCACATGACGCCATTGCTGGACCTCTGTGAGCTGCTTAATTGTAGCAACTCGATTGGCGACAAAGGTCTTGAGGCGCATTGGATCACCTTTTAGCCAGGCAAGCACGATTGTAGAGTCTGACCAAAAGTAGCTCTCTGCTACCTCAAGCTTGATGGATCTTGCAACTTTGTTATTTGGCCTTTGAGCAGGCCGCGCTTTCGGTTTAGTGCTGTTAAGTCCATAATCGAAACCAAAAGTCCAACGTTTACACTAAAAAGTTCAAAGCTCGAACGAAAAAGTCCAAGGTCCTTACTTTAATAATGACATTTTAGTTTTAAATTCTAAAGCTTGCTTTTTGCTACTGTTTCGTTTCCTCAAAATCAAAACACTCCGGGAGATCGGGCCATGTTACGTACTACTTCTAGAGTACCGGCGCTGGATAATTATAATGGACTGTATAGCTTTTTGGTGACAAACGATTTATTAGAAAGAGATTATGCAAGCAACCGGTCATTCTGAGCCGGGAAACGGAGAGACGGTGAATTTGGTCATCCTAGACCCATGCTAAAAAACGTCCTAATCGTAGGATCGATGTCTTCCGAATGAAGGTTTGCCAGTATGCCGTGAGGAGAAAGAGCGCCAAGTGCGCCAACGCGCGAGAGAAAAGATGCCAATTCCCGATCGTCTCTCGTCTCCGCAGCTCGCATGGTACATAACATAGCTATTCACACAATCTTTAAATTAATAAAAATACTTTTATTTTTTAATGTTTTCCAAACTTTTTTTTTGTTAGGGTATAAATTCAAAGCCATCTCTTTAAGAATAAAATTATTTTTTCTTAACATTTTTTATATAAACTGATTAAAATATCACTTAAATTCTCTGAGAAAACAACTTTACAATTTGGTTAGTTTTCTGAACGTTAGGGTTAAAAATAATAGTTTTCTTTAATATTTTTTTTAACAGTTAAAAAAATCCGCGAAATTTTTTTGTATATGCTTTCCTTGACATATTTTCATTAAACTACATAGTCCCTGAATATTAGTTTACCATAAGCGTTGTCTGTTAGATAAAAAAAAATCTCTATATGTTTTTAAATGTTATGAAAGTTATTAGAGAAAAAAAAATATGTGTTTACCTTAAGAATAAAAATAATTCTTTCTTAAATATTTAATTTATGAATAAGCTTTCGTTAACTAAGTTACTCTACTTGAAAAATACATTAATTTGCCCAGCTCTTTTGCATGGCTCTAAATATTTTGAAAATCAACCTTTTTTCTTCTTCTTTTAAATGTACTAATTTGGCAGCAAGTCACTTCTGAAGTACATATATATGAATTTAAATCACATCCCTGGAGGTGGTGGGGCCGGCCGCTCAGAAACTTGATCTGGCCCTAAAAATATCAAACCGGCGATGAGTTAGAGTGGTGATTGTTTAGAGTCCGACTCTTCCTCCCATTCGGCGGTCGAGTCCATTTCGAAACCTGTAGGAATACGGGGATGTCAAGGGACGTTTACAAACATCGTGCGATGGCTTGCGTGCTTTTGTCCGTTCATGTTGTTATTTTTTTTTCCCTTTTAGTAAAGTGAGGCCTCCGTGGCCGAGTGGATTAAGGCGTCAGCTGCGAATCCAAAGGGTCCCCGGTTCGAAACTTTGCGCGGACTAGACTAAAGAATAGTAAAAAAGTAGTGATATTGCGATCGGAGGGTTGCCAACTTCGCTACCAAAATAATAGAATGTCGTCCAGAACATCCACAAAAATTAACGGCGTGTATACGGGACTGGTGTACGATACATCTGATCGGGGTCCTAAGTCCCGACGTCGAATGAAGGCGTTGGATGTCAGCTCAGCTGTTGTCCTCGTCATCTGACCATGGTTCAAAAATACGAAGCATCGTTTCCGGGTCTTTCCTTCGAGATTAGCCCCGAACCGTCGCCAATAACCCACTGTGCAGCTCTAGTGCAACGTTATTTTAACCAAACCAAACCTTTTATTAAAGTCGCCAATATCCCACTGTGCAGCTCTAGTGCGACGTTAATTTACCAAACCGAACCTTTTAGTAAATAAATAATTTTTAATAAAAATGGTTTTGTTTGTATGCAATTCCTAAAATATTTCAAACCGGCGCCTTTCAGCAAAAATTATGGCGGTGCACCAGGAATTCTCCCGCCCTCCCGTATGAGCTGTCCGACCCTCTGATGAGAAGGGGGCGTTTTTATACGAAAAATTCCGCTTTGTCGGAAACAGACCCTTCTTGGCCGGTATTTGTTTTTGAATTCCCGTTAAAAAGGGGCTTTTGTTTTGTTGTCTTAAGTTATATCTTGAATTTACAATTTTCTGATCCGTAGGCTGATCCTGCGTCTGCACATTGTCTGGTAGGGTCCCCTGGCACTCGTACAAGTCAGACAATGATATGTTTATACGACGACGCCCTAGGGGCAGATGGAGGGGGGGGGGGGGGGGGGGGGGAAGATGAAAAAAATGATATTATAAATCAAAATTAAATTAAATGTTTTAAAAGACAATTTAAATGTTAACGTTAATTGAAATTAAATAAAATTATTAATAATTTAACTGATTAAATAATATGTACTTAAATATTCTTCTATAAGTTTCTTATTAATTAAATATAACAATTAAATTAAAATAATTGTATTGAAATGTTTAATTCTGAGAACTAATAGAAGAATATTTAATTGCGTATAATACAACTTGAACTAAAAGTACTTTTTTATTGTTCTATTTATTATATTTTTGTAAAACTTAATTTTATTTATTACCACAGACAGACCCACACTATTTCTTTCATTATTATATAAATAGCTGTTACCCGCGGTTTCACACGCGTTAAAAAAAATATTGACCCATTGATTCGTTCTCTCGTTCACTTCTTCATTATTTTCTCGAAGGCAAAATAACTGATCTATTGTTGGGACATCTTCGGAAGTTCACATTTTCCACTATTTTTCCCGTTGAAGCATCATTGTCAGAAAGTTTTTTCGCTAAAGTAATTTTTGATCGACAACTTTCAATTTTTTGAATTAATAATTATATATTAATTTATTTTAAAGTATTTTATTGCTGTCAGGATCTTATGATTTTATAATAATGTAATTTTATAAATAATGTAGATATTGTTTTTTAAAAATGGGCGATTAAACCAAAGTAGCTTCTAAAACCGTTATAAACGGAAAACTAAAAGGGATTTTAAAATTCCAAGCCTGAGGTGTACAATGGGAGGTTGAAAAGTATCTCTCTCTATATAAATTTTCAGACATGTCCGAACAGAGGTTGGTTTGGTTTGGTTAATTAACATCGCACTAGAGCTGCACAGGGGGCTATTGGCAACGGTTCGGGGCCTATCTCGAAGGAAAGGCCCGAGAACGAGGCCTCGTATTTTTGAACCATGGTCAGATGACGAGGACAACACCTGAGCTGCCACCAGTGGCGGCCCGTGGTCGAAAATGTTAGTGCAGCCGAAATCAATATTGAATCCCCCCCCCCCTTGTCCTTATTTTCCACAACCCATACATGAATGAAAATTCTTTAATATTTACTACACAAATCAAAGTTTCCTTTAAATTTTTACGAAATGATAACATGCGAAAAAAATAGAAAACACTTACTTATTTTTTTTAAATTAAAGTAATCCTCCTTTCTTTTAAACATGCGAATCGGTCAATTTTATTATTAACTTAAATAACAAAACAACAGCAAGACCATGTCCTGAAACAACAGCACACAGTAAATTTATCACGAAAACCATTTCCGTTTGGTGATATTCTTTAAAAAAGTTATCGTTTCACCCTCCCATCCCAGCGTTTCACGGACGATCCAATCAGCATATCGAATCTCAAGTACAGCTAAAACAAGAAAATTCATTTCGGCTGTACCTTCTCACAAATGCAGCGCATTAGCATGGGGTGGAATCTCCATACTACGTAGAGGTTGCCATGGCAACGATGCAGCCGATTTCGAATTTCGCTTTTTGGCTGCAGTTTTGATTGAATGGAGTTTTTCTCCTCCTGAATTGTACATTACGGTAACAGGCTTGCTATTTATCGGAGATTTTGTTTACTACCATAGAAGTTTCATTTTCAATTCTAATCTTCATTTAAGAAAATTTGTAAAATATCCGATTTTAGTTTGAAATCACTGAATTTAGGTGCAGCCCGGCTGTACTTGCTGTAGTGGACGAGCCGCCACTGGCTGGCACCCAACGCCTTCACCAGACGTCGGGACTTTGAACCCCGATCAGATGTATCGTGCACCAGTCCCGTATACACGCCGTTAATTGTTTTGTGGATGTTCTGGACGACGTTCTAGTATTTGGTAGCGAAGTTGGCAACCCTCCGATCACAATATCACTACTTTTTACCATTCTTTAGTCTAGAGTCCATCGCAAGGTTTGAACCGGTGACCCTTGGATCCCAGCTGACGCCTTAACACATTCGGCCACGGAGGCCTCTCCGAGCAGGGGAAGTATGTGTTGTGTGTGACACATAGAGACAGACACTTGCAAATGCCAGTTCCACGTTTAAATATATTAAGAATTCAAATTACAAATAACAACACAATTTTCTCTTTAATTTAATATTTCTAGAAAACATCACTCTTGGGGAAATAATAGAGGAAATATTTCAAGTTACATTTATTGAAAGTAGAAAAGAAAAAAAAAGCGTATATTGCGTGATGTATGTATCGATGTGTGCGTGTGTGTGTGTGTCTGGCAGAGGGAGACGAGAGACGAATGCGAACAATTAGCGACGTGGAATGCCTCCGAGATTCGTAAGAATCCCGCCGGTTGTCACATTCCGGAATTCCCTCCATTTCGAAGAGAAGAGAGCAGCCGACGACCTTCTTCAGAGACAGAGAGACATTTTTTACGGTGTCTCCCTGTCACTGACTCAGATAAGAGACTTCTGATTTACGCACGCACAATCCGATGGGCTCCTGAGAAATGGTCTTCCTCCTAATGTTATTTGCCGAGGGTGGTGCGGACATTTCATATTTCTCGGACCAATATTTTTATATTTTGACGAGACACTTCTGAATAAATCTGAATGGCCGTGACACGGAAATCAAACTTGAAACATGTATATGCTCGGTAAATTTTCAGCAATCTATAATAATAAAAAAAAGCTGTCTGTCTGGTGCAGCATAGCAAAACACTTACTTCAACACTTATATATATATATCAACACATATATATATATATATATATATGTGTGTGTGTGTTAGTTACTCATCTTTCAGATATGCACCTGAGGATTGTATTTTTAAATTTCGTTTAGTTTTTAAGTGGAATTTATAACTATTTTAGAAGCCATATATTTTTAATTTCTATATCAACATTGTTATAAAATTATAAGATGTTCGAGAATCAAGCATGGCATGGAAATCAAACATGAAATGCTTGGTGAATGTTCATCAATATGCACAAAAACCTGTACCAACCTAAAGACCACTAACATAGCTTTATTCTCCCATGCAAGTTTCATTTCACTTCAACAGTGATTAATTATTGAGCTAAACACTTTGCTGACGGATGGTTTCAAGGTATTCGTGCCTATAAATGATAGCCAGTAGAAATTGCCTCAATTGTTACTTAAGTTAGGAAAATTATTTTATTCCTGTCGGCTGCCACTTTAGAATTATACACATCATATTAACGTCCCTGTAGCAAAAAAAAACAAAACAAAAAAAACATTCTCATACCAAAAGCGAAACAGCAGTTTTACATATATAAGATACTTGCCAAAAAAGATATTTATGTGGTCGCCTTTAGACTTAAAAGAGTCATAATGTTAAAATAGTATGAATGGACTCTTTAACCTGGAGAAGGTCAGCTTCCAGATTCTGGTGGACAAAAACGCCTTCGGGGGCGTTGGAGTGGTTTTTCGAAGAAGGGGGGGGAGGCATATCTGTTATAGCAATAAGATGGCGTCGCTGTCCCCAAAAAGGCGGTAGGGGGAGAGGGGGTGCAATGAATGACCAGGTCGCTGGTACAGGGTCCGTCTCGAGAGTGAGTCCCGTATAATAAATATAATAAATATAACTATACGGAGGCAGTTTTATTCTCTGAAAAGAATTTCATAGGAAATGACTCGAACTCTCAATTTTGTTGCTGGAGATTCAGACTTTTATAAATATTTAAAAGCGTTCTCCTGTTTTCAGATTTTTTTTAAACCACTAAATCAGATGACAGAAAAAAGTGCTAAAACGTAGCACCGTTTTACATTGTATTGCTACTCACAAAATAAATTATTTTCGGAAAAGCATGAGGATTTTACAAAAACCACATGCATTTAAATGGTTTACACCACTTCGTTTCACCATCACTATTACTTTTCATTTATTTTATTTATTGCTTACCTTCTCGCCCTCCCTCCTGTGAACAACCCAACCTCTTCAGTTGGGTTGTTATATTTATAAAGTGTTTGAAAGCATTTTTATTACGATTTACACAGTTTTTTGGTACTTATCTTTTCCCCACGACTGCAGCCAGAATATTAAAAAAAACTACATTCTTTCGTAATAATCCATAAAATATTATAAACATCTATTAGTTTGAAATATTTTTCTGGACAGATTTATTTTTTTGAATAAATACGTGTTATTTATGAATATTTTATACGCTTACATGCATTTTTTACGTCGGGGATATTAGCCCCCCTGTCGGGGATGACTAGCCCCCTTCGGGCAATTCGCAGCGCCATCAGTGGCTGAGATGCTGACCACGTCATCTGACTATAGTTTTAAAAACACGCGAGGCCAACCAATCTTAATTCATGTGGGTACAGGCCGCACTGTATCACAAGGTTTGGTTTGTCAATACTTTAGGGTCCCACGTGGTACAAAGGTCACAGGGCGGAATGCGTTACTTATCAACCTGGTCGACGCGGTCTACCATCCACTTCCCGAAGGTATGTCATTTATCCCTATAGGCTGATTCCCTGTGCATTTATAAGTATTCGCCAGGTGTCGTTTTTTTGTATAGATTCCTTTGGCGAGGTACCCCATACCTTTATATAGATATATTCGCGTCAAAATGTCACCAAAGATCACAAAAAGAGAAACTTCACACGACAACAATCGCATTAAAAATAAAACGAAGGGCCCTGCACCGCATCCCATTGTTCGTTCGTGCAATGATACACCCGCCACCTGACAGATCGAGGTTGGCTGAATGGAGGACTTCTCTGCTCGCTGACCGTCGCACCCCCTGTCGGCGAACTTCAAAGGCGGCGAGTGACAGCGAAAACCTTCTTTGCTGGGAACCCGATGCCGACCGATGATACTGCTGCCACGTGATCTCTGACGTAATGAGCCGTCACGAGAGTCAAACTACACATGAAAGGGAAGGTTGTTCTTCCCCCTCTATCAGTGTGAGAAGAGAGTAAACAGAAGTGAAGAGATGCTATCAAAACCGAATCGTCAACGAATCTTTCAAGAATGAACTGGATGTGGGGGGCAGGCGTGCGTTATAATGTGGCAAGGAAAGTGAACAGCTGAAACTAGAATTTTCGGGTTATTTTTCTAAACGTTTGTTTGCGGTCGAGTGGGGACTATCAGACACCAAAATAACGACCTGTTCTTATGTTTCCTGTTATTCAAATTGAACGAGAACTGCATGTTCTCGAGCATAATTTTTTCTTCTTTCTTTCGCTTGTTCTTGAACCGACCCATTTAAAAGTATGACATCACCATTGCACTCGAATATCGCCTTTAAGTCATCAAAATAACGATGTGTTATTTTTTTTCTTTGCTTCAAATTGAAAGAGAACACGCATATTCTGGAGTTTAAAAAGTTGTCATTATTGTTGTCATTTAGAAGCACCAAGTATGTATAAGCACACAATGTAAAGTATCGCAACATTTTTGGTCTCGGTTACATTTCTGTCCCTATACCCGTACCGAATTCAACAAACCCATGCCCGTACAGAAAAATTTAAAGACTTGTCAAAAGACGAAAGTTTTAAAATGTTATTACTTGATATCATAAGGAATGCATTCTACATTTCGGATTTAAGTCTCGCATCCCAAATGAAATTCAAAAATCCTGCAATAGTAGAAAAAGACGCACGAACACCACAACAATAATTGAATCTGCAACACTCTCCTCGCGCGGTTTATTTACTTGTATCCAGCAAAGCAAGAAACGCTCCCGGAATGCTGATGGGGGGGGGGGGGGGTGAGAGGAGGAGGAGACTGGAAACAGAAATGTGTCCTTTCTTCTCCGTCTCTAATAAATCGCCGCTTCTTTACTAGTCGGGCAAATAATTCGTCTTTTGGGCTGAACTACTGGGAGAGATTGCGCTGCACTGGTGGTGGTCCCCCGTCTGAGAAATGGACCTTCTTCTCGACAACATTTGATTTCTTCACAACTGACTTCTTTCCGTCTCTGTGCAGAAGCATGGGGGGGTTGGATTTAAAACCACTCCCCCGGCGGTTTCTTGAATTATGAGTATATTGAATTAAAATATTTTTTTTAAAATATTTAATAAATCCTCCCCCCCCCCCTTCTTAACTACTTATTCACTATATTTTAAACAAAAAAATATTGGTTTGATATGTGTTATGGGTCAATTTTGAAATTCTATTTAGAAATCTTTAAAATGTATATGAGAATCCACATTAGAATGTTTGTTATCTCTCTCTATTTTTTAATGTGCAGACAACGCCTTTTTATTAAAGTTATCAGAGAAAACCATGAGATCTTTAACTATTGTGTTTGAAAGCGAAATCGAGGCAGCTTATTAATAAAACATCGTGTTAATGTACAGTTCAAGTTTATGCTAAGAAGAAACAAGACGAACGCAGTGGCATAACGCAAGGGCGCGCAGGTATTGCACAACATTTATTCCTGTGTACAAATGTGCTGTTCCCCACAGAAATATTTAATTTTTTTGAAAAAGTATTCCTTGCGTTTACCATAACTAGGTCTACACTGTTAAAAATAGGTCTCAAAAATAAGTAAAATGTACTCAATTTTGAGTACATTTCATGAATGAAAAGAAGCTTGGCTTGAACAGAAGCTGAGATAAGCCATATTGAATCACACTGCTCATTTTTGAGAAAGTACGGCATACGTATCGCTCGTTTCTAATGCAATTGTAGTAAAAGAAAAACGAGTATGTTTAGGTACTCCTTTTTAAGTGCTTTTTTTATAGTGTAGGTAGTCAAATCCCAGATCTGAAATTGATTTTCTAATGTATGGTACTATGAATACTTGTTCTTTAAAATAATCAAGAACAGCATGATCTTGTGTTTAAAAAACTTCGATCTTTTTTACAACTTGTTCTCTTGCAGATCCAAAACATGCCATGCGTAAAATTGGAAATTTCTCTGGCTTTGTAGAAAAACTAGACATTTCTTGAATTGACATGTCACGAAGTGCCTTTTTTTTATTGCAAAGTGACTTCATGGTGTAGTGTCCGAGTAACAATTTCTTCAAAAATGCATCGAGTGTGAATATGCAACCAGGGCTAAGTGATGTTTTGAGAATACTGCTTGCCTTTCTTTTGATAGGAAATTGTGGAAAGTTCACAGCTATGTCAATTCCTGCTTTCCTCATAGTTACCCTGGCCATAAATTTATATAATAATTTAACTTTAAACGGAAGTCAGCGTTCCTAACAAAAAAAGTCAACATAATTAAAGTCATTGTGAAGTTAAAGTTTATATACGAACATTGCAATTCTTTTCAAATCTATTTAATGAAAGGTTTTTGTTTCAATATCCTTCATAAAACATGAAAAAATCTTCAAATGAACCAGCAAAAAATTCTTCAATTTAAAGCATTGAAATTATTAAAAGACAAATGTAGATTTTTCGTAAGTTTAAAATACTTCCAGTTTTTTGTTTCAATATTCTATATAAAACCTAAAAAAAAAAACTTTATTTTAATGCTGACTTATTTTACTGGGACTCTTCGCAACAGTTCAGTGGTTAGAACGAACAAATCACCGCTCGGTTGCAAGGTTTCAAAGATGCTGTAGGTGACGAAAGATATTTTTCTACCGTACGTCCTCTCACAAATTCCGAGAGGGAGTGAATGGAATAAAAAAAGAAATCGTCTGATGTATGTACAGTGGAATCCCCCCTCCCAGGTACCATCGAGGGTGGTCAGGTCAAGGGGTCGGACCTCTCTATCGCACGCGAGAGACGCACATGTATCGCCTGCTCTCTTTATCAAGTCGGGGGAGCAGAGGGAAAGAGTGATGGGAGAGCACGGTTCAAAACTCGGAGAAACATCCGATCGCATACTGCAACGAGCTTTTGTTTTAGCCCAGAGGTTGTCGAGATACCAACGGAGAGTTATGCGGTGGCCTAGTCGGATGAGTACTGAGCTCGTAATCGGAGGATTGAAAGTTTGATTCTTATCCTCCACCAAACATACACGGGTCGGATCTCATCTTTTGTAGTCCAAATGTGCTAATGTTGTTCGTGGTGAGGAAGGAAGTTTGGAGAGTGGGAAGCCAGCTCAGGTGTTATCCTTCTCATCTGACCATGGTTCAAAATGACGAGATTGTGTTTCTGCTCCTACTGGATAGACTAGCCCCAGTTGCTCAGTGGATAAGGCGTTCAGCTACTAATCAGAGGATGGGTGGTTCGAATCCGTGCGATGGACTTGACAAAGAAAAGTAAAAAAGTAGCGATCTTGTGATCGGAGTATTGCCAGCTTCGCTACAAAAATACTAGAAAGTCGTTCAGAACATCCAACAAACTATAATGGCTTGTATACGGGACTGGTGCACGATACATCTGATCGGGGTCCAATGTCCTGACGCCTATTAAGGTTGCGTCGGGTGCCAGCTCAGGTGTTGTCCTCGTCACCTGACCATGGTTCAAAAATACGAGGCATCGTTCCCGGGTCTTTCCTTCGAGATAGGCCCCGAACCGTCGCCCATAGCCCACTGTGCAGTTCTAGTGCGACGTTCATTAAACAAACCAAACCTACTGGATAGACATCAAATGTCTAAAAAAGAAATACATCAAAAGCGCGTTCCGATTAAAGCATTATTTCCCATGAGTATAATCTCTCGCTTAATTTGCTTGTTTATCGCCATTTTTTTTAATAGATATACCAATTTTCTGAATGAACAGCGCCAAAATTTCCCCTAACGTGATTTTTTTATACTAATTTTAAACGCACATAAGTGCGTCCACAGCAGGTCTTTTGTGACATGGCCTGCTGTGGATCTGCAAAAGAGAAAGTTAGTTGAATAAATCTCGATGTGTTTTTAAATACAGGATCATGCTGCTCTCTACCAAAAGAACGGGTCGTTCTGCTGTCGCCTGAGAGGAGACAGCGGAGTGCAGAGGGGAGGGGGGTTCCTATGCCAAATGTGAAACTTCGCACAGTGGCGTACAGGTTGTGCGATGTTTGCACGCCACTCCGATTTCTTTTCGCCTCCGTGCGATTCCGAGACGCTTGTGCACGAATGCATTTGCGGCGAGGAAAGCGAGAGAGATGGTGGTGAGGGAGGGGGTGGGGGGGGGGGAGCAGAGGAGGTCCGCCGTAAATCAAGAGTCCGTGTGTCCCACGCCCCATCTCCCCCCTCGTATCGCCGCAGCCACATTCCCAGAGCGCCGAGAGAGATAAGGCGGCGAGACGTGTCGTGAATACCGCGCCCGGGACTATTAGCCGCAAAGCGATGTCAAGACTCCGCCGCGCATTTCTTTTGCCTTTTTTTATTTATTTATTTATTTATTCTTTCTTTCTGAATGGGATTGCGCTGTGTGTGGAAGCTGCGTCTGTTGGTCAGACATTTTTTCCTTTGCGCAAATGTAACAATTTTTGTATGTTTTTTTTTAAAAAAATCTCGTATGAAATATCTCATCCTTCTCTGCTGTTCTCCGTCGAAATCTACTCCAATGGAAATGTGTTTGCCATTTTATGAAGACCCGCCGCTGCCCTTCCCCCTTCGACGCCGGTACAAAAAAAAGTGGGACCCCCAAGAAGCGCGCTGTCGTCACCTTCGTCTCTCTCACCCTCTGGTTCCTCTCGTGTTCCTCCCTGTTGCTCAGAAAAAACTGCATAATTATATCATAAGTTAAACATTAATATTCAAGCTGAATAGGAATACAGAAATGTCTGTAGACCGAATCTGGACTTCTATTCGAATGATTGAATAAAACCGCTGTTCCACGTGAAGATAAACCGCACACAACAAAAACAAGCAATCTAGAATTCCACCGTTTAAGTTTTCAACCCCGGATGGTTCGAAAAAGGAAACAAGAGATCTCGATCTGAAGAAACAAATGTGCGTCTTATCAGCAATATATATATAAAGTAAAAGTGCGGTTGTAAAACTGAAATTTTTATAAAAAGTGAGGCGTCAAAAATGATGACTGTGTGGGCGCGCTCGCCTTGATTATCGTTGTCCACTAACATGTTTATTAATAAATCAAAAGTTAATAGTTAGAAATAATTAAGTCCATTAAAATTGCGTATTAAAGATTTGCGTTGTGTTTCTCGTATCGTAATAACCCAGGACTCAAAATGACTTATTGACAATGGATATTGAAATAAGACTCAATTGTGTTACTGAGATTCATTTTATTCAGACTACAACAATTAATGGTTTGGTTACAAGTGACAAAGCATTCAAATCTGTGCATTCGACATTTCGCACCTTATCGTACTATTAGCGATTTATTAGACAAATTCTGGGACCAGACATGACTTGACAGTGATGCAGTTAACTAGTTCAAATTAACTGTTCGGGTACTAATTATCAATTAGTTAAATTTTAATTTGGAGACTAATCGTTAATTTACTTTAGTATTTTCTTCTTATAAGAATTAAGCTTAGAATTAATGTGACCATAATTTGGTACACTATGAGAGATACTACTCCCAACAAATTAATATGATTACACATTAGTCTCGCTTATTTATTTATATTAATTGTATTTTCCATCCTTACTTAAAACCCGGTCAGTAACGCTGGTTGCGTCTGTCAAATCACCTGCGGTCTCCCTCGTCAATTCACAACATTAAATCACACTAAAATTGTACTCATTACTTATTACACTTCTAATCAATATTATTTCACATGAGATGAGAGAGAAAGTATCGCGAAAAACGGTGTGTGTATTACGTTAATAGTCAAACAGAGAACACTTACCCATTAAAAAGAAGGCCAAGACTGCCATCGTTGGATCAGTTGCGGTTAATTAAGGGTTGCGCTATCGCAAAAGAATACCCTTTTGTTTTGATTAATTTCGATAGGCCTATGATGTAATTATGCCATAGGCAGAAGTTGATGACTCCGGCGAAGAGGTTTTCCCTCCGGGGAAACTCTGGTGAATAGGGATCTCGTGAGCCCAAAGGCAAAGTCAGAAGGTGGAGTTTATTAATCTCCAACAAAATCTTAGATAGTCATAATCTTGCTCTAAGCCCTGGGGTCGAAGCTTATATTAACTTTTCTACCATGTTTTCCTTAAGAAATTCTCCCCATCGAATGATCTGCTTGATCCCGCCTTCAAAATCCGCAAACTTCACATATTTTCTAACTTGAGTCGGCCTCTCTCTATTCCAAGGATTTCCAGTGGCTACTTACTTTGGCCCCCTTTTAATCCCCTTATCCGCTATTGGTTAACGTTACCCCTCTTGGACAAGGGCCGAGAGGGGCTGTCTTGCTCCCATCCCCAGACTCCTGCTGTGTCCAGCTGTTCGAGATATTTCGGCCATCTTGAAGCGGGACCAATTTTTAGTCAGGCTTCGTTGACTTTATAGCTCCTTCATTGAAAACGACTGTCAAGTTTCTAGTGGACCACAATCGAATCCCAAAAATTACGACGCTATTACTTTCCGAAATTCTATTGAAGGTGTCTGCTCTTTGCGCGGGAAAACGTGATTCCAAACCATCTGCCTCAATTCTGGGTGGTCACCCAGGTGGCTTGTTATCTAGGAATGTGCTCCGAGGACTTTACATTGTATCTTAACTTTTTGGTGGAATGCTTGCGAATGCAACACTCCAACAACTGAGTGCAAAATGACAGTTGTCAAACTGACATTTTTAAGTGCAAAATACGACTAACGACGCTCATTTGGGACCCTGGTAGAGGATAAACGTCCAACCTGGTTGACGCGGCTCACTTTCTTCTCACAGGATGGTTGGTCATTTATTCCCCAAAGATTGATTCCACGTGGAGTTTATAAGGGTTTTAGAAATGCCGTTTTTAACTATCTGAGACACCGTGCAACTGCTGTCCTGACAGGAAAGAAGAGCATTCGCATTTCAAAAGCGTTGTTTGAAGTGGGGGCTTCGTTCGAATGAATGAGCGGGAGAATAAGAGATGCGCGCGGCCTTCTTCCGCCGACTGGTGACAAGACAATGGAGGGGGGACTCCACAAAAGACACGGTTCCGCGGTTGTCAAACAAAATTCGAAGACGGCTCCTTTTTTTTTTTTCATTTCGTCATCTGTTTTGATGTGAAAGAATTTAGAAGGTCCAAATCCACATTGCAAAGTAGCTTTGCTTTGGTTAATGAACGTCGCACTAGAGCTGCACAGTGGGCTATTGGCGACGGTTCGGGGCCTATCTTGAAGAAAATACCTGGGAACACATACACATTCACACACACATTCATACATGCACCTCGTTATTTTAGAACCATGGTCAGATGACGAGGAAACACCTGAACTGGCACCCAACGCCTTCAATTCACGTCGGGACTTTGGACCCCGATCAGATGTATCGTGCACCAGTCCCGTATACACGTCGTTCATTTTTGCGGATGTTCTGGACGACTTTTCTAGTATTTTGTAGCGAAGCTGGCAACCCTCCGATACTTTTTAACTTTCTTTGTCAAGTCCATCGCCTGGTATCGAACCAGGAACCTTCGTATTCCCAGCTGACGCCTTTAACCGCTCGGCCACGGGGGCCTCACATTGCAAAGTAGAGTTGTGGCATTCGCTGAAGCACAATTTAAAAAATATGCTGTTAATTTAAAATAGATTCTATTTTTAAAATTGATATAACACACACTTCTTAAAAGCGCGCTATCTTATTTCTTACTTTGAATTGACCCCGGGTATGCGTTTCTTATTCTCACAACCCTCTCATTTTTGAGCACTCAGAGATCGTCATAGCCATTGAACCACTTGACTGTCAGTGGTGGTCTGACTGTCAGTTTCGTAACAAGATTCTTGACATTTTAAACGAAAGCAATTTACTCCTATTCTTTTCAGACGGTTTTTGAAGAGTGCTCTGCTCTGGTACGACCGATAGCGCGCGGGACTTCGGACAAAGAGATCCCTGATCCGAGTCGAGCCGTCGATATTTATTTGAAATTCTTCTCGCACTGTAAAAAAAAAGTACTTAAAAATGAGTACCTGAACGTACTCGTTTTTCTTTGAGTACAATTGCATCGTCAATGAGCATGATGTACAACTCAAATTTAAGTAATCGTATTTTCTCAAAAATGATCAGCGTGAATGAATATTGCTAATATCAGCTTCTGTTGAAGCCATCTTAAGAAAGCGGCCTGACAAACTTAAAATAGCTGTTCAGAAGATGGTTTTCCACATTATTTGATGTCGATTGCTTAAATGGAAACTCAGTTATTACAACTCAATTTTCCTACTTCCTATTCTTTTGGCATACCTTTTTAAAAAAAATACTGTTTATAACTGCTTCACGTCGCCCTGGTAGTATAATGGATAATGCACTGGGCTGCGGTGCATGTGGATTCCCTGTACGTCTTGGTTGTAATTGTTGATATTTATTGAAAAGGATTTATGTAGATAGCTTATGTAGGCAAGCAACTGCTCTTTTATTCATTTTAATCATTTTTGAGTACATGTCTTTTTCAAAAATGAAACTTACGTGTATTCTATGATAAGCATCAAATGTCCTCAAAAATCAGTATATTTTACTTATTTTTCAGTACCTATTTTTAACAGTTCATTTTTGACAAAATAGACTCTGCGTGAAAAAAAAAATATATGATAAAATGTATTTCCTCTGTTATACGAAATATTTCATCGGAGCATTTGGCAGGGCCTCTGTTGCGTCCAAAATGACGGAAGTTTCTTAAAAACCGAGCGTGCACTTTGAAGAGTAAGAAAGGTGAAGGAAGAAGAAATGAGAAGAATAGGCGTCGGGCGACTTCAGAGGAAACCTTTTGGTGACAAATTCCTCCCAGCGTCAACAAGAGCCCCCCGTGATTATTTATTTCCCATTAGAAAGGGGCCAAACATATCTTCTCTTCAGGTACTCTTCCCTCCCCCCCCCCCCTTGTTCAAAGTGCCCTCTGCACGTCCTGGATCGGGGCAATGAGACAGTTTCACAACGGCAACAACACGTGGAAATAAAACAATGCCGAAGCAGGGGAGAGGAGGAGACCAATTTGAACACGTGGGTGGAAGAGACCGACAACTCTACTGTTCAAAATTCTTCAGGAAGGAAGAAAAATACTTAACAATTTATAAAACATATCAAATTTGGGTAAAACATTAAAAATACCTTCTTCTGTCACAGACCGTTCTACTTTTTTCAACCTTTTGCCTGGTTTATTTTATTGAAACAAAATTAATGGAGTTGTGTGGGCACTTCATACTGGAATTATGTGGCCAGGCTGACCAATAACATCGTTATAGATACTTCTCCAAAATCATCCATGCAAACAATGAGCCAAACCATTCGTGTCATTATTAAGGATTACATATTAAACTACATATATAAATATAGTCTAGCTCCGCATGGCCATGACACCTCTTTTATGGAATTTCGGATGTGCATGTGTATTAGTTAGTTCAACAAACAACACACCTTCGACAAACGAGTTTAGCAAATGCAAGCACGAAAGCGATTCAACCAAGCGACCAAAAGTGGAACTAATTACGTGCAAAAACAAGACAACAGTACAGCTCCTTTTCCTTTATATACCTCTACAGCCGTTGCTCAATTTCTGTCTGGTGTTTGCACCAAACGACGGAGGAATTTATTTTTTTCTTTATAGCAATAAGTGACAAAGTATAAATCAGAAAAAGTGGAACTGTTCTGGTTCTTCCACGTTCGTTTTTAATTCTGAAATAGCCATGATGGGGGAAATTATTTTTTGCCTGAAACAGCTTTATTTCGGTCAGTAAGAGGTCGCTTGCTAAAACCGCATGTAATGAAAACATGTAAAGCTAATATCTCTTGAATCTTTGCAATCGTACTACCCGCGCGCTTTACTTTGGTATCGTTGATAGAGGAAAGAAGCCATTACTCTGTCACGCACATGCCCTCACACGCGGGCGCTCACAGTGGCGTATCTCGCCAAAATGTGTGTCGATCCGAGCGGGAGTGGTCGCGTTTCAGAGAGCTCACTCTGCCATGGTAGGATAATCCGTCGAACTGAATCCAGCGCAGGTATAATCCACCTGAAAGTATCATATGCAAGAACACGAGTTACATTTTCTTGCAGGGGCGGCTTAAAACCTAAGCGGCAGAAGCGGACGTTTGATAGGACGTCGAATTTAGGAGAGTAAAATATTTGTGAAAATTAAATATATATATATATATATATATATATATATATATATATATATATATATATATATATATATATATATATATATATATATATATATATATAATTATATACATGTTTGTTAGAAATGTATGTATGCACTTGATTTTTTATATATTTATGTTCATAATTAAATTATAATTAGAAAAACTGTGAATTTTTTTAATAGACAAAGTTTGAGAAAAAAATCGTTATTGTAAAAAAATAGGAGAGATTTCTAAAACTTCTATAAAAATGGATTTGTGCAAATTTGGGCGCCAAAATAATGTTCGCTTGTAACATCTCTGATTTCTAAACCTTTTGACCGTTACAAACGCATTTTGGCGTTCTTTTATCTCGAGTTTTTCTAGCAATACACACCATTTTTAAATTCATAAAAATATTTTATTTTCTAACATTTTTCAAAACGTTTTTTAGGGGGTATAAATTTAAAACCATCTCTTTAAGAATAAACTTCTTGCACGAAATGGCGCAGAGGTCGGGGAGGCTTTTTAATTGTTAGGACTAACTTACTACTATCAGGATGGCAGGCAAACTCAGAGCTCTAGAGGAAGAGATTTTGCAAACACTGAATAAGTTTGCAGATGAAAACTCAAACTCCGATGAAACCCAACATATCTGCTCAATTAGTGAGCCAATTAGGGATCTTATTAGAGGAATTGTTTATAGACAAAGAGAAACTGAAGACTCGACACAAAATTCTGAATCAATCTCAGCACCAGCAGAAAACTGGAATAAAGAATTAGATCTAGCACTGGAGGGAAACGAGCAAACAAAGGGCTCAAACTCAAATATTGGAGGCGAGGTTACACAATCATCATACTCAGTTCCTCTGAGCAATACAAAGAGGAAATTGGAGAGAAGAATGAATGCTCAGAAAAGAAGGAGAGACAAACAAGACTCAAATAGAAGCACTAATACCTCAGATCAGGACATAACTGGACAACAATCAACAGAAGAAGATGAGGAAATTAACCCAATTTTCTCTCAACATAACTCATTCCAAGCATTAGCTAGTGATGATAATGCAAATGATAATTACCCAATAGCGGATAACAGCTCACCAGTCAGAAACTATAACCTGCGGGGCACAGCTGCCAGAGCTTCAGCTTTTAAAGCAATCAATTCAGCAATGAGAATAGCTAATGTTAAACCTACAGGAGGCTATACATATACCGCACCAAACAAAACAACTAATCCAAAGGACCTTGTTCGTGTTACTACTGGTCCAACTATCAAAGACATAGACTCAGAATATTCTGAATGTGATCAAGAAAGTGAACAGGACAACGAGATTGAAGACAGGCAAAAAGAAGACTCAAAACACTCAGCAGCGCACTCTAGAAAGAATACTAACACTGAGAATAACATTCAAAAGCAAAATCATATGCAACAAAATTCTGGACAAAAAAAACGGAGAACAGAATGGTTGCAATAGGAACACATATGCGAGTAGAGTCAGCAGAGAAACAAATGCTCCTGCACAGAACTCTAACTATACTACAAGAAAAGTTACCCCCATCATCATTAGGGACAAAAATTATAACTTTAAGAGCATCAGAGAGCTCCTTTATGAAAACGGATTCTGCAACTACAAAATTAAAATCCAAGGAGAAAATTCTTTTAACCTCATGGCTGAAAACGAACAATCGCAAAGAAAAATCACAAAACTGCTTGAAACTAAAAAAGTGTCCTATCACTCATTTACTCTTCAAGAAGATAAAGAATTGAAAGTCATCATGAAAAGTCTACCCAGAGACCTTGAGGTAGCAGAAGTTTGTGACGGACTAATTGAGATGGGCTTCAACCCAACAAAGGTCATTCAAATGACGAATAGGAGAGAAGGAGAAATAAATAAACTACCTCTTTTTATGGTAATTTTACCAAAGACCATGAATAACAAAGAAATCTTTAACATAACAGAATTCTTAAACTTAAAGATATCGGTTGAAAGTTATAGAGGGATTAATAACAGAGCATCACAATGCCATAGGTGTCAAAAATTCTACCACTCAGCTAGAAATTGTAGACATCCACCTAAATGCGTTAAGTGCGCTGGTGAGCACATCACTAGAGAGTGCACTAAGGATAAAGAACAGCCACCGAGGTGCGCGAACTGTGGAGGTGACCACACAGCAAATTTCACCGGCTGTCCCAGATTTCCACAAAAGGTCACAAAAGAACTCCCAATGCCCATTAGAAATAGGGAGACAAGACATATCTATGAAAACAGAACCATTACTAGAAGCATGCAAGATGTTCAATACAATAATGAAGACAGGGAATACAATAACATTATTGAAGAAGAACAAAATTTCACCCCTGCTGAATTCCGTGATGAAGATCAAAATTACACCACTCCTGAACTTCGAAATGAAAACCTGACGGAGGAACTTAGAAGAGCAATTCAGGAGGCTAAGAACACAACAAATGAACTTAGAGAAATCATAGCCAATCTACGTATGACAGGTATCCTACAAAAAAGACAAGGAAATACCAAAGGAACTCAGACACCATCAAACTTTCACATTCACTAACTTAAGCAAATTCAAACCTATCAGGATTGCCCTCTGGAACGCCAACGGCATCACACAAAAATTAGAAGAACTCAAAAACTTCTTAATTGAAAATAACATTGATATTTGCCTTGTGACGGAAACACATGCACAATCGTCAAAAGGACTTAAAATTCCGAACTATAATACTTATCGCACAGAAAGAAATTCACATAGAGGAGGTGGTTCAGCAATCTTCGCAAAAAGAATTCTTAAAACATCTCTCTTTCAATCAGACAACACAAGAGGAATGGAAGTTACAACCATTATTTTAGAAACTGAAAATAATAAAATTATCTATATCACAGCAGCGTACAGTCCACCGCAAAAAAGAATGACCATTGAAGACATAAACTATCTTATTCCAAAAGACAAACCAACAATTTTGGGGGGAGACTTAAATGCAAAGCATAACATGTGGGGATGCAGAAGCACAAATAAAAATGGAAAAATCATGAAGAAAAGTTTAAGCAAAAACAAGATAAAACTAATGGCTCCAGATCAACCAACTTACTACTCCCACAATCACAGAATCAAACCAGACATCCTCGATTTCTTTGTCACAAATACAGACATAAATTTTGCATTGGACGTCAAGAATGACCTTTCATCAGACCATATGCCCATTGTTGCAGTTGCAGGAATTGATTCAGATGAAGATATCAAAACCAGAAACAAAACGAACTGGAATCTTTATCATAATATACTGATGAACAAACAAATCTGTAATGATAATTACACAAACATTCACGACATCCAACGGGATGTGCAAGTATTGACAGAACAAATTATCAATGCCAAAAATGAATCAACAACTCAAACTCTGCTTAAAGACGAATTGCTTAACTTGCCAGGACACATTAAGAAAATTATTCAATTGCGAAACTATATTCGTAAGAGGTATCAAGCGACATTTGACCTACAATACAGAACCGAAATGTACAAACTCAATAAAATCATCAAGCAAAAATGCAGAGAAAACAGAAATGAAAAATGGGAAGACAAAATCACATCACTTTGCGTAGAAGATAACAGTCTATGGAAACTCTCCAAATCACTTAGAAGAGATAAGACAGTTAACAACCCCATTATTGGAATCAATGGACCAACATACAGAGATAAAGAAAAAGCGGAAGTTCTTGCTGAGTCACTTGATAATCAGTTCAAACCAAACACAGAACCAAGCGACAAAAACTTTGAAGATTACATTGAAAAACAAATTCACTTGTGGAACAGCAATAACTTTAACAAAGGTAATCTAGAACCTACAAACAGAGAAGAAATTTCAAGAATCATTGACAAACTTAAAAAGAACAAAGCCCCCGGGCCAGACCTTATCACCAATACCATGCTTAGACAACTGCCTTCTAACTTTCTTGAAGCCATCTCCAACATCTTCAATGCCTGTCTTAGATTTAGTTACTTCCCCCAAAAATGGAAGGAGGCCACCATTATCCTGTTTCCCAAGCCAGGCAAAGATTTAACTATCCCTAACTCCTACAGACCAATAAGTCTTCTTTCAGCACTGGGGAAGGTCCTAGAAAGAATAATCCAAAATAGAATGGAACCATATCTAATCAACATACCAGCAGAACAGTTCGGATTTGTTAAAGAAAAATCTACTGTTAAACAACTTGTCCGCATTTTAGAATTCATTGGCCAAGCTAAGCACAAAAGACAATCAACTGCTCTCCTCATGCTTGATGTCGCCAAGGCTTTTGATAGCGTCTATCATAGAGGATTGATTTTCAAACTCATTCATCAGAAGTTTCCGGACGAACTTATACACCTCTTGATTTCCTATCTCTCTGGCAGAACATTCAAAACCAAATTTAGAGAAGATCTCTCTTCAACTAGGAATATTGCAGCTGGTGTACCACAGGGGTCAGTGCTGGGGCCCATACTTTACATCGTGTATACTGCAGATTTTCCAACATTTAGTGATGACCCCAACATTTTGACAGCTTTCTATGCGGACGATACCGCCATTGCTTCTGCGTCACTCAATGCCAACTTCGCTCTTTTGAGACTCA
Organism: Troglohyphantes excavatus; assembly: GCA_963932185.1. Lineage (NCBI taxonomy): Eukaryota > Metazoa > Arthropoda > Arachnida > Araneae > Linyphiidae > Troglohyphantes > Troglohyphantes excavatus. The sequence continues at coordinate 7,750,186 of OZ010670.1, read as the reverse complement.
GTGATAAGATTCCAGTAATTGAAGAATGGTGTCAAAAATGGAAAATTGCAATAAATCAGGCAAAATCAAATATTCTAATCATTGACAATCACCATCGTGCTAACAAAGAAAATTTCGGTGTCAAACTCTTTGGACAAGATATTCCCTTTGTCACAAAGGCAAAGTATCTTGGGATTACCATCAATCGTACATTAACGTGGAGCGACCACTTCAAAAATGTTAAAGCTAAATGTAGCATTTTCAGACACAAACTTAGACCAATGATTGGCAGAAAATCAAGACTTGGACTTCACCTCAAAAGGCTAATTTATATTAGCACACTTAGACCACTGCTTACCTATGCATCCCCTGCGTGGGCAACAGCCACCATCACAGAACTTAATATCTTACAAAAGTTTCAAAACAGTATATTGAGGGAAATGGCCAACGTTCAATCATTATTCGTGAGAAATGAACTTATACATCGGGACCTGAAAATTCCCACTATACACAAATATGTAATGGACGCTAACATCAAGTTCTATGGGAAGACTCTACAAACAGATGATCAAATGACTGACATTTTCACGTATCAAATTCTGAATGAGGATGCTCGTATAAGACCCTTTGCAGCACTCGCGTGCTCAGACGCCATTCTTTCTTGGAGACTCAGTCAGAATTAAAACTAAATCACCTTAAAATCAGTTATACCTTACCATAAACAAAATTTGGCTATCAATCTCACCCCCCGGCCTGAGCAACCTATTATAGGGCCCCACCTCGAGTGGGGAACACCAAGTAGGTCAGGTCTGAGATTGATAGCTTTGCCCTGCCCCCTCCCCCCTTTTTGGAATTATGGTTTTCAATGAAAAGTTAATAAAGATTGACTTTGAAGAAATGGATCTTGAAGAGAGATTGGGGATTGAGATTGAGATGAAGACATGAATGATGATAAATGCTGAGCTCTGTGCAGATTTTGTTCAATTAGAATCAAATGAGTTTGCACGCCTCCAGTTGTAGCTTTCTTGTGACTAATAACTCATGTAAAATTTTTAGGAATTAGATAAGATAACTGTTTAGGATTTTTATTATAACTTAGTTTTTGCCTCTGAGCAAATCTTTATTTTTAGTATTACCTCGAATATTGATTTTTTAGTTTGGGAAATTAATATTTAATGTTTTACTGAATAGCTTAGATGATTTTGTTTCTCTTTGAGAACTAAGATCAATTTTATTTTAGATCGAGTTTTTGCTTTCTTTTCGTCGCTCTTTGGGCATTTTTTTTTTTTTTTTTTTTTTCTCCTGGGAATGTCTGGTTTTCTTGTTTTCGTTTCTTCCTGTGTCTCGTCCAGGGGTGAATGGGATTTTTGGGGTGATTGGTTTTCTGAGCGAATGAATTGAGTGGATCGTTAGTAATTCAGATTTTTCTTTTCGTTTCCTATATTCAGATATTAATTCAGATGAAGAGGTTTTAGTCCCTCTGGGACCCAGGTACCTTATCCAAAATTATGTTACGGTAAGAATAAACATGTTTTTTCTTAATTTTTTTTATATAAATTTATTAAACTATCCTTTAAATTCTCTAACAGAGAAAACAACTTAACAATGTGGTTAATTTTCTGAACGGTCAGAGGGTTAAAAACCGCACTAGGATGCAATTTAATTAGACAGCAATAACTTTTTCTTTATTAATATATTTCCACATTAATATTACACAGAATTTATACTAATTTGGCATTTAGATTGGACTTTAGCTAGGGCTCTTGATGTAAAGGCTGATCATTAAATACGTTCCTCTGTTTAGAAGCATCTATAACTGAAAGTAATAACCGGAATAACACCACACTTTATAATATGTATGATATGGAAAACATGGGGGAGAAGATTTCCTTAAAACAGTGAGTACAAAAAATCACCGATAGGGAAATTTTGTCGCTGTCCGAGCAGAAAACAAAAAACACGATATATGACAAAAAGTTACAATAGACACACACACACATATTAATTTAGTGATTAAACAAAAAAAAATAATCCATATTATTCATCAGAGAATCAGTCTCCAGCATCACATTACAGACTCTCCCTAAAGGACAACACATCGCATCCTCCGATGTGCGCCCTGATCCTGATGAAGAAAGGGTTATTTCCTTTGACTTTAATCACTAAATTAATTCGTGTGTCTATCTGATGATTATACCTGTTTTTTGTCCGGACAGCGGCTAAATTCCACTTAACGTTGGGTGGCTTTTGGTATTCAATTTTTTTTTTTTTCGAAATTCTTCTCCCCATACCAAAATACTAGAATGTCGTCCAGACGTCTATTGAAGGCGTTGGGTGCCAGCTCAGGTGTTGTCCTCGTCATCTGACCATGGTTCAAAAATACGAGGCATCATTCCTGGGTTTTTCCTTCGAGATAGGCCCCGAACCGTCGCCAATAGCCCACTGTGCAGCTCTAGTCCGACGTTATTTAACCAAACCAAACCTTCTCCCTATACCTTCAATATCCCTATTATGTAATTTGGTGTCACTCCGCCATTCATTTGATCCCTCTAAACCAGGGAACTTATTTTACGACCAAGCTGTAGTATCCGTGGCGAAATTGAAAAGATGACGCACCTTTGGATTCACGTTTTTATAAAGATGTTGTCTAACTTTTGAACTTTTTGGTACTTACGAGCATTTAAAAACCCATTTAAAGAAATTCCTTTATTGATATTTTTGTGAGATTCCAAATCTGAATCCAATAATGGCAACCCCCTTTCGTAGATTTCCACTGTGCACATTTAATATTCCTATTTGGCTTCAACAATATAATTACACACTAAAAAATCGCGCCAAGTTGGTTATTTTCGCCAAACATTGAAACCTTTTCAATGAAGTGTCAGCTCAGATTATTTACCTTGGCTCGTCTGGTGAACACGATTATACTTTTTTTTTTTGCTGCTGTGTCGAGTCCTCACTTTTCTCCGAATATATCACACGCTCCATTTTTGTTTTGTGTTTAGTTTCGACGTGGAATAATTGCTTTTCTGGGGAGAACAAATTGCTACTCACGTTCACTTTTGAGAAGTGCACTTTCGCATCTTTCTCCTCCCTTCCAACCTCTCTTTCTTCTTCTCTCTCTCTCTCTTTTCCTTCTGCACCTGTTTGGGGCTTTTCATTCGGAGTTTAACCCTCTGAGGGATAAGCCAAACGGCGAATCTGCAAGTTTCTTTTGATTACAGGAGAGTTTAATTTAAATTTCCAACACAATCCTATTTCAAATATTTGTCTACATTTATGTTTGTCTCACTGAATACGACAAAATAAATAAAACAAAATTACCATGGTTCAAAAATACAAGGCTGAGTTCTCGGTTTTTTTCCCCTCGAATTAGACCCCGAACCTTTGTCAATAGCTCATTGTGCAGCTCTAGAACACTTTATTGAATAGTCTTGCATCTGCCTAATTCAACATGAAATTACTTTCGATATTAAATTATATCAGAAAGTAATAACTAAATATTGAATTGTTTTTTGGATTACTTAAGTATGTTTAGTTTTAAATAGATATTGGGATAGGTAACGAGTTTTTACAGTAGAAAAACAGAAAAAGGGTTGAATGGTTTTCAATTAAAACGTGCATAAACTCTTGAAAGAAACAGAAGAATTTAGTCGAATTAGAATGATTCATATAAAAATTTAAAAAGAATATATTCTGCTTACTTTGTCCTCCAATCTACTGAAGAAAAGCTCTAGATTGTGATTTCACCGAATTTATCTCCTCGCAATGGCTGTGCTTTTGTGAAAGGATATTAAAGAATAAAAAAAACTTAACAAACAAATAGAAGTTAACACGTATTTTGCTTTTGACTTTGGTCGATGACTATTTAATGTGCTATAGTGTGTGTGTGTAACGTTCAATATGTTACACTATTAATGGGCATGTGTGACCAAAAACTGCCAAATAAATGTTTGCATTGAAAAACACAGAAACGTCCAATGGTCTGTTACGACAAATTATACCCAAAGACAACTTCACGTAGCTCTAGGCTCTTCGACTGACTATGTGCCCTCTTAGCTGTTAAAAAGTTTAATAATTATTTAACAATCCCCTTGCATCATTTGAACATATTCGTACTGTTTGGTTTGTGATATACAAATATAGTACATGACATTTGTAAATGAGCGTGTAATTGATTCGCAAAAGACTTTTCCTGCCGTTCGCACAAGACAAGAACTTGAACTAGTATCAGCAAGATCAAATACGCAAAAACTTTATAAAATGAAAGTTCGATAACATTTAAATAGTTAATATGCCATGACATGTGCAAGTTTACAATATAATTGCATTTTTGAGAAATATTTTTTTCATTGAAAACTGTTTATAAAAAAAACAAGACGTTTTTAAAAAGTTATAAATTATCCCGGTCCGATCCATTTCAGCAGGACGTGAGATTTTCCGATTGTTCTATTATGGTTTCCTATTTCCCACAGTTTGCGGAAGTCTGAGCAATGTGTAAAATAATATACGTAATAAAAAAAAGAACAAATCGAAAACTGTTAATGAAAAATAGGGGAATATATTAACCGATTTTCCGCTTCCGTGCAAAAAAAAATTTCTTTGTACACCCAACAAATCCAGTCTGCATAAAACCTTCATCAAAATTGTGAAATACAAGACACGTGTGTGGCAGAACCACAAAGCTCAACTTTTATTTCTCATTTACGCTTTTTGAACAACATGGAAAAAATATTCCTCTATCAATTGATGCAAGAATCAGACAGCAAAGTGGGACAGAGACTTTCTTGGGCACCTTTTGTAACAAGTATCCGGTTATCCGGCATTTATTCGGAAATCACAATTAACCGGACTGTTTGAAAAAAAAAAAATATTGTTCGATTTTGAAACCTCTTTTTTCTTTTTGGAGAAAAGAATCCATTTTGGCAAAAAAATGCAAAAAATATATGATTATCTGGCTTTTTTTTATTCGGAAATATCGATTAACCGAACTTTTTTTACAACATGTTCTCCGAATTCAAAATATTTTTGTTGTTGGATATAACTACAACATAATTTCGTCTGCCCGACATTTATTAAACCGGATAAACTCAAAATAGGGGCGTGAATAACTTGAGTAACTTAGCAATAACTTGAGTTTCCTAGTGATAATAACAGGGAGCGAAGGTCCTGCCTATTAAAAACAATAAAGACAAAAATAAAATAATATTAAAAAAAAAAAAGGAAAACCGACATTAAGAAAAAAAGCGCTAAAAAATTAAAGATAATTTTTAATTTTACAAACAAGAAGAAACAAATTCAATATTTAATATATATTTTATACTTATTACAACTTTTTGAAGTTGGTACCAATTTACAAGAACCATACCTAAATTTTGGCGCTGAGTTGTAAAAGTTGTAATAAGTATAACATTGATATTAAATATTGAATTTTATTTTAACTTATTCGTAAAATTAAAAATTATCTTTTTCTTTTTAGCGCTTTATTTTCTTAAATTCGGTAACAAAAGATTATTTTATTTTTCCCTCTTTTGTTTTTAATATGGGGGTAACTTAATAATAATTAAGCAGGAGGCCTTTCCCCCAGCTGATTTATTAAGTTCTGAAATGCATAAAATTGTTTAAATCCCACGAGTAGTTCTGCAGGAGCCAGGTAAACATCCCGAGGAGCGTCAAACGTGCACGCGTCTCCGTCCCCCTCATATTGTCCCAAAGGATTATCACGATAACTCACCGCCGCCAAAGATGTCAGCCGCGTTGGGTGAACCATAAAATATGGATGCGGGCCTCACTTCATTTCCGAAGCAGGGTTACCACATTGAGCATTGACAGCAGGAGTTAGAATTTAATCGGCGGCCTGTGTGGCCCAATGGTGAGCGCAATGGTCGGCAACCTTTTTATACGAGATAGTGTTCCCGGGTCTTTCCGTCGAGATAGACCCGAACAATGCCCACCGTGCAGCTCTACTGCGGTAACCGGGGCCTGCGTTTGGTACCCTGTATCGAGATACATGAGGTTGCATTACCTCATGTTACCCTCATTGATCTATCCGTTGATAATTAAGGATATTTTTGGACGACATCCGTAATTAAGAGTGAATGTGTTAACACTATACGATCGCAAGATCACAACAGCTTGACTTTTCACCAAGTCCGCTTCGATTCGAACTCATAACTGATTACTGGAAACTGTTTCTCGGTGCCACCGGGCCCCTTTTCATGCCAACAACACGCGGTGTTCCCAGGTGGTCATCCTCCTTAATATTGACCACCTCCTACGATGTTTGACTTGATCTGACTAGAATTACATCTATGGCCACACCATCAACAACGCTCATCTCCCCCCCATTCCGATCTGGCGGCAACCCTGCCCTCCATCCCCCAAAAGACTATCTTGGGAATCGCAAACATTGAGAGAAGAAGCGTCCACTTCGAAACGAGCCGGAATATTTATGGTCAAAACATATTGAGTTTGGAGCGGGTGGAGATTATTGAATGAAAGGCACAAGTGCAGCAATTGTACTTTGTAAGGTTCCTTCTGTGACAAATGATAGTTGGTAAGTTGAATCGGAGTCATTCTAGAGCTTGCACAATGGGATGTTGGCGACGGTTTGAGATCTATCCGGAAGGAAGACCCGGGAACACTGCCTTGTACTTCAGGAACGTGTTCGATATTTACGTTCTTTTTACTGAACACACTTAAATTCCGTTCCTGTACTTTTTAAAGAGATCTTCTTTAGAGTGTCATCTGACCATGGTTCTAAAATACGAGGCAATGTTCCCAGGTATTTTCATCGAGATATACCCCAAACCGTCGCCAATAGCCCACAATGTAGCTGTAGTGCGACGTTTTTCCAGCCAACCAAGACTGAAAGAAAAGAAAGTAAGATCCGCCCCCTGATTTTACTCAGGAATATCCGTGGAAAGAGAACAACAGATGAAACATTAAAATGGTTGTTTGGGGGAGGAGGTTCTAAATATAGGGGACTTCTTTCCCCCCCCCCCTTCTCTTTAAGAGAAGCAAAAACAATAAAAGAATCACTTTCAAATGAGGCATGTCCTCTTTCTTCTATTCAGAATTCCCTGCTCCATTGTTTTCCGCCAGACAGCACATCTCAATAAAAACGGCCCAGGAATAGAAAATGTCCGGGGGCCATTTTTCACGTCCCAATGTGCAAACGGGGGACTATTTTAGAACTCTCGCGATTAATGAATCCGTGACTGTAACGGAAACGCGAACGAGGGTATACAGACAATGGGCTGTTTCCTCCTCCTCCTGCTGAATCGAATGCACCTCACTAATTGCTGAGGCGTCATTTGCTTCCAAAGAGAATTCGTAATTTGTCTCTGAATGCGATTTCTCACTTAAACGATTAATGGAGTCGTTCGTTAGCAGCCGTAGTTAAGAACCAGGCACACTACTCAGATATTTAGAGGCTCACTTTAAAAATAAATTCAGCCAGGTTGTATCGTAGACGCATCCCGCAGAGTAGGGTACGTGAAACATCTTGCGCGTGCTACAGAGGGTGTATGGGCACTAGGGAACAAAAATAACGTACATATTTTACATTTGTTCACACATTCCAAAGTTTACACCATTAATTGGCATCCTTGCTGTCTCTTCACACCCTCTCTCCTTTCACTTCACACCATTTCTGGACTTTACGTGTCGAACATGCAGGGGGAGGGGGCGCCATTGTCAACCGTCAAATTTCTGTTAAAATTATACACTTGCCAACTTTATAATTCCCGAAGAACACTGAATTGTGTTCGATGGATTATAACTACTATGACAGAGTGAGTTCTCTCAAACTCGACCACTCCTGTTCGGATCGACATTTGTACTACCGAACTACGCCTCTGTGAACGCCAGGCGTGAAGCTAAATGTGACTCGGATTGTGTCATGCGTGGCGCAACAACGGTGTCATCTGCACACGCGACATATGCGTGATCGAGTAATGGCTTCTTTCCTTCACACAACGCCTTATCAAAGCAAGGCGAGTGGGTAGTACGGTTGCAAAGACATAGGACGACCCTTTTTCATGTTTTCGTTACATCCGGTTTTAGGAAGCCACCCCTATACTGACCGACACGAAAGACGATTCGCGTCGTTACGAACACATTACGTCTTTGCATTAGTGGTTTCGAACTGTGTGCCTCTCCTGGTCATTAATGTCCGTGGAAATATCATCCAGCGCATGGCCGAGGCGGTAGAGTTCAGAACTCATTCCAAGGAGGGTTGTGGAGGAAACTCAGGAACAAGTTTGATAACTAGAATGGAACTTAAAAGTCTAGTATGGAACCACAGAATGCGCCTTTCCTTTGTGGCACAGTGTGCGCATCGTGAAAACAGGGTCATTGTTCAACCAGACAAAAAAGATAAGTTATGAATTGGAGACAGAAAGCTGAACACAACCCAAATTGAACATTACGAACATAAATGCGCAATTACTTTTCAGATGATAAATCTCCGAAATAATGGTTCTTGTAAAACTTCTGTCGTGTTTGAAGTAGAATAAAAATGTCAAAACCACAACGAATCGCAGAGCGAAAGTGGTAGTCTGCCGCTGAATCAAAGCCAAAGGATGGAAAAAAAGCTCAATAGTGATAAATTTAAATTAATGAATCTTTGTTGGAAATTATTAGCAACTGTCATGTCGAAAAGTTCGCCAACAAATTGCACTATATTGTTGTCATTTTTTTTATTAGTATTTTGAAGGCAGATAGTTATCTATGAGCTCTTTTTATTGTATATCGTTTCTTTGCGCGTAATCTAAATTTAGTTATGTAAATACATGGTCGTTTTTGTATTAGTTACGTTAAAATGTTAATAAACAATCCTCGTTACTTAGTTTAGAAGGAACAGCGTTATAGTACAATAAGAAAATAAAAAATAATAGTGCATTTACCTCTCTATTGTAAAAGAATAACTGCACTTCCGCTGTCAGCCTGGTTATACTATTTCGATCCTATTTCAAACGAGCGAAATGGTCCCTTTTAATATTGTACCGAAATTACATTTTTTCTCCCTGCTTCCAATTTTAATCAATTGAAAACTATATTTTATATTTATTTTAATTATACTTACAAATTATTCTTAACTAGGAGGCTCCGCCAACCCCCAAACTAGAAAAAGTTTCGTAGCCCCAACCCTTCCCACACACTACTGCAGACGATGAACAAGGAAATGCGTCCATCGCCAGGGCCTGATTAAAACCTCGAAGTAAGAAAAGTTAGCCTTCAATTGGGGTCCCCCATTGCACTCAAATATCACAAAGAGAGGTGAGTGCTTTTTTTTTTTTACAAAAGTAGATTTATTTACTAAAGTTACTTTAAGTAAATTTAGTAGCAAACCATGTTACGAATGTTAATCATTATTATAATATGAGTGATTTGGGGGCTACTAGAAATCTAAAGTGTCATCTCGGGCTGCAAGGGCCTATTCGGTAATCGAACCCGTCCATCGCAAAGTAGTGAAACAAGGTCAGGCTATCATGTGGAAGTGTCCAGTCTCTGTAACTAGTGCTTAAATAGCTACTAAAAGAAGTAAAAGAAGTAGTAGAAACTACGAATATTTTTAAACGTTGTGTACATATACATATATTTATTAAATTTTCAGTTATCCGATTTACTACATTGATAAATGAACAGTTCAATTATTCTCCTTCGAGTTTATTATACATATGCTTTTTTTTATAAAATTGTTGTTATATTTTCTATTATAGGAAATGAAAAATAATTAGTATTTTTCCTATTGTGAAAAAATGTTTTAAGGTCACCCGAGTCAAATTGTATTTAAAACTTCCACCCCCCCCCCCTGATATTTCCCCCTCGCTTTTAGCACCCAGTCGCCGCCACTGCTTCCGTTTCACGTTTGATTTCCGTATCTAGGTTATTCAGATTCACTAGCCTTAATAGAGTAGGAAGTTTCCCTTCAAAACTCTTTGATACAAGCATTTACTTTGAGAAGACTCCCTTTCGTGCTCGGGAACCAGTAAACCTTAGCATTATCCTTCTATACAAGGGAAATGGACTAGACTAAAGAATAGCAAAAAGTAGTGATATTGCGATCGGGGGGTTGCCAACTTCGCTACCAAAATACTAGAACGTCGTCCAGAACATACACAAAAAATAACGGAGTGTATACGGGACTGGTGCACGATACAGCTGATCGGGGTCCAATGTCCTGACGCCTATTGAGGTTGCGTCGGGTGCCAGCTCAGGTGTTGTCCTCGTCATCTGACCACGGTTTAAAAATTACGAGGAACCGTTCCCGGGTCTTTCCTTCGAGATAGGCCCCGAACCGTCGCCAATAGCCCACTATGCAGCTCTAGTGCGACGTTAATTAACCAAAACCGAAACCTATACAAGGGAAACGTCATGTAAGGTAAGCAGTGAGGTGTTGGCGTCTCATTGGCGATGCACAATGCAAGGGAGAAAACAAAGCGATGGGAGGGCGAGGGAACAACAGCCATTTGGCGACATTCCCATCTGGCACATGCTGTTCGGGGATTCTTCCCCATTGTGTCTCGGGACACAACGGGAAAACAGGCACATTTCAATAATTGGTCCTCTCCCTTCTTCCCTTCGTGGCATTTATGCTCATCAACACACTCATCAACTTGCTTTCTTTTTCGTGTTGTTTTTTGCATTTTTTTTTCTTGCTGGAGAGGGAAGAAGAAGTCCTCGACTTATGCGCGACGTTTATCTCTACAACAACTTCATGACGTAGCTTATATAGGATTTTTTAAAGAAGAAAGCAACTATCTAGATTTTTTTTTTTTTTAAAGGAGTATCATTTTTTTTTTTTTTTCAAAATTGAAACTAATGTATTCACAGCCATCATAAATGTCGAACGTACTAAAAAATGAGTACATTTGACTTGTTTTTGAGTACCTATTTTCAACAGTGTGCCAATTAGAGCGTCAAAAGTTGGCTTGCTAGTGTCATAAAAATACTTTTAACCGTTTCTGCACAAAGTTTACAGATGAGTATACAAAAAAGTACACGAGGAAAGTTTGTAGAGACAGAATGGACATCCATATTGAAGGGGAGGGGGGTGGGGGAGTGTCCAGGAATCCGGGAATGAATAAAATTGAACATTATCCGGGAAAAGCGAAGGCGTCCCAGGAATGCGGATCAATAACATGGCTGGCGGGCGAGTCTCGCCAGGAATGCGCATTCCGATCTCCCCTTTGAGGGGTGGGTGGAGGAGCAGCAGAGAGCAGGAGCCGAAATTGAATTACTGCATGGGGAAGGGGGGGGGGAGAGAGTTGATATTGCGCTTTTCTGGTGAAGGGTGCAGAGCGTCGGTGGAAGGGGGGGGGGGGGGAGGGATAAAAGACATCTCCTAAAACTAATTAATGATTCCGGGAAAAATTCCCGTTTTCCCGTAATTCAGTCGGGGGGGGGGGGGGGGGGGAGCACCGAGTCGTGAGGAATCTTTATTATTTGGGAAGCGGTGCTTCAGGGGCTGAAGAGGTAATAATGGGAACGCAATTCCATTTCTGTTTATGGTGATTATTTTAAGGTTTTTTTTTTTATGTGTTTGCCTTCTTAACAACTCTAATTGTTTGTGAGATTAAACTAACATTTTGTTTACAATGTTCGACGTTTATATATATAAAAAAAAATTGTATGAGTGTGAAATGAAGGAATCTCACTGAAGGAAATTCACTTTCTCTTTTAACAACACGTCCGACATACCTATACACCGGCGAGCCGCGCACGAGCAACAAGTGCACTGCCACGATCTGCTGTCAGGTCTCAGATTTCGCAAAGCGAAAGTGAAGGTTAAAAATCGTCAAACTCGTATATTTTAATTTTTAAACTATGAATTTTTAAACTATGTCGTTTTAATTTAGAATTTCAAATAGCTCATCTAGTAAAAAAAATATTTCATACATTCATCAATTGACTTGAAAAGGGGGAAAAAATCCAAAAATTTACCATATACTTTACAATAACATTTATGCAATTCGAATCCTAAATAGAAAATTATATATTCATACCTATATGTATATTTTGTAGTTAAAATAAAAAATTCTCCCATTCTAATTTTACGGAATTTCTCTCTATTTAAAAAAAAAAGTAAGCCCTGGGGAGAATTTTCAATTATTTCGCTGTGATTCAGATCATATCTCTAAAAGTAAAATTTTTAAAATTACTAAATTAAGTGAATTTGTTAAGAAATGTTTCATAAATAAGAAGAATATATTTTTGTTTCAATATGATAATTAGTTTAGAAGTTATTTAACATTAAAATCGATGTGGCTAAAATGTCGTTTACAAGTCATTTTGTGCGTCGAGTTTCTGACACACTATTATGAAGAGGAGAGATCCAATTTTTTTAGGGAATGTAGGAATAGGTTTGAATTGAAAATCAAAGTAAGCATTTTTTTAAATTCGAATTAGTTTTGAATTTATAAAGATTTTTAACATTTAATCACGCTCCACTCATTTGAAGTTTTTTCACCCTCATTTTTGCAACGTATTTCTAAATTGTTATAAGTATAATTTAAAATGACATATTTTCTTATTAAAAAATATACTAATGTTCGTTAAAACGTCATCATTCCGATCTCATAAAGATTATATTTCTATCTTTACAATTAAATTATATATAGTTAATTAAGGTAGGTATTAATAATAGTGAAGAAGGAATGATTTTTCGGATATTTCGAGCAAATTTTAATTTGTGACTTTTTATTCTCATTGTTCCGCTTCCATCTCAAAAAGTATATGTCCTAAAATTATGAAATTGTGCCAGTTTGTTAAGAAATGTTTGAGAAATAAGGTGAATATATTTTTTTTCCTCAATCGATGTTTTTAGGGAAATCTTCTCCCTTCCATATCTTCAGTATGGAATTTGGTGTGATTCCTTTGGTGTGAGTACATTAGTTTTCGTCTAAACACGGGAACTTATTTCATTACCACCCTGTAGAAAAAGCAAAATAACCCATCCATAGCCAATCTACAGCATAAATACTTATTTTACACCACCAGGTTTTATTCTTACTCGCGATTCATTTGTCGTCATCGGTAGAAGGAAACTAGAAGATTTTTGTATAGTCTATATGAAAGACACGTGATAGACGGGTCGACAGCACACCTCCGAACACGTATACGAACATGTGCAAGTTATTGATGTCTGTGGGACGGTGACAACAAGTGTAGTGTCGAAATCGAATATTTAAAACGAGAGCTTGGATATTACTTGAGAACAGTTCTAACGTATTTTAAAAATTGAACCTAAAGTATAAATGTCTCCTGAATATTAAAATTTCGATTTTAAATTGTAAGTGTATAATATGGACTATTGTATGTATATATATGGACTATTGTATGTATATATTGTATGTATATGTATATATGTATATTGTATGTATAGTATATATATATAAGTGTTGTATATATGGACTATTTCACTTCCTACGAACAACTAGTTCCTCCCCCTACTTGATTGGTTTTTAATAACACTGGTCAACTGTGATATCGCTTCTTAGATGAAAGAACCCAATCCTGAATGATTTCAACGTGCGGAACGCGAGTATCAACTTAAAATAAAAGTGGATTGGCTCTCGTTGCAGAGATGTGGACGTTTTGTCCGTTATATAGGTGCTAAAAACTACAAGGAATGGGTCGAGTATATGTTGGCTTTATTTCATGATTTCGGCTGCGTTCTTCACTCCCGCTTGAATGTCTTCCCGGTGAACTTAGGTTAGGCTTCCCGGTTACTGGTGCGCTCGACGATTGTTTCATCGTTTTCATGCCGTTGTCGAGATGGCACCAGGGCGAATGGTCCACGTCAATGCTTGCTGAGTACTGTTGCGCGCTCATCGGAGATACTCCCCTCGTCCATCACAAACGGCAGGCCAAAAGAAAGCGGAAGTCCGAAATATAAGTATTCTTAACATGTATTACAATATTTATACATATACCTTATTTCTCAATAATGTGTACACAATACAAAAAAACTGTCGCCAAATCCTGTGAAAGAGCGGCTCTCCCCACCGCCGCGAACAGGCTGCGAAGTTGTCTTCGAATAGTGTATAAGGACTCGCTTGATGCGGGTCGCACAACTGGATTCCAGACCCAGTTGCAGGTCCTTTGATGCAGGAGAAGGTCTTACTTTTGGCTGGCTGTTCTCTCTCCCCCCCCCCCACACGCCATCTCATCTCTTCATTTAGGCTGCACATATTTCATTTACTGTCTACTCTTTGTGATAATCAGGGGCGGTAGGGCGGTTTAAAGCCCAAGCTACACAAGCAGTCGTTTGGGGCGTCGGATTAAAGAGGGACGCCATATATATATATATATATATAGTACAAGTAAAAATACTGAAAGATAAGCAAGAGTATAAATTACAAAAAAGATACATGCCAATGCGTTCCCCTCTCTTCGTCAAGGAGGCCGAGAAGAACAACAAAGGCTAGCAGGCGTTTCTGATGGCTAAGCGTAAAATATCCGAAACTTAGCCAGACCTCCGACGCCTACTGAAGCAGAAAAGCAAAAATGAAAAATGAACTACGAAATCAGACAACAAGCAAAAGCAAACACCCAACAAGAGGAGACACACGTTGCCAAAATGCAAAATAAAAGACAGCAAACATAAAAATTGTAATAAGAATAAACAATTTAACATGACGTAAAGCAAAAATTTAACAAGACATAAAACAAAAATTTAACACACCAAGGCCTTTGCCTTCGTTACACAAGGATCAATGATCGAAAGCATAAAAGGATCAAGGATTGAAATTACAAAACCACTAGGAAAACCATTTAATTTTAGTTTATTTTTAAGAATGTCGATTTCTGAAATCAGACCCTGTTTGGAGTTGCATATTTTATGAATTCGATTTAAATAAGAAATAATAATATTTCTATGTACCCTATTACTTATGTTTGAGGACCAATCCGTCAAAGAAATAACATTAAAGCAAAATTCTTTTCTTTTATCAAATAATCCAATAATAATCCTGTCATTTTTAACAATTGATATATCAAGATCTAGGTAATTAACTCTATTACTGTTTGTATTAGTTTTAATTAATCTCAATTCTTCAGGATATATATCTTTCCAAATTTCGTTGAACCCATTTTCATCAAATACACACAAATCGTCTATATATCGTACTGCTTTAATATTGTACTTTTCTATAGCTTTTATTTCATAAAAATATAAAAATATGCTTGCAAAAGAACTGCAAAAACTGCTACCCATGGGGATACCCTTCCTCTGCAAGAAATATGTTTGCCCATTATATAATACATTGTTAAAAACACAAAACTTAATTAAACCAATCCATTTATCTTTACTGCATTTTAATATATTTCTAAATTTTTCATAAATACAATCAAAAACCTCCAAAATATTCTGATGTGGTATATTTGTGAATAAACTTTCAAAATCATAAGTGTCGATTTTTTTAATGTCAATGTCACTATTAAGGATATATATATATATATATATATATATATATATATATATATATATATATATATATATATATATATATATATAAAATCAAGAGACACTTCAGTGATATTCCATTGATTTACAATTACAATTTTGCACAGTCCTGTAATAATTATTAATTTTAATTACATTTCCATTCAATTCACCCTATAAACTATCATGATATTTAATAGGAAGTTCAGTTTTATGTATTTTTAAAAGGAAGATTAGCAGAGTTAATTATGCTTTGAACTATCGATATTATTGCTCTAATATTAGTGCCTTTTACAGGCCTCTCACGTGCGACGAATCCTAACAAGTGAAGTGTCAAAAGAAAGAGAATTTCCCGGAGCACTGCCGTATCGTACGCTCATCTCATAAATAAGGTTTGTAAATACGTTTAAAAGAATTATTGCATAAATAATCGAACAAAATATTTCCAAGATCCGACTAGTACGTGCCGTAGTTGGTAGTGAGTCTCAACGGGGCCACCCATTTTTTTTAATGTGTGTTCCTTAAGGTGCGAAACAATCGAGTTATTTGTATACGCCGGCTGATATGTAACATCACCCAAGGGAAGTCTGGGTGTCGTTGCTGCAACTCGCCGGACCACGAAGCAGCTCGGGGGACCTGCGTGATTCGCGAGCATATTTTCCTCACCTCACATCACCGCCAAGCGGGATGTTTTCGGAGTTTTTCTCACGCTATTTTGAATGTGGCAACCATGCTACGAGGGACACAAGACGGGGGAGGGGTTCCCTGCAGGGGGGAAATATAAAATTAATTACCGACAGCCACTCCACTCTCGGCAGACGATACGAGATAATAACGTCCCCCTTTTTTTTCGTCATCGAAACCGTTTACTATTTTTTTTTTTTTTTTTCAGAGGAAGGGAAGTTTCGAGTAACTGGCAGGATACTTGTATTCCTCCTCCACGTGTTTCTGTTTGCATCGGGGTTGTGGGATTCCGCCGAAAGCGATCCGGCCTCCATTTGCGACTGCCACCAGCAATTAGACTCAACGACTAACACACCGTCAAAAAACTCCGGCATTGCGAATGAATTAATACAAGTGTAAACTCATGGAAGGACTGTTGTTTCTAAGAAACAACCATTTTTTATTGCTTACGCTGGCTGTTTGGCCAGGGGAGTTGGCGAACCCGTTAAGAAATATATATTTAAAAAATATTTATTGAGACCTCCTTTAGGGTATCCCAGGAGTTTATTGTCCCAGGTTATTGTGGTTGCTGCTATCCTTCAGGCACTTAATCCAAAAAAAACTATTAATCCAATCAAAAATGCAATCATATTCAAGGAAACCAACTCTTCAGGAGTATCTAATTTAAATTTAATTAACTCTAAGAAATGTTACATATTATTACATTTAAAGGAAAGTGCTCCTACGAGACTGGCACTTCCTATTCATAGTATAGTTATCTAGTCTCTGTCTCTAACAAGATGGCGACGCTCCAGCGTCATCAGAATTTTGCTGCGCAGCATTCTCCGGCCATCTAATTGGACGCTTTACAAGCGTGGGAGTTTTGTCCACGTGATTTTCCAACACCTCCGTAGAGATTCGAACCCGCGACCTATTGTTTAGAAGTCCCGCGCGTTACTGGCTAAGCTACAAAAGCACTTTCTAAAAGCGTGGAAATATTATCAGAGATTTTTCTTTATTGACCGAATGGAGTTTCGCAAATCCGAGTCTCAGCCGCACACCTCGAGGATGTTCTTATGAATGAATTTTCAGCCTTTTAGAAGCAGAGGAGAGAGAAGTTTGGCGATTCCCTGACAGACTCTTTCTTTTATTATTATAGACGAATTATTCAAGCTTGGCATACTTATATAATTTCGATATCAATATAACTTGGAGTCACAAGATGTTAGTAGTAAAAAGGCGTATAACCATTTTCGGCAGCATTTTATGGGTTATCAAAAAGCATTTTAATAAATAAATATAGAATACACCATTACGAGAATCAAATTTGCAGGTATATACATACCGATGTGTAAAGACGCACATTTATTAAGAATTTTTTTTTTAATTATAAATTTATTGAATTTATAAAAAATTATACTTATTTTAATTCTCTCTCTCTCTTTCTGTATCCAAATGGTAGGTAATGTCTATAATTTATATAACTTACTATGTTAATACACAAACTATGTAGGGTAAGGTGGGGTAAAAGGAAAAATTGGCAGTTTTGCATTCCAAGCTATTTTTCACTTTTAAAAGGTTATTAAGATGAAACTTTTTGGTGTATTTTTGGAATGGGTTCCTCCACATCCCCATTTGAATATGTAAAAAAAATTAAATTTTCTATTGTTAAATTTTTCGATTTGTTGAATATCTTGGGTGTCGCACCATTTGGATGTCCAATGTCTTTACGGGCAGAATAAAGAGTAAATGTGCCACAGACCCCCCGACAGTTTATACCCAAATAAAAATCAAATAAAAATACTGTTTGGTTGTTGTTGCCATCATTAGAGTTTGATACGAAACTTTACAAGAGATTTTTATAAAAGTTCGATTTTTCTTAAGTGAAGCATTGGGGGATTGTATTTATTTTCATTTTAAAATAGCAATTATTCTATACTGGTGTTGATGATATTATTCCATTTGCTGATAATGAAATGACTTTACCTTGAAATATTAAATATACTGAAATCTCAGTTTGGGGATATTAAAAATCCTGGAATTGTAAAACATACTTTGGAATGATAATGTTTAGTTGAACCAAGGACCATCAATACATCAGCAAATTCGTTGAAATGTTTGATATAAATGCTTTTAGGGAGAAATCTACAGGTATGTCGATTGAATCATAAAAGGAAGAAGGGGAAATAGTTCACACAATTTTGTATCGTAGCATGATAGGTATTTTTTTTAAATTTTTGACGGTGGGAACTCGACTTGATATTTTATATACTGTTATCTTATTATCTTAATATTGTTATAAACCTGGTACTCACTAGAAGAAAAAATAACTTTTAAAAAATAATGTCTCCGTTTTATACCTTTGTAAAAATTGTGAAAAGCACATAAGCTCACAATTTTAACTTAAAAATCGAAAAATTGACCGAAGTGCCGTAAACCTCAGAGGTACAGATGAAAGAAGCCTTCTCCTCCTTTTAAAAATATAAATTCCAACTGCAATTCATTAAAAGAAAAGAAAAAATGCCTTGGAACTCATTACAATTACATAAATGTCCGTCATTAAAGCAAACGACTCAAAATATTTCCTTAAAACAAAAACCGAATGAACTAAAAAAAATATCCGAAAGTCGTAAAAAAAAATTCATCAAAACCGTCCGGCACTTACGCGGAGCTCGAATTCTTTTCCTTGCACAATCATAATTCAAAAGATAAATCTTCTTTATTATTTAAAATAGGAACGTTCACTCCTACTCCTAGAAAAAAAAATGAGTAATGCACTCTCCGCCGAGCCGGGTTGTTAGAGCGAGTAAAAAATGGAATGGAACGGCGAAAAAAGAAATTCAAAAATCCGTCTTTTTCTAGCGGAAAATGACGGAAAAGCATCGCTTTACATCACTCCCTCAAAAAGGTCATTAGTTTTTTCATCGCGCAGCTTGTAGTGAGTGAGCTAGCACTGGAAATGATGGCTCCGTCTTCATTTCACGGCAACAATGTTTAGAGCACAAGAAAGCGCTTTGCTCTTTTTCATTCTTTATTTTTGTATATTTTTCTAAAAGGAAGTGGTTTTTAGTGTAAGAATTTAAGGTATGTAATATTTAACATTACAAATTAGCGTTTTTCTTGGACTGACATTTTTTTTACTTGAAACTTCTTTAAAATCATAGGGCATCCGAACCGAAACGCCATATCCCGATTTGAGGGAGATCCTTTGCGACACTATTACTACGTGACCAATAGCACGATTGACCTAAATTTTTTATAGTTTGATAGGAAATTTGATTAAATGAAGCAAAAGATGTACAAGGCATAATTGGAGGCTCCCAGTGTTAGACGGAACAGCTTGCTTATCTTCCTTTCATGGACGATGTTTCGTTGACGACCCGTAATATAATCTGCCTAAATGACGTTTCGTATCACTTTCAAACTTGGCATACTTACATAATTGCGATGGCAATACAACTTTTTTTTGTCACATATATTTTGTATATAAAGAATTAAATAATTCAAATGTAAAAAAAAAAAATCTTTAAAAAAAAAAAAGGAAAAGAAATATTAACTATAAGAAAAAGAAAAGAACTAAAAAATAAATATTACGATCAATTAAAAAAAACAATTAAATATTTCAGCTAACCCATACTGCCATACGCTCTAAGAAGTATGTTATTAATTTTAATGTTATGTTTTCTTCTGTTACGCACGGTGTTTACTCTAATTCAGTTATTATATGGATAATTTACAGTTATGGTAGAATCCACAGGATCGGCTGAAAGATCTTTTTGAAAACTGAGCCTTGTGAAGAGCGTCCCGTGAAATGCTGTGAAGCAATAAGGCTGTCCAACCCGTTGAGGAACCTTAAGAATTGAGGAGATCGATATCCTTTAAATATGTCATGGATGACTTTGCGTCCGATCGAAAAATGCAGAAGGAAATGACTTTAAATTGGAATATTCTTAAATAGTGTTATCTGAAGTTATCTAATAATAGAAATGTTTGTCTAATTAAATAGGTTTATGAAGTATTCACTCATTGTTTAAAAATAATGTAGAAATATAACAGATATTACAACGTTGCTCATCATATACAAATGAAAGTTTTTTAACTAAACAAAAATCGAAAATTAACTAATAATGCATATCAAATCAATACATATTAAAAATAGTGAAGCGATGATGTGGGGGGAAGGGGAGGATATAATAAATCAGAAAATTTAAACAGTTAGAATGGGACATCCTTTCAAGAAACCGCCGTCGTCTCTCAAAGGTATGAAATTCGGCCACAGCTGTCACTAGAAGTCGCTCTCTGTTTTCAACCACTTCTGCCAGTTGACGGATGAAACAATTCGGGATTTATTCGTGCACTGTTGTTGCTGTCGTTGTTGGCATGCCCCGAACCTCTTTTGTTTTAAACTCTGTTCATTGTTTTTAGTTTAGAAATTATTATCTTAAATTCTGCTTCCTAAACATATAAACGATATAGGTATAGGATATAGGCAAATACACAGGCTTTCACAAACACATTCAATGTAACAGCAATCCACAAGGGTGGATGGACATGGGGGCTAACAGCGACCTCCAGCGGTCATGTCAGAGTAATATTGGAATACTGAGCTCGTTTCTATGTCTCTCATTCGAGGACAATTTGGTTGATTTAAAGGCAAAGTATCTTCGAGCAGACACGTCGCCAATTGCAACTAGTCGGTGGCCTCAAAGTAAGAAGAAAAAAAAACTTTACCTCCAATTCGAGAAATCATTATTAGATTTAAAATTATTTAAAAAGTTAAATTAAAATGTACTTAATTTAAATTTACTTTAAGTTTACATACCATTTTTACAAACTATACGTATAAATAAAATTATATTTTTAATTCGATTCGCCTTTTTGTTACGGAAAATCTGCAGAGAATGTAGAAAATAAAATGTGACTAAAAAGGGTTTAAACATTTATTTATTTTTCAACTTGTTCGAAAAATTAAAAAAAAAAAATCATTATAGCGCTACTTTTCTTAAAGGCGGTTTTCCTTTTTTTAGAAAGACCATTTTATTTAATAATTATTTTTTACTAGCTGAAGTGAACCCGGCGTTTTCCATGCTTTACGCAGTGTTGGCACGTGGCGGCTTCATCGGGCGGCTAAAGTAAGAAGTCTTTTTTGCTTTAAGAGGTGGGATGGGGGTGATTTTTGGAAATCTCACGTAGACAGATCTTTCTTTTGTTTTCAAGGTCACTGCGGTGTCAACGCGGGAGTTAAAAGAACCGGCGTACTCTAGAACAATGGTTTCCTATCTTCTTCAGGTGGTCGCACATCACCGAGTTCAAAGTTAATCATTACGCGCATTGGCGGATCCAGGGAGCCGTGACCCCCTACGACGGGTCCACTTTTATTTTCCAATGCAATCGTAGAGGCAAATGTAGGTAAACGTTTTTTTGCTCAGTTTTAGTCGTGCTCTACAAATTCCGAAAGTCAAACATTAACAACCTTTGGACAACAACCACTAAATCAATTTATGATACAGGGATCTCTCTCTCCTCTCAAATAATCACAATATCACAACACCTTTACAAAAATCCGCCTCCCTACACTGCAGCGATGAACATCAAGGTTTGGGGTAGATAGGCCGGCGTGCGTCAATCATGCCTTTACAATAAAATATATGTCCATCTCATCCTTTTCTCTTGGTCCCCTTTGTTTGACTGACTTTCTAATTGAAAAATTCCGCATTTCATCGGTATAGGACCTTAGAAGGAGGAGCAGCGCAGCTGCTAAAGGGCGGGCCTGCTTCTCTCGCCAGGCAGGCAAGCTCGCTTTGCACAATAAATTAATTGTTTTTGTCGTTGTGCGATTTTATTTCCTCTATACTCATTTATTTTTTAGGAGGACGAGCGCTTTCCTATCTCAGCTCCTGCAGTTGCATCACGGAAAGGACCGCAATACAGAGTAGCCCGGATCAAGAGAAGCACCCTACTTTGGGGGAAAGGCCTAAAATATGTTTTGAGAGAGTACAGCAGCTCTCCTTCAACTCTCTTCTTCTCGTCCTTCAACTCCCAGTTGTTCTCCCCCGCAGCACACCGCTCGACCACCTGAAGACGCACAGGGAAGAGTGTCCCTCCTTGGCGACACAATCGATCGTATCCATGGAAACGTTCCTCTCCCACCCATCATTTATTTCCTCTCTGATATTTTCTTCCCGGGGACCTCGTCAATGCTGGGTCCGTGGACTCGTAATTGGGCGTGTCCATTCACGAGATGAGAAGCCAGAAGAAAAACAAGAAAGAAGAGAGTCACTTGTGCAGAAAAATAGAGAGGTGATTATTTTTTTACTGTTTTACTGCTAATACAGGAATAACTGGCTTCATTTGAAATCAGAATAAGATTTGCAAACAGCAGCATTCTTTTAAAATCTAAACATAACGACGTCCACTTGGCTAAAATGGGATAGAAAAAAAAAATGCCGATTCGGATTTCAAAGAAATAGATCCTTCTTGTGCATCCGGGCAAGCGACAAAAATGATTGAAAAGGAGAGAAAGATATTTATATTATACACAAAATTTTACATTGACCGCTGTTGGACATCTTTCTCTCATTTCACATGATTTCGGCTGCACTAACATCTTAGACCACGGGCCGCCACTGGAGCCTGGCGGTTTCCACTTCGTTTAGAAGTTTATATATATACTATATATAACTCTTTGCACTCTGAGTCATTTTTATAGTGACCTACCACCTAATCCAGGAGTATCTACAATGATGCTGTCATAATCAACTAAAGTGGGATTCGCTCTGGATGGTAAACGCTGAGTTGTCTAAGCAACATTGACGCATTTCCGCACGTTGACCGTTTAGTACATTTAGCTTCAGAGAATGCCGAAATATCTCCGTGTATAAAACATACAAATTCCGTTCTGGATCTCACCGCAGCAGAGACTATATTACGATGTTGCCTCAGCGACGACAGCGGAGTGCAAAGGGTTAAAATCGACATATATAAATTAAAAAAAATAATGAAATGATAAAATTGACATGGGTCGTTCTTTTGTTCCAAGCTACAGAATATATTTTATAATGAAGAAAATAATTACAGTAACATATTTTGAGTGTTTGCTTTGGATTCTATCATACCCATGGTTATTTCTTAATTTGATAAAGAACCCCTCCTGAGATTTACACGGACGAACACATATAAATTGTGTGGACTCGTGAAACTTCAAAACCAAACATTGAAGTTTTGACTCTTATTTCTCTATATTTCAAATAGGGGAAAGTAAAAGTCTTTCCATGCATGCTCTCCACACTCCCCCTTTGAGCCAAAACCCTCAATATAGAAGGCAGTCGAATTTAAAAGGGTTGTTGAAGAACTTAGTAGGGGCTATCGCCTCCAGTATCACATAATTCAGGAACCATGCTTTGCTTACTGCAACCAAAGATGTTGATAGGATTCACAGATTTCCATCCGAACAGAAGTCCAGCTATCGGGTTTAAATACCGCGAAATCGGCACCCCCTCCCCGCCTTACAAAGAAACATCCCCGCACGTGCAACAGCACACGTGGGGCATTACACGTATCCTATATATCCCCCCCTCTCATATATATGCGACCCCCCCACCTCTTCAACTATTCATAGTAGTTCAGAGGGGGGGGGGGGGGGGGGGGAGCATGTTCCAAGCATATTATCCGATCCCCCTCGACTGTTCACATGTTCGCGCCCCGCCGAGCGGATGAGTGGGCGATATTATCCACTGTTAATCGGACCGAAAGTAGGGAGGAGAAGAAGGCGCTTTTTAATAAATTTCGCCATTGCGGGGTTGCCCAATCGGGGAGATCGAAGTCGCCAACGATACGTAATATCAGCCAATTCCTCATCAAACATGACTTCATTATAGTACCTATAGATCCTTTTTACACGCGACGAGTCTTAACAAGTGGGGTCTTAAAAGAAAGAGAATTTCCTGGGGCACTGACGAATTGTACGTTCATCTCCTCATAAATATCAACT
Source organism: Troglohyphantes excavatus (assembly GCA_963932185.1). Taxonomy (NCBI): domain Eukaryota; kingdom Metazoa; phylum Arthropoda; class Arachnida; order Araneae; family Linyphiidae; genus Troglohyphantes; species Troglohyphantes excavatus. The sequence goes on along the minus strand of OZ010670.1, from coordinate 7,726,103 downwards.
GTTTGTTTGAAAAAAAAACGTTTAAAAGAATTATTCCCTAAAGAGACTCTTTCAAAAAAATATTTCCACGATCTAGCTAGAACGCGCCTCTGTAGTTTGGCCGATAATTTTTTTTATATGATTCAACCGGTTCTCCAGCAATGGCGGTGACAAACAGCTAGTTACCATTTGTTACTAGAATATTACGGCCCATTATTCTTATTTATAGTGGACAGTGATAGCCTGGGTGCTATCGCCCCCTACTATTTATAAAAATTAAAGTTGTTGATCGCATTTTTCCACGTCTCGGATCCGGTTTAATAAATGCCGAGTAAACAAAACTACTCTCAACCATGTCTATTGTAAAGCAGTCCCTATGCATGCCAATAAATGCCGGATGAACGAAATGTCATTGTTGTACAACTTCTATCAAACAATGAAAACATTTTGAAATTGGAGAAACTCTTTTAAAAAAAAGTCCGGTTAATCAAAGCTTCCGGATATATAACAGATTTTTTTTTTTTTGCAGTTTTGCCAAAGGAGAAAAAAGAATTTTTGAAAGCGGACAATATTTTTTTCAAACGGTCCGGTTAATTGAGAATTCCGGATTGTTAAATGCAGGATAACTGGATATTTTTTTCAAAAGGTGCCCAAGTGAAACATCCCCTATCCAACAAAAAAAATTTGTCCAAATATCTGAATTAGAACAGAAATCTTGGCCAAACATACATAAAAAAAAAAAACCATAACAGTCGAATTGATAACTCCTCTCCTCTTAGCGCGCTTCGGTGGATTTAATTTCAAACTTTTGGCTGTTTTATTTTAAAATTGTAGTTGACGCGCTTTTCAATCGGTTAAAAGATAAGTTTAAACTGTAATCACAATCAAATCATTAAGACTAAATGTAAAGATTTGTGAGCAATCGGCTATGCTTAACCTGGGGGATCACAGTTGGGGGAACGGAGACAACCGACTTGCTCACGTGACCATCTGCGGAAACTACTCGAGAGGAATTTTTTGGGACCAGCCGGCCAGTGATAAAGTAGTCGACTGATTGCGAGTTCGATTTAACTACGTGAACTAGTATTTTCCAACTATTCCCCAATGATTATATAACTTCATTTTTAAATCAATTACTTTCGTAGAATTAACAATATTCACCGGCTCATATTCGGAGGATTGCGAGTTTGAACCCGTTTATCAAGCATTCGTCATGTAGAGGGGAATTGAAAAGCGGACAGAGACTGATTTATGGCAGGGCCATTCGGAGCCCCCATCTTAAGGGAGCCCCCAAAACGCTTAAAAAGCAACAAAAAAAACTGTGAAAAAGTTAAAAATAAGTTTAATAATTAATGATTTTTTTTAATCAATAGGTTTTTTTTAAAAAAAAATTCTACTATTTTATCCAACTAAATCACATTTATGCTTCCTGCACGTTCATGATGCATGTCACCTGGTCAAAAAAAAAATTCCGCTCACTGAAACTTGAAATGTAAAAAAAACTTCCTAAAGAAAATAAGTAAAATATATTTTCAATATGTATGCTTACAATTTCAATTGTTTTTGTCTCTAACCTTCTTTGTGTACTTCTTGAACTATTCGGGCATTTGAATCAATATTCTATTTTGTCGAATATTTTTCAATCTTCACCGTTATTAATATTCTTAATTTAAGTTATATAATTTTTTCTGAAATAAAAGAAAACTTTAGTAATTTTAAATATAAAAGCTTTTAGCAGTATTCGCATTGAAGCGGATTGATTATGTTATTTTGTGTTATGCGCTTCACACATTTAGCATCTTAATTTAAGGTGTGTCGCCACAAGTTCTTCTGTTCTGGGCCCCTAAACTGGGTAAAGTCGGTCCCTGATAGCGGATTATAAATGAGTCGTGGCCCAAATATCTTCGTATCGTGAATAATGTAGAAGTTTGAGAGTGGGGTCCTGGCTCGTGTGTTGTCCTCGTCACTTGAGCACCGTTCCAGGGCAGAGTTCTCGGGTCTTACCGTCGTGATAGATCCCGAAGTGTCAACAATAGCCCATTTTGTAGCGCATGTAGTTTATTACTTTCAATAAACATCTAACAGTTCATTTTCATGTTAATCAAGTATAAGAAAAATTAATTTCCCCAAATTTAGTTAAATGTTGTTATTCTGGAAACAAAATCGTGAAGCTCTCGGGTGATTTTTAATTAGGCTATTATTATTAGCCTCGATTATTTCCGTTACTTTTCGTACAAAAGGAAAATGGTTTTTACTTTATGCAATTGTTTTTCTTATTTTTAAATTATTTGCTTATGTCTTTGTAATGAACTTAAATCAGCATTTTCAGAGTAGGTAGGACTGCTGGAAATAGAGTAAGAAATGCTGTGACGGAAAATAATTATTTTAAAAGTGAACCGACTCTTTTGCACATTATTCGTTAAGAACCAATGTCAATCAAATTTCTAATTGATTATCTTAACATTTTATCCTTACAATTTTTTAATATGAAATTCTTACAAATACGTCTTATTTAAATATTCCCTTGACCCTAAACCCGCCTAAAGTACTAATGGTGCTGCCATCTGTTGTAGATACTCGAAATAAAATATTTACCCAATAGAGGAGCCGAGGACACATTTGAAGGATTTTTATTCGTTATTTTTTTTAATATTGTTATCAATTCATCAAAAATAAATTAATTTTTATAAATATTTACTCTTTTTCTTTTGAAATGTTTTTTTTAGAATTATGTAAAAACAGATTTCATTTAAGAATCGATCAAAATTGTTCACATCTGCCGAATGAGTGATGAGCCAGGAGTACATATAAACAAAAGTGGAATAGTTTAGTATACTATACACTATACAATACCTGGTGTCGAGGTTAACTGTATAATAATAAAGAATCGTTTTTACATCTTGAAAAAAAATTAGATATAAACACAAACGTGTTTTTTGCATTTGTCAAAAAAAAAAAAAAAAAAAAAAACACAAACACAAACGAAAATGAATTTGAGACGGTTTTATTTATCCTCAAGTAACGTGCATACAATTCATTATAAAGAATTTTTTAAATTATTCGCATTCATTGTTGATCAGGATTGTCATCAAAATCGCTTGCGTGCAGGTTTATTTCAATTACATTGCTTAACTTATCTGTGATCTGACTTTAAAGTGCATATATATATGAGATAATTTTTAAAATAAGTTTAATTCACAACATAAACTTATTATATATTTAAAAGGGCACATATAGACTCTCAAATGACCCCTTGCGCCTGTTCGAACTATATTTTAACCTAAACTGCAAAAATATGGGATTTTTTAACTGAGCTAAGAAAAATACACTGTCATAACAAAAATAACCCATTTTATTAATATCACAGTATAGTGCGATAAAGAAATGCAGCTTGCAAAAGCTTCAAAAATGAATTTTTACTTGAACAAGTTTAGAACACTTGCACAACCCATCTTCCAAGGTTCATTCTACACGAACGAGATGAATGCGTGCGAGCTTTTGCAGATGACTCTGTGATTGGAGTATACAAAACCACGTGGTTCCGCAGAGCCATCTGCAAAAGCTAACGCACGTAATTAACGTCCTTGTAGACGACAAACAAATTTGTATTGCAGGAAATCAAAATGTTTTAAATCAGACCAAGATATGGCACCAGTATTACAATTTATTGGCAACTTTTTTAAAGAATTTTAGCTGTGTGGAAGAGGCGCTGTTATCTTTATTATAAAAGTTATTTTTCTTTTAATTTTTACTGATTTAAATTTTTTCATATAAAAAAAAGAAAATCCCCTATCGATTTGATGCAAGAACAAGACAGCTCAAAGCAATGGCTGTAGAGGAAAACAAGATGTACTTTTGTATATTATATGATGCAAGAAAAGGTTTCGTCATGCCGGAACAATTTTGAAAATTGTAATGTAATCATTTTAGAATAAAATCACCTGATACATTTTGCGACAAAGAAATGTAAAAATAAAACTTATCACAGATTGTTTTCAAAATTTTTTTTATTGGAGGCAATGGACAGTTGGTAACAGTTGTATTTGCTTGTGATATGTCTACACAGCTACACACAAGCTAGTACAAAAATCGTAACAAGACTAAAGGTAATGAGTGAAGTTTCTTAACTTTTGGCAACATCTATACTACATAAAGTGTAGGGTACTTTACATGGCACAAAATTAAGTCTTTAATTTGAATAAGCTACAAGGATTTTGAATTACAGTTGTTTTGGAAATTAAAAATCAAATTTAGCATACATTTTTTGAGAAGCAAAAGGTTGCATGTATTTTCTTTACCTCCAAGGGCTACCTACACCTTAAGCAATCCTCTAGCAAAACACGCTTACAGTAATAACTAACTAAAGCGTATATATATCAAATTCAATAAATGAGTTTTTAAGTCTGACATGTTTTTGTAAAGTAGAACACTACTTTAAAAAAAAAAATTTCATTTTAAACAAAGATCTAAAAGTATCTAGTGTTTCGGAATATTTTTTCTTTCTTTCTTCACAATATGAAACTTTACTTTCAGATTGTAAAGTTTCATTAAGCTGATTTCACAAATTGTTGGGTTAAAATATAATACATAACAATATCTATAAATTGTAAAAATTAAAAAAAAAGATAGATAATAACTTTTAAACAGTGTTGCTTGACTTTTGCTACTTCATTAAAGAAGTCAATCCAATAAATTGAATGCAATAATATAAAAACATAATCAATGTTTAAAAGAAAAGCTTAATTAAATGCACATTTAACATGTACTACTAACATTTACGGTAGTCAAAATAAGATCATATTTGCATAAAAGTCTGTTAATAATTAAAAATAAAGTATAACAAACTGAAATGACATCTTCTTAGAAACATAAAACATTTCGAAAGTTTAATTAAAAAAACATCTAGAATAGAACATCTTTAAGTACAGTGTGTAAATTGAGTTCGGAATAAGCAGGACAAGATGGCATTGGTACAGAAAATGAGATTCGGGAAAACAGTATAAACAATTTCATACTGCGGCACATATATTCTATAAATAGTTCATAACACAATTATATAATAGAATAAAGAAAACAAAACAAGCTACCCATCAATGAACATAAGACATAACACAGAGTTTCTTTTACAATTTCTAAAACACAGAAATACTAGAGATTTGATAAGTAAATAAACATACAAAGCAACAATGCAACACAAAGAGGTTCTAAATATGAAAATAAACAAAACCCAAATGGAAGACTTTGATTTTGTTGTCAAAAATCTTACAATACATAAAATACACCAAACAAACAAAAATTAAACCATTTATTTACAAGTGACTAGCAGGGTGGAAAGTGCCAAGCAATTATTTAAAACAACAATAATTAAATTACAATTTTAAAGTAAACAGATAACCATGGTTGGATGTCAAGTTCCCGAATTTTTAAACATAAGAACCATGAAGAGTTTTAAACTAATCTGATAAAATTATTTATAATAATCTGCACCAATTATTAAATATTGTTACTTAGCTTAAAAAACCATAACAACCAAAAGCTATAAAATTTTCTAAAAGTTTGAACAAAAACCTTAATTTCGAAAACTCTGTATAAAAATGAACAATACCATTTACAAAATACATTTATTTCTATATTGTAACTTATAAGGTTTAGATGTACTAACTTTTGAATTTTTGTAACCAATAACGGATATATATATATATATATATATATATATATATATATATATATATTGCAAATAACCATAACTAAAATGTAAAAGAAATCATTACAAACCTATTAACAAAAGATTTGTAACTATTTCAATAGGTCAGAAATGCATTGATACGATACATGAACAGAATGTATTCTCTAATACAATTAACTTTTAAAATAACCTAAGGTAATTTTGTTAATTGCTTGATAAATAATAATAAAAAAATTCCCTATGTTTAAAATAAAAAAGAAATCTCCAGTAGCGTTCAGAAAAACCAACTGCATAATCAGCATCAAATTGCATTGCGATAAAAATTAAACCAACCTGACTTTAATAATAATTTGTAGAACAACACAATAGTAGCCAACCATAGAAAAACAAGTAAAAAAACAATACTACAATCCTTCATAATTTAATATTATTTATGATTCTAGTCCCACAAAGGAGTTGATCCAGCACTTCAATAGTAATTAATGAGCGCACTTTAGATAAATATATTTTGATGTGCAGCAGTTAAAATTATCATTCTAAATCTAATCTAATCTACTTGCAAATGTTTGGCACTAAGTAGATATACATGTCATAGAATAATACTTTACAGCAAAAAACACAGAAGTTTTTTTTTAAGTATTGTAATGACACTCAAGAAAAAAATATTTTGAATAACTTTAAAAAGTTTGGAATGCGTATAATCATCAGTTTCTGTATATAACATACCAAACAGAAAATAACAGGCAGAACACGTACATAGCTTGCCAAACACGTACTTAATTCAATAGATAAAATGTTATACATCTGAAAGCTAACATCACATAAAATCTACACCAAAGATACAAAACATTGGACACATACGTCAAAACTACCCTCCGAAGAGTGAAAACAAGTAAACTACCATTTTAGTCAGACTACTCCTCAATCCTTTTAAGTACAAAAAGGTCAACAGCGTTAATACTAAAACATGGATGATACAAACTCTTTACAAAAAGCTTGATAAGTAGACACACTGGAAATGACATTCAAGATATGTGTGTGAAGCAACGATTCTCATACTTGGGTTTCAGGGCCACGTCTTAATTGAGCTAACATTAAAGCGTTTTGTCGAGTCCCAACAAAAACACATGAAAATACTCTTGGATAAGTATTGAAGAGACAGACTTTTTAAATGACACTAAAATTATGCCAGTAGTGGCCAGTTTATTTCTTGTAAAAAAAAAAAACTTAATTAAAAATATTTTTACCAACCTTTAACCCTTTGTACTCTGCTATCTCCCTTTAGAAGACACTATAATGACCAGTCCTTTTGGTTTATCTGTTCTTTAAAATAAACGAGAAGAACATGATCTCCAGTTAAAAAAAACATCCATCTTTTTTTTTCAACTAGTTCTTTTGCAGATCCAAAACAAATGATTTTTTTCCCTTTCTATGAGCATAAAAAATTCTGGGATAAAGAACAGAAAGAGGACTAACTGTTCCAGAGAAAGAACACAAACTTCAAAGATGTTCATGGAGTGCAAAGGGTTTAGTAAGAGCTTGTGATTATGTTTTGCATGTACATTGCATATTTACAACATTGCTCATAACATAATTTAACATATGCGAATTCAAGAACCAATCACTTTTTTTGGTGATTAGGTACTGTTTTTTAACATTTCATAAAATGAGTAAAATTCTGTAAAGCCCAATGTAGTAAATTCTTTTATGCGTGCTACCAGTAGCCCTTACTAAAAGATAATTTATTTTAGATTAGATAATTTATTCCAAAGAAAGAGCTTAGCTCATTAAAAAACTCAATAAATAAAAAACCTGGTGGTTGAACAATAAAAAAATAAATAATGAAATTGCCATGAGTATATCCTGCATACCCACAACAGAATATCCTATTTCACCTTGAATAGATTTGAAGTTAGATGAATATCCCGAGAAGAGAAGAAGAAGACGAGGAGTCAACAAACTGTGTTCTCTACCATTGAAGTGAGGCAGGAGAGAATTCACACACATAGTGTCTGCCAAAGTGGCGTGACTTGTGTATTTAGTACTTTCTATGTGGTGCTCTCATGATTTCCAACTTTTCTATAATTTAGTAAAATGCCACATTGTCCTTAACTATTTTCAAATTCTGCCTACTATGGGAGCAAATTGCATAGGATGCACTCAATTTTTAAATTCATGTAAATACTTCCAATTTACAATATTTTTTAAATATAAATGTTTGAAGCATACCTTATATGCTATCTCTATATAATCAATTAAAATTTTGGAGAAAAAAAAAATTAAAACGCATGCCTACTGAAAATTATAAAAACTTCCAGGCAGTGAACACAATCTTACAATTGCCAAAATTGTATAACCGTCAGTGGGTTAAAGTCACAATCAGACAAAACAACAACGGAAAACTGACTTGTCGACACCTCATCCTTCTTTCCTCCACGATAAGAAACACAATTTAGCCTCAGAACTGCTGGTATTGAACGTTCTTCTATTTCAACAAAAAAAGATTTAAAAAATTTAGGCCCGAAAACTAAATTCCGAATGAGTTATTTTCCACTGCGGCCCCGACGGACACAAGCAAAACAAGGATGACATTCTTAGTGCACTAAAACACAAACAAATGTTTTACTTTTATGTTAAGCTACCTTCTTTGAGTATGCAGAACTAACTCAGGGGGGAGGGTCTCTCAGAAATCGAGGGGACGGTCTGCTGATCCCTCCTCCTCGCTGTTGTCGTCCTCCTGATCGGCATCTCTGGCGTCCTCCTTGGAGTACTGCCCCCTCTTGAGGAGACCCTCTGAAAGTGCAGATTCAGGTCAGTCCATCGATCAGGATTACCACTCCACATAGCATAAAAAAAATTGTGGAGTCCCGTCTGATGCCTAAAGGAGGCAAAGTTGCCCCACTGCTCTATCCCCATTGGGATTCGGCCTATTTGCCGAATACTCGGTTAGGATAAATACTTTTGATATTCGATGAATCATAAGCTGTCATAGAAGCAGGGTGTAAACACAGAATTTGGAAGAGAACAAAAAAATCACATTTGAAAATTAGTTTGCTTGTAATTAATAAAAAAAAATCTAGCTGAATTAAAATAAGTTTTTGTAAAATTTACTATTTTTCAATCCCTTTCAGAAATATGCAGCTTTTATTAATCAGTGAGTAATATTAAAATGGGTCATTATTGTACAGCAGCTAATAAAAAAATAGCTAATAGATTGTTAGGTTATATCAGGTAAAGTGTTTCATAAAAAATCTAAGAATATAATCTTGCCATTGTATAGAGGTTTGGTAAAGACTTATCTGGAGTATACTGAACAGTTTTAGTCACCATATCATTTGCTAGAGAAAGTTCAGCACAGGGCTACTAAAACGGACCAAGGTATTTCAGGCATGGATTATGGAGATAGATTACACTTTTGAAGAGAGAAGAGTTAGGGGAGATTTGATACAAACAGGGGGATGTTGAGGGTTCGGATTCTAACATGAGTGATACAGCGAGAAGTCATTGGTTTAAACAAATCGCATCTTAATCAGGAAGGGGCTTTATAATAGGGTGCTTGACAAATAGAACAACTTGGGAGTGGATATTGCTAATTCTACAGATTCAGATTTTAAAAGAAGTTAGGTATAGGAATAGTTAGGAGATACTTGACTGGAGCAACTTTGTTAGCCTGTTATTGGTCATCAATATTTGTATTTCTAATACAAAAATTCTACAGTCATTGATATAAGATTTTTAGTTACTGATAAAAAGGACTTTAATTAAAACTGTAAGGACTTCTTATCATTAATATTTATGGAATTTTGCAGACAGTTTGTTTAACGTATTAAATATTATAAAAGCACATTCCTAAGTAGAAATTTTAAACATTCACTACTAATACAACATTCAATCCTATAATAGAAAACATTAATACCAAACAAAAGTCAAATTACTACAGACATTTCAGAAAAAAAATATTCTATATAAAAAAAAATATATATATTAAAAAAATTAAAAATCTGGCAATGTGTGGAATAAAATTCGGCTTAAAAATATTTCCTTTTAACAGTTGGGGATCTATTTCACTAAAAAGAACAAACAAAAAGCAATGTTCACAAGCAATAGAGACAAATGACTTTTTCTTTATGTCAATAATGTATGTCATGAGTTTTAGAGAAAACCATAGAATGTGGAAAAGGAATTTACACTATTTTTTTGTTGTTATAAAAATCAGAATTGGGAAGATTTTTTACCGCAATCCGGGCGGCCTCTTCTCCTGGTGTTGGTGAACTCCACCCCGTGCCTGTCCACGCACCAGCAGGTGCCAGATCCTGTGTGGCACTGCGTGGGCAGGTAGTAACCGTCTCCATCGCACACAGGTGTGTAGCCCCCTGCAACAATCCACTCCACTTAGAAAAAGACATTTTCAAGATTGGGTGGCGCTAATACTATGAGATTCCTAAACTGCATATTTGAATATTGTTTGGGCATGGACAGAAGAACACTTTGTGTTATACTTTAATTCTATTCTACTAAGTACAGGGTTCGTACGCATTTTTTGGAATTTTCCAAAAAATAAAATTTTCAATAAAAAAGCAGTTTTTAAGAAAGGAAATTATAAAGACCTTGTTTTTAATGCAAAAAAAAAAATTGTACACATTTGTAACGAAAAGTTTGTTTAAATCATAAATAAGCTTCTTAGTACAAAAAAAATATTTACAAAAATTTAAATAAATGATTACAAGAAGAAAATAGGTGCAATCATCTAAAAGCTATTGGGTGCAAAGAAGCCAAGGGTTTTCTACTTAGATGCAAAGTTGTGTTTAATTCACATTAAAATAAAAAAAAAATTGTATAGGTTTAGTAAAATGATTTAAACTATAGTCGTTTTAAAGACTTTCTAAAAGTCTTCGGTAACTTGAAAGTTTCCAAGGACCGCTTGGACAAAAATAAGGAGTTTCTCAGTATTTTATAAGGGCTTTTATGTACATGAAATAAAAATTAGGAGCCACATGAAATAATACCCAAGTACCATACGAACCTTCTTCTTCTAATTAATATTTCAATTCTCATTGATATTTTTATTATAATTTTTATTTTGTGTGATATGGTTGGCAATATTAAATTTTTTAGTCAGAAGAAATACTTTTATTATTCTTAATCACATCATTATATATATTTTCAAATACCAACTCTACTCAGAAATATGCGTTTTTATTAACGTTTTTTATTATTATTTACCTTTTAAATTTACTTCAAATATTTGAGCAAACACTATAGCTATTGCAATGTATTAATCTTTGAGGTTTATTAAAAAGATAAATGTTGCCAACTGTTTTTCTAAACTAAAATGTAGAATCCCTTGTTGGAATGAAACATATTTAAAAATAATAATTTTGTGATGTTTTATAGATTTATTGAAGTATAAATTCCACTAATAGAAATATGGATATAAAAAGGAATGTTTTTTATCAAATTGGCTCCGAAATCAAGTTTTTTTGTGTCCCAGATGTCTATCGCACCATCTAAATACAAAAAATTATAATCGGGATGTGCCCGAGTAGGGAATTTTTCTGAAACCCTGATCTGTAAACCGTTGACATTTCAAGATACATAACTTTAAATGTGATTTTGTGTCAAATGAATAATATAAAAATATTTAAATATGTATATTTTTTGCTTCTGAGCTACAGTGGTAAATAGATGGACAGAAAAAGTAGCTATGATAATTGTACTTTTTTTATGTAGAAATAATCAAATACAAGGCCTACATAAATTATAACTCTATTAACAGTAGGACTAACAAAATAGAACTTTGTTCACATGGACAAATCCTTAATGACCCCATAAAGAATTTAAATGTATACACTAATTAAAAGAAGAGTGTACTTAATTTAAATGTACAACTTGGAAGTTACAATACTTACCAACCAATCCAGTAGGGACTCTTCGAAGAGCGGAGGCACACGGCCGTTCTATAAAATACAAAATGAACGTTAGCTGCAGTTGAACATGTTAGTAGTTTTACAATTTAACCAATACATTTTTGTCTGAATAATATTACAAACAATATTCAAATTTGATGATCATGCATATTCAGTGAATTACATTCATATAAAATTTCTTCGATTAGCTACAATTTTAATTATTATTTACTCCAAATAAAACAAAACGACTATTTAATATTGAAATAAAAATTCCCTAATTTTGCCATTTTGTCAGAAGGTTTTAATAAAAATTCAAACATGTGTATATATAATTGTATTTTCCCACATCTTAAAATTGAAGCCAATAAATGACATTTTTACTAATTTATATAATCTAATGATAAATAACATTTCTATATAAAGACATTTAAAAAAAATTATTATTTTCAATAACTGGCTTATTCAGATAATTTTAAAAGTTATTCATTTTCTCTAGCAAGCCTTGGACTTTTTAATTTTACCTGAATATTACTGTTTTATAGGTGTGCGTAAATGTGCAACCTAAACAAACACATTTCCGAACTGAATCAATAATCCCACTTCATTAAGGCTAACCCAAAACATTTCTATAACCCCATAAGTTTTGAGTCATTAGCTTCCTTCCCCATAAGTCGACTGCATTAGCTTCCCTTCCACTCTTTAAAACACTTACGGGACTTGTCAAAGCAGGAGCACCACTCATAGGGGCTAAGAACCAGGTCTTGCTCAACGTCGCAATCCAGGAGGTATGGTCGCAGACAGTGCTCCTGGTCATCATTCTCGAGGTCGTACAGCTCCTGCAGGGACAGCTTCAAGTCGCCATCTGTGTCCAGGTGCTGAAACATCCAGCTCACTTCCGGCTTGCAGTCGGGCAGCTGAGCTGAAGAAAAAAAAATCCTTTCTAGTACACAACATGAAACAGGTAGTTCAGAGCACAACTGCAAATATCTGCGTCATATTCAAAATGAAATACATATATTTTTTCAAATTATTCTAAATAACATTGCAAAAGTTGAGTTTGATTGGTGCAGAATACAAACACATAAACCAGGTGTGAGAGTACACTAAAACCATGTGTCTCGATAACACAAGACTAATGGTTCAAGAGAGCAAAACTTTTTTGTCTTCATTAACCATGCAAATTTAAATAAAAAATTTATTCAAAAATTCTTCCCAATATTAATAACTGAACTTTCTTTTAAGCTTTGGCAGGATGACTGTGAAACCTAATCACCAAACAATAAAAATTAAATATAGTGGATTGAGACATCAAAGGTATGAGTTAAAGCAACTACAAATATTTAAAATTATTTTACTTTTAATTGTTTAAACACAAATGACATTAAAAATATTGACTTTTAATTATTTAAACTCTTAAATGATATTAAACAAAGAAACACAGCTGGCGCGTTTACAACGTCTTAAGCTTGTAGTTGAAGCATGTATGAGCTACTCATATTTTCGTTTCAAGTTTGATTTCCATGTCAAGGTCATTCAGATTCAATAGCCCTACTAAAGAAGTTTCATTTAAGAAGTGTCAGGAATCACAGAAAAACTCTCACTGTGACTGAGTCGGAATGATCGCCTTCGGGATTGACCTCGACGATGATCAGCCATGACAACGGAGAACCAGTCCAGAAGTCGGTCTCCCATTGCCTTCAGCTCCATTTCATTGCAACCTGCGAAAGAAGAAAAAGAATGGTTTCGTGTATTTCTACGTATGTTAGGCACATGTGAAAGAAATCGGATCACGTAGGTAAGAGAAATTAAAGAAAAATGGTGGAATGTGCAAATAGAACTCTGCAGCGGTGCTTGTATGTTGCTATCAATACATATATATATATATATATATAAGAATGGAGTGTTTGTCTATGGATTTGAACAAAAACCCTAATTATGAATTTTCTTCATGAATTAAGATACACTGATTTGATTTGAAAAGCACATAATTTTTTTTTTGTCTGTCTTTCTGCTTGTCAGATATTAACTAAAAAATGACTAAACGGATTTTTATGAAACTCGGCAATTATAACTATATATCCTCAGTTTAAAATCTGAACTTTGTTTCATGTGGATATATGTGAATGTTCAAAAGTTATAGAACTTTTTGCATGTTTGCATGTGGATATATGTTTTGCATTATTCCTATTGGGAATTTACATGTAAATTTTCCAATCATACAATTATTGTTAAAAACAAATTTGGCGACCAAAAATATTTTTGAACAATAATGGCTGCTTTCTATTATTGTGATTTTCTTTAAAAAATACATTTATTAAGCAGCAGATTGTAAAAATGGGTCGTTAATAAAAACCTCGCCAACCGAAGGAGGAAGATAAACCAGCTGTTTCTTCCGACGCCATGGGTATCAATTCATTCCCCGGACATTAAAATCAATTTGAATAAAAATGAAATAAATGAACATCTCATAAAATTGAACATTAATATAAAAATTGGCCAATTAACATAAAAAACAATCTCATTTCCATTTTGGAGATCAGATAAGGACTAATATAATACATGAATATAATTTGAAAGAGAAACATACTTTTCTCAACAATAGGTGTTGCAACTTTGTGGAAGGACCTGGATGGTTTCTGCATGGTATCAGTACTGACTGTCGTGACATCACTGCAACACAAAATTGTAATTACCGATTAGGAAAAAACAAACACTGATAACACTTTATTTTTCACAAATTTAAATAGTGCAAGGACGAAAACATTTTTAAAAGTGCTTGTCCTAAGCTTTCTATAATTTATTAATTTATTTCTATTAATTTATTTTGTACAGCTATAAAAAAGGCCATATATATTTTTACAAATTAGCAACAGTTTGAAATATATAAAAAAAGTAATTTTTTTTCCTGTTAATCCATTAACGCTCAAGCAATTTTTGAAATTGTAAAGTTGTTTTCACTGCCCGGAAAGTTAATTTTTTTCTGTTCATGTATATAAAATTAGCTATATATAAAAAAAATTAGCTATATATATATATATAAAATTAGCTAATTGTAAAGAGATAGCATGAAAGTTGTACCTTAAACATTCAAATTTTAAAAATAGAGTATTTTTATGAATTTAAAAGTTAGATACATTCCTGTAAATTGGTGATCCTTAACGTAATATCACATCAATGTGCATTAGGGAGTTAAGCAAGCAATAAGAACTAAGAAGCAAAAATTTTTGACTCTGACATTTCTATTCATATTAACAGACCAACTTTTAAATGCTACAAATTTGCATTTAAAAACGCAAGACCACACACCAAGATGCCAAGAAAATTGTGTTTATGGATTTTTGGAGGTAAAACTATATTTTAATTAATAAAGTTTGTTATCACACGTTTGATGTCAAATTCTTTTGTTTAAATTGTTTCTTCAAAATTTTTGTCAATTCATATTCAATTAAAACTTTTGGATTTTATAATGAGGTACTATTATACATATATAAATTTTTTAATATAAATGCTTTGCGAAAAGCAACATCAATCAAAATTCCAGACTAAATTCATGTAAATATCGATTTAAAAAAATATATATTTAATAATTTGTTACATGTGAAAAATATTCAAAACATGTTTTGTTGAAATTTTTTACAAATTAGATTTAAATTTTTTTATGCAAAGCATGTTTTAAATGTTTTCCCTTCATATGTAACAAATAATTTTACTGAATATCTATCTCTGAATTTAAACCTGGATTACCCATTGAACAAAACTGTTTTATTCATTAAAAAACACATTTTGTCCCATTGAAATGACTTTCCCACACAACGCCTCAATGGAACAAAATACATTTTGGACGTTTGCTTTTTTTATATTGGTAATAATCACTTTGTATTTGTATATCCTTTCATGTTCACTTGATAAGGAATTTAGAATAGAAAAAATATGTTCTTCAAATTCTAAAATGATTGTGAATTGGGGGGGGGGGGGGGGGGGGGGGGTGAGGGGTGCCAGTATGCTGCAACATTTTTAAATGTACAGCATTTTTATGTTATTTCTTTTGGAGTAAAATGTCTTTAAAACTACATGGGATCTCATTAAAGAAACACCATGCTTTTAGGGTGATCTATTCTGGCACTATAACTGGGATAAATGGCTCTATTGATATAAATCTGGTCACCTTCAATAACAAATAAAGCTTATTTTTAACACAAAGGCCAAAATAATGACGACTCTTTATGTAAAGAAGTCATCTAATAATTATAATATGCAAATTAAATGTAGCTGTATCATACATTTGTAATTGATAAAAAATACCGATTACATTTTTAAAAGCTGAAACTTATTCTTATGTTTTATATTGTTCATAAATTTCATTTAAACTTATTCATAAGTCTACATGGATGATTAAAAGAAGTCCCTCTCTATGTGGACATGCAATGGGGCCCCACGACTTCTAATGGCAGCCCTGTGCACACAGCAAGCTATTAAAAAGATAGCACAAGTTGAATGAAATTAACACTCACTTATTAAGCAAAGAATTCTTTGCTATTTTATTTGATGAGTGATTCTTTTTGGCCAACTTTGGAGTGGATGTTGGCTTCTTGATAGTGTTTTGATACTTGTTCATGTAGCGATTCCACCTGTCTTTCATTTGGAATTCTTTGTTCTTGTCAGCATCGTTCTTCGCACCTACGTGTAAAAGAAGCAAACTCATCTGAAACCCAAATTAACAATGCACTCATACAATCACAAGCAATTTTAAAATAATTATTTAAGTTTTCAAGTTATCCATTGTGGCATATTTCATTAGATGTTTTGCACTCAATAACAAAGGGCTATGTCCATGTCGATAAATGTGAAATTTGATCAACATAACACCTCATCTTCAATGCACTAACACATTTATAATTTACATACTTTACATATGGCATACTTTAAAATCTGCAGAAGTGTGTTTTCATGCTTATTTTTTGTTAGCTTTCCTACCAAATGCTATATTTTTCCATATATGCCATTTCACCTGCACTTCAACCATTATAACTACCTGCAACTGCAGTCCACTCCTGTTTGTTTCGTCGTTTTCTACTTGAAACTTCTATCAGTGGAATTATGTGGTGCCAATGCAAATCATTCACCTTTCGTTCTTTCCGTATCTCACAATCGTCATCCATGTAAACATTCCACTTCTCAAGTTGCCCTGAAAGGCCATTCAGATATCTCCAAAGCACGGAGGCCCGCACAGACAGACGTCCGATTATAGACACCAGCCCACCAAGATTACTGATTTCTAGACACAAATTCTGACATAGCCAGTCGCACATCTAAAGCTCTCTCTTACTTAAATGTAATGCCTGTATTGTTTATCTTTTAATGTAAAGGCTTTAATTGTTATGCTTTCGTAGTTAAATATTATTTGCTATCTAATTTCCATGACAATCATCAACATATTTATTTGCAATAAAAATTACAACCTTCTGAATCTCTAAATCAAATAGAGTCAACTTTAGTCATCTTTAATATGTTCTTTAATATGTTAGAGTCATCTTTAATATGTTCATCATTATCATTCTAAGTTCACAAGATTGCTTTTAATTTCAACTGATTTTCATAGAATTTTCTCTTAAATTTTAATCAGGATTACAGCGCTCTGTGAGAAATCACAGTCCAGTCTCATTCAAATTAACTAGATTTAAATAATACACATTTAAAAAAAATTTAGTTGCATGTCAATTTGAACCAGGTTCTGTTCCTCAAAATTTTAACAGCGACATAACATCTTGGCCATGTCAACCGATCTTATTCTTTCAATCGAACATTAACAAATATTGAGGTCATTTAACCAAACAAAATAAATAAAATTTTAATTTGATTTTATTAATTTCATATCATTACCAATTTCAGCAGTCATTATTATTTTTTTTAATTTAATAGTACAGAGATGTGATTGACCAAAATGCAAAAACGAGGAAATCCAAAAATTTTATATGAAAGAACTTGCGAAAGGAAAATGTGAAAAATGTATTAATTAAATAATCAATGCAGTGAAAAAATTATCATAACTACAGCCTAATTGGCTTTCATATTCATTAAAATACACATATGTAAAAGTAAGAATTAAATGGCATATGATTTTATCAAAGATACTTTGCGAAGTATATTGTCAAGAACACATTTCAATGTATAGAGAACAGAAAATATGACAGGGAAGCCAGTACTTTATTGTAAATATATCTCAATGTGCAAAAGATACTTGAGATTTGCTTCTATGGGGGAAAAATTGCTTCCGCAGGAAAAGTTGTAGAAAAACGCTGATTTTTCTTTGGAAGGAAAAAAGAAGTGGAAAACCGTGGAATAATATCCTTGTAGATATTTAATAAATTTTTTATCTTTTGTCAATTGGAACCCACACTAAACTCCTTCCAGTTTTGTTTTACCGATGACATAGCTCTATTTTATACTTTAGATTAAGTTTTGACAAACATTGAGGCTGTCATTTAACCAAATAAATTTTTCATTTGATTAAATAAGTAAATATCATTAATTATAATCCTATCGACCCCATTAAACTCGCATAATTTTTAATAATCAATTTAAAAGAATCTTATACCGACTTGAACTCGCAACCAATATCTTCCATATTTTTGCAGAAGACATAACCAGTCTATTCAGTATCCAATGTTGTTTATCGACAAACATTTAAAAAAAAATCATAGTTATTTTACTTTGAATTATTTAATCACTTAAATGACTAACACATTCGCTGCCAACTACGAAATATCTCGTAGTATTAACACCGACTTCAAATTGTATACATACACTACTCAATTACTCATCCTTCCATTTAATGTTTGATTTCTGCATCGAGATCATTCCGATTAATTTCTCTATAAAAGTTTCACTTCAATCAGTGCAATTTTGCATAATTACATGGAGACCCTAGTTTTCAAACCAGATTAAATCCCTTTTTTTATTTTCAGGTTGTGTAATTTATTTGTAGCTTTCCTACTGATCAATCAGCAGGTGAAGTTATAACATTCCACAGCAGCTAGAAACTATTCATTTGGCGGTATGAAAGTTGCGATTGGTTATAAAATCAGATAAGTAAAGAAATTGTTCCAAAACCAAAAAATATCACGATGCATGTAGGCTACTGCGCATAAATCGAAGCATAGTAGTCTAGCTACAATCCACAAAGCTTTGTTGCAAAACCAGATAGATCCAAAAGATTTTTTTTTCTCTCTCTAAGTAATATTTACACAGAGCTAAAATATAAAGATAAGACTTGTGTATTCAATACCAAATACCAATTCAATAACAGAGTGACTTATCTGGTTTAAAAAATTGACAGTTCAAATATTCAATGATGTTGCATAACTCACTTTTGCAGGGACAGAATCCCTTGCAGCTCACTATGACTGCGGCCTTGTGCATGCAGTTGCGAAACTCCAGTCTGCACACGGAGGAGTAGGTGTGGTTGTCGGAGCCGCACACAAACTCTGGCTTCAGTACAGGGCAAGGTATGCACGGATCCCCCTCACCCCTGACAGCCCCTTCCTCCTCCACCTTCTCCCAGAAGAGGTCTTCTCCATCAGATTTCGGACCCCTGCTCTTAGTTTTCTTCAGCTTGAGTGCATTCCTAAAAAAGCAAACACACGTTCAGAACAGCATGATTGTTTGCAAAATGAATAAATGCATTTTTACTTATGGAAAATCCCGGTTTATTTTCATAATTCCGAAGAGAGAAGCATTTAGCATAAACGTTCGACATTTTGTTTTCTTTAAAATACTTAGTGTTGCCCAAAATAAATAACAATTAATTACATTAAAGGTTGAGTGCAAAGTTTTAATTAAATAAATTAAAAACAAGAAACTAAATAACACAAAAAATAATTTAAAACAAGGGAAAAAAATAAAGGGATTTTTCACCAAATGCCCGAAAACAGTTGGCATAACAAAATCATAATTTTTGATCTTCGTAACAATTCTTACATGGATTTTTATTACCTTAAGTTTAAAATATGTATTTCCTTTAGGTTTTATTGTGTGTCAAAGTTTTAAAGATAATTTCCCATACACCTATCCTCAGAAAAAAGCTCAGTGCCTTAAATGGTTCATTAATGGTTTTGGAAAATAACTGCATATAACTAAAACTTCATATGTTGCTGTTCCATGCACAAGCAACATAACTTAGCTATCTCACTTCCTTTAGGGTTTAATGCATGTCGAAGTCGTAAAGATACTTCAATTACACTCTGTATATACCTAAAAATCAGGACGAAAATGTAACACTAAACCTCTAAACATTGCCAATGTTTTTCCGGAAGTACGATAAAATTTAAAACTTAGTAGGCCCCTGGTCTTGTAAAAAAAAATTAAGTGAAGTCCCCATGACCACGCATCTCTTACCATCGATAACTACCGTATATACGTACGTATAAAACAAAAAAATTTAATAAACATTTTCTTCAAAAAGTAAGAGTGTTGTTTTAAACATGAGTTAATCAAAATTATAACATAATTTGCCTTAAATGGGAGGAGTGAGAGGCTGGCTCATAATTGGATTCGAGAATCCGGCCGATCACGTTTCTCCTATTCGAGTGCTGACTGAAGACTGTACTGCATATCAAGTCCTCATCTTAATGAAAAATAGCACTGCTCCCATAAATAATCCATTTAGTATATATTTTGATAAATATTTCATTAGTTGGTAGAATCTATGAAGATAGTATACGTTACTTTAATAGGATTTTGGATGGAAGACTGAGAAGACCGCACCGAGTGACATCACTTTAAAGTCAATATCTTAATCTTACTCGTTTACAATAATTAAGCAAATATTATTTCACCAATACAGATTTTATTGCTTGATAATATTATGTAGATATTAATGGTTGACTCATTAGAATTTCAGATGGAATTGACTTTGAAGAGATAAAATTCACATCATTGCTAATCCAGGAATTCAAGCTACCTTAGAGTAATTTATTTCGTAATTTAAAACTAAATATTTAAAAAATAAGTGTACATTCGTTATTATTTTAATTAATAATATATTTGTATTTCCTTCGAAGATGGATAAAAACAAATGTTCATCCGAATTTATTAGCAGCAGTGAACAATGTCAACAGAAAAATAATTGATGTTTTCTTAAATCGTTTCAAAATCATGTTAAGGATTAGTAATTTCACATTTTGGTATATAGTAAGTATTTGGTTTATAAGATTTAATTGTGATAAGGAATATTTAATTTAAGAAGTCTGAAGGAGGTTTGAACGATACTCGACCAGAGCAAGCAGTGCATACTTTTTAGGTATGAGAAACCATCACAAACTTTTGGGAAGGAAGGCTGTTTTTGCTACCACGTTTTATTAATATTTTATTTATCGGCTGAAATACGTATTTCAAAAATTAAAATGTCTTTTTTTTCAATGATTTGTTGATTGCAATTGGTATTTTCCACGTACGAAAATACGACTCGGCTTCAATTTTGGAATAGGAGCTTTGGAATTTGTAATACAACTCAATTTTGGAATACAGCTATGGGAATGTATTAACAGATTTACTAACTCTTTGGCACTCAGTTTTCTTCTGCTGATACACACAGCAACATCGTCATCTTCGACCAAGCAAACCTGATGGGGTTTGCATTGCAAGTTTTTGCAGAGGTCATCTAAAAAGGATAAAGAACTTTAGCAGGAATGAAAATGGACCTGCCCATGCTAATGGTGTATATGCTACCATATGCTGTGCACTGTTATTTCGAATAAAAAATAACATAAGTGAACCAGAACCCGACACTGAAAACAATAATTTTTGACTCAAAAATCTCATTCTGGTTATAGACAGTGGTTTATAAATTTTCAAACAACTGAAGCTAGTTTCATAAAAGCTACTTACAAGCAAACACTAATTTTTAATATTTTTTTATGCTCTTGAAATGAACCTAAAGCTGACACTAACATTTTGTAATGAACATATACCTGACACCAATGTAATATTTAAAATATATTTATTGTTAAAAATTTTTATAGAGGAAATATAAATGAAACATCAATGTTATAACCTATAAAAGTATGTGAATAAAACAAAATACTTTTCAAAATTCAAACTAATAGCAAGTTAGGTGAGGAAAAGTTTCATGTTGGTTGTTCTGTTCCAATTGTTGCTATATAGAAACAACAAACATTGAAATTTATTTTTGGAGTGAAATAACGTGTGGTATTTTTATTTAGACACATCATCTGAAAAACTAGGCTCTAGAAGGGATAAGGTTTAAGATACAATCCCCTACCTTTGTGTTTTCATTCTGTAAATTTATAAACCACTGTCTATAACCAGAATGAGGTAACAAGTGTGTCAGCTTATGGAGTACGTGTTTTTCAGCTTTCTAAAGCTGACACATTTATATAAAAAAAATTCACATTAACAGTACAATCTAACCGTAATAAAACACAATTGGTTCTTAAGGATTCCATATGGTAATGATAGAAAAGCACAACAGCTCAATGACAACAGAACATCCACCATAAAACTTTCCCTTAAAAAAAATAATAAAAATGGAAATCATTTGTTCACATAAAAATCAGCCAAGTATAACTTATTACAAGAAGTGGTACCAATCTAAGATATCTAAATTATGTCACTTCCTTATTTCAAACCAATTAAACAATAGTTGTCCATTTTAGGTGCAGTGACAGGGAAGCTTTTACTTTACATTGTTTTCACCCAACTGTGCAAAAAGCAGGGTATATGTCTGTCTGTATGCGATTTTATTTATATTTATGAATTGTGTCTAAATGGCTTGATTGATTTCAACAAATGAGGTACTACATAAGTTGTCCTGATTCCTCAAGTAAGGAACATAATTTCAATTTAAATATGAATAAACATAAATATATTAACACATTTTTTTTACAATATTAATAATAATAGAACAATCGAAATGAAAAGAAAATTAAATGAAAGGTATTTAAGTTTTAAGGGGGAATTGCAAATATCTATAACAATAAAAGCAGTGTTCACTCTAGGTGTTTTTTGAAGGGCGGTCCACCCTGCCCGCCCTTTTTTCATTGCGTTAGCGCCCTCATGCACCTTTTTCAAAAATGCTGCCCCCTTTTAAAAAAATTCTGCCCCTCTTGCCCTTTTCACTCAAGCACAAGCGTCCTTGCTTCTTTAACTGTTTTTAAAAAAGGCATTGATTTAAAAAAAAAAAGTTGCATGTAAATTAGAATTATGTTTTTTTTTTTTTTTTTTTTTTTTAAAGAGAAGATTGTTTGGGGCGAGGTTACAATATTAGGGCTCTTATTAACAAATTTTAGATTTAAGTAGTTTTTGTATCAGTTTTGTAAATGATCTGATTAGGTCTACTTATAGATTTGTTTTTTAGCGAAGCCATTAATTTTTAAATGTCAAATTTTTTATTTTAAGTAGTATCTTCATAAAGAGACATCAATTTTGTATGGGTATTTCTTTTAAAATAAGCCCCGAACCATCACCAATAGCCCAATATGCAGATCTAGCGCAATATCAATCAACAAATCGGAACTTTTTTTGTTTGGCCAATGGTCAGATGTATCAATGGATGGCCACGCCCACCCCAATTTTTTTTTTAAAGTGT
Source organism: Troglohyphantes excavatus (assembly GCA_963932185.1). Classification (NCBI taxonomy): domain Eukaryota; kingdom Metazoa; phylum Arthropoda; class Arachnida; order Araneae; family Linyphiidae; genus Troglohyphantes; species Troglohyphantes excavatus. The sequence goes on along the minus strand of OZ010670.1, from coordinate 7,702,924 downwards.
CCTTTTAAAAACAAGAAGTGCCTTTTCAAAAACGGGTGCCCTTTTATTGCCAATAGCGCCCTGTCCCTTTTTATTTCTAGAGTGAACACTGATAAAAGAAAGTGTGTGTGAATGGCAAAACTCTTACTTCCTCGGTGAATAAAAGGCTAAAAATGTATATATATATACATATAAGTAATATTCATTGTCAACATGTGCACCTGAAACTTGGAACTAAAAATGTATATATATATACATATAAGTAATATTCATTGTCAACATGTGCACCTGAAACTTGGAATTTTAAAATTCTGTTATTTAAATGAATTTATATTACAGTTTTAGAAGCCAAGTTTTTGAATTTCCATATCAAAAGAAATGTTGCTACAAACCAGAAATGGCTACATTTCAAAATTAAATTACACTTAATAAAACTTCCGATATGAAAGCCTAAATTAAAATATGCATTGCTGGACCTTGATTTAGAGAAAAATTATTTAATTTATTCTTAAATTATATAGTTTTTTTTAAACTGTGCAGAGAATGGGTAATCTTATCAATTAATAATAATAATAACACCTACTTCTTCTGTGTATAAAAGTCTAAAAAATTTATATAAGTACTTTTTATCCTCAAGTACACATGAGGCTCAGTGTTCACATAGACACATGAGGCTCAGACTTGTAAAATTCCTTTAAAAATTCAGGGTTTAAATTTTTTTTAGAAATATTGCATAAAAAACGTCAATAAAAAGAATATTTCCCAGATCTAGAATGAGCCTTATTAGTAGCATGCAATAGGTCATGGATTCAAGTTTGGACAGGGGCCACTAAATTTTCTTTTATAGTATATACCTTACCAGGTTCCCCAGCCATGACGGGCCAAACAGCAAGTATCTATTACAAAAGGCATATCACTAAGGATTTATTTTCAAAAGAATTAATTTTTTTTATGTAAAAACCTTTTGTTGCAAACTACATGCTTTGAAAGCTGGTAGAGTTCAGTTGTTTTAGTTTTGAATAAGGCAAAATATTAAGGTATTGTGATATCCTTAAGCTATGATATATCCTTCTGTAATAGAGATGCTTTTTTTAAATATTAATTTCAGGCTTTTACTTTTCACACAAATTTTCATTTATTTATAAAATCCTTATTTAGAAAGGTTTATGAAGAACTAAAGACAGTAATAGGTATCTAAATTATACATATTATTTCTATACGCTAAGATGTATAAAGCTATGCTGGCAAAGCAAATTTAAAATGGATCATATGTTTAACAATATAAAATAGTAATCTCCTGTCAAAGCAAAAATAGTTTGGGATCATAATTTTTCTTTTGGGTTCTATGAAGATTTTTTAAAAAATAATAAGTTTTATATTATACTTGTAAGTTTATGTTTTTCAAATAAAAATTAAAATGTAATTGCACTGAAACAATTATTACAAATGATTTTGAAATGGAAGCACAACAGAAATTAGACACATTTTAAAAGAAACTATTTTTGTGGGCAATAATTAATAATTATTACTTACTTTCTGATACTATTTCGGTAGCTTTTAAAATGGATTTTTCTGTATCGGAGTTATCCTGCTAGAAACAGATTTTTAATTAATGAGCAACAGAATCACTTATTTAACTCAAGAAAAAAGAATATTATTAATAGATGATTTTGCAATCAAGTTACTAGGGTGGTACGAAAAAATTAAAAACAAAACACAATTTTTCCCTTGCTGTCGGATAATGTTTGACCCTTGAAAATAACGGTCAAAGTCTTCAAAAATTCAATTTTTTACCTATTTCTCGATAAAAATTAAAATATATTTTTAATTTATTGTTTTCGACATAATAAAAAAGATACAGCAGACCCACTGATTTGAAAGGCCAACACACTTAACCCACTTCCAGATGTTAAAATCTTGTAGTGTTTTTTTCTGTGGAGGCAAAAACATGTAATTGCCAGATTTTCTCCTGGTGAAGCTACTTTGTCATAAATAGACCCAACAATTCTAAGAAATGTTAAAAAAGATGACATTTTACAAACTTTGATCAAGATGTGCATAGTGCATAGGTAAAAAATTGTCCAATGGCAAAAATCTTTTTTGAATACATCTTCTAATTATCAAAGACAAGTTTCCCTTTCTTTTTTGATTTTTAAAAATTAAGTTTCCATTTTCATACAGAGAAATAGGTAGAAATTTGAATTGCAATTATATCTAACACTGAAAAAATCTAACTTTACTTCTAAAATGCATTCAAACTTGCTAATCAGTTTTCGAAAATAAAGAAAAATGTGTCTCCTCAATTAATTAATGTAGACAAATTTAAAGACTTTTTTTAAGAAATGTCTAAAAAAAGCACAAAAAACAAACAGCAATAACATTATTTAAAAAAATGAGTGAAATAAAATCTTTAAACAAGAAACAATTTGTATAGTTCAGATAAAACAGTTTCAGGTAATCAAAAAACTACAGTAAAGTAAGTAATCTTTTTTCCTAAATTTATTTAACACGATTTTTTTTTTATAATCCCACAGAGTTCGTCTTAACAAGGTTTGACTGTAAAATCAAGCAGTATAGCTGGAAAAAAACTATAGGAGACGATTATCATTTTTTTTTTTAAATCAATCTAAACTATAAAAAATTGCAGAAATATAAAAAGTGCAAAAAAACACATAAAGTTAAAGTGTTCATAAGATAAGTCATTTAACATTTCAGAGGTTTTGAAAACAAAAAACTGGATAAAATTTCACCTGAACGGGTTTTTCATCAAATTCGAAATCCCACGTATGAGCAGGGGACTCGTACGAAGCAGTCGGACTCTTCCAGTCGAGGGGGTCCTTCTCAACTGAAGCACTTGCTACTTGAAGGCTCAAGAGAAAGACAGCAATCAACAGCCCACAGCAATACATTATGTATCTTGCAGCTGAAAGAAAAAGAAAATTAAGAACATTTGGGCAGTGACTCTTTCTATTCAGAGCCATGAGTTGGTTAGATGGTTGAAAATAATGTGGCACCAGAGCTACACTATTGGCAAAGGTTCAGATTCTATTCTGAAAGGAAGATCTGGGGACACTGTCACATGATTTATAACCATGGTCAGATGATATAAGGACAGCACCTGAGCTGGCACCGAAGTATATGTGAGGAATTTTGAACAATTCCACTTCAATCAACACCAGCTTCACATACAGCGGATGTTTTTTGTGGATAACAAAGAACAATACTGGTAACCCCTTAATCACGAGCTTACTACTCCCTCAAGCTTGAGATTCAAATTCACAACAATTATAAATCAAGTGTTCTAAAACTCTGGCAATGCTGAAACTTAAAAGTGGGAACTAAAAGAATTGAGGTTATTTCTGATGTTTTTTCAAACTTAAAATTTAATTTTATATTGTTTCTGAAATATTACAAGCTCTCTGCAACAAGCAGTGTAAAGAAAAATGTTGGTTACAGTATTGTGAAATTACATAAACATGAAATGGGTTGTGGATTCCACGTGGATGAAAGACAAACTTTCGTTTTTGATCAATAACATAAAACTTTATAATACAATAATGTGATACTGGTAAATTTCTAGTTTGCGGTGTCCCTCGGCGCGATTCTGGAAAATTGGCTCCAAGGCCAAAATGATGTTTTTCGGTGGTCGGCAAGTCAAAATAGCAAACATAAATAAAGGCTGGTCAATTAAATAACGTCAAACTAGCGTTGCACAATAGGTTATTGGCACCAGTTCGGATTCAATAAGACTGAATAGTTAAAAAATGTTGCACCATAGCTGTACGATATGATATTGGCGAAGGTTATGATTCAACAACGCTGATTGGTTAAATAACGTCGCACTAGAGATACACATGGGCCAATGACAACGGTTTGGATTCGATAAGACTGTTTGTTTAAATATCATTGCATTAGAGATCTGTGTACAATGTGCTATTGGCGACAGTTCGAATTTGACAATTATGCAATTTATCGATAAAAATACAACAAAATCAAAAGTCTTAAACGTGCATATTGAACACCTTTCAAGCAGTTGATTATATAGTGCTTACAGGCAAGCCTTCCAGCAGTTGATTATAGTGAATACCTACAATTCTGCAATTAATCCATATAAAGGTAAATTCCTATTACCCTCAATCCATTTGGTGCGTGTGTGCCAGTGACCCTTTAAGTTGCCGAACCCCTCACCCTTCAAGCAGTTCTAAGACTACCAGCAATCCGAAACAATAACAGTTCTGATCAAAACCAACTGCTTCAGCACGTTCAGCAATATTTGCTTCGTGTTCCCAAATTCCAAATATATTTACTATTGAGATCTGCAGCAAACACATCCATAGCTAAATCAAAAACAACAATGACACACAAAGTCGAGGATATTAAATGACGAAGCGATTTCCAATCACTGATGATGATATTTAGTGTTGCCAAAATATAAACTTTATCGCTCATCAATTCGAACCAGCGCCAATAGCCCATTATGCAGTATTAGTGTAACATTTTTTAAATAACCAGCGGCATGTCAAATCTGAATCACCGCCAATAGCTCATTGTTGGTTAAAAAACATAGCGCTAGAGCAGTCTAGTGCGACATTTCTTAACCAACCAGCCTTGTCAAATCCGAATCGGCACCAATAGCCCATTATGCAGCTCTAGGGCGACTTTATTTAACCAACTAGCCTTGTGGAACCGTACCTTCACCAATAGCAAATTGTTGCAGCTCTAGTGCAACACTACTGAAACTAAACAATTAGCCACTATTGTTTATCCATTTTAACTTGACCAAAATGTTAACTTTATCAGTCACCAAATATTTCATTTGGAGTGGGCAATGCAGACTAGGATAGACATTGATACTTTTACCATCTATAACGCAATATTTTCAAAACAAGACATGTGCAAAAATTTAATAAAAAGTTTTACATTTAGCAACACCTACGGTCGAGATTTTATAATAATAACATATAAAAATGTCAGTAGTCAATATACATAATTCATACAGTTGGTGTTTGAAAATATTTCCTTTTTGCATTTATGCAAGAGGAAATCAAATAAAACATAATTTTTGTTAACATCGGCAAAATGATACCCTAACATTTGATTAAAAAATATAATTTGCAGATGACCCGATAAATAAAGAAAATGATTTAAATATAGTTCAGTTACTAGATGAAACAGTAAAACGCGATATATAATTTACACAATTCCGATATAGTTTGAGATAGATTGTAATACTACAGATCTGTCTTTTAAAGAATAGAATAGATACTACAAAAAATAAATAAACTACCTGGGCTATATATATTTGTAAACAAAACTATTTTTACCAGATCGATTAATCTTACTTGATGTTAGTTTACTTTACTTTTAAGTCACTGGATAATTTTTTCAAATAAATCACTCTTTATTTATGTAGTATGAATTTGAGTTCTGTTTATAAACAGAATAACAAAAGTACATTTAAGAAGAAAGCTGCAAAAATTCATACGACTGCATTACGGCCATAATGATTATCTATTATCTTCACTGTTTTCTGCAGACAGCCGAACGTATGCCCATGCGCGTTCAGAAATATAGAGCTGGATATGATGAACGTCAAAAAAGAGAAAGTTGAGTTTGGTAGTCTAAATCGAGAAAGAATTAATCTCATTTAACATTTTTTTGTTGAATTCCGAGTACCATTTTTATGGTTGATGAACATAAAATAATATTACTTCTAAATCTCCTGATTTTGTATTAATTACACTTAGCATAGGTTGTAACACTATGTTGTGGTAAAGTAATTATTTCCATAACTTGTTCATGTTTTATTGCGGCTCGAGTGATGTCATCTGTCCATCTTTTATTAACATTTCTATGTCGGTGACAAACTGTTACTATAAGTTTACATTTATTACTATTGTTCATCACCCAAACCGGAAAACTTAGTTAGCGTCCTCCACATGCTTGTTATGGAAGGTGGGGGGACTAACCAAAGAACTCGGGATAAAATTTTCCTCTTTTGGGATACAAAGAAATCATCTGATAAGCTACTGGAATGATTTCATAGAACATACAGCTGAACCAATTTACCGGTTGTTAAAATAAAAACATAACTTGCTGTACCAATTTTAGCAGATGATATTGACGTCAGAAATAAAGCTTATTTTTTTTTAATTTACACATTTTACTTTGTTTCTTTCGCTATAACCGTCAATGCGTCAATCATCTGCCGCACACATGTTTCTATTTTGAATTTGAATTTTGTGTATGTGATATGCTATTTGTTTAAAATTAATATGGCCAGAAAAAAAATCGACAAAAAGATTTTGGAATTAATTGAACGTTCCATCCTCACTCGACATCGATGTATGTTTTTTATCTGTGGAACAAATGCACGAGATCAGGTATGGGTATCTATCTCGAATTAAAAATTTGGTTCATCAAAAATCTGTTTTATACGAAAAAAAGTTACTAAAAATGTGATCAACTTGCTTTACGAATTTAGCAGATGTTGGATGATGATGACGACGATTTTCCCCTTTATGTATAAGTGTGAAAAGATTGCTTACAATATTGTCTGTAGGAATTTGCCAAATACAACAAAATTGTTCGATTCATAATAATTTGTAAAGTTGCTGTGGTTGATGAACAAGGTTTTAAATGAACAATCTTTTCAGCAGCTTATTTAGCTCAGCAGTTGGCAACCCTGTAATTCATTGCAATGCAAGTACTAAATAAAATACATTGTTTAACCGTGTCCTTAATATATTCTCGTATATACTCCCCTCTGTCATCTCTTATATAATATTATAATATGTGTGATTTTTTAAAATTATTATTTTCAGAGTTATAGCATGTTTTGTTTTAATATTTGAAGAATTTAGGTTGCATTCCAATAAAAAAAATTATGATACGAGATTCCCAAAACAACAATCTGAAAGGGAGTTAAGATGAAAAAACTGACTGCTCGGAGGGGGAATGCCCTAAACGACTGCTTCAAGGGTGTACACAAGTTAATTTTGGCATGCGATGTCCCCCCCCCCAGATCAGATCAGATCAGATCATGCTAAGAATCAAGCACCCATGCCTCCGGACACGAGCCCAATGTGTTGACAGGTAAATAAGCCCACTCCAATTTTTTTTTGCAAGTGCCCTTTTAAAAATAAAAAGTGCCCTTTCAAAAATGGGATACCCTTTTCCTGCCAATAAGCTCCCTGCCCCTTTTTATTTCTAGAATGAACATTGCATGAGGAAGTAGTGCATGTTAGCCTCTCTTCGTGTGGACTTAATGACAAGAATTTGGTTCTATTGATGGGCTCTTTCAACGAAGGGAGGAGGGGGAATTGTGTCATTGGCAGTAGGGCAATGTGCAGGAACAATAGGGATCACAGTTAGAGGTGTTTCGATTTGCCAGGTATAATTTACAACCCTTTCTAGATTAGGACACTAAATGGGATGTTTCTTTTAAAATACCTATCTTCAAAGAAGACAATTTCTGGATTGAGGCATTGTGAGTTGCAGGTCAATTACTTTCCCATTTCAAGTGTCAAGAAAAGCAACCCTTTACCTGTTCAAACTAGGTAACCTGCAGTTATCTTTTATGTTGCCAACTGAATACCTACAGACCGTACGTGCTACAAAATTTGCTTCCTTCTTCCACGGGCCACATCAGATCTAAATTTTCTGTGTTGCAGACATTGTCACAGCCTCCCTGAGAAGGTTAAATTTGTCTTGGTCCAAATGTCTTTACTAAACAGTTGTGTAGGGTGTCCAGCTCAGGTGTGTCAGTGTTCTCTTTCGAATTCACCTTGAAGCATCGCCAATAGCCCTGTAGCGATGCCTACCAGTGCTACTGCCAAGCCTCCGGTGGTGATGCCTACCAGCGCTACTGGCAAGCCACAGCGCGATGTGCTTCCCGAAGCGAAGCTGTGGGAGAAAAAGATCAGTTTGAGACGTGACAACACAGAACTCGCCGGCAATTTCGAATGATGGAACTCTCCTGCTATGATTTAATTATTCCTCTCCTGTAACCTTTTTAGTAATTCAATTTCAACTTTTTATATTTAAGTGCACATATTCACTGCTACCCAAGTAAAAGTTAAGTTTGTAAATTATGGAGTCAGATTTATTTTATGTTTACACGGCCACCTAAATCCCATAGTGTAGTTCTTTTTTTTGTGGCATTAATTAGACCAATCCTCTTCTTAGGTTCCTCTTCTGCATCACCTCCTGTTGAGATGCAGAAAAGTCGCCCGTCTAGAGGAGCCCTCGATCCTCTGGTGCTTCAAGAGAGAGGCTGGCCTCAACGGGTGAGTGGCATACCTGTCAACTTGTAAGTGTTGCCAGTACAATTCACGAATTTAGTTGACAAGCTTCTATAGTTGTACAGAATTTCTTTCCATTTACTCAAATACTATATATTTTGATAACCAAATAAGCCTTAACCCACTGACGGATCAGCAAAATACAAACACTGTAGGAAGAAAATATTTTAGTACAGAAGGCTTTCAAAAGTTCCCCCAATTCGAAAAGGGTTTCAAAATAGAGATTGTGTATATTGCTGAGAAAACTGGCGGCACCCGAACGGATATACATGTGCATATCCGTCAGGCGGTTAAGAATATCGAAACTGTAAACCCCTTTAAAAATATATTATTTAGTTATTACATATTTTGTTTAGTGAAAATAGTTTTTTTTATTATTATTGTATGCTTTTTAAAGCAACATATGAATTTATATTTGTGAGCAAGTTGTGAATAAACACGAGTAAATGTGGAACTGTTGCCTATCAAACATTGTGTAGCTTTAAATAGGATGTTATGATAGGTAACCAACTAATTGCATTCCAGGCACCACCAGAAGAAGCGACTGAAACATCTGCGCAAGAAGTACTCTGGCAGCCCTGCCCTCTGCGAGCAGGACGTGTTCGACCACTTCCTGCTGTCCTCCAGCCCCCACTTTTGCCACTACAGGTGTCTACGAGTTCTGGTTAATGTTTAAATAATAATTAGTTTAATGTTCTTCTAGACCAGCATCCTGCTTGGGAAATGAAGGGGCATTGTGTTTTCAACAAGGACTGCAGTATTTTATTCCTAAAAATTGGTATGTTAAAGCTTAAAAATTGACAATTTGTGCAGTTATGAAATGCAGTACAAGATCCGAATCAATAAAAGACATCATTTTTACCCTTCATAGGTAAATTAAATTATAAGGTAAATTATTTCGGTTAGCTTTACCGAATACTTCACCATTGGGTTTGTTTGGACCTATTTTGTAAGCAATTATTTACTTCACATTGCAATTCTGTTTTGACTTTTAGACTTGAGCTCACTTCCATCGTCTTCTGTGGGCATAGATAGAGTTTCGAGTACATTTCGCAAAAAAGCAATCTTAAGAAGACTTTGTAACATTTTGTCATGCCTACTTCGACAGAAATTGTTTAGGCTGCTGGGAAACAATTCCTAATCTACTAAAGTGAAACAAAGCTTGCATCCCACATTTACATGTAAGCAATCACTGATCCACATCAGTTTGCTGTAGTATTATTAGTTCTTGAAACATTGTGTCCCCCACACAGACACCCTAATGCGTTTATAAATAGTTGTATATATGTTTATACTAAACTTTGACTTTATATTTCCTACTATTAATAGAATGCAAAAATCGATTTTGCAAGTTGCATTATTAGAAATAATTTGAGTTAATAAATTGTTTGCACATACAAAGATGCACTTGTCTTCATTTTACCCTGTGTGTTGTGTGCTGTTGTCTTCATAGTGGCCAAACTGCTAGAGAAGTTATACTTTACAGATTTTCACTACATTTACTTAGCAAAAGACTGGTATTGCCTTTTCTCCATACTAGTAGTTAACCTAATCTGCTATGCGAAATCATTTGTAAAAGATTAATTTTGGTTAAGTTTAAGTCACTCTATAGGAGACAATCTTGAGCAATATACAAAACTAGGATGCTCCGCCAACCCCCGGAGGATTTGCTACGCAATCCTCATAGGTTTGCTTCGCAAACCACTTCTCGCTTCGCTCGCTAAAATGTAGGACACGATAACAACTTGTCCTAGTAACAATACTTTTTTAATTATATTACTAAAAACTTTAAAAGTAAAAATTGTAAATTTAAATTAACATTTATCTTGACATCAATAAATTTTTTCACCATGTAAATCAATATAAAATCATTTAAACTTATTTGATTTTAACTACAAACGAAAACAATGGTACCACTGGCAAGTCTACCATTATTTATTATTTTTCCCGTTATTTTCACACCTTTCCTTAGTTTTAGTTAAATTTCTAATATTATTGGTAGTTTGTTTTAGCCATAATTGACGTTAAGCTTACCATAATCTTGCCTACCAAAAGTGTGTAATTTACTGAGTTAATACGTCATAAAAACGAAGCTTATAGAAATCTAGTTTTCGAAATTGACAACAGATGGCGCCACGTTAGTTTTCCACCTTAAGTTTGGAAAAGCTTTTTTCAAAACTTCTATTTTTTAATTTAATAAGTCTTATATTCTTCCTAATTTAAGCTGACATCATCAAAATAATTATTTACAAATGAATTGAAGGGATTAATCGTCAAAATGGCTTACATAATGGCAAAATAAAAATGCGAGCCAAACAGAATTTTGTAAACAATCTAACTGTTGCCACTCAGCATACAGAAAAACAGCGTTTTTCAATCACCTCGTAAGAGAAATATATATAAAGATGGGGCTATTGACGATGGTTGAATATATATATTCTGAAGAAAAGAGGAATGGTTGGCGAAGAATACATCTTATCTGGTACCCTATTCTCTAAACTTCCACATTACAACCAACTTCAGGATATTTAGACGACAACGGTTTTAAGGTGTCCCTCACTTCATACTTATGCAGTGTTTGCGAATCTTTCCTTTTATGTTTTCTTTTTAATAGTGTTCTGAACCTTTGCCAGTAGCCCATTGTGTAGCTATAGTGGAACTTTAATCCAACCTACCATCCTAGAACCTCAATTATACTTGAGTTATCAATCACATTAAGGAGTTCATGAGCGAACGTACTTATAGTATTGTTTTGCTTCATCAGAGCCCATCTTGACTAAGTTGTGCTGTATGGTACGATTTGGTTACAAACCCAAGTCACTAGGTGTGATTGTTCTGGAGTTTGATTTTAAGTAGTTTCTTGACTCTCAAGTTCCCTTTTGCAGTGAGACTGACCAAATCTTGGGCCGGACGTTCGGCATGCTGGTCGGCAGTTTGATTTTAAGTAGTTTCTTGACTCTCAAGTTCCCTTTTGCAGTGAGACTGACCAAATCTTGGGCCGGACGTTCGGCATGCTGGTTGTCCAGGACTTCGAGGCCCTGACCCCCAACACGCTAGCCCGCATCACAGAGTGTACAGAGGGTGGAGGAATGGTTCTCTTCCTGCTGCCCAGAGACCTCCCACACCTGTTCGACCTCCAGATGGTAAGAGCTCGATAGTTTTAACTCTTTGCAGAGTAGGGACATTTGATATTTACCTTCTTTTTATGGCACTATCATATCCCGTTCTTGTTATTTCCCCTGATAATACCATGGGTGAAAGTTTTCTATCCTACAACAGATTTCTGTCTTTTTGATTTTTGTCCAGGATAAAAAAAAATTACGTAATTAATATATATATAATTTCTATATGGCTGACAATTTGTCAAAGCCAATAAAACGTAAAATGTTATAGTGCAAAACTCTTGTTGACTGTTGGTCACTGATGTCAAACAATTAAAAATTAATATATTTCACTACAATCAGATCAAGTTATGATTTCAATACATACATAGTACATGCATTTTTAAATGAATTAATCTTATTCTCTACCTCTAAAAATCCTTTGGCATGGCATTTCAAGAATTTTAACAATTAGACAAAATATTAAATAATTAATAAATATGTGCAGTACTAATTGTTTATAAAGCGAAAGTAATTATTTTCAGTTCTAGGACATTGAGACACATAACAACCTTAATGCCACATTTTCATTTTAAGATTATTGTATGTTTGTGAATATGAAATATTGAATTTCCATTCTATGATTTTGACCTATAGTGATGTCATACTTTTAAATGGAATTTCATAAAGAACAAGATTACAAAAGAAAAGTGTTTTTCATGTTCAAGAACATGCAGTTGTCGTTCAATTTGAAGAACAGGGAACAAAAGAACAGGTCGTTATTTTTGTGACGGAGAATCGCCTCTCACCTACCAAGAGTTAAAATCTCATACTATAATCAGGGTATCTAGCTACATCAAAAAGCAGAAAGGATTAAGGAAATTTGTGTCTGGAAATTATTGTGGAGTTTTGGAAAAAATTTAATTAATCCGGTCATTTAGAACACAATTTTTTTTACAAAGTTGTATTCTCTAGCTGTGAAATATTTCTAATTGACTTCTTAATTAAAATATTTTAAAATATCTATTCTGAATTTCCCCTACACGCACAAAAAAAAAAAGCATTTTATACTCTAAAAAGTAAATGCTTAAAAAATCTAACATTTTCTCCTCAAGGTCATGTATATCTCACCAAATAGCCGTCATTTTTCAAAACTGAAGAGCTTGCCAATTAAGACTTTATAAAACTTTAACAGTGCAAACTTATTTTATTTTCAGCAATTTTTCTTAAAAATAAAATTGGTATATCATTGTCCATTTTCTTCCTTCCCAGCCCTGACCCAGTAAATAGCAGATCTTTGAACTGAAAATTTTGACAATTTTAATACCCAGTAACAACTCAACAATTTTAATACCCAGCAGTTTATATTAAAATACAAGGGGTGAGAAGAAGGGGTTAGACAGATTATAACATAAGATAAAAACTCGTCTTATAGAGCATTGCGTTAAGAATATTAAAATACAAATGCAACGTTAAAATACGCAATAAAAGTCCGTAATAATCCGGACATGTTTCGGGAGATACATCACCCTTCATCAGCGGAAAATGTAAAGTCTGTGTGTAATGAAATATAAATAAACACAAAGAAATCTAAAATGTTGCCAAAGACTAAAAAACTAACTAAAAACTATTACAAACGGTTGGAGTTAACTATTGTGTGCCAACAAGCGGGAAACATTGGGACCGCAAACGTTTCATTGACAACCGAATCAATATTACTAAAAATATGAAACGCCTCCAGGAAGTCAAGTTCAAATGGAGATTTAGGTTTGCAAATTAAATGTGAGTTAGAAAAATTAAATATATGACCATGTTCCCAAGAGTGCTTGGCAATGGAGGACTTCTTTATTTCTTGTTTAACAGTATGTGCTTGGTGCTCCTTGATACGAAATCTTAATGCTCTCCTTGTTTGACCAATATATGACATGCCACATTGACATGAAATACTGTATATGCCCCAGTTATTAAGATCGTCAATAGGGTCTTTAAGTTGTGTGAACGTGATCTTATTGATAGGTGAAAATATGGAACGTATGTCGAACCTACCGAGAATTTTAGAAATTTGATGGCTGATCTGGGGATAATATGGTAAAACAACTAAAGACTTAGATCGCTCAGATAGGCTAGAATTTTTAAATGGATTTTTAAGTTTATGTAGGGCCTTATCAACGACGTTGGGTGAGAAACCTCGATCCACGGCGACGGCTCTCAAATAATTAAGTTCAGTCTGGAGTGAATCGGGTGTAGAACAGATGTTAAGAGCACGATTAACAAAAGTGTAAAATGCAGCCATTTTTTGTTGTATGGGGTGGCAGGACTTAAAATACTTCCCATAGACAGGGTTTGGCTATGGGAAGCCCTCTTTCACCCATACTCAGTGATATATATATGGATTATTTTGAAGAAAAACTTTTCACCATTATTAAATTTCCCCTTTGGATCCGCTATGTTGATGACACTTTCGCCCTATTAAACAACTCCACCGGAGAAGTTGACGGAATTCTCCCTGTATTAAATTCCATAGATCCTAAAATACAATTCACTGCCGAATCCGAATCCAACAATACTCTTCCTTTCCTTGATGTTTTAATTACTCGTAAAGATGACCATTTATCCACCACCGTATATAGAAAACCCTTCGCAGTTTCTTTGCCCCCTCATTTTAAGTCCTGCCACCCCATACAACAAAAAATGGCTGCATTTTACACTTTTGTTAATCGTGCTCTTAACATCTGTTCTACACCCGATTCACTCCAGACTGAACTTAATTATTTGAGAGCCGTCGCCGTGGATCGAGGTTTCTCACCCAACGTCGTTGATAAGGCCCTACATAAACTTAAAAATCCATTTAAAAATTCTAGTCTATCTGAGCGATCTAAGTCTTTAGTTGTTTTACCATATTATCCCCAGATCAGCCATCAAATTTCTAAAATTCTCGGTAGGTTCGGCATACGTTCCATATTTTCACCTATCAATAAGATCACGTTCACACAACTTAAAGACCCTATTGACGATCTTAATAACTGGGGCATATACAGTATTTCATGTCAATGTGGCATGTCATATATTGGTCAAACAAGGAGAGCATTAAGATTTCGTATCAAGGAGCACCAAGCACATACTGTTAAACAAGAAATAAAGAAGTCCTCCATTGCCAAGCACTCTTGGGAACATGGTCATATATTTAATTTTTCTAACTCACATTTAATTTGCAAACCTAAATCTCCATTTGAACTTGACTTCCTGGAGGCGTTTCATATTTTTAGTAATATTGATTCGGTTGTCAATGAAACGTTTGCGGTCCCAATGTTTCCCGCTTGTTGGCACACAATAGTTAACTCCAACCGTTTGTAATAGTTTTTAGTTAGTTTTTTAGTCTTTGGCAACATTTTAGATTTCTTTGGGTTTATTTATATTTCATTACACACAGACTTTACATTTTCCGCTGATGAAGGGTGATGTATCTCCCGAAACATGTCCGGATTATTACGGACTTTTATTGCGTATTTTAACGTTGCATTTGTATTTTAATAAGATTATAACATCCTAATTTTTTTATTGTCATACTAGCTGTTAGGTCTGAGTTTGCTGGTAGCTTGATAAAGCATATATATATATATATATTTTAAATAATGATCCGCGCCAAGATTGGAACCCATGACCTATTATTGTTCCAAAGTCCAGAGAGCTATGACTGAACTACAGACACATTCTAGAACTTGGAAATATATTTTCAAGATGTGTTCTTCGTGTAATATTTCTAAAATTGTTAACCAGTCCGAGCCTCATATGCACATCTTAAGGGTGAATAATATTTATATATACATTTTTAGCCTTTTATATGCAGGAGAAGTAGGTGTTATGCGATCCACACCCTTTATTATTTAAAAGATGTAATTTTTTTAAAACATAAATTGGTGTACGCTATCACAATGTAATCTCTTTCATAACAGTCTTTGTTAAACATAGATTTGCTTATAATTTTAGAACTATAAGGACTCTGCTATAAATCAAAGCTTACAATTTGACAATTAAACAATAAAGTTGCATCCTGAAGGAGGGGGCATTGCCTAAATGCTCACGCACTGTAAGGAAGTGTTGTCCAGAGGGTGCTGCATTGATTATTCATGGTACAAGTAAATGTAAAAGAAACACAAAATAGGCACACACACAAATGTAACCGAAACATAAAATAGGCAAATGTAATATTAACATAAAATAATGTGGGCACATAAATGATTACAGAACTACATGTTTTGTCAAGCTTGGTGTCACGTTTTTCCATTTGATTATCCCTTTTACATGTTACCTCCACTGTCTTCCAGGTTGTCCATGCCCGATACGTCACGGAGGCACATGTCAGCGTGGCCGCCTTGTTCAATCGGAGGCTTTTCCTCTCCCTGGCCACCTGTCCCGGGTGCCTGGTGCTGGATGACAGGCTCAAGGTCAAGTTGCTCCCCGACCACTTCAACACCCTCACAGTAAGTCACGAGACCTCAAGAATGTTTAAGTATTTTTTTAAGTTATTGATTAAGCTTTATGGGGGCATGGGACACATTTTACATTCTGTTTTCATGTTTTAAATATCATTATTGACTGAGCAGTAGTAATATTGCTGTTTTAATTCAACCTTTCGGCACTTTGTTAATTACATGTTTGTTACGCATTTACGCCCAAACACCTTGTTTGATTTTCTTCAATTTGGTATGAACGTTGCTTGAAGTCAGTCATTAAAATCGATATATATGGGTTATTTTACTTAACTATTTTTGTTTTGGTTGTTATGTTAATTGTTTCCAAAACTACTAGTAATTACTTTACATATGTCAGGGCTGCCACAGGCGACTAAAGCGACTTTTTTTAAGATTCGGCGACTATGGCGACTATTTTTGTTAAAATAGTGCCAAAAGCGACTATTTTCATCAAAACCCTCTACTTTTTTTTAGCTTTTGGCGACTATTTTTTGATAACTTTTTTTAACAACACTAATTTTCAACTAATATTTCACAGAATCACGCACCGTTTAACTCATTTTGAAGTATCAAGCAATCTGATTGGCTGTTGCATACGGCGCCAATGTACTGTTATTTGGCGATTCTAAAAGACAAACAGTCGAAGAATCAACACCATTAAACGCTGCAGGATGTGTTTACAAGTAAATAATACTTGCCAAGCATGTTTATCACCAATAGACATCGCTTTCTTTAGCTTTTAGAGAGCAATTTGCGTTTAGGTTGCGTGTGTTACGTCTAGAATTCACTGCGCGAAGCAAAGAACATTAGATATACCCCAGGAATGAAAATCTTCCGATATTCCGCCGTTTTTCTTTTTTTTTTATTACATAAATGTATCAGTTTTTTTTTTTTAATTTTCTAAAAAATTACCAAATATACTCGCGTATATTCCGAAGAATTTTAGTTAAAATTTTCAGTTAAATGTGTAGCTATATGCATGTTAGTTAAAATAATTGCATAAAATAGCTAGGGAGGAGTGGATTTTTGAGCTGTTACGTTTCCCGGTGCCGGTGTATCGCAATTTTAAACAAAAATATCGTTATTGGCAAAATCGTTGTAATCAAAATTGCTGTAAAAAATATCAAGGATGGGAATCCTGAACCAAAATTGTTATCCTGCGCCAAATTGCAACAAAACCACATTTATGTCTAAATTTGATGGTTCAATATCTTTCGTTGCATAATGGGGTTGTTTTAAAAAAAATTTCGCTCATGAAAACTCTGGAATTGTAGATATTCAGTATAGGCAGCCTGCTTCAGCTCGTTTATTGTTTTTTCGAAAAATCGATGTTCAATCTAAAAAAGTTCAGATAATTTCACAAAAATTTAGCATTTTTCACATCTAGAAATATTTGCGATCTTCGTCAAACGGGAAAGATATCTCTCGGAAGTTAAAATGATTATAATTTCGGCGCATGTATCGAATGCAACTTTCAATTGGCGCTCCTTTTATATGTTTTTTTAATGCATGAAAACCTTGAAATTGCGAAAATTCGCTAAACGCGATCTGCTGAGGTCTTCGTTTCAAGGCTTTCAATCCTTTTGCATCAGATATATAAATTCATATATTTCATTACTTCTTGTTTTATCATGATTTGTTTTGCACTACTTAACAAAATTGCATTATATTTTTCGAAAATATAGTTTAATTCAAGAATTTGAAATTTAGGACTTGTCATTTTCAGTAATAATTTTTTTATATAAAGAAACTCGTTTATTTTCGTTTGGTATTCAAATT
Organism: Troglohyphantes excavatus; assembly: GCA_963932185.1. NCBI lineage: Eukaryota > Metazoa > Arthropoda > Arachnida > Araneae > Linyphiidae > Troglohyphantes > Troglohyphantes excavatus. The sequence continues at coordinate 7,685,290 of OZ010670.1, read as the reverse complement.
CCAATTGAATTATATTTTGATTAAACATTTATATATTTTTATTATATTAATTATTTTTTATTTGAAATTTTCCTTTCTCACAACCATTCCACTTAAAAAAAACATGGCTTTTATTTACCTTTTTAAAAAAATTCAAATTTCTTATTAAACTAACTTTTTAGTGTAATTTTTAATGATTTATATTAACATGCTTAAAATAACTAGCAAGGTTAGGTCAGTGTTTTGAAAAAAGCTTTTTTTTTTGTGACTTGCAATTTTTTTTAACATTAATTTTAATGTTTATATATTTTTGTATAATTTTTGGGTGTATTTTTTTTGGTTGAGAATTTTAATCCTATTTTTAATATGAATGCAATTAGCAAGGTTCGGGATGTAAACAACTTATCATTACTACTAAATTTGGTTAAAAGACTGCAATTATAAAAGTAATTTTTTCAATTTTGAAATTTTTTTTTCTTTTTAAAATTTTTTGAAAATTGTCTTTATTTTCCGCTTTTTATTAAACTATTGTTCGGTTTAGCAAGCTATTTGTTATAAACTGATATTTATTAATACCAAGCTCAGCAAAAAAATTTTGGCAATATGCTGACAATTTTTGTAAATGCGGTATTTTTATAACCATTGCCTTCAGTCATATTCTATTATGTTTCTTTAAAAGTAGGGATATGTTTTTCGGGTATTTTTATATGCGTTAATTTTTTTAAAAAGCAAATATTGGTGCAAAAATGCAGTTTTACAAAATAGTATTGTTGTACGGTTTAAAAATGGAATTTGTTCATATCTAGTGAATATATACATTTTTAATTTATGCAGTCTATTTAAGAAAATGAGTATAAAGTACATATTTAGAATTGTCTAAAAACAGTGATAATAATAAAAATAATATCATTTGTTATATTACTTGCATTTAATAAAATGCCTTTGTCGCAATTGGTTTAACGTTTGTCGCAATTTACTGCTTTTAGTCATCTTTGCCAAATATGCATAATTGAGGAGACTATTTAGGCTACTATTTTTAATCTCTGAGGATACTAAAGCTACTATTTTCAAAGGCACAACTCAGTGGCAGCCCTGATATGTGTGTGCAAGCCTATTAACATAATGACATAGTCAAGCACTAAAAAAAATTATATATTTTTAATTTATATATACGCAAAAAAAAAGTGACCTTTCATTTATATAATGCATGCATAGAGTGCCTTTAATTTTACAAAATTTTACAGGGTTGATTATGTGCAGTCCAGTCACACTGAAATTGAAAATTGGTTGAATATTTGTGGCCGGCCTAAGCTTGGTTGTCTCCATGGAAACATCTGGGAGGGAAATAAAAGGGAAACCTGAGACCACACTTGGGGGACCAAACATTTTTCTATAGAAAAAATTTAACTGTAAGCGTAACAGGCAGCAGAAGTTAAACGTTTATACTAACATGTAGGTTTTCTTAATGTAAACTCCCCTCTCACACTGATCAGGGGTCTTGCTACACCTGCGCAGTCTATCGCACCTCAGCTTGAGTCATTGCTAGGTCGGAAAGACAAATGTTGCGTTCTTTGATATTAATAAAATAATGTGATAAAATGTTTTTTTAATTGATTTGAAAGATGAATATATTGTTCCAATTGATAATTATAAAAGGGACATCGATAAAAATAAAGTAGATACCTTTGTTTTATTTTTCGGCTTCATTTCCCCGAAGGGCATAAATTTCCCATGAACCTCGTTCAGACATATTCTGTACATCTGGACTCATCATCCTGGCTGTAATTATCTAATTATGTATAGATATTCATACTGTAATTAGTTCAATATAGCCTTTAGTTATTATCCATTTTGTAGTTCAATTGATTACATAGAAATCTCAATAAATTTCCACTGGTTCATTCCAGGCTCCGAGCTCCACCAGCATTGAGCAAACTTTTCCCGACTCCTTGACCGACCAGGAGTCCAGAGTCTCCTCCCTGTGCCGCACCAACGACCAACTGTCCGCTCTCCAATGCCTCTGCAAGGCCTTAGATGGCACTGCGGTCGTGTCGCTCACATCAGGCAGGGGGCGGGGGAAGTCAGCAGTGATGGGCCTGGCCGTGTCGCTTGCCGTCGCTTCAGGACTTGCAAATGTGTTTGTCACGTCACCTCATGTGGAGAATCTTCAGACGTTCTTTGCATTTGTGTCGAAAGGATTTGACATCATCGATTGGGTGGTAAGTACTCTCTAAGAGTGGTTCCTTACCTGTGGTCCAAAATACATACCCACCAGCTCTCCCGCATTATATGGGATTCTTTTGTATTAGCTCACCTACATAAAAGATAAGATATATCGCACATTGTGCATCAAATATTGGGAACTTTGAAGAATTTTTATTCAAAAGGTTCTTCACGCATTTATATTTTTACATTTATATTTTACTTCACGATGTCGTTGTGTTCTGAAACGATGGAAATGCTTTCCAAAAATAAATACAAAGTGCGTTTGATCGATCAACAAGAGAAAAACATATTCAAATTCGAGTTGTTAAATAAAATTGTCGTAGGCACATATGAGACGAAAAATAAGTATAAACGGGCCTTTTCCACTGGAAATTGACTCCAGACAGGGGGATATCGGTTATTTACACTTGAAAACTGTTAAGGAGTTTATAAAAAGGGGGAATACTTATTTTGGTCTTTATGGAATTTTAGCAAAAGTTACAAGAGTTTGACAAGTATTTCAGGATTAATTATTATTACATTAATTAACTATTGCATTTAGGGGAGTCTGTTACAAAATAAAATATAAAAGGAAGTCAAATTAAATAATAATATGGTTTTAACCATAGCAAAAGGGATCAGTGAATAGTCTGTACAAACAACTCACAGTGATAACACTAAATGATATAACTTTGCACTTGCAGGAGGGAAAGGACTATCAACTAGTGTGCAATGATTCTGGTCTTGTAACATCCGTCGCAGTCTCATGCGGCCACAGGAAGAGGAGCGTGATGTTCCGTCCCCCAGTGGAGCACGTGGTGGCCATGGTTCACGCCGATCTGGTGGTGGTGGACGAAGCGGCCGCCATCCCCCTTCCTCTCGTGAAGAAGTGGATGCTCTCTAACTGCGCTGTCTTCATGGCCTCCACCGTACATGGGTAAAAGGCCAACCATTGTGCTTTGCTAGCTTTGAATCTAGGCTTTATATTTTATTAAAAATATTTTCAAATATATGGCTGTTAACCAGGAATAAGATTCTTCTTGTCACATTCCGATCTTCTTGCTTTTCCCAAAATATTCAGTTTTTTTGTTTTTCCAAAAAGAAATTTATTTAACAAGCTTGAAATAAAAATCATTCAATATATTTTTTTATTTAAAGTGTGATAGCTTTTATGTATAAGCCCTTCACAAGCTACTAAAAGGATATTGCTATTGAAACAAGTATTATGAACTGTTCTATTTTTATCAAAAAGAATCTTATCTTTTGAGGAGGCTACTTAATATCCCCTTGTATACTCCTGTATTGTTGAATATGTTACGAAATTTAAATATTAACACACATTGAGTGAAAGTTTTCTTCTCTAATTTTGTATGAGCTTCCTCATCTATTAAGTGCTAAGTTAATTACTTTTCCAATAAAATGCTGATTGTTGTACTTTGATGGCTTTTAACCTATAAATATGAATTAACAAAAAATTGGGTATGTGTAGGCCACACTGTACCATAAGGTTTGGTTTGTGAATACTTTTGGGGTCCACACGATACAAAGGTCAGAGGTGTGAATGTGGCTAGAAAGCCAAGCTGGTTAACACGACCTACCTTGCTCTACACGATGGTAGGTCATTTATCGCCAAAGGCTGATTCACCATGGAGTTATAAAGGCAGAATCATATACTGCAGGTAAGGGTGGCACCCCCCCCCCCCCCCCACCATGCGGTACAAAGGTCAGAGAGGTTTTGCTTTCCTCCGCACGATGGAATGTCAGTTATCCCATTAGGAGGATTTAAATGGAGTTACAGGGATCTGAAGAATTTTATTTCTTAGGTTACGACTCCAAGCATGCACATAGCCATTCAAAAAGGAAAGACGTATGCATATCAAAATAAGTTTTTAAATATAATGTTGAAACATTCCTCACAAATTTTAAGCTTTTGTGTGCGTGACTTATTTTAGATGATGAAAACTGATCAAAGTTTTTGTTTGCACAGGTACGAAGGGACGGGAAGATCTCTCTCACTCAAACTCCTCAACCAGCTGCGGAATCCCGATCACAGGAGCTCTGGTGGAGACCAAGGTAGGCGAAGTAGTTCTCTTCTGTTGAAATTATTTAGTTCTAGCTGTTTGGGCGCTGCTGGGGTACCCATTAAGGCATGTACATTAAAAACAAAACTGAGTGGGGACTCGAACTTATGATCTATTATTTCAAAGTCCTGTTTTGCTTCCGACTAAGCTACCAAGGCACATTCTAGTTCTTGGAAATATCTTTTAAAGATGTTTTCAAGACACTTTCTGTTATTATTGTAGATTCGTTAAGAAAACTTTTAGGGTGCCTATTTTTTTTTATGGTATGATGTTATACGAACAGAGAATAAAATTACTAACTGACATTTGGCACCAATGTATTCCAATCATGCAGACTATCTTTATAACCTCCATTTTATCCTGTCATAGGTCGCATGCTGCATGAGGTACAATTGAATGAAGCGATTCGTTACTCAAATGGAGATCCTGTGGAAACGTGGCTCAGCAACCTGCTATGCCTGAAAGCTTCTGTGAATGCTGATTTGGACCGAACTCTACCGACAGCTCAAAAGTGCCAACTGTATCCTTCACACTGTGCGACATTAATGCGATTCACTGTGTGAAAAATGTGAAACTGAGGATTTAATTGAACAGAGAATTGAACACACCTGCAAACTTGTACTTATTGCCTGAATGGTGTCCAATTGTTACTGCTTTGTAAGGTTTCATTAATTATTACTAAATTGTATCAATGTGATGTGATATGCAGGCCAGACGAACCGTGTGGGGGTCCCTCCCCCCCTCCCGCCCAATAATCTATCTGGAAACCCGGAAGGTTGGGTGGCGAAACGTTTTTTTCTATATCGTAATTCTAATATTGAGGAAAGGGTGACCATTGTCATCAATAAACATACTGTAATATATTTTTTAAATCGGATAATATCTTCTGCCCCCTCCCCTCACTGCAATTGAAATATCGAAATTAGGATGTTTTTTTTCACTTATTATAGTAAAAAGAATATTTTCCGAAATACTTATCCTAATAACATGGAAAGGGTGTCTAATATGATCAATAAATGCAATGTAAAATATTTTTTGGATCAAATATTATTTTCGGTCCCCACATCACACTTGAATCGCAATTTTTGATAAAAAGTGCATATTTTCATATGATAGAAATGACTTACACATGTAAAAAATCTGGTCCTAATACAGTGGCGAGGCAAAATTAAATATCATTATGGGTGCAAAATTAATATATCGCATAGAACACTTTTTAGAAAAGATTAAAATTGTTTCCAGCTTTCCTGGATTTTTTTCCGAATTTGCCCTTTTTTCATGCTTTGCTGACTAGACTAATACAAATAATGTGTAGGACAATGTTTTTGAACCATAGATTCAGATTTATCTTTTATATTTGGGAATTAAATAAATTTAAATTAAAAATACCTTCACAACTTGGATATAAATAAAAGCAATGGTTCCTCTTTTATCAGTTTCTGCATTTCTTTGTGTTTTCTTGACCTCCCCCAGATACCACGTGAACAAGGAGGTCCTCTTCGGGTACAGCCTCGGGGCGGAGTCTTTCCTCCAGCAACTTGTCTCACTGTTCGTGAGTTCTCACTACAGAAACTCCCCCAACGACCTGATGATGATGGCTGACGCCCCCGCCCACCGCCTCTTCTGCCTAGTGGAGGAGGGGGCATGCCACACGCCACTCTGTGCCATACAGGTTCCCACCTCCATCAACTATTCACATATACGCCACCAACTGAGAATTTTTTTACGCAGGCTGTTTGGGAATATGGAAAGATATGAATATAAAGGGCTAAGAATTAAAACCAGCCCATGACAACCATTTTTTTTTTCTTTCAGGAAAGCACCTCAAAGTTTTAAGTTTCCATACGTCGACATATTGGTCTTCTAGTATTATAAAGTTTATTATTGTTTCCGTGTTTGATAGCCACAAGTTCTGTATGTACTATGATGAAGCTTGTCAGGCTACACCCATAGTCATCAATGATTTAGTACGTACAGAAAAACTTGAATTGGTCTGCTTGTATTTTCAGTCCTCTGTATGTTTTTTTACTACATGTTTTATATGAAACCCTTATTCCATTTCCATTGGTTTAACATTTTAATTTTTAAATGTATAAATCTTATGTTCACATACTTAATTTATTTAAATAATGAAGACATAGTAAAAATGGTAAAGTTACTTGAGCACATAAACTTTGGATTGCAATATGTATTGAGTTGCATATATTCGACTTGTGAACATTTTTGTAAATTTTTCAAACGATTTGTGTTATGTATTAGGGGGACCGGAAAATAATGTTTTTTTTAAATTAAATTCAAACAAATAAATTTGTAGCTAGTTTTTATTTTTAATTAATTATATAATCACTGTCGTTATCAGCAACCTTTTGCCATCTAGTGTGCAAATTTTCAATGCTGGATCGATAAAAATCAATTGGTTTTTGAGCTAAAATAACTGAAGATGGCATTTTTTATATTGTCCAAATTTTCAAATTATTTGTCACTTTTAAAGTGTTTAAGCGATTGAAATAAATGGAAATCCAATTTTGCAATGTCGGTCTAATATGGGGGGAGAGGCAGTACCTTCCACCCTAATTCATAATTTTTTTCTGGGGTTTGTCTTGCGCAGTGAGATTTTGCATTACCATGTTGCAGAATAAAGGCTTTTGTGTTGACAATCGCTGGACACTTTTCAATTAAAGATTGATTTACTTGATCCAAATTTTCCCAGTAAAGGCCTGCATTCCCAGTTTGTCCAGGTTCCAGAACTTCAAAATGAACTATTCCACCAAACAGACAAAAGTGCCTTTTTGGAATGTAAACCTGGATTAGCAGCACTTCATGGCAATTAATTTGGAGAGCCACTGCTTTTTGCGTTTTGGATTTTAGTAAAGGACCCATTTTTCATCTGTAGTGATCATGCGATCAAAAAACGCTTCTGCAATGTACCATTGAAGCAATAAGTAGCATATGGTGGATCGGTTGGCTTTGTTTTCTTCGTGCAGATTACGCGGGACCCAAACACCTGCTCTGCTTACTTTACCACTGCTGAAAATTTTCTTGGCTGGTCGACCAAGGTTGGTTAAGAGTGTTTGACAGTTCCTCGATTGTTTGATACAGATTTGCTTCCACTTCCGCCTTTAACATGTCATTGTCTAAAGTTGTTGGTTTTCCTGATCGATACAAGTAGGAAAGATCAAAATTACTGTATCTGAACTTGGAAAACCACCTTTGGCATTTACGAACGTCCAATGCACTTGGATAAACATTGCAAATGCTTTTGGTAGCAACTGTTGCGTTACTACCCTTCCGAAACTCAAACTGCATACAATGCCGGATATATACCTCTTCTAGTATTTGACTGACCATTTCAGCCAAAATTGCAACACATTTTTTTTTTAATTATTTACAAGTAAACAAGTCACTTTTACTTTAAAATGTCTTTGGCATGACTTTAGAATACACAAGGAGCTGATAAATGATAAGCAAATATTGACATGCGCAGAAACGCAATTACTTTCCGGTCCACCCCATACAAGGGCAACAAAAGTTTTTGTTTTAGCATAAATCTTAATGTCATTCAAACTGGAATTAAAATTATGCTTACTAAAAATATAAAATTTACTGTATCTATAACTTCTAGAACTCATTATCAATTTTTAAGAATCGTGGTAAATTTAAAAGGTACTGGCATTTAGACATAATGGTGGATTTTGTTTTACCATTTAAAAAAAAATTGAGGGAAAAAGAAAAGGAATATTTTAGATTTCTTACATGAGCAACTACAGTTTGTACATTGGGTAGAAGAGTTTTTGTTCCTGAAATATAACTATTTATGTGTCACTCAGTATGAATTATAAAAAAATTATATATTTTATTAAGTTCTTCTCTATAAGTATCAACCATTCATAATTAAAAAAAAATTTATAAAAAAAGCAGTTCAATATTTTATAAATATATACTTTACCTGTAAATACTTTTTTAATGTTATTTTTTTAAATATCTTTTGCTAATTTGCTAAATCGCTTTATTTTGGTTTTAACAGTATTTGAAAACCTAAAGAAAAGCCTTTTGGAAACTCTAGAATTTTGCAAAGGTTCTTTAAAACAAATTTGCAACTAAGACTTCTCTTTGACTTTTAATTGCTAGTATTGTTATTATAAAAAAATAATTTAAAATTTATTTTAGGGTAGAACAGCTTTGAAATAAATTATGCTTAAATTTTATTTTTAATACTTATTTTGTTAATCATATTTTTAAAGTCACCATTTAATAATTTTGTGTTGAAATTTTAAAAAAATTTTAAAAGTGGAACTTGTATGCGAAATAAAGCCAACTTTACAAAACTCTCCTTGCCAATTCACATTTTTTAGTGCTCATGTTCTTTTTATGAATGAGGAAAAAGAAACTTCTTTGTCATCGGATTTCTTGAGTTTCCTTTTAATCTTTTAAAACTACTGAAATAGTGCCCATTCTTCCAGGTGTCCCTAGAAGGAAGAATCTCCAGTGAGTCGAGTCACTTGGAGCAGGCGCACGGAAGACGAGCCTCGGGAGACCTCATCCCGTGGATCCTCTCTCAGCAGGTGAATGCAAGGAAGCAAAACCTTAAACATGCACTTTCTTCCCAATTAAATGAGTTTACATAGCACTTTAATTACAAAATATATAAATTTTTGGCATTTGTAATGTCAACATATTTACTTAATCATGTTCAGTGCATAATTAATAATTCATATTAATTCTTCTCAACATATTAAAATGAATCGGAATTGATGAGGTGAGGAATATCTGTTTTTTATTTGAGAGATGGGATTTCATATAATATTCCTGCTGTGCTTTTTATGCAACATTCTAGGAGAATTCATGAATAGGTTCGTATGAGAGAAAGGAGAGGAAAAATGCCTTTGTAGTGCAGATTTTTTTTTTTTTTGTATTTCATTTGTACTTTTTTTTTTGTGTTGTGTAGCTAGGGGGAGCAAATTTCGTTGATGCTACTGTGTTGAGTAATTATCATGCCTAGTTCTGTGAGAGGGAAGAGTGTGAAATTACTGTTCAGTTCAAAAAAAGTTCTCAACTTAACAAATGCAAATGTTGTTGTTACTATTACGGGTTAAATTAAATCCTAACAAACAAAGAAAAGAAAAGAAGAACGATAATATTAATCGTTGTTTAATTTAAGAATTTACCTGGCGTGATCGTATAGTTTAGAACAGACAAAAAAAAACAACACAAGACTAAAAAATTGTGACCAAAAGAAAACAAAATTTATTAAAACACTAAAATTAAAAAGGGAACGGAACACTTAAGAACCTTACAAAAAGCCAAACAAGTTAAAACTAAATAAATTAAAAGGGGGAGGGTAAACTAAAATTAAAAACTACTACCTTCAGCTGATTTCGTCGAGAGAGATGTGGCAGGAGATCAAGGCGAATACAATACGAGTGCCCCAAAAAAAAGAAAACATGGCCAAGCCGCTACGGCCATACTAAAAGTGTCCAAGATTGGGAGGTGGACGAAAAGGGGTGTGGTACTTGGCACATCCTTCGACGGAGTGTCAACTCCGATGTCAGCTTCAGAGGTGGTCGGTCAAAAGGCGTCAGCCAGTGGTGGTCGTCCAGCAGAGAAATCCAGTTCAGAGGTGGTTGGTGGATGGGACCTTCTCTGGGCGAGGATCACGGGCCTGACGGGTGATGGGGGAGGCGTCCAGGGCTGACATCAGAGGCAACGGCAGAGGACGGGAACATCCCTCTGGGTGCTACGTCGATGGGTGGCTGGGGTTATTGCAGTTAACCCGGCAACATCTACTGGAATGGGTGACTCTCGAGCATCGTTGAGGTTGGTGGCGGCGGTTAAGTAATTCTTCTAACCCCGCATCAGCATCGGCGGCTATTGCACGAGATTAACCCATCGGGTTTTGAAAAAGGACACACGGTCCGCGTTTATAAGACGGGAGCTACACTCCTGTATGTCTTGAGGCTTCGAAAGATGCGTTAAAAAGTGGCGTCAAAAGGTGCGCTTTCCAATAAATCGCCAAAACCTCCTTGCCAGATCCCTCAAAACTAGCACATCAATTTTCCTCTCAGCCAATCAGAGAATTTAAAATTACAACTTCGGTTACAGTTAAACACAATTCCAGACCAGTACGTAAAACGGTCTCAAAAACACGAAGTCAAACTGACATACCAGACCCCAGATGTGTAACATGATACAGGAGGAGAGGCCGATGTGGGGACCCAAAAGGGTGGAAAAGACTTCAGACAGGGGTTATCACCCCATTTACAACTAAAAAGCTCTTAGGGGGTTATGAAAAAGGGGGAAATTTACGTTTGGGCTTAAATGGAATCAAAAGTGCAGGTTCCCAAGTACAAGTTTGACAATTAAATAGGATACATCAATATTACATAAATTAATTAATACAATTAGGGGAGTCTGAAATTAAATTAAATAAAAGAGGAATTAAAAATTAACCAATTATGGTTTTAACCATAACACAAATGAAAGCAATCAATGAATTAGGGTCATTCAGAGCCTTGTTTGAGTGTGAATGACTAACTATCTATAAACTTGTTTCATTGATTGTAGCACAATTTCAATGTTTACCAAGCTTTGTGTTTTTTTTATATATGCTAGCAGTATTCCCCTCCTGGGACATTCTGGAAAGTCAGGGAAATTATAAATGGTCAGGAATAATAGCGATTTTCTCAAAAAGTCAGGCAAATTAGAGATTTTTTTTTTACAAAAGTCAGGAAAATAACACGAAAGGAATTTTTAGCAACCATTAAGTTCCCTTTCCCCTCTGTTTATTTTCTGTTATTTATTTAACAAAATAGCATCATTATCTTCTGCATTATCGTTTTTGTATTCATTTTTTTTACAGTTGTAAGGGAAGTTTCTGATTTTTGCGGATTATGTCAAGGATAGTCAGATATATTCGTTGAGTGTTTGGATAGAGAACCCTGTCTAGTATTTTGAGAGTAAAAGATGCATCAGTGAAGATCCTGCTTATAAACTAAGAAACGTTTTAAAAGGTAGTTGAATAATTGTGCTATTTAAGAAGCTATTAAGAAAAATAATTTTAAAAAATGGTATCCCCGCCTTGCCGGTTGCATAAAAATCGGCTCCTTATTAAAATAATCTTTAATTGATTTCACACTAAAATCATTAATTAAGAAGAATGATATGCTAATCCTAGTTTAAGAAAACTCTTCTTACAATAAAAATTGTAGTTTACATTAGTATAAAATTGAAAATTTATGCAATTTTTATTTGAGTAACATATCTGAGTTTGCTTAGATCCTCTTAAATTTTCTTTAATAATTGATTGGAATATAACAAAATCACAAAGAATTTATTTAAAAAAATATTTTTTTCCCACTACAGTTTCAAGACAAGGATTTTCCGTCATTGTCCAGTGCTCGAATCATTCGCATTGCCACGCATCCAGACTACCAGAGGGTAAGTGCTCCCTCTTTGGAATTATATAAGTGCATAACTCTTTCATATATTTTATATTCATAGCATGTTGCATGAATTTTGTATTTTAAATCGGTAACAACTTAGCACTCTTGGTTTTTTCCCACTTGTTTTCAATTCTATATATAGTTTCCATACATGCAAGTTTTCAGTGAAATTACTGATATATATCGATGAATGATTTTTGTTCAGCTTATTATAAATTTTTGTTCAGCCTCTTATTCATAATTTGTTATCAATATGCTTTATAATGAATGAAAACTATTGGTAATTAAAATTGCGATTTTCTGATAACTGCTATTGTATTGATGTTCAAGAAAATTTTTGGTAATAACAAAATTAATAAGAGCTCTGCAAACATTTGGAATTAATATATTTTAATGTGCTTGCCCATTCGAGCTTTAACATTAAGGAATTTTATCAATCAAGCCTCACTGAATATTCACAAAATTGTTTTTGGTATTATGGTAACCACACTCAAATTATCACAATCAATTATAAAAATAAATAATTGAAAATCGGTTTTTAACGTCTTTAAATCATTTACATGTAAAATCAGGATAGAAATATCATGTCAGTATGTCTATTCTGACACAACTTCGTGAGGAAAGGTGCAATTGACATAGATTTGGCTTTGTTCAATAAGAAATTAGGTGCCCTAGCGTATGAATTCACGATAGAAAGCAAAACACATACAGGTCAAGGATGGGGGGCCGCTGTGGAATGGGGCATCTGCTGAAATGACATCTCATGTAAAACTCTTCTGACCTCTTCCTTTTAATTTTTTATGTATAAATCAATTTTATTTAAATTAGATTGTTTTACTATGGATTTTTAACTAAAAACATATTTTAATTAATGATTAAAAAAAAAAGTTCTCCCATTGCTACAGATAATTTATATAATGCACTTTTCTCACCTTTCGCTTCAATGGGCCCCTTTGCTTCCTTTGTACAGGGCCCCGCATCTGCTAAAAGGGGCCATGGTCATTAATTTTGGGTCTTAGCAAGCATTCACTAAGAGGAATTCTGATTCACGTGGAGAATAGTAGGATGTATTCAATTCTTTTAAATACAATAGAAAAGTGATGGTTAAAAAATACAAGGAATTGTTCCTGAGATTTTCTTTTGAGATAGACTGTCGCCAATAGCCCAATATACAGCTCTAGTGCGACATTAATTAACCAAACTTAAGCAACAGAGGAGTGACATTTTTTTTATATGATCTTAAACATAATAATCTACATTGAACATATATCGGCCTACTTTTTTCTTAAAATATTTTGTTATTGTAACATTTAAAAGGCTAAGCCTTTTAAAGTAATGTGATTATCCTTATTAGGTACAACAGAAATATAAATTCCGTTAACTATTTGTTTAACCAATCAGTGTCTGATGTCCCTTTTGAATGTAAAAGTAACTATTTGGGTTTCCTTTAAGGTTTTTGTTCTTCAATATTTTTCTCCATCTTTTTGTACTCTGTAGATGGGATATGGTCGTAAAGCCCTCCAGCTGCTCTCAGAATTCTACTCCACCTCCCAGAAATCTTGTCCCATCCCTTCGGGGAAGAATGAGCTGTTGTCCCACCTGGAAGATGTTCAAAGGGAGGAGCCATTGGACTACTTGGGTGTGTCCTATGGTCTCACTTCTGAGCTCCTCAAGTAAGCTACTCAAAAAATATTATTTCAGCCAAAGTAGAATCTATCAATATATTTTTTATCCATAAATTTAATCTACTGCTTTACGTTTCAGTATTGAACTTTTTTATATTCTTTGTTTAGCATTTTATCGTCATTTTTGTTGTCATTTCATTGATATATTTGTATGATGTTATAGGTCATTTTTGTAATAGCTTCTAACTTATTTATATTATAAGGTGGAGACTAAAGTTATTTTAATTCAGTTTTCAGAAATTTTTGTGTAGTAGGTTGAGAAAATTTAATTTTTTTTATTTACAAATTTTTTCTTTCAAAATGATGGTAATTTATTTAAATAAAATGCACCTTTTACAGTTCTCTGTAGCATGCAGTTTCTCTGTAACATGTACATGTAGTTTACAGTTCTAGTAAAAATATAGTTTTCAATAACCAAGGTATAACAAAACAATCTGAAGAAATTGCATTAAGTAATTCTTGATTTATAACATACTATGTATAAGTAGTTGTAGCATTTTACATATTATAGATTATATTCCTTTTTACTCTTTTTTTTAATTCTAGATTTTGGAAAAAGGCTGGTTTTGTTCCTCTTTACATCAGACAGACAACGGTAAGTGACTTAGTAACTTCTCAGTACTGTTGCATATTTCAGTAGCATAGAATAAAGCAATGTTGGGAATTCTGCAGCAATTGCGCCAAAAGCGGTATCGTGCTCCAAGTTGCTACAAAACCACGCCAATTTTGTTTTTAATTCTTGTTAAACATGTGGGTCAAATGAGCCTTCACTAAGCTAAGTTTTAATGCATGTTTGTCTGTCGCTAGACGAAGTTACGGCAGCCTCAGGAAGAGGAAATGGGAGAAAATTTAAGCACATTTTCTAAAGTTTAATTATCATTTCTAGAAATGTACAAATGGTGCGCTTTTATCTGGTATACGGAGAAGTATAAGCATGCAATATGCCAAACAGAGAAAGGCGTGAATGGAAGGATTTTGCGTCAGGAGAAAAAGATATGATTCCTGATATCCAATTTTTTAGACAAGGACATTTCATTATCATAATACATTTCATCATTGGAATATCTGTTTTTTGTTTTGTGCAGTACACATTCACTAAATACGGTCTGCTGCGATCTTCATTGAAATGCTTACAATCCTTTTGCATCTCATAAATAAATACTTATTTGTTATTACTTTCTATTGCAATGTGATTTGCTTTGCACTACCCAGGGGCAGTGGTGGCGCCAGGAATTGCCCGACAGGGGGGCTGACTTTCCCCGATGGGGGGGCTAGTATCCTCGACGTAAATTGTGAATATAAAATTATTTCATTATAAAAAAAATTCGATGTGGCTTTTGTTGTAGCATATTCAGAAAAATTCACGTCATTTTAGCAAATACTATAAAAAATACGAAAGAGTCGCCAACAAGAACATATCCAGTAAAATTAAGCTAAACAAACTGTTTCGCCTGACGCAGTGTCTCCCATCCACGCTCCGTACACGCTTTGCATCGCTACCTTATTTTACACGCATTGGCGGCTAATTTCTTATAGAACAAGAAGAAATTTATGTAAATATTTATATTTTTCACGAAATGGAAGTGTTGGAAGGGATAATCCTAAAAGAGTAATAGGTGTTTAATCCTGATACTCCAATTACTAGGTGATTTTAAAGATGTTTCACGTCAAAAATGAATTATTAAACCAAATTGTAAATTGTTTAGTAAACGTTTGAGAATAAATGCATATTTTATGTTATTTATATGCATTAGTGATGAATAGTAGTACTTTGTATAGGAATTATAAACACGGCTAGTATGTCAGGTTGAATTTTTAAAAATTATTCTGGTCCAAAATCAATAAGTATGATTCTTAGTAGAAAGATGATAAGTTACAATTTTTTTAATTAACTTAGTTCGTATTATAGGAATAAAAAAAAAAAGAAGAAAGGCTATATTTTTGAGGAGAATAATAATAAAAAAGGCTCACCATGCTGTAGTATCTTGAACGCTACCCCACATGCATTCCGATAATCAGTACTTTCAGCTGGATAACTAAAGAGTATTTCTGGCTTTCATAGATATTTTAAAAAATTGTTAAAAATGGTACATCTCGAAATCGAAGGTTTTCAGCAACGCACTTTATTTTTCAATCCGCCATGCACTTCATATATTTGCGCCAGTTTTAGTTCCGAAATCCTAAGTAAACAGGCTTGTTCCAATTGCAACTAATCTGATAATGTCTATCGTCTCGTTCTACGATTCACAGTGGATTCTTTGGTCAATGAAAAGGAATGGCAAGCCATACAATGGAAGCACGGACTGAATGGTGTCCCCAGGACCAAAAGGCACAGATCCAGTCGCAAAGTTTCAAGAACAAGCAGGCAATACTTTTTAGCTCTAAGGAAAGCAGCAATTTCCAGTTTTACGACACCCCCCCCTCCCCCCCCCCCATGGAGGTCCAGGGAAGTTAAGTTGCCCCCAGCATAAATTCTACATCGCTCCTTTTGTGTGAAAAAAAAACTAGGTTCTTTCTTTTTTTCTTTTTTTTGCCGATATTTGAATGCAACGTGGTGTATCTTTGCTCAGGCACTATGTTACAAGTATTTGACTGAAGTATTGGCAGTAAATCTTACTAGTGAAAATCAATAAAATAGCCTTCCTCCATAGGCGTGGGAAGTAGGGGGGCTGGGGGTGCTTGAGCCCCCCCAGGAAATATTCTGAAGGGTCTCAGCCCCCCCCCCCCCTTAACATTTTAGTATTTTGTTCCAAAATATATTTCATAAATCAATCTTCTCACATTGTTGTATATGAAAGATGAATAATTTTTATGCTTATTAGAATAAAAAAAATTAGTATTTTTTATTTTCAACTATTTTTAGAAGCATTAAACAGGGAAAAAAATTAGTTTGATAAAAAAATGGTTAAAAAAGTTATTTTTTAAGAGAGATTATTTCCTTAGAAATGAAACCAACTTTATGTTTTAAAGGTGTCCAAACAAAAAAATAATACACGTTAATTTATTTTTGATAGATTAACTCCATACTATTTTAATCACAAAAAAAAATCAAAATTATACATCTTTGTTCAGAAAATTTTCAGCCCCCCCCCCCCCCCCCCCCCCTGAAAATAACCATTTCCTACGCCACTGCCTTCCTCTTTATAAAAATATAATATGTTTATTATATTTCATAAATCAAAGGTCACTGCCTCTAAGTGTACTTAATTTAATAAATAACGAACATCATATTCGATATAATATAGTTTTAAGAATAGCATTTTTAAACTTAAAAAACAACAGCTGCGAATAGTACCCTGCAGTAATCTACAAAATTTTAAGAATTGTTTGCTTTAGTTTTAATTATTCGAAAGTAAAAGTATGTTTTAAAGTCAAAATATTAATATTTATACATTTTAAACTTGAGTTTCTTTGACAATTTGACGCCGAACTAAATGACCCTCTTTTGAAGTCTTCTGAGTCTCCGTGAATTTCATTCTTAGATTATTTTAACTGTGATATTGTATATTAGAAAATGCTGTGTTAACTTAATTTGATGAATGAATTATTAGTGTGCAAAGGTAAAAACGCAACAGCAGTGGAGACGTTGAAATCGAAATACATCATAATCAACATATAGTTATATCAGGTTATCTTGTATTTACTGGGTATTACTTTTCAATTAGCTACATTAACGTATTATATTAGGAATATTATATACTTATGTTTCATAATAAACTTACTATATAATTATAAAAATTTAATTATAAAACTTATAGTTGTAAACTGACCATAGGCCGAAATCTCGACAAGCCAAATTGAAAATATCAGTATTAATAAAAATGTCTTTGAAATTATTATTGATAACCGACTTAGAAGAAAGGATTTTAATAATATTATCTTAACGCGGTTTTAATAATATGATATTTTAAAATGAATTTAAATCAAATTACTAATTCGTAAAAAGTTATTTTAAAATATAAACACTTATCATATTCATTCAAACTTTCCACTACATTCTCCCTTTTTAATTCCAATTGTTTTCTTAGGCACTATATCAATGATATGTGTAGTCGAATATCGTGTGTTTCAATTATTTAACCTGAGTTTATGATTTAATATAATATTTAAATTTTAATGTTAACGCTTTTGAAAATGAATTTAAGTGTGACAATTTTGGGCAGTTTCATTATTCAATATGCATAAAATAATGTAATTAAAAATATTTCTAGTATACGTGTAGTGGAACACTATATAAGAGTTCTAAATCTTGTGTAAAAAAACTATAAAATAAACACTGAAATTTTTAGCTAAAAATTTAATATTTACATTTTGGTTTGTCGGGTTGATTGGTACAATAGGCGACGAACTGGAGATGCACAGTGGGGTATTGGTAGTCTATCTCGAATGAAAGACCCAACGTATATTTGAACTATGGTCAGATGACGAGTTCAACACCTGAAAACTGGCACCCGACGCATTCAATAGGCGTCCGGAGTTTGGACCACAACAAGATTTAACGTGCACCAGTCCCGTATGCACCCCGTTAATTTTTGCCGATTTTCTCGACGACTTTTCTAGTATTTTTGTAGCGAAGCTGGCAACCTTCCGATCACAAGATCACTACTTTTTTTTTACTTTTCTTTGTCAAGTCCATCGCACGGGTTCGAACCACCAATCCTCGTATTAGTAGCTGGGTGGGTGGTTTTGGGTGGTTAATTAACGTCACTTAATAAATAAGTGACACTTTTTGGTTGCGAAAGGAACGAATTTGACAACTCTCTGATAACTAAATTGCTGTATGTCGCTTCCCGAACGTGCATGTTCAGTATCAAACTCGCGTCATCAGTTCCAGCCTCTAAATATTCAACCACAATAGGCCTTTGGTGTCGAGATTTTGGTGTGTCGGGATTTTATCTGTCGGAATTATGACCTAGATCCTTTTCATTAAAAAAATTTAAATTAATGCAATGTTTAAAAAATATTTGGTCTTAACAATTAAAATAACACTTTTCCCCGACGAACTTCATAATTTTGCCCGACAGGGGGGCTACAGCACCCCCAGTGGCGCCACCTCTGCCCAGGGGTGGTACTTTTCCGGGTCTAACCCGGAATTCCCTTTTTTTTTTAATTTTCAAAACCCGGAATTCTATTTGTTTTTTTAATTTTTGGAACCCGGAATTCTGAGAATATTTAAATTTGAGTATTTGCGGAATTCAAGATATTATTTTGGTTAAAACTGTAGTCAACATTTCAATTTTAAGCACATTTTCTAAATATTTGTTGAAGTTTAAAAAAACAGATAATTTTACAAGAATTTAGCATGTTTAATATGTTGATCTTCTTTATCAAACGGAAGATGATTAAATTATGTAACTATGATTTCGTTGCTTGTCTTTTATGTAATAACAATGGACAATTTGCTAAAAAAGCTTTTCTTTGTGACTTGACATTAATATTTGATTTAAATGTTTATATATTTTTTGAACACAGTAGTAACATAGGTTATCCATTAAATTATTACTCCTTAATTAATCTTAAGTTTGCGTGGAAAAAAATTAAGAAATTTCATTTTCGTTAAACATTAGCAACCTCCTAACTTAATTGACTTCATGAACAATATATGCAAATATATTTGATTATTGTACACCCACATTTTACTGGGGAAAAAATCGAAATATGAAAGTTAAGTATATATTGTAAAATTTATTAATTCAATAATTCTTAGTTAAAAACTCCTTTTTGTTGACTATTTTCAAATATCTTTAAATTATCTCATTTATATAAATTATGTCAATTTATTGTATGAAAAATGGCTTAACTAGCAAGGATACTTTCATGGTTTTTACACCTTGGGTAGCACCACCCCTGATTTTAAATCGTGCATTAAAAATATTAATTGCTACAACTATTGTTTAATATGCTAACATTCTATGCTACATTTTATTGCATTCCTGCTACAATTTATTATATTCTTCAAACTACAAATATTCAGTTTTGTTCTACAATTTATTGCATTCTTGCTGCAAATGTTCAGTTTCGCTGCTTGGAATACCTGAGCTTAGATTGTACGCAAGGAATTAGATTAAAGAGTCATAATAACTTCCAAGCTGGATTTTCCTCACCAAGCAGCTTTCTCTATGGTTGTTGAATCTTTCGTTTGTGAATTAACTTGCCAATATGGGGGGATATGTTTCACAAAGAGCTAGAGGGATCTATAAAGTTTCAGGAAAATCTAAATTGGTCGGGTTAATAACGTTTAAGTGGCTTGACATGGGGGGGGGGAGGGAATGTCGCCCTTGACTGCAGTATACTCTTCCGGCCAAATAACTAGTCGTACAATTAGCATATATGGGGGAATGACTACCATCCTGTAGAGGAAAGTGGGAACACGTGGATCAGGCTAATTGTTAACCCATTACTCCCTCTGACCTTTGTACCACGTAGCGGGGAGTGTCGCCCTTAGCTGCAGTATGCGATTTTGCTCTATAACTGCACAGGGAATCAGCCTACCATCCTGTAGAGCAGTGTTTATTAACCTTTTTGGCACAATGGACCACTTTAAAAATTTTAAATATGTCACGGACCCCTCTGTGAAAAAAAAATTGCTTAAACATCATTTGTTACAAAATATATTCTGTTTTATTATTTAATTATTTTAATATTTTTATTTCAATAGTGATAGTAATAGTTTTATTTCAAATAATCAAATGAAACATTAAGACACAAAAAAACACTTGAAAAAGCGGCAAGGAATCTTGTATCGATGGAGGATATACCCTTATGTCTCGGCTTCAAACTCATTTGTGATCCACATTTTGGACATTTATACATCGATGAAATCATTCGCTCTTTCATACATTATTCTAACAACGCTTTCTTACCCATGACTGGTAAAACACTAAAATAGCCAACTGAATATTTATTTTTCGCATTCAAAACTTCAGCAAGAGCTAATTCCATAGTGAAATCAAGCATTTAGCAATAATATAAGCTAAGAAAACACCAAAAAAATATGCTACTCACAAACAGATGAAAGACAAAAATAAATGTACGTCTTACCTCCAGGGCAGATCCAACGGAAATAAAATCGTAAATCAAGTTTAAAATTATACCGCTATTTCAAACTCAAACAAATTATCGACCAATGAAAAGGCTAAAGCAAAAGAGAAATAAATGAGCATGCGCGAAAAAGCGCCTCAAATTCTCTTCTCCGGAGGAGCGGAAAAAGCAACAGGGTTGCCATACAGAGCGCGCTAAGGATGAAGTAGGTCCGGGTTACCACTGCTGGCTAAATATTGATGCAAACATTTTAAAAATTAGGATCAGTCGGCGGACCCCCAAAATATGACCCATGGAACCCCAAGGGGTCCATGAACCACAGGTTAAGAAACACTGCTGTAGAGCATGATGGGCTGTGCTAACCAGGTAGGTAATTTATCCTTTGTACCACACAGGGCCTAAAAATATTCACAAATCAATCCTTGTGGTACAGTGCGAACTGCACCTACTCAAATTTTTTATCCCTGTATTGTCAGTGATGCCATTTCCCTTCCTTCGCAGAGTGAGGTGACCGGGGAGCACTCCTGCGTCATGGTGAAAGGACTTCGCGGGGGCGAGACCTGGCTTCCCGACTTCTCCTCCGACTTCCAGGGGCGGTTCACCTCCCTCCTTCCCACCTCCTTTCGTCACCTACCCTCTTCCACAGCAATGCAGGTGTTACAAAGAGAGAGCGTCACACCCAGTCGTGAGTAATGCAAAATTGTCATTCTTTTCAGCAATTCATCCAGCCAAAATTTGGGTTCATTTTCGACCCCTTCACAAATTTTCTATTTCTATGGATGTAGAGTACTTTAAAAAATAATATATCCATTGGTAATTTATATAAGAGATAGTGTTTTATATCTCTGCAAAGAGTGGGAAAAACACATAATATCACTATTTTAATTTGAAAATCAAAACAATGGACATGGTGTTCTGTACCCCCAAGGTACAGATATGTATAAATGCGTTAATTATATATAAACCTTTCATACATGTTTCCCCCCCTCCCTTTTTGCCCCACAGTTTTAAAAACCACTGCCTTGGATTTTTTTTTAAAAAAATTTTAAAGTGACACGTCACCCAAAAATTTGAAAAACTATCACTTTTTTTTATTTGTGTAATGTGGAATCTTTGAAATATGCTTGCAAAATTCTATAACTGTATGATGTACGTTGGATGATGTATTATGTTTTTTAAAGAACAATTTTTTTTTTCCAGTATGAAAATATCTAGAACTGTATGTTTTTAATGAGTTATTTGAGATGTATGCTAAATGTACTTGGACGCATTGATCTTCTTGCTTGACTAAAATACAATTATGTTTTTTAAGGAACGATAATGTCAAATAATTTTTTTTTAATGTGTCTAGTTTTCCTTGATATTAATTTTTCAAAAGGCTAATGCTTTTTTATTATTAATGGATGAATATATAATTTTTTAAACATATTGTAAAATATGTGTATATTACAAATAAACATACGAATTAGTTATATGAGTAGTATCCCCCCCCCCCTTTAAATTTCTATACAGGGTTCCCACGGTCCTTGAAAAGTTCTTGAATTTAATTTGGCGAACACGGGGCCCCGGAAAAGTACTTGAAAATTGCGAAAAATGCGCGAGGTCCTTGAAAAGTACTTGATTTTTTTTTTCCAGTAGCAAACTCCCGTGAAAAACGAAACTAAAAAAAATTCTGTTTTGGGCGATTGCGCTTCTCTTTTACGCAGAATACTTAGTTGTCTCCTCCCTTTGACTGACGTCATGTTAAAAGTTTTCTTATTTCCGGCATTCGGCCAAAACACTAACAAAAGGACAATTTCATAATTCAATTCGCCGATTTACCCTCGATATTCGCCCACGTGCTTTTTCGAAAAATTCTTAAATGCCTATTAATTTTGTGTCGATTTATTTTAAATGGCACTAAAAATGCCTGGAAAATGTGTGTTTAATAAACTTTTGTTGAACAACGACGAATATAAATTCTGGATCGAACCAATAACAGACGATAGACACAAAGCAAGATGCAAAGTCTGCACCAAACATTTATTTATTACATTTTCTTTTATTTTGCTATAAATCGGTATTTTAGACCGATGGTTTTTCCGACTTTAAAGACAAAAAAGTTGTTTTGCATTATATTTAAAGCCATTTTTTTCTGGTTTTGAAAGGCGATTTTGAGTTTTAATTTATTAAAAAAAAAATTTAAACTATTTTAAGATTCAATTAGTTATGCCAATTTTGTCAAAAATCGGGACTTTAGAATTTTTTTAATTTATAAATTAGAATATTTAAATAGTGCTGAGGATATTGTGTGAATTCTAGTATTTTAAAATGCTTTGTACTGCAAAATATTTGTTTTTTGTCATGATTTTTTTTTCATTTAAAATAAAAGTTTGTACTCTATAGCATTAGAATTTCACTCTATGCTATTTTTTAATAAGTAAAACGTGATTTATTAGACTTGACTGTTATGAATCTTCAATATACTGTCTAAAAGTCAATAAGTTAGTGTTCCTGTTATTCGTTTTTCAAAGGGCGGCGCGCCCTGCCCCCCCCCCCTTTTTTTTTTAGCAAGTGCCGATGCGCCCTGCCCTTTTTAGAAGTGAAAAATGTGTCCTTCCTGTTTTCAGTATCTTCTTTGCGCTCCGTAGTTTTAAAAAATATTTTTCCGCAAAAACGTAGGTCTGTAAGATTATCTTGGTACCCCAATCGGCCGGAATTCACAATGCATCAATCCAAAAATTGCCTGCTTTGAAAGAAGGTATGTTTCAATAAAGGAAAGTGAATGACTCCTGTCAAAACATTAACGCCCCTAATTGTGATCCTCTTCGCTTCTCAAATTGCCGGTGGATTTTCCTCCCCTTTTTTGAAAGAACCCATTTCTAGAATCAATCTTCGCCTCAGCAAAATAGTGAACTTTTTATTTTTTATCCCTTTTGTTCGAATATTTGCGATCTTCCTCAAACGGGGATATCGCACGAAAATTGAGATGGTTTTAACTAAATTTCGTTTGCATCTGACGTATGCAATTTCCGAATGGCACTCTTTTAAGAATTTTTTCATTCATGAAAACCTTAAAATTGTAGAAATTCACTAAACGCGATCTGCTGCGATCTCTTTTGAACGACTTGCAATCCTTTTGCATCTAATAAATAAATGTTTATACTTCACTACATTCTATTTTATCATGATTTGATGTGCATTACTAAACAAAATTGCATTAAATTTTTCGAAAATATAATTTAATTTACGAATTTGCAGTTTTAGGACTTGTCATTTGGAGTTATAAAAATTGAATTTTGGAAGAAGCTTGTTTCTTTTTGTTTGTGTTGTATTAATCTTCTAATTTGTTTTACTGCTTATATATTTTGTTAATTTTTTTTCATTATTTGAAACTATTCTCCCTCTTCCCTTTATGAAATTTGAGATTGTAAAAACTTTTTTACAGGGAGCTCTAGAAAATTTGAGGACTTCAAAGTTTTCTGTTTGGAAAAAATTAAGATTTTTTTTTGGTTTTTAGCCTGTACTATGTCTGTAATTGTAATATTTACCTACTTGGGGTTAAACTGTTTCTTGATAAAATACTTTTTGGATTTTTTTTGGTTTATATGTGAGTATAGTGTAATGATGATGATGCAAGAACTTATATTATATTGATAATTAAGAATTTTTTCTTTATATAAATGGCCACCGAAGTCCATTAAATTGAAAAAAAGGACTAACTTTTTGAAGGTAGTGACTCTTTGCAAGGACTTAATTTATTATAGAAAAAGAATATTATTGAGCAATTTGAATTTTAAATTTGTTCTAACTGAAGCAAAAGTACATTTCAATTTTATTTTTAAAAAAGCACAACTTTTAGAAATTTTTCATATAATGATTTTATGGTGCATTTTTTTAAATTTTTTTCTTGTGATTGAAAATCTATTAAGTGATTGATATCTAAATTATCTCATTGAAAATCTATTAAGAGCTAAGGTGAAGGATGATATTTTCCTGACTATTCGCCTTTATTAAAATTTTAAAGTTAGACATAGGTAAATTTATAAAATTCATACTAAATGTTTGAATGACCTATTTTAGAGATTTTGTAATGCACATACAGTAATGATAAATTTGTTATTAAACTTAATATTCTTGAATATTTATGTTTTAAAATATTTCATGTATTTCGAAAAACTTTTATCTTGCGCTGATATTAATGCAACATCAGGTCCTTGAAAAAAAAATATGGGTCCTTGAAAAGTTCTTGAAAAGTACTTGAATTTTTTTTAAGTGAAAGAGTGGAAACTATGCTATAGTTTAAGGAAGATTTTGTGTTATTATGAATAAATATTTATGTAAAAATCAAATACATGCAGTTACAAAAAAATTTTGAAATAAAAAAGTTTTAAATTTTAATAAAATATACATTAAAACTTTGGTTCAAAAATAAATATAAGTTTTGATGGTCCCCTTGAAAGTTTATAGAGCCTCAGTTGCTCAGTGGATAAGGCGTTCAGCTACTAATCAGAGAATTGGTGGTTCGAATCCGTGCGATGGACTTGACAAAGAAAAGTAAGAAGTAGTGATCTTGCGATTGGAGGGTTGCCAGCTTCGCTACAAAAATACTAGAAAGTCGTCCAGAGCATCCAACAAATTATACTGGCGTGTATACGGGACGCATATTAACTACCTATACACGAGTAGACGCATTGGAAAATTTCAAGCCTTCTGATTCGTCGGTTTCACTACGTAGCTGTGACGTCACATTATTTTCTCATCCATAATATTTTTATTTGCATTGTTGATGGAAAACTCCTTTATTTACTTTTATTTGTTTGTTTTTACCTGACGTTTTTCGTCCAAATGTCCGTATTTTCGGAAGATAAACTTCCATCCTCATTTTCAAATGACAAAATGAATTCGCCAAATTTAATTGTTCTGCGTAGCAATGTTAAAAATTTAGAAGAGTGCAATAAATGTGGCGCCATCTGTTAACGTAATGCATAACAATACACATAACGATACATTTGAAATTCTATTCCTTACTTTAATTTTATACGTAAGAAATTAATCTATATTATTCTAGTATTATTTGTATCTATTTTTATTTGTTCTTGGATGACAAATAAAAATTCCTTTTTAATTGGTTATATGAATTGATTTCATGATAATAAATCTGTTTGTTTATTGATTGCTAAATAATTAATAAATAAACACAATTGCAATCGAAATGTAAAAGTAAATTCTTAAATTTTTTTCAATAAATAAGGAATTTTTTTTTTTTTAATTTTTTTTTTTATTATTTTCTCAAATAATTTGTGTAGTATAATATGCTATATTATTTCTTTAATTTGTACACTGTATATTGTAGTTTTTGTTTTTGGTTAGATACATTTTTTATTTCTCTATCTCATTTATAGGAAGGCATTTATTTGTCACCATAGTTCATTTCATACTTAATTCTACTTAAATAATGCAATTCTACTTAAATAAACCCATTACCAAAAATGTTCCATATTTTATAAAGCTACATTTCCCCCCATTTTATATTCACATTATTGTGTAAAATTACAAAAAGTAATGCAATTCTATTCGACGAAAAATGACCGGTAAAAATAAAAGCTAAAAGTAAAGAAAGAAGTTTTTGACCAACAATTGAAATGTAAGTATAATGGATGAGAAATAGTGTGACGTCACAGCTACGTAGTGAAACCGACGAATCAGAAGGCTCGAAATTTTCCAATGCGTCTACTCGTGTATAGGTAGTTAATATGCATACGGGACTAGTGCACAATAAATCTGATTGGGGTCCAATGTCCTGACGCCTATTGAGGTTGCGTCGGATGTTAGCTCAGGTGTTGTCCTCGTCATCTGACCATGGTTCAAAAATACGAGGCACCGTTCCCGTGTCTTTCCTTCGAGATAGGCCCTGAACTGTCGCCAATAGCCCACTGTGCAGCTCTAGTGAGATGTTAATTAAACAAACCAAACCTTAAAAGTTTATTTGGTTTCGATCTTTAAAAAATCCTTTATTATCATGTTCTAAAAATGAGTATACTGAATGGAGCTTTATTTCAGCCCTCAGCCCTGATCATGTGCGCCTCCTAGTAGCGCCACGAAGCCTCCTGCGATTAGACGCCTATTGCAAGAGCGAGGTGGACTTCCACATGGTCATGGATCTGCTCCCCTACCTCGCACCTCTACAGCTGCTCAGGAGGTTAGGGGGTCCGCCCCTACCCCACACACAGGAGGTGATTGTTTTTCACTTTGGATAGTTGGCATTTTCTGATAAAATTGTGGTATGGTTTTTTATTAATTACTATTGGATGAACATTATTAGATTTATTTTTGTCATCATTAAAATAATTTGGTAAACATTGTAAGTGCCAATAAAATTCAAACACTGTTTTTCACTTCAGTGTTAAATAGGCAATGCTTTAGAATGTGTAAACCTGAATGGAAGTGCCTGGTACAAATTTTTTTTTCAAACCCAAGGCTGGCCCAACTTTGTTCCCCTCAAAAAAAAACATGCCCCTCCGAAAGGAATTCGTCAAAAGACGTGAGCATACAGGTCAGCCCGGGTGGTATAGAGGTTGAGAGAATCGAATGAAATTACTAAGGAGTGTTTATTTGAACTGAATCAGACTGCAACAGATAAAAAAACTGCAAGAAATAAAACATGATAATCATATGTTCTTAAATAGCCAATGAACGAACACTTACTAACTACATTTACCAATTTAGTGAGATGCCTCAAGTGAGGCGTCTCACTGCAAAAGAGCCTATATTCGTGTACTAAGAGTGGATATGTATGCTCTTTTACAGTGACTTTTCACAATTATTTTTTAAGAAATTACGCTTTCCTTCAAAAATTTATTTACCCAAATACAAACATTTTTCTTTGCCTCATTGTGAAATAGTGCAGATAAAGATAGCAAATATGATTTATATGAAAGATAATAAGTAATGTTAATAAAACAATTTGATTTGTTTCCAATATCATTTAGTTTACAAAATAATCGAATTCTTATATAAAATAGAAAGGTACCTCTGAATGTTACAATTCAGTAATGCAGGGGTGTTGCGCATGCGCAAATTGCGCCAATTCGCGATTTCTGCCCCAAGTTTCTTCAAAACACCGATTTTTAGCCAAACCTGCGCCAAATTCATAATTTTGCCGCTAATTTTAATTTTATGACCCTATGTATAGAATAAAATTTATTCTCTTCTATAAATATGGCCCTCTACTTAATTTTAATCTATAATATATTCATAAATTGCCCATTTCACGATTTCTTTGGACTTAAATGAAAGAGGAGGGAGGACATAGCAAACTTTCAAATATTCTGATATTAATGGTGCAATGGAGTTTGAAGAAGTTTAGTGATTTCATTACAAAGTTACACTTTTTTGGATATACTTTAATCTATCATTTATGAAGACATATTGACTTTATACTTTAAAAATTAAAAGGTGCATGATAGTTTTCTTTTGGAGGGTACTTTTTCTTAGTTTCATATATTTTGGAATACACTTAGATTTAGTTTTTAGAATACATTGGTCTTGGGAATATATTTAAGTTACAGAAATTGGGGTACATTAACATTTTACATTAGTTTTTCTTATAAAGGGATACATTGATCTATTTTTTAAAAGGGGGGGGGGGTACATTTTTTTTTTGCTTTTAGACTTTAACTTTGAGAGGCCATTGGGCTTTTACTTGTATAGGTACATAAAAAGTATATTTCTATTTTTTTTAGAGATAGGTTTAGGTTTTATGGGTACACTGCTTTTTTTTGTGTGTGCATTGCTATATATTTTTTTTTTGGGGGGGGGGGGGATAAATTTGGATTTTAATTTGAGGCATAAATTAGATTTTTCTTATAGAGGTACAGGGCTTTTTTATTGACACAATGGGCATATTTCTTAAGAGCATATATTTTTAAGGGCACCTTAAGCAAAGGAGGTCCGCTTCTGTGGAATTTTTTATAAAGGATAATACTATGCTTTTTCTTTTATAGGGTAAATGTATTCTTTTATAAGTACACTGGGTAATTCTGGTTTTTCATAAGTACACTTTTATGTCCAGATTCGGCTATTAATTTTAGGGGTATCTTAGGCTTTTCCTTTTACAAATACATTGAAGTTTTTTATAGGCACACTGGGCATTTTCCATTAGGGGTATATTGATCCTTTTCTTTTTGTGATATTATTAGTCTTTTATTTTTGTTTTATTTTAAGGGTATATTGGGTTTTTTTTAGGAATAATTTTTTTTCTTGTAAAATGTACAATGGGCTTTTCTTTCTTTAGATAGATTAGGCTCTACTTTTAAGGTATCCGAACACGTTGAATAAGGTGATTTTGACTGAAATTACCAATTTTTTTTTATTTAAAAATATGATTTTCTGCACTTTTAACTTTCCAAAACAGTTTTTACTTTAGTTGTGCGTCAATTAGAACAAAAGTTATAGTAATTTAAAGTTCAAGTGGACAAATACGGAAGTAGCATTCCGAAACGGGAAATGAGGCAGAAACATCGTTTTTTCCTTAGTTTTCAACTTTTTCTAATTTTTAATTGCAATATTTATTATTTTAATGTTGCTATAATCTAGCCACCGGATATTTTCATTTATATCAGAAGTTTTTGTATTAAAAATGGCAACAACTTTACTCTCTTGTTTATTTCTTTACAAGCAGCGTTGTTTTTTTTCGTATAATCTGTTTAATAATTATTTTTAAAGACCTAACTTAATTATCTCTCCAAATTTGATTTCATTTATGTTAAAACACCATGGGAAATTCCAGAAACCGAAGTTTTATTCGTAAGAAAAAATTCAGAGGAAATAAATATGTTACATGTTCCAACGTGCCTACGCAACAACGTACCTACGGCAAGTGAAAAGAAGCTCACTATGACTTCTTATTTGGACAATTACTCTCGAACTGAAATCAGTGGAAATCAAATAATTAATATTCAAATTCTCTCCAATGTGATAAAGAGTTTGTGCTGCCCCGATTGCTTTAGCAGTAAACTGTGTCTTCTACAAGAGTCTGTATTTGGACTGGCATCAAATATGACAGTGAAATGTCAAAACTGCGAATACAAAAATACATTTTGCGCCTCTGAAAAATCAAACAAATTACATTCTGTAAATATTTCCTTTGTATTTGGACTAAGACTCATTGGGAAAGGTCATTCGGCTTAATCCTGGTGTTCACACATTAAAAGATTTTTCAGAACTGGACATCGAACGAGTGAAGGATTTGAAGCGCCACTCTTTACCTAATGTTAAAGTTGCCAGAAAAAAAATAGATTAGCTAAAAAAGGGAAAATGGCTAAAGATAAGCAAGAGGAGAGTATAACATATCAAACGGGGGGATTTTAATTGAGTTGAAACTTTCTTAATATTAATAATAGATAAATTTATACTTTAAACGCATTTTTCTCAGAATTGATTTTTATTAAAAAAAAGCAAATTTCAAAAATCATAACTCAAACTATTATTGTTATATTGTCTTTAAATTTTGTGTCCATATTCAGTAGAGTGTATTCTAGTGCATGTACTAAAATTGTTGGAAAATCGTTAATATATTTTTATTTATGGACTAAATATTGAACTATAAGGTTGTGAAATTGTCAAAAATCTTATAATAAATTTTCGGTGTGTCACCAAAAATTTAATTTTTTATATATATGTTTAATTTTACTTGGAACACTAGATAATAACATGCAGTTTATTTTAATAGTAAAATTTTCCATATGAATTGATTTGTATGTCTTGTATAAGTTTTCAAGTTTTTGAATAAAAACTTAAAATTTTCAATGATTATTTCATTTTTTTAATAATTATAATAATAAACTTTAAATATTTTGGATATATAATTAGTTTTTACTAACAAACAATCTAAAATTAGCATTAAATAAATTTTATCTGACACATTTTAAAAAAAGTGCTTCGAACGTGTTCGGATACCTTAAGGGTACATTATTTTTTTCCTTTTAAGTATACACTGGGGCTTTTCTATTTAGGATACATTAAGCTTTTACTTTAAATTGCTCTCTGGTGTTTTATTTTAAGGGTAGATTAAGCTTTTCTTTTGGTGGTCACTGGGCTTTTCTTTTAGTGGTACACTGGGCTTTTCTTTTAGTGGTACACTGGGATTTTTCTTTGAGGGATACATTTTTTTTTCTTGTATAAGCTACACTGGACTTTTCTTTTTTTAGATAGATTAGGCTCTACTTTTAAGGGTACATTGTTATTTTTCCCTTTTAAGTATACACTGAGGCTTTTCTATTTATGATACATATAAAGCTTTTATTTTAATTGTTCTCTGGTGTTTTACTTTAAGGGTAGATTAGGCTTTTCTTTTGGTTTGTATACTGGGCTTTTCTTTTGGCAGTAAATTGGGCTTTTCTGTTGATGGTACACTGGAATTTTTCTTTTTGGAAATTTTTCTTTTCATGGAATTTTCTTTTTACCTTAAAGTGTACCCTTTGGTTTTATTTTAAGTGTGTTATGGAATTTTCTTTTAAAGGTACATTGGACTTTTTTTTTGGAGTTGTTTATGCATTATTTTAGGGGCAAACTGGAAATTTTCTTTTACAAGTTTATTTGCTTAAAGGAATACACTTTTGCTTTTTGTAATACAACATTTATTTGTTGTAAAGGATACACATTGTGCAATTGTTTTTTAACCGATTTAAAGCACACCTACCAATACCACCAAACGCATCAAGGAGGAGGTTATCAATTTTACTTATATATATTTTTTCTCATGTATGTATATTCGCATGACTTCTGTTCTAATTCAGAAATTTTGAGCGAAAAAAAAAAGTTATTGGATAGAAGATGCATCACTTGGGAACAAATATCCGGTTGTCCGGCATTTAACTTATACAGGATTCTCAATTAAATGTACTGTTTGAATTTTTTTTGTCCTATTAATAAAATATTTTTTTGTTGGATAGATAAAAATCTGCTTCAGCAAACAAAAATTTAAAAAACAAAAAACAGTTATCTGGATTTTATCCATCCAGAAATATCGATTAATCAAGCCTCTATAACTTTTTCTTCTATCTCAAAATATTTTCATTGTTGGATTTGATTGTCTAACTACAATATAATTTCATTTATTAAACTGGATAACTAAGGCTTGGGAAAAATGTAACAAAAACTTGAGCTTCCTTGTGAATAATAGCAGTGGACAAAGCATCTTGGTAATTAAAAACTAAACAGAAGATTTTTTTTTTTTTAAAACAAACTTAAAGAAAAAAAGGACTAAAACGTTAAAAAAAAACAAAAAACAAGTTGAATATAAGATAAAAACTTGTCTTATAGAACATTGCGTTATAGAATTTTAAAATACAAATACAACGTTAAAATACGCAATAAAAATCCATCAAATCTGGACATGTTTCGGGAGAATCATGAAGGGAGACGTATCTCCCGAAACATGTCCAGATTTGATGGCTTTTTATTGCGTATTTTAACGTTGTATTTGTATTTTTTTTTAAAAAGTTGAATATATGTAAATATTTATTTTATTTTTATTAAAAACTTTTAAGTTGGAGGCAATTTACAAATACCATACCTAAATTTTTAGTATTGAATATTAAAAAAATTTCAGCTTGTTCGTAAAATAATTATTTTTTAGCGGTTTTTTTCTGGTTAACGTTTTCTTTAACATTATTTTATAGTAGGGTTCTATGGTTTTTTTCTTTTATGGATGTATTCTTCTTTCCTGCAAGCTATATTACGTTTTTACTGTTAGAGGTACATTTACTCTAATTTCAATGTAACATTAAGCATTTACTATTAGGAGCCCATTATGTTTTTTTTTTCAAAATTGTGCATTTTCCTTTTAGTTAGGTACAATGAAAACTTCTGTGTTCATTGAAGTTTTTATCATTAGGGTATGATCTAGAAGCCTTAGTTTTCTGAGGTTACATATTAATTCGTGGGGTACATGAGTTTTAAAATTTAGCTACACCCAAAAGCTTTATTAAATTTTAATTTCTTTTGCTCCAAAAAGCTTTTTTTGCTGCTCCAAAATTTCAATTTCAACTGCTCCAAAACGCCTTTTTACTGCTTCAAATTTCGATTTTACCTGCTCCGAACACTGCTCCAAAATGCACGAAGCCGGGCAACACCCCTGGTAATGTGTTAATGATTATTGATCTTCAACTTTTTTTGTACAAAAATATTCCTTATGACAGCATGTTGTTTCACAAATTCGTTGTTAAGATACAGGTGAATGGACGTGGGGTTATTACCATCCGATTTTGCCAGGTGGTGTAACTTTTCGTGGCAAAAGAGTTTGGAGATAAAAAAAATTAGTTTTAAAAAAAGTCTGCCCAAGGTTTTCCACCCATCAGTAACCTATTGTAAATATAGTTATGCTCCAAAGAAGTAGGAATTCTATTCTATCCCAGTAGATTTCTGATTCCTTTGTAGCAATAGAGACATTAATATCTGCTACTACAGTATAGAGACGTCTTTATTGACTGGTACTGTGTGTCCCTCTTCAGAGAACTGTCTCATTTCGTTGGGCAAAAGAACACATTACCTGGATTTTTCAGCAGATGTACAGAAACCCTTACTTTGAGGAGTGGTATATGTTGTTAAAAACGGGAATCGTCTATTGCGGATTGTTATGGATTTGTAATGTCGCAATATTGTTGGGTGATGATCATTGTTTGGCTGTTCAACTACACAGAAAAAAAAAACATTCTTTATCCTATGCTCAAACTAATTTGTTTGTTGTTACTAAAGCTAAGTGACATTTAAAATATAAGCAAAGTAGTTGGGCAAAAATAATATTTTATTATGACCATACGGCTAAATGTGGTACAACGAAAAAATTAACATTGCCCAACAATGTGACCACCCTATATTTTCATAAGAATTAGCTTAAAAAAGTATTTATTATTACCCAATTGGAATGCGTAGATGAAAGTGTGGTGTGTAGTTTAAAAAAAAAAGCCAAACATTGTGACCAGAGGTCTATTGTACTAACCCCCAAAAGATCCCCCCCCCCCCCCCCTCTCCTTTCATTTCGATTGAGTTTTAGCAACTTCTTATGACAAGAACTAGGACAGCCACTATTCAGTTCCCTAGCTTGTCTCTTGTCCTCTGCACTGTGCCAGTCACTGTACTGTTGGTCCCTAAAAATAGAGAAAACTGTAGTTCTAACATGGTTTGCACAGTCCTTAAGAACTACTTAATTTAGGTAGGTTCTTAATTAAGGGTCCTTAATTTTCGACTAAGGTCCTTAATTTTTGACAAACGTTTTTTTTTACTAATTCACATGGGTGGTATTTTTCTGTGTCTAACCCAAAATTCTGAGTTTTTTAAATTTTCGAATTCAGAATTCCGGGTGCATTGAAATGTAGAATTCCGGATTTTACGTTGATCGTGTCCAAACTTTTGACCGTTTTACGTAAGTATAAATCGGCAAGGAGAGAAAGGCATGAATGGACGTATTTAGTGTCAGAAAAAAAAAGTGAACTTTTGATCTCTTTTGTTCGATTTTTTAGTCAGTGGTATTTTATTATAATACACGACACTTCGTCGTTGGAAAAATCTCAGTTTGTTTGTTGTTTTGTGAAGAATCGATACTCATTCTAGAAAAACGAGGAAATTCAGAAGTATGTAGCATTTTTAAGGGATGGGAATTCTGCGCCAGTTCTCCGGAAGTGGTATCCTGCCAACTTGCCACAAAACCCCACTGACATGTGATTAAGTGCCAATTTTGCACCAAGCAATGTGTGGTTCTCCGCTAACAGTGCCAAAAAATTTAGGAGCTCCTTAAAAATTATCGAGAGGTCTTTAAAAAGTCCTTAGGAACTACTTAATTTTTACTTTTGAAAATTTGTATGAACCATGTCGAATCACCTCACTGACATTTTCAATGGCCCTTTCCCAGTATAAGTAGGGAGGGCTAGAACCCAATCTAACCAAGTTAATCAGCCATTTCATTCCCTGAAATGTCCTAGAACCTAAAATAAGGAAACTTTGTTACTATTAGCTAAGTTGCAAACATTTCGAAACCGAGTCCTGCCCTTGTTTTGCAGTGTGTCCTTGTGTGCATGGGGCTGCAGAACAAGTCTGCGGAGGAGACGGCCTCAGAGCTCAGCGTGGAACCCTTCCAGGTGATGGGGCTCTTCAGGAAGACAATCAAGAAGATTCTGGGATCTCTCAACCAAATGGTAAGCAGACTAACTACATTTTTGAGATGCAATCAGAACCTTTGCCAATTTAGTTTCAAACACTTTAGTGACTCTTTGAACATATTTGCAAATCGTGCACTTGGAATCGAACCTGGGACTACTTCTAAAACACCATAAGAGGAGCCACATTTAAATTCCAAGTACAGTTTAAATAGAGGTTGCCATTCTGAAAATAAAATCATGCCATTTGTTCTCCCTCAGGCAATTTATGACCAGAAACACTCTTCTGTAAGTAATGAGAGCCCCTCTACGATCACAGGGAAGCGTCGAAGCGAAATAATCCTGCACAACAAGCCCAAAAAGTAAGCATAATAACTTCATTACACAACTACCATAGTGTGACAAATTAACCCTTTGCATTTGAAATTGGTCAATTACTCTTAAAAGGGATCTTACAAAGGGTTGCGAATGTACAACATTGAGAAAGAATACCACAAAATGTTAGAAAACAGCGCCTTATATTCAAATTATTGGTTGTAGGAAATAAGCAACCTGGCCAAATCCGAACGTGTCATTTCGCCAAAATCTGGAAACCTTTCCTGGAGTAGTCATGCGGTTAACGTCAGAACACAATTTGGAAGAAAAAGTAATTGGGTAGCTCTCTCTATTCTTATACATACTCTAAGATTAAAACTCCGTGTTTTTCCAATTGCATTTCTGAAAGTCCAAAAGTCTTGCCAATGCGAAAGTCGGAATATCTTTTTCAATTGAGATTTTTAGCAAAATAAACCACTAAGAGTTTGACTTAACTAGAGCAAGTGAGGGCCTGGTCAAAAAAATTTAGTTTAATATCAAGAGATAATCAATTTCTAGTGAAAGTAACCATGTTGGTTAACCGAGAGGATCTCACCAAGTTTCAACTTTTTGTAGAGCTCTATTCGTGACATTACAAATAGTATCAATGAATTTGCCCCAAGTAGTGAATCAATGACTAGACACCACAGAATGGGTGAGGGAACTCCTCCTCGAGACACCCACCAACAGCATGAACCATCATGTTGTCACGGAAAAGTGAGGCGCTAGGTAACGTTTATTGATGATAAGATTGTTAATCCAGTGTTCACTCTAGAAATAAAAAGGGTCAGGGCGCTGTTGGCAGTAAAAGGGCACCCCGTTTTTGAAAAGGCATTTTTTGTTTTTAAAAGGGCGCTTTAAAAAAAAAAGTTTGGGGTTACTTAAAACTAGAAAAGGTTACTTAAATCCAAAATTTGGTAATAAAATGCCTAATCTTGTAAAATCTCCCCAAACCATCTTCTCTTTAAAAAAAAAACTTAGCATTTCATATGCGGGCACAGGCAACCCTGTGCTCAAAATTACAGCGGAATCATCGCAATTGCACAAAACGCGTAGTTAAAACGGAGTTAGTTTTTCTAGTGTCATAATTCACTGTAATTCTTATTTATACAAAACAAATTAACCGGTGTCTTCTTGAAAGACAGCTTGTGCTTGACTGAAAAGGGCAAGCGGGGCGGAACTTTTTCAAAAGAGGGCGGCATTCTTTTAAAAAGGGGCATGAGAGCACTATCGAAATGAAAAAAGCGGGCAGGGCGGACCGCCCTTCAAAAAACGCCTAGAGTGAACACTGATTAATCTAATTTACAATAACTTTGTTAACTCCTCAAAACAAGATCCTGAATAATAAGACTCAACGGGAATGTTATCAAAGACTCCGATCCGCTTAAATAACATACCAGCGTGTAGAGAAAGGTGAGCCGCATCGACCTGGCCTATTAACACCCCGCCCCCCTTCTGGGGGAGACTGCCGCTGTGGGCTGCAGTATTGCTTTCCCCCACATAACTCAATGTGGAATCAGGCGATGTGAATAAATGACACCATCATGTAGAGGAAAGTGGAACATATCGACCAGATTCTATCCATCCTATGTCGTCTTTGGTTGCAGTATACGCTCCTGACCACATAACTAATCGGGGAATCAACCTATAGGAAAATTACATACCATCATGTAGAGGAAAGTGAAACATGTCGACCTTGGTTTCAATTTTGCTTTCAAGTTGTCTTATATAAACATGATTTAATTTGACATACATACATGACAAAGTTCAAATCTACTTTCAGCAAATTAAATGTCACAAAATTATACTCATAGCTATTACTTTCCAAAGGGCTGTTTTTATTTTTTCTTGGGACTTCTTTTGGCAATTGTCCATAAAACAAAAATAATTGAAACATTTACACCCTTGCATTTGTTGCCGTTTACACTATGCTTTTTTAAAGTTGTGTTTAAAGAATTAAACTGTTTTTTATATATTTTAGGTTTAAAAAGAGTATGTGGCAATCATCAGTTTGAAAAACAGCTGTCTATCATAACTACTTGCTATGTCAGATGCATGTTAATCATTTGGAAAAATTTCATTCAAAATGTATATATTTTGTACAAATTAAGTTATCTATGTGAGAAAATTCAATGTATCAAAAGATGTACAATAAAGCAATATATATATATTTAAAAATTTATTCAAAAGTTTAGATGATCCTCATGTATAAACAAATGTGAAATGACTCGTGCTCCATGAATCCACTCATTGTACAAACATAGCAAATTTACAAACATGTCTTGCATTCAATAATATCTTATGGAATAGTCATCAAAGTAACAATTCACTGAATTCTTTTTTGTAATACAAGATCAAATTCAACCATTTGGACCTAAAGTAATATTTGCTGTTATTAAACTTTATACTATATTCACACATTTTCTGAAAACAAAATAATGCAGATTGGACAGGTTTGCCAAGTGTTGCAGGACCCAAAATGGTCCGATACCCATTTCCAAGAGGCTCCTAGTTCAATAGGTTGCTAACAGTGACAACATTGCAGCCATGGCGAGTTGCAAACTTTAAACGCTCTTTGAGTTGTGCCACTTGGCAGCCAACCTGTATAATTGTATATATTGCAACTCTTAAATTAAATATTTTTTACATAATCTTAATGAAATTAATAATTTTAGATTCTAATGTAAAAATGTCTTTTACATCTTTCTTACTGAATATAACATAACATAGGAACTACATATATAAAATGAATCAAAAATGCTATCTAAAGCAAAACTATACAAATAAATAAAAAATTAATTTCAATTATTTTAAAATAAAAACATTAAGAATACAATATCACTTATTAAATCAAACACAATTATTTTCTGAAACATTTCATGCATGTTTCGAAAAATTTACAAATAAAATACTTCTTTCAGAAAAGAAAGGAATATTCTTGGATAAATTTCAGCTTTAAGTTGTTCTTTTTTGTAAAAACAGACTAAATCATTACCAAAATTAATCAAGTAATACACAGAGGAATTTTTCCAAAGAAAAAAAATAAACAATATATACCTAATTTGAAAGTTTTCCTTAATTAATATCAAATTTTAATTATTTTTTTAACCTTTCCTATTAATTTGTCTTTAAATGTTTTTCCCAATAACAATTCATTCAAAGAATGTGCTAAAAGAAAATTCTATTTAGCTAAAATATTAATATTTACTAGCTGAAATGTAAAAAATCTACATTTAAAAAAAAAATGTTTAAAATTTAGTCAACTATTCAAACAAAATTGCAATTTCCAAATGTTTTTAGTGGAATGAGACTGGTTGCCAACATATGATACTTTTCGTTCCAATTGTTTACACTGGGCAGAATGGTTTTAAAATCATAAAACAAAATGAAGTAATATACATTAAAAAAACTGTCATATGATGTGCTTCATTAGACTAGAAACAAATGGGTGGATTGTCTGTCAAGAGGTTAAAGGCCAAAATGGACTAATACCATTTTAATTACCACCTAAATATCGCATTTGACCAAATGTGGGTCCCAAGCACTCATTATTGGGCAACCTCAATAGGTTCCCCAATAATGAGTGGACAGCCATTTCACTTAACAGGAAGGCCAAGGCAAGCTGCGAACTTTAAACGCTATCCTGTCCGAACTCTGTTTAGACACTTACACCACTTGGCAGCCAGCCCTGATATTTAGTTTATTTAAATGCATATTTTTTTAAACCACGAGTAAAAATTATTTATAAATTAATTCATTTACTATTGTTCTGAAAATAGTAAAACAACCTCACAACATATAGATAATTTATAAAATGCAATGGAAAATTATACAGGCATTTGGTCAGTGGCAGCTCGTAATTTGCGAATGGGACAACACTGAATGGTGTTATAGAATTATAAATGTACATTTAAGCATCAAATTATGCATAGTGATGAAAACATTTCATTTATTGAAATGTTTTTCTGTTTGACAGCTGAAAGAAACAAAAACACATTTTTTACTGGGAAAACTGGTAAATCAAAACAATGGCAACGTTCTGATCTTTGACAGATACAATTTTAAACAACAATCTCTTATAGCTTTTCATCCTGGTTCCATCATTTTGACATAGTTCTCTGCATGCCCAGTACTCCTTTTTGGATTTTAGTGAACTGCACATTTCACAGACCGTATAGACAAGCTGCCACTGTAACAAACTCATCCAATTTTTTTTTTTATAGACACTTCATATAACGCAATGTAA
Organism: Troglohyphantes excavatus; assembly: GCA_963932185.1. NCBI lineage: Eukaryota > Metazoa > Arthropoda > Arachnida > Araneae > Linyphiidae > Troglohyphantes > Troglohyphantes excavatus. The sequence goes on along the minus strand of OZ010670.1, from coordinate 7,646,125 downwards.
ACTTGATAAACATTCGTTACAAGTTGGGAGCAATGCCCTTACAAATGAGTCTAAAATTCCCTTTTCCATCGTAAGACCCCCACTCAATGTACAAGATACAGAAATATTGTTTCTAAAGCACAATATCAAGGCCTTAGTGAACAGACCAGCAAGTGCATATTTCATGAATCTGAGGTTTTTTGAATTTTAATATATCCGATGAAGGACCCATGTCATAATTGACAGTTTTGTGAAAATGGTTTCAAACTGCGAGAGTCTCGGTATTGCTGCAATGTTACGGAAATCACAGAATTGTTGATTTGAAGGATTAGAAAAGCATGGGAACATATATTTCTGTTTTAAGTTTAAAATTAATGTATTCAAAATATGATAAAACTGACATTGGTTTTTTTTGTTCCAAGCCAGAGATATATAGTATCTATTTGCTGCTAATAAATAAACAATTACTTTAATTAGCAGAGACCCCTGACGATTGTTGTTGCTTTTCTCTATTCCTTATAATGCTAAACACTTCCCCCCCTCCATCAGCGAGTGGTAACTTGCTACATCTGTGCAATAAGGCATCGATATATGTTTCGTCAAATATTCATAAAACCTTATTACCCAAATTACACTTTTCAAATGAACAGAACTTGGAGATGATATTTTCAGATGACTTAACATTTTACACAATAAAAGTAAACACAGCATGCATAGATGCATAAATATTTTCACACGACGAACCATATAAATATTTGATAACTGAAACACCAAAATAAATTAAGTAATCTAATATTTAAACACATGCACACCCAAAACAATTTGTTAGGTTACGCTGTACAACACTTCAAACAATGTTTAAAACTTTCACAAATATAAAAATATGTTTCCAGGGAAAAAATCGGAATTGGCAGCCACCTTTCTCCGATGCACGGACATACGTTTGTAGGCCGAAACTTCGAATAGTGCAGCACTCTTTTTCCGCCAGGAAAGAGGCAGTTCTTTGGTTATGTGCAAACAAAACTATTCCCAGTTCAAGAATTTTTATACATATATATCATATAAATTTTTTATATAACATCCATTCGCAATACCATACGCATATTTTTTAAATCATACTTTGCATACCGAAAACTGAAGACAAAACTTTCTTTTTAATTCATTGGGATGGCAAGTAAAAACGAAATCATTTACTTGATTTTCAATAATTCATGCATAACACCCTATGCATATTTTTAGATACAACGCTGTGCATACCAAAAATTTCTAAAAAAATTTCAATTTGGAATATATGCAGTAATTTTTTTTTTTTTAAAGTCACATTTATTTTGTTTAACTCATTTTTAGAACTTAGTTATCGCCGAGATTGTACTTTTTACATATGGTATTTTTTCTTTAAATTCAGAATGCAAACTTTTGTTTTGAAAATGTTTTTTTCATACCTAGTACAACATTTCAACCATTTATAATGGATCTTTAGAAACTTAATTGTGGACTTATAAAAATTCCCTCTCATAAAACAACTTGGTAGAAAAAAAAGGGCTAATATCTAAGCCATTTCAATTTGTACCAAAAAAATCAACTAATAGTACTTGTATTTGAAAGAAGAAAATATGTTATTTTATCAATCATAAGATTAAATTTTATTTTTAAATTATCAAATATTTCTGAAAACAAAAATAAATCCATATCTTCAAAGCAAATGCTGAAAAATCGCAATTTATTTTTACATGCTTCATAACTGTAACCTAGGGGTACAAGGGGGAGGGGTGTCAGAACCCTTTCCTTTGGTTTGTAGTTTATTATTTTTAGCATCTAGTAAGATAAAATATTTTACTGTACACAAATAAAGGTGAACGAGAATGAGCATAACTCCTCCAATTCCCATTTTCTGCATATACGCTACTGGTGCGACTAAATCCAAGGCAAACAGATTTTTATAACTTCATAGGTACTTTTTAGTGGAATGATATTAGCCACTTTTTTTCACCTACACCCCTCCCCTTCAGAAATAGGTTTGCCAGCTCTCTCACACCTATTGGCCCAAATAGAGATCAGTCGTCGCTACCCTTGAAGCCAGGGAAAGCCTCGATGACTGTGCAGTGGTTCACACTGTCAAGGTACCGCGACAGGAACGACTCTGCATCGCTCACGTAGTGGTATGCGTGCATGTGGTCCCGCACAGCCCCCTCCACAGCCTGGGGCCTCTCGCTGTCAAAGAACAGTCTCTGGAAGCCGCAAGCGAAACAGCGGAACTTCCACTGTGACACCAGGAAGCGCTCCTGCACCACCCCTTTAGAGGAGGCCTGGTTTTTAGGAGAGGGCCCTCCACCGTGATACACAACAAGAGATTTGTTTGGCACCACCTGCCGTCGATGACTGGATCCCTCGCTTAATGACACCTGGTGTCTGTTTACGGACACTTGACCGCCTATTCTGAGAGCAGGGGTCGCTCGCGGTGGGGTCGTCTCTTCCGTCAGATCGATGACAGGTATGGGTTGGTTCGGGTACCCGCTGCCAGAAGGTACCGTGGTCACTTTCTTCTGCAGGCCCTTGCTCGTTCCGGGAGCCTGCCGCATAAGCTCCTTGAGCGTTGAGGACTGGGTGTCCAGATTGAGTACCACGGTTTTGAGTTTCTGGATCCCCTGCCCTGCGTTCTTGGGAGGGAAGGGGGGACCCTTGTGTCTCACAGAATCACCACCTCCCCCGCACAAGGCTTTGGGGGCTGTCCTTTTCTGCCAACCTTTACTGAGTCGTTCGGGCGACAGAAGTTCTCTCAGTCGGGCTGAATTGGCTCCGACTAATTTGGCAGGTTTAGATTTCTGGGGCACCGGAAGGCCCTTGAGCCTAGAGGAATCAGCCTCCGTGCACACTGGAGGCTTGGATTTCTGGGTATCCTGCCAACTCTTGCTGGAAGGTGGAAGAACATCTTCAATTGGCTTTGGCGGTATTCGATAGAAACCTCGGTCGTTGTAAACAGTGTTTAGCAGCTGTCGGTTGATCCTTAAAGAAGCAAGAGAGTCTCTGTAGAAAGGGACCTCAATGTTGGTGTCCCCGACATAGTGGCTGCCGTGGCGTCGTTTTATGTCCATTATCACGTTCTTAACGTACACCACACAGCGCTTTGTTGTGTTTCTTGTTCCCCTCTTCTGGACGCCTGAGCTGGAGTTAAGGCACCTTGAGGGCCTGTATGAGGGATCGGAGTCCTCTTCTGATTCGCTGTCGTCCGAGGATGGGGACCTGCGACTCAGCCAATCCTGGATCTCCTGCTCAGGAAGCCTTGTGACATCGACCGCATACGTCCTGGAACTACATAAGCGCAGTAGCCGACGACTGCGTGCGTCCAAACCTAAAACAGGAATGCAATCAAATTTTTTTTGGCTATAGATAATACAGGTAAATCAATAACCATTGTATGACAATAAAAAATAATCACATTAAATTGTAGTTGTGAAATGACACAATTTGGTGTGAATGATGTTCATCATATTTTTAGGATTCGATTACAAACAAATTTTTATCAAATCAAATTATTATTTGGATCTTAGCTTCTAAATGGTGTGTATATGATACTCTTATACAGTTTTGAAATTAAAGCAAAGTATTTATGTTATGTCATTAGTAATTTATATATATAAAAGCCAAATCCCACTCACTGACTGATCATGAAATCAAGCAGTTCAGAAGCGCTCAGGGGTTCCTTACCTGTGCGGAGGGTGATCTTTCGTTCCTCCCTCTGCCTCCTCCCACGGGTGTAGCAGTGCGTGTAGGGATGGTGTCGCAGCACGCGAGTGGCGGTCACCACCGGGTACTGCTTTTTCTCACGGCACCGCAGTTTTGGGAAGTGGCAGGACGTGGGGCAAACTGTGTTGTATGGGTGGCGGCAGAATGACTCGTAGGCACGTAGGGACAACTGCAAACGTTCGACCCCCGCAAAGTACCGCCCCTTGTTTAAGTGCAGCAACTGCACTCCAAGGCAGGACGAGAGGGGGAGGTGGTCGGGAATCTGGAACCGGAGAAGAGAACAGGTAATTGCATGCTGGGTTTGCATCATTTTCTTGACCTTCTAGCATAGAGGATCACCAGGGAACATCATTTAGTTACTTAAAACACTACTCAGTAACTCTAGGTAATTTTTGAAAGGCGGGTCCCTCTTCCCGCTTTTTTTACCTTGAAAATTGTACCTTCCTGTCTTTTTTTTTGACGAATCGACACCCTTCTCAAAATCACATGATTTGCCAATTTATTGCTATTTCTCTAACTTTGCATGTGGACATACAATGAAGTATTACATATTTTTTCAGTTGTGATTATTTGGTTTGGTATTTAATTATTATTAGCTAACCTGATTGTCAATTTGAACAAAAATTGGTTTTGCTACAAGAGCATTTTTTTTAAAGAGCACTTAAATGCAATTTTACATTTAAGTGGCCTTTAAAAAAATGCCCCTTTTCATTTCTAGAATAAGCACTGGTTAATAGGTGCGGTGGAGGTCATTGGTGACTGACAAAGAAAGCTTCTCTTTGGGATACTTTTCTTTTATTGGAAATATTAAGCTTTCTAAATCTATAATAATGGGAATAAACGATTTTTCAACTTCTTTAGCCTCTACTCGATATAGTTTCCCTTAGAACAGTGATTCCCAAAAAATGGTCAGCAGACCCTTAAATACATTGAAGTGTTATCAAGATCAAAAGAGTGTTAAACCTACAAGAGATTAAAAGTAATTAAACTTCCGATTGTGGTGTTATCTTTTCTATGTATTTGTGGAGTAGATTTGTGGTTCACATAGAAGTTGTGTAAAATTAAAAGAAATTATAATATTAATTTCAAAATTTTTCTTCCCTCGAACAAAATTTAATTGCATACATGGGGAGGGGGGGCCCCGCAGTCCTATTTTAGATCCAGTTAACACATTGATAACCATGGAGGTGCAGCATTTACTTACTCTGGAAGCACCTTGCGCACAAATAATAATGTATATATATTAACCTTTACAGGGCGGGTGGTCGATATATCGGCCAGAATCCCATGTTAAAATCAAACACCCGCCGTCTAAAGGTTAAATATATAAATAATTATTATTTGGGTGTTTATATACATATCACAACAGGCTAATTTAAAAAACAAAAAAACACTATTATTGTCCACTGAAATGAAACTGTGTAACTTCTGGGAGGCTCATGAAAGCAGCCATGATGTAGCTCAACTAATTTATTTTAATTATTTAGTATTGTTTTTTTAAATTTCATAGTGTTGTAGAAGTATTAAATGTGTATAGATATTACATTTCTTACTTATATAATTAATTTTTATATTGCAAAAGATACAGTTTTCGTTCTTGTTTGTTATCCATTTCGACATTTTGAATGAATTTGTATTTAATATGCAGATAGCATTCAAAGTGGTTTTTAAAAGAAATTTAAAAAAATATATATTCAGCCTCAGAAACAAGCATTACCTGACGACATATTTTAGCATGAAATATAAAAAATATATAGAGGCAGCGATGAAAGTGAGATACAGTTGTTAATTCTTCAATTGGCTTCAAGTCAACAAACTGCCTTTCCTAGCCCAGAAGTTACACTTAGAGATCAGTGGTCTAATGTTTGTAATTTGATGTAAAAGTCTATGGTGATTAATGTGTCCAAGACAATAAAAGCAGCTGCTCCATCCGAAACAGACCTTGAGGTCCTTGAGGAGCGGCTCATTCGTCCTGTACGCCAGGCTTCTGGACAGCAGACGAAGGGGCCACTCCGCCTGGAGTTTCTCTAACGGGACAGAACGGAAGCGCTCCGCAGGGACGAGATTGAGGCACTTGGCGAAGTTCTCCTGTGAGATGCACTCGTTGCTGTAGTCCTCGCTCTGGTCTCCGTCTGGGGAGATGGGAATAGGTGACAGCCGACAACGGCTCTCCCTGGAAACGTCGATGAGTGGTTATCAGAAGTGAGCAGTTATCATTCAGGGCACAAAAACTCAATGTAATTTTTAACAACTCTAGGTCTGTGTATACCCGGAAGCAGAAACGCAGCGACATGCGTTGTACGACGCAGATTTTTTCAAAGGTCTGCAGACAAATTTTTTACAGAAATCTACCATACAAATTTTTTTTTATGTCTTCACTACTTTAGAACATTTTCTGCAGATTCTTTTTAGGTTGGATAAATGCTTTTTTCTCATTTAAAAAAGTCAAGGGGTGGGGAAGAAGTCCCGATAATAGAAAGTCGCAATCGTGATGCGCGAAAAGTTACACATGTTTGAATAAATCTCCGAAGACGTTTCTTTGTTGTTCGTTCTCTTTTGTTAACGCCATGGTACATTTTAGTACCTGTTCTTTGAGAAGATACATTACTAGAAAATAATTAGCAAATCCTTCTTTGAGAAGGGAATTTGCGCTAAACGAAAACGGTATTTCATACAGCTTCCACGGCAGATTTCCGACTTTAGGGATAATTTTTTTTCTCTTTTTAGAGCTAAATTTTTTACTTTAATAGCTCCTTTTGTTCTTTCCATAGAAAAAGTTGTTAATATAAGGAGTTTTTGTTTTAAATGCTGAAACTATTTAATAAATCGGTATATGTTTTTTCATAAAGATGTTAAATATTGGTACTTTATTATTTAAGTGAGGAATACTTATAATCTAGGAATGATTAAACAGGACATGAAGGAAAAAAAACGTGAATAACAATGTAATACTATTGCTGAGATTATCTCTTTAATTGAATTCTTGCTTATGAAAGGTATACCAATAGTTATATAATAAATTAAGTTGCAGACAAATCTTATTCACTAAAATCTTGTCGCAGACTGTAAATAATTTTTCTGCTACTGGGTGTGTATACAATTAGTTCGAAATTTGTATGGTTATAAATGAGGACGTAACACACTTTCAAAACTTGTATAAAATAGGGTGGTTTTTGCAGGAGACGACGCTAGTGACATGGTATCACGGAACAAAGAAGAAGGTGGAGGCGATTTCATGTGAAGTAAAAGAGCAACATTACATTAAAAAAAATTAGGTCCAAACAAACCGAGCTGGAAAAACTTTGTAAACGAGAGCAACATTATTTTATTCTTAAAAAAACGTATATATTAAAAAATTACAACGGGCTGTGGGATGGACATCAATAAAAGACTATTATTTCCTTTCACAAGCAAGTTCAATTATTAGATAAATCATCACCACGTAATAGTACTTCACTTAGCCAAGTTTTGTTTTACGAATAGGGGAACTTTTAGTTACACCGATGATCTTCAAATGGTACACTTGCGCGCCCACGAATATCGAAACGTGATCGCCACAGTTTAAGAGTTATACATGGGTATATATATTTTCCGCTGCTTTGAATTAGGTTTCCTTAGCTTATTATTTTAATATAGCAATCCATAGGTATGCATAACTATAAGTTTGAAAAGTCATTGCGGTTTCTCAAGATTTACATACTTTTTACAGATTTGTTAGGTTCTTAATTATTATTAAATAACCACATTGTCGATTTTAGGAAAAATCTATTTTGCGTCTTCATAAAAGTGCTTTTTTTTTCTTGAAATAGAGCCTTTCCATTTTTAGAGTGAACACTGTGAAAGGCAAATGCTGTTGGTAAAGCACTTACTTTTCTGTGTCATTGCCTTCGGTGTGAGGGTAAACAAAATACATTTCCGCTTCCACCAGGCCCCTGCCGCGTCACTCAAGACCTCTTATCCAAAAGACACCAAATTTATACACACTTTAACCCTTTGCACTCCGCTGCCTCCTTCCATGGAACAGTATAACGGTTCTATGTTCTTATTTCGGTTCTATGTTCTTTAAAATAAACAAGAACAGCATGATCTTGTGTCTAAAAAATATTGATTTTTTTTCTATAATTGTTTTTTTGCAGATTTAAAACCTATGAGCATAACAAAACTATGTGAAAAAGAACAGAAAGAGGATTAACTGTTCCATAGAGAGAACGCAAATGTCAAAATGTTTTTGGAAGCACAAAGGATTAAGACCCCTTCACTAAATAAAACGAAAACCCTGTATACAAATGTACATATATATATATATATATATATATTTATATACATACATATATATACAGGGCTCGATTTGAGCTGGACCGGCGTTAAGGTACCTCTCTTTAAGGAAAAAAAATTACGATTCCAAAATTGGGTTTGATGGCTGATGCATTGCACTCACACACCCCTCGGTAGGTTACAATTCCGGTACCTCTATTTCTAGAAATCGAGCACTGTATATATATTGTAAAGGATTTTCTTTATTATGTAAAAATATTTACAGAGTGTTTCTTCTGAAGATCCACTTCTGACAGAATTATAATTTGTTGTTAATTCATCAGGAGTGGGTAGTTTTTAAAAGCAATTGGATTGGCACTATGGAATTGTGAGGATGCTAAATGGACAGGACCAACTTTGCTGGGCCTAGAACCTATAGTTGGTCAACATTATTTGCATTTTTAAATGCGCTCTATCAAAGATGTGATTGGTCAATTTAAACACTAATTGAAGTTTTACTTTCATGGCAATGGATAAGCACATTACCTAGCCAAAATCAGCCATTAAACTTAATTTGAATATTTTCGCATAATTGCAAAAAAATTACATATATAAAATGTGAGAAAAATCCATAAATTTATGAACATATGAAATTTGAAGAGTTCTATTGTTATATTCTGTTGCAGAATAACTTTTAACAAGTTGATTATTAAGCCGGGTTATGTGGACTGGAAGTATGTTAACAACTATGTGAACCAGCAGCCAGAAATTATGCCAGGAGAACATTAAGAAATTATGAGAATTTGTAAATATTACAATTAAATAAAACTTAATACACAAAATTATTTTTTATGAATATTACTGAAACGGGAGGGGGAAGGCTTTATATGCAGCTACTTTTAGTCCAAACATTTTTATATTAATTATTTTTATAATTAATATAAATAATTATTGTTATAGTTAATATTATTTATTTGCATAATTATTATTTTAATAATAATAATTATCTATTAATAGCAATAATTATTTTTATATTCAATAGACAAGACCCCAGTCACTCCTCGTAAACTATATAACCAATTTTTATGATCAAAGTGTCATTTGAAATAAACAAGAACAGCATGGATCTTTGTGATCAGCATGACTATAAATCTGCCAAAACTATAAAATATTAAGCAAGTAGTTTACAACGCTTCCTGAACAAACAAAACTTTGTCATATCGAAGCTATCTACATTTCAAAAATTTGAACAAGAGTTAAACGAAGTTTCTGAACAAGCTGAATTCAGCTAAAATGCAGGAAAGGCATGCAGTTACTGCAAATGCAGGAAAGGCATGCAGTTACTGCAAGCCAAGCGGGAATTGGTTTGTGTAGCAATCCTCCAGGGGTTGACGAGCGTTAGATAATAGGACCGCCCTTGTTATAATTCATATATCCACCAGTTGTCACAACACAGTATGGCGTTTGGCTGCTGGCACACAAAATCAAGTGTGTTCATTAACAGAAACTATTGGGTTACTTTTAATCCGGCAAAAAGCAATTTTGTTCCCCATGTATTTCGTATCACTTTGTTGAAACGGATAGGTTACCTGGTGATGGGCGTGTCTTCTTTCTCGAGGTCATTTTGATGGTCGGTTGGTTCTAGAGGGGGAACAAAAACTTACATAAACACACTTTACAGTCCCTCACACACAACTTTAAAAAATAGCTTGTTTTAGAGTTATCTTTAAGAGTTCTGTGACAATTCTGTAAGAAAACCTATTTTTTTTTATATATTTCATATCTTTCATTTTAATTAACAAAACATTAAAAAATGTCACATTTAAAAAAAAAAAACAAGGAAAATATTGCAATTACAATTGAATCAGCAGTTTTAAGAAGAGAACAAATCCATTACTCTTGTTTTCATCTTAAAACTGATGATTCAATTATTTTATGTACAACTTGATTTATCATGGTATTTCTTTTTAAATTAATAAATTCATATTGTGTAGACATTTTATTGGTGACTACAAATTTATAAAAATATATTGCATTATGAAATTTTATTAAGTTTATTATTAAATAAATAGTAAGTGTAGCTTTTAGGACCTTTATTAACCTTATTTTAATCAAGTGTTTAACAATACCATGATAGAAAACAGCATTATAAATTGGCATCTGAAGCACTTGATTCAAAGTAAATGGCAGTAAAAACACTCTAAACTTAAATATCTTTGGGTGAAATAAATTGCAATTTGCTGATTGTTACAATATAGATGATAATGAACGAAATAAATTCAGAAAATTGAAAATAATTTATCGGATGCAAGCTTTAAATGCCTTCACCTCAACATCTCCCCCTTCAAATTGTGCTGAAATCAAGTAAGCGGAGATTAGCACAAGCAACTCACTCTCATTGGTGGGAAACGATCGTGACCTGCTCAACTGCCACTTGGGATTGGAAGGCTGGGGCTCCACCACATTCACACGTCTTGGGACACTCTGGGGGGAAGTAAAGGGCGTCTCATTACGATTCTGAATTTATTTGGAGAAGGAACAGAAATTTAAATATAATTGTAACCAGTGTCGTTGCCCCCGCACCTTCGGTTTTGGACTGAAAACTAAAGCCCAATGAGGATGCGTTAACATGAAGGAACTCGGGTTATGGTCCGATGTGATTTAATACAAGTAACTCCCTGTCTTGTAAATACTTTCAAACTTCCTTGGACCCCCAATATTATAAATACAGATGCAATACAGTTTGATAATTCAACAATATATTTTTTTAAATATGTTTTTATAGTTTTGAGGTTTTTTTGGAAGGCATAATAATACTACATTTTTGAAAGAGGAAAAAATATCTGGGATCTGTACAATTTTTATAATGGTAGTTAGAATGATCTTCTGCAATTGAAATTTTTTTTTATATTCAAAACTGTGATCATGTGTTTAATTTGGCATTTATTGTACAGAATCAAAGATTGAGAATACACTCTATTTAGATCAGGAGCAGAACAATTAACTATTTGAAATTCTACAGTTTTTCTTTCAAGCATATCATGTAATTACATAAGTGCAAAAATACAACACAATTACAAATATGGCCGGATTTGAAGATTAAAAACATGTCTTGATTTAAAATTAAGACCTGTTTAAAATAAACTTTTGTAACTTAGGAGAATCATTCAAATCCTGGCCTTTAGAAAGCCAGAAACAAATAAAAAAATAAACACAAATAGATGCATCATTAACTATATTTTTTTAATTAAAAATCATTTTTCGTGCTATTATATAATTAAATTGCTATAATATTAAAAATGACATAATAACATGGGGGCTGTGTTAATTAATTTTTTCATTGATAATTACTGATGGACCCTTTGGTACTCATGATTTTTCTTCTTCTTTCAAAATGATAAAAGAAGCAATTTAATTTATCACTAGAATATTGCTATGCTTCAAATCCCCTGAGAAATAAGAGTTTATAAACTGCTATTTATAAATAATTCATTTATTATATTTTGAAGTAGGTGTTCTTTTTGTAAATATTGGAAGAAAAGATCTCTTGCACCAAAATAGGCATAAGCTTAAGGGTTACTGTGAAAGAAAAGTAGTTATTATATTATTGAAAAGTAACAGTTACTTTTAACTTTTATTTAAGTATTTTTTTAGGGGCAGGCAAAGGGGCAAATATAAGTGTGCTGCCAAAATTATTCGAAAACTTAATTTCATGCCAAAATACTCTGCAAAAGTAACAATCTTAATATGATTTTAAGCACATTGTTTCTTGCTCTATTTTTAATAAATATTATACAAATATGGTTCAATATTAAGAAAAAAATTAAAAAAAGTGAATACATAAATTACAAAATACCAATACAAAATTTTATATTGCCTTGAGCCATCATTTTAAAAGCTAATACGGGATTTTTTTTCAATTGGCAATATTTAAACAAGTTACAATAATTACAGTTAAATTAATTTTTCTATTTGTTTCTTCTCAACAAAAATTTAAAGCCATTTATATTCCATTAAAAATCCATGCATTAATTTTTAGGCAAAACAACCAAAACATTAGAGCATTCAGATAGATAGAAATATGAGTCTGGGTTTTTAAATTTGGGTAGTATTTGACGACGTTGAATAAGTTTGTGTGTAGTAACAAGTAGTTTGTGTGTAGTGTCTAAATAAAAAAATTAACAAAAATATTAAAACAAAATAGAAGCATGCTCTTTTAAAAAAATCAATTTTTATACTCTAAATGACAAGTCCTAAACTTCAATTTCGTAAATTAAATTATATTTTCAAAAAATTTAATACAATTTGGTTCAGTATTGCAAATTAAATCATGAAGTAAGAGCATTTATTTGTCAGATGTAAAAGGATTATAAGTCTTTTAACAGAAATCGCAGCAGATCATGTTTAATGAATTTATACAATTTGAAGATTTTCATGAATGAAAAAATGCATTTGCCATTTGGAAGTTGCATTCGCAAGATGCAACGAAATTAGAGTTATAACCATCTCAACTTTCGAGTGATATTGACGAAGATCGCAAATATTTCTACATGTTAAAGATGTAACGCTACACTCTTCTGAAATTTTCTAATGATGAAGTGTATTATAATTAATATCATATAAAAACGTCAGGCAAAAGGGATTCAAAGTTAATTTTTTTTTTCTGACTCCTTGCGTCCTACACTCAAGTATAACTTTCAAAAAGTGCTCCAAACGCATCCTATATTACTACAAATATTTAAACTTTAGAAAATGAGCTTAAAATTTAAAATTTTTACCCAAAACAAAAACCGAAATTCTACATTCTGAAATTTGTAATACACCCGGAATTCAGGAATTGAAAATTTTAATGGCTATATATAATGGCTCTAAGAATCAAAATTTCTTCTAATTAGTTTCGAATTATACACAATATTAAAATTATTTTTTATTGTAAATAACATCACTGATAACGAGCTAATAATAATGCTTTATCACAACTCTATCCAACACAAAATTGGAATTTTATATGTTATGGCTAAGCAGGGTTGTTTCAACTTGGGGCATCTTGAACTGACATTTCTTTTAAAGTTCTAGTAAAAGAACAGCTTGTTTTCCTTCACCAGTTATTTTTTCAGGGTGTTCTTTTTAACCTGTTTATTGTGACAAGTTTGTTTTTTTATAATAAAATTAAACAGGTATTTATTGATCGTTTGATGATTTTTGAAGATGAAATATTTTAAAATTGAAACAAAAATTGCTTTTTATTAAGTAATTTAAAGTAGTTTATTATTTGGCAATGATTACAAAAAATGATTATTATTTAACTTTAACTGTAAATTATTTAATTACTAAATTTGTTTAATTTTTACTCCAAAATAATCTTAAAAATAATAATATAATTGCAGAATTTAATAACTAAACAACTTAAATTTGATTTTCCTGCTTTTAATGAAAAAAAAAACTTTTAGAATCTGTAAAATCGCTATTAGCTAACCATACATGTGACAAAATATAGTCCATATACAAAAAATCTGTAAAAGTAAAGTTTAATAAATTAGTCTTCAGTGATTAAAGAATATAATATTTTCAAAAAAGTTATGTGTTAAATTAGCTTTTATATTGTAAATTTTCATTTAGCCATAATTTTCTTTTAGGCATATAATTGACAATTCCTGCATTACAAGTGTCAATATACAAAAAAAGAACAGCATCAGTGGCAGCCCGTGGTCGAAAATGTTAGTGCAGCCGAAATCATGTAAATCCCCCCCCCCCCCTATTTTTCCAAAAACCATACATGAACGTAAATTATTTATTATTCACTACTCAAATCAAAGTTTCCTTTCATTTTTTACGAAATGATAACATGCAAAAAAAATAGAAAACACTTATTTTTTAAAAATTAAAGCAATTCTGCTTTCTTTTAAACTTGCGAATCGGTCAATTTTAATATTAACTTACATAACGAAACAACAGCAGGACCATGTCCTGAAACAACAGCACACAGTAAATGTATCACAAAAACCATTTCCATTTGTAGATATTCTCGTAAGTTCTTGTTTCATCCCACGAGCCAATCAGCATATCGAACCTCAAGTGCAGCTAAAACAAGAAAATTCATTTCGGCTGTACCTTTTCACAAATGCAGTGCATTAGCATGGGGGGAATCTCCATACTACGTAGAGGTTGCCATGGCAACGATGCAGCCAATTTCAAATTTCGCTTTTTAGCTGCAGTTTTGATTGAATGGAGTTTTTCCCCTTCCTGAATTGCGCATTACGGTAACATGCTTGCTATTTATCGGAGATTTTGTTTACTACCGTAGAATTTTCCTTTTCAATTCTAGTCTTCATTTAAGAAACTTAGTAAAATATCTGATTTTAGTTTTAAAATACACTAATGAATTTAGGTGCAGCCCGGCTGTACTTGCTGTAGTGGGCGAGAAGCCACTGAACAGCCTATATTTGAAAATTTAAAGAATAGAAGAATTAAAATGTAGTTGTTTTAAATAAACATTTAGAAATTAGCAAAATGATTCGAATCCTGATCTATAGAAACAAAAGGGATTTTTTTTTTAAATTAACAAATTGTATATTTTTTACAGTGTTTATTAGCATATACTTATTTTACTTACTAAATTTTTTTAACTATTATAATACAATACAGTTTTTATAAAATAATCTTTATTAATTTAAATATTTATATAAAAAATATCTTAAGGGGTATATTATTATTTTTTAGTCATTGCTGAATATACAGATGACCATGTCCTTTGCTACTGGCAATGATCTACTTGTTCTATTGTTCTCACTAGTATGCTTTATATTCTATCAGGACTGAAGTAGCATTACTGGAATAAGAGTAAACAAACTAGTTTATAAAATATTTCTTTGCATTTCACGTATATTATTAAATATACTTAATTTTGTAAATGTTGGAAGAAAAGAGGAGCAGTGGCGGCTTATCTATCAATATTGCAGAACTGCCTACAGTTTGTTGTAGGCTCGAATTTATACCAAATCTGGATAAAAAACTGTTCACAGTGATCACTAATCAATTACTATTGTCTTACTGTAAAAAGGAATGTCGATATTCCCTTTCCATCTTTAAAATGCATGAAAAAAATCACCTGGACTATATTCTTTACAGCCCCAAAATGAGTAAAAGAAACACCCAGAATTGCAGATTAAAAAAAGTATTTTAGGATCTTTAAAAAGTAAAAAAGCCTCAAACAATTTTATTTATTTTAGTAAAGATAACCCCCCACCTCCTAATAAACTGTACAGGCTGCAAATCCAAAATCAAATGGTATTAAGGTTACTCACAATCTTTTGAGATAAATTATTATTCCCATTTCTTATTTTCTTTTTCAAATTAACATATTCGTATTTAATCTATTCTTGTTGATTACTTCTCATGCACTATTTGTAAATTGGATGTCTTGGAAATACACAGAAATATCTCAAATGCTGTGATTTTTTTAATAACTTGAATACTTGATCACTCTTCACATTTTGTAATAATGATAAAAACTTTTTAAATTTACAATTTGTTAACATTCAGCACAGCCATTATCTAACGAGCCACCACTGTTGAAGAGGGAGAAGAGAACTCTCATGGCCAAACACACATGACTGGACCTTATGAACAAAATTAATTAGAAATAAATAGTAAAGTTTCAATCTTTTCTTGATTCTAGAACAGTGGCGTAGCCAGGATTGTCCGATGAGGGGGGGGGGGGGGGGTCATAAATTATTTTTGGTCCGACAAAAACCAAATATTTCTTTTTATTAATAATTGATTTGAACAATTTTTAACTAATAATTTTAATTAATCATTTTAAATTATTAATTGTAATTAATAATTTTAAATTATTAATTGTAATTAATAATTTTAAATTAGCAATTTTAATTAATAATTTTAAATTAGTAATTTGAATTAATCACAATAATTTTTAAGTAGTAATTTTAAATTAGTAAATTTAATATGTGATATTTTTTAATTTAAGCAGTAGTTTTAAATTAAAATTCTAATTAATTAAATATATATATAAATTATAAATAAGATATAAATTAAAAGCTTAAGTTTCGCAGGTTAATCTTTAGTCATTTCCTAATTTAAATTACTAACAAACCTGGCTGACATTTTACTGGGATTTAAGTCTGTAGCTAAATATTGATAGTGTGTACGGATTGAAGCAATTTTAAATTCTTTATTATATAGTTAAAAAATAAGAAATAATAATCATTATTTTCCGGTTAATTTTTTCATGCATGACTGTGGCGTGACATGGGGGAGGAGGTTTCATTGGTTGCGTGACGCAGCAAAACGACGCATTGCGACAAAATCATAACAGAAATTGGCGTTGCTCGTAAAAAAACATTAATTTGTAGAATCTGTGAAGCTAGACAATAGAAAAATGCTTGCCTAATCATCGGCACGATATGAAGCGCCACAGAAAAAAATCCAGAAGAAGGTTATAAACACAGATTTAAACGAGAATCTGTTGACCCCACCCTTTGTAAATGGAGCCAACTTTTCCATTAAGTGCCCTTCGTATTTATAATAGTTGAATATAACTTTTTTTAATAATTCCCCATAAAAAATTTCAAATGAATGTGCATCAATCTTAGGAATGATGAAACCCCAATTTTTTTTTTTTTTAAAAGCGGAAAACCGTTTTTTACGTGAAATGTAACACGTCTGAGTGACAGAAAACTAATTTGTAAATGTAATTGAATAAAAAATTAGTTAGTTTTGGTTTGGATATTTTCAATGATAATCTCAATAAACAAAAAATATTTGAATAAAAAAGGAGTACATACTTTAAACATATCAGCAAATTTTTTGCCTGATGCTCCTTTCTTTTGTTTTGAATCTTCCAACAGTTTGTGTTTTGATGGCGGCATACCGTCAAAATGGTAATTCAGATAAGCTTAGCAAGCACATGCAGTACTGGAGTGATTTTTAAATTTAAATGGCAAATGAGAGACATACAACCTTTCAGAAAACTGATTTTTGAGAAGGGGAAAAAATTCCACCGACATTGTGAGGGAGCAAAGAGGATCATAATTAGGGGCGTTATTTTTTTTGACAGGAGTCCTTTACAATCCTTTCTTAAAGCATGGGGATGAATGGATGTTTTCATGGAAAATGCCTTACTTCAAAGCAAGCAATTTCTGGATTGATGCATTGTGAATTCCGCTCAACTGCCGCCCCATTTCAAGTGTTAAGAAAAGTAACCCTTTACACGTACAAGCAACCAAGACAATCATACAGACCTACTACCCCATTGTCCCCCCGTGTAAAAAGTTGAATTTTCTGTCTTCAAAGTTGTTTGACCACTGTTCTCCTTAAAATCATCCCTTCAGGGGACAGAAGAGAAGGAAGCAGGAGATACATGTGGGTAGGAAATGCGACGTGTGTTTTCTCTAGTGAAATCAGAATTTTTAAATTTTTTTTTTGCATTTGTTATGTTTTTAAAAATAAATTTTGATTTTCAACTGGCTATGGGGGGGGGGGGGGGGTTCTAACCCAAGGTAACCGAATGCTGGCTACGCCACTGTTCTAGAGTACGCATCTACAATAAATAAAATCAATTCCCCATATCAAAATATATATACCAGAATACTATTATTCGGGTGAATTTAGTTTTTTAGAGAACAAGAGAAAACAGGTCATTGTCAGTGACAAAGTGTCTGGTCATCAATAGAAATACCCAATACCTACTAAACTGGTCAGTTTTTTTGGCTGTTAATTTTTAGATATTTTTTAACGTTGTTAAAGAAACAAATTTCAGTTACACAAATATTACTTAAACAAATATAACAATTGTCATTGATACTCTTGTGATTATGTGCCACACAAAACTTTGTAAAAAAATATAATCAACATAAAATGTTGTCACAGATTAAAAACCAAAAAAGATTCTTACCGAGTTTGCTTTGCTTGGTATAGTACATAATAGGTTACCACTATTTTTGCAATATATGCTGGTTGTGCCATCTACATTCTCTTGGATTCTAAACATATTCTGAAAAATAATGTGAAACTGACATTTTACTTAGAAACACAACTTACTTATAAATACTAAAATAAAATTTTTTTATTAACTTTTTGTTATTGTTTTTTTCAAGCCGAACTTAAATTATATGTCCACAAAGTGGTTATACAACCATTCCACTTCTTCTAGGAAGAGAATCCTACGGATGAGATACGCGCGAAATAATTCCCGCCAAATCAGATATCGTTTTCATTCATAATTAAAACATTTGTATTACTTTTGTAAAACATTTAAATACAAATTTTAAAAAAAATTCTAATAAAGTTTGAAATTTTATGTTCATGGAAACTGCTTCAGCTAAATGGAATGTTAAATTGTTCTAAACACAAATGTTGACACAATTTAGATTTGTTAAAATACTCTACAAAAATACACAATAATTGCTATTACAAAAGTTAAAGAATTTTTATTTAGCACATACTAAGTTTAAAGACAGTCTGATTAATAAAATCTCATTTTATTAAAAATTTAATCAGGTTGTTCGAAAATCTATGAAATATTGGGTAATGTGCCAAATAAAATACGAGTATAAAATATTGCACGGTACCTTCCAATGGGTAAAATTTACCCGTGTAGTGGACTTCAATAAATAATAATCATGGACTTTCTTTGAAACAAAAAAAAAATTGTCAACAAAAATAAGATAACGATGTTTAATTATTTCATCTAAAAGTTGAAGTTTGTCCACCTCAGAATACAGGATCTTAAAAATCTAATAGGAAAACGTTACTTCAGTAAATACCGCTAGGAAGCAGCACAATCAAAAAGTCATCAGGTGTTTTGTTTATTTGAGAGTAAAACTGAGGGTGTTTTGACTTAAAAAATATTTTATTCAATTACGAATATTTATGAATGTGTAAAAATTGTGAGACATATTAATCAAACATGTTATTTTTTTATTTAATTGTAAATGAATGAAAATTAGAACTGAACTGAAGTAACATCCACGTTTCCCCGTTCATTCGATTTCAACTTGATGTTGTCATTTTTATGAAAATAAAACTAAGTAAGTGTTGAAATATCACGCATAAATGCCACATTTTTTTAATTGTTACATCGAAATTGATTCTTGTAAAATTTATTCATGTATAATACCAATAAAAAAAATTATTGCTTTATTTCATTGGTTGGGATTTCATTATCATGGGTTGGCCACTTTTTGCCGCTGTTTTTTTTTGTTTATGTTAGCAGTTATGTTTGACAAAACTAATAATCCTAACAACTTAGAATAAATTTATATAACGAAAGAGAACATTATTATATTATATTTTATACAAAATAATTCAGTTTTATCTTTCTGTCATAGTACGTCAGTAACTCTTTTCATGAAAATATTTCGGACAACATCAGTGTAGAAGCAAAACAATTTTATTTTAATAATTTTTTCAAGCCATCAATTTTTAAAAGTTTTTATGAAATAATAATTTTCACGTTTGTTTGGCTTAAAAAATAATCAGGAAGTTTATCATTTACCAGTAAAAACTCGACACTATGCACTATATACTTTGACACTATATAATTAGATTACACAAAAGGGCTGTTACAGATGGCTGGCTCATAGAAGGTAAAATTTCGACAGCAGTCTTAAGCGCACGCGTGTACTGCGGGCTAATGTCATATACTCCTGACGTCGATTTATGGCCCCTTGTATTTGTGGCCTTCGGCCTCCAACTACTCAGGATTGCAGCTGCTACCCCCTTCGAACATCCAATTATGGTGCTTACAGGCAAACCTTGGGGCATAATTTGATTAAGTCGGACCCAGTATCAGAAAAATTCTTAACAGTCTGCGACAAGATTTTAGTGAATAAGATTTGTCTGCAACTTAATTTATTATATAACTTTTGGTATACCTTTCATGAGCAATAATTCGATTAAAGAGAGTATCTCAGCAATAGTATTAAATTCTTATTCACTGTTTTTTTTCTCATGCGCTGTTTAATCATTGCTACATTATAAGTATTCATCTCTTACATAATATAGTACCAATTATTTAAATGTTTAACATCTTTATGAACAAACACATACCCATTTATTAAATAGTTTCAGCATTTAAAACAAAAACTCCTTATATTAACAATACCTATTTTCTATGAAAAGGACAATACAAATTAAAATTTTATTTCATTGTTAAAATTTATAAATGAAACAAAAGAAAGATTATTTTCCGAATTCCTTCGTAAATTAAAATTGGAATTATAACTTTCAAGTATGGTAACTTCATTAAATTGCAGAGTTCATACTAGAAATAAAAAAGGGAACGGTGCAAAAAGAAATCATTTTTTTTATCTGCTAGTACTTTTATATGCAAGTCTCAAAATTACAAAAATTAACTTTTAAAGCAATTTAAATTATTTATTATGGTTTTAGACATTTAATAAGTTTTATAACATGCAATTCTGATAAAGTATACTTTCCTTTTCATTGAAGAATATGAATAGTGAATGAAATTTAATGCAAACTAACTAAACTAATGATCAAACTGTCATTTTACATGTAAAAGAATCATGACATAAAATCAAGTATATTGAAGTACAAGTTTATTTTAAAATACTAGAATTCACACAATATCCTCAGGAATGTTCGAATATTCTAATTTATGAATTAGCGAAGTCCGATTCTTGACAAACTTGGCATAACTAATTGGTTCGCAATAGTAAAAAAAATTATAACATTAAATTAAAACTTAAGAAATGCCTTTCAAAATGAGAAAACTGGCTTTAAACATGTAGTAAAACAAGTTTTCTGTCTGGAAAATCTGAAAAGCCACTGTGCTAAAACGCTGAATTCGAATAAAATTGGCAACTGTGGTTAGCTAATAATAATCAAATTCCTAACAAACTCAATAAGAAGTTAATAAAACCATGTTAAAGCTAGACCAAAATTAATAAATCTGAAAACGAAATGAATTTTTAGTCGCCAACATCGGAGTAATCGCGGCGTCAAATTTCCAATTTTTTTCAAACTTGCATCATTTATTATCTATTGACTATCAAATAGATGAGATAATAATGAGTAAAAAGAAAGAAAAATGAGCCATTAAAGTAAAAAATTCAGCTTTAAATCCAAAGGAGAAAAAAAATTATCGCCAATGGAGTTGATAAAATAGAATCGACAGCAAAGAAACGTCTGTGGAGATTTGTTCAAACACGTGTAACTTATCATGATAGCTACTTTCTATTATCGGGACTCCTCCCCCATCCCCTGACTTTTTTAAATGACAGAAAAGTAATTATCTAACCTAAAAAGAATCTGCAGAAAATACTCTAAAGTAGTGCAAACATGAAAAAAAATTGATAGACTTCTGCAAAAATTTGTCTGCAGATCTTTGATAAAACGTTAAACGACGTACGTCGCCGCCTTCCGGGAAGTCGGACTAGATTTGCAGATGTCAAATAGAAACGTCAAATTTCGACAGCAGTTTTAAACTCGCGTACCGTGCCATATCATTCCTCTTTTTCAATTCCATCAGACCCTTGCAACACAGGACATTCAAAACTCTCAGAAAAAATTCCCACTTTCTTACGCCACTCAATCACATTATTTATCATCACTCAAACTTCTGACAACACGTGTTATGAAAAAAAAAATTTAATCTTTGAACCATAACGCATTTGTCAGCCACACCAACACAGAAAATTAAGGGTACTTACCTCCAAAAATATAAACAGTAATATTATATCATTAAACGATATTTAAAGGGCACAAAATAAGTTATTTTCAAATTGTGCATAAACAATCAATATCTTAACGTTCTAAATAAAATATTCTATCATCAAATAATATTTAAAACACACCAAATAAATTTAGTTTTAAATTGCGCATAAAGAACCAGAGAATCCAAACATTCCATAAGAATATCCAAATGTTCTAAATAAATTTATTTTCATCTATCTATTCCAACAATCAGACATGTTGTTAAAATTACACAGAATATTCACCAAACACAATCAACCCTATAATTTACAAATATCCTAATTTAAATATTTGTAGATTTTGAATAGTTCGCCTGTACAACCAATCAGATTTCGTTAATCACTTATATATTCTAACCAATCAAAAGAATTGTAAGGCAATAGTCCAACTTGTCCAAGGAAAAAAGTAAACAAGTAGCCATATTCAGAAGTTAATCATCTTGGCAAGAAATTCACCTTATCACCGACATCTCAGTCAAAAGTATATCCCAAATTATCCATTGACTGCATGAGAAATTAAACACGACATGTATTTTAGGACGGATATTTACACGAGGTAGGAATGAGTAAATACCCATTTTTATTTACTTTACCCACCGCATATTTACCAGGCTACAAAAAAATTTAAAATTATCTGATTTAAATCCGATTTTTTTACTTTGATTTTCTTATACCCTGGGATTATATTTTCCTTACCGTATTGTTATAGGTCACTGCTAAAGGTATGGATAACAGCCTAATTGTTGAGGGCTTGAACATAGTTGACCTGAGTGACGAGGAGTTGTCTGGTCGCCTACAGAATCTTGGATTCAATCCAGGACCTATTCTGAGTAAGATGTACTACTTGTAGAATTTCTCTTGTTTACATACTAATCATTTGAAATTATTCATTTAATGTAGAAGGCCTTGACTGTATTTTGACTCCAAAAATTAAAATAGATTCGGGCATTCCTTACAGTTTCTCATGTTTATTTTATTAACTGTGCATTAAGGTAAGATTTTTTTTAGGTTAAATACTTGGATTTGAACTTCCTTACTTAGCAAAATATATCCCCATCCATTCATGCCTTTATTTCAAAATTATACTTGTATCATCCTGGCTCTGCATATCGATGGCGCCAGAACGTATTTTAAAGAGGTATAGCAGATTCAAAAATTGCGTTTTTACCATTTTTTGGCATTGAAGCTTTTTTTAAATATAATTTTTATAACACACTATTCAGATGAAACTAGGTTCCTATCGATCAAGACTTTATCCATGTCAATCCTGCTATTTATTATCTTGCTATGGATCCCTATAAAAGTGTAAAACAGTATTTCTATCTTGATACCCTGTGAGGCCGAGTCGAAACGTTTCAAGTTAAAATTGTATTCACTTTATTTTCATAACCCTTTTTACTCGAATAGTGACTCACAGTCACCAAATAATTACTTGTTATTTTGTTCCCTGTTCTTCAAATTGAACGATAACTGCAAGTCCTTGAACTAAAAAATGTTTATTTCATTTGCTTTTTCTTTATCCAACTCCAGTGTTCTCTTTAGGTGTTTATTTTAAGGGCGGCCCACCTTGTCCGCTTTTTTTTTCATCTAAATAGTGCCCTCATGCCCTTTTTTCAAAAATGTTGCACTCTTTTGAAAAATTCCGCCTCTCTTGCCCTTTTCAGTCAAGCACAAGCGTCCTTGTATCCTTGGCTGTCTGTTGAAAATGCTGCGATTAAAACTTTTGTGTAAATTGGAATTAAGTTAATTATGGCAATAGAAAAACAATCTTCTTTTTAACTATGTGTATTATGCAATCATGTTGATTCTACAGTAATTTCGATCATAGGACATTCCATGAATCCTATTTGTTGCTGTTGCCCACATATTTTTTTTTTTTAAAGAGAAGATGGTTTGGTTACCAAGTTTTGGATTTATGTAGCCTTTTCATCAGATTTGCAAGGGGTCTGACTAGGGCTACTTATTGATTTGGTTTTGAGCAAAAACAACGGCAAGGATTGAACTTCCATGATCTTATATGAAAAAGTTTTTTTTTAGTTTTTACTAGGGGTTTATGGAAAAATACTAATTGGGAACCAATGTACTACAGAATAGTAATACTACTAGTAAATCTAAGAATAATAAATATTAAATCTAGAGTCAATTCTATTTTAACTTGAAATACACAAAGCCTTTTTTCTGTAATAATCTTTCTGGATAAAGTTAAACAGTGCATCTATTATTTGTTTGAAAATCATATTTTTTAATTTTGATATTTCAATATACTGCTTTTTTTGAGCAAATGAATAACTGTTATGGCTTATAAATAATATTTTTAATAATCGAAAATTGAAATAATGTTATTTTATAACAGTTATTCAAAAATCGCTCATCACTAATTCAACTAGATTTTTTTACTAATTGCAAGCAAACAATTTTCAAATCAGATTTTTTTTTTTAATCCAAATCTTGTTTTTATGCGCTACTTCTATGACATCTATTCAGCTGATGATTGGCCGAATATCGGAAGTATTCGGCCTAACCTAGTATTCAGCATATGGAATGAATGGACTAAATATTCGTCCTGTTCCTATTTGCCTCGTATTATAATGTAACTGCTTTCCCTGCAGGCACCACGCGTTCCGTGTACCAGAGGAAGCTTGCGAGGCTACTTCGCCACGAGAGTTTCCTCGAAGAGGAAGAGGATCTGGCATCGGAGGAGGCTGATGCAGAGGTGAGGTCCTCCCCCATCCTCCATTCCACTTTCCTGGATTCTCCGATGTCTTATGCGCCATCCCCCCCTTCCTTCTGTGCCAGCCCACCCACTCTCGAGTAAGGACACTCCAGCATTTTAAATGGGTTATTATGAACGTTTCAATACTTCATATGAAGTCTCAGAACTGAACATTTTACTAATTTACAAATATTCATTTAATCGTTTATGGCAAAGCTATAAGAAATACCGATTTTTTGCATCAGGTTAAATAGTACGATATACTATAGAAAAACAATTTCAATGTCTATTCGAAAGCACAAACCTCCAATTATGAGTAAAAAACTCTAGCACACTACTGGACCAACCTCTAGTCTGTGGTATGACCATTCCATCAACTACCAGGATAGATCCCAAACAATCACCAATAGCACATTGTTTTGCTTTTGGGTGACAATAATTCTTGGTTGTTATTAACATCGCACTAGAGCTGCACAATTAGCTATTGATGATGATTCAGGGTCTATCTCAAAGGACAGACCCGGAAACACTGTCTCGTATTTTTTAACCATGGTGAAATAAAGAGGACAACATCTGAGTTGGCACCCAACACAACCTCAATAGACATCAGGATATAGGACCACGATTTGATTTAATGTGCACCAGTCTTATATATACGCCAGTGGAGATTAAGGATAATTTCTGATGACTTTTGAAAATTAGTAGATAATCTGGCAACCCTCTGATCACGAGAATACTAAATTTTTTTTTTTTTCACGTCCAATATTTACGTGAACTTGACAAGTTGTAGCGAATGTTGCTAAATTTGTTACTGAAAAAATTGTCTAAAAATATCCACAATTTCCATGACAGTGTTCCCGAGTGTTTCCTTTGAGATAAACCACGAACCGTCGCCAATAACCAACTTTGCAGCCCTAGCACAACGTTTTGTAAACAACAAATTGGAATTTTCTTTTGTTTGGTTGGTGAATTAACATCGCAGTCGAGATGTTCTGTTTGCTACTGGTGGGGGTTTGAGATCTATCATGAAAAAAAGACATAGGAACATTGCCTTTTAACTTACAAATAACTGAATTAAAATTTTATGTGCTAGTATGTTATTGCTTTAATTTACACAAAAATATATTAAAATGCTTTGACAAGCTGAAATTATATAAATTGATAATATTCATATGTGTGTTGGTAAATATATGGAACCTATCTCAGATAATTTAAAAAATGTTTTTTTGATTATAATTTTATAAAATTAATTCTCAAATTGGGCTATGTAGTCAAAAATACACAATTGACCAAAAAAAAAATGCCAATCCCTAAAATTGGTAAAAACTATGCTCTCCATATGAAGGGGAATTGTTAAAGGTGATTTCTCACATTGATGAATCTATTTGCATTTCAGCTATGATGACTTAAGAAGACGCCCTTTGAATCGTGACAGTGACATGTAAGTACCTTTATGGTTAACTGTTGTTTTATGACTCGAAATTAGAATTATTCGGGAAAATAAATGAAGTTCATTTAAAAATAAATACACTAAATTTCAGTTTTAAACAAAAGTCCCTCCCTCTTTAGAATGACTATGTTTTACATGCTTTTATTTAACTCATTAACTATATAATGCATTTTTTTTTTTTTAATTTTGAATCAGCATGCTTGGTAATCCAAAATTAGGATAGTTTTTCTTGATTAACGAGATCGAATACATAAAATCCAGAACTAAATATATTTTAAGGTAAATAAAATCTGATCTAAGAAATATCAATTAAAAACTTTTCAATTGTAATGCTCATTTTCTACTTAACCTTCTATTGATCTGAACGACTTGAGTCGTCCATGGATTTCCAGTTTTCCTAGCAATGCATATACTTTAAATTAAAAAATTATTGGATGTTAAAATATTTTTCAAATCTAATGCATTGGGATGTTTCTTGGGAGCTATGTCCATTAAAATAATAAAAATTAACTAATATATTTCATGTACATGCATTGCAAATACAGTGCAAACTATTTGGTACAGAAAACTTGACAATTTTGCCCTTTTTCTAACTGTTCAGAGAGTTAATTAAATTTTATTTAAAAAGAGCAAGCATTCAAGGAGGAGTCTTTAAATTTTGCTAGAAATAAATGCCTTAATTTTTATGTGTGTAACAGTGGTTGATATCCAAATCACAGTACCGCATTTTTTTTTAATCAAGTACATTTTCAGCAATATAACTTGGCACACTTAAAGTAAGGTAAAGCAATTGTGGAATATTTTTAACTGTTAAGTGTTTATGTTGAGATTATTAACATATGTGTTACTGATGAGTATTACTTAAAAACGCCTGCATTTTAAATGTTTTCTTAGTTTGACTAGTACCATACATAAGTTTCATATGAAAATGATCAGTTTGTTAGTAAGATTTATAAAAAGCTTTTGAGCATACATTACTTTCGGTTAAAGCAGCTGCTCCCCCAATCCAAGGTCAAAAATGGTTCATGGAACTATTTTTCGGTCAGAATGTTTTTCGTTGCTATATCGCACACAGAAAGATTAACTGAGCTGTATATCTTTTTTATAATAAAAAAATCTTTTATTTTAACAATAAAGTCATACTACATTTTTTTAATCGAGTGCACTTTTAACAACGTAACTTGGTGCATTTATAATTAAATAAGGCAAAGCCAACTCATCTTTAAGTTTTTGTGGTACATATCGGTGGCTAAAAGCACAAACATTGTCTCCATTTTTGGAAAACGCAAAAAGAACATTTTGTCCTTGGGCCTAATTTTAAACTTGCGCTACAAACTAATTATTTTGAAGAAACATACGTTTGTGCAGGGGGAAAGAGTCCACCTTTACATTGACACAAATGTCTCATTTGGGCCATAAAAGGGACACGTAATGATTGTGCTTTTAGTCGTCGATGTTTCTTTGAATATTTTTATGTCAAGTGTTTGCGATGAAATCATTAAAATATATGCTCGTTACAAGTCCTCATGAGAGTTGCTTAAAAACGTTTGCATGCTAAATTCTTCTTACATTTATCAATTTGTTAAAAAGTTTTGAGATTACACTGCTTTATGTTAAAGCAGTTGCACCCAGGGTTGAAAGTAGTCCGTGGAACTATTTTTGATCAGAATTTTTCATTGCCATTTCACACACAAAAAGGTTATTTGAGCTGCATATATTTTATAACAAAAAGTAAAAATTTAGTAATAAAATGTATTTTTTTGGAAACTCCATTTAACGCTTGCGAATGTTTGATTTAATTACTATAATTTATTTTTAATAATTTGAAATATTACCTTAATAAGGTAATTTAAATTTAAAACAGTAACTATGTTAATTCATAAAATTATGAAATAATTATATGTAATACCCAAATTATATTTCTCTATATTTTTTACAGTACCTGAATTTTATTTAGTGAACTTAAAAGTCTGCACCTGAATTTTTTTACTTTGTGATCCATAGCTGTTTAAAGGTTAAGATCTGCTGGATTATAGCTGATCATGCATTGTAAATAGGCTAGACTTGCACTGGCAACTGAATATGCAACTAAAATATTTAGTTGCAACTGGAAAATTAAAATTGTATCTGCTCATTGAGCAACTTTTTATTGCAAAAAATGTCCATTTGTTTGCTGCCTCGCTAACAGCAATCAACAATTTGGTGTGATTTTGTATGGGTTGTTGTAATGCAAGTTTGTCAACTTTTCTTTTCCATATTGGCGATGGCAATGTCTGAGACCTGGCAATCCTGACTTGAGTTGAATGCAATGAAATATACAGAATCACTTGGTGCATCAATTTTTAGCTGAGTTGAAATTAAAAAATTGACTTGGTTGTCTCTTTTTAGTTTTAAAAGTTGCAGTACAATTATTATTAGTGCACGGTGAACCTTAAGGTTACAGAGAGCTAGATTAAAAGCTTGACTGTGCATTGTGAATAATTTGAAATTTAAAGTGGCTCTTCGTTTTAGGTACTCTGGCACTCCCCACAAGGCGTGGAGCGCAGATGACCTGGTGTCGCAGGTGGAACCTCCACCAGGGGAGATGGAGAGGCCCCTCCTCTCCCCCCGGGTAAAGTGCATTCTGCTTCTCCTCCTTGCACTGTTCGGGTTCATCGTGTACCGCAACATGGAGCCCGCCCCCGTCAATCCCTTCAACCCCGCCCCCTGAATCTCGGGACCGCCCCTGTCTAATGGAAGGACCGCCTACTGATGGATTTTGTTGTGTGTTGGACTCTGCATCCTTAAAGTCAATAACCCAGTGTAATGATAGATTTTGAAGAATGAACCCTTTTTTATAAAACACATTATTTTCTTGTTTCTTTCTTGCGATTGTCTCTTATTGAAGCAATGTGTTGTGTTCAGTATAAGTATGGGAAACAAAGATCTTATTTAAAAACTTTTTCTTTCTATTTTTAATTACTTGTTTAGTTTACTCTCTGGCGCTCACACAATGTTCGCAATTGTAAAGTTTCTTTCTCTGCTAGAATTTTCTTTTTGTATTTCTTAAACCCTTTGGACTCAAGTGGCAAATATCATGCACAAAATTAACAACATGTGTCTTTGTTCCCTGTACTTCAAATTGATTGAGAACTTGTATGCTCTTGAACTTTAAAAAACTTTTTAATTCTTCTTTATCTAACTCGATTTAAAAGTATGATATCAATTTGGTATCAACCTATTTTATCAACCCTTTGCACTTTAGTTCATTACTCTATATTTTAATATAGGATAAATAAAAATATATGAATATCATATTTTAATTTATTGAAATAATAAAACTATTAATTTTGTTTAGAATCTATTCAGTTTATTAACAACACCAGCATAATGTCTCGTGAATTGTGTGTGTGTATGTATATATATATATATATATGAGGTTTCTTTCTTGATTGCAGAGGGTTAAAAGACTACATTTTATCTATGAATATAAAATAGTTGCAGTGAAAATTCCAAATATATATTTTTTTCTTTCAAAGCTGTTAATAAAAACTATGTTCCTTCCATCAAAAATATCTATGTAAAATAGGCCAAGTTCTAAATACAAAAAAGGCAGGCCATAAAAAGTAGTGAAGTATAATATGTGGGCAAGTTTAATGAAAATGGAGATTGATGCTATAAAAAAAATGTGTCGTATACATGTGTTTGTTGAACTTGGCCATAACGTTATTTGAAAACTATAATTAACCCTGTGATGAAGCTGGACGACTTTTAAGTCGTACAAGAATTTTCGGTCGTTCTAGCAAGCCAGTCTTTCTACGTAAACATTAAATTCATAAAATATTCTATGTTGAAATATTTTTCAAAAAAGATTTTAGAGAGAAAACAAATTTAGAATTTTGCTGATCCATCAGAAAATTCAAATTATGCATTACCCCTGATTTTTTGCATCTGTTAAGTATATTTTCTTCGGTAAGTCTTATTTACATTTAACTGTAAATCTTCGAATACTAATAATATTTGATTTGATGATCCCAGATCAAAGTGCATGGAAAATCAGTGTATTTCTACTTGTATTTATTTACATGTAACTATAAACATAAATTTCTAAATAACGTCCTTGATTTCGGATGTTATTAACCTGTGTATATATAATATATATAATAGGGTGGATTAAAAGTATAGGTAAACATGTTTTTTTTCTCGAATTTTAATTTTTAATAATGCGGAAAAGTTGTTATTTGGTACCATATAGGCAGAGCTAAAATATTTTTATTATACCTTTTCATATTGAGGTTCCTCTCTGACCTTTAATTATAAAAAAAATTGCTTTATATTTACAACTCTGTGACGTTTATCTCCAAATATTTAATTTCAAATATCGCGGGAAAGTTTACATTTGGTATCACTAAAACAGAGCTAAAATAGCTTTAATTTGCGTATTCATTCATCAGTTGACTTCTTTTGCCAACGCTGGCAAGGGAATGTAACAGATACAACGAGTCCGACAGAGCAGCAATCGCAATCTCAAGAGCCGTTCTTTAAGGTATGTGTTAAATTACGGAGCAAGCTTCTTGAAGCGTGATTGACAACAAAACTGTAAGCTAAAGTTTCCGCTGTATTAAATTGTAATACATCTTTCTCCCCCTATAGTGCACTATAACATTATTCAATTTTTACACATTATCTGTCAGCTTCATGATCTGAGGGGGACCTCTAGATATTGTTTGCAATCAAAATACTTGTACATGGTATATAATATATACGAAAGACAACTTTTCCGCCTATTACATCTCATTAATCACATTTTGATTTATTCACTCCACCTTAATAAATAATCTTCATTAGGCTAATTATATACAATACGCAGTGGCGAAGAGTCCGGTCATCGGTAGATTCTCCGTAGACCACGAAAAAAAAGAGAAACATTTAAAATATTTTTTATATATTTATTTTTAAAAAAAAGGTTTTAAATATATTTTTTTACTTATTTAAATTTTTTTTATATTAAAACATGCTAAAAAATTAAACCATTCATTAAATTCACACTGAAAACACTAAAAAAATCCCGCAATTTCAAAACCAGCCAAGAGTCGTGAGTTTGACTTTGAAAGTTCCGCTAAGTCATTGCTGAAAAATACCGAATCCAGTTTGAGAGCATCAGCCAATCTCTTCTGCCTGTTCACTAATTTTTTTTAGAGATTTTTTTTTTTTTTTAACTAGACAGTTTACATCATAGAATATTCATACTCTCTGGTTTATATTGAAAAAGCCTCCCTAGTCATCGGTTAATATTACAGATTCCCTCAAGCAACCTTCATTGGTTTTTTACACAGTAATGGTTGCCAGATTAGTTTGTTACGACACATTTGACAATAAAGATTATCCTTAAAACTTTTAAATGTATTTGGTCAAATATGATACTTTCCGTAGCTGTCTTTCTCGGATTTTGAATTTTTTTCTTTGTATCGTTTGACTGACTTGTCTCATCTTTGTAAAGTTCGCTTTTTTTTCTTTTTTTTTTTTGCTTTTGGGTTAGTCCGACTTTCAATTTATTTAATGAACTGTTTGTGCTTAAATTATTTCATTACGTTACGGAAAATGCTTTTTCTGTCTAATAAAATTTGCAATCAACTAATTATCGATTTTATTACGCTGTTCACTGCTTCAGTAACTGCTTTATTTTGAAATGAACATTAGTATTTCAATCGCTATACAATAGCTAGACTTTGAATAATTAGATTTCTGTTTAAAATAAAATAAGTAATATATTTTATTCTCTTTATAGCTAACTTACGATATCTGCCCACTAATACGTATATTTACGTTGATCGTTAGAAAATAATGAACAATGAAAATTCCTTCGGTTTTAAAATTTGAATTATATTCAGTAATACAACTTAGTATTCTTGTTATTTTATTTATTAATTTTGCAAATATGGATATAGAAGAATATGGACATACACAAACGATGCAATTTGAATTATATATGTTGTTATTCATAAGAAAAATAGAATTGCATTTAAGTACAAAAGATTTTTTTTAAAAATATTTTAACTAAATAACACAGAATAAAAAGTACGTAAGTTCACAAATATAAATATTATGCATGACCAAGTTTGCATGACTATGGAAACTGGTTGACAAGATAAACAATTTCCCACTGCTCATGCACCTAGCACACCAATGATTTGATTGAATGCTGAAAAGGAGCGTTCATTTATTATTTCCTGTTATTTTTTGTACACCCTCCACCATGCACACTTTTTGCACAAATATTATTTACAGTTATATGGGTCACGCTCTTTTATTTACTTTAATTATCTTCTTTTAATGTGTTATGTTTGGAATAAATTGAACATTAATTAGTATTTAATTTTGACTATAAAAATATAATTTTTTTATTTAACAAAATTTTATTTTATATAAACTTTTTAAAAATATATTCTTATTTTATTTTAAGTACTTTTTGCATTATTCATCTACTTTCAACGTAAATAAAGTGTATAATAATTTTTAGTATATTCCTGTAATTTTATATTTGGTTTGTGCTTGATTATATTTGTAAAATGTGTACGATTTTTAATTTTATAATCCAATATTTATTTGAAAATGTGCCCTTGCTGGCATAGCACTTAACGTATTTACCTCCAACCTCCGTTTGGTCATTAAATGAACCTTACAAAAGTCTGCCCTCAATTAATTTGATAAATTTCATCAACTCTAGCACCACTTGAAAACTGAATTTCAATGTTTTTCTTATCTTATAGAAATAAACGAAACAATCGAATCCAATAAAATGAACGAATCAAGCAAATCGAACGTAACAAACAATTCGAACACAACAAAAGAAATCGAACATAACAAGCAAATCGAACAAAACAAAATAATCGATCAAAATAAAAAACAATTAACAAAGAAAGAAATATAATAAAACATACAAATCGAACGAACCAAGCCAATTGAACACAACAACAGAATAATCGAACAACTCAAACGAACGATATGAACAAATCGAACAAAGACATGTCACATCACATATTCCCAGGGTAAACATAGATAATCCCGTTTATTGCAATCTAGAAGAAATGTAACGACGAACAGCTTTTATACTTATTAATAATAATCATCTCTAAATAAGTTGTATTAGATCTCTATGTCAGCAAACAAAAGACATCACATATTCCTAGGCTAAACATTCATTTCAATATAAGGCCAACATGCTATGACTTCTTAATGTCTGTTGTGTCTTAACACGCCAATCGATTTTTATAACCTCCATGTGCAAAATTCACGATTTTCGGATTTTTTTCTAAAATTCCCTATGTATGCCGAATTTCAATATTCTAAAAAAACAGCAAATACCCTAGAGGTTTTTATGATTGATTAGTATTAACTGGGCATAAATTCCCAGGTTCGGTTTCCCAGGTCCCATTTTCAGGTTCGATTTTCTCGGTGATAAGTAAGCCACATTAAAAATTATTTCAACGGAAATGCAATGAAAAATATTTTAACAAAAAACACGTGGTACAGATGAAATAAGTATATAGACAGGCGAAATTTATATTTATGACAATATTAATATTTAGAAGCACAAAAGCATTGAAACAAATAACCACATCTTAAATAACAAAAAATAAATTATAACATCATTAGTAAGTAGCATTAGAAATTATGTCAACAGAAATATTGTGAAAAATGTCCGTTTGTAAATTATATTTTCTGGGTGGAATTAAAATCTACACATTAGCCAAATAGATGACATTTTATAGAAAACACCAGAACTTTAGACCAGAACAAAGCTGCAGTTCATGAAACGAAATCGATCGATTTTTAGCGGACAGACAATAACAAGTTCTATTGAATTTTAATGCTTGTTTTAACAATTAATAAATTTCTGAAATTACGATTTTATTCGGCAAAATTTTGTTATCCGAACCTCCGACCCTATATTTTACAGACGAACCTGACTTTAAGCACCATTTATTTGTAACAATGAAATGTTGTAAAGAGATGCGGTGAGGAAGTTTAAGGCAATATATAAACTCCATTCACATAAGTTAATGTATATAAGTTAAAGTAACCAAATTTATATCTTGATTTTATCGCTAACTGATTTACAAAATATGAAACGTGGAGTTTCGTGTGTGGAATCAGTTGAAAATTTGAGATTCTGATAAAGGGGGGGGGGGATTTGCGCCATTGGGTGTGTGGGGGGGGGGGGCATCCCTGGCGCTGCCTTTATCCAATATTACACGTAGGAAAGTATAGCTGTTTGTACATTCAGTTGGTATAATCTTCTACTAAACATCAGTAGTAAACTTTATTAAACTAAGGTTAATATGTGATTTATTTTAGTTGTTTAACACCCTGTGCCGCTCGTGCTTTTGTCATCCCGGTTGTTCTTATCCATCAGTTCAGACAGTCGGGTAACACAGTTCAATGAGTGTGGTGAAGGTGAACGAAGTTTTAGTAAATTAAAATTATCAAAACTCATTTACGTTCGACTATGTGTCAGGAAAGCTTCATTAGGTATTTTTATTGTTGCCAACTTTATAATATTTTGTGGGTACCTATTTTTTTTTTTTTTGTGTGGAAATATTAAAAAGTTTTTAAAAGGTAAATAATTACCTTCGAAATCATCTAACGGGATTTCATAATCGAAACAGACTGAAAAACAACTGACTGCTTCTATTCACCCGTACTTGCGGTGAATAGAAGCAGTGGAAAAAACATTGCCCTTATAAAATCAAAAATTATTGTTTTTACTATTACCATGAGGGCTTTTAGGTATTACACATATAATTTTAAGTGTACAAGTAATAAGTCATGTGACTGAAATTCAAAACGGCTCCTATTCACCCGACTGTGCGGTAATTAACAAATTATTGACAATGAACAATTACTAATTAATAGCTGAAAACTAATTAATGCCTAATTACTAATTTAGCATAACTGCTAATTAGCTTTTATGTTATATTAGGGTATGGAACTAGTGGTTGAAACCCCCTTCCCCACCCCGCATAATTTTGCTTTTTCAACTGGGGGTGATGGACCCTCGTATGTTGAGTAAACAGCCTAGCAGGCCGTTGGGACGTCTGTGGGAGCCCTCGTCTATTCAAACGACATTCTTCTCCTCAATGGAGAGGTATGAAGAAAAAAAATCGATTATTCTATCGACCACCCAAAGCCCCCTCCTCCCCCCACCCTCTCCCCCTCCACCTCTATATGGGCCGCAGCAGACGAACTAACTACCCTTGCCACAGCTGGTCCCGCCGCCCCTGAAAATGGTACGTACTCTCTTCTGTTGTTGTGTTTTTTGTGTGTGTGATATTCCACAGTGTTATCGTCTGACTTTTGCGATGTTCTGATTGTAACAGCAGTGCAGATCGCCACTGAAATTCGAACGTTCCATCCATCAGATTCATTATTCGCAGTGGCGCCGGATACAAAAAAGGTATGGCTAGAAGGCGCGATAAAACAGAACTTTATAGAACTTATTTGTTTTGAATTGAGTTGGTAAACTTTAGGAATCGGAATCGTCCGCTTTGTGGTTGATTTTCGTTTTACCTAGTTATGTTCTGAATTCTGATTTTTATTGTTTTAAGTATATTTTTCTTCTATTAGTATTCACTAATTTTGTTCGTCCTTACTACTTTCTGAATTGTAATTAATATTTTAAACTTTGATACAATATTCGTTATCAGACTTTATGAATACGGACCATTAGAATGTGCATGAATTTTTTTTTAAACACTGCGTTTTTTTTTTTATTTCAATGCGCTTAAACTTATTTTTTATTTTCTAAATTTTTTTTGTATAATTAGCAATATTTTGTATAAATGTAATCTTAATTATAATACAATGCGATTTTAGAAATACGTGTCAATGTTTAAAAAAAATCGCTAATATTTCACATTCATTACTATCTTACATAATTTCAAAATGTTCTACATGAAAATAAACTCGTTCGTTGTTTCGTTTATTTATTTATAGCTAATACCTCTGCGCAATAGTTTAATGAAATAAAATATTCCTTACATGTAGAAATACAATACTAGAATGATTTACAATTCTTACGATTCTATATTTGGGCCTAGAAGCTTTCAAATGTGTGTTTATTTTTAATTTTACATACTCAACTATTCTTACAGCAAAGACTGCACGATTTTAGCCACATATAATTTTTTTTATATTTGAACTCGGGTTTTCTTTTTTAAAGTTTATTTATTGTTTTATATTGTAATTCACTTGCGTTATCTATTTTCATATATATTGTGCAGTAGCTACCTTTTTTTTTAAAGCAGTAAATCTATTAAATAGTTGAAATAGTAAAGATTTAAAATGTTCAAAATTAACAAGAACTCGAATATGATAACGTAGTATTTTCCGTGTGGCAATGGTTTTACGTTTAGATTTTTTTTCCATTCTGTGTGTGTTTTTGCATTCTGCATAAAAAAGTTTATTTCAAGTTGATATCTGATGTTAAAATAGTCTATTGCGAATAGTTCTGCCTAGCCTTTATTAATTTATTAACGACTAACTTAACCTTAGACTGTGGTTGCATAAAATTTTTATTCGATGTTTAACATAGAATTTTTTTAATATGATATTTTGTGCAACCGAACAGAATATTTTTTTACACAACCTGCGATTCTAAAAAGTGTTTGGAAATTGTATTTATTAGTTTTAATGTAAGAATTAAATTAAAGAAATGGTCAGCCATCTCTAATAATAGATTTTTTTTAAAGTGTTTTAGTTATACAGTAGAATTCCAGTCCAGTTATTCGAGCTCCAGTTACTCAGATCAAACAAAGCGGATCACCCATTATCCGGATCGCTTTGAAAAAAAAAAGTAATCAGCAAAGTCCACATTTTAAAAGTTTCTTATCGGTGAATGATATTGTTTTTAATAGCCATTCAATTATATTACATACTAAAGCAAGATGCAAAATTCATTTTTTTTTACAATTTTTATTTTCTTGAATTATTCAGATATTCGATTATCCGGATAGGATCTGGTCCCAATTGATGCGGACAATTGGAGTTGCTCTGTATATCGAGAATTTGAGCTGTATGTCTCATAAAAGATAAAAAGTAGTATCTATCATTGAACTGGAAGAAATATAGATAGAGAAGAGTAAAGTTTGTCCCCTTTGAAACTGTCATTGCCGCTCCTAACACTGGCACTTATGCATGCATACCCGGCCGAATGACGAGGGGGGACTTGCATTGGCATCACGTGTTCGGCGGTAAAAAGATGTTACTGATGCAGTGTTAAAAATCGCATGTGCATTTTTACTCCGGATACAAATGTGTACTAGATTTCATATATATTTCGAGGTCAAGTATTTATATAAGTATTTATTTGTGATATTTATTGAAGAATAAGTATTTAGCAGTAATATTTCGAATTTGTATCAATACCAATCTAATTTTTAGTAACTCTGAGAATGGGTAACGATTTGACTACTGAAACTTTTTATCATCAAACGGATGTTTTCGGACAAGAAAATTCCACTCTATAGTATTAAATATTAGACACAGAAGTTCTGTGTATTCAATTTTCTGCACTATACTTTCGGGTTCGATCAATCGACATAGACAGTTGTGTGGCTACAAGTTTTGAAATTGACACGTGTTTTTGTTTCACTGCAAAGACGATTTCGATTAAGCTTAGGCACTCTACATTGTTTTGTATATTTTGAGAACATTTTCAAGGTGCCAATTTGAAACTGTTTCATACATTTTAGTTTAGGCGCAAAGATTTTTAACAGCAGCTGGAGCACTTACTAGTGCAAAATTTGTGAAGCGGTCGTAAAAAAAATATCTGATTGATATGTAATTTTACTGTGGCCGAAATTTTAAAAATGCATGCTCAATTTTGAAAAACTTTCGTCACTTTGATGAAACAGACGCATTCTAAATGTACCGATTAAATATTTCTTCAAAAGAAAAAAGTATATTATTTAAAGTTACAAAAATATCTCGTTGTTTGCGAAAAACTAACAAAATATTTTTTCTCTCGTATTTGACAAAAAGTTTAGTTGGAGCATATTTAATGAAACCATTTTTATCTCTTTCACATTTAACTCTTAGAATTCAATTGGCTAATATTAATTACCATATAATTAAATATTGAAAGATACATATAATTTTATTGAAAACTAAATAACATTTATTTTCCTTTGGACGTTGTTCGCAACCTTTCCTTTATTCAGTCTTAAAAATAACACTTTCATTTTTGAGCATTGGGCGTTCGTCAATTTTTACAATCGTTTCATCATTGAATCACTGGACTTTTAACGAAAAAAAAAAAAAAAAGAGTCCAAATTGTTAAAGAAAGTCATTTAGTTCTTATATATGTATACTTCTAAAAGTCAAACGAGCTGACTAAGAGATCACTAGTTAGAGTCGAGTCCAGGCACGTAGGTAAGGGAGGGGTTTAGGGGGTTCAAACCCCTCCCATTGTAAGTCAAATAAAAAAAAATTAAAAACCGAATTACTGTAAAAATCATAAAAATAGAGATTTTTTTTGGGGGGGAGGGGTTTAAGGATTCCCCCTCTAAGAGGGACCCCCCCCCCCCCTCCCCCGCAAAAAAAAGGATTTCTTTAGGTACCTTATCCCCCCCCCCCCCTCGGGAAGGGGGAGAACATAAGTAAAGAAATCCGTTGCTCAGTCACTGAACCCCCCCCCCCCCCCATGAAAAATCTATACCTACGTGCGTGGTCGAGTCTTCAATATTTATTTTTATTATATTCTCATTTTTGACGCATTACATTTCGTGAAAAATAAACGATCATTTGAATTTCTTAAGACAAAAGGTTCTTAGAAATTGAGCATGAGTTTTTAAAAGAGTTACTTCACGCAGTTTTGAGGAAGTTTGAGGCACCCCTCGTAACATGGGGTAGGAGGAACTGCGTGACTAAGTGAATGTTATGAGGGGAAAAAATGCTAATATTTTCCCGCGTAGTTTTCACTTTTTATGGAACTCAGAATCCTTCTTGAGAGCCACTGGAGTTTCTTGAGACGTTTGGTGAAAGAAATAAAAAAGTGTATAAAAAATCAGATTAAAGTCACGCGCACTTTATTTACGTTGAAAGTCGGTGAAGAATGCCAAAATACTTAATTTATATAACATATATTGAAATATGCTTAAAAAAATATATACATTCTCCATATCCAAAAAAATCAATTGAAATAAAATTAAATAATTCAAACCATAAATCTTCTAAAAAAATCGGACAGGCACAGTCCCCACTGTACCGCATGGTTCGGTGAATACTTGTAAGAACGCCTGCACGGCCGAACTGCTTCTTTGGTCAAAATTTAATTCATGCATCAACCGCCACACACACGCGCGGTACAAAGGTGGTAGGGAGGAGTAGATTAATTGCCAATTTGATCGACTCGGACTACCTTTCCTCTACACGATGACAGATCACTTATCCCCATATGCTGATTCCAGATGGAGTTATATGGATTTTACAAAAGTCATTTCTACTATTACGACCGCGTAACGAAAAGAAATACGTGTTCACGAAGAAAAATAAATAATAATAAAGGTATGCGGTGACCCAGCGGGAAAATATTCAGCTCATAATCGGGGATAATAAAAACGCTTTAATTTGTCAAATCCATGACAACTGTGATGTAAACTATGGCGAGCGCATAGGCGGATCCAGGAAAAAGTTCCATATTTTTTTTCCTCAAAATAATCCATTATGAAATTACAAACAAACAGGGTGGTCACCCATTAGGTAAGTTTGCAGTCGTGGAATTAAATCGTGGTCGAGCCGAATAGTAACAAAATACAAAACGATTTATTCCTCAGAGCCAGCACATCTTCACATGGCCAAAGCAAAGCAAGGAGTGACATCATATAGGGATTTATTACATTATATACAGAGGGAAAATAGGAATAATGATCGTATCGGAAACACAGTCGCTGATCGGGGGAGGGGATTTTCTAGGGAAAAAGGGTGCATTTGTACTTAAGAAGTAAGTCCCTGATGGGGAACGAAAGAGAATTCGTGTGGGTAGTCAGATCTTTGTCAAGTCAGAAGAAATCATTGGAAGCAATCAATTTGCTTTAGGAAAATGAAAGCGTTAGGAACAAGATAGAAAAGGCGCAAATTGTACTTAGTTATTTTAAGGAATGGGTGTTACGGAATTTTAAAAAGAGTGGGGTTTGAAAAGAGAGTGGTTACACGGATTTTCTT
This sequence comes from Troglohyphantes excavatus, assembly GCA_963932185.1. Classification (NCBI taxonomy): domain Eukaryota; kingdom Metazoa; phylum Arthropoda; class Arachnida; order Araneae; family Linyphiidae; genus Troglohyphantes; species Troglohyphantes excavatus. The sequence goes on along the minus strand of OZ010670.1, from coordinate 7,606,047 downwards.
TCATATATATGTATCATTAAGTATGGATGAAAGGGGACTTCCCATAGCCAAACCTTCCGTTTGTTTATGAGGGTATTTTTAGACAAACGGTTTGGCTATGGGAAGCCCCCTTTCACCCATACTTAGTGTATTATTTTGAAAAAAAAACTTTTTGCTATTGTTAAATTTTCCCTTTGGATCCGCTATGTTGACGACACTTTCGTCATATTAAACAACTCCACCGGAGAAGTTGACAGGAGTCTCTCTTTATTAAAATTCATAGATCTAATATACAATTCACTGTCTACACTCCCTCTTTTCTTGGTGTTTTAATTACCCGTAAAGATGACTATTTGTCCACCACCGTATACAGAAAATCCTTCGCTGTTTTTTTTGTCCCCTCATTTTAAGTCTTGTCACCCCATACAACACAAAAAATGGCTGCTTTGTACATTTTCGTTTACCATGCTTTAAACATCTGTTCCACGCCAGGTTAACTTCCGGCTTTTGTTGGCGGCAAATTTTCACTTTCCACGTCTTTTTTAGTAAAGATCCACCAACGCAAATGCCTAATATCTTTTTTCCCTGGTAAATAAATATTCATTGCATATGAATCGTTCTATGCATTGGTCATCTTCAGTTTTAAAATTTTCTCCTAATGCCTCCAAAACTTCCTCTTCAGCAGTCTGAAAAGCTTCCCAGAATTATAAATTCCTTTGTTTTTAAGGATCTAGTAATATCGCATCCAGAAAACGCATAAAGCCGTAATAAAACTTCAACTTTTTTTTACACTATTCAGTTCAATAAATCTCTTATGAGATCCTGCCGCAAACATGGTCTCTGTAGGCAAACATTTCGACCACCATCGAGAGAACACAGAAACAGTATCCGGGGAATGAATCTGTCGATGGTAGCTGCGTATGGGATAGGTGTACAGTAGAATTATTTTATTCTAATATATTTTGTATGTGTATTTGTAAGTTGTTGTTTAGTCCTCCTCTAGTGTATTTGTAAGTTGTTGTTTAGTCCTCCTCTAGTGTATTTGTAAGTTGTTGTTTAGTCCTCCTCTTGTGTATTTGTAAGTTGTTGTTTAGTCCTCCTCTTGTGTATTTGTAAGTTGTTGTTTAGTCCTCCTCTTGTGTATTTGTAAGTTGTTATTTAGTCCTCCTCTTGTGTATTTGTAAGTTGTTGTTTTTAACATCATCGTGACTTGGCCTCTTTTCTCCAACTGACAATCAGTTTTCTTTTAACCTACTGAACATGCATTATTGCCTTATTTGCAAGGTAAGTGGTTAGCTCATATTTAGTTTTATAATGAGTTAAGAGGAATCCCATCGTCCTTTTTTTTTATTTGCCAACAGCAGTAGCTTTTACACAGCTTTTTTTTTTTCTTTTCATACTATTCTTAAGGGAATTCTCGATGTATGTGTTAAACACCAGATGTGCTTCATTCTATTTTAACAGGTATAGAGTTCCATTTTCTTGTTAAACTCAATTGTAAATTCACAGCCTATGTTTTCGCATATAAAGGTTTGTGAAGAGCTTGCAATTCAGCCATTCCATCAAGGATAGCTGCAGAAAAAGATTTAGGTTTTGGTGGAAACGACATATTTTCCGTTGCAAAATCTGTGCTTTCAGTAATTTCCTTATAGTCTGAATGTTGTTGCTCTTCAAGTATCTTCATTAATTTGCTTTTGTGTTTTGTCAAAATCATTTCCCCGTTTAAGTTAAACATGGGACGAGGTAAAGAGGGTGCGATCGATGCGTTTACAGAATGGACGTGCAGTAATCGCAAATCTCGTTTGTTTCAGGTGACGTGATGCGTCGCTTCCGATTCCCCCGCCTCCAACCCCCTGTCCTGATTGCAGCGTGCTGCCTCCTGGTGGGCTTCAACGCCCTCTTCCGTGTGGGTTTCAAGTTCGAGACCCGCGTCTTCCGCCACCAAGTCCGCCCTTCTTCCTTCGACCAGCCGCCCCCTCCTCCTCTTCCCCCCTTCAGAGTGGACAGGCCGTGGTTCATGCGGGGAGGAACGCGACGACCCTCGGAACCACACCCAGGAGGTAAAATTCCGCCCAATTGCTTCGGAAGGGGCGTGTTTACACTGATAAGGACGTGGAAACACCGAAAAGGGCGTGGTAACACAAGAAAACATGACAGAAATGGGTATTTACTTATTATTGCAACCACCTTGTTGGGAAACGCCAAAAAGTTAGGAGATGCGGCAAATTCTGATAACCCTGGAGCTGCATGGCAACCCTAAAGTTAGGGTAACGATACAATTACTTCAAGAAGGCAACCATAAAAATTCTTAAAAGGCGGTTTACGTATTCGCACTCGTATTTCACCTCGACACTCATCGGAACTCGCTAGTGGCATTCAGGGGCGGCTTAAGAGCAGGGCAAACTGGGCAGTTGCCCAGGGCGCCGCCATCCTCGAAGGGCGCCAAATTTGGTTCCTTTTTTTTTATAATAATTTTTAATTTTTTTTTTTTTTTACTTTATTTTAATCAATACAAATGAATAACAAATTTATTTAAAAAAAGTTTCGGGAGTGTTTTTAAATTGTAACCGACTAGTGCGTGCCGAACGTTTTTTTAAAACCTACTCTAGTCAAGAATCGCGAACTAAACAGACTACCATTTTAAATATTTCTCGTCGATGCACGCAACAGTTCTCGTATGATTTCCTCCTGTCCACATGTTGTTTTTTAAGAAGCTTCCTATCACAAACAACCAGCAGGATTTAGCACTCTCTTAAAATCCTTTTGAAAATGCTTATTACAAAATAAACAAAGGATTGAACTTTTTTTTATTAAAGTGGAAATCCGTTAGTTTTTTTAGACTTGGTCTAGATTAATTATGCAGATGAATAGTAAAGTGATTCGCTCTATGGATAGAGTTAGCAAAAGTGCCCATACCCAAAAGGATTCAAATAAATAAAAATTTTACCCTTCACATGTTAAGCAATAAATATCATTTGTCTTGTATAAACAGCAGCAACTGGAAGATATTTATCAAATTTGGTTTTTGTACTATAATCAGTTCTTGAGATATTGCGCTTACAAACACTAAACAGACTAATTTTTTTAAACACTTTTTTTGGACGAGGGAGACAAGACACCTATACTCAATATAGATTCATGTAAAATTGTAGGTCCATAGATGAATAGATGTTGTGCGCATAGATAACTAATGAACATGTGCGTTTTTGTCATGAAATATCCCATTTTATGTTTTATTGTATGACAATTGTATTAATTCAGTAAACGTTTGTTGACTTTTGTCCTTCTAAGTTAGACTCCTCTTACCCTTTCCTACTTCGTGTGTGTAAGAAAGACCCAAGGATTCGATGCAAAACAACTCTTTATTAAATATATTTTCAGCATTTTTTTTATAAAATAAAATTTGGTACGTCATGATCCGTTTCACCCCTCCCCTTCTCACATTATTCACACATCGCACAATCAAGCGAGGTAGACACCTATTCTTCCCTATAGGTGCGTGACGTAATATATGAACGGTTCTTTCCATAACGATAAAAGTTATTTTTAATTCATAAACTCAAACGGAGGCCGTCTCGGTAGAATCGATATTAAAGTTTCTCACGTTTCATTATATTTTACAGTATTACGTATAAGAAAAACAGTAACAATTGAAGTTTCAGATCAGAAAATGAGGAGCAAACATTCAAAATGTGGTTTATTCAAAATTTATAAAAATTAGATTATTATATCACTGAAATTCCATCCGAATTTTAATCGAACTAAGCTATTTTACTCGTGCACAACACTGTTCCATTTAAATTAACTTTGTAAACATTGGAATTCGTATACGAGTCAATGCATTTAGGGAAAGTTAATTGCGCGTTTACCTACAAATCCCCTTAATGTGACAAAATACGTTTTGAATGATTGCTCTTCTTATTTTTTTCTAATGTAAATAAAAACTACTGCCGTTGTAACAATATATAGGGGGCCGAAGGAGCGTTAGCGAGTAGGGAAAGGAACTCAGTCCCTTATTTAATAGAATTATTTCGTAGAAATATTAAAATATATTTTTTTCTTTGATGCAACGCCTTTGTTAGGGTGGCGTTAGCGTTTTCCCAATTCCCTCCACCCTCCCCCTCAATATCACGTGACCGTGACGCTAAAAAAATACAGTTGTTAAATGCTTTATAATAAACCCAATATTTTTGTTTTTCTGTAGTACATTTCATTAAAAATATAATTTTAATTATTTTTTAACATAAAAAATATACAAATGTCACTCAATTATTTATAATACTAACGACAATTTAGTACCAACCGTTTTCCCTATATAATTTTGTACAATCCCCCCCCCCCCTCCTTCTTATTTAATTGATTTTGTACAGGAACGTGTCCTCCAATAACTGTTGATGTATTCGAGGAAATGTAATCTTCAACTAAATAATAATAAAAGATTGCATTGGCGCCGGAACCGGTATGACAGTTGCCTTACGTACATTCAAATAACGTGTATTAAAAAAAAAATTCCAGAAAAAAGTATGTAATGCCATTTGGAACAAAATGTTAGTTTTTCCTGCCATAGCTCTTTGAAATAACTTCCGGAGCTACTGAGTTCAAATCGCGAAATTCCGCTGTTCCCTGCAACTTATTTCGTAACTGAACATTTTCAAAAGCTTGAAGACCAGTCACACGCTTTCACCACCCCACTTTTCGAGCTACGGGTGGTCACATTAAGGGGTTGACCTCCGTGACTTGTCTTCTATCCCCAGACCATTATAAATCTTTTTTAATGGCCATACCGCGTACCACCTCGGGACGGGGATTCTCTTGGCTAGGAAAGAAAATAAAGGAATCTTTTTAAAGGCGAATGCGAGCCTGATACATTAGAAAGATAAGCAACGTCAAAAAAAAAAACACGTGGGCGATCAATGGGACGATTCCCCAAACTGCCCCCCCCCCCCCCCCCATCTTTTATTTTAATTTTTTTTAGCACCTGCATCCTGTGGTCGACTTTGTCGTATATATTCGGTGTTGTGGCAACTCGCCACTTCCCAACTGGTCCGGTCGACTATCTTGACACTTTCGCATCAGATTACACCCCACTTGGGGTGGGAGCGATAGGGGACCGTCTCTTTTCTCTAAAATGTTCTTTCTGGACATGTGAAGACATTTTGAATGTTTTATCGATGTTAATAGATAGGAAAAGCCGAAGAGAAAACGACTAACAATCTTGTACAAATTAAAATATGTATGTTTAGATGTTTTATATATAAGTTGTAGTAAAATTTGTGTAGGAATTATCTAAATAAAATATTATATATAAACCATTCAAATATCGAATTTTAGTTAAATCAATACAAAATTTCTAGACTAAAATGCACATGATCTGTTGCCTAGGACCAAAGAGTTTATTTGAATGCGAAACTTATTAATGAATACTGTTTTATAAGATTATCATATACCTACATGGTTACGTAAATTATAAAATAATTAAAAATTAAATACAAAGAAATGTAACACAAATTTAACACAATAACAAATAAAAAGATAAAACAATAAAAACTGCATCCCATATTACAAAAAAATACTATTTCCACATTTTGTAAAAACTACAAAAATTATATAAAACTATAAAAACTCCCACATATTTAAAAAAAATATTACTTCAACATTTTGTAATAACTGCAAAAATTATATAAAACATACCTTTTAATCAAATATATAATAACTTGTTCATAACTTCAAACAATAAAAGGACAGTATACAAGATATCTCATTTTTGTTTATATACCCTATACAAATTAAAAACAGTCTAAAAATATGTTATTGTGATTGGAGTCAATTTTTAGCAAAGTAAACTAATTTCTATACATATAACTTATAAGTAATTACAATAACTAAAGTAAGTAAATAAAATACAAAACAAACGAACCAAAACTAGTATAATAAACTTTGAATGGTGAATAATGATATACATAATTTTAAAATTATTTTCATGAAATGACAATTAGTTTTCCTCTATCAATACTTATTACTGGGCAATAATGCAAGTATATTAGCGCGGGGTTTACCTTAAGCTTTAACGGGGTTTACTTAAAGTTGAGTATTCACAGATAAATATGAGTTTCACATTTATGACAAAATTAGAACAAAATTTTAGGCTTAAATGCGGTAGCGCGATTTCTTCTTTTTTTTTTTACCCTCTGATCTGAGCTGTTAGAAAATTTGTAAAATTGTTTTATCTGCTAAATAGTATACTATATGTCATAATGGCGTTTTCTCAGCCATTAGACACATGTCATTTTCATTCCAACCTTCCCCTTAGCCATTAGGCATTTATCCTTTAAACCCCTTTTACGGATTCATTCCCGTTCGCTCTCTGATTAACAAAAACCCCCGCTCTGCAACCACCTTTCCTTTTCTTCAAACGCGAGTCGACCCGAGTCGCTCCCCCCCTTACATTCCAATCCTCTGACTCACTTTCCTGCCCCAACGGACGTTTTCTTCCGAGACCCTCTCGTCGAACCTTCCATTTCTTTCTCGAACATTCGATTTCGACCCCCCCTCTTCCTGTTGACATCACTTCCGTCGCATCTCTTGGGAAGTTGATAAAAAGGCGCGGTGTCTTGTCCCGTACAATATACCCCATACAACAATATGCCCCGTACAATATACCCCAAGACCCCTCCGTTCACCCTTCAACCATGTAGCGAGAGAGCTGTCGCTCGCGTCTGCGAGCCCGGATTCGAGGCGCCATGGCTTCGCGTCTACTTTCCTATTTCATCAAAATGGTCATCGGACTGCATCTTCAATAATATCAATAGTATTCTTTTCTGCATTAATTATTACGATAGGACTTTAATTACTAATCCCTTCAAGAATGTTATTTTCATTGAATTGTTGTTTTCCACGTCAAAGCACTCTACCACGTTTCTACTGGACTTGATTGAACTTTATTTTGAGAAGCCTTGCCTCGCACTAAAAGATAGTGCCGATTTATTTCCTGATTTCTTCGAGCTTCTCTGATTTTCCGTATTGATTGAACTTTATTTTTGAGAAGCCTTGCCTAGCACTAAATGAAAGTGCTGATTTATTTCCTGATTTCTTCGAGCTTCTTTGATGCCCCCTGTTGTATCCAGACAAAGGATGCATTGTCTACATCTGATAGTCAGCCTGGTGATTGATCAGAACCTTTCCCTTCATCGTGCAGTTCAAGTCCCTCCATAGAGGATGCTTTGTCCAACGCCGGGTCATCTTCCAGCCCTCAACCAAGCGTGGTTCGCCTCTCGACAAATTACTGAGAGTGTCGATCTTGGCCTTGCCTTCGTTGTGCCGTTGCCACCACATCGTCGTGTCCGGTCATCAGATTATCACAGGGTGATAGTTATCGTGCGAGGATTGAGAGGAGAAGTGCCCAACTACAACAAGAATGTGAGATAGTGCAAATTCATCAATAGTGTTTTCTGTGCAAATTCATCAATAGTGTTTTCTTTCATAGTGTTTTTACAGTGTCACGATCTTGTGAACTGAGTCTTTTTTGATACAATGTCATCTCGATATAGATGAGATCATAGTAGGCCACTGCACGACAAGCCTTGTACCCCTGAGTCACCAAATGTGTGAATAGTTTTAGTTTCAAAGTTACGTGTTAAAATAAGCCTATCTAGATATTTAATGTCAGCAGAGTAATCCAATAGTCTGAAAGTGCCTGAAGTTTTAGTTTTTTAGTTTTTTTAATGAGTATATTATGGACCAATGCCAACAAATAGAACACATCCGCAGAGATACCAGAAACCCTTCACCATAATAAAGAACATTTTCATTTGGAATACCTGTCTCGCCTGCCTTCCTGCCACTGATAAGTACTTTATTTTATTTGCAATATTTGTGTTTCATTTCAGGTGCCTCTTCTATTTAAATCAAATTTAATGATAAGTCTTAAACATTCATTTGAAGTTAGTATTCTTTATAAGCTTCATTAAGAAGCCAGCCTTTATTCTCAACTGCAGTTTTTCAATCAGATGGTCATTTTGTTTAATTTGAATTTCAACATGTATATAGGTTATTAGTTAATCGTTTAATACAAATCTGGAGTGGAATTCTTTCCCCGTTGGGTTATCCAACATTTGTACGCCCAGTGGCGGCGATTCGGGGGGGCAAGGGGGGGCGGTTGCCCCCGCACTTTTTTCGAATGTTGCCCCCGCACTTTTTTAATATTGCACATTTTAAAACTAAATAACAAGTCAATTGTTTTACGGCATTGCCCTAAGCAAGGAAAATTTTTGAACCCAATCCTCCCACCACCACAGGCATTAAGGAGGGAGGGGGGGGGGGGGGTCAGGAGCTTCAAACCCCTTTCATTGAAAGTCAAGTGAAAAAAAATTTGAACGAATGTGGTATCGTTGTTCTTTAAAAATAATTCCTCATTTTAAAACTATAATAAATTCTTTATCTAAATTGAGCAGCGTCGTTTTCAAATTTCCAGACAGTATTCCAATAACTCATTGATTGGCGCCTCACATTTACTCATTCTGTTTTTTTTTTCGGAAAAAGAAATAGCTTATCTTTACATAGAAAATGCAACTGTTTGACCTTCAATTCAAAAAATAGATCAAATCCCCTGCTTTTATTTATGTCTATCTGATACATTAAAATAGTATTCTGTCTTAATATAATGCGTTAAATGAGATGTTTATTATGTAATATTGGCGCCGAACAATTGCGTAATCTATAGGCCTGTAGATAGGTGGGTAGGGGTTGTCATGAGTTTGCCATTAAATGTCTTTGTTTTGATCTTCGTCTGCTCTGCTTTTTAGCGAAATGAAGCGAATTGTGCAAAATTCAGTTTTAAATTACTTTAATAAAAAGAACAAATGTGAAGTTGAACATGACAGCAGTAGTAACACAAGCACTACCGTTTCCATTCAAGAAAGCTTGTCTGTTTGCAATCTACGCCACGGAATTTTCAAAATCGCGCAAGTATACGTTTAAAGATACCATTATCTTGATTTGTAACATTTATGTATGATATTTCGAAATCTTTTACATCATTCATATTATGCGATTGTACTTCAATTTATTTAGCATTAATTGTTCATTTTATAATTTAATTTCAAATTATTATTGGAAAATTAATTCGAATTTCAGTAATCATTGATATTTGTAAATTTCGACTATTATTGCACTTCATCAAATGCGTAACGAGGGTACAGTTTAATTTAACCGTGAATAGATATATTTAAAAAACTTTTGTTTAAAGGTTGATTTATTCATACACGGATGAGATGTTTTTGCTTTTCTCAAAATATCTATTTAAAAAGAATAGTAATAATAATTCGACAATCAGATCTTGTGATATTATTATGATTTTGGTTTAGATTTTTACAAACCCGTGTCGGAAAAATTTATGCCCAAAGAAAATTTATATTATTAGCAAATAATAGGGAAGATTAGAAATTGTCCAACTTGTAAGATTAAATTTATATCAGACCTCTGAACGGACAATGCATTGTAACATGCGTGCAATAAACCAATACTTTTAAGAAAACTGTTTAATATTACCTAATTTATAAAAAGGTTGAAAATGTCGATAAGCTGGAACTGGGAATTTTTAGCGCTGTTGAGTTGGAAATTTCGATCGTTAAGTTTGATTTGGTTAAATAACGTCGCACTAGAGCTGCATATTGGGCTTTGCCGACGATTCGGGTTCGGGGCCCATCTCGAAGGAAAAACCCGGGAACAATGCTTCATATTTTTGAACAATGGTCAGATAACGAGAACAACACCTGAGCTGGGCATCCGGCGGCGTTAAGCCGGAAATTTTGAATCGTTAAGTTGGGAAATTTCTTAATCGTTACCAAACAGATATTACAAGGAATCTCAAACTTTAAATTTGTTCTTTAAATTTATTTCATAATTAGGGAGTGATTTATTAATTTTAAAAATAGTTATTGACAATTGTTAAATATAATTAATGACAATGATAACTGATGATGTTGTTTATCTGCCAACGTATTCCTGTTTACTTGAACGAAAATTAATAATTTTTTAAGAAAAAAAAGTGGTGGTGGGTTGGGAGAGATGTTTGTTGATTTTTGTGGGGTTAAGGATTCCCCCCTCTAGATGAGGGGGGATAGATGCCAGATGCCTAGGGATTGAAAGGGTGAGGAGGGAAAATTTCCTCCATTTCTTTTTCAATACTGATACAAATGGAAAAGATACCTATCCCTTTGGAAGTCGGTCAATAAATATGTTAATAAGATTCTTGCAACAGTCCGTATCCTTCCAAAAAAAATTGGGAAATAATCGGTAATGGGTTAATAATCGACCTGGGCGTCTCGCACTCATTTTAAGTTAGTATCATTTCCTTCAAATAACTCAAAATAGAGAGTAAATATATAAATATGCAAGATTTATTGTCTGAAATTTGGCTGAAATTTATGTAGATGAGGTTCCGAGAAGCGAAGCTTCTATAACCCTTCCAATTAATTTTAAAACATGAGATGTGCATGATTTTAAATTTTTTCCATGAGGTAAGAGGACGAAACAGGACAAAACAACGTAAAACAAACATAAAGGCCAAAAATCAACAAACATATTCACAGTGAATATGTAAGGACGTGTAAAGTGAGACAAGCATTGGTTGGGGGGATGGTGTCGGGTGACAACAAATGAAAGATGAGGTTTCAGATTCCCAATTCCCAGGAAAAACAACTTCCCGCAGAAAAGGTAACCAGTAAAGATAGGTACTTGAGCGAAAATGAATTTTCCTCAATAACATGAGATTTGTGAGGGAACAATGAGCTCTCAACGCAAGGCAGGGAGAAAAACCTCCAGCGCCAAGCATTGTATCAGAAAGTTGAGGAGGAGATTAACAGGTCAAAAAAGCACGGGGCCTTTTTCTGTTAATTTTGAGCTTTGGATCATAATCAGGAATGGAGTTAATTTCAGGGTTCTCGTGGTCTTTAAGTTTTTCAAAAAATTTCTTCGCAATTTTCTGATTGTATTGTTTGAAACTGGGAATTCCCAGTGCTTTTCTAATATTGGCAGTGTTGAAGAACCATCTGGCCTTTGCAATGGGGCGAATGACGGAGTTCTCCAAGTTTTGAAGTTTCTTGAAATGGGTTTGAGCAGCATAGCCCCAGATCGGCGAAGCATAGCTTGAAATTGGTCTGAGGTAATAGCTGTATACGAGTAGTTTATTTTTCCTTGATAATTTGCTGTTTCTGGATATGAGCGTGTAGAGTTTTCTACGAACATTGGTGAATTTTTTAGCAACAAAATTGATGTGAGATTCCCATGTTAGGTGTTTATCCAATATGACTCCGAGGTATTTGGCCTCTTTGCTCCATGGGATTTTCTGTTTATGAACAAATGGGTAGCTACGAATTTTATCTTTGGATTTACGAGTGAAAAGGATCGCTTCAGTTTTATTAACGTTAACTTTAATTTTCCACTTAACCATCCATTTTTCGATAAGGTCTAAGTGGATTTGGAGACTTCTGGTTAGTCTAGCAATGGTTCCTTTTGCCAAAATTGCTGTGTCATCAGCGTACAGACTGAGGATGGTTCTTTCAGTTTTAGGAATGTCGTTTATATAGAGCAAGAAGAGCACTGGTCCAATGAGAGAGCCCTGAGGGACCCCACTTTCAATTTCTTTTAGTGATGATTGTTCTTCCTTGACTTGAACAAGGAATTTTCTTTGTTGTAGGTAAGAAGTTAGGGTGCTGATCAGGTAGTCTGGGAATTTGTTGGCGATAAGCTTGTAGATAAGGCCTTGTATCCAAACACGGTCGAAGGCTTTGGCAATATCCAGAAATATTGCCCCAACATGAATCTTTTTGTTGTAATTACTTGAGATGTACTCAACAACTCTGAGGAGTTGATGAGTAGTAGAAATACCCGGCATAAAGCCAAATTGTTCAGGGATAATGGTGTTACCATGGTGAAGGAATGTTCTGATTCTGGTTAAAATAACTGATTCAGCAATCTTACTAAGTACGGGAAGCAGGGAGATCGGTCTGTAACTATCTGGTAATTTACTGTCTTTGCCTTTTTTGTGAATGGGTATAACTTTGGCTATCTTCCAATCCTTGGGGAAGTATCCGAGCATTAACATATTGTTTAAGATCTCGGCAATCAAGATGATGATATTTGTAGTGAAGTGCTTAGCCATTTTGTTGGTTATTCCATCACGTCCAGGTGATTTTTTAACTTTGATTTTATGAATATATTTCACGATTTCAGTGGCTGTAACTCTCTCAAAGTCAGTGCTCTTGTTTTTTCCATTGTGCTTGATGATACTTTCCTTAACCAGTTCCTCAGTTTTTGGGTGGCTGATGTTATTGCATGTGAATTGCGTTTGGAGGCTTTCAGCGAGCGCTTCAGCAATATCACTGTCTTTCTTTGCAAGTCCTCCGTTATTAATTTTTTCGAGTGGTGGAACAGCTTTGTGAGTACTTTTAAGTGACGCTGCAGCTTTAAATAAGGATTTGTCTTGAGTGCTAAGGTTAACGATGTGATTGGTCCAATCACGATTTGTGATTTTTCTTATTTCATTTCTAATGATGCGTTCAGATCTATTAAGTTGAATTTTAAGGGCTGGGTCCCTGAGGAACTGCCAGCTTCTTCGGAGTTTATTTTTCTGCTTGATCATTTCAGTAAGGAATTTGGGAATATGCCTTTTGTTATTTAATGCAAGAGGCCTAGAAGCAGTTTTATGGCTCTCGAGAATTTTATTGGAAAGAGTTTCGACACAAACATCAATGTCATTTTCTTGGTTGATACTGGGTTGAATAACCGAAATTTTGTTAAGTTCCTTTTGGAATTTCTCCCAATCGGTGGTGACATTGTTTTGGCTGATATCGTAGTTAAAAGTAAGATCAAAATAGATATTGACCGGATTATGATCAGAGGAGAGCTCCGAAAGCGATTCAATAAGATAGTGATAGTGAAAGCCTTTAATGAGCGCAATATCTATGGTGGAACAAGACGTGCCTGTAAAATGGGTGGGAGTTGAAGGATAAGCAATTTCAACTTTGTTGCTTTCAAGTATTTTCATAATTTGTTTACCAGTGGAATTATTGGAAGAGTTATTCCAATTTTTATGGTGCGCGTTAAAATCTCCAGCAATGATGCTGTTTTTTTCAAGTTTAAGTATAATATCCATGTCCCTGTGAAATTCAAGAACAGGAGCACGTGCCGGGACATAGACGGAGGCAAAAAGAATTGGCTCGTGTCCTTTGATCTCTAAAGAGATGGCTGTTGCCTCAATACTCTCTAAGGGAGGTAAATCAATTTTTTGGTGTTGAAGGTTCTTATTAATCAGAATAGCTGTTCCACCACCAACTTGGCCATGGAAGTAGATATCTCTATCGTTTCTGTGAGTAATATAGTTAGGTATGAAGAATTTTGTAGTTTTTTTGAGATGTGTTTCCTGGATCAGGAGAATGTCAATTGCATATTTTTCCAGATAGTCTCGAAGTGTGTAAGTCTGCTTAGCTACTCCATTTGCATTCCAGTAGCAAATGTTGATGTGTTTCCTATTTATGATCTTTCGGCTTTGGGCGATTAAATTTTTATACCCCCGCGCTTGTTTCGTCTTGATCTTGCCCCCCCACTTTTACCACCCAATCGCCGCCACTGTGTACGCCCACTATCATAATTTACGATCACGAGCCATTAGTCTATCGATTCACGTGCCCTTTCTAGTTCTCCGGCAAAGTTACCATTTCATAAATTCCTCCTCTTCTCCCCCAACTAAACACACTTATATATTATTTTTTATAAATCCTTTGTGACACTATATATTTTCAATACATGTAAATTATATAAATGTTTTATTTGTACTATTATTTTAATAAATACAGCTTCCAAGAAACATCCCAACGCTTTAGAATTTGAAAAATATTTCGAGGCTGAATATTTTTAGGTTTAATGCGTATTGCTAGAAAAACTGGAAACCAATGGACAACTTAAGTCGTTCGGCTCCGTCAGAGGGTTGAATAATGTATAATACTTAAAAAAAATCTTTAAAATAATGTGAATATAAAATTGCCTTTTTTTTTTTTTTAGGCTGTAACGCAATAATGTGCTTCTTTTTCTTCCTCATATTACAAATTTCAACATATCCTTGGAAGTTTTCTTTATTTTTTATTTATCACAGTAATTTCTAATTATACTAAGTATCCGCATGTAATTAAATAATGCTGAAACAATTAGAAGATTATAAACGTGAAACTTGCTGTTCGTTTATGTTCAACAATGCATTTGTAAAATGCATCTTTTTTTTGTTAATTTTTTTAAGTAAACTGTGTTTTTTAAAAATATTTTTAGTAAACTGTTGTGGTTTTTTTTAATAACGGTTCTTTATTTTAGTTGCAGTGCCCTCAGATACTTTCAGTGATTCAGTGTTTAATTATACATAATAAATAACTAGACATAAACTACGAAACAAAAGTGTACCACATCTGTGTTATTGTTCCAGAAACTTAGACCGTAAATAAGTTTTTGTAAAAATAAATAACTATGAAATTTCAATAAATTAACATTACTTACATGACCAGGATACTTTCTAGAAATTCTAAACACTTTATGTATTTTTATTAAAATTATAGTACATAAATAATACTCTCAGATGTATATAAAATACGAAAAGTATATTAGATACACCAAAATACTTCTTAGAAAAATATTGCGAAGAATATAATCATAAAAAAAAAGGTTCTTAAAAAGGTATTAAAAACTTTATATGGTGTAAGTTATAATAACGATTATTTTATTTATCAATTTAAAGCTTGTAATATAAACATTGGACTTTTGAAAACCACCACCAATATTAATTAATGATATAAAATAACTTTTATTTTTTAAATATCAAAATAACTTAATTAGGAAATAAAATGTCGCGTGAATACAATATACAAATAATATTGAGTTATTTTTAAGCAATGAAAGCATCCACGCAGACAGTCTCTTTAATTATAACTGTCATGGTCAATGGTAAGAAATACAGAGTTTAAAAAACATATCCTTGCTCCGATTCCGATTTCTGCGGGAAATCCTCTTTAGTTAAAGAGGATTTCCCGCAGAAATCGGATTTTTGAGACGGCCCCTCATGTGTAACTGGCACTCCGACTCTTTGCAGCTGTTTAGAGCTATTAATCTACAGAAAGGATGAGATGGGAAAGTGGTGAGTTGGGAATAAACCATATATTCTGGGGTCCGGTGGTCGATAAACAGTGTTCGCAAATGTTTTAATGAGCGGTCGAAAATACCCCACTCATAAATCTCTCCTTTCCCAACCCCCTGAAAACAACAACTCCTCACATCCAAATAAATGTCCTCAAAGCTGGATGTGGATTTTTCTCTAGGAAAACTTGCAACACGCTTTTTAGCGGGACCTGAAGTTTCCATAAGGTATATGAAGTTTCTTGTTTTAGAGACCCCAACTGTATTTTAGCTAGGCCATTATATAAAAATAATCTATACATGACATTTCTTATTGTTATTGCAATTTTTGCAAATATTTATGCTAACCCTTTAATAAATTTTATTTTTGAGTTGTATAGTAATCTCTTAATATGCGTGGGAGAAAAAGGTTTTTGTGTTTTCGACATTGTTTTAAGAAATAGGGCTCCCTTGGCGATGCTGTCAATTAAAAAAAAATCGAGCCATGTTTGTTAGCAATTAAAATTAGTTTGAAAAAATATTAACAGAGAAAAAAGAGAAGTGAATGTTTTGTTGAAAGTTATACCAATAATAAATTCGGATTTCAAAATGAGATAATTGACTCAATTTCATGCTTTCAAGGAAAGGAAAGAAATATTAAATTATTTATTTTTCCTTTTTTTTAATAATTGGTTTTTACAAGTGCATTTTACTAGTTACACTTTACTTGGACACTTGGTATAATGCAATCTATTCTTTAAAATGAGGGGTTAAGTTCTGCTGCAATATTTTTTGCCCAATTTTAAATATTTAATTTTGTCAAATTCTGAGATTGGAATAATTATAGGCTTCAATTTTATTTGTATAAAAATATCAAAGTTCTCTTTTTGTAATGTACTATTTTAAATATTATATTTTCGCTGCCTAGTGTTTTGCAAATATATTTGTATGCCGGCAAAAAAGAAAATTTTAAAAGATATTGTGCAATTTTTGTTTGTCTTGACAAATTATATTCATTTATTATACTCAAACCCCCTGAGCAAGTTAAATTTACGGTGATATTTTTAAACAGATAAAATTAACAAAAATACCCCATTTAAAATATGACGATGCATAAGAATTTTAATGAATAAAAATGACATCAAATCGCACACTTTTCTTCTTTTCTAACAAAATTTGCAGATAAAATATAATTTGTCTACATCTTGAAGAAATCCTACTTATTAAGCTAATGTGCATAAAAATACAAGGGTAGATTTCTTAACTAACCTTTAACTCAAACTTCCGGCATTTCATCTGTTTATAAACTTGTTTGTTACGCACTCACGACCAAACGCGTTATTAATTTTTTTTCTTTCAAATTTTGCTGAATGTTCCATGAAGTCATTAAAATCGATGCATATAGATTTTTTCTGCTTTTTGGTCGCGAGACTACTTTTCACAGTAATTACTAGTACTAATGTTAAAAGCAATTGTGAATCAAAAATCTTGAATATATTATCTAAAACATCGAAATATATATTTATTAAACACTATAATTCCCCGCGTTTTTGTTTCAATTTATTATAAGAATTTATATAGAATATAATTATAATTTAATGGTAAATATTACTAAAATTGCATTTTGGAATATCGTAGTGTACGATGATATTCCGATATATATTTTATAGAAGGCGTACAACCTTAAAATTAAACTGTAAATACAATAATAATTTAGGAGAAAGATTAATTGATTGATGAATTATCAGTAACACTAAATGAAGAAGTGATCGTGTAAATCGGGAATAGTTAATGAAATATGGGATAAAACATATTTGTCAAAGTTACGCATTTTTTTTGTAAGTTAATATTGTAAATAAATAAATGAAATTTGTGCATATACAAAGTTCTTTGTTGTATCACAAGAAAACTTCGTGAATGAGCGATTTTGAGTGTGTCCACTTTCTAAACAATTCTGATGAATTTGGCACCTCATGGCATACCCATTCAGGAATTAAAAGTTCAAGAGTATTGCAAAAGATAAAAAAAAAATTAAACATTATTGTTAAAACAGGGCTATTTAATTCGAAAATTAAATTTAAATTGTGTGCTAAAGGAAAATTACTCCTTGTATTATTTTTACATGGATGTGAAGTGTGTGTGTGCACGTCACCTTTTCAGAAATAATACTTTAAAATCTTTTCCCCCGGAGATATATAGGGAGCAATTATAATTTTTTTTGTAAAGCACTAAATAAGAAATGACAACAAAGAAATCCCCAACTTCACCACGGGTGACATTTCTTGGGAGGGGATCAGGGCAATCAGGGGGCAGTGATTTGGGTAAGAAACATCTTGTGCGTAAGCCCAGAGGTAGATGTAAATTCTTCAGACTCCGTTGTAATACGAAACCCAATTGAATCGCCCCTGCGGTAAGGGGTAATAAAATACTCGATAGAGATAACAAGCATTCAAAACATCAATCGAAAAGGGGTCTTCTCTCTCAGGAAAATCATCAATCTTTTAAAGAGCACTCCAAACAGAAAGAACGATAAATAGACTTTTCAACAAGAAAATGCTGATGCCCACCCCAGCCACAATATCAAGTGTCAAATTTATGGCACTGGGAAAGGTCATCAGGTCGGTGGAGAACCGAGGGGGGAATTACACCCCTTCTCATAGTGGGTGGTGTTGAATCCGTATTCGGTCTGTGATACGGTTAAGTACTGTCCAATAAAGGAAAAAAATAACATTTCCCTTTCTTTTTTTTTATTTTAAAAAGTCTCTGGCAAATACGGAAAATGTGAAACATGATAACATTCAAGATCTGTCGTTCATACTCAGAAAAATGCATCAAGAGAAGTGGTGGGTCCCACAGAAATTTTAATAACTACCCTTTTCCCTGTTTATAAGTCATTTACTACATTTTTTTAGATATTACTAATAAAAATAATTTATATGTTGATTTGCTATCTATCTAGCAAAAATATTTTTTATTTTAGTGACCATTATTTCTATTAATCAAACCAATTTTACTAAATTATTCATGTTTTGTGTCAAATCATGCAATTGTTGATAATTTCCATCTATATACTATTAAAAAAAAGGTTTGAATAAAAGCCCCCCACCTGGGGGGAGGGGTTAAGAATGGGGGCAAGGGGGGGGGGGGGGGCGCCAAAATCTCTTCTTGCCCATGTGCAAAATTTACCTTGAGCCGCCCCTGGTGGCATTCGCACGTTCGTTCTTACAGCATGAATGGCCGTCTACATATTAGACGAGTATTTAGTACGCTAAGTCGAGGCGGATGGACGACGTGGAAGCCGGACCGTCTTTTTAGGGGGGTGCGACGTGTGCCACTGCACAGGGTCCCCCGGTTTGAGAGGAAAGATAAAAATATTTTAGAAAAAAATTATTCCCATTTTTTTAATCCATTAATTTTTTTAAATTACTGATTACTCATGTATCTTAGGACATACATCATTTTTAGAAATCATTTGTGTAGATTAACACCACGGAGTAAAGAAGAAGGTGGAGGTGCGATCAAGTCTAAAACCGTTTGCAATGCGAAGTAAGCAATCACTTAAAGAGTAGGTACTCACAAAGTATTTGGTGCTATTCCAAAGCACTACTTTGTACCAGTACTTGGCGATAATTTATTTTATAATTTAATTTACATATGAAGTGGAAAAGTATAGCATCCTTTATCGATTGGGAACTTGTACTTCATCCCACAACTGCACAAATAGTCATTTTTTAAGTTTTAGCATGCGTTTTCTTAATTTGAAAATAATGCATTCCTCGTAGAAAAATCACTGCAAACGAGGTTTGTTTGTGCTTAGTTTGGGCTTGCTAACTTACGTCTCATGAAATCTCGCCAAATCATCTCCACCTTTTTCTTTACTCCGTGGTTAACACCAAAAGTAAAGGTTCAGTTTCACACAGGGCCTCGTGGAAGCTAAGGACGGCCCCCTGTCTGGAAGTTCCCCCCCCCCCCCCCCCGACATGATAAATGTTGACAATTATCTAGAAATTATTTGTGAAAAAGACGTCGCCGTAGATGATGATGGTTAATAGCATGTCATCGCCAAAAATGTTTTTTTTTTTTAAGTGTCACTCGTTGCAAACTGAAATTACTCTCCTCGCATCTTATATAGCGCTCGCTCGTCGTCAAATCTTGCCAAAGTGGTTGCAACAATACATAAGTACCATGACATGTTTTCAGTCTCCATTTTCTTAGTAGCATCGTAACTCAAAAAAATAATTCATGGAAAAGCTTATTCATAACCTCCATTAACACTGTTTTTAGAATGTGTGTTGACACATATTCTTAAATTATCAGCAATGTAAAAAAAATAAATTTTTAGTATAATCTAAAAACATTGCTGCGTTCGGGTTTGGCTAAGGTTAAAAATAGTCAAATAATGAAAATATAAAGGTTCTGTATTCTTGTTAAAATTGATTTATCTTGACGAAATATTTCGTATCGCAGCAACAACACACTATCAAAACAGAGTCCTCAGTACTAAATAATTTTTTTTATTCAAACCCTAAAATGATTTCTGAAGCTTACGCGTCGCAAAATTTCACGATCACTCACGCACCCTTAGGCCCATTCTACAGGAACGAGTAAAACGCCCATAAAACAATTCATACCACGTGGTATGATTTCTCGTATCACCGAGAACCTCACGCGTGTTTCACTTGTTCGTGTTAGTCGTTTATCCTATCGAACTTAATCCCATTTATGTCGATAGTGCAAGAGTTATAATAGTGTTTAAGAGTTAGTGTCGATATTCAAAAGGTTATTGCGTAGCCCCCATGTCTCGGTAGTATTTTTTAAAATAGAGTAAATTATCTGTCTGACAGTGGCGGCTCGCCCACTACAGCAAGTACAGCCGGGCTGCACCTAATTTTATTATATTTTAAAACTAAAATTATATATTTTACTAATTTTCTTAAATGAAGATTAGAATTGGAAATGGAGATTAAATTTCAACTCTAAGTAAAAAAAATCTCCGATAAATAGCAAGCGTGTTTCCGTAATGCACAAATTCAGGAGAAGAAAAAACAAAAACTCCATTCAATCAAAATTGCAGCTAAAAAGCGAAGTTCGAAATCGGCTGCATCGTTGCCATGGCAACCTTACGTAGTATGACTTCTCCAGCATGCTAAAATGGAAGATGTGACGACACAAACGTAGCGCAAAAGGATTTTTTCAAATTAGCTGTACTAGGGATTTCGAATAAATGATTGGTTCATTGCTGAATCGGCGAGGCGGGGTGGAGGAAAACGATAATTTCGAAGAATCTCTCCAAACGGAAATAGTTTTCGATAAGTTTGCACGTGTGTTGTTGTTTCTTTACTTAAATTAATATTAAAATTGACCGATTCGCAAGTTTGATAGGAGGATTTATTTTATTTTCAAAAAATAAGTAAGTGTTTTCTATTATTTTTACATGTTATCTTTCATAAAAGTTGAAAGGAAACTTTGGTTTGAGTAATAAATTTTAAAGAATGTCCGTTCGTGCATGGTTGTGAAAAAGGTGAGGGGGGAGGGGGGGAAGTTACATGTTTTCGGCTGCACTAACATTTTTGACCACGGGCCGCCACTGCTGTCTGAATACTCTAATGTTTTAGCATTCAGCGATCATCAAGACTGCTTTCGCCAATTTTGACAATAGTCGAATTGCATTTCGTCATTGAATGCATTCTTTGACGAAAAATAAAATTTTAACGAAAGTATTTTTTTCCGATTTCTTTCCGGTGGGATTTTAACTCAGACGCAAAGATGCGTGGTTCGAGCCCAGCCGTTGGTATTTGTTTGAAATCGTCCTCATTTTTGACGAAATATATTCCGTGTAAAAGTCTCACTCGCGCCGTGGACAGGACAATAGCCCAGCGTCATGCGTCCCTCTTTGCCTCTTGCAGACCCCGGACCGGAGCTGTGGCCTCACGAATCCGGGGGAGACCGCATCGTCAACCAGCTGATGTTCGTTCCTCCCTCCGTCAACGGCAGCCGCCCCAAGAGGTTGAAGAGTATCCTGCTGTTTCACGGGCGGCGCGGCTGGAGCGACCTCCCAATGGGACGCGATGTGTTCCGGAGAGACAGATGCCCCGTGGACGCGTGCGAGATCACCTCCGACAAGAGGAGGCGGAAAGACGCCGACCTGGTACTCTTCAAGGACAGGTTCACGCCCTCCGACCCGCCCCAGCACGTCAGACCCCCCGAACAGGTGTGACCTACTCTCATTCCCCTAAGAAGATTATTTAAAAGTATACATTTTTTTAATTTCTAACGCTCCAGAATGTCAAAGCTTGAATCAGCGCAAGCATAAGACTTCAGCCGAGGCAAAGTATGTGGTCATCGTTGGATTCGTCGATGAGAAGGGGAAGTAAAATATAACATTTGAACATATACAAAATGTTTCAGCACTAAACAAACAAAATTGCACCTTTAAAAAGTATTTTACGAGAAAAAAGTTAATGGTGTGTGTGTAACCACAGAATTTGAGCTTAAAAATTCAGTGTTTCAAAAGGGAGGGTGGCATAGTTCAATTTTAGTTACTCGAAAAGGGCTCTAAATATTTTTTTCATTTCAAAATTTATGTAACTGTCGTTTTAAACGTTGGGATAAGTATTTGATTCACCTAGCCTTTTTTTAGAATTATGAACATAATAATTTTAACCTACAACATTTTAAAAGCCATCTTAAATAAGTTACTCTTAAGAGCTTAAATTAATAAGTATTTAGAAATCGTATATTCAACGCCTTTTTTCTTGACAGATCTGGCTCCTCTTCCTGCTCGAGTGCCCGCTCCACACGCAGTCCTTCAAGTCGGCCGCGGGCTACTTCAACTGGACCGCGTCCTACCGCCACGACTCGGACGTGGTAGCCCCCTACGAGAAGTGGGTCCCCTACCCAGGCGACCCCCTTGCGATCCCCCAAGACCAGAAGAAGAAGAAAAAGAAGAAGAAAGGGGGGCGGGTCGCTTGGTTCGTGTCCAACTGCGCCTCCCGCAACCGT
Source organism: Troglohyphantes excavatus (assembly GCA_963932185.1). Taxonomy (NCBI): domain Eukaryota; kingdom Metazoa; phylum Arthropoda; class Arachnida; order Araneae; family Linyphiidae; genus Troglohyphantes; species Troglohyphantes excavatus. Next base: position 7,583,913 of record OZ010670.1, on the reverse strand, counting down.
CGCCTGCAGTACGCCAAAGAACTCGCACGCCACGCTACTGTCGACCTGTACGGGAAGTGTGGGGTGGGGCATCAGTCTCCGCCCAAGTGGTGCCCGCGGTCATCGGCGTCCCGGTGCTTCCGTATGCTGAGCCGCGACTACAAGTTCTACCTGGCCTTCGAGAATTCCAACTGTAAAGATTACATTACGGAGAAGTTCTTCGTCAACGGACTCGGGTAAGTGACAGCTTCAACGAAGTTCTTAGTTCTTTTGATAAAAGATTTCATTGTTTGATTGAATTTTTTTTGTGTGGTTAAAATGTATTGAGCGGTAACACTGATTTCTCTCCAAATATGGTGATCCATTTAGTTAAACGTGGAGGGGAAAAGGAGGATATCTTTGATTGCCATCAAAACCAGTTTTTGTTCCCAAGTATGGTTAGCGTAGCGAATATCTGGAAAAGGCCGCAAGGGTTACCGTTCAATTCATTTTAGCTTAATATTTGAGCACTAACATCTGAATTTGCGTCAAACTTTACATTTGACGTATAAAATCAAGTAACTCGTCGGGTGGTTTGGAAATTAACTTTCAATAATGGCTTACAGATATTAGTTCGTTTCCTTTGATTTCGCTTTTATATAACTGTTTTCCCATTTATATAACTGTGCAAGTAATATGTTTTGGAATGTGCTGTGTATGTGCTCGTTGAGAACCATTAGTTTAATCGTAAAAAATAATATATATCAAAAACTTTCTATTAATTTGGAAACAAACATTTTAATATTAGAATTGCAATTAGAAAATTGGCATTAATATTGAACATTCTATTACACTTCTCTTTCTTCGCTTCATAGCAACGATGTTCTGCCCATTGTGATGGGGGCCCGCCCAGAGGACTACGCTCGCTCCGCCCCACCACACTCCTACCTGCACGTGGAGGACTTCCAGAGTCCCGCCCACCTGGCCAAATACCTGCAAGAACTGGACTCGAACGACACACTCTACGACTCCTACTTCCAGTGGAAGGGTCGTGGCGAGTTCGTAAACACGCGTTTCTGGTGCCGCCTCTGTGCTTTGCTCCACGCCCCTGTCGTGCCCAAAGTCTACACTGATATCGACACGTGGTGGGCAGGGAAAGGAACGTGCACTCCCGACGAGTGGAGAGCCCCTTCAGAGGACGACACACCCCTATAACGCTAAGAAACTTTCTGAAATTGAGAACTAATAAGGGTGGATTTTCTGCAGGCAGTCAAAAGTGATCAGTCGTTCCTGACTATGAAGTTTTATAATATAAGTTTTCAAGACAAAAATTTTGCGATATAGCTATTATATGATATTGCTTGACAAATCGTTCGTAATTCGTACATCAGATACGAACATTTGGATAATCAATCGAGACTAATGAAATGTGGAATTAAGAAAAAAAAAATTACCGGCTGTTTGCGATAATTTTGTAAAAAAAAGTCAAAGGTAATTTTTTTCCCGATGTGTTAGCCGAAACTATTTGTCTATTTTTCTTGACAAACATAATTTTCTTCAAACATTGCCTGGCTTATATCAGCTTCCGCCTTAAAAACTGACATATTTTGTGTATTATAATTGAATGATTTTTAATATCTTACACAATATGTGTAGAATTCAAGTTACTGAAGTTGCGCGCTCATATGTCCAACAGGGGAGGAACGTAGACTTATGTGGCGACTACAAAAAGCCAATTCCATTCTAAATAATTTATTTTATCTAGCCAATTTATTGCAATACTCAATCATTCAAGTGAATGCTTGATACAATTTACTCTCAGCTCATTCTAGTTACGTAAAAAAGTCTGCATATATGTATGGCTTCTTAAAGGAATATTTTTAAAAAAATAGGAATAATGTTTTCGACGAACTATACTTTTATAGATAAAATAAATTATATCATGTTAAAGTTTTTCAATTGAATTAATATACTCTATATTTGCATCAATACTCTTCGATAGATTACTTTTTAAGATCAACAATGACTTTTAATGGCCGTCCTCTTTGCGTGGATTGATTGGCCTCTTACAGCTACAATTTCATTTTTAAATGGGCGGATCGGCTACCAGTGGTGTAAAGGGAAATCGGTAAAGTTTACCCAATCCTGTTAGGGGTCGTCCACATATTGTATAACGTACATGTAGTGGAACATATTTTCTGTCCTGCATGGATTTATGTTGATTGTAGGTCCTGGTTCATTCGAAGAAAAGGTACTCCCGATATTTAGTGACAATTATACGCGATAAAGTTCAAAAGTTTGCCTGTTAGTACCATCATCGACTGGTCGAAGGGGATACCAGCTGCTATCCTAAGTAGTCGGTGGCTGTAGGCCGGCGACCACAATTTCCCCAAGGACATAAATCGACGTTAGCAGTCTGTTACATTAGTGCACGGTACGTGCGTGCGCTTAATACTGTTGGCGAGGTCGCAATATATACAAGGGAAAAGCATAGCCTTGGCGCCATTTTTCAGAATCGTGCCAAAGGGTACCGCAAACTAAAAAATAAACATAAGGATAGGAAATCACTTCCTCTGCATGCGAATTATTTAAATATATGGACGATTCCTCGCTCGATCCGGCCACACACTCACCTACCTTCGGTGTAAAAGTCCCGACACATTCGAAAGTGTTCCGACACCCTTGGCTTAAGCGGCTGGATTTCTCATTTTGCCAAGTGGGGAATGACAAGTCCTAGTAGGGTGAATAGGGTGGCCAATAAAGAATTGCTTGTCATTCCACTAAACGGAATATCCAATACAAGTTGTAGGCTTTAAATTCTTATTCTTAACTCACTCCTCCGCTTTCGGACTTGCAACACTGGGCGTCCAATTGTAACTATTGCCACACACTTCAATTTCCTGGGGGTCTGTAGTAACACACACTGCACAGATTCAAAATTTATAAACTTTGTTGGTTTAACACATCAGACTACTTGGTGCTCACTGATTCGTTTTCAGATATTTATTTCTTACGCACAATTATTGTCATTTGTATAGAAACTCAAAAATACTTTCATTTGCGAGCTTCCTCCAGCTGCGATGATCGCGAAGCAAAGTCGTCATCGAATGAAATGTAGTTCCAGGAGGCGTACTTTTAACTCCATTGTCCCCTCTCAGGGGACACCATAAGAACGACTCGTTCTTTTGGTTCCCCGTCCTTTAAAATAAATGATAATAGCATGATTTTGTGTTTAAACGTTTTGCTAAATCCAAACCAGTTTACTTATTTTTGGCTCTCTATGAACATTAAAAAGCGTCAATGCACAGAACGCACAGGTGAAAGATGATCTGGGAGTGCGAAGGGCTCAGATAAGGAGGATGAGGGATCTCTGACAGGCACCTTTATTTTAACACGGAGTACGTGGAAACAGTGGAGCCTGTTCCAAAAAGTTGGAATTTCGTTTTCACGAGTTTGTACTTCTAGCTGCAGTAGTAGTCACGTGACAAGCTGGCAATTGTGGACCCGATCAAGATCTGGATTCGTGCTGGACTGCGTTAAAAAATATTATAATTTTGATTCATTTCATTTGTGTAAATTTAATCCGTTGCACTTAAGAACATCTTTGGTATTTGCGTTCTTTCTACGGAACACTTATTTCTCTTTCTGATTCTTTTTCCAGAATTTTTTTTATATTCTCATAGAGGGAAAAAATCATTATCTGTTTTGGATCAGAAAAGTTTTTTAAAAAAGTCGATGTTTTGTAACCACAAGACCATGCTGTTCTCGTTTATTTGAAAGAACAGGTAACCGAAAGAACGGGTTGTTACGTTGTTGCTTGAGAGGCGACAGCCGAGTGCAAAGGGTTAATGTGTTAAGCGTTAAATGGTGAGGAAATGCAATCATTTTTAAAAGTACTAAAATAGTCTTAGATGTTACGCATCGAGTGCACCTCTTTTTTAAACATTTGTACTTTCTAATTATTAAAATTTTAACTCTTAGTCATTTCTATAGTTTTTCAACGACCAGCTGTGGTTGTTTTGCCACCCTAATGTCACGTGGCGGACAGGAACGACAGTCGAGGGATCCAACACAACAGATGAAGTTGTTTCTTCCTGTGGTCGGGAGACCGTGTTGCGGGAGAAGTGCCTTTACGAGGGGAAGTCCACCATCCTGAATTTAGGATCCTTGAGCACGCATGTCCCGGAGTCAGGGCCCGATTAAGACATTGAAGCAACAGAAGCCCGCCTTTACATAAGGGGCCCCATTTAATGATAATGGTGTCCTCTCTCCCCTCCCTGGCACCATTGTTCTCTAATAGATCCTTTTAGAACATCAAATCTAACTTTCACATACATTAAAATCTTTATCATTATTGGCATTAAAAGGAAACACATTATAAATAATATATTGAAACATACCAATCACGTCATTTGTACTCCTAATATATGTACGTTTTGATTTTTTTCCACTAATGTTCGAACAAAATTACCACAACAAGTGGCAATTTTTTTTACTAATGTTTGTAATGCAATTCTTTTAAAGAAAATTGCTAGCAAACTGTGTTAGGGTGCTAAACATTTATAATATGTGTGATTTGGGGGCCCTTCAAAAATGTAAAGTGTAAGCCTGGGCTTCACGGGCCTATTCGGTAATCAGGCCCTGCCCAGAGTCGAATGCAACAGTGGAGGGGCAGAATATTTTGGGTTGACGAAAGAACGACCCTGCCATCACATCGAAAATATATTTAAAAAAAAGGGAATAATTTTGCAATGTATATTGCCAAATAATCCCCTTCCGCATAGTGAGCCAGATGTTATATTTTGCTTATCTGTCGGACGCTCAAATTCGATGTGTGTCGCGCCCGAAGTCCGGTTTATGTATAGGTCTGAGGTGATCACTAGGGTTGTTTAGCTGAGCATGAGTGGTAAAGTCGACCCTACTGGCGCAGTCACCGATAGCCAATTTGTAGTAGAATGCAAGTCATGAATCCCAGTTCCTGAAAACGACGGGTATCGGGGGGAGGCTGTCTGTCAGCAGCTTAACCCTTTCGGGTCCGAGCAGGAGTGTGGGGCACTCTGGGAACAACTTCTAATATTCCCAGATAAAATACTTAACGAATATTCGGAAGCTCGAAGCCTCCACGCCCAAAGGCGAATATTCGAATATAACGAGAAGCATTTCAAATTATGTGAATCTTGTATTGTGAACCTGAATCAAGCGAGTAGTCCAGATTCAAAAACAGCTACATGCACGAAACGCTTTTTAGAGTGAATCGCAAAAAATTTACCTATTTTTAATGCAATAATAAATTTTTTGTGATAAAAATGAATATATATATATCGACCAGTCATACCTTAATATATATATAAATATATATATATATATATATATATATGTATAAATGGATGCGTCGCCATCTTGATTTTGTTCAAGAAACAAAACCAGCTATATACAACTATCGCTCATATTCTAGTTCGCTGGATATAGCTACTTTTGCTTCTGCGGACTTCTTGTTTGAGTTTATAATTAGTAAAAACGGTTTTTGCTCCTTTATTATGTTTTTAAATAGAAGCCAAAATTATGAAGTACTTATTCCGAAATATAATTTTTCGAATATTTGTATTTGTTTTACTCAGCAATGAACCCTTTTATTTTCTGTCAAAAAATATACAATGTAAAAAATATAGATGGCAGACCAAACGTATCGTATTTTCTTGATCTAACACTTGTTTCGAACTCAAATCATTCTCATTTTGTTGTCCTTGTGGTTGTAGAATAGTTTGCGTATTTTACTGTAAGTCTGGGGATTTATTCGGAATGAATAATAATTGTATTTTGAAAATGATGTTTCTTAAAATTTGTCACAAAGTGTTTAAGTCAACAACTTTGTTGTTAAAACGTGATTTATTTAATAGTTTTTCTGTTTATTTTTTAACTTGAGCACATTTAAAAGCTTCCCATTATATTGAGATAGATAAGACATTTAAGAAAAGTATCTATAAAACCTTTGACTAGAAAAGGTTCAAGTGCATCACAAGCAGCAGCAGTGAATTGTCCTCTACTGTGGTTGTAGTCTCGTCTTCCAAGACAAGTGCTTTTGTAATGGAGATGCTCTATGCAATAAATACATTTTTTCAATAACCTATTCCGTCTTGTGCTACTTTTCACCACAAATGACACCGTTGCTGTAAAGCGTGACATCACACGTGCCCCTCCCCCCCCCCCCCCCTACACACACAAATCCAATATTAACCACACACATGCAACCTTATTTGAAACTCAAATCAGTTAGACATAAATTTGGATGATATAAATAAATCCAGAGCAGCTAAGAGAATGAAAAGTTTATTTCTGTAACAGCAATTTCATGGGATGAAATATTACGCACACTTTGCAACTGATAATAGATCATGCAGGTGAATACTTTGTACGCTCCTTCTTGCGTTTTCGTTAAGCTCTAGTGCTCTTCGCCCTTTTCCTAATGTTCGATTTCTGGGTTATCCTTTTAGTTCGTCTCGAACTCTTACTCTTTCGACATGTTTAAGTTCCAATACCGCAATCGAACTTTATAGGAATATTTTGACACCTTCAAACAAATTGTCACCTATACTAATAAAATTTCACAAATCATCTCTCTTCAATTTAAGCACATACTGGTCACTATCCGTCGATTAGAACTGAAGTTACAGCAGTTAAACAAGCCAGAGTATGCCCAAAATTGGAATCCTTTTCCCTTGCACGAGGTACAAATGTCAGGCAGGATGGAAGTCAATTAGTGACTAGCTTAGTAGACGCATGCCTACTTTCCTCTTCACGATAGGCTTTTATCTCTGTTGTTGCAAGGGATTGTAATGATATTTTGACTTCACAGCCCTAGTCTTCAGGTGGCCGCAGACCACGGAGTTCAAATTTAGACATTGCAGAGACGTTTTGGAATTGGGCGAGTCATATGCACTTACTATGGTGAAGAATCATAAAAACCCGTCAGACAACATAAAATATTTTTTAAAAAAGTTTTTATATTTATTTTAAAGTAAAAATCTCAAATTTAGACAAAAATCGCATTTTTCGACTTTTTTTAATATAATTCGTTTTGAATCTGGGACAGTCATTTAACGAACACTGCATAAAATTCAAAATGAGCAAAAGCATTTTTTTTACCAAGTTTATTTATTTTCAAACATTACAGATACATCAAACAGAGAGATTCGATCAACAGCGGCCGACATAACAATAAAATCTTCATTATGTACACTTTTTGTGGAATGTTAATTGTACAAACACCCGCCGTGCATTTTAAAAAAAAAGAAGCAATAATTCAGATGCGGCATATGTACATTAATGTCACCTCTACCTTTCGAATGCAGAGTCGAACAAAAATAAGTCCACGCTCTAAACTTTGGTGCGGTGTAATTCGACAGTTAATATGAATAAACTATAATAAAATTCATATATCTTTCTTGTACGCATTCAAACATAAATAAAACCGAATTAATCCGAATTTCTTTTAAATCAAATAATTGAATTATAATAGAAGGATTTATTGATAGTAATGGATAACGTATAAAATTCAGGGGAAAATATTAGAAAAGTTAGTTAAACTCGATCTTCCCATAGCCACCACGAATTTATTTAACCCTGCAGAGGTCGCGGTCGTCAATGGAAGGTGAATCGAATTGGAAAGGATCTAACTGGTTACGGAATCACTTATTATTAGTCAGAGGCTTGCAAGAGCTAACAAAGGATCGATTCGACCAGACGATTTCGTTCGTGGGGAGAAAAGGATGATCATAAGTTTATCCGGTTTACCTTCTTTTTTGGTGTGGCGCTCGGAAAAGTAGGGCCCATTTTGCACGAACGGATAAAACGTGCGTGAACATTTTCCGATAGCTCTGTGATTCGAGAATCCAAACCACGTGGTTTGTTTACTTGAATCGCAGAACCATCTGATTGATGTCTAATTACTCGTTCGTGTGGAATGGGCTCAAGGAAAAAAAATTGTTTTACTTCGAGTGAAAATATTTTCGAAAACTAGACATTAGCTTTGTGCTACGCAATAGGAAAAGTTATTCATGCGTTAAGGTATTATTATACCCTAGTCGAGTGTGTGCTGCACGCATATAAATGGCAAGAATTGTTAGAGGAAAAACATGTAAACCGTTAACCACCACCGGAAATTATGGCCAGGTTCAGTGCGACCCTCGGCGAGGTTTTATGAAAAAACCAAAAGCAGTTCAGATCGCTATGCGTGGTGTAATAAGAATACGTCATCCTAGTCAGTAGCTTTCCAATTTCGTCCCACCTCCAAATCGACCTCTGCAGGGTTATAGGTAGATTTCCAGGATTTGATGGTTGGTTAAATAAACGTCGCACTGGAGCTGCAAAATTTGCTTTTGACGATGGTTCAAGATTGATCCTGAAGAAAGACCCATGAACACTGCCTCGTAATTGTAAACCATGGAGAGATGAAGACAACAACTCCAGGATTTGAACATGGCACATTTGATGTAGCCATGGATTTAGCAACGGTTAATTCTGCGACTCTTTTTAACTTAGGACGCCTGAGTGCTCAATCGCTTAAGACAGCAATTGCGCATGAGTGCAACGGGCCCCACTGTACGCGACATTTCTAGATTGAAAAGGAAAAGGTTCCAAATTTGATTCTCGCGGACTCTTTTCCTTCTTAATCTAAACCCATTCAGTTTGTGGACCGACATGTGGACGTGTCTGTTTCTGCAATTGCCGAAACATCTCGAATTCAGTTTTACTCCAAACGCTAAGCAGCTCGACATCAGGGATCTGTCACGAATAAAAGTTCCAACTAAGGTCCGACTCGAAAAATTTAGAACAATAGGCACAACAATAACATGAAACCAAGGGGCATTCGAATGCCAAAGAACATAAAATTATATCATAAAATGAAACTAACACATAAAATTGATCTTAAAAAATAACATAACTTACACATAAAGTTAATCCAAAGTAAAAGTATGCTGAATTCTGATAAGAGTTTTCCATATATTTTGGCCCGGAGATTTCAATCACAAGATGGGAGATGATTGGCTGATTGCATGAACGTCGCACTGGTGCTACAGAATGGGCTATCGGGGACGGTTCGGCATCTATCTCGAAGGAAAGACCCAGGAAACATGTCTTGTCATTTTCAACCATCGCAAGATGGGGGAAGAAATTTAGAATAGAAAATTCTCAATCCCCGAGGTTTCAGACGTGCCTATATCGGAACTGGAGGAAAGATAACAGGAGAAGTATTAAACCGCATTCAGTGAAGCTGAAATCGTAATAGCGGAATTTATGTTTTCTTATTAAAAATAGTCGAAAATAAGAGGGACCAACTACAAATTATGATTCCTGAGAATCATCATTTCACAATCGTACGAAGCAATTAACATACGACGCTTCACTAAATTGTCCCGGCCGCCATCTTGGTTAGTACAGGGATGCTCTTTTCGACCCTACATTCAATGCTTTCGAGATACTTTACAGTAAACTTCATTTGATGTTATTCGAAAATCGTCTATCAACGTCTCCTGTTATCATTCCTCTATGATTTCAAACGAATTGTGTGGAGACCCTGTGGGTGTTCACTGTGCTGGCGGTGGTCGCGTCGTGGAAGCCTCTTTTTCAGTTCTGCTGTTGCAGCCACGACACGATGTGCGCGTAGTTCGAGTCCATCCAGCGCACGTTGGCTTCGGCGTTCTCCAGGGACTGCTCGAAGGCCCGCTTGGCCTGGCCTAGGTTGTGGGCGTGGCTCTTGTAGAACTCGCGCAGCTGCAGAAAAGAATATACGTTAATATTCATGTTATCAGTACATCAGCAGATTCATTATAGGCCGATACGTGTAGGTGCAGAAAATTGTTCGATTTAGCACATTCACTAGTGAATCTATAGATGCACTGATAGGCCCTCGTGAAAATGTACGTTACCCGAACAACGGCAAAGTTTTTGTACGCTCATTAAGTTTATAACTTTCTAAAAAATTAAGGGAATCAAGCGCTTCCAAGGATAGGATCATTCGCTCGACCCTTATAGTAGGCTTTGAAATGTTTGGTTTGGTTAATTAACGTCGCACTAGAGCTGCACAGTGGGCTATTGGCAACGGTTCGGGGTCTACCTCGAAGGAAAGACCCGGGAACACATTCACACACACATTCATACCTGCACCTCGTTATTTTAGAACCATGGTCAGATGACGAGGAAACACCTGAACTGGCACCCAACGCTTTCAATAGACGTCGGGACTTTGGACCCCGATCAGATTGATCGTGCACCAGTCCTGTATACACGTCGTTAATTTTTTGCGGATGTTCTGGACGACTTTTCTAGTATTTTTGTAGCAAAGCTGGCAACCCTCCGATCGCAATATCCCTACTTTTTACTATTCTTTAGTCTAGTCCATCGCAAGGTTTTGAACCGGGGACCCTTGGATTCCCAGCTGACGCCTAATCCACTTGGCCACGGAGGCCGTTTTCGAGAGCGACTGTTGTGCCAAGTTTAATATTTTTATTTTATTCTACAGATTTTGATATGTAGATTCATAATATCTTATTAGGTGACATTTTTTTCTTACACATTTTTAAGGTAATTTTCAACATGGCGTCCAACGTGGCTTCCATTTACTGACGTAATTAATATTCACGGCACACTATTGACCAATATGTCAATAATATGTTTTTGGGGTAAAAAAATAAGAATTTATAATCGAAATAGGCGTACGTGAATTGTTATTTCTTTTTAAATTATAATTTAGATATCACGAAAGCTATTTTGAAAGGCATAGCCGTTAATTACTATACATAAACTGTTTATCATTTATTTATATTTATTAACCAAATTATTAATAATTATGGGCTCCACCCTCTACTTGCTAACGCTTATCAACTTCTGGAGGATTACTGAGCAAAACAACACAATGTGTCCTAGTAATTACAAAAGGGGGTCTCACAAAAATTCCGCCTCCTGCTAGCTAAAGTTCGTCAACCTGCGGAAGATTGCTAAGTAAATCCTCATTGGTTTGCTTCGAAAATTAATTATCGCTCTGCTCGCTGAAAAATAGGACACAATCCCAAAAATGGGCCCCACAAAAATTGCGCTATTACCTACTCGCACACGCTCGTTTACCACAGGAGGATTTCTACGCAATCCTCGTTTGTTTTCTTCGCAAACCAACTCTACAGTTAAATTCCTGATGGAACAGAAAATCATAGACCTGAAGAACATGGGAGGAGTTATTGGTTTAACTGAGAATGAAAGCGCTATTGAAAGGTATTTCTTGTGTGCAACAGTAATATCACGCAGTGTTTCAAGCTTCTATGAAAAGTATTGCCAAATCAAATCTTTAAACAGCCCAGGAATCACTATCCACTTGACTTCAGATCTCCATGGCACTAAAATTTTTTGATAATGAATATTCGTGATCATTGTGAAAAAAAACTATTTCCTAGGTAACACCACACTAATGAATATTGCATCCTCAATGAAAGTATTAAAGTTCTAGATTCTGAAAAGGATGATATTCTGAGTCGTGAGCAAAAAGCCAAATTGAAATTCGAAGAATTTGTAAGAATGAGACTGGAAAATGAAACAGCTAAAATGTCAATTTGGAAGAAAATGAAATTAAAAACATACAGCACGTGCAACAAGAAGACTGCATTTAATATCGGTGAGAAATTGGTTAAAATTCGAGAAGATAGACAACTTCTTGCTCGTTTTGTTATTGTTACGGAATCCAGACCTCAAAGGTCTACAAACCTAAAAGATGTAATTGGAAACTACGAGTTCTCTGTAATGAAGTTCTCTAATAATCTTCATATTTCATCTGATAAAAGTTCATTTAAGGTAAATGTACCCAAACCTGACACCTTTTATTTAATTGATTTGAAATAAGGAAATAATTTAGATGTTTTAAGTTGGTATATATTTTTATAATAAGTTATACTGAGCTGTTTTTCAAGTGAACATAATTATTATAATTTCGGAGGGAAAGTTTCATGGTGGATGTTCTGTTGTCACTGAGATGTTGAGTCTTTCTTAATAGAATCATTAACAGACGATATAATGGAATCATTAAGAGATGGAATTTGTCTCTTAATAGAATCATTAAGAGACACATATAATCTCAAAAACTCGGTTTTAGGATTGGTGTCAGGTTTAAGATACAATTCCCTACCTTTCCTTTTCAACCTGACCCTTGTGTCAGCTTAAGGAGCACTATATATTTTCAGCCTGTTAAACCTGACACATCTTAAAAATGTTCAGTTTAAGGCTACTATATTTGTTACAGTACGGAAGCTATGGATTGTTGAGACTAACATGCGTGTGGTGTGTTTACATTTGAGAATGGGTGTTTTAAAGGAATTTTAAATAAGGGGATTGCGCGTGAGGAGGATGTGTGTTGGCCAGCGGTGAAAGATGTCCGTGTGACATCGAATTCAATTGCGTGGTGCGTTTGAAAATGAGGGATTTAGTACAAAAGTGAATAACAGCCTGTTATCTTAAAAGGGGTGAGCTTCCACTTTGCCCACTCAACCCAAACCATAAATTGTGGTTGGTTAAAATAACGTGGCACTAGAGCTGCACAGTGGGCTATTAGCGACGGTTCGGGGTCTATCTGGACTCGAGGGGAAGACCTGGGAACAATGCCTTGCATTTTTGACCCGTGGTCTGATGACGAGCGGCCCCTAAGGAGTAACATATGTAAAGAAATTGAAGCAGCAACGAGGGAAGTGAAGTGAGGTCTCACCTGTGTCAGTTCGAAGGGGGTGTTCAGCGAGGAGGTGACGGACTTGAGGAGGCCGCTGATGGCGAAGAACGACTTTCCGTACCTGCAAAACAGAACAGATATTCGAAAAATTAGATTCTGGTATCAGTAACTATACTTTGTCACTTCGGTCTTCAATTTTGAAATAGGATAAAAAAGCAAAAGCCGTTATTTACTAACAATAACTAAAAAAAAAAAGAAGTCACGCAGAAGCGAAAGGATCAGCGCTGGATGCAGATGCAAAAGCAGTTGTGTCCGGTGAACGGGATTTCTGATTATCTCGAATGTGGACAGAGCGGTGTTGTTTCTTGAACAGAAAACAAGATGGCGACGCATTCATCTGCAAAACCTGTTGAAAACCTTCCTCCATTTGCAAAACAAGTTATGTGCTACGACGCTACTACCGCGTACTAACTTTTGCAGATGGCTCGTCAATCCAGAGCCGAATTTAGAGGTAGGATAGGCGCCTAGGCTGAATATGTGTCACGGGCCCCTCCCCAACTACGGGAGGTGGGGGGAGGGGATACCCGCAGTAAAACGAAACTTAGTTAATGACGTTTCACCACTACCGCTTGTAATCAACATCAACAAATGCATTCGTGATGCCATTTCTATGCTAAGAAAACTATCCTTGACATTCTTTCCTAGAAGAAGTTTGTACATCCACCCTCATCGCTGTTGACAATTCTATTTTTTATCTTCTTCGTTGAATTAATTGTAATAACACTCTTGAACTGTATTAGTTTATTTCCCAGGTTGCTGTCTTAATCATTGTCATAAGCTTCCACTACATTTTGAGCTGCTTTCGTGATCTCTTGAATGTCAGTAATGCTTCTGAATTCAACTCATACAATAAGATTTTGTTCTAAGTTCTAACATATAATAATTTACACTGTTCTCTGATATACGAACCAAATAATTTTACCGCAATTTATCTTTTGTTTCGACGTGTGGTGCGGGGGCTCTAAGCTGCAGCCTACGCCTGAATCCGTCCCTGCGTCAATCACAGAGCCATCTTCAAAAGTTAGTTTTATCGAGTTAGTGGCCGCCGTGTAGAAAGGGCCTTTACGATTGAGCCGTCATTGCCATATAGTGATTTGGGCAGATATTGTGTTTAAGAGGTGGAACGTCTTAAACCCTCACAGTGACTTGTTTTTTAGACATCTGTTCAAAGTTTTTTCCTTTTCTCTTTTAATGTATGCGCGTGGATTCGTCGAAGACTCTCTGAGGAATAAATGCTAGACAAATGGACAGCCTCCACATGAAGGCGGGCGAGGGGTCTCCCTAGAGTCTTACTGCGGAAATACGAATCAGTAATAGGGAGCATAAAATATATATAAAAAAATGTATTGTTCGATGGAAAATGGGGTTTCAATGCGTGTAATGCCTTGAAATAAAGCAAAGCACCTAAGAGGAGTGAATGAGAGGCCCGCGGAGTCAAACAGAACAGTTCTGTTAGTAGTATAGGTGGGTACGGACCGAATACAATAGAAGAGGGCGTGGCCACCTGTCAATCAAACTCGGCCTCGTAGACGAGGGTCTGGATGACGTCATCGGACAAGATTGGCTTGGAAGAGAAGGTTTCTGGATGACGTCATACTTTCTGGAATATTCTGGGGAATGTGTGACGTCATCTTTATTTTAATTTATTTTTTATTTAGTTGAATTTTTGGGGAAGGTGTGACGTCATCCTTGTGACGTCAAGGCTTGGAAGAGAGGGTTTCTGAATGACGTCATACTTTCTGAGGACGCCATTTTTATTTAATTAATTTTAGTTAATTATTTTGGATTTATTAATTGGAGAATTTTAATGGGGAATTTTAGTTAATTATTTTGGTGGGTTAATTTGACTTGAATAATTTCTGGAATTTTTTTGGTTAAAATGGATACTTGGCCGAGGCCGGGAATCGAACCCGGTACTTTCGGTGTGATAGTCAAGCACGCAACTACCTAGGCCATGAGGACTGTTGGTGATATCTGTTCTTAATGGTATAAGTGTATTGAGTAAAGCTATGTATTAAAGATAGTTTTATATTTTGAAAGATGTTGCTATGTTAGAAAATAGTGGCGCCATCTATAAATGGAAATGATTTATTAGCTTTAATATTTTATTTTGAAGACGGGTACTTGTATCGCAATGTGTTTTATTTAAATGGAAATAATTATTTAATATTTTTGAAGATCTTATTTACTTGTGACGCTGTTTAGTTAAATGGATATAATTTATTATAAATATTTTATTTTGAAGACGGGTACTTGTATCGCAATGTGTTTTATTTAAATGGAAATAATTATTTAATATTTTACTTTGAAGACGGATACTCGTGGCGCCATCTGTTATTAGTTAAATCGAAATAATTTATTATTAATATTTTATTTTGAAGACGGATACTCGTGGCGCCATCTGTTTTTAGTTAAATCGAAATAATTTATATCTGTGTTGTTTGCTATGCAATGACCTATCAAGATGTGTTTATATAACATGGTAAAAAAGGTAATTTTTAATTTACACAACATGTCAAAAAAGGTAATTTTTAAAATCGTCATTATTCAAAAAAGGTAATTATTTAACTTACCCAACCTGTGAAAAAGGTCATTTTTGCATAGAATTACATGTTACGAAATGGTAATTTTTATTTTATGCAACATGTAAAAAAAGGTATTTTTTTAAAACGTCCTTATTCGAAAAAGGTAATTTTTTTAAAAGCGTCATGATTAAAAAACGTAAATATTAAAAAGGGTAATTTTTATAAACGACATTACTTAAAAAAGGTAAATTTTTAAAACGTCATTATTCAAAAATGGTCATTTTTAATTTACACAACATGTAAAAAAAAAGGTAATTTTGTGTTATACATTTTATAATATGTAAAGTTGTAATACAAAAAGTAGACGATATTTGTTAAATTCAATTTCTTTATTCACAGAGTTTCCCATTTGAAAGGAGAAGTTTTTACAATATTCGTTCGTTGTTGAATTTTTCTACGTTTCCTTGGGGGAGATGGTGATTGCAATAAGTATTTGTTGCCTATAAAGTCACTTGGTACATTTAATTCTTTCAGCACTTTGTCGTAGTCATGCTTACGTGACACGTATTTTCGAGAATTATACATGTACGTAAATAAATCAATAATATTGGAGTTGGGTATTTTTTGTCCATGTAAAATCAGCTGTCCTTTTGCGTCCCATGACAAAACGTCGGGTTGAGACTTGAACAAAGCAAGGGCATTTTCTGCTTTTCGTCGCATTGTCTTATATACAGAGTTCATTATATGTTGTTGATAAATATCTGGAATATTTTTCTTTTCATCTATACCGACTTCTATTTTCTTATTCTCTTGTGGTTCAACATGCTTCTTTTCCTCTTCTGCCATTTTCTTGTCATTGTCTTCTGGTCGTGGTTTCTTTATGAGAAAAGGTTGATTGAATTCTTGGAGATTAAGACTTGTATGAAGGGTTTCGTGATAGCGTGCCAATTTTTCATGATCTGGTAGGTCACTGTTTAGTATTTGCATCATAGCTTTATCCAATTCACTCAATCTCTTCTTGGACACAGTATGCTTTACCACTAATTCTTCAGGTACTAGAGCAAACTTCTTAACTTGAGCCATGGATTAAACTTGTTAATACACTAAGTACACTGGGGATGAGGATATTGAGGAATCCGCCTTTCTGTGTGATAATTTCACGCTTTTTATCCAATGGCACTTTACGTTTACTTAATTTGCGTAAAATTCCTTTATGTTTGGAGAGACGTTTCTTCTGGTCTGCATTCAACGGTATATTACCCTTTAATGTATTGAGACAACACTCGCATATCGCTTTTATACACTTCTTGTCGATTTTCTCCAATAAAGGCTTACGTAAGTTGGATGGACATATTTGTATGAGCCGTAATTGATTCACCTGTTCCTCGGTGAGCGTCATATTCACAACTGATACATAATTTACATGTATCTTGCTTTTTATACCCCTTGGGGGAGTTATTTAAACTGGTATACGCATTGGGTTTGATGAGGTAATATGTTAGTACGTAACCTTAAACCTTCAGGTGTTTCAGCACGTAAATCAATAAACAAATAGGTATATGGATTTTTCGTGGCATCTTCAAACACTTCCTGAAATAGTCTGACGTGTCTAGGAAACAGTTGTCTTCCCAGATGGCTTACTTGACTCAAGTCCCTTCGATTTTTACTGAGTACCAAATAATGAGCGTTCAATGTAATATCCCGCATTTCTTTGCCTTTATGAAAAAAGTTCTGCGTTATGAATATCACACTGAGGTTCAGATGATGACTTCCACGCGTAAATAAATCACTAAGACGCTTATCATTCGAGGATTGCATGAGATCATCGATCACAAAAAGGGTATTGTCTCCCACATATTCTTGAAAGGTAGTGGGTAATCCTTCCACAAATATCACATGATCTATGTCATCGTAGAGAGGTTGATAAATACCATAAAACCATACTATTTTATCGGGTACTATGGAAATCATTTTCTCTTTAGCCTCTATCATATCCCTCAGAAAATAACTTTTACCGCATCCCGTAGGACCAGCAATGACCATCGTAAAAGGGTGTTGCAACTTTGGAAGTTCCATTGCGAATGAGACGTAATACACCATACAACTGTTTAAATAAGGGACAAGACAAAAAAAATTTGACAAAAAAGTTTATTTTATTGAAAAAAAGGCAAAAGTGTTCTAAAGTGCTTTGTTACAAAGTAATGCACTTTTACATCATTACATAGTTGATGAGGTACAAAAGGCAGTAGGATTTCGTTCAGAGTACGTCCTACACATTTCGAATACAGATAATAGATACAATATTGTCCACACACAGAGCTGACATTAGACTGTAACTGCATAGGATTAAATTCCACATGTTGAAAATTCTCGACATAATTTTCTATATCTCCTCCAAAATAGGCAGGTGGGTTTCCATACGAGTCAAAGAAACATAGTTCCATTGGTGAATGGATGTAGAAAGCTAACCAATGACTCCCTTCTTCTGTCGACTTGTCTGTATTGGCCACGAAACAAGCAGGAAAGTCTGTGATACGGGCTGGTAATTCATCACTTGCAAACACACCTAAAAAAATGTGTTTGGTCTTCTCGTTTCCGGAAAGAATTCTTCTTATTTGTTCGGTTTCCATTAATTCGGAAAGTCACACACCACGTGACGGGATTTGGATATTTCAATCACGTTTTGAAACTCTGCGTAAATGAGTACAGATAAGGTTTCTGCAATAGCTTCAGAAAACTTCACTTCCACTCGTAAGTTTCCTTGATGTTGTAGATTAAAGTGTTCACCGTCACACAAATCAGGAGTCAGATAGAATGCATACAACACATGACCTTTCGCATAGTCTTCATGGGATAAATAAATACCTTTATCAGCGTTGAATCCAGAGAATAAACTGTGGTAGGCCCTAGTATAACTTTTTGAAGAAAAATCTAATTCCAAAGGCTTGGTAGGAACGGGTTGACCGTCCACATAGATGGCGACAGAACTTGCGTTATGATGCGCAAACAGGAAAGGGTTCTTAATATATGCTCCATTCATGGCAGCATTTTCCACGCAGGTGAGAATCACACGCTTTGGCATGGATCCAAGAAACACATTGTCTTGCAAAAATGAATAGCTTCCCTTTGCAATACTGTAAGTTTTACAAATGACTCGATCGATCGGGTATTTACAAGATGTCTTCTCCAAAGCCTTGGCATGGGCTATAGACACAGCAGGGGCCACCTTTACTTTTCTGATAAACATAGACGCATGTTCCAAGATAACCTTAAAATCATCCGTTGCCGTGGGGGATGTCAGACAAAAGGAAGTTTTACTACGTATCATCTTAATCTTTATACTCACCATGTTGATCATGAGTCGATTTTGATGAAAGATGTCGCAATGGAGTTGTCCAATCATATCCAGGACTTTTCCGCCTTTGATAAGATTATGGCGTGTCTTTAACCCATCACTCGCTCCATCTGCTGTTGGATCTATCACATAGGGATCCGTATCTTTGTAGAATCCTTCACAGGTGAGTAAGCTTTTCTTGGCATCTTCTCCATAATTGAGTAGGGTTTCTATGTAGGCTCTGTAAGGATAGGTATTGCTGGCCGAAGAGATATTTCTTTCATTCAAACTCACATCCACTTGACTGAAGAGCGAATGTAGAAAGAGATTGCTAGGAGTCACTTTAGAGTCCGCAGGCAGTGGAGTTCCATCCGCTTTCGTTACTTTAACTTTGATATGAATATAGGAAGAGGCGAGATCCATATATTCTTCTCCATTTCCGGAAATGGTGAATTCAATGGGACCGCCATCTCGAACACTGGCAAGGGGGTGATATTCGACAAACTGTCCTTTTTCAATCACTGTCTGTGTAGGGGGTACTGTAAACAAATCCAACTCTGATTTGACGCAGGGAGGGGAGTCTTTGTAGATAAACGAAGCCATTAGGAGAAAATATCACGTGCTGCACTCTGCTTGTCTAAACGTGGAATGACGGTATTTGTCATTCGTTTGCGCTTTTTATTTCTTTTCCCACTCCCAATCATGGTCTTGACTTTGACCGCGGCTTTATTCGTTAAATCTTTTCCAGCTTCCTTGAGTCGTCGCTTGGCAGCTGATTTGAAATCTTGACCTTGAGAAATATCGTTCACTAAATTCACACCACTGTGGAATAGTTGTTTACCAATTGCTTTCACACCCGATGTAAGTAAAGGTGCCGCCGCCCTGAAGAAGGATCGAAAGAGACCCCCTAATCCATATCCTCTCTGATAGGGACTTCCTTGATAATAATTCAATCCGCCTCCCGTTTGTTGATCATAGTAATCTTCAAAAGATTTTTGGCAGCATTTGTAGGGTACATACATTATGATAGAGATCTTTGACGAAAGTGTAACTTCACGTACGAGCGTCCACGTTCAAATGGCGTTAAGTAGCCTGTGTGCGTCCTTATAACGATTTCCATCGTCTCGATCATTTTCCGATTTACAGGTAAATAGTGCGGTCTGTCGTATTGTTCACTCACCATCTCACCATCTTGACCTTTCACTCTCACTACTCGAAGGAGGGGTGCTAACACACGTATCACAGACTTTCCTGCTTGTTTCGTGGCCAATACAGACAAGTCGACAGAAGAAGGGAGTCATTGGTTAGCTTTCTACATCCATTCACCAATGGAACTATGTTTCTTTGACTCGTATGGAAACCCACCTGCCTATTTTGGAGGAGATATAGAAAATTATGTCGAGAATTTTCAACATGTGGAATTTAATCCTATGCAGTTACAGTCTAATGTCAGCTCTGTGTGTGGACAATATTGTATCTATTATCTGTATTCGAAATGTGTAGGACGTACTCTGAACGAAATCCTACTGCCTTTTGTACCTCATCAACTATGTAATGATGTAAAAGTGCATTACTTTGTAACAAAGCACTTTAGAACACTTTTGCCTTTTTTTCAATAAAATAAACTTTTTTGTCAAATTTTTTTTGTCTTGTCCCTTATTTAAACAGTTGTATGGTGTATTACGTCTCATTCGCAATGGAACTTCCAAAGTTGCAACACCCTTTTACGATGGTCATTGCTGGTCCTACGGGATGCGGTAAAAGTTATTTTCTGAGGGATATGATAGAGGCTAAAGAGAAAATGATTTCCATAGTACCCGATAAAATAGTATGGTTTTATGGTATTTATCAACCTCTCTACGATGACATAGATCATGTGATATTTGTGGAAGGATTACCCACTACCTTTCAAGAATATGTGGGAGACAATACCCTTTTTGTGATCGATGATCTCATGCAATCCTCGAATGATAAGCGTCTTAGTGATTTATTTACGCGTGGAAGTCATCATCTGAACCTCAGTGTGATATTCATAACGCAGAACTTTTTTCATAAAGGCAAAGAAATGCGGGATATTACATTGAACGCTCATTATTTGGTACTCAGTAAAAATCGAAGGGACTTGAGTCAAGTAAGCCATCTGGGAAGACAACTGTTTCCTAGACACGTCAGACTATTTCAGGAAGTGTTTGAAGATGCCACGAAAAATCCATATACCTATTTGTTTATTGATTTACGTGCTGAAACACCTGAAGGTTTAAGGTTACGTACTAACATATTACCTCATCAAACCCAATGCGTATACCAGTTTAAATAACTCCCCCAAGGGGTATAAAAAGCAAGATACATGTAAATTATGTATCAGTTGTGAATATGACGCTCACCGAGGAACAGGTGAATCAATTACGGCTCATACAAATATGTCCATCCAACTTACGTAAGCCTTTATTGGAGAAAATCGACAAGAAGTGTATAAAAGCGATATGCGAGTGTTGTCTCAATACATTAAAGGGTAATATACCGTTGAATGCAGACCAGAAGAAACGTCTCTCCAAACATAAAGGAATTTTACGCAAATTAAGTAAACGTAAAGTGCCATTGGATAAAAAGCGTGAAATTATCACACAGAAAGGCGGATTCCTCAATATCCTCATCCCCAGTGTACTTAGTGTATTAACAAGTTTAATCCATGGCTCAAGTTAAGAAGTTTGCTCTAGTACCTGAAGAATTAGTGGTAAAGCATACTGTGTCCAAGAAGAGATTGAGTGAATTGGATAAAGCTATGATGCAAATACTAAACAGTGACCTACCAGATCATGAAAAATTGGCACGCTATCACGAAACCCTTCATACAAGTCTTAATCTCCAAGAATTCAATCAACCTTTTCTCATAAAGAAACCACGACCAGAAGACAATGACAAGAAAATGGCAGAAGAGGAAAAGAAGCATGTTGAACCACAAGAGAATAAGAAAATAGAAGTCGGTATAGATGAAAAGAAAAATATTCCAGATATTTATCAACAACATATAATGAACTCTGTATATAAGACAATGCGACGAAAAGCAGAAAATGCCCTTGCTTTGTTCAAGTCTCAACCCGACGTTTTGTCATGGGACGCAAAAGGACAGCTGATTTTACATGGACAAAAAATACCCAACTCCAATATTATTGATTTATTTACGTACATGTATAATTCTCGAAAATACGTGTCACGTAAGCATGACTACGACAAAGTGCTGAAAGAATTAAATGTACCAAGTGACTTTATAGGCAACAAATACTTATTGCAATCACCATCTCCCCCAAGGAAACGTAGAAAAATTCAACAACGAACGAATATTGTAAAAACTTCTCCTTTCAAATGGGAAACTCTGTGAATAAAGAAATTGAATTTAACAAATATCGTCTACTTTTTGTATTACAACTTTACATATTATAAAATGTATAACACAAAATTACCTTTTTTTTTACATGTTGTGTAAATTAAAAATGACCATTTTTGAATAATGACGTTTTAAAAATTTACCTTTTTTAAGTAATGTCGTTTATAAAAATTACCCTTTTTAATATTTACGTTTTTTAATCATGACGCTTTTAAAAAAATTACCTTTTTCGAATAAGGACGTTTTAAAAAAATACCTTTTTTTACATGTTGCATAAAATAAAAATTACCATTTCGTAACATGTAATTCTATGCAAAAATGACCTTTTTCACAGGTTGGGTAAGTTAAATAATTACCTTTTTTGAATAATGACGATTTTAAAAATTACCTTTTTTGACATGTTGTGTAAATTAAAAATTACCTTTTTTACCATGTTATATAAACACATCTTGATAGGTCATTGCATAGCAAACAACACAGATATAAATTATTTCGATTTAACTAAAAACAGATGGCGCCACGAGTATCCGTCTTCAAAATAAAATATTAATAATAAATTATTTCGATTTAACTAATAACAGATGGCGCCACGAGTATCCGTCTTCAAAGTAAAATATTAAATAATTATTTCCATTTAAATAAAACACATTGCGATACAAGTACCCGTCTTCTAAATAAAATATTTATAATAAATTATATCCATTTAACTAAACAGCGTCACAAGTAAATAAGATCTTCAAAAATATTAAATAATTATTTCCATTTAAATAAAACACATTGCGATACAAGTACCCGTCTTCAAAATAAAATATTAAAGCTAATAAATCATTTCCATTTATAGATGGCGCCACTATTTTCTAACATAGCAACATCTTTCAAAATATAAAACTATCTTTAATACATAGCTTTACTCAATACACTTATACCATTAAGAACAGATATCACCAACAGTCCTCATGGCCTAGGTAGTTGCGTGCTTGACTATCACACCGAAAGTACCGGGTTCGATTCCCGGCCTCGGCCAAATATCCATTTTAACCAAATAAATTCCAGAAATTATTCAAGTCAAATTAACCCACCAAAATAATTAACTAAAATTCCCCATTAAAATTCTCCAATTAATAAATCCAAAATAATTAACTAAAATTAATTAAATAAAAATGGCGTCCTCAGAAAGTATGACGTCATTCAGAAACCCTCTCTTCCAAGCCTTGACGTCACAAGGATGACGTCACACCTTCCCCAAAAATTCAACTAAATAAAAAATAAATTAAAATAAAGATGACGTCACACATTCCCCAGAATATTCCAGAAAGTATGACGTCATCCAGAAACCTTCTCTTCCAAGCCAATCTTGTCCGATGACGTCATCCAGACCCTCGTCTACGAGGCCGAGTTTGATTGACAGGTGGCCACGCCCCCTTCTATTGTATTCGGTCCGTACCCACCTATACTACTTCTGTTGGCGAAGATTTTATTGGCCGCCAATCCCTATTTGTAGCCTGGTGAAAGGAATAAAGCCCCTTTTCGGCCGAGCTCGACACAGCCAAACCAGGTGTTTTTGCTATGATGGAGGAGGCTCACCTGTCGAATATCTTGTCCCATCTGTCCCGGATGTAGTTAAAGGTGAGGTCCCTGCCGTACAGCTTGCCACCCACTGACCGGAACACGTAGCTGCCGTCCTGGCGCCGGATGCCGGACTCAGCGGTGAGACTCCAGTTCAGGTACCTGCAGAAAGAAGGTTTATTTTTTTGGCAGAAGAAGACAGATCAAAGTTTTTATGCACAAAACTTTCTTTATTGTCGAAGAAAAAGTATTTATTCCTTCATTAGATTGTTTTGGCATAAAAAAAACGAATACATTCCCATAAAAATGCCTGATTATTTTTGAAAAATCAAAACAAAAACATGTTGATTAGACAAAAGTCCGTCGGGCTTCTGAAGACCCTTTCACGACCACGGATTGGAAACCACTGACATAAAGTCCTCCCAAAAGTGCGATGGTCTGGGCAGCCCACGCCCATGGGTGCGGCCGGGTTTCGTGTGACTGGATACGTTCAATGTGCATGGGGAGGAACGAACAAAACTCACCTGGTGAGCAGCCAGGGCTCCCGGGCGCAGGCGAGCGCGTACATGAACTTGTCCTTCTCCGAGGCGATCTGCGCCTTGGTGTAGCGGCTCCACATGAAGTCCCACACCTCCCGTCCCCCGTGCTCCACAGCCGCGCAGAACACCACGCCCCGCAGGTTGGGAGGGATGCTGCAACGACACACCATTCCGGTTACGACCATGGAATCGTTCATTTCAAAAGTTGTGTACTTCTTCTCATTTTCGGAAAGAAAAAAAAACTTTATCATTAACAGAGATTTTTCAAAAAAATTGAGAGCACTCATTAACATATTCTCGAAGTGGATCTTGCCTATAATTAAATTATAATATTTATTCCCTACTTAAAATGTGCAATTTTACTGTAAATGTGCGTTTTAACTGTAAAAACGTACATTTTTTAAAGTTAATTTAGCAGTTGACGGAATGGCAGCTGAAGGGATTGTGCACAACATAAAAAGTGTTTACCATTTATATATACGAGCTTTTTCTTTAAATGTTTGTTTCGGAAATCGTCAACAGACGATTTAATGTCGCACAAATAATAGTGTTCACACAAAATACTTTACAGGGACATGAAATGTGTTTTTTTTTTAAATATTAGACAACCCAATTGACCCTTTGACTCCAAGAGGGTTTGGGTACGTGTCCTAACCCGACTCAAAATGGGATCGCAAACCAAATGCTCTACTTTCTCGACATGTGCCGGGTAAAGCTCCATGGGTAAACCCAGCACACCAACTGTGGTCAAGAGTTTGCAGCAGAAATGTTATTCTGGACAGCCATCCTTCGATGAGATTTTTTGGCTTGAAACTTCAAAAATCCAAATATGGACGACCCACACCAGGTTCAAGGCCCCAAAAGGTGGGTCCAGCTAGTATCTCCTAACTATTCCCCAATGAATACCTAAACTACAATTCGGTAATGACCTACTCGGAACTCTGTTTTCGGACCACATGTCAGCCAACCCGTCTATGCGGCCATTCACAAGCGTACTCACATGTGGACGTTATCCGGGTCCTTCCTCCACTCGTCGAACTTCTCTCGCGCCCTCTGGATGCAGTCCCTGTGACCGTAACCGCACATCCAGCCCAGGGTGCTCACGCGCTTGTACCTGGAAGAAGCAAAAAACACACACATGTCAGGTTGGTGGGTTAATTACCTCGCACAAGAGCTGCACAGTGGGCTTTTGGAGACGATTCGGGAACCATCTCGAAATGAAAGACCCGGGAATACTGCCTCCTATTTTTGAAGAATAATCTGATGACAAGGACAACAACTGAGCTGGCACTCGACGCAATCATCTTCACATTCGCACAAATGGCGAGTCGAGTGGCGGAGCGAATCTCGTGTAGTCGGCTTACTCGGCATTCGCCTCGTTCCTCGGCCTCGCCGTTCGTAGCGCCGCTCGCTTCGGAAGCGAGAGCAGCGAGGCGAGAGAGTGACTTCATTTTCAACGAACAAAATGTGATTTTTTCTTTCATTTTAAATTGAAAAATGTAGTGTAGTAAAGTGTTTGAATTTTTGGAAATTCGCCATTAATAATAATAAAAAAATCTATTTAAACTTTATTTTTAAAAACTGGAACTTGTAGCTGAACCATTCAAAATATGTAACGTACGCAAGCTTATTTTCAAGTTTGAGTTATATTTTTGACTGCATTTTAACTCTCATATTTAATAGTAAAGTAAAAAATTTCCTAAACGTATATTTTTAATGAAGTGTGATACTTTCATTGGCCGTGTATCGCAATTTTTTTTTCTTATGGGCAAAATACGTTCATTTTTTTTTAGAGAGGCCTCTTCATAATGGATTTTAAAACACACACATGTTTTTGCGATGACATGCTATCATTCACCATTGTTCAATGCGTCGTCTTTTTTCAACTTTTTCACGAATAATTCCTAGATCAACATTCAGTATGTGCAGCGGGGGGATGCCGCAACAACTTCCACGCAGGGTCGCCCTTAGCTTCCACGGGGTTCTGTGCGAAACTGATCGTGGAACTTTTAAGTTTGGAGTGTTGAAATAAATCCCCCCACCCCCTTAAAAATAATCAAACTATTTCCATTTGACTTCAATTTTACATTGGAGTCCCTTTTTAATGAAGAATCTTCAGAGAAAAGATGCAGAACACAAATGATTAGTATTCCTAAGATATATGAGTAACCACAAATTAAAATTTTTTGAATGGACTTAAAAAAAAATGGGAATTTATTTTCTTCTAAAATATATTTATCATCTCACCAAAAAAAAAAACAGCGGGGCCCAGTGCGGTTGCACGCGTTGCACACCCCTACTTTCGATTCTGCTTTCACGACTTAATCAGTCATCAAACCCAAGTCTGAAATCGTAATTTTATTTTCCCTGAAGATAGGTACCGGAACGTCGTTCCGGCTCAAATCGTGCACTATATATATATTAATATCCCGAAATGCGTGTCCTTGGGAATACTCACTGCTGCAGGACGTTTTCGTCGGGACTCTCGTTCCAGCCCAGAGCGTCGTATGTGGGCTTCAGCTGATCCATCAGGTACTCCTGCAAAACACACAACACCCACACTGTAGGAAAGGATGGAAACAAAGCAAGGGTTCTAGTCGACAGGCTTTCACCTCTTGATAGAGAATAATATGTGCCACTCGTCCTGCTAGAAACTCACCCAAACGCATTAGGACGAGTAGCATTCGTCATGGTTTTTGTAAGGCAGTTGACTATTTGCACCGCTTTAAAACATTTATTTTTTATGTGTTTTCGACTCGCATCACTTCAGCTAACACTTCCCAAATTCAGAAATTAAATAAACCTATTTGGCAGCGCATATGTTAAATTAATTTCTCTGTCAAGGGCCATTTAAATATACGGCATGGGCCAAAAGTCAATGACACATTTTAAAATTTAATATAAAATCATAAATTTTAATCTAAAGGTTTCTAAAAGTTGAGTTAAGAAAATGATATGAACATGTATTCCGTCCTTCAAATTGAAGTATTTAATTAAAATACATGTAAAGCTCAATTTTGATATGAGTTTTAAAAAAGTTAAAATCAAAAAGATTATAATTTAAATGAATAATGAAAATTATATATTACTGATTGTTTGTATGATATTTTTTTTTTTTTTTTTTTACATGAAACTTTTGCCGTCAAAATATTTTATTTTCTACCTACTGATCTAATATTCCTAACAATCTATACTTAAAAAAGGGCCGAGACCATTTTCCCCTGGCCGATAACTAAATAAACAAAGGAATGGGATCACGTCCGAGATGCTACAAAAATAAAATATCGAAATACTCATGGCGACATCTACATTTCGAAAGAACAACTTCTTTTCACCATATTAAGAGCATCCGATATAAAAAATCTGCCATCCCACACAAACTGGACTTCTCGCGATTACCATGAACGCCAACGATGAGTCATCCCAAAAGCTCTTTTCGACAGCGGTCAAATGCTTCTTGGTGCATTTCAAATTCATTGAAGAGAAGTAATTCGTAGAACGGAATCAAATTCACAAAGATATCATTGTTAAATATCATAACTTGTAAATCCCAGTGGCATAAAAGGACGGGCCGGCAGGAACCACACTGCGGGAAAGGCCAGGTCCTACAACGTATGGTTAAATGGCATGTCTACATACAATAGCAATGTCTACTACTCGCATGGGATTTCGCAAGTCATTATATGTCAAATTCTGGTGTTGAAATTGGTTTCCGAATTTAATATTCAGATTAAGTTCTCAAGTAAAACTTTTAATTGAGAAGTCTCGCTACACCAAAATCGATATAAATGTTGAGAAAAAAAAATGCACGTCAACTTGTAATTGCAAAAAGAGAAATAGGTGAAGGTGTCGCTTAGGGTGCCGGATGCGTTTTGTTTAACCGAGTGAGTGTCATGCATAAATAAATACCACCCAAAATCTTCCAGTTTTCCCTACTCACTATTCCAGCAAATTATATGCACATATTTGAAATCGATTTTGTGTTTAATAATTTTCAAAAAATATTTTAATTAATGCTAAAAAATATTTACAAGAATAAAAAAAAAATGACACTGAGTCATTTTAATTTTATATTCATTGAAAGTGGCATTGTTATTTAAGATTACAGGAACAAAAAATAATAATTATTAAATTAATAAAATGTGAAAAATATTCGAGTTAAAAAAAATTGAGAAATATTAAATACATTATTTCCGATACTGAAATCTTTTAATCTGTTTGTCTCAGTACGCAGTTTTAGTGAACATGCATACAACACGTACTGACAGCGCTCGCTAAAACTCAAACAAGTGTTTATGAATCAGCATGAATTTTGTTTTTACATGCACATAAAAGTATATGGAATAGAATTAAAAAATATTTAAAACAATTCATTTTAAATATAAAAATGTTTAAGAAAGTTAAGAATTAAAAAATATTTAAAACAATTCATTTTAAATATGAAAATGTTTAAGAATGAGTGTTTTTTGTAAAAATTGTGGGTGGGTTTTCACTTTTTTTTTCTTCTAAACTAAACCACTTGTACAAAATCCGATTCATACATTTAATTGGATGCAAGTCTGCGGGGCATTGCATGAATACACTCTCATAAATAACACTCATGTTCCAAAATGACACAAAAGTCTCTTCAAAAATGAGCATCCGTTTGTATTAGTGAAGTAGTCGTCGTGTCTCACCTTCCACCTCCCGAAGACGGCGCTCCTGCATATCATGGAGTCGATGAAGGCGAACCCGTGGAGGGCCGCCTTCCACGGCAGGTAATCCTCCTCCCCCTTCAGGTAGAGGGTGGTGTTGAGGGCGAGGTGGTACGGCAGCTGGCCCGCCCTGCAAAAGCACACCACATCTCTATAAGAACCACTGCATCGATTGTGTCCCAGAACTTTACATTTAAAAAAAATAAAAACTTCCAATGAGGTGGACTTAAAATCTGATAACGCCTGATGTCGCTACCCTGGACCCGAAATATTTTAAGTATATTTTTTTTTATTTGAAATAATTTATTCTTGTACCTAGTTTTATTTCTAACTGTAATGTTCTATGCATTGATTGGAAAAAAAGTGTTTTTCCCGCTGTAAGGCGCTCTTTTCATTTTATATTCTTCATTTGTTTACTTTGCTACTTTACAAATATTGACGACCCACAACAGGCTCAAGACCCAACAAGGTTGGTCCATCTAGTACCTCTTAACTATCCCCCAATGCATATCTAACTTCTTCTTAAAATCCGCTACTTCTTTACAATTAACAATATTCACTGGCAAGTTGTTCCATTTGTCTATTACCCTATTATAGAAATAGTATTTTCTCCTTTCCCGACTTTCGAACCTTACCCGCTATTGCGCATGTTCTGTAGTGAATTATTATTTTTTTCAAAAGGCGCTGCCCCTGAGAGGCTAGAATTTTAAAGCCCTGTAAAAACTTTTTGGATGAAAACTAACAAAGGATGGGTCGCCGCGTGCCGGTATTGGGCGGGATGGCTCGTTCGCCCCCGGAATGTTTACGTATTTACCATCGTCGGCCATTCGTGTACACGAGGAAACAACCCCTTGGACTCTAACAGCCATCGAAGTCCATGTTAAAAGACCTTTCATTTTTGGTACGTTTGACATTTTTCTCAGAAAGTACTTATAGAACTCTTCTAAAATGTTGTATTGTTAATAATCGAACTCTTTTACGTACTTTCACATGTGCTTTTGTTAATTATATATATATATATATATATATATATATATATATATATATATATATATATATATATATATATATATATATATATATATATATATATATATATATATATATATATATATATATATATATAAAAATATATTATTTAGAATATACGAATTTTTTAATTGTTGTGATACAATTTTCCAAATTTGTCATGTTTAAGAAAATTTTTATGTTTTTTAATTCAAATTTCTGTGGTCTGGTATATCTATCTGGTATTTCTGTGTTCTGGTATGTCTGTTATTGTAAAATATTAAAACGTAAATATGTCTACACTTTTAAAAGCTATAGAGACTCAATAAAAGGTGCATTTGTTTGAAAAAATATAGCATTTTGGAGTAAACAGCACATTGGAGCTAATTAAGCAGCACATTTGAGTTAATTACCAAAGATTCTACCTTTACCAACAAGACATTTTGGACATGGTCTAAGACAATAGTTGGTCCGTCGAGTCCACAGCGAAATCGACCCCCCTTCCACGTGCCCTTTGTAAGAGGTGCAGGGACAGTTTGCTCACAGCAAACGGAGAGGGGTTCAACGAGGACATTGTTTGCGTGTCCATGTTAGAGGAAGAGAGCAAACAGAATGAAAAAGGGCAAATCACTCTTTGACCTATTCACGTCCCTGTCTTTTTTGTTTACATAAAATATTGTTTCTAAAGGCATATCATGCTAATGAAAAAGCATTTTGACAACAGGATTTAATTAAACTAATTTTAAGACATAGCAAAAATATGCTTAAAAATGAGAGTGGCGACTCGTGAGTATATGAAAACTGGTTGGGCGCATTCCAAGATAATTCCAGCACGACAGTGTAATTCAATATTTAAAATGATTAAAATATAGGAAAAATTGAAAGCCTTTCGTGTAAATGTGTAAACATCAATAAATCTGAGAATTAAACTGAATTCAAAGAAATAATTATGATATAAAAGAGAGAGAATGAACCAAAAATTTATTTAACAATAACGGATAATAAAAATGAGGGGAAAATATTAGAAAAGTTCATTTAATAAGTAAAAATATATTTAAATGAAATTCGTCATTTCCCTTTGCGGGGGTGGAACTCTACAAGTAGCCGTATTCTCAGCCATGACGATCGTTTTGGCCGAAGGATCTTGCACGTCTGGTTACGGATTGAAAAGTTCCGCGATCAAACCAAAGTCAGCGCCCTTCGCTGCATCTCCTAAACTTATGTATAAAATATTTTAAGTTGAGTGAGGCCAGGATCCACAAAAGGGCTCCTTTCGGCCACCAGACGCCACTTTTACGAAGGCATTACTTGTGCGACTCGGAAGTTGACAAACAAATTTCCGGTCTTTTAATTTCATTAGAGTCAGGTTAAAGTTCATTGTGGACTAAAAGTAGTAAACGAAATAAGCAAAAATTTTGGGAAATCGCAAAAAAAACTGTTTGTTTAGACAGTTTATGCGAGAATTCTCGCACGGCACGCTAGTCGACAAACTTTAAGAGAGATACCATCTTTTTATCGCAATAAATAACAGATAATAGCTTATATATGAAAACAACAATTGTATATAAAGTTTCTTTATCGGTACATTGCGTGATATAACAAAAGGAAAGGGTAAAAAAAAAGATTAAAAAAAATAAATTGCATGACGTCATAAATGACCGATCGCTTGAAAGAAAAAAAGCTCTCTCACCTCGCCAAGTCCAATGCGTCGTCGATGATCTGCGCCCTGTTCACCGGGTGTATTTTCTGAAAGAGAGAGGATTTCATGACGGCCGGCGGATCATAGACATCCTAAACTAGCCATTTTAACTCGCAAGGCAACATTGCGACTTTACACAAATTGAAAGATTTCATAACAGTCTTAGTAGAGATATCAGGGGTACGCACGTTTGCTATTCATCGATATATATATTGATATCCTTGATTGTTATGCATATTTATTATTATTAAATTTTTTTTTATATTAATATATCTGTTGAGCAATAAATTGCTCGTATAAACATGGTCAGAAGAAAACTACAGGAAATTCAATTCATAAATAAATACACATTCGAATTTTTTTAATTCGAAGTTTAAATTTCACTGTCTAAAAAAAATGCAAAATTACATACAGTGGCTCCCAAAAGTGTTCGTACACTTTAAAAATTTGTAAAAAAGCGCTGTAGTCAGCAATTGAATTCGTATATAAAGTCCAATATTATTTCACATCATCTCTATGTTATTCTGAATAAAACCTAATATATATTCCTTAAATATTGAATTATTTTCTTTTTATAATATTGAAAATGCAAGGAAACAGTGAAAAAAAAACGCCACAAAAGTGATCGTACACCAAAACATTTTCGAATAAATTCATAAATAAAATTATCGTCTGTCGCTTTTTTTTTTATTTTTACATTGTGGTGACATTTAATATTCGTTTGGTATTAATTTTGCCTATTTACTTCGTAATATTCTATTTATTATTTAAAAATGGATCGTAGTCGCAAGGAATCAAAGAATAGCATTCGAGTATTGATAATTTCTCATGATAATGGTGGTAAATCATCTCGGAGTATCTCTAAATTAATAAATTTATCCAATTCTACGTGCAGTATGTGACAAAACGCTTTAAAGAAGAAAATCGGATCAAAAACAAGGTAAGAAAATGTCATCCGACAAAGTTAACTCAACGTAATCAGAGATTTATAGTTTGAAAATTTATGAAAAATCCACGTTTGAGTGTTGTAAAAATATCTACAGAATTTAATGAAACATGTTTTACTTCAATTTCAATCAAAACTGTACGACAAATGTTCAGATCAGCTAGATTACATGGGCGTTCTGCCGAAGAAAAATTGTTGTTAGTGCGAAAAATAGAAAGCTTATGCTTTACTTCGCAAATACCAAGAACTTAGTCGAAACAGTAAATTATGCTTTGGACGTGTCCTTGTGCAAGGGTGCAAATTAGTATAAAAACTAGGTAGTTTGGTATTTGATGATACCATAATGAATCAGTATGTTTATTTAAATATTTTAACACAGAATTTCAAATTATAAGCTCAAAATTTGGGTATCGGAATCAACTTTGTTTCTTATCAAGATAACAATCTTTAGCACACGGCTCTCAACATTTGCCTCTGTTGTCTCCATAATTGCCCACAAGTTCTGAAAAAACACCTCAGCCACTGAATTTAAAAATAAAAAAACACATATGTAAAGAAGTAGAGGTTAGAGTACGAAGATATGACATTAAAACGAAAAGCGAACTTAAAATGTAATAATCGAAGTACAGAAGGAAATGATACAAAAATTACAACAAAAAAAAATTATGCTCAGAAGTTTAAAGGTTGTTATGGATGTTACTGGACATCCTACTAAGTACTAATTTACCGAAATATTGCAATATTTATTAATTTGTAGATATTTTTTTAAACTGTACGAAGATTTTTGTGAGATAATGTTTTTGTTACTTTTTAATTATAGATTTTCCAAAAAAAAAGTTTTACTATATTTTTACATAGTTTTGTTAAGAAAAATTTATATATCTTATTAAAAAATTCTCATTCTGAAATATTATTATTTTTAATAAATAGAGCAGTATTTCTTTGAAATTCGCAAGTGTACGAACATTTATGAGAGCCACTCTGTATGCTTTATAAAAAAATTCATTTTTTCAGGAGAACACAATCCTTTAATTTGATTTAATTCTGAGGTTTACAATTTTTTTTCAATAATTGTTTTCTTTTCGATTCTTCTTCGATTAACAGGTGAAAAAAATAGGTCACAGGTGTGAATCATGGAATATTTGTATACGGCATTATTAAAACAAGCTGTTTAGTTAAATTAGTAATTTTAATTAATAAAACGTAAAACAATTATCAATTCTTAAAAACCAATGTATTTATAGATTTTTAAGGGAACGCTTTTATAACAGTCTTTTTAAAATCAAATTGTAATCCGCCGTAGAAAGAAAACCGAATTTTTATTAATTATAGTCGAAAAATAACACTTTACAATTAGTGGTTTCCATGTTCCATTTATGTTTTTGTCGGAAATCCATGTTCAATTTATGTTATTTTTAATAGATTTAACAGACGATTCTTGTTTCATTTAAAATATTGTTTACCGTACTCTAATGGTTATAATAAGCGAATTGAGTTAATAATTGTTATGAAGAAAGATTCCACTTGTTGAAAGTTTGCTTTAAAAGAACAGATATATAATTTTATTATATTGACATATAAGCAGTGTTTATGTCAGAATTGTTGATATTCATAAGTTTATATTTAGTAGAATATAGCATATTTTTCGAAGATAGTTGTTTTTAATTCGAATTTATCTATACAATAATATTGAAAATCGCTAGATGAAGTTAATAATATAGTGTTTCAAGAATCTTTGAAATAAATGACAACTGCATCTATTTATTTATAAAAATAAAGCACATAGAACATTTGTAAGAATATTTCTATTCTTTCAAATACTTTTATCTGCTCGCGTTTAGCTTATAAAGAAGATAGGTGTGTGGTACACATATTACTACTTAAAAAAATTAACTACAAACTACTTTAAATTTTTAACTTCTACTATTATTTAACTACTTTAACATTTTAATAATTAAGTAACTTTAAATTAATTTAAAGCAAAAAAAATAATAATAAACTGCAGCACACTTTGTTTAGTGCAGGAATTAGTCCTTCCTGTCCCGTACATTATGCATACCAAACTTAACAGCTGGGGATATACGAATGGTGCTCATTTCAATTTGCGCAGGCGAAAGCTTTCCGACAAAGTTTCCATGCGCGATCCAGTTAGTTTCTAACGGGACAACAAAACTACTACATAAAATAAATACTAGAACACGTGACCCGCTTGTCTGCAGGAAAATGATTCCCAACCTCCATCCATTGAGATAAAATAACTGAAGTGATCTACTAAACGTGCGCGACAGCATTACACCCTTTTGAGCCAACACAACAAAACAAAAATAGCCCTTTCGCTTGGTATCATCACTGAGCTAAATAAGAACCGGAGAGTACACTAAGCATTCGACTACATGACGGTGCTAGCCGTGGAATGTTTTTCTCCTTATAGGCTTCGGAACTGTATTTATCCGCGCGCAACGGTTGAATCTAGTTCTCCCAATGTGCAATGGAAGTATACTCTCCAATTATTATTTTAGCTCAGTGCCAACAAATTGGATACGGAGCACCAGGCACGTAGGTAAGGGGGTGGTTCTGGGGTTCGAACCCCTCCCATTCAATCCCAGATTCCTTCTCAACTAGATCACATTTAATTTCGGAATAAATCATAACGATAATAGGAATTCCGAAATATAGAAAAAATTATGATTTTGTTGTTATAAATTAGGTGTCGGGAGGCGTTGTGAAAAAAATCAAATAAAATATTTAAACGGTTACCTTCAAAACATTTGTTTAAGTATTACATTTTGGCCTGACTATTTTCAGTGAGGAGAAATTCGATGTATTAAAAAGATGGTCTGGGGACCAGAAGGAACGCCGTCCGGTTAAAAATGGGTTCGTTTTAATTATCTTTGGATGGAATTTCCTGGCTTGGAACACCAGAGACCCACGAGCAAGTCGTGCTGGTTAAGATTGATGTTCGGTGATTGTTTTGGTCGAGTGGTAAAGCATCTGGTTACGGAAAGAAAGGTCCCTGGATTTGATACCTTGTGGTCCTGTTGGAACTGCGCTATGAGCAGAGCCCAGTTCCGGTGGTCATAGTTCACCCGGTAGTAGCCCACTTCTTGGATGTTGGCCACGATCCAGTAGCTGGGGAGACCACTCAGGCTGCCTGCAACAACAGACGGCATTTAATATTTTTTAAACTTAGAAAGTATTCAGTTTTATCTTAACAATTGGGTTTTTCTCAAATGAAAAAAATTTCAAAAAGGGAACTTTTCCTGGCTGGGACTCAGCAGCCGTAACAAACGCTGCTTTACCGATGAAATTCAAGCGATTCACTTCCAAATGCGGAATTGGGACAATATAAGTGAATCGCTTGAATTTCGTCACCATGCAGCGTTTGATACCTCTGCTGAATCCCAGCCAGAAAAATGTTCCCTTTTGAAAATAGGCTCCACATCCGCAGCTGCATCGATTTCGATCGTACGAAGCATTTTAGTACGATCCTATTCTTTTAGTGGCTTGAGAGCTCGCAGAAGGTTCGACAGCAGCAACACGGCAACCGTGCCTGAAACACGGCACGATCGCCGTGTTGCTGTAGCTCACTGCGACGCATCAGGGGTCGCCGTGCATTTGAAGTGAATTCTCAGTGGCGTCCGTGACCCACTCTGCAATTATACCCGTCTTTAGTTGACTTCCCGTGTGTTTCAATTCATGTGCCGAAAAATTTAGAACAAAAAGTGTTAAACAATGTAAGTGTCAAAACACACCGTTTTCCACATTAAAGTATCAAATAATTAATTAAGTGTGGGTTTTAGCACTTATAACATTTACACAGTAGTGAATTCTGTACCTCAGAGCCCGACGAGCCCAAGTCCAAATTTGGCGATTTTTATTTTATTGCAGATTATGTCTTTCGAGCAATACTATCAAAATTCGCCCAAGTTTTTAAAGCATTTAGCGAGAACTATAAAAGCCCAAGTCCAAAACTTTAGTCGAGAGTAGGAATCAGTTTTTTACCTCTCCTGTCAAATTGCCCAAATGTGACTTAGCCTCCGAAGTACAGTATTAAAATATCGTTTTTCTTTTAAGTATGTCAGAAAATACGGAAATCACATTAGTACACATAATATAGAAATATGTCTAGTAAAAGCTAAAAATCTTCACTCTTTAATCCTATTTTAATTGTTATACCTTCTATATCAGTGCATATGTCTGCAATTATTTCACCCTCAAGTTTAGTCTGTTAATACTTCTGTACTTGGCGGGAGTGAACAATCTGCTTCACTGCTCTTATTTCATTTGCAAAACCGACTGCACTCACCGCACCGACAAAAGCCTCGGTGTACACACGCTGTAAAACATCGTATGGAATGCGAAATATGAGAACTGGCAGCCCTGGAGATTGGGTGCGATCCAATAATCCTAATCAGTTTGTGTAGGGATTTTTCAGTCGCTCAGTGAGTGAAAAGTGGCAGTGCGACAGTCGCTGGCGCCTGAAAAGGGTTGGGAGAAGCTGCACACCCACCGTTGGTCCTGTGCAGCCACATCTTGGTGTTGGGCGTCCAGTCCGGATTCAGGCCGTCGGTGTAGGTGAACGGAATCTCCCAGGAGCTCCTGCAACAACAACAATTCAAATGGCTCAAGTGGGGGGGAGGACAGAGAAAAATATTCAATTTTTGACGAGAGGTGATTTTCAAATATTAAAAGGGATCCCACCGAACGTTAATTTATATTTCTTCAAACTATTTTTCATCCTATTTTACCTCCCCTCCTCTGTCAAGTCACGATAATTTTTTGCAGTTAATAAGCAGTCGAAAACCAATCTATTCCATTCTATTTATTTTATCAAACATCCCATTAGAAAGATAGTCAATTCTATGACAAACGACTTTTATTTATTTTTGTGAAAGAAATGCAAGCATTTTTTCTACAAAATTTTGTACGTCACGTAGTCGCTGAGATCCCCACTCCCCTATGACACGCCACAGTCACCCACTCTCCCCTTCAAGGGTGCGTGACCGTAATAAATGAACGGCACCTACAGTACAATGACAGTTTTGGAAAGGTCCTGAGTTTGATGGCTCATGCCTCCAAAACTAATGATCCGACTTTGTGTAAAATCTCGGTTCCCACCCAGGAAAAGGTTTTAAAGCCCACTATCGCAATTAGAAGACGAGTTATAACTTTTTTAATATTTTTTTTGTGTGTTTCTATTTGAAATTGAAAACTAAAATCGGTCAACGATGCAAGTGCCAATAAAATTCAAACATCGTTTTTCATGTTAAAGTGTCAAATGAGTAAATGCTTTAGAATTAAGAATAAACGTGAAAAGCGCCTGGTAGTCCGCTAAGTAGTTCAAAAGAGCGTGCACAGAGACAGAGGTCGCTAGTGTAGACGTCCCAATGGGCTGACCAAATAGTTTTTTTGCGATATCAAACCGCATCTGTGCTTTTGGCATTTCCACATCCAGAAGGGGTTCGACAAGGTTTACCGCAGCCAAATGAGGTATTTACCTTTTTTCCCACGGAGTTGCCCGAATGCAAAAGAGACGTCGAAGTGGATGACATCCAGTGGAGGGACAGAACAGAGGACGCAACAAAAGCGAGAGCAGGTTCGACGTGCCATGAATGGCTACGCTACAAGTGTTCGGCAAGCGATCCCCCTTTTGGCACTTCATACGTGTTTACTTCTATTAGTCCTCAAAATTTACGTAAAACTCAAGTTTTACAATTCAGACAAAGGAATTTCACTTTACTTTGTGTCGATATACGAAAAGAACAGAGTTATTACAATCCGATTTTCTTCTGCAGTGACTCTTATAAATTCATAAACATATTTCGAAAATCATTTATTATCTATACAACTTGGAGAGGTTGGGGGGTGGGAGGGGGCGTGTCACTCACGTGTCCGTGCCGTTGCTCTCGAGCAGGAACCTGTGCTGTCGGACGGTGGCGGTGCCGGACGAGTAGTTCCGGATGACGTTGACCACCGGATATCCCGTCTGGAGGGTCCACGAGTCCATC
Organism: Troglohyphantes excavatus; assembly: GCA_963932185.1. NCBI lineage: Eukaryota > Metazoa > Arthropoda > Arachnida > Araneae > Linyphiidae > Troglohyphantes > Troglohyphantes excavatus. Next base: position 7,545,488 of record OZ010670.1, on the reverse strand, counting down.
ACCTGCTTCACGTCGATCACTTTCGAACTGCGCTGGACCTGAAGAACACAGGAGGTGAAATTGGGCAGCATTTTAGATCATTCATCGGGATGTCCTCATTAGGAGGGGTCAGCTCTGGTATTGTCATCGTCATCTGACCATGTTTCAAAGCGACGAAGGACTGTTACTTGGGTCTTTCGAGAGAGAGAGAGAGAGTTCTCGAAAAATCGCCAATTGTTCAATGTGTAGTTCGAGTGCGACGTTTATTCAACCAACCAAATAACACCAAAAGTGTTTTTTGACTTCCTAAATCTGCCGTGTTTTGGTCAGAAGTGTGCCAAACTCAAAATCTGTTGGTGGGTCCAGAAAAACGTCGCGGTTAGAGCTACAGAATGAACTATTAACGACGGTTGAGAACATATCTCGAATGAAGGACCCAGGAACGTTGCCTCGGATTTTTCAACTATGGTCAGATACTGCTGGCAATTTTGAACTATATGTAAAAATGAAATTTTTGTGCTTTATGTTTTGCGCGCACAAGTGTTGCATTGCGCCTATGGCGTTCTGGTTTGATTGGTTTCTGTGCTTAAAATTGTGTTTTATATATCATAGTGGTTTTGAGTAAATATAACATTGAATTCTTATTGGTTATATACACTGGTGGTTTTGACATAATATTGGTTTTCGACAGTTTGTATTCTAGATTACAAAAAATTGAAAACATTTATTTTTGGGAATTTAATATAAATGCTTGTTGTTAAATTTTGATATATATCTTTTTTGATTGACAGGGTTTGTACTATAAAAATTTGCACTATTGCAAAATGTGCTTTGTATATATATGTGTGCATTTTTGCAATTTATTTCGTAAAGTCGGTATGAACCCTGTCAGCAATCGAAAACCAGATATTGGTGGTTGCATTCATTGCAATATGGACTAAAATGTGTGTTGTTTTTATTGCACTAAAAGATTGGTACACTGAATGGGTATGCTTTATTTTACTAATTGAAATTATCCAGGCCCATGTATACCTAAAGTGTACTAATATTTATTTGGTCAAATCAATAATTCTTAACTTTAAATGTACTAGAAACTACTTGGTTGATAGATTACATTTCTCTCATACAGCCTATTCAAAAACTTTTGACAACTAATTACATATGTATAACTAATAATTTTATTCTCTTTTTAAATAAAATAAATTATAACTCTTTTATTAAAACAAATGGTTAAAATAGCAAAAATGACCTTATCTCAGCATAAGTGGATCCAACCTAGGAAAGCTAAATTTGGTAAATAAAAATCAATTTATATGAATGAAGAATAGGGCACTTTGAGCTACTTGAAGACCACTTTTGGTCCATAGATCTCATGGGAGCCATATCCAAAAATGCATCCACCAATTTCTCATTCACAATCCATAAAATAAGCCCCGTTCAACAATGCTACAAAGTGCAATCAGTATACACTCTGTATTTACTTCGGGTGCTTTGACTAAAATATTTTATTACACTGTCTTGTAAAGTAGCTGGTTTATAGAAACATTTATTGCATCTCTAATCTTCCAATTTTATAGATGAATTGTGTATGTGTGTTTCATAGAGTCATTCAAAATTTTGAACACAGGCTCAATCTTCAATATTTAGGTTGTAAAAGAAACGATGGTAATTTTTCGAAAAGTCTTATTCTAGATACTGCTAAATATAAAAAAAGGGAAGATTGGTTTTAAGTTTTGAAAATTCTATTGGGTATAGGTTTTTAAATATAACCTGCAAAATTTAATTTTTTTTTTGTTTTTTACGGAAATGAAATGTGATAAACAAAGTATCAAGTTCTATAAAATAGTTTTAAAATATTAAAATATTGTACTCGCCATGGATGAACGTTTGTTTTGCTTACTAAAACAGATTTTTTTTAATTGCTTGATAACAAACACAAAACGTCAGTTGTGAAACTACTGTGGTTATAATTATGCACTGTTAACAGTGCACAGCTAATAAGTGAAGCATATCTTCCATTGAGTCAAAAGAAATATTCAAAATTACAATAAAATTTTATATTTTTGTTCTGATCATGTGCACTCATATCAAATAAAGCAGCAAAATTTGTATATTTTATACGCTGAAAACAAATTGCATAATTCTGTCTTCCTGAAATAAGAATTGCGATTTCTATAAAAATATATCTTCAGATCGATTACGAATCTTTCCAGTAATCATATCAATTGAAATCAAAAACGTTTTTCAGAAAGGAGTGTCGAATCTTTGAGCTCTTTCCCCAAAAGGCTGTGGCCTCTTTTAAGCCGATCTTGTGTGCCAGAAACTGGGGAAGGAAATATTTTCGTTTAAAAGTGAAAGTGCTTTAGGACAGAATTAAATAAAAAGTTAATTTATGATTAAATTTTTGTTCTTTATGTTTTGCGCGCACAAGTGTTGCATTGCGCCTATGGTGTTCTGGTTTGAATGGTTTCTGTGCTTAAAATTGTGTTTTATATATAATAGTGGTTTTGAGTAAATATAACATTGAATTCTTATTGGTTATATAATTTAAATATTGGTTTGTTGTTTTGGATTGATTATTGGGAATAGTGTTAATTATCTATTTGGTATCTATTTAAATAATTGTCAAACTTATTTTTATATATTTTGTGGTCCGGCTCCGAGAAGGGGCTGCCCCGTCGTGCTTGGTATTTAAAAGTTTAATATTGTCTAACTACTATATTTCGTGTTTCAATTTTAATTTTTGGGTTTATTATCCTATTTTAATTTACCGCTCTCCTTAAGAATTAAATTTAAATGTAACTTTAAACATTAATAACAAATATGAATATAGGATAAGATATAATTAATAAAATAAGAATAAAGGGCTGGAGTGCAGGTTGGCTCGCCGGAGTGCTGAGGGGCTTTTTTCCTCCCGACCCACACCGTATGCTCATGGGCTACTTAGCCTGAGTCTTTCGGGACAAAGTTGGTGTGGGTTAGGGTTTGAAACTATGGTCAGATAATGAGGACAACATCGTGGTACCCCACGTACCTCATAGGGGCATTTAGATCACGAGTTTTAAGAATTAACGTGAATAGCCCAAATCGAAAAAAATGTGTCTTGATATTCTTAGTAAGAGCAGCGGAAAATGAAAAGAAATTATAAAATTAACTTCAGAATCTTTATTCCCTCCATTTTCATGCTCAGACAAAATTGAAACTGATCTGATACATGCCCAGAAAGCGGGGGGACTCCCATGAGCATATTTGAAAAAAGGGGTCCATGGTCCTATTTTTGTGTTAGGATTCCGTGGCTTAATGTTAAATTGGCAGCCTCCTGTACTGAGGCATCGAAGTAAAGCGCCGCGTGTGTATGTCTCATTTAAGATCACAGACTGCGAATCTAATAAAACATCACAAGAGACCAGGAGATCGACATCATTTCGGAAAATAAAAAGGAAACTCTAAAATGATCCCCTACATAAAAAAAAACCAGCATCGGTGCTTTTCTCAATTCATCTCAGGAAGTCATTAGGGTTAGGAGGTGAAGAAAATTGGCTGAGTTGAGGTAGGAAGCGCGTGGAATGTCATCACTCCTCATATTCCGTCGTCATTTCACTGTGTATGACAATTAAAATCTGCTTTATGAGTAACGATGTAGGAGAGAGGGGCCCACATTGTTACTCTCAGGGTTAAGTCAACGTTTGAAAGCATACCGTAAAAAAATATTGGGGAAAGCCATTGTATTTTTGTAATGACTAAAGATACAGACACGTTACTCATATAAGCTCATATAAATGTTGCGTTTAATTGTCCGGCCATTCAATTAGACTAAATATTTTCTTTTGTGCAATTTCTGACGTGATTTTTTTAAAATTAACTTTTTTTTAATTGACTATACTATTAGCTTAAAAACATATTGTTAACGCTTCTCAGGGGATCCATTCCGACACCATAGCTCCATGAAAAATAGCACGATTGACATGAATTTGGTCACGATCAGTAGGAAATTACGTTAAATTTTGGACTTGTAGGAAATTCTATAAATTTTGAAATAAAACAAAACACCGTGGAGTCAGACGTTTTTTACTTTTAATTACTTTTCTTAATGTTTCCCATGCAACTGAATCTTTTAACACAGTAAACCCAATTAATTACTTTATATTTTAACCGACTTCAAAACGTTAACCAATACCCCTAACACGCCAAGGAGACAGGTTAACGATTTGACCTTTATGTATTTTTTTTCGCACATGATTAGTTTCAATTAAGCTATTTGGAAAATTATTTCTGTTATATAGAAAATGTCTCACTCGGAAACCTTTTGTAATAAATATCTGGTTATCCGGCATTTAACTATTCAAAAATTTTAATTAACTGAACCGTTTAAAAAAATAGACTTATTTCAATTTTTTTTTTTGTTGGATTGAAAAAAATCCACATTGGCAAAAAATGCAAACGAAAATTGATTACCCAACTGTTATTTATCCGAAAATATCGATTATCCACATTTAAAAAAAAAAAATTCTCCGATTTCAAATTTGTGTTCATTGTTGGATAAGGATTGTTTTTTTATTAAAAATATAATGTAATATTTTCAGTTATCCGGTATTTAAATATCAAGAAATTCAATACACTCAAAATATCTACACATCGGTCTTTTTTGCATACATTTTCTCCGATTTAGAACATTCTTCTTTTTTTTTGTCGGATAGTAAGTAGGATCTACTGAACTCGCATTAGAGATGTAAAATTAAATTTACCTATATTTTCATTTTTAGCACTTTTCTACTCTTAAAGTCAGTTTTTCTTTCTTAAAAGATTATTTTTTCTTATATATTATTACACAAACAGACATCTTAATGAATTCAAGTATTTATTTATATTTTTGGGGGGTTTCTAAAAATCCCATTTTGAAAGATATAACATTTTACAAATCATATACATAAATCTGTCAAATACGTTAAATACACATTACTTCAAATAAGGTAGTAGTAAAATGTTTTTAATAATTTTGTAGTTGAACCTATAATTTAAGAATTCAAATTAAAACTCTTTTAAAGGTGCTCTAGCGTGCTCTCTTATGTTGTGGAACCGCAAATGCTGCTTCTCACAGCAAGAAACGAAATTGTTAGAAATAGTTTTGTAATTCCATTTTCTTTTTGATTCCCACGCGCATTGGGCAACTCGGACGAGTTTTATCCTCGCAGCCATTATTATTATAATTTGGTCATTCGAAACACTCGAGGGAGGAAGATGATTCTTTCAAAAGAACTTATTTTTTCCACCACAGGAAATCAGCGCCGATTCTTTTGATTCGCATTTCAAGAATCGATTATTTTGAAAAGATTCGATTGCGAAATGAATTTAGGTTGGTAGGGAAGCGAGAGCTTAAAGGACAGTCTTGACAGGCGCTTTTATACACTGAGAGACCAAAATAGTATGACCATCCTCGTATCTCCTACGTTTCCATAATCCATATCCTATACGCTGAAAGACCACCGATTTAAATCTTCTGTAATTTGCTGCACAGTTGTCCTTCGGTAGTCCTTTACAAACCTAGACGCGCGTTTTTTCCGTTCGAGCATTCAGTAGCCGCTGACGACCGCAGACCCAGGGTTTTGCCTGGCAGCCAGTCTGATGTGAATGAAAAACTTCTATTCGATCGTAAAGCTCCTAACGTCCTTCCGGAAGGACGTGGTACGTTTAAAGGTTAACCGCGACACCAGGCCGTGCATAGTGTACATTAAAATAAGTAAAAAAGATACTAAAGTTTTAATAATTTCATATATTTTCGGAGTTTACAAAAAAAATTAAGTTTTTTTTTATAGCAATAGTTTGATGCAATAGTGTAGCATGGAACATAGGAAGACCAATAAAAAAGAAGAGACGGACCTTCGTGAGGTGTTCCCAGAGGTCGTCCTGCACGGCGTTTCCAAACTTCTTGGCATTGAGGTAGTTCTGAAAAATAAAAAATAAATCATTTGAAGGAACCCTTTGGACACAAGGGACGACTCGGAGTCCCCCAAATAGCATCCTGTTATTTTGTTCCCCGTTCTTCAAACGGAAAGAAAACGGAATGTTCTTGGAACATGCAAAACGCTTTTCTTTCGTGAGCTTCTTCTTCATTTAACTGCATTTAAAAGTGTGGCATCATTTGGGTATCAACGTATTTTATGAACCCTTCGCACTGTGACTGCAGTGTCATACGAGTGTCACCAAAAATAAACGACGTGCTATTTTTTTTAACTCTCTGTTCTTCAAGATAAAAGATAACAACATTATCTTTAACTTAAAAGTTATACTCTCTTAAACTTTAATAGAAATTATGTGTGTCATCTAGAAGCACCCAGCATGGGGGTGATCTAAAAAAAAAACATTTCACAAATGACATTAACCACGAAATACATGTTTCGCATAGTAAGATGCATATTCAGATTCACGCATTACTCTTTTATTTTCATAATCACCTACCCTAAACTCAAGAAAAACCTGCTAAAGAATACCTCTTTAAAAAGAACAGGAAGTGGTATGTCACTGTTCCGTACAGGGAACTTAAACATCAAACACGTTCCTCGAATGCAAAATGGGGATGAAGAGCACGTGTAAAAGAAACTTATTTGAACCTCTCGTTTCAGCGAAAACGGATGTGCATGTTCGTGTGTTCGTGTCGCACTCACCATGAGCCCGTTCTTGAAGTGGTCGTCTCCCAGGAAGTACTTCATCATCCGGATGATGGACGCCCCCTGAAACAAAACAAAGTAAACAAATCGATCCGGCATTTTACCCGCTGACGTTACAGAACATTGGTTTGGTTTGTTTAATTAACGTCGCACTAAAGCTACATAGTGGGCTAGGGGCGACAATTCGGGGCCTATCTCGAAGGAAAGGCCCGGGAACGATGCCTCGAATTTTTTAACCATGGTCAGATGACGAGGACAACACCTGAGCTGGCACCCAACGCCTTCAATAGACGTCGGGACTTTGGGCCCCAATCTGATGTATCGTGTTCCAGTCCCGTATATACGCCGTTAATTTTTTGTGGATGTTCTGGACGACATTCTAGTAGTTTGGTAGCGAAGTTGGCAATCCTCTGATCGCAATATCACTACTTTTTATTATTCTTTAGTAGTCTAGTCCATCGTAAGGTTTTGGACCGGGGACCCTTGGATTCCCAGCTGATGCCTTAATCCACTCGGCCACGGAGGCCTCTGGTCCACGCGAGTCATTCTAGGCTACGGGCATTCGCAGGACGAAGACTCCTCCTCTCATTTTTAGGGATTTTGCGATCGTCAGGGACCACTTTCGTCATGGAATCACTTAACGAAACAAAAGAACCTTTCAGTTTTTAACGAAAGTCATTTACAAAGATTCCTTTCAGGTGGCATCAGCTAGTCCCCTGGTTCTCATACGCATATATTGCCACAATTTAAACGCGCTTTTCTGGCCGAGTGGCACATGGCTTTGGATCAAGAGATCGCTGGTTCGCATTTATTTATTTGACATCGTCTTCATTTCTGACGAAATAAATTTCCTGAAGAAAACGACGAAATGAATTTCCTCAGTTGGACGAAATATTTTATTTTAGCAGGCGTCTGTTTCGTCAAAAAAAAAAATAGGACTTTTTTTTAATGAGCATGCAATAGTGAGGGGATCAGGGTCAATGGCCCCTGCGAAATTTCCAAACCAGCATTGCATAAAATGAAGGGGGGAAATGTTTTATAAGGAATTTAAAAACAAAATCCGATTCAATCAACTTACAAGCTGTAACACAATGAACTTGAAATTCACCTCTGGAATTGTTAGAAATGCTGTTTCCTTATCCACTGATAGGTGACAGGGACAATAGTTGGGATGTCGCCTTGTTTTACAAACACATGCCAAGAAATTCAACGGGAAGATAATTCACAACGACAGACGACATTTGCAGCTATTCCCCACACTCAGTAATTAGTAAAAAGAAATGTCTTTGTTTTCCTCCCTCCTCCTATATTTTGTTCTTTTCTAGAAATCTCGCCATTGTGCAAATATATTCACAAAAGAGAGAGTTAAAGAGGTGCGAATAACACAAACCTCCTCCTCAGAGACTGGAATTCCAGTGAGACTTTCTTTCATCGTGTGAATCACATTCTCTATAATCAACTTCTCACGAAACGACTCCGTACCTCAGGGCCAAACGAGCCCAAGTCGCATTTGGGCCACTTTTTGGAGAGGGGGAAAAAATGAATATTACTCTCAGCTGAAGCTCTGGACTTGGGTTTTTACAGCTATTGCTGAATGCTTTTAAAAAAAATGGTTGAGTGATTTTTGATGGTGTGGTTCGATAGAAAACGAAATTTTAAGACATAATCTGCAATAAAACAAAAATTACCAAATTTGGACTTAGGTACAGAACTTTCCTCGAAATAAAAACCCGATAATATTCTCGCGTCTTGAAAAATAAACTCTCATTTGAGGAGCTTATTCTCAAAAGAGAACGTTTTCGTGTACAATAAAACAAAAAGTGAGCAGTCGTAGCGAACGCTGCATGGCAACGAAATTCGAGCGATTCACTTCCAAATGTGGAATTTGGACAACAGAAGGGAATCGCTTGTATTTCGTCGCCATGCAGATTTTGCCACGGCTGCTGAATCCCAGTCCCGAAAATATTATCTTTTGAGAATAAGCTCCTATTTTATTCAGCTCTTTTGTCTCGGAAGCCGGATTTGGGACCGGATTTGCGACCAAACCTTAATATCGCCACAACAAAATGGCCGAAATATTTTCAAATAGTTTTTCTTGCCGCAAATTCAATTCAGACTACATTGGATCCGGCAAGCGACATTTTTTAGCCCCGGCCATTTTGTTTTAGGCCATATTAAAATAGGGCCACCCATCCGCTCCTGATTCAGCATCTTAACCGAAGCATGCCACAGAATGGAAATTGTTATTCCATAGTCGGGCGCATGCAGTTGAATCAATAAGAGAGTACGGTTATTAAAAAACGCTTTTGACACGAAAAACGGGCTCACAATGGGCAGACGCATGTGGTGCGAGTCAGAGGCATGTGTTGCATTCAGACGGCAAAACCCTTCATCTCCCTTCTTCACGAATCACTTCCTATTCGAGTATACTTCTTTTTTCCCCCCGAGACAAAAGGGTTGTAGGGAGATGCGGGGGAGTGTGTTCCGTTTGTTTGCGGGATTTCTGCAGCTGGCGTCGAGTGACATTTGAGGAGGACGCATTTGTGCAGCGGACATCTTGAAAATATATAAAAATAGAATCCGTTTCGTAGATATAGTGCCTCTCAAAAGCACACCAAATGTAATACAGCTTTAGAGTACTTGAAAAGTACCGCTTGACCCTACTGTATGCAGCTTCTTTGTACAAAATCAAACAAATCGATGGCTAAAACATTCATTCACAATCAACGAATGTCCATTTTGTAAACTAACCGACTGAAACCGCCGAAGTGCGCCAAATGTCAAATGTAGAGAGGTTCAGAAATCGACTGCTATGTATTTTTTTTACTTATGTTCACGCAAGGTTTCTGTTATAATTCAGATATTTGGATTTTGTTGTTGTTGGATAGGGGATGTCTCACTTAGGGGCACCATTTGAAAAAAAAATATCTGGATATCCGGCATTTAACTATTTGAAATTATCAATTATATGGACACCGTTAAAAAAAATATTCTCCAATTTCAAAAATTCTTTTTTTATTAAATAAAAAAAAATCCGCTTTTGCAATTTTTTTTTTTAAATCGGTTATCCGGCTATTATATATTCAGAAATATTGATTAACCGGACTTTTCTCTAACTATTTCTCTGATTTTAAAATATTTTCATTGTTAAATAAAGGTTGTACTGAATGTATAAAGGTTGTACATTTAGCAGGGGGCGAGGCCCCCTGCTAAATGAAAAAATAAAATATATTTTTAAAAAGGGAAAACCGATTATAATAAAAATGCGCTAAAAAGTAAAAAATACTTTTTAATTTTACAAGTAGGTGGAATTTTTTTTATTATTTAATATAAATTTTTTACCTATTGTAACATTTTGAAGTTGGCGCCAATTTACAAAAATATACCTAAATTTTGGCACTGATTTAAAAAAAATTGTATGGTAATAAGTATTAAATGTATATTAAATAATTTCATTTTTTCAACTTGTTCGTAAATTAAAAATTATTTTTTACTTTTTAGCGCATTTTTATTATAGTCGTTTTTTTTTTTTTAATTATTTTATTTTTGGCAAAAATGATATATTGGTATAATGTTAAGGCAGATTCTTGCTGTTTGCTCCTGCACAACCATTGAATGTCCCTTCCCAATAAAAATTCTGTGGTGCAGGTTTATAGTTCGGCCCAAGTACGAAAAAGACCCAAATTCGAAATCTTCTTTTCGCATTTTCCGAAAGTTTACAGAAGTGGACATTACAATGATGGTGCTTTCAGCCATCGATATTTACGAATCCTAATGGGGGTTGTAAATAAATGGAAACCACCAGAAACACCCCCAGCGTTGCCAGGGATCTGCGGAATTGCAAACGACGCACGGAGGGCAATTCAAAAGAAAAGCGCTATTTTTAATAACTCCTTCTGTTGTCCATGTATCATCAGATTTCGTAATTAAATTTTAAAACCTCCCAAATGGGAAGTTAACTTGAAGTTTGGCGTACTTACGTAATCTCGACGAAATATACCATATTCAAGGGAATAAGAGTTTAAGGATATCACAGTAAGCACGATTTGAAAAGGAAACAATGCAAGACACCCCGGTTGCAGTTTCTCTTGCGCGGTGTGGATCCCAAAGGAAAAGACAGTTTTACAGATTCGCTGCAGAAACACCGGGCGTTCAATGTCACTGTCAGACAGTCCCTCGGACTCAGCTGCACTTGAAGATGTCGGTGGCTTGGAACAAGAAGGACCAATGGTTCCTTGAAGTCACGTGGGACATGGATCCTCCTTCTAATCCACAGTACACATAGTGCAGTTGCTTATGTCGTCATTTTGGGGGTCCGTGGGATTTTTAAGGAAGGAATATAGTGTGTGGTATGAATGGATAGCTTATGAGCTGCATAATCACGTACCACCGGGTGTTTTGTCTGAAAATGTGGCCGATAGCTGCTATGACGTCATAACTCCAATATCGCAGCCAAATTCATATTATGTATTTTTTCAAATAACCCTTATTTTATGCCGGTTTAAAGCTTATTGGTTAAGAGATTTTTTTATTTATAATAATATATTAAGTTAAAAAGATTATTACAAATGGTAGTTAATGATATTATTTACATATCTAACAGTTTTAGAGAAATAATTTCATGAATTAAATTTTCAACTGAATATGTAATAATTAATGTATTAGGTATTAATAAATTTACTTCTTATCCTTTAAAAACATTATCTTCGCCTCTAACTTCACCACTTTTTGGGTCCAAGTAAGCCCCAGTTATGGTACAAATTAAAAGAGATGCTTAAAAATATTGAGTAAGTAAACTGTGAGACTGACCAATCCAGTAACTTATGATGGGCAAAGACCCATTCATATTTCATCAAAGGTAATTTTTTGAGGAAACCATTGGAAATGAACAAAAGAATTCAAATGAATGAAAGAGGGATTGAAGTGTACCAAACAATTAGGGAAAAATGAATTAAATCGCACAGTTTCATCCTTTGGATACTAATGAAAACAGAAAATTATGTAAATATGTCTAAAATTATCAAAACAATTGTATCAGGAACTATAATAGATTTGAAAGCAGAACGTGCATTGGTCACACTTTTACTAATTATATAAAGGAGTAGAATCGACATTAATTTACAATTAATGAAGATACTTGAAGAGCAACAGCATTCTGACTTTAAGAAAATTACAGAAGGTACAGATTTTGCAGATGAAAATATGTCGTCTCCACCAAAACCTTTAATACCTAAATCCTTTTCTGTAGCCTATCCTTGATGGAATGGCTGAATTGCAAGATCTTCACAAACTTTCATATATGAAAAAATGCTATGACCTTGCAATTGAGTTTAACAAACAAAATATAACTTTACATGTTAAAGTAAATGAAACTCATCTGGTGTTCTACACATACCTAGAGAATTCGCTTAAGAATATTACGAAAAGAAAAAGAGCTGGAAAAACTACTACTGGACTCTACCGATATAAAAAAAACCTGACGATCGGATCCCTCTTTTCTCATTATAAAACTAAAAATGAGCTAAGTGCTTACTTTGTAAATAAGGCAGCAATACATGCTCTAAAGATTAAAAAAAGAGGCCAAGTCTTAAGAATGGAGATAATGTTAAAAAAAACTTGAAAATACACCAGAGGATGCTGATACAAAATTTATTCTACTCTCTTTGTACACCTCCCATTATGCAACTACCATACACATTTATACTCCTGATACTGTTGTTTTTGTGCTCTTTCTATGGTGATCTAAATTTTTGCCTACAGAGGACATGTTTGTGACAGGTGTTGGATCTCATAAAAGATTTATTGAGCTGAACCCTGAATGTTAGAGTTAAAAAAAAGTGGAAGCTTTATTAGGCTTCATGCGCTTTCTGGATGTGTTATTAGTGGATCCTTAAAAAATAAGGGGTAGTTATTTTTCTGAAAAGCTTTTCAGACTGCTGAAGAGGAAGTTTTCGAGGCATTGTAACGTCGCCTTCACACACCTGTCGAAAAAGACTGGAACTCCGGTGTTGATTGCAACTCCCGCTACATGAATATGGAAACAAAAACTTTCGTCCCAAAAATGAGAGACTCAAACTTGAATTTTAAAATATTTAATTTAAGTTAAATTTTTAGATTAAAAAAACATATTAATTACAATTAATACAAAAGAAAAACAGAAAGGACTCCTGCTGACTGGTCCATTCTAAACGACAAACACGTCATTTCAACTAAGTGTCCTACGGGTCTCTGCCTGTCTCTCAGAGGTAGGAAACCGCTAAGTTCATAAAGCAAGAAGCCTCAAGCTGGTGGCTCCACCCAGTGTCACTATATAGAAATAGTAGTTCTGATGATGGTAGAGATAGAGAGTTTTTGGGATGGTACAGCATGTGACGGCTTGGAAGCATAAAAAATAAAACTGAAGATGACCAATGCACAGAAACGATTCATATGCAATGTATATTTACCTGGGGAAAAATTCAGATATTGGTCAACTGCGTTGGTGGATGTTTACTAAAAACGACGTGCATAGTGAAAATCTACCGCAAACAAATATATCATATAACTTAAGGATTCATTACAAAGTAATGCAGTGGAAACGTGCTGATTTACAACAACCTAATATCTCAGAGCCGTCACTGCATTTAAATAAATTGATTACATTAAGTTTTGCAATATTACACTACACCTATCCGTATATTACTTTAAGAAGAATATATAACTTAGATTTTATTTTTGCTGAAAAATATATTCTTGAAACTGCATACCACTTTATTCTGCTAAATTCTGAAATTTGATCCTTAAGTGAAACCAAAATACATATAATTTTCAGTTGACGAAGTTAGAAAATTTCTATATTAAACAAATAACCCAATTTGCCGAATTACTCCTAAAATTATCGATTTCCCAATTTTTTTTTTATCTTCGGTCACAAAAAATCTTAGTCTTCGACCCGCCCTGTGCAACTAGTATGTTGTAACTCTGACAAGAGAGAGACATGTGCTGTAAATTGCAGATGCTAAGATCCGTCTATAAGGTTGTTTGCAGAATCGTGCATGCGCAGCGGAGATAAAGAGCATGTGAAAACAGCGATTATGGAGACATTGAGCATGATTCAGATTCAGACGACGACCTTTAAAGCATTAATTTATCTCAATTCTTTTTTACAAACGTGGGAAATATTATTTTTTTAAGTATACTGAGTAATTATTTCATCATTGTTAAATTGGTTATCACATATTTTTCGGTTTCCAGATTACACGAAATCGTATCTCGAAAACTAACAGAGATATCGAAAAATTTCCACTAACCTTCTTTAAACAACTTTTTTTTTAATTTTATATAATTTGAAATAATGTGTATATTAACCAATTACCTTATATTCGCCATTAAATGAATTTAATATAAAAAGGAATGACTACTTGCTATGGCGGCCATCTTGGAATTATGACATCATAGCGGCTATCGGCCACGTTTTCAAACAAAACACCAGGTGGTACGTGATTATACAGCTCATAAGCTATCCATCCATACCACACACTATATTCCTTCCTTAAAAATCCCACGTAATTACACATGCCCCTGCACTAACAAGTAAAACTTAGAAATAAAAGAAAGTAAAATTTAAACTAAGTATTTTTGCGCGTGGAAGATAAGATAAAAATTTTCAAAATTATTGAGTATAAATTCGTATTCAAAGTGAGGATTAATTTAAAGGATTATATAAAAAGGATTGATGATAAATGTAATTTTACAGTTTATGTATGTGCATGTTTTTCATATTAGTTTGAGTCTAAATATATTTAAACCTCCAAATCGAAATTGTAGATAGTCTAAAATATCTACATTTTTTTATTTAGAGGCTTGAAAAATGCTAACTTGCAAATAACTCTTCCTTTTCAAATATAAAATTCTAAATACAAAGCCTTGAATAATACAAACACCAAATTCTAAAATTAATAATAAGCTTTGAAAAATCAAAGAATTTACAAATCCAAGTAATCTTAAAGTTCTAATTCTGGCTAAAAGCCTAAAAATAAATGTCCTACCATTACATTAGCAGCTAACCGAATGGATAAAGTAAACGAACGCATTATATGTAATACACGTGTGCATGCAATACTTTTTTTTACTCCTCATTAGTGATGCAGCGATATGTAATTGTTTGCGCTGATGATATAGTTCAAAATATTAGTTCCGTTAGAAATATTATTTTATTCTATAATTTAGATCTTCTGCAATTGAAGCAGGTTTGTTTTTTATAAATCTATAATATTTTTTAAAAAAAAGTCTGTCATTTTTTATCGCAAAACACCAAACTCCTCTGCGTACAAAAGTCGGAAAATTTATATATAAGTATAATTCATCCTCAAAATACGAATTTGTAACATTTCATTTAGTTATTGAAATGATTTTAGCAATTTTAGAAATATTTAATAAAAAACATCTTTTAAAAAAATATTTTTAAATTGTAGAACTTGCCTTTGTAGCTGAATCGGTAATACATCGGACATGGGAACAACTGGTGGCGAGTTCGAGTCCCGACACTCATTTTTTTTT
Organism: Troglohyphantes excavatus; assembly: GCA_963932185.1. Lineage (NCBI taxonomy): Eukaryota > Metazoa > Arthropoda > Arachnida > Araneae > Linyphiidae > Troglohyphantes > Troglohyphantes excavatus. The sequence goes on along the minus strand of OZ010670.1, from coordinate 7,530,306 downwards.
AATGTACATCCTTTAACGGGTTCGCCAGCCAAACAGGCGGCGACTTTGAAGTATTTTTTTACAAAGTTTATGAGTGAAATGGTATCAACAATTTTTTTTACAATTTCTTTACTGTTTTAACTTTGTTGTAATAGTTTACCCTGCTTTTTATACGTTATTCATTATTGTCAATTTAAATTTATCATTCCTCTTTTAATCTAATATTTATTTGATTATTTGCTTGACATGAGATTAACTATCAGTTTTATTTACTTTTGCATATTTACAAGAAAGGCGTGTAAATTTCGACGGATTTTATTTCAAACCGTTTGTAATGCTTGCATCTCTTTTCATATTCACGAGCCTCACCCGAGTTTTGATTACAGTTGCGCTAAAATCCTGTCGGGGCCTCAAAACAGTTTCTCGGTATTTCGCTATTCGTAAGTGAAGCAAGTGTCGTTCCTCGATATATGAGCATCGCAACCAAAGCAAAATGACATTTGTGCGGACTGGCTGCCAAGTGGTCTAAGTCACAAAAATCCGAAAATGGACTAACCCCATTATCCAAGACAAGGCAGCTGGATGGTGTGGATGATCCTATAGTGTAATAGGTTGCCCAATAATGAGGGGCATTTCATTCCACTTCAGGGCTGTTACAGACGGAGCAGATCGGATGAGGGTGAAAAATAGATCTGTGATTGGAGAATAGTAAACCACGTGGTTTGTATTCTCCAATGACAGATCCGTTTTTCACCCATATCTGCTCCCTGTGTAGCAGCCGTCACATTCTAGCTAGAGCGAGTTGCGAACTTTGAGCGCTCTCATCGCGGAACCTCGTTTTCACGACTTGCACCGCTCGGCAGTCCGGCCTTTACCTTCCCGTAGGATATCCTGTCGAAGATCTCGTTGATCTCGTCCGGGTGTCGGACGGGGACGGAGATGGGGTGGGACGTACGCAGGCAGTCCAGCTCCAGGACGTCGTGCAGGTCGTCCAGCACGAACTGCCTCTCCATCTCCCACTCCGGGTGGACCGCCTGCACGCCCAGGTACTCCACGTAGCTCGCGAACCCCTCGTTCAGCCACAAGTCGTCCCACCACGCGGGGGTCACCAGGTTGCCGAACCACTGCGGGAGAGAGAGAGACACACACTTTAGAGGACGTCGCGCAAACGGAGGATTGCGTCCCGAAAGCGATGCGTTTTTCATCCAGCTCGGGGAATTGCGTCCAGCTCGGCGTCGACTACCAACCTTTCTTAATATCTCGAAAGACATGAAGACCCTGCCTCGTCATTTGAACCCTTTTTGCACTCCGGGCAAATTTTAAATATCACCTTTCAGCAACTCAGGTTTGGTTTGTTTAATTAACGTCGCACTAGAGCTGCACAGTGGGCTATGGGCGACAGTTCGGGGCCTATCTCGAAGGAAAGACCCGGGAACGATGCCTCGCATTTTTGAACAATGGTCAGATGACGAGGATAACACCTGAACTGGCATCCGACGCAACCTCAATAGGCGTCAGGACATTGGACCCCGATCAGATGTATCGTGCGCCAGTCCCGTATACACGCCAGTATAATTTGTTGGATGTTCTGGACGACTTTCTAGTATTTTTGTAGCGAAGCTGGTAACTCTCCGATCGCAAGATCACTACGTTTTTACTTTTCCTTGTCAAGTCCATCGCACGGATTCGAACCACCCATCCTCTGATTAGTAGCTGAACGCCTTATCCACTGAGCAACTGGGGCTCCTTCAGCAACTAAGAGTCGTTTTTACTGTGAGCTGCCACCTACTCCTGGTGTATTTACAATGGTGCGAGCGCGATCTCTGTGAAAGATTGAAGATCCTGCTTTGTCATGAAGTCGTTTAGGCCGAAGAAATTGTTAGTTTCCGGTCGCAATATCCGGACGTGGGCCGCAACTCACCCATCTAGAAAGAGCCCGCGAGACTCAACTCACATCCTCTGGGACGCAACTCATCCAACTTCGACGCAAACGTCCCCCGCTCTTACCTGGTGCGCTATCTCGTGCGAGATGACGGTGGCCACTCGCTGCTTGTTGCTGGCCGACGAGTAGCGGGGGTCGTACAGCAGCGCCGTCTCCCGATACGTGATCAGGCCCCAGTTCTCCATGGCCCCGGCGCTGAAGTCGGGGATGGCCACCATGTCTGCAGAGAGGGCGGCATTCAATGTATTAGTGAAAAAAAAATGAGTGATTTATGAATGAAAAAAGTTTTTCTTAGGACGTGATTAGCCGACAGAAACTAGAGGCGCGACTCGTTCTCCTCGGCTAATAGGGAGGGGCCTTGGAAACAACAAGTTGTAACGAAAAGTTCTATCGTTAAAGCATACAATTTACATTTTGATCCATTAGGCCATAAATAAGGATAAAAATATTTACTTTATTAGCAAAAAAAAAGTCGAATATTAACAGGTTTGAACAAAAATCCCAATATCAATAAAAAAGAAACCGATTCCTTTACACAATTCTCTGTGTAAGAGTCACTCTTGAATTTTTCACTATTATTTACAAATTAACCTAAAATGTTTGCTACGCTCTTCTTATCCCATGAATGTAGTTACCGTGGAAACCACTGGGTCTCATCCTACAAATTTGTAAATAGGAGGTTTTACTATGAGACCACCGGTCAGCGAAACCGTTAACAGCTTTCAAAGTGAAATCCAGACATAAATGTATTCAACATAAAACTAGAAGATCATTTTACTCTGAGCACGGAACAAAGTTATATTTAAATAAAAAAAATTATTTTCAGTGGCGTAACCAGTATTTAGTTTTCTATGTATTAGAAAATATATTGGCCACCATCATATGTTATTTACTTTTTAATTAATTATTATTAGCCTAAATTGTGAATTAGTAAATTTGGTCGGATACTATAAAACATTAAATGGTTTAATGTTTAAAATAAACGTTATTTTTCCTCTGATAAGGAGAGTATGAACTCTAAATTAAGAAACATTGTTTTGTCTTTGGCAGGGAGTGCAATGAGAATAAAAATAACTGATTAAAGCTTAATTTCTATTAATATGAGGGTTTGAAAGTGTCACGAAAGAAAGTTATTTTATGTATATTTCTATTTTGCACTACAGAGAAAGGCAGTGAATTATACACTTAAAAAATGGCAACGAAATAAGTTCTAAAGTTTGAATGTCGAAGAAAACTATAAAGAAATGTAATTAAATATTACTTTGATAAAAGAATGTATTGGCAAATATAAAATCTAGTATTTCCAGAACACATTTCGGAGTGGACCAGAGCCTGATGGCCATTTGCTCATTTTGGTGTGAAACAATTTCAATTTTATATCAGCAATAAAAAAAATTACCTGACATTTCTAACAGGGCGAATGTACCAATTCCCGACCAGTTTAGACCCAATTCTGCCAAACATAAAAAAAAAAATCCCTGCGATTACTGAACTCCCATTAAAAATGAAATGTACTTATATTTTAAAAGTCTTTGAGTGACACTGACGGAAGGAACTTTAACCCTTAAACCCCGGGAAATGTCCCCCCCGGTAGTGTCCACTGATCACGCTGTTCTATTTCGTTAAACGGACTCAAACGTGCAAAAAGGCTCCGAGGTTGTTCAGCTATCTCCATGTGTTTACAAGTCCACAGCAAATCACGCTTTAGTTGAATGATCGATTGCCTCGTAAATTTAAACCCTGGTCGGATGAAGAGAACAACACTCGAGCTGGCACACCATGGGCTATTGGTAACGGTTATCGATCGGTCCCTAACTATGTTTAGTTAGTAGTTAGTAAACAATCAATAGGGTGTCAAAATTTTGCTGGGAGTCTTTTTACATGCGTTTAACGAAACAGTGCCCTGATCGAAACAGTGCCTGTGATCGAGATTGGAGAGTTAAAAACATACTGATTATGCTCTTAGTTTCACATATTTTTCCAAGTGGTCGGTAACTAGTAAGGGGTACCTGTCTTCGGCAGTGGATACTCGACCTTGAAGAAGGACTCGTAGAACTTGAGGATCTTGGGGCCCACCTCCAAGGCGTAGGCGGTCGTGTCGATCACCGACTCGCGACTCCACACGGCGAACTGGAAAGAAAGAAAACACGCAGTGAGCATCCCCTTCCTTTACGTCTCAAAGTTTTCAAGTATTCAACTAGGGAGGTTTGAAAAAAAAAAAAAGAGAGATTTTCGATATTTTTTTCCCCCCCGAACTGCTATAGTGCGAAAAAATGCTTCCTATAATAAAAAGGAAAGCGACGTAATTTTTTTTTTAATTTTTCGGATGTGTAGCACTTTTTTTAGATGACCTAACAAACAACACACCTTGAACAAAAGAGTTTGGCAAACGACTGGCTGATCAACACGGAAAGCGATCGAACCAAGTGACCAAACGGTAAACTAATTCGGTGCAAGAAAACAAGACACCTCATGGAGCTGTACGTTTCTTGCACCGTGTGAGATAACAGTACAGCTCCATTTCCTCGATAACCATTTCTTACAACTGTATGGTCGGTTCTGGCACCCATCTATAGACGATTTTTGTCTTTATGGGAATAAGTGAACCTGTGTAAATCAGAAAAGAGTGTAGCTGTCCGGTTCTTACGCCCACGGCTTTCAATTATGGATTGCGCATACCACTGTCGGATTCGAGGTATAATACCGATAACTACAAACCTAATTTAAAATGTTAGTAAGCATTTTTCTCTGAAAATCTTATTGATGGCCGACTTAAAAGAAATGGTTGTAAAAACGTTGACACCGGTTCTCTTTCTGTTCTTTTCCCTTAGATTTTTTTTATACTCATAGAGAAAACAAATCATATTCTGTTCTTGATCTGCAAGACAACACATTAAAAAAAAGTTCGATGTTTTTTAACGCAAGTTCATGACGTTCTCGTATACTTGGGAGAACATGGAACCAAAAGAACGGGTCGTTATTTTGTTCCTTGAGAGGAGTGCAAAATATGCTAGTTTTGCAAAGTGGACACGAGTCGTTTTGGAACAGGGATTCAATTGTTATACTACCTACACATGAAAAGCATTTCAAAATGTAAACACTTCCTCTATGCATTCAAACATTCCCGTACATTTTCTCTTTTTTCATTCGGTATAATGGCCTTGTCGGGATTTCCGTGTGTCGCGATTATGACCACGACCCACCCATACCTTACTGTAAGAAACTTTTGGATGTGTGGCGCCTCATTTTCAATATAAGAAATGTAAGTGAAACCTCCCCTCCTGCAGTGAAGAGAAGCGTGAAGATTTGATATTTCGGTCAGAGGGTTGCTACTCACCGTGTCAGATCCTCTCCTCTTGAAGTCGCTGACGATGAAAGCCAGCAGGTAGGTGGACATCTTCACGGTGGTCTCGAAGTTGTCGTGCACCCAACCGTCCGCCCTGCACATGAGAAACACATTCGACTGTATCACGCAGAAAAAAAATGCCAAAAAGGAATCAGGCATATCCCCAAAGCGTCGTTTACTTAGGGTGGCCACTTCATATATCCGATACTCCCACTTGGGCTCGAGTAATCACTTTAAACTGATTTGTAGAGTATCGAAGAAGCACTTCGCTACATACTCGCGCAAAAAGGGCCCGGAGTGGTGCGTGGAGCTTTTGTTCAATCAACAAAGATGGTTTTCTTTAACTTTGTGAAAGAATCAGGAATTCGGAGATTTCTTTAAATAATAATCTAAAGTAATTTAATTTGAATATGAATTAGAATATTTTTTTTGCATGAAGAAAGGTTATTTTAAAAAGGTTAAAAAAATTTCATATACCTGTGTTAAATATTATAACTATTAACAAGAAATAAGTTCTCTTATATTTTATTAAAGAAAGTATCGTTATTTTCTTTCTGATTTGCAAGTATACTAATATTTTATTGAATTAAAAAAAAATTCCCGTAAGACACAATGGGATTAATGGAACCCTTGCGCTTACAGCTTTGAAAAGATGTTACTTCAATTCATACCTTCGTTTTTAATGGTTGTACCCAGCATAGGAAGTGGGTGAAAGAGAGGCAATCTTAAATCTCAACTATTTTTTTTTTTTTTATAAAAGTAATGTAGTTTAAAAATGTATATTTTTAAATAATTTAACTTATTTACAAAACAATTATGTAATTTAATATTTTAACTACATGTAGTAATTGAAAACATTTGGGTACTTCAGATGCAACACATGCATAGTATAAGAGACATCCTAACTCCACGGTCATGCCCGTTCTGTGAAGCGATGGAGAGTCGACAGCCTCTCGATGATCTCGGTAATTCGAGATGTCAGTTCTCCGTGTCACGAATCGAGGGGAGGGGGGGTTGCAAATAATGTTTTCCCTACGTATACCTCAATTCCCCCCCCCCCCTCCTTTACAAAAAAAATTAAAAAGACGCGATGGACAGCCACAAAGGGATGGATGACCCAGACGGCCATTTTATTGGATAACAACCTCTTCCGATCCAATGCCACGATATCTTGCGTGCGACTTAATTTTTTTTTTATTAAATACAGAAAACCGTGAAAACCATATCTTTGATTTTCTTGAAATGATTTTTTTTAAAGTGTAAAGATACTTCTCAGACTACCAGTCCACTAGCATATAATTCGAGAAATGTGATTAGAAACTTTCTTGTAAAGTAAGCGTTAGAAAGGTCCTGTTTTAACTCGACCGTTCGGCATTTCGTCTGTAAATTTGTTTGTGAACCACGCAAACGACGTATGCGATTTTTTTCATGACCGTTTTATTATTTCATTCCATTTCAGAATGGTGGTCGTTCCTAAGATAAAAATATTAATATGCCGCATGTATGCCAGACCGATTGTTAGTATACGAGTAAAATGCCGGGTATGCCTTCGAACTGATGCCCTCCTAGGCAGTATGCCTGGAATATGTCTACGGCGTACTACTACAGACACAGTATTACAATGTTTCCTATTTCGATCCAATTAATTGCAACTCTATTTCTATATTTACAACTTTATAATTGGATGTATAAGTTTAGTATCAGTTTCACTTGCACTTAACCATTTATGGTAAACGTGGAATCATACGAGTTGCATGGAAACGCAGGCGATTTACGAAAGCTCTCTCCTCTGCATGGCAACGAGAGAAGCAGCAACGCGGAAATTGGCATTTTGATTCTTCTGTGGACTTCCTTGGAGGACAGTCTAATGCTAGTTTCATCTTTTAGAAATAATAATTACGTTAAGTATAAGTATTTTTAAAAAGGTTTTTAGGCATGAAACGTAATAAAAAAAATACCACCTAAATAGAAGTAACTAACTAGAATTTTTAAAAAAAATCTCAATATGTATGACTTTATAATTTCATATGAATATACATAGGACAGTTTTACATTTACTGAAGCGGAAGTTTCAGCTTCGAAGAAATACTTTTCAAGAAATGTCATTTTTAACTTAAAAGAAGTTTAAAAAAAAAACTAGTTTTGATAACTAAAAACTAAATTTTTTTAAAAAAGTATTTCATCAAAGCTCAAAATTCTGTAAAACTAGTCATGACCGTCATTTTAAATTGAGTTTTTTTTATCTTTTTATTTGTTCAGAATTTTTTCTTATTACATTTCTTGCCACAAAACTTTTTTTTTTAAAAAATACTCCTTTTTAAAGTAATTACGGTTTCTAAAAAAAGAAAGTAGCATTATAATGTCCACTAAATGTGAAATAAAAATAATATTTTTTTTTGTTTTCAAAAGCCAATTCAAACATCATGGAAAAAAAGCCGAAATGTAATCTTCAAAAGTGGTGGTATGCGAAACGCATACATGTCGCAAGGTACATGTCGCATACAAAACAGGCTCAAAGGATAAATTATTTTTATGCAATTGATGTACAGTTTAATAATAGTTGGGGCCAGTGCCGTATTAACTATTAGTCAGATTAGGATTCTGCCTAGGGCCATTTGGGCTAAGGGTCGTTTTTTGTATACTAATGTACTCAATTATTTTGCATGGCTCTTAATATTTTGAAAACGCTCATTGAAATCCCGCATTTTTTTTGTTCCCTACTGTTTTTAAATTTAATACTACTAATGTGACATGAAGTGACTTTTGAAGTACATGTATTACTTCAAAATGAAGTACATGTATTACTTCAAAATGAAGTACATGTATTACTTCAAAATGAAGTACATGTATTACTTCAAAATGAAGTACATGTATTACTTCAAAATGAAGTACATGTATTACTTCAAAATGAAGTACATGTATTACTTCAAAATGAAGTACATGTATTACTTCAAAATGAAGTACATGTATTACTTCAAAATGAAGTACATGTATTACTTAAAAATGAAGTACTTGTATTACTTCAAAATGAAGTACATGTATTACTTCAAAATGAAGTACATGTATTACTTCAAAATGAAGTACATGTATTACTTCAAAATGAAGTACACGTATTACTTAAAAATGAAGTACTTGTATTACTTCAAAATGAAGTACATGTATTACTTCAAAATGAAGTACATGTATTACTTCAAAATGAAGTACATGTATTACTTCAAAATCACGGATGGAAGAGGAAGGAAGGAGAAAAAATAATAAAAGCCGGGAGGTTGGGGTCCCCAAAACAAGTGGACCCGTAGGGTCCAATGTAAAATTATGCACTGCGAACGGTTCCTTTTTGGGCTCATTCTAAACCAGGGGTTCACAACCTGCAGTTAGATGGTTTTGACACTAATAACACTAACCCAGGAATTAAAATACATTTTTATTTGTATAAAATTCGTTCAGGAGTTTACAGGGAATAGTATTGATTATTAATATCAATAAAAGTAAATTCAACGAGCCGATATTTTTGATACGGCAATTATATCGAATTTCCCGTACAGATTCTGGTGATCTGAACCTTGGGGGGAAGGAAATCGTTTTTTGTCCCCCCTCCCACTCCCGTTCGCGTGTGTAATCGGATCACGCGTGTGATTGGGGCCGATCGCTTCTTTCGAATCTACACAGATATCTGTTCGTTTCCCTTCTTCTCTTCTGTGTCCATTGGAAATGTCTCGGTCCCCCCCCCCCCCCCCAGTTCATTCACTGCGTGACCTTCTTAAATACATTTGCATTGCCACGCTTCGTCAAGTTTCTTTTTGGGGCTTTTTCTCGCTACATTCTATCAAGTCATTCATTCTCACACCTCGATCCCACATTTATCTTCTTTCTTTTGCCACCATTTCAATTTCTAACTGTTCCTTTTATCACCATTTGCATTTCTACTTTTTATTGTCATCATTTACATTTCTATTTTTTATTTTGACACCATTTTAAATTTCTACTTTTTCTGTCGTCTCCCATTTGAATTTCTACTTTATCTTTTCTCACCATTCGATTCTTAAACCTTTAAATATTCTTCTGGTAAAAGTGAAAAATATTCTTTTGTAACTACAAAGTGCACACGTTACATGTTTTTCGTCAATTTTTATAATTCTTACATATTTTAATTATCGTGGAAATAAAAATATATTTTAAGCAAAAAGGACTGGCTGGCAAATGTGGTATACATCACAAAAATTCCTCACTTTTAACCTTATTTCATTGTGTGGAATCAAACTTTCGGCAACTTACATTTTGAGTGTCATCTAAGAATAATTCGTCTCAAAATATCCATTATTTTTACCGACGTGTATGAGGAACTGGTGCACGTTAAATATGATCATCGTTCAATGTCATGACGCCTATTAAGGTTGCGTCGGATGCCAGCTCAGGTGCCGACCTCGCCATCTGATGATAGTTCAAAAATAAGAGGCAGTGTTTCCGGGTCTAAGACCCCTCGCCTATCGTCCGCTGTGCAGCTGTAGTGCGACGATCATTCAACCAGCCAAAAATTATAAGACTTTTTACAGGTGGGATTAGAGAGTTATAGTTCGAAGCGGCAGAATAAAAGGGTGGCAATTTTTTTTAAATATTGATATTTGAAGAAGAATCACCGCAAATTAGAAAATATTTTATTTTTATTTCAACACTTTTTGAATGGTAGTATTTTGTTTTCAGTGAGTTTGATTTCTATTATAAGAAAACACTGAATATAAAGCGAAGCGATTTAGTTCATCTATAATAATAAAAGACAGATTATGGCTGGGGATATCAAAAAAGGCTGAAATATATATATAAATACAAGTAAAAATACTGAAAGATAAGCAAGAGTATATAAAGTACAAAAAAGATACATACCAAACTGTTCCCCTCTCTTCGTCAAGGTGTATATATATATATATATATATATATATATATATATATATATATATATCTTAGTACTATTCTTCCTCGAGATGTGCCCCTGAGGCTCTGATTTGTAATATTCCATTTAGAGTTTTTAAATGATTTTAACTACTTTAGAAATGTTGCAAAATGAAACACCTTTAAAAAAATATTTCCAAGATTATAGAACGTGCCTTTGTAGCTTAATCGGCAGCGCGTGAGACTTCCGAACATTAGGTCGCGGGTTCGAGTAGCGAAGAAGGTCATTTTGTTTAATGTATAGGCTTCAAATGTTTCCCCGCCAACGCTTGGCCCAGCAATTACTTTTTCCTATAAAAATAGGTTTAATTACAATACTACGAATCATATATGAAAAAGAATAAAAATGCTGACACTTTGATCCTCACAAGGGGGCGTTAGAATGTGTGTAGGCGGCTAATTCAGAAATCCGCCACTGATTGTGATGGAGGGGCCTGTGTGTCGCCCCTGTCAGTCAAGCCTCGAGAGCAGGGGCTCCTGAACGACCGAATCAGAGATCTCCACATCATTAAGATGTTTTTGAAAACCGACACTCCTCTTTTTTCGCGCTTTCATTTCACACACACTTTTGGCAAATGAGCGCCACGCGGAAACAAGAAGCGACACAAAGTCACTTGCGCTTTTCCTTTCCTTTCTACGCTGCAATTACGGCATCTCGGGTGACCTACAAGGGTCAGGGAAGTAATAAAAAAAAAAAGGAGGGGGCAGTCGGGCAATCAGTTTTTCAAAAGATCCTGAAGGGCGAAATCTGATGCCCTTACAGCAACCACGCTTGTGTGAATTCGGCAAAGTACTCTTTAATGATGACGGAACCGTTTTCCATAATGATCTTAGCAATTCCTCCATTTGCAGACAAACATCGTTGTTCTCTTTCATTCGTCATTCATTGATTTTTTTTTCAACCCCTTTTCCGACGAGTCAAGTTCCGATGGCGCGTGCCACACAAAAGGTCGGTCACACGTCGAGCCCCGTTTTACATACACTGCCCCCCCCCCCCCCCCCCCTAAAAAAACTACCGCTCGCCGACCCCAGAGGATGTCCATTCGTTTCGTCCAGTGGTCCGCAAGAAGGTTCCCAGTGGAGAGTTCTTGTCCAATCAACGGGATGTTTATCTTTCAATTTTTTCTTTTACTTATATAGATTATTTTTAATTATTTTTTTTAGTTCCAATTACGAGATTGCTACATCTTGTCTAGTTCACATAGATATTCGAACTCGCCATCCTCCGATGACTAGCCGGATACTTTACCACTGGGCCACAGTGTCTTACGTTAGTAGTGTAAAAAGGCCGCTATCAGGCCGCGGAGTACGGCGGAGTAATGAGGAATACGAGGAATAATTGAGGATTTTGGTGGAGTAATGAGGATTTTTGGCGGTGCTCTGTGGATTTTTGGTGGTGCTGTGAGATTCAGGGAGGATCTCGTCTGTCAAGCCGAGGGGGCGTGGCCTAATGGAGATGACCTCAACCAATCAGGTGTCAGTAAGTGACGTCACACGCAGGTGGCATGGGAACAGGTGTCAACGCAGCGCCGCCGATGGGCATGTCGCCCATGGGCAAGTCACACCGTGTCTCAACGTGTTTGTACAGGAACGGACCAATCAGAGTCTTGTTTGAGGATGACATCATCAAGAACCAATCAGGTGTCAGTAAGTGACGTCACACGTTGTCGGGGCAAGCAGAACTAGTTCTGCTTGTAGCCGCAAGGCGGCGCTGCATGTAGGGGAACGGACCAATCAGATGCTTGTTTAAGGATGAGCCAATCACAGGCCAGAAGAGGGGGCAATTCTTCTCCGTCGTCGGTATAAAAGCGGATGTCCGAGACGAGCTCTGACATTCTCTCAGTAGAACCTGCTCTTGCGACTACTCTAGTTTAGCTTTAACTTTGTTTAAAATGGATATTGAAGACGTTTTCGAGAATTCGACATTGCCGTTGAATGATGAAGTGATGGCGCTCATGGATTTTGGAGATTTAACAGCAACTCAATTGGATTTTAGTCAAGACAAGGAATTGAAGTGTGAGGAATGTGATATGCATTTCACTCGAAGATATAATTTGCTTCGACATCAACGGAATAAGCATGGAGGAATGCAATATCCGTGCTCTCGGTGTTCTAAGGTATTTTCACGAACCGATGTACTGACCAGACACCTGAAAACACACAAGCGGCCTGCAGATACAGAACCACTTGTGCTTCTAAAACGACGTCGGACCAGTGAAGATACATCTCTACCAGGACCCTCGACTCGACCAGGACCCTCGACTCGACCAGGACCCTCTACTCGACCAGGACCTTCAGCTCTACCCTCTTCTACACGACAATCTGCTTTGAAGAATCGTGTGCAAAATGTGCATTTATTCAACACCGAGGAATACAAAGACTTGAAACCGTTTCTGATTTCCAAAGAAGAAGAATTTGGGAACATCGTAGCATCTGCCCTGTTTCAATTTGAAGTGAAGGTGAATTGCAGGCTCATCTGCCGCTACCAAAAAGTTGCTGCCGACGGCATTTTAAGTGAGGAGAAATGCTTCAAAACAAAGAATCAGATCGTTCTTCCCTCTACCGATGTTGAAGCCCTGTATTTTCAAACTACCGAGAGACTACTCAAAGAAGCCGAAGATTTTGAAGGCAAGGAATCTGGGTGGACCCTGGAACGGATACATGAATTGGAGGTACGAACCAGCAAATACAACCCTCTGCGTGGATCTACATACATCGAACTTCCCGAACCCATTAAGAGCAAGAGGGCTATCATCAATGTCCAGAACAACGACAACCGCTGCTTCATGTGGGCCATCCTCTCCGCTCTCCATCCAGTGGAAGACTATAACCAGCATGCATACCGAACACATCATTATGCACCACATATGGACACTCTCAATTTTACAGGGATTGAATTCCCTGTTAAAATTCAAGATATCCCCAAATTCGGAAAGCTGAATGACCTATCCATCAACGTCTATGGACTCACCGAGGATTATCAAGTATATCCGCTGATGATCACCACAGAAGAAAAGGATCCGCATATTGATTTGATGTATCTCAAGACCGACACACATGCTCATTATGCCTGGATCAAGGACTTATCCCGTCTCGTTGCAAGACAGCATTCAAATCACCAGAAGAAAACGTTCATATGCCGCCGCTGTTTGCAGTTTTTCTCAACGGAGCCTATTCTTCACCGTCATCAGCTGAGTTGTAATCAGCACGAGGCCGTTCGAGTCATCATGCCGGAAGACAAATGGGTGGTTTTCAAAAATATCAAACATACTATGAAAGTCCCATTCGTGATTTATGCTGACTTTGAGTGCATTACCCGACCCATAGAATCTTGTCAACCAAACCCTGATAAGTCGTACAGTGAAGCGTACCAAAAACATGAAGCTGTCAGCTTCTGCTACTACATAGTGTCGACCACAGGACTCTTCAAAGCCCCTTACATATACCGAGGACCAAATGCACCACAAGTTTTTATGGAGCGGATGAAGCTAGAAGCCCTGGAAATTCAACAAGTGTACAGAACTCCTTTACCAATGGATCCCTTAACCAAAAAGGAACTGGAAACATTTCGGAAAGCAACGCATTGTTACATGTGCAAGAAGGAATTTACCCAGAAAAATTACAAAGTCAAGGATCACGATCATCAAACGAAGAAATTTCGAGGAACCGCTTGTAATACCTGCAACCTGAAAGCCAGAACTCCAGACTTTATCCCAGTGGTGTTTCATAACTTATCCGGATATGACAGCCATTTATTTGTGAAGTGCCTGGGAGGAGACGATTTCAACATCACAGTCATCCCAGAAAACACCGAAAAGTACATTTCCTTTTCAAAGCAAATTGGGAAGGGACTTAGTCTTCGATTCATCGATTCCTTTCGATTCATGGCGAGTAGTCTAGATCAACTGGCCAAAAATCTCTCAGAAGACCAGTTCAAACACGTGCAGGCGCACTTTCCCTCCTCTCATGCTTCTCTCCTGCTTCGGAAAGGTGTATTTCCATATGATTACGTCAATCATCCAGACAAGTTCAAGGAAACCGAGCTACCACCCCGTGATGCCTTTTATAACCGCCTGAACGAATCACACATCACCATGGAAGATTACCAACATGCTCAAGGTGTGTGGGATGCATTCGACTTAAACAATTTGGGCGAGTATGCGGATTTGTACGTCAAGACGGATGTTTTACAGTTAGCAGACATTTTTGAAAGTTTTAGAGATGTCTGCATGAAAACCTATGGCTTGGATCCCGTGTGGTATTATACCGCCCCCGGACTCTCTTGGGATGCTATGCTGAAGAAGACGTCAATTCGACTGGAACTGCTCACGGATTATGATATGCTATTGTTTGTCGAAAATGGTATCCGTGGAGGAATCTCGCAATGTTCTCACCGTCACGCAAAGGCAAATAACCCTTATATGCCAAACTATGACAAGTCTCAGCCTTCCAATTATCTATTATATTTAGATGCTAATAATTTGTATGGCTGGGCTATGTCCCAATACTTACCGTTAGGTAATTACACATGGATTAACCCGACGATGGATGTCTTACAAACCCCTTGGGACAGTGCACTTGGCTACATCCTAGAAGTTGATTTGGAGTATCCAGCCCATCTACACGATCTACATGCTGATCTGCCACTTGCTCCAGAAACATTAGCTCCACCCGGTTGTAAAGAGAAGAGGTTGTTGACAACTTTGCATAAGAAAGAACGATATGTCGTACATTACAGAAATTTGCAACTCTACCTACAACAAGGACTTAAAGTGACAGCCGTGCATAGAATTTTGCAGTTCAGTCAATCGCCATGGCTAAAGACTTACATTGACCTGAATACCCAACTGCGCACCTCTGCTACGAATGAGTTTGAGAAAAATTTCTTCAAACTCATGAACAATTCGATTTTCGGAAAAACGATGGAGAATATCCGACGCCGAGTGGACATCAAGTTATGCGGGAACGCGAAAACAGCTGAGAAATGGATTGCTCGCTCCAACTTTCAAGATCGCACCATCTTCTCCGAAACTTTAGCAGCATTTCATATGCGACGAACTGTACTGAAATTCAACAAGCCGATTACCATTGGAATGGCAATATTGGATTTATCCAAGACCCTCATGTATGACTTCCACTATTCCAAGATGATACCGAAATATCCAATTGATCGACTGAAACTCCTCTACATGGATACGGATAGTCTGATCTACAATATTCACACCGGCGATGTTTACAAAGACATGAAGGAGGATATGGACCTGTACGATACATCGGATTATCCTGCCAACAATATTTTCGGTTTTCCTCTCGTCAACAAAAAAGTCATCGGAAAGATGAAGGATGAGACCAAGGGAGAAATCATGACTGAATTCGTGGGACTCAGATCCAAGATGTATGCCTTCAAAATAGGCCATGACAATATCACCAAGAAGCTGAAGGGGATTAAGAAGGCTACCATCCATCAAAAAATTAATTTTGAAGATTATACGAAGTGCCTGTTTCAACACCAAGAACTCGTGACCAGCATGAACCTCATACGATCCAAGCAGCATGAAATATTCACCATTACTTCAAATAAGTTGGCCCTTTCCCCGCATGATCAGAAGAGACACATCTTAGAGGATCGCGTGAGCACTCTTCCATTCGGACATTACTCACTAGCTGAAATGTGAGTTCGAAAACATTTAAAAAATGTAAATAGCAGAAATGTAAAAAAAAATATGGTGTAAGATTAGTTTTTAAAATTAAATAAATTGATTTGATTTGTATTCCTTGTGTCTTTCCTTATACTACTGTAAAATGTCAAGAAAAAAAAAATGTTTAAGTGTGAAATAACATGTAAAAAGAAAAAAATTAACACAATAAATATAAAATGAAAAAAAAGTATAAATGTATAAGAGAAACCAATGTATATATTTCTACTAAAATGTTGAGACATATAATAAATTTTTAACAAATTAACTAAAATATTTGCGAAATAGAGAAAATAATACATACTTTTTTAAAATTGTATCAAATAGTCTATAAAATTCCAGTGACCATATAAGGATAGTAACTACGTTGTAGAATATATAGCTCTGACGAATGGAATGTCGTTTGCAAAGGATCAAACTTGTTAAAATGTCATATAATTATCAAAAATATTATGCAAAGTACGAAAATATTGCCTAGTATGTTAAAATATTATCAATAGTACATAACCAACAGATCCAAATGACCTTCTGCACCTTAGGAAACATGAAAACCTACGGAGATTAACAACAATCTTGCCTCAAAAAATAAAAGTAACAGTGTGCTGCTAAGGATTAAATGTTAAGTGCACACCCTAGTATTGTTTAGTAAGTAAATTTAGAAAAATAATATTATTGAATTTTTAACAAAATGGTTTAATGTTTAATAAAATGCAAAAAGAAAAAAAAAAGTTTAAGTGTAAAATAAAATGTAAAAAGAAAAAAGTTTAAAAAAAAGTAAAAAATAAGTTTAAAAAAAAAAAAAAAAAAAAAAGTTTAAAAAAAAAAAAAAAAGTTAAAAAGAAAAAAAAAAGTTAAAAAAGAAAAAAAAAGTGTAAAAAGAAACAAAAAGTTTAAAAAAAAAAAAAAGTTCAAAAAGTTTAAAAAGAAAAAAAAAAGTTAAAAAAGAAAAAAAAAAGTTAAAAAAGAAAAAAAAAAGTTTTTAAAAAAAAGTTAAAAAAGAAAAAAAAAAGTTAAAAAATAAATTGTTTAAGTGTAAAATACAATTTAAAAAGAAAATGTAAAAATTAAAAAAAAGTTTAAGTGTAAAATTACATTTTAAAAGAAAATGTGAAAAAAAAAGTCAATAGAAAATTGATAAAAGTAAAAAAAAAAAGGAAATGAGTTAAATGTCAAATAAAAAGATAAGAAAAAAAAGTTTAAGTGTAAAATTTTACTCATCATAAGCTTTTTACCCGTATCCACCCAAAGCCATATGGCGTTACGAAGCGTACTAGCCCCATATAGACACAGATGCCCGTGGTGAGTTCTGTGAATGATCTACCTACTTATCAAACGGTAAGTATCATAATTATATTAAAATATTAGCAAAAAAAAAGCAGAAAATACTACTTTAGATATAATAAATATTATCAAAGTATAGATATAAATGTATTACTATAAATGCGAAACCAATGTATATATTTCTACTAAAACGTTGACACAATCTAAATGTTTAAGAAATTAACTCAAATATTTGCGAAATAGAGAAAATGACACATACTTTTTTTTTAAATTGTATCAAATAATGGATAAAAAAAGTTATGACATGTATTAAAATAATGGACTTACGCGTGACACATTAGTTAAAGTATTGATATTTACATAAGTTATTATAAAAAACTCTAATTAAGTACAATTGTTAATTGAATATGCTACAAAATATTGCCAAATTATCCCATGTTAGTGATTTAACAACCAAACACTTTGTCTTTAAAGATTACGATAACGCAGTTTTTAGAAACTGACATAGGGGGGCAAATGTGTATAATTATCATAAAAAATACTTCACATTATTGTTAAAATGTCATATAGTTATCAAATATATTATACAAAGTAAAAAAAATAATACCTATGGAAGGTCTTTGCACATGATTATAGTACAAAACCATGTGGATTTACATCAATTTTACCAGGACAAAGGGGATTAGTATATGGCTATGGATCAAATAGTCATACATTAAACTGTTTAGATTTTTATGGAACTTTGCGATTGTTTAAAACCACATTCAGGCATTTGTATTATAAGTTACAAATGCCTGAATGTGGTTTTAAACAATCGCAAAGTTCCATAAAAATCTAAACAGTTTAATGTATGACTATTTGATCCATAGCCATATACTAATCCCCTTTGTCCTGGTAAAATTGATGTAAATCCACATGGTTTTGTACTATAATCATGTGCAAAGACCTTCCATAGGTATTATTTTTTTTACTTTGTATAATATATTTGATAACTATATGACATTTTAACAATAATGTGAAGTATTTTTTATGATAATTATACACATTTGCCCCCCTATGTCAGTTTCTAAAAACTGCGTTATCGTAATCTTTAAAGACAAAGTGTTTGGTTGTTAAATCACTAACATGGGATAATTTGGCAATATTTTGTAGCATATTCAATTAACAATTGTACTTAATTAGAGTTTTTTATAATAACTTATGTAAATATCAATACTTTAACTAATGTGTCACGCGTAAGTCCATTATTTTAATACATGTCATAACTTTTTTTATCCATTATTTGATACAATTTAAAAAAAAAGTATGTGTCATTTTCTCTATTTCGCAAATATTTGAGTTAATTTCTTAAACATTTAGATTGTGTCAACGTTTTAGTAGAAATATATACATTGGTTTCGCATTTATAGTAATACATTTATATCTATACTTTGATAATATTTATTATATCTAAAGTAGTATTTTCTGCTTTTTTTTTGCTAATATTTTAATATAATTATGATACTTACCGTTTGATAAGTAGGTAGATCATTCACAGAACTCACCACGGGCATCTGTGTCTATATGGGGCTAGTACGCTTCGTAACGCCATATGGCTTTGGGTGGATACGGGTAAAAAGCTTATGATGAGTAAAATTTTACACTTAAACTTTTTTTTCTTATCTTTTTATTTGACATTTAACTCATTTCCTTTTTTTTTTTACTTTTATCAATTTTCTATTGACTTTTTTTTTCACATTTTCTTTTAAAATGTAATTTTACACTTAAACTTTTTTTTAATTTTTACATTTTCTTTTTAAATTGTATTTTACACTTAAACAATTTATTTTTTAACTTTTTTTTTTCTTTTTTAACTTTTTTTTAAAAACTTTTTTTTTTCTTTTTTAACTTTTTTTTTTCTTTTTTAACTTTTTTTTTTCTTTTTAAACTTTTTGAACTTTTTTTTTTTTTTTAACTTTTTGTTTCTTTTTACACTTTTTTTTTCTTTTTTAACTTTTTTTTTTCTTTTTAACTTTTTTTTTTTTTTTTAAACTTTTTTTTTTTTTTTTTTTTTTAAACTTATTTTTTACTTTTTTTTAAACTTTTTTCTTTTTACATTTTATTTTACACTTAAACTTTTTTTTTTCTTTTTGCATTTTATTAAACATTAAACCATTTTGTTAAAAATTCAATAATATTATTTTTTTAAATTTACTTACTAAACAATACTAGGGTGTGCACTTAACATTTAATCCTTAGCAGCACACTGTTACTTTTATTTTTTGAGGCAAGATTGTTGTTAATCTCCGTAGGTTTTCATGTTTCCTAAGGTGCAGAAGGTCATTTGGATCTGTTGGTTATGTACTATTGATAATATTTTAACATACTAGGCAATATTTTCGTACTTTGCATAATATTTTTGATAATTATATGACATTTTAACAAGTTTGATCCTTTGCAAACGACATTCCATTCGTCAGAGCTATATATTCTACAACGTAGTTACTATCCTTATATGGTCACTGGAATTTTATAGACTATTTGATACAATTTTAAAAAAGTATGTATTATTTTCTCTATTTCGCAAATATTTTAGTTAATTTGTTAAAAATTTATTATATGTCTCAACATTTTAGTAGAAATATATACATTGGTTTCTCTTATACATTTATACTTTTTTTTCATTTTATATTTATTGTGTTAATTTTTTTCTTTTTACATGTTATTTCACACTTAAACATTTTTTTTTTCTTGACATTTTACAGTAGTATAAGGAAAGACACAAGGAATACAAATCAAATCAATTTATTTAATTTTAAAAACTAATCTTACACCATATTTTTTTTTACATTTCTGCTATTTACATTTTTTAAATGTTTTCGAACTCACATTTCAGC
Organism: Troglohyphantes excavatus; assembly: GCA_963932185.1. Lineage (NCBI taxonomy): Eukaryota > Metazoa > Arthropoda > Arachnida > Araneae > Linyphiidae > Troglohyphantes > Troglohyphantes excavatus. Next base: position 7,510,239 of record OZ010670.1, on the reverse strand, counting down.
TAGTGAGTAATGTCCGAATGGAAGAGTGCTCACGCGATCCTCTAAGATGTGTCTCTTCTGATCATGCGGGGAAAGGGCCAACTTATTTGAAGTAATGGTGAATATTTCATGCTGCTTGGATCGTATGAGGTTCATGCTGGTCACGAGTTCTTGGTGTTGAAACAGGCACTTCGTATAATCTTCAAAATTAATTTTTTGATGGATGGTAGCCTTCTTAATCCCCTTCAGCTTCTTGGTGATATTGTCATGGCCTATTTTGAAGGCATACATCTTGGATCTGAGTCCCACGAATTCAGTCATGATTTCTCCCTTGGTCTCATCCTTCATCTTTCCGATGACTTTTTTGTTGACGAGAGGAAAACCGAAAATATTGTTGGCAGGATAATCCGATGTATCGTACAGGTCCATATCCTCCTTCATGTCTTTGTAAACATCGCCGGTGTGAATATTGTAGATCAGACTATCCGTATCCATGTAGAGGAGTTTCAGTCGATCAATTGGATATTTCGGTATCATCTTGGAATAGTGGAAGTCATACATGAGGGTCTTGGATAAATCCAATATTGCCATTCCAATGGTAATCGGCTTGTTGAATTTCAGTACAGTTCGTCGCATATGAAATGCTGCTAAAGTTTCGGAGAAGATGGTGCGATCTTGAAAGTTGGAGCGAGCAATCCATTTCTCAGCTGTTTTCGCGTTCCCGCATAACTTGATGTCCACTCGGCGTCGGATATTCTCCATCGTTTTTCCGAAAATCGAATTGTTCATGAGTTTGAAGAAATTTTTCTCAAACTCATTCGTAGCAGAGGTGCGCAGTTGGGTATTCAGGTCAATGTAAGTCTTTAGCCATGGCGATTGACTGAACTGCAAAATTCTATGCACGGCTGTCACTTTAAGTCCTTGTTGTAGGTAGAGTTGCAAATTTCTGTAATGTACGACATATCGTTCTTTCTTATGCAAAGTTGTCAACAACCTCTTCTCTTTACAACCGGGTGGAGCTAATGTTTCTGGAGCAAGTGGCAGATCAGCATGTAGATCGTGTAGATGGGCTGGATACTCCAAATCAACTTCTAGGATGTAGCCAAGTGCACTGTCCCAAGGGGTTTGTAAGACATCCATCGTCGGGTTAATCCATGTGTAATTACCTAACGGTAAGTATTGGGACATAGCCCAGCCATACAAATTATTAGCATCTAAATATAATAGATAATTGGAAGGCTGAGACTTGTCATAGTTTGGCATATAAGGGTTATTTGCCTTTGCGTGACGGTGAGAACATTGCGAGATTCCTCCACGGATACCATTTTCGACAAACAATAGCATATCATAATCCGTGAGCAGTTCCAGTCGAATTGACGTCTTCTTCAGCATAGCATCCCAAGAGAGTCCGGGGGCGGTATAATACCACACGGGATCCAAGCCATAGGTTTTCATGCAGACATCTCTAAAACTTTCAAAAATGTCTGCTAACTGTAAAACATCCGTCTTGACGTACAAATCCGCATACTCGCCCAAATTGTTTAAGTCGAATGCATCCCACACACCTTGAGCATGTTGGTAATCTTCCATGGTGATGTGTGATTCGTTCAGGCGGTTATAAAAGGCATCACGGGGTGGTAGCTCGGTTTCCTTGAACTTGTCTGGATGATTGACGTAATCATATGGAAATACACCTTTCCGAAGCAGGAGAGAAGCATGAGAGGAGGGAAAGTGCGCCTGCACGTGTTTGAACTGGTCTTCTGAGAGATTTTTGGCCAGTTGATCTAGACTACTCGCCATGAATCGAAAGGAATCGATGAATCGAAGACTAAGTCCCTTCCCAATTTGCTTTGAAAAGGAAATGTACTTTTCGGTGTTTTCTGGGATGACTGTGATGTTGAAATCGTCTCCTCCCAGGCACTTCACAAATAAATGGCTGTCATATCCGGATAAGTTATGAAACACCACTGGGATAAAGTCTGGAGTTCTGGCTTTCAGGTTGCAGGTATTACAAGCGGTTCCTCGAAATTTCTTCGTTTGATGATCGTGATCCTTGACTTTGTAATTTTTCTGGGTAAATTCCTTCTTGCACATGTAACAATGCGTTGCTTTCCGAAATGTTTCCAGTTCCTTTTTGGTTAAGGGATCCATTGGTAAAGGAGTTCTGTACACTTGTTGAATTTCCAGGGCTTCTAGCTTCATCCGCTCCATAAAAACTTGTGGTGCATTTGGTCCTCGGTATATGTAAGGGGCTTTGAAGAGTCCTGTGGTCGACACTATGTAGTAGCAGAAGCTGACAGCTTCATGTTTTTGGTACGCTTCACTGTACGACTTATCAGGGTTTGGTTGACAAGATTCTATGGGTCGGGTAATGCACTCAAAGTCAGCATAAATCACGAATGGGACTTTCATAGTATGTTTGATATTTTTGAAAACCACCCATTTGTCTTCCGGCATGATGACTCGAACGGCCTCGTGCTGATTACAACTCAGCTGATGACGGTGAAGAATAGGCTCCGTTGAGAAAAACTGCAAACAGCGGCGGCATATGAACGTTTTCTTCTGGTGATTTGAATGCTGTCTTGCAACGAGACGGGATAAGTCCTTGATCCAGGCATAATGAGCATGTGTGTCGGTCTTGAGATACATCAAATCAATATGCGGATCCTTTTCTTCTGTGGTGATCATCAGCGGATATACTTGATAATCCTCGGTGAGTCCATAGACGTTGATGGATAGGTCATTCAGCTTTCCGAATTTGGGGATATCTTGAATTTTAACAGGGAATTCAATCCCTGTAAAATTGAGAGTGTCCATATGTGGTGCATAATGATGTGTTCGGTATGCATGCTGGTTATAGTCTTCCACTGGATGGAGAGCGGAGAGGATGGCCCACATGAAGCAGCGGTTGTCGTTGTTCTGGACATTGATGATAGCCCTCTTGCTCTTAATGGGTTCGGGAAGTTCGATGTATGTAGATCCACGCAGAGGGTTGTATTTGCTGGTTCGTACCTCCAATTCATGTATCCGTTCCAGGGTCCACCCAGATTCCTTGCCTTCAAAATCTTCGGCTTCTTTGAGTAGTCTCTCGGTAGTTTGAAAATACAGGGCTTCAACATCGGTAGAGGGAAGAACGATCTGATTCTTTGTTTTGAAGCATTTCTCCTCACTTAAAATGCCGTCGGCAGCAACTTTTTGGTAGCGGCAGATGAGCCTGCAATTCACCTTCACTTCAAATTGAAACAGGGCAGATGCTACGATGTTCCCAAATTCTTCTTCTTTGGAAATCAGAAACGGTTTCAAGTCTTTGTATTCCTCGGTGTTGAATAAATGCACATTTTGCACACGATTCTTCAAAGCAGATTGTCGTGTAGAAGAGGGTAGAGCTGAAGGTCCTGGTCGAGTAGAGGGTCCTGGTAGAGTAGAGGGTGCTGGTAGAGTAGAGGGTCCTGGTCGAGTCGAGGGTCCTGGTCGAGTCGAGGGTCCTGGTAGAGATGTATCTTCACTGGTCCGACGTCGTTTTAGAAGCACAAGTGGTTCTGTATCTGCAGGCCGCTTGTGTGTTTTCAGGTGTCTGGTCAGTACATCGGTTCGTGAAAATACCTTAGAACACCGAGAGCACGGATATTGCATTCCTCCATGCTTATTCCGTTGATGTCGAAGCAAATTATATCTTCGAGTGAAATGCATATCACATTCCGCACACTTCAATTCCTTGTCTTGACTAAAATCCAATTGAGTTGCTGTTAAATCTCCAAAATCCATGAGCGCCATCACTTCATCATTCAACGGCAATGTCGAATTCTCGAAAACGTCTTCAATATCCATTTTAAACAAAGTTAAAGCTAAACTAGAGTAGTCGCAAGAGCAGGTTCTACTGAGAGAATGTCAGAGCTCGTCTCGGACATCCGCTTTTATACCGACGACGGAGAAGAATTGCCCCCTCTTCTGGCCTGTGATTGGCTCATCCTTAAACAAGCATCTGATTGGTCCGTTCCCCTACATGCAGCGCCGCCTTGCGGCTACAAGCAGAACTAGTTCTGCTTGCCCCGACAACGTGTGACGTCACTTACTGACACCTGATTGGTTCTTGATGATGTCATCCTCAAACAAGACTCTGATTGGTCCGTTCCTGTACAAACACGTTGAGACACGGTGTGACTTGCCCATGGGCGACATGCCCATCGGCGGCGCTGCGTTGACACCTGTTCCCATGCCACCTGCGTGTGACGTCACTTACTGACACCTGATTGGTTGAGGTCATCTCCATTAGGCCACGCCCCCTCGGCTTGACAGACGAGATCCTCCCTGAATCTCACAGCACCACCAAAAATCCACAGAGCACCGCCAAAAATCCTCATTACTCCACCAAAATCCTCAATTATTCCTCGTATTCCTCATTACTCCGCCGTACTCCGCGGCCTGATAGCGGCCTTTTTACACTACTTACGTTTGACGATTTACCGTGCCCCAATACTCTTTTCGGTCTCTTTTTTTTCCCCCAGATCGTACCTTCCAGACTCCTTCCCCTCCCTATCCCAGCCCCCGAGATCGGCAGATTCCGAGAGAGGTACTCACTGTTCGGCGGAGTGGCGGAGCGGCATGTTGGAGATGGCCGTCATGTTCGGGGGACGCAGAATGCTGATGTTGAACGTGGCTTTCAGGGCGGGCTCGTCGAAGCAGGGGAAGGCGCGCCGGGCGTCGGTCGGCTGGAACTGCGTGGTAGCTAGCCACCTGCAACAAAGGCACGAAATCAGAGATCTATGGAAGTACAATGCGAGATGAAGTCCTTTGCCACTCGACTCTTTGGACGGCTTAGGGCTCGTGGAACGCCGGACTAAGTTGGGCGCTAAATTTTCGTAAAAAAAAAATACATTATTTGAGTCGGAATTCTTTACTATATTTATAAATTTTAATTAAATTATATATTACCTTAAAAATAAATTACTGTGAAATATTTTTCTATCTGCATACAATTTTATAAATGCACCGTTAAAAATGCATGCTCATTTTTTTGAAGAAACTTTCGTCACCTCTGATGAAACAGACGCCTGCTAAATGCTCCGATTAAATATTTCGTTAAACTGAGGAAATTCATTTTTTGTTTTGCACGAAATTAATTTCCTCACATATGCTAAATATCGCCGACTCGATCTACAGATCTGTTGGTGCGAAGCCACGTGCGTCAATCACCGTGCCAGAAAAGCTCTTTTGAATTGTGGCAGTATGTGCACATAAGAACCGAAATGGAGCCAATGCCATCGGTAAGGAATCAAAGTAAATTATTTCCGATAAAAATGTATATATTCGTGTTTAGTCAAAAGTCAAGTGATTCAATGACGAATCCATTTTCAAACTTGACGAAAGTTGCTTTGACAAACGCTGAATTCTTAAAAATGAGAGTGTTATTTCTGACAAACTCGTATACTCGCCATCCACACCAAATCGCCAAATGATCGATTATTGGCCAATGCTGTTAGCGCGGTAGCGATCGAATGGATATTTTGTGCAATTAAAAGTTGCTCAGTGAGCAGATACAATTTGAGTTTTCCAGTTATGGAAAAGCATGCATTTCCAGCATGCCATTAAATAGTTTAGCTGCATGCCCGATAGTTGGCAGTGCACGAATAGCCTAAAATTCCTGATGCCCACCATGCGGCGGACTGGAAGTCAAGCAGCACCTTGAGGGGCCATGCAGGAAGTATGCGAAGGAAGGCCGTATCTCAGAGATCAAAGTATCTCTTCTTGAGATAATTCATGTCTCGGACATTCAGACAGGTATGGATTGTTACGAATAGAATTGATACGATGTCTAGGAAGTTACGAAACCTAAATAAAAAAGCTCATTTACAATTTTTTCTTTAGAAAAAGTACAAATCCGAAACAATATTGAAATATTTGTTTAAGTGGACACAATACCCAAAAAACTGTAAAATTCTTGATTTTCAAAATCTAGATTCTTCTAAATATGCATTTAAAATTCGAGAACTGTATCTATGTTTTTGAATGAGTTATTTGTGATTTTATGCTGGACGACATGAAGATTTTTTCAAGAAACAAAAAGTTTAAATCGTTTTTTTCCTCAGTGTTTAGTTTTCCTTAGTATTGTTCTTCGACACGCTAAGGTTATTTTTTATTTTTAATGGGGAAATGTGTAATGTTTAAGCTTATCACACAATGCACGCACACACACACACACACAGAGAGAGAGAGAGAGAGAGAGAGAGAAGAGAGGGAGAAAGAACAAAACAATTTACGATGAAAAAATTTACTCATCATATATTCCTTACTAGCAAGATTATAGCGCTCTAGCTTCACAGTTGCAGGAAATAAGAGCTGTGTGCCAACTAGCCCCTTATGTCAACTAACCCCGGTCTCCCCTACATTAAAACTTTTATTCAAAAAGTTTTTTTAAAAAAAGTTGAGATGGTACCGTGTCCCCTTAAAAATTTTTTTAATTGTGTCCGTTTCGATTGCCAATTTTTAAATCTGCGTTTACGTTGAGCGGGCGTCCAATTTTCTTAGGATATGTGCTGGCATGAAAATACGTTCCAGAACATAAACCGCCATTGTTTGATAAATATTTATTTTTTTCTCACTGCAGTCAAGGTATTTCTGTATAAAATTATAAAACTAAAAACGTTTATTTGGAAAAATGCTTTTGATTTCTTCTCAGAATCTGATGTTTATTCAACGAATTTCCAAAACGTTTCGGCGAATGTTTCGGGAATAATTCGTGTAAAAGCGACAGATATCTCCTTTTGCTCTCAAAAAAAGCGTTTGTTAATATTATTTTGTTTAAAAAGGAAAATTTTTGTGGACGATTATGTGACTCAGTTACGAAAGCGGAGATTGCTCAAAACACCGCCGAACAAAACTGCAAAGAAGATGTAATACTTTAAACTCTTTTCATAAGTTAGGCACTCTCATGTAAACAATTATTTAAAAACAAAACATGGCTTTCACACTTGGCAATAAACACTGATTGAACCTTTATTGTGAAAGAGATGGTTGTATAATCGAACCGCCCACAATGCTGATCAAAGAAATCATTTGAATAATTCCATTTTTTTTAATTAAAGCTCGATAACCCGTGCTGCCTCGTTCTGTGCCTCGGAGGTATACGACACCATTTTTACTATTTCACGCGAAAGCTTATCCAAGTAAGGTATCTGTGGCAATGGGAGTTCTTTCAAAAATATCTCCGTGTGTTCCAGTAAGCCACGCAATTCTAACCTGAAAACGGAAGAAATGAACCTGGAGTGCGAGGCACAGAACTCATCTCTCATTTAAAACCCAAAAGTAAGAAATATTTTTCGATGTGCACAGACGGTGTAGGGGAATCTGGGTTCCGGATCGTTCCGTGTATAAAAAAAAGTATCGCTTGCAATTTCGTGAAACGTATTGGCTTTGTAGCGCTGCGCTGTCACCCGGTACCGATCCCGGGACCTTGCGTGTGCCACGCCGATACTTTGATTTGTTGGGCAAAAGTAATTACTCGAGCCCGAGTGGTAGTATCGGATACATGAAATGAGCATCACTGCTTTTTAGCAATGCAAAATAGATTATTTATACTTTAACATTTAATTGGGTACCCGGTTGTGTATAGCGTCCATCCTTCACCCCATGTGTGCACAAAGGCATCGACGTACAACATGTATATAAAATGTAACATCTCTTTATTTATCGGAAAATGCCGCCACTTATTTGGAAAAGTCGATTTCATAAATGAAACTAAAACGACATCGCGCTGTCATAAAAAAGATACGCCACGGAAAGCGAGACAAAATAGTCTCCCTCGTCCATAAAAAGAGTGTTGTTTCTTTATGATCCGCCGTTCACTTGTTTTACGGCGTGTTAAGAGCGACACTAAAACGAGTTTTACGACTTTGCTTTTCACTTATCGCTCTACTCGTCGTGTCTACAAACGCTCCGTTTGTAAACGTCGCTTCCGTTTGTTTGTGAGGGAGCCTTCAGTTACGGCTTTACCCTTTCTTTGCCTGAATATGGGAATTTTGTCGTATTTTTTGTTTTAAATCGGTTTGTGAATTCTGCCACAAACGTTATTGGCTCTTTCCAATTAGGCTTCTTTCACATTTAGATGGACATGGTTACAACACATTTTTTGCGGTGGTATTCACATTTACGATCAAACGAAACAAAACGGAACCAAACAAACGGGCTTGAGCGGAATTCGTATATTCCACTTTTTCCTCCTTATGTCACATCACGATCATTTTTTACATTTAAAAAAACAGTCCACTTCTATTCTGTGCATTTGCGTGGTGTAATAGTTTCAAAAACCAGATAATTCCAAGTTTTTCGTAAAAGTTTTGTTGTTGTTTTTTTTTTGTAATTTTTCCTCCAAGTTGTCAATACATTACGTCCCATGGCAGAGCGGTATGGACCAAAAGTGTCTAAATCAAGCTAAAAAATTCATTCAAAGTCATAGGTTTAAATCCAAAAGTATATGCTGTCAATCGTTTTTGGCGTCTCCTGTAAATTTTATGAAAATGGATTTGTGGTTATATAACTAAACGGCTCAGTTTACCCACATTAACTAACTACAAAGAATATTTAATATATTTGTGACTTTTGGCAAAATAACATTGTTTGTGAAACAAATTTCATTTTTTTTAACCATGAACTTGTGCTACGTCACAGAACCACCACTCCCATGCTACGTCACAGTCACGCATTAAAAACCTCTTCCTCCCTCAAGGATGCGTGACGTAATAAATGAACTACCCCTTTCGTGTCCAGCGGAAGATAAAAGAAAGGATTCCTAGATAAAAGGCGTGCTTATTTTCTCAAAAATCCCGACGTCTATTGAAGGCGTTGGGTGCCAGCTCAGGTGTTGTCCTCGTCATTTGACCAGGGTTCAAAAATACGAGGCATCGTTCCCGGGTCTTTCCTTCGAGATAGGCCTCGAACCGTCGCCAATAGCTCACTGTGCAGCTCTAGTGCGACGTTTATTAACCAAACCAAACTTATTTTCACGCGTTCTAAAGGAGTTGGAATGCCAAACCGCGTTTCCACTAAATGTACCAAAATGTGAACAACCTTGTTGGCTCGTTAGTTATAGAAGCGACGAAGTGAATGCTGCTAAATGAATCGTAATTTTTAAAGATTTGACATAAAGCTCACTGTTAAAGATGCACGCTCATTTTTGAAAAAACCTTTCGTCGTTTTTGACGAAACGGACGCCCATTAAATGCTCCGATTAAATATTTCGTCGAAGTGTGGAAATTCACTAAGTCGTTTTCCCCCCCCACGAAATTTATTTCGTCAAAAATAAGGACGATTTCAAATAAAAAAAATAGTCGGCTTGCAACCCACCGATCCCGCAAGATCACTCACTACATTTCACTTCACTTTTTTTTTGTCGAGTCTCTCTCAGCCGATCACAATCCTCCGATCCGACGGTACCTCAGGGTGGCCCCGTCAGGGAAAAGTGCAAATGTCTTCCCTCATCGGAATCGGAATAAGACGTTGGAAAGGGGGGGGGGGGGATGTGCTGTCATTTGCATCGAGGCAACGCGCGGCACTCGGAAAAGCAAGGCGAGATGTCGACGACCTCCGAGGAGCAGCGGGCTTCCTTTCCTCAGTGACTTCGTGACCCATTTCGCGCACTCACTCTCTGCCTCGGAGGAGGAGGAGGGACGACAAGAAGAGAGCGTCAAACAGCCAACTACTACTCTACCATCAAAAGACAAGTTGCCGACTCAGGCAGTGCTCAGACTGGACGGTAGAACTCAGGTTGGTTTGGTTTGGTTTGGTTAAATAACGTCGCACTAGAGCTGCACAGTGGGCTATTGGCGACGGTTCGGGGCCTATCTCGAAGGAAAGACCCGGGAACGATGCCTCGTATTTTTGAACCGTGGTCAGATGACGAGGACAACACCTGAGCTGGCACAGGAAGCAACCGCAATAGACGTCAGGACATTGGACCTCGATCAGATGTATCGTGCACCATTCCCTTATACACGCTAGTATAATTTGTTGGATGTTCTGGACGACTTTTCGAGCCCCAGTTGCTCAGTTGGTAAGGGGTTCAGCTACTAATCCGAGGATTGGTGGTTCGAATCCATGAAATGGACTTGACATAGAAAAGTAAAAAAGTAGTGATCTAGCGATCGGAGGGTTGCCAGCTTCGCTACAAAAATACTAGAAAGTCGTCCAGAATATCCAACAAATTATACAGGCGTGCAGGGCCGTAGCCAGGATTTTTTTTCGGGGGGGGGGGGGTATGGTTGCAGGTTTAATTTCCGTTGTTGCGACAACACGAAGACAAACTTTTCCTTTATAATTTTCGTATCGTATCTAAACAATTTTCTAAACTTTTTGATGCCGTTTCTACCTCTATATTTCATATACTGTTCATGCTAAAATATGCCGAATTGTAGTGTTTTGGCTATTTTTGTTTTTTTAATTTTACCTTAAAACACATTTTAAATGCCTATTCTTTGAAATCCATTTTAACCAATAATAAGTCGATAAGTAGCACAAAAAAAACTATGTTGTTGGCGATACGCAAATTGATTCTATATGTAGAAAATATAAAATGTGTGAACATATTTAACATTTCTATAACGATTTGAGAAGAAAATTTCCACAAAATCCCTTTTAAAAATTAGTTGGTCTACGGTATGTCTGCTTACAGTCAGTGGCGGCGATTAGGTGCTAAAAGTGTAGGGGCAAGATCAAGAGGAAACAAGAAGGGGGAGGGGGGGGAGTAAATATTTTGACCATCCTTTTTAACGTTGAAGTAAAAATTATAATAATCATTGTCTTAAAATTTTATTCGTGAATACTTTTGGGCCGCCGTATAAAGGTCAAAGGAGGGAGTGGATTAATAGCCAACTCGGTTGACGCGCCTCGCCTTCTTCTGCACGATGGTAGGTTTTTTATCCACAAAGGCAGAATTCCTGGGAGTTATTGGGGGAGGAAGCGCATACTGCAGTCAAAGGCAACAACCCCCTACAGACGGTGCAAAGCTCTAATAGGGGAATGAGTTAATAATCGGCCTAGTTGATGCATCCCACTATCCTCTACGCGATTGTAGATTTCCATATCTTAATCTGCCATTAAACCCGTGGAATTATGAAGGTGAAATCATATTCTGCAGTTAAGATCGACTTTTTACTCACGAAAGTCAAAGGGCGTAATGGGTTTATAATAGGTCTGGTTGACGTGGCCCACCGTCCTCTACATGATGGTATGCTATTTATCCCCATAAAATGACTCCACAGAGATTTATGGGGACGGAATCGTATACTACAGTTGCCGACGACAACTACTTGCCCTTACGTGGTACAAAAACGTCAAAGGGGGGGAATGGGTTGGAGTTTTTGTTTATATTTATGTTTTATTTTTAAAAAGTGCAATATTAAAAAAGTGAGGGGCAACATCCGACGCCACTGCTTACAGTATTGTTTCAACCGCGACCATAGAAAGAACTGGCTTAAGCATTTCAGAAGTTACAATTTATAGTTCAGTGCCGAAAAATATTAAACATCGAGAGTTCATCTCACTTCCGTTCCGAACACTCCCAGCCGATGTAGAAAAATAGAATATGATTGGCTGTGACGTCATAGTTATTTTTTATAGTTCTACACCATCGGTGATATTAGGAACTATAAGTAAATAGTTTTTTGGATTCAAGAAAGAAAACAAAGACATGAAGGAAAAGAAGGGGGAAGAGGAGTGTTGAAAAAAAATATCACAAAATTTCGGGGGGGGGGGGGGGGGGGTTGTCCCGTCGGTTTCCCCCCCCCCCCTGTCTACGGCCCTGCAGGCGTGTATACGGGACTGGTGCACGATAAATCTGATCGGGGTCCAAAGTCCCGACGTCTATTGAAGGAGTTGGGTGCCAGTTCAGGTGTTTCCTCGTCATCTGACCATGGTTCTAAAATAACGAGGTGTGTGTATGAATGTGTGTGTGAATGTGTATGTGTTCCCGGGTCTTTCCTTGACCCCGAACCGTCGCCAATAGCCCACTGTGCAGCTCTAGTGCGACGTTAATTAACAAAACAAAACCAAACCTGGACGACTTTTCTAGTATTTTTGTAGCGAAGCTGGCAACCCTCCGATCGCAAGATCACTACTTTTTTACTTTTCTTTGTAAGTCCATCGCACGGATTCGAACTACCAATCCTCTGATTAGTAGCTGAACGCCTTATCCACTGTGCAACTGGGGCTCCGGAACTCAGAGACCAGTAATCGAATCTGCGCAGCTTGCAATCGGAGGATTGCACCTAATCGCTCCCATTGTACTCCAAAAATAATACGTATCGAAAAGTAGGCCAAATTTTATTTTCATCTCCCATGGACTTAAGTCCATGTTAAAAAGTTAAAAGCAATGATTTTTTTAACTTTAGTCTAAGAAAAAATATTACAAGATAAAGTTTATCAAGAAAAATCGAATTTTTAAAAATTTATTTTAAAAACAAATTATATTAGTGAAAAATACATATCGTCGGTTTAGAAGTAGAACCACTTGCATTTAAATCAAATATTTACCATTTGTAGTTGGCGACAAAATACAAGGTCAATGTTATTTTCCTCTCTAGAAAGCAGCACCAAGGTCATTCACATTTCGAAGTATATCGCTTTTATTTGTCCCCAACTATGGTTGGTAAATCTTTGGTTTAAATGCAAGTGGTTCTACTTCTACGGCGACGATATACGATTAGATCAAGGTTCTCTAAATTTCATGTTTTTCCTAATCGGTACAATAACCATGATTTAATAACTCAAACAAATAAACCTACTCTTGTATGCATAAATATTAGGTTTAAGAAAGGAAATGGCCGCCTCGGGTGCCGGCCATACTCTATTTGCCAGTTAGGATAGATTGAAAGAAAGACCAATGGGATTGAGAAGAAATTATTGTTAAACAGAGCTGTGAGTTATTGAAATATTGCCTAGCTTCATTCCAATGAATAAAACTAGTTAAATTAGATTAAATTTTAGTGTAAATTTTGCATGAATAATTTTTTTAATGCCTTATTTCCCTACCTTTTCCGAGCTGGATGTCGGTTCCAATATAATAAATAACTATCGAAAAATCAGTTTTTGGGTGGTTACGGTTACACGCAATATATCATTGTGTCTCTTGTTGCATATGCATAGTAGGTGTTGAAAGAAAGGGCGACAGTTCGTGTTAAAAGAAAAATATTTATAAGTTATAAAAAACGTTTCTTCTAAAAAGATAAAGAACAGACCCTGTTCTTTATCTTTTTAGAATTATCTTTCTTTAGGTGTGAAAAGCAAATTAATAATATTACAAACTTTCAACCTTCACGACTTTCTTAAACAAAATATGCCTTTCTATAATATGTTCTACTACTCCTTAGTCCATAGAAATTTAGTTCTAACAATACGTGCGTTACATAAAACAATAAAAACAAATATGGAGTAATCACAATCCCCAGGTTTGTTACATGAATACTCTGTTCACAACGCCTGCTCCTTCTTGCGTTTTTCATCACAAATAGTTTTAACTGTCAACTCTATTCGAATGGACACGCTCGCTGCGACACATCGATTAGAACTGAAGTTACAGCGTCTAAAGAGGCCAGATGATCAACGAAATGTTACTTATTTTCGCACCCACGGGGGCGGCCACAAGGGTCGTTGGGGGAAGGGGGTAAATAGGCAACCTGGTTGGAGAGGCCCATTTTCCTCTACATGATATGATAGGCCATTTATCCTCATACGATGATTTCATCTTGAACTAACGGGGCCGAATGGCATAATGCAACTAAGGATGAATTTCCCACCCAAGCGGTACAAAGGCAAGAAGTGGGAATGGGTTAAAAACCCGCTTGTTCGACGAGGGCTACTTTACACGATTGCATGTCCATTATCCGCATAGGGTGATTTTCCCTAGAGCTATGGGACTTCGAAATATGTCGCTTTTTACATGCTTTTTATTTAACTCACACTGTCTGGTGTGATGTGTCCTCAAATCTTGTAACTCAATTTACGCCCACTTCCAATTGTCATAAAAATTTAAAACTTGGCATATATACGTAATCCCGGTGACAATACAATAATCAATACTTATATATAAGAATGGAGTGTCTGTCAGTGGAATCGAATAAAACCCCTCATTTTGAGTTTTCTCCACGAATTAGGATACACTGATTCCGAAAATCACATTTAAAATTTTTTTGTCTGTCAGTCTGTCTGTCTGTTTGTCCGGATTTAACTCAAAAACTACTGCACGGATTTTTATGAAACTTTTACCATTTGAACAAACTTTTCTTAGTTTAAAATCTACACTTTGTTCCATGTAGATATCTGCAACCATTCAAATGTTATAGAACTTTTTCCATTTTCTCTAACATTACGCCTATGGGAAATTTACATCTCGATCTTGCCTTCAAAACATTATTGTTAAAAATCACCTTGGCCACCAAAAATAGTTTTCGACAATACTGAGATAAACGATTCATTTTGATTGGCTGATGAGTAAATGTCACCAAATGAATTAAAAATGTCGCAAAATGAATTAAGAATGTCACCAAATATTGCCAAATTAATTAAAAATGTCGCCAAATGAATTAAAAATGTCACGAAATATTGCCAAAGGAATTAAAAACGTCGCCAAATGAATTAAAAATGTCGTCAAATGAATTAAAAATGTCGCCAAATGAATTAAAAATGTCGCCAAATGAATTAAAAATGTCGCCAAATTAATTAAAAATATCGCCAAATATTGTCAAATGAATTAAAAATGTCGCCAAATGAATTAAAAATGTTATCAAATATTGCCAAATGAATTAAAATTGTCGCCAAATGTTGCCAAATTAATTTAAAATGTCGCCAAAGTCTGTCTGTTTGTTCGGATTTAACTCAAAAACTACTGCACGGATTTTTATGAAACTTGCCCCATTTTAACAATATGGTCCCAGTTTAAAATCTTCACTTTGTTTCAGGTAGATATCTGCAACCGTTTAAAAGTTACGGAACTTTTTCCATTTCCCTATACATTATTCCTATGTAAAATTTACATGTAGATCTTCCCTTCATATTGTTAAAAATCACCTTGGCGACGAAAAATATTTTTCGAAAATAATGGCTGCCTTCTATTATTGCGATGTTTCATTGAAAAGAACATTTATTAGGCAGCAGATTATAGGAATTGGTCGTTAACTTAAACCTCGCCAACCGAAGGAGGAAGATAAACCACCAGTTTCGTCTGACGCTACGGGTATCTATGCATGCCCCGAACATTTATTTATTTCAAGATCTTAAAAGCGTCGGTGCTTAATTTCCTATCCAACGCTATTACATTTATGCCAACAGTGCTATTTGTTACGAAGTGGAACGGTGCTACAGCGTCGGAATAGGTGCTCCTAAAAGTGAACTTAGGTTTTCTATATTTATACCATGTTGCTTATTTGAAATGTTTCACTTCAGAATAATTTTATTGAAATTCAGAATAATTTTATTGAAATTCAGAATAATTTTATTGAAATTCAGAATAATTTTATTGAAATTCAGAAATGATTATTTGAAATGATTTTGATTTATAGAAAAGTATTGCCTGTTAATATTGATGCTGGCATATTTAAAAAATTTCTATTTAACAATTCTCTGAAATTTCAGGGTATACAGTTACAAAATAAAATAATTCTTTATTTTTCTTAGAAATAGTTATTAAAGACGACACCAAATCTCCGGCCACCAATTGGCACCCAAAAAACTTCGCCAAATACAATAACTTATTTCCATTTGGTAGAACAGAATATTTTTTAGCTTCGATATGTTATTATATTATCAGTACTAAAAATAATGAATGTGAAGTTTAATAATTGCATTTTTTTGTTACTGGGGTTATTTTTTCAATAAAAAACATATATAAAACTTTTTTAATAATATGAGCATTCAACGTCATTTGGCATTCAAACAACATCGCCAAGTGTTTTATTTTCATTATCTGCAAAATGCATTATTTTTAAAGACATCATATTACAGACTTATATGAGGAAAAGCGTTTTTAATTATTAATTTTTGGGGATTTTTATATTGCAAAATATATATATTTTACAAAGTTATATGCGGTTTACAGTTTATACGCAATAGCATGTAAAGTCGATAATATAATTTTTTTTAAATAATAGGTTAAGTTAACTGCATAACTACTCAAGTTAATTGAATAAATTTAGACAGGGTATAGAGGGCGATATTCGACTGGGTACGCTAACTAGAAAAGTCGCGCACAGCTCTTACTTCACAAACTGACCACGTGCAACGCCGGGCCATACTGCTAGTTAGTCATAAAATTGTTAATTACTAATTAATTCTAAATTATATTTCTGCCGATGCACCCCCACCGATTTCGAAGACGCGTTCACGTCAAAAAAAGAAACACCGCCAAAGAGCTTTCAGCCGCGGCCATCGTTTTCAGCTCCCAACAGAACTCTCGCCACTTTGAAACTAAAAGGAAAAAAAATGCAACAAACTTCCGCGTGACGGTGGTGGCGATTTTATTTGCTCAATGGGCCGCGACACAAACGCCATAAAAAAAACTGTTCCCTTTCACCAAGTCTTTTTGAAGCCCAATTCTTTGAAGTTAAGTGAGTCGTTCCAAAGTGTCGGGTGCTCCGAGAGGACAATCACAGAGTTGAAACAATCGACCGATTCTAAAAGCACTCACGACTTCCACTTCTCTCGTGTATCTGTTACCACGTCACTGCCATATTCAGTGCATCTCCGGGGGGGGGGGGTTCACTAGTGCATTTGCAGACACACCGCCGCAAGACACTCGTGGAAGTGCAAATAACATCGTTGCTCGAACAACAGGTTTTTGTACGCTCATTAAGTTTACTTTTTAAGAATTTAAGGAAATCATCTAAGGATAGACCACTCAGTCGAACTCTAGATCTATAAAAATTAAAATTTAAAAGGAATGCGATTTTTGGTGGTAACGTGCCAAAAACCGATTGCACAGAGGATACGAGAAGCTCCAAGCGACTACTCTTAGTGGATATCAGCTGTTTTTGAAAAGTTATGATACGAGATTGCAAAATGACTGAGACTTATTGATACTGACACTTATTGAAACATGTCATTTATTTATTTCCCGATATCTAGCGATTTGCACTACATGAACAACTTTGGCATTTGCATTCTTTCTACAGAACAGTTATTTTTTTCCAACTTTTTTTTTTTTGTGCTTATAGAGGGAAAAAAAATTATAATCTGATTTAGATCTTATTTCAAGTTGAAAAAATATATAGTCAAATGATGGGAGGGGGAGAATTTTTTTTACCATTGATCGTCTGAAGAACTCATCCAAAAAAAATGGGGGGCAACCCCGCCTCCTCTTGAATTAAAGTTAAAACGGTTAAATAGGCTAGAAAGATAAAGGTTAATGTGGATTATTGGCCGACCTGGTCGACGTGGCTAACTTCATCTACTGATGGTCGATTGTTTATCTTCATAGTCTGATTTACCCAGGAGTAATGGAGCTTTGAAATATCAACATTTTTCGTGTTTCATTACAGAAAACTCATCCATTTTTTTAAAATTATTTTACCAGTTCTGTTTGAGAGGTGTTGTTTTTAGATGAGTGCGCGTAGCTGATTTGTAAAATATAAAATTATACGCGCGATGGAAATAAAAGACGAAGGTAGAATGGTGAATTCCAGGTAACGTTTATCCCGTTTTACAGATATTTGTTTCACCTGTGTTTCGAAAGAATCGTGAATTTTCTTTGATTACCAACGTTATGCTGAATGTTGGATTCGAATGCATACGATCGTCGCTTGCGAAACTCGACTCATTGTTAAAAAACGAAATTGATTTCGTGATGTACTTTCTTTATTCACATTTCATTCTGAGGAAAAGAGTGCAATGGAAAACTGTTGACAAATAAAAGACTGAAAAATGACGTGTCCTCGAGTTGTGCATATGAGACTCGGATTTGCAAAATTCCATAAAACTAAATGGATTTCAAAAGAAAACTTTATAATTTGTTTACACGTAAAACTAACGAATTTTATTCTGATCAGTGTATTTACTGTGCTTCATAGCAAATATTTAAAGTAATACTATAAAGTTCACTGTTGATCGTATTTGTTGTGTTATGTATACGAAATGAATACCTTGGTAAAATAAGGTAAGCCAGTGTTCTTATTACGTCACGTGATTTTGCATCCTTTTGTATATACCCTTCCCCCTGTCACGTTAAACCTCTTCCCCCTTCCCTCATGTCGCGTCACAATGCATTTTTGCAGTTAAAATACAGTCAGTAAAACTTCCACTCTGTTTATTGTTAGGTAATAATTCCCCATTAAAAAAAGACAGCGATTTCTATAAAAAGTGACTTCAACAGTGTTTGTGAAAGCTTTTTTAGCATTTTCTTACAAAGTTCAGCTGCATCACACGCCCTTTACAAACCGCGGTGTTTTAATTCTTAATTTACTGAAGGCTAAAAAATTCTTTTGTCATTAATAATTCATCATAGGCTCATACACACAGAATTTGTGAGAATACACACTCGGACAGTTAACAGAAGGAATGGACAGAAATTAATTCATTAGTACGAATACTACGGTTAACTCGTTTACAATTTTAAACCCTTTGAATGGTGATCTTCTTTTAAAAACATCGTACTTTTAAAAAATGTATTTAAAGTAAATGTATAACAAACATTCGAAAATGGTAAAAATTCTAATCATACTCTAGTCATAGTCATCTGGAAACTAAACGGATGAATTAATCTTTATTTATAATAATGACAAGCACAAAAAAAAGAGTCGATTCAGTGGTTACTATCGCATGTTTTAAATATATAACGAGACGTTCGGCAAGCAGCATACAACAGCAGAAAACAGTTGCAATTCGAAATGACAGTACGAGAATTTTTATGCCATCATGATGACAGTGTCACTTTTTCGTACGTCTGTTTTATTTGTTTCTGCTCAAGGGCAAACTTAACGTTCCGCCACTGCAAAAAGAAGTAATGCAAGCAAAAATCCCCGAACGGCAATTTACTACAAACTATAATAACAATAAAATAGACGTAGGAAAAGGAGAGGCTTTAATCTCCCTTTCCTACGCCTTATTTTTAAAAAGATATTCTTTACCTTGTTTTTTTTACGTTTAGAGTGGATAAATTATATGTAACAAATGTATGCGTTTGAAGCTGAATTTACATATTTATTGGTAAAACTAAACACATATTTAGTGGTTTAGCAGCAATATCTATTTTTCTCGATGTTTGTTTAAGCATATTCATAACATAAGCAGAGTAATGCAAACATAACGTATCTGAAATTTAGATATTTTTTAAATGCTAAATTATCTTTCCAAAAGCAGAAATTCATTTTGGTTAAATATGCCCTAGACTAGGGGTCTAATTTACTTTTAAAAGTAGGTGCACCAGTACACCCAAGTTATAAACTTAGGTACGTACTTAATTTATTTGAGTGCACAAAAAATTCAAAGGACAGAAAATAAAATTTATAAGTTATTTTGAGAAAATAGGCTGACAATTAAACATTTCAAAGTTGTTTATTTGTTAATTAAAAATACTAATGTTCCACAGTATATAAATAAAAACAAAATAAAAACAAATTAGAAAATTAATACCAGAAAAAAAAAGAAACAATCTTTTCTAAAAATATATATATTATTAACCGACTGAAAAGCGCGCCAACTAAAACTTTACAATAAAACCGACAAAAACTTTAAATTAAAACCGCCAAAGTAGAGACGTTATCTATTCGACTTAAGGATTAATTCTAAACTTGCATACGCAATAATTCCTGGGAGGAGTGGAAATGTATATACAAATAAAGATAAAATGCAATTAATGAAATATATGCATTTATTTATCAGATGCAAAAAAAAGCCTTTCAACGGAGAGTGCAGCAGATCGCATTTAGTAAATTTCTACAATTTCAAAATTTTCATAAATAAAAAAAAAATCTCAAAAGAGCGCCATTGGAAAGTTGCATTCGCCAAAAACACCTTTAAATTCCACATACACGGATAAATGTAATCAACCGGCCCTTTCACATTAAGTGGCGGATAATCAAGAGATACAAATCCCTCCGCGCAATGGCCCGCTTTTCACCGAAACTCGTTATCGTTTGCCTCTTGTGTCACAGCTTGTGAAATGAAGCATGATAACGAGGTCTCTTAATTGTGGCGCTGTGTTCAATTTCGACTTCTATCTCTCTCTCTCTCTCTCCCCCCCCCCCCCCCTCCTCTCTGGAAACAGTGGCGTCCTATTTGAGGATTTGTGACAAAGTATTCCATGTTTGACGTTGTCCTTTTAGATCAGTGGTTCCTAACCTTCAGGTGGCCACAGACCATCGATTTAGAAATTCAGCAAGTTGTGGACCACCCCACATCCTAATAATAATAAAAAAATACTTATGTAGGTACTAAATCTAATTTAGGTGCCTTAATATGTCTCACTTTTTAAAAACACCAAACAAATTCTCGCCAAAAAAAAATCTAGCGCCTTGTGGAAGGTTGATCTGGTTATTTGAATTAACATCGCACTAGAGCTGCATTGTGGGCTATTTTTAACATTTCCCCAGACTTTAAAATATATTCATTGTTGGATAGAGATTGTCCAATTACAATATCATTTTGTTTACACGGCGGTTAGGAAACCGGATAATTTCAACATATAATAACCGTGGCGCAGAAAACAGTGAGCAACAAGTTTTGAGTTTCCGGGTGAAGCATAAGGTGGCGCCCCCTGCTAAATTAAAAACAGAAAAATAAAATAAGCTTTATAAAAAAGGAAAACAGAATTTGCGGAAGAAATAATAAAATAATTTGTAATTTTACAAATAAGTGGAAAAAAATTAATATTTAATATTAATTTTATATTTATTATAACTTCTTGAAATTACTACCAATTTCAAACTCCATACTAATGTCAATTTCAAAGCCATAATACGTATGAAATGAATATAAATATTTAATATTTTTCAAACTTATTTTTAAAATTACAATAACATGGCTGATCAAAGTTGAAGCGGTAGCTCAAGTAGAAGATAAGCACAAAAAAAAAAAAAATATGTGCAAACTAATCTGTTTGGCTTCGTGAATTCGCTGGAACGTAAAATTGAGTGGCGTCCGTCGGGGCTCGAACCTGCGACCTATTGCTCCGAAATTCTGTGCGCTACCCCCAGCTACGAAGCCACGTTCTAGCTAGATCTTATTTTTTTAAAAAAAAGATGTTTCTTTATGCAATAATTCTTTTGAATACATTTTTTTATAAACAGACCGTGGATATCTATAACATAAACGTAGAATTCGTCAATACTCCGGGAAATTTCTTTCTTTTGATACCTCACTTCTGAAGATTCGTCACGTGTAAAAAACGTAAAAGAGATGTATACTATAGAAATAATACATACTATCATGTCCGTGCGATAATTATCGTATGAACAACTCATCTCTCCTCCATATAGCAAAAAAAATAAAATAACGATTATACTCATAGATGGTAGCACTTTCAACGGCTCGTTTAAAAACTGCTCAGAAACTAATTATTTTTAAAAGCATTTAAAAAAAAACCCGTTAATATTCATGAGCCAAAAGTCAGATTCGTCACTGATGCTCCGGGACATTCCCTTTTATTTTTATACATAACGTGTTCAAATTCGTTGCGTGCGGGATCCGCATAACGGACCTCTACTATTGAAATAATATATATGATGAGTCGCCCAAATCCAAAACGTCTCTTGTCCAATTTGGAGAACAAGCTCGTCACATTTTTAAATCAAATATTTTTCGTATCACATTTTATTTCTACACCTGGAATGCAGCAAATGTATATACTGTTTTAGACATTAAACAACACGCTTTGCTTCAGTCCAGGTGTAGAAATAAAATGTGATATACGAAAAATATGTGATGGGCTCGTTCTACAGAAAGTGGGCAAGAGACGTTTTGGAATCGGGCGACTTCTATGATAGACAGAGATATTCTACAGAGAGAGAGAGAGAGAGAATACAGATAATAAATATCCTTAAAAAAAGGTTGCTTTTAGATTGGTGATTGAATGCAGATTGGTGATTGAATGTGTCATCACAATTACGGCAATATTTTTAAAGTGTCGTAAAGTTGGCTCAGGCAAAGTTTTTTAGTTTTCCGAGATCACCTTTCAACAAAGCTTCCCCCCAATTGTTATCTATACTACTCTTTTTTTTTTGTTCATTTCGACGCGGACATCGAAAAGTCGTTTTCTTCGAGAGATCCAGAAGAGCCGCTCATCTCCTCCTCCTCCTCCCATGAGAGTGGAAGAGAGAGAGCGACTTCCATTATCCCGCATCCGCTGTCTATTCGTGGCGGGAGAACAGGGGCGCCACAGTTGGCGAGCAATCGGCCAATGCGGCGTACCGCGACAGCAATTAAGATACAGAACCCTCGCTAAACTGAAGTAGGACAAGGGACACCTTTTTCTATATATGCCCAAGCTGATGGAAGTCCCCCTGTTTTCTGTAAATGTATACATTTCAATTTTGTTGGAACATAAAAATAAGGAGAAGGGGAAAAATTCTTAAATTAATTTTATAATTTCTTTCAATTTTGCACAGCTTTTAATAAGAATATGGCACACATTTACCCTACGAATACATAGAAAAGATAAACTCTACAATAATTAAAAATTTAATTACTTGTACATTTAACACTCATTAAACTCATGGTAATTATCACTTACGTTAGTTGCTGCACTGATTTTCGAACTATATGGGATGAGTAAAATCTTTCTTTTTGGTTAACTTTCTTTCGGAAAAGTAGTTTTAACCATTTCTTCTTTGCGACTCTCTGCCCCGCGGACCCCGGACACCGACCGGAGAACCTTCGGGGGGCTGCGGACCCCCCCCCCCCCCCCCCCCCCCCCCCCCTTTAGGGAACATCGGGTCCGTGACATGATTTTGGAAATTATCATTTATTCCGCGAAAGTCATTTTTACATAGACATTGGTATATATCTCTTGTAAAAAGAAATAACAATGACTAAAGTCAATCTTATCTTTGTTTCTTATGCATTTTGTTCCGAATCCATTTTTTTAGATTTCATATACCAATTGCTCTTAAGTAATAAAGTTTCAACGCTTTGAAAACGGCGGGGAAAAGTAGCTAATTTATAAAAAAAAAGTACTTATAACCGATTTCTGCACAAAAAAACAAACATCTGCATTGCATTCCTTTCAGGGGCGGACTGGCCATAAGATGGTCCGGTTCAATCACCGGGCCGGGACCAACAAGACACGTATCAGGGAGCCGCTACGATGTTGTGAAAAAATATGCAAGAAATATCGCACGTATTGTTACCAAGTGTTAAACAAGTACAAATTGTATAACAATTGTCATCCGAATATATCAATTACATACCAACATTTGCTTACATTGTCAACGTCACACATTTCCTGCGCGAACGATCCTTTTCAAAATTGAAATATATTTAAAATCGACAGTCCCAATACCATTTCGAAGCTTTTAGTGGATGGCAGTGGAAAAAGACATTTTAAGAAACATACTTTCAAATGAAATCATAAGCAAAATTTATTTAAATAAAAAAAAAGGTATATAAGAATCTTTTTTACTCATGTGTGTAGTATATTTAATGTGACATTTTCATAATTCACACAGGCTTTAAGAGTTTAGGGCTGGTACACACTGATAATCATCGGGCCGCTTAAATGCCCCAGTACGCTCCTGATTCCTTTGTCCATAATTAGCGACGGGCGGCTCTGCTGCTGTCGGCGAGTCTAAAAGAATCCACTTTTAAACATTCCATGAACAAGCAAGTGTTCTCGTGATTGGGAGTGCAAGCAGTGGTCGAACTCGTGAGCAGGGCCGTCGCCAAGGGGATAGTTGTGGGGAGCCACGGAATCCTTTAATCAGGTTGGTTGGGTTAATTAACGTCGCACTAGAGATGCACAGTGGGCTATTGGGTTCGGGGCATATCTCGAATTAAAGGCCCGTGAACGATGCCTCGTATTTTTTGAACCATGGTCAGATGACGAGGACAACACCTGAAGTGTCACCCAACGCCTTCCATAGACGTCGGGACTTTGGACCCCGATCAGATGTATCGTACACCAGTCCCGTATACACGCCGTTAATTTTTTGTGGATGTTCTGGACGACATTCCTAGTATTTTGTAAGCGAAGTTGGCAACCCTCCGATCGCAATATCACTACTTTTTACTATTCTTTAGTCTAGTCCATTGCAAGGTTTTGAACCGGGGACCCTTGGATTCCCAGCTGGCGCCTTAATCCACTCGGCCACGGAGGCCTCCCTTTAATCAAGATTAAGCTCTCCCTCCCTATCTTGTTTTTGTATTACACGAAATCAAACTTTCCGAAGAGCGCCTCTCGATAAAGAACGCAAATTTGTTTTTGCAAAATTTGCATTTCGATGAATAATTCATTTGCAGATGGAAGCCATAATGAATAAATATGACTATTACTTCCTTTCTTTTACTGTAATTCGTTCATTCTTGAGACGCCATATAACTTACGATCGGTGATCAAATGTATACTAGACATTAGTAAGCGCAAATAAAATAATGAAATTGCAGTTTTAAAAATAGGAATTCCTTTTCCTCCAAGATATTAAATTTCATCCATTTTTTACTAGGGACGGGTCCCGCAAAAGCGTGGATCCCTGTCCGGTGACATGCGTCGCACCCCCCCCCCCCCCCCCCCCCCCCTAAAAGCCAGTTATCCAAATGAATACAGGAGAGAAAGCCATGAGTTTTTTTTCCTCCCTTGCGGATTGAACTGAAAAATTTCCATTTTACACAATACTTAGATTTTAAAAATCTCAGGTGGGGGAGGAGGTGGAAGTGAAGAGAAATTGCCCTTAATGTGCAGAGCTAAGATCGTCACTAGCCTGGGAAATAAATGCACTACTTAAAAAAAAAGGAGTCACCCTCTACGATGTCACCGATATAGCATTTACGAAAAATTGGAGTCTTCATTTGGTTCTTTTTGGTGAATGCAACTTTTCAGAAATCGGCAACCCTGTGTCCATTTGCCGGCGGTCTTTTTGTTGTTGTTCTCCTCCTCCCTGAGGAGGACCTCTTTTGATGCTTGGAAAGTCGACTTTTGTGCGCATGGCCGTCAAATGAAGAACGGGGATAAATAGGGAATATGCATAACCAACCCATTCCAATGTTTTCACGCCTTAACGTGGGTCTGGGTAGATCGGTTATTGGTAAAAACTTGCGCGATCTAAAAAGTTTTGATATTTCAAAGCTCCATAACTTTATAGAGATAAATGACAGTGGTGATGGGCCCCGTCGACCTGGGTGGCCATTAATCCCTTTGACCTTTGTACCGCGTGAGGGAGAAGCGAGTCACATTTTAGGCATACTCTGGTCTGAGAACGAAGAGGTTTACAATTTCATTTGACTAGTTCGGCGGTTCTCAACCTGCGGTACGCGTATCCCCGGGGGGTACGTGGCGGTCTAGTTGAGGGTACGCGAAATTATTATTAGAAATCCCGTCCCGGGAAGCAACTAAAAAAATGTAATAAATGAAAAGTCTGAAAGTGTCGTCCATTGGAGTCGTTTGATTTATTTGCCAGCTCACCCAAGAACATGACTGCCTAACAAAAACAAACTTTTGTTTGCATAGAGGGGGATGGGTGAGATGGATTATGAGAGGAGGGGGAACTCATCAATGAAGAGTTTTATCAAGGGGTACGCGAGAGAAAAAAAAGCACGTAAAAAGGTCGAGAGCCCCTGGACTAGTTGACAGTTTTAAGGTGACCAACTTGTCCTCGCCTTTTTCTTCTGCAGACCGAACTCTCGAAGCCCGTCAAGGACAATGGATCGGCTGCACATCCCGTGTATCGGAGGGAAACTAACCAATCCAGTGTCGTCTCTTGAATTTCGTCGCCAAGCAGCGTTTACTGCTGAAAATGAAGTATATATTTTTTATCTATACGGAACTTTTTACTTTCTCATAAAAATAAAATTTTATATTGCTAGGATGACCGTTAATATTTCATTTTATAAAAGTCTTTTTAGGTATTGATGAAAACGTACATAAAATCTAAGCAGTGTGGTATAAACTGCAAATTTAAAAAAATGTGCGAAAGTGTCCGCGCGCATTTTAAATTGAAACCTTTTGCACTCGAGTGTCACCCCTTTTGCGATGACAAAATAACGACTCGTTCTTTTGCAGGCAGGCAGGAAGGAGAGAAATGTTGCACATAAGGTTTTTTTTTTTCCTTTCCAAAAGATAATTTCCCCGACATCATTGTAATTGCCAATTGTGTTCTTCTCGCGCCCGTTTCTTACGACTCAAGGCCGCCGTTCTCTCCCTCCCTCCCTTCGTCACACAGGCGGATATTCCGCGCGCCACGCTTTCCAGGTGTCACGATTTCCGCACTTTCTGACGCCGAAAAGGAAATTCCATTAGTCTGTTCCTCGAAACAATTCCATTCCTTCGGAGTCGCTCCTTTTGAACAGCGGTGACGAAAACAACAGGGCTCCTCCACAATGATTGTCATTACCTTTTTTAAATTCGTACATTTCATAGAATATATGCAGTCTCCGTTTTATTTATTTCCTTAGATAGAAAAAAGACTACGTTAATTAAAAAGCGGACAAGCAACGAATTAGATTAGATTAGATAAGAGAGCGGGAGAATGGGGATGCATTTAGGCAAAAAAAAAACCTTCCCATTGTGCATCCAATTAAAAAGAAAGCATATAAATCCTAGAACATCTCAAACAGACCAGTTTACCTTGCAAAAAGCCAAACAGTCAGAAAGTAGAATATTGCAAAAATATAAAGACTCGAAACTTATGGCAATGGATACTTTAGCCGCGAATACTTTATATGCGCGCACACACACAAGTAGTACAAAGTTGAGAGGGAGGAGTTTGGTTGACTCGGATCACTTTCCTTTACCCGATGGTAGGTTATTTGTCTCCATAGACTGATTCCCCGTGGAGCTATGGGACAGGAAGCGCATACTGCAGCCAAGGACGACACCCCAACCCTTCGCCGGGACAAAGTTCAGAGGGGGGGAATGGGCTAATAATCGGCCTGTAATCAATTTGTATATCGCCAAAAATATAGTTTTTAATTTTGCTGCTTATCCACTTATTGTTGGTTAAAATGGATTTCAAAAAATAGGCATCAAAATGTGTTTCAGTAGAAAATTAAAAAAAAAATAGCCAAAAGAGCTACAATTTGGCATATTTTAGTATGAACAATATACGAAATACAGAGGTAGAAATAGAAGTGGAGTACAGTTTTTTAACCTTCAATTGATTTCAAGTCGACAAACTTCATTGCCCAATCCACAGGTTACAGTTAGAGAATAGACGAGTAGTTCCAATCGAAGAGTTGAGGAGAAAAAAAGAAACAATGCGGAAATTCGAATTTGTTTTCTTTTTTTGGCGGGCGTTTCCCTTGTGATTGAGGTGCCTTCCTTCCAATGCGATGACACAATTTGAACCCCTTCAGCCCCCCAGAGTCGTTTCGCATTGCCCCCCCCCCCCCCCCCCCCAACAGACACGGAACCGGTTCTTCCTTTTTTTTAAATTCAGTCAGCTCCCGATTTAGAAAAGAGCGATGAAGGAGAGAAGTGACCGTTCCTCCGTCACTTCGATATGACAACAAACGAGTTATACCAGAAAAATACTCTCTTCTGATGTAACAACAATATTCGCATCTCCCGGGGGTGGAGAAGGAGTGGGGGAAGGGGGGAGTGCGACTACTGATGAAGAGGAGACATCTGTGGCGTAGACGAGGTCACGGTCCCGATGTGTTTAAGAAAAAAAAAGCAAAACATGTTTTAAAAAGTAGTAAAAATTCAAATTTTTGGTAGTTCCTCGTCGTCAAAAAGCCATGCATCCGCCATTTGACCCCGCCGTGTGTGAGGGACAGGGACTGGTACTTGTTAAATCTGATCGTTGTCCATATGCCTTGACGCCTATTGGGGTTGTGTCAGGTGCCAGCTCAGGTGTTGTCCTCGTCATCTGACTATGGTTTACAAATGTTTTCCTCTTCCTTCTCTATCTCTTTCCTTCGAGATATACCCCGAACCTTCGCCAAAAGCTCACTAGTGCGATATTAATTTAAACGATAAATCAAACTATATTTATGAGTGAGTTGCTCAATTAGTTGGATGGTAAAATAACGTCGCATAGAGGTGGAACATTGGGATACTGGCGAACTCGAAAGCTACTGGAACTATCTCGAAAGAAAGACCCTTGAACACTGCCCCATATCTCTGAATCATGGTCAGATGACGAGGACATCAACACGTGAACTGATACAACACGCACCCGTGTTGGCGTGAGGACGTTTAGATCATGGCATATTTAATGTGCACCAGCCCTACACGGTGAATATATTTTGCGGGCGACGAGGAACGAAACTTCCAACTCTCCGATCACGAACTCGCTGTACTTTAAAAATATATATACCAAGCAGTCTTCAATAGCCCGTTAGAGGAGCTGTAATACAAGGTTAATCAAAATATTGTAACGGATAATTAGATGTCTTTAATTATCATTAGATGTCTTATCATTAGATGTTTTTAATAGAATTATCAAAATATTACAGATGTTCTCAAGTGTGAATCGATAAATTACTTTCTCAAGACACCAAAACAGTAGGAGATTGTTACAACGACCTTTCGTTGTAACAATAACCCCAGAGGCGTAAATTTTTCAAAATTATGCTCATGGCTTTAATTTTTACTAAAACGCATTAAATTTAAGGAAATTGGGCCAATTTTCCAAAATATTGGGAGGGCTCGGGCCCAATACAAATTTACGCCTATGGATGACCCCCATACAGGCGTAGGCGTAGGAAGTAGGGGGCTCGGGAAATATTTTGAAGAACTATTTTTGCGAAATAAAAGTACTTAAAAACTTATTAAAAAACAATCGTAGGACTAGAGAATTCCTACAAAGGGGCCTTCGAAACTAAGCGCCCCCAATGGTGTAGGATCATTTTTTCAGGGGGGGAGGAGCGGATTTTTTTTTCAATAAATATATATATATATATATATATAGTTTTTTTTTTGTTCAAATAGCAGAGAGTTGCGAGCTATGAAAAAAAATTAATACTGTAAATTTGTATAGACAAGTGTATCATGTTTTAAAGTGTATCCGTTTTTGTATGGACAGCTTGAGAACAAAAAATAACCAGGAAAATGTTAATAGTAATTTCAAATGTCTGCATTGTACGCTAAAGTATGCATTTATAAACATACTGATTTTTTCAGGTTAGAGGCGTTTTGAGGAATTTAACTATATTTAACTTTCTTTAACAAAATGCAATTTTCTAAAAGAGAAAAATTTAAATACATAGGCTGTTTAGAAAATAAAGTATGAATCTGATGATTTTTTTTTATTTAAAAGAGAATAAATTTTGGGAAATACGAGTACGAACATATTTTTGAAATTATTCTTAAAATTACTCTTTAAAGTTTTAACAAAGTGTTTTAGACATTTATATAAATACCAGAAATTGCGTTTATTTCAGCTACTTCAATTGATACGTTTTATAAATAGTTTTCAAACTAAACTATTCCTGCATTTCTGACATTTAAAAAGTTGTATATTGAGTACAAGAAAAGTAAAATTAGATATTATTTTGAATACATATAAATTTATCATTTTAAATATTACTGAACGAAATAAAAAATAACTTGTTGAATATATAACTTCGTTTGAAAATGCATATACCGCCATCTGTGGGTTGAAAGTTTGGCAAGCTCATCTCAAGAGATACGTCAAGGGGGGCTACAAAGCTGGGAGTTGTGTTGTATAAAGCTGGAGGTTGTGGATAAACCATGTATGTCTGTGTTGACAGTTTTCTATAGTTCTTATTTTAGCGTAAACACAGCAATCTAAGGAAGCATTTCTTTTTTCAAACAAACGTAGGAGGTTTTTTCTGTCAACATAGTCTGCTGTTTTGTCAGTCAAGTATATTTTTCTGTATTCTAAAAGTCAATTGAAAAATTGTGTCATTATTCCTAATTATAAATGAACTTTTGTAGTTATGCTCATCAATTGGCAGTCAGTGGCGAAGGGTCCAGTTACTGGTAGATTCGCCGATGACCGCGGAAAAATAAAAAAAGAGAGAATACAAATTATATTAAAAAAATTAAAGTTTTTTTATATTTTATCTATTTAAAAAAGTGTTTTAAATATATTTTTTACTTATTTTAAATTTTTCTTAATTAAATCGTTCATTAAATTCACACCGAAAACACTAAAATTACCCCACAATCGCAATACAATAGCTAGACTTTGGATAATCAGGTTTTTGTTTTATTTAAAATCAAGTCAATAATATATTTTATAACTATTACTTACAATATCTGCCCACTAATACGTTTTTTACGTCGATCGTAACAAAAGGAATAGGAAATATTCAACAATGACAATTCCTTCGGTTTTAAATTTTGAATTGTATTCAGTAATACAACACATTGTCTTGTCCAGGCAATGTGTTTCTGGCAGTGTCCATGGTCATTTCGATAGTACGACAAGACGCGTAACACCCCCCCCCCCCCTGCCCTCTTCCCATCCCCAATGAGAACCATAAAACTTGGTCCTCTCCTCAACTCTCTGAAAACTCTAACTATATGAGGGACTACAGCCCCTCTTAACTCATAGCAATTATTTTCCAAAATTTTTTTTTAAGAAAAAATATTTTGTTTCTTGATTTTTTAAAAAAAATTTTGGCTCTAGCCCAAAGGAAGGGGGGGGGGGGGGGGGAGGGGGAGCTAGTCTATAGCCCCCTTTAGCCCCTATGTAAATCCGCCACTGGTCCTTAGTATTCTTGTTATTTTATTTATTAATTTTGAAAATATGGATATAGAAGAATATGGACATACACAAACGATGCAATTTGAATTCTATATGTTGTTATTCGTAAGAAAAATGAAATTGCATTTAATTACAAAGATTTAAAAAAAATGATTTTAACTAAATAATACAGAATAAAAGGTACGTAAATGGATAAATATAAATATTATGTATGACCAGAGTTATACGAAAAGTGGCAAATATAAATGCTTGCGGAGAAAATGTTCGCATTTTTTATAATTGCTCCTTCTACCATATTTCGCAGACACGTGATTTTTTATCGCAAATTAGCGGAAATCAATGAATTTTATTTTATTGAATGAGTAAGCTAAGTAACGTGTAGTTCAAAATTAAAATAGTATTGTTAATTTAAAAGTAATTTTTAAAGTTTTACGACAAAAACGCAAGTGTTTTTCTTTAAAAAAAAAAAAAGCTGTGCGTGTGTGGGGAGTGCTCGGAGCGATGACCATGGCAAAAAGACACGCCTCGCCACTGTTGCCAGTAACTCTAACTAGAATGATATTTAGTTTTATTACACTATTAAGCGAATAACTCTAAGTACGGTTATGTGTAGAATCAAGTTGAAGCTCATTTTAATCTTGTATAACATATAATAGATAAAATTCCGTTGTAGAATTAGTGTAAATACTAGGAAAATGCGTTTTACATGAAAAAAAGATGTTCCTACGCCACTATACATTGGTCAGTAGTTTATCCAGAGCCCTTTTCTCTAATAGGGTCTGGTCAAGGCCCAAACCGTTGCTTGGGGGTGACGGACTAAGAAGGGCGCCAAAATTGAGTGTAATTTTTTTTAAAACTAAATACTACCAGAGCAACTTTGTTCTCTACTTTGGATTATTTCATTACTTTAGACATGAGTTCCTGTAAGTTGGATATAATACGGTATTTTAACCAACACCACGTTATCTTATTTTTTTTAAAAACATATTTCAAGATATATATATATATATATATATATATATATATATATATATATATATATATATATATATATATATATATATATATATATATATATATATATATATATATATACTATATATATATTCGAACAGAACTGTTTATAACTGAAACTTTGAGGAACATTGCCAGGGAGGGCAAGCTTGAACATTTGTCCTGATAGTCCTAACTTAAAGCGAAGGATACGATCTGTAAAAAGGCTCAATTACACTGACTACATAACTTGGATTGGCTCTGAATTGTAACTTTACAATTTTTCCAATGAGAAATTGGACTTGGAAAGTCAAAAATCGATTATAGGAAATCTGAATCTGTTATTTTTAATTCTTAAAGCACGTCAACCTATACCATCAAACGCGCCAAGGAGGAAGTAATCAATAAGTTTCTTTTATGTATGTTCGCACATGATTTCTGTTCTAATTCATATATTTGGATTAAAAAATGTTGAATTCGAGATTCACTTGGCAGCCTTTTGTAACAAAAATCCCGTTATACTTCGTTTAACTATCCGGAATTCTCAATTAACTGGACAATTTGAAAAAAATGCCCGGTTCAAAGCCAGCCATGGAAAAGTCGAATGAGCTTGGAAGCGTGACCCCGACAGTGTAAAGTTGGGGAGAATTGGAGCAGCTTAGGAGGTTCTTTTGTTCTTTACCGACACCGTGTATTATTTGAAACTTTTCCAGCTGCCTATTTCTGTCCTCATTTAACAGACTTAACACAGTCAAGTAATGAATCGTAATTTTGGAACCATAGTTAGATGACGAGTTTAATACCTTAGCATTTACCCAACGCAGCCTCAGTAGAATTTATTACGTCGGAACCCGATCAGATTTTACGTGTTCAACTTATACACGCTGGTTGAAATTGTGAGTATATTTTAGCCGAGTTTTGTAACGAACAACTTTTTACAACTTGCTAGGCCTACGTCGAAATCCGAATTCTTAATCCTTCGATTACGAGCCGGATACGGAGCCCCGGTGACCTCGAGGTACAGCAATCAGAGGATTGCGAGTTTAAATCGGCAAGAGGACTTGAAACGTTAAGATGCAAAAATTTCGTGACAAGAGGGTTGTTAAATTCGCTACCAAATTACAAAGGTTGTCTACAATTATCCTCAATTTTCACCGACGTGTACAAGAGGCTGGTGCTTGTTAAGTCTGAGCCTATTGAAGTTTCGTCGGGGGTCAGCTCAGATATTACCCTCGTCATCTAACCGTGGTTCCAGGGTCTTTCCTTAGAGATAGACCCCCCACCCCACCCTAAACCGTCGCGGTGCAGCTCTAACCAACCAAACCAAAGAGCAGGTATACTTTTATCATTGGTCGACCGTGCTCTTTTGTTAACTGGTATTCCCCCAACAGCATGTCGACCAGCACATGAAGGCGGAACTAGATAGCCACTCACCTTTTCTCCCCTCCGGGGTCCTGGTAGGAGCTCCTGTAAAACCCGGCCAGCTGGTCGTTGAGGCTGCCCGAGTACTCCACTTCCACTTCGTACGAACGCCCCGCCTCCAGCCCCACCTCCGGACGCAGCACCAGGAACTGCCGCTCCTTGTCCTCCTCCGTCCGCACCGTCTTCCCCTCCAGCCGGACCACCTTCGCCGTCACGTTGTGCGCGTGCAGCGTCACGTTGTCCGTCGCCTCCACACACCTCACCCGCACCATCACGCGCCCGAGGAACGTGAAGTCGGACAGGTCGGGCCGGAGCTCCACGTCGTAGTGCTCCGGCACGACAGACCTCGGCAGCCGCACGTACGGCAGGACGCGCTCCACCGGACGATCTTCGGGGGCCACTGCCCCGGGCGTGGGCCAGCGCGTGTCACACGGCGCCAGGTACGCAGCGAGGAGTCCGACGAGCAGCACGCAGAGGGCGACCAGCCCGGCGGCCCAGAAGAAGGCCGACCGCCGCACGAAGCAGCCCCTCTCGCCGAACGAGATCGAAGAAGACGAGGCCTTGTTGTTGCCTCCGCCGCCGTCCATGCTTCCTCTTCTCTTCTTGCCTCCCGGATGTGTTGTTCACGCGGCGCTTTGCAGCCGATCGTTTGACAGTAGTGAAACGAGAGAGGGGACGAGAGAGAAAGAAAAAGTGACGTCGCGGAGTCACGTGGTTCTTTTTGGCGGGGGTGGGAAGGGCTTTTCTCGCTCTAGTTAGATTGAGGAGGAATGAGGGGGTTGGGGGGGGGAGATGTTTTTCCGTGAATGGCCTTTTTATTTTGATGAGGAAGAATAAGGTCGCCGTAGCAGCAAACGTGTATTTTCCGGAACAAGAGAGAAGAAATGACGGATTTAGTCAAAGCAGCTGCAATCGAAATGAGGCACGCGCAAATCACTTGTTCGGAGCACTACGGACCACCTAATTGAAAGTTTGACAAAGTGCGGACCATCATTTTTAATAAAAAATTTTAATAGTAAACCCCCCTAATAATAAGTGATACGAGTATTTGTTGCATAAATGTCGATTTTTTTTTTTTTTTTTTTTTTTGAAAAATTACAACAGTATGTGTAAGGAACAGGGCTGTCGCCAGAAGGGGAGGGGGGGGGGAGGGGAAGGTTCTCCTACCCCATCATTTTCTGAACTCGACATTTTCACATTTATTTTCTGAAAAATTCGACATTTTTAGGAAATCTGGTGATTTTGTTTAAAATATAAAGATTTTTATTTTATCATTCGGCAATTGCAATTATTTTCAGAGGGATTTTGATATTCAAGAGTAATTGAAATGGAAGGTTGTGGTTCGATCGAAGACGAGTTAAAGTATGAATAGTGAATGAATACGTGGATCGTTGAATGCCTGATTTGGAAAAAAAGGAAGAACCGGTTCCGTGTCTGTTGGGGGGGGGGGGGGGGGGGGGGGCTCCTCATTCCTCTCGAGGATGCCTTATTTATTTTCGCTTTCTGCCCGATACTGGGATATTTACTATTTTTTTTCAAACTAAAATTAACAGTTGCCAATGAATTCCAGGAATCACTAAAGCATATTTAGCTTTTTACAATTTACGTAAAGGTAAATTCATTGAATTTTATTATAAAAGCATGAAATGCAAATTTTCTGTCTTTTTTTCAAACCACTTAAAATGAAATGATATGAAAAAATATTTAGCATCACACTCTTTCACTGATGTTAGCACTTTCATTGAGAACCCCAAAGTAGAGCTTTTGAAATTTAGACTCCTCTTCTTTTCAGTTATCACATAATATATGGATACCAACCCAGAACATAATGTTACCTGCACTACATGATACTAAAACACTTTACTAAGGTTGGTAAAAAAAATGGTATAAAGTAACCTCTATTGATGGTAGTTGACGAAAAAAGCATTTGAGATTTTTTTTTTCATTGCATTTCAAGCCATATTGAATCATTTCATTTTTAATTTTATTAGAAAAAATAAATTACGGCGAATAACTGCACATTTAAGGAGCGATAGGTCATCAAGATGGGTGTCTAGTACAGTACAACGAGGCTAAAAGAAATTTTTTCCCCTTAACACTCGGAATCATTTATTAGTTTTTGTGAAGGTATCTCCATAATTCTATCAAAGTTTATAAAAGACATTAAGTTAATAGCCACTTGTAAATCAACGAAAGATCTCAAAGGCAAAGAAATTGCAGCCCCAAAACGCCTAATAATTTGCCAAAAGTTGCAGAAGATAGTAGATTTTGATAATCAGATAGTTAAACTTTCCGAGCACAAAGTTGACCAGCGAAGAATCCTGACTAAGAGAACTGATTTGCTGTGAACAAGATGAACTGCCTAAACAAACTAAACACATTTAATAAAAAATGAGCATAAGAAATGGCGAAACTGTACAATCCATTTATTAGTGAATGAATAATGATGATTTACATGGAATTTCTAAAAATGCACTCCTTGCCGCCACCGCTGTTCACAGTGCATTCGCCGTGATCGTCCAGCCGTCGTCTTCCGACCGCGTGAATGTGCTCTCCGGTCCTATGAGTGCAGTGCCCGTATGCTGGGAATCTTTCAGGTACCTGGGGGAAAGGGAAGAAAAAACATCCGATTGAAGCATACACATTGAAAAGATGATTGTAAGCGTCAAAGAACTCTTATGCTAAAAAAGGGTCGGCCCATGCCTGCTCCCTTCATGCTCTCACGGCGGCGGTCTTTTCCGTTTTCTCCCTACCCTGCCCCCACTGTATGGGTGCTCGTTTTGGAAGAGACAAGACATCTGCTAATCATTTATTCGGTCGACATCTGTTCACGAGTGAGGACGATTTCGAACATCGACTACTCGACTCGAATCACGGATCTCTCAGTCTGAGGTGAGGCGCGCTACCGACCTTGCCAGAGGCATTCGCTTGAAGTGCGGCAACATACGTTATAAGAACCGAAATTAAGATGATCCACCGGCAAGAAATCTTAGTAAATGACTTTGGTTAAAAATTTGATTTTTGTTTCCTCATAAGGCAAGGGATGGATTACGTCACGCTATTTTTCATTATTTTGTCCCTCCCTCATGTCACGTCACGATACATTTTTTTGCAGTAAAACAGTTTTTCGTTTTATGTATTTTATTAATCACTAGCAGTATGGCCCGGCGTTGCTCGTGGTCAGTTTGTGAAGTAAGAGCTGTGCGCGACTTTTCTAGTTAGCGTAGCCAGTCGAATATCGCTCTCTATGCCCTGTCTAAATTTATTCAATTAACTTGAGTAGTTATGGAGATATCTTAACCTATTATTTAAAAAAATATATATTACCGACTTTACATGCTATTGCGTATAAACTGTAAACCGAGTATAACTGTGTAAAATATATATATTTTGCAATATAAAAATCCCCAAAAATTAATTATTAAACACGCTTTCCTCATATAAGCCTATAATATGATTTTTTTTTTAAATAATGCATTTTGCAGATAATGAAAATAAAACGCTTTGCGATGTTGTTTGAATGCCAAATGACGTTGAATGCTCATATTATTAAAAAAAGTTTTATATATGTTTTTATTGAAAAAATAACCCCAGTAACAAAAAAATGCAATTATTAAACTTCACATTCATTATTTTTAGTACTGATAATACAATAACATATCGAAGCTAAAAAAAAATTCTGTTCTACCAAATGGAAATAAGTTATTGTATTTGGCGAAGTTTTCTGGGTGCCAATTGGTGACCGGAGATTTGGTGTTGTCTTTTATAGCTATTTCTAAGAAAAATTAAGAATTATTTTATTTTGTAATAACGTAACTGTATACCCTGAAATTTCAGAGAATTGTTAATCGAAAATTTAAAAATATGCCAGCATCAATATTTACAGGCAATACTTTTCTATGAATCAAAATCATTTCAAATTATCATTTCTGAATTTCAATAAAATTATTCTGAAGTGAAACATTTCAAATAAGCAACATGGTATAAATATAGAAAACCTAAGTTCACTTTTAGGAGCACCTATTCCGACGCTGTAGCACTGTTCCACTTCGTAACAAATAGCACTGTTGGTATAAATGTAATAGCGTTGGATAGGAAATTAAACACCGACGCTTTTAAGATCTTGAAACAAATAAATGTTCGGGACATGCATAGATACCCGTAGCGTTAGACGATACTGGTGGTTTATCTTCCTCCTTCGGTTGGCGAGGTTTAAGTTAACGACCAATTCCTATAATCTGCTGCCTAATAAATGTGCTTTTCAATGAAAAATCGCAATAATAGAAGGCAGCCATTATTGCCAAAAAATATTTTTCGTCACCAAGGTGATTTTTAACAATAATGTTATGAAGGGAAGATCTACATGTAAATTTCCCATAGGAATAATGTATAGGAAAATGGAAAAAATTCCATAACTTTTAAACGGTTGCAGATATCCACCTGAAACAAAGTGCATATTTTAAACTGGGACCATATTGTTAAAATGGGGCATGTTTCATAAAAATCCGTGCAGTAGTTTTTGAGTTAAATCCGGACAAACAGACAGACTTTGGCGACATTTTAAATTAATTTGGCAACAATTTTAATTCATTTGACAATATTTGGCGACATTTTAAATTAATTTTGCGACATTTATAATTTATTTGGCGACATTAAAAAAATTATTTTGCAACGTTTGGCGACAATTTTAATTCATTTGGCAATATTTGGCGACATTTTAAAATTCATTTGGAAACATTTGGTGAAATTTTTAATTCATTTGGCAATATTTGGCGACATTTTTAATTCGTTTAGCGACATTTTTAATTCATTTGGCGACATTTACTCATCAGCCAATCAAAATAAATCGTTTATCCCAGTATTGTCGAAAAATATTTTTGGTCACCAAGGTGATTTTTAACAATAATGTTATTAGTCCATTGCAATTAGACCGAAAAATGGCAAATAGGAGAAAAAATTACAATAGTTTTTAAACTTTGGTCA
Organism: Troglohyphantes excavatus; assembly: GCA_963932185.1. Taxonomy (NCBI): domain Eukaryota; kingdom Metazoa; phylum Arthropoda; class Arachnida; order Araneae; family Linyphiidae; genus Troglohyphantes; species Troglohyphantes excavatus. Next base: position 7,472,062 of record OZ010670.1, on the reverse strand, counting down.
AATACTCGTTTGACCTCCAGGAATTGAAAACCGAAGAGTTCCCCTTCTTGAGGGGGGAGCTTTCCCCCCTAACCCCCCTAATCCCTCCCCCCTCAAAATTTCGAAAAAAATTGTATCTCGCTTATAAAACAAGATATAATTACAAATTTTTTTTTAAATATAAGTAATTTTTTTTCTATTAATTATTACTTTATATTTAAGCTTGTATCTGGCATAGTTTTCATATAAAAAATATATATATCTGTAAAATGTTTCATTTCTTTCTATGGCTATTTTTCTATTATAGCAAACTAAAAAAGTGTTTTATTAAACTACTAAACTTGAATTGAAAAGTTCAATTTATTTATTTAGTTATTTACTTCATGTAACAGGACATTTCCCTTACACTAATGCTTGCCAATTGTACCTCCGGCCGGCCTCCAGGATATGAATGTACTTGAAAAGAACATGACAACTGAGGAATTCCGTAAATTTACTCTGGGCAGCTTATTTACAATTCATCGTTCAAATAGCAATTGGTCTGGAGTTTGCTCAGACAAGGTGATTGAGCAAACGATAATAATTTTTTTAAAAAGCTTTGGAGGCGTTACACATGGAAGAGGTTTTCCTGGGGTAACATTCTTAATAGATGCCTTAAAATTGTCAATTCAAATATGGGTTTTTACGGTTTTCACCAACTTTTTTGAATCTGTTAATGTACCTGTTTTTTTTCTCGATTGGATGGGTTTGATTTAGTTAATTAACATCGCTCTAGAGATGCTCATTGTGCTTTTTGGCGAAGGTTCGGGGTCTACCTCGAAGCAAATGCCCGGGAATAATGCCTGGCATTTTTGAACCATCCCAATTGATTGGGGAAAATTAGTTTTAGATGAGAAATTGCCAACCCGACCAGAAGTAAAATTTATTAAAATATTGCATTTTTTTACAAATATTTCTCCAATACTTTTATGCATACGTGGGCCATAGAATGTTGGTAATTTTCTGTTGACTTGTCAAAATCACAATCCTAGTTGGCAAACTTGCGAAATATGTGACTTTTTTTTAAAAGTGAAACTCCTTAATTTCAATTTTTAAAAAAAAGTTTCACAAGTTTGCCAACTAGGTTTGTGATTTTGCCAAATCCTCAGGAATTTACCAACATTTGGGGGGTGGACCTTAGGAGGGACCTGACTGGCATTATACAATTTGGCTCTCGCAAGCTGAAAAAAGGTGATGTGGCTAAAAGCAACGTTTTCATCAACCAGCTCAGTAATAGTCGGAAAAAGACGTTATTGAAGTAGGTACAACGCATCTTTTCCAGAGGATACTGTACATTTACCTGACGAACTACAAGATTTCGTATTCGAGCTTGCAACTGTACTCATGGCTTTATTTGATAGCAGCACCATTATGAGAAAGACAAAGATATTAGCGTTTTATAATGCTATAATACTGTTCCAGAGCGACTAGTTGGTAGCTCTGACAACCTGTACTTTGTCCTTGATGGAGGCTCACTTATTCATCTCGTGACATGGCCGAAGCAAGAGACTCTTAGTGATGTTTATACTACCTACACACCTTACATCAAGAAATATTACGCGATCAAGTAACTGTTGTGTTTGACGGATACACCGATAGTAGTATCAGAACTAAGGTTATAGAAAAAGCCAAAGGCGCTTGATGAAGCGTACGTAAAAATAAATAAATTTTAATTAGTACGGTTCTCGTTGACTCACACATACAATTTCTAAGCAATCTTGTCAATAAGGAGTGTTTCATTTTGTAACTCACTGGCCACCTGGTGAACTTAGGTATTGTATAGCAACAAATGATGCTGATGTATATATTGTGAGTATCACAATAGACACACGAGAAGAATAAAAAGCAAGTTATTGTAGTTGGCCAATATGTTGACTCCTTTTACTACATACACAGTGGACGTCTTCATGCTGAAAGAGAGTAAAGGTAACGCAAAGATAGGTTCTACAACTCTAAAAATCTGAAGAACTCTAATTTTGTCGCCTATTGCAAAAAATCCATTCTTTGCTTCATGTGATTAGTGGTACTGACATAACCTCAGGATTTTATGGAAATTTGAAAACTGAATTAAGTATAGTTGTTCAATCACAGTAAATACTTGCAAGATATCCCTGAGATCTTCAATAACCTTAATTCTACTTGGGATGATATTGAACGAGCAGGGGAGAGGTTCGTCATCGCATCGTATAACAATATGAACAAAGAAGAAAGCAACTTGAATACGATTATGTATGAGTTTTTAATAAACTAGTAGGTCAAGCGAGTGCTTTTGTTATCCTCTCCAAATTACCTCCAAACACAGAAGCTGCACATCAACACTCCCGTAGCATATTTCATCAAGTGCAAACACGGCAAGGAGATTGTTTGAACTCATCGGGCTGGCGATGGTAGTTAGTGAACAAACTATTGACATCCATGTCAACTACTAAAGGACTAGCTGCAGCTAAAATAGTGTGTCTAATTACTTGCGCATGTAATAAAAGTTGTGGGGAAAAATTCAAGTATGTGAAAGTTAACAAGCACTGTTATGTACAAGAACTGCCGAGGCCAAAGTTGAAGTAATACCGAAGCAATAGACATCGTCGATGAAATAGATAATGATAGTAAAGTAAGAACTATTACATTATTCTGCATTATCTAGAAAGAAATAATTTTAATGTAATTATTGTAAAATAAAATAATTTGTATTGAAATGTAACCTAATATGTATCCACAATTCTGATACTTTTTCATTCTTTATTAATGACTATGTCCTAATCTATTTTCAGTTTAAAGAAGGTTATGTGTTGTTTTATGTTTAATAAAGTTTGGATTTTAAATTGCGTTGCATGCTTTCTCTTCCAAAATTAAATACACAAACACATGCTTAGCCATATAGGTTATTAAGAGCAGCTCTGATAAAAAAAAATACATGTAAAACTATATGGTATATCAAATGTTTAACAAAATATTATTTTTTCTTTTGACATTTCATGTTTGGTAGTTTAATAAAACATTTATTTGGTTCACTTTAATAAAAAAAATTATCATAAAAAAAAATTATAATATACCAGGTATATTATTGTAATATATATTTTTACAAGAAAACTGTGCCAGGTACAAGCCCAAATCTAAATAAATAATTTATAAAAGACTTAAATGCCTATATTTAAAAAAAAAAAAGTGTCATTATAACTTGTTTTATAAGCGAGATATAATTTTTTTTTCGAAATATCGAGGGGGGGGGGGGGGGTTAAGGGGGCTAGGGGGAAAAGCTCCCCCCTCATCGAGGGGAACTCTTCGGTTCTCAATTCCTGGAGGTCAAACGAGTATTTGACCAAAGTTTAAAAACTATTGTAATTTTTTCTCCTATTTTACCTAATTGCAATGGACTATATGAGGGGAAGATCGAGATGTAAATTTCCCATATGCGTAATGTTAGAGAAAATGGAAAAAGTTCTATAACTTTTGAATGGTTGCAGATATCCACATGAAACCAAGTGCAGATTTTAAACTAAGAAAAGTTTGTTCAAATGGTGCAAGTTTCATAAAAATCCGTGCAGTAGTTTTTGAGTTAAATCCGGACAAACAGACAGACAGACAAAAAAAATTTTAATGTGATTTTCGGAATCAGTGTATTCTAATTCGTGGAGAAAACTCAAAATGAGGGGTTTTGTTCGATTCCACTGACAGACACTCCATTCTTATATATAAGTATTGATTTTGCCACAAATTTCACCAATTGACATTAGTTTAATTATTTGGACACTAATTTCGCCATGTTAATGATTTTTTTAAATATAGGACAATATTTTGACTCATTTGGCAACATTGTTATACAATTGGCGACATTTTTATCCATTTGGCGATATTTTTAAATTCATTTGGCAACATTTACTCATCAGCCAATCAAAATGTATCGTTTATCTCAGTATTGTCGAAAAATATATTTGGTTGCTAAGGTGATTTTTCTGTCGTGGTCAAAAGTCTTGACACCTATTTAGGTTGCGCGCAAGTGCAAACCACGTGATTTGTATTCTCGAATCACAGAGCCATCTGCAAAAGCAAGCGCGTTAAAAGTGTCCGTGTAGAATGTGCTGTTAAGTAGGGTCGGTCATGAAACTGATCAATCGATCCTCACAAAATCCGTGGTCTGATTTGGTGGTTGAAACAAACCAAACAATCGGCAAGTTGCCGTATGGTAGAAATAAAATGTATTTCTTTTCTTTCAAACCTTTAAACGATTTATGCAAATCTTTATAAATTTATTATGGTTTTTTCCTTTTGATGTATTGTGTGAATAAAGTTGTGAGTGAGTGTGAAATGAAAACTCCTGGACTCTGTGTGTTATTTTATTGATTAGAATTGTGGATCAATTATTGGAATGGGCGTTTTATTGGATTGGGATAACCGAATTCAATAAGGTTATGGGCCTTCCGCCCTTTTTCTTTTTATGACCACACAGTTTTTGAGAGTCAGGAGTATATTATTGAAAAAGTTTCGTATGAATGATGGCTTCTGAAATGAGCGAATTTGCGTTCCCGAAACTTTCTGATTTTAACTATTCGTCATGGAAAGTAGATATGAAGATCCTTTTGATGGATAGGAACTGTTGGGAGTTTATTGACGGTACTGAAGTTGAATTTCCGGCGTCGGCTCCTGAACGTGATAAAAGGGACTTCCGTTGGAGAAAGCAGAGAGCCTACACAACCATATTTCAAGGTATTGAAAGAAAATACCAAACCTTGATTGCATCCACAGAAGATGGAAAAACAGCATGGAATAACCTGAAAGAAAACTTCGAGCCGAAATCCCGTGCACGCCTAGCAGGTCTCGTAGACGAATTTTTCTCCCTTCGTTTTAAACCTGAAACTGAACCTATCGGAATTTTCTGCAAGAGAATAATCGAAAAGAAGCGTGAAGTCGATGATGCAGGATTTGATATTCCGGAGCTCCTCGCATGTTTTCAAATGATTCGACGACTCTCTCCGGATTATGAGAACTTAGTACAAGTACTGTACAGAATAGAAGATAAAGAATTTACATTGGATAATATCTCGAAGCAGTTGGTAACTGAATCCGGTCGTGTCGAGTTGAAACATAAAGATGAAAAAGACTTTCCTGTTATCGCTGAGAATGCAATGCTGTCGAAAGTCAACAAATATCCAAAGGTAAAGACTAATTTTCCTGTACGCAGTGGACGAGTACTGGACCCAGAAGCTGACAAGCCCAAATCAACGCCAGTTGGTCGTATGGGGCCGCCTCCTACCTGTACCTACTGTAAGAAGAAAGGACACCTAGAGGTCAAATGCTTTAAGAAGAGAAATAAAAGACTGTCAACTGACGAAGAGAATCAGACTTTCTGCATGGAAATAACTGCAACGGAACATGAAGAGTTCAACGGGACTGGAGAATTCTTGATTGATTCCGCAGCCACATCACATTTTTGCAAGAATCGAGAATGGTTTTCTACGTTTAAAGAACTGTCACCACAAAAAGTCATGGTTGGGGACAAGGACAGTACATCCGAAATCTTAGGTATTGGCGACATAGCATTAACAGTTCTAGACCATAAAGGTAATGTAGATATTAATCTAAAAAATGTTATGTATGCACCTAATATGCGTAGGAACCTAATCAGTGGGGCTAACATTGACATAGCTGGCAATCGAATTGAATGGGGAAAAAATAAAATGGTGATTTACGATGTAAATAATAAGTATTTCTTTAGTGTTCCTAGAGTTGAGAAATTTTATGTTGTAACTGGTTATCCTAAAAATCAATTTGTTGCTTTTTCTAATAACTTAAATATGGAACTTGTGCATCGTAGATTTTGCCATATTAATATGAGATCGATTGTAAATATGTGTAAACAGAAAAGTGTAAGGGGAATTGAAAAACTTGATTTTAAGGGTCATGATAAAATTTGCAATATATGTCAAGTTGCTAAATCAACTAGGGCATCTCTTAAGAAAGATTATATCTATGAACGCAGTACTAAAAATGTACTGGAAAGGGTATACATGGATTTATGGGGTCCCTCACCTGTTACATCGTTAGGTGGGAACCGATATTTCTTATCTATAATAGATGATTATTCGCGGAAAGTTCATGTGTATTTAATGAAAAACAAAACTGATGTTTTTGAATGCTTTAAGAAATTTTTAGCTAAATCTGAACGCGAACTTAATCGTAAACTTAAATGTGTTAGGACAGATAATGCTCTTGATTTCTGTCACAGGGAATTTATAAATCTCTTAAATGATTTAGGTATAAAAACGGAAAGATCCTCAGTATATACTCCAGAGCAAATGGGGGTATGTGAAAAGTATAATCGTACGGCTATGGATGGCGTCAGAGCCATGCTACAGGACAGTGGTTTACAGCCTAAGTTTTGGGCTGAAGCTCTTTTGTCATTTGTACACGTTAAAAATCGATCAGAACATGCACTTACTAAAGTTACACCTAATGAATTATGGACCGGGTTCAAACCATCTGTAAGGCATCTGAAAATATTTGGTTCCTTAGCTTTTGCCCATGTACCAAAAGTACATAGAAATAAACTACAACCTAGAGCAAAACCAGGAATTTTGGTTGGCTATGCTCTCAATACGAAAGGTTATAGAATTTATTTACCTTCAGAGAGACGCGTAATTGAAACAGTTCACGTCCGTATTGACGAAAAACAGAATGGTGTTTTATCACTATTTGGGAAAAGTAAATATGATTATGTAAGTTTTAAACTCGATCCATATTCATCCGATTCAAATGAAACAGACAATTCTGGTGAAACTTGTAAACTTGAGGATACCCAAATAAAACCTGATCCTAAAATAGAAATCCTAAATCCTCTTAAAATAGCTGATTGGAGTAGGGTGGAAAAACCTCGGACGCAATCTCTAAGGATTGATGTTTATTATTACACTCCAGATAACCAACGGATGCGTTCATTAAATGATGTTAAAAAATACTGTCATAAAAATAAATTGGTGTTTGAACCTGAAATGTTCAAATTTGTACCCAATACTGTGCATCCTAATACTGTAAATAAGATTGACCCTATACAATCTAATGAAATTGAACCTTGTACTTCTAGTTCTAGTAATGATGAATATGATTATACTGAATTTCCAGATGTATTTTTAGAGTGTTATAACATTGAAAATCCTAAAAATTATGTTGACACACAAACATGTAGTGACAAAGAAAAATGGAATTCAGCTATGAATGAGGAACTAGAAATGATGAAAGTAAGAGATGTTTGGAAGTTGGTCGAACGTCCCAAAGGTAAAAATGTAATTGGTTGTAAGTGGGTGTATAATGTTAAGAAAGATGAAAATAATGTACCAAAGAGGTACAAAGCAAGATTGGTAGCCCAAGGTTTCAAGCAGAAACCAGGTATTGATTATAATGATATATTTTCACCAGTGGTGAATTTTTCTATAATTAAGTTATTATATATTTTATTAATTTCAATGCTAAGTTGGTACCATTGTCAAATTGATGTAAAATCAGCGTATTTGTACGGTTCTCTTAAAGAACAAGTATATATGGAACAGCCAACGGGTTATGTTCAGAAGGGATTCAAAAATAAAGTTTGCTTGTTACAAAAAGCAATTTATGGTCTTCATCAGAGTGGCCGTGAGTGGAACTCAGAACTTGACCATATTTTGAAAGAAATTGGTTTTACGAATCTACGTTGGTCAAATTGTGTATATCAATTAAATTCAAATGTTATTTTGGTTGTATATGTTGATGACATAGTTGTATTTGCCAAAACTAAAGAATTGTTAGACAATACAATTGATTCCATAGGAAAAAAGTTGGATATTACTTATTTAGGTAACATAAAATATTTGCTTGGTGTTAATTTTGATACTGTTGATAACAATGTATACTTACATCAGCGTACTTATATTGAAAGGTTAATGTTAAAATTCAAAGAATTACCAAAAAGTTATGTAACACTACCTTTTAAAGTTGGCTCAATTATGCCAAACAAAATTAACGAAGAGGACATTAATGAAAATGAGTTAATGAAGAAATTTCCTTATAGATCAATGATTGGTTGTTTGTCATTCTTATCAAGTCGATCTCGACCTGTATATCTTTAGCTGTAAACATAATGGCTCAATTTTCTAATGGTTATGTATTTCAACATTGGAAGTATGTGGTTGATATTATGAATTATGTTTTCTTAACTAAAGACTATAAGATTAATATTTCTAATGTAAATGATTCAAATTTAATTGCTTATTCTGATGCAAATTGGGGATGCAGTCACACAAACCGACATTCTAGTAGCGGCTATATAATTTATTTCCGAGGAATTCCGTTTATGTGGAAATCGTCAAAGCAAAAATGCATAGCTTTAAGTTCAATGGAATCGGAATTTATAGCTCTAACCGAGAGTGTTAAAGAGGTTTTGTGGTATTCAAGGATTTTGAATGAGTTAGGTTTGTGTGGTTGGATCAAACCTTTGCAGTATTGTGATAACCAATCTGCCATATTTTTTCTTCAGAATAATCAAGAAAATGTTAAAACTAAACATATTGACATTAAGTATCAGTTCATTAGAAAGTTACTGAATGATAATTTGTTTGAAGTAAAGTATATTTCTTCTAAGGAAAATCTTGCTGACTTCTTAACTAAGCCTTTGCTTAAAAATTTCTTCAACATAATTGTGCAAAAAGTGTTTACTGTAATTCAATTGTAATTATTTCAGTTATATAAAATTGACTTTTTTCCTTGTTAAATGACCGATGGGGCCGTATGTTAAGTAGGGTCGGTCATGAAAGTGATCAATCGATCCTCACAAAATCCGTGGTCTGATTTGGTGGTTGAAACAAACCAAACAATCGGCAAGTTGCCGTATGGTAGAAATAAAATGTATTTCTTTTCTTTCAAACCTTTAAACGATTTATGCAAATCTTTATAAATTTATTATGGTTTTTTCCTTTTGATGTATTGTGTGAATAAAGTTGTGAGTGAGTGTGAAATGAAAACTCCTGGACTCTGTGTGTTATTTTATTGATTAGAATTGTGGATCAATTATTGGAATGGGCGTTTTATTGGATTGGGATAACCGAATTCAATATGTGCCTTATATAGATTAAATTTAAAACAAATCTCCATGTGTGTCGTAATGTGGTTAATCTTGGGGTTTTTACACGTCTAGTGAGAAAAATCATTTGGTGAAGGGCAGTCAAATAAAACCATTCCTATTTATCCTTAAATAACTTCATCCATAAAAATAGTAAATTTAATATACCGACACCATTCACGCTCACATGTGATGTCAACTGAGAATTAACAAATTAATGCAATATTTGTATGGACCCTTATTTTCGGACGTCGGAATTTTTATTCCAACGGAACAGTCGGCGAGAGCGGCTTCGAAAGCTCATATACTTGTTTTCAATATTTTGACTCATTTGGCAACATTGTTATACAATTGGCGACATTTTTATCCATTTGGCGATATTTTTAAATTCATTTGGCAACATTTACTCATCAGCCAATCAAAATGTATCGTTTATCTCAGTATTGTCGAAAAATATATTTGGTTGCTAAGGTGATTTTTAACAATAATGTTACGAAAGAAAGATCTAGATGTAAATTTCCCATAGGCGTAATGTTAGAGAAAATGGAAAAAGTTCTATAACTTTTGAACGGTTGCAGATATCCATATGAAACAAAGTGCAGATTTTAAGTGGAGAAAATATTGTTCCAATGGTGCAAGTTTCATAAAAATCCGTGCAGTAGTTTTTGAGTTAAATCCGGACAAAAAGTCAGACAGACAGACAGACAAAAAAATTTTAAATGTGATTTTCGGAATCAGTGTATTCTAATTCGTGGAGAAAACTCAAAATGAGGGGTTTTGTTCGATTCCACAGACAGACACTCCATTCTTATATATAAGTATTGATTCCGTTAGAAAGATCAGGATTTCTATACAATTACTCATTTGTTCAAAAGACTTTACCATTGGCGGAAATTATCGCTTTCAATTTAAAACGGAGTTTAATATTTAATATAATACAAGAAAATATCCGTAACTACAAGCTGTACCACATTGAAATTCGCACAATATTGTTTTTCTTTGGAAAATTAAAAGTTTCAAATGATGAACTTAAACATCTTTATGCTATGTTTCCTTCAAAAATAATAACTATTTTAAATGTATTCCATTGATTTACATAAGTGAAAATACTATGCATATCGTTTGCAAATGAAATTTAAAATTACACAATTAACATATGAATTCTATTATTTCAATAAATTAAATCATCTGTGGATTTGATTTAAAAATATTTTTTGTAGCACTAATGCAATAATGTTTCTTTAATAAAATCAGCAATTTATATATAAATGCTACTAATGATCCATTTTAATTACTACTATTTATATTTTATTTTGGGTAATAGTAATTTCGTTTTAGAAACATTTAAAGTTCAGAAGTAATCTATAGTTTACGCAAAATATTTTTTTAAAAGAAAAGTTCATAACTTTCTACTAACTAATTATTTTACATTTTTGCCAATTATGTTCTAATCTCATAAGTTAGAAAACCGTATAATTTTACTCCGAGCTCAGCCAACACCTCACCCGCCTTTAAGGCGGGGAACATGTACAAGCTCATTTCTGCCAGGCAGCTTACAGAAAAGAGTTTATTCACCATGTAGAAGGAAGGGTGCATGTTAAATCTGTCGTGGTCAAAAGTCTTGACACCTATTTAGGTTGCGCGCAAGTGCAAACCACGTGATTTGTATTCTCGTATCACAGAGCCATCTGCAAAAGCAAGCGCGTTAAAAGTGTCCGTGTAGAATGTGCCTTATATAGATTAAATTTAAAACAAATCTCCATGTGTGTCGTAATGTGGTTAATCTTGGGGTTTTTACACGTCTAGTGAGAAAAATCATTTGGTGAAGGGCAGTCAAATAAAACCATTCCTATTTATCCTTAAATAACTTCATCCATAAAAATAGTAAATTTAATATACCGACACCATTCACGCTCACATGTGATGTCAACTGAGAATTAACAAATTAATGCAATATTTGTATGGACCCTTATTTTCGGACGTCGGAATTTTTATTCCAACGGAACAGTCGGCGAGAGCGGCTTCGAAAGCTCATATACTTGTAGGCGTCAGGACATTGGACTCCGATCAGATTTATCGTTCACCAGTCCCGTATAATTTATTTGATATTTTTGGACGACTTCCTAGTATTTTAGTAGCGAAACTGACAACATTCCGATAGCAAGATCACTACACATTTTTACTTTTCTTGTCAAGCCCATAGTTGAGCTCGAACTCGCAATCCTCTGATTAATAGCCGAACGCCTTTATCCACTGGGCAAATGGGATCCCCTTGAAGGAAAAACCAGGTTTGGTTTGGTTAAATAACGTCGCACTAGAGCTGCATAGTGGGCTATTGGCGACGGTGGGAAAAACCAGGGAACACTGATTAGTATTTTTGAAATATGGTCAGATGGCGAGGACTACACCTGAGCTGGCACCTCAATGGACGTCAGGACATCGGACCACGATCAGATTGAACGTACACTAGTCATTTATACAAACAATGGAGTGAATATTTTTCGTCGACTTTGCAATTTAGGAGGGTCACGGTTTAACCGATCACGAGATCGCTACAGTTTTATTTGTCAAGTTCACGTAGATATTTGAACTCGCGATTCTCCGATTGCTAGCCGGATACTTCACCACCACGCCCTGTCATAAACGGAAGGTGTGCACATGAAATGAAGGGATGCGCTTACTTGTGCGCCACTGCCACCAGGTGCTCCCTGCTGCAGCCGAATACGTCCCTCCGCATCTGCTCCAGCATGTCGTCCGTCACCCCCTCCTGGAAGAGGAGGCCGCCCTTGGATCCCGGAGGGACAGGGGCGTCCACCTGCGAGAACGGACACATTTTGAAAAAAGAGACGAAATTTTTTTCTAGAAAGTACTAAATTAGAGCCTAAATTAATAGAAAATGTTTCGTCTGTGGATGGCAAAACACGTACTTCTGCGTATAAATGGATGAAAATGCATATACGAGTACTATTCATCTTCAAGAGACTAGCGCCCACTGTATAGAAAGCCGTATGGTACATGCTTCTTACGTCACAAATTGAAGGCCGAAATGGGCGGATGAAATCGAAACTGTCACTCCTGTTGGTCACGACACTCAGAAACTGAAATCGGCCTTCAGTTTGTGACGTAAAAAGCACTTGCCATAAGGTTTTCTTACAGTGGCAATACCACCTTAACTGTGACTCAAGGACTGCGCACGCTGCCGATCAGAAAGCTATGAGTCATCATAAGAAGACCCACCGAAAGACACAGCGCCATTCAATTCAACGGCTGAATCTGTTCGTTGCAAATATAAACAAGGTTGTTTTCGAAGCGCGAAAAGTTAATTTTATTTATATATTTTATTAATTATTTTGCAGTTTTAGGAACGTCAATTACATAAGATGCCTTCTCGGTGCTGCGTGTCTAATTGCAAAGGGAATTATGATAGAGTTCTAGAACGCGTGACTATTTTAAAAATTCCCGAAAATGTCGGAACTCCAAAAAAATGGATAACAGCGATACCTAGAAAGGATTTCATACCTTCCAAGTCTTCTAGGGTAAGTTGAATTTTTGTAATTACTTATAAATAACAAAGAATTAAAAATGGTTCTTGAAATTTGAATCTATTTCCTGCATATTTACTTCAATACAGTGTGAAATGTTCGTCATTATTTTCATGCATTACTAATGTAGGAATCATTCCACATAAAATATTGGAATTATTTATTTTTTATAGCAATATTTGGGAGTTAAGGTAATATTTAATAATGTTCTTATTGTTACAGAAACGTAAGGTTTATATTTGGTATCTGTATCAATTCAATAAACAGAAGTGAGTTTAAGCTTTTCATAAAGTTTGTATAAACATATTTTTTCGAAAATCTTTCTTCGGCCTATCAATTTGAGAACAAAATAAAAACTTCAATAATTCTTAATTGTATGTTTAGAATAGGCCCTGCTCATTCCAGAACATTCTCCATTGATCTATAGAACAATTTATTGTACCTCACCCAATAATATTTTACACTTTACGAGTTAACGTTTTACTAGCTGAACCAAAGATGTTAGAATGAGATGGAATTGCAACAACCTCTGTATTGAAAATTCATTGGAGCTGACGCGCGGGTTAAATTTGTTGCCCAGTTTCATTTAAAATAGAACTGCCCCATTAAACAGTCCTAAATATGTATTTTATTCAATGATATTTTCCTTATTTGCTGATATTGATAGTAACAAGCTTTAATTTATTTTTTTAAAGGTTTGTGAAGTACACTTCAAAGAAGACGACATTGAAAAAGAGACCTGGATTTATGACAGCAAGACTGGCGAGAAAATGACTGCATCTCTACGTTATCCTCGTTTGAAGAAGGATGCAGTGCCATCGTGTATACACCTGCATATTCCCACATAGAAGAGGAATTGTCTACCTGTACGTTATTTACTTGCTGTTCAACGTGTCATCTTTTATTATTTGACAGTTCACTTGTAACTAAAAGCAAGCGAATGTAAAGTTCACAATAAAAGTTTGAATTGAGTAATAAAATTTAAGTAAAATTATTTAAATAAAAAAAATTAATACAAAAAGATCCAGTTTATTCAATTCTAGCTGAAAGTAACTTGTTTATTATAATTTAAGTAAAAAGCCCATTCAGCCACTTTCAGATAATTTTAATTGATATTGTACCAAGTGAACTTTTATAAAGTATTTTTCATTTGCACATGTTTTTTGAAGGCTCATTTTTAACTAAAAGCAAGCAATTGTAAAGTTCACAATAAAAGTTTGAATTGAGTAATAAAATGCAAGTAAAATTATTTAAATAAATAAGAAAATTAATGCAAAAAAGTCCAGTTTATTCAATTCTACGAAAAAGTTACTTGTTTATTGTATTTTAAGTAAAGAGCCCATTCAGCCACTTATTTCGGATAATTTTATTGATATTTTACCAAGTAAACTTCTATAAAATGTATAAATTTATATAAAAAAAAGTATTCTTTATTTGCACATGTTTTTTGAAGGTTCATTTTTAACTAAAAAGTTTGAACTGAGAAATAAAAATTTAGTTTTTTATTTACTTAAATTAGTGAACTTATGTAATAAAAAAATATCGTTTTTTTATATTAATTTGACCAAAAAAAAAGACATGTTTCTGAGCTAAATAAACAGTCCATTCACTCAAGAGTTAAATGGATTTGCATTGTTTCTCAGTTCATGAACATTGATAAAACAAATTAAATAACTGGTTTATTAAACAGGTTCTGACTTCTGAAAATAGACCTTTTCCGTTATCCTCCTTTCACCGTTATACACTACGCGAAATGTGCAAGAAAGTAAAATATACTCGAACTTTAAAAAAATGTCCGAAAATTATTTCGAAAAGTGCCATTCGCTTCTTCTTCGATACCGGTCTTCTGGTGATGACTCATCGGAAGCGCGCTCAGGCCTTGAGTCAGTTGCGGCGGTGTTGACAGTGGGCGCTAATATTTAGTTTTTTTTTTTTTTAAATGATTTTAACATTTTTAGAAATGTCGGAATGCCCTAGTGCGGATACACACCACTAGAGGGAGTTACTTTGTAATGTGTTCCAGCGCCACCTGGGTGTCGCTGGCAACACTGATCAGTTGTAAGAGAGAGCTAGAGAAGTGTTGATGAAGGAAGGTGGATTTCTGTCCACGGGAGCATGGAATAAAAGCGTTGTGGCGTAATAATATTGTACTGCCCCTTATTTCGTTCACCATCACCCATCTCTAACTCCACATGGGGGCTCGAGGCCGTGTGTGAATCACTGAGCAACAGAGGATTAGTGTTGCGGCAGAATCGGAATACGGAAGGAACCGGAGGCTAAGCCTAACGCACCACGAGACAACTGCGGTCGTCGTCGAATAAGGAAGCGAAGAATAAGGAAGCGAAATCCGATTCGCAGCACAGCAGAATCCAAAAACATCGTCGTCAGTGAAAAGCGGATCAGGACGTGCGAAAGCAATAGTGCATTTTAGAAATAATGCACTTAAAAAAAATATTTCCAAAAGTTCGAACAAGCTTTTGTAGCTTAGTTGGTAGGGTGCGAGACTTCGCAGCAATAGGTCGCTAGTTTGGGTCCCGACAGAGCCACATAAAATTATTTTTACGTAGTATATACCTTAACGGATAATTATGTCGGTTCTAAAGCGGGACCAAACGCCAAAACGGCTAGTTTCTAATATAATAAATTGTGCACCTGCCTACATCTAAAAAATCACATCTCGGTAAATCACATTTCACGGTTTGCTATTTCTGCAAAGATGAATCGGGAATTGTTGGTTAGTTCGTGTATCTCTGCTCTGTAGAGCAGTCGACGATTTGGTTTGGTTAATTAATGTCGCACTAGAGCTGCACAGTGGGCTATTGGCGACGGTTCGGGGTCAATCTCGAAGGAAAGACCCGGGAACACATACACATTCATACATGCACCTCGTTATTTTAGAACCATGGTCAGATGACGAGGAAACACCTGAACTGGCACCCAACGCCTTCAATAGACGTCGGGACTTTGGACCCCGATCAGATTTATCGTGCACCAGTCCCGTATACACGCCGTTAATTTTTGCGGATGTTCTGGACGACTTTTCTAGCATTTTGTAGCGAAGCTGGCAACCCTCCGATCACAAGATGACTACTTTTTTTGCTTTTCTGTGTCAAGTTCATCGTCTAGGCCCGAACCAGGAACCCACGGATTCCCAGCTGACGCCTTTAACCGCTCGGCCACGGAGGCCGTCTGTAGAGCAGTCGACGGGCAACGACACTCAACAGAAACTACAACCCACCTATTATGCGTCGAATGCTCTACCCTACCAAACTGTTAGACCAACCTCTAGTGCGACCATTCCAGCAACTATTAAAATAGATCTCAAACCGTCACCAATAGCCTATTGCTTTGCTTTTGGGTGATAATAATTCTTGGTTGGTTGTTGCCGTCGCACTAGAGATGCACAGTGGGCTATTGGCGACAGTTCGGGGCCTATCTCAAAGGAAAGACCCGGGAACGATGCCTCGTATTATTTTAATCATGGTCAGATGACGAGGACAACACCTGAACTGGCGCCCAGCGCTCTCAATAGACGTTGGGACTTTGGACCCCGATCAGATGTATCGTGCACCAGTCTCGTATACATGCCGTTAATTTTTGCGGATTTTCTGGACGACATTCCTAGTATTTTGTAGCAAAGCTGGCAACCCTCCGATCACAAAATCACTACTTTATACTTTTCTTAGTCAAGTCCGCACAGGATCGAACCGGGAACCCTTCGATTCCCAGCTGACGCCTTTATCCATTGGATAATCCGGCCCCCTAGTATTTTTTAACCATGGTCAGATGACGAGTACAACATCCGAGCTGGCACTCGACGTAACAACAGTAGCCGTCAGTACATTAGACCACAATTAGATTTAACGTGCACCAGTCTCATAGTAACGCCGGTGGAGATTGAGGGTAATTTCAGACGAATTTTGTAATTGAGTAGCGAATTTAAAAATCCTTCGATCACGAGATCACTACTTTTCTTTTATCAAATCCTCATGCCAATTCGAACTCGCAAACCTCTGATTACTAGCCGGACGTTAACCTCGAGGTTACGAGACCTCCAATATCAACGTGGACTTGATTATAATTTGGAAGTTATAGCAATCCCGTGATCAAAGGGTTGCCAGAATCGTTACTACAAAAAGTTGTCTAAAATATTCACAATTACCGCCACCGTGTAGGCACTGATGCACGTTAAATATGATCGCGGTCCAATGTCGTGATGCCTATTAAGGTTGTGCCGGATACCAGTTCATATGTTTATCCCGTCTTCTGATGATGGTTCAAAAACACGAGGCAGTGATCCCGGGTCTTTCCGTCGAAATAAAACCTGAACCATAGCCTAATATGCATCTCTAACACGATATCAATTAACCAACACATCGGAACATTTTTTTTTATTAGGTTGGTGAATATTCACACCGCAGTAGAGCTGCGCAGTGAGCTACTGGCGGTGGTTCTGAATCGATATCGAAAAATAAAAACGCGAGATCACTGCCTCGTAATTTTAAAACCATAGTTATTTGGCAATAAACGATGATGGTGGTTCCCCCCCCCCCCCCCCCCACATCAGACAGATACACTCATGCCATCAATCGAGCACCTGTTCCTTCGATGGGTCATCGATTGTTTCAGACATTTTATGAAATTATGACTTTAATGTTAAATAACGTATAAAATAATCATAGTAATAAAATATATATATATATTCACCTTATTCCTCAAACATTTCTTAACATACTAACTTAATTTAATAATTTTAGAACATTTACTTTTTGAGATGCAAGCGGAATAATAAGCCAAAAAGTTACAAATTAAAATTTAGACTTAAAACCCGAAAAACATCTTTTTTCGCTGTTTTGAATAACTAGTTTAATTAACGATATCTAATTTAATTGTGAAGATAAAAATATAATCTTTATGACATCGGAAAAGAAAGTTTTAACAAACATTAATATATTTTTTTGAATAAGTAATTATATATTTTTAAATTACTTACAGTAGTTTAGAAATCGGGTTGCAAAAATGGGGTGATGAAACTTCAAGTGAATGATGAGTGTTTAAACGTTTGAAAAAATTATACATTAAATTTTTTTTTATAAAATACTAATTCAACATTTAAAAAATGATTACTTGGTTTTAACCTATTCCCACATCCCATAAAAAATTGAGAGTTCCCCTCTGAAAATTGCGGTAGACGGACAAAATCACTTGTAAGCGAAATTTTAGGCAAGGACGACTTGAAAATAACATTAAAATAATGATATTGAAACAAAAAATATATTCGGCTTATTTACCATACGTATCTTAAACTGACTTAATTTTGTAATTTAGGATTTTAACTTTTTGAGAAACGATTTACATAAGAGCGAAAAAATTGAAAATTCCTCCTAGGGCTAAATTTTTTTTTTAAAAAATAGAGAGAAAAGGTTTGGATTTTCATTTGAGTTTTTTAGTGGGAACAGCAAATGCACTGTTTAAAAACGACAAGAACACGTCTTCAATAATGCTTTGCTATAATTCTGTTTGTTTTCATTAAGCAACACACACAGAAACCTTTTGATTGGACAAAATCTTCATGTCCTACTTCAGATCGTCTCTCGGAATTACTGTTATAGATAAACAGGAAACTAATAAGAATCTTTTCACTGTTGATAAGAATGTGTGTGAACTTTTTCACCCTACCTCGCTGAAGATGCCGAGCTTGGCTTCGTCGATGTCCTGATCTGTGAAGTTGGCTTCGAGGAGCCACCTCACGCCTTCGGAAAAACTCTTCAACGTCTTGGCGACGTTCGGGTCCCTGAAAAATGGAGACACTTGGGAGTAAAATTATACAGTAAAGGGCTGCTTGAACTATACGGGGTGTATAAGAATGATCTTTTCAACTTTGACTGAAATAAATAAGATAAGTTATGGTGCTTGTACATCTCGTAGCAATATGAAATTTTATTTGTATGCAGTAAAAAACTAAAACAAAAAGTTTATAAGTAAAACATTATGTGGTGTTACTGTTACATGTACAAGCAATATAACTTTCCTGCCTTATTTCCGTTAGATTTTATTGTGTCTCAACGTTGTAAAGATAATTTTCATACACACGTCCTCAGGAGAAAGCTCTGTGCGTTAAGGGCTTATTGGTGCATTAATGGGTTTGAAATGGTTCGTTAATGGTTTTGGAAAAAAACTGCATACAAATGAAACTTCATGTGTTGCTGCTACATGTACAGACAACATAATTTGGCTATATTTTTTCCTTTTAGATTTTATTGTTTCAAAGTTGTTCTTTTAGGATTTATTGTGTCAAAGTTGTTAAGACAATTCTTAAACATCTTGTATTTTCAAAAGAGGAGAAAGCACACTCAGTATTGACATGTAAATTATTAAATGCATGCACTTAAACCTCCAAGCGTTTTGCATGTCTGTATCCGTCTGTGGTTCTCCAGTTTTCTTAGCAATGAATGTAAATTTAAATTCGTAAAAATACTCAACGTTAAAACATTTTTCAAATGTAAAATATTTGGGAAATTTTCGAAAGCCATCTCTATGGAATAACAAAAATTGATTTTTTTAACAGAAACCTGTTAGAAATATCAATTTACAATTTTAATATTTTCCTTGTCGCTTAGAGGGTTAAAACAATACAGTGCACATTAAGTTTTAGTATATGCATTCATGCACTTAATGACTAAAACCACTACGCTAATTATTATTATTTTAACTTGCATAAGAACACATGAACAATAAACGTTATGAAATTTTACAAACATTACTTTAAAACTGAAAGAAAGCTTCTAAAAATATAATATAATCAGCATTATTTTATTACCTTCCATTTCCTTGAATTTCAAATTTATAATGACAATTTATATTGTGATTTATTTGTGAATTAAGAACTAGCAGATGCGTTTGAGAAACTGTGCTGGAATAGTTCAATTTCCCAATGGTCTTATAATAAAATTTAATTATATATAAAAATCAACAGAAATGTTCCATTGAAACAGCTTGTTTGTCACAAAACTAACATTTTTGGAAGATATGGATTATTTAATTAAAAAAAAGTTTTTTTTTTTAAATAATCTCTCTTTATATTGATTTTCTCTCTTTATAATCTCTCTTTATATTGATATTGATCAGCAATGCAGTGTCAAACAGACAGTGTATTAATGAAACATAAAACCCCAAAAGCGAATGTGGCCGTTTTCCTTACCTGTAGGAGTAGAACATGAAATGCCCTCCTTTGGAGATGGAAGCTCCTCCTCCGTAGGCGCCGCCCTTCTCTCTTTAAAAGGAGGGGAAAAGTAAAAAGCTAATAGGTTAACAATAGTAAAAGCTAATAACTTAACACTTATTTCTCTGGCAGTCTAAACAATTGGAAACTGAAGTAGGCATCGTTTAACCTTTTCATGTGGGCTAAGCTGAAGAAAAGTTTCCCTCTGCTGTGGGCTCATTCTTAAACGGGGGAGAAAATGTCGCTCTGGGAGGCAGGGCAAAAACAATCTCAAAGAATTGTGGAAGGGCAATTTGCCTTACAATAAGAGGTGTGCAACTGTCTGACGGACATATCGCAGGGTGGCATATTTCCACGATGGTGTCACATAAATTTCCATGACCTTACAATTACATTAAGAAATGTTGCAATACATGTTTTGCATAGAAACAAAGTATCCACGCTACAATGATCCAATAACTGCATTGCATTATAAATGAAAAATAATAAGCATTATTGACAGTTAAAATAATAATTTATGAATACAACATAAATTATACAGTTGCGTAAGGCATAATAGTAATTAAGCATGTTCTCTGGAAGCAGAGAATGCAAAAAAAAAGAACAAGTTTTTCCGAATTATTTCTTTTGTAGATAATTTTAAATGTTTTATATGCTCCCTATTTCCTATTCCAAGCTTCAGTAAATTACATATTCAGTAGCCCCTCACATGTTGCTTACAATTTAAGGTCTAACGTACTTTGCTTTTGCTTCTCCCTCCAGCAGTGGTTCAAACCAATTTTTTTTGGGGGGTTTTACAAAAATAAAACTGAAAATATGAAAATACACATAACTATGCTTTTTTTTAAAAAAAAATTTCAGAACTAAAAGGAAATATTGACAACTAAATTACCCAGAATAGAGGGCATAACAGACGATAATTGCCGTTTTAATGATCCAAATCTGAAAACTCCCTGATTTTTTGTGAAATTTCGGAAATTTCCTTGACTTTTCCAGAATTACCAATTTCTATGATAATTCCCTGATTTCCACCAGGTTATATTGCCACCCTGTATCAATAACAATTTTTCCTCAAAGCAGGTAGATTCAGAGGTAAGGTCACCTGAGGGGTTGAAAAACTGAAAAGACGATCTGTAGAAACCATTAGTCAAGCGGCACATTTCCGAAACCATGTAATTACTTATTCTGCTGCGAACTTCAGATCTCACGAGCATTAAAAGTTTTCCCCGCCCTCCATGGTCATAATCGTCCCAAGCCCGTAGCCAGAGACCTGCAAATGTAAAATCCATGAAACAGATGCTGCCTCAGCCCACATGTGAAGGTCAAACATGGACTCACGAGAGATGTCTAGGAACATTCTTAACATATAAACGTATAGAGTCCATGTAAAATAAGTAAATAACTCATATTTAAGTGCTCCTTAAGGACTTAATAATATCTATTTTCTGATCTAGGCCTTAGCACATATATGTGGAAAGGGACAATTCATTTTTTATGACAGCCGTTTGTAAAGTAGTGGCATTTTTCAAAGAAATTATAATAAAAAAAGGCAGACATTAAGTCACTTAAAATAGGTGAGACTACACAAGTGAGTGCTTTAATCTCAACACAGTGAGGATACAAATGGGCTTTTAATCTTAACTTTACAAAAAGTGTATTTACATACAAAGGCATTAATATATTCAAATAAAAGTCGTTTTTCAAAAAATAAAAAAATCCTGATATCCATAAAACAACTACTATTAGTAATAAACAGTGTTACCTTAGGGCAAACGACATTGTAACTCTACTTTCACATCCTCACATATTTAATTTTTCTACGAACACCCAAACTTAATTAAAATGTGAGCTTCCGAAATAAGACTTAGTTCTCAACCACAAAAAGAAGAAAAGTTTTTAGAAAAGATGAAAAAAAGCCTTACAAATTTAAATAAAATATGACGTAAAAAGAAATTTTAAGTGCTGGTTGAAACCTTGTACAAATTAATGTAAATCTCCCAATAATATTTTTTACTGAGTAAAATATGAGCACTTTTTGCAGAGTGCATGTCCTTGTGTGGTTCAAACAAAGCATCACTCATTTCATGTGGATGAAGCCTACCTTATCTCACTGTGAAGAAACTTGGATGACAACAACTTTGCAGCAACTTTCAAGCTGGAAAAAAAAGGCCGAAATCAGGATTAATATAATAATAAAAAGGGCAAACATTCTTAAAACATTCTTATTGGAGGGGGGAGTCCGACCCTGCAATAATCTGGAAACCCTGAAAGTTGGGAGTTTCAACTTCTAAAAACCCCGAGTTGGGAAAATTTATGCCTGAAGAAAATTAATATTATTAACAAATGAAAGCTAGGGAAGATTAGAAATTGCCTAACTTTTAAGATTACATTTAAATTAGACCACTGAACGAACACTGCCTTGGAATATGGGTGCAACAAATCAATGCTTCTGTGAGAACTGTTTAATATTACCTAAAATATATATAAAAAAAGATGAAAAATGTCGATAAGTTGGAACTGGGAATTTTCAGCACTGTTGAGTTAGGAATTTCGAATCGTTAAGTTGGGCAATTTCTTTATTTCGTCGAGCGCTAATATATAAGTGTTTAAATATTGATACAGAGAATAAAATTGAAATAGGTGATAAAATGAGAGAAAAAAGCTTCCAATAATAAAAATTTATTTTCAATAATTACTCTTATACTCAATAATAACTAGTAATTTCTTGAGTAAAACAGTGATATTTTTAGAGTACAAGTGGAAACATGCTCCTAATTTTATGCAAAAGAAGATTTAACTGTTACAAAAATATCGCAACAGTTGGCAGCTCTGCGTAAGTAATTTGAATTATTTTAAAATACGTCTTTGCAAAACATTTTTCGAACCCTGGTTCATATGACGTTTGTATAGATAATCTAAATAATATACTAAACTTTAATATTCTACAAGAATTATTATTACTTTACAAAATGAAGTACGAAAAGCACAAACCTGGAAAAGTCTGGATGGGAATAGGGAATGGTTAAAATGCCTTGTCCTAAGTAATTGACTGAGAGTGGTAGGACAAAGTGCGTCTTTGCATCCAAATTCCTGTCTGCAACACCTGAATTTGGTGAAGGGGGATCTACCTGAGAAAACAAAATAGAGGACATCATTTCACAAAACTAAAAAATATGGATGCAAAACTAAAGATAGATTTTGTTCCTAGCATGGACAAAATAACTTCTACACTATAAAACAGGGTGTCAATGATTTGAATCCACACATTTAAATCAATTGATTTTTTTTTAAATCATTGATTTAATATATAAACTGATTATTTCTTTTAAAAATTTATTAAGAAATCAATCCTGTTGGATAATAAAAATCTCATTGATGGTGCCTTTTTCATGGTCACTTCAACTTTTCATCCTTATTCTGATTTTTTCTCTAAAGTTTGTTTTTCACTTGCCTATTCTTATCTATTTAAAGCCCTTCCAAGTCCTTTTCTCCTTACTCTACATCCCATTTCAAGTTTTCTATCCAAGAGCTAGTGTGTACATTCCCAGTTGTAATTCCTTCTTATACTATGTTGCAATCTGCTGAGCCTGAGTGTTAAGACTTTTGTTACTGAAATATATTCTTTTCTTAAGATGAACAAACTGCAGTGTCGCTGGACGTTTAAGACCTTTCTTGTGAAAGCCCAAGAGGGAAGCAAACTGACTGATGCTATTAGTGTACAACGGTTACAAATTTCATAGAGTTCAAAGTTGATTATCTATAAGATTATTAACTGTTTTCTTCCTTTTTTTTCCCCCCATAAAGCCAAAAATTTAGGTACGTATTCTGTTTTCATGGTGGACAAAGTGAGGCATTTCTGCTTAAAAGTTCTCCAATATATAGGAGCTCTGTCAATTAGAAAAATTATACCACCCATGGACATATGATCGTCCTCCGACAACAGTTCTGGAAGGACTTTATCAAATATAAATTCCATATTGGTTACCTATAAATAGCTGGAACTATATTTTGATAACGTTGAGGTAATTACCTGATTAACTGGAAACCTTTATATGTATCCTCAACTGGGTATTCTGCATCTTTTAGTTATACAATCATTTTCTTAATGCGTGCTGCGTTTAGTCCAATATTTTCACCGACTTGAAACTTGTTTTCAAAAAACGAGCCCAACAGATGAATGACACAGAAAAAGGATTTTGGATCAAAATGTTCTTTTAGAATTTTCCACGCTCTTCTTCTTCAGCATGCAGCTCCCAGTCTTTTTTAAAACAATGATCAGGTAACGATATTACAGTAGATTTGCCTCACCTTTTTAAGGTACCCAGGGTTTGTTGCAGATCCTACGTCATCCAAGAACGTCTTGAGGCCCTTCACGCCACACTCCATGGACGTCACGGTTCCGTTGAGGGCACATCTGGAACAACAATTTATACTTTAGCATTTGAGAATTAATTAAGAAGCACATTGAAACTCTTTTAAGGATCACATTGCATCTTTAAACCCATTGCAAATGAGAGTTTTAAAGAGGTATACTTTAACATTTATTCCAAAACTTGCAATGCTTGTTTTTAAAGATTTTTTTTATATACTTAAAAAATTAAATATTTTCAGACAACCTTTATTAAAAAAAAATTTAACACTCCAGAAAAGTGTTTAAATTATAACAAAATATATAGGAGTTTTAAAAAACTTGAATAGAAGGGAACAAATCTTATAAAATAAAATGTTAGAAAATAGCATTTGTTTCTTTTCACAAAAGTTTTATGTATTTTCAAGTTATTAAATTAGATACCCAATGGGAAGAGGTGCTGTGAATTATTTAAAATATTGTGTTTCTATTTTCTTTAAAAAATAACTTTTAGAGCATTAAGTTAAAAAGTATCTACACTACTGAAACATTTACTTACTTTAGAGTTGATTTATTAATTAAATCCTTTGACAGTTTCCTGAGCTTTTTGAGTATTTCATCGTGGTTTTCCATTTCAGCTAATTTTTTCATATATTCTATCTGCACGAGAAATAAACATTTTATAATGAGTCTGCACAGAAATCCATAAACTTACATAACCTTTTGACACAGATTTTGGTGACATGTTAATTCAACAGACAACTTTTTTATTTTTAATAAAAAAGTAAAGTCAAATATTTTATAAATAAGACCCATTCCAATTTGACTTCGATCATGTGAACTTTAAAGTGTAAATCTTTATTAAACAGAAAAATATTGCAATAAATGCAAATAAATTCCAATGCATTAATTAACACTATTAGAAAACAGTTTTGTTTCCTAAAGAATAAGCTTCAGCATTTGCATCCAACAGTTTTAATATTTTATTGTTTAGTTAATATTGTACAACTTGCATGTTATGCAATATTTCATTTTGGAACCCTTAATGAAGATAAAGATTATAATTTTTTTAGTGTGATTATGATATGCAATCACTAAATTATTAAAATTTCTAAAAAAGTTTATATTGCAACGTAGATTCTAAAGCGTAATATGCTAAAAAAATATGTAGAACCGTAACCAAATGAATAGAAAAATCAATGCCATAGTTCAAATTGTAGAAAATGTGTACATTAACGGATCGACCTTTAACAAAGCAACAAAACACAATTTAATTATAATGATTATTAATACAGATGTATGTACGATTATTGATACAGATGTATGAACTGTTTGGTTGATGTTTGGTAAAATGCCTATTCATCACTTGAATACTATTCTATTTAGCTGCTTTACTGACACAAGGCCACCAATCAATAAAATTTATAAAATAAAACTCATGTTTTTAATTCAATGAAAGTTTAACCATAAAGTTAAATATTGATTTGTAAATAAATTTAATGTCAAAACATTATCATTACATAAACATTAAGAATGTACATAATAATAAAGCATTATTAACAAAAACAATCTATAAATATTTCCAAATATTAATTTTAAAAATTGAAGAGGCCAAGGCCTTCATTTTTTTTTGTTATTACCATTCAGCTCTGACAAAAGGGAGCAGAAAATGTACAAACCTCTACAATTTCCTCCAGAATAAATTTTTTCCAACCAGAAATTTCCCTCAAAAATATTGTAATGGTTAATGGCCCTCCTCTCTCGCACTGAACATGGCAACCGAGTCCACCTGTACACGATTCATTGTTCGACCAAAAAGACGAATGTTGCATTAATAAAATAACATGATCAGGGGTCCTAGTAGTTTTTGAGGTTTAAAAAGAAGGAAAAGTAGGAAACATAGAAAAACGTCTATTTCGAGTGTAAAATTATTTGTCAACTATATTTAAATGCAAAATAAACATTACAAACACAATAAAATACTCATTATAAAGGGAAAATTTAGGAATATTTTTATAAATTGGCACCAACTTTAAAATTTATTTTTTCTGTTTTAGCGTATTTTTTTTTAAAATGAGTTTTACATTCTTTTAAAAAAAGAAGTAGCTGAAAATTAATTGCATTGTTTCAATAAAAATTCAAACAATCACTAACCAACAATAAAAAGATTTTTGAACTCGGAGAAAATATTTTTTAAAAAAAATGTGAATAATATTTCCAGAAAAGCTGGGTAGCCATTTTTAAAAAAAAAAAAAAAATTCAAAGTACATTTTTCTTTATCTTGAAAAATTAATTATAAATTGGATATTTTTTTTTAACGATCAAATTAATTGAACATTTCAGATAGTTAATTTGGATAACCAGCTCCGACAAAAGTGATCAATACAAAAGGCTCCTAATTAAAACATTTATTATCCAACAAAAAATGTCTCTAAATATATGAATTAGAACAGAAGTTATGTGTGAACATACATAAAAAAAAACATAAAGGTTAAATTGATATAGTCTCCTTGGTATTGATTAGCACACTGAAGTGGGTTAAAAAGTCAGAATAAAATTATTATAAAAAAAAAGGCGTGTTGCTTGATTTCATGCATTTTGGAGCAGTGATTTAACCAGGCAAAATTGAAATTTGGAGCACCAAAAAGGCGTTTTAGACCAGATAAAATGAAAATTTAAAACAAAATAAAATTTTGTGGTTACCAAAATTTCAAAACACATTTATCCAATGAATTAGAATTTAACCCCAGAAAACAAAAGCTTCTATCATATCCTAACGATAAAAATTTCAATTTATATGGAAATTTTCATTGTACCACTACAACTAAAATGCAATTTCGAAGGAAAAAAACATGATGATTCCTAAAAATAAATGTTCAATGTTACAATGATCTTAAGAGTAAATGTACCTCCAAAAGTAAATATACAATCAATCTTTATGCAAAGAAGATTTCGGATCTATACTATTTACTACAAGTTCTGATCAATTTGAAGAAACTGCTCCGAATTTGCTACAATGCATTTTCAAACATATTACTTTAATTTGTCTTTAGGGATTAGTCATATATAAATTATATATATATATATTTAATATAGTTTGACCATTGAAAATAGTGATTTTTCACAAAAATTCTTTTACAAATAACAAATATTTTTAAAGACAGTGTGTTAAACTCATTCTTTTTTTTTTTAATGTAAAAAAGCAATAATATATTTTTTGGGGAAATATTAGCATTGTTTACTTCAAAAATAAGAAATGTAACTTTTTGTAATTTTTTATTTTTGAAATGAAAATATATATATTTTTTAATGTTTGATCATGTGATTATGTTAATATGCATTGCACACATATGTAGAAAAAAATTATAATGATATTTACAAAATTAAAGAAAAAAAGTAAAATGTGTCCTATTATGTCACTTTTCTTTTAAAAAGGTTATTTATTTTTCCTTTATTAGTTTTTAATTTAAGAGGGAGGTTTGCCCACTGGTATTATACACCAGGAAGCTCAAGTTGTTGCTCACTTTTTCCATGCCTTGGATATTATAATTTGAGATTAAGTGGTTTAATATATGAAATTATAATGTATTTAGGCAATCCCTATTGAAAAATGAAAATATTTTTAAAATCCGATTATTTGATATTTCATAATAAATAATAGCCAGATAAATAAATGTTTTATCCTTTTTTGCCAAAGTAGATTTTACTCAAACAATTTTTTTTTTCGGTCAAAAGGCCGGTTTATTGAGAAAACTTGATAGTTAAAGGCTGGATAACTGGATCTTCGTTACAAAAGGTTCCCAAGTAAGACATCCAGCGGTTCCCAATTAGCATCAAGTCATGGACCCCTAGCTAAAATGAAAATATGACTGGGAACCCCTTTTTTCATAAATGATCATGAAATCTAAATCCAATGTTATCAATCATCCAAAAGCCAATGTCTTCTGAAAACTAAAACCAAGTGTACTCCAAAATATAAAGTTTAACTAAAAAAAAAAGCATCCCTCAAATCGAATATTATCATTTACCCTTCAAGTTCAGAAAGTATAATGTACCCACAAAAGTACAAGTTCAATGTGTCCTCACAAATGATAGGTTACAGTATATGCAGAAAAGTGTATCTTTGAAATAAAATCAATGTTCTTTTTCAGTCGATTGCAGCATTACTATCAGATTAGCTGAAAGTTTGCAATGCCCCCAGATTCAGTATCCAAAAATAGTGAAATGGGCAAATTATGAATACCTTATAGAAATAAATTAAAATTAGGGTCAAAATTACAAACACAACACCCTTACATATTTTGTTGAAAAAGTATGACTTTTATTCCAAAAGTAGGTTTTTCCTACTAAGCAGTAGAAAAAATAAGACTTCTGGGACCCCTCCATATAAATGCTTTTAAAAGATGAATACTACATTCCAATTGAGTACTAAAAGGAACTTGAAAAAAATATAAGTGACTATCTTAGTTGTAATTTTTATTTTATGTCCTTAGTAAAGATTTCCCTGGGTGACCTAAATTTCCCCTGAACCTAGTTTGGACATATTCAGCTCCCCTGCTGGTACTACGAATACATGTACAAGTGGTAATTGTACCTGAGTGAGACCAAAAGCCTTCTCCTTCCTCTCTGCACACACTCCGAGTGAGCTGCACGCCTTCCGCATTGCATACACGTGTCCACGTCCAGATATGCTCTGTGCCAACTCGGCAGCACCCATGCGGATCAACTGGCTCAGCCGCTCTTTATCCTCGAGTTGAACGCTGAAAAGATCAAAACTCAGTTTCTTAACACGCAGTAACTAGTCTAGAAAGTAATCAATACACATATATAAGAATGGAGTGTCTGTCTGAGAATAAGAACAAAACCCTTATTTTAAGTTTTTTTGCATGAATTAGGATACACTGATTCAGAAAGCCACATTAAATTTTTTGTACTTCAAAGCTCATTTTTAATAGAAAAGTATCGTCTGTAAATATCGATGCAGGCTTATTTAAAATTATTCTATGTTCCAATTCTCTGAAATTCAGGGTATAGTTACGAAATAAAATAATTCCCTATTTATTTTTCTTAGAAATAGTTATTAAAGACTGATACTAAAACTCTGGTCGAAAATTGGCACCCAAAAAAATTCGCCAAATACGACTATTTCAAATTAGAAGAATGACATATTTTTTAGCTTTGATATGTTATTCCATTGCCAAAATTAAAAATAATTAATGTGAAGTTTAATAATTGTGTTTTTTCTCACTGAAGGGTTAATTTCTAAAAAAAATATGCAACTTTTTAAATAATATAAGCTTCCAATGCCATTTGGCATTCAAGCAACATCTCCAAGTGTTTTCTTTTCATTTTATGCAGAATGCATTACTTTTATCGACATCATATTACAGACAAATATTAGTAAAGGTTTTTTTTATTAATTTTTAGGGATTTTTATATTGAATATATATATATATATATATATATATATATATATATATATATATATATATATATATATATATATATACACATATATATATATATACACATATATATATATATATAATTCCTTATTTATTTTTCTTAGAAATAGTTATTAAAGACTGACACTAAAACTCTGGTCGAAAATTGGCTATATATATATATATATATACATATATATATATATATACATATATATATACATATATATATATATACATATATATATATATACATATATATATATACATATATATATATATACATATATATATATACATATATATATATACATATATATATATACATATATATATATTACAAAAACATCAGTTTAAAAGGGATGAATATAAATGAATATAAAATATGAATATAACATGAATATAAAAATTTAAAAGTAACAGGTTTAGATATCTCGATAACTACTCAAATTAATTGAATAAATTTAGACATGGAATATAGAGCAATATTCGACTGGCTATGCTAACTAAAAAGTCACACAGTTCTTACTTCACAAATTTACCACGTGCAATGCCGGGCCGTATTTATTAGTTTATTTATAAAATTGTGTTCAATCTTTTTTTTCTCTTGAAAATCTCACCTACTTCCACCCACACCACTTTTTTCAAGAGACAGATCAAAGAATCTGTAACTAGCAAAAACATGTTCTTCGGTTTTATTTTCAAAGATTTGATCGACTTTCGCTTTAAAAAATTACTGTGACACCTTTATCAAATTATCTCATCCTTAATGGCAACTTTTCATTTACATTTCGACTCATTGTCCATCTAATTATCAATTATCAGATATGCTAATTATGGTAACAAAAGGCATTTCAAACCGAACTTGAATGTACAGAATGGCTGACATTTTTGTTAGAATTAAGAGAATTTTGAGAAGAAAAAAAAAGGATTTTAATAAAACAGCATGCAATAATTATGATTTATATATACAGATGCATGAACTTTTTGGTAAAATGCCTATTCAACAGTTTTACTAGTTTAGTAGCATTTGATTTGGTCAATTATTGTAACAATAGGCTACTGATAATTTAAATTTCAAAAATTAATAAACATTTTTGTAATTCAATGATAATATGAAATTAGGGGACAATTAAAATTTGTTTACATAAAAAAAATCATGAAGTAATGTTCACAACAACAAAGCCATGATTAGCATAAATTAACCATCTTTGTTGGTTTGTTACTGTTTATGTTATAGTTAATATGAAGCATACATTTTAATATTAAATAATACTTATTAAATATTTGCAAAATAAGGTATCTGGTGAATCTTGAAATTACTTTAAAGCACAGACACTTTCTTTGAAAGTTGGTAGAATCTTCGACAAATTTTGAGCATCAAAGGTAGGAAAACTTACTCTAGGAAAATGTCCTTCCAAAGGGAAAACATGTCATCCACATTTTTCTCAAGACAGTGGGAGGAGAGGAGGAGGCTCTAAATGGTGAATTGTTTTTGAAATCAGTAAAAAGAAAACTCTACACTAAAATATTAATTATTAGTAAGCATTCACAATCATTAAGGAATCGTTTTTTTAAGGGAAAAAAATATTAATCTCTTAATGTACAACTTAATGAATGCAGATTAAAGTATATAAAAACCACAAGAGGCATTTGTATGAAATTTTGATAAATGTTTTGTTTATTTAGATAAACTACGAAAGCATCGAATCATGTGGGAGGTGTAAGTGGTAAAAGAAATAGCAACATAATTATTTTTAACGATCTAATAGGGTTTGTAAGTTTCAATGCTCTTGTTGAAAGTTCTGTGTTCAATGTAAAGCAATTGAATTATTGAAGCTTTTTGTGACTTATTTTGACAGAAAAAAGTTTAAATTTGTATTTTTAAGAAGATAATATAATTGGAATTATATTTTTAAATGCATAAGATGTCTTTAAATGAATTAAAATACTTAATATCCTAAAATAAATATAATTGTAAATTCCTCAAACTATGAGCTTTGTAAAATTTCTTCAAATTGATCTTTTTAAAAAAAGTTTGGAAATAAATAAAGGATTTACAGAAAGAATAATGATTTAAAGTAATAATCCATCTAATGTGATTTCACAGAAAACACAAAAGAAAAACCTACACAGCATTAGGATCCTTTAACTTTTCACTATAGATTATCACTGCTTTCGGTACAATGCAAATATAGTCTAATAATTAACATATGAAGCATTGAGATCCCGATTTTATTTTTAAATAAAACGGGGGGGGGGGGGGGGGATATAAATGAAAAAAATCCAGGGCAAGAACAGTGATAATCCATCTAAAATTACTTCACGGAAAAAATATATCAATTTATGTCTTGTAGATATATATTTAAAGTTTTTTTATACACTACCATTGTCCTTACCTAACACATTTTGGTACAATAAAAATGCAGCTCATATCTAACATAAAGCATTACTTCATTTTATTAAAAAGGACTGTCATTGTTTTATCTATGGAACCTTCAAATTACAATTACAAAAGAATACCACATGCCTGTTGGAAGCACGCAGGATCAGAGGGGTCCTCGGAGATGTGGAGGGAGACGTCGAATCCCCCTGTCTTCAGCTGCACCTCCTGGTCCAACTCCTTGTAGTCCCTGAGCCCTGCCCCCATCCTGCAAAACACGAGTCCAGTTTCAACTAAACACGAATTAGAACTTGCTGTGAAGACACTTTTATGGATAACTGAGCCACTTTTTAAGTAAACAATTTAAAGTATTATTATACTTAGAAAACTAAGAAAGATTAAAAATAGTAATCCTGTTGTTAGACCGCCAAATAACTAAGAATTGTTTATATTTAACACACAAACTTGTGCATGCTGTTTAAAAGAACACATTTGATCTTTGAAACTAATTGAAATCCCCATATTCAGCTAGATAAAACTACATATGCATTGGGTCGCCTTTTTCCTCCTCGCTGTCACTTTTCTTTACAACTTCAACACATTCATTAAGAATTTGAGAAATGATTTCTTCATCAGTTCAAATCGGAAATCCCGGATCATTTTGATCGCTGTTTAACCAGTGTCGCATTTCTCACATCCTGAATTTCGGCAAACATTATATCAAAATTTGTGTCATCAGAATTTACATCAGTGTCTTCTATAAGTAAAGGTACTGTCACATCCTGCTTTTCTTCTTTTGCTAAGTATGATGCAAGTTTTTCCAACTATGCTGAATAGCCATACATCACCAATCATATAAACACAGTCCTTTATAGTTAGCTTCTTCCAGAACTCCAAAACACCAACTTCTTTTTATCTCTTTGGAACAATATTTTTCTTTTCAATTCTTTTATGTACCGATGCAAAATGGCGGTTGTGTTTGCTGGTAAAAAGATGCAACTTATATTTCCTTCAATGAACTAGTGATGAGAGATATTTTAATAACAGGTATAAAATATCATTATTTCAATTTCTGATAATTAAAAATATTATTTATGAGAAATAACAGTTATTTACTTGCTCAAAAAAAGCAGTATTTCGAAATCAAAATTTTAAAAAAAAATGAAAAAATAAGTACTTTAAACAATTAATAAATGCGTTGTTTAATTTTAACCAGAAACACCTACACCGCCAAACAAGAACAAATACAAAACAGACGGCCTTGAGAAAAAAAAAATCCATGCAAGGGCCTTGGTAGAAAGTCGAAACGAAACTTACCCTGTGATACAATATCATGATATAATTGATCTATAATTGATCGCAAATTGCTGAATTGAGATGTTTACGTCACTTAGTTATTGGAACATTTCCAAGTTGAGATCCAAAATATTTCAGGATAATGTTGGTATTTTTATATTTTAATAATAAAATATATTTTATTATTAGAATACTTACTTCGTTATTGGCAAGTGTCCAAAATACGATCAAAATAATTTCAGAAATACTGTTGATATTTGCGATTACGATTAAAAAAAATATATGTATTATATCAGAACTCGTTGGTTCAAAATATAGGTATTTTTGGGAAGTTTTCGATATTGTGTTTATCATACGATTATTGAATCGGGATATTTTTTATATTTTTTTTGTGCTTTCTAGTCGGCGAAAGTTTATTGTTTTGTGGGAAGGGTCGTGATAGGATGGTTCAATTCATTTAATGTGTGTGTGGGATGGGGGGGGAGAGAGAACATGTTTTTTTTTATGGATGTGTGAATCCGCTTTACATTATAGAAATTATTTGGCTAGGTGCGGTTCTGTTTGGAGAGAGATACTTTGTTTGCGTTTCGCATTTAGGTGAAAGATTTTTAATTAGAAGTGATTCTTTGGTTCTCCTCGTCGCATTGTAAAAGGTAAATAGCATAAATTTTAAATAATATTAATTTTCTCATTTATCACAGTCTGGTATATTGCGCAATATTAACTAAAAACAACATTTGGATGGAAATTTAAAGTGTATGTTAACAAAAATTGAATAGTACTGAATTTTTTTGTGTTTATAGAGATCGCCAATTTGAATGCGCCAATTTATTACCTGTAAAGTATTTTTTTAAATCATATTTAATAACAAGACATTTATTTTATTACATGATGATATATTGCTATAAAATCAGTATTAACATTTTGCAAAAAGAAAACTAGAATTATAATTTCTAATAAAATCTATAAGTTTTACAATATTTGTTTTTAATATTTTTTGCATGTAATATCATAAAATCTAATTTTTTTATTATCTTTGAAAAATTAATATAAAATGGGCATTTAGTGATGTGAAAATGGCTGGGAAAAGTTAATATGTTTATATAATAGAAATAATTTACTGAAATATTATTAAGTGTTGGTACATTAAAATTATTTTAATGAAAAGATTTGCCACTATCAGCTGATAAAAAAAATTCATGAAAATTTAGCATTTGATATTTTCAACCGCCTAATTCTGAGGTTGCGTCATTTAATATCGCTCAAGATATTAAGTAACAGTTAAATATACTAGTTATTTCATTATAATATCGTAATAACTGTCGTTATTTAAAAATAACTACTTAGCTCATCCCTACAATGAACACTTCAGCATTTGGGAGAGCAGGTGAGTTTGTCTAACAACAAGATTGCCCCATTTACTTTTGTTTTTTTTCTTTACTGCAGGTATAAGGAATTAAAACCCAATCTTCAAAAACAGCACTATCCATCCATGCACTTATCTAATTTTTATACTCAACAGGAAGGGCTTTCACATTTACATTCTTAAAACTATGAAATGAAGTTTCTTTGATTTTTCAATCAAAGTTGATTTTAGGCAATGTGTTTCGGATGCATTCGAACATGCAAGGATAGTAACAAGTTCTTCATAATCTTCTTCAATTTCTTAACAAAAGAATTAGCATCTGCAATGTTCGATGAAAGCTTTCCCTCTTCAATGCTTAATTGTTGTATTTTGTGACGATGCTTAAACTTCACCAGCCATCCACTACTTGCTTTAAAATTTTAATTTCCTCCAAGTTTTGAATTCATTAACAAAGCTTTTTCTTGTAACATGCACACAGAAAGTGGAACACCCTCGCTTCTTTTTTGTACAAACCCTGTGAACAAGGTGGGGTCCAATTCACGATCTTTGGCTAGATTCAACATTTTGAGTATCTTTTCTCGATTTTAAGAAATTTTGGGAGTCTAATGCATTTGCAAAGCTTTTAATTTTCTTGGCATCTTGTTTCATATCTCCAAACGTCGATTTGCCGACACCAAATTCATTCGCTAAATGAATGATAGTTTTGCCTTTTTCGAGCCTTATAATAATATAGATTTTTTGACTATTTGTCAATACAGTTTGCTTTAATTTGTTTGACGACATCGAGAAATGTATGAACTGAAGTCTTAAACATGACGCAAACACGATAGCCCAGTGCTATTTCTGTTCTCAATTCTGATTGGTAGCAACTCAAGTGAAGTCACACATAGAAATAGGACCACCACTCAGAAATCTCAATAGTGGAACATTCCTAAGAGTGAAAAGGTGTCATGTGCAATGGGCACTCAACCGTTTGCAAACAAATTATTAGAGCAAAGGTAGAATTGAATAAAAAACATTCCGGTTTTGAAAGGGGCAGGGTATAATTGATTTTATCTAAAAGTAAGTGATTTAGTCGTTAGGGAATTTTTTTTTATGTTGACATATGGATGGTCAGTTAACAGAGAGTTCCGGATAAAAGAAGGACGGGCAATCTAGGTTCTACTGTATTAAAAACATAATAAAATGTACAATTTATTTTAAGGAAAAAATGGAATATTTGGGAAAAGTGGATTAATCTTATTCATGCGGTCGGATGGGAGGCGTGTCTTACTGTGTGATGATGGAGGAGAAGAGAGGGAGGAGCATCACCTCCTCCTCCGAGACACAGGAGGCATCCAGTTTCGCCTTGAAGTAGATGAGCTCATTAGTGGGCTGCTCACACAACTGCACAGGGACATCGGCTGAAAGAGATCATTGCTCTTTTCAAAGATACATACATAATACTGGGAGAAGAAAGTATAAAGGCTGAGGGTTATCCGTTTTTTAATAATTTAGTTAAAGTTAAAAAAAAAAAAAATAGTTTTGTTCAAGAGCCTTTTGAATGTATTTCTTCTAGTTTTAGTTGATATTCTGCAAGAAACATACTTTTATAATTTCTCAAGCATTTCTAGATTTATACTAATTTACATTTTTAGTTATACAGAGATGACCCAAAGGTTTTTGAGGTTTCAAAAATAGGACATTTTTGTCTAAAAGTAGGAAGTGTAGAAAAATGTCTATTTCGATTGTAAAATTATTTGTCAACATATAAAAATTCAAAATAAACATTACAAAGACAGAACAAAGTACTCATTATACAGGGAATCAAAATTTAGGTATTATTTTTATAAATTAGCACAAACTATAAAAAGTTGTACAAATTAAAATTACTTTTTCCATTTTAGCACATTTTTCTTTGGCCTTTTTTTATTATTATTATCATTCTATTTTTAGCCTTTAATTTAGAAGATCTGCACCCTCTGCTATCTCTCAAAAGGAAACCCCAGTTGTTTTAAATGGATACATTGCCTATTTAAGAAAAAAAAATTAAATAGAAGAATTTTTTTTAATCAATATTAATAGTTTATTGAATTTTAAAAATAATTTAATGCTGGATAACTGAAAATTTATTGCCTTATTTGAATAACAATTAAAACAAACGCTAACCAACAATCAAAAGATTTTTTAACTTTGAGAAAATATTAAAAAAAAAAATGATTAATATTTCTAGATAAATATAAGCCAGATAGTCATTTTTTAAAAAACGGTTTTTTTTTCCAAACTGAATTTTTTTCTATCCAGAAAAAAAAACTTCAAAATCGGATATTTTTTTTTCTAATGGTTTGATTAATTGAAAATTCTGGATAGTTACATTTTTTTTCCAAATATCTGAATTAGAACCGAAATTATGAGCGAACATACATAAAAAAAACCATAAAGATCAAATTGATACTCTGTTTCCTTGGTATTGCTTAGCACACTGAAGTGGGTTAAAAAAAAACAGAATAAAATCATTAATTAAACAAAAACATATTTTATTGAAAAAGTAGGGCTTTTGTTTTCCAAAAGTAGGACTTCTTCTACTAAAAAGTAACAAAAGTAGAAATTCTGGGACCCCTGATAATATATGGTAGTCATCTCCTTTTGTTGAGCAGTTAAGGACTGTGTATATTTGTTTTTTAATGTTACAGTATCATTATATGTAACTGTGATTTAGAATAAAACATAAATTGTTAAAGATGTTTGCAATATTGTCTTTGAAAGTTTTTCAATTTTTTTTCTAAAAAAATAATACAAATTTAACAGTTTTAGAATAAAAAAAATTAGTATTTTTTACTTCTGAAAGCAACAATTAGGAAAAATAAAGTACTAGTTTTTTTTTTTTTTAAGAGATTTTTTTTCTTCTTATTTTGTGAATTGTCAGAAGAACAATTTCAGGTTAAAAAGAAAATTGTCCCGACTGTTGTCATAAAATAATTGTAACTGGAAATAAATCGTGTGGCATTTACTAAACATAACTTTAATAAATGACTTTACTTTAATAAATCATGTAAAGAAGAACACTTCTTACATTACAAGCTTCATATATTTCAAACTTTGGCCTTGTGTTGCTGGGAAAGCTGTTAAGGCACATACATTAAAAAAAAATAAGTTACCCCCGCCGGGACTCGAACCCGCAAACTCCTTTTTTAAAGCCTCGTGCTTTACCCACTATGCGACAAATACGCACGTTCGAGAATCTTATTAATTTCACATCTTGAGGATGTATAGCACTTATTTATATATAACATTTCAGCCTTTTATACACAGAGGTAGTAGCAGAAGTATTTTCCAATCCACAGACAGACACATTCTTTTATTAATACAGGGTTCAAACCAGAGAGTTGTAATATGAAATAGAGAGCACCTTCAATATCAGACTCTCATAAGGCCGCGGTGTCAACACTGAAAAGAAAAACCAACATCACGTGGTTATAGCGCTGCCACATTTGGCGTTCAGACATCTGCATGAGTTTCAAATTTGGCACACTTTCTTCTTTTTTGGTGATAAGGAGTTCTGTCCGTATTCAACTTCTTAACATATATGCACGTATTTACTTATTTTCAAACAATATGCGCTAAATATTTCCTCTTCATTAACGAAACGAAAATATTTTATTTGTGTTCAATACTCGAAGAAGCGAAACTCTTTATATTTCTCAGGTTTTAATGTTCATATTTTCTTGCTGAAGTAAACAAAATAACAATTGAAAGAACTTCGCTTAAAGTAAATTTTTTACATAAAAACGTAATGCAATTATTTCAAAACTACAAAGTAAGAAAAATCTCCTTAATATATCTGTTAAACACCCTTAAATTGTGCCACTCGTTCAAAAAAACGATATTTAAATACAAAATTAAACACAAAACCATATTACAATACTTCTATCTCGTTTAATTCTGAAAGTCGCCAAGGCCTGCCAAGTAGTATTGGCGCAAGAATTAATTGGCATTTTCACATATCACGTGGTTTCAATGATGGACACGGAAATCAGCATTTTTATTCCTCTATTTGTATCATTACTCTATGGTTCAAATGCAATTTCCGAAAATAAAAATAAGGTGTATCTAAGAACTTTTTAAGGACCAATTTAAAAGCAATTTATAAGGACATTTTTATTAAGGCAATTTTTTTACATATTTGTAAAGAAAAGTTAGCTCTAAAGTCATAAAACGGCTTCTTACTACAAATAATTAAAATAACTGGAGGAAAATAGGTTCAATCAACTAAAAGCTATTGGGTACAAAGAAGTTGTGGCTTTTCTACTCGGATACAAAGTTATGTTTCATTCATGTTAGGATGAAACATTTTTAATAGAGGTTTAGTAAAATAATTGTTGTTTAAAGGATTTTGGGTAAATTGGAAGTTTTTGAGAACCCTTCGGACAAAATGAAGGTGTTTTCAAATATGTTATAAGAGTCCTTACAAACAGAAAACAAAAATAAGGAGTTTCTAAGGTATTAAAGAATTTTCCTTGTATTAAAGATTTATTAATTTTTTCTCGGATCATGACATTTACCAATGGTGATGAACTGCAAAGGTGTCCTCTCCACTCCCTGCTTGACGTCATGAATCCGAAGTGTGGGGAGGCAGGAGGCGTCCACATTCTTTTGGTGCTCTGCTAGTTCCAGACCTGTGATGAAAAATTTATAGTAATCACAAGCTTCAAAAATCTTAAATTTCAATTTTATTTTCTCTAGGTTTATATTTAGCATAATTATAAGTATCCTGAGGAATTTGTTAAGTTCCTTAAGAGTTTTTTTTTTTAAATAAAATTTCACAATGCCAGTTATTTCTAACGTTTAAATGATGTGAAATTATTTATGAAAAAATACTAAACTTCAAGCTAAGTTTTTTATTTTTTTAATATTACTTTAAACTTGCTGCAATAAGGCTTTTTACAGATCAATCATATTACATAGTGGCCATGTAAAGTTAAAATGCACCAATTTTTATTCATACATTCTTCAAATGATTGAAATTTTCTTTAACACGTAAGAAATTGTAAAGGCATAATTGTAAAGTTGTTTTCTCTGAAAAAGAGTAGACTTTGTATTTCCAATGCATGTTTATTAGATTTCAATTTTTATTATTTGAATAGAAATAGCTTCAAAGAAACCCCCTGACAGTTTTGATTAGAAAACTATTTTAATATAGAACATTTTATGAATTCAAAGTTTATGTATTGCTAGAGAAACTGGAAATTCATGGACGACTTAAGTCGCTTCCCTCCGTCACAGAGGGTTATGATAAATCAGATGCAGTAGGTATTTAAGTGTTAACCTTCTTTTCTCATTTGTCAACACTAAAAAATTGTAGTACAATATAATTATTTTATTAACCCACTGACAACTTTTGCAATTGTAAAATTGGTTTTTCATTACTTGAAAGGTTAACTTTTCTATTGTGTCCTCTTTTATATTATTTACATTTTTTTTAATTAATTGTATCTTGCCAGTTATACCACCTCAAACCTTTGAATTTAAAAAATAATCCAAAACGGAGTATTTTTATGAATTTAAAATTTGACTGCATTGCTAAAAAAAACTGGAGATCCCTGGGTGTAATATTCCCGTCTACGAGTGTCATGGGATTAAACAACAAATGTTTGGGCCCAAAATTTAATTTTTTTAAAAATGTTTAAAATTGTTCCCAAAATTTAAAAATAGTTTTTCAAACATTATGGTTGCCTTAACACTTAATGTCCCAATTTACATAATTTTTAAAGTAAACATTTAAATAAAAAATCATAACACTTTTACAAAACTAAACTTTTATGGAAATAGATATTTTCAAAAATAAGTGAAGATCATAGAAGTGTTTCACGTATTACATGGATTTTTTAATATTCACTTTAGTAATGAGTTAAAATACTCGATGGTGGAAGAAATTAGCAGTCTAAGCCGCATACTAATCCGCGGGCTGTGTGTGACTACAAACATCAATCCATATCTCATTTACTAGTGGGTCTGATGTTTCTTTCAGGTACGTCCATTGTCACGAATTTTACTGTTAGAATTCAAAGATCTGGTAGACTTATATTCCAATCCTGTATTTTACAATGGAAAATACTACAAGTTATTAAAACTTAAAAACAACTTTCAACTAAATGCAATGCGAAATATGATTCCTTCAAAATATTTCAAATAAATACTTTAAAATTATATTTGAACTAAAACATAATAAAATTGAAATGCAATGTCAGGATGTTGAAAATTGATAAAGAATGTACTACAGTAGTAATTATTACAAAATAACAAAATAATATTAAAATGTAAATAATTACTTTTAAACCAAGATTGTTTAATTTTACTTAAATCGGTTCATTTACATTTTTATTGATGAAGGATAATTTTTGTAATTTTAAATAATGCTAATACCTTGTTCGTACAAATGGAGTTTTTCCTCGTCTGTCAACAGGTTAACCTTTGAGGCCAGGAACTCTTTCTCTTGCTCCTGTAGCTGTGCCTCGTAGTTTTCAACGGGCTTCATCACGAGTGACAGTTTGTGGTTGTTGCTCTTAAGGTTTTTAAAGAAAAAAAAGAGTTAAATACATTTTTAAGAATGTTAAAAGAATATGTATTAAAGCAAGAATCTTTTGCATACAGTCACAAATATCTCAGACTAACAAAAGTACATTTCAATTTGAATAAAGATGACAAATTACAAAAGGTCAAATATATTACATGTTATTTGGTTTATATTGAAAATCATGTTGAACGTTTGCAATTCTGGGAATATATTAAAAACTCTTAACCATTCATTATAAGAATTGGATTCTCATTTTAAAGTAGTGTTGAAAATAAAATAATTTAAAATGCAGAAAAGTCTTAAAATAAGAAAAGTTATAGATATTTTAAAACCTATAGATATATAATCCAAAGCCACTGACTGACTGATTGAAAGTGCGGAAATTTGGAACACAGAATCATCTTGGACCCTAGGGGTGCACTAAGAAAGGATTTTTTAAAATTCGAACTCGAACTGCCAAAATAACAATTTTTTAAAAATCTTTCCATAGGATTAAGATGGAGAACATGTAACAATGCAATATTTCAAGATTGAAACAATGGAATATTTTTATATTATGTAACCTATGAGAAGCATTCTGATTGACTAATGACTAAATATCTCCAAAATGTCGCCAAATAAATTAAAAAAATCGCCAAATTAATAAAAACATCGCCAATTAAATAAAAATATTACCAAATGAATGAAAAATTTCGCCAAATGAATAAAATATCGCCAAATGAACTAATATATGATCATATTTGTAAAAATAACATAAAAATGGCAAAATTAGTGTCAAAAAATGATAAATCTATATATATTAAAGCCAAAGCCACTGACTGACTCTTTTCTATACAACAGAAGGTCAATTATCGACCATAGCAAGATTCCCCGGAGAGTAATGAGAACGAAATCGTCTGCAGTTAACGGTGACATTTCCTTCACGGGGTACAAAGGTCAGCGGGCAGAATGGGTTAGTAATTGGCTTAGTCGATGCCGCCTACCTTTCTTTATATGATGGTATGCCTATGCATACCATCATATACAGTGGGGGAATCAAAGTCATTATGTGGGAGGAGTCGAAAACTGTTGTTGTAGGCTCCTCCCCCACGTGGTACAAGTGTCAGAGGGGGAATGGGTTTGCGTCCTTCGTCTGTAGTAGTGGGTAGGGGATAGGGTACGAATTAAAAAAAAATTGGTCTGGCAATGCAGTAAAAAACTTGACTTATAATTTTTTATTTTAAAAAGTTCAGTATTAAAAAGTGCGGGGGCAAAATCCAAAAAAAGTGCTGGGGTGCCGTCCCCCCTTGTTGAGCACTAGCAGCTAGCAACAGCTTGGCAAATATCAAATAAGTAATCAAATAAGTAATAATGATTAGTGATTAACTTTTTTAAATAATTTCTGGTAGGTTAACTAGAATTTTACTCAAACAATACAATTGGCAACTATTTACAATTGCCAGTGTTTTTCCAATAATACCAGATAATTCATGGGGCCCTATAGTTTTGCCGTCTAAGTGTTCCAGTAGATGTTATAACGGAAACTCGTTTGAATGGAGTTGACATACTAATCACTGTAAGGTTTTTTAAATAAAAATCAAGAAGCTTTATTACTTTTTCATTTCTTCCACTATTTATGTGGGTTCCATTACATCCGATAGCTTCAATGCTATCAGCATCCGTTTGGCAGTGTGTTAGCTAATAAATAAGGTGTATCCCCACATGCGCGATATACAGATGGCACCACTGTAGGCTGAGATCCAGCACTAGTCTTAAAAATTCTTTGACACACTGTGTATTAATATGAAATTATAAAGTCTTACATTGATAACTTATTTTTAATCTTGTGGGTAACTTTTATTTAGGAAGTATTTTTTCTTATAACATTTCATGCTATACAAAACATTTTTGAATATACTTATATTTTGAGTATTAACTGTTTCGAAAAAGAAGAAACTAGTATTATACTGTCCAACAAACATCAAATAAAATTATTAAATTTTATCTTTAAAATTATTAAATTTTATCTTTAAAATTA
The DNA here is from genome assembly GCA_963932185.1 of Troglohyphantes excavatus. Taxonomy (NCBI): domain Eukaryota; kingdom Metazoa; phylum Arthropoda; class Arachnida; order Araneae; family Linyphiidae; genus Troglohyphantes; species Troglohyphantes excavatus. The sequence continues at coordinate 7,428,791 of OZ010670.1, read as the reverse complement.
TTAAATTTTATCTTTAAAATTATTAAATTTTATCTTTAAAATTATTAAATTTTATCTTTAAAATTATTAAATTTTACCTTTAAAATTATTAAATTTTATCTCTAAAATTATTAAATTTTATCTCTAAAATTATTAAATTTTATCTTTAAAATTATTAAATTTTATCTTTAAAATTATTAAATTTTATCTTTAAAATTATTAAATTTTATCTTTAAAATTATTAAATTTTATCTTTAAAATTATTAAATTTTATCTTTAAAATTATTAAATTTTATCTTTAAAATGATTAATTATCTTTTTCAAGAGCCAATCTCAAAATCATGATAAAAAACCGCCATATTGTCTTGAAAAACTTTTTAATTCTCTTAAACAATCAGGTTTCATTCAGCTCCTATTACTTTTAAACAATTGACAGCTTCCCTTAAAATTTCTAATATTTTTTATAATTCAAATGACACACACATATATATAATATTCTGGCTTGACACTTACAATCAAGTTAAAAAATCATGACTTTAACTTCTAGCCTAAAAATTATATGCAAAATTAACTGAGATTTTGACACAATTATTATTGAAACTAGAATATTTTAATGGTAATATTTCAGACAAAAAATTAGAATGAGTTGCTTGCTACATCTTTGCAAGATGCACCATTTTGATGGTGTACATACCTTAAAGTACTGCATGATCTTGTCCTGCAGGAAGTGTTTGTTGTTGTTGAGTTGTTGAACGAAACTCTTAACATGGTCGTTCACTTTGAACGCACTGATGGGATCTCCGCCGTGGTTCCACACAGAACTCACTCCCTGAAATGCACAAAATCCTCAATTTATATTATTGTATGCTTATAAACACGTTTTTAATTTAAATCATCAAAGAAATTAAATCATGGTTGGTTGGTTGGTATAAATTTCACAAAGCTATGCTGCATCAAACACTAGGTGACACAAGTTTAAAAAGTATAAAATTATTACATATAAAAATGATTAAATCAAGGATCTATCAGCATACCTTTCATAAGCAAGTATAACAGCAAAATTAAAAAGATAATCTCAGGAATATTTTTACTTCCTTATTCACTGTTTTTTATGGGTTGTTGAATAAATCCCCCTGGAGTTGACACATGAGGATCGCCAACAAAGAAACATCTGTGGACACGTGTAACTTATCACACGATAGGATCGCAACATTCTATTATCTTAATTATCCCCCACCCCTTGACATTCTTAAATGAGAGAACAGTAATTATCCGACATAGAAAGAAACTTCAGAAAGTGTTCTAAAGTAGTGTCGGCATAAAAAAAATCGTATGATAGACTTCTGCAAATGCAATTCTTCTCTATGAGCTAATATAAGAGGGGAAAAAAAGAGCTACTTTATATTTTTTCTTAATTCATGGAAAAAATGGTCTATCTCAAAGGGAAGATCCAGGAACCACCGTAAAGTGGGGCAACTTTGTGCCAAGGTTGCAACATTGTGCCACACACAATTTCCAGACTTCAATGAGTTCTAGCGGTAATATAAATGCAACTAGAGGTTTGGAAAAAATCCTGTAGTTAGTGATGATGCTGTTGAATCTAAACGAGTATGTAATAACCTGGTCAGTTATCAGTTGTGGTTATCAAGAAAATATTGTTTGTGATCCCAGTGTTTGAAGGTTTTTAAGATACCAGGAGAGTCTCATCGGGACCTCATATCAGTTGTTCCCCTGGAGATTTGGTAAGTTCATACATTAATCACTATATTATTATCTACAATATGCTGTATTAAGCAATTCAAAATGTTTGTTTGTTCTGTCATAAGCTCACATGTTATCAAAATGACAACTTTGGGGTACAACTTAGTGCCACTCAATTTTCTTATTTTTTGAGCTTCAATCCCCTTTTTATTCAATACTTTTTTACAGATAATGGCCCATGGTGACAGAAAGAAGGTCAGAGGTCGCCCTTATTGGGCTTATACAACTGAATACCTTGAAAAGGTGTTAGAGGAAATTACAGAGAAGATAATTTCAATTCGTAAGGCCCAAGAGAGGCATGGAATTCAAAGAAATTCACTTGCATTTACGCTGAAGAAGAGAAAGGATGATGAATCATCCCCACATGAAGGTCTGAAGAAACCAGGATGATTGGTTTGAATATACCAACCAGTCCTCAGGAAACAAAGGGGAAAGAAGGTACTTACAGGGGACAATCTCAGTTCACATCTTAGTTCTCATTGCCTGCGTTTGTGTCAAGAAAATGATGTTAGTTCATAGCGCTGCCTCCACACTCCACCCACCTTCTTTAACCACTTGATGTGTCGTTCTTTGGTCCTTTGAAGAAAGTGTGGCGCTCCATTCCAGATGAACGGAAGAAAACCCCACGAGGAAGATCGAGTCCCTCTCTTCCAAAAAGTGCGTTCCCCATGATGTTGACAATATTACTTGACAGACTGCAACCAAATATTGTTAAGAATCTTCTGGGAGGTTTTAAAGGGAGTGACATCCATTCCTTGGATAGAGAGCATGTTCTTCAAAAGCTGTACAACAGTTTTGAATGTCCAATTTTTAGAATTTAAACTGATATGTAATGTAATTATTATATTTTGTAATGTAATATTTTGAAACAGTTTATCATTAAAAGTTTTTTAAAAAATCGTCTTCTTCCATTTCGCACACCTCAAAATTCATAAAAAAATTGAAAAAACACAACATTAAAACGATGAGAACAAATTTTATTTCCATGTTTTTAGCATAGTAGATGAGCAGAGTACAAAAAAATGCATGGTCAAGATTGTGCCACATTAAGTTTCAATGCGTTTTAGAGGCAGAAAAGAGAGTGGCACAAAGTTGTACCCAACCGGCTCCCTTTCTATAATAAAAAAAAATCCATCCAGCATTGGATAGCCAAGATGTGTAGGTATGTTGCTTAAAATTTTCAGAGATTGGTGCATAACATGATATAAATATTCTGAAAACCCCTCAAAAAGTGGCACAAAGTTGCCCCATTTTACGGTATGCCTCGTAATTTTTAACGTGGTCAGAAAAAGGACAACACCCGAGTTGGCACCTTAAGCAACCTCAATAGGACATTGGACCCCGATCAGATTTAACGTGCACCAGTCTTGTATATACGAAGTGAGGGTAGTTCAGACGACTTTTTGCTATTTCGTTGTGAATCTGGCAACCATCCGATCATGAGATTACTACACTTTAACTTTTTGTCAAGCCCCTTATCCGGCTGATATATACCCAGAAATGTCGATATCCGATTTCAAAATGTTTTCATTGTTTAACGAAAGTTGTACAACAATGACATTTCATTTATTCAGCATTTATTGGCATAGATAGGGATTGTTTTACGATATACAAAATGTAAGTACAAGTTGTTACTTGAATTTCTTGGTGAATAATAGCTGGGGGCACAGCCCCATGCTAAATTAAAAACTAAAAAGGGGAAAATAAAAAAAATCTTTCTTAAAAAAAAAAGGAAAAACAACTTAAGGAAAATGTGCTAAAAAGTAAAAAATAATTTTACGAACGAGTTGAAAAAATTTAATTATTTAAAATAAATTTTATACTTATTACAACTTTTTTAAGTTGGTGCCAATTTACAAAAAAAATAAAATTTGTAAATAAAAACATAAAATTAATTCGTAAAATTAAAAAATATTTTTTACCTTTTAGCTCATTTTCTTTAAATTGTTTTTCCTATTTTTTAAAAAGATTTTTTTTAGAAAAAATGTAATTTATTTTTATTATACTTACCATTGCACAGTTAAGGCCAAAATTGGAAGTTCGATGTTTTGTTGCCAGTTCCACTCGATGCAAAACGCCCTTGATCTGGTGTTCAGGAAAGCCGCTCCTGAAAGAAAACCATTTTATTGGTTCATCTGCTCTCAAAAACATTTGGAAAATTTTAAACTGCGACGGCATTTAAATAAAAAAGTTTCAGAGAATTAAAATTAATTTTAATGTCAAAGAATAATAATTAGACTTAGCAAATATATATCTGAACATTAAACAAAACAAAATAATTTTAAATACAACAATAGTTTAGTGGCATCCACAACAACTTCAAATCTTTAATATGCACACGCAATTAGCTTTCGAGAAAAGTTGAATTGATTTATAATAAATATCAAAGAAAGTTTCACCATACATAGAATTAAAAAAAAATATGTATAGTTTTCAACTTGAAAGCAATAATGAAAAAAAAAAGTGAATAACATTTTCAGCAAATAATCCTTAAAGAAGTTCAGAAGAAAAAAGTTACTTCACAATATCATCAAAAGTTGATTCAATCAAATTTTTCACATGGTCAACATCTTTTTCAGCAATTTCTCTTAAACCAACGGAAAATACGCTTTCCTTCAGGCTAGAATCAAACCTGTAAACGAAAAAACAATAATGATATAAATACATTTGCTGTACAAATACTACCTCTATTAAAAGGAATAGTTAACCCACTGACGCTCACATGATTTGCAATTGTAACGTTTTTTCACTGCTTGGAAATTTAAATAATTATTCTTGGGCATGCTATTTTATATGATTTTTTTTTAATACTTGTAAAGATATAGCTTGTAAGTGGTACCTTAAACCTTTCAAATACAAAAATATTATAAAATGGAGTAATTTTATAAATTTAAAAATTGGATGAATTTCTAGAAAAATTGGACATTCCTGCAGGTATATTATGCGGCCTTGAGGGTCAGAAGGGTAAAAGGAAAAAGTATGATTCTTCATGCGTTCAGTAAAACAATAAGAAATGTCTTTTTTACAAATGTTACAAATTTCTAACAAAACTGTTAGGACAATTATGATTTTTCATTACAACAGTGCCTATATGCAGAAAAATCTAAAAGTGACACTTAACACTCAGCATAATGTTTACTTATCTCGAGTACCCAACAAGCTATTATACAATATTTTAAACAGTCGGAAATTCTGCATCATGCTAATCCAAGTGATATCAGAGGTGTGCACCCACCCAGTGCAGGGACTGTAGTCGGGTCCAATCCCGGACTCCAGGAGGGTGCGGTAGAAGGGGGAGTTGGGCCCCTCCACCAGCAGGGAACCCAGGAGGCTCAGGGTGAAGTTCTCATGGGTGTCTGCTATCCTGAAAACAGACATTAACAGTGCAACTGTCATTCGTACTTTTAAATAGGTACACTTTTTAAAAAGTTGTTAGCATTAGTTTAAAGATGTGTTTAAATGCTTGCTATATATTAATTATTTAATTTTATTCTACATTTAATTAATTTTAATTATGAAAAAAAACATAATGCAAACAAATTGGTTGCATTTATGAACAAAATTTAAATTTGAGCTGTTGCTAAAAATACTATTTCACAGAATCTATTCAGATTTAAAAGACAAACTGAGTATACTTTTTAGAAAAATAAATTTTCTAAAAACTTTTTTTTTTTTAATAAATATTACCTTAAAAAAAGTAACTATATGCATTAGAATTTATATTTAAAAAAAATATATTAAAGCAATTTTTCTTAAAACATTATCTTTAATTGCAGAGTATTTATTGTTGTTAAAATACAATTTTATAAAAAAAATCAGAAGAAATTGCAGATCACCGGACACAATGAATAACTATTGACTGTTTAGTTCATTTCAGACAGCGCAAAAATAAAGCGGGCAGGTGTCTCATATGAGAATTGAATGTGCGCAAATGTTCTACTGGATTAGAACTTACTCATTGAGGACATAGCTGTTACTAACGATCGTTTGCTTTTCAGGTGCAGCAGACATTGGATCGAATCTATTGTAAATCGTTACTTCTTTCTGAAATTTAAAATAGGAGATAAATATTTTTAATGTGTACTACAAGGAAAATAGAAATTGACAAAAAATTGTATTTTAAACTTAAATAATGTGGTTTCTGAAAGAAATGTATCTAGAATATATAAATTAAGAAAGGATTCCATAGTAATATTCTTAGTAGTACTTCCCAGTATTGTATAATACTATATTGAAAAGAAATGAATTGCAATAAATTTAACAAAATATAAATTTCATTACCAGCTTTAATGCCATGATGTATTGCCATTGTGGCAATCTAAATTTAAAAATGAAACAAAATATTCCAAAGTATTACAAATAATAATTATATTCATACCAATTTGGATTTCCATAAGTATAATTATTATGTAATACTTTGGAATATTTTGTTCAATTTTCACATTTAGAATCCCAAAATGATAATATATGAAGTCATTAAAACTGCATTTGGAGCTTCTAGTGGCGAATTTAATTTTTTTAGACTTTGTTCCATCAATTATTTACTCTAATTATAAGAAGCTTGAAACCAATAAATAAACATTCTTAAAAGTTTTTGGGGTCAATAATGGCATCTTTCAAAATCGATAACTGTGAGAAGACCAGTTTGTAAGTCTGTGATGCTAAAAAGAGCGAACGCAGGCTTACAGGAGCAGACCACCTGTGCACCAGTGGCAGTTCATTCGAAATCTGGATCCCTCCAAAGTGCTGCAGGACGTGGGACTCAATCTGCTCCAGGTGAGACTCCAAGGGCATGTTCCCATAAGTGAAGAACCTAGAACAGGAAAAAATTCATTCCTATAAAGCTTTAAAACCCTTTGGAATATTTTGACATCTCAGAAAAAAAAAATAGATGAACGTTGGGTCTACATATATTCTTTCTTTTTATTTGAATTTATTTTTGCAAAGAAGAAAATAAATATTAAAAAAAAACATTTTAAAACCTTAAAGAACAAACTTTGCTTTAAAGTTTTAAAATGGGTTGTGATACAAAGAGTTCATATGCATTTTCTGAAAATAAAAATAAAGCGTCTCGTCTCTAAGGCCATTTAAAGGATCTTAAAAAGAATTTAAAAGGGCCTTATTTTTTAATACAAACAACTTGTATATACAGTCAAACCCCGTTATAACGAACCCTCAACGGACTGGTTCAGAAGTTCGCTATAGCCGAGGGTTCACTATATCCGAATTTTCCAATATTGACGATATAAAAAAATTATAAAGTCCTCACATTTCTGTGCGAAATAAATTAATTACACAGTATTACAATTTGTGATGGGCAATAATAAAGTGAAATATTTGTTCTTAAAACAACAATTAAATAATTAAATTATACTACTACTTAAATTAATTTATTTGAAGTATGAAAAGAGTTGTGATTTTTTTGTTAAAGGCATCAAAATAAGCCATTAAATTTTTATCCACAGTTTCTTTTGCAAAGAAATTATGCAACATGTTCACAGCTGCCTTAGCATCAGAAATTGGAGGACCTGAACTTAGATCACCTTCGTATTCAATATCCGAAGATAAACGCTAATCACCATTTTCTGTTTTCTTAATAATTTTCGCTTTATCCTCCATGGAAAAAGCTTTTTGCTTACTAACAGGAGTGACTTTAAACCTACGCGAAGTCTACTAGTCAAACGATAATCGGCAATAGACTGAAGCATGTATGCTGACCAGTTGACTAGGGAAGGGGAGGAGCTGAGCAGGGGAGTCTATTGTCACCTTTGAGGAAACTGGCTTCTGTCAAAGGGTGAGGAATGTGGTCGGAGCGAGTCAAAATTGGCATGAAAAACCTTGAAAAGTGTGAATTTTAGTTCGCTACATCCAAATTCCTTACTTTTGAAGATCGTTATAAGCATTTGAAAATACATTAGTGACATAGGAGTTCGGTTGGGACCATTTGAAAAGTTCGTTACAACCGAGGGATCGTTATATCCCGGGTTCGTTATACCGTGCCATTAGTGATTTTTGTATTGCAATAAAAAGTTAGCTTTAAAGTCACAAATAGGCATCATAGAAAACCAAATATTGAAAAAATGTACATAAATGAATATAAAAGAGGAAAATAGGTGCAATCAGCTAAAAGCTATCGAGAATAAGAAATATGTGGGTTTTCTACTTGCATACAAAATTGTATTTAAGTCATATTAGTATCAAAATTTTTCATAGAGGTTTGGTAAAATGATTTCAATGATAGTCGTTTCAAGGACTTTTTAAGAGCCTCCTGTAACTTGAAAGCTTTACAGACTTTTTGAACAAAAATAGTGAGTTTCTAAGTACTTATAAGGACCCTTATGGACATGAAATGAAAATAAGTTTATAAGGACTTTTAAAGACCGCACGAACCCTGGTTATTGAAATATGATTGGTCAAACCAAAAATTTGCTGACATTTTATTTTTATAGTAACTAATAAGCACATTACTTAGATGAAGTAAGTCATCGAATAAAACGAAATTTACAAATTTCCGTCAAATTGCAGAAAAATCATGTCTAAATATTTAATAACAAATTTCTTGGATTTTAAAAACATTCATAGTAAAAAATAGATTTCTAATACATAGTTTTCTTTTCTTAAAGGTGTAAATATTAAAAAAAAACTTTATAAAAGTTCCCCAAACTTATTTCTTTTGAATGATTTTGTTTTGCACAAATTACTGACAAGTTTTAAAAAATATAAATAAATATGTTTTACTGTGCACAAGCTTTTAAGTATGTCGAAGAAACCCACAACAAAATAAAGTTCTAAAAAAATACTTGTAAGGACCCTATAAATATTAATTTTATTATAAAGTTTAAGTAATAAAAATTTAAGATACATGTGAGACAACATTTTAAGGACCAAAAAAGCATTTTGGAATCACTAATGGCAGCATTCAAATTTGGTAACCATGACACAAGTTCAATTAGGTTCAGTATGTGTAACAGTCAGTGATTTTTAAAACTTTTACAAACTCATAGAAAAGTACAGATGTATGCTCGCCACATAATAGTGGCGACAGAGCAGGCAGAAAGATTGACTCCAATTCAGTGTGAAATTATAGTTAATCAGAAGGATGGATGTTCTGGACATTTTGAACAAATAAGGTATTTAATTAACTAACTATGCATTTATAATTACGCTATTTGCAAGGAATTTTATTTAGAAAAAGTGAGAGAAATGTGCGCATCTCTCGTGTTGTTCTTTCAACAGAACCAAGAATATTCTTTCTTGGTGAGATGTTGTTTACAGATATTAAACTACTTCTGGAGGAAGAGGGAGGGCTTCAATTGGTTGGAGTCCAAACAGTAAGGTCGTGGATCTTTAAATGTATAGCTTGAATAAAGAGATTTGAATGAACTTAGGGAGTTAGGACTGCCACAGAGATTTTTTTTTAATTCTGAGTACAGCAAGAAGTATCCCAAGTGTTTTGGGGTGAGGGGGTGACTCACCTGCTGTTGGAGGGGTGGTAAAGTGTTTCATGGAAGCCCCTCAGCCCCTGCCAGGTGAGGTGGGGGATGCACAGGGGGTCCCCCCCACTCTCATGGGAATAGGCATTGTCTGGGAACAGGTGGTTCTGGAGATGCCTCGCATAGAATTGGTTGGGATCAGACTGAAAAAGCAGGAGAAAATCATGTGAGTAAAATATAACATTTATTAATTGATACCATAAAAGTTTATTACTACAGTCGTAACTCAGTTTTTCAAAGATCTTTAACTTTGTTTTTACTATTAGCCCCCAAAAAAATCTGATTAGCTATTCAATTCAAAATCAAAAACATTTTTTATATCTGGAAACAAAAACAAAATATTACTGTCCTAAGAAACTTCATAATCATTAAATTATTTGAAGCAATTGTACATGTAAGAAATAATCAATTTCACTACTAATTTTAAAAAAAAAACTCATTTGAATTATTATGCAAGGATTTTTCACAAATAATTGTTTTGAATTAATCAAAACACATATCTGCAACTGATATTAATAGAATGCAGTGAATTAATTGGCATTTATAAAAAAAATCAAAGTTGAATTTTTTTTTTAAGTCAGAAAAGTAGAACATGCATTTCTAGGCTAATGCATTTATTTTGAGATAATACAACATGAATCGTACAAAAAAAGGGTGAACTTACAAAAACACCTTTCATCTCATTGAAAACAACACCTTTAAAAACAATGGGTGAACTCTTGTCCTTTGGGTCTTCATGTTCGAGTCGCCAACCCTCTTGCCTGCAGGAGGGATGAACGATTAACAAACAAAATGAATATTACAAAATAAAAGGAAATTTTGAAGCATCTTGAAAATGATATTTATCTGAATGATTTAAAATTAAAAATACTTTTAAATTGTGTTTTTTGTTAAATCATTTTAAATTAAAATAAAGTTATAATAAAATTTAATTTAGTGAAAGATAAAACCAATAACAAAATGTTTACATTAGATTAAATATTTTGTGCAATACTTGTTTGAGACTTTGAAAGTGCCAATTGTAAGCAGACTTTTTTTTTTATTCCCAACTGTTTGATAATTACAGAAAGTCTACCTGAGGAACACATCTATGTATTTAAATATGCAATAGAACTCCAGTTATCCAGATCAAACAAAGCGGTTCGCCAATTATCCAAATCCAAATCTCTTTGAGAAAAAAAATCAGCAAAATCCACATTTTAAAAGTTTCTTATCATATAAAAATACAGTTCTTAGAAGTTGGTTCCTCCCCCCCCCCCCCCCCCCCCTTCTCCCCACTTTTTTGTAAGCAATTAATTATACATTTTTACTTAATTCAAATCAGTTTTTTTAAAAAGAAAATATATTCTATGTTCAACGAAAGCTATGAATTAATCATGAAAAGGCTATTGAAATCTTGAGTGAACAGTTTGTCTAAATTGGCTGGTGCAGTAGAACTCTTAATTATCTGGATCAACTGAGATCAGATTCCATCCGGATAATGGAGTAATTCACAGAAAAAAAAAAGACTATTTCTTAGTAATAAAACAAATTTTGCTTTAGTATATCATATTATTTACCGACTATGAAAACAATTGTTGACATTTGTACTTGGACACTGTATTATCTGTGTAAACGCTATGGCTACACAAGCACACTTTTTTTAGCATAAGAAACTTTAGATTGGATTACCATTGCACCCTAGGCAATTAAGCAGAGTACATAATTACTACCTGAAATCTTTCTCCAGCAAAGAGGGTGAGAATGTTGCATCCAAATACACAATACACAGAGAGCAGGTTCTGGAAGTCTTTAGAATTCTGCGTGGAGAACACGTAGAGGGTCATGTCGGATCCTGAAACACACACAAAACTCAATGCTGGACTTGACATGGCACTAGAGCTTCACAAATAGTTATTGGCAACAATTTAGGATCCATACCCATGAAAAGAACTGAGAATAAAGAATTATCATTAGGAACAATGGTCAGCTGACAAGGACAACATCCAAGCAACAGCCTCCCCCATCCGAGAACATTTAGACCATTGAAGATTTAATGGGCACTAGTATCCTCTGTGATAATTATAGCTAGAGATGAGGGGGGTACTGTTTGCAATAGAAGTTTTTGACAGATGAAATAAACGCCTTTAAGTTTGTTCTAGGTTCATCTAAGTTTAATAATTTCTGTCAGTGAAGTGCAATGTTTCTTTTTGGTATCAACTATGGTAGTAAGTTGCATTTATTGCAAAGTTGCTCTCAGAGCTTAGAAGATTACAATTTTTCATAAAAGTGCTTTCAATTTTTCAAAATATCATAAGAATACTAAACTTTAAATGATTTATTGAAACCTTACAAAGAAATTTATATGTCAAAACATAGCCATAGCAAAAGTTATTAATAAACTTAGAAAATAAGCCCATCAAAACCTTTGCCTTACAAATTTTTTAACTTAAATTTATAATTGAACATCTCAAGCTGAGAACTGAATAAAATATGCTTCTGGAATTGGCTGACAAAATTAAAAAGTACGGACAGGAAAATGCTATTTAAATATGCAGTTTTGCATATTTTTTGGACGAACTGACATTGCATTATAATTATTGTTAATGGGTTATTATACAGTTCAGGTTCTATCCCAAAGGTAAGACCCAAGAACAATGTCTCATAATTTTGAACCATGTAAAGAAAGATAAGGACAACACCCGAGGGCCACTCCATTCTCCAAACTTCCGCACCATGACTAACATAGGACAATTGGACCACAACACATTAAATATGCACCAGCCGCCTCTAGATGGTAGATTCTTAGTGGATAATGAGGATCCATCTCGGAACCCTCCGATTACGACCTCAGTACTCCAGCTACCAAGTGATCAGTGATCGCTCAGTCCATAATTTCCTCAGCTTGACACAGAACAGCTACCTGTAAAAGCATTCATGAATGTTGCCAGCGATCTGTTCAGCATGTTGAAGAAGGGGTCCCTGCAGGGAAACCTCTTTGACCCGCACAGGGCAAGGTGTTCCAGTATGTGGGCCACCCCAGTGTTGTCCGAAGGAGGAGTGCGGAAGGCAACCCTGAAACAAAAGATTACTCAATACTTATTACTTATACAATGATAAATATTTAATTGCTTTATAGAATCTATGAAGCTAGTATACGTTACTTTAATAGGATCTTGGATGGAAGACAAAGAAGTTGACATTGTGCGTAGCGAATGACACCACTTTAAAGTCAATGTCTTCCTTACTCGATTACAATAATTAAACAAAATAAATTCCCCAATACATATTTTCTTCCATGATAATATTATGTAGATATTAATGGTTGTCTTATTAAAACTTTGGATGGAATTGACTTTAAAGCTATAAAATTGGGACTTTGCTAATTCGCGAATTAAAGCAAGCTTCAAGTCATTTACTTCATAATTAAAAACTAAATATTTTAATAAGTATAGATTTATCCATAATGTACAAGTATTTTCTTCCGAGATGGATAAAAAAAAATGCTCATCCGTATTTAATAGCAACAGCAATCAACGATGTTGACAGAAAATAATTGATGTTTTCTAAGTTTTTAAATCTTTACAAAACGATGTCAAGAATTAGAAATTGCACATGAAAATATCTTCTCATACACACTAAAAAAAACGGAAATTGCTCAAAAATTACAAAATATTTTTTTACTCTATAATATTCCGCAATTCCTTATCTTAAGGATTCCTTATCTTATCCAAGATTGAAAAAATATTCAAAAAACTTTTTATTTACAAAGGGTTATTCTGATCATATGTTTTGTACATTTTACACTTAATTTCTGAATAATTGTATTTTTCCCATATGCCCTTTCATTCCAAACATGAAAACCCAAGTGTGCTTAAACTTTTGAAAAATTTATATGAGATGTTATGACCATCCACCATAACGATTCGTTAAAAAAATAATTTTTAATAGAATTTTAAAGTTAAAAATTTGAAAAAAAAGTGGGTATTTTAAGGACTTTCGAGGAAAAAATTATATAAAAAAAAAACTTTTAATGCTATAAACTTTTTGGAGGGTCATAACATTAAAAAAGATACTTCGAGTAATTTCCAACAAAAAATATGCTTCTAGATGATTACAACTTGCATAATCATGTTTAAAAAACATGACAATTAGCTAATTAGCATTTGACTTTATTCAGGTTTTTTTTATAATGAATTATCATGATTTTTAAAGTGTTTTCATATAGGAAAAAACTAGTTTTAAATTTATAATTTTAAAAAAATGTTCAAGTGTGTACGGACACCTTGACAGTTCTTTAATAAAAGTTCATATTTATACTGATTTTGAAATGGCCAGATCTGTATTATACAATACGTTTGAAAATGTAACTTTAAAATATTGCCAAATTGCTGATCTAAATTGCGCCATATTTAAATGCTAAAACTAGCTTTTAAACTGGAAAATAAAACAATTTCTAATACACAACGAACAGAGATGTAGCTATGCACTCTACACACCACTACCTATGTGAATTGTTCAAACTCGAAGATACTCCATTCTAGCTATAGTGGCGTGTTTCGAATGTCTGCAGCATATCTTCCTCGCTGTCTATTCTCTGTGATCCACCGCGTCTGAAACGCACTCCTCACCCACCTGAATATCCCAAGAAAAATTCAAGGGAGAATTTGCACACTGTGAATACATTGGTAGAATTATCAGGAAAATACTTAAAGCAAGAATAAAGATAATTGATCGCCACAAAAAAGAAATCTTCAATGTGTTATTCATCCGGAAATCCGGCATGGTAAATCAGATAACCAACACTTTACTTCCAGATATCGGATAGTTACCGGATATCCGTTTCGTCCCTAGTTAGAATTTTACCCCAAAAGTCACTCTGGTTTAAAGTATTAAAATTGGCATATATACATCACATTTATTCAGTTTTTTTTATAAATTCGGTTGTGCTCAACCAAACAAGAAATGTTACCCAAAGAGATTGTTTGAATCCTCACATCCCAAGTGGAGGTGCTCAGCACCAGTTGCTCGGTGTTCCAGGAGCACTGCTTTCAGATTCAGCTCAGAGATATCTGAAGTCTGGAACAAAAAAGGTGGGTTGGAAATCAGCAATAGCAGAAATAAAATGCCAGGTTTTTGATTTGAAGTATCATTTCATAAAAGTCAGCCAGTTTACTATTTACATTTCCAAAATATAAGTTGTAAATGTCACCTCTTTTATTGTGTAACCATTATATTTGTGTTGAACAGCACTGTTAGTTGAAGAGGCACGGCGACATGTTAAATATTTCCACCTAAAAAAAAATATTTTTAATGTATTTTATGATTACATTTTGAATATCTCTTCGAACAGAATATTCATAAACTTTTTGCTTGAGAAAAAGCAATTAAACGATGTTAAAATGCATTAGTGACATTCTTGTAAAAGTAATATTCGCAATGCTAATACGTTCGTGAAGGCAAAATCCAGGTTTGTTGCCCCAATCAAATGGAACTCCTCCTTTTCCTTGTGAAGGGTTGTTAAAAAAGATACCCCTATTTGGCCAAACATCAGAGTGACTGTTCAATGCATTTGAACCACATTTGGTTCCAGTTAGAAAAAAAATTAAAGCTGAAAGTTGTTTAAATTTTGGAAAGTAAAATATCGTATTTTTTCTTCAAAAAAACATTATAGGATAAAATATAATTTTTAAACGAAACTAACAAAATAAAATTCAAAATATATTCTTTAGGGATGAAAATACAAAAGTAATTTCCCGTACTTTTCAAATTAACCACATTTCGAAACTGAAAAGGATGAAAAATTCTTTCTTGACATTTAATCTCTTGCATCATACTTACAAAATTAACTCATAATAAAGTAAGAACTACAGAAATATGTGTATAAAATAAACTAAAATGTACAATAGTTTTACCTTCGTAAACTAGGATTCAAAACTTTTCTTAATACTAAACCTATCGTCATATTTCTTTAATATTTACGAGAAATCTTAGACTGTGATTCCCTTGGTGGGTTTATTTTGATTCTTTAAAACGAGCAAGAGAGGAGCATGGATAGAATCATAGAAATGTATAAGACCTAGAAGGAAGAAGCGTATTGAAGCCGATGAAGCCTGCATGGGCGCGAAAATGGGTTGAGTTAGGCACATGGCTGCCAGATGGGCGACTTTTATCGCTTGCTTTTGATGCTGTTTCAATTATATTTTGACTACAGTTGGCGAGCTATTTTACGTGATAATTGCATTATAGTATACGAGTTTAGACGTTAGATACGGATTTTTTAAAGAGAAATTTAATAAATCATTAATCACATAAAATTTCATTTTATTATGTTTTTGAAAAGTTACTAAAATGTTTAATTACGTTAATTAATAAATGAATCTAATTAATAAAATATAGTTTAATTAACACAGTTTAATCTAATTAATAGCATAATCTAATAAATAAAGTATAATCTAATTAGTATTATAATTAATAAAGTGTAGTCTAATTAATAAAGTGTAGTCTAATTAATAAAGTATATAATAAAATTAAGTTTAATTATAAAGTAATATAATTAATACTTTAATTAATAAAGTATATAATATAATTAATACTTTAATTAATAAAATATATAATATAATTAATAGTTTAATTAATAAAGTATATAATATAATTAATAGTTTAATTAATAAAGTATAATCTAATTAATAGTTTAATTAATAAAGTATAATCTAATTAATAGTTTAATTAATAAAGTATAATCTAATTAATAGTTTAATTAATAAAGTATAATCTAATTAATAGTTTAATTAATAAAGTATAATCTAATTAATAGTTTAATTAATAAAGCACAGTTAGTCTAATTATTAAAGAGTATTATTGCATAATAATTTTTTGTATATATTTTCTTCAAATTAAAAATTTAATCACACTATTTTGAAAATTGTTAGTTTATTATTTGTGCTTGTGTAATAAATCATAATTAAATCTCGGTCCCATGCATATTGCTAAGTGGTACTATACATGCTAATTAGTACCAATTAAAATATAGTTTTTAAAATTTTATTACAATTAAAAAAATATTTATGTTGTTAATTATTAATTATTTTAATGTTAATTAATTTTTATTAATTAATATTAAATTCCTTCAATTAATTATGGCAATATTTTAGGATTTGAACCATAAAATAACTAAAATTACCGTTAAAAGTTAATAAATATAGCCACTCATGTGGACGTATAAAACTTCTAAAAAATAATATTTCCCCATAAAAGCAACACAAACAACATTTTTTCTCACTATCTACAATATTTCCGTGATTTTTTGCAATAATCAGCGTTATCAAAAGAGTTGTACTTAGAGCGCAATAAATTTTTAAATAAAGCGATTTTAGCATGGAAACTCCTATCTCCCGTCACTTTTTTGAGTTGAGTTGGCGAAAACCGCCATACCTTCATTTCCCCTATTGGCAAAACCGGCTTTCAGCCTTCCAGCAACCCTATTAGAGTTCAGTGGATAGAATCCATCCAAGCGCATGCGTTAAATATCATTGCCATATTAATAAATTTAATACTAGTCAAAATATATATATTTTTTTTTTGAAAATTTAATAATTTATAGTTTGAGCAAAAAACACGAGGTAACAATGCATAATAAAATTTTTATATAGTTTATAAATTATATGGAATCGAATGTTTTATAGACTAAGTTACTTATTTTCCGTGTCAAATAGAAAAAAAATATATTTACGACAAAAAAAAACAACAGATTCTTGATTAATGTTTGCTGGCTGGTCTATAATGAAATATTATCGAAGTGGTACTGTTCACATAATTATAATGTTACCTGTTACACTGCACAAAATAATAAGTTTGAATAAATTTTATTGAACTTGAGTGGTGAGATCGTTTTTAGTTAAGGAAGTTCTGCTTTCGGGGGGAGTCTTTTAATATATACAAGGAAGATGTCGGCGCACGAGCAAATGCGTGCTATGCTTGACCAGTTGATGGGTACTGGAAGAGATGGTAAGTAATTTTTTTATATTAAATTAAAGCGAAATCCATTTCTTATTGTCTAAAGAAGTTTTTCTACTATATATTGCAAATAAGAACATTGATCCATTGTAGATAATCTACATTCACTAGTTTGCTCAATCGTATGATACCGAAATCTAAAATGCGTTTCCAGATGTTATTTCGCATATTTTTGGCCTTTTTTTTCAAATTCTCTTACTAGTATTCGGCAAAATAGTCCTTTTCTTGAAGCAAGTATAGTTAAAATGATGCAGTGACCTTTGGCGACTTTTCTGAAATTATCCGATGTTCCTATACGTACCGTGCTTGGCGACAAAATCTGGTTTTGTTGCCAATCAAAGAATTCTTCCATTTACCTCCTACAAGTTTTCTAAAAAGGGTCACCGAATTTGACGATAAATCAGGGTTACTTCTCAATACATTTTAACTGGAATATACACAAATAATATCTATAAATGCATGTTATGAGAAAATTTGAAGGGTAAAAATTTTTCTCACTCATTAGCTTGTGATTATAATAATCAGATTTTAATTACTTATATTTTGAAATTGACTTTTTTATTGTTCTGTGCTCATGCTTAAGAACCCTATTGGAAGCTCTCGTTTTAAAAAAAACGATTGTATATTATGATCTGAATCTGTTAACAAATTCACAAATTTTCCTCCATGTGAAAATGCATTCATCCTTTAAGCAAAAATGTACTGAACAGATTGTTTATACCATCGATAAAGAAAACTGTTTCACGATTCCACTCCCTAGTCGGATGGAACACTCCATGTTAGAAAATTGATTGTCATCGACGTCCATTGCTGAAACAGTCATGTCACCAGAGACAGTTCTTAGGTTTTATTATTCGACTTTTTATGAAAACTGAATACTTTTGTTGTTTACGTAAACAGAATTACTCTAATTGTATGAAAAACAAAATAAAGTATGAAGGAATACGAATTCAGTGTTCACTCCAGGTGGTTTTTTAAGGTGGCCCGCCCTTTTTCCAACTCAATAGCGTCCTTATGCCTTTTTTGAAAATATGCCGCTCTAAAAAAATTTGCTAACCGTATGCTGACCTTGGTCATGTGGCCTCCAATATTTATATGGACTTGACAAGTTATAGTGATTTCGTGATCTGTGCCTTTGAGATAAGAAATTTCCCAACTTAACGGCGTCAGGTACGGATACCAGCTCGGGTGTTATTCTCGTTATTTGACCATGGTTAAAAAATACAAGGCATTATTCCCGGGTCTTTCCTTCTAGATAGACCCGAACCAACGTTGTGGCACACATGTTCCACTGCAATGTTCGTTCTAATTTAAGGTTTAATGAACAATGTGCAACTCTAGTGCGATGTTAATTAACCAAACCAAACTGAACGATTGGAAATTCCAAAAGAACAGTCCGGGTTAACAAAAAAAGCTATGTTCTGAAAATGGTGACGTGATCTGTAAATAGTGGGAGTCAAAGGGACTCGACAGTTGTGCCAACCCAATAGCCATTGCTAATCTTAACATAAATAAAATAATATTCATAAACAAAAAGTACCTACATACCAATATGACCATATTTAGAAGAAATTTTCCATTGTGGAAGGCAAAACCGGTTATATGAAACAAAAGTGATTTTCATATAAAAATTGAGAGGATTTTGATTTAGACAATCACATAAGCTTATGGTAGGGTTAAAGGGCCTTCGGCCCTAGGCACCTAGTTCTTAAAAATTCTAGCGTAAATTTAAACAATCACCTAGCACAATTAAAAGAGAAGTTATTTTAATAAAAGGAACACTGTGTGACGTTCGCACAAAGAGCAACGACACATGTGAAATTTAGAATCGAAGGTCATACAGTTGCATTTTCTATAATTATATGATGTTTGTTTTTCCAAAAATAAAAACAGATGCGAGCATTCTTTTAGGCGCCTGTCTGTCTGGAAATCTAAAACCATTGCTCCTTAATGTAGATAATGAATTTATTATATATTTAAAATATGGGATTCTTTTTATTTTTTAAAAGAAACGATACTACATACAGTTAAAATAAAAATTTCGCTTGACATTCAAAGGGAAGAGTTTGACCCCCCCCCTGTATATCAATGAAATTTTTAAAACAGTTCCGCCACTGGCATTGTGTCGGCTGCAGACTGCTTTAGTCAACTTCATCTGTAGCCTTGGGAGCCTCAGCTTCGTATCGGTCGCAAAAGTGTGTAGTGAACTCTGAAACCAAACACAGGAATTTAAGTTTAATTTTACAAGTTGGACATTTTCTAATTTTCCCTTGATAACCTTGGTGTTTTCGCTTTTAATTGTTAAAAATATTAATTTTCTTCAGACATAAATTTTCCCAACTCGTGTATTTTCAAACCTTGAAGTTCCCAACTTTTAGGGTTTCCAAACTATTGCGGGGTTGGACTCCCCCCCCCCCCCCCCCCCACCCCAATAATACTAAATTTCTAACAAAATGATATTTGACGTCAATATGTTTGGTTCTGCTTTTTTCAGTTGGTGAATTAGCGAAACTTACAGAATCCTGATTATCGCAAAATATGACACAGTAATTCAATGTTATATTGCCAAGACCTAAATCAGCACATTCTTCCAGACATGTTTTTGATCCACATGACTACCTTTCAGGCTTCTGTCAATGTCGCATATTTGGCTTCCATAGTAGAAAGACTAACGCACCTTTGCTTAAATGTTCTCCAAATTATTGGAGCTTTACCGAGAAAAAGAAAAATACCACTCATAGAAATGGGATATTGGCGGCAAAATGTGAATCACAAAAGCAATTGATATTTATATTAGACAGGTCTGACAAATTTAATTTGTAGTTCTGGGTATACTTTAAATATCCTAATAATTTTAATAAAACAACCCAATGTTTTAAAACAGGATTTTCCTGAAATTGAGATAATATATTCACTGCATAACATATATTAGGTCTTGTTTTTGTATAGATTTGCTGCTGTGCCACTGGACTCTTTGAATTGCGTTATTAAGCCACAGTTATTTATAGCTTTGAAAAAAAATTATGAATAAGCATATCCTGTTCATTCCTAATTTTTAATATATTTGCAAAATCTGGGTGATTAAAGGCGGGGAACATGTTTTTGCTTTTTTCATCCCGACGTCCTGGATGTCAAGTGTGGCATCTGAAAATGAAAAAGGCAATATCTTTTTCACCACCTTTATTTGTTGTAAAATGTTCCTTGTTAAAATCCAGCTATTCAGATTACATTATTTGAATAATCAGGCAGCAGAATACTTAGTACTTCACAATGCATTAGTTTTCCAGAACAAAGATGTTAAAAAAAAATTCGAATTCCACGTCATAAATTCTGCATGAATCTTTCTTTTGATTTTCACAAGATTCCTCTTGTAAAATATATGTAGCATCGTCTGTCATTCATATATCATAAGAAGCACAGTTTAATAAATAGCTTAGGTTCTTGGAAACCCGTTCAGGCATATACATTTAAAAAGTTAAGGGCCACAGGTGGAACTTGAATCCGCAAACATATTTTTTCAAAGGCATGCGCTCTACTGACCAAACTACAAAGGCACGTTCTAGTTACATCGTACATTTTAAATGCACTGTTTATACAAACAATATTTATGAGATGAACGATTCATTAATGCATGGCATTTCACCCTTTGAAAAACGTCTAACAGGGATACTATTAACAATGGTGTTGCATTTTCAGGGGAGAACAACAAGTTCAAGGTGCACTTTACGGACCCCCGCGTCTGCAAGAGCTTCCTCCTGGCCTGCTGCCCCCATGACATTCTCGCAGCCACTGTAAGTACCCCCCGAACCTGTTGGTACGTCCAGGTTCACTGCTCCTTTCTCTCTCTCTCATTGCTGCTTGTGTGTGCATTCTCAAGGGTGCAGTGCTTCTTACAAACCAACTTAGCTTTCTGTGCAGACATGTTATCATAAATGTTTAAAAGTGTTTTTTTTAACTACTGATTAAATTTATTGCATTATTACTCCTCATTTTAAATAGGATAATTCCGGCCATGTAACATTCTTTTAAAGTATATTATGTAAATATATTTTACTGCTTTCCTGAACAGACTGGATGTATAAAATAAAAATTGGACTCTTTGCAACTGTATTATTAAAAAAAAGACTAGTATGACCGTGAAAGAATTTCCGCATGATTTCGAAGTACACTTTGATCTATTCCTAGTTTGCAGTGCTACTACCAAATGGGAATTTGGAAGCAATTGGTGGTATAAATGTATTATAGGACATTTGGCGCAAGTTTTTTGTGGGGGAGGGGGGGGCAAGTAATTCATATTATGGCAACCCCACCTGACTTTGTTGGTATTTTCCGATTCTTGCAATGTCTTTCAAGCTGGGACCCTATGACATCATCGCATATCCGTTTGTGCGGTTTCTGGAACTATTTTTGGATCTTATTATAGAAATAATAATATCTGATAGTGAGTGAATAATACTTAAAATATTATAAAAAGTGAATAATAATTTATGTTGTATAAATTGTAACTTGATATGAATTTCTTTTGACAGTATTTCACATTGTCAAAATTCTGTGGACTAAATCATCGATCGGCAAAAGACAGTTGCAACTTTTTGTAGCTGAAATTTTATTTTGAATTATTGTCTCAAGTTTGAATTTAAAGTTAAATTTTTAGTCACAGTTACGAATCTAAAATTTCTAAACACCCTTCCTGCAAGAAGCACTGCATCTCTTGATGCAAATATTGTCGCAAAACCATTTTTAAATCTAGTACTTTTAATTTTTTAGAGGTAAAAAAACATTCTTAATAGAAGGTTTGGTCTAACACGTGAGTATTAATTTGAGGAGGTGTCTACTTTATTACTCTATCTGTTTTTTGTTTTTTTTCCATCTTTCTCTCAGCACGAATTTCAGTGGGTTTGAAGGCTTCTTTAGATGCATTGAACAGTAGAATGTTGATCAAGCATTTTTTTTTTATCTGTTGCCAGTTATTTGTGTTTAGTTATCCTATTTTTCTCAAAATACGGCTGCGGTCCCTGTGCGCTTCTAGTCCTATAACTCTAGAGAGAATCAGCTTATGGAGATAAATGACCTATCATCGTATAGAGCAAGGTGTTCCGCATTGATCTAGTTGACAATTAATCTATTGGTTCTTTTGACTTTTGTACTGAGTGGAAAGGAATGAGTCAAATTTTGATCAAAGAAGTAGCAGGTGTGAACCAAGCCTTATGGTACAGTAAGAACTGTGCCTGCCCGATTTTTTAAAAATACTTTTTTATGGGTCTTAATATCAACCTTTGAAAATCTTAAATGTCAGGGAATTTGATCGTGAAAATAAATGGCAACCCTATTCTTTTCTTAATACATAAAAACTGTAAATAAATTACTACTAATTTCTATTTAAACTTGCATCATAAATCAGCAAGATTTTTTTAAAAAATGGGCATCAAACTTAAATAATTAGGCTGAACAACATTCTACTTTCATTTTTTTTTTAAGTAGACATTCATTTTACTTAGACCTTATAATATAAATTATTTTCATTAAGTTTAGAACTATTTTTTAAATTCTAAGTAGGATAATTCGGTTTATACTTTTTAAAGTCTTATATAGTAAAAGAAAATTTCGGTAAATAAAAATAGTGAGCAAGCATTAGAAGTTGCAAAATTTTAATGGATCACAATATAATTTTTTTAAAGAAAGGTTGATGTTTATTCTTCTTTAATAATCAGAAAATGTATAAAAAGTTACTAGTATTAATTGGTATGTTTTATTATTATACTAAAGTAAATTTAGTTGTAAAATCATATTTAAAAAATATATATATGTGGTCTATTCACTGTATTTAAAACGTTGAGAGCTGATATAGTTGTCAAATTGCCACTCTAAAAAGCTAGCTGTAAAAATGCTCGGTTAAATTATTAAAAATATAGTTTCCAAATAGCTTAATAAAATATTGAAGCACCAAACAACACATTTGAAATCTAATCACCTAATATATAAATTTTTATTCTTTAATTTATTTTAAATTCAGACATATAATATCCAGATAATTTTTTTTTTTTGACTGATTATATGTCTGTAAGTTTTTAAAACTGTATTACAGTGAAAGTCGAATTTGGATCTTTGTTTAAATTAATTTGGCTCGTTTTCTTTATTTTTTTTTCACAACCATTTATGTACCAAAAACTAGTTTATATTTATTTCAGTGAATCGACCACTTTAATAATGTAAGAAAAACTAATCTTTATTAAATTCAACTTCTTATTTTTACAAATAAATTAATTTTAACGAAATGCAAGAACCCGGAAATTGTGCTATTTTCTAGTTAGAATTGATTAGGCACAGTAGAGCATCAATTATTCAAACATATTTAGACATTTCTAAAGTATATCTGGGGAAATTATCAGGAAATGAGCTTAAAATTTATTATGAAGTAGATTGTTAATTTTGTAAAAGAATTAATGTATTGCTCTTTTAATTCCAAATTTTTCTCCTACCCCACAACTTTTCTTGTTGTTACTTCATCAATTATACCAATATTTTAGTAGTGTTTGGTCAGACATGATATGACAATCAGTCTCCAATTTTTTATTTTTTTTACATTTTATACTGTGATGTAGAATCCTTTTACAACCAATGTTAAATGGTTAGTAATATGCAAAAGTAGCAGTTCTTGTGGATAATGATTGAGTGTCACGATCCTTTGGATCCTTGCGCCAATAAACTTCAATGTGATTATCAAGAATACCAAATAGTCAGTTTGTATTTTTAAAATTTTTTTTTAGTTTTCACATATGTACCAATTTAGGCGCAATTATTAAAATCTTTTGTGTACCATTGATCGAATGACTCTTAGTTTAAAATATTTTCCCAAAGTTGTCATTAAGTGGTGCATGCACCCCTAATTTAAAAGTCACGCATCCAGAAATGGACTTGGGCAGTTTTGCCATTAAAATCTTCAATTATTGTCTGATAATATTTATTAGCTTATGCTATGCAGTAATTTTAATTCATTCAAAAATCGAGTCCACCAAATTGATGCTCTACTGTGTGCAATTTTCCGTTTTATGCCCATCAAAGTGAAGGTGTTCACTGAGTATTTTGCAACTGAAGTGTAACTTGGTTTGAATGTGTAGACCCTCTTGCAAGATAACTTATAGTTTTCCACGGATCCATCAGCTGATGGTCGACTAGTTATTCAGCTAGTAACATGTGTAACCTCCGATTTTGGGTGAGTTGAATAAAAAGCAAATGACATAAATTTATTTTGTGTTTCCATGTGTAATCATGTTTCTTGTGGCATTTAGAATTGTTTTAGCCAAGGTGCAAACGACTGACTACAAGTATGTTTCCCTGGAACTTAATAAGGACCATTTTAAAATGATTAATAGTTCTAAGAAATATGGAAACCAAATACAAACAATTTTTTAAATTTAGATATTTTTAGTGTGATTAAGTTTTTAGAGAATACTAATAATTTTCAATGATTCATTGTATATTAAGATTTTACTGCAACTAAAGATCCAAGTGTTATTTAGACTGCATTTAAATTGATGGCAATGGAGTTTTGGAGTTTATCATTGATATAGTTTTTTTATTTTAATTTTATTATTAGAAATGAAATAAGTTTAAATGGAGTTATTTTGTAATTTAGACTATGTAAACTAGAGAGATTTTTTTTATATCAAAAGCAAATTTTTACTGACATTTTTTAAAATAAAATGTTTAATGTATATTTAAAAAAAAAAATTAGTACTATTTAATGAATGCTATTTCTTTATTATAAGGAACAAGAACATTGTAAGTTTTTTTTTTTTTTTTTCACATTGGTTTATATTTTTATTGAAAAAAAATTATTAAGATTGAATCATCAAGGAAATTTTACCATGAACTTTGCTGAATAAGACTTGTTCAGCAGTTCTTAATCTTAAATGTAATCCTAAATTTAATAATTGATGTTGTCAATGTTTGTGAATATCTCCTGAAAACATGGTTATACCAAACCTTATAATTAGCGATGGTTTTAAATATTTAAAACACAGCAAAGATTTAATTTTGTGGCTAATTATGAATTACCTTCAAAATGGCTAAATATTTATTAAAAAAACCTATTTTGTAGTCAAGCAAAATGTTTTTTTCATTTAAAAAAGCCTTTTAGCATGAGTAATCATTTATAAAAAAACAACTACAAATTTTATCTATGTACTAATATTTGACAAATGATTCCATAAAGTTTTAATTTAACTGCTTGCCTTCATCCTTGATGTTTGTAAATTACAGTTTCTTTTCATTGCAATGTTTTTTATTTTCATACAATTTTAATTTAATAACAGAATATAATATTTATCATGAACACTAGACGAGCATTCTTGAGGATAGGGTGGGGGGGGGGGGGGGGGGGTTATCTGTGTACTAGAGTTTGAGAACCACCCGGGGAGGGTAAGAAGCTTTGTCTAAGAATCCCCTTGTGATTGCATTGAGTAATGATCTCCTATCGTTTTTCCTTGAAGGATTCGTCTTGCGTCGAAGATTTGTTTGAACGAGGGCTCGACCACACTTGGTAAAAACATGTGCTTTAGTTCTGCTTGTTGACTTCTCATTCATGGCCGTGCTGCAGACAGGAAAAAACATGGGATCGGCTGGTTTGAGGGTTGCTTTAGATGGGTCTGCTGCGAGTATGGTTAATAGGGTTCAAAATAAGCTTCTTTGTTAAATAGCTTTTTTCATATTATGTAGAAAAAATAAAATATTATTGTCAGCATTTGAAATTATTTAATATTTTCCCATAAAAAAAATTAATGATGGATACAACAATTTGGAAATCAACAATTTGGGTGCGGCACTATATGCTATATTCTTAAATTGCAATTGTTTTATTCATATATTTTTTTTTAATTAACATAGTTCTGAAAAGTTAAGTTCAGTGTTCACTCTATGTGTTTTTTAGAGATGGTCCGCCCTGCCATTCCTTTTGCTAATAATTGCACTCTCCGTCCCTTTTACACACAATTTGCTACACTTCTTGCCCTATCCACTATTCTGATGACCATTTTATTTAAATTATAAACAGGATTTTCTGCAGTAAATTTTCAACTTTGGGGATTTACAAAAAATGTGTTTCTTTTCAGATTTACTAATATTTTAGCTTTGATTAAATTTGTTAGGTATTTAATAATCAATGATGTACACTCTTATAAAAATTGGCAATTTAACAGCCAGTCACTGGAACTTTGATGACAGAAAAAGTATAGGTTTTTTTTTGTAATTTTTCTAGTATCACATTTTCTAGAATTAGCTTTTTTTTAGTTCAGTTTTTACGGTTTTAATTGCATTTCTTAGGTACTTGATGATCATCAGGAAACTAAAATTGCTAGTTTTAACAAAAGTCCGTATTTCAGCATGATCAGTTTTTCATATTTAAATAAGGGAAAATAAAGATTTTCTGCCATTTTAGAACAAAGCTTCTCATTTCGAAAGTGTTTTCTTTAATTCAACAGTCATTTGACTACATGTTAAGAACCAATCAATTATGCAAAAAAACACTGATTAAAAAAAACTCAATTTGGTATGTTGATTATCTAACTGATAACAAAACTATCATTTTTGCAGATTCATTATGAATTTTAAAATTTTATGTACTTTTTTCAGTTTGTTAATTACCATTAGCCAACCAAATTCCCTATTTTAGTATAAATTGGTTTTGCATTCGCATTAAAGTACTCTTTCTCTAGCATTAGATCTCTCTCAAAATAATGCCCTGACTCTTTTTATATCTAGAGTGAACACTGTTAAATGCATTATACTCAACCAATATTTAAAATATATATTCTCAAAGTAGAAAAATAACTTTATCGTTTTAAATATAAATTTAATTTTTTTAAAGTTTTAATTTCAAAACAAATATTTAATTCCCAAGCAATTTCAACATAATCCTAAATATAATTTAAGCACAAACACAAAAAAATGCTATCTGAACATGACTGCAAAAACCTAATAATTTAAACTCTGGTTTATGTATTTTTCCATTTATAAATCATATTGACTAAGAGATAGCTGTAATTTGTTGAATGAAATAATCAAATTCACTTTTTTTATCCTACTAAAATTATATGAATTCCACATGACCCATGTCAACGGCTTTCATTCATGAGCTTCACCACAAAGTAACCCTGTTCGGGGCCCATGTCTTTTCCCGTCTGCCGTGTAGCCGAACCATCGCCCTCCTCTCGGCAAAGAGTCCCCCTGACACCCCTTCTCTCTTGTCTGTTGCAGCGCATGGACCTCGGGGAGTGCCCCAAGCTGCACGACTTGGCGCTGAGAGCGGACTTCGAGAATGCCTCACTCAAGAAGGACTACTTTTACGATGTGGACGTAAGTGGATTTCGAATCCCTTTCTGTGAGACACCACTGGAGGTTTTCCTTCAGAGTATTCCAAACTGATAGGGATATATTTCAAACCCTATCAATGTTTAAAAATTGTCCCATTCGTTATAGCAGATTGCTGTGATACTGAGTAAAATATTAAAAACTAATAATAATTTACTAAAGATAAAAATAACTATAACTGATTTCTATTAAAGTATTTATTTAAAAATCCAGCATATAAACAGTTTAAAAACTTCTTTCTAACTAAAGGAAAAGAAAACACCACGGCATGTGGCTCGATATCTAACATAAATTATAGCAGTAAATGGCTGCGGTAGATATCCATATTACGATCGTACTGACACGTAGGTCAGAAAACTCGAGAAACTGCAGAACAGAATAGAATCAGAACACAGAACGTCACGGTTAAACTGATATGTCATTTGCATACAGTTTAGAGAAAATACATACAAGTATTTACATAAAGATAATACATTTGATTATTTCACGTAAAAACATAAACATTACTTCAAAGCTGATCACTTATTATATATAAGATCAGGGAATAATAAATTCTGTTCCCGATCTTCAAAAGATCGTACGGAAAGAGATTTATTTCAAAGTGAAGTGAAGTGGTTCTCTGGACTAAACGTCAACAGAGAAGCACCGGCAAATCCAAACGAAACATTACGGACTACATAGGGAAAATACTCAACAAGTGGAAAACGGGCAAAGGCAAGTAATTATTTGGACCTTTTTCCTAACACAAACGTTGGCTAACTGCTGCAGAGTGCTCCAGGGGTGTGGGAAGTTGTGGTGCTTGAGTGAGGACGGGGATGTCTCCACAAGTAAATTATTTTGCTTCAATCGATTTCCTCTCTTGAATTACATAAACCTTCTACATAAACTCTTAAAATAAGTTAACATTCTGCTTTGAGTTTTATAAATTCTAAAAGAAAATTCTTGTTTTATCTGAATTCTTTGGGTTTTTTGTGATATATTCTATTAATGGCTATGAATGTGTGAAAAGTCACCCATATAAGAAAAAGTCGCTTTTCAATTCAGCCCTATAGGCAATAACAATGGAGATTTCCATGTTCTTGATTTTACTTATGTCAGAACTATGAGAAATTTAGTCCACTATGAGAAATTTAAACAAACCTATTTAGAATTTTGAGTGGCTCACTCAAGTAAACTCAACTCAATAATAAATGGAAGAAATAACTGAGAATGTAAGAACACATTAAATGAAATAACATTGAAATTAACTTTTCACTTGACACATCTAATGTGTAAAAAGGTCAGTTAATAAATCCAAACACTTTAACAAATTTTATACAACAAAGATTGTTCGCAAAGTATTGTTTGTGCCCATTAAATACTATTTATTTCTAGGCAATGGAACACTTGCAGAATTTTATCAATGAGTGCGACCGTCGCACGGAGCAGGCGAAAAGGCGGTTGGCCGAGACCCAAGAAGAACTGAGCGCTGAAGTGGCTGCTAAAGTAGGTTTCTTTCTCATGCTCCTTCATTAGTTTTTTTTTTTTTTTTTAATCTATTGATCGACATCATACACCTTTTCACTACAATCTTCGAACTAAGATTTCCGAAAGAAAAAAAAGCATTCTCCTCCAACTGTGTTTAACTAACTGAGATGTTTGCCATTTCAATACACTATGCCAAGCTCCTCATTTGTTAATATTTTGTCATTTTAAATTGAACAAGGTCACCCATTATTACATGGATTTAAATCAGTGTTTCAATTGAAATCAATATAAAAATCAAACACGAATATTTTTTTACTATTTCGAACTAATTAAATATTGCCCAATTTCAATTCAAAGTCTTCATTTAGTATAAGTTGTATTAAAATACTATTTTTCCAAATAATTGAAAATATGATATTTAGAAAGTTCAATGTTATAGCATCATATCTTGTTTATTAATATTTGTATAATTGCAACAAAACACAGAAGCTTTAATTACAGCTGCATTTTGATTTTTTTTCTTTCTGTATCTTGAAGATAAGGGCCACTCTATTTCAATTTTTTATTATTTTACAGAAAAGCTTATATGCCTGTATATTTCTATAGACATAGAGCTCTTTTAAAAATAATATCTCCTTAGGTAATACACTAGTGTTTTATATCTCTGTCAAGAGTGTGAAAAACACATAATATTGCAATTTTAGCCTAAAATTGACATGTCATATACTTCCGAGGTACAGATATATTATGCTGATGAAGTTATGTATAAGTTAATAAAGTTCATTAAGGACCACATTTGTAACTTGATAAATCATAATTTAACACAAACTACTTTGAGAAAATAATGGCCTAAAAAAAATTACTCTATCTCCATCGAGTACATTACATGGTATTGATTATACATGGAGTGATCTCTGGTTTCTCCAAAAATGTATATATATACAGTCAAACCCCGTTATAACGAACCCTCAACGGACTGGATCAGAAGTTCGCTATAGCCAAGGGTTCACTATATCCGAATTTTCAAATATTGACGATATAAAAACTTCGTAAAGTCCTTAAACACGTTTTGTGCGAAACAATTACACTGAACACTGAATTGCAATTAGTAATGGGCAATAATAAAGTAAAAGAAATATTTGTTCTTAAAAAACAATTAAATTAATATACTACTACTTAAATTTATTTATCTAAAGTATGAAAAGAAGTTTTGATTTTTTTGTTGAAAACATCAAAAGTGTCCATTACATTCTTATCCACAGTTTCTGTTGCAAAGAAATTATGCAAAATATACACAGCTGCCTTACCCTTATTATCAGAAATTGAAGGACCTGAACTAACATCCCCTTCGTATGCAATATCTGTAGATAAACGATAATCACCGTTTTCTATTCTCTTAATAATTTTCGCTTTATCCTCAATGAAAAAGGCATTAGCAAACAGGAGCGATTTTAAACCTACGCGAAGTCCACAAGTTAAACGATAATCTTGAGCAATAGAATGAAAGGAATAGGCAAAGAATGTATGCTAAACCAGTTGAACGGGGGAAGGGGAGGAGCTGAGCAGGGGAGTCTATTGTCACCTTTGAGGAACCTGGCTTCTGTCAAAGGAACAAAGGGTAAGGAATGTGGTCGGGGCGAGTAAAATTTTTGGGAAAAACCTGAAACTAAACTGGAAAAGTGTGAATTTTAGTTCGCTACATCCGAATTCCTTACTTTTGAAGATCGTTATAAGCATTTGAAAATACATTAGTGGCATAGGAGTTCGGTTGGGACCAATTGAAAAGTTCTTTACAACCGAGGGATCGTTATATCCCGGGTTCGTTTTACCGAGGTTTGACTGTATTTTCATTTATATTGATATTTTGCATCTTACAATACTTTAACAATACCGTTATGATACCATATTACAATACCTTTAAATTAAGCATTAAAGTATATTTTAGAAGACGTAAAATTAAGATTTTACATTTTTTTTAAAAGTAGAATTTAATAGATAAAAAAAAAGTTTAACTTTGCAGATGCCATCAAAAATGCAATATATCTTAATCTTCTTTGATCCCCTTTTGAAATGCTAAAACTAGTGTCTTGCTTTCAGTTGAACAAGGTCCATGAGCTTGCCGAACAAATCGGGAAGAAGTTGGCCCAGGCCGAGAAACTGGGTGCAGACGGCAACGTCGAGGAGTCGATGAAGACAATGGAGGAGGTCGAAGATTTCCGCAAGCAGAAGGCGGTTGCAGAGGTTGGAAGGAGCTTGCTTTTTTCTAAATACATTTTTTGTCACTGTCTTCCAACTTATAAAATACAGATATATATATATCTGCATAATATATGCAGATTTTAATCATTTTAAAATAAGCTTATAACAGGGATGAGATTATTCCTCTTTTTTACTGTTCCAAATATATTAATTTAACTAGTTATATGCAACTCACTCGGTGCCTGAGCCCAATGTACTGCCAGTTGTTTTTTACTCGCAGCACAGCAGTCAACATGTTTAAAAAAATATGGTCCAAAAGATACAGGAATGTTTGCAATAAAACAGTAAAAAAAGCATGAAATTAATAAATTCAGTAAATATTTATTTGAAGTGCTATTTGTCATAGTTTAAAATATTTTCACAAGCAACTGATAGTGCTATGTAGTTTTTGGCTGTCACTCAGAATCGATCCGAGGGCCTTCTGCGTTATACACTAATACTCTACCAGTTGAGCTAAAATGATCACTCGAGCCAAGCGGGAGTATCTGGGTATATGAAATGACGCCTGCGAACTAAATAGTTACTATTTTCATCCAAAAGAGACTGCTAACCGTTTTGTGCAAAAAGCATCTTATTTTATGAAGATATATCACCTCTCATACTTCTGTATTGTTGACTTTGTTATGAAATCTCATTAACACACAAACTGAACAATTTCTGTAATTTTGTGTGAGCTAACTTGTGTGCTAAGTGGGTTGGTTATGCAAAAATGCACAGTTCCATGCAATTTATATATTATTAAAACATTTTTGTTAAAATGCCTAGTGTTTTTTTTAACCCCCTGTAAAACTTAAAGAAGTAAACTTATGTATCTTACTATAACATAAAAATAGAATGGCACAACACATAGCCAATGGGAACGTTTCTTCCTACTGGGAGAAGGAGCAAACTTCTCAACTCTCGGTTTGTTTTGATTTGATTCATGGTTTAAACGGCATGGGTTTCGATACGATGGCTTTTTTTTTTGTGAAGTTTCAGCATTTTTAAATCTCATTAATTGTTAATCTGATTGGGGGATTGAGTACATGCTCAGTTCCAAAACTTCCGATCATGAACAATTGGTCTGAATATTATCGTCTTCGTCAGAGCGATCAAATAGCGCTCGGCGTCGGGAAGATCGCAGTAGTAATGGTACACGGCTGATTATTCGCAAGATTACTAAAAATGCTTTATTTTGCACATGACTGGTAGTAGCAAATACTGCAAATTCCGCATGTATTTCCAGAATAGTATTGAATACCAATGACAACAGAGAATTGCGCTTTGTTCTCCATCGAGCAAAATTCCGTCTAAATGCATTGACCGACTACCTGTAGCGATATTAACAAGATTAACACGTTTGGCGACAAAGGCCGGTTTCATTGCCAATAAAAGAACTTCCTCCTGCAGCGTTGCCGAAAAGGTAACACGCTAAAAATCAGTGTCCGTTCAATACATGTCAACAACATGCGTGAATCAACAGTAGTCATAAAAATTCATCTGTTAGGTTAATAAACACCGAGTGCATATCCACTCCTT
This sequence comes from Troglohyphantes excavatus, assembly GCA_963932185.1. Classification (NCBI taxonomy): domain Eukaryota; kingdom Metazoa; phylum Arthropoda; class Arachnida; order Araneae; family Linyphiidae; genus Troglohyphantes; species Troglohyphantes excavatus. The sequence goes on along the minus strand of OZ010670.1, from coordinate 7,395,951 downwards.
CCTGTTTACATACATTAATACATTTACAAATTATTTTTTTAAAAGCTGAATATACAATTTTAGGTTAAAATGTAGTGAACGGTACCAATTGGCAAATTTTCCAATATTCGATATTGGCGCAGCTTAGCCGAGTTTGGCTCTTGCGCCATAAAACTCCATCCAACCAACCAATATTCGATATGCTAACCGTACTTGATGACAAAAACTTCCCTTGCGGTTGCCTAAAAAGGTTACCAGATTTGTTGAAAGCTGTGTGACCGGTAAATGTATTTTTAACCGAATGAACAACGCGCCAACCAAAACTCCAAAACATAACCGCCAAGTCAAGAGGTTATCAATTCGACTGTTACGTATTTTTCTTATGTATGTTCACGCAGGACTTCGGTTCTAATTCAGATATTTACACAGAAAAATTTGTTGGATAGGTGATGTTTTATTTGGGAGCAATTTGAAAAAAAATATCCGGAATTCTCAATTAACCGAACTGTTTAAAAAAAATATATTGTCCGATTTCAATTTTTTTGTTGGTTAAAGAAAAATCTGCAAAAAAAATAATTGGTTATCCGGCTGGTATATATCCAGAAATGTCAATTCACCGTTGTAAATTATCCGATTTACAAATATTTTCAGTATTTAACAGAAGTTGTACAACAATGACATTTTGTTTAACCAGCATTTATTGGCATTGATAGGGATTGTTTTACAATGTAAATTGTTAAGCGCAAGTTGCTACTTGAATTTCTTGGTGAATAATAATAGGGGACGTAGCCCCCTGCTAAATTAAAAATTAAAAGAGGGAAAATAAAATAATCTTTTTTTATAAAAAAAGGTATGGTATGGTAAGGTAAGGTATGGCAAGTTGCTACTTGAATTTCTTGGTGAATAATAATAGGGGACGTAGCCCCCTGCTAAATTAAAAATTAAAAGAGGGAAAATAAAATAATCTTTTTTTATAAAAAAAGGAAAACCAACTTAAAGAAAATGCGCTAAAAGTAATTTTTTTTTATTTTTACGACCAAGTTAAAAAAATTTAATTATTTAATATCAATTTTATACTTATTATTTTGAAGTTTATACTTAACTTTTTGAAGTTGGTGCCAATTTACAAAATTCATACTAATATTTTGGCGTCAATTTCAAAAAGTTTTAATAAGTATGAAATTGATATTAAATAATTCCATTTTTTTAACTTGGTCATAAAATTAAAAATTATTTTTTACTTTTTAGCGCATTTTCTTTAAGTCGGTTTTCCTGTGTTTTAAAAATATTTTATGACATAATTATGTTTGTAAAGAAGATTTGTAATTATGTATTTCGTGTCATAATAAAACTTCATATAATTTGCAATGACAAATATGGAAGAATTTTTATCCAGGTACAGGCCAACACTATCAAATGTTTATAGTTATAGCAAGCAAGGTGAATTGTGGGTTAAATTGCATTAAACGGTCACCCTTGGCGAGTTTTCTGAAAATGCAATATTCGCAAGGCTAATGTGTGGCGACAAAAGATGGTTTCATTACCAATAAAAGAACTTCTACAAAGGGCCGCCGAAAGGGTAACATGCAAAAAATCAGGGTGACCGTTCAATGCATTTGACCGCCTAAATCAACAATAGTCATAAAAATTTATCTGTTAGATTACTGGATGCTGATTGCCTCATACCCACCCCTCCCTTTTATTTACAAATTTTTTTATTAAAAGATTAATAATTTTTATCAAAATACAGTGAACGGTAACCCTTGGGAAATTTACTAATATTCGCTACCCTAAAACCTTCCTTGACTATAAAAATCTAAAAAAAAGCTTCAGAAAAGTCGACAACGGTTACTCCAAGAATCTGTTATCGTTGCGAATATTGCGTTTTCAGAAAAAACAACAAGGGTTAATACAAAAATCTTTTAGCGTTGCGAGTATTGCTTTTTCAGAAAAGTCTTCAAGGGTTACTCCAAGAATCTGTAATCGTTGCGAATATTGGTTTTTCAGAAAAAACAACAAGGGTTTATACAAAAATCTGTTAGCGTTGCGAGTATAGCTTTTTCAGAAAAGTCGTCAAGGGTTACTCCAAGAATCTGTCATCGTTGCGAATATTGCGTTTTCAGAAAAAAAAACAAGGGTTAATAAAAAATCTGTTAGTATTGCGAGTATTGCTTTTTCAGAAAAGTCGACACGGGTTACTCCAAGAATCTGTTATAGTTGCGAATATTGCGTTTTCAGAAAAAACAACAAGGGTTAATACAAAAATCTGTTAGCGTTGCGAGTATTGCTTTTTCAGAAAAGTCGACAAGGGTTACTCCAAGAATCTGTTAGTGTTGCGAGTATTGCGTTTTTGGCAAAGCCGACAAGGGTTACCGTTCAATGCATTTCACCCTTTAATAGAAACCAAATAACATCTTTTGCGTAATTAAAGTTTGCTTGCACAACAAATAAAATTGAAATGCATCAAACTTTTGTTTTATTTTTGCTTTTCTCCTCTATTTGAGAACTAAGGCAGTTTTGGTTTGCGAAGCAAACAAAATAGGATTGCGTAGCAATCCTCGGGGGTTGGCGGAGCGTTAGCGGAGCAGGGGGCAGAGCCCCCTAGTAGAGAGAAAAATTTACAATGTAGTCACTCAGAGGGCTAAGCAAAGCATGGATTAGTTTTTATTAGGCAAGTTCATGTTGAATAAGAAAAAAATTTAGTAATTAAACATTTGGTGGAAAAAAAAATGAGGAGAAATAATTATCTATATATTTGACACCAGTTCATCTATAATTTTTTGTAGTGTTACTTAGAAGTTATAACTGTTGTAAATTTTTTTTTGAGAATTTTTTTTTCCTGTCTAATATGTGTGAAACTAAAATGTTGGGGACATATGCCTTGACTGTGCTTACTCATTTGCAGCAAGAGTACCGCAACGCCATGCCTGCCTCCAGCTACCAGCAGCAAAAGCTGCGCGTGTGCGAGGTGTGCTCCGCCTACCTCGGCATCCACGACAACGATCGACGGCTAGCAGACCACTTTGGGGGGAAGCTGCACCTTGGCTTCATCACCATACGTGAGAAGCTGGACGAGCTCAAGGTGGGCAGAATTCAACCATACAATAAGAGAGAGCTTTCCAAAAAATAGTTTTATTTTCTATCTTCTTTCTTTTGAAGTGTGGTTATTAAACCATGTATAGATACCACTTTTTTATTATTTTTTCCCTTATTCTTATAAATATTAAAAAAAATCCTCTATTAATGGGCCCAGATTTACTGGGCATCTACTTCTCTATCTTTTCTACGCTGTGCAGGCAGTACAAATAAACCACTTACGTTATTCCTACGGGAGAATTTACGATGAAATAGCAAGGACCTACGGTCAAGGCTATGCATTGGTTCATTACGATTGCTGATTCTATAGATGGGGGCAAGAACCAGACAACTCTAGCAATGGCTATAGAGATATGAAGGAACTGTACTTTTGTCTCGTACAATGCAAGAAATGTACAGTGTTTTTTCGTCCTCCTGAGCAATATTGAAAATTGGAGCTGTCTGGTTATTTCATCCACTTCTTCATTTATTTTGTAATGTAATAGAAAATAAATCCACTTTAAATAACTTAATTTTAACTAATTAATAACTTGATTTTAAACTAATACTTGTTTTCACATTTTAACGGAATTTCAAAAAGGTTTATAAAAACCATCTTAACACTTACCAGTGTAAACTTTTTTGATGGTTTTCTTGGTAATCTAAAAAATACTTATAGTAAAATAAATTTTATTAAGATATTCTAAGTTTCAAACCTTCTTCTTTATGTAAAGCTTTTTTTTTAAACAGTTCTAAGATAAATAAATAGTCATTACTAAATATGTCATCTTTTGGCATAAAAAGCTTCCACATCAGAAAACTTCTAAATTAAACTTACCCAGATTTGCAATAAACTATGCGGATCATTTTACAGCAAGAGCAACCAGACTCCTATGGCGAAATTGGCTTTGGCATGATGAAAGTTCGAAACAAGTGTTTGTAAGTCGAGGACATATTATTCGTATTTGGATAACATTTTTTTAAGAAGGAAAGTATAAGAATGGTTTATGTGGAAATTGTGTGAATACAATGAATGGTATTTTAATAGTAGGTCAGAAGTCAAGTCAAGCCCGAGTGCCAGTCGGACTTGGACCTCCTGAGAGTGTTAAACTCGGTAGCAGAAAAACTGCTTCCTCCTTCACAGATTTTGGACACAGAGCCGAGGCATTTTTGCAGAATTCGATCGTAATTGCTGTTTAATAATTGCACAACTTTAGAAAATAAGCTGCAGATCCTTCCTTAGCTTTCTTAAATATGTTTATATTTTTGTACTATGACTGTAATAACTTGCACTTCCTTCAACTTGCAAATGTTATACTTCCAAATTTAAACAAAAAGAGCTTGAAGCTGTAATAAATTAATTTTTAATTCTTTCAAATAAGAGACAAGCAGCTTTTGAAATAGCAAAAAATGTGCCCCACCAGTAAGAATTCTTTCAGATATGCTGTGAAATTCCTAGTGAGTAATTGTTTTTATACAGGGCCTGTGTTTATCGATATTTATATAAAAAATTACTTGCAGACGATTTTTACATTTGAAATCCTGTTGCAGACAAATTTAAAAAAAAATTGTGTGTTGGTGTGTTAAACACTACTTTGGGGAAGGGGGACTTTTCTCATCTTTAAAAAATTCTTTACTGTTTTGTTTCTTTCAGTCGGAGGTGAACGAGAAGCGTCAGAAGGGGAGAGTGGAGCGAGACCGTGACTACTTAAGGGAGGAGAGGCCCAAGGTGCACTCTGACGGAGGACGCCCGTCTGCCAGGCGACACAGGTGGGCAAAATTCCCCTTCTTCCATGACTTTAATGCAAAAGGCTGTTGTTACTGCAGTGGTTCCCAAATGGTGGGCCGCAGGTCAATGTTAGGGGCCGTGGAGTCCAAACAGAAGACGGTTAAAACGCATTGGACATTCGTCCTTGGGACTTTTCTGAAAAAGTTTTTTTTTTTTTAAAAAGATGAACTAATTGAATTTTGATTAACTGTCAAATCTGACTAAAAACAACTAGCTGAGAAACTTTAAATTATTGAAACCCTTACTGCACAACTTAGAGATGTGAACAAGCCTTTTTTAGTTACTGTTACACAAAAACAGATATTGTAACAAACACTATTCACTCTGATTTTAAGTGTGAAAATATCAAGCTTGCAGTCATATTTGGACAATATTATCAACCATAAAGAAAGAATTCACTTATCCCTCTTGAGTTTTAGAACTGAATGGGGATACAGCTCGGAAATTAGTGCAGTAATTGCCTTAAAGTGACTATCACAATGTTTCCATAGATGTGAAATGTGCAAGTAACAGACAAACAGTAATTAAACTTCTGATTATGGTGTTATATTTTCTATGTATTTGTTAGTAAAATTAAAAGAAATTATAAAATTTATTTCAAAATTTTTTCCTTTTTATTTTCATGTTCAAACATAATTAAAACGTATGTATGCCCCGTAATTGAAAGATTTTCCATAAGCGTATTGGAAAAGGGAACCCCAGTCCTATTTCAGTTTTAGCTGGGGGTTCTTGGTTTAATGCTAATTTGAAACTATTGTGTCACTGAGGCTGTTGTGCTTGTGATGTCATTGGTACACATGCCATTTATTTTCTCTGTGGGCACCTCTGTTTTATGTAAATTTTTCCTTATCAGCATAGAAGTATGTGTTTTGCTTGAGACAGTTGCTTTTTGAAATGATAGACTGTCAGTTAAAATTAACTATCCTTATAGGATAACCTCCTGGCATTTTTTGTTGTTGTTTAGTTTAAAAATTAAATCTTAATGCAGATGTTGGATCATTTTATCTAAGCGGGCATATACCTTGCCTGTACCTTGTCGAAATGAGTATTCCTCAAGATTACTCTTTATTATCAAGATTGTGAATATACTGAAAAAAATGGTGTTTAATAAAGAAGTGAACGAGTTTTAATGTAGCTTATTGCATCATCCCTCCTCACATAATATTTTCTTTTCTTAGGAGCCAGGTTAATTTTCCACTTATTTGCATATAAATAAAAATTTCTATACAGAGTGTTTAAGAATAATCTTTACAACTTTGACACTCAATAAAAGAAAAAAGATAGCTAAATTATGTTGCCTGTACATGTAATAGCAACACATGCAATTTTATTTGTATACAGTTAAAATAAAACTTTGTGGTGTTGCTGTTACATGCACAAGGAACATAACTTAGCTACCTTAAAGTATTATTGTGTGTCCACTTTTTTAAGTAAATTTGCATACACCCATCCTTAGGAGAAAGCTCATTGTGTTGATGGGGTATTGGTGCATCAATGGTTTTGGATAAAATAATGTTACAAATAAAACTTCCTGAATTGCTGTAACAAGCAACTTAACTTAGCTTTCTTTTAGGTTTTATTGTTTATCGAAGTTGCAAAGATAATTCTTAAACATCCTGTATTACTATTTTTAACCAATTTTTAGACATAGCTATAATAGTGGGCTCATTTACATCATATGTATTCTGAACTTAATTTTACCGCTGCCTTACACGTGTCCCAAAACTTAAAGTTGATTGAAAATGTACCTGATCTTTCAGATCTCGTTCCACCTCCCGACACCGTTACCGCTCCCGTTCTCGTTCAGCCGACCGCAAGAAGAGGAGTAAGCACCGCCACCGCTCCACTTCCAGAGAACGCAGGCGGGACGCCCACTCCCACCGCAGGGACAGGTCCGGGGAGAGGCGCAAGGACAAGTCCAAAAGGTGAGCTGCTCCCTCTTATTTATTCCATTGCCCTCAATTTCTATATATAAATGCCCTCATCACTAACTCTCCAACTTTCCATATACACAAAAAGATTAAATTTGGCAGAGATGTTCCTTATACCTTAAATAGGAAAAGTAAACTATTTTTTGTTCAGATCGAGCATTTTGAAGGGACTTAAACAACCCTTATTCGATGTTAGTTTTGGATACTTCCAATTGCCCTAGAATCATGAAATTTTATATATTGATATGGTTTACATACAAACAAATGGAAAAATTAGAAAATCTATGAGTGTGCACATGGAACCTTTAAAAATTGGTTTAGATTTTTTTAACGGATTATTAGTTTTGGACCCTTCTTATTGCCCTGGATTCATGAAACTCTGCATACCGATAGAAAAGGATTAAAAAGAATATATGATGAGATTCATGAATGTGAATTTTCGTCACATTAGCTTTCGTTTAATTAAATAACTGATTTCGATCATGGTCATCAGCAATGTGCACATCACTTACCATGAAAATGACATTTGCGGTCTCTTGTTTAACCAATCATCACATGTCTGATTGACTCATTTTTACCTTTGAGGCAAAAGCATGCAGATATCTTAGTATTTAAGAATGATTTTAGCAATATTTATTTGAAAACAGCCTGTGGGATATAAAGATTTTATGTAATGTGGGTTTCATTACAGACTAGCTGTTTGGAGCCACATTGCTGGGGAACCTTTAAAGCATATAGATTAAAACAAAATTTGAGTGACCCGGTCGAGATTCGCACCCCGACCTATTGTTCCGAAGTCCCGCACTTTATTGTCTAAGCTACAAAGGAACCTGCTGTTTTTGTCTTTACAAATGTAATTAATCACATTGGTGTAGAATGTCGAGCTTTATGTAACAATTTCTGTCCTTCCAGGACCACCGGTTCTTGTTTATGCATTGTATCAAAAACAAAATGTAAATGAAGACCTTGTTCAGGTGAAGAATGATAAATAGCAGATGCAAATGTAAATTGTAATTACATATATTTCCAGTATCTCATATTGTATTTAGAAAAATACTGTTTGATTAACATTTTATTTGTAAAATAGACATCTGGAGTAAGAGGCAACCCTGCTAAATTTAAATTCGGACCATAATTTAAAAAATTACAAGAAAAACATGAAATTATTACAAAAATATTAAAGTATTTTCATACAAATTGAATAACTTGTTTATTAATGCTCCGATTTTCTTAAAAAATTTGGTTGGAATAATGCTTGAAATAGTAGAATGCTATAGTTCAAAAGAAAACTCAAATTAAATGTTTTTTTTCTTCAAATTTTTACTAGGGAAGAAACTAGTGAAAGAAGTGGAAAAGATTCAATGTGTGTTCTTAAACATAGTTTTATTGCTGCAACAAAACGCATTAGCTGCCTGTTATATGCTCATTCACTGATTTTTATGATATATGTCTATTTCTACCAAAAGTAACAAACAACTTATAATAAACATTCAATCATGAAAAAAAATATGTACTCATTTATTTAAAGTGACTCGTGAAGAGTTATACTCAATGAAACACCATCTCAATATTTGCAGCCTTTGAAGAACTTCGAATGGAGTTGATGTTATAAAACTGGAAATGATATTATACATTTTTGCAGTCAGCTTGTGTTTGTGTTACTATAATTTAGGAAAAAGAATGTTTAATGCATAATGCTATTTAACCAATAGTTATTAAACTCTTGAATTTGGTAAGGGAAAAGCCACGGACTTGTGACTGATGTAATCAAATTTCTGATTATAAATTATTTGCCTGGCACAAGCAATAATTGCGACTGCAACTTTTAATCAACTGAGTGACAAAAAAATCACTCAGTAACTGTCCGGCAATTATTTTAATTGCATTCAACTCAGTGCTGCCATGTTTCAGATTTCGAAATCACCAAACTAAAGATGAAAAATCGCCCAAACTCGGTATTTTCACAATCCATACAAAATTGTCGATTATTTGACAAACTTGTTAGCGCTGTATAGAGCAAAAGGATATTTTGTCCAATAGGTAATATGCTGATTTCAATGAATTTTGATAGAAATTGAAAGAAAAATGCATAGTTGTTCGTGAAATTAAGTTCATTGTTTTCTTCCAGGAGTCGGTCAAAGGAACGCCGTAGCAGCAACTCCAAAGAGGCGAACAACCATGAGGGATGATCATTTGTCCTTGTAGCCTGTCCTTCCCAAGTACATGTCTATCTGATGTTTTATGTAAAGAGTTTGTTTAATATAAAGAAATCCTTCTTTCATTGTATCTTTGTTGTGGTAGTTACTTTTACGGGTTAAATAAAACCTACTAACAAAAGAAAGAAAAGAAGAACGATAATATTAATCGTTGTTTAATTTAAGAATTTACCTGGCGTGATCGTATAGTTTTGAACAGACAAAAAAACACAAGACTAAAAATTGTGACCAAAAGAAAACAAATTTATTAAAACACTAAGATTAAAAAGGGAACGGAACACTTAAGAACCTTACAAAAAGCCAAACAAGTTAAAACTAAATAAATTAAAAGGGGGAGGGTAAACTAAAATTAAAAACTACTACCTTCAGCTGATTTCGTCGAGAGAGATGTGGCAGGAGGTCATGGCGAATACAATACGAGTGCCCCCAAATAAAGAAAACATGGCCAAGCCGCTACGGCCATACTAAAAGTGTCCAAGTTTGGTAGGTGGACTAAAAAGGGGGTACTTCGCACATCCTTCGACGGAGTGTCAACTCCGATGTCAGCTTCAGAGGTGGTCGGTCAAAAGGCGTCAGCCAGTGGTGGTCGTCCAGCAGAGAAATCCAGTTCAGAGGTGGTTGGTGGATGGGACCTTCTCTGGGCGAGGATCACGGGCCTGACGGGTGATGGGGGGAGGCGTCCAGGGCTGACATCAGAGGCAACGGCAGAGGACGGGAACATCCCTCTGGGGGCTACGTCGATGGGTGGCTGGGGTTATTGCAGTTAACCCGGCAACATCTACTGGAATGGGCGACTCGAGCATCGTTGAGGTTGGTGGCGGCGGTTAAGTAATTCCTCTAACCCCGCATCAGCATCGGCGGCTATTGCACGAGATTAACCCATCGGGTTTTGAAAAAGGACACACGGTCCGCGTTTATAAGACGGGAGCTACACTCCTGTACGTCTTGAGGCTTCGAAAGATGCGTTAAAAAGTCCCGTCAAAAGGTGCGCTTACCAATAAATCGCCAAAACCTCCTTGCCAGATCCCTCAAAACTAGCACATCAATTTTCCTCTCAGCCAATCAGAGAATTTACAATTACAACTTCGGTTACAGTTAAACATAATTCCAGACCAGTACGTAAAACGGTCTCAAAAACACGAACTCAACTCACATACCAGACCCCAGATGTGTAACATGATACAGGAGGAGAGGCCGATGTGGGGACCCAAAAGGGTGGAAAAGACTCCAGACAGGGGTTATCACCCCATTTACAACTAAAAAGCTCTTACGGTCATATTCACAATCGCAGATAATCCACGGTTTCGTGAGGTAAACCTAAGATTATTGATGAAACCTATTCACAAGATCGGTTTTCGCCAAATCGGCGGAATATCTACAGGAAACTAAACCTCAGTTTATACTACCAATATTGGCAGTTTAAACCATGGTTTTAGTTCTAAACAAAATGGCCGCCTATTCGATCGCTCTGTTAGGCTTAAAATTTTTTGTTAAAAATCTATTTAAAGACAAATATTTCCCAAATAAGTACTTAAGTCGGAACTTTTTATGCGTTGAACACTAAAAATTGCCCATACGAACTAATTCAGTGCACTTTTCATTAAAATCGATGCGACATAAATGTTGTCGCTACGAGATACCCGGATGGACAGATCTGTTCTTCGAGTACCTATTTATCGCGGGTTTTGCGGTGTAGTGGTTCTCTCTCTCTCGTTTGTTTAATAAATGTCGAAGTACTATAAACCGAATCACAAACATTTCTCTAGTATGAGACTGGAAAGAAGGAGGGATAATAGGAAATTAAAATAATAACATTAAAATTGGTGCAACAAACAATTACATTTTAGTTTCGAATTCTACTTTTTGTCTTGCTTGCAACAAAATAAATACCTAGATTTATCAGTTAAAATGTGTATTAGAAGGACCAAAAGGTAGTAATGAGGTGCTAAAACCACAAATTTACCTATTTTTAAAGCCAATTATCTAGAATTTTAGCAAGGTGGGGCAGTTTTCAGTTTTGGTGCAACAAGCGATTCGTCAGTTTTCGAATTCTAATTTTTGTCTTGCTTGCAAATTTCTAGATTTATCAATTAAAATCAGTTTCAGAAGGAAGTATTGAGCGGCCAAAACCACAGGTTACAAGTTAAAGCTAGGATTTTAGCAAGGGGGCAGTTTTCGGTTTTGGTGCGCAACAATCACTATTACATCGTCAGTTTTCGAATTCTAATTTTTTCCCTGCATCAACCCAATTACATTGATTTATCAATTAAAATCAGTTTTATAAGAACCAACAGGTAGTTATGAGGTGCTAAAATCATAAGTTTACTTATTTTTAAGCCAATTATATAGGATTTTAGCAAGAGCAGTTTTCGGTTTTGGTGCGCAACAAGCAATATTACATCGTCAGTTTTCGAATTCTAATTTTTTCCCTGCATCAACCCAATTACATTGATTTATCAATTAAAATCAGTTTTAGAATGACCAAAAGGTCAGGTACTAAAATCATAAGTTTACTTATTTTTAAGGCCAATTATGTAGGATTTTAGCAAGGTGGAGCAGTTTTCGGATTTGGTGCAACAAGCAATATTACATCGTCAGTTTTCGAATTCCAATCTTTTCCCTGCATCAACCCAATTACATTGATTTATCAATTAAAATCAGTCAGACGGATGAAAAGGCAGTCATTATAGAGGCTAGACAATAAAGAAGTTTATCTATTTTTAAAGCCATCGAGATGGTAAAAAGCCACCAATATAACTATGATTTTAGCAAAGAATTTTATTTTAGAATGGGACATTAATTCTGAACTTTCATTAGTAATTCATGTGCTTGTATTCATGTAATATTTATGTAAATATTTTTTCATAAATTCGTCGATTCACATTTTTCGTTTGCTTTCCAAAACAGAAATCTCTGAATGTAAACAATTGACACGTGTGCATTGTCGACCAATGAAAGAAGTCGTTATATTTTTCGAAGGCACAACCTCGGAGTATCCACGGTGTACAAATTCCCCAGTCGAGCGGAGGCTGTGAATAAGGTTCCGCCGAAATCCCCCGATTTCCTGCAATCCTCGGTTTTCGTAATCCACGGTTAATCGCTGGATTTTTCAGAACTTGTGAATAAGAGGGTTAGGGGGTTATGAAAAAGGGGGAAATCTACGTTTGGGCTTAAATGGAATCAAAAGTGCAGGTTCCCAAGTACAAGTTTGACAATTAAATAGGATACATCAATATTACATAAATTAATTAATACAATTAGGGGAGTCTGAAATTAAATTAAATAAAAGAGGAATTAAAAATTAACCAAATATGGTTTTAACCATAACATTCCCTACGCGTACCTCTTAAAAAAAGTTAAGAATTAACTTTTTTTTTCACAAGAATAAAAACACAGATCTAGGCAGAAAGTAAACAGCAGCAGACTCTCCCTCCAAAAATCATCGTCCCCTACATGGGGTGTTCACAATTATGGCAAAACTTTAAAAACTAAACACAATAAGGTCACATAATGCATAACAAAGACAAATGGGATTTAACCGGACGAGAAAATCTAAAAGTTAAACTCAAACATTTAAAATTAGAAGCCCTACAGTAACTAAAAAAAATTAACAATTAAATAAATCAGAAATACAACATTAAATTCAACCTATTGCTTAGTTAGAGTCCTTGAAGCAATTTAGGTTTTAAGCAAAATAATTACAATCAAATCAATCTTATCAAACAATGCTATTATAGATAGTCAACAAAGATCTTAAAACTAGAAAATGATTAAATAGTTAAAAGCTAAAATCAACAGAGAATTAACAGTTTAAGTCTGAGGATGGCAACTCTAAACAAATTTTAAAAAAACAATTAAAAATCAGAACTCACTCCAAGAAGAAAAGTATTCGACCACACTTCAAATGTAAACAATCAGTTTAGAAAAACCCATATCAATAAAGAGTCACAGCAAAACAACCAGCTCAAAGGGTTGCACAGGTAAGAAACCTCGTTAAAATTAAAAACCTAAATAAAGGCATTCAAACACAAACAGGAAAGTTCAAGCGAGCAAAGAAGAAGGGGAAATTTAAATGTGCGCTAAAACAAACAACCAACAAAAAAAAAAACATGTGACCCAAGACCAGCTTAAAATCACAAGGTAAACGAAAGTTGGAAGGGGGAAAGTTACTCGCAGAAACAGACCTAGCTGCTATTGAATACAACAAGTGAAAAGAACACAGCAAAAATCAAAATACAAGTAAATTGGGCAAGCCGGAGAAAGTTTCAGGCACGAAGACAACTTAAGATCATTTGTGAGGTGACCACAAGTTTAAAAAGTGGGGAACGATGGTAGTACAATATACACAGAAATACAATGACACGATAAAACACTTAATAGGTAGTACTTTCTAGGAGACCTCTCTGGGGCGTACACTACACTATTTTCTCTACTACACAGAAATACAATTTTAATGTACCAACAACTATTTTACCCAAATTTAATATCAAAGTGTCCCAAAAATCAAAGCCAGCATGTGGTCAAAGGCTCAAAAGAACAATAGAAAATGAATGTCCCAGGTTGTATGAAAGTCATTAGACGTTAAATCACACGATTAGGTCAAGACACTTCTATAACATGACCAAAAATACAAATATCCAGAAAATACACAATAATCAATCACAAAATTAACAAACTAAAATTTATTGAAGGTAATTTAACTCATAACTGACATAATTGCACCAAGCAATTTCTCTCTCAATTCCTAACTCTAAAATCTTCATTACTCAAAAATAACCTTCCAATAAAAAAAAAAATTAAAACTTCCCTCTTAAAACAATACTCTAAATTCAAAATTACGCAGTTCCACAAACATTACTGGTAATGGTTTACTGTACGGTCACCCTTGGCGACTTTTTCAAAATATCGCCAAAAGTCGCCATTTTGGCGACTGTTGTCCAATAGGGTTGCTGCAATTCCTTGTCGTTTCTGAGAGGGGTTGCCATTTAAAAAAAATTATCGCCAAATGCGGAAAAATCGCGCCAAGGGTGACCGTACAGTAAACCTGACCCACATTACATTACTTAAAGGGGTCAAAACACTTCATCAAGGCAAAACTTTAAACAACTCTTAAAACATTACAATCTGTATGTAAACAAACCAATTATCAAATTCTTAACTCAAAAATAATAATTTCATAACTCCATTAAACTTAAGATAATCAATTAATAATCCTCAAACACAAATTAAAAACAATTAAAGTTCACAATTAAATCCCTAAACACAAAAAAAAGAACACAAACACAAATGTAAACAAACATCGCGACATATCTCCATCGGCGAAAATCGCTTGAAGTTAGGCCTAGCTATGCCGCAAAAATGCAGATTAAAAACGAAAAACATCCTGGTCACAGGCAACACTGTGAAAGTTACTATTACGGGTTAAATAAAAAAAAAGCACTAAACAAAAGAAAGAAAAAAAAATTATTAAAACACTAAGATTAAAAAGGGAACGGAACACTTAAGAACCTTACAAAAAGCCAAACAAGTTAAAACTAAATAAATTAAAAGGGGGAGGGTAAACTAAAATTAAAAACTACTACCTTCAGCTGATTTCGTCGAGAGAGATGTGGCAGGAGGTCATGGCGAATACAATACGAGTGCCTCCAAAAAAAGAAAACATGGCCAAGCCGCTACGGCCATACTAAAAGTGTCCAAGTTTGGTAGGTGGACTAAAAAGGGGGTACTTCGCACATCCTTCGACGGAGTGTCAACTCCGATGTCAGCTTCAGAGGTGGTCGGTCAAAAGGCGTCAGCCAGTGGTGGTCGTCCAGCAGAGAAATCCAGTTCAGAGGTGGTTGGTGGATGGGACCTTCTCTGGGCGAGGATCACGGGCCTGACGGGTGATGGGGGGAGGCGTCCAGGGCTGACATCAGAGGCAACGGCAGAGGACGGGAACATCCCTCTGGGGGCTACGTCGATGGGTGGCTGGGGTTATTGCAGTTAACCCGGCAACATCTACTGGAATGGGTGACTCGAGCATCGTTGAGGTTGGTGGCGGCGGTTAAGTAATTCCTCTAACCCCGCATCAGCATCGGCGGCTATTGCACGAGATTAACCCATCGGGTTTTGAAAAAGGACACACGGTCCGCGTTTATAAGACGGGAGCTACACTCCTGTACGTCTTGAGGCTTCGAAAGATGCGTTAAAAAGTCCCGTCAAAAGGTGCGCTTACCAATAAATCGCCAAAACCTCCTTGCCAGATCCCTCAAAACTAGCACATCAATTTTCCTCTCAGCCAATCAGAGAATTTACAATTACAAAAAAAGTCTCAAAAACACGAACTCAACTCACATACCAGACCCCAGATGTGTAACATGATACAGGAGGAGAGGCCGATGTGGGGACCCAAAAGGGTGGAAAAGACTCCAGACAGGGGTTATCACCCCATTTACAACTAAAAAGCTCTTAGGGGGTTATGAAAAAGGGGGAAATCTACGTTTGGGCTTAAATGGAATCAAAAGTGCAGGTTCCCAAGTACAAGTTTGACAATTAAATAGGATACATCAATATTACATAAATTAATTAATACAATTAGGGGAGTCTGAAATTAAATTAAATAAAAGAGGAATTAAAAATTAACCAAATATGGTTTTAACCATAACATTGTTGTTCAATCAGTGTCCAATGAGAACTAAAATGATTTTTGTTCAGGGAAATAATATATATCTGTACCTTGGCAACGTCCTGTGTTAAAAGATGGGACATGTGGTGTTGCATATCTACGAGGAAAAGATGGTAGGGTTTAATCGTTTAAGGAATAGCGACGATCTGTTCATGTATTTTCCCTGGCAATACAGATACTAATTCGTAAAAATACCCTATTTTGAAAAGAAATTCAAATTAATGTATGGGGAAACTTTTGAAAGATACCTTCACAAAAAATGAAAGATACTTTTTTATGTGTGGGAAACAAATTAAAATCTTGTGTTGATATATAAATTAAATTCTTATTGTGAAAACAAACTTACAGGCCTCGCAACATGTCTCTTTTTTCCCCTAAAAGTCATTTTTGTTACTTGAGGTACTTAAAAGTCCTTTTTTTTTTCAGAGTCCCATTTTCCCTTTAATGCTCCGATTTTTATCAAAAATAATTTTTTCCCCACCCTTTATGACTAATAACATATTTCTGGCCCTTTCTCCTCCTTATTTAACTATTTTTTATATTATGTAATGGTCATTACAATCATGTTCGTATATGTATTGAATCTGCTAGGGTGTTGCAACTCTCGAATATCATTAAACCAGAAAAAGTCTCGCTGTTTTGTGTTTGCAAATGTAATTAATCACATTATTGTGGAGCGTGGGCCTAAGTGTAAACTGTTCTGCCAGCCACTGGATCTTGTTTATGCATTGCAGCAAAAACAAATGTAAATGATAAAGGTGAAAGTGTAAATTGGAAGTACACAATTTCCCAGTACCTCGTATCCTAATTAAGCAAATACTGTTCGATTTACTTTTGAATTGAAACATAGACTTTTCCTGTAGTAAATAGCATCCCTGCTAAATTGCAAGATATTTGGTCAAAATTTAAAAAGTTACAAATAATTTGAGATTATTACGAAATGAATTTTTAAAAAACATTTTCGCACAAATTTACTAACTTTTTTAATAATGCTCCGATTTTCCTCAAATTTGGTTGAAATAATGCTTAAAATTGTAGAATGTAGTTAAAAAAAACTTAAATTATTTTTTCAAATATTTACTATAGGTCAGGGGTCGGCAACCTGCGGCTCGCGAGCCGCATGCGGCTCTTTTGATGTAAAGTTGCCGCTCTCCAGTTCCACACGAAAAAATTAATAATTTATTATCAAAACCCTTAGAAAATAAGAAAATTCATTTTTAAGTACCTAATTTCTCAATAGCTTCTATTTTCATAATTGTTAATTTCAAATCGCCACAATTAGTTTCATTGTGGTATCAGTAGATAGATACCACAATGAAACTAGATGATCTAAATCTAAAACTGCAAGGAAAGGGCAACCTAGCCTACGCCTCGCTTGAAGAAGTAGTTTGTTTCGAAAAAAAATTACTTCTTTTTGTTGAAGACATGGAGAGCGGTAAATTACTTCATTTTAAAAATCTGAAGAAATATCGCAATGAAACCCCAATGCAACTATTGACACGAATTACTTCAGCATAGCTGTAAAAAACGTGAAGGATGGATTCGCTGAGAGATTCGAGCAATTCAAAACAAACAAAAGTACTCTCGCGTTCATAGTAAATCCTCTCAACACAAATACAAATGAGATCAACATTGAGCCATTTGGAATTGATGATGGATCGCTCCAAATGCAATTACTATATTTGAAAACCAAAGACTTGTGGAGTGGCAAGTTCACAGAACTGAAGAGCAAGTTGGAGGTCTAGAATGTTAAAAATGATTATGAACAGTTCATCCTATACAAACTGTATCTGGCATCGCGTTAATCTTTCTTGTTTTAGGCTTGCTTTGTGTGGCAACGAGTTTGTTGTTGTTCTAATTCTTACTTTCGTTCCTGCTTGTATCGTTATTAATGTTTTGTTTCATGGTGTAATAATATACTTGTTAAATCAGTATTTATGTATCTTTCCTTCAGTTTTACAAACATTTCCAACACGTTATCAGCACGAAGCTCTATTCACTGAGGAAAATGCATCAAGTTCTTGGTTACACGCCGTAGACTGAAACAGAAACGAAACCATTTTTGAAGAAGTTAATTTGCGTTAAATTTTTGAAGAAGTCAAAAACAACTCGCAATAAAAATGGCGAATGACGAATACAAATTGCCGAAGCTCAAAGAAGATAATTACCATTCCTGGTCGATACGAGCGCGTGCTGCCCTTGTTCAAAAACGATGCTGGGGAGCAATCGAGCCCGGATACGACATGGTAATGAGCGAGAATGAAAGAAACAAGAACGATGAAGCCCTAACGCTGCTGTTCCTAATCGTCGAAGACACCTTCCTAGATGATATAGGAGAGTGCTTGAGAGCCAGAGAAGCCTGGAATATTCTAAAGGAGATGAACACGAAGTTTGGATTACTGCATATTCTACAACTGATGAAGGACTTCTTCAATACATCGATGAAGCCAAATGAAACAGTGAAAGTTTATCTAGGCAGGCTGATGGACATTCATCGAAAGTTAGCCAGTGGTGGATACGCTTTTACAGACCGAGAAGTTGCCCTGGTGATGCTCATAGGTCTACCCAAGGAATATGAAGCAATAATTCTGAACTTCGAGAAAGATGAAGAGAACCTGACTACGACAGTTGTGAAGTCGAGACTCCTAGTAGAAGAGAAGAGAATTTCCCGAAGCACAAACGAAGGTGCAGAAATTCATGAAGAACGTGCACTCCACACTAAAAGTTTTAACAACAACCAGAAGAAGCCAGCAGCCAGAAGATTTGTCAAGAAGTGGTCACAAAGTAAACAAGATGAAGAAGCAGATTTTAAGAAGAAAATCAAATGTTTTAGTTGTGGCGAATGGGGACATATCTCCAGACAATGTGAAGAAGCTCACAAACAAGATCGAAATGCTGCCAAAACTGCCATCGACTTGAAGAATGTGGCATGGTCAGCAAACAACGAAGTAAATAAATCTACTCAATGGATCCTTGATAGTGGTGCTACAGAACACATGACATCTGATAAAGAAAAGTTTTTGAGTTTTGAAAACTACACCTCCACAGTTGAAGTTGCCAACTCAGAGAAGGTTAAAGTTACTGGAAGAGGTGATGTTTTGCTTTCTTTTCATGACAACTCTGGAAGGAGAGACATTACTCTTTCACGTGTTCTGTACATACCAAATTTGGGAGGAAGTCTACTCTCAATAGGAAGAATTGAAGAACGGGGATTCAAAGTCGAGTTTGCTGATGGAGAAGCAAAGGTAGCAGATAGCAATGGTGAGATTGTTCTGACAGCCAGAAGGAAAGGCAGACTTTACATCATTGAAGAAAGTCAACCTGTTGCATATGTCACTAAAGCTGCAAACGAAGAATTGTGGCATCGTCGTCTAGGACACCCACATAGCAATAGAATGAAGGGTCTCGACTCCACTGTTGACAAACAGAAGACCCACCCATCACCAAACAAACCCTGCTCTGTGTGTATCCAAGGAAAAATGAAACGACAACGATTTCCCAAAGTCGCAAATACAAGAGCTGAACAGGTACTTGAGATCATACACTCGGATGTTGTTGGAAAGATCTCTCCACCTTCATTAGGCGGTTCTAATTACTTTGTTGCATTCACAGACGACTACTCTCGCTACACAACAGTATATCCAATGAAGACTAAGGATGAAGTTCTCTCAAAATTCGATGAATTCAGATGCATAGCAGAAAACTTGCACAACAGAAAAATCAAAATCTTGAGAAGCGACAATGGAGGAGAGTATAAAAGCGACAAATTTAATGAGTACCTTATCAAACATGGAATACAGAGGCAACTGACAGTACCAGAATCACCTCAGCAGAATGGAATCTCTGAAAGGATGAACCAGACACTGATCAACACAACTAGATGTCTGCTCATTGAGTCTGGGCTGGAGGCAAGTTTTTGGGCAGAAGCAGTTTGCACAGCAGCCCACCTTCGAAACAAGTGCTCTTCAGCTGCAATCGAAGGAGACATCCCAGAGAGAAGATGGTCAGGTAAAGAAGTCCAGCTGGATCACCTTAGAGTCTATGGATGCAGAACCTGGAGTCATGAACGCTCATATTCAAGACGGAGTAAACTTGATCCCAAAGCTACAGAATGTATCCTCGTGGGCTATCCTGATGGCATCAAGGGATACAAGCTATGGAATCTGAAGAGAAAGAACTTCTGTGTTAGCCGAGATGTGATCTTTGAAGAAGATGTCTTCCCCTTCAAGACAGAAAATCACACAGCTCTCGCAAAGCAAGAAGATGTTTTACTACACATTGAAAATGATGAATTAGAAGTTTATGATTCTCCAACTGAAGTAGAAGTTTATGATTCTCCAACTGAAGTAGAAACACACCAACATCCACTTGAAATCAATGACGAATCTAGTGATCATGAAGATTCAACTGAAGACACTGACCAAGAAGCAGAAACCTTCATCCAATTACCTGAACAACATTCAAGTCAAGACGAAGTCCATTCAAATGTAGATGAAGTCATAAGATATGATCAAGAAGAAGTTGAACATTCAGGACCAGATGATGAACACATCATAGGTGAAATTGTTGTTCCTGAATCCCACAAACAAACCAGCAGAAGTGGTAGAAGCATGAAACCTCCTCAACACTTGAATGACTACATTCTATACAAGGCAGAAGAAACAGAATGCTTCACGGAAGCAAAGGCTCTTAAAGAAAAAGATCCTATAACAGTAAAGGAAGCCTTGATGTCACCTGAAGCTGAGATGTGGCGAAGAGCCATGGATGAAGAAATTGAAAATTTACACAATGCTCAAACTTGGGAACTTGTCACCAAACCACCAGGCATCAAAGAAATCTCATGCAGATGGATATTTCGAAAGAAGAAAGATGAAGCAGGAGACCGTGTAAAATTCAAAGCTAGACTGGTAGCAAAGGGTTATCTACAAGTACAAGGTGTTGACTTTCAGGAAACTTTTGCACCTGTCATCAAACTGAAGTCAATTCGTATCTTATTGTCAATTGCTGCCGAAATGGAATTTGAGGTCCATCAAATGGACATTACAGCAGCTTACCTCAATGGAACTCTAGAAGAAGACATATATATGTCTCAGCCAGATGGATGTGCAGAAGAAGGTAAAGAACACCTCGTATGCCATCTTAAAAGAAGCTTATATGGCCTTAGGCAGTCAGGTCGTGTATGGAATTCTTGCCTAGATAATTTCTTGACTAGCTGTGGACTGAAAAGATCAGATGCTGACCCCTGCATTTACTACAACTGTCAAAGAACCTTAATAATAGGCATTTATGTAGATGATCTACTTCTTGTTGGAAGAATCCAAGAAATAAAGAAATTTAAAGAAGAGATCAAAAATCAGTTTGCTGCAAAGGACCTTGGTCCAGCTAACTACATCTTGTCAATGAAGATAAATCAAGAAGATGATGGTTCAATAACACTTGATCAAATTGCTTATATATCAGAGATATTAGAAACCTTCAAAATGACTACAGCCAAACCCGCATCCACCCCATTGGATCCTAATATAACATTCCTGAAGGTAGAAGATCAACAATGGGAACACATTAAAGAAAGAAGCAGCAAGATACCATATAGACAAGCAGTTGGGAGTCTATTGTATCTGGCATGTGGTACTCGCCCTGACATAGCATTTGCATCAACATATATGAGCCAATTCAATGCGAAGCCCAGTGAAGAGCATTGGAGAGGAGTAAAGCATATTCTGAGGTATCTTAAAGGTACAATGCACAGAAAACTAAAATTCCAGAAGACAGGAAAGAAGTTACAAGTTTACTCTGATGCTGATTGGGGAGGAGACAGAACTGATCGGAAATCTTACAATGGTTACATGCTATTGCTCGCAGATGGACCAGTCTCGTGGTCAAGCAAGAAACAAGCAACCACAGCCTTGTCATCGACTGAGGCAGAATACATCGCAATGTGCCATGTTGCGAGGGAAGTCTTATGGATCAACAGTTTGTTGAAAGAAATTTGTGACAGATTTGTATCCTCGACTCAGAAAGTTCTTGTCGACAATCAAGGAGCAATTTTTATTGCAAAGAATCGTGTGACTTCTGAGAGGAGTAAACACATAGACATAAAGCACTTTTTCCTCCGAGAGTTAGTGTCCAACAAGACCATCGAGTTTGAACATGTACCATCCAAGGAAAATTTTGCAGACTTGATGACTAAAAGGGTACAGAAAGGGACTCTCTGCAACTTGAAGTATGCAATGACTGTGATTATGTGATTAACATTTTGTGTATAGAAGTTGCTGAGAACTGTAATAATCAAGGGGACGTGTTAAAACTGATTATGAACAGTTCATCCTATACAAACTGTATCTGGCATCGCGTTAATCTTTCTTGTTTTAGGCTTGCTTTGTGTGGCAACGAGTTTGTTGTTGTTCTAATTCTTACTTTCGTTCCTGCTTGTATCGTTATTAATGTTTTGTTTCATGGTGTAATAATATACTTGTTAAATCAGTATTTATGTATCTTTCCTTCAGTTTTACAAACATTTCCAACATAGAAATGCATGAACATCGCGCAGCACAAGTGGACAGCTCTAAAAGAAATTTCGCGAGTTGAGGCCCTCATATTCGGCGCATGGAATAGTCTTCCAGAATGCTACAGTGAGGTGAAGAATTTGGCATATGGAGTGCTGACGATCTTCAGGTCGACATATTCGTGCGAGCAAGCGTTCTCTTGCATGAATATAATAAAAAGTAAAGTTAGAAGTCAACTAACAAATAAAAATCTAGAGCCATGCTTGAAACTTAAAACAACAAGTTATAAGCCAGATTTAATCAAACTTTCAAAAGGCATGCAAAGGCAATGCTCCCATTTATGTAACAATCTATATTTGTGTTTTTATATGAATAAATATTATTCCGTATTTAAAGCCGTTTATTTTAAATCAAAAATCAAATATATATAAGCAAATACTATAATATTGAGACGAAATTTTTTAGTGGCTCTTAAAAAATTGGAAAATTTTGTAAATTGCAACTTTTGGCTCTTCCGTTTCAATAGGTTGCCGACCCCTGCTATAGGTGGTACTGGAAAAAAGAGTGAAAGAAAGTCAAAACGATTTAATGTATGTTCTTAAACATAGTTTTGTTGCTGCAACAAAACGTATGCATTTGCAGCGAATGAAGTTCATTAAACTTTCTTTATCTTCCAAGCATTTCCCAAAAATAATTTCCACTTCAGTGTGGGCAGTCAGTATAGACACGGGATTTTTAATACCCCCACAAAAAGAAATCACATGGGGCAGGCACGTAGGTATATATTTTTCATGGGGGGGGGGGTTCAGTGACTGATCAACGGATTTTTTTTTTTTGGGGGGGGGGGGGTCACCCTTGGAGGGGGAATCCTTAACCCCCCCCCCAAAAAAAATAAAAAAATTAAAGCTTGAGAATCCTTATAATGTATGTGTGGTAACGTAGTTAGATAATTTATAGTTATGATAGTTGAAAGATCTAATAAACGTTTTAGTTGACCAAAACTTGTAAAGAATAATATAAATCATAAAGGCTACATTCTAAAGTATAGTGGGAGTCAAAACACTCGAAATTGTATGGTATTGTGCAATCCAATCGCCACTGCTAATTTTAAATTAAACTTTAAATATACATAATTTAATTCAGAGAAAATTATTTACGTATTACAAATAAATATTAACTTCCATAAATAAAATTTAAATTGTAAAGGTCATTTTAATTCAAAGATATAAAAGAAACAAAAAATTAACCAACTTAACGACTCCAGGTGTTGTCCTCGTTATCTGATCATGGTTAAAAAATACGAGGTATTGTTCCCGGGTATTTCCTTCGAGATGGGCCCGAACGGTCGCCAATAGCCCAATATGCAGCTCAAGTGCGGCGTCCAATGCAGTGTCCGTTCGGAGGTCTAACTTAAGTTTAATCCTACAAGTTGGGCAATCTAATCTTCCCTCGCTTTCATTTGTTATTTCTTTGGGCTTAGATTTTCCCAAATCAGGGATTTTTAAAACTCGCAATTCCGAACTACCCCACGCGGGTCGGAGGGGGGGGGGGGGGGGGGGGGGTCGCCCGGAACAAAACAAAGAGTAATAAAACAAGATTTATTGCCATCGAAATAACACTAAAAATGCCCAGACGTTCGGCGCCTATAGATTACGCAATACTACATGTTAATGTAAAAAGTTTCGATGAAAGAAAGGGTGTCTGATCTATTTTTAGAATTAAATAAAAATAAAAAGGGCGATACGAGCCGACTGGTCTGCGTCCTGGGTCTAGGTTGATTCGTACAAAAAGTAAAAAAGTTGTAGTTTGTCGTAATAACAATTGTGTGGACTTATGAAATAAAAAAAAAAAATCCAGAATAAAAACATTTTTATTTTAGCTATTGTAAATAAGAATATCTCGGAGGGGACAATTGCACCTAATATATTGCTAGATCCGCCCCTGTCCAGACATTGGACCCTTCACTGAACAGTACCTTTTTTCTCTTCCTGAATTAAAGTACTACTGTGCCTACAAAATACTGTCATTTAGTCACATAATTATGATGAACGATTTTTCCATTTCATCTTAAACAATAAGAAGCCTGGAAAAATATTTGACAAATAAATTGAGCGTCAAATGAAATTACGCAGAAAATTCATTTGAACATTTTTCAAATTTTTTTTCATGTACTGTTAGACTAAAAATATTTAGGTCTTCGACCGATCCAAGGATTCAGCCGAGACTTCCATTTAATGATTTTATTTGACAAGAAAGGAAAGTGATATACGCGCCATTGAATTAGTTCGTGACAGAGCTTTGCCGAATTTTACGACAAAGTTTTAGTCAGACTTGTCAATGCATTTGTTAGATCGTTCAATACATTTATTTAATTTTATCGCAACCACCATAATTTACTATATTTCTCTTTAGGGGCTGTCCATAAATGGTCCCACCCAGGTCTGTATAAGTGCCAGGGCGGACATTCCCCCCCTCCCCACCACAGGCACAAATGATTAAAAAATTACAATTGTAAAATCTTGGTTTTGCAAAATATATATATATATATATATATATATATATATATATATATATATATATATATATATATATATATATAATTGTGTGTGACAATCTATAATACTTTCATTAAAAATCCAGTTGTTTTTTCCAAATAAATTTCCAAAATCAGTCATCGGATACAGTTAGGATGTTTCTACAAAAAGTTGCTGCTCTGTCGAAGGAAAGCGATTTTTTCTTGCCTCGTTTATCGTTCGACAGGCGTCCGCCTGTGGCAATGGCGTCTTTCACAGGCGCCCATCAGAGACAAATTTCCCAGCCCCACTTTATCAGAAGAGAGACGATTAGGCGCGGACTTACAAAAGTATACATATATTACAGCTGCAAATATAAATTAAGTGTCCATCGATCCTTTGCACCAACATATATATTCACTACACTGTCTGCAGTTAATTGAATATCCGCTGCAATAACTACCAAGCATGACATATAACCATTATAATAAAGTTAAATACTCTTTTAGTATTTATCAGAATATATAATAAAATATATGTAAAAATCTTTCTTTTGATTACATATTTAAATTTGAAACTTGTAATAAACAAAGTATAAAATATTTAAAATTCGATCATTGGAATATTCTTTGGAAAGATGATTTATAAAAAATATAACGCGATTTAAATAATTTAAGATACAATGAACATATGCGAAGTTTATTCATGTTATATCTCTTGAAAAAGGACATTATATTAAGAATATGAAGAGCTTTAGGAATATGTTTCTAACCATGGGGGATAATCATAAAACTAGCATTTGATTTCAAGAATTAATATGAATTATTATAAGTATTTTTTTTAAACTCTTACAAAATAATAATTATTTTCATTTTACAAAAGTGATATATTGACGCGGATGATGTTTATCGTTATGTGCTATGAAGCCTCTGACACTTTTTTACTTAATTTTCTAAAAATAATTTTTTTATAAATAACCTAGCATATTTAACAAGATTGAATCTTAAATTTAACACCTAACAATTATTCAACATTCATATTTACGTCAAACAAATGACATATTTACTCTATACCTATATTTGGGTGAGCTGACTGCTAAAGTGATATAAGTCAATTCAAAAATTAACTTATATAATTTTCGTTGCTAGATAAGATTTTGTTGTGTGGGTCCTAATTCAATAGATGGCTCAAAAATGAATTGTCATTCCACTTAATATTATAGCTAAATCGAGTTGCAAACTTTCAACTCTCATATTTCGGAATACCGTTGTTTTTTGACATATTAAACTTGGCAGCCAATTCGGTCATTAGTTTCGCGAAGATGAAAAATATAATATAGGTTCGTCGCTACACACATTCGCTGCTTCCTTGCCCAATCTTCGTCTTTTATTCAAACTACAAACGTATATCTATAACGTTTGAAGACTTTTTAATATCCACGCTTTTAAAATCACTCATGTTATCGTAAACACTCATTGAACAAACTAATCTGCAGAAAGCAAACAAATGAGTAACTACTTTTAATCGTTTTATCATTAAATAAGACCGGACAGTTTTGTTGCAATCCATACAAGCCTGGCCAATACAGGCTAAAGTACATACACATTGATGAGAAAACAAATTGACAAAGAACAAACGCAACAGCGGGGTTGGATGGACTTGGGAGAGGCAGTGGAGAATGTGTGCTTTTGCCCTCCTATGGAATCTCTGAAAAATATTTTTTTTTCGTATGAAATTCTAGAAAATTTTATTCTTCGACTGCTAGGACGGGCAATGCGCCCCCTGGCTCAGTGGCGTAGCCAGCATTGGGTTAGAACCCCCCCCCCCCCCCTCTCCCCATAGCCAGTTTAAAATCAAAATTATTTTTTTGAAAAATAACAAGTGCAAAAAAAAGAAAGAAGATTTTTCTCCGATTTCTATAGAGAAAACACACGTCGCATTTCCTGTTCTAACCGACATGTATCTCCTGCTCCCTTGCCTATTCTGTCCCCTGAAGGAATGATTTTAAGGAGAACAGTGGTCAAACAACCTTGAAGACAGATAATCCGACTTTCTGTGTGGGGGGGGGGGGGGGATGATGGGGCAGTAGGTCTGTATGATAGTCTTGGGTTTCTCAATTGTACCTCAACCTACGCGACATTTGCTTAACACGGGAGTAAAGAGGTCTATTGTTATTCAGTTGGCGACATAAAAGATAATTGTAGGTTGTTTGTACATGTAAAGGGCTGCTTTTCTTAACACTTTAAATGGGGCGGCATTTGAGCCGAAATTCACAATGCATCAATCCAGAAATTGCTTGCTTTGAAGTAAAGTGTTTTACCTGAAAAGACCTATTCATCCCCTACGAGCTTTAAGAAAGGATTGTAAATGACTCCTGTCAAAAAATAACGCCCCTAATTGTGACCCTCTTCGCTCCCTCACAATGCCGGTGGAATTTTTTTCCCTTATCAAAAATCAGTTTTCTGAGAGCTTGTATGTCTCATTTGCCATTTGAATTTGAAAATCACTCCAATACTGCATGTGCTTGCTAAGCTTATCTGAATTACCATTTTCACGGTATGCAGTCATCAAAACATAAACTATTGGAAGATTCAAGACAAAAGAAAAGAGTATAGTGCAAAAAAAATTAGCTGATATGTTTAAAGTATGTACTCCTTTTCTTATTCAAATATTTTTTGTTTATTGAGATTATCGTTGAAAATACCCAAAACTAACTAATTTTTTATTCAATTACATTTACAAATTATTTTTCTGTCACTCAGACGTGTTACTTTTCATGCGGAAAGTTAGATGTTAGGGGGGGGGGGTAATTTCTCCTTTACCCCCCACCTGGTGAGAGGGGTCGTCCCTCTCACCGCGCTTGGTGAGAGGGGTCGTCCATCTAACGCAAGGGAAGATATTTTCTATCCTGCATGGATTTATATTCAATTCCTAACTTACGATACTCCTTACCGCGATTCTATTTTTGTTGCGCTTCTGAAAATTGGCGCTAAGGCCATGCTTTTCTTTTTGTTTGAATTGTCATACGCGGAATCTCGCCAACAGTTTTAAGCGCACGCACGTACCGTGCGCTAATGTTACAGACTCCTAAAGTCGATTTAAGGCTCCGGGGCAATTGTTGTCTGCGACCTTCGGCAACTCAGGAAATCAGCTGGCACTGCTTACATGCAAACTTTCGAGCAGTCGGTTATGCCACCTCGCACTCAAATGCGTTGCCTTGTAAAGAGCAATGTGTGTCGAACTATTGTGTTCACGCACGAAAGAGTATAATTAGTATTTTTTTCTTACTAAAATTGAGTTTTAGCTTAAATTATATTTGTAGTAAAGAAAGGACCTATAAACAACATAATTCTATGCACGACAGGTTTTGTTTTGTTATTTAACGTCGCACTAGAGCTGCACAGTGGGCTAGTGGCGACGGTTCAGGGTCAATCTCGAAGGAAAGACCCGGGAACACATACACATTCACACACGCACCTTCGTTATTACTCTATGCACGACAGAAAATCTTTTCCCCTACATGTGCGTTATGCAATGTGTGGTCGACCCCTCGCACGATTCCGCCAACTTTCGGCTCCAGACGCCGTGAGTTTACTAATGATCTAATAGTAGTTATCTTTTTAAAATACGAAAATAGTTGGATTTTACGGCAGCAGCAGTATTTTATTTTATTTGCAATATATGAATATTTGATTTTGCTGTTACATTTGCTACCAAGACACATGAGCAAAACAGTGGCTTGTATATTGACTTTAATTAAATGAAAAAAAATCATGACATTTAAAAGTGAAAAACAGACATCGAAACATTTACACGAAAAAATACTTTCATTTTCACGAATTTCTTGATACAAATCAAATTTTGCCCTATAAAACTAGTTTAGGATAAAAATATAATTATATATTAAGTTTTAAATATGCTCAGTTGTCTAAATATGCAGAGACAAATAAAAGTTATAAATTATTTGCATCTAACGCTTGAGGAGCTTATTTTCAAAAGGGGCATTTTCCAGACTGGGATTCAGCAGCCATAACGAACGCTGCTTGTCGACGAAATTCAAGCTATTATTTCCTTCTATTGTCCCAATTAAACATTTATAAGGGAATCGCTTTAATTTCGTCACCAAGCAGCGTTCGCTACGACTGCTGAACCCCACCCAGGAAATGTTCCCTTTTATAAAAAGCCGATTTTAATAGTTGCCGAAACTTTAATGTACTTAAAAATGGTCCTATATTTAAAAGTTTTGCCATTCATCCTTAAATTTGAAATAAAATGTTTTCACTTGGTTTTTAACTTGTGTACAACTGTCAGCTTAGAGGTCTTATGGCATAAATGCTCCACCATTTTACTATGACGTTCGACAACTTATTGACAAGATCAAATCTTTCCTTTCTTTAAGGGTCCATAGCTGTACGGAGTCGCATAGTAAAATACCGACATTTGTTAAATCCTAATCTAGTATTAATTAGGCTGCATTATCGCTTTCACACGCATAATTCCACGTGGAATTATGCTATTGGGATCTACAGGGCTCGCAACACTTTTTCAATTTGTCCCTAGGGAAAAAGGGACCAAATATCTTAAAAAAAGGGACAAAAAGGGACCTACAAAATTTAAGCGTACGTTAAATTTTCGTTAACTATCACGATTATAAATATCGGACCGTAAAACTATTAATATTATTGAAACAATTTGTTAAATCTCATGAATATTTTAAACCTTATGTTGACCAAATTATAGAAACAAAGCAACGGAGTAAAAAGAGTTGTAAATTAAAAAAAAATATTTTTTCTATCCATTTGAAAGAAAGCTCGAAATGGTACGTTTCATATATGTAAGCTACTTCTCAAAAAAATTATACCAGTTTTTGACTTTATCGTCTATGCTTTCGGTTAGGGTCAGAGAACCTAAAAAATGACATGTGTAAAATCAATATAACTTCACTTAGAATCAGCCTACGGGGATAAATAACGTACGATCATGTGCAGGAAAGTAACTTTTCGAACCAGTGTATTTTTAATCTATTCCCCCCTCTGACCTTTGTTAAGGGGTGTTGCACATAATTGTTGCAATATACAATTCAACCCCCATAACTCCATGTGCAATCAGCTTATGTGCATAAATGACATACCGTCGTGTAAAGGAAGGTCGAACACGTCGACCAGGGCGATTGTTAACTCATTCCTTTCTTTGACATTTGTACCGCGTAGGAGAGAGGATCTATCTTGGCTGCAGTATATACTTCAGCCCCAATTACTCTACGGAGAATCGATCTTTGAAGAATAAATTATCCACCATTGTGTAGAAGAAGGTACGTCACACCAACCAAGTTGGCTATTCACCCACTCCCTTTTTGAAATGTGTACCGCGTGGGGCCCAAATGTTTCCACGAATAAATTCTTACTATACAGTGAGCTGCCACTCTATTTTGTTTTTGCCGTTGGGGGGGGGGGGGGGGGGGGAAGAGAAGGAATACAACGCGGGGGGAGTGGGGGGAGAAGAACCATTGGGAACAGACAACAATTTTTTACGTGTGCGTTTTGTTGCAGCAACTAAACTATTTTTAAGAACATACATTGAATCGTTTCGACATTCTTTCACTCTTTTTTCTAGTACTAGTAAAATCTGAAAAAATAATTTAATTAAGTTTTTTTAACTACATAGCATTCTACTATTTCAAGCATTATTCCAACCAAATTTGAAGAAAATCGGAGAATTATTAAAAAAGTTAGTAAATTTGTGCGAAAACATTTAAAAAAAAAAATCATTTCGTAATAATTATTGTAACTTTTTAAATTTTGGCCAAATGTCATAAAATTTAGCAGGGATGCTACTTACTACAGGAAAAGTCTATTTTTCGAATCAGAAATAAATCGAACAGTATTTGCTTAATTAGAATACGAGGTACTGGGAAATCGTGTAATTCCAATTTACACTTTCACCTGCATCATTTACATTTGTTTTTGATGCAATGCATAAACAATATCCAGTGGTCGTGTGAGAACAGTTTACACTTTGGCCCACATTCCACACTAATGTGATAAATTACATTTGCAAACATAAAACAGCGAGGCTTTTTCTGGTTTAATGATATTCGAGAGTTGCAACACCCTAGCTACAGATTCAACACATATACGAATATGATTGTAATGACAGTTACATAATAAAAAAAATAGTTAAATAAGGAGGAGAAAGGGCCAGAAATGGGTTATTATTGTCATAAAGGGTGAAAAAAAAATATTTTTACTAAAATAAGGGAAAAAGGGACCATATTCTGAAAAAAAGGACTTTTAAGTACCTCAAGTAACAAAAAGGACTTTTAGGGAAAAAAGGGACCTGTTGCGAGGCCTGGATCTATCATCCGCAATTACTGGTTAGTTTTCTCTCTTTATTAATAAATTAAAAAAAAAATTTAAATTTTTTTTACAAATTGTTAACAGAAAAGAAATAGAAAATAAGACTAGTATACTTCCCATTTTTAATTTAAGGTTGATTTAAAAACTACCTCTCCAGAGCATGTTCAAGTATTGTTTTTAGATTTTTTTTTTATAATATGATATTTCATAATGTGAAACTTTTAAATATTTTTCAGTGTGTAATTTTCCATGGTAAAGTATTTATTAAGTTATATTTTGCAATATGAACATAGATTTGTTTTTGGAACATTTTTATTTGAATCAAAACTAAACTCCAATGTGGTTAAAATAACCAATTAATTAGTCTCAATAAAATAAATTCAATAAAACAGGGAATCTTCTAAAAATATTTAATGAAGAACATTTCAACATATTGCATGGTTTAGGATAGGGAATGTTACAGAACAATTATTCAAAAATTTTGCATGCCAAAGATTTGCAAGAATGTCAAATGAAATTAACTATTGAAAGATTTTTAATATTAGCACCATTTGACACAAGAGATGCAGCAAGTGGTTCCTTTCTTCATAACAATTCCTTCCTTGGCACAAGATAATAGAACGGTTGGTGGTTGGCGTTTCTCTCGTGAATAATAACAATAAATAATAAACCAATTAAGATACTGTAAAAAGGTTTACAGGGGATTCTCCAGAGAATTCCATTATTAACGGCAATAATAATATATGATCCGAGATGATATTTCACGTTAAAACTCTGTTTCAAATGATACTTCACATAAACAAGACAATCAACAAATAATTTCAAAGTTGTCATTCAACACGTCCTCTGTGATAACTTAATCCTAGAAACCACAGTATTACATTACTGGGTAGAATTTGTTAACAGATTTTTGACAGAAATTTTATCGTCTGTAACAAATATAAGAAATCCAACCAATAGAAACTAAATTTTTTTTTGATTAAATCAAGAAGCAATTGGAAATCACTTTCTCTTCGAGACAAAAACACTGAGAGACGACATTAGAAGATGTGGGAAGCTTCAAAATCTGTGGAATGTTGCAGAAAAACCAGGTGCACTGTGGGGGCCCCTGTCACGTTTCTTTATTAAAATTAAATAACAAATATATAGAATAATTCATATATTATAATATAAAACTTTTATATTTCGCAAAATTAGTTCTTTTTGAAGGTGCCTCAGATGTTGTTCTCTTCTTTGAGGGAGAGCAGGCAATTCTTCAGGAGCTGCACTTGAGCCTGGAGAAGGTTCAAAACGTTAGGAGGGTTGGCTACTGTCGCATATATGCAATAAACTATTGGGGATCTATCCCCAAGGAAAGACTGCCTCGTAGTTTTGGACCAGGATCAGAACCCCTGCACTGGCACTCCACTCACCTGAATAAGGGTGATGACATTTTTCCATGTTCTTATTTCTGAGGAGTGGTTAACCATAAAGTTGTTTAAATTTAAAGTATTAGATATTAAAAAGACATGGTTACAATTTTACTTTCTATTGCTAATTTAATTTAATAAAAAAAATAGTACAGATTTGATTTTTTAATTTTACAGAGTTCGTACACATTTTCCAAAAGTGAAAATACAGTCTTTTATAAAGGACCTCATTTTCTATTGTAAATATTTTGAATACATTTGCAACAAAATGTTAGCTATTAGCTATAAAGTTTGCAGCAAATAGCTGTGTATATATATACATATACATATACAGAGCTCGATTTGTGCCGCAACACACAGGAACGGCGTTCCGGCACCTCCCTTTAGGAAAAATAATTACGATTCCAGTTTTGGGTTTGATGGCTGATGCATTTTACTCCCACACCCCACGGAAGGTTCATTTCCGGTACCTCTATTTCTAGAATTCGATCCCTGTATATATATATAAGGCAATGGAACCAAGTACTCAAAAGCTCTCAGGTACAAAGTAGCTGTTTTTTTTACTCAGATACAAAGTGTTTTCAATTCACATTAAGATAACACGCTTATAGTTAATAGAGATTTAGTAAAATTATTTAAATGATAGTTGTTTTAAGAACTCATAATAGCAATTTTTTTCAATTTCTTCGACCCCCAGTCGCCAATTTAATGACCTGTATTTTTGTTCACTGTTCAAATTGAACGAGAAGTACATGTTCGTGAGCCAGAAAAGGGATACAACTATTCCATAAAAATAGTAAATATCTAACATGTTCCTTGAATGCAAAGTAGTAAAACACAAAATTAATGTCCACTTTGTTCATTTTTAAAATTTATTAAAGTATCTGCTCTTTCATTGCAAATCACAATTCTTTCAATACTCATAAAACATAACGTTATCTGAATTTAGACATTATAGGAAAGTCAAAAAGACTGAATCAATGGATACTTACAGGATTTTCAACTTTGTCACTAAAAGCCGGCTAGGAAACCTTAAACTTTTTTCTCTTAAGATTTTTTGCTTACACATTTTCCAAAAATAAAAAAGTTTTTAAGGGCATTTCAAGATCTTTAAAAGCAATTTATAAGGACTTTATTTTTTAGATGCGAACAACTTGTATACATTTGTAATAAAAAGTTAACTCTAAAGTACCAAATATGATTCTTCTTATAAAAAATTAAAATAAAATAAAATATGCTAAAAGCTACCGGATGCAACCAAGTCATGAGTTTTTACTCGGATATAAAGTTGTGTTTTATTTACAAGATCAAAAGTTTTTAATAGAGATTTTCGTAAAATAATTTAAATGATAGTTTCAAGGACTTTTTAAGGTCCTTCTGTAACTTGAAATTTTCTAAGGACCTTTTGAACAAAAATAAGGAGTTTATAAGGACTTTTAAGAATCGTACAAATCCTGTTACACATTATGAAGATGTAAGAAATATTTAAAAAAAAAAGAGCTTGCACCTTTGCATGCTTCACTTCTAGTTCTGCAAGTTCCACTAAGTTCTTCCTGAAGGCGGCCACCCTTCTCACTTTGAAGTCCTGCAGCTCTGCAAAGAACAATCTTCAGCAAGCAATTCATTTCAATGATGACAAAAGATTATTTTTTGCAATGACCCTTCCAAACTTTTTACATTGAAATAAATTCTATGTAAACAATCAAACTAAAATAACTTAAGAAACATATACGGTAAGAGTCCAAAATCAGGAAGTCTAACAACCGGAATGATCTAATATAGCTGGGGGTAGGTTTACCCCGTGGACTTGCATCTGTTTAAACCTTGAAGTTATCTCGTTCCTCAAAACTTATGATGGACAAACCCAGAATATGTGAAATGTTAGAAACATTTGTAGAATTTGGCAAATATGGTACTTTACTCTGACTTTTTGTGACTTGTACACAATGGACTCGCGACAGTTTGAGAAGAGTTATTGGAATGGGAATTAAATCTCTAAAAACTATTAACTAATCAAACATAATAACACATCTAAATGCTAAAAACAGTTTAATTCTACAGAGACATTAAAACAAATAACTTTTCACATTTGTATTTTAAAAGTATTGTCATTTATTACTAATTTTTGAGTTGCAGATCTTTGACCCAACATAAAATCATGCTTTTAAATCTACAAACATTTTATAGTTAACGTTTTTTGGCACTTAACAGCACCAGTGATAAAGCCACAGTTCACAAATAAATTAGAATTTTAGTTAAAATGTTGGTGTTTGAGCGACAGAGGAGCTTTGAATACAAACAAGATTCAAAAGTTCTGGACCTATCTCGAAGGAAAGACAAGGGAACGATGATTCGCATTTTTTAACCATAGTCAGATGACAAGGACAACAACACAGATGCCACTCAACGCAACCCCAATAGGCATCAAGACATTGGACTCCAACCAGTCCCGTATAACTTGTTGGATATTTTTAGGCGATTTACTAGTATTTTAGTTGGGAAAAATAAGAATGAAGTGTATTAACGTATGTACTTAAGAATAAGCCGAGCCCCTAATTTTAGGAGGATTTTTTGTCCAAAATCGAAAAACTGACCTATGAGCAGAGTTTTATTTTTGAACTGAAAACCCCCAATTAAAATTGTCAACTCATCGAAAAAAAGAGTGAAATTTTCATTAAAAAAATAAATATTTAAGCACAGAAATCAAAAACTAAGAAAAATAACAGGAGGAACAGCCTTCCCTAAAGTTTGTGACAATTCATCATGACTAAAAGTATGCACCACTGGCGACTTTCTTGTGTCTCAAACCTCTATAAGACTTCTTAAAAATAAATCTCCTTTTTTATGATTACAATAAAATCTATTAAACCGCATACTCAAATAGCAAAATGTGCAATTTCTAACCTTTAACATCGTTTTGTAAAAATTAAAGACTGAGAAAAAATAAAATATTTTTGTTGACATTGTTGAATGTCGTCATTAAATAAGGATTAACATTCCCCCCCCCCCACCGCCGAAGGAAATGCTAGTATATTATTAATTAAAAGAATATTTTGGAAGAATGTATACTTCTTATTAAAATATTTAGTTTTCAATTACGATATAAATGACTTGAAGATAGCTAGAATTTTTGGATGAGCAATGTCCCGATTTTACAGCTTCAAAGTTAATTCCATCCGAAACTCTAATGAGACAACCATTAATATATTTACATTATATTATCAGGGAATAAAATCTATAATTGGGAAATAAATTTTGTTTAATTATTTCAATCGAGTAAGAAAGACATTGACTTTAAAGTGGTGTCATTTGCTATGCACAATGTCAACTTCTTAGTCTTCCATTCAGAATAATATGGAAGTGACATAGACTAGCTTAATAGATTCTACAAACCAATTTAATATTTTCAAAATACATACTTTTAGTTTAATTAAATTAATTATTTATGTTAGTGCAATTTTTAGTTATGATTACGGCGCAATCCGCAGAACTATCTTCAGTCATCACACATGGCACATATTCTCGGTCTCGGATTAAGGAAACGCGATTAGCGCGTTTCGACTGGAATACGCTTTATTCCAACTTCTTCCATTTTAAGCAAATTATATTATAAATTTTTCTGACCCTCGTATAGGCCGAAACCCCTACTTTTTGACGAAAACGTTGACTTAAATTTCTTGGCTTATACAAAAGTATATACAGTAGTTCATCAAGTTGTATAAATAAATTTAAATTTATGAAAAAATTAAATTATTTAATTTGATTTACATAATTTAGAAAAAGATTTGTCAGTGTTTAAAAAAAAATTAGATTACTTTCAGCACTTTACTGAAAACAAAGCAATTCCCAGTATGCTATCCAGTGTTCCTATGACCGTTTTTAAGGTTCAAATAATCTCTTACCCTGCTTTGCTTGCTTGGAGATGGCTTCAAAGCGATCACATGCCTCCTGTTGGGCAGATTCCGCCTGAAAGGAGCAACAAAATATAAGTGGGAAAAAATTATACATGCATGAAAAACTTAGTTCAACTATGACTGAACCATCAAAGTGTTATATTTGCATTTAATAAAAATTGTATACAAATACACGCGTTTAAACATAAAGTGCAAGAAAGGGATTTTTTTCAAAAAAATTAAAACAAAGAATTTGAAAAAATTTTCAACTTACCAAATGGACATCTTTATTTTTAGCTCTGGCTTTCTCTAGGTTCCTGTTTGCAGCTTCATAATTGGCCAAACATCGCAACCTCCGATACAAGAGATTCTGAAAAGGACGTTTTCGTTAAAGAAAGTAAAAGTTTCAAATGCAATATATCCCTAATATTTATAAACTTCGTACATTCCTTACTTTTCCATTTTCAAAGATTTATTTTCTAATATCCAAAGACAATAAATTTAATTTATAATATAAGAAAATGAAGTAATTTTGTTGAACTACGTTAATGAAAATAAAATTATGTTTATGAAATTTAAAAAAAATATCACAACAATAAAATCTTAGAAATACAAATTTTTTATCTTAAAATTTACTTAATAAATTAAGGATATTTCAATTTACGTACAAAATTCGATCTATGTTTGGTTTGGTTAATTAACGTTGCACTAGAGCTGCAAAGTGGGCAATTAGCAAAAGTTCTGGACCCATCTCGAACGAAAGACACAGGAACGATGCCGCATATTTTTTAACCATGGTCATACGATGAGGACAACACCTGAGCTGGTACCCGATGCAACCTCAATAAGCATCATTATATTGGACTCGGATCAGATTTATTGTGCACACCAGTATATATGTATACTTGTCAGTATAGTTTGTTGAATACTTTTAGATGACGTCCTAGTTTTATAGTAGCAAATCTGGCAACCCTCCAATCGCAAGATCACTACATTACTAGGGCTCGAACTTGCAATCCTCTGATTACTAGCCGAACGCCTTTATCCACTGGGGAACTGGGGGTGGGCCCAAAGTTCAACCTAGAAAGAAATGATTTTTTTTCCAAGAGACGCTCAATGAACTATCTTAGTGTCAAAGACAAATAACACTTTTCATCTGAATAGATCTATTAATATTTTGAACTTTTTAATTTTAAAATAACATTGGAGCTTAAAAGTAATTTTTAAAAACTTTCCTCCCTAAATCCCAAATGCACAGAACATTTGGGTGACAGTTTGCAAAAATTTTTTCTACGAGTGACATGATAAACGTGATTTAAAAGACAATTTATGCACAGACATAAATTGTTGAATAAATTAATAAAAAAAGAAATTTAAATATACTAATTTCATTAAATAATTAAAAATCTTTATGGCTGTGTGGTATAGTTCTCAGTGTTTTAGAACATGATTTATATCTTCATTAATTGTTTTTCTCTTCCCAAACTTACTTTGGAGGCAGCCGTGTCTCTCATGTAGTAGCGTAACGTGTCGGAAAGTTTGAGGTCTTCGTCCGTGGCTACTCTTCCTTCCACCTTCTGCAAGTGGAAATGACGAAATAGAACAGCAATTTAAAAATAAAAATACCTTTCAAACGAATATGTAAGAAACAATATATAAAGATTCAAAAGTCATATTATGAGTAATCTGGAATAATTACAAATGAATAGTGGATTGAGAATAATCTAAATTTTAATCATATTTAGACCCTATTGGAGAAGCCTTTGAATGCATCCATCCCACCTCTGTGTTAATTTTGCAAGCATATCAGTTGTTCCGGATTGTTACGCCCATCAATTAGATCACATTAAAAAGCTTTCAAATAAATGTTAGTATTACTAAGTTAGACATACTTGAATACTTTGGCGAAGATACCAGATTAAAAAAACCCCATTAAATCACGTAACAGGGCTGCCACTGAGTTGTACCTTTGAAAATAGTAGCTTTAGTATCCTCAGACATCAAAAATAGTAGTCTAAATAGTCTCCTCAGAGATAAAAAATAGTATCCTAAATAGTCTCCTCAATTATGCACATATTTAGCAAAGATGACTAAAAGCAGTAAATTGCGACAAACGTTAAACAAATTGCGACAAAGGCATTTTATTAAATGCAAGTAATATTACAAATTGATATTATTTTTATTATTGTCACTGTTTTTAGACAATTCTAAATATGTACTTTATACTCTTTTTCTTAAATAGACTGCATAAATAAAAAATGTATATATTCACTAGATATGAACAAATTCCATTTTTAAACCGTATAACAATTACTGTTTTGTAAAAGTGCATTTTTGCACCAATATTTGCTTTTTTTAAAAAAATTAACGTATGTAAAAATACCTGAAGAACATATGCCTACTTTTAAAAAAACATAATAGAATATGACTGAAGGCATTGGTTATAAAAATACTGCATTCACAAAAATTGTCAGCATATTGCCAGATATTTTTTGCTGAGCTTGGTATTAATAAATATCAGTTTATAACAAATAGCTTGCTAAACCAAACAATAGTTTAATAAAAAGCGGAAAATAAAAACAACTTCCACATTTTGAAAAGCAAAAAAAAAACTTCAAAAATGAATCAAATCACTTTTATAATTGCAGTCTTTTAACCAAATTTAGTAGTAATGATAAGTTGTTTATATCCCGAAACTTGCTAATTGCATTCATATTAAAAATAGGAGTAAAATTCTCAAACAAAAAAAATACACCCAAAACTTTTGTCTACGTAATCACAAATCTAAAAGTATAAATCTTTCCTTAAACTCTGAATAATTTATTAAGTTTTATAAAGATATCTACTTAATTCCATCAAAGTTTACACAAGTAGTTCTGGGAACAATTGAGGGTTGCATCAAATACTTCCAATTATGAAACTTTTTGTTGAACCAATGCATGATTTGATTTTTATGCTAACTTTAATACATAGGCCCCACAACAACAAAACTCGTATGTTGAGCTTAATGACTTCAAACAACGTTCATGCCAAATTTGAAGAAAATCAAACAACACATATTAGATTCTGATAATCAGATATAAAGTTCTTTGAAGGTTTAACTAATTTTACCAGCTAACTTATGCAAAATCCCTAGAAATGTTAAAATTTCCATTTTTGACAATCAAAGAAATTAAGACGATAAAATGTTGATTTTTGACCTAATTAAGAATTGATTTGCTGCGAATAAGGTTATTAGCTGACTAAATAAACTTAAAAGGCATATGCTTTAAATGAGACTATTTAAAGGCAGTTGAAAATATTTAATGAAAATGAGTTGTTAATTAAAAATTAATGAATTTATATATATTTTCAATATATACTTAACTAAAATATGTGGATTTTTTTTTCCCAGTGAAATGTGGTTTATACATTAACCAAATCAGTATTGCAAATTTTGCATATGTAGTGCATGAAATCAATTAAGAAGGATGCTACTGTCTATGAGAAATGATATTAATTTATTTTATCCACACAAACTTTACATTTATTGAAGAATTTTTTTCAAAACACTGACCTAACCTTGCTAGTTGTTTTAAGCATGTTAATATAAATCATTAAAAATTACACACTAAAAAGTTAGTTTAATAAGAAATTTGAAAATTTCCAAAAAGGTAAATAAAAGCCATATTTTTTTAAGTGGAACAGTTGTGAGAAAGGTAAATTTCAAATAAAAATAATTAGTATAATAAAAATATATAAACGTTTAAACAAAATATAATTCAATTGGAATTTGAATACCAACCAAACGAAAAGAAACGAGTTTCTTTATTAAAAAAATCAATTTTTATTACTGAAAATGACAAGTCCTAAATTTCAAATTCGTGAATGAAACTATATTTTCAAAAAATATAATGCAATTTTGTTAAGTAGTGCAAAACAAATCATGATAAAACAGGAAGTAATGAAATATACGAGTTTATATATCTGATGCAAAAGGATTGCAAGTCTTGAAACGGAGATCTCAGCAGATCGCGTTTAGCGAATTTCCGCAATTTCAAGGTTTTCATGCATTAAAAAAACATAAAAAGAGCGCCAATTGAAAGTTGCATTCGATACATGCGCCGAAATTATAATTATAATCATCTCAACTTCCGAGAGATCTTCCCCGTTTGACGAAGATCGCAAATATTTCTAGATATGAAAAATACTAAATTTTTGTGAAATTATCCGAATTTTTTTTTTAGATTGAACATTGATTTTTCGAAAAAACAATAAACGAACTGAAGCAGGCCGCGTATACTGATTATCTACAATTCCAGAGTTTTCATGAGCGAAAAAATTCTTAAAACAACGCCATTACTCAACGAAAGATATTGAACCATCAAATTTCGACATAAATGCGGTTTTGTAGCAATTTGGCGCAGGATACCAATTTTGGCTCAGAATTCTCATCCTTGATATTTTTTACAGCAATTTTGATTACAACGATTTTGCCAATAACGATATTTGTTTAAAATTGCGATACACCGACACCGAGAAACATAATCGCTGCGATACAGCTCGAAATCCCAGCTATATTATACAATTATTTTAAGTAACATGCATATAGGCTACACATTCAACTGAAATTTTTAACTAAAATTTTTCGGAATATACGCGAGTATATTTGGTAATTTTTTAGAAAATTAAAAAAAAAACTGATGCATTTATTAAATTAATAGTAATAAAAAAAAAGGAAAACGGCGGAACCTCGGAAGATTTTCATATCTGAGGTATA
Source organism: Troglohyphantes excavatus (assembly GCA_963932185.1). NCBI lineage: Eukaryota > Metazoa > Arthropoda > Arachnida > Araneae > Linyphiidae > Troglohyphantes > Troglohyphantes excavatus. The sequence goes on along the minus strand of OZ010670.1, from coordinate 7,354,861 downwards.
TCTAATGTTCTTTGCTTCGCGCAGTGAATTCTAGAAGTAACACACGCAACCTACACGCAAATTGCTCTCTAAAAGGTAAAGAAAGCGATGTCTATTGGTGATAAACATGCTTGGTAACTATTATTTATTTGTAAACACATCCTGCAGCGTTTAATGGTGTTAATTCTTCGACTGTTTGTCTTTTAGAATCGCCAAATAGCAGTACATTGGCGCCGTATGCAACAGCCAATCAGATTACGTGATACTTCAAAATGAGTTAAACGGTGCGTGATTCTGTGAAATATTAGTTGAAAATCAGTGTTGTTAAAAAAAGTTATCAAAAAATAGTCGCCCAAAGCTAAAAAAAGTAGAGGGTTTTGATGAAAATAGTCGCTTTTGGCACTATTTTAACAAAAATAGTCGCCATAGTCGCCGAATCTTAAAAAAAGTCGCTTTAGTCGCCTAAATAGTCGCCTGTGGCAGCCCTGCGTAACCAGTTTGTATCTTAATTTGTGTAAGAGAAAATTTAGAGCTGTAATTAAAAATGTGTATGAAACAATTACTTTTATAAGGTGAATATAAAAAATATTAAATAGAAACTTCATAGCTAAATTAAAAATGGATATATAATCGAAATTTTAAAAATATTATGAACGTTTTCTCCACAAACAAAATCTGTTTAAAGTTGACGTTATACAGAAAATAAAGCATTTGTTTAAAATAAACTTTTTCAACTTACCCTTGCCTTTTCAAATGTGTCGGAAACTTTACTGAAAAACCTAAAACAAAAGATATTGTAAACCACAAAATAGTTGCTTATCAATAAAACAACTGCACTTGGCAGCAAAATATAAGACAATGGTTTCATAAATGGAAGCTTCTACCAAAAATCAGGAATTTCTATTGGAAAATTACTTAGAATTAGGAATATACGAAATTATTTTCAATGCAAATCTTTAAACATTTATTTATAGCAAATGCATTTTATTTAACTTAATCTACTCTTATTGGAATTATTTATATCTTGTAACTGTTTCACAACCTAATCCTTTGAAACCTTTTACTTACTGACAATACAATAATATTTATCCCAGTGTTTATTCTAGAAATGAAAAGGGACAGGGCGCTAATTTGAGAACACCATTACTTTTTCCATTATCAAATTTGGAGTAATTCGCAACATCAGATTGCCCACTTTTCAAAAACTTCACAATATTGATTACCGTATATACTTGTGTATAAGCCGAGAAATTTAAGTCAAAATCTTCATCAAAAAGTAGGGGGGGGTCGGTATCAACAACACTTAAAAAGTGGAACACATTTCCACTGCATTTTAAGTATTGAATTTAAAAATAATTTTTAGTATATAATTTTTAAAAAGTAGAAAAAGTGGTTAGATAGCAAAAATTTACCTGCTCTTATAATAGTAGTTCATTTGGACTTAAATAAAAATTCTGCTTCTGGTTAACTGTTAAATGTAGCTTGTGCTTGTTTTATGTTAACAAATCCCTTGTATGCCTTAGAAACTGGTTATGTTAACAGGAAAAAAAAATATTTAAATACAGAAATGCAAACATATTAACAAAAAATTCATTGCATACTTTTCTAATTCTGAACCATCTATTGTAGCAAGTTGAACTAAAGAAGATGATATTTTAATATAAGTATCGGCAACACCTGCAAAGTGAAATATTTTATTAGAAATTAAAATATTAAAAGTGAAAATATGCAAATCCTAAAAGTGACCATGATCTAGTAACATGCAAGAAAAAATTCAGCTATATTATTGCATGGCTTGAAAAAGGGGAAAAAAATGTTTTTAATCTTCATAAACCTAGATAATTTTATGCGTATCATAGGTGGGCATGATACTAAGGGCAAAAACATTACAAAAATTTATTCCTGATTTTTAAATGCTGAACTTAACATAACAAGTGGTGTCCCATTTGATGAATAAAAAGGAAAAGCATAGGACACATTGATTTTTTTTTTAAAACTCCTGTTAAATATTATATGAACATTTCTATGGAGTGGTAATTTGAAAATTAGAAGAGCCAACCAATAGCATAAATAACTTATAAAAATTATCTAAAAATAATGTCAACCCTCAATAAATGGACCCTCCAAGTAACCCATACGAGTGATTGTTATAACGAATAAAAAGCATATTGCATTAGAATCTAACCAACTGAGTGGGCCTTCTGGTGGCAGTCATTATAAGGAAAGAGTCGCTGTATCCAGGGACTGTTGGGTCAGCTGTACTATTTTCTATTAGGAATCAGGTAAAAATTTATTTCATCTCAGGGCTATTTAAATCCAACTTTTAACATGTAAATAACAGAATCAAGAATCATCCGTAACTTTTTGAATTAAGAGCTACATATATCATTTAGATATCAGCAGAATTATTGTATTAAAAACCAAAACAAGACATAAATTTGGTGCTAAGTATTTTGCACCAAATTAATGTTTGCGTGCAAAATTGTAATACTCATTATGAATGCTTTTATTTGACACACAGGACATTCTATTGGGTGGTGCCAGGGAGCAATCAGAGGGAATAAGAAATGCAGGATCTTTGGATTTTTTTTCAGTTATTAATTAAAAACATATTACTTTTAAAATGAGTGATGAACAAAAACTAGGATATTTTTGGGAAATCAATTAAACTTTATGATTTAAAATGTGTGTTCTTCAATCACCAATATTGTGAATCCTCCATGGTCCATTCAAAGTTATATTTGTACAGTCAATGAATTATAGAATTCAAAGGAAGCATAAATATTTAAAAAAAAAATTTTTATATATTTTTTTAATTTCCCGAGACAGTTTATTAGAAGAATGTAAAAAATTACAACATAAAATTATTAAAGTTTATACAATAAAAAATATTAAAAAAAAATTCTAATTGTATTAGGCTAGTTTGGTGTTAGCCAGGCTCTATTGACAATACTTGTGCACAGGAATATAGTTTAACATTAAGGTGTATTGCTATTGCGTTCAGATATCTGAATAGCATTAGGGATGAGACGAATATTCGACACATAAGTATTGGCCGAATACTTTTGATATTCAGCCAATCATCATCAGAATAACTGTTGTCATTGTAGCAGGGCACGTAAAAACAGGATTTGAATAAAATATCAGATTTGAAAAATTGTTTCTTTTCAAATATTAAAAAAATCTGGCCGAAATTAAAATTTCTGTGAAATGTACTAATTTTTAATCACTTCAGAAATATGTACCTTATTTAAACAGTAGATTGAAATTAAAAATATCTTTAAAAAATAACAAACCTATTACACCTATACAATATTTTTTTTTAAATTTTGATCATCGCAAAACTGTAATGAACACCATTTCTCAACATTATATTCAATAAGGTTTTGTGTATTTAAGTGCAAATTGAATGGACTAGAGATTTAATATTTATTATTATTAAATTTAATAGTGCTATTTTACAATAAATACAAATACTATACTATATATATATTATGATAATTTTACATCTTAAACTTTTACCTCTGGTACTTTAGTTGTTAGTTTGTAAAATATTTTTAAAGGAAGTTGTTATTCGGCTGCCGAATATTCAGTATTTGACAGTATCAATATTAACATACGAGAAGTACATGTTCAATGACACACTAGCTTTAATTAGTTAAAATTTCAACAACTTATATTTTCATTCACCAATATTAAATAAATTTTGGCACTTACTTTTGTGGCTTTGGGTCATCTTGTCTGACTTGTAAGTGGCACTTTTAATGTGGCTGTGGTAGTCGATCAGGAAGGTACGCTCGTGCTCAAAAAACTCGTCGACGTCCTACAAATCACAAAATACATGTTTTAGACAACATAAAAATATTTTCATGAATAACAAGAGAGAATACAAGTTGTTTAATAGCAGTACTCAAGCTGAGGCAGCAGTTTTTAAAAAGAAAAATGCTAAAATACCACTATGCCGATATATATGTTACCATGTCAGTGTGAAAATCAGTGTAGCTGCAAATTCACTAGTGTACCTGTAGGCACACGACAAGTACTCCTGAAACTGCAAATAAAACTGTGGCTCAAACAACAGCAAGGTTTTTACATGCTTATTAAGATAATAACTTTTAAAAATGAAAAGAAATCATGCACGTTCAAGGATAGACTACTCGGCCATCCCATAGATCTATATTATATCATTAAAAATTAAAAGTTTTTAAAAATGGATTTTTAATGTAATTTTTAATGATTTTAGAAGGATTGAAAAGCCACATAAAACTGTTCCAAGGGGTTACTGGCTGTTTTTAAACAGTTATTGTGAAGCAAGATTTAAAAAAAACAACTACTCAAAACAAGCTACACCATAAAGTAAAATTTTTTGCTAAAAATTGAAAAATTAAAAAAAACCAGGAAAGCCTGATTTCTTTTCAATGTTTATTGATTGAAACAATTTTCTCTTCTTTGCAGATCTAATGCAATAGAAATGTGCAAGCACCTTTAACAAGAAATTAATTCAGCACACGCGCTACTAAAAAGGATTTGCCAACTGCCATAGAAATACAATGACAAGTGCTGATCGCGATTCCCAGATAAGATGCTAGGTAACTAAAACTGTCGTTGACAGGAATTCTCACGTTGAACTTTTTTAGCTTTTGAGTCATCATTCTGTTTTTCTCATGACATTCAAAACCAGAATATATAAAAATTGGGTTAGGAGGACCCCCACCGCATAAAATATTTAATGCAGTTTTGGAATAATATCAGTAATTCCGAAACTTTTGCAGAACTCCAACATGATTGTACAATGTAATAAATGAAAATTTTCTACAACTTTACACCTTTAACTTAAAAATATATTTTTAACTTTACTATTGCATCTATATTTTTCCTAATAGTCAAAATACATGTATATACAAATAAAATATTAATTGTTACTAATTGTTTGATAGTATATTACTTATTGCACTGTTAAGTATAAAGTTCAGGATCAACTTATCAACCAAAAAATATGCCTAACCAATTAGATTTTTAAAAACTTTAATTCAGCTAAAACAAACTAGTATTTTAATTAAAGAACTACTTTGTTTTGTGTTTCTAGATATTTATTTAACACGATGACTGCCCACTACAAGATATCTCATAGCTGAATCATAGTTAACTTACGGGGGCTGTTAAAAAAAAAAAACGTGCCTTGATGTTTCACAATTTGGAATGAAAACTTCCAATAAGTAAGATTTGCAACAAAGTGTCCACTGACCTTCTGGGTGCTTGACAGAAGCAAGTCGTCAGCCGTTTTACCTAAATTGCTGAACAGGTCTGCCAAGATCTCCTTTTTGTTCTTGCCTCTTACGTTCAACTAAAAAGAAGAAACAAAGAGTTATGTTGTGCTTGAAACATTGAAAAAGTTTTCTAAAAGGGACTTTGGAAGAGTAACCACCTGACGGATACAAACATGTATACCCGTTTCGAGTATCTCCAGGTTTTTCAGTATTACACATAATATAATAGTTGATAAAAAAAAATATTTTTTGAAATAATTTTCAAATTTAAAGCATTAGGAGGACTTTTGAAAACTTTCTCTACTGATATAATTAAAAAAAATATTTTTATAACAAAAAAAGAATGTTGAAAATATAAATTACACTTTCCTGCAGTGAAAACAAATTTACAGATTCAAAATTTTGCTTAACAATGAAAATAAAGTGTTACTGGTTCAATTTCTTACATCCCTTGGTTTACATGAGCAATAAACAAAAATAGTAAGCATGTTTGCAATGATATAACATATTATAAAATACATGCACTTCTGAAACATTTGATTAACAAGGCCCATTTGGCATTCAAACAGAATAGTCAGTTGGGTCAAATAGTTTATTATTAGACAACCAAATAAGGAAACTTAATATTCTTGTAAAAAAACTACTACACAATTTTCTTTTTCAATTTGACATGGCATAAAATATGGTTATGTGTAACAATGTAAATATAACATTGAGCAATCACTAATTATTATCAAAATAGGTACGTTTTGGCTCATATTTCCAGCATTTAAAAGTAAACTTTTGCTATCAATGCAGCTAGCTAGTCTCTCACTATTTTTATGACCATGACACTGAAACTACATCAATATATTATTATTCCATGGTATATATGCCAATTGCTTTATAACATGATAATTTTCACTTTAAAAGAAATTTAGGAATTTTTTGACATATACAATTTAACAATGTTAATGATAATATTTTCAAGCATAAATTAATTCCAATAGCCATTTAATAGATTTTTTGTGTGACTCAGTAAAATTATTAATAGTTTATTAAGAATTTACAAACATAAGAAACCATATAAATGAGGTTACAAAAATAATTAACCAGTTTTAGTTTTGAAAAGAAATACTACTGTTTAAATAAATTATTATTCAGTTAAGTACCGAATATTTGGTTAGAATTTTAACCGTTTACGTTTACATTAACAAATTATCTATTAGAGTGAATACTTAATTTTTAATGTTTCAAAGAACACTTTTTTAAAAAGTAGCTTATATGTACAAATTCCTTACTTCTTGTTCGTACTCCAAAAATATTTTCAAATTGCTGTCACCTCGAAAAATGGGATGACAAGCTAGACGCTGAAGGAATACTTCGTGCATTGCGACAGTCTTCTTGAATGTTGCCAGATATTCCCTAAAAATAAAGAAACAGAATAACTTCTTTTAAATATTTTAAGGTACTACTGCAAGCCAGATTTCAAATAGCAAAAAAATGTAAAATGTTTTATAATAAAAATTGCAAAAGGTGTGTTTTAAAGGGTGGGCTTTTGCTGCCAATAGTAATCAAAAGTTAATGGAGTTGTTAGCTATTATAGAACATAATTTGAGGAGAGTTTAGAATCACACACGATTGAAATTACTTGAATCAAAACTTTTTTTGATGTGCAAGCGACTTTCGCAATTGTAAAGTTGTTTTTACTGCAAGGAAATTTATTTCATATTTTCTGTTTATATGATTTAAATTTTTTTAATTGTGACAAGATAGTTTTCAAATGAAGAAATATTGTAAAATTGAGAAATTTTATGAATTTAAAAATTGTTTGCATCGCTAGAAAAACTGGATATCATTGGGCGTGATATCACTTCCATGAGCATCCGGGGGTTAAGTTTATGTATGAACAAAATTTGGGTAATGCACATTTTTTTTTATACACACACCAGTTCAGAATTCCTTCCAAACAAAGTTCAGTAGTAATAGTTTACGCAGAACAAGGCTAAGATGACATAATTAAAATAAACTAGACAAGTATTATTCCTATATGGTACTTAATATACTTTAACAAAGTTTGCTAAAATTGACATTTATTTTCATTATGACACCACAAGAAATTCTAAAGTCCAAAAGAATCTTTATACCTTAAAAATTATATTTTTTGCAGTTTTGTAATTTACAATGCAAAAATTTGATTTATTTGAAAGTAAATTATTCCTTAAAAGTTATAACCAAGGTCTTGGAAATTTGTTTTACTATGTTTCGTACAAATTCGATTTATGTGCAGTCGTACCAAATTTTCAATATCAGTCTCTAAAGAGTGGACTGCTAGAAATAATAATACAAATAAAACTCCTAAAGTGAAAGCTACTTTACAATTTGGTATTTCCTTTGTTTTGTTCCTCCATAGGTTACAGATGGATGCTTTTGTGACATTTCAATATTTTGAATTACAAATTGATTGGTTGGTTTGTTGGCACAACAGCCAAATTAGGTTAAGTCGCACCAAATGTTTGTTATGTTACAAAATCCGACCAATAAAACAAATACTTTGCAGAAAAGGAAACAAATTCGGATGGGAGATCATCATTTAACAGATCTTTTAATATTAAAATAATGCTACGAAACAAGATTAGAAATTAAGTGATAAAAGTTAAGTGTCATTGGCACATAGCAATCTTTTTAGTTGGCAAAACGTTCTGCTCAAGCGTAATTTTAAAATAATTCAAATTGCTTAAGTAGAGCTGCCAAAAATAAATGTAATGAGGCTTTAAAACAAAATTGGCTCAGAATCGCACATAAATTTGATTTTGTACAGGATACCACTTTGGACACAGACTATCCATTACTGACCGAATGCTTGGCTATTGTGTGGATGGCGGAGTACTCACATCTCGAGCTCCTGCTTCATCTTGAGGAACTCCTCCTTTGTCATGGAGCCCTCCCCTTCGCTCAGCTTGTGCAGCTTCTCCCTCGATGCATCAAAGTCAGGGCATGGGGGGGCAGGGGGAATCTGAGGGGAAACACAAGTGGAAATCATTTGAAAGAAATCTGATGTGGCAACAATGTAACATAAAAGGGTCCTTTGTTGTCAAGGATAGTGAAGACTATATATATATAAAGTGTGCTCGTTCTCGCGCTTTCTGACGGAAGGCGGGGAAAGCAAATTTTTGACGTCATAGTGACGCCTACCTCCGTCTCCTGTGGGCGTGTCTAATGCTCTCGTTTGTACAGTCGTTTTAGAAGAGTAAACTTAATTTAACAAGAATTCTTGTTTTTAACTAATCATGAATTTATTTAAAAGAAAACAGTTAAAATTTGCTTCAAAAAACAATTTGAATCGATTTGCAGAGTGGTTTAATTATTAAAATATCCCCTTATAAATTTGAACCAATGGTTCGCGACGTGCTGTCATCTATTTGTTTTTTTGTAAACTATTTAAAAGTGATATTCGCTAATTTTATTTAGAATTTGCTAAATATTAAGAGTTTAAATTATATTTTAAGGATTGCATTTAGTAGGTAAAAATTGTAAAAGCTTTGCTTAATAAATTAGGCATATTAAAAAAATATTAGCTGTCACCAGAGCATGTCCATGAATTTTGAAAGAGTAAAATAGGGGTCAGAACCATCCGGTGAATGCATTTGTATTGGACATATTAAATGAGTTACAATTTCAATCAAGTAAAATACGGGGACATAACAAAACAAGAACGGATAAGTATTGAAGCTACCTGAACACAATTATTTACAGATATTTATATTATTTTGCTAATTAAAAATTAAATCACCAGTTGTTACCCAACCGGGGATCGAACCTAAGTTCCAATGCTTGAAACACACAGCCAATGTGAATGATCAAAAACCCATAGTAAGGCGGAGCAAAAATGACGTCAAAAATGTGCTTTCCTTGCCCACTTTCAAAAGCGCGAGAACGAGCACACCTTCTATTATATATCCACTATCCTTGCTTTGTTGTGCCAAAAGGGGAAAAACATAGGCAACATTGCCTATTGCTAGTGGGTTTCATTTAAATGGGGTTTGGAGAACACCTATTAATTGTTATATGACCCATTCCTCATGTTGTGGTAATTTTAAAAGTAGAAGGGTCGTATACTACCACTAATTATAATCTTGTGCAAGTAGAGCATATCTATCCGGTTTTGTAGGGCGTTAGGATTTTTCTATTGGACAAAATCTGTATAAAACTTGAATAAGATTATCCGCCACCAAATGTAAGAGGTTAACTGTACAAATGTGGGATAGTAGATAAAAATGGAGGGGAGCTACAGTCAAGACAATTGCCTTAAGGTGAGGGTTAGAGAAGATTTAGGGCCACAGTTCATAAAGAAATGACATAGCAATGAGAGGATGGCAACACAATAGAAAGGATGGCTTAATATTCTTTTGTGGACTCCTAAACTAAATCTATTAAAAAAATACTAAATATATCTTAACATAGTTTGCTACTAACTTTACCTGAAAAGAGTTACATTAACGGGTTTATCAAAAAACAAAAATAATCCACAACTTATTGTGTTGTTTTATCTATTTGAAAATTAGGAAAAAAGGAAAAACTCAATAAATAATTGATGATTAGGAATACTCAATACTCTTTCATGTGTATACATTTTCAGAATGTAGCTTGTTTGGAGTTAGAATTTTAGTGTATATAAAAGTTCATCCTATTTTTAAGTGTTTTAATTAAGCATTGAGTCAAAGTAATAAATATACTTTAAATAATCCCATACGAATTAATTCAAGGCAAGTGATATCTAAACAAATCCTTTCATAAACAGTAAAAATTTGGGCAAAAATAGAAAAATTCGGCAGGTTTACAAAATAATTTCTTCAAAGAATTAAAAAAAAAGGAATTTTTTTTTACCCCCGACAAGCTCTTCCTTTTCTTCCTTCAAGTTGATATCTCTAAGAAAAGGAATTGTAAAGGCACTTTTAAATCTGTAATTATTCTTTAATTGTTTCTTGGTAAGTTTTTTTTTTACTTGAATTTCCATTACAATCATTTTTAAGAATGGAAAAAAAAATGCACTTTCATCTGTTCTATCCTGAATTCTAATTGTCTGAACCGTAGTTCTTCATCTGTTCTATCCTCCATCTGTTTTACTATGCTTATTGTCAGTACCTCAATTCCCTCGAGACTAAAAAAGGCCAGACAATCAAAGCTGAACTTGCGTGTTAGTGGGCACCTACGCTGAATATGTAGTGTGGGTCCCCAAAATTCAAGGGGAGGGGGCATGGAAACCCTAAGTAAAATTAGTGGAGGGAGGGGGCATGGAAACCCTAAGTAAAATTAGTGGAAGGGAGATTTTTTAAAAAAGAAAGTGTGTATTCCGGATCTGGAAATTAAATAATTTTTAAGTGTACAAATGAAATTGAGATACACTATTTTTTGTAACTTTCCAATACCATGCTACAAAATTTTAACGGTTTCACGGAATTTCAAGGTGTAATGGCATTCTGGAATCTATAAAAATTATAATAAAATATTGCATGCCTTTGTATTACCCTCAAATGGCTCTAAGCAAAATAAAAAACTGATTTAAAAAAAAAAGTAAAACATTGCCATTATAAATATTACAAATTAAAAAATTTTTACAGAACAAAAAAGTATCAAGATATTTTTTTCTTGTACAAATCTGTTGAGAAAAATAAAAATTTTCTCCCTAATAAAACGATTGTAATGTACTATTTTCATTAACATTTGAAATATCCCCTTTCTAAATATTTTTTCCCGCAAATTGACATTTTTTTTGGTGTAGTGTGGGCCCTTTTGCGGTGTGTGCCCGTAGGCTGCAGCCTATGCTGATATCCAGCCCTGCAGGCAATGCTGGAAGTACGACATGCAACAATAAAGGGTTAATGGATTTAAATAAAACTTGTATTATGAATTAAATGAAAACTTGTATTATGAATTAAATGAAAACTTGTATTATGAATTAAATGAAAACTTGTATTATGAATTAAATGAAAACTTGTATTATAAATACTTTGAGTCAATTTGTATCAATATATCAGCATAAATGGAAAATATTTATTACCTTCAGAGTTGGATTTTATTACAAGAGATGCCATGCAAAATACTTTAAGTAAAAAATATTCTTACACAAAAATACCTGGATCTTGTAAAATTTTATTCAGGGATTAAAACTACAACAGGAATTCTTTTCTTTTGCAAATGCATTTAGGAAACATTAGTAAACACATTTAGTCATCCAAATGTCAATTCTTATACTTTAAATTTTATAAATTCTTAATATTCTAATTATGTATTAATTATTTCTTTAATGACATGTATGAAAGTTACAGCAAAGTAAAAAATCTATAACAGTACGTAGAATAGTACTTATCTATAAGCACATAAAATTCGGCTACAAATTTTTAATATCTTAAAAACATTCAATTGTCCCTACTCCAAGTCAACTTTGGAAAACATGATTGTTTAAGTTATTTTTAATTTTAAGTAATAAAAAGTTTAAACTTGAAGATTAATTTTGCAAATTAAAATATGATGTTGAAAATTTATTATTTACATTAACTTTTTGTGAATATATTCTACCAAGATGAAAACTAAATGATTGATGCAAAAACCAGAATAACAATTATTGTTATATCTGTAGCTCAGAGGACTCAAGAGAGCTTATCCAAATTGTATATGTCTGTAGGTTTCTATGGACAGAGTTCATAAAAAAGTAATATCTCCATTCGTAATCCATATAGAAGCTAGTGTTTTATACTTCTGTGAGAGTGTTAAAAACTAATAATATGGCATAAAATAAAACGTCACCTCCAAGATACAGATATGCAGGGTGTAAGAGAAGTATCTTTACAACTTTGACATCCGATAAAACCAAAAAGAAATTAAATAGACAAGTTATGTCGCTTGTACATGCAAGAGCTACACATGAAGTTTTATTTATAAGCAGTTTAAAGAAAACTATTTTATTGTGTGTCCAAGTTGTAAAGATAATTCTCTCTGTATATCTACACAAAATGCTAATGATAAACTTAGTAGAGTAGACCCCTCAGTCCCGATGGTCGTTCAACTAAATAACTGATTGAGACTCAAGTGGCAGATGGTATAAGGAAGAAGCTTCTATAATGTGGGGGTACGCTGCAAAAACAGAATCTTTAATCAATCTATCTGAAGAATGCCTTACCGTGAAGCCTGCATACTTCTCGTTCTCCTCGAAAGAGTCGTGCAGCCACACAAACTCCTCGTGCTGCCTCACCACCGAGAAGTCGGGCTTCGTGAACGAGGGGAGGGTGGTCTGCAAAGAGGGAGAGGAAAAACATGACGCACAACTTCATATCATCCAATTTCTCACTAAATAAACAAAAACAATGACACCTCTGAGGCCCATTCTAAGTAAAACGGGTCATGTAGAATGGGCCCAAGCCCAGGAAAGTTGTTTCTGTTCAACACATTCTGAAAATTCACCAATGCTGATCCACAGGGTTCATACGCACTTCCCGAAAATAAAAATAAGGAGTTTCTAAGGACTTTATATTTAATACATACAACTTGTATACATTTGTAATGAAAAGTGAGTTCAAAATTATCAAGAAGGCTTATTAATAAAAAAAAAATTAAATAAATATAAAAGAGGAAAATTTGTTCAATAAGCAAAAATAAGTCCTCATGCATATTAAAAATCGTCATGAGGCTTCCAATATCTACGTGAACTCGACAAGTTGTAGAGATTTCGTGATCGGAGGCCTGCCAGATTCGCTACAGAAACAGTTGTCAAAAAATATCCACAATTTCCGCTGCCGTGTATAAGGGAATGGTGCATGTTAAATCTGAACATGGTCTAATCCCCTAACGGCTATTGAAATTGCATCGGATGCCAGTTCGGGTGTTGTCCTCGTCGTCTGATCTCGAAACGTCACAAATAACCCCACTGTGCATCTCTACTGCGATGTTAATTAAACCAAACTAAATTAACCCCGAACCATCAGCAATAGCCAACTGTGCAGCCCTAGTGTTAATTAACCAACCAATTAGAATTTTTTGTCTAGTTGGTGAATTAATGACACAGTAGAGCTGTGTAGTGGACTGTTAGCGGAGGTTCAGTTTATTTTAGGGATACAATGTTTTCCCCCCACAGATCAGATTGCTACACTCGTGCATCCATTCCTCTGTACAAGGTTCCGATATGTTAATGGCTGGCTGCGCTTTTTTTAATTAAAGTGATCTTTCAAAAATGGGATACCCTTTACCTACTAACAGCGCCCTGCCCCTTTTTATTTTTAGAGTGAACACTGTATATAACAAATATAATTATCACAGCATTATATATTCTTTAAATATTTTGTTTAGACACATAGAGATCCATTTTTATGGACTAAGGAAAACTTAAAATGATACAGTAAACATAGGAGGCCCAGCAAAGTAAGATGCAGACATATTTGCATTGCTGCCCTAGCTCATTTATCTTTGAAATTTGAGTCGTATAGACTTAAAAGACTACACAAGAATCAAACCTTTCAAACAGTGCAACACTGAAACTACATAAAATTACTTTTCATAGGTTGCAGAGTGACCATCAAAATACGATTCATAATTACAAGACAGTGTTGTATATTAAAAGTGCAATACAAGCTTTACATGTCCATACAAAATTACCAATTATTTATTTTACACACATCAACTTAGAAAGATAGTGAATTGAAAATAGGTATACCTTTGTGTGGACGGTGAATTTAACCTTGTCCCTTTCGCTCAGGGCGTCAGAAATGTCGACAACGAGCGACTGATCCGAAAGATCGACAGTATCAGAACGACTCTGAAAAAATAAGTTTTTAGTTTAAACTAAATACAATAAAGGAAATACAATAATTAATTTACGTACACTATTCTTAAAATATATTATATCCCCATTCTTATAATGAACACTGCCGAAAATACTAGCCGATTCGTTTATATGAATGTTTTTTTTTATGTCTTTAAAACTAGTGAGACATTTTAAAAAACCCTTAACTCCAGGTTGAATCAGGCTACAGGGAAAAATGACCTACCATTGTATAAACGAAAGTAGGATGTTTCAAGCAGGCCGATCGTTAACCTATTCTTTCCTCTGGCTTTTGTACCGTGTAGGGGAATGTGGCTGAAGTATGTTCTTCCGTTCCATAACTCAATGGAAAATCAGCATATGGAGATAAATGAACTGCTATCATGTTAAGGCAAGCGAGCTGAATTGAACAGGTTAGCAATTAATCAACTATTACTGTTATACTACTGCATGGGGGAGAGACGAGTCAAATGTCAGCAAAGGAAGCAGCAGGTCGCGGAGGCGCGAATACAAAGTATTCAAGAACCAAACCTTAACGCACAGTGGAGACTATACTTGCCCGATTTTTTTTTACTTGACCTTTTGTAATAGTGACCCTTTCATATTGGTCTCTTGAGGGGTTGCTCTATGACAGCTCTAATATAATATTTTTTAATTAGCAAATAAAGATAAAATATTTCTTGTAAAATTCTTTAAAAAATAAAAATCATAGGAATGACAGTAATTTATTTATAAAGCTAGTGCCTTGCTTAATTAATCAGGGAAAGTGTTGACTAGCAAGTTACAAAGCAAATTTATTCGTAACCGGGTATAAAATTAATGTAAACAGAACTAGTGAATGTAGGTTCTAAATTATTTTTCACACGAACTCGAGTATAAAGGCACGATTGATTAATCCGCTAGAACGCATTGTACGACTGAGCTTGGCGACTTTTCTGGAAAAGCAATATTTGCAATGTTAAAACATTCTTGGCGACAAAAGGCGGTTTTGTTGCCTATCAAAGGACTCCTACAAGGTTGCTGAAAATGGTAAATAGATTTGGCAAAATTTAAAATCATGTGGACCGTAGAGTAATTTTAGAGTAACCGTAGAGTACATTTTAACCAATTAATCTGTTAATTAACCACAAAGTATGATAGTTTATAGAAGACAATTATCCAAACCAAACACAATTTATTTGGATTTATGCCTTTACAATAATTGTTATGCCAGAACGACAGATATATGATCTATATACGAATCAGCATATTTCAAAAGTACATAAAATTGCAAGCTCATATTTAAAAATCAACTCCTTCAAACGAAACTACTTTAGGGTAAAAAAATGTTTATAATTTGTGCGAGTGTTCACGACAGAATATTAACAGATTGCTTGAAAGACGTTGCAATTTCAAAGTCTTAAGAAATAGGGATACATATACAACTATACACATTAAAAAAGTGAGAGTTATGGGTTACTTTCGATGAATCTACTGTCAAACATGAATCCTCGGTACCGTCCTGCAGGCTGAGCATTGCGACGATTAGAAGAGGCTTGAAGGGAACAGACTGTGTTTTAAGAAAATTAAGGTTTTTTTTTAATTGAAAAAACTTACGAGAAGTCAATCATTTTAGTGAACCGAGAACTTTACAAATATTAAAAATTGTAAAATGAAAACCGGAAACTATACCGCCTCCCTTATCATATGTTGTTTTGATTGCCGAATTCGATATCTGTAATTTTAAGAGCCCCTTGAAAGTAAATTTCAAATATATATAAAAAAAATATTATAAAGTTTACTTTTCAAATGAAAAATAATGTTAGTATTGAAGTAAATTCTATCTTATTTTTTGGTCTTGAATTTAATGTTTTATAGCTACACATTGGGAATATTGGCTGAACAAAAATTAATTTTGTTAGAAATTTTTAGCTGTGAAACACCTAACTTTCAGTAAATGGCTAACTAAGGATTTTATTTATTTAACAATAATTATAATGTTCATAATCAGTACATAATTCAATAGTAACTTCACAAAAACGACATTATAAACAGGACTTAAATAAACAAACTTTCTCCTTTAAAGCTTCTCTAAATTTTCTGTTTCTTCTGATAATCTGGCAGCAGTCATTGTAAATAAACAATCGAAGTTAAACTAAATTCTAAATTTAGATAAGGAAGTGTAATGCGCTGTTGAATTTATTCCAGACTTCAGTAGATCTCATTGTTTCCTTTCATATAGACTATGTAAGTGAAATTTAATAGATTTTATATTGAATTTTTTTTTAAAGTTTGAAATGCGTGAATTTTTGATTTGTAAAGGTGCTGGAATAGGATCTGTTGTAAACTGATAATGACAAACGAATTGTATATTTAAAGTAATAAATCACTATTTGTCCATGATTCGAGAACAACTTTGTTGTGTCATGTTTGTGTAGTAATTACTAGTGTTGTGTAATGTGAGGGCACAAGTATGAATTAGGTTAATTAAATTGTTAGCATGATGTAGGAAAATGGCACGCTTATTTCAAAACAAACACACAAGAATTTAACACATGTGTTAAATTTGTACTAAGCATTAAAAGAAATAAAAAAAAACATACAAAAACGAAACAGTTTTTTTTTAACATTTTTTATTGCAAACAAAATACGTCAATAACATTTATTAATACACAATTTGAAGAATTTGTTTTCATCCTTCTGAAGGGCTCCTCGGTAAAACTTGTATAGTTTTGTACTTTTGATTATCAACTTTGTTGACAAAATGTCTAGGGTTTTAATTTTTTTATCTATCTGCATTAGGGTGTATCAAAAAACCTCAGAGTTTTAAATTTTGATGCACCTATGCTTAAAGTATTCTAATTAGGTTGAGATGACACTGTGGTAAATATTAGACAATGTGTAAGATGCCTTGGGGGTCCACTTGCGTCCCTCAGTACGTAATTTGCTTACATTACTATTAAATACTAACAAAACTTCCTACTACAAATTA
Organism: Troglohyphantes excavatus; assembly: GCA_963932185.1. Classification (NCBI taxonomy): domain Eukaryota; kingdom Metazoa; phylum Arthropoda; class Arachnida; order Araneae; family Linyphiidae; genus Troglohyphantes; species Troglohyphantes excavatus. The sequence goes on along the minus strand of OZ010670.1, from coordinate 7,337,850 downwards.
AACAGATGTTTTAGTAAAATGTTTTTTTTTTGTATAGAAAAATTCCTAAAAATCAATGATTAAAAAAGTTTTTGCGAATATTAGTATTGTAATATAATGTCAATAAAAATAATATATTTTGCAAAAATAAAAGTAAAACAATTGCCGATGTTACTTCAATGCCAATTGTTGTTGAAAACGTATATTATTTTAAAATTTGCTTAGTTTTGTAGGAAATTTAACCCTTCAGTAACAATAAATTCAGTAACAATAAAAATAATATATTTTGCAAAAATAAAAGTAAAACAATTGCCGATGTTACTTCAATGCCAATTGTTGTTGAAAACGTATATTATTTTTAAGTTTGCATATTTTTTGTAGGAAATTTAACCCTTCAGTAACAATAAATGCTTGCAATAAACTTCACGTTCGGTAGTTTTAACCCTGGCAATGCAATAATATATCAAAGAACAACCTATTGCATTTTTTCAAATAGAAATAATTTATAATTTTTAGTGATTTTTTTTCTTCCAATTGGCGATTGGAGTCTATTGAGCATAGTTTCTGAAGAGAAAGAAATAAGGAATATATTTTTTATAATTGTTTACCCTGCAATTTCAGAGAATTGTAAAATATAATTTTAAATATGCCTGCATCATTATTTACTGACAATATTTCTTTTAAAACATTAATTTTCAAATATTCATTTTTGAATTTCAGTAACATGTTTTTGAAGTGAAACCTTTGAACCCTAATTTAAACTTTTATGGTGGCCCATTACGGTAATATAACTCTGTTTCTCTCCATAACAAATAGCACTATTAGGATAAATGTAATAAAGTTGGGTAGGAAATTAGGCTATATTTTGGTGATATTTATAATTCATTTGGCAATATTTACTCATCAGCCAATCAAAATACATCGTTTATCACAGTATTGTCGAAATATATTTTTGGTCGCCAAAGTAATTTTTAAATAACAGGAAGATCTAGATGTAAATTTTCCAATATATGTTTACACTTATTTAAAAAAATTTCCACTAATTTCACCAATTTACATGAATATAATTATTTGAAAACTAATTTTGCCATTTTGTTGATATTTTTAAATATAGGACCATATGTTAGCTCATTTACTCATCAACCAATCAAAATGTATCGTTTATCCCAGTATTGTCGAAAAATATGCCTGGTCACCAATGTGATTTTTAACAGCAATGTTATGAAGGGAAGATGTAGATATATAAGATGTAAATATCCCATAGGTGTAATGTAATGGAAAATGAAAAAAAGTTCTATAACTTTTGAACGGTTGCAGATACCCACATGAATCAAAATGCAGATTTTAAACTAAGAAACTGTTGTTCAAATGGTGCAAGTTTCATAAAATTCTGTGCAGTAGTTTTTGAGTTAAATCCGGACAGACAGACAAAAAGAAGATTAATGGGATTTTCTGCATCAGTGTATCCTAATTCGGGAAGAAAACTCAAAATGAGGGGTTTTGTTCGATTCCACAGACAGACACTCTATTCTTGTATATATCTATAAGTATGGATATGGTAAGAATGTTGATGAAAAACTGCTTTTGTTTTCAATTATTTTACACATTAACCCTTTATCATCCCACTTTGAAACTTTGTAGCTCCTTTAACAATAATATAAGCTATTTTCTAGATTAAAAAAAAAATTGAAGATGCATTTTTTTCAGAATTTAAATTTTTATTTTAAAATTAATTTTTTTCCCCCTTAAAACCACTTGTGTTATTTATTATAAGAAAGACCATAAAAAATGACACCTCTCTAGCATAATTAGGAGAGATGCTGGCAAGTTAAACATAAACAAGTCTTGCAATTTTTGGTGTTTTTTTAAACTTTGCATAGCTTTATTTTCAAAACAGGTTGATATATTTGAATAATATTTTATATTATTCTTTGTCTACATGGAGGCTACCCCTATGCCAAATTTGATCAAAATCCTAGATGGTGAGGTAAAACTTTTATTAGAAGTGTGTTGATTTGAGACGGAATGACCCATTTGTCTTTTTTTCTATCAAGGGAGAAGAAAATTGTATTGATTTAAACAATTTTTAGAAGTTAATTTTGCCATTTTAGCAAAAGAAAAAGTTGGTATTTTATCGAAATGGGATTTCTTTTTCTTTCCCTTTTAGCATTTTTCAAACTACACATATTATATATAAAAATCGCTTCCCTTATTGTAATCCACAATTTTTCTTCTATTTTAGGAATGTCTCCTTGATCAAACTCACATTAGTTTTTGTCTCTTGCGATGGATGTGAACCAACAGGAGGATGCCACCCCCCCGTATTTTGAGCCACCCAAGCTCCCCTTCAGACGCCTGAAGTATCCTCTTGATCAGGTGGTTAACGTCGCCATTCCCCTCCACATCCAGCTACTCAACGACCAGAGTGAGCGGATTGAGGCACTCTCGGGAAGGCCAATCGAACTGCGCTCGGAACAGCTCAAAGCCTCAACAACTGTAAAACTGCTCAAGCAGGACCTGTTTGAGCTTGAGAACCTCAACCGGAAGGTCAGGGAGGAGGACCAGGACCTATTCCAAGCAACCATCGAAAAGTCCCTGAAAAATGCTGTTGAGGTCTTGTCTGCTTTCATGTATGTGCATTCTGATGTCCTCGGACCACTTTTGGACATAGACAACGATATTATATGCGACTTGCCAGATTTTCCTGAGGTGATTTGCAATCCAAACGAGCCAAATCCAGATGAAAATGACCAACCCCAGCTGCAGGTGACTCAGCTGCACGTGGAGGCCAAAAAGTCGGCCGACACTTGGTCCTTTCTGAGGAAAGAGCTGCTTGAGATCCACTCTCTGATTCGCCAGTTCTCGTCCCTCGTGTTCGGACAGAAAGAGAGCGTTGACACCATTGAGACTAACATTCTGCAGGCGCGTGAGAATATTCGGGACGGGACGACGCATCTGAAGAAGGCGAGCCTGCTCAAGGCAGCGAGCTTCCCTATTGCAGGGGCTTTGATTGGTGGGGCCATCTTAGGGCCCATTGGTGCTCTGGTTGGGCTGAAGTTGGTGGGTTGCGTTGGATGCATCGCGAGTGGGAGCGCCCTGGGGTACACAGCGGGCACCAGGATTAAGAAGAGGCAGCAGAACGCCCTGGAAGGCATCGAAATGAAAGCACTAACTTATCCGTCCAGTTCTGTGTCGACGCCCGACTTGTTAGCAGCTTGTAATGATAACACAAACGATCAAAGCTGACTTTGTGATTGAAATATTACTATACATATTTTCATGAGTATTTTGCACTTAAATAAAATTTAAATTTAATGTTATTCTTTCTGTGTGTTCCTGATTGCAATGACGAGAAAAATAATTAAAACTGATTTTGTTATTGAATAAGTTTTTGTTATATTTTATCTTGTTAGACATATAAAAAAATGCATTTTTGTATATGTTTTAAATTATTTTGTGAACAATATTAATTATTAAAATTATCAATTACTTTAACTCAATATGTTCTGTTCCTTATTTTTGTTACACAGTTTTCCCTCTAACTTTATATTTAACATGTATCACAGATAAACTTTCATGCAGCTATGCCATCTGTGGTGGACTATTCGAATAACAGAAGAACATTTTAATTTGAACTTTTTGACCTTTGTTTTATTGCCATAATTATTTTTGAACTTATTGAAATGGCTGAGATGGATCAAAACGAAGACCTTCCTTTGATGTCTAACGTATCTGAAGTTTTAGTCCGCCATTATAAACTTGATTTTGCGTGCGATTTCAAAGAGAAACACTTCACTTGCAGTGCCGTATTGTTCCTAGAACCTGTTCCAAAAGGGAACATAGTTAGCTGCTTATGTTCTAAAAATGCAAGTTCAGTGATTCCAAAATTTAGAAAGGAGCAAAACCTCACCTTGTGCCACAATCCAGACAATTTAGGGTTCGTGGTTGTGTTGGACTGTCATCAAATCCAAGTGAGGGAAGTTGTGGCTCTGGACCCCCTCCAAAAGGACACTGAATTTTTGGGTCACAAAACTTTTCCTACTGTCACTCGAGAACTGAAGTTTTCTGTGAGTGACTGGGCTCTGAAGATCTGGAGAGACCCAGACACCTGTCGATTCTGCTTTCCGAAAGTTATCCTGATTTCTTATGAGACAGTACCTTCATGCCCCTCTTTGATGTGGGTGGATGATCAACTGGGAAAGTGAGAACTTTTGTTTTTTATAAATTATTAATTATTTAACTATTTTTCATTGAACGGTATATTTTTCGGTTTATGAATTCTTCACTTGACAAACTGGTTCATAACAAAAAGTCGCTATAATAATAACACAGGTCAACACAAAATTCTTCCTAGAAATTGTTTAATTGATATAAATGTGATAATTAACTATATTTGGCATGCTGCTTTCAATTATGCTTATACTTTTTCTATGTCAGCCCTATTTTTTTGATTTGGCAGTAACGTTTCTTACTTTTACATGTTAAATTAGGTAATCTGAGCTATGCAATTAACCTGAAAAAGTAGAGCTGATAGACAAAAACTGTTTGCATGTTTGAAAGCAGCATACCAAATATTGTCCAAATGAATAAAAAAATTCCAGGCAATAATCCAATAGTTTATTTGTCAACTTGTATAATAAATAAAAGTATTGCATTGTAACCTATTCAAAGTTGAAGAATGTTAGCATTATTGGTTAGGAAGTTTCGTTGTAGAGTCTGTAATTTTTAAACATTATATTTTAAATTGAAAATATTCTAATGATAGCTTAATTCATAATTTGTGTTTTTATTCAAACTATTTAATAATAATTATAACTATTAGAGTAATGAAATATTAATTGCCAACTAACGTATTGCGAATACTCTCTTGGAATATGCTACCTTTTTTCGGCCGCTAAATGCTCGAGCTGGGTTCAATTTTCCTTTTATACAAAATTAATAAATTATTGTGTCATACCATAAAACTTCAAATTATATTACTTCATACTAAAATAATGACATTGTTTGGAATATGTAATTGCTTTAGCTGAGCAGGACTCTTTCTAATAGTGACTGCAACTGGAAGTGGATCATTTGTATGTAACAATTTTACTCCAATTTTTGTTGCAACAAATGTTTCTCAGTAGTCCTGCAAGGATATCAAGGATCTACTGTATGTTGCACAGTTATAGTATTTCCGTGTCGTTTAATTTATTGCGGCCACTGAGTAAAGCCATTATATGCAGTGTTTGGTTACAGGACTGCTGTCTTTACTTTTGGTGCGTGTGTCAACAATCGCTCTCTCCTTCCCTGCCAGGAACCCCCAGTTGCCATGGCAACGTGGGAAGCAGTCGTCACGGTGCCGGACGGTGCCACAGTATTGATGAGCGGAGACGAGGAACCGACAATCACAGTTGGAGACGGTTGGTCACTTGTGTATTCTAAGTATCTTGTATTGGATATGTGTTGATTTATCTGTCCCAGGTGCAGCACTGGTTACAGAATATATATATATTTTAAATTCAACTGTTTGATAAATTCTTTAGTAAGATAAGGGTGAAGACCGGGTAATTCCACACCAAATCAATCAATGCACAGTGGGGCAGAAACACCCAAAAGCTGGCCAAAAAATGAAAATGTTCCTATTCTATTTTCGACCATGTGAGGTTGTTTACAAGTAACTTGAGCACCCTGTGCCACTCTTCCCGACTAATTTATGACCTCTTTTCTGAAGTAACTGTAGGGTGTGGAAAGTGGACCTTTGCAGGAGCATGTTCAAAACAAGTGCAAATTTTTGTTAGTATGTGTGCTCGCTTTGGGTTTCTCTAAAAAAAATAGGTTAATCTAGGCTAATTAAGGCAAATAGCTTACACAATTTAGTGGATTAATTAATTTTTCGAAATGGATTATGCTCAATGAATTACTTTTATCAGATAATGACATCTTTTAACAAATTTGAAAAAAGGCTGCTGCAAATAGCACACCTTGATATTTTTGAGAATGTGAATATGTTCACACAGTTACATTTTAATAAATGGAAATGCTTAGAGTACAAGTTTGAGACAAATAACTTTATACCTCAAAGCTTTTGTTTCTGTGGCTGAACCCAGAACAAAACAGTGCACACATTTATGTGGCTATCTTTTACGTAAGCAAATTGGGTGTTTCTGCATATGTTTTTTATAATATGTGATTGCATCCATTTCACTTGTTGCCATTGTTGTAGGTTTTACACAGCATCACTTCTTCTGCAAGAAACCCCTCCCAATGTCCACTTTGTGCCTTGCTGTTGGATTCTGGGAGGAACATGTCATCGACTCCCACCTCAAGTAAGGGAGCGTTCATTTGTTACAGAGTGATGTTTTTTCATTCCCTAAAAAATCATTTACTACACAGTTTTTAAATAGTAATACATGAAATATGATTGATCTAAAATAATGTGAATTATCTGAGGTTACCACACATGTTTGGCACTATACAAAAGGGGTATAATCTATCCTAGGGGTCAAGTGGTCTCTGTTGGACATCTGTCAATGCCTACAAATATTTCTATGCCATTGTTAACTATAGCCATTAATAGAGCATCTTATTTATTGTGTCACTATTGTTCATCCTTATGTCACACCACAGTGAACTTTTGTAGCTAAAAAACAGCTATTAAAACATTTCTTTCTGTGTATTTTACGAAACATCTCATTAGAAAATCATGATTTCCATAAAAAGTAACTTATATCAAAGTTTATGAAAGAAATTCCCTCCCCCTAAGGGTGCATGACATAATGAATAATCGACCTCTAACACACGTTTTCCTATTCATAAATGTATGGATGGCTGAAAGCACAACCCTTGTTTGTCTTCTGTTGTAAAGTTTTGAAAACGCAAAAAAAATAAAAATAGATAACTAACTCTTAGTTGAAAACTATGGGAATATTTAAAAAAAAACTCACAAAAAAAATTTCACCCAAAATTTATTATTTAGAGAAAAGACATACAATGTTTGTACATTAGGAAAGAGCTAGAGTTCAGCCTTTACATTGATACCAATATCTCATTTTTAAAAAAAAATGGATGTAAAATGATTGTGCTTTCAGCCGCCATCAATCTAAATAGCATTTGCAGTCTGTACAGTCACTTATAAGTAGTGATGAGGGATATTTTAATAATAGTTATAAAATATCATTATTTCAATTTCCGATAATTAAAAATATTATTTATAAGAAATAACAGTTATTTATTTGCTAAAAAAAAACCAGTATTTTAAAATCAAAATTAAAAAAAAATATTTTGAAAAATATGTTCTTAAAACGATTAATAGATTCGTTGTTTAATTTTAACCAGAAACACTTATACCATCAAAAAAGAACAGGTTAGAAAAAGAGGAGGTAAAAAAATTTGACCATGTTACTAAAAAAGAACAGAAACGGTAGAACGATCTGTTCCCACATGAAAAACGGATGGCCTTGGTTGAAATAAACTTATTCTGTGATATAACTATAAAATTCTGATATAATTAATCCTGTATCGTGATGTTTACGTCATTTAGTTATTAGCACGTGTCCAAAATGCGATTCAAACATTTTTGATTAAAAAAATATTTTTGATACAATAATTTTTTTTTTAATATTACTCATTGGTTGAAAACATATTTTTTGGAAACTATCGTATTTGTGATTGAATCAGAATATTTTTTTCATTTGTTTTTCCATTTGTGGGGATGATCGGAGAGGAAAGGTTCAATTCATTTGGTGCGGGGAAGGATGTGTTGGTTGGTATGAATGAGTGGGTGAATCATTTTTCAAGTGTATTTTGTTTGCATCATAGAAATTCTTTTAGTAAGTGGAGATTTCGGAGAAAGATATTTTGCGTGCACTTTGCTTTAAATGAATCATTCAACGTCGCATTGTAAAAGGTAAATAGCATAAATTTGAAATTTTATTAATTTTCTTATTTATCACAGTCTGGTACATAAGCTTTCAATTGGATTCTCATGCAATCTTTTCCTTTGTAATCTCACCCAATAATTTGTTTTCATTTCATTGTTTTTCAGATTTGGTTGTAAATGCAGGCTTTTTGCATGTCCTAATCTACTTGCTAAATCAGTTCAGGTAAATAGAACCACCAGTTTTGTTTTTGATTAATTTTATTTCAGTTCCAGATTTTATCCCTCTTATTTCCTGTGAAATGTAAATGCATAATATAAAAATGTTTTTAGCCTCTTTATGTTGGGAATTTATCATAAGTAAAATTGTTACTTTCATGTGTTAAAACAATTATAAAAAAAAGCAAATATTTACGCAATACGTTCTATGCAAATGTACTATATCCATGTTGTAAAAGTTTTTCAAAATAAACAATACTTCAAATTCTTTTCTGGAGTTTTACGAACATTTATTATAGAATCACCATGTGTCCCATTTATAAGCATATTGTTTATATTCAATACTATTTGATACATATGCAAATAAAACAATATATTTGTATTTTTTAACACAGTGTAGGAAAACAGTTTTGTTTAAAGTGAATTATATAAAAGAACTTTGATATTAATCCATTGCATTGCCTTTTTTAATAAATTTGTAAAAACTTTGGTTTTATAGAAACTGTCAACTTACATTCCACAGTGTATAGTCGCATCTGAAGAAATACTTGGGGTTTATCCTTTCCCGAGAATCGACTTCTTGATTGTGCCTCCGACATTTGGAAGCTTAGGAATGGCAAGGTGAGGTCTCCTTTGCACTGAAGCAACCCAATTGATACAATCTTTAATTAGCACCATGTTTTTAAGCATAAATTCTATTATAACATTCTTTATCTTATTGCTGGTTCAAATTAAGGAAAATCTATGGCTGTGCATTTAGAGAACTAGTATAGGAAAATCGTGTCTTGTAGTTAAATGTATGTTCAGTAAAATGAGTACTGGAAATTTACTACAGTTTTATAGATACTTGCATATGATTAGCTGAAATCTCCGAATTTCAGTTTACTGTAGAAATAATTATATCTAGGTAATCAGCTTATTAGTTACAATGAAAATAAAATGTTGTTTTTAAAAAAAATGCAACAATCACATGTTATTATAAAAATCTATATCAAGTGCACAATTGAATAAACTTTTTGATTTTTAAATAGTATTAAGAGAGTGCATTTGTAAATTAGGCAATATATATTTCAGTATAAGCCTAAAATTTTTCCTACAATAAAAGTTGAAATATGAAATAATAAGTAATGTAGTTTTGTAGTGTAATGTCAAAAGGTTCTTTTAAAATTATAAAAAACAATCGATATAACCATGCACTCATGTGAGACTGGGAAACATTTGCATTTGTGAATTTGATGAAACTTTTTACATATGTTTCACTTGATATTTTTTTTTAACCAATAAATTTTATACAAGGATGCCATGTAAAATGTGTTTATAAAAGGATTTCATGGTATATACGAAAGTGTATACAATTCACAGAAATCTTATAGTCTGTTATAGGAATTGCATTTAACTTACAATATCTTGGGTAAATGGTGGTGTGTTAAATACAATTCATATGGCAGCGATGTTATGTTAACATTTATCTTTAGGTTCTAAAAAGTCAGGTGTTTATGTTAAACATAATTTCACTTGTTTATAGAAGTAGAAATTGGTCGCTAACAGGAAACAGATAAACAAGTCTTTTCATCGAATGCCGTTGGCCTCCATCTACACTATTTACATGCAGATGAAGGTAAAATCGTTATTTAAAGCATTAAACACACATCAATGCTGTATTTCCTAATGACGGGCAAGTTCAGCAATCTCTCATCTGACATATAATACTTTTTAATATCATCAATCTCCATTGTCATTAAACTTGGCCATATTCACCACTTCCTTATGGCCGGCCCTTTTTGTGTTTTGAATTTGGCCTTTTTAACATATATGGTTTTGATGGGATTTCACTTCTTCTTGTAGGTGTTCTATTTTACTCCCATGTTTATAAATGTGTCCTCATAGTCATTGAGCGTAGTGTATTTAATACTCTGTATTACCACCCCCACCCTTTGTACAGTCATTAAATGGACCTTACAAATATCTGCCCACTATTAATTTCAAAAATTTCTTCATTTCATCACCACTTGACAGCTCAATTTCCATGTTTTTCCTACCATATAAAGCAACAAAGAAACAAATCGAACAAAACAACCACATAAAAAAAATTATTAGATATTTTCCTTTGTTTGTATGATAAACCTTATATTTATGTATACCGAATTTCAAGATTCTAGAACAACCTCAAGTACCCTAGAGGTTTTGATGATAAATGATTGTCAAACTTGGGCATTTTCAGGTTCGATTTTCTTAGTGATTAAAATAGATAGAACATAGAATTTTTTTTCTGGCTTTGTAACCGCTTATAAAGTATTTACTTATACTTGGGATACAGAACGCCACAACAGAGTCTCCGAAACTATTGTAAAAATACTTGCGATAAAGGATAGTAGTGTGCTGATGCCGAACTCACTGATGCACTATCCTCAGTTCTTCAGTCTTTTGAGAAGAATATCTGCACTGCTGTTGAGATGAGCATTTCAGTCAGCTGAAAGGGGGCGTATGCCGAAAGCCATTGTCTATTTTCAAAATGAAAATAGTTTTGTCAAGATCATGTATTTTTTCGCCGCTTCAACTTTTGTTGTTTTTGTAACATGTAAATAGTAAACTGGCCATCTTTTATTAAAAATATATTTTTTTCAAACCTTTATTTCTGACACAGTGTCATGCCATTCTATGCCTATTTTTAACAAATCCCCTTCTCCCATTGCAGCCCCAACGTGGTCTTCCTGTCCCAGTCACTGCTGTCTGGAGGGGACACCACCCTCCTCTCGAGGGTGTCCCACGAGGTCTCCCATGGGTGGTTCGGGCTATCCATCGGTGCTCTCGACTGGACGGAGGAATGGCTGAGCGAGGGATTCGCGACATTCATGGAGGACATTGTGCACGTGAGGACAACACTGGTGTGTGTCACGGCTTCGGATATTTTACTTGATAATTGCATAGATTTTTATTAATGATATATATCAGTGGTCCCCAATTAACAATTAGCACTAATCCATGGACCCCTAGTTATAACAGTTAGGACCGAGAACCCCTTTTTTAATATAGGCTCATGAAAGTCTCTCTGTTTTCTGAGCAATTTTGTTTCAACATAAAACTTTAACTTTACACAGCTTATAATGTGAACACCAATTTATGCAACAAATACATTGAAAAGATAACACCACAATCAGAGGTTTAATTACTTTTAGTCACTTAGTTGTACATTTAACATTCATTTAAACTCATGAAAACATTGTAACAGTAACTTAAGTTAGTTACTGCGCTGATTTTCAAACTGTACAAGATGGGAGAAATCTTTCATTTGGGTTCATAATCTCGTCCAAGTTTGGCTGCAAGCTTTTCACTTTTAAATCAGCGTGAATGGTTAGTCTATTACAATATTTGTTTTTCATGTAACAGTAGCTAGAAAAGGCATATTCCCAGAGTTCGAAATTAGCATTCATTAGGTGTATTTTACACCTAAAATTTTAGTATGACAACCATAATTTTACACCTAGTCATGATTTTTTATGCCTAACATTTTATAAAATTTCTATTTGACAACTATTTTTTAACACCCAGTCGTCATTTTTTACATCTAATCACATTTTCAATAATTCCTATCATACTTTTTAGTAATTTTGTCAGTAAGCCAGTGATTTTTAGAGTACAAATGGAAACATTCTTCTAATTTATGCCAAAGCTCTATTTCTTGAATTGAACATTTAGTTTATCGGACTATTTATTGAGAAATAAGTAAACCATTTGTTTGTAAGATATATTCGATACAAGTTTACTCTTTTTTTTTTTTAAATTTTTCATTTGTATTGTAGTTTAAGAACTTTTTTCCTGTGTTTTCTATGTTATTACAACAGAATTTTTGACAAATACATTTTAAAAACTTGTATGTGCATTTATTACCGAAGGCATATTTAGTAACATAAATTTTGCATTGCAGATGTCAACTTCTGATGCTACTGACCTTTTGGAACTGAAGGCACTGTTAAGAAAACGTATTCTCTCTTATGAAATTGAAAACACGAAAGAAGAGCTGCAAGTTCTGAGGTGAGTGGACATGTATGTACACATAATAAGTATTGTAAACTTGTCAGGCCTCGCAACAGGTCCCTTTATTCCCTAAAAGTCCTTTTTGTTACTTGAAGTACTTAAAAGTCCTTTGTTTTCAGAATTTCTGGTCCTTTTCCTTCCCTTATTTAACCAAAGAACATAATTTTTTATTTTCTAATGGCCATGACAAAAATTACCATTCATGTTTGTATTTATGTTGAATCTGCTAATAGGGTGTTGCAACTCTCGCAATATCATTAAACCATAGGAGCAGGCTCGTTATTTGTCTTTGCAAACGTAATTAATCGTATTTGTGTAGAATGTGGGTCTGTGTGTAAACAATTTCTGTCCTTTCAGGACCACTTTATCTCGTTTATGCATTGTATCAAAAACAAAATGTAAAGGAAGGTTCAGGGGACGAATGATAAATGGCAGGTGCAAGTGTAAATTGTAATTATATGTATTCCCAGTATCTCATATTTTAATTAGAAAAATACTGTTCGTTTTACATTTTATTTGTAAAATAGACTTCTTCTGCAGTAAGTGGCATCCCTGCTAACTTTTAATTCGGACCATAATTTAAAAAGTTACAAAAAAGCGTGATATTTTTACAGAAATATTAAAGTATTTCATACTTTAATACACTTTTACAAAAATTTACAAATATTTCGTACTTAGTACAAAAATTTAAAAATATTCCGCACAAATTTACTAACTTTTTTATTAATGCTCCGATTTTCGTTAAAAATTTGGTAGTATAGTAGAATGCTATAGTTCACAAGAAATCTCATTTTTAAAAATAAATAAATTTTGAAGCGGTACTGGGAAAACGAGTGAGAGGAGTTGAAACGATTCACTGTGTGTTCTTAAACATAGTTTTATTGCTGCAACAAAACGCATGTGCTGCCCGTTATTCGTTCATTCACTGATTTATATGATATGTCTATTTCTGCCAAAAGTAACAAACAGCTTATAATACATTCAATCATGGAAAAAAAATATGTATGCATTTATTTAAAACGACTTGTGAAGAGTTATACTCAATGCAAGACCATCTCAATATTTGCAGCCTTCGAAGAATTTCGAATGAAATTGACGTTATAAAACTGGAAATGAAATGATACATTTTTGCAGACGGATGATGTTTATGTTACTATGATTTAGGAATAGGGATGTTTAATGCATAACCTGTACACTATTTAACCAATAGTTATTAAACTCTTGAATTTGGTAAGGGAAAAGTCACGGACTTGTGACTGATGTAATAAAATTTCTGATTATAAATTATTTGCCTGGCACAAGCAATAATTGCGACTGCAACTTTTAATCAGCTGAGTGACTAAAAGATCACTCCGCAATTGTCCGGCGATTATTTTAGTTGCATTCAACTCAGTGCTGCCACATTTCAGATCTCAAAATCGGCAAAGTGAATAATAGGGGGTGAACAAAGGGGATTATAGGAAAATAAGATATCCGATTTGTCAAATGATAGTAGCCATTATCAGTTATCCAGATATTTTTCCTGTGATTGTATTTCCCACCAAGTGTTCTAGAGGGGAAACACCTTCTTAGCTTGGTGGTAAAGGTGAAGTGTCAACTCATTAATTTAGTCATTTGTATTGAATGCATGTACCATAAGATGTATGTATTTCTTTTCTTTCTCTCAGAGTTCTAATTCAAGCATCTTTGCAGTAGTTGTAAATTTTCTCATTAAGCATCGTTATGAAATAAACTCCTTCAGTTCAGTTTATAAATGTTCCTGGAATATGTTTGGTTTGGAGACAGATATAGCATATCGATGGCTCAAAGTGGGCTGTATCTTCATTTTTGGCAAATTCGATTGGTATCAATTTGTCTAATTGATGACTGTAATTGATTGATTGGTATCAATGTGAAACTGAACTTTCCTCCTGCACAAACATTGTATGTTTCTTCCAGATAATAATTTTGTGGTGCAGGATTAAATTTCGGCCCAAGCACAAAAACGGCATAAGTATGAATTTTGTTTTCCGAAAGCTAAGTAAATTGGACTATTTCACTTTTAGCCGTCGACATGTATCAAACTTCCACATGGATGATTACAGTTTTACCCCAATGTTCCGAATGTCTTTTGCAGACCCTCGCATGGCAACACAAGCACAAGCCTCATCGAGGGAGTGGACGCCACAGTTCTGAAGAATGGGCAGCATCCTCAGAAGAGCTTCATACAAGTGCACTACATAAAAGTCAGTTCACACTTCCAAATAATTACTTGATCTTAAAATGTAAATTGCCCAACATCCGCGTTTAAATCGACAAAGTTTTATGTCCAATTACAATATTCCTGTTACTCCTCTAAAAGATTATTTTCTTTAACTTTTTGTAGCAAAATGCTATTTTTACTATTGTTTATTTCAAGTGATAAAAGTTTTTCCCCTGCTGTTCCATTAGAGCTGTTTGTTATTTAGGTAACATGTTTGTTCCGAGCTCTCATAGTTTCTTGCTTATAGAATTAAAATGTGTCTTTGCAGCTCCAAGTTTTTTTTTTCAAAAAGTTGTTGTCCTTTTAGGGTTATTTTTTGCTCAACTATCTGTGCAACATCATCGGAATGGATACTTTCCTGGGTGTCTTGCGAAGATACGTCTTGGCATTCGAAGGACAACTTGTAACGTCACAGGTCATTATTTTTATTATATTCAAGCTCATTCCATCTACAGCTTTATACTATACCATTAAAAATACTCTGTTACATAAGTCATGTGACCTGTTTTGTCTGAAATAATGAAACAAGGCAAATCTACCTTTAAAACACAAAACAGTTTCTTCTGGAACTTTACACAAGGAGGTTGCTATTGAACACCTTGTGATGGTCACACTTAATATTTCTCTTGGACTTGAATAATTACTTTAGACCGAAGGTTAAAGTATCTCCGTAGCGTCCTGGGTTCTATTCCGGGTGACTACTAAAAACATTGCGGTACAACCTATTTGTGCATTTAAAAGTCAGAATTTCTTTTAAAATTGTTTATTTTATTAGCTCAGCAACAGTATTATGAAACTTTCCAAAAAAATAAAGTTGTTTTGATGTTGTTATTTTGAAACTTTTCCCAACATTTGTACTTAGTAATAAGAAACACCTTTTCTTTGCAAGTTATTATTTCTTCACTAAAACCTCAAGCATCTAAATAGAGCTGTAAGGTATTTTATTTGTTTAAATAAAACTTGGGTATGTAATATCACACACCTAACTTTCAATTACTCTACATTTAAATCTTTTTATTTCTTTTACTTAATATATCTAAAGGAATTTCTATTTTCCCAAACCACAACAATTATATATAAAAAAATATCCATAAAGAGAAGCTTTTAAGAATTGTTGACTACTCTGATAAACAATGGTTGATATTTTTAGTTAAATTAAATTTTTGAGGATTAAAATATTTTTTTTTTTTTCTAGGAGTTCTTTGCCTTTCTCTTTGATTCATCTCCTGAACTGAAGTAAGTTGCATGAAAAATAATCTTTTAGCAAGATTGTAACACAACACTAAAAACCTAAATGTAAAGGATTTTCCAAACAAACTTTTTATAAATATATTAAGGAATTGCCATGGGGAATTTTGTAAACATCAGTGAAGGTTTAAAATTAACAAACCCAGGCTATCTTTGTGTTGTTAGTATCATTAATTGAAGGGGCAAGTGGCTGAAGCATTTTTAACCAACGGAAAAGCGTGCCAACCAAAACCGGCAGGAGAAAGGTAGGTTCGACTTGTATATTTAAACAAAAAATGTGTATGTTCGAGCAACATTTTTAGTTTAGTTCCGACATTTGGAAAAAATCTTATGTTATTTCGGATATGGGGATGTCTCACTTGAGCATCTTTTGAAAAAGATATCCTGTTATCCGGCATTTAATTTTGGAATTCTGGATTAATGGTACCATACAGGGAAGAAATTGTCCGATTTCGATTTTTTTTTTAATAAATGGGTTATTCGACTGTTATATATCAGGAAATATCTATTAACCAGACATTTTTTAACGATTTCTCCGATTACAAAATATTTTCATTGATAAATAAAGATTGTACAATAATGACATTTCGTTCATCCAGCATTTATTAACATGGATATATTTACAATATACATTGATGAGACAATAAAGTTTTGTTTTTGTCCGCATTTATTAAACTGGATCCGAGACGTGGAAAAATGTGAGCAACAACTCGAATTTCTTGAATTAGCGGCGTACGAAGCTTTCTACTAAATTTAAAACTAAAAGGGGAAAACTAAAATAATCTTTTTAAAAAAAAGAAAAACCAAATTTTTGCTAAAAATAAAATCTTTAAAAAAAAAAATATATATATAATAAAAATGCGCTAAAAAGTTAAAAATAATTTTTAGTTTTACGAACAAGTTGCAAAAATGTAATTATTTAATATCAATTTTATACTTATTCTAACTTTTTGAAGTTGGTGCCAATTTACAAAAATCATACCTAATTGGTGGTGCCGAATTAAGAAAAATTGTAATAAGTATAAAATTGCTATTAAATAATTAAAATTTTTGAACATGTTCGTAAAATTAAAAATTATTTTTTACTTTTTATCACATTTTTATTAAAGTCGTTTTTTGTTGTTGATTTTTTTTAAAGATTATTTTATTAAAAACAATTTCAATTTTGCTGAGGAAGAAGGAGTTATGTGCCTTTGTCAGTGCTGTCTCCATCTATTAGCTCTTTGCACTTGAGGAACATTTGTTACGGCTCCTTTACATCCCGTTCTTGCTCTTTTTAAAGATATATCCTTTAGTGTGTTCATTTTGCGTTTAGGGTGGATAATTATAAGAGTAAAACATGTAAGTGTGAAACTGAATATTCTTTATAGTATACCAAAGATATAATTAGTGGTTTATGACGTGTCAAATGTTTATATAAAAAAACCAGTTGTTGTGAGAAATTTTAATCTAAAGAAAGTTTTATATCACTAACATACTTGGTGATTCTTGATAACAAAAATAATTTATATTAAAGTTTGTGAGAGTATAACTTTTAAACTTTATAATATATTGGGGTGCCTTAAAGGTGACGCTCGAGCAAGGATAGTGGATATATAATAATAGAAAGTGTGCTCGTTCTCGCGCTTTTGAAAGTGGGCAAGGAAAGCACATTTTTTATGTCATTTTTGCTCCGCCTTTCTATGGGTTTTTGATCATTCTCATTGGCTGTGTGTTTCAAGCATTGCTACTTAGGTTCGATCCCCGGTTGGGTAACAACTGGTGATTAAATTTTTAATTAGCAAAATAATGTAAATATGTGTAAATAATTGTGTTCAGGTAGCTTCACTACTAATCCGTCCTTGTTTTGTTATGTCCCCGTATTTTACTTGATTGAAAATGTAACTCATTTAATATGTCCAATACAAATGCATTGACCTAAGTGTTTCGACCCCCATTTTACTCTTTCAAAATTCATGGACATGCTCTCGTGGCAGCTAATATTATTTTAATATGCCTAATTTATTAAGCAAAGCTTTTGCAATTTTTACATACTAAATGCAATCCTTAAAATATAATTTAAACTCTTAAAATTGAGCAAATTCTAAATAAAATTAGCGAATATCACTTTTAAATAGTTCACAAAAAAACGAATAGATGGCAGCACGTCACGAACCATTGGTTCAAATTGGCTGAAATTAATTTCAGGATATTTTAATAACTAAACCACTCTGGAAATCGATTCAAACTTTTTTTTGAAGCAAATTTTAACTGTTTTCTTTTAAATAAATTCGTGATTAGTTACAAACAAGAATTCTTGTTAAATTAAGTTTGCCCTGTAGACTCCTAAAACGACTGTACAAACAAGAGCATTAGACACGCCCACAGAAGGCGGAGGTAGGCGTCACTATGACGTCAAAAATTTGCTTTCCCCGCCTTCTATCAGAAAGCGCGAGAACGAGCACACCATATATATATATATTTACGCTCGAGTGCAAAGAGTTCACAAAAAGTGTTGCTACCCATGTGATGTCATACTTTTACTTGGCCTTAAATAAATAACAAGCTAATGAATGAAAGTGTTTTTTTATGTTCAAGAACATGCAGTTCTTGTTCAGTTTGAAGAACAGGGAACAAAAGAATAGGTCTTTATTTTGATGACTGAGAGTCGCCACTCCCCTTTCAAAGGGTTAGCAGTATTACTCGTTTGATTTGTTTTAATGAAATTGTTTGGAAATAGTTGAAACATATTTTATGTGGATTTTAAACACACACACTTTGTTTTAAGTTTAAATTGTTTTAAAAAACTTCTTAATACGTAATTTGTTTTTGCATATAATTTTAAAATTTCACTAATATGTACCTTATATATTTGATTCATCGTGTATCAGGTAAAAAAAATAAAATTAGAATTTTAAACTTAGCTCTGTTTTAGCAAGGAAAGGGAATTTTCTACATTTTAGTAATATATTTCATCTTAAATTAAAAAAAACGCATGTGTAAAGTTATCAAAATTAGTGTAAATTTATTAAAAAAGCCTGACAATTTTTTTTTATCCTTTAATAAAAGTCTTGTAACAGCCCCATATTTTCAGGAACACTTTGTCAGTAGAAAGTATCTATGATAATTGGCTGCACAATTCTGGAATTCCTACTGTAAGTTATGCATTTTTCATATGTAATTTTTTTACATTTTCTATTTTGTAAATGTTTAGTTATATATATAACTTTTACAATACACTTAATAAAATATTGTATTAAAACTAATGGAAATATTGTATTTGGATTAAAGTTTCAATATCATTAACTATTATTGTAAACTTGATTTATCAATAGTTACGATTACAATACATTTTCATAGAAACTGCACATTATAGCATTCCTTAAAAACAAATTGTTCTCAAAAAATATCTTAGCTGCAATAATATTTAATTTAGAATATAATATAATTTAACTTTTTTAATCTGATTCGCCGATTTTCGTATTGGAAGTTCCATGTTCAAAATCTATTTCTCATACTGGATGATTTATACAACTTAAAAAGTTTAAAATACTAGTTTATCGCCGAATTTTTTCGCGAATGGGAGGTCTTTTTGCCTTTTATTATAAGTTTTTTAAGCTCTTTATTTTGTTCACAGCAAATCAGTTCTTTTAGTTGGGCTGAAAATCGAAATGAAAATTTCGAAATTTTCAGTCATTTCGCATAAGTTTTGCTGGCCTACTTATTAACAGTGACGACTCATGTGGTACAGCCAGGCTGCACCTAAATTTATTATTGTGTTTTAAAACTAAAATCAGACATTTTACTAATTTTCTTAAATGAAGATTAGAATTGAAAATGAATATGAAATTTCTACTGTAAGTAAAAAAAAAAATCTCTGATAAATAGCAAATATATTGCCTTAATGCACAATTCAGGAAGGAAAAAAAAAACCTGAATTCAATCAAAACTGCAGCCACAAAGTGAAGTTAAAAATCGGCTGCATTGTTGGCACGGCAACCTCTATGTAGTATGGAGACTTTACCTCCAGGCCTCTATGTAGTATGTCCAACCTCTATGTAGTATGGAGACTTTACCATTTGGATTAAAGTTTCAATATCATTAACTATTATTGTAAACTTGATTTATCAATAGTTACGATTACAATACATTTTCAAAGAAACTGCACATTTTAGCATTCCTTAAAAACAAATTGTTCTTAAAAAATTTCTTAGCTGCAATAATATTTATTTTTGAATATAATATAATTTAACTTTTTTAATCTGATTCGCCGATTTCGATATATCCTTTTAAAAAGAATTAATAAAAAAGAAAAGATAATATAAAAGAGAGCCCTGGAAACTCATAATAGTAGGTGCTCTTCCCATAATTCTGTTTCTTAAACCCTTACTATCTTTAACTATAGACAATAGATATTAACTTGCATGCCGAATTTTGGATATCATAGCTATATTTACTTTATTTTTAAAGTCTTTGATTAACCAATTTTATTTTAAAGTTTCAAATTATAATTTCTTTTTTCTTAGCTTTATTTGAAAAGTAATTTAGAAGTATTAGTATTATTTTTTAACAGAATAATATTATTTAATTCAAGTTTATTTATTTAAAGGAAATTGAAAACTTCAAACTTTCGTGCGGCAATAAACTATATACACAAGTTCTTGAAGAGGTAATTCCATATTAAATAATACTTTATATTTTTAAACAAAGCAATACATTTGCCACATTTATTTTAGACTTATTTGCTTTTATTTAAATTACTTTTCAATGTATAATAAAAAAAAATTCTTCTGGTGATTTTACTCTTTCAAACATTGTTGTGCAGAAACGTTAAATTGCAGATAAACTGTTTGGTGACTTAAACTCACAAAACTAAAAGTGTCTCCGAGTTGATCACAATGCACTTATTTCTTCTTCATATAAAGGGCTGGAAATTTATATCTAGGTCCTCAAAATGTGCACATGAGGAATTTTAAAATTATGTTTAATTTTTAAAATGAATTTATAAAGTTTTTAGAAACCATATTTTTAACTGGGGTGGGCAGGGACCACTAAGCAGACCCGCAAAAGGGAGGCTTATAAAGTATCATTTATTTTAAATTTCCATGTAAAAAACATTGTTGAAAAGTTGTAGATGCTGCCAACATTAAAATACTTTTAAAAAATAAATATATGTTTATTTTTATAAATAATTGAAAGAATGTTTAAATTATGACCTCACACACTTATATCAAACTAAATTATTGCTTCAGTTTATAAAGTTATTCTTTTCACAGAACATGATTCATTGTTTTATTTATGTCTGAAATATCCAAAGGTTACTAAAATAATACTTTAAAAGTAATTATTGATATTAATAAAACAGTCAAGATTATATCTGTGGAACATCGTTTCGAACCAGGAATGGTTACATATTAACCATTTAATAGTTTATCCCTAGTGTTGCTTGAGCAGCTCATGTACTGACCATCCCTATCCTCACTCGGGACTCTTTTTTGCTATTTATTCAAAAAGTGGTTTGCAATTCAAACTAATATTTTGTAATGTTATCTTTCAAAATTAAAAAAAAAATACAATTTTGGGGTCACCATGCGCGTAAAAAGTTGGTCTGTTAACTGGGTAAATTATATTTAATGAAAGTTTGGAGGTAAACGTCTAAGTTAATATATACGTTGCTTCGTTTATTCCTATATTATATAGGTATATTTTAAAACGTCTAAAGAACGGGCATTCTTACTAGTGTAGTATGGTTAGGAAAATATATTTGAATTCTATATGTAATCATATAAATTTAAAACACAAAATTTACCAATTTGTGATTCTAACTAGATATGTTCTTTTTTTTATCAATATAAAAATATATAGCCACATTTAAAGTAATCTTAATGTTGTTCAC
Source organism: Troglohyphantes excavatus (assembly GCA_963932185.1). Lineage (NCBI taxonomy): Eukaryota > Metazoa > Arthropoda > Arachnida > Araneae > Linyphiidae > Troglohyphantes > Troglohyphantes excavatus. The sequence goes on along the minus strand of OZ010670.1, from coordinate 7,316,394 downwards.
TAGCCAAATATATTAATTTTACTATTCTTGTCAATGATTATATTTGTCTTGTTAAATTTTGTATGTATTGACAAACACCTTGCTTTTTAATCTTCATATTCCTAAGCTATAATGGTTAAAGAAAAAAGTTCTTTAAAATATTTCAATCTTGAAATTCTTCTGCAACCAAAAAGCCATAGAAATTTCTTGTGCCCCACTAAATATCGATAATATTTAATCATCTATTTTAATTTATGTTGTACTGTACATTGAAATAAAAGGCTTGTTTCTCTTGTACAAGACTGCGAGGTGGAAGAAACTGAACAGAACATTGTGCAGAAGAAAAGCAAAACGGCAGAAGTGGTATCCTGAAAACTTTTCTGCTGTAAGTTTACAAATAATTCAATTTAATGTATTTTTGTAATATTTGTTTGTTTTTTACATTTTAAATTATATAGTTGTAAGAAAGTTTTATATCTTTGCCATGAAAGAAATAAAAACATGAATATTTTGTTTGATTGCATGTGTAATACTTCGATCCTTTTATGGGTATTAGTTTTGAGATTTAGATGCAGTTTTAGGTTTATAAAAATGTTAAGTTTCAAAAGCTCCTAAGCTACGGTTTTGATTGTGAAATAACAAGAATTGTACAATCTCAAAAAATAAAAACTGGTTACTCTCTTGACTTTTTGAATGGATAAATTCTCACAACACCGTGAGACAAATGGAAAGTGTTTGTTGCTCCATTAATGAATCCAAGTTTCCATTTTATTCGTCTTTTTTATTGCGTTATAGAAATTTGTTTCCCATTTTGAAATTCAAAAGCACACACTATTAAATTGAAATGTCATTATCAAATTGGTTTTAAATATTAATTACACCATTTTCCCATGACGTTTTGATACTCTTTCAAATGGTGAGGGGAAAAATTCATTTCAAAGACAAACTTGGAAAACACCCTATCATTTTGCCTGGATGTGTTTCATTTCAGCTGATTCCTGAGCAGACCATTCTTCTGCTGGAGAACTTGTTGGAAGAGGAGAAACTGAGCGGCCGCACACTTACATTACTGGGCACAGTTCTGAGTCTGCCGAATGCAGAGGTGAGCCCTCTTCTCTGTCACACACTTGGAAGCAAACGAACCAATGTATTCCCTGATAGGTGGATATTACATTATCGTTGTCTGATTGGCAGATGTTAAAAGTACAATTCTGTGGTGTATAGCAGCTGATAAAAATTTTAGGAAACTTTCAAGATGGTGATTGCAATTATTCAATGTAAAATATTCTATACACCGTTTTACAAGGTTTTCATTTTATTATTCACTATTAGAATTTCTTATAATTGAAGTATTTCGGTAAAAGTAAAATATGTAAAGCCACCATGTAGTGATAAAATTATTCTAAAATTTACTTTGTAATTTCTCTCTTTTAAAAAAAAATTAAGTCCTAGGGGGAATTTTCAATTATTTTGCTGTTATTCAGATCATATCTCGAAAAGTCATAATCTTACAATTACGAAATTAAGTGAATTTGTTAAGAAATGTTTGATAAATAAGACGAATTTATTTTTGTTCCAATATGATTATTAGTTAGAATTAGTTGTTCGTGAAATTTAAGGCAGAGTTTTCAAAAATATGAAGTGAACTCAATTTGTGAATTATTTTTTATATAAAAAAAATAGCTAATTTCACCAAACACAAGAAATACACAAAAAGGACTTCTTCCTATGTGTTTATAATTTTTGCATGGATGTTATTTTTAAGTTTTGCCAATACCTATATACTTCAGTTATAATATTAGTAAACTGTTTACCTCTGAATTTCTTAAGTAGTTTTCTCTTTACAAGAGTACATCTCACCAAACAAAGTTAGAAACTAACGCAAGCGTAATACATAAATGAGATACAAACTCATTTTTATTTCGCAACTCTTACTTTGCAAGTATCTTTTATATAACCTTTTGATTTTGTATTAGATTAATATATTTTTGTAATCAAAGACAATTTTATGGGTTGATTAACATTTCTACTTTGCACTTTTTCAATGCAAATAGTTTTTACTACTTTTTATTTACTTAAATAAAAATATAAATGCATTGTCAGCAATTTGCATATAATGAGTTGTATGTATTGTTTTTCAGGTACAGCATAGATGGTTTGAGTTAGTTGTTAAATACAAAATGAAATCCGAGTATACTCCACTCAAGGAATTTTTGACCACCCACTTGGTATGTTCTTATTACTGTCATTGTTCTAATTATTGAGTGCTATCTTTTTAACATATTCTATCTTTAAAAAACAATACAAAAGTGATTTAAAAAAACAAATACTTTGCTGTAATATATTTCTTGAGGGAAAATGTATCCACAGTAGACTTGTTAATGCTAGCAAACAAAATTGTTCGGATAGTTTGTTAAAAAAGGAAGAAGAAAAATTAAAAGGAAAAACTGATAATTGGGATGCTCAATTACCTATCAATGCTACTAGAACAATGATTCGCAACATTTTGTCTCTCGCATAAAACTTTTCATTTAGAAGTAGTATCCCCCTTCCTTCCCTCATTCCATCTGCACACAAAAGAAGTGCGTTTTTGTTATGCAGTAACGTTCTCAAGTTGTCTGGTAAATGAATCAAATTGTTGACACTTGCGAGTTTTTGATTTTACTTATTACATTTATTATTTTAGTTGTTTTGCACTATTACTAATATTATTTTCGCATATCCCTAACCGGACTGCCACATACCTCCAGTGGTATGTCTACTACAGGTTGAGAACCGCTGTATTAGAAGGATTGTTTCAATTAATAATCTGCAATTAATTTGAATTCTTTACTTCTAAAAAATAAACGTAATGTTTTTCTATATATGTAGTAATTGCTTGAATTAGTACAAGCTATTTACTTCTGTTTGCAATGCTGACGACCAGCGAACTCCCCCCAGATTTTGGCACATTTATTCCGAATACGTAAAAATAATTCTCATTCTTTGTTCGCAGGCAATGGGGGTGTACCTGTATGGTGAAATGATCCACTCTGGAAATGCAGAACTGAGACGCATGGCAGAGGAGTACTTCTTGCGTCTCCAGTCCCAAATGGAGCCCAATTACCGGTCCACTATCGAAGGCATGTTCCACACCTGAATGGGCCTCTTCGCTCTGCAGAACACTCCCGTGTAGGAGAAATTTATGGTACAATATCTGCCTTGGAACAAGGAGAACCAGAGTCATGACAGTTCGGAAAATTGTGGCTGCACAGGTGGAGGCTCAAAAGTTCCCAACTTTAGTTTGAGACTGTCTTGTTGCGATGTTACAGAAATCACAGAATTGTTTGATTTGAAGGATTAGAGAAGCCCGACGACATTCTTATTTCATTTAGAAGTTTAAAATTGTTATATTCAAAATAGTTTTTAAAAAAAAAGAAAATTGATGAAATTTACATAGGTCTTTCTTGTTCCAAGCCGCAGGTATTATACATGTGTAATATCAATGCCTTAGTGTGTGGTTGTGTCAAGTTTTTTTCTTCCATGAATTTTAGGTTGTGAGCTCATTTGACTCTTCAAATTGTATTTTATAAAGTACTTTAATGGCGGTAGTTGAAAAACTATTATTTGAATCAGGTGTTGAAACTCCTGATGATAGTTTTCCCATTCCTTTCTTATAACGCTACGTTCAAATATCTGTTCTTATTGCCATTAGTGCACAGTTTAAAGTAACTTTCTACATCTGTGCACTAAGGCAATATGTACAAGTAAAGAGTAGAGGTAATATCCCCCAACAACATTTTAACTGTGATAAGCATTTATAATTTCTATTTAAAATGGCATGTATATTTCGATATCGCTTTGCAAATTATCATAATTTGGGGATGTTTGCGCATGTACAATTTAATTGTTTATATACGAATGACAATTTTTGTTTAGCTTTACGAATGGTGAGCTTTGGTTATAAGCCACTACTATATCATTAAAAGAAACTACCTTTTCCCAATTAAATGCAAAGTTCTTTTTTGATTTGTGATAATTTATCACGATGCCAATTCATGAATGCTGTGCATTTTAATTTAAAAACCCTGTGACTGGCAGTTAATATTGGAGTGTCTCTGTTCCGAATCTCTGGCCTTTGATTCTGCTCACCACTTAAAAATAAGTTACTAAGAAGCAAATGGTTCAGAATGTTAAAGAAAATGGTGAGCATAAAATAAATGTCAATATGTATATTGTTTTTTCTTATTGTCTTATTTAATTTCAAGTTAAAAATATAAATTTAAAAAAAAATGCATTTTTATGTTTGTTTCTTTAATACTTACGACAACATTTAGTAGAAGTTTTCTCGATACTCTAAAAAGGCCTTTTAAAGACATTCCTTAAAAAATACTAAATATTTTTCTTAAGATTAAGTTGCAATTGGTGTATGTATATAATAAAAAAAAAAGCTAGATAGAAAATAAACATTCATATATATACTTTATTTTTCACTATAATAAAATACAGGGTTAAGGACTAGACAAGAAACTCTTTTAATATTGCTTTCACAGGTAAACGTATCAAAATGCATGGATTGTTATATACCATAGAAATTAGTTTAAATTGAACAAATTAAGAAAATAAATATACTTCTGAGTAAACGCTCCTGTTTTTTTTAAAAATATATAAATACAATTAAAGACCTATTTATAGGTCTTTAATGCAGATTTTCCCTAAAAAATAAAAATGTTTAAAATAACTAGAAAGTAGTTCTATTGGGGAAAAATACAGGGTGGCCGAAACGTGTTGGTTATGTTATGATGCAAATAAAAAAATTATAAGCAGTGGCTGTTTTTTTATGTAGCATATTATTATGGTTCTATGAAAACTGTATGCGAAATTTGCAATGCATGGTAATGCGATGTTTTGTTATAACTTAAGGAAAGTGTTGTTTTCCCTAAACAGTCCTCGACAGTTATAACCATGTTCTGAATGGTACCATTTTTTCAAATTTTGTGATAGCGTTTCATTTCACAAGCCATAAGGTACACATGGCTTTTTGCTGAATTACGAATTTTTTATACAGTCATCATTGTACAAAACAAAAATCTAGAAACCATGTTAGTAACATGTGACATAGAAACACAGTCACTGGACTTTGTAATATTTTCTGAAACTCCCTGCATTTGTATATGAATTAAGAAATCCAAAAACCGAACACTTCACAATCCACATTAAGTAGTTCATTCTCATACACAATCCAAAAACCGTGATACTTCAAAAAAGTTACACTTATATTTAAACTCGTCAGTTTTGAAGTGATTGACTAGAAGTTATCACAGATTAAAAAGTCTAACTCTTAAGCCACACATGATATCATTTACGCATTTTTGATAAAATAATGACACCATGCAAAGAGGTATGGTTTACAACACTGAGAAATATAAAGTTATACTAAGCACAAACATACTTATGTCCCTCAATCAATAAAGAATAGTTCTTGAAGAACTTATATGATATTTAAAAGTGTGAATGTTGGTAAATAAAAAGGATTCTTTAAAAAAAAAAGGAATTCAGTAAACTAACAAATTAAAGGATAGATTAAATTAGTCATGGACACAGTTAAAATGGCATTCCTCAAGATACATAAAATAATCTGTTTAATAAAAAAAAACGACTTTTTGAATATTTTAATATCAATTTTATACTTATTACAAAGTTTACGAAATCGGCGTCGAAATTTATGTATGATTTTTGTACAGTTCAAAAAGTTGTAATAAGTAAATAATTGATATTAAATAATTAAAATTTTTTTAAACTCATTCGAAAAATTTAAAAAAAATTATTTACTTTTTAGGGAATGTTTCTTAAAGTTGGTTTTCCTTTTTTTTAAAAAAAAGATTTTATTTTTGCATTTTTAATTTAGCAGGGAGCTTTGCCCCCTGCTATTATTCACAAAGATATTCAAGTTATTGCTCACATTTTGTTTCAACAATGTATATTGTAAAACATTCCCTATCCATGCCAATAAATTCTGGATAAACAAATGTCATTGTTGTACAACCTCTACCACACTGAAAATATTTTGAAATTGGAGAAACTTAAAAAAAAAAAATAGTCCGGTTAATCGATATTTACAGATATATAACAGCTGGATAACCAGGGCTCGCAACACATTTTACATACGTCCCAAAGGGAAAAGAGACCAATCATCTTAAGAAAAGGGACAACAAAGGACCTACAAAATTTAAATTTTAAGTCATTAATATAAAAATGATAAAATTATAGGGAAAAACTAAGTTATATTTTCTATGTAACAATACAGGCTAGCCTCGCAATAACAACTATCGGACATCTAACTGAACTATTTAGTTGCATACAACGGAAAAATTTAAATTGAATTTGCTCATTTAGCAATTATCGGACATGTAACTATTGGACAAATATCCTTTCACTCTATACCGTGCTAACAACTTTGTCAGATAATCGACAATTTGGCGATTTTTTATGGATTGTGAAAATACGAGTTTTGATTTCGAAATCTGAAACGTGACAGCACCGAGTTAACTATGTTTAAGAATACACACTGAATCGTTTTGACTTCCTTTCACTCTTTTTTCCAGTACCCCTAGTAAAAATTTGAAAAAAATAATTTGAGATTTTTTAAGAAATTACATAGCATTCTACTATTTCAAGCATTATTCCAACCAAATTTGAAGAAAATCGGAGCATTACTAAAAAAGTTAGTAAATTAGTGCAAAAAGTTTTTTAAAAATTAATATTGTAATAATCTCAAATTATTTGCAACTTTTTAAATTTTGGCCGAATTTCTTGAAATTTATCAGGGATGCTACATACTGCAGAAGATGTCTATTTTACAAATAAAATGTAAATATAACAGTATTTTTTAAATTACAATACGAGATACTGGGAATACATATAATTACAATTTACACTTGCATCTACTATTTATCATTCTTCCCCTGAAAAAGGCCTTCCTTTACATTTTGTTTTTGATACAATGCATAAACGAGATCCGGTGGTCCTGGAAGGACAGAAATTGTCTACACATAGAACTACATTTTACACCAATGTGATTACCCTTTGTAAAGACCAAAACAGCAAGCCTGCTCCTAGTTTAATGATATTTCGAGTTTTGCAACACCCTATTAGCAGACTCAACATAAATCTGAACATGAATAGTTATTTTTGTAATGGCCATTACAAAATGAAAAAAAATAATCTGATTAAAATGTGTTATCATAGTCATAAAGGGAAAAAAATATTTTTGCTAAAATATGGGAAAAAGAGACTATATTCTGAAAAAAATAAATAGGACTTTTAGGGAAAAAAGGGACTTGTTGCGAGGCCTGGATAACTGATTATTTTTTGCCAAAGGGGATTTTTTTCAATTCAACAAAAAAATAATTTTTGAAATCGGACAATATTTGTTTTTAAACGGTCTGGTTAACTGAAAATACCGGATATTTTTTTTCAAAGTTTGCCTAAGGAAACATTCCCCTATTCTACAAAAAAAAATGTTCAACTATCTGAATTAGAACAGAAACCTTGAGCATACATACATAAAAAAATACATAACAGTCGAATTGATAACCTCTTTCCTTTTAGCACGCTTCAGAAATTGGTTGGCGCGCTTTTAAGTCGGTTAAAAAGGAACACTGAGATTCGACAAAAGTAACTAAAAAAAATATACTTGCAAGATAAAATGGTATATTATTTTTCCAAAAATAGGCTCTATACTATTCCTTGTATCCTCAATAAAAAGATAATATTAGAAGCTATACCTAAAAATAAATTATAAAAATATATTAAGCACAAAAATTTATAGAATAAAATATTTTTTGTAAAGTACCTAATATTAAATAATAGTAAGGCTAACATGAATATAAATAATAACGATAAAAAAATAAAGAGTAGTAATTTAAAAATAAGATATATACTTTGACAAAAAATTGAACCAAGTAATTAAGTTTTGATCATTACTATTACAAAATAGGGTTTCCATAAATATTCAATTTTGTAATAAAGAGAATCTGTTTTACAAAATAATTTGAAGGGATTTAAACCACATAGAAAATGCACACACTCTACAAACTTTCACTTAATTGTTTTCCTATTTAAAAAAAATTCACACATTCCTATTTAAAAAGTCCAAAAAGTGCTGTCTATGTAAATAGAAGACACTTTAGTGCAACAACAACAACAAAAAAAACGTTCTGCTAAGAACCACATGGAACATTCTATATTCCCAAATCATTGCAGTTCTTAAATTATGTATACATAATTAGTTGTATATCAAAACAGGAAATTTTTTATATGACAGACATTTCATCAAGGGTATGGATATAAACATTTATTGCAAGAACTAATCTGAATTCAATTGAAGTTTCCGATTAATTTTGAAACAGTTTTTGATCAGATTTCCTGCGAGAAAAAAAATGTAAGATATTGGTTCTGATGTCTCAAAGTAATCGGTAAAATATTAGTATAATTATAAAATGTATGAGTGTAAAATATCAGTGAGAACATTTATGAAGAAAAATGAACTCTCAACCTTTTAGTAAAAAGAGAATGTCTGTAATTATGATAAGGGATATTGCATTTACATTGTAGCGGCAGTTAAGTTACTTATAAAAAAAAATCTTGGAAATAGAATTTTTAAATCCATTTCAAACCCAAATTTACATAATGTTGTTAAAATTTCACAAGTAAAGGAAGGGTCATGGTTTTGGGTTAAATTCTTATTCTATATAATAAGTATATGATATGGCCTTTACATACTCAAGTTTGAGGAATCTTTTAAAACACGGATTTTCTTTTTTTAAAACACGGATGGCGTCTCATGTATATACATTTTGTGTCGATACCAGACAAGAAAAAGCTCAGCGCATTGGAGCGTTAAAATGTCCACTGTTTAAAGGTGTACTATTGATTGAAAATACATGCTAATTTTTGGGTTTTCAGACAAGCAACATAAAAATATTGCATGTATTGTAGTGGAAGAAATGTCCAAAATGCTACTCTTAAGCACAGGTGGAACACATCAGGAATTGGGATAGAATATTCTGCAAAGGAATGGGAAAACATGAATCTGTTGAAGGTGAATTCTCGCTACAGACATGCAGACTCACTTAAGAGATGTTGCTATTAGCAGTTATCAGTAGATACCAAGAATGTCTGGACGTTTGACACTATCATACCATAAAAATAAATGTGCGAGCATCAGATCAGAAATATTATTTTTTAATTTGCCATAGACAAAATTGTGTCTTTTGGAAATTTAGGTTAATTTCAATTTCGGATGAACCTAGTGCCAGATAGTGGAGTGATAGCCAATCAAAGTTTGGTGAGTTTCAATAAGTTCAAGGAGGGGTTTTCTTTCAAAAATTTTAGACTGTCAATTGTTTATGAATTTTATTGAATTTTGTTAAAGTGATTAATTGCAAATATTAGCCTAGTAAAAAGAAATATTCACTAAATTTGAAAATGTTAATTTAAACAGACAAAAAAAAGTTATCGACAATGACAGGGACCAAATTAAAACTAATTCAGATTTAAAAAAAAATTTACTGACTTTTCAGATAATTAAATTTTTTTTAGCAACTCCAAGTCTTCCAAATGCATGGCAACCCTGCAAGGACTTTATTTGTAACTAAAAGATAAATGTTTATTATAACAAAACGTTGTCAGTACAGTAGTAACCAAGATCTCCATTTCAGACTATACCATTTGATACTGAAAGATTTGATATTTTGCATTTAATATTATCGAATTCCGATACGAAAATCCATATCAAATCAAGTATTGCAACAACTCCAGTCAGACCCACCACTTGGTTTCTGCTCAGGATGACAATTGCAGGAATAAGGATACAGCCATACAAATACTCATTTGGAGGATTTTGAGGAAATTTTTTTGTGGTGATTCTCATAGAAAAGAATTAATCTTTGACACACAATAAAAAAAAGTATAGTTTGTTAATTATCCAAAGTAAAACTTCTTTTATAATTCCTCTCCGTCTAGGAGAAAGAATTTTGAAGAGTACTATAAAGAAAACGCAAATCACACTTTAAAAAGATGTCCCCCCTCCACTATTTTTAGCTACTTTTGCAGGGTTTTTCAAAGTATTTTTAGGGAGGGGGCTGACCATCAAGTGGCATACGGAATCGTTGGGAAACAAGGTTACCATGTTGCAGTAGATGTTGCATGAATATTTCAGCTCATTCCAAAGTCACAATCAGGAGTTATTCAAATAAATTTTTTGCCTGTACTTAGGTAAGGGTCGAGGTAGGCAATGAAATAACGTCTAAAACAAACAAAAAAGATCAAATATGTTAATATGCCAATTTTAAACAAAATACTTTGGCAAACAAAAATGTTTTCTAGGTGGGGTAAAAAACTAAGAGAATAAAGAAATGCCAATCCTGGTCCTTATCTAACTACAAGCCCGTTCAAAATTCAAATTTTTGACTGTTAAATTTCACTGTTGTCCCTGGTCATGACAATGCTGAAAATTGAATGCTTGTGTGACTATAGCATTTACAGGTGTCCAGATTCTACAAAGGGAAGATCAGTCGAACAGCTTCTTGTCCTTGTGTGGAGGGGGAGGGGGGTCCATGGCTTCCTCTCCCCTCGTCGATTCCCATTTCTCGAGTAATTCGGCTACCGCAGAGTGGTTGAAGGCGTGGGCCTCGTCCAGGGGCGTGTGCCCCCACCTGGAAGAGAGAGCGAGTGCTTAAATGCCACCCTTTTAATACCAATTTGGGCGAAACTACCAACATGTACCGATCGACAATACGGCAACCTCTACATTTATGAGATGGTACGGCCAAAATTAATTTTCTGGTTTGGGCTACACTTGGTTTCCGATAAACAGATTGGTTCGTGCGTGAATCGCGGGGGATGGGTGGGAGATACGAGAACTTGCGAGAATCTCTCCAAACGGAAATGGTTTTCGTGAAAAATGTACTGTGTGCTGTTGTTTCATTATTTAAGTTAATATTAAAATTCACCGATTCACATGTTTAAAAGAAAGGAGTAGGATTGTTTTAATTTTCAAAAAATAAATAAGTGTTTTCTATTTTTTTCGCATGTTATCATTTTGTAAAAATTGAAAGGAAACTTTGATTTGAGTAGTAAATAATAAAGAATTTTCGTTCATGCATGGCTTGTGGAATTAATGACATAAAATCAATTTGCGCTAAAATCGGTAACTACTTAGCTAATGACAAATATCTAACAAACATGATCAAAACTGAAAAGTATGTAAATATTGAGAAATCATAATAAATCTGCAAACTTTATAGTTCTGCGTAATTGCAGCGTTAAATTGTAGTTATTTAAAAATGAGCTCCGTCAATAACTGTAGAATGGAATTAAAAATGAAGAAAATACTTTCAAAATGCAAAAATTAATCTAAAATTTAAATATGCAGAAGATCTTTAATGTTCCATTTTAAAAATTGGACAAACTGACATGCTAATATGCTGAAATTTGCAATACTGCAACTTAAGTTGATAACTAATAAGACATTAAATATAAACTAATTAAAACTAAAAAAAATCATATAAAAATAAACTGGGATTACTTGGTCCCAATGCAAAAAACCACAAAAAGCTTTTAAATCACTCTTGCCTGTTGCTACATGTTGATTAAATCACATCCTGGTGGAGAGATGGTTGAGTTGATGCAGTGTTCACTCTAGAAATAAAAAAGGGCAGGGCGCTGTTGGCTGTAAAAAGGCACCCCGTTTTTGAAAAGGCACTTCTTGTTTTTAAAAGGGCACCCCGTTTTTGAAAAGGCACTTCTTGTTTTTAAAAGGGCACCCCGTTTTTGAAAAGGCACTTCTTGTTTTTAAAAGGGCACTTTTTTAAAAAAAACTTTGAGATGTGCGTGGCCACCCGTTGATATATCGAACCCGTGACCAAACAAAAAGTTCCAATTTGTTGATTGGTATTGCGCTAGAGCTGCATATTGGGCTATTGGCGACGATTCGGGGCTTATTTTGAAAGAAAGACACGTTTAAAATTGATATCTCTCTATGAAGATAGTACTTAAAATCCAAAATTTGACACTTAAAAATTAATATTTTCGCTAAAAACTAAATCTGTAAGTAGCCCTAATCAGACCCCTTACAAAACTGATGAAAAGGCTACTTAAATCTAAAATTTGGTAATAAAGGCCTAATATTTTAACCACACACACACAAACCAATTTCACTTTAAAAAAACATAGCATTTCATATGCTGGTACAGGCAACCAATAGGATTCGTGGAATGCCCCGTGCTCGAAATAACCACGGAATCATCGCGATTGTACAACACGCGTAGTTATAAGGAATTTGTTTTTCTACTGTCATAATTCACTTAATTCCAATTTACACACACATTTTTTTTAATCGATGCCTTTTTTAAAAACATCTAGAGAAGCAAGGGCGTTGGTGCTTGACTGAAAAGGGCAAGAGGGGCGGAATTTTTTCAAAAGAGGGCGGCATTTTTTTAAAAAGGGGCATGAGGGCGCTATCAAGAAGAAAAAAGGGCAGGGCGGACCGCCCTTCAAAAAACGCCTAGAGTGAACACTGGTTGATGGATGTTTAAACCACCCAAGTCGAATTCCTTAGTATACTTCCTTATCTCGTCTTTCTGAGACGAAAGTAACAATCGGCACTCCTCACATTATGTTAATTTGAAAAATTTCCTAACAACTATGTGATTCCCTAATGTGTAATAATATCAATCATGAATCTCTATATCTAATAGCAATGTTTGCAGAGTCTATAAAGGCTTTGTATGCTTAAGAAAGATTCCCACATTCAATGAAGTAATCTATCATAGTTTGTAATATTTGTTTACCAAAGAACTGTGGCTAGGATGGCTTAATCAAAGCCATTATAACGGAAGGGGCAGAATTTCCAAATTTTTAGTGGCTGTGCTAGATTATAAAAAGTCAGACATTCAATTGGGGTCAAAAACTCTGTAAAGGGTTTAATAATCATTGTATCTTTTTGATTGCTGTATAATGCAGAACAGATTTGAGATAATTTGACATATCAGGACAGAAACACCATACAACACTTTCAGAGTGAGCTCCTTTATGACACTTTTACTGTTAAGAGTTAAAAGGCAGTCGCATCTCTCTCAACGAAGATTGGTTATTGGAAGTTTGTATGGTTATAAATTATTTGCCCTTTCTTTTAAATTACTTGTTTGGCACTGTTAGGTTTTCTTTAGTAATAAGTTCCTTAAATTGTTTTTTTTTTACTTTGAGTTCTTTTTAAATAAATTTTACTTTGGTCACTAATTTTGATTTTATTTCTTCTTTTTGTTTTTGTACCGAGTTAAATTTTCTATATGATCGGCTGTGTTTTGTTGAAATATAAAATTAAATAATGAATAACTTGATCATTGTACCCTTTCTTTAATTCTACATATGACACGGCCCAAAACAGATTTTTCATAAAAAGTTTCCAGGTGAATTAGGAAGAACAACGATTTGTTCATAAAAGAACAGGAGGGCACAATTTTACAATATTTAATTGATGGCTCCATCAAAATGCTCCACTGAGATGCTCACTTATAATTGAACAGTCCCACTCCCCTAACACTCTATGATCTCACCTGTCCTGGGGCCTGTGGTCCACCCCGCACACCTTGAGCAGGAAGTCCACGCACTCCAGGTGCCCCTCCGCAGCTGCCAGGTGAAGGGCGGTGCGGCCGTCGTAGTCGCTTTGCCCCATGTCCATGCCGGACAGGTAGTGCCTGCATACACACACACACTCAACATTTTACAACAGTTGCGTTTTTAAATGCATGCAAAACGTTTAACTTGGTTAGTGGGCAAAACAAAAAACATTTTTAGGCCACACCATAAATGGTTTTTAAAGAGTTTTAAAAAATTCCCTCTCATACTTTAAAAAAAAAGGGGGGCTGATAGTTTGATATGGAAGAGTTCTAAAAAGAAAAATAAAGTGCCTGTAAAGAACAACCAAAACTACTAATATAAAAAATCAAGAAATAAGCATTTTGTAGCAAAGAAAATGTGACACAAAGCTATGACTGGCACAAACAACTAAACTTTAAACAAAATAGACAGCATAATTTTCCTGAATTTAATATATGTTTTTATTTTGGCATTTTTGATTATTTTTAATAGTAAAGGAAGTTATTGAATTGATATTTATTAATTTAAAATGTGTTCAAATTAACTTTTTTTCCACACGATACTTGAAGATTACCAAGTAGGAGTACATAATTAAATGGTTGTTAAAAGTGAAACATTGGAGGAGATAAGAAAAATTAATGTACACCTTTAGCGATAAGGGTCAATGTCCATTTTGAGGGATATGAGAAGTGATTGTTTGATCACTTTCTCTCCAAAATAATGAATGTTAACAGACTTAAAAACTTTTTAAATGAATGATCGGCGAGTATTGTGGTAGGGAAAGGAATAACTTTGGTAAATTTTTGGCTTTTTGTAAACGAAACTAAGAAATTTCACTTTAGAAAAAGCTAAATGTGTTACAAGTTTGCCAACTAGGTTTGTGATTTTGCCAAGCCTACAGTAAATCACTGAGAGTCATTACTCTATGAGCTTCACAGTCAACTGTCTTCTAATTCATTGAAAATAATAGCAGATCAATGAAAAAAAAAGGTAATTTGTGGCATGTTTTTTTAATAATTGAATGTAATAACGATGAGCTATTATCAATGAATGAACATGTGTACCACTGAATGTGATAATGAGCCTAGGTGAACCATTATAAAAAAACTTTTACTTCTGGTCGGGTTGGCAGTTTCTTATACAAAGCTACATTTTTTTCCATTCAAGCAGGGAAAAACTGGTAAATTACCAGACTACTCTAATAAAAGCTGTTAAAAAAGGATATTTGACTTGGACATTTTAAGGCTCCTTCCCCCTAATCACCAGCCCTAGTGATGACCCTGCTCTGAACTATCGCTATATTCCATACAACTATTTTTAAACATTTTATAAAAGAAAGGTATTTTTCTTATCATGGTATCCTATAAGAATCACTAAATAAACATTAAAATGGTATTTTGATTGCCAAAACGGACATTGACCAGGACAGAGAAGTGCTATGGAGCTGTAGTTGGACAGACCTCCTCATGGCCGTGACGTCCCCGCTGGCAGCACTGAAGAGCAGCCCGACAATCTTCAGCCCCTTTGTCTCGTACTTCTGCCTGCGGGGGTCTCGCTTCTGTGTTGTGTGGCGCAGGTTGTCGTAGTGGTGGAAGTTGAACACACGAACAAGCTCCTTTAGCAATAGGAGAGACACAATCATTTACCACCAGGCTCAGAGGGGCCAGAAGTTACATATATAGAGTTTTATTTTACAGAAGTATTTGTAGATTAGCTTGTTTATACTTAAATTTTAATGATTTAGTTAAAGAATTTTTAGACAGTACGAAAAGTTGATAAGTAAGAAATTATTGTCCAATCTTAACCAAGTCACCAGTTCATTAGTACCACTATTATAGTTTTTTGTAGAAACTCCAAATAATTTTAAGAATGTTTTTAATAAACTTTTATTAAGATACACTGTTATTTTAGATTTGGGCAGTTAAAAGCAAACAGTATGGCATTTGTTTTATTTTGAATTACATTTATCAGATTTTAAATAAAAGTCTGTAGAAATACACGAAACATAACAAAAAAGTGTGAGCCTCCTAAGCCATAACCACATAGCCTAAGTAATTATATGCTGAAAATTTTTTTTTTTTAGGAGTTTAAATTTTTTATGCAACATTTTTTGTTTGTGCTTTCTTACAACATAATTTAAACAACATACATATTAACTTAATATTAGTTTATCATTATCTCTTTAGTCAAAGAAAAAAGTCTAGAATGCTTTTTTTGTTATTAAAAAATGTATATGTTTACCTAAAGAATATATATATTTTAATATTTAATTTCTGAATAAGCTTACGTTAGTAAAAACATGTTACTATATTTGAAAATAAATTTATTTGCACAATTCTTTTTCATGGCTCTTAATATTTCGAAAACCAACTGGATTTATATTTAATAGTACTAATCTGATATTATTACTTCTATATCACACAACGTGAGGGAAGCGCTCAGAAATTCGTGCCGCCAATTAAAAAATTTTACATCCAGAACTGGACACAATTTAGTTTAAACAAAATTGGACAAAATAGTTATAATGAACAAAATTCAGATGTTAACCTAATTATATTTAAAAAAATTCAAAAGGTTAACAGACTGCTGCCAATGGAATATAACACTTGAAACTACAAACATCTTAACTTTTACTTTTGAAGAACTGGTCCTTTCTTATTTAAAACAAATCACAAATGAAAATTATTCCCAAGATTAAAAATGTATAATATTACATTATTATTTATTTCAAACTGAGGAATATGTCACCCCTAAACTGAGTCTGGTAATTAACAATACTTCTTTTAATCTGAAAACAGGTACCGTTTAAGAGCCATAGACTCACCTCGCAGAACTGAACTCCTCTCACAGAATTCCCGTAGGCGTCTAAAGGCGGGGACCAGAGGCAGATTCCCATGACGTTCGGAACAACGATCATCGTGGTCCCTGATACGCCAGACTTTGCCGGAAGACCCACCTAAAACAACAACATATAAGTGGATTTTATATCAAACTGCTCTATCTATAATAATATAACAAAGTGGCTCACAAAACACCTACGACCTCTGCGTTTTTTAAAATAAAATATCATTTAATCATTTTCTTACCAAATAAATTGTGGAAGTTCTATTATTTACGAAATTTCCTATACTTGGGGACAACCTAAGTTGAACTTGAAGCGGAAGCTATGATATGTATAAATATTCAATTGCTTTAGGCTCAACTTAGGTTGTCCCCGAGTATAGAATAATATTTTTTATTTTAAAACCATAATTTTTACATTGTTCTTAAAATTACTCTCTAAATTTTTCCAACCAACTATTTCTGCTTTTATGAAACTTAAAAAGTTAGAAATGTAAAAATATACATATAAACAATAAAACAATTTTACGTGAGCCAGAGTATATCGAGTAGAAGAAAAATTGGATAATATTTTTAATAAATATAAATACTTTATGCAAAATGCAATTTCCTTATTTACACTAACTCCGCAATGAAATTTAATTTATTATATGTAATTTATATGTTATACATTTATTTTTAAAAAGAAAGATTTAAATGAGCTTCAACACATAAACATGCTTAGTGTTATTGACTAATAGTATGTAACAAAAACCAAACATTTTAATTATAGTTATTGCCTAAATTACATAATTACAAAAACTCATTTATCATAAGAAAAGTTGGTATGATTTTTAATTGACTTTTAAAATATAGAAGAAAAAAATACTTAACTGACAAACAGTAAATATGCATACAGAAGAAATCTTCTAGATTTATTTTTAAAAATAAATGCTGTCTTTACTTTAAAATAAGGAACTGTGAAATTAGGCTGTAGAATCTCATCACTGGGGATATTTTCGTCGATGCAGCCCCCTACTCAAAAGATAGCACTTTATCCCAAAGACTTCGAACCCTTGAGGTAAGTTTTAGGATTCACAACGTTAGCATCCAAACAGAAGGGTCAGTACTTTGTGGCCTTTGACAGATGTGTTGCTAGAGATGGCTTACTACTCTTTTGATCCACGGGCTGTTGGCGGCAAAACAGATAATTACAGTTTCATCAGAAAAGGGGACATTTGACTAATGATATATTGGAAGATTGGAAACAGTTGAGAAAGGACTGTTTTCGATTTCCTGTCAAAGCTTTAGCTTCAACAATTCATTGTTTTCCTGGTCAAAGCGAAATCCCACCACCACCACTTCAACACATTTATGAATAAATAATGTGAGAGAATGTCACTTTCTTTTGAAGGTGGTTCTTTGTAGAAATTCTTTATTTATACGATTGTTTTTTTTAATATGTCTTGTTTTTAACCGACTGAACAGCGGGCCAACCAAAACTCCAAAATAAAACCGACAGAAATTTTAAATTAAAACCGCCAAGTCGAGAGGTTATTGATTCGACCTTTATGTATTTTTTTTATGTATGTTCGTGCAGAACTTCAGTTCTAATTCAGATATTTGCACAATTTTTTTTGTTGTTTGATAGGGGATGTTTCAAAGGGGAGCAATTTGAAAAAAATATCCGGTTATCCGGCATTTAACTATCCGGAATTCTCAGTTAACTGGACCGTTTGAAAAAAAATATTGTCCGATTTCGAAAATTCTTTTTTTGTTTGATAGGGAAAAAATCCACTTAGGCAAAATCTGCAAAAAATTATCGGTTATCCGGCTATTAAATATCCGGAAATGCCAATTACCAGGAGTTTTTTAAACAATTTTTCCGATTTCATAATATTTTCATTGTTTAACAGAAGTTGTACAACAATGACATTTCGTTTAACCAGCATTGATAGGAATTGTTTTACAATATACATTGTTGAGCACAAGTTGTTACTTGAATTTCTTAGTGAATAATAATAGGGGGCAAAGCGCCCCGCTAATTTGTTATGGTTAAAACCATAATTGGTTAATTTTTAATTCCTCTTTTATTTAATTTAATTTCAGACTCCCCTAATTGTATTAATTAATTTATGTAATATTGATGTATCCTATTTAATTGTCAAACTTGTACTTGGGAACCTGCACTTTTGATTCCATTTAAGC
This sequence comes from Troglohyphantes excavatus, assembly GCA_963932185.1. Taxonomy (NCBI): domain Eukaryota; kingdom Metazoa; phylum Arthropoda; class Arachnida; order Araneae; family Linyphiidae; genus Troglohyphantes; species Troglohyphantes excavatus. Next base: position 7,297,746 of record OZ010670.1, on the reverse strand, counting down.
CCAAACGTAGATTTCCCCCTTTTTCATAACCCCCTAAAGCTTTTTAGTTGTAAATGGGGTGATAACCCCTGTCTGAAGTCTTTTCCACCCTTTTGGGTCCCCACATCGGCCTCTCCTCCTGTATCATGTTACACATCTGGGGTCTGGTATGTCAGTTTGACTTCGTGTTTTTGAGACCGTTTTACGTACTGGTCTGGAATTATGTTTAACTGTAACCGAAGTTGTAATTTTAAATTCTCTGATTGGCTGAGAGGAAAATTGATGTGCTAGTTTTGAGGGATCTGGCAAGGAGGTTTTGGCGATTCATTGAAAAGCGCACCTTTTGACGTGACTTTTTTAACGCATCTTTCGAAGCCTCAAGACGTACAGGAGTGTAGCTCCCGTCTTATAAACGCGGACCGTGTGTCCTTTTTCAAAACCCGATGGGTTAATATCGTGCAATAGCCGCCGATGCTGATGCGGGGTTAGAAGAATTATTTAACCGCCGCCACCAACCTCAACGATGCTCGAGAGTCGCCCATTCCAGTAGATGTTGCCGGGTTAACTGCAATAACCCCAGCCACCCATCGACGTAGCACCCAGAGGGATGTTCCCGTCCTCTGCCGTTGCCTCTGATGTCAGCCCTGGACGCCTCCCCCATCACCCGTCAGGCCCGTGATCCTCGCCCAGAGAAGGTCCCAACCACCTCTGAACTGGATTTCTCTGCTGGACGACCACCACTGGCTGACGCCCTTTGACCGACCACCTCTGAAGCTGACATCGGAGTTGACACTCCGTCGAAGGATGTGCCAAGTACCACCCCCCTTTTTGTCCACCTCCCAATCTTGGACACTTAGTATGGCCGTAGCGGCTTGGCCATGTTTTCTTTTTTTTGGGGGGCACTCGTATTGTATTCGCCTTGATCTCCTGCCACATCTCTCTCGACGAAATCAGCTGAAGGTAGTAATTTTTAATTTTAGTTTACCCTCCCCCTTTTAATTTATTTAGTTTTAACTTGTTTGGCTTTTTGTAAGGTTCTTAAGTGTTCCGTTCCCTTTTTAATTTTAGTGTTTTAATAAATTTGTTTTCTTTTGGTCACAATTTTTAGTCTTGTGTTTTTGTCTGTTCTAAACTATACGATCACGCCAGGTAAATTCTTAAATTAAACAACGATTAATATTATCGTTCTTCTTTTCTTTCTTTTAATAGTAGGTTTTATTTAACCCGTAAATAGTAACTACAACAGTGGTGCCTGTGACCTAGGATGTTTTTCGTTTTTAATCTGCAATTTTGCGGCATAGCTAGGCCTAACTTCCAAGCGATTTTCGCCGATGGAGATGTGTCGCGATGTTTGTTTACATTTGTGTTTGTGTTCTTTCTTTTTGTGTTTAGGGATTTAATTGAACAATTATTGCATTTAATTTGTGTTTGAGGATTATTAATTGATTATCTTAAGTTTAATTGAGTTATGAAATTATTATTTTTGAGTTGAGAATTTTGATAATTGGTTTGTTTACATACAGATTGTAATGTTTTAAGAGTTGTTTAAAGTTTTGCCTTGATGAAGTTTTTTGACCCTTTTGAGTAATGTTTGTGGAACTGCCTAATTTTGAATTTAGAGTATTGTTTTAAGAGTGAAGTTTAATTTTTTTTTATTGGAAGGTTATTTTTGAGTAATGAAATTTTAGAGTTAGGAATTGAGAGAGAAATTGCTTGGTGCAATTATGTCAGTTATGAGTTAAATTACCTTCAATAAATTTTAGTTTGTTAATTTTGTGATTGAATATTGTGTATTTTCTGGATATTGGTATTTTTGGTCATGTTATAGAAGTGTCTTGACCTAATCGTGTGATTTAACGTCTAATGACTTTCATACAACCTGGGACATTCATTTTCTATTGTTCTTTTGAACGTTTGACCACTTGCTGGTTTTGTTTTTGGACACTTTGATGTTAAATTTGGGTAAAATAGTTGTTGGTACATTAAAATTGTATTTCTGTGTAGTAGAGAAAATAGTGTAGCGTACGCCCCAGAGAGGTCTCTTAGAAAGAAGAGAAGTACTACCTATTAAGTGTTTTATCGTGTCATTGTATTTCTGTGTATTTTGTACTACTATCGTTCCCCACTTTTTAAACTTGTGGTCACTTCACAAATGATCTTAAGTTGTCTTCGTGCCTGAAGCCCTCTCCGGCTTGCCCAATTTACTTGTATTTAGATTTTTGCTGTGTTCTTTTCACTTGTTGTATTCAATAGCAGCTAGGTCTGTTTCTGCGAGTAACTTTCCCCCTTCCAACTTTCGTTTACCGTGTGATTTTAAGCTGGTCTTGGGTCACATGTTTTTTTTTTTTTGGTTGGTTGTTTGTTTTAGCGCACATTTAAATTTACCCTTCTTCCTTGCTCGCTTGAACTTTCCTGTTTGTGTTTGAATGCATTTATTTAGGTTTTTAATTTTAACAAGGTATTTTCTTACCTGTACAACCCTTTGAGCTGGTTGTTTTGCTGTCATCTTTATTGATATGGGTTTTTCTATTGTTTACATTTGAAGTGTGGTCAATTACTTTTCTTCTTGGAGTGAGTTCTGATTTTTAATTGTTGTTTTAGAAATTTGTTTAGGGTTGCCATCCTCAGACTTAAATTGTTAATTCTCGGTTGATTTTAGCTTGTAACTATTTAATCATTTTTTAGTTTTAAGATCATTGTTGACTATCTGTAATAGCATTGTTTGATAAGATTGATTTGCTTGTAATTATTTTGCTTAAAACCTAAATTACTTCAAGGACTCTAACTAAGCAATAGGTTGAATTTAATGTTGTATTTCTGATTTAATTAATTGTTAATTTATTTTAGTTACTGTAGGGCCTCTAATTTTAAGATGTTTGAGTTTAACTTTTAGATTTTCTCGTCCGGTTAAATCCCATTTGTCTTTGTTATGCATTGTGTGACCTTATTGTGTTAGTTTTTAAAGTTTTGCCATATTTGTGAACACCCCATGTAGGGGACGATAATTTTTGGTGGGAGAGTCTGCTGCTGTTTACTTTTTGACTAGATCTGTGTTTTTATTCTTGTGAAAAAAAAGTTAATTCTTAACTTTTTTTAAGAGGTACGCGTAGGGAATGTTATGGTTAAAACCATAATTGGTTAATTTTTAATTCCTCTTTTATTTAATTTAATTTCAGACTCCCCTAATTGTATTAATTAATTTATGTAATATTGATATATCCTATTTAATTGTCAAACTTGTACTTGGGAACCTGCACTTTTGATTCCATTTAAGCCCAAACGTAGATTTCCACCTTTTTCATAACCCCCTAAAGCTTTTTAGTTGTAAATGGGGTGATAACCCCTGTCTGAAGTCTTTTCCACCCTTTTGGGTCCCCACATCGGCCTCTCCTCCTGTATCATGTTACACATCTGGGGTCTGGTATGTCAGTTTGACTTCGTGTTTTTGAGACCGTTTTACGTACTGGTCTGGAATTATGTTTAACTGTAACCGAAGTTGTAATTTTAAATTCTCTGATTGGCTGAGAGGAAAATTGATGTGCTAGTTTTGAGGGATCTGGCAAGGAGGTTTTGGCGATTCATTGAAAAGCGCACCTTTTGACGTGACTTTTTTAACGCATCTTTCGAAGCCTCAAGACGTACAGGAGTGTAGCTCCCGTCTTATAAACGCGGACCGTGTGTCCTTTTTCAAAACCCGATGGGTTAATATCGTGCAATAGCCGCCGATGCTGATGCGGGGTTAGAAGAATTATTTAACCGCCGCCACCAACCTCAACGATGCTCGAGAGTCGCCCATTCCAGTAGATGTTGCCGGGTTAACTGCAATAACCCCAGCCACCCATCGACGTAGCACCCAGAGGGATGTTCCCGTCCTCTGCCGTTGCCTCTGATGTCAGCCCTGGACGCCTCCCCCATCACCCGTCAGGCCCGTGATCCTCGCCCAGAGAAGGTCCCAACCACCTCTGAACTGGATTTCTCTGCTGGACGACCACCACTGGCTGACGCCCTTTGACCGACCACCTCTGAAGCTGACATCGGAGTTGACACTCCGTCGAAGGATGTGCCAAGTACCACCCCCCTTTTTGTCCACCTCCCAATCTTGGACACTTAGTATGGCCGTAGCGGCTTGGCCATGTTTTCTTTTTTTTGGGGGGCACTCGTATTGTATTCGCCTTGATCTCCTGCCACATCTCTCTCGACGAAATCAGCTGAAGGTAGTAATTTTTAATTTTAGTTTACCCTCCCCCTTTTAATTTATTTAGTTTTAACTTGTTTGGCTTTTTGTAAGGTTCTTAAGTGTTCCGTTCCCTTTTTAATTTTAGTGTTTTAATAAATTTGTTTTCTTTTGGTCACAATTTTTAGTCTTGTGTTTTTGTCTGTTCTAAACTATACGATCACGCCAGGTAAATTCTTAAATTAAACAACGATTAATATTATCGTTCTTCTTTTCTTTCTTTTAATAGTAGGTTTTATTTAACCCGTAAATAGTAACTACAACAGTGGTGCCTGTGACCTAGGATGTTTTTCGTTTTTAATCTGCAATTTTGCGGCATAGCTAGGCCTAACTTCCAAGCGATTTTCGCCGATGGAGATGTGTCGCGATGTTTGTTTACATTTGTGTTTGTGTTCTTTCTTTTTGTGTTTAGGGATTTAATTGAACAATTATTGCATTTAATTTGTGTTTGAGGATTATTAATTGATTATCTTAAGTTTAATTGAGTTATGAAATTATTATTTTTGAGTTGAGAATTTTGATAATTGGTTTGTTTACATACAGATTGTAATGTTTTAAGAGTTGTTTAAAGTTTTGCCTTGATGAAGTTTTTTGACCCTTTTGAGTAATGTTTGTGGAACTGCCTAATTTTGAATTTAGAGTATTGTTTTAAGAGTGAAGTTTAATTTTTTTTTATTGGAAGGTTATTTTTGAGTAATGAAATTTTAGAGTTAGGAATTGAGAGAGAAATTGCTTGGTGCAATTATGTCAGTTATGAGTTAAATTACCTTCAATAAATTTTAGTTTGTTAATTTTGTGATTGAATATTGTGTATTTTCTGGATATTGGTATTTTTGGTCATGTTATAGAAGTGTCTTGACCTAATCGTGTGATTTAACGTCTAATGACTTTCATACAACCTGGGACATTCATTTTCTATTGTTCTTTTGAACGTTTGACCACTTGCTGGTTTTGTTTTTGGACACTTTGATGTTAAATTTGGGTAAAATAGTTGTTGGTACATTAAAATTGTATTTCTGTGTAGTAGAGAAAATAGTGTAGCGTACGCCCCAGAGAGGTCTCTTAGAAAGAAGAGAAGTACTACCTATTAAGTGTTTTATCGTGTCATTGTATTTCTGTGTATTTTGTACTACTATCGTTCCCCACTTTTTAAACTTGTGGTCACTTCACAAATGATCTTAAGTTGTCTTCGTGCCTGAAGCCCTCTCCGGCTTGCCCAATTTACTTGTATTTAGATTTTTGCTGTGTTCTTTTCACTTGTTGTATTCAATAGCAGCTAGGTCTGTTTCTGCGAGTAACTTTCCCCCTTCCAACTTTCGTTTACCGTGTGATTTTAAGCTGGTCTTGGGTCACATGTTTTTTTTTTTTTGGTTGGTTGTTTGTTTTAGCGCACATTTAAATTTACCCTTCTTCCTTGCTCGCTTGAACTTTCCTGTTTGTGTTTGAATGCATTTATTTAGGTTTTTAATTTTAACAAGGTATTTTCTTACCTGTACAACCCTTTGAGCTGGTTGTTTTGCTGTCATCTTTATTGATATGGGTTTTTCTATTGTTTACATTTGAAGTGTGGTCAATTACTTTTCTTCTTGGAGTGAGTTCTGATTTTTAATTGTTGTTTTAGAAATTTGTTTAGGGTTGCCATCCTCAGACTTAAATTGTTAATTCTCGGTTGATTTTAGCTTGTAACTATTTAATCATTTTTTAGTTTTAAGATCATTGTTGACTATCTGTAATAGCATTGTTTGATAAGATTGATTTGCTTGTAATTATTTTGCTTAAAACCTAAATTACTTCAAGGACTCTAACTAAGCAATAGGTTGAATTTAATGTTGTATTTCTGATTTAATTAATTGTTAATTTATTTTAGTTACTGTAGGGCCTCTAATTTTAAGATGTTTGAGTTTAACTTTTAGATTTTCTCGTCCGGTTAAATCCCATTTGTCTTTGTTATGCATTGTGTGACCTTATTGTGTTAGTTTTTAAAGTTTTGCCATATTTGTGAACACCCCATGTAGGGGACGATAATTTTTGGTGGGAGAGTCTGCTGCTGTTTACTTTTTGACTAGATCTGTGTTTTTATTCTTGTGAAAAAAAAGTTAATTCTTAACTTTTTTTAAGAGGTACGCGTAGGGAATGTTATGGTTAAAACCATAATTGGTTAATTTTTAATTCCTCTTTTATTTAATTTAATTTCAGACTCCCCTAATTGTATTAATTAATTTATGTAATATTGATATATCCTATTTAATTGTCAAACTTGTACTTGGGAACCTGCACTTTTGATTCCATTTAAGCCCAAACGTAGATTTCCCCCTTTTTCATAACCCCCTAAAGCTTTTTAGTTGTAAATGGGGTGATAACCCCTGTCTGAAGTCTTTTCCACCCTTTTGGGTCCCCACATCGGCCTCTCCTCCTGTATCATGTTACACATCTGGGGTCTGGTATGTCAGTTTGACTTCGTGTTTTTGAGACCGTTTTACGTACTGGTCTGGAATTATGTTTAACTGTAACCGAAGTTGTAATTTTAAATTCTCTGATTGGCTGAGAGGAAAATTGATGTGCTAGTTTTGAGGGATCTGGCAAGGAGGTTTTGGCGATTCATTGAAAAGCGCACCTTTTGACGTGACTTTTTTAACGCATCTTTCGAAGCCTCAAGACGTACAGGAGTGTAGCTCCCGTCTTATAAACGCGGACCGTGTGTCCTTTTTCAAAACCCGATGGGTTAATATCGTGCAATAGCCGCCGATGCTGATGCGGGGTTAGAAGAATTATTTAACCGCCGCCACCAACCTCAACGATGCTCGAGAGTCGCCCATTCCAGTAGATGTTGCCGGGTTAACTGCAATAACCCCAGCCACCCATCGACGTAGCACCCAGAGGGATGTTCCCGTCCTCTGCCGTTGCCTCTGATGTCAGCCCTGGACGCCTCCCCCATCACCCGTCAGGCCCGTGATCCTCGCCCAGAGAAGGTCCCAACCACCTCTGAACTGGATTTCTCTGCTGGACGACCACCACTGGCTGACGCCCTTTGACCGACCACCTCTGAAGCTGACATCGGAGTTGACACTCCGTCGAAGGATGTGCCAAGTACCACCCCCCTTTTTGTCCACCTCCCAATCTTGGACACTTAGTATGGCCGTAGCGGCTTGGCCATGTTTTCTTTTTTTTGGGGGGCACTCGTATTGTATTCGCCTTGATCTCCTGCCACATCTCTCTCGACGAAATCAGCTGAAGGTAGTAATTTTTAATTTTAGTTTACCCTCCCCCTTTTAATTTATTTAGTTTTAACTTGTTTGGCTTTTTGTAAGGTTCTTAAGTGTTCCGTTCCCTTTTTAATTTTAGTGTTTTAATAAATTTGTTTTCTTTTGTTCACAATTTTTAGTCTTGTGTTTTTGTCTGTTCTAAACTATACGATCACGCCAGGTAAATTCTTAAATTAAACAACGATTAATATTATCGTTCTTCTTTTCTTTCTTTTGTTTAGTGCTTTTGTTTTAACCCTTAATAGTAACTACAACAAATTTAAAAACTAAAAAAGGAAAAATAAAATAATCTTTCTTAATTAAAAGGAAAACCGACTTTAAGAAAAATACGCTAAAAAGTAAAAAATAATTTTTAATTTTACGAACGCATTGAAAATATGGAATTATTTAATGTCAATTTTATACTGATTACAACTTTTTAAAGTTGGTGCCAATTTACAAAAATCATACCTAAATTTTGGCGCCGATTTCAAAAATTTGTAATAAGTATAAAATTGACATGAAATAATTCCATATTTTCAATGCGTTCGTAAAATTAAAAATTATTTTTTACTTTTTAGCATATTTTTCTTAAAAGTCGGTTTTCCTTTTTTTAAAGAAAGATTATTTTATCTTTTAAAAACAGGCAAAAAATAGTATAATCTTAAGTGGAGGGGGGGGGGGCTAAGCCCCTTTAAAATATTTTCTGGGAGGCTCTAGAACCCCCCCCCCTGCTTCCTATGCCTATGGATTTAACTTAAAAGCGACCTTGCAGCACTCCTGTTAGAGATCTTGATGATTATATTTTTGAATGCAAACTAACTTAAGTGCAGTTAACTAATGCAGTAACTAACTTAACTGACTATCACAATGCTTTCATATCACAATAATTTCAAGAGTTTAAATGAGTGTTAAATATACAAGAAACCAAAAGTAAATTTCTAATTCTGATGTTTTTTTTAGGATGCATTTGTTGGGAAAACTTGTGTCCATATTTTTAGTAAAAGCTATGTTAAATTAAAATAAATTATAAAATTGTTTTCAGAATTTATTTCTTCCCTTCATTTTCATGTTCAAATAACATTGAAACGTATATATGCCCAGAAAGCATGGGGACTTTAAATTAACATATACGAAAAAAAGGGCCTCTGGTCTTATTACAGTTTCAGTTAAGGGTCCATGATTTTAAGCTAATTGGGAACCTTTGCTTAAAAGAGAGGAATGACGTGAGCAGGGAGGGAAAGTGTACCTTGAATGCGAACTGCCCCGAGTAGTCGTACATGCCGCAGGAGTGCATGAGCGAGAGGACGTCCCTGACTGAGTGGGTGTCGATCACCTGCTGCCCGGTGATGGGGCAGATGCCGCCGTTTGCCAGGGTGGCTGCCATCACACCCACCGTTTCGCAGTTCACCTCCAGGGAACACATCTGCAAGAACAGGATTCGCACACATTTTTAGAAAATGAAAAGAAGGAGTTTCTATAGACTTTTAAAGGATCTATAATATTTTTTTTTAAAATAATTATAGGCAAAATATTTAATACATTTGAAAGGAAAAGTTAGCCCTAAAGCTGCAAATAGACTTCTCAGTAATTTATTTTTAATTAAATATCTAAATAAACGTAAAAGAAGAAAATAGGGTGGGGGTTCCATATGTTTTTTACTGAAATACAAAGTTGTGTTTAAATTAACATTAAGAAGAATGATTTAAATTATAGTTATTTTAAGGGCTTTCTAACAGCTTGTTTGTTTGTAAATAGTAAATAGCAACAGTAGTTTGAAAATTTCTAAGGACTCTTTTGAAAAAAAATAAGGAGTTTCTAAGGACCGTACAAACACTGTGGAACAACACCACAAAGTAAAGCCGAGGTTACAGAAACGAATGTGAATCGAGTAGAACACATATTTGAGAGAATCTCTATATTCACCATGAAGATTATTGAAATTTAAATCAAAATAAAATGATTTATGTCAAATTCTCAGAGATAAATAACACTTTACATATGATCAGCCACTTGAATACTTTTAATTCAAATTATTAATGACTAACAACTGAATCTCTTTCATTTCAGGTTTAAAAATTTTTCAAGCCACATAATAAATAGTTAGCATTTCAATAAAAGCTGTGAAGATTCAATAAAAAACTAAAGGAATTTTAAGTTAAATCATTTAAATTTTCATGAAAATTTAGTTACCTTCTTAATCAGAGACTTAAGCTACTCCTACTCCTAATCAAATTTTATGATTTATTATTCATAATATACATGTGAACGTTTGGCAATTCAAATCGCATAATTTTGTGCGTGACAAATTTGCATAATTTATAGTAGGGTGAATGCACCAATTTATGACCACTGGCAAACATAAAATCAATTTTTCAACAAAGGTCAACTTTTTATTCCATGCTTTCCAGTTGTGTGGCAACCTTGTAGTTCCAACTAAGTGGATCTGGCTGAATGTTGATCATTGGAACTGACCTGAAAGTAGAAGTCCATGATGTCCTTGAGATTGGCCTTCTCTGGGTAGCACTTGTTCTCCTTCATGTAGAATCCGATGGCGTAGTTCCGATCTGCCGCCTCACGCTCGGACAGGAACCTATGCAATGTAATTCAATTATGCTACAGTACTGCAATTAGGAGGTAAAATTGAAGCAATGGATTAGTAATCACGACCCACTACAGACTCTAGGCGCAGCAAAGTTGGACCTGTCTAACATACCCTAAGGATTTCCCAATGCAGATCCAATTGCTTTTTTAAAACTACCCACTCCTAAAGAACTAATAGCATATTCAGACAAACTATTCAATTTGTCTATTACTCTATTATGAAAATAAGGATTTTTACCTTCCCTATAAATCTGCAATTTGTATAACTAAATCCATGACCTCTAGACCCAATAGCAATGTTAAATTCCAATACCTCCACACTGTTTGATAAATTTGGATAGCTGAGTATAGAAATTTAGAAAATAGATTTAGAAATTTATTAATAATTTCTGTTTATAAAAATCTCACTGGTGGAGCCTTTTTCATGGTCACTTTAACTTTTCTTTATTATTCTGATATTTTCTCTTAAGGTTTATTTTTCATTTGCCCATTCTTATCTATCAAAGTCCTTCCCAGGTCTTTTTTGCGTACCTCCGAGAAAACGACAGTTTACCGTTATTTGTTACTAAACTATTTTATTTTCCTAAGAAAGCAATTAGTTTAAATTAATAAAATATTTTCTGGAAAGAAAAATATCCAATTTGGTTTAATTTTAATGATAAATTTAAAGTAGGTAAAAAAAGAAATAGAGCTATTTGTAAAAAAAATTTGAATTTTTATAATAAAGCTAACTAAATAAGATAGTTTAAATTATGTAATACCTAGTTTGTTTAAAAAACAAATATGTATAACTTAAGAAAATTCATTTTAAATACTTGAATAAATAACATATATATATATTATATCTCGAATCCACAAGTAATTTCTTTTTCATAAATTCCCAAAATATGTAAAAAACTGGGCATTTCTAAAATATGGATTCAGAATCGTTTGTAAAATATGATATGCTACAAAATGAATACACAGTACATAAATACATCATTGGAATTAAAAGAAAAAAGTAACCAAAAATCTATCCATTGACTGCATGAGAAATGATAACGACATGAAACGAATGCACGAAACATGTAATTTGGAACGGGTATTTATATGAGGAAGGGGGTGAGTAAATACCCATTTTTAATTCACCTACCCGCTGGGTATTTACCAGACCTACATTTGTAGAGTAGTTAAACATATTCAGAAAAAAATCTCCTTTGAAATTTTAAAAATCTAAAAAAAAAAAAATGATGTAAATAAAATAAATCCGATTTTTTTGAGTTTTTTACACCCTGCTCCTTATATTTACTTTTTGAGTTCCATGTATGGATAGGTTATTTAACTTGGGACACAAAATTAATTTATTTTTTTATATACTACACATATAGGGATGAACTCTGATTGCAAGTTACATTTAAAACTGTACAGCTCTAGCGTAACATTAATTCAACTAACAAATATTTTTTTAAAAAAATCAAATAACTTTTGTAGGTCTTTCGGATGTTTAAAAAATATTTCAGATTGATAATTGAATGAAAAATTAACTGATTTTGTTACACATTAAAGTCTTATAGTGTGTTACGTGTGTTTTATAAAACAGAAATGTATGGAACATAATGTAGCTAGTAAAATAGAAAATCAAGAAATTGGCATTTGTAAAAATTAATATTCTTGCAAAGAAAAGAAAAATATGCTGATGGTAATGGAAGTAAGTTTATGGGGGAACAATATTCTTAAATATTTTACACACCTTTCCAAAAAAAAATTAGAAAAATGAATTTCCCCTGACTGACAATTCCAGGTATTCCCAGGAAAGTGTCGACCCCTGCTTACATAGTGCATGAAAGTGTTAACAGACAAAAAGAAGAAAAAGAGCATCATACGTTGCGTTGTTGAAGCCGAGGTATTCCCCACCGGCCATGGCCTTATAGTACTGGCAGATCTGCACGCACCAAGAGAGAGAGAGAGACACACATTAGACGAACAGTGCGGACAACAATCCAACATTGACATTAATTATTTTTTTTTAAATCAAGCGTGGCTGTGTAGAAGCACAGCCAGAAGTGTTTAAAGTGAAACATCTTTTCAACAGATTATAGGAATAGGGTTTTACATGAGTCAGTTCAGCAAATTATAGAAATAGGTTGCCAATAAAACCATTAATAACAGAAGGAAGATAAACAAGCCATTCTATTTGAAGCCTCTGCCCCCACTCACAAACCACAATGCTTTGTTTTATTTCAAGATTTTACATGCATCAGCGCCTAATTTCCAATCAAACAAGATCAGGTTTATGCCAATTATGCTGTTTGCCACAGCATTATAGTGTAGGGATGGATTACTTTAAACCGTTTCACATAAAAATGCTTCTTTTCTTCAAACCATGTCTGTCTTTACAAGTGACTTCAAGCCTCATAGTCATTTTATAAAAATAAATATTAAATTCGAAGGACTTAATACAATATTTCATATGAAAATTAATTTAATGAACTATCAAATGAAAACTAATTTAATTAACTTAATTTTAGAAATTGGGGGGGGGGGGGGACTACAGTTAACGTCAGTCAGTATATTACAAATTACCTGACTGTCATATATAACACAAAGGAGTTTAGAGATAGAATTTCAGAATTATTTTAGAGAATGCAGACACACAATTTGTGGCTTTGCTTTTTTTTTAACAGAAATATAGTGCCAGAATATATATAGAATAAAATGTCAAAATGAATGTAATGTGTTTTAGCAACTATTTTTCATTTACAATGAAATTCAAGAAGACCCTAAACAAACTGTTGCCGAAACAAATGTGCTTGAAAGGAGAATCACGTAAATTTATGTTTCTAGCACGCTCACTTGCTGCATATAACCGCCGCGTTGGTTCAGTTCCGAACTTGCTTTCATTCCCTTGATAATTCTCTCTAATAAAACAGTCATTTATTCTGCTTTTCACTTCTGTGCACACTCTTTCACAATAAAAAAAAATTAAAAACAAATGTCTTTAAAATTTGTTTAAAAAGCTTTTTTAACAAAAACATCTAAAATTACTGGCAACTTTAATAGGTTTTAAATGACAGAGAAAAAGTAACAGTATTTGTATATTTTATATGATCCCCCATAAATTCTATAGTACAAATTAGTTGCTATACAAGTATATTTAAATATATAATTGCTTATTTGATAATAACATGAATAACCATTCTAACACAAAAATATTCATCACATTTTAATGCATACATAAATACATAATTAAAAACTATTAGTTAAGAATTGATATATTTCTGTAGACTTTAGAATGATTTGATGTCCATAAACTATTAAACGATTGAAGAGTAATTTTATATTTCATCCAAAACCAAAGAGTTTCTTACCCAATCAAACTTTTCTGATACCCGCATTTCAGGCTACAATAAAAAAAGAAGAGTTGCTTATTTGATATTAACATCACTAACTATTCTAATGCAAAAATCTTAAAACTCATTTGATGCATACATAACTACATAATTAAAAACTATTAGTTAAGCATTGATATATCATTGATACACTAGTAAACATTCCATGGCAAACTAATTTATACATACAATTGAACTGAAACTACGAAAATATGCGTGGGAAAACATCAGAAAATGACATTAATATTGCAGCTTAAATGAAAAGTTGAAGGATGGAACATGAACGTTTTCCTTATTGCTAAAGGGTATTTTAGTGTTCCAAGAGTATTTTATTACTTGAAAGATTAAGCAAGCGATAAAACTAAATCTAAAATAATTTTAAATAGATTATTCATTGCAAGTGATTGTGTAGAAGCAATTTTCAAATAAATAGAGATAATTAAATTGTTAATTATATAATCCATAACTACACATGAAACTATATGAATAAAGTATTTTATATATATATATTTTTTTCAAACCATATAAGGTAAGTGTGCCAAAACTTGACACTTTAAGGACTAATTTTCAATACAAAATATTTTTAACTTAAAAATCTCAGTCTGGCTATAGTCAGTAGCTTATAAGTTTTCAAACAACTGTTATAATGCCAGAAATTGTCATAAAAGCTATTTCTAAATAAACATTAATATTTGTAATGATTTATTTTTTATACCCTTGAAATGCCTCTAAAGCTGACACCCACATTTTGTAATGAACCTAAAGCTGACACTTTAAGTAACTAGAAGAATAAAATTGGATTGTTCGTACATTTTTCTTAAGTAGTCAAAGATTTTTAGATCTTATAAACTAGATATTCGCATTTTAGCGAAAATAGATGTTAACAATGTCAAATGGGATTTCTATTAGCATTTTGCTATATAAACTGCTACAGCTTAAAATATGTTAACCCTCGAAATAAGGGCATTATGCGAAACATATTGAGTATAAATAATTGGGCATTTTTTGAAACATCTAATGAAAAAGTCAGACATTTCAAGACATACCCAGGAAGTGAATGAGCTGCAAAACGATCACTTAACAATTTTATTAAAATCCAAAGGTGTAAACACAAGACATACCTCCACAATGTACAAAAGAAGTGAACAAATGACAATAGCACCAGCATTCACCATTGGGTTGTGCGGTTTCTCTGGAGAAATATACATTTTTAATTCATTAGTCTTTTTAAAGAAAAGTTATAACGTTTTTTAAATTATTTGTAATGTATTGCTCTTCAATAAGTTATATTTAAAGTTCCTTGTAAACTTATTTTTTGAAAATCATTTAAATTTCATCAAAAAATACTGCTATAAGTATTATTCAAAAATAAAATAAAAAAATTATATTAGAAATAAATATGATTTTATCAAAATTGAAAATTTTATCATTAACACTTCATGCAAGTTATATTAATAACTCTGAAAATACTTTTAATGTGATAGAATTTTACTTGTGTCAGGTACACTACACCTTTTACACTACATTGACATAATAATTATAAAAATAAAAATATAACTTCTAACAATTTATATAACAAAAATATAAAATGAATCTTATTATAATAAAAATTTGTACATTCATTATATTTTTTACAAAGAAAAGAATTAAAACAGATTGATACCACATTAAAAGTAAACATAGTGTACAATAATTGTGTTTAGTGTATGTGTATAGTGTTTACTACTAAAATGAATTAAAATTAAAGTTCATATAAGCATACATCCGAAATTTAGTCTCGGTTACAACTGTGTTACGAAAATTAAAAAAAAACAATGTGGATGGAAATGACTAATAAAGTTGAATCACACAGATTATTTATTTTAGGGTATTTCTTCTGTTGAACATTCTGAAAAGCAATCACTGATTATGAACTCGTTACTTTTCCTATCAGGCCCGACAAGTTTTAATACATGTAATGAATAACCCTACAAGTTTTAATAGTTGTTTATAACTACAAATATCTATTGTGGTGACATGCCGTATGTTGGAGGGGAAGGGACAGTTAAGATTAACACAACAATGTGGACATGGTGTTACATGCGCGTACAAAAGGATGAAAAATAAAGCAACACAACAAATAAACATTCCCCTTACATGAAAACCCTTTGCAGACAGTATTATGTATGTTAATATTGTTACTGCGACTGACCACCCTCTATACTAACTGTAACCGCCAACCGACTTCCAGTAGTTTTCTTCTTGTTGTTTACATGCTGCATCTTGATCACTGTAAATAAATTACCCTCCATTTTGACGTAATCTAATATTCCATCAATAATTGCTAGATGTGCTCTTTAATGCAACAACAAATGTCCACATCATGGTGTAAAAGCGGGATGTCTAATCACCTCTCAAAAATTTGTTACAACCAAAGAGAGAGCCCACTCACTGTTGTAGTCCAGCACAAGTTCGTTGAACATGCGTCCGCTGGGCTCCTGCCCCACATACTGGTGGACAATGTCCGAGCCCAGCTCCGTGAGCCCGATAGCGTAGTTCATGGGCTTTCCACTTGACTGGATTGTGAACGGGATTTCCGTGTCCCCAATGGAGCACCTGAAAAGCAAAGCTTCAAAAATCAAATCTTAACAATTTCTAACTTCTGCACACTTCATTTGCATTTAATAAACCACATAACTCCAAAACAGGAATTCAGAAGCCATGTGCTGAAAAGGGAAAAGCAAAGGTGACAAAATTCAAGCTATTAAATCGTGTGACTCTGAAAGCCAACAATTCTACATTTAAAAGTAAATAGCTTGAATTTTGCTACCAAGCAACATTCCCTACAGTTGTTGAATCTGTGGTTTAGAGAGTTATGTGATTTTCGAATAAAGCCAACAATAAATTATTATGAATAATAATATAAAAGTATGTAGTTTGATTTGTGTCACTAAGTATTTAATCTAACGAAAGTTTCAACTGACAAGTTGAAGACATAACATACAAATTATATATTAAAAAAAAAAAAAAAAAAAAAAAAAGGATTTAAAAAATATTAAATTTTAAAATGTAGAATATTTTATATTATTTTTTAAAATCTCATACACATATGTATAAAAACAAACTAACCTTATATATACTTTAAAACAAAATTTTAAGCATTCTATTTGTATTACATTGACATTTTAGCAGATTTCACAATACCCCAATTTTTTTGGAATAACACATTTCTCACAGCTTTATGGCATTAAATAAGGTAACTTAAAATTTAACCAAATTAGAATTAAATAAATGGAGAAATTCTTAAAGAATGACAAAATTATTATGTTTTCTAAGTGATTAAGTATTATAAGAATTCATAGATGGAGCCATGAAACGGATAGTTTCGAATCTAATGTTTAAACCCTCTGTGTATAATCATAATATAAATAAGATTAATGCACATGTGCATCCAAGATTTAAATTGGCACAAATGAGCATTTAAATCACAGTGTGAATCTTGAACTCTTTCAATTTTGAGTGTATTGTAATTTTTGTGGATATATATTCCCTTTTGATAATGTATTCACTAAAGTAAAAAACATTACAAATCCACATCAAAGGAAAAATCCTCTAAAGAAAACTGCTCATTTTCTCTATAAATATCAAGTAATCGGCAACATACAAAGAAAGTGAAGATTAAAATAAACAAAGCCGCCTGACCTCTGTCCGTCCACTGTGCAGATGCTCACTCCCCAGTAGTCAGGGTTGTACTTGGCCAGTTGGGGGATGTACGAGGCAACCTGCAACACACCACAACGATCAGTCACACATCAAAATAACGATACTATGGAAAAGAGCCGACTAAGATTTGGAAGTACACTCAACTTATTTTACAAATTAGTGTACAACATTTTTGGAGTCAAGAGCGGATTTACATAGCGGATAACCTTCCTATGGGTATGACTTTACAATTAGAGATTTTATAATGAACCACTAGATATTCTACAAAGAGAGATTTAAATTTTAAATAATTATCATACAAACACTTGTTGAAGTAGCTGTTAGCATTTGTAAATTTACAGTAGATACAAAAGTGGTGTGTTGGACAGGCTTTTATAAAATTTTAAAATTTTCAAAAGGAAAATCTGACTTCCAAAAATATAGCCAACAGAATTTTGGGTTAAAATATATTTAAAAAAAAAATAACCCAGAAGAAACGTTTTTAATTGAGGACTGGATAACTATATATTAACTTACAAAGTATTCTGAGTCTTTCATTATAATGTAATCTAAACAATTGGATTAAGTAAATTTTAAATTTATTAAAACTTTAAATTTAAAAAGATTAAAGAACCTTTAATTCAATCTTTTATCAATTTTGTATAAAGAATGGCCTTTTCCTATAACAATGTCCCTCCTCTGATAGGAGTTGGCAAGTTTTGGAAATACATCTACTCAAATATATAGGGTAAGGAGGGGTAAAATGGTATATTGGAAATTAAATATAAATTATACATTTTTAAACTTATGCATTAATCTTATTATTTAAAAAAAAATGCTTCATTAAATGGCATACATTTCAGCAAAAAAATGTCTCTCTATATAAATTTTAAAAGTGAATTAAATAAATATTCTAATATTCTTGGGTTTGGTATATAAAAGTAACTTTTTAATACACTCCAATGTAAAAAATCTACTTTATTTAGCTTTTTTCAATGATATGCAAGATGGGGTAAAATGGGCAATTGAATTATTTATGCTAAAGAATAATTCAGATAAATTAAGCGATCTTTGAAAAAAGTGCAATATTCTACAAAAATAGGATTTCAAAGCTTATAAATGACAAGTTATGTACAATATATTTAACACTGTTTACATGTTAATATAATTAAGTTACATAACGTTTTTTTTTTTTTAAACTGTGACCAAAGACAAATTTTGATAATAAAAAATATGTAATTTCCTGCTTTTGTTAGAAAGCATATAAAAACTTTTAAAACGGATTAAAAAAATTGTCTGTGGATCAAATTGAAAGTAACCTAAATACAGCAAATATACCAGAATAAAAATACCAAAAATTTTAATAGCATAAGTTTAATTTCAAAGATAATAAATAATAAAAAAGTTGATTTTTCAAAATGATTGATTATAGCTTATTTTTAGAAAGGCTGTTATATATAACAGTCCCTTAACAGTCAAATATACTGAGTTTTTAAAAGTAGATTACTGTTATTTATTTTAGTTTATTCAAGTTATTAATTTGACTAAAATATGTTTCAATAATCCCTTTTTACATGACAAATTCCATGATTCCCACTGACTACCATTTTACCCCACCTGTGGTTAAAAAAGAATAAATAAAAAAAAAAACGCCTAAAAATTTAACAATTAAAAAAATTTATGATTTAAAGATGTCAGGTATATTGCGTAAATACACCAAAAAAAGTTTCTTTTAAAAAGTGAAAACTAACTTTGATTGAAAAATCGGAACTTTTCCTACAAGTGGAAAAATATTGAAGTAGGTTAAACAAATACAAGCTCTAATATCACCTTTATTACTTGAGGTAATTTTGTTAATTAAGTTAAATACAATTTTTGTACAAATAAATTAATCTGAAAGAAATGTAATACCTGAATTATATTTAGTATCAAAATAATATTGGGTGTCTGAATTTTATTTAGTACTATTAGAAAGTGGTGATCCGTACTTTGTCTACTTTTTAATTTGGTGATCCGTAGGTTGGAACCCCTGATTTGGAGAGAATGTACTGCAGAGATGGTTTGCAAACCACGTGGCCGCAATATAATATTCTATTGAATATAGGCAGTAATCATACTGACAGTCACTCTTCCCATTTACATTTATTCAATGTAGGTTTAAATAAATAACTATAAATAAAATCAAACTTTTTTAAAGAATTTGAAAAAAATAAACCCTCTATATTGTTAAAAATGACACTTTTTAATTGAAATCAAACACCTGAAAGAGCTTCCCAGGGGTGCAGAACATGTTGAGAATTTTTCAACCCAAAATTTTCCCAATAAATGTTTTAAGGCACGTTAAAATACGCAAATATTGTAAGGTATGTTAAAATACGCAATAAAAATGCGTATAATAATAACTAAAAAACTATTTCAATCGGTTGGAGTTAATTATTGTGTGCCAACAAGCCGGAAATACCGGGACCGCAAACGTTTCATTGACAATCGAATCAATATTGCTAAAAATATGAAACGGAGGAAAACTTCCTGGAGGCGTTTCATATTTATAGCAATATTGATTCGATTGTCAATTAAACATTTGCGGTCCCAGTATTTCCCGCTTGTTGGCAAACAATAGTTTAACTCCAACCGATTGAAATAGTTTTTTAGTTTTTTGTTCTTTGGCAACACTTTAAATTTCTTGGTTAATTTATATTTTATTACACATAGACTTTTCATTTTCCGCTGATGAAGGGTGATGTATCTCCCGAAACATGTCCAGTTTATACGGATTTTTATTGCGTATTTTAACATTGTATTTGTATTTTAATATTCTTAACGCAATGTTATATGAGACCCCAGTTTTTATCTTAAATATTGTAGGGGTTAATCATGTTTATCCATAGAAAAATAAACTGTCAATGAGATGAGCGGCTGAAGTGAAAACTTCATTTTAACATGTGGCTGAAAAGACAAATGTTGCGTTTATTAGTATTCGTAACTTAATATAATGAAATGTGTTTTTTATTGATTTTAAAGATGAATACATTAATTATATATATAATAAAGGTGAAAATTAAGAAAATTTGATAGCGTCCAATAGACTTGACTAAAAATACAGTGTCCACTTTCTGTTACTTGACAGTGGCAACGTTGTCAAGTTCATGTAGTAAAAAATTTAATCAATAAAAATTTATTAATTCACACTGTATTAAGAAGCTGATAATTGTGTGAATTAAGCTATTAAGCAAAGCAATAAAATTGTATTATATAATTTAAAAAAATTCATTAAATTTTTTTCCCAAAATTAAAAAATAAATTTGCACATTAAGTTCAAAAGCAAAGTACTAATACTTCATCGATTCGATTAAATTCAACAACGAATATAAAATTCCCACTAATAATAATCATAAAAAAAAAGATAGACAAAGTTGGATTGAGGAATTTTCTAGATTTTAGGTTTTCAACAGTCATTTTATAAGTAATAATAAATGTCTAAATAGGATGGCACATACAGCTTAATATGAATTGGAAATTATAACAAACAAATAGCTGAACAGTTCAATTATTAAAACCAGACATCTTTAACCATGAAGTGGGAAATTAATTTTTTGAAAATGTAATCCCCCCCCCCCCCCCCCCCCCCCACACACACACACCTGGATGAATAATCTTGGTTTGTTTGTTATTAACAATAGTTTGCTTATGTTTAATTTATAACCTTTGTAGAAGAATAGAAAAAACTTTGCTCTTGCTAAAAAAAAAATTGCTTAGAGTGCAATCACACCAAATATTATTGTGCAGAAGTTCTAAATTATCTTTCACGAAATGATGATTCATTAAAAGTGATTCTTAAAGTTCCTGCCAATTTGCAATAGAAAAGCAGATTTTTTTTTGAGGTTAACTGTCCTGCCAAGAAATTTTGTCAATATAAAATTAAACATTTAATTTCTATATAAAAGTTATATATCACAAAAATTTAGAAGGGAAAATCCACATACAAGATATTGATCTTATTTAAAAGCATTTTATAGTTGTCCTGAAATTGAAATCTGAAGTATGAAAATTTTTGAACTTGGGAAAACTTCTAATAAAATTTGGCAAATGTACTTACTAAATATTTAAATCTTTTATTTAACCACTGCCTTCAAGATTATTAGCTGTCTGTTAGATGGGCTCGAAGGGGAATTTAGTGTAGGGACAGTTTTGTCCGTAAAAGTGGGTAGTGAATCGTCACCTCACTGTTTCGACATTTCGTATATGATAATAGGTTTTGCATTACTGTGAAATATAGTATAGATAAATTCCATACTATTTCTTAGTGGGACATTTAGTTTAGGAATTTAGGGGGAAGAGAAGGGAGGGTCGAACCTCTTGCCCCTCACACATCCTGTCCGAAATACACTTAAAAATCCTTCTGTTGTCTAAATCAGAATAAAAACTACACCCGACAGTGAACAAAAGTCATGAACTTGTCAAAGTATAATGCTGTTAATGAATTAACTGCCCCTTCCCACATACCCGTCTGTTGATTGTCAAAGGACAAACATATATTCTTATTCTTGAATCTTATCTGATGTTTGAATGGCAATAGACTCTAAAATGCCAGATCATTCCCTATTGAACAGTAAATTTCCCATCGTTAATTTCATATTTTGAGATTATATAAATTAAACTATGCATTTTTTTTTAACATTTAGGTTAAGTAAGTTGATTAAGTGAAGTGAAGTTATATTGAATAATATTCCATTTAACTCTTGATAAAAAATATTATGTATATTCCATTTTACTTAACCGTTTACTTTTTATATATGAATAGAAGCATTGCATTGATTCATTTTAATATTTTTTAAATAAATCTAAAACATCAAATATCTGAGGTTTGGGCCAAAATTATAAATCAGATTGATACAGCTATTTTTTAATATAAAATGTGCCTTAATGCTTTTAATTCTTTATTGTAGAAATTAAAAAATAACAATAATCAGTATTTTTTTAAAGAGCAGCTTCCGCTTTAATATTTATTTCTGAAAAAAAAAAAACTTTTTGAATCACTAAATTAAGGAAAACCATTATATTTTATTGAAGAAAAGTTTAATGATTATATACATGACAGCTAGTATTAAATACTAATTTTATTACCAAAAAGTATGCTAATGTTGATCATTATTATTTTTAATGTGAAATTAAAGTTCTTGGTGATCAAGGTTTACCTATATGGTTGTGAAACATAAATTTTGGTTACACTTGCAACGTGATGTGCAAGGAGATCTGCGCTGCGACCTGAGATTTGGAAAATCGATGATCAGCACAATTTAGTACTCAAATCTACGATGTACTACCCTTCAATTTGTATTTTTTAGACAGTTAGAGTAGTAAAAAAAGTAAAGAACCAACTTGATGTTCTATAAATGTAATTTTTTCTATATTACATCAATTTCTGAAATTGTTTTATATTCTGATTAAAAAAAGTCAAAATAAGCGGTGGGGACTACGTACTTAGTAAAAATTTTCCTGGATGGCCTGAATTTACGCCCGAACTTTGTTCGGACATATTCTGCACCCCTGGAGCTTTCTACTAAACCAATATACAATTAAAGAATGGGCTGCGGATTCAGATTTTCATTGCAAATTTTACAATTAAAATATACCAATTATTGCAGGAAATGAATGCAATTTAACAACAATTGAAGCATACAAAAGTGAGAGTGCTCACCTTTCCTCCCGTATTCACTTTGCACTTCCAGTAGAAGTCCTCTATGCACTTGACGAAGTCTGGGAAGTCCTGGATCACAAAGTGGTTGCGGAATGCACGGCTGATGAGCACAATGTTCTCCTTGATCACTCTGGAAGCAACAGAAGCTTCACGTTAATGCCCTCGAGCATGTATGGGAAGAAGAAAGGGGGGGCGACCCTATTTTTGTGGTTCCGAAGTGAAGTCAAGTGACTGCCATCACCATCTGTTTTCACCTCACGCATCTTGCCGTCAAGCACTTACCCTGCTATTTCAATGGCTGCGTGGTTGAACGTGTCTGTGTCTGCAATTTTGCCTTGCAATTTCTGTATGAAATGGTGTCTTCTTGTTGTGCATATGCTTGTTCCGAAAGACAAGTGACAAGTCTAACATTTCACTGATATGTATAATCAGTAATTATTAGTATGTTTTAAGTTGATATAAAAATAATAAAGTTTGTCAGTCGATACTTACCTAACTATAACTCTTGACTTTTATCACAATAAGTCACATTATCCTGCAAATTTTTGGATGATTCTGTATGAATAACATATATATTTATGCTCTTTGTTATAAATATTCTACAATATTGTTCAATTAGCTTAAATCCCTTGTTTATGTCTGTGTTGGGTTTGGCGGCACATTTTGTCTCCAAATTCTTGAAGATGCTTTTGATAAATTATTAGATTTAGTTCCTTAATATATATCTGAATACATTAAATTTTTTCATCATAAAGTTAATAATTTTAAAGATTTTTTTTATAAAACCACATATTATTTTAATTTCAAAGATTTTTAAAATGAAAAACGCCTGTTTCAAGTGTTAAAATAAAGTTTTAATATTTTAAATCTCTTGTTATGAAAGTAAGTACCTTCAACTTAGAAAATATACTTATCGCCTACAGAAAGAATTTTGTAAGTATTGATGAAGGATATTTTTACAAAATGCATGGAAATTTTGTAAATTAAACTTTTTAAATTGATAAATAGTGGGTCATCTCTGTTTATTAGCAACTATTTTCATAAAACTTTGTGTTTTCTAAAAATATTTGCAAGGGTGTGTAAATGTTTGTTTTCTAAAAGTACTAAAGTGTTTCTTAATTTTTGAACACACATTTCAATATTCTTTGTTTTTCTGTATTTTCTTCATTATTAAAAATTTGTGGATTAATAATATTCAAAAAGAATGCCAAGCAAAATTATCTGCAAAATACAGATGCAACTTAAGGCCCAAGCAGCCGCTTTACCCTTAGGAAATCAGATTAAAAAGGGTGCCAATTTTTTCTTGAAAAAAGAAAATGAAAAATATTTTAGTTGGAAATTTGTAGTATTAAGTTGACATTTATACTTTTTAATTTATATAGCTATTACAGTTAAATATTTTTTATACTGGTATTACTTTTTTTCACCTCAATCTACAAATATTCATTCCCCAAAATAGTATTCAGAGCCTGTTCGAATTCTACACAAAATTTCCGACTGTTCCATTTAAAAAATTCTTTATAGAATTTTTTTATTTATCTCTACTTATCTTCCATTCAATTAATATATACGATTAAAGTGTACAAATGGGGATTATACATACAAAATTATTGTTCCACTTCAACTATAAGTTATTTTTTTATCTATTTAATTTTAGAATGAATTAATACATATTTCTATAAATTTTAACATGGAATGTGTTAGTGTATTTGCTATAACTTCTGTACATTTGAAAAATCATTTTATTACATCAGAGCTAGGAAACCTGGAAATCATTGAGCATCCAAATGGCTTTGAGGGTTAAAATAACTTATTTTAAATGTTAAAATGTTTTTGAAAACCAAGCAAAAACGTCTGCATTGAACCTTCATCAAAGTTGTAAAACTGAAGGTTTTATGCTGAAAAACTGCAGTTTTTTTTTCCGAAGATCTAATAAATGAAATATTTTTGTTTCAATATCTTTCATATTACCTGTAAATAAAACCTACAAAAAACCTTCAAATTTGAAGGAATTAAATTATTGAAAAAAAACTGCAGATTTTTTAATGCAGTCAAATAAAATTAAAAACAGTAAAATTAAAAAAAATTCATTTTTTTTTTCAGATTCCTTTATAAAACCTTCAATTTTATAAAGGTGTTATGTCGACTTTTTTTATGGCAAAGCTAAATACCCACCTCTTGAAGCTCTCTCGGTCGAGCGTGATGGAGTCCGGGGACCCCATGTCCCGCATCTCCTTGTGAATGGTGCGCAGCTTCGTCATCATTTCACGCAGCCGGGGGTCGCTCTTGCGCAGACCCGTATTGGACAGTGCCTGTCAACACACAAAATTAGATTGTGTTAATTGATGTAGCACAAGGGCTGCATAATAGGCAACTGTTTGGGGGTCTATATCAAAGGACGATCATAGTATTTTTGAACCATGGTCAGATAAAGAAGACAATACCCGAGCCGGCACCCAATGCCATTACGTTGGGATTTTCAAATTGGTAATTTCAAATTGATAAGTTGGGAATTTTTTTGTTTCAACCCTCCCTCCCCCCAAAACCAACACTGCCTTCTCATGGTTGGGAACTACTACTTTAAGTACAAAATGGGCGATACATGAAAAGATACATACATTAACCCCAACGCCATCAACACTGCATGCTATTGAATGTATGGAACAGACTGGATCTTCTATTTATTCTACTTCTATGCTATTGAATGTATGGAACGGACTGGAAAAGAAGCACACATGGAACATTTATAGCAGTATGTACAGTCGGGTAGCAGTATGTACAAAAAAATTAACCACCCCTAGTTTTTCGGCCACTATTTATTGTAGAGCTAAACTTAATATACCATTTTGCAAGGAATGAAGTCTACTACACATAGGTATACAAAAAATGTGCATAGGAGACTATCTTTATATTAAAATCTGCAGCAACTTTAAAATTTCCAATAGGAACACCCAATTTTGACTCAATATTTAGAATCTACGACAAAATTTGTCGTCGGATATCACTTTGCAAGTCATTTGGACAAGTAGTTTTTTAGTTATGAGTATCAAAAGTTTAGAATTCGTAATATTAAATGAATATTTTAAACTTTTAATCATATTTCCCGAAATAACAATTTTATTGAGCTGATATTTTTATCTGAGTTACTTCTAAGTGACGCAAATAAAATATACTAACTTTCATTACTTATATATATATTTTTTAATTTTATTTAAATTAGGATATTAATATTCAAAACATTTATGAATAGCAACCATGCTATATTTTGATAGTGATGGATTCAGAAAAACGTTTTATATGCATTTATATATAAAATTTTGTGATTTTCCTCTTTGTAGTTTTTTTGTTACATTAAAATGCGCATCAATTGATCATTTCAGGGGTCATACACAAATTAAAAATCCGAAGTACTTAAAAGAAATCTTTGGTAATTTGGCGAATTAAAAGTGCTGTGTTTGCGTTGGCTTAGAATTGGCGAGGGGTATACTGGAGTGGTGTACGTTAAATCTGATCCAAGTCCAATGTCCCATCGCCAATTGAGGTTGTGTTGGGTGCCAGTTCATATGTTGTTCTTATCATCTGACCATGGTTCCAAAATAAAAGGCAGTGTTAGTGGGTCCTTTCTACGACGTAGACCACGGAGGGAGGGGGGAGAATTCGTGGCCCCGAGGATCCATCGTTGGCTAGCAACCAGAGTTCAAGTATGGCTGAGAGAGACTCGAATTTTTTTTATATAATGCAGTGACTTGTGATCGAGTTGGATGCCAGATTCCTTACGCAGTAACAATATGTCGTACGAACTTTTCTTCCGATTTATATGACATGTATACATGACTGGTGCACGTTAAATCTGATCAGGGTCCAATGTCCTGATGCCTGCAGAGGTTGTGTCGGGTGCCACCTGAAGCAAAGTCCTTGTCATCTGACCATGGTTAAAAAATACGAGGCATTGTTCCCGGGTCTTTCCTTCGATATAGTAACATAAGTAAAGTAGTAACATATCTTTAAGTATAAAATATACTGTATCATATTATTAGACCACACATAAAAAAAACATTGGCTGCCGCCAAAACATTTTCTACCATTGTCCTTCATTTCATAGTCTGACTCATACTTTGTTCAATGTGCAGGTAGCCCTTCAAATAAAATAGAGACATATTGTCTAGTACATAAATGTTAGAAATTAACAAAAAAAAAAATTTAGATTATTTTGAGGGCAGAGAGCATTTCCACACTTTCAAAAGTAGGTGTTGCTATTGAAAATTTTATAGTTGGTGCAGATTCGAGTATGATAGTCCTCTAAGCAAATTTTTTGTATATCAATGTGTAGTAGACTTTTTTCCTACAAAATAGTATATTAAGTTTAGCCCTACAATAAAAACTGGCTGAAAAATAATGGGTGGTTAATTTTTTTCCTCCAGCTGTACCTGAAACTTGGTGAGTGTATGCATCTATTCCTGTATTTCTCACCTTTTAACCCTCTAGTGCATAGTGTAGCATATATGCTACACAACTTTAAAATGACCACTAGTTGCATTGATTGAGTTTTATGTTAACTATTATAGTATTGTCACGTAGGGAACCATGGGCCTGATTTTTATAATCGCCTTTAGGTCCCTTATCATTATAAAAATGATTGTAATAAAGACAATTAGTTGCTTCGAGGTCTGTTCTTCTAAAACTGGCTCACGAAGGTAAAGTTTTCGAAGATTGTTTTATTACTTATAAGTATAATCTGGCTCTACAAAAAATCCTAGCTAATACCAGAGGTACGTAGATTGTATTTAACTATATTTTCATAGTTTTTGAAAAATTATTTTAGTAATTATACATGAATTTGCATATATGCTACACAACAGTTTTAATCAATTATTTAATTAAATAGACACTTAGGATTTTTTTGTATATTTTGCAAAATAAAAAGGAAAAAAATATTTAATTAAAAATGAAAAAAATCATGCACTAGAGGGTTAAGTAAAAAGCTTTTTAAATTTGATGAATCCTTTAAGCTTTAACTTCTAGGCTACTTTGTTCAACAGCTTCGTCTCGCAAAGTATTTCACACACACACAGAACTGAGAGAAGTCGAAAGAACTCACGGCCAGAAACTTCCCGACCGCCACCCTCCCCTCTGCATCCTTGAACATGTCAAACAGAATGTCATCCACATTCTTCTCGGTAATGGCAGGACTCTCGCTGGAAAACAAGACATTTTTTTAGATTGACAACAGCAATGCTTACATCGGCTCCTATAACTGAAAAAAGAAGAAAAGGTGAAAATCTTCCCCAGATGTACTTATTTACGAAGGGAAAAAAATTGAGCTTGGTTGTGTCCGTCCATAGCCAGGAGTGTTTTATGTGAAATGAGATGTTTTAATTCAGTGGTCAGAGGAGATTAAATTTAAGTCAATTTTTCTGTTTGTCACAAAGTTGTATATCAAAATGGATCCACTTAAAAGCATCACATGGCCTACCTTGATACCCTATATAGACGATTGTAAAGGCACGTCACTTCAAAAATTACTTAAGAATTTCGAATATCTATCAAATGACATTCATTGATATGTCTAAAACTCAAAATGACCCAGGCAGCTTGAAGCTAAGCAGGAATTCCTATACTGCTACTTGTTCAGCCATGCTGCTGAGATAACTGGCATCATTTGCCAATATATATATACCAATGTAAGTTATATTCTTCCATTTTGAGGGAGAACTTGAAAACTTCTCGAAATGTAAACAAAAAAATATCCATGCTTTATCCGAGACTCGGATCCAAGTCCAATTTTATAACCCATACAATGCTTAAGAATAAAAGCTGCATAGACATTTTTACTCTTGTACATATACAAATATCATAAGAAAATAATAATAGCCATTCGTAAAAGTAAGCAAGTCACCACTTTTCTAGTTAAAAGTAAAAATAGTCTAACCCCAAACTTCTGGGTCATTTGGCTTATCAGCAAAAATAAAATTGGCAAAACATTTTAACACATAATTCGACAATGTAGCTACAAATTTTACCTCAAGATATTTTATGGAACATATAAAATAGGTTATACATAAGGTTAAAATGCATTGTATGGTACCTATGCCTTGGTGACTTTCCTGAAAAAGCGATATTAGAAACGCTAGCATGTTCTTAGTGACAAATACGTATTTGGTTGCCAATCAAAGAACTCCTCCATTTCCCCTCTTACATCATCATTTAGCACTGCATTACCAGATTCGGCAAAAAATTAGGTGGACTACAGAATATACATTTTAATCAAACATTCTTATAAAAGAGTACTCTCACTTAGTTTCCAGTGCGATTCTATTCGATAGGACGAGGAAATTGCAAAGACAAGATTTTAAACTAAAGTGTACCAAATAATTTGGATTAAGTTTTTTTTTTGCTAACATGCACTAAATGTAAGAATTACAAATAATGTTCGGACAAAGTAAACATTTCAACTAAGTTTTATAACACAAAATTAAACAACTCAGAAGAATGTGAATAAAATTCACTATTAATTTTTCGGTACAGATGTAGAATAGGACATTTGGCACGCGAGGTTTTTTCTGGCGTGTTTTATAGGGGCGATAAATTTACAAGGTGGCAACCCCACCTGACATTGTTGCTATTTTCCGATTCTTGTAGCGACTTTCAATCTGGCAACCCTATGACGTCATAGCGCTGTTTAACGGCAATTTTTCGTCGCCAAATGTCCTATACTACATTTGTTCTAATTTTTCTACTTCAACTATTTAAAATATATAGTATGTACTTTTTTTTATAGAGTTTTGCTTATATAAAAAAACATTTTTTTAAAGTAAAAAAACATTTTTTTTAAATAAAAAAAATAGTTTTAAATTAGTTCATTACAACCCTATTAAATCATTTAGGAGGGAAACTGGGAAGCGAAATTTGAAGACATAGAAAAAAGTATCACCTTAAGCTTATGCTGCTCTTTGGTTTCGTTTTTCCATCTTTACCTGCCTGGACGAATTCTTCTGCCGGCATAAAAATGCGGCTCGCATGGGAAAAGGGGCTGTTGGATGTATGAATACATCGATACTGGGTCAACTTGTAGCATTCATTTGACAAAATATTTCTTTTGTAGGCTCGACATGTGCCGTAATTCTTTACAAAAGGCCTCGGAACATCACTGCAGAAGGTGTTTTGAAAACGACAAACACGAAATTTACTGCGACAAGAAAGCATTAAAATGAACAGTAGAATACGGTGTACGGTAATATGGGATGTGAAGTTGGCGAAATTTTATAAGACCTCAGCACACTTTAAAATTTCAAAGATCTTAACTACACTTTTTAAATTTCTCGCAACCTTAAATGTTAAAGGATTGTTTTTGTTTACTTCACGGTCAAGATTGGGGGAAAACGAGAAAAGGGAAAGGGTAGAAGGGAGAAGTTAATAGGTGATGGGCACTGCAACGTCACAGGCTGCCGCGCAGAGCAACGAGGAAAATTTAAAGGCAAAACAAACAGAATTCCGTTGCCTTTCGCTATGCTTGCGTCGCGTTAAAAGGCGGTATTTTGTTTTAAACTCAAAATAAAAGCACACGATTAGGCACAAATACAAGTGCAATTATAGTTTTAGGATAAGTCATAAGGATTATAAAAACAAAAATTTCCAATAATTTTATTTTTTATATTCGAACAAAAAAAATACTGAAAATAGACGATAATGAAACGTAAACTATGATACATTAATTGTGCACTATTATTTTATATTTGTAGCAATAACTTATAAGTTTTTGTGTCAAGTTTTGTTTATGAGATGCCATCATAGGTTCATTAAACACAAATAATTGAACCTAACAATAATGTTGTTACAACTATATTTAAACATTTTTTGAAATCCATCGGCGACTTTGTTGGATTTCTGAAGTTGTAAATCATTATTTAATAGTATAAATATATAAATCGTATTACTTATATTGAATTGCTTGTATACTAATCCAATAAATATATGCATAAAAACTTTAAGCACAAAAAATATTACACATAAATGTATTAAAAAATGACTTCGATTCTGCAAATATGTTTTCTTGTAAAAGTAGGCCCAAATGACACAATAAGGGTGCAAAATTTCAGTGGAAAAAGAAAAATTTAGAAGATTTATTCGAAAAATTTTAGTCTACATTAGGATGTTTTTAGATTGATATTTTTTATTTTAATTGTACATTACATTTGAGTAAATTGATAATATTGAGGTTCGCAACATTATCCGTGTATTATTTTAAGACGGCTATATATTGCTTGGATTTTGTTTTGAAAAATGCATGTTTGACACTTTATAATATAGTAATTTCTCCCAAATTTTTTGAAATTTGGCGTCTTCATGAAACTAATAAAAAAAATGACATGCAAAGTTAGAAAATTCCTGTATTTAAAATAAAATACAGCAAAAACAAAAATTAGCATAAAAATTCATCGAAGTTGTGAAATTAAAGGTTTTAAACAGGCTAATCTTTAAAAAATGTAGCTTTGAAGATTTTTGTTCCAAATTCCTTTATAAAACCTACAAAAAACCTTCAATTTTCCAACTTTGATGAAGGCTTTATGCTGATTTTCTTAAACAAATTTGTCAAATCATCTATAAAAGAACTACATATATTTATGTTGTTACCCGGCAAATAAAACTAGCATAAAACTTAATTAATTTGTGAAATTGAAGGTTTTATAAAGGAATTTGAAAAAACTGCACTTTTTTTTATAGTTTTTAATTTTTTCATGAATTAAATCTTTAAAAATTCTGCATTTCCCTTTAATAATTTCAATATTTTGTAATAAAAGGTGTTTTAAAGGCTTTATTTCATGTTGTATAAGGAAATTTTTAACAAAAATCTTCATTAAATGCAGTTATTTTTAGATTTTAATAGCACTTAAAACTGGAGTTTTGCTGCATAAAACCTTCAAGTTCGCGCCTTGAAATTTGTATGTGTTTTTGCTTCACCTTCAATTATGAAGCAAAATAATTTTCGTTTGTGCACAAACATCCCTTGAACCGCTGTAATACAATTCCCATGACGATCTTTTATAATATATATGCATTTAATAATTTGATGTTTTTAAAAGAAATTATTAATTACAAATTATCTGCCTGATATTTTAATATAAGTACCAGGGGTGCCCACAGGGGGGGGATCATGGCGCAAGGTGCGCCATCAAAATTTTTGGGGGGGATTTTTTTACATGGCTTTTTTATTATTATTTTTAAATTTTTAGGGGGGAAATTTTTTGGGCAAAAAGTTATTTTGAGTATAATACATTATATAATGTGCCTTCAATCACTGGAATTTCCAGCGATTTCGAGAAACGCCTCTTCGGCACATTAGCTGACGACATTGTAAAAAAAATTACGTACACGTTTATTGATCTTTATCCGGTTCAAACATTCAGAATACACTTCAGTGCTGAGATTGAAATTAAAAAACGGTGTGAGGCAATAAATTTTCCATTAGAAAGAATGTATAAATAATAATAAATATGAAGAGTGATATAAACTCAGGACCTGGAATCTCATTTCATATCCTTATATCATAAATTACGATTACATTACAAAACATCTAAGCAATTGCTTTGAAAAATATGAGGGTAGGTCAATTTGTTGATTCTATTGTTATGCTGATTCGATTCGATTCCCTAGCTGAGCAACTATTAAAACACTTCCTATTATCATACTACACTTTGGAAAAGAAAACGCTGACTACAACAAATTTAACTTTTCCGCTTGTGATGAGGCATATGTTTTAAAAAAAACTGCAATGAAGAAGACTGTCTCCTCATCTCAATAACACGTATAACATAAATTACGATATTTATATACAACTCCACTAGAAACTAATTACTGTCATACGTTTGTTTACTAGTAAGTGTAGACGATTTGACTATATTTGGGTTTCGTCTTTTCGGTCGAATCAGTTTTAATAACTTGAATGGTGTTACAGTAAAAGAACAGATAATATATTTCAGTCAACAAGAATGCTTGGTTTTTCTGAACTTACTGTTGAAATGTGGAGCAAAGTTGCAATTATTTAAATTGTAAAAATGAAAAAACCTTAATGAAAAGTATTTTCTGAGTTTGAGAAACTGTAGTGGTAAGTGGATAAATATTATACGGCATTTTTAAATTAAAGTTTAATTTTATAAGGTTTCTGAAAATTCGATAAAATGAAGTTTTGCATTTAATAGTCATATTTAATATATCCAAATATAAAGACCCAGGTAGCACAGTAATATTGGCCAATATCGGCAAAGAGAGTTTCGGCAACATTGGCCAATATTGGCGAATGTCGGATCGGCCAACGTCAAACTGTTAACCTTTTATCAATATTGGGCAATATTGCCGAACCGATATTGGCCAATATTGTAGAGCGGTATTGGCCAATATTGGGTAATGTTGAACTGGCCAATATTGTACAGCGGTATTGGCCAATATTGGCGAATGTCGGATCGGCCAATGTCAAATGGTTAACCTTTTATCAATATTGGCAAATATTGCTCAACCGATATTGGCCAATATTGACTAACGTTAGGTCGGCTAATATTGGCGAATGTCGGGTTGGCCAATGTCAAATGGTTAACCTTTTATCAATATTGGCAAATATTGCCAAAGCAATATCTGTCAATATTAAATAAAAGGCGGCCGATTTACATTGATTGACTCGACATTAGCCGAAATCGAATATATTTGAAAGCAGCGTTTTACAATATTGATGAACAATACCATGACAATTTTTTAAAAAAAATATTTTTATAAAACATTTTGTTTCTTTTGTTTTTGATCATTTAAAGCTGTTGCATGAAAAATATTCTTTCCTCTGTGGAAAATATTGGACTATACTACTAATTTTCTTTCTCTTGGTAACATAAAATTTTTTTTATTCAAAATCTATATAATAATAAAAATATAGCAATAAAATTATAATTCAAAAATTTAATAATTAAAATTTCCTAAAATTACAAATTTATAATTCTTCAAAAGAATTTAAATTAGTTAATTTTGAACTAAGTTAACTGTAATATTATTTAAAAATATATTTACATTTACTTTTCTAAATGAAATGTATTATACATTACCATTTAAAAAAATTAAAAACACAATTCAAAATATTATCTTGTATTTCTTCATCTAATACATTAAAAAAAATTAAGACTTAATTTGTTTAAAACATATTAAAGATAATTCTTAAAAATGAGGAAAATGTAGTGAATACTTTTATATTGAAGTACTATATGTGAAAAGTATCCATTTTGAGAGTAAATTTGATCACCAAGCTATTGTAAATGTTATTTACACCGAAGTAAATTAGTTTTGAAAATGGAGAATTTTTTTTTTGTTAAGGTTAATGATGCTAGACTGATAAGCAAGTTTAAGAATTTTTAGTAGTCTAGTTTAATATCTTAAGACAGTTAGATATCTGCATTTAAGCAGGTTTTTGTAAACTTTTCAGCAATCTAGTTAAAATACTAAAACAAATTTCAGCTTTTTAAAAAACTTTTTAGCATTTATAAGAAATCCAAATTTAAATTCTCTTTTATGTGGCATAAAATATTTGGGCCAATTTCACTTACCTCAATTAACTATTATGACTCCCTTCTATTGTAAAAAAAGAAATCTAACGCAACAGGTATTGTGGAATAATTTGGATACTCCTTGAAGTTTGGATCACATACGTCATTTACAACACGTCAAGTGTGATTTTCTAATCTAAAATACTACTAAGTTGGTATTTGTAGTACAACAGTTGAATGCATGAAATATTCGATATAAAATAAGCATGAAATATATTGATAAAAATTAAATATGCTCCAATATATAATATAATTTGATAAGTTGCTTACTTATTATTAGCAAAATAAATTTCTAAAAATGTGTATTGTGTTTGATGTCAGTTGTTGTAAAGAAAGTAAAAATTATATTTATTTACATTGTGTTTCAATTTCAAATTATTTGCAATTTAGGAACCAAAAAAAAAAAAACTAACACCTAGTAACTGAGCTAAGACATTTTCCTTATAATTTGACTGTAGTTGAAAAGTATGAAGCTGTGTTTACAGATCGTTCTTTA
The DNA here is from genome assembly GCA_963932185.1 of Troglohyphantes excavatus. Taxonomy (NCBI): domain Eukaryota; kingdom Metazoa; phylum Arthropoda; class Arachnida; order Araneae; family Linyphiidae; genus Troglohyphantes; species Troglohyphantes excavatus. Next base: position 7,262,865 of record OZ010670.1, on the reverse strand, counting down.
ATTGTAATATCGACTAATGATGCTAATGCCTCATTATGAGAAAGTTTAAGAATTTAGTTGATTTCTATGGATAATTATAAAATAAACTTAAGTCAATTAACAAAATCGAATACAAAAAAAAGACATCCATGAAAATTATTTCTACCAACATTAAAGTTTACAGCAGTTTGCTTTCACTACTGCTGTTTATTATAAAATAAATTTAAAAAAAATCTTTTTAAGTTAAAAATTAACAAATGTTCTACATTTACTTGAGTGCCTCATGCAAAAATGTTCGCTTATTTTTAACTTTTAATGTATATACATTAGTAAATATATAATAAAATTACATTTTAAAAAGTTTTTTTATATTTAATATTTTACATTTTTTAATAATAAATATTAATATAGTGAAAACCACTTCCAACTATTCCACTGAGACCACTTCTAAACAAACCTTATCAATCAATCATATAACCTTGTGACTCAATCATATAAGTGGTTAACGATTCATACTACTACCTCCATCATTAGTGCACAAGTTTTATTTTAAATATTAAATAACATTCTAAAAGTTATTAAACCACATTTTTATTTTAACACTTGCTACTTTAGTATTTCAATTTTTTAAGCAAATCTGCTTTCACACTCATTAGTCTTCACATAAAAGTTCTGATCTTTTAATTAGAGTATTGTTGCTAGCCTTGAATTGTCCACAAGGCCAACAAAGGCAGGGTGGGAAAAGGGGCTGGAGATAAATCTATCATGGCCCAAATATCCTCACATTGGTCATGGTGTGGAAATTTGGGAGAGCGAGGTGCCAGTTCGGGTGTTTGTTGACTTAGTAGTTGGTATCCGAGTGGCTCTTCAGGCTACAGGATGTGGAGTATATGTCTTGAAATGAATTTCAAGCTGAGCTCAATATTCATAAATCAGGTTTCAGAAGAGATCTCGGGGCTAATCAATGCAGCCTCTTCAACTTTATCAGTGAGCAGCTCTAGTGGAAATTCAGCTAAAATAAAATAGGAATAACACATATTAAAGGAAAGAGAAAAATACCAAATGCTAGATAACAAGTCAAAAATTACTGAATGAGGAAATCTAGCGATCATTTTCTTAATAAATCTAGTGATCAGTTTCTTAATGCTGTATATCATGTTGTTCTAATTTATTCCTCAAACTTTTTTCTAAAAAAAATAACACGACTAAAATTGTTTAAATACATGCTTGAGTGTTAACAAAATATTACATTAAATTTCAACATGGTATTAAATCGATTTTAGCAAGTACTTCAAATGCTTTGGCCAACTGCCTAGTATACTTTTTTTTATATGCCGGCTTAAAATATATTTTAAATTTGCAGAGAACTTTCAAATCATAATGGAATTAATATATTCTGGAATTAAGACACATCTGAATAACCAAATGAAGATTTAATAAATAATGCACTCAAAGATTGTGCAATATAGCGATTAAGCATATTCAATTAGTTTGGCTTGTTATCATTACCATCTTGTACACAATAACTACTAAACAGGCTAACATTACATTTTCTTATAAATTGTTATCCATAACAAATAAGGTAGGTAAGGCTTTTTTTTGACAAAATGTGGAATTCTGGAACAGTAAAATGCCTTTAACTAAATTATGTCCTAGTATATTTCTCGAATATATGGTTAAAACGTACTCTACGGTTTCCTTGATTTCCCTGCCAAATCTAGTTAACATTTTCAGCAACCCTGCAGAGAGAAAATTGAGTTCTTTCAACAAAACCGGTTGTTGCCCAGAATGTGTTAGCATTGTGAATATATCATTTTTAAAAAGTTGTCAAGGAGAACCGCACAATGCATTTGAACCAAATATTATATAAAAAGTTACTTATTTAAAAATAAATATTGGATACAGCTCCAATAGCAATTTTTAATATTTTGAAAATATTTCCATACAGTGGATAGTAAATAAATTTTCTACCGAAAATTGTTAATATCTTAAAAAAGTTATGCAATTTCCTCAGTAATTAACAACTATATAATTACTAATTCTTTATATTGGTAAATATTCTGGGACTGGAACTGTAAGTTTGTTACTTACATGTGATCGAAAAGGGATAAAATATTTTTTATTAAAATTATTATGAAAATGAGAACAAGAAAATTATGTAATGTAACATCAGCGGACAATCGTAGGCATAATGATTATTTCCCGAAGAGGTAACCAATTTCAGTAACTTTATTTTTGAAAGTTATTAGGATTGAATTGAAGAAATTCCAAGTCTTCCCAGGAGATTGGATATTTGTGCATCACATTCTGTACGCTTAAAAAAAAAAAAAAATGTGGCTAAGGGAACTTTCAAAAAATCATTAGGGTCAATTCTTCTGGCCGCACTACATTCTAAGTGAAAAGGGTTATTTCCTGCTACAACATGTTGATGTCAGATCATTGGCAGTCGGCTAATCTCGAAACAATTAATAAGACTCGTCATAGTTTTAAATGGAAAAGAAACAATTTTTCAATGCCCGCAAGTCAGTGCTAAAATTTCTGTAGATGAAGGAACGGCAACAAAAGTTGCCAGAAACAGTAATTTACAAGGACACAGATTTTTTAAAAGCATTTTTCAGAAATGATAACAAGTTTTAAAAAAGTATTATGTCTAATTTTACCTAACGTATGTTATAATATACCAATACGATAACATTTAAAAAAAAATTTAAACTACTTATTTTTCTATATTTTAGTGCTATAAAACAAAATATTTTCCAAATACAAATAGAATATTATTGTTAATCTTATAAAGTAAAGGCTACTTATTAATGTGTAATGTTATTAATGCACATTTTGTTTGCAATATATGCTCGGGTACTTGTCTAAGATTTACCCAAGTATACATATTTAGATGTATATGTACTTTAGATTTAAAACTTTACATTTGTATGATTGCAGAAATATATTTTTTTAAATAAAATTTTACATTATGACCAAAAAAAAACATACTTTTATTAACCATTAGAAAATTTCATGAATTAGATAAAAAAATTTAAATACATTTTTTTCGGAACATATAATTTTAAACTAAGTTTATTAAATTAGTTTAAATTTGCTATTTTAAGTACCAAGATTTCATTTACTTCTGGGATTCGGCTATCTGAAAAATTTACTTTGCCCCAAGTTGAAATTTCTTAAAATGTGGGCTGTACATGCCACTGCTAGGATAAATTGTTTTGTAACTTACCTAAAACATCAGATTTGGAAATTAAATTTCCATAATTAAACATTCCTTAATAATATATCATTTAGAAAATTGCTAGGCACTTTTAGAGTGTAGAGAACTTGGTAGAAGTTACCCGAAAGAAAAGAGTTTCGACTATATTTCGAGTACAAAACAATTACATTTACTTATTTAGAGAACTATAAAAATATTCCGATCTGAATAACTTACTACAATAAAAACACAATTAATGAAATCTGTTTTTTCCTATAAATAAGTTTAAGAAAATCTAAGTTTTTTATAAACTCATACGATCATGATACAACGCTTCCAGTAGGTACTGTCAATTCCGTACAATAAACAACAAAATCTGTAAAAATGCTACACTTGACTCAACAAGTAAACAATACTTGTTGGGTGCTGGGCCTGTTGTTGGTCGTTCCCTTAATATTTGTATAATCTGTAAATAATCGGTTGACTTTTGATAAATATTTACCTGCATTTGATACTTCCTTCTTCACATCACATGCAAAGCCCGGGCTTTTAGCGCCATTTCATTTCAAAGCACGACCCACGCACGACCGAAGTAAACAACTGAAACATATTCTGCGCATGCGCACCTTGATAACTAACCAATATCAGCCGATTCAGGGGCAAAATTTTTAAAACGTGTAAAAATCTGAAGATATTACTTTAAAAATGTGGAAAATTATTCTTGCTACACAATTTTTTTGTTAACAAATGTAGTTTTTAAAACTTTTAGAAGTTTTGTCGGAACTTCAGTATTTGACATGGGAATTGCCGACCGATTTTGACCAAGATTCGCCGATTAAAACTGACAAAATCTTTAAAACGAATTAACATCTTGGGTTATCACATAAAAGTTGTGTATATTAGTTGTCTTTATCCATTTATTTGTTATAAAGTGCAAATTTATAAGTTTAAAGGTGTTATAAGAATTTGCTGAATCCTCAGCATCGGCATGGTAACATTGGGCAATATTGGCTAATGACGCAAACGAACGGTCGATATACACCAATCCACAGTGAGATTGGCCAACATTGGCCCAATATTGGGCAATATTGTTGTGCTACCTGGGGAATGGGGGAGCTAAATTGTCTTCCAGTGTTCAAAAAGGGCTGCAACCCGTTCAACCTCAATACAGGTTTGTAGTTAGACAATATATAGTTAGCAGAAATATTTCCAGGAATGGGAAAAGAAAGAAAATAGTTTTGTTATTTATTTTCGTAGCCCCTTATAAAACTGTGTATAAAATTATGTGCAGTTATTCAGCTCAAAAACTTCCTTTTTGTACATTATAACTGCTCGCTTTTTGACATTGAAAGTTTTACAAAATAGTAAAGGTTTTGTAAATTACTTTTTAACGTGTAATAATGCTTTGATATTGAATAATAAGCTTTAAAATAAAAACTCATATTTGGAGGCATCCCAAAATCCTCCTAAATTACCTCATATGGTTGATTAACTTTATATATGATTTACAACTTTATGAAATAAATGTTTTAAATGCCTTTAATTTAAAATATACATTATTCATTGTGTAATTTAATTTTGTTTTTAACGAAATATAATATAAAAATAAATTTTAATTTATTCTAAATTATATTTAATATTTTTAAAACATTTCAAAATAGCAAGTACGAAGCAAAACTGAAAAAAAGTGCGTATTATTGGTTAAATCTAAACATTACAGTAAAAATATTCATATACTTTAAAGAATTGAATTCTCATAATTTCAAATCGTTAAAATTGCTGATAATTTTCCCCTTTTCCTCCATTTTGGCAGCAATGAAACGACATATAACGGAGATATAGTCGAATTTTTTTATTCAATTAAATGTATCGTTTGAAATAAATTTTAAAAATAATATTCGAATTTCTCCAAAAGCGCGAGTGCCATTTCAAAATAGTTTGTGGTCTTATTTTTTTGTCAGTCACTATAAAAGTTTTACAAGATCATTTAATGCAAAATATACTTAAAGTACTATATTAAATATTATAAAATACTTCTATTAACTTATTAAATTTCAAACTGTGGCTGCCCCTCAATATTCAAATGCCAACGTATTCCTTTTTACTAATGAAAATTAATAAATTCCATGGAGAATGAAATCAATGGGAGGGGGGGGGGGGGGGGGGGGGGTCACAGACAAATTCTATATCTACGTGCTTGGCCAAAATTATACTTTATTTATTTAACTTTCGATAATTTGATTTTCTGATAAATACAATACTTTCAATATAGATATATTTTTTACTTTTAAAATATGTTTGATAAAATTTTATAATACCACAAAGATTTCTAGAGTTTAAATGCAAAATATAAATTGACATCATCACGAAAATATTTTTCCTGAAATAAAACAATTAACATTTAAGAGTCTATATGATTAAACAATGTAACTATAAAAGTTTTTAAATAGTTAATTTCCTCAGTTAGCATCAACTAGAAGCATTAAAAACTGAAATTTAAATGAAAATATTCTTGTTTTAAATTTGTTTTCAACGCGTTGTGACCTTTTGATATCAAATACATGTTTAACAAAATTATACAAAAACAAGGTCCTCCACTTTATACTATAATTCATCAACTCATACAACTAACTTTGCTATCATTCTTGCCGCCCTTAGCAGAACCAGATTTTAAGGTTGTTATTTTTACAGCTAGACCAGTTTTGCACCATTTTTACATGAATAGAGTGAAAAAGCGCATTGTATAAATTTTCTGTAGCAATGGCAGAACTTTTTTTTGCTTTTAAATAATTTTTTAATTGTTCTCTAAAATATTATTTTAGTTAAAATTCGTAACAAAGCATTCTAATTTAATTAAAATTAAATTATGCATAAAAAATCCGAAGGAGAAATAAGTCGGAGTAAGAATGTCATTACAGCAGATTATATTGATTGGTCGCCAACATAAGGAAGATAAACAAGCTGTTTCGTCTGACGCCACAGTCTCTCGCCGCCCCCCTCTCCCCGTCGTCTCGTATATTTGCTTTATATCATGATTTTATACACATGAGCACCTATTTCCTATTAAACGAAGCCAAATATATGTCGTGTGCTATTCGACACGTGTCGAAATGGAACCTTATTATATTTTTATCCTGATTTCCCATGCAAACGATTTTAAGATGTTTCACGTTAAAAACCGATTTTCTGATTTTTTTAAAGAAATTGTTTCCTTGTCAACGCGGGACCCCACATGCCATATAGCGGCACCATTAGGAGCAGCGGCACCTGTGGCACACTCCTAATGGTGACACTTCTTATATAAATGCGTTTGTTGAAAACGAATATGCAACCAGGAGATTATTGGAGTTTCTAAAAGTTGCTGGTCTGGTACATGTTGAATAATAATAATAAAAAAAGAAAAATTGGAGATAGAAATGGGGAGTGAATTTACATAATGTAATTAAGATGGGGGGGGGCACAATACAAGGGGGGGGGGATTTACCTATGACCTGAAGATGGGAGAGGGTGTCTGAACTTTAACCTGAAAGGGGGGGATTTTGGGCGTAATTTTTGGGGGGGATTTGCGCCATTGGGTTTGGGGGGGATGGGCACCCCTGATAAGTACTAATTATGGTAATGTTTTAATCATTCTTAGAGAAAACAAAACAATGAAAAATATTTGTTAATTTATATTTAAATATGTGGATATTATTAACATATAAGTATTTCTTTAATTTGAATTTTACGCCGAATAAAACAGATAATATTTATTTTTTTAATTGTATAAACACTTTAATCGTATAAATATACAATTAAAACTAAGTAATTTTGATTTAAAAAAATTTCGTTGAACTTGTATACACATTTTTCTTAACATTTAAAATAAGCAGAAAATCCCAAGAAATAACTAAAATGTCCTTAAAATAAACAAAAACAGTAATAAATATATAACTTTATTTTTAAGTTATAATTTTAATCAGTATAATTAGTTTCAGGTAATCCTTAAATGAAGTATTAACGAATAACGCATTGGTCGATCGCGAACAAACATGCTAAACCCATGTTAAACGCTGACCCGCGAACGACGTTTCTGCCTTCAGCTTTTCCGAGAAGCCGGTTTGTTTACAAATACGCCCATCCCCTATGGGGAAAAATAGGTAGAATTTTACTTCATTTCATATTAGCAACGTCAAGAAAGGATAAAAAAAAAGTATTCTTGACGATTTAAAATTAAAAATATAGTTTTTAGAACTTTAAGAAAAACCATTTATTAATATATAGATAACAAACAATCTTTTTTGACAAATTAAATTTTTTTTAATATTATTTTCGTAGACAATCCATGTTTTGAAAGGCACCAGCAGAAATTCTACTCAACACCAGCTTAAATTCCATAACAAGAAGTGAAGTAACGAAATATCGTCAGCAAGAAATAAGTAAATATATATCTGATGCTTTGTATGAACGAAATATACTAGATTAATACCAATAATTGTGTGTTTCTACAGAGAACGTTCTATTCTGGGAGCTTTTGTGCCGTATGTCGAAGAGCATGAGCAACAGGATGAAGTACAGGCGTGAAAAGGGAGGAGAGATCGTTGCGTACAGCGAGGGTGCTGTACGACATAACGCTGTACTGCTCGAGTACTGCCGCACTTCCATGGCAGCGCTGTCCGGGAGCACAGCGGGTGTTGTGGGCCTCACAGGCCTGTTGGGGTTCGCGTTTTACGGGGTGACCGCGGTCGCCCTGTGGCTCTTCCTGCTGGGTAAGGCGGGGGCGGAGTGGGAGAAGTTCTTCCGCAGCCGCACCCAGCTTCTGACCAGCGGCTTCTTCGGAGGGCTCATCACCTACATCCTCTTCTGGACGTTTCTCTTCGGGATGGTGCACGTCTACTGATGCATCCGGCTGCAGAACTACCGTATTTGATGCACCTTCGATGGGCTTCTTTGCTCTTGCATACAGCTCATTGTAATGAACTATAAGTTCTTATTGTAAAAAAACTATTTTTGGCCAATGTGTCATTGGTGAAACTTAAGTATAGGGATCACTGCTCCAAATCAACTTGGTTAACCGAAAGTGTTAAACTGCATTGAAAGGTAACCCTACCCTGATTTATGGTCAAATCTTGTAACCCTTTTCGGCAACCTTACAGGGAAAAAAATTGCTTCTTTGATTGGTAATAAACCAGTTTTTGTCACCATGAGTTATTGTTCACTGCATTTTAAGCAACGAAAAGTCTAGCTCACATCGCGGATGTAATGTAAAAGAAATGGTTTGCACAATTCAAAACTATAAATAATACAACATACTGCACATTAAGTGGGTTAAGTTTTGATATAAAACCTTCATTGGTGCACTTTCATTGATATTTCGAAATATTACTTAACATAAATAATGAGTACGTTAATCTTTGGTCATTCCAACACTTTACACAAATGGTATCCAAAACACACAAAAAATTCCATGTTGACTTGAATAAAAAATATCAAATGCAGAAAAAACACATTGGGTTACCCAATAAAATTTAAAGTAACCGTGGTTACAACGTTTTGCATGCATCAGCGCAGTGCTCTCCTATGCTTCAGTTTAATCGTCTGATTAAAAAAAAATTATAACTTTTGGGCAATTCTTAAACAGAACTAGTCAAGCTGGTTTGATGTCAAAAAGAGTTATGGAAAAAATTAATAAAGATTTGTAAAACATCAGTACCATGAATCTAGTCATTGATGCACTGTACCTATTTTCTGTTGTCCGACATTGTTTTTGACGACCTTTCTACCAGTTCAAAATCCTGGCCAGCATGAATTGGGTACGCTTTTACTTGGGATGTTACTCGCCCAACAATGGGCTCAAAATTTTGGCAAGCATAGTTCATTTTTTAAGATGACAGTGTTTCTGATGACTCATTCTCCTTTTCAACTTCAAGTGTATGTAAAATTCTGATTCAATAGTTATTTATATCGTATGCAAATGGGAAATTATTTGATATTTTCCCGTCAAAAGTAAATAAACTCATGAATTTCCACCGTTTGTTTTGACACTTAATTTTTAATGAGTCTAATTGGTTTATATTGTTTATGTTTATATGTAAAATTAAGACCAACAAGAAAATAAGATATAAAATAAATTAAAATTTAATCACTCTTTTCTCGGTGCATATTTTAAGAAATTGTCACTGGGGGTCAACTATATATTAATGTTGCCATCACATGTGGGAAAAATGCACTTGATCTAATGACTATTGACATTATGCAACACCTACCTTTCTGAAGTGTAATATAAATATATATATTTTATCATCGGCTGTCTCATGAAAGGAAGACTAAAGGTGGTAAACGCTGCAAGTGCCAAAACTGAAAATGTAGGGAAATCGCAAAAAACTGTTTGTTCAGTCCATAGGGATGTTCACACTTGCGACCGCTTTTGAACTACCTTGAGGACTACCAGGCAATTTTCATGTTTACCACATTATAAAGAATCGCTCATCTGACATTTTAAGGTGAAAAATGGTTTTTGAATAGTTTTGGCATTGCTTACAAATTTTAGTCTTTCAATGTAAAACTTTTCATTATTTCAAGACAACATTTTATAAGTATATAGCTGCGTATGTTTGTAGACGAATACTTCTTTATTGGGCTTTTTAATCGGCATTTGTTATCTCCAAGTTGATTAAAGTAATGTGGATAAAAAATCAAACTTGGATATTATTTTTTTCTTTCCTTGCAAATCTCATCACTTTTTAATTGTCCTCCTTTCCTTTCTATTCTTTTAAGCAACTCTGGCGGATAGCTACCTCCAAAGCATCCTAATCTCTCCAAACACTTTACGTTGCGAGAGCGTCACCGTGTGTTCCGCAGAGTCCTCACAAAACGTCGCATGATATTTATTCCCCGAAAGTAATTCACGGGTGGTCTGTGCAGCAAGTGGTCCCAGTCTCAGACACCCACGAGTGCTTACGGACCTGGACTGATGCTGACAACCGAGAAGGCAGTAGCTATTCAGTCACTGCACTCCCTTTGTCCAGTCATTACCATGAGCGAATTCTTCTTGCTCCTAGACCTAATCTAGGGTCCTGTGTTGTCATAGAGATAAGTGACCTTTCTTTTGTATTTTAAACCCATTCTAAATCGCCGTTTCTAATCTTAATCAAAACCTAAAACAGATCTATTGAACCTCTATCATTTCCAAATAACAATATAGTAATGGACTAAAAAAAATTTGCTGGTTTCCCCGCAAATTAAAGTCCCGTTTTTAAATTTGAAGCAGTAAATAATCGTTCACCATTTCTATGTGATGTTTTCATAAGAAATGTAACTGTAGAAAAATTGTGCGAGTTCGATTCTTGCATCTATCTAATTCAATATGAAATAATTCTCGACATTAAATTGTATTAGTTAGTAATAACTTAATATTAATCTGTTTTACAGATTATGTAAATAAGTTTAGTTTCAAGCAGAGAGGGGGATTGAAAACTAAATAATGAGCTTTTACAATAGAGCAACGGAAAAAGAGTTTCAAATTTGTCATTAACCAAATTTAAAACTATTTTTACATGCTTTTATTAAATATAAATAGGACATTTACTATTAATGTTGCTGTATTTGATTTCAGCGAGCACATGATCGGAGGGTTGTTGGTTCGCATCTGGACTTTAAGAGTGCAGCGCGAGCTCATGGTCGGAGAGTTTTGGGTTGGAATCTCGACTTTGAGAGTGCAGAAGCACATGATCGGAAGATTATGGGTTCAAATCTGGATTTTTGGAATGCAGCGAGCTCATGGTCGGAGTTTTTTTTTTTTTTTTAAGTCAAGATTATACCCTATAAACCATGAGCTCGCTGCATTCTCAAAGTTCAGATTCGAACTCACAACCCTCTGATCATGTGCATTCTCAAAGTCGACATTCGAACCCATAACCCTCCGACCTTGAGCTCGTTGCAGTTTCAAATTCGAGACTTTTTGAGCCTTTGATAAGATTGTTGGTCGGTCGTTCGATTGCCCAAAAACCCTCCACCACGAAGTGCCGTTTGGTTGGGAAGATCGTTTGATAATTGCTTTAAATGGAATGTTTGGCAACTGCTTCTTCCCTCCCGACCGGTACTTAAACCGTTGCTGCTGTCGGTATCTTCTTTCATATTGTGGATGTTCGTTGATTTCTATTTAGTTGAATTGAATTTAAGTAATTCTAAGAATGAATTCCTAATTAATAAAAAGATGATTCTTTAAATCAAGTCTCCTGATTTGGGTTTTGCAAACATGTACACAGCGGTACAAGACTCGATTGTTTCTTGTCTTTTATTAGCACAAGGGCAGCACATTCGAACTCTCAACCCTCCGATCATCTGCTCGCTTAAATCAAATACAGCCTTGAACTGTACATTAAAAAATGCGTCAGGTTTAAGAGGCTGAAAATATATACATGCTGCTTAAAAGCTGACGCAAGGGTTTCAGGCTAAGGAGCAGAGGTAAGGAATTGTACCGACATTCATTCTAAAACCTAGTGCTTGTTGTTATGTGTCTAAATAACAATGCCATAAGTTATTTCACTATAAAAATAATCAATGTTTGAACTTAATTTTAATTTATTTTATTTGAGTTGTATTTATTGTAATAGTTAAATTTTTATTGCAATACGTATAGATTAAATAATTATTATATTTCTATGGAGAGCGAGAGAGTGGAACGCCTCTTAATATACCATTCTGTAGGAATAAAATCTACTACACATTGGTAGACAAAAAATTTGCATAGGGGATCTTCGTGCTCGAATCCGCACCAACTTTAAAATTTTCAATAGCAACACCTACTTTTGTTAGCGCAGAAATGTTCCCCGCCCTCAAAATAATATAAATTTTCGTTAATTTCCTACATTTATATGCATAGATATTAGATAATATGAATCGATCTTATTTGAGGGGCTACCTCCACATTGAACGAAGTATTCGTTGGATTGCGAAATGAAGGACGCTGGTAGAAAATGTTTTGACGGCAACCGATGTTTTTCTTATGCGTGGTCAGACTCACAAGAATTGTTCTAATAATATGATATAGTATGTTTTATACTTAAAGATATGTTACTACTTTAATCTGATTTTATATAGTATTTTTTGATGACGTCAAATTTTATTATTTCTATTTTTAGGATGTTCTGAAATTATGTAGGCAAATGACAAACTTAATATTGTTAGAAAAATTAAAAATAATAGAATATACTTGACAAAATTATTTATTCCAGGTTTAAACTACATATACCAATGATTTACTTTAATTTTAAAATTCAGATGGATTTTTTTTTTAATATTTTAATTAAGGTTCTACCAATACTTAGTTTTCCAATTTAAATTTTTTTTTCTCAAAATAGTATGCAGTAAACTCCAATCCGTGGTCAGAAAGTATACCCTTAACCTTTTAATCGGGGTGTCTTTCATTTTCCGCATAATACTGTTTAAAATATTCGAACACTTCGTTCTTCTCAAAAAATAAACCACCAATGTATCTTGAAAAATCATCAAATTTACTACATAAGTATCGATATCTGCCCAATAAGTTCGTTTGAGGAGGACCTACATAACTCCAATATTTCCGAACTGTTTATTTGACTTTGACCCCTAAAAGACGTCCTTTTAGCTTTACTTAAGTTACAATTCTCGATAGTGCCCGCTGGTTTCTGAAGACCCATGACATTTTCCGTTTTCAAGAATTCACACAAAAGTTTGTGTTTTGATGACCAAAACGAGTGTGCCAAAACGTGGGATTTTTATTTAAGAAATGTAATTTTTTATCTTGCGGTTTAATAACTTTAGTTTTGAAGGTATAAAACTTATTAAATAAGTGGGTCATTCAGAATTTTTTTTATTTCTAGGATTTCTTAAAGAAACTGACGTTCTTTAAAAGTGCACTGTACACAGCTTTATCAATTAATCTACCAAAAATTAAACTTCTAGTCATTCTGTAAGCATAAACTATATTTTTCAGTAAGTTCTACATTACCTTGGGGGGGACCTTCTATACTTAATTTTATATTGCCCATACCACATATTTGAGTTGTCCCTTCAGCAGTTAATGCTTCTCCGTCAGCTACACTTCGAAAGTCACTAAAAAAGTTTCTATTGTTACAAAAATGATAGCTGCAATCTCTTTAAAGCAATCACTCTGGACTTTTTCGGAAGTTTGGGCTGCCGAAAATAAAACTTATAAGTTGAGCGAAGCGTTCAGAGTACCGTAGGGTCGAAGCCCCTTTTACCTCCTGTATGACTGTTAGTTGAGTAACATGTTGGTGTAATGGTAATGAATGGCTTGTTGCGAAACAAGTAAAAACAATACACGGACAACACAGGACGAAATGACAACATGGTAAAATAAACGCAATAAAATATGGGCAATTAGTCTCTTTCCATGAAAAATGAGATGTATTTACATTGGAATTTTTCAGGTCCTTGGGACAAATACATTACAAAAATGGTAAAAGTGAAAATAAAAGTAGGGCATGGAGCCTCTAATCAGGCAAGAAATGCACAAAACACATTGTTAAAAACAATGTTTCTGGGGACAGTACATAACTAAATTAGCTTAGTTTAGGGACGAAACAGTTAGACGAAGCGAAAAACATGTCGTGAAGGAACTGAGTGGGGTTGGTTTCTTTCGGGGAGTTCTATATACAAAGTGTCAATGCTGCTCTAGGTCGCCGCCTTTTTGCTTTGATGGTATGATCGTATTCATCGAGCTCCTGTAGCTCTGTATTGTCGATGTGAGGGATTTTGGCATAGAAATTTCTAGCCAATTTACCCATAAATTCACACAATGGGGGAAAACCCAGTGATTCTTGGATGTACCTGATTCGAATGAACCGGGAGCTCTGATTATTTGGATTTTGATAATTGACGACTGGAGTCTCAATTGACGACTGGAGTCTCAGCTCAATGAGTCTTGTTTTACAAGCTGATGCCCATATTGGTGAGGCGTAAGTAATAATGGGTCGAAGCGTAGTTTTATGAGGAAGGAGTTTGTTTTCAATATTAGGGGGAGATCTTTTATCAATTAAAGTGGCGTAGGGAGGCTTTGGCTATTGCAAGTTTCTTACGAATGTGGGATACGTGGTAATGCCAAGCTAGGTGTTTGACCATTTATTTTATTTGACCAAGGTATTTTGTAGTGTCTTGCTAATCGAGTGGAGTGTTACACATGGTTATTTTTAGGTCATTGGGGATTTTACGTTTATTGGTGAATAGGACATCAGCGCTCTTTTCAACGTTAATTTGGATCTTCCAAACGAATTCTTTTTTCTTCTACGTCTTCTTCCTAGTTTTCCAGCGTTCCCGCCACAAGCGACCTGCTATCCCGCAGTTGGGACATGTTCTTGTTTCTTTTCGTTGTCTGGTTTATAAACTTGTCCCAGTACGGACTGTTCTCAACCATCTTTTTGTTTTCAATGTTCCGCTTCCCCCTGAACTTGAATTCTCTCGGTGTTGAAGTCGGTCATCTTCGGCGGTTAAGACTTGTCTTATTTTTTGTGAAGTTCATCTGTAAGTTGGTAAAGTTGCATGACGACGTTGTCATAATTATCAGGGAGTTGAAATAGCAAATAAGCGGTTTCAACATCGGGGATAATATTTCCGGCTACTTACAGGTCTTGGCAGTGCTCTGAATAAACAAATTAAGCACAGTCATAGTTTCTGGAGGCGTATACTTCATGCTCATGAACTCGGTTCTCAATGCTGCAATTCTTGGCACGTGTTTTAGGCTCAAACGCTGAATAGATTGTCTTCGAGGCAAGTATCTGCAGTTGCATCGATCACAAGGGGTTTTTAAATCTTCCTTGATACTCAATCAGACAAATAATACTTTGGCTCTATGGCATTCTTGGTAGCGAACATCTTTTATTGGAGCGTCTCCTTTAAGTGCAGGTTTCGTACCTTCCACCAATCCATATAGTCATTGATTCATCAAGTGCATTCGCATGTTGAACTTCCACGAACGAAAGTTGTCTTTATGAAACTTCTTGAAGCTCAAAATACTGGAGCTTGTTTCAACGCTCGCCATTTTTATGAACTGTGGATTTTAACCACGTGTTCCGATGCCACTGTTATTTTGGGGGAGGCCTATCCGAAAATCACTTCTAACCATGAATAAGTAAATGTGAGCATCTACGTCACAACTGTGACGTGAAAATAAAAATTTCGAAGAACGAATTAATTTCACCCACAATGTGCAAATCAGTTTGTTGTGTTTTCAATGGGGATTTTCGTTAAAATCTGTTAATATTTGATTTTTGTTTGCTAGTAAAGTAAATGTTTTTAGCCTTAATTAAGCCGGGTGGTTCAAAAAGAAAATTGGATCTTTTGAAGATTGCTCCATTGAATCTTCTAAAAGAGAGATTCGAAAATTCTATAAAAAAAAATTAGTTGTATTTAGATGACTAGAAAATACAATTTAAAAGACAATTAATACAAATAATACAACGCAAAAAAGATAGAGTTTGAGGGACTAGGCAACTTGTCGTTGATATTCGCAGTTTAAAAAAATACAGTATATAAGCAGCATACATACCAGAAATTGTTTTTTTTGGATAAAAGTTAAATTATAAATTAATTAAAATATAAATTTTAATGCCGGCATTAACGAAACGTTACGCGAAGAAGCTCAAAGTACTGGAACGGGGAGGGCAGGCCGATAGGTAGGCAAAACGGACAAGCAGGCCGAACGGACAGGAAAATGGAACGAACGGGCAGGCAGAAAGAACGAGTAGGAAAACAGAACGGGCAGTTATAAAGAACGAACAGGTAAACAGAACGGGCAGTTAGATAGAACGGGTAGGCAGAACGGGTAGACGAAATAGACTTTTCAGAACAGGCAGGTAAAAAAAACCGAGCAAGCAGGTAGATCGTGCAGGAAAACAGAACGGACAGGCGGGCAGAAAGGGCAAGAAAACAAAACGGGCAGAACATACAGAAGTCCGAACGGGCATGCAAAACAATCAGGCGAACGGAACGGGAAGGCAGATAGAACGGGCAGGCTAAACGGGCAGGAAAGCAGACCGGGCAGGCAGGCATGCAAAACGTGCAGGCAGAACGGGAAGGCAGGGCAGATCGAGCATGCCAGACAGAATGGACAGGCAGACCAAACGGGCAATGCAGGCAGCATTCCGAACATCCAAACAGGCAGGCCCAACGGGCAGGTTAGACAGGGCAAAACGGGCAGGCAGTCCGAACGGGCAGGAAAACAGAATGGGCACTCAGGCAGAACGGGCATATGAAAACGGAACAGGCAGGCAGAACGGGCATGCAGAAGGCAGACAGAACCGGCAGGAAAAGCAGAGGAAACGAGTAGGAACGGGCAGGCAGGCAGAACGGACTGGCAATAATGCAGGCAGGCAGAACGGGAAAACAGACAGAACGGGCAGGAAAACAGAATTGACAGTGCAGGCAGAACGGGCGGTAAGGCAGAACGGATAGGAAAACAGAACGGGCAGAGCAGGTAGGCATAACGGGCAGGTTGACCGAACGGGCAATGCAGGCAGGCAGGCAGAATGTGCAAACAGGCAGAACGAACGGGCAGTGAAGGCAAAACGGGCAGAGAAGACCAAACAGGCAGAAAAGGCAGGCCGGCAGAACGGGGAGATACAGGCTGAACGAACAGGAAAACGGAACGGGCAGGCAGGACAGGCAGTGAAATACAAATAATTCAAATTTTTTTTTACTGATTTGCTGAAACAAGAACATATTTCATACTACAACCCCCTCGCCTCCCTTTACTACAAATGATAGATGCAACTCCATTCCCCCCTCTGATATTTGTACCACGTAGGGAGGGGGAAGTCATCCGCAACTGCAATATACGATTCCGCCCCATAACTCTACGTGGAGTCATCGTGTAGGGATAAATGGCTTACCTTCATGTTGAGGAAGGTGACGATGTCGACCAAAGCCGGTTATTAACTCATTCCGCCCTCGGACCCTTGTTCCAGGTGGGGAGAATGTCTCCCTTAACTACAGTATACGATTACTACCACAGGGTATCAGGCAATAGGGATAAATAACAAACCATCCTGTAGAGAAGAGAAAAATGAGACTCGTCGACTAGGCCGATTGTTAACCCATTCCTTTTTTTTTCCCCCTTTGCACCGCCTGGTAGGGGATGTCGCCCTAATCTTGTGTTTCCGCGGCTATAACTCACGGAGATTCATCCTTTGTGGATAAAAGACCTTCCATCGTGTGTTATGGACGTGAGCCACATCAACCAGATTGGCTGTTTATCGACTGCTCCCTCTGACCTTTATATCATTTGGGGTACACAAGTATTCAGGTTTGGTTAATTAATGTCAAACTAGAGCTGACATTAGACTATTGGCGACGGCTCAGGGCATATCTCGAAGGAAAGACTCAGAAGCAATGCCTTGTATCTTTGAACCATGGTCAGATGACGAGGACAACACATGAGCTGGCACCCGAAGCAACCTCAATAGGCGTTAGGACATTGCAACCGATCAGATTTAACGTGCATTGGTCCCGTATTCGTGCCGTAGAAATTGGAGATAAGTTCGGACGACTTATTGTTACTTCGCAGCGAATCTGGCAACCCTCCAATCACAAGTTCACTACATTTGAACATTTTTATCAAGTCTCTTGTATAAACCGTATTCTAACTCGCAACCCTCTGGGTACTCGAAGACGGTACCTCGGGCTACGGACCCCCCAAAAATATTCAGAACCAAAATTGTTCGGTACAGTGCTGCCTGTACCTACCCGATTTTTTTTAAAATTTAGCTCAAATTTGGAAACGCTGAAAATTCATTTGGCTCGAGAGTAGAAAATTTAAGAAATCGTAGTTTTATTTCAATTGAAAGCTGAACTATAATTAACGCAATTTTAGTTGGGAATCGCATATACCCCTGATTGGATAATTTTTGTTTCCGATGTCACTTATACATATTTTTATGTTGAAATTTGGTCACAGCAAGTAAATTGGGAGAGAAAATTCACAGCAATATGTCTACCCGAACCTTTTAAAACTTTTGAAGTTGTTTTTAACATTCCCAGTATGAACTGCTTTAGCAGAAAGATCTTTTAGTGTTCTTAGAAGAGTAAAAACTATTTAAAGAACTTAATAAAAACAAGAATGGTTATCTCATTTAGCACTACTGACTAAAAGAATGCAGTTAAATCTCGGTGATTGTATTAAATTATTTTTTAGGAGGAAGCCACGATGGCTACACGAACTTTTAAACAAAAATCGTTATTTTTAACTTTAATAAAAAATATAATTTTTCCCAAATCAGAAATATTGTAAACATATAATTTTTTTGAAACTTACGATATTAAATATATTTTATTGTGTAATATAAGTTGGTATTCTTCAAATAACTCAAAATCGTGAGTATATATAAATGTTCAAAATTTAATATAATTTCCTTTTCGACAGTAGGAAAAGTGGTCAAATTTTTTACTACCCTCCGCATTAAATGAATTGAACCATCCTATCACGACCCTTCCCACAAAACAATAAACTTTCGCCGACTAGAACGCACAAAAAAATATAAAAAATATCCCGATTCAATAATCGTATTCACAATATCGAAAACTTCCAAAATATACCTATTTTGAACCAACGAGCTCTGATATAATATATATATATTTTTAATCGTAATCGCAAATATCAACTGTATTTCTGAAATTATTTTGATCGTATTTTGGACACGTGCCAATAACGAAGTAAGTATTCTAATAATAAAATATATTTTATTATTAAAATATAAAAATACCAACATTATCCTGAAATATTTTGGATCTCATTTTGGAAATGTTCCAATAACTAAGTGACGTAAACATCTCAATTCAGCAATTTACGATCATTCTGCGATCAATTATATCATGATATTGTATCATAGAGTAAGATTCGTTTCGACTTTCGACCAAGGCCCTTGCATGGACTTTTGTTTTTCTCAAGGCCGTCTGTTTTGTTTATGTTCTTGTTTGGCGGTGTAGGTGTTTCTGGTTAAAATTAAACAGCGCGTTTATTAATTGTTTGAAGTACGTATTTTTAATTTTTTTTTTTAAATTTTGATTTCGAAATACTGTTTTTTTTGAGCAAGTAAATAACTGTTATTTCTCATAAATAATATTTTTAATTATCAGAAATTGAAATAATGATATTTTATACCTGTTATTAAAATATCTCTCATCACTAGTGCGATGTAATTTTGGAATTTATGAAAAATCAATAAAATATTGCACTCGTCTCCGTATCATCATGAACAGAATTACAGTGTAGAATAAAAACAAATGATTTCCAAAAATAGTAACACAATGCCATTTTAAATTATCACAAAATAAACACATATTTTAAAAGAATATAAAAGTGTTGTTATATTTGCATTGTACAAATCCATTAAGAAAAATAGAATTTTTCTGCATCATAAAAATGTTGTAGAATATTATTTTCATTAGGATTTAGTATGATTTATTAATTATTTAGAAACTTGTTTGGTATACTTATAATTTTCTTTTGTCTAAGTGATTTATTTTCAAACAAGTCGTTGTCAAAATTTCAAAGTGTTGAAACACCCATTTTTTCAGTAATCTATATTATTATTGGTGAGTTGTGCGGGCCCATAGACTGTAGCCTATGCCTAAATCCGGCCCTGAATCGAGCAGTCAATTTTGCCATCTCAACTCCCTTTTTCGCAGTCGTTTTGGGTTTCTCGTATCATAACAAAATTTTCAAATAAATGTAACCTAAATTAAAAAAAAAAAATTGCTCTGATTTCGCAAATAATAAAACAAATCACATATTTTATAACTTTATATACACGGTTAAACAATGTATTTTTCTTAGTATTTGCATCACAACAACTTGGTTGCAAAGTTGACTTAGTAATCTTTTGCCTACAATATATATTGCGTGAAAGAACAGATAATGCTTGAAATTGAATTTACCTATCGATTTAGAAATACGTAAAAATTTGAACGAAAATTCCTTATACCGATTAATTGAGAATATTTTTATTTCGTAAGCAAACGTAAGATACGATATACAACATAAAAAAAAGCACACCAAAAATAGTTTCATGTACACGAAGAAAATAACAAATATTGAAAAATTTTGACTAACGTTTAAATATAAATTGAATTTTGTGTTTGAAAATATAAAATTAAATGTTACAAACATTATTGTTTAGTCTAATTTGATCTTATTTGAATCTTAAGAGGCCGCTTATTTATTACGACTCACACCCTTAAAGAAGGGGGTCTATCATACGTGACTGTGGTGTGACATGAGGAAAAAAGGTCTCTGTGATTGCGTGACGTAGCAAAAGTTCCTGAAACATTCCTTTCACAAACTTTGAGATAAGAAAAATTTTATAAAAATCACTATATCTTTCTAATTAGTGGAAATGTTTTGTAAAATACACAGAATGAAAGTTTTAATTACTATTTTTTAACTGCGTAAATTTAAAATGAAGTAACATAGGGAGGAGGGGGGTGTACAAAAAGGTGAAAAATATTATGACATAAAAGAATGCTCCCTAACAGTGCAATCAATTATTTTTATTTGAATTTTAATATAATAGAGATTTTAATTTCGGAAATATATATTCATTGATTTGTTCCAGATTTTTTTTTGTCCAGCCCATATGATTTTTTCTGTAATTATAATTGGCTTCGGCTCCATTTAAAATTATATGCAGCTATCTTCGCCACTGATGAGTAATACTTCTATCAATGAAAGTATGGTTGTGGAAATCACGTAAATATAAATATTCATGGGTTAATTGACAGAGCAAGAGACAAACAATATCTCACAAAATCTCTCGAAGAATATTAAATTTCGTAGATTACGAAAATTTAAGTACAATGGTGATATGTGAAATATCCCCATTGTACATAAATTTTGATAAGAATAGAAATAGTTAGGTAGATTGGTCAAAATAATAAATTACGTTAAACTATGCAAAGGAAGACTCTACGCTTTTAATTAGAATACCAACTAGCAGTTACTAGTATTTGTTCAATCCACACAGTTAAAGTTTTAACTATAAGAGGGTCATATAGTTAAAGATAAACTTTAACTATACGACGCTCTTATAGTTAAAGTTTTAACTATATGAGGGGCTTATAGCCCCTCTTATGATAGCCATTATTTTCCACAAAAAAAATTTTAAGAATTTTTTTTTTTTTCTGGCTATAGCCCAGGGGGGGGGGGGGGCTATAGCCCCCTTTAGCCCGTATGTAAATCCGCCACTGATTAAGTTGAAAATTTGATATTCTAATGAAGTTATATGGTTAACTGAATTTGTGACGAGTAGATTTTTTAGGGGGGGGGGGGGGGGGCATTGGGTTTGGGAGAGGTGGGCACTCCTGGGTTCTTCAGCCTCTGAACTATCATTAGGCAATGCCAAGCTGAAGAAAATTCAAATCGATGTTTTCTGGAAGGTTTTTTCTTCTTCGACTTGTCAACTTTAGCCATGTCGCCCTTCGTAACTACATGAATTTTTCTTGTTATTGGCCCTTTCAGTCGCGATTCTATCTTTGATGGGACTGTCTGTTAGAATAGCAGTAAACCTTCTATCTCGGCCATGGTCGGATTGTTGTCGATGCACGGCTTTGGTTGGCATAGTTGTGGGGAGAGTTGTCGTAGCTATGACAACTGACCCCACAGGGTATCCAAAACAAGATGGATTCCACACAATCTCAAACATCAAAAACAAAATATTATGATACATGCATGCAACCACAGTTAACTACTCTTTCGAAAACCGTCATCTACAGGTTCACCAGAACAAAACAATTTACGGTGAAAAAATGTACTCATCAGTCAGAAAAACGATGAAACAGGGATCTTTCCTTCGCGACGCTTCCAAGCAGACTGCAGTTACGGTGAAACTGAATTTAGAAAAGTTTCGGAGAACTAGCCCCGTAGGGGCTATCGTCTCCAGTTTAACAATACTAAGTTACTTAACTTTGCTTACTGCACATAATTGGACTGGTCTAAACTGCAGTTACGGTGGATGGTGCACCTTTACATATACTCCCTACTAGCAAGATGACAGCGCTCTAGCTTCACGGTGACAGGAAATAGAAGCTGTGTGTCAACTAGCCCCTTATGTCAACTAACCCCGGTCTCCCCTAGTTTGAATGTCAAACAAATTACAAATCCGTGGAATTTTTTGTATGAATGTTACACACGTCACGCTGCAATACCCTTTAGCGTTTAAAAAAAACTTGATAATAAAAGAAAACCAATAACCAAGAAAAAACGATTTAAAATGTTCATTCCTTGAAAAACAAAATCTAGCATGAAACTCATTAAACAACATAGATACAGTTCTAGAATATTGCAAGCATATTTAGAAAATTCCAATCTATAATTTTAGCAAACAAAAGAAATGGAAAATAATCTTTTTTTTAAAAAAAAAAAACAACTCAGAAAAATGAGCTAAAAAGTGAAAAATAATTTTTAATTTTACAAACAAATTAAACAACTTGAATTATATACTATAACTTTATACTTATTACAACGTTTTAAAATCAGTGCCAACATTTAGGTAAGGTTTTTGTAATTTGGCATCAACTTCAAAAAGTTTTAATAAGTATAAAATTAATATTAAATAATTCGATTTTTTTTCAAATTGTTTTTAAAATTAAAATTTTTTTACTTTTTGTGCATTTTTCTTTAACATTTTGCATTTTGGTTTCACAGTCAAATGACCGTTTAATTTTGAATTTTTTGTAAAAGTAAATTTTTCTGTATTCAACAAAGAAAAAGAATAATTTTTCAAATGGTGCGATTATTTGAGATTTCCGGATATTTAAATGGCGGATAGCCGATTTTCAAAAGGTGCCCAAGAGCACCGTTTGAAAGACCCCCTTGTCCAGCAAGGGGGGATATCAAAGACCCCCTCCCCTGTCCAGCAAAAAAAAAAAATCAAAATATCTAATTTAGAACAAAAAAATTAAGCAAACATACATATAATTTTTTTAAAAAATTGATAAAAATGGATAAGCTCCCTGTTTTGACGCGCTTTGGCGGTTTCGGTTAGTGCGGTTTTAGTCGGTTAAAAAAATAACAGTTGATGCTTTAGTTTCAACTGTATAGGAAAAATGTAATTGTTTTGAATAGAAAATTATAACATTTACATTGTTATAACATTGTTCGAATCTTTAAAAATGAAATCAATATCAAAAGTATAAATATTCATAATAAAATTTCTAGCAGTTTTTGCTTTATCGAAATTGATATCCTATTCTATTATTTTATCGTAAAACACATAGTTATAATAATGTTTTTACCTGAAGTAACAAACTACATTGTTATCGAATTTGTAAGTATCAAACGCTGTAGCAGCAATGTTTTTAAATAATCTTTTGTAACAATACATGATTATCAGAATAAAGTCTTGGAACTTTGTTCATTTCTCCGCCTTTCTGAAATTGATAGACGTAATATGAAAGCCCAAATTACTCCTTTTCTGGTGTTCTTCAAATTTACGAAGTAGTGTTACTGAAACTGGTTCCAGCTTTCGGGATAAACGAATAAATAACGAACTGTTAATAACAGTTCATTGTGTAGGTTTATTCGACTTCGTCATCGCCCATGAAAGTGGAATACACATGTGGAATGGCGTCGCCATCTGCATTCATTATGTCCGAATGCGTACAAAATGGGTGAGTTGTTTAAACATTCATTTGTACTAGAAATCTCAATTGAATGGGATGTTCAATAGACGCTGTGTGCACACATAACTTAAACAAAAGTCAACGTTTGCCATTCGTTAACCTATAAATATGAAGGAATTTAGAAAATATAGTAAATTGACAAAGATTGTAACTTACCTAATTAATTTAATTGCTTGTGTTCCATTTAAAAATTCCGATTTGTTATATTTCACGACTGCTCATTTGAAATTTTCAAACCTACTTTTTTTTAACGTGAAATAGCCTAATTAAGCCACGGGTGCCCGTTTGATTATGCTTGTGATCTTGTCGGACTATTTAAAATGAAAAACCGCATAGTTAGACTTATATAAACTTATTTCTCTAAACAAAAATTTTCCTACTAGTGTGACAAAAAATTACTAGTATTATCGCATTTTAAATATAAACGCTTTATATAAGAACATTTAAAAAGATGACAATTTTACACCAAATATAAATTTTATCAAAGAGGAATTATTTAGGGTTTTCAGGTAAGACTGCTGTCAAGGGACAAGAGTGGGAACTTTTAAACAATCGTAGATTTTTAAACTAGTTTTGTATTAGTAGCAGAAATATATTCATTTCAGAAATTACGATTTATGGTTTGTTTCCCAATGAATGTTGTACATGAATCCTGTTTAAAAAAAAACAAGTTAAGAAATGAATAAAGCGAGATCAGCTACTCAAATAAATTGTTTAGTGCATAAATAATTACATTACGTACACATCGCAAATGAAAATAACCATAATTTTATAAAAACAGTTTTTTTGAAAAATCCTGAATGCTATATGACTTAAAAACTTATTTGATCTTGACCTTTTGTATCAGAATAAATTTTAGATTAAAAAAAAAACCTCTATAATAGTGAATGAAAGAAATTATTTTTAAAATGCACAGTATTCACTTTACCGTAAAGGTTTGGCACGTGAATTCCTTGTATGCACTTCTGCTTCTTGTATTTTAGATAAGTTCTAGACCTCTCTGCACTGTTCATATGAATAGAAATCGTGTTATAATTTTGTTCGTATTGAACCTTCCCTTTCAGCATGTTTAAGGTTTCTATACCGCAATTGAACTGTTGTGGGATATTTAGCTCCATAATGAAATCTTCGACAAACTGTCCCCTTCCACCATGCGCAAATTTCACAAAATATATATATAATTATTAACTAGATTAATCGAATTATATAAATCGTCGATATCTTCAATTTAAATAAACGTGTCTCACTGGGATTCTTCGATTAGAACTGAAGTTACAGCGGTTATGCCGGTCAGAGTATTTCCAAATTGGATTATTTTTTCCCTCCCACATGGTATAAATCCCAGGCGTAATGACTTTAGATTACTGACTAGCTTGGTAACGCAGAGTTACTTTCTTCTTCACGAGGGTACCTTATTTATCGCTATAGGCTAATTCCCACTGGATTTATAGCGCTTTGTACTCCGCCGCCTTGTTATTTTGTTGCTATTGAACTGAGGCCACCCTAATTAATTTATTAAATGTGTTTTAGTTAATAATTCCAATTTCTTAAATTTGGACAAATCGTAAAATCTTGGACAAATCGTCACCTTCCACAGTCAATTGCAAGTAAATTTCACGCAAATGAAATGAACTGTTATTAGAGTAATAGAAATTGTTGTTTTCTCCAATTTAAATAAAAAATCACCGCGATTAGAACTGCAAATACAGCGGTTATATCTTCCAGAGTATTTCCAAATTGGCGTATTTTTCCCTCCCGCATGATATACATCGCAGGCCAGATGGCTTCAGATTAATGACTTGCTTGGTAGATAGAGGCCTACATTCCTCTTTGCTATCGTACAACATTTATCGCTGTAGTCTAATTCCCCCTTGAGTTATAACGCTTTGTACTCTGTCAAGTTTTCAGTCCTGTTATTCTTCTTTGGTAATATCACTACTTGTATGTTTAAACATTTTGTCGTTATTTTGTTGGTCTTGAACTGAGGCCTTCCTAAATAATCTTATTGCTGTGTTTTATTTAATAATTCCAATTTCTTAAAAATTACGACTGCTCATTTGATATTGACAAACTGCCCTTTTTATGTTGGTCTGCCCAATTAAGCCCCGACTGTCCCTTAGGATATGACTTTAGAGAATTTAAATTAATACAAGATGGGAATGTCAATAGCTTGCAACGGTGGGCAACTTGGCGCGCATGCCTCAGGTTCGGGTAGAGTGCATGGTGGACAAATCGGTGCCTGATCCCAGGTTGAAGTATGCCGAAAGGACGGAAACGAGAGAGAAAGTGTTTATGAGACAGAAAGAGTGTTTTAAAGAAAGATAATTTCTTTTCTTTCTGCTGCGTTACTTAATTAAAAAAAAAAATACAATTAAAATTCTGTTCCTTCCCGCTACTTTGCAGACACCCGTTTTAACACTTTGCACTTGAGCGATGACCATCAGTCACCAAAGTAACGGTCTGTTCTTATGTTCACTTTTCTTGATATTGTACGAAAACTACATGCTCCTCAATATAAAAGACACTTTTCTGTAGATTGTTCTTTATCAAATTTAAAGTACGACATGCCTTGTGTAGTGTATCAAGGAGTTGGGTATTTTTTTTATAGCAACAGCGTGTGCAATCTATGCAAATACAATTTTGACTAACAATTGAATCTAGAATGAATGTTTTAAATTCTTGTCCTTTGCGACCAGGTGCTCTTCTAATTTATGGAATTTTTTGATTGCACCAAATTAGATTCCGAAAAAATATACCATCATTTTCGAGAGAAAGAATTTAAAAAAAAAAAAAAAAAAAAAAAAAAAAAACTTGAAAAGAGGTGTAAAACTAACTTTGCTGCGTTTGATTACCTGAAGTTACTTGTCGAAGTTAGAAATAATTATTTGTATTTTGTAGCCCCTATTCAGATTTTAGGCAACTTTCCTCTCTTTGGCAAAATAGGCAGTAATTAAAATCCAACTTAAAGAACTGAGGGTTTATTGAATTGAACAACACTCTCTATTCTCGACTGTTGTCAAATGTGATATTTTGCACTGATTTAATATCCGTCAATTGGAAATATACTGGCAATCTGTGAGAATTTGCGCGAGAATTTATATATTTAAGGTGCCTAGGGCCGAAGGCCCTTTAACCCTATCATTTATTGATCATTAATGGAACATGATGAATTTAACATTGGTAAGAAAACAAGCACAGGACAACACGGACGAAAAAACATACAGACGCAAAAACTCCACACACTCAGAATCGCAAACACATGTCTCTCAAGTCAGAGAAGACAAATTCCATGGGGGGGGGGGGGGGAATGCCGAAGGCATTTAAAACGTTGGAGGAGGATACTCATAAGGTTTCAGTCATACCCAGTCATCCCGGGAAAGACATTGGTAGTAGGACATGAAGTAGTTTCATACGCAAGGAAATTTTTGACAGAAATTTCTGGAAAAACTGTTTTTCATGGATTCTCCTTAGAAAAAAGGGGGGAAGGACGCAATTGCCTCCTTCTGCCAATCAATCAAAGAGTGAAAAGGAAATGGGGTAGAGCAGATGCTCAGGTAACGAAGGCACGGGGTCTTCTCTTATTGCATTTAAGGTTAGCATCATAATTCGGAATGTTCTTTATCTCAGGGTTGTCGTGATTTCCAATCATTTCGAAAAGTTTTTTGGCAATTTTTTGGGTGTATTCTCTGAAGCTTGGAATGCGTAGTGATTTAAGTATGTTCTTGATGTGAAAGAACCATCTTGCCTTCGCAATTGGCTTGATAACGGAATTTTCTAATCTTTCAAGTTTAAGAAAGTGTGATTTAGCAGCGTATCCCCAAACGGGTACCGCGTAGCTGATGATTGATCGAAGGTAAAATTGGTAGATAAGGATTTTATTTTTGTGGTAAAGTTTACTGTTTCTAGCTATGAGCGAGTAAAGTTGTCTTCTCACATTCTTGAATTTGTCCGAGATGTATTTAATGTGAGCTTCCCAGCTAAGTTTTTGATCAAGGATCACTCCTAAGTATTTGACCTGTGTGGTCCAAATAATACTTTTACCAGACATTTTGACATAGAGTTTGGTTTTGGCTACTTTTTTCTTCTTACTGAAGACAATTGCTTCAGTTTTGTTGACGTTGGTTTGGATCTTCCATTTACGCATCCAATCTTCTATGAGGTTGATGTGAAGTTGAAGACTTGCACGCAGTCGTTGTATGGTACCTTTAGCCATAATTGCTGTGTCGTCTGCGTACAAGCTTAGCATTGTTCGTTCGGTTTGTGGTATATCGTTGATGTAGACCAGGAAAAGAACTGGGCCAATAAGTGATCCCTGTGGAACTCCACTTTCGATGCTCCTCAAGGTGGATTTGACAGTTTTGACTTGAACAGTGAATTTTCGATTCTTGAGGTATGAAATGAGAACTTCAATGAGATAGTCTGGGAATTTGTTTTCGATCAGTTTATGGATTAAGCCTTCGATCCAAACACTATCAAAGGCTTTGGCAATGTCCAGAAAGATTGCCCCAACTGGAATTTTCTTATTGAGATTGCTTGAGATGTATTCCACAACCCTGAGGAGTTGGTGAGTTGTTGATGTAGCAGGCATGAAGCCGAACTGCTGTGGGATGATAATTTGATTTTCATTAAGATGGTTCCTGATTCTGGAAAGGATGATGGCCTCAGCAATTTTGCTAAAAACCGGCAGTAAAGATATTGGTCGATAATTTTCAGGGATTGAACCGTCTTTTCCTGTTTTGTGGATTGGGACAACTTTCGCGACCTTCCATTGTGGTGGAAAGTGTCCCAGTTCAAGAATTTTATTGATGATTTCAGTTAAGATAAGAACTATGTTTGTTGTAAGGTTTTTGGCCATTTTGTTTGTGATGCCCTCTTTTCCTGGCGCTTTTTTGACTTTCATCTTCTTGATATACCGTACAACTTCCGTTGCCGAAACCCTGTCAAATTCATTATTTTTCTCTTTGACTCTGAATCTAACAATGCTTTGTTGAACTATCTTTTCCGTTTTATGATGGTTAATTTTATTGTTAGTAAACTGTTTCTGGAGGCTGTCAGCAATGGTTTCCGCAATCTCAACATCTGTTCTGGCAAGTCCAGTATTGTCTGATTTTTTCAAAGGTGGAATGGATTTGTGGGTTCTTTTAAGTGTTGCAGCAGTTTTGAATAGTGAATTGTCCATAGTTCCAAGGTTTTTAAGGTGGTTATGCCAGCTCTGCTGGGTAAACTTTTTGATTTCTCTCTTGATGATACAGTCAGCACGATTAAGTTGAACTTTGATGGCGGGGTTCCGGTAAAACTGCCAGTCCCTTCGTAATTTGTTTTTGTCTCTGATGAGATCTCTGATATGTTTAGGGATGAATCTTTTCTGCCTAATAGGTACGGGGGTTGAAGAATCTGAGTGAATTTTTAGAATGGTATCAGTGAGATTGTCGACTGCTTTTTCAATTCCCTCCTTATCCTGAATGGGAGGTTGGAATACTGTAATTTTATTTGCTTCTTGTCGAAAATGATCCCAGTTAGTTACGGTATTGTTCTTGCCAATTGGTATGTTGAATGTAAGATCAAAAAACATATTCACTGGGTTATGATCGGAGGCCAGTTCGGCTAAAGATTCGATTTTATATTGGAAGTGCAGTCCCTTTATGAGGGCAAAGTCAATAGTAGAGCGGGAATTGCCAGAATAATGCGTGTGGGTTGGTGGAAAGGCCATTTCACAATAGTCCTTAGCCATGACTTTCATAATGGTGTACCCATAGCAGTTATTGACATGATTGTTCCAGTTTTTATGAGCTGCATTGTAGTCGCCCGCAAGAACAATGTCCTTGTTTTGGGCAAAGACTGTATCGATGTCACTTTCCACATCGACAACGTTGCAATTAGCTCTGATATAAACAGAGGCAAAGATAATTGGGTCAATGTTTTTGAGATTAAGTGAAATGGCTGTAGTTTCAATAGTTTTTAGTCCCTGAAAAGTGACTTGATTGTGAGGCAAGTTATTCTTAATGAACACAGCAGTGCCACCGAAAGCTTGATTTCTGTTGTTGAGTGCACGTTCAGTGCGGTAGATACAATAATTTGGGATGGAGAATTTTTGTTCTGCTTTAAGCTTAGTCTCCTGGACAAGAAGAATGTCAATGGAGTACTTAGTGAGATAATCTTGAAGGGTAAATTTTTGGTGAAGAATGCTATTCGCATTCCAGAAACAGATGTTGAGATGCTTCCTATTGTAGTTAAGTTTAGGTTTTTTATTACTCATTATCAATTGAGGGAGTAGGGTTTGCAAAGATTGCGAAGTCTGTTAGTGTTTGAAGTTTTTCAACTAAGTTTTTGCCTTCCTTCATTTTTGTGAGAAGAGTTTTCGCCGCCTCCATTCCATTGAAAACTCCCGCTATTTCATTGATAAGTTCTACCAAAACTCCAAGATTGGAGATGGCTTCATGGAAATTCCCAATCTGGGTGTTCGCTACATTCACCTGTGGAGTCAATGGAAAGTTTACATTCATTTCCTGCTGATTCTCATTAGTGATGTTTTGGGTGGCAGTTCTGTTGCCAGTAGCTGCCACGTTTGCATAACTGACTGGTGCATTATAAGGTCTGGTATAATAGTTTCTATTGAGAGGAATTCCAGTCCTTTCAGCGTCCTTCTCTGCTTTAGTTTTGGGAAATTTAGGGCAAAGTTTATTGGAGGCGACATGTCCCTCTTGTTGGCAATTGATGCATGTAGGATTATTTTGCCGAGGCATTTTACACGTGTTGGTGGTGTGATTAAGGCCACATTTAAGACAGCGAGGTGGCATCATGCAATTGGCTGAGATGTGATTGAACTTGTTACAATTGTAACATTGCGTGATGCCTTTACGATTTTTAAAATGTTCAATCACGACAGACATGAATAGGCAGTTTGTCAGAGAAAAGATCTGTTCATTAACTTCGTCCCTGGGCAGTTCCACGATGAAAATGCTCAAAGGCTTTTTGGTCATGCGGTTCGTCAACTGCGATACATTTATTGGGTTAAACCCCTGTTCCGTTAATTCCTGTTTGATGTCATCACACTCGAATTCTGATGGTAGACCTTTAATAACCACCTTCAATGGCTTTTTGCCTGAAGGGGTTATGCAGTAAGAGTTTATGTTTTTATCTTTGAGATAAGTTTGCAGTTTACGATATTCAGTGGTATCTTTGGTGAATACCTTGATGTATTCACCTCCCTGGTTGTTTTTATTTGTGACAGATGTGATATCATTAATATCACGAAGAATTTGGGGTAAGTTTTTACATTTTTCAATAATGATTGGCGGAGGGGGCTTCTCAGCGTCCTTCGCCACTTCTGCATTCAGAGTATTAAGTTTATCAAATTTGTTGTTAGTAACAGTAGCGTTACTTAAGATTGGGTGAAAAGTAGCGGCCTTAACCGGATTACGTGGGAATTTGAAACCATCATTAGCATCCCCATTCCCCTCGTTGACCGAAGTCCCCGCTGAGTTATCATTATTGTCATTGGCATTTGGCTTTTTTGCCTTTTTAGAATTTGAAATGGTCCGTGCACGTGCTCTCTTACCTTTTTTATTATTGTGCAAAGTGCACTTCTTATTGTTACACCTAGGCAAAAAGCTAAGTTTACTTTTAAGATTATCAAGCGTTTCATTAAGATCATCAAGGATTTTAACATCACTGTCATGTTCAGTTTTAGTATAAGATTCGTCTTTTAATCCCTCTTTGATTGACTCCACTCTTAAGTTAATACGACGATTAGTAGAATTAATAGCATTAACGGTCACAGTTAAGTTATTACAATCCGAAGATGAATCAGCGTCATCGCAAGTAACTTCCATTTCATTATCGCAATTAACTGATTCCCTCTCCAAGTTAACATTTTCCATTTCAACAACATCGTCGTTATTAATTTTAACATTAACATTACTATTTCTGATCACACAGCTAGGAAATAAACCACTTTGGTTTTTATCAACAAAGGGCGCGCTAACATAAACATTGCCCGTATCATTATTGGTTTTAATACAAACAGTTTCAAAAAGTTTAGAGTTAACATTATAAGTCTTAGAATAAACATGAGAAACATTATTCTCTTCATTAACATTATCACTGGCAACCATGTTCAGGACCGAGGAAGGAGCAATGTCTTTTTTGCCATCAATCGGCGTCTCAACGCCATTATCATCAAGTCCAGAACTAGGCTTAACATTGGTATTTGTTTTAGCCTTTACACTCATCGTTTCATTCAAAAACTCCACCCCACTAACCTGTGAAAGGCCCTTGACGCCTTTTCCAACAGATACTTCCAGGTTCCAATCCGGGCAACCGTTTTTTCCGCAAACAAATAGCTCTCCAAATGACGGAGCAATTCACGAACACAACCGACGAACACGAACACGAATGACTGGCAATCTGTTGATACATCCGTCTTTAAATACGTCGTCGGGACATTCTTTGGGGTCAGTGACGTAGCAATTCAAAAACTGTGTGTGGGGGGGGGGGGGGGGGGGGAGGGGGACTCAACTAGTTACATAACAAAGAATATTTACCAATTATAAAAAAATAAATGACAACTAGTATTTATTGTAATTTGTAATTGGCAACAATTATTTGTTTATTATAGCACTTGTTAATTATCTATAGTTTGTTAAATAACTTGTTGTATGCATAAATAAATTAACAATATTTTTATTTATTAAATTTAGGATTACGATAATTATCATAAAATGTATAAAAATAAAATTTGGGTCTAAGATTTCTTATTTGGGATATTGGTAGAAAATTTTAACTTCAATTTCTATTAGGGAAGTGGGGGGGGGGGGGGGGGTTGTGACTTGAACCCCCTCAGCACTTCCCTTTTCAATGACTATTGTAGTTGACGTTCGGGACATTATACGCACTTCATCTTGTAATGGGGTAAAATATTTATTTTGTTCTTAAATTTTTTTCTGCATGCTTTTTAACTTTTTAGATAGTGAATTCTACATCTATCCCATACTTATTACACTAACTCATACGAAATTAATTATTTCACATTTGCAGTTGTAAAAAGATTCATTTCGGTTCCTGGTTTCTTTTTTATATCTGTAACAGCGTGTTGCAACAATACTTTGCATTGTTATGCCCAAGCTAAACAAAGTGACTTCTAAAACATCATACTAATTATCATATCGCGATATTAATAACTGCAACAATGTTTCGTTTTGTTATCTTGAAACAATTGACATTTTAATAGATTACATAAACCAAGTGTTGAAATTTAGCTCATTCTGAAGAAGTTTTGTAAAAGACTGATAGCATTCCGTTTTCCAGCACATGAAACTTCGGACGTCTTTTTGTACTAAAGTAAGTGACATTCTTTTAGACTTAGAAACATTGAGTTCTTTGGACATGTAAATTTTGAAATATAATCAACGTGAATTATAATCAACGATCAGTGTTAATCATCACTGTTACTAATGAACACTGAGTTTCTTCTGCGACTTTATTACCTTTAAGAATTCTTATCTTTAAATTTTCTTTTACTGTGTACTCTTCCATTAGCATTTAATAATAATAATTTTTAGTCTATAAAAAGAACTATTATACTATATGAGAAGTCTATATCAAAATTATTATTTTATGATTGTAAAAAACTCCCTACTGTGTACATGAATGTTTTCTACATTTACCGTTGCAATCATGATTGAAATTAATGTAAACATTTTATTTCATATATGTTTATCAAGTGCTTAATGAAGATTTGATATTCATTATAAAGTAGCTTGTAAACATTTCATAGGATAATATTTTTTAAGAAACGTTTTAGAAATAATAAATAGAGCTATTAATTTCCAAAGTCAAATTAATGTAACAATAAGCTACATTAAAAAAAATTAAATATGTTTAAATATATTCCAAAAAAATCTTCCAATTTTTGTCATTATTAAAATTTTAAAGGCGTCTCCTCACTCCCGCTGCTTTGCGGAGAATCGTTTGAACCCTTCGCACTCGGGCAATGACTCTCAGTCACCAAAATAACGACCTGTTCTTTTGTTCCCTGTTCTTTCAAGTTGAACGAGAACTACATGTTCCTAAATATAAAATACACTTTTCTTTAGATTGTTCTTTATCTAACTTAAAGTATGACATCGATTGAGTATCAACATTTTTTATTATCCCTTTGCAATCGAGTGTAACCTTTAAGTCACCAAAATAACGACGTGTTATTTTTAATTTTTATCTCCGTACTTCAAAATGAATGAAAGCGAACAACAGGTTCTGAGTTTCAATAGTTATACTCTCACAAACTTTAGAGGCCTCCGTGGCCGAGTGGATTAAGGCATCAGCTGGGATTCCAAGGGTCCCCGGTTCAAACCTTGCAATGGACTAGTAAAGAATAGTAAAAAGTAGTGATATTGCGATCGGAGGGTTGCCAACTTCGCTACCAAAATACTAGAATATCGTCCAGAACATCCACAAAAATTAACGGCGTGTATACGGGACTGGTGCACGATACATCTGATCGGGGTCCAAAGTCCCGACGTCTATAGAAGGCGTTGTGTGCCAGCTCAGGTGTTGTCCTCGTCATCTGACCATGGTTCAAAAATACGAGGCATCGTTCCCGGGCCTTTCCTTCGAGATAGGCCCCGAACCGTCGCCCATAGCCCAGTGTGCAGCTCTAGTGCGACGTTAATGAACCAAACCAAACCAACTCACAAACTTTAATAGAAATTATTTTTGTCATCTAGAAACAACAAGTATGCTGGCGATTTAAAACTAACTACACATTGAAATTCCTCCCAACCCCTGTTTTTATTAAACATCTTTCAAATGTCATAAACAACTAATAATATATTTGTATTCAGTTTATGTGCATAGCCTTTATTGTTTTTATATGCATCCACCCAAAACTTAAAAGAAAGAACACGTTAAGAATACCAGTTTAAAAGAACAGGAACGGGGTGTAACTACTCCAAAAAAATAGTGTAAAAATCAAACAAGTTCTCAGAGTATAAAGGGTTAAAAATTAGTTTTCATCACATGGAAGAAAACACGTGGATCCATTGTTCCATTCCAATTTCTTCGTTTAATTTTTTAAAACGGGTGTTCTTTAAAAACATTCTTTAAAACTAAAAACATCTAAATTAAAAATAAAAACTCATGTGCTGTAAAGGAAACAAAATGGTACACTCTTTTTAATTCATTCATGTGCTTTCATTGATAGTTATAGTAATTAACCAAAAATGAGTGTTCAATATTATTATCGTGATAAGACATATTAAAACTACAGAATCTTATATTAATAAATTTATTTACAAAAAAAAGTATGTTTTTTAAAAACGAAATATATTAAGTACCAAAATTATATTTAGAGCCTAAACATTATTTTTAATTTCCTTAGAATGAGAAGTTCCGCGACTTGGCCATTTTTCCAAATCAGTAGTCCGTGGCCATCTACAGATTGGAATCCGCACGTCCGTCATCCTCTCTAGCCACACGGATGCGATTCGTCATCTATTCGTCATCGTAAGTATTTTGTGTAGTTTTTGCATAAACTAGATACACCTAAACTTTTGAAGCTCAAACCGGTCAATATAAAATAACTTGAATTTCAATGTAAAGTCTCAAGAGGAATGTTTCTTTAACTATTACTTAATCACAAAAGGGAGATAATTCTCATTATTTAATCTATACTCGCGTTGAAATAAACTTTACTTCAGTAGTAGTAGTAGTGTTCGTTATTGTTTTTAAAAAATTCCAATGCATTTATGTGCATATCTGTGAAAACTAGTCTCTGAACGTCTCAAATTTTTGAATTTTTATTTGTTCAATTACTTTTGGAGTACCTTCTATATTAAAAAAAGGGGAGGAGGTAGAGAGAGAGAGAGAGAAATAATAATGACGATGCCGTTTTTGTAATGAAAAAATATTCTTTTTAAAAATAATCATTTTTAAATAACTATTCTAAATGATCCTTGAAGACAATGAATAATTACTCAGAAAAACTGCCCTTGAATTTTTTGTTTTCTTTAATCAAGGAATTTTTCCAAACATTTCGAATAAACTCTACCATAGTCTAATATGAGCAGAGGCTGGTTTAATATTTGAGAAGACCCCCACCCGCTTGATTCTGTTGGCCCGGTTTTACTGTATGTAATATGTTAAAAGGATTCGTTTTCTTCCTACTTTGCCTGAAAACGCCAGGCATTTTTAGAATGCCTGTATTTCGTACTTTGCCGGAATTATATGTATTCGAATCCTAAAGATTTTTTTTTGCTAGGAATTTTTGCACACATTGTTGTAATCGAATTGTTATCTCAAAACACTGTTCAAACAATGCGCCTCTAAAGTAGTATAACACATTGTTAAAATATTACTCATATTATTTACAATCTGCAAAAATGCATTGTTTCTAGTAACAATGAGTTCATTAATTTAACAATTAGATTTGACATCTTGTTGTAAATTCGTAGACTTCGACGCCATTTTGTTACTGATGGACTCTCCGTAAAAACCTCCAGATTGATGGTTCTTGTAGTAGATTAAATTGCCAGCAAGAGCAAAGGATCTCACTTCTTTACTTCGGTAAGTGAAAGATACTAGATATCAGCTTCATAGTTATAAGATAATCTATTGGATTGATTTTTCTATTTGCAACGGTCATTTAATATATGCAACATTAGTTTTCCTAAGTAAGAATATACTAGTTTATTAAAACAGAAATTACCATCTACTTTAATCAATGTTGCATATATTAAATGACCGTTCCATATTGACTAGTTGATTAAATCACTGTGAAAATGTATTCCGAAAACCTATCCAACCGTACTTTATTTCGGAGCATGCTATCGTGATCTTGACCATTTACGTTCTTTCAGCCGAAAATTAGAGTTCTGTTAATTACAACGAATATACATCGAATAGGACGATGAATGAAACTTACAATAGTATTAGAAGATTCTTACCTATTATTGTGAAATTAAACGGTTTTCACTTTTAAATGTTTGTAAATTTTGGTATTTAACTACCTTGAATTTGGCGAGTTAAACGAGAGTTATCGGGCTTTCAATTAAAACATATTGTTCCTTCTCGGATTTCGGCCATAAAGATTCCAAATATGACGAATATGATGCATGCTATTCCAATTTGTTTTATTTAAGACAGCGAATGAATTACTTTGTGGGCAAACAGAAACAAAGATTTTTGCGATTCGCTTTAGACTCCACCATAGGCGTAAAGTTGTCAAAATTTTTGGGGGGGCCCAAAATGTAACTTTTAACTGAAGAAAATTGCGTTTTTTTTTTTTGGGGGGGGGGGGGGGGTAAATATAATTGAAATCCGAAAATTTATGGTACTGTAATTTTCCCTTTGTCATGATTTTCTAGTTTGTCCATTCAATTAGATTTATGGCCAAATTCAGTGGCGTAGGAACTTTTTTTTTTCAGGGGGGCTGAATTTTTTTTTTCAATATATATATATTGTTATACAATATAAAATAGAAAGGAGTTGTGAGCTATTAAACAATTAAAAAACAATCAATGGTTTAAATTTTTACTTGTTAAATGTTTTAACTTGTATCCGTTTTTGTTTTGACAGCTTTAGAACATATATTAACCAGGAAAAGTTTTATATTAATTTCAAATGTCCGTATTGTACGCTAAAATGTGAACTTTTTCAGATTTGAGGAATTTGTTTCTATTTAACTTTCTTTAACAAACTTTATTTTTCTAAGAGAAGAAATTTCAACTATATAAGCTGTTTAGAAAATAGTGCATGAATCTGATGGTTTACTATTTCAAAAGGAACAAATTATGGGAAGTACGATTTTAATTTATGAAATGTCTATAAATAATATTTTTTTATTTAAAAACGTATTTTTTACATTATTCTTAAAATTACTCTTTAAAGCTTTAGCGTTGTAGACATTTATATAAATACTTGAAATTACGTTTATTTTAGCTGCTTAAATTGATAAATTTATAGGTAGTTTTCAAACTAAACTATTATATTTATGCTTTTCAGACATTTAAAAAAGACGTAATATAAAAAAAATGTACGTGAGCCAGAGTACTGAGTACAAAAATAAAATTAGATATTATATTGTGAAAACCTATAAATTTGTCATTTTAAATATTACTGAAATGAAATAAACTATAACAAGTATTCTATTGATGCAATAAAATAATTAGCAGTTTAGACTTTATGTAAAAACACATTTTCCTTACACTAATTCTACAATGACATTTCATTTATTATATGTAATTCAAGATTAAAATGAACTTCAACTTGTTTTTAAACATAAGCATATGCTTAGTGTTATTCACTTAATAGTGTATAACAAAACTAGAGTTACTGCCAATTGATAAGCATAATTACAAAACATTTATCGTTAGAAAAAATGGTATAACTTTTATTGACTTTTAGAATACAGAAATAATTACTTAACTGACAAAACAGAGGAATATGCTGACAGAAGAAATCTACTACCATTCGTTTGTAAAAAGAAATGCTTCCTAAGATTGCTGTCTTTACACTAAAAAAAAAAAACTGTAATGCGGTTGTTAGATCTCACCAGGGATTTCTTATTTGTTGCTGTAGCCCTCCAATGACTTCGGCCCCTAGAGGCAAGTTTCAGAAAAGCGTACATACAAAAACTGTCTACACAAGCATACATGGTTCATTCACAATGGATTTGGGGGGGGGGGGGGGATCATCAATAAAATCGACTGTAAGGGCGAGGGCCAGTAAATTACAAACAAATGGGGACGAACTATACAATTCGCAGCTTTGGTGGCCATTCACATGCTTTGAAGATGAGCGTACTACCCCCTGGTACTACCCGACATGGCTGGTCGAGTAACCAGATGGCGGTAAGCATTTTACAAACGAAGTACAGATGTTGACAGGTAATTTTCTGGTGTTTCTCACAAAAGGTGACATATGACTAATGATGTCGTCTTCGATTGGAAACAGTTGAGAAAGGAACTCATTGTCCTCCTGTACCTTTCAAAGCAAATTCCCCCCACTTTAAAACACGTTTAGAATAAATAAGGGGTGCTTCCTTTCGAATGCCTCTTTGTAGGAATTCTCTATTCTACGACGGTTTTTTAAGTAATTTTTTTTTTAAAGAATAGTATAATATTAGGGGGGGGGGGGGGGACAGTGGCGGCTCGTGCAGTACAGCCGGGCTGCACCTAATTTTATTAGCGTATTTTAAAACTAAAATTATATATTTTACTAATTTTATAGGAAGATTAGAATTGGAAAGGAAGACGAAATTTCAAATCTAAGAGTAAAAAAAAACCTCCGATAAATAGCAAACGTGTTTCCGTAATGCACAAATTCAGGAGAGGAAAAACCCCATTCAATCAAAATTGCAGCCAAAAAGCGAAGTTCGAAATCGGCTGCATCGTTGCCATGGCAACTTTACGTAGTATGACTTCCCCTACACGCTAAAATGGAGGATGTGACGACACAAACGTAGCGCAAAAGGATTTTTTCAAATTAGCTGTACAAGGGATTTCGATTAAATGATTGGTTCGTTGCTGAATCGGCGAGGCGGGGTGGAGGAAAACGATAATTTCGAAGAATCTCTCCAAACGGAAATATTTTTTTCGATAAGTTTGCACGTGTGTTGTTGTTTCTTTACTTAAATTAATATTAAAATTGACCGATTCGCAAGTTTGATAGGAGGATTGATTTAATTTTCAAAAAATAAGTAAGTGTTTTCCGTTATTTTTACAATAATAAATTTTAAAGAATGTTCGTTCGTGTATGGTTGTGAAAAAGGCGTGGGGGGGGGGGGGGGGGGAGTTATATGTTTTCGGCTGCACTAACATTTTTGACCACGGGCCGCCACTGAGGGGGGGCTGGGCCCCTTTAAAATAATTCCTGGGGGGGGGGGGGTCGAGCACCTCCAGGAATTATTTTAAAGGGGCTCAGGGTATTGCATTTCAATTAACACAAAAAGCTTAAGTTTTTAAGAGTAATTAATGAAATGCAAGTTACCTGTTAATAAACTTGCTATAGTTGCATTGCGGCAAAGCATTTAAACGAACCAGTAATTTCAACAAGCATCCAAATGAAGATTTTGACATTTACACTGCAGTACAAAAGTACAATAGGAAAAGTCCTAGACGGGAATCCACTATTAGCCGACACTCACGTCTACTGAAGAAGCCCAGCAGGCCTTTCTGAAGAGTATCCCTAAAGTCTGTTTCAGATAGTTGCATAAATGTCGACCCCTGGCCACCCACTGGCCCCCAAAGTTGGCCACTGTTACTAAAAAAAAAAGGGGTGTGGCCAGTATTCACTAGAGGGCATACTACCCTTCCCCCCCCCCCCCCCTAATACACCGCCTATTCTTCCCATTCTTCTACGTAGACACTGGTTCTAGCCTATGCTTCTGTTGAAAACAGAGATAAGAGAATTCTGTAGTTGCTAGGAAAGGTTGATGGTACATGTTGAAGATAAAAAAAAAGAAAGGGATTTTTTTTTTTTTTGCAAAATATAAGTTAGAACTTTTGAATTATTGGGGGGGCTTAGCCGGGTTTTCAAATTATTGGGGGGGCTCGGGCCCATGGGCCCAATACAAGTTTACGCCTATGGACTCCACCTAGGTTGTCTCTCAGTGTAATAATCGTATTGCCAAACTGATGCAGGAGACGGGAATTGTAGTGGAAAGGAAAATATCTGCAACTATGAATTAACAGTTTGTTAAACGAAATTCAAGGAAAATCATACAAAAGTATTCCGACGAATAAACATTTGCTACAAATGTTACTTATAAAACAAAAAAAAAAATTAAATCTTTGGACCTTATAGGAATTTTAAATAGTATATTGATTGATATCTTCGTTAGACGTTCAGTTTAGAATGCAGTTAGAATGTTCAAACCACAGATTTAGCATTCATGGCAAAAACTGCTTGCGACTAACTAAGCGATATACTTCTAAATGTGGAATGGTTTAAACAATAAGTAATCGGAGTACGTTTGTTTGGAGTTCATGACCAAGCAGCAATCGCTATGCCGTCGAAAACTATAATTTTTAATTAATATCTAAGGATGTGAAACATTTTCGTTAAGGGTGATTTTAATTCCATTTACAAAGAAAATACGGTATTTATGCAACTCATTTTTCAGTCTTGGCGCATGTTCCTCTCTGTCAATTATTCAGAGAATTAAAATCGCTTTTAGAAATGCCAATTTTCTGTTATATAATGTAAAACTTAGTTATACAGATTGTCTGAAAAGTACTGTAACGTCGCCTTCACACACCTGTCGATAAAGACTGGAACTCGCGTGTTGATTGCAACTCACGCTACATGAATACGAAAACAAAAACTTCTGTCCCAGAAATGAGAAACTCAAAATTAAATTTTGAAATTATTTAATTAAAGTTAAAATTTTAGATCTTAGAAATAAACATTTAAGTTACAGATTATTTACAATAATACAAAAGAAAAGCAGAAAGGACTTCTGGCGTCTGGCCCTTCCTAAACGACGTA
Organism: Troglohyphantes excavatus; assembly: GCA_963932185.1. Classification (NCBI taxonomy): domain Eukaryota; kingdom Metazoa; phylum Arthropoda; class Arachnida; order Araneae; family Linyphiidae; genus Troglohyphantes; species Troglohyphantes excavatus. The sequence continues at coordinate 7,221,551 of OZ010670.1, read as the reverse complement.
AACATCATTCCAGCTCAGTGTCCTACGGGCCTCTGATCTTCGTTTAGTTTTTTCAGAGGTATGAAGAGAAATATCAATGCTTAACGCATTAAGCTGGTGGCTCCACCCAGTGTCACTAGATAGAGTTAATAGTCCTTGATGAAGGTAAGATAGAGAGTTCTTGGGATGGTACAGTACCTTTCACTTTAAAAAAATTATCTCAAACATCAGATAGAGATTATGCTGGTTTTTTTCATCTAATATAAAAAATATAATTTTTTTCGTAATGATTAACTATTTGATAGTGATAGAGTGTCGCCAAGACTGCCAACCAGGTTCTGTCTGTGAAATAATTTGTAGAATCGATAGTCCCCGGTCGCTCCTGTAATTCAAATGTTTAGTTTGTCAGTGGAGAATTTTAATCAATGTCTTACATGCACCCCTATAATAATCCCCAAAAGAGTGATATATGTGGAGATCTAGGTGGCCATGCCATACGACCTACTTGTCTTATCTCATCTCATGATGGGCAGTATAGCCAAATTTTGATAAAATGACATATACTTCTTTTATTAAGTAAAAAAACTGGTGCATATGAGGAGCATCCAAGCTTTAAATGCTTTTAGCATGTAGCATTGAAAATGTTCATGTTAATATTATAGCTTTTCAAAGTATTCTGAGAATGTCGGATCTCTACGTTTTTTAATTACGAAACCGTTCTCGTTTTTATAATTCCTTTATTTACTAAGAGATTTGGCGATAAATTTGCTTTGGTGAAAGACTTCTTTCCTACATCTAAAATTTTTTTTTATATGGAATGGGAAGTAAGATACCTCAGTTCCTGTTTAATAAATGAACATAAAATGAAATGGAAAATCCTTTTCTTAACCACTCTTTTAAGTTTGTCAAGTTTGATTAAGATCTGTTGAACAGAAGTTGAGATTAGCGCGAACCAAAATGGGATTTTACGTTAATGGAAAATGAACAGAGGAAACTCATTAATATATAACTCTTTTTCTTATTGAGATATCAAAAACAAATACAGTTTGTGTTTGTTATCCGTGTGAAACACACGTTACCCAGGTAAAATATACTGTAGTTCGTACTGTAGCATTAAAACTTTAATTTGAAGATCTTTTGTTAAATTATAAACTACATTTACACACGAAAACAATTGTTGAACGTCTTGTTAGACTCGGCCTACGTAATATTTATTTAACTCAGCAATGTTAGTATTTCAAACTATATATAAAAGGGGACAACTTTCCTTTAGAACGTGTGTCGTCGGAATTGGAAATTGCTCGGCCTTTTCAAGTTTTTCCCAGTCGACAGACATGCATTCCAAATGCAATATGACGGAAGAGCAGCAGAAATTGGGGAACTTCAAACAAAGGTAGGTTTTGCTTGAAATTTAACAAAGTTTTAGATTTTTTAAAAATTTAATATGTTTTTATATTTAAATTTTTGGTAATTTAACTTTTATATAGAAATAGAAATAATTATTCAAAGTAAAAAATTGAAATAATTAAAATTAAAAAAGGTTAATAATTAAATATTTAAAAAAAATAACACCTTGTTAAAATATAATATAATATTTACATTCTTCAAAAACCTATTGTTGCAAGAATGGTTTCTCGTAACAATGAGTTAACTAACTTAACAATTCATTTTTACATTTTGTTATAAATTCGTACACTTCGTCGCAATTTTGTAACTCTCTGTAAAAAAACTTCAAATGTCGGTAGATTAAAATGTCTGCAAGAGCAAAGGGATCTGACTTTCTCATATGGGTAAGTGAAAGATAGTAGCTATCAGCTTCACAGTTGCAATATAATCTATTGGATAGATTTTTCTATTTGGAACATCATTTTATAAATATGCAACATTAGTTTTCATAAGTAAGAATACAAGTGTTAATATACTAGTTTATTAAAACAGAAATGACCATTTGTTTTAATCAATGTTGCATATATTAATTGACCGTTCCATATAGACTAGCTGATTAAATAGTCGTGAAAACGTATTCCAAAAACCTGTACTACCGTACTTTATTTCGGGAATACTATGCTGATCCTAAACGTTTATGATCCTGCAGTCGAAAATTATACACCAAATAGAACGATGAATAAAACTTAAAATAGAATTGGAAGGTTCTTACCTATCATTATGAAATTAAACTCTTTTCACATTAAATGTTTTGAAAATTTCGGTATTTAAATGTAATTAAACATGAATTCTCGCACTTTCCATTAAAACGTATTCTTTTACTTGGATGTCGACCATAAAACGATAAAGACGCCAAATATGACGAATATGTACGTACTATTCCAAAATAAATAATTTATGACAGCTGATGAGTTATTTTGTAGCCAATCGGAGACAAAGATTTTTGCGATTGGCTTTAGACTTCACTTAGGTTGTTCGCGAATGTAATAATCTTATTGCCAAACTGATGCAGGGGATGGGAATTGCAGTTGAAAAAAAAATTACAATTGTGAAGTAAAAGCTCGTTATACGACATTCCAGGAATAGCATACAAAATTATGCCGACATAGAAACATTTGCCGCAAAGGAAACTTATATAACACCTTTTTTTGTCGATCTTTGGACCTTTTGGAACTTTAAATATCTTGTTGATCAATATCTTGAAAAATCCATAAGATCAGTTTTGAATGAGGTTAGAATGTTCCAACCACATATTTAGAAGTCGTAGCATAAGTTGCTGAGCGACGAACCAAGCGAATCACTTCTAAATGTGGAATAGTTTAAATAAGAAGCGATCGGAGTACCTTTGCTTGCAGTTCATCACCAAGGAGCTCTCGCTAAGCCGACGAAAACTATATATTTTGTAAATTAATATTCAAAGATGAGAAACATTCCCACCAAGAATGATTTTAACTCCATTTACTAACAAAATACGATTCATATGCAGTGGGTTTCCACTATTTACTTAGAAAGTTTGCGATCAATTTGATTTGGCAAAATGTGTGTACCTCTTCCTTACCTTAAAAAAAGTTTGCTATAGAATGGGAAGTAAGATACCTCGGTTTCTGATCAATAATCACTTAAAAATAAAATGGGAAATGTTTTTCTAAACTACTACTTTAGGTTGTCAAGTTTGATTAAGATCTTGTGACAGAAGTTGAGATTAGCGCGAACCAAAATGGGATTTGACGTTTATGAAAAATTAACGTAGGATTCACAATATTTATAGATAGCTGTTTTTCAATTGAGATATCGAAAACAAATACAGTTTGTGTTATACGAGGGGCACACACTGCATTACCCAGGTAAAATATACTATATTTTGCAACGATAGATTAAAAATTTAATTTGAAGATCTCTTGCTAATTTATAAACTACATTTGCGCAGGAAAACAATTGTTGAGTATGACGTTACACACATCAGTCGAGAAAACGTCTTGTTAGACTCAGCCAACCTAATATTTTATTTAACTAATTGATGTTAGTGTTTCAAACTATTTATAAAAACGGACAATTTTCTTTTACATTTTAGAATTGTCACCTCTGAATTGGAAATCGCCCTGGCCTTCGAAATTTCAGAAGCCACAAAACAATCATCCAAGTGCAGCATGAAGCAAATGCAGCATGAAACAAGTTCAACATGAAGCAAGTGCAGCATGAAACAAGTACAGCATGAAGCAAGTGCAGCATGAAACAAGTACAGCATGAAGCAAGTGCAGCATGAAACAAGTACAGCATGAAGCAAGTGCAGCATGAAACAAGTTCAGCATGAAGCAAGTGCAGCATGAAATGACATAAGAGCAGCAGAACTTGGGGAACTTCAGGTAAGCTTTGCTTCAATCTGTACGAAGTTTTAGATTTAAAAAAAATATATTTAAAAATTGTTTCTTAAATTAACTTTTACATAGAACTGGAAATAATTATTTAAATTAAAACACTAAAATAATTCAAAATCATTTATTTTAAATATTATATATTTAAAAAATAACATATTTGAACCTTTTAAAATTAAAGTAAATAAAATTTATGAGAGAGAGTGCTGCAACTTTTCAAAGAGCATTGTTATTACATACATAAGTAAGATCTGAAGTGTAAGCCGTGTGTCTAAAAATATAACATGTAACTACAACAAAATGGGAGAAAGTGGAGAAAGGCAATTTAAAATTAAATATTTACAATAAAAGTTTAAATAATTATTAAAATTAAATATTTACAATAAAGTTTAAATAATTATTAAAATTAAATATTTACAATAAAAGTTTAAATAATTATTAAAATTGAATATTTACAATAAAAGTTTAAATAATTATTAAAATTAAATATTTACAATAAAAGTTTAAATAATTATTAAAATTAAATATTTACAATAAAAGTTTAAATAATTATTAAAATTAAATATTTACAATAAAAGTTTAAATAATTATTAAAATTAAATATTTACAATAAAAGTTTAAATAATTATTAAAAATAAATATTTACAATAAAAGTTTAAATAATTATTAAAATTAAATATTTACAATAAAAGTTTAAATAATTATTAAAATTAAATATTTACAATAAAAGTTTAAATAATTATTAAAATTAAAAAATAGAGTTAAAAAATTATTGTTATTATAATTTTACCTGTAACAATCATTCGTCACATGACTACTCGTCACACCTGCTTATTAACCCGTCACTTTTAATGTCAGCGAGGTATCTTTAAGACTTTTCTAGCGCTCAGCTACTTCGAATACTTTAGTAAGAATACTAGTTTATTTAAAACATATAACACTGTCAAAAATTGCCAGTTTACTGATTATAATCAGAATAATCGATTCCTTTTTGTAGTTATTTTGTTTGTCTTGAACTGAGGCCTTCCTAAATAATCTTATTGCTGTGTTTTATTTAATAATTCCAATTTATTAAAAGGCACGCCTGCTCATTTGAAATTTACAAACTCACCTTTCATGTACGTCTGCCCAATTTCGCCACGACTGTCCCTTAGAACTTTCCTTTTAAGAATTTAAGTTAATACAAGTTAAGAACGTCCATAATGCGCAAAAGAGGGCAACTTAGCTCGTATGTACCAAGCTAAAGTATTAAGAATTTTAGGACGAAAAACACATCTCCGGAAAGTGCAGGGTTGGGATATCGGTGCTAAGGCACCGGGATGAAGTAGGCCGAAAGGAAGTGGGCGCATCCCTTCGGGGGTGCATGGGTGGGCAAAGTAGGCCGAAAGGTTGGAAGCGAGAGAGATTGCGTTGTTGGGAGACAGAGAGTTCGTTTGCGACAGATAGAGTCTCGTGTAGGGTGGGCAACCCGTAAGCCGCAGCACCGAATAAAGTAGGCCGAAAGGGTGGAAGCACATCTCCATCAGTGCATCGGTGGGCAAGTAGGCCGAAAAGAGGAGGGAGCACTTTTCCGGAGTATGTAGCGATGACAGGCACTTATTCCCCCAAGCCCAATGGTACAAATTCCTATCCGCTATATATTCTCTAGCGCTTCCTACCCGCTCAAATCTAGTTTGTACCATATTCTGTTTTGTATTCACAAATTTCCAACTGAATCCACATAAAGCTTTACATGTTGTATTTTGTCCAGCAGTTCAAATCCATAGAAATTTTTGAAATATTATTTAAACTTTTTGTCGTTATTTTGTTTGTTTTGAACGGAGGCCTTCTCAAATAATCTTATTACTGTGTTTTATTTAATAATTCCAATTTATTAAAAGGCACGCCTGCTCATTTGAAATTTACAAACTCACCTTTCATGTACGTCTGCCCAATTTCGCCACGTCTGTCCCTTAGAACTTTCCTTTTAAGAATTTAAGTTAATACAAGTTAAGAACGTCCATAATGCGCAAAAGAGGGCAACTTAGCTCGTATGTACCAAGCTAAAGTATTAAGAATTTTAGGACGAAAAACACATCTCCGGAAAGTGCAGGGTTGGGATATCGGTGCTAAGGCACCGGGATGAAGTAGGCCGAAAGGAAGTGGGCGCATCCCTTCGGGGGTGCATGGGTGAGCAAAGTAGGCCGAAAGGTTGGAAGCGAGAGAGATTGCGTTGTTGGGAGACAGAGAGTTCGTTTGCGACAGATAGTCTCGTGTAGGGTGGGCAACCCGTAAGCCGCAGCACCGAATAAAGTAGGCCGAAAGGGTGGAAGCACATCTCCATCAGTGCATCGGTGGGCAAGTAGGCCGAAAAGAGGAGGGAGCACTTTTCCGGAGTATGTAGCGATGACAGGAACTTATTCCCCCAAGCCCAATGGTACAAATTCTTATCCGCTATATATTCTCTAGCGCTTCCTACCCGCTCAAATCTAGTTTGTACCATATTCTGTTTTGTATTCACAAATTTCCAACCACATAAAGTTTTACATGTAGTATTTTGTCCAGCAGTTCAAATCAATAGAAATTTTTGAAATATTGTTTAAACTTTTTGTCGTTATTTTGTTTGTCTTGAACTGAGGCCTTCCGAAATAATCTTATTGCTGTGTTTTATTTAATAATTCCAATTTATTAAAAGGCAAGAATGCTCATTTGAAATTTACAAACTCACCTTTCATGTACGTCTGCCCAACTTCTCCACGACTGTTCCTTAGAATTTTCCTTTTAAGAATTTAAGTTGATACAAGTTAAGAACGTCCATAATGCGCAAAAGAGGGCAACTTAGCTCGTATGTACCAAGCTAAAGTATTAAGAAATTTAGGACGAAAAACACATCTCCGGAAAGTGCAGGGTTGGGATATCGGTGCTAAGGCACCGGGATGAAGTAGGCCGAAAGGAAGTGGGCGCATCCCTTCGGGGGTGCATGGGTGGGCAAAGTAGGCCGAAAGGTTGGAAGCGAGAGAGATTGCGTTGTTGGGAGACAGAGAGTTCGTTTGCGACAGATAGAGTCTCGTGTAGGGTGGGCAACCCGTAAGCCGCAGCACCGAATGAAGTAGGCCGATAGGGTGGAAGCACATCTCCATCAGTGCATCGGTGGGCAAGTAATCCGAAAAGAGGAGGGAGCACTTTTCCGGAGTATGTAGCAATGACAGGAACACATTCCCCCAAGCCCAATGGTAAAAAATTCCTATCCGCTATATATTCTGTAGCGCTTCCTACCCGCTCAAATCTAGTTTGTACCATATTCTGTTTTGTATTCACAAATTTCCAACTGAATCCACATAAAGCTTTACATGTTGTATTTTGTCCAGCAGTTCAAATCCATAGAAATTTTTGAAATATTATTTAAACTTTTTGTCGTTATTTTGTTTGTCTTGAACTGAGGCCTTCCGAAATAATCTTATTGCTGTGTTTTATTTAATAATTCCAATTTATTAAAAGGCATGAATGCTCATTTGAAATTTACAAACTCATCTTTCATGTACGTCTGCCCAATTTCTCCACGACTGTCCCTTAGAATTTTCCTTTTAAGAATTTAAGTTAATACAAGTTAAGAACGTCCATAATGCGCAAAAGAGGGCAACTTAGCTCGTATGTACCAAGCTAAAGTATTAAGAAATTTAGGACGAAAAACACATCTCCGGAAAGTGCAGGGTTGGGATATCGGTGCTAAGGCACCGGGATGAAGTAGGCCGAAAGGAAGTGGGCGCATCCCTTCGGGGGTGCATGGGTGGGCAAAGTAGGCCGAAAGGTTGAGAGTTCGTTTGCGACAGATAGAGTCTCGTGTAGGGTGGGCAACCCGTAAGCCGCAGCACCGAATGAAGTAGGCCGAAAGGGTGGAAGCACATCTCCATCAGTGCATCGGTGGGCAAGTAGGCCGAAAAGAGGAGGGAGCACTTTTCCGGAGTATGTAGCAATGACAGGAACTCATTCCCCCAAGCCCAATGGTAAAAAATTCCTATCCGCTATATATTCTGTAGCGCTTCCTACCCGCTCAAATCTAGTTTGTACCATATTCTGTTTTGTATTCACAAATTTCCAACTGAATCCACATAAAGCTTTACATGTTGTATATTGTCCAGCAGTTCAAATCCATAGAAATTTTTGAAATATTATTTAAACTTTTTGTCGTTATTTTGTTTGTTTTGATCGGAGGCCTTCGTAAATAATCTTATTACTGTGTTTTATTTAATAATTCCAATTTATTAAAAGGCACGCCTGCTCATTTGAAATTTAAAAACTTACCTTTCATGTACGTCTGCCCAATTTCTCCACGACTGTCCCTTAGAATTTTCCTTTTAAAAATTTAAGTTAATACAAGTTAAGAACGTCCATAATGCGCAAAAGAGGGCAACTTAGCTCGTATGTACCAAGCTAAAGTATTAAGAAAGTTAGGACGAAAAACACATCTCCGGAAAGTGCAGGGTTGGGATATCGGTGCTAAGGCACCGGGATGAAGTAGGCCGAAAGGAAGTGGGCGCATCCCTTCGGGGGTGCATGGGTGGGCAAAGTAGGCCGAAAGGTTGGAAGCGAGAGAGATTGCGTTGTTGGGAGACAGAGAGTTCGTTTGCGACAGATAGAGTCTCGTGTAGGGTGGGCAACCCGTAAGCCGCAGCACCGAATAAAGTAGGCCGAAAGGGTGGAAGCACATCTCCATCAGTGCATCGGTGGGCAAGTAGGCCGAAAAGAGGAGGGAGCACTTTTCCGGAGTATGTAGCGATGACAGGAACTTATTCCCCCAAGCCCAATGGTACAAATTCTTATCCGCTATATATTCTCTAGCGCTTCCTACCCGCTCAAATCTAGTTTGTACCATATTCTGTTTTGTATTCACAAATTTCCAACCACATAAAGTTTTACATGTAGTATTTTGTCCAGCAGTTCAAATCAATAGAAATTTTTGAAATATTGTTTAAACTTTTTGTCGTTATTTTGTTTGTCTTGAACTGAGGCCTTCCGAAATAATCTTATTGCTGTGTTTTATTTAATAATTCCAATTTATTAAAAGGCAAGAATGCTCATTTGAAATTTAAAAACTTACCTTTCATGTACGTCTGCCCAACTTCTCCACGACTGTTCCTTAGAATTTTCCTTTTAAGAATTTAAGTTGATACAAGTTAAGAACGTCCATAATGCGCAAAAGAGGGCAACTTAGCTCGTATATACCAAGCTAAAGTATTAAGAAATTTAGGACGAAAAACACATCTCCGGAAAGTGCAGGGTTGGGATATCGGTGCTAAGGCACCGGGATGAAGTAGGCCGAAAGGAAGTGGGCGCATCCCTTCGGGGGTGCATGGGTGGGCAAAGTAGGCCGAAAGGTTGGAAGCGAGAGAGATTGCGTTGTTGGGAGACAGAGAGTTCGTTTGCGACAGATAGAGTCTCGTGTAGGGTGGGCAACCCGTAAGCCGCAGCACCGAATGAAGTAGGCCGATAGGGTGGAAGCACATCTCCATCAGTGCATCGGTGGGCAAGTAATCCGAAAAGAGGAGGGAGCACTTTTCCGGAGTATGTAGCAATGACAGGAACTCATTCCCCCAAGCCCAATGGTAAAAAATTCCTATCCGCTATATATTCTGTAGCGCTTCCTACCCACTCAAATCTAGTTTGTACCATATTCTGTTTTGTATTCACAAATTTCCAACTGAATCCACATGAAGCTTTACATGTTGTATTTTGTCCAGCAGTTCAAATCCATAGAAATTTTTGAAATATTATTTAAACTTTTTGTCGTTATTTTGTTTGTCTTGAACTGAGGCCTTCCGAAATAATCTTATTGCTGTGTTTTATTTAATAATTCCAATTTATTAAAAGGCAAGAATGCTCATTTGAAATTTACAAACTCACCTTTCATGTACGTCTGCCCAATTTCTCCACGACTGTCCCTTAGAATTTTCCTTTTAAAAATTTAAGTTAATACAAGTTAAGAACGTCCATAATGCGCAAAAGAGGGCAACTTAGCTCGTATGTACCAAGCTAAAGTATTAAGAAATTTAGGACGAAAAACACATCTCCGGAAAGTGCAGGGTTGGGATATCGGTGCTAAGGCACCGGGATGAAGTAGGCCGAAAGGAAGTGGGCGCATCCCTTCGGGGGTGCATCGGTGGGCAAGTAGGCCGAAAAGAGGAGGGAGCACTTTTCCGGAGTATGTAGCAATGACAGGAACTCATTCCCCCAAGCCCAATGGTAAAAAATTCCTATCCGCTATATATTCTGTAGCGCTTCCTACCCGCTCAAATCTAGTTTGTACCATATTCTGTTTTGTATTCACAAATTTCCAACTGAATCCACATAAAGCTTTACATGTTGTATATTGTCCAGCAGTTCAAATCCATAGAAATTTTTGAAATATTATTTAAACTTTTTGTCGTTATTTTGTTTGTTTTGATCGGAGGCCTTCGTAAATAATCTTATTACTGTGTTTTATTTAATAATTCCAATTTATTAAAAGGCACGCCTGCTCATTTGAAATTTAAAAACTTACCTTTCATGTACGTCTGCCCAATTTCTCCACGACTGTCCCTTAGAATTTTCCTTTTAAAAATTTAAGTTAATACAAGTTAAGAACGTCCATAATGCGCAAAAGAGGGCAACTTAGCTCGTATGTACCAAGCTAAAGTATTAAGAAAGTTAGGACGAAAAACACATCTCCGGAAAGTGCAGGGTTGGGATATCGGTGCTAAGGCACCGGGATGAAGTAGGCCGAAAGGAAGTGGGCGCATCCCTTCGGGGGTGCATGGGTGGGCAAAGTAGGCCGAAAGGTTGGAAGCGAGAGAGATTGCGTTGTTGGGAGACAGAGAGTTCGTTTGCGACAGATAGAGTCTCGTGTAGGGTGGGCAACCCGTAAGCCGCAGCACCGAATAAAGTAGGCCGAAAGGGTGGAAGCACATCTCCATCAGTGCATCGGTGGGCAAGTAGGCCGAAAAGAGGAGGGAGCACTTTTCCGGAGTATGTAGCGATGACAGGAACTTATTCCCCCAAGCCCAATGGTACAAATTCTTATCCGCTATATATTCTCTAGCGCTTCCTACCCGCTCAAATCTAGTTTGTACCATATTCTGTTTTGTATTCACAAATTTCCAACCACATAAAGTTTTACATGTAGTATTTTGTCCAGCAGTTCAAATCAATAGAAATTTTTGAAATATTGTTTAAACTTTTTGTCGTTATTTTGTTTGTCTTGAACTGAGGCCTTCCGAAATAATCTTATTGCTGTGTTTTATTTAATAATTCCAATTTATTAAAAGGCAAGAATGCTCATTTGAAATTTACAAACTCACCTTTCATGTACGTCTGCCCAATTTCTCCACGACTGTCCCTTAGAATTTTCCTTTTAAGAATTTAAGTTAATACAAGTTAAGAACGTCCATAATGCGCAAAAGAGGGCAACTTAGCTCGTATGTACCAAGCTAAAGTATTAAGAAATTTAGGACGAAAAACACATCTCCGGAAAGTGCAGGGTTGGGATATCGGTGCTAAGGCACCGGGATGAAGTAGGCCGAAAGGAAGTGGGCGCATCCCTTCGGGGGTGCATGGGTGGGCAAAGTAGGCCGAAAGGTTGGAAGCGAGAGAGATTGCGTTGTTGGGAGACAGAGAGTTCGTTTGCGACAGATAGAGTCTCGTGTAGGGTGGGCAACCCGTAAGCCGCAGCACCGAATAAAGTAGGCCGAAAGGGTGGAAGCACATCTCCATCAGTGCATCGGTGGGCAAGTAGGCCGAAAAGAGGAGGGAGCACTTTTCCGGAGTATGTAGCAATGACAGGAACTCATTCCCCCAAGCCCAATGGTAAAAAATTCCTATCCGCTATATATTCTGTAGCGCTTCCTACCCGCTCAAATCTAGTTTGTACCATATTCTGTTTTGTATTCACAAATTTCCAACTGAATCCACATAAAGCTTTACATGTTGTATATTGTCCAGCAGTTCAAATCCATAGAAATTTTTGAAATATTATTTAAACTTTTTGTCGTTATTTTGTTTGTTTTGATCGGAGGCCTTCGTAAATAATCTTATTACTGTGTTTTTATTTAATAATTCCAATTTATTAAAAGGCACGCCTGCTCATTTGAAATTTAAAAACTTACCTTTCATGTACGTCTGCCCAATTTCGCCACGACTGTCCCTTAGAATATTCCTTTTAAGAATTTAAGTTAATACAAGTTAAGAACGTCCATAATGCGCAAAAGAGGGCTACTTAGCTCGTATATACCAAGCTAAAGTATTAAGAATTTTAGGACGAAAAACACATCTCCGGAAAGTGCAGGGTTGGGATATCGGTGCTAAGGCACCGGGATGAAGTAGGCCGAAAGGAAGTGGGCGCATCCCTTCGGGGGTGCATGGGTGGGCAAAGTAGGCCGAAAGGTTGGAAGCGAGAGAGATTGCGTTGTTGGGAGACAGAGAGTTCGTTTGCGACAGATAGAGTCTCGTGTAGGGTGGGCAACCCGTAAGCCGCAGCACCGAATGAAGTAGGCCGAAAGGGTGGAAGCACATCTCCATCAGTGCATCGGTGGGCAAGTAGGCCGAAAAGAGGAGGGAGCACTTTTCCGGAGTATGTAGCGATGACAGGAACTTATTCCCCCAAGCCCAATGGTACAAATTCTTATCCGCTATATATTCTCTAGCGCTTCCTACCCGCTCAAATCTAGTTTGTACCATATTCTGTTTTGTATTCACAAATTTCCAACCACATAAAGTTTTACATGTAGTATTTTGTCCAGCAGTTCAAATCAATAGAAATTTTTGAAATATTGTTTAAACTTTTTGTCGTTATTTTGTTTGTCTTGAACTGAGGCCTTCCGAAATAATCTTATTGCTGTGTTTTTATTTAATAATTCCAATTTATTAAAAGGCACGCCTGCTCATTTGAAATTTAAAAACTTACCTTTCATGTACGTCTGCCCAATTTCGCCACGACTGTCCCTTAGAATATTCCTTTTAAGAATTTAAGTTAATACAAGTTAAGAACGTCCATAATGCGCAAAAGAGGGCTACTTAGCTCGTATATACCAAGCTAAAGTATTAAGAATTTTAGGACGAAAAACACATCTCCGGAAAGTGCAGGGTTGGGATATCGGTGCTAAGGCACCGGGATAAAGTAGGCCGAAAGGAAGTGGGCGCATCCCTTCGGGGGTGCATGGGTGGGCAAAGTAGGCCGAAAGGTTGGAAGCGAGAGAGATTGCGTTGTTGGGAGACAGAGAGTTCGTTTGCGACAGATAGAGTCTCGTGTAGGGTGGGCAACCCGTAAGCCGCAGCACCGAATGAAGTAGGCCGAAAGGGTGGAAGCACATCTCCATCAGTGCATCGGTGGGCAAGTAATCCGAAAAGAGGAGGGAGCACTTTTCCGGAGTATGTAGCAATGACAGGAACACATTCCCCCAAGCCCAATGGTAAAAAATTCCTATCCGCTATATATTCTGTAGCGCTTCCTACCCGCTCAAATCTAGTTTGTACCATATTCTGTTTTGTATTCACAAATTTCCAACTGAATCCACATAAAGCTTTACATGTTGTATTTTGTCCAGCAGTTCAAATCCATAGAAATTTTTGAAATATTATTTAAACTTTTTGTCGTTATTTTGTTTGTCTTGAACTGAGGCCTTCCGAAATAATCTTATTGCTGTGTTTTATTTAATAATTCCAATTTATTAAAAGGCATGAATGCTCATTTGAAATTTACAAACTCATCTTTCATGTACGTCTGCCCAATTTCTCCACGACTGTCCCTTAGAATTTTCCTTTTAAGAATTTAAGTTAATACAAGTTAAGAACGTCCATAATGCGCAAAAGAGGGCAACTTAGCTCGTATGTACCAAGCTAAAGTATTAAGAAATTTAGGACGAAAAACACATCTCCGGAAAGTGCAGGGTTGGGATATCGGTGCTAAGGCACCGGGATGAAGTAGGCCGAAAGGAAGTGGGCGCATCCCTTCGGGGGTGCATGGGTGGGCAAAGTAGGCCGAAAGGTTGGAAGCGAGAGAGATTGCGTTGTTGGGAGACAGAGAGTTCGTTTGCGACAGATAGAGTCTCGTGTAGGGTGGGCAACCCGTAAGCCGCAGCACCGAATAAAGTAGGCCGAAAGGGTGGAAGCACATCTCCATCAGTGCATCGGTGGGCAAGTAGGCCGAAAAGAGGAGGGAGCACTTTTCCGGAGTATGTAGCGATGACAGGAACTTATTCCCCCAAGCCCAATGGTACAAATTCTTATCCGCTATATATTCTCTAGCGCTTCCTACCCGCTCAAATCTAGTTTGTACCATATTCTGTTTTGTATTCACAAATTTCCAACCACATAAAGTTTTACATGTAGTATTTTGTCCAGCAGTTCAAATCAATAGAAATTTTTGAAATATTGTTTAAACTTTTTGTCGTTATTTTGTTTGTCTTGAACTGAGGCCTTCCGAAATAATCTTATTGCTGTGTTTTATTTAATAATTCCAATTTATTAAAAGGCAAGAATGCTCATTTGAAATTTACAAACTCACCTTTCATGTACGTCTGCCCAATTTCTCCACGACTGTCCCTTAGAATTTTCCTTTTAAGAATTTAAGTTAATACAAGTTAAGAACGTCCATAATGCGCAAAAGAGGGCAACTTAGCTCGTATGTACCAAGCTAAAGTATTAAGAAATTTAGGACGAAAAACACATCTCCGGAAAGTGCAGGGTTGGGATATCGGTGCTAAGGCACCGGGATGAAGTAGGCCGAAAGGAAGTGGGCGCATCCCTTCGGGGGTGCATGGGTGGGCAAAGTAGGCCGAAAGGTTGGAAGCGAGAGAGATTGCGTTGTTGGGAGACAGAGAGTTCGTTTGCGACAGATAGAGTCTCGTGTAGGGTGGGCAACCCGTAAGCCGCAGCACCGAATAAAGTAGGCCGAAAGGGTGGAAGCACATCTCCATCAGTGCATCGGTGGGCAAGTAGGCCGAAAAGAGGAGGGAGCACTTTTCCGGAGTATGTAGCAATGACAGGAACTCATTCCCCCAAGCCCAATGGTAAAAAATTCCTATCCGCTATATATTCTGTAGCGCTTCCTACCCGCTCAAATCTAGTTTGTACCATATTCTGTTTTGTATTCACAAATTTCCAACTGAATCCACATAAAGCTTTACATGTTGTATATTGTCCAGCAGTTCAAATCCATAGAAATTTTTGAAATATTATTTAAACTTTTTGTCGTTATTTTGTTTGTTTTGATCGGAGGCCTTCGTAAATAATCTTATTACTGTGTTTTTATTTAATAATTCCAATTTATTAAAAGGCACGCCTGCTCATTTGAAATTTAAAAACTTACCTTTCATGTACGTCTGCCCAATTTCGCCACGACTGTCCCTTAGAATATTCCTTTTAAGAATTTAAGTTAATACAAGTTAAGAACGTCCATAATGCGCAAAAGAGGGCTACTTAGCTCGTATATACCAAGCTAAAGTATTAAGAATTTTAGGACGAAAAACACATCTCCGGAAAGTGCAGGGTTGGGATATCGGTGCTAAGGCACCGGGATAAAGTAGGCCGAAAGGAAGTGGGCGCATCCCTTCGGGGGTGCATGGGTGGGCAAAGTAGGCCGAAAGGTTGGAAGCGAGAGAGATTGCGTTGTTGGGAGACAGAGAGTTCGTTTGCGACAGATAGAGTCTCGTGTAGGGTGGGCAACCCGTAAGCCGCAGCACCGAATGAAGTAGGCCGAAAGGGTGGAAGCACATCTCCATCAGTGCATCGGTGGGCAAGTAATCCGAAAAGAGGAGGGAGCACTTTTCCGGAGTATGTAGCAATGACAGGAACACATTCCCCCAAGCCCAATGGTAAAAAATTCCTATCCGCTATATATTCTGTAGCGCTTCCTACCCGCTCAAATCTAGTTTGTACCATATTCTGTTTTGTATTCACAAATTTCCAACTGAATCCACATAAAGCTTTACATGTTGTATTTTGTCCAGCAGTTCAAATCCATAGAAATTTTTGAAATATTATTTAAACTTTTTGTCGTTATTTTGTTTGTCTTGAACTGAGGCCTTCCGAAATAATCTTATTGCTGTGTTTTATTTAATAATTCCAATTTATTAAAAGGCATGAATGCTCATTTGAAATTTACAAACTCATCTTTCATGTACGTCTGCCCAATTTCTCCACGACTGTCCCTTAGAATTTTCCTTTTAAGAATTTAAGTTAATACAAGTTAAGAACGTCCATAATGCGCAAAAGAGGGCAACTTAGCTCGTATGTACCAAGCTAAAGTATTAAGAAATTTAGGACGAAAAACACATCTCCGGAAAGTGCAGGGTTGGGATATCGGTGCTAAGGCACCGGGATGAAGTAGGCCGAAAGGAAGTGGGCGCATCCCTTCGGGGGTGCATGGGTGGGCAAAGTAGGCCGAAAGGTTGGAAGCGAGAGAGATTGCGTTGTTGGGAGACAGAGAGTTCGTTTGCGACAGATAGAGTCTCGTGTAGGGTGGGCAACCCGTAAGCCGCAGCACCGAATAAAGTAGGCCGAAAGGGTGGAAGCACATCTCCATCAGTGCATCGGTGGGCAAGTAGGCCGAAAAGAGGAGGGAGCACTTTTCCGGAGTATGTAGCGATGACAGGAACTTATTCCCCCAAGCCCAATGGTACAAATTCTTATCCGCTATATATTCCCTAGCGCTTCCTACCCGCTCAAATCTAGTTTGTACCATATTTTGTTTTGTATTCACAAATTTCCAACCACATAAAGTTTTACATGTAGTATTTTGTCCAGCAGTTCAAATCAATAGAAATTTTTGAAATATTGTTTAAACTTTTTGTCGTTATTTTGTTTGTCTTGAACTGAGGCCTTCCGAAATAATCTTATTGCTGTGTTTTTATTTAATAATTCCAATTTATTAAAAGGCACGCCTGCTCATTTGAAATTTAAAAACTTACCTTTCATGTACGTCTGCCCAATTTCGCCACGACTGTCCCTTAGAATATTCCTTTTAAGAATTTAAGTTAATACAAGTTAAGAACGTCCATAATGCGCAAAAGAGGGCTACTTAGCTCGTATATACCAAGCTAAAGTATTAAGAATTTTAGGACGAAAAACACATCTCCGGAAAGTGCAGGGTTGGGATATCGGTGCTAAGGCACCGGGATAAAGTAGGCCGAAAGGAAGTGGGCGCATCCCTTCGGGGGTGCATGGGTGGGCAAAGTAGGCCGAAAGGTTGGAAGCGAGAGAGATTGCGTTGTTGGGAGACAGAGAGTTCGTTTGCGACAGATAGAGTCTCGTGTAGGGTGGGCAACCCGTAAGCCGCAGCACCGAATGAAGTAGGCCGAAAGGGTGGAAGCACATCTCCATCAGTGCATCGGTGGGCAAGTAATCCGAAAAGAGGAGGGAGCACTTTTCCGGAGTATGTAGCAATGACAGGAACACATTCCCCCAAGCCCAATGGTAAAAAATTCCTATCCGCTATATATTCTGTAGCGCTTCCTACCCGCTCAAATCTAGTTTGTACCATATTCTGTTTTGTATTCACAAATTTCCAACTGAATCCACATAAAGCTTTACATGTTGTATTTTGTCCAGCAGTTCAAATCCATAGAAATTTTTGAAATATTATTTAAACTTTTTGTCGTTATTTTGTTTGTCTTGAACTGAGGCCTTCCGAAATAATCTTATTGCTGTGTTTTATTTAATAATTCCAATTTATTAAAAGGCATGAATGCTCATTTGAAATTTACAAACTCATCTTTCATGTACGTCTGCCCAATTTCTCCACGACTGTCCCTTAGAATTTTCCTTTTAAGAATTTAAGTTAATACAAGTTAAGAACGTCCATAATGCGCAAAAGAGGGCAACTTAGCTCGTATGTACCAAGCTAAAGTATTAAGAAATTTAGGACGAAAAACACATCTCCGGAAAGTGCAGGGTTGGGATATCGGTGCTAAGGCACCGGGATGAAGTAGGCCGAAAGGAAGTGGGCGCATCCCTTCGGGGGTGCATGGGTGGGCAAAGTAGGCCGAAAGGTTGGAAGCGAGAGAGATTGCGTTGTTGGGAGACAGAGAGTTCGTTTGCGACAGATAGAGTCTCGTGTAGGGTGGGCAACCCGTAAGCCGCAGCACCGAATGAAGTAGGCCGATATGGTGGAATCACATCTCCATCAGTGCATCGGTGGGCAAGTAATCCGAAAAGAGGAGGGAGCACTTTTCCGGAGTATGTAGCAATGACAGGAACTCATTCCCCCAAGCCCAATGGTAAAAAATTCCTAACCGCTATATATTCTGTAGCGCTTCCTACCCACTCAAATCTAGTTTGTACCATATTCTGTTTTGTATTCACAAATTTCCAACTGAATCCACATAAAGCTTTACATGTTGTATTTTGTCCAGCAGTTCAAATCCATAGAAATTTTTGAAATATTATTTAAACTTTTTGTCGTTATTTTGTTTGTCTTGAACTGAGGCCTTCCGAAATAATCTTATTGCTGTGTTTTATTTAATAATTCCAATTTATTAAAAGGCAAGAATGCTCATTTGAAATTTACAAACTCATCTTTCATGTACGTCTGCCCAACTTCTCCACGACTGTTCCTTAGAATTTTCCTTTTAAGAATTTAAGTTGATACAAGTTAAGAACGTCCATAATGCGCAAAAGAGGGCAACTTAGCTCGTATGTACCAAGCTAAAGTATTAAGAAATTTAGGACGAAAAACACATCTCCGGAAAGTGCAGGGTTGGGATATCGGTGCTAAGGCACCGGGATGAAGTAGGCCGAAAGGAAGTGGGCGCATCCCTTCGGGGGTGCATGGGTGGGCAAAGTAGGCCGAAAGGTTGGAAGCGAGAGAGATTGCGTTGTTGGGAGACAGAGAGTTCGTTTGCGACAGATAGAGTCTCGTGTAGGGTGGGCAACCCGTAAGCCGCAGCACCGAATGAAGTAGGCCGATATGGTGGAATCACATCTCCATCAGTGCATCGGTGGGCAAGTAATCCGAAAAGAGGAGGGAGCACTTTTCCGGAGTATGTAGCAATGACAGGAACTCATTCCCCCAAGCCCAATGGTAAAAAATTCCTAACCGCTATATATTCTGTAGCGCTTCCTACCCACTCAAATCTAGTTTGTACCATATTCTGTTTTGTATTCACAAATTTCCAACTGAATCCACATAAAGCTTTACATGTTGTATTTTGTCCAGCAGTTCAAATCCATAGAAATTTTTGAAATATTATTTAAACTTTTTGTCGTTATTTTGTTTGTCTTGAACTGAGGCCTTCCGAAATAATCTTATTGCTGTGTTTTATTTAATAATTCCAATTTATTAAAAGGCAAGAATGCTCATTTGAAATTTACAAACTCACCTTTCATGTACGTCTGCCCAACTTCTCCACGACTGTCCCTTAGAATTTTCCTTTTAAGAATTTAAGTTAATACAAGTTAAGAACGTCCATAATGCGCAAAAGAGGGCAACTTAGCTCGTATGTACCAAGCTAAAGTATTAAGAAATTTAGGACGAAAAACACATCTCCGGAAAGTGCAGGGTTGGGATATCGGTGCTAAGGCACCGGGATGAAGTAGGCCGAAAGGAAGTTTGCGCATCCCTTCGGGGGTGCATGGGTGGGCAAAGTAGGCCGAAAGGTTGGAAGCGAGAGAGATTGCGTTGTTGGGAGACAGAGAGTTCGTTTGCGACAGATCTCGTGTAGGGTGGGCAACCCGTAAGCCGCAGCACCGAATAAAGTAGGCCGAAAGGGTGGAAGCACATCTCCATCAGTGCATCGGTGGGCAAGTAGGCCGAAAAGAGGAGGGAGCACTTTTCCGGAGTATGTAGTGTGGTAGTTACTATTACGGGTTAAATAAAACCTACTATTAAAAGAAAAGAAAGAAGAACGATAATATTAATCGCTGTTTAATTTAAGAATTTACCTGGCGTGATCGTATAGTTTTGAACAGACAAAAAAACACAAGACTAAAAATTGTGACCAAAAGAAAACAAATTTATTAAAACACTAAAATTAAAAAAGGAACGGAACACTTAAGAACCTTACAAAAAGCCAAACAAGTTAAAACTAAATAAATTAAAAGGGGGAGGGTAAACTAAAATTAAAAATTACTACCTTCAGCTGATTTCGTCGAGAGAGATGTGGCAGGAGATCAAGGCGAATACAATACGAGTGCCCCCCAAAAAAAGAAAACATGGCCAAGCCGCTACGGCCATACTAAGTGTCCAAGCATAGTGGGAGGTGGACGAAAAGGGGGGTGGTACTTGGCACATCCTTCGACGGAGTGTCAACTCCGATGTCAGCTTCAGAGGTGGTCGGTCAAAGGGCGTCAGCCAGTGGTGGTCGTCTAGCAGAGAAATCCAGTTCAGAGGTGGTTGGTGGATGGGCCCTTCTCTGGGCGAGGATCACGGGCCTGACGGGTGATGGGGGAGGCGTCCAGGGCTGACATCAGAGGCAACGGCAGAGGACGGGAACATCCCTCTGGGTGCTACGTCGATGGGTGGCTGGGGTTATTGCAGTTAACCCGGCAACATCTACTGGAATGGGCGACTCTCAAGCATCGTTGAGGTTGGTGGCGGCGGTTAAATAATTCTTCTAACCCCGCATTAGCATCGGCGGCTATTGCACGAGATTAACCCATCGGGTTTTGAAAAAGGACACACGGTCCGCGTTTATAAGACGGGAGCTACACTCCTGTACGTCTTGTGGCTTCGAAAGATGCGTTAAAAAGTCCTGTCAAAAGGTGCGCTTTCCAATAAATCGCCAAAACCTCCTTGCCAGATCCCTCAAAACTAGCACATCAACCTTCCTCTCAGCCAATCAGAGAATTTAAAATTACAACTTCGGTTACAGTTAAACACAATTCCAGACCAGTACGTAAAACGGTCTCAAAAACACGAACTCAACTCGCATACCAGACCCCAGATGTGTAACATGATACAGGAGGAGAGGCCGATGTGGGGACCCAAAATTGTGGAAAAGACTCCAGACAGGGGCCATCACCCCATTTACAACTAAAAAGCTCTTAGGGGGTTATGAAAAAGGGGGAAATTTACGTTTGGGCTTAAATGGAATCAAAAGTGCAGGTTCCCAAGTACAAGTTTGACAATTAAATAGGATACATCAATATTACATAAATTAATTAATACAATTAGGGGAGTCTGAAATTAAATTAAATAAAAGAGGAATTAAAAATTAACCAATTATGGTTTTAACCATAACATTCCCTACGCGTACCTCTTAAAAAAAGTTAAGAATTAACTTTTTTTTCACAAGAATAAAAACACAGATCTAGTCAGAAAGTAAACAGCAGCAGACTCTCCCACAAAAAATCTTCGTCCCCTACATGGGGTGTTCACAAATATGGCAAAACTTTAAAAACTAACACAATAAGGTCACACAATGCATAACAAGACAAATGGGATTTAACCGGACGAGAAAATCTAAAAGTTAAACTCAAACATTTAAAATTAGAAGCCCTACAGTAACTAAAATATATTAACAATTAATTATATCAGAAATACAACATTAAATTCAACCTATTGCTTAGTTAGAGTCCTTGAAGCAATTTAGGTTTTAAGCAAATTAATTACAGCAAATCAATCTTATCAAACAATGCAATTACAGATAGTCAACAATGTTCTTAAAACTAGAAAATTATTAAATAGTTAAAAGCTAAAATCAACCGAGAATTAACAGTTTAAGTCTGAGGATGGCAACCCTAAACACAATTATAAAACAAAATTTAAAATCAGAACTCACTCCAAGAAGAAAAGTAATTGACCACACTACAAATGTAAACAATCAGTTTAGAAAAACCCATATCAATAAAAAGTCACAGCAAAACAACCAGCTCAAAGGGTTGTACAGGTAAGAAAATACCTTGTTAAAATTAAAAACCTAAATAAATGCATTCAAACACAAACAGGAAAGTTCAAGCGAGCAAGGAAGAAGGGTAAATTTAAATGTGCGCTAAAACAAACAAACAACCAACCCAAAAAAAAAAACATGTGACCCAAGACCGGCTTAAAATCACACGGTAAACGCAAGTTGGAAGGGGGAAAGTTACTCGCAGAAACAGACCTAGCTGCTATTGAATACAATAAGTAAAAAGAACACAGCAAAAATCTAAATACAAGTAAATTGGGCAAGCCGGAGAAAGTTTCAGGCACGAAGACAACTCAAGATCATTTGTGAAGTGACCACAAGTTTAAAAAGTGGGGAACGATGGTAGTACAAAATACACAGCAATACAATGACACAATAAAACACTTAATAGGTAGTACTTCTCTTCTTTCTAAGAGACCTCTCTGGGGCGTACGCTACACTATTTTCTCTACTACACAGAAAAACAATTTTAATGTACCAACAACTATTTTACCCAAAATTAATATCAGTGTCCAAAAATCAAAGCCAGCATGTGGTCAAAGGCTCAAAAGAACAATAGAAAATGAATGTCCCAGGTTGTATGAAAGTCATTAGACGTTAAATCACACGATTAGGTCAAGACACTTCTATAACATGACCAAAAATACAAATATCCAGAAAATACACAATATTCAATCACAAAATTAACAAACTAAAATTTATTGAAGGTAATTTAACTCATAACTCACATAATTGCACCAAGCAATTTCTCTCTCAATTCCTAACTCTAAAAAAATTTCATTATTTAAAAATAACCTTCCAATAAAAAAATTAAACTTCCCTCTTAAAACAATACTCTAAATTCAAAATTAGGCAGTTCCACAAACATTACTCAAAAGGGTCAAAACACTTCATCAAGGCAAAACTTTAAACAACTCTTAAAACATTCCAATCTGTATGTAAACAAACCAATTATCAAATTCTCAATTCAAAAATAATAATTTCATAACTCAATTAAACTTAAAATAATCAATTAATAATCCTCAAACACAAATTAAATGCAATAATTGTTCAATTAAATCCCTAAACACAAAAAGAAAGAACACAAACACAAATGTAAACAAACATCGCAAAACATCTCCATCGGCGAAAATCGCTTGGAAGTTAGGCCTAGCTATGCCGCAAAATTGCAGATTAAAAACGAAAAACATCCTAGGTCACAGGCACCACTGTTGTAGTTACTATTACGGGTTAAATAAAACCTACTATTAAAAGAAAGAAAAGAAGAACGATAATATTAATCGTTGTTTAATTTAAGAATTTACCTGGCGTGATCGTATAGTTTAGAACAGACAAAAAACACAAGACTAAAAATTGTGACCAAAAGAAAACACATTTATTAAAACACTAAAATTAAAAAGGGAACGGAACACTTAAGAACCTTACAAAAAGCCAAACAAGTTAAAACTAAATAAATTAAAAGGGGGAGGGTAAACTAAAATTAAAAACTACCACCTTCAGCTGATTTCGTCGAGAGAGATGTGGCAGGAGATCAAGGCGAATACAATACGAGTGCCCCCCCCAAAAAAGAAAACATGGCCAAGCCGCTACGGCCATACTAAGTGTCCAAGATTGGGAGGTGGACAAAAAGGGGGGTGGTACTTGGCACATCCTTCGACGGAGTGTCAACTCCGATGTCAGCTTCAGAGGTGGTCGGTCAAAGGGCGTCAGCCAGTGGTGGTCGTCTAGCAGAGAAATCCAGTTCAGAGGTGGTTGGTGGATGGGACCTTCTCTGGGCGAGGATCACGGGCCTGACGGGTGATGGGGGAGGCGTCCAGGGCTGACATCAGAGGCAACGGCAGAGGACGGGAACATCCCTCTGGGTGCTACGTCGATGGGTGGCTGGGGTTATTGCAGTTAACCCGGCAACATCTACTGGAATGGGCGACTCTCGAGCATCGTTGAGGTTGGTGGCGGCGGTTAAATAATTCTTCTAACCCCGCATTAGCATCGGCGGCTATTGCACGAGATTAACCCATCGGGTTTTGAAAAAGGACACACGGTCCGCGTTTATAAGACGGGAGCTACACTCCTGTACGTCTTGTGGCTTCGAAAGATGCGTTAAAAAGTCCTGTCAAAAGGTGCGCTTTCCAATAAATCGCCAAAACCTCCTTGCCAGATCCCTCAAAACTAGCACATCAATTTTCCTCTCAGCCAATCAGAGAATTTACAATTACAACTTCGGTTACAGTTAAACATAATTCCAGACCAGTACGTAAAACGGTCTCAAAAACACGAACTCAACTCACATACCAGACCCCAGATGTGTAACATGATACAGGAGGAGAGGCCGATGTGGGGACCCAAAAGGGTGGAAAAGACTCCAGACAGGGGTTATCACCCCATTTACAACTAAAAATCTCTTAGGGGGTTATGAAAAAGGGGGAAATTTACGTTTGGGCTTAAATGGAATCAAAAGTGCAGGTTCCCAAGTACAAGTTTGACAATTAAATAGGATACATCAATATTACATAAATTAATTAATACAATTAGGGGAGTCTGAAATTAAATTAAATAAAAGAGGAATTAAAAATTAACCAATTATGGTTTTAACCATAACAGTAGCGATGACAGGAACTTATTCCCCCAAGCCCAATGGTACAAATTCTTATCCGCTATATATTCTCTAGCGCTTCCTACCCGCTCAAATCTAGTTTGTACCATATTCTGTTTTGTATTCACAAATTTCCAACCACATAAAGTTTTACATGTAGTATTTTGTCCAGCAGTTCAAATCAATAGAAATTTTTGAAATATTGTTTAAACTTTTTGTCGTTATTTTGTTTGTCTTGAACTGAGGCCTTCCGAAATAATCTTATTGCTGTGTTTTATTTAATAATTCCAATTTATTAAAAGGCAAGAATGCTCATTTGAAATTTACAAACTCACCTTTCATGTACGTCTGCCCAACTTCTCCACGACTGTTCCTTAGAATTTTCCTTTTAAGAATTTAAGTTGATACAAGTTAAGAACGTCCGTAATGCGCAAAAGAGGGCAACTTAGCTCGTATGTACCAAGCTAAAGTATGAAGAAATTTAGGACGAAAAACACATCTCCGGAAAGTGCAGGGTTGGGATATCGGTGCTAAGGCACCGGGATGAAGTAGGCCTAAAGGAAGTGGGCGCTTCCCTTCGGGGGTGCATGGGTGGGCAAAGTAGGCCGAAAGGTTGGAAGCGAGAGAGATTGCGTTGTTGGGAGACAGAGAGTTCGTTTGCGACAGATAGAGTCTCGTGTAGGGTGGGCAACCCGTAAGCCGCAGCACCGAATGAAGTAGGCCGAAAGGGTGGAAGCACATCTCCATCAGTGCATCGGTGGGCAAGTAATCCGAAAAGAGGAGGGAGCACTTTTCCGGAGTATGTAGCAATGACAGGAACTCATTCCCCCAAGCCCAATGGTAAAAAATTCCTATCCGCTATATATTCTGTAGCGCTTCCTACCCGCTCAAATCTAGTTTGTACCATATTCTGTTTTGTATTCACAAATTTCCAACTGAATCCACATAAAGCTTTACATGTTGTATTTTGTCCAGCAGTTCAAATCCATAGAAATTTTTGAAATATTATTTAAACTTTTTGTCGTTATTTTGTTTGTCTTGAACTGAGGCCTTCCGAAATAATCTTATTGCTGTGTTTTATTTAATAATTCCAATTTATTAAAAGGCAAGAATGCTCATTTGAAATTTACAAACTCACCTTTCATGTACGTCTGCCCAATTTCTCCACGACTGTCCCTTAGAATATGCCTTTTAAGAATTTAAGTTAATACAAGTTAAGAACGTGCATAATGCGCAAAAGAGGGCAACTTAGCCCGTATGTACCAAGCTAAAGTATTAAGAAATTTAAGACGAAAAACACATCTCCGGAAAGTGCAGGGTTGGGATATCGGTGCTAAGGCACCGGGATGAAGTAGGCCGAAAGGAAGTGGGCGCATCCCTTCGGGGGTGCATGGGTGGGCAAAGTAGGCCGAAATTTTGGAAGCGAGAGAGATTGCGTTGTTGGGAGACAGAGAGTTCGTTTGCGACAGATAGAGTCTCGTGTAGGGTGGGCAACCCGTAAGCCGCAGCACCGAATGAAGTAGGCCGAAAGGGTGGAAGCACATCTCCATCAGTGCATCGGTGGGCAAGTAGGCGGAAAAGAGGAGGGAGCACTTTTCCGGAGTATGTAGCAATGACAGGAACTCATTTCCCCAAGCCCAATGGTACAAATTCCTATCCTCTATATATTCTCTAGCGCTTCCTACCCGCTCAAATCTAGTTTATACCAAATTCTTTTTTGTATTCTCAAATTTCCAACTGAATCCACATAAATCTTTACATGTAGATTTTGTCCAGCAGTTCAAATCAATAGAAAATTTTGAAATAAATGTTTGAACTTTTTGTCGTTATTTTGTTGGTCTTGAACTGAGGACTTTAAAAATAATCTTATTGCTGTGTTTTATTTAATAATTCCAATTTCTTAAAAATAACGACTTCTCATACGTGAGCCGCAGCACCAAATGAAGTAGGCCGAAAGGGTGGGAGCACCTGTCCAACGGTGCATCGGTGGCCATTCAAAACTTAATGAATGCCAATGTGTACCGAACACTGTTGGAATCTTATCGAAGCCGACCTTCCTAAAATTTTCGACTAAAGTTCCATATATCTGTTGTGACTGATGAAAGTCGATATAATTTGCCAACGTCTGGTGCTGCTGCTGAAGTTTCTGCTGTTATAAGTGACTGGAGCAGATGGGTTAGTTCCAAATCAGGTAGATTTTATAGTCTACTCAAAGCGCCAATATGAATGCAAAAAAATGTATAAACCGTCTCATCATGTTGAACCTCTTGTCTTTCGATCAGGTGATCGTGGATTTTCTGTAAACGTACAAAAAACCAGGACCGCACGAGTTACCCCTGTTCAGTATTTTGGTTGGCGCTTACGCGTTCTGGACGAGTTTAACGTTTTCACCTCTGCTGGTCGTTAACTCAACAGTATATTCTCCATGGCTACTTCACAATGGAATGAAACCGTTATTTGAAACTACGTTCCAGCGGTGGCCTATGGAACTGTGTCCAACGTGAAGTCCGTTTCAAAGGCGTCGAAACGTGAGAGTGTAAAGGAGAGGCTGCATGGCCCCACTTCCTTCTTTTGACCAGTGCTTCTCGGGTGAAAGAAGGAAGAATTTCGGTTGAACAAGACCGTTGGAAGCTTCCTCTTAAAAATCCTCCAAATGTATTAAAAATTCCAATATGACAATTAAAAGTGTTAATTATCAACTAAAATATTAATAAATTTTAAAATCGTTCAATAAATTTTAAAATCGTTTAATAAATTTAAAAAGCGTTTAATAAATTCCAACATCTTTTAATAATTTTCAAAATATTTTAAAAGATATTAATAAACTTTATATAAAGAGTTAAATGTTGATATTATTTATTATTTTGTTTTCAAATTATGGGCTCATTATTTTAATAACAAACATTAGTTTAAAAAATTTTTTTGGTGGTCGAAATTCAAAATTTTCCCGGGCCGTTTTTGTGTGCCAGTCCGCCCCTGGATCGCAGTAGCAGTGGTACACGGCTAATTGTACGCAAGATTACTAAATGCTGTATTTTGCACAATCACAGCTGGTAGTATGGTTGGAAATGCTGCATGTATTTCCAGAATTACAGTGACAACAGAGAATTCCCATTTGTTCCCCATCGAACAAAATTCCATCAAAATGCATTGATCGATCACCCTGAAAACCGGCTTTTGTCGCCAAGAATGTGTTACAGTTGCGAATATTTTTTTTCCCCGAAAACTTGGTTTGACCATTTCAACCCATTATTGATTGTGCACTCTTCATTTTCACTCTTAGCCCTGACAATTTTCATTTTTATTCCATCAAAACAAAAAGCTGCATATAATTGGCAATGACAAAATATGTTAGAGTTTTTATTATTTAAAAGGGTTACTAGATTTGTATAGGGCAGGGTGCCTGATCAATGTATTTTGACGTAATAATGTTTACAAAGAAGCTATATAAATATGTATTTCGTGTTATAAAAAAAACTACATGTGTAATTGGCAATGACAAATATGGGAGAATTTTTATCCACATACAGGCCAATTCTATGTTGTTTATAGTTCTGATAAGCATTGCGAATTCAGGTTAAAATGCATTAAACAGTCTCCCTTGACGATTTTCCTGAAAAGGCAATATTCGCTAGGCTAACACGTTCTTGGCGATAAAACCCGGTTTCGTTGGAAATGAAAGAACTCCATCTTCCTCTTGCAGGTTTACCGAAAAGGATCACTAACGAAAAATCTGAGTGGCCGCTCATTGAATTTGACTGCTTAAATGACAATAGTCATAACAATTTGTTTATTATGTTATTAGACTCAGAGTAATTCGTTCCCACCTCTCCCTATTTATTTACTTGAATACATTTATGAATTTTTTTTTAATGCCCGGTGGATTTGCCTAAAAGTGTAACCAGATTTGCAGAAAAGCAGGGTGACCGGTCAATGCATTTTGACGCAATTATATTGTTTATAAAGAAGCATTGTAATGTATTTTGTGTCGTATAGGTACAAAATGGGTTAAAATTTATTATAGGGTAACCCTGATTTCTTGCGGGGAGTGTTTTTTGCTTGACAATAAAACCAGGTTTTGTCGTCAAGTACGGTTAAGAAAAATTTCAGAAAATTCGCCAAGGGCATTTTAACCTAAAATTGTATATACTATCTTTTAATAAAATTAATTTGTAATTGTATTCATGTATATTAATAGGCAGGAGTGGGTGTGAAGCACTCGGGTAACATAACAGATACATTTTTTATCACTACTGTTGATTAAGACGATCAAATGAATTGAACAGTCACCCTGATTTTTCGCTGGTTACCCTTTTCGAATACCCTGTAGGACGAAGGTTGCGTTCTTTGCCAATGAAAGCGACTTTTGTCCCCAAAAATATGTTAGTGTTGCGGTTATTGCTTTTTCAGAAAAGTCGACAAGGGTTACTTCATGAATCTGTTAGGGTTGTAAATATTGCTTTTTCAGAAAAGAAAACAAAGGTTATCGTTCAATGCATTTTAATCTTTAAATAATAACTGCTATCTTTTGCATAATTAAAGTTTGTTTGCACAACAAGTAAAAATTAAATGCATCAAACTTTTATTTTGCTTTTCTCCTTTATCTGAGAACTAAAGCAGCTTTGGTTTGCGAAGCAAACCAAATAGGATTGCGTAGCAATCCTCGGGGGTTGGCGGAGCGTTAGCGGAGCAGGGGGTAGAGCTTCCTAGTATATATATATATATATATATATATATATATATATATATATATATATATATATATATATATATATATATAGTTTCTACGTCGTCCGCCCAAAACATCGTAAGAAGAGAGTGGTGATACGCGTTGAATCTGTCCTGATCCAAACACACTCACGCCTGTGTGTGCTCAGCTGTTGCTCTCCTCATTTGACCATGGCTCAAAATGAAGGGAGATGAAGTTCTCGGATCTTTACTTCGATAATAACCCATTGTGCAGCTCTAGTGCGACGCTAATTCAACAAAAGAACTTTAAATACCCTTCTTCTAAAAACCTTAATATATCTAAATAATACGAAAAGTACTCGTAAGATTTATTTAAAACTTTTATTCATTTTGCAAAATGGACGTACACACTTCAACATGAAAATAAATACCCTCAATAAATAAATAAATAAATATACATATAGAACCAAAAAATAGTGTTTACAAACAAATTATAACTGACATGTTTTAAAAACTGGATTCCACTATACAATTCTGTGAGTTATTGTAAATGATGTAAATTTTTAACGATATGAAGTTCCTTTTTTCTTATAAGTTTCCCTTCCAAACACCACGATTATTTTTTAATCAAATACTATAAATACTGACAACCAACTAAAGGCTGTAGGTCCAGCAAGCTATTCCGTTTGTCCATTACCTGTTATAATCAATGCTGTTTTCTACCTCCCCGGATCAAGATGTGATTTGTGTAACGAATCCGTGACCTGTAATCCCCCACTGGCGATGCTAAATTCCAAGCCTTTCAAGCCAAGCAACTGAATTCCAAGATAATATATTTCGTATTTTTGAAGTGATAGTCGATTCCATAAATAAGAGTATCTGGTGGATTATTATGTTCGCTAAAATACAAGGTGTTAATGTTATTTCTAAATACCAACTAAAAATGACACTATTGTTGATGTAGTGAATAAACACGTTGTTTCGTTTATTAAAAAAATTGGTTTCTCTAACTTAAAATTTAATTTCTTCATAAAATTTTATCTCGATTAATTAGACGTATTGCCTAATCTCTTGAACTTTTAAATACCCGCAATATCTTAGTTTTAAATACGAACATATGTCGAAACTACATCGGTATTCGACTGGTTTAGGTTAGACACAGTTTAAACCCCGAGGCATTTGCTAACAACATACTGAAAGACGAAATGTGTGCAATCTATCTCGTTCTTACGGTAAATCTGGCGCTGGCAAAGGTTTGTTTTATTATGAAAATCAGCCACCGTATGTCAAGTTATAACTAAAAAAAGCTTTACATTTTCTAAAATTCGAAAAACTCATTTTCTTGTTTCAATACTGTTTTTTAACTCTATAAAGAAACAACCACTCATGATTACTTGACTTCGAAAATTAAGGAAAGAAAAATTCTTTCAACCACAATAAATTAAATCACACGGGCGGGTTGTGTGCAAGATCTGAGAATAGTGTAACGCCATTTTCCCCTACTAGGCAGCCAGGCCAAGTTGTGTGGGTCCCTAGTTCAGTGGGTTGCCCAGTCATGAGTTGAATGTCACTCCGCTTGCATGACAGCCAAAGCAGCTGCGAACTTCCAAACGCTCCTGTCTCGGAATTCTTCTCTTCGGACTTCACCTGGGGACCGCACTCTGGTGTCCACACGGATCCAGTACGGTCGTCATGGGAGAGAGTGATGTGGGCAACGATTGTCAAGTGGAGGATTCGGAAGGCCGGTCGACCATCAGGAGGAGGCAAACATCGGAAGCAAATATTTGCGAATGACTATTGGACCAGGCTGGACACGAGTGTGGCCCTACCTTTACACCACTTGGTAGCCAATCCACCCAGGTGTGTATTCCAATTCCAGTCTTAAAATCGGTCCTTTCGCCTCAGAATCGAATTCGGGTGCAACAGCGCCTTCCTCCTAGCGCTCGCCCTCTCGCCCCCTTTCTTGAGTGTGCGCCAAGCCCTGTGCGCCGAGGTGGCCGACGCGGAAATCGGATCGCCGACCTGCGATCTCTCGCCCCAGACGCCCCCCTCCGCCGCCCTCTGGTGGACGAAGCTCTCGGACTTGGTGACGATCCCCTTGTGCGCGGCGTCCTGCTCCCAGACGCCCGACACGCCGCTCGCCACGAGGGTGGTGTCGGGGAACCGGGGGCTCGAGGAGTCGGGGGGCGGAAGGGCGTCGGGGAATCTCCTTCCGCTGGTCGAGTCGGGAGGCGTGCTCGCCCAGTTCTGCTGCCGGGCGGTGGTGGAGGCGGAATGGGTCCTTCTAGGGGAAGCGGTGGACAGGAAGGTGGAGGTGGAAGACTTGAGGCGAGACCCGAAGGAGGCGGTGGGAGTGTGCAGCTGACCTGTCCTCTTCCTTATGGCGTCGCTCTGGTCTTTGGACGGCTGACCGTGGATGCCGAACCTGAGTGGGAAGAACAAACAGAAAAATTAATTTATCTCTACCTGAATTATTTATTTCAAAGTATACCGAAGAATGAAGAAGGGCTTTTTCACGAAAGTCGAAAAGCGCTCAAGAGAGGACACTGGCTGTTTCCTCAACAAGTTCCTCTGGCACCACGCCAAGAATATAGAAGAAAGGCGGATAATTACTCGCGGTTTACTGAACAGAAATCCAAAATTTTCGAAAGAATTATATCATAAAAAATTAAGCAATTAATCACTAAAAATACGACTTATTTTAAGATGGGAAAAAAAGGTGCTTGTGCGTGTAGTGATTCTTATATTAGATAAGACGGGTTGGTTCCTGCAGGTAAGTGCTATAGCAGGCCAACCAGAGGCGAGGGCAGAATAAATTCTACATGTGTCAGAGCTTTCGTCGACTAGCAACTCCCCCCCCCCCCCCCCCACACACACACTAGCTAAAACGATGAAAAAAGTATGGGACCTTCGGACCGCCACTTTGTCCAATTTATATCACAGTTCTAAACACTAAACTCATTGCCATATTTTCCTATCCTATCTCCAAATTCTCGGAAAAATCCCTTGTTATTGACTCATTCCAGGACCGAAGATGAATGGTGAACTTGATTGACGCGGTGCACATTCCTTTACACGGTGGTAGGTCTTTTATCCACAAAGGATGATACTTAGTGAGTTATGAGCGCAAAGTGCAGCCAAAGTCAAGATCCCCCTTCAGATGGTGCAAAGGTCAAATAGGAAGTTAACAATCGGCCTAGTCAATACGTACCACTATCCTCTACACGATGATAGGGCATTTAAACTCATAGCCTGATCCGCCAATGATCCTGTGGAATTATGAGGGTGACATTTTCTCTAGGCGGTTTAAAGGCGAGACGGCGGAATGGGTTATTAATAGGCCTGGTCGATGCTGTTCCCCTTCCTCTGCATGATGGTATGCTATTTATCCCCATAGAATGATCCCACAGAGAGTTATGGGGGTGAAATTGTATACTGCAGTTGCGGACGATTCCCCACCGTCTTCCCACGTGGTACAAATTTAAGAGGAAGGGAATGCGCTTGCGTCCACCGTCTTTAGTAGTGGGAAGAGAGGGGGTTTGGGTTATATTTTATTTTTAAAAAGTGCAATATTAAAAAAGTGCAGGGGCAACCTCCCCCTTAAACGCCGTCACTGTGAATATCTAATATTTTTTTCTTATTTGAGTTGTTTTTCAAACTTTCGAGTAAACTAACGAGTTTTAAATTTTTGAAAAACAGAAAAATAACTTCTTCCTCCTCCTATGCCTGTACCCTTAGTCTATGCAAGTAAACAAAAACAGTAAAAATTGCACAAACAAGATAATGGTTTTAAAATTAGTCGGAGTGTGTAGTTTGTACACAATATCTCAAGAACGATATACAAGTTAACCTTTTATATAAGACGTGACAGCAATGCTCACGTCAAAACCGAAAACAACTAACATTTTTCTTCAAAAGCGCGCCTAAAAAAATAACAGGACTAAATTATTTAAAAAAGCTAAGATGTTGAAAATGAAATTATTATTATTATGCTCATATAAACTTAAAACTAAAAAACAAACATGAACGAAAATTCATATTTTTTATCACTTTTCTCTGGGTGCAACGCATAAGTAATGTCACAACTGATACTTCACAAACCGCCCCCCCCCCCTTTTTTTAGCAGCCGTCGGCATTGCGATAGATCAAAGAGGGTGGGTGAACCAGCCCTTGTCTCTATTCTGTGGTTCTGCTATACATATATAAAGAAGAATTGTGCTTTTAGCCATCGATGTAATCTGCAAGTGTAACCTTTGGATGCGAAGGCATCCGAATGCAAAAAAAAACTACTGTTTAGAATGCGTGAGGTAGTTGAGTTAGAGTACCAGACGGGCTTCGTGGATCCCGAGGACTTTCCCCCGATCGCCGCGTTCCACGAGGAGGCCTTCGAGGAGGACACCACGGAGGGGCTTCCGTACGCGCCCGAAGTGGTCCAGGAGAGCGTCACTTCCTTCTGGACGTCGGAGCGACTCCACGAGTTGACGGCGGTCACGGCGGGCGAGGAATCAGACTTGCCGCCCCTCTTCGTGGCCACGTCTTTGCGAGGAGCCGCGCCGCCCTTCTGTTGGGGGAGGACAAAACAGATATTTCAATGTACAAATGCATCGACTAAATACACGTCACAGAAGAGAAACGTCGAAATGGCTAAAAAAAAAAATACCCATTCTTGTCCTTCCTCTTTCAGACAAAAAGCTTAAACGCCCCATTTTATAAAGATTATAAAGTTATAACCGGTGTAACTTTTTAAACATTCTTGGCACAGGCCTGTAGCTAGACGATATATTTAGGAATTTAGGATAGGCAAACACTTCTTTAGGTAGGGCAGGGGGGAGGGGGGGGGGGGGGGCAAATTGTTTTTTTTTTCAACTTGCAACTTAATTCTATAAAAAATTAGTAGTCCAATTATACGTAATCTTGCACCATTAAAGGATATATTGTTGTTTTTACTCTGAATCAAATATCTCTATTTTCTTGTATTATACACATACATACACCTGTCAACGTGTGCGGTTTGTCTGTACAATGTACGAATTTTAACATTTTGTACGCTTCCACGATTAACTTATAAAATTGTAAGGAAATTCGAATAAATTTTCTTTTCGTTTACAAAAATTATCAAAAGAGCATCGGAAACTCTAAAAACAACAGAAATTTTCGTATGCTGTTTCGCTGAAATTGCTTGTTTTTCAAAAATGCTATGTGTCTAGTAAATAATTTCCTTAGGGTGGTTTAGTAAATAAGAAATAAAATGAGCAATAAACATTCAGTGTTTTTTAAACTATAGACTTTTGTAATGTTATACAAACAATTAATGCAAAACTGTTGTAAAAATAAATTTTACGGATTTTATTTTCGAAACATTGGCAAGTATGTATGTACTAAATGTTTGTTTACATATTCCCATATCAAATAGAACCTAAATATTGCGATATCAATTGTGTTGCAGTAAGATTATTAATCTGATTAGTAAGTTTTTAATCCAGCATACTTAAATGGCCGAAATTAAAAAGGAAAAGATTCCAATGGAATATTTTTTTTAAATCTCACCCATCCATTATAGTGTAACAGTGTTTTATATTTGTAAAAAATTATAACAATACAAATATTTGTAAATACCGCATTTGCTTTTGAAATTGAATGAGAGAAGAACATTTTTATGCAGTAAAAAACATTTTAGAAAATGACGCAAACGTCTTTCTGAACAGCCTTTCTAAAGCACGCATGAGAATATGTGCTCTTCCGTTTTAAGCTGGCAGGAATTAACGTCAGCAACGAACCAATAAAATAAAGTGTGTGTACATATTTTAAAAAAAATAGTATTTGAACTAGTAATAAACAAATTATAAAATGTTTAATATTCTATAATTGGAATATTATTTGATAACCATTTACAAAAATCTGCTTAAGGTAATTTATAATAAAATAATCTTTCTAAAAAAAAGGAAAACCGACTTTAAGAAAAATGCGCTAAAAAGTAAAAAATAATTTTTAATCTTACGAATGAGTTGACAAAATTGAATTATTGAATATAAATTTTATACTTAGTACAACTTTTTGAAATCGGCGCCAAAATTTAGATATGATTTTTGTAAATTGGCACCAACTTCCAAAAGTTGTACAACGTATAAAATTGATATTCAATAATTCAATTTTGTCAACTCATTCGTAAGATTAAAAATTATTTTTTACTTTTTAGCGCATTTTTCTTAAAGTCGGTTTTCCTTTTTTTTAGAAAGATTATTTTATTTTTCTCTTTTTAGTTTTTAATTTAGCAGGGGGCTTCGCCCCCTATTCACCAAGAAATTCTAGTAGCAACTTGTGCTCAACAATGTAAATTTTAAACAATCCCTAACAAAACCAATAAATGCATGTTAAACGAAATGTCATTGTTGTACAAATTCCGTTAAACAATGAAAATATTTTGAAATCGGATAAATTGTTTTAAAAAACTCCGTTTAATCGGCATTTCCGGATATATAACAGCCGGATAATCGATTATTTTTTTGCAGATTTTGCCTAAGTGGATTTTTCTCTATTCAACAAAAAAAGAATTTTCGAAATCGGAAGACATTTTTTTTTAAACGGTCCGGTTAATTAAGAAATCCGGATAGTTAAATCCCGGATAACCGGATATTTTTTTCAAATTGCTCCCCTTTGAAACATCCCCTATCCAACAAAAAAAGAATTGTCCAAATATCTAAAGTAGAATCGAAATCCCGCGCGCACATACATAAAAAAAAAAAAAAACATACAGGTCGAATCTATAACCTCTCGACTTGGCGCGCGTTGGCGGTTTTAATTTAAATTTTCTTGCGGTTTTATTTTGGAGTTTTTTTTTGGAGTTTTGGTGAGCGCGCTGGGCAGTCGGTTAAAAATAAAACATGGTATATAAACGTTAACCATGTTTTATTCTTATAATTTATCGTATATAAACGTTATAGCCCAGTAAATTTAGGATTTTATATGAAACAAATTTATAATTAGCTGAAATTTTCAGGATTAGCTCCTAGATATGTGTAGAACGTATCCTGAAAACTCCCCTAACTTCCCATGTGAGCTTCCATCCAAAATGGCGGATCAAAGATGGCCGCTAAGCACTTTTTTTCTTAGGCTCTTATAGCCCAGTAAATTTAGGATTTTATATGACACAAATTCATAATTAGTTGAAATTATTTTCAGGATTAGCTCCTAGATATGTGTAGAATGTATCCTGAAAAGTCCCCTAACTTCCCACGTGCTTTTCAATCCAAAATGGCGGATCAAAGATGGCCGCCAAGCCCTTTTTGCCTTGTTTGATGTTTTTCCTCATATCTAAGTTAAAAATAAACATTTTTCAATTCTGTAAAAACCAGTATCGTCTAAAAGGATTATTGTTTCTATATATATATACACCATAAAATAACCGATAGCAGTTTTCAAATGAGGGAAAATTAAGTTTTTTGACGCCGAAACCCAAAATTCCTAGCTTTTAGCTGAAATCATAATATAGAAATATAAATAATTTAAGAAAAATTTTGTAGGTAAGAAAACGTTGTTCCTTGTATGGAGTTTTCTAAAGTAAATTTTTTTTAAATATTCAAAGAAAAATTGCTGGTATATTCCGTTTTCTTAAGCAATCCAGCAGGTTTTTTTTAAACTTCGAAGTGAGGAGTTGTTAGTGTAGGTCTGTGTTAAACTTAAAAAAAAAAAAAAACATGACTGTCTTTGTTTATAACTGTAACAAATTGGGCAAGAGAGGGAAAGTGTGAGCGGTTTTTTAAAATGAATTGAAATGAAAAAGAAAAACACAAATTTTATAGCACTTAATTACATAAGAATAACAAAAATTTTGGCCTACAGTTCATAAATAAAAAAATATAGACCAGTCATTCAACATCATAATCATCATTTTCGAAACCGCTAGTAGAGGAGCTGAATTTTTAGATGACTCTCCTAAGCAAGAGGTACAAAACTTGGAGCACTGGAGGTCTGCCTTCTTGCATTGGCATCTTATGTCACAGTCTTTTGTTGCAGTTATTTTGCAGTCACATGATATTAGTTGTAAAAGTTCTTCGGAAGCTGCGGGAAGTGTTGAAGGCACTAGATTAAATCTACTATCCTTCATGAACCATCCCCATTTAGTAGGATCAAGGTTGTTCCCCAGCCACTGTTGAACTTGATGATAGATGCGAAGTGAATGCTGTGAAGCAGCTGCACTTGTTGGTGGAACAGTTGCCAAATTAAAGTTTGAAGAGAGGGTTTTAGCTACTTCTTTATTGTAACGCAGATCATCTAAAGAAGTGATTTGTTTTCCTCCAAAAATGTATTTCAGGAATACTTCACCAATTTCAATGACCTTTTGGGGATCAAATTGAGGATTGTTGAACTGTGAAATCAAAGAACGCAGTTCGTGATTGTTCTTTATCAACATGTAAGCTGTAGATTTCCCCTTTCTGAATATTGTAGATGTAGTGTCGCATCCAGTGGCAGCGTGTAGGAAGAGAAGGGTATCCTTTATTGGCCCAATAGCTTCTTGTATTTTGGTTATGCTGTAGCACTTTTCGTTGTACTTAGTTGATTGGGGTCGTAAAAAGTACGGTGATGTTCCTGGGATACCTCGTGCAATCAGAATTGTGAGTAGATCTGTATCAGTACCTATTATTGGGTATTTTGGGTTTCGGCGTCAAAAAATTTAATTTTCCCTCATTTTAAAACTGTTATCGGTTATTTTATGGTATATATATATATAGAAACAATAATCCTTTTAGACGATACTGGTTTTTACAGAATTGAAAAATGTTTATTTTTAACTTAGATATGAGGAAAAACATCAAACAAGGCAAAAAGGGCTTGGCGGCCATCTTTGATCCGCCATTTTGGATTGAAGCGCACATGGAAAATTAGGGGACTTTTCAGGATTCGTTAAACATGCAAAGAGGAACTAATTCTGAAATTTTCAGCTAATTATAAATTAGTGTCATATAAAATCCTAAATTTACTGGGCTAAAGAAAAAAAGTCCTTAGCGGCCATCTTTGATCCGCCGTTTTGGATTGAAGCGCACGTGGGAAGTAAGGGGACTTTTCAGGATACATTCTACACATATCTAGGACCTAATCCTGAAAATTTCAACTTATTATGAATTTGTGTCATATAAAATCCTAAATTTACTGGGCTATAAGAGCCTAAGAAAAAAAGTGCTTAGCGGCCATCTTTGATCCGCCATTTTGGATGGAAGCTCACTTGGGAAGTTAGGGGACTTTTCAGGATTCGTTCTACACATATCTAGGAGCTAATCCTGAAAATTTCAGCTAATTATAAATTTGTTTCATATCGACCCTGTTTTGGGTCTAAATTTACTGGGCTATTAAGAGACACGTATAAATAAGCTACGGCCCGAGTTAGAGTTGGTGACGGATCTACCAAATCCTTTAATATTGCTACTGGTGTTTACAGGGAGAAATTCTGAGTCTTTTATTATTTATCCTGTTTTTGAATAATTTAATAATTCGGTTAAACGAATCAACAATCCGTGGAATATATATTAATTTTGATATTTTTATACATATTTTGCTTCATGCTGATGACGCTGTGATTCTCGCTAATTACCCACTATATCTCCAAAGAAAACTTTATAGTCTTGAAAAATTCTGCGAGAACTTCTCTTTAAACTGTTAACATTAATAAAACTAAAATAGTTATCTTTCGTAAGGGCGGTAAATCATCTAAGCATGTCAATTTTTTCTATAACAATAACGTATTGGAAATAGTTTTTAACTGTGTTTATGTAGGTATTCCATTTTCTTCATCTGGTTGTTTTAATCTTGCCAAAAATTATTTTATTTATAAAAGCAAATAGTGCAGTAAACATTTCTTGGTCCATACTGACAGGTGCAAAAATTAATTCGGTTAACTCATGGTTTAAATTATTTGATGTTTTGATTTTATCAGTTTTAACATACGGTGCTGCAGTTTGGACGATAAATAACTACAACGATCTAGAATATTTTTTAAATATTTTTTTTAGAAAATCCTTACATATTCCCGTTATATACCTGGATATATTTTAAGACTCGAATTAGGTCATCCTAGGATCTCTTTAGTTTTTAGTCGTTTAATTTTAAAATACTGGATACACCTTCTCAAACTGTCAGATGATAGGTTTGCCAAAATTTGCTACTTAAACATGCATAATTTATCCTTTAAGTGCACAAACAATAAATTTAATTGGGCCATCTCAATAAGAAATATTTTACAAAACGCTGGTTTTTATTTTGTTTGGCTTTCGCAAAGACTATAAAGTTGCTGAAAATTACATTTCAACAATTGTACAAGTATTCCATGACCAATACACCCAAAATGACCTTGCTTCAATGAACAATAGTAATAACCACTCGCAGTATAAATATATCAAAAACTCACATTTAATCGAAGACTATTTCATTTCAGATATAGATATCACTATAAAACGAATTATTATACAAATTCGTTGCAATCAATCACGTATATTTTTTAAAGGAGTTGCTTTCGAAATGTTTTCTAATAATTCCTGTAAATTTTTTAACACAACAGAAAATGAAACTTGGGATCATATATTTTTTGTCTGTCTAATTTACGATGCATTCAGACAAAAATAGTTATCATCAATTGAATCCAGTAACATTTCAACCATTCTAAAATTTTACAAAAAATAATATTTTGGTTTTTATAATTACGCAATCTCTGTTTTAAATTTCCGGAATTACTTGATGAGTGAATTTGTGCAGGAATAACAGATTAAAACCCGAATGTTTGAGCACTTTCAGCTTATCGTACTATGAGCACACATTTGTCGTCAGGACCGCAGTTTCGCCAGAAGCCAGGACCGCATTTTAGCCAGAACTTTCATTTCGTCAGCTACAAATCCTGGCTCTTCCTGATTGCTCACCTGTAAAACTCGCAACCACAAGCTGCGGTCATTTGTAAACTCACGCACAAAGCAAGTGCTTTTCTTTCAAGTTTTACCAGATGAACATTTTTTGTAAATAATAAAATTTATTTTTACTGAATCCAAATATTTGTAAATTCAGCTATCACGACATTACAAATATCAAATAATGGTTTTTAAAAAATATGTTTAAAAATATTTGGGTGATTAGAGAACAGCCCCCATGGACCACTCTTCAGGCAATCTCACAGTCACCATCAGTGGTCCGCGAATCAAAGGTTCAGATCTCTGAACTATTGTTCTAAGTAAACGATTGAACACCTATAGATTCGCACAGAAGTTTTAAGGATGGCATTAGCTACAGTCTGAAAAGTCTTTAACTTACATGGAAAACTATACATTTTGGATCAAATGTTTCGTCACATTTTGGATCAAATGTTTCGTAATTTAACCGAAGTGAGGTGAGCTAATAATTCTAGAACTGTATATATTCCAGATTAGGTCCTACACTACAAATCACACGATGGGCCGAGTATAGCAGCCGTTTGCTTAGAACATGGAGGAGAAAGTTACTAGTTTAGAAAAATGTATCGGACGCTTTCCTCTTTCTACAGTGACGTCACGATGCATAAGATGTCCGTGGTCGTACCTGTTTACCCATCGGCCACCCCTTGGCGACGGTCGGCGGCCGCTTCTTGTCCAGATCCTGCGCACTCCACGGCATCTGTGGCGGCTTCTCGGTGGTCGACGTGGTGGTGGTGGTGGTGGTGGTGAGTGCAGGGGCAGCGTCCCCGTAGATGTCGCTGTTCCGCCCGTACAGCGAGGCGGACTCTGAGCAGTTGACGTTGAACCACCAGTCGCACACCAGATGGCGCTGGTTGAATATGGTGCCCAAGGGGCAGAGGAAGGAGTCCTTTCGGTTGCCCGGCTGGCAGATGTGGAACACCTGTGAAAGGGCATGGATGGGGTTATACACGCGCATATATCATCCCACTAGTGCTACAACTTGATAAACTACGTACTAAGATAGCCATACAATTTACATATATAATTCTGTTACGCGGTGATCAAAAAACGCTTAATACGTGGAATGGCAACACGAAGTTTTTGTTTACAAAATCAACAATCGTCCTTTCCACCACACCATTTGAAATTGAATTTTGTGATTGACTAGCCATTTTGACGTTTCAATATTTTATGTTTTTCGCAGAATGAGTTTAAGTCTTGCTGCCGCGGTGTTTAAGCAAAATGCAAGAAAGCGTCTGCAAAGATCGAACGAAAGCGTAAAGGAAAGCCATGTCGGACGAAATGATACAAGATTGCAAAGGAAGCTGAAAAACGGTGTAATACGAGCGTTCATCAGAAACGACGACAGAGTAGAGTCGGACGACCTCGCCATTTGGTCACCAACGACCCGACATATTTTAAATTGGCCGGTTAAATTAACGCCGCATTAGGGCTGCACCAGTTGGTAACTGTTTCCGGGTCTATCTCAAAGGAGAGACCCGGGAACACTCCCTCGTATTTTTGAATTAAAGTCGGATGTCAACATATGAGTTAACACAAAACGAAGCCTCAATAAGCATGAGGACATTGGACTACGAACATATTTAAAGTGCATCAGTCCCTTATGCATGCCAGTTGAAATTGTAGACATATTTAAACGATTTTTTTAGTAACGAAACTGGCAACCCTCCAATCACGTGATCATTACAACTTTTAGTCAACTCCACTTAGAAATTCGAGTCGCAATCTTCCGATTACTAGCCGGATACATTACCACTATGCCACCGTTCCCCTTACATATGTAACATCGCACTAGAGCTGTACAGCGGGCTATCGAATATTTCAGAGGACGAATGACCCACCTGGCACCCCGCCTCCACGTCCGCGTAGTACCCGTAGGGAGACGGGAACTCGGCGCAGTCGAAGGCGGTGTCCGGCACGGTCATGAAGTCCGGGAAGTCGGTGCCAGGTACTCCCCTCAAGAGCACCTCCAAGTTGCCCGCCGTCTCCTCCCCTCCTCCTCCCCCCTTGTCGTTGCCCTGGGGACGAGTGTTCCACATGATGTCATCGTCGGCTTCCTCCTTCTGCTGCGTGTCATCCGGAGACCACCTCCTGTCGCCATCTGCAGAAACAAGGATTGCTTTACAAATGGGGGAAGGATACGTTTCCTCACAACTGGAGTGCACAGGAGTCTTGTATATTATTCTTTCATTCTGTGTTTTCACCGTTCTCAGAGTGGAAAACCAGGTTCCCGTGCTGCCATCTATGGAGATTCAAGGGAACCTCCTGGCTTAGCAATGCGAGCGTTCTAAACAAACGGCTGTGCTACGACTGAACATCTGCATACTCGTGCAGGACTTTTAAGGATGACTTTAGTTATATATGGGAAAAATCTTTTTTCTCTCAACTGACTTTAAATTGTTAATGTTTTTTTAAACTAGAATGCCAAACATAATACTTACTAAATTTTTTTAATGCAAAATTTGTTTTAATGTAATCTCTTTCTGGTAAGAAATAAGAAGTAAATTATATTTCCCCTGTGAATTGTACAAACATTGAAAAACAAAACTAATAAATGACGGTTGCTCCACAATGATAAGATTAAAATACAAATCTGCATGAAAATTTTTTTGGTACTCGAATTTGGCTCTCCTTATTCCGGCGCCCAAGTGGCCGCTTGTGAGGAGGTCTTGAGGCCACCACTGTCTGTAAAGGTTTCATTCAACAGAAAGCGTATTTTTTTAGTTTGTAAGATATTTTAGTTATGTAAAAGCGGAAATCACACTTTTGTTATTTTATAAAATTATTCAACTTTTTGAATTCGTTCATGATATTTAAATTTTTATATTATATTTTATTCATAGAACGGAGACATATATGTACAGCTCCTCCTCTACGTGTCACACTTTATTTTGTGTCCGACTTCCAGTGTATCATTTGATGAGCTTGTTTTTAAAAAGGGAACATTTTCATACCCAATATTCAGCACCCGTAGAGAACGCTGCTTAGGGACGAAATTCGAGCAATTCACTTCTAACTGCGGAATTCAGATAATAGAAGTAAATCGCTTGAATTACGTCGCCAGGCAGCGTTTACTTATGACTGTCGGTTCGCTACCGACTACTGAATAACAGTCAGGAAAATGTTCCCTTTTGAATATAAGCTTAACATTTGGTATGAAAACATACTAACAATTTATCAGTCTTGTACTGTAATTGCTGAATAGATCACCCTATACAAATGTAATGTTTCATTCCCGACACTCCAAGGAAAATAACTGTGATAAAGCGGATTTGAAAGACGTCAAAACAAAATTGCAGCTTAGTTTGTGATGTCCGCTTTGTAAA
Source organism: Troglohyphantes excavatus (assembly GCA_963932185.1). Classification (NCBI taxonomy): domain Eukaryota; kingdom Metazoa; phylum Arthropoda; class Arachnida; order Araneae; family Linyphiidae; genus Troglohyphantes; species Troglohyphantes excavatus. The sequence goes on along the minus strand of OZ010670.1, from coordinate 7,178,363 downwards.
TACTTTTTGACAAATCGTGTTGCGGGAGAAGGTCCCGAACCAGCGGTGCTCACCTGGGGCGTCCCCTTTCACAGGGGGCCAAGAAGGGGCGGCCGCAGTCTGAGGGGCGGCGTTCGCTGCCTGCCCCCCGCTCCAGTTCCACTCATTCCCGGAGAATCTCCGCACCACCTGAAACAGCCAGGGGAGAATTATTTCAAAACTGTAACCTGCTTTCTCCTAAAAGCGTTCGCGCCACGGAGTAAAGAAAAAGGTGGAGATGATTTGGTGAGATTTCATGAGACGTAAGTTAGCAAGCCCAAACTAAGCACAAACAAACCTAGTTTGCAGTGGTTTTTCTACGAGTGATGCATTATTTTCAAATTAAGAAAACGCATGCTAAAACTTAAAAAATGACTATTTGTGTGGGATGCAGTACAAGTTCCCAATCGATAAAGGATGTTATTATTTCCACTTCATAGGTAAATTAAATTATAAAATGAGTAATTGCCAAGTACTTGCACAAAGTAGTGCTTTGGAATAGCGCCAAATACTTCGCCAGTACCTACTTTTAAAACGATTGCTTACTTCGCATTGCAAACCGGTTTGTTTTGGACTTGATCGCATCTCCACCTTCTTCTTTACTCCGTGGTTCGCGCCCAAGAAAACTACAAATGAATAGTCGTAGTAATACAAACAACACGCCGGGAAATGCTTCTCTTACCAAGTGCGTCACTTGGGTTGTAATGTTTGAAATAAACATGGCTCAGGAATGAACTTTATTTAACTTAATCTTTGATTACCCTAGCTTGAAATACAAACATTCAAATGTCATGGGAAGGGGGGGGGGGGGGGGAGGAAAGAGATAACAAACTAAAAGCTCACACGTTCAGCTGAAACCGCTAACAGGATGATTAAGAGTTTTCTTTGGGGAGTTCAAAAGTTCGTTCACTTAAGAAGAATCATCCAATGTTCAAACTTTGGAGAGTTCTCGTATAGCGCCAAATGGCGCTAGCATTCGAAGTGAAGCATTGGTTGTGAATTAGCGTGTACTAGAGCTGAACAATGAGCTATTGGTGAAGGGGGTACTTTAACCTTCCGTCGGGTGAAATAGGTCGGCAGCTAAGTTTGGGTGTCATGTTCTGGATGGGCCACACATTCGTGAAACATAATAAACATCTAATTTTACAACAGCCTGCTTTTGGACTTCGGCAAATTTAGCAAATAAAGAGTCTTGTATTTGGCGCAGTATGGCCAAAATTGGCCATTAAAAAATAACTAACCAAACCAACTGCCTGCCAAGTAATGGAAATCATTATTTGTAATGAAAAAAAATACAAAAGTTTCTGCCAAAAAAAAATATATTTGACATGAAAAAATTAGTCTAAAAAATTTCAATGAAACTGCGCGTGAAGACCTCGCTGTACCTGTCAGATCGATTGCGCCTGACGATCGGTTATAACGTGTGACGGGTACATGTAACTATATGCCCAGTACATTTAATGGAGATGTGACGGATACTGGATTATTTTATTATATGGTTTATTATTTTTATTATATGGTTATAAAATTTAGACTCTTTTTAATTCTCAAATCACAATCTATAATTGTAAAGTGGAGCGGAAAAAAAATACTTTTTTTTAGTGCAGAAAAGTTACCTCTTGTATTAAGAAAAAATATCAACGTGAAAAAAATATATATCTGTGGATATCTTCCGATAGCGTCCATATTCACACGATCTGACCGCTGCGACTACTCGGAAGAGGCAAAGAGGAATCGAAGAGTGCCCTCCACGCGTGTGACATCTACGGTTGCAGCGTCCATTGGTAGTGTAAGGGTCTAGAGGGAACAAGGCACGCGCAATCGGCAGCAGAACATCACGCATTCCGAGGCGTGATGTTCCGTCATGGTGCGGGCAAGGAAATCGTTGGGATATCGCACCGACCTGCACATTTTTGGACGGGGTTCTGTGAAGGCTATCCGGTATCGGGATAAAGTCTAGACCCCACTGTGAGATTGTGCGCTGCAGCAGTTGGTCCTGTTTTCGTTTTAATGGGTGATACTGCGCGTCCCCACAGAGCAGCTGTCCTCGTTAACGACCCCCTGGAGAACGAGAGGATTGCGCGTACGGAGTGGCCGGCGTACTTGCTCGACTTTGATCCCATTGAATATCTTTGGGATGCACTCGGCCGTGCTGCGTGTACACGTTTCCCAACCCCAGCACCTCCCACAGAGTTGCAAACGGTTCTACAGCAGGAATAGCGATTACTTTTGTCTCTGAGGAGGTTCATCATCTCATGGAAAGCATGGTCACACGCTGTAAACTTCGCATTCAGATGAGGGGTGCTCGCATACCCTGTTAATGTTGGTTTTGTTTAGTGGTTTTGGCTTTAAACATAATTGTGTTAATGGCTTCGATAGGACGTCATCTTACAACTTATGAAAATTCAATATTGTTTTCATCTTTGTATGTAATTCTTTGTTTTATGCATAAACATATTTGCTACTTTCCTGCCGCATTTCGTGTCAATCAAAGAAGTACTTATTGATTTTTCCGCATTTTACCAATGCTTGCTTAAGTTTTGGTAGTGAGTGTAGATCCATATTTATTACAGAGCATTTAAATTAAAGAATTATTAATATAATAGCAACGATTAAATTGGCTTTCAAAGAATATCTGAATTTAATTTCGATTTACAAAGTACACGTTGAAATTTCATCAACCCTACTTTTGTAATTTGAGCGGTAAATGCCCGTAATCGGTGAGTTAGAATATCGTCTCTGACAGTGTAGCGGCATGTTGTCGAATTCATTCTTTTCGCGACCAAAATATATCCACTATGTAAAGGGGACTGGTGCACGTTAACTAGGTCGAGGTCCGAAGTCCTCACGGTGTGGGGATGTAGCTCAGTGGTAGCGCGTTCGCTTTGCATGTGAAATGCCCTGTGTTCGATCCCTGCAAATGCAATTGTTTGTCGTCAATAGCCCAATACTGCGACGTTAATTAACGAAACCCAAAAAAAAGTCCTCAAGATTGTGTGATGTTACGTAGGGTGGCAGCTCATGTGTTATCCTCGTTATTTCCAATGGTTAAAAAGTTACGAGTTAAGTCTTTCTTATTCCCACCTTCGGAATAGATCCTGAACCGTCGCCAATTGTCCATTGTGTCGCTGTAGTGGAATGCAATTTCAACTAACCAACCCATTTTCATTCATATTATGGCCTTTCTTATGGTCTAGAGTTGACGTCGCGTGCCGAAAGTTCTGGATTCGTATCCTTTCCAGCTGGATGTTTTTCTCGCGCCGGTCTGTTGCACGGTGTGAAGAAGAAGGTGGAGGTGCGCTCAAGTCCCGATCCGTTTGCAATGCGAAGTAAGCATCGCTTAAAAAGTAGGTACTGGCGAAGTATTTGTCACTATTCCAAAGCACTACTTTGTACCAGTACTTGGCGAGAATTTATTTTTTAATTTAATTTACCTATGAAGTGGAAATAATAGCATCCTTTATCGATTGGGAACTTGTACTGCATCTCACAATTGCACAAATAGTAACTTTTTTTTGTTTTAGCATGCGTTTTCTTAATTTGAAAATAACGCATCCCTTGTAGAAAAATCACTGCAAACTAGGTTTGTTTGTGCCTAGTTTGGGGTTGCTAACTTACGTCTCATTAAATATCGCCAATTCATCTCCACCTTTTTCTTTACTCCGTGGTCTGTTCATCCAATTCTACGTAAAAGACGGCTGTGGGTGAATAAACTTTTCTTAAATTGGTTGAATGCACTGGAGTTACACAATGGGATATTGGCGACTGTTCGGTGTCTATCTCGAAGGAAAGTCCCGGCAACAATGTCCCGTATTTTTAAACTATGATTAGATAGGAGCTGGAACCCGACGCAACCTCAATAGGCGTCAGGACATTGGACCACGATCAGGTTTAACGCGCACTAGTTTCGTATATATGCAGTTATATATTTTATATTTTCACTGATCCTCTAACTGTAACTTCTGGATTGGGCACGACACTTTGTTGACTTGAAGCCAATTAAAGGATTGAAACTGTGATATTAATATGTCAATAGCATTGTAACTTCATGCAGCCGACCACCAGGGGCACTGCTGCGCATCCCCGACACAGTCATTCTTGTAACGATCACCCAACAGAGAGATTGTGTTGATCCAGAGTAGGGTAGTTCTTGAATGGACGTCAATGAGAGGACATTCGAATCATGACAGATTTAGTGTGCACCAGCCCCATCTCTTCACGACCGACTTATCTTTAGGATTATAAAAATCTACTAACTTACCCGATGTTCCTCCGAGGTTGCTGACGTCAAGATGGCGAGGAGCAGAAGCCCTGTCAAAAAGAAAAGCACACGCGTGATGGGTGGGTGGGTCGAGAATGACGTCGTCGCAAGAGAAAGAAGTTACCCAACGGGCTCTGTCTGTTCGGGGGGGGGGGGGGGGGGGTCTATCTTTTAAGGAAAGTATCCGGTGACACAGCTTTTTTACGGACTTTAATTGGATGTTGTCCCTTCACTTTTTTCAATACTGCATTTATTAACCTCCTCCTACTACTACTACAGACGATAGACGCAAATCCATTTCATTCTTCTGAAATTTGTACCATGTGGGGAGGGGGGAGTCATCCGCAACTGCAGTATAAGATTCCGCCCCCACAACTCTCTGTGGAATTTTTCTATGAGGATAAATAGCATACCATTATGTAGCGGAAGGTGGCCGTGTCCACCAGGCCTATATTCAACCTATTCCTCCCTCTGACCTTTGAACCGCGTGAAGGAAATCTCGTCCGCATAATTCCCAGGGGTTAATGGGGGATCACGCTATGGGGATAAATGACTTACCATCGCGTAGAGGATAGTGAGACACATTGATTAAGTCGAATGTTAACTCCCTTATTTAATCTTTAGGCCGTCAGGAAGAGGAGGGGGGGGGGAGTGTTACATTTGACTGCAGTATGCGATTCCGCCCTCATACTCACGGGGAATCAGACTTTTTAGATAAAAGACCTACCATCATGTAGGAACGTGAGCCGCGTCAACTAGGTTAACAAGCTCCCCACCCTTTTTATCGCGTGGGCCCAAAAGTATTCACAAATCAAATTTTAAGGTACAGTGCGGTTTGCATCTATTCGATTTTTTTCTTGCTAAAATAGCTCGAATTTGGGAACGCTGAAAATTGTACTCGACTCGAGTAAAATTTTTTTTTAAAAAATCGCAGTTTTATATGAATTGCCAGCTGGCTTATAATTAACGCAATTTCAATTGGAAATTACACATAATTTTTCTTGGCTAACTTCTACTTTCAGAATTATGTCACTTGTATATATTTTTATGGGCAAATTTGGTCACTACTTGTTTTCAACCTCGCGTTGGCAAGTTTCTAGTTTATGTGTAAACTCACTTTCATACACCTTTAAAAATCAGCTAACTACAGTCATGTATGTGTAAGGGCTAAAACTTCTTGTAACATGACTAACCGTTTGAGGCCCAGGGGGTATTGAAAAAACACTAACAAAGAATCCCAAACAGCGCAACCGCGCTTTCTCTAAATGAGTACGAAAAGACCCAAGCAGCGCGATAGCGCTTGTTTTATTTTATGTCGAGAAATACCAAGCGGCGCGATAGCACTTGTTTTATTTTATGTCGAGAAATACCAAGCGGCGCGATAGCGCTTGTTTTATTTTATGTCGAGAAATACCAAGCGGCGCGACAGCGTTTTGTTTATTTTACATCGATGAATCCCAATCGGAGCCGGGTATTTTCTTCGAAATAGACCCCGAACCGTCGCCAATAGCCCACTGTGCAGCTCTAGTGCGACGTTAATTACAAAACCAAACCAGGCCCCGAACCGTCGCCAATAGCCCACTATGCAGCTCTAGTGCGACGTTGATTAACAAAACCAAACCAGGCCCCGAACCGTCGCCAATAGCCCACTATGCAGCTCTAGTGCGATGTTAATTAACAAAACCAAACTAGGCCCCGAACCGTCGCCAATAGCCCACTGTGCAGCTCTAGAGCGACGTTAATTAACAAAACCAAACCTGGCCCCGAACCGTCGCCAATAGCCCACTATGCAGCTCTAGTGCGACGTTAATTAACAAAACCAAACCAACCCAATCGGAGCAATAGCGTTTCTTGTATTTGTTGGGTAAGGCGATTCTCGTCTTTTTCTCATCGTTCCGTCGCATTTATTGCAGTTTGCAAAGCGATCGGACGTATTCTGGCGTAAGTGTTTCTCATTGTTAATAATTGTGTGTTTCAAAATGATTGGACGAAGCAACGAAAAAAGTAAGTAAAAAATTAATCTAGATTTACTGTTTAACTTTTTAAAATTTGGTGTACCCCCAAAAAGGTAGAATGAATCGAAAAGGAAAATCTATGAGCATAATCACAAATCCATGTGATCATATTATTGATGGCGACTGCATTGTTCCTGTAAAGTGCAAAAGACAACGCATTTTGAGTACTTCAGAGGATAGTGATTTATCGCATCAATGTCCACTGATCAGTCTACGAGTTGCTGAAGACGTTTCTAATCAACGTGATCCTCTCGAGCATAGCGAAGAATCTGGCTCGCGATGTAACTTCTCTAGCCAGAGTAAACCCATTGAATACTTTGAACTATTCTTTGATTCGACACTATGGTCAGTTGTCCACAATGTTCGAAATGTACTGGGTTTTCTCGACATAAAATTTCAACAGCGCGATCACGCTGCTTGGGACTCAAACGAAAATATTATGTCTAGATGTCAGAAATAAAGCACTTTTGCGTATCCTTGGGATAGAACGAATTTTCCTAGTATATCTAAGCTAAAAATAGTACTCCTCAAAGTTACCACATTTCATAGGATAACGATGGATGACGTTAATTTGGATGACAGTGTTCGTACAGTAATATTTTGTACATATTTGGTAAGAGGAAGGTTAATTTCATATGTTATCATAGTCTCAAAATTCTATCTTAATAACTGTTGATAGGAGTAATAAATATTAAAAAAAAAAACAGAAAAAGTGTCTCAAAGTTACTCCAGTTTACGATATTTCATTAATTTTTCAGAAATTATTTTCGTGTTCCAAAATGTGTTAAAATTAATATAACAAATCAAATGGTAATGGATTTCACTGTGAAGGATTCTTACCTATGCAGGTGACCATTTCCATTTCTCGTAGTTCCGGGACTGCGCCTGCAAGAGGAAAAAAGCAACAGTGAACATACAAAATATATGCTCCAATTGCCTTTCGAATCACAAAAACTTACCGACATCCAAAACGGATTGTTTCAAACGATCATCCGCTAAAGAAAGAGCATTCGGTTAGTTGAACGGCCGATGTTCTCTCTTCAAGTGTGTACGTGCCCTTACGTTAGAGGACTGAGAAAGAAGACGATAAACAGACCAATTTCCTTTTTTTTCTGATTTTGTATTGTCAAGTTTATAGATACAGCTTAAGCGAACTTTATCATAATAAAAATTGACCCAGAGGGTTTGCAAATCGCCTAGCAAAACCCTTACACACACGATCTACTCGCTGCGTGTCCAATCAGCTCCCATTGTATGGAAAGCCGTTTGTCACGTGCTTTTTACGTCACAAATTCAATGCAGATTTCAATTTCTGAGGTAACCAACAGGAGTTACGATTTCGGCCTTCAGTTTGTGACTTATAAAGCATGTGATATACGGCTTTGTATATAGTGGGCGTTGGTCCAATACAGCTCTTATTTGGTAGTTGCACCGCAGTGCCCCCTAGTGGTCACTGAGAGCTTGTTGGATATAATCCCACAGAATTGTCTGGCTTTTTGCTTGCATGCGTCTCGCACTTTGCTTTGTTGACTTGGAAAAGGCACGAGAAAAGGTGGACTTGGGAGGTGCGTCTGTGTAAAGGCGAGGATAAACCTAAATGAGGAAATTCCGAACGCTTCTCTTGTAAAATTCCAGTTTTTCTTATTGTGGCAATCTTCTTCCAAGTGAACGATATAATTAATTCCACAGTTAATATTTTAATGGGTTCGTTCATTGTACAGGAGGGTTCCTGAACGGGACGTAGGAAAATTTCAATTTATTTATTTATTCATGAAGGATTGCTGACCCCTTCTGTGTCAGCGGTTCTCGCTTGCCATGCGTCCAGGTTATGGATACAACACACACACACAACAAAAAGGCATTCTTTTATTTTGAAAATGAATGAATGTAACTGTCATTCGGAAGAAAAAAAAACGACCCAGAAATTTTAATATGGAACTTTTGCGTAAAATTAAAAATAACTCAAAATGAAAAAAAGGAATTCCATTAACCATAAATGAATAACGTTAAAAAATTTTTAAAGTTTTGAAAAGTCTCTACATAAAGAAGTGTGTATATGGGTTATGGTTGGTTTTTTACACAAATTTACAGTTTTATACCGAACAATCGAAATGTTGCGCACTTGTCCTTCAAAACAAGAGGAAGGTTTATTTGAGATTTCGAAAAACCAACCCCAACCCCTCTGCGCATCCCTTAAAGCAAACATGACTTCTTACTAAAACCGCCAGATGGTCCCATGGGGAAGAAATCAGCCAATATTCTGCATCAAGCCCGGGCAACGCCGGACTATATATATATATATATATATAGTTATCAAATAAAATCATTGGATGAAAGTCCTTACACCAATTTTTTATCCTCTACAATAATGCAATTTAAAAAGAAAAAAAACATTAAAATGAGTTCACGACGGCTCTTGAGACCCAAACCCTCTTTGGGGTCAAGACGGTTGTCAAATATTTTTAAGCTATTTTTTTCAGATTTTTTGGAAGGTATTCTACGTGCACACTTATTATTTCCAAGAAGAAGAAAATAATTTGTACAGTGAAGGATTCATTCGAAAGCAATATTGTGGTAAATAAAAATATTGTTTTGAGTCACAAAAATCCATCCTCGGTCAAGGCCTGGAGTTCGAGGACACGTTCCATGTGCATCGTATTGTCTGATTTCATTCAACTGTTCCCACTTGGAGGGAAGGAAGCCAAAACGTAAAAGGGCACTTCTCACCTGAATTCTTTTCCCAGAGATGAAGGCTGGAAGACGATCTCCTTGATCCACTCACTCTGCACGAATCGTCCGAGAATCCACCCCCCGAAAGGCTTAAATACCGACTTCCGTAAAAGGACTCTTCCCTCGTTCGCTGCCCCTATGTGGGTCATCAAGATCTCTTCTGCGAAACGCTTGGACACGTCTCTTCCCCACTCGAGAGCCCTGCTTTTGTTCCGAGGGGGGGGGGTGCACCAAGCCGTGGCCACAACACTCTCTCACCTGACGGAAGCAGTAATCGTCTGACAGAGATGAGCTGATATCACATCTTGTTTTTAATGATAACACTCGAGAGTCATTGGGCTGGTTGGCTGCCAAGTGGCGTAAGTCCGAAAACACACACAGAGAGAGAGAGAGAGAGAGCGTTTCAAGTTCGCAACACGCCTTGGGTATAATGTTAATTGGCATTCGACTGTAGAAATTCAAACTGTAGGCATTCAAATGATAGAAATGGCTGTCACTGAAAAAGGTGCGAGTCCATTTTCGGATTTTTGTGATTTACACCACTTGGCAGCCAGCCCACCCGCCCAAATTGCGGCGTGGATTATGGGGACTTTCTCCAAGAGACTGCAGTCGTGTTCTCCTGGACTATACCAAAGCTTAACTGGTAAATCTATCCCTTGCATCTGAATGTTTCTTTACACACACACACACACACACACACACACACACACACACACATATATATATATATATATATATATATATATATATATATATATAATCACAATCAATGCACTCTAACATTCTAGATTTGCGGCCACAATCGGCCTAAAACCGAATCAGATTAGAAACCGATTACCGAATTGGCCCATGAGGCCTAGGTTTACATTTTTGAAGGGCCCCAAATCATATTTTATATAAATATGTAATACCCGTAATATCGTTTGCTGCTACATTTCCCGTACAAAAATTATATTACAAATTTCATTGAAAGAAACTTGCTACTTGGGTTAAATTTGTTCAAATATTGTAATCCATCAATGGAAGAAAGTTTTTTTTTAAAACAATTTCCCCGGTAATTTTTTAGAATGTGTAAACAGCGGGCTGGCGAATTATTTCACTTTTTATTAAGCGATTCAATATTCACTTTCAACGCAAAAGTTTGATAATAAAGCACAAAGTTGTCGTTTAAGAGGACAAAGTACACCAACAAATTATTTCATTTTATGACGAAATCATTTTATACTTAATAGCCTTGTGTACTGCGGCACCTAGTGTTTGGCGCAGCATAGCCTTAGCTGATCTTGCGCCACTAAACCCAACCAACCAAAAATTATTTTCTATAATTTGATATGAAAATAAATAGTTTTGTAATGGTTAGATGTAAATTATTCAGAAAAAACCATTTGCAAGAAAAATTTGTGAAATGTATTCAATTTTTTTTTACAAATTTAATGTTTGTTAAATTTTTTGAAAATTTAAGGTATTTATTAAACGCTTCTAATTCCATCCCTAATCCAATTCCGTATACTTTTATATTCGTGTAAACAAAATGTCATGCTGATCTATAAATATTGGTTTGAGATTTTGTATTATAAGTACTGCAAGCTGTGATAAATTAGTTTAAAGATTTCAGTATTGAATTTGTCACATATAAGGAGTAAAAAAAAACAGTTTATAATATGAATAATTGCATTGCATTTATCCATAAAACTTTGGGAAAACATGCTAAGGAGTTCAAACATTATTTTAAAAAAATAATTACATTTTCATCGATTTGGGGGAACTGAGTCGCCCCTTAAGGAAGACCAGAACCCTAAATTCCGAAAAAAATTGTTAAATTAAAAGAATAAAAAATTGCATTAAATGTTGCTATACCTATGTTGTTGTTTCTCTAACTCCATTTAATAGTATAGCATTACTTGAGTACCAACACATTTTATTAAGCCTTTGCACTCGGCTGTTGCCTATAAATCACCAATATACCGACATGTTATTCTGTATATCTGTTCTTTAAAATAAACGTATTTTTGACTTTAGAAAGTTATTTCATCACAAACTTGAATAGAAATTATATTGTCATCTAGAACCAACAAGTACGTTTATAATCTTTCTTCAAATTGAGATTCCCCCCTCACAACACTTGTTATTTATTTTTGAAATAAACATTTGACAAATGTTCCCTGATTGTATGTCTGACATATTGGGACTAATATTCAACTTCACGCGTCACTTTTTCGTTTTTATAATTATGCACCCTAAATGTAAAACGGACACGTTTTCAAAATAGCAGGATCGGGATGTAAGTGCTCTTATAAAACACACGTAAGCATCGAACATGTTCCTCGAGTGCAAAGGATTGCGAACGATCTGTTACTGGAATGTCCTTTTGTAATTCGGTTCCCCTCACTTTTCTTACTCACTCGCGAGCAGACACTTGGCAACGGGTCGAGTCTCCTTGCCACCCGCCGCAGCCCTTTCTGAAGTGAAAGAAGCACTGGGTAGTAAAAAAAAAGCAAAAGTGGAGAATTACATTCGAACAATATGATCCGAAATTCCTTTGTTTCAGATGGCAACAGCTCTTGATTGTCTCGCCCTAACGAAGCGTAAATTGGAATATCCGGAGCAGAAGTTCGGAAGGGAAGAAAAAAAAAATGTCGAAACTCCGAATTCATCTCCCGCCGCTTGTGTGAGAGTGAAAAGGGGGACGCGATCTTTTGTGATCGAGGGAATGTTTAGGGTTTGATTTATTTTATTCGCTTTTTGCGGAGTGCAGGAAATGAGCGGTGTAGGGTTTTCTCCTCGTGAAAGATGCAATGTTCGGCGTTACTCAACCGGTGAATGGGAAACCACCTGAGCCACAACTCATCCCAAGTGCGCTCCCGATATTTGCACTGCAAAAAACAACAACGAAAATTCTCTACTTTGGTAGCGACAACTTCACGCACACAAACGTTTTTAACATTTCGAGTGGTGAGGACAATCGACAGGTTGGTTTGGTTAATTAACGTCGCACTAGAGCTGCACAGTGGGCTATTGGCGACGGTTCGGGGCCTATCTCGAAGGAAAGGCCCGGGAACGATGCCTCGTATTTTTGAACCATGGTCAGATGACGAGTACAACACCTGAGCTAGCACCCAACACCTTCAATAGACGTCAGGACTTTGGACCCCGATCAGATTTATCCTGCACCAGTCCTGTATACACGCCGTTAATTTTTTGTGGATGTTCTGGATTTTGGTAGCGAAGTTGGCAACCCTCCGATCGCAATATCACTACTTTTTACTATTCTTTAGTATAGTCCATCGCAAGGTTTGAACCGGGTACCCTTGGATTCCCAGCAGACACCTAAATCCACTCGGCCACGGGACAATTGACAGAGTTCGATTTATATTTCCAACAGAAGGGGACGCCTTTAAGGATGTGCGGCGCATGTCACTGCCCGCGCTCATCAAAGAAAAACGCGCAAAATAAAAATGTTACAGATACAATTAATCTTTTATTGTTTTAGTGTTTGACGGAAACGTCTTAAAAATCAGCTACTTAAAATACCAGGTTAGAAACATCATGTTAATGGTAGATCGTACAGTGTCCTCCCGGAAGGACGGAATCAAAATAGCGGTTAGGACTCGTGTTAACGATCATATAGAGGATTTTCCTTTTTTTCGGGAGCCCCAGTTGCTCAGTTGGTAAGGCGTTCAGCTACTAATCAGAGGATTGGTGGATCGAATCCGTGAAATGGACTTGACATAGAAAAGTAAAAAAGTAGTGATCTTGTGATCGGAGGGTTGCCAGCTTCGCTACAAAAATAATAGAAAGTCGTCCAGAATATCCAACAAATTATACTGGCGTGTATACGGGACTGGTGCATCTGATCGGGGTCCAAAGTCCCGACGTCTATTGAAGGCGTTAGGTGCCAGTTCAGGTGTTTCCTCGTCATCTGACCATGGTTATAAAATAACGAGGTGCATGTATGAATGTGTGTATGAATGTGTGTGCGAATGTGTGTGTGTTCCCGGGTCTTTCCTTCGAGATTGACCCCGAACCGTCGCCAATAGCCCACTGTGCAGCTCTAGTGCGACGTTAATTAACAAAACCAAACCAAAACCAAACCTTTTTTTCGGAGGACGGCCAGTACTACCACCAGAACATTCAGAATGCTCTGAGTAAGTGCACAAAAAAATTGAACAACCACTGTAAATTTTTTTACGTGTATGTCTCATTTTCTGTGCCATCGCTTCCCAATAAACTTTGGCACATATCATTAATTTCTTCCGTGAGATCTATTCCGTGACAACTGCCATAAATTTGGATTCGTTCGATAGAAAATTAGGTTTATGGATAAAAAAAGAATTAAAAATATAAAAATAACACACTTTTTATGTTACGAAGTTATCCAATAAATATTCTCTTCAAGTGATATGTAGCCGCATCAAATATTTGTAGTTGATAAAAAAGAATCCGATTGGCTGTTCAAAAATCTGAAAACTTATGAATGAGTTCCATTCGAATTATTAATAAATTTGTGTGGAAGTTAAATAGGTGCCCGCTAAGTTCGTCCCGGGCCACGTGACTTCTAAGGGTGGCCCTGCCAACAGGTGTCTTTTGAAACAAAATTGAATTATTATTATTATATTAAATATTAGCTTATACCACAATGCTTTAAATTAAATTTTTTTGTCTTCAAAATTGAAGTTTTTTTTAGCATTTTAAAATGTATAGTCTGTACTGCTGGGGAAAATGTTACATTCACAGTCGTAAAAATACAGCTGTGAGGCTCAAACGGTTTTAAAACCGTAGGTAAATTGTATGGATCATTCTCAAAAAATGTTAAAATTCCAATTTTCAACTTGTTAAAAAATACCTTTTTTTTTTCTGGAACTTTTAATTATTATTGGGTAGAAAACTATTTTGGTTGACACATTTTTTTTTTTTTTAAATTCACACACTTTTCACATTGTAAGTGACCGAATTTTATTTATTTGCTTTCTAAAATGATGAAAAATGTTCACTCTGTTAATATATATTATTATTTTTGTTGTTGAAAAAAAATATAAGTTAAAATTAACATTTCAATGTTTATATATACTGTGTGTCCCATAAGTTTTAAGACCGTAACTATAAAAGGCGCAAAAAAAATTACAAAAAAATTTCCAACAGATTTTTTATTCAAAATAGTTTTCATGAGAAGTAATACACATGTTGGCACGATCTTTCGACCGTTTCATGGCTTTCAAAAATTCCTCTTTTGAAATATTGTTTAACTTCGTTGTCACGGCAAAATATTATACAATTGGTAACAATAAAAATACCTAACGACATGTCATGATTGCGCAATTTCTCCTTTAAAAGAACAAGTTAATTGACTGTTCATTCATTTATTGATACATTTTCTTCTTTAAAAATATTTAACAAGACGAAAACAGCGTTAGAACAAGAGAGCATGGCAGATTGAGAATTTGTTTTAAGTGTTTACAATTTTTTGCACCTTAATATAAAAACCTCAGGTAAATAGCAGCAATGCTTCTATTCCCCCGTAAAAAATGACTAATTACAGTTAAAAATTCATAATGAATGAATGAACGAAAGATGATAAAAAGGGATACATACGGATTCTAAAAGGTATGAGTGTGGGTGAGGTTTAGCCAAACATTCAGAAACGTAGAGTGCGAACACGTGTTGTCAATGGGGTGATGCCAGGAAGACACTTTATCAGCTGTGTATATAAACTACCTCTGACGTCATGTCTAAGATTATGTAATATATTTTTCATAATTTTTGCATTCAACAGAGTAACGCTACAAGTCAGAACAAGTAATTCCGCAAAACTGCTCTCCTACTCATCCGCCTGTTGCTATTCACCGACTACAATTAATTTCAGAGTCTGGTATTTAACTTTTTTTTAGCTGTTTATGAATAGCAATGTGCTGCCTGGTCCCAGAATCGACTGTTCATCTGTCCATGCTGAAAAATCCGCCAAAGCGCACCAAAAGAAGAGTAGTTATCAATTCAACAGTAATATATTTTTTTGATACATGTTCGCTCAAGATTTCTGTTCTAATTCAGATATTTGGAGAAAAAACTTTTTGGTGGATAGGGGTTCTTTTTTTGTGTTAAATAAAAAAAAATTCTATTTTTGATTTTTTTTTTTTTAAGAAATTGGTAATGAGGCTGTTATACACTGGTGGACAATTGCCAAGGACGGATGACAATAGCACCTTGTTGTACATATACACCTTGTTGTGACATATACACAACGAAAGCAACCACAAAAAGGAAGGCAGGAAAATGTGGACATTAGCATAATTGCGGGATACAGTAAGACGTGTTGTGCGTAGGCAAATTTTGGATCGCCAAACTTGTTCGTCACGTGATAGCGCTGATAAGAGATCTAAAATGTTTGACGAATGTTGATAGCTGTTGTTCAAAAGCAAGATTGAATGAGAAAGAATTATTGACGAACTTGCAAATTTCGGTATATCTTCCCGACATCACTTAGATGATTTTACGCGTTTCCGTATTATTCGCAAGCTTGAAGAGGGCTAAAAATAAGATGTTGCCAGGGAGTTCGACGTCAGCTGCAGTGTTGTTTCAAGGCTTTGGAAATCATTTCAAATAACTAGAAAGTGTAGCAAACGTCACAGGGGAGGTCGTGTTTGCAGTACGACGCCTGCAGAAGATAGGTATAGTGCTATCGATAAAAAGGAACCGGCGCAGCACAGTTCGTGGGTTTAGCAAATCAGTTTCTTGTTGCTACTGGCAAGCGGATCTACCGAAAAACTGTAGCCAGACGTTTGCAACGAGGAGGACTATACGCCAGCCGTCCTGTTGTGTGAGTCCCATTGTCCTGACGTCACCGTACAGCCCGTTTGCATTGTTGTCGTCAGCATCGCAATTGGAGAAAATCAGACTGGGCTTGCATACTATTCTCAAATGAAAGTAGGTTCATTCTACCGTCGTCTGATTGTCGACTGATCTTTCGTGAGAGTGGTACTGCATATTGTATGACAGACATACAGGAAAGGGACCGATATCCTACATGTAGTGTCATGGTATAGGCTGGCATCTTAATCAATGGTCGTACGTCCCTCTATGTGCTTCCACAACTGGGACTATGAATGGCCAACGATTTAAAGATGTTCTGCTACCTCATGTTTGCATGTTCCGTGGTGCTGCCGATGATAGATTTGGTTTCATGGACGGCAACGCCACATGTCATTGAACAGTCGCTGTCCAAGAGTGTCTAGAGAGCGAAGATATTCAACGCCACGTTCTCGAGATCTGAATCGTATTGAAAATGTGTGGAATGCTTTGGGGAGGAGTATTGGTGGTCGACAATGCCCTCTAATAAACAAGGACACCGTCATCCGTGCATTGACAGAGGAATGGGATAAATTATCCCAACAGTTGTTGGATAATGTTCTGCAAAACATGACACGACGTGTGGAATCTTTCACCGCCCTCCATGGTGGCCATATCCTGTTTTGACATCTTACGCAAGAACGCTTGAGGACGGTAATTAATTTTTTTTCACTTTTACGTATTCAGCACAAAATAACTATTTTGTCTCTTGAACACTTTTCAAAGCCTTCTGGATTCCAGAGCACAATAAATTATCTTTATTATAATGTAACATTCTGACATTATTTTATTTTACTTGGGTCGGCGTGGATCCCCCTCAAAGCGTACCAGGGTGTTCCTACCCTCATACTCCTATTGATGATTTTAGAGATGTTTCACGTCAAAAAATAAAACACAATGAAGCAGATTTTATTAACTTTTACATACTGTACAAATTGTCTGTTGGACAGGGATCAAAAGTATTCCTCTTCCGGGTGCCTTTCTAATGAATGAATGAGAACACACACTCTCGTGACCGTGTGTGACCACCAGTCGGCGCCACAGAGCAGTGGCTCGGAAACGGCTTTTTGACAATAATTTTTGATAATTATAATGTAATTGTTACTCACTCCTTGTAAACAAACAAATAGCAGATCATCCAGATTTCGTTTAAATAAAAAGCGACGACTTTAAAAGACTTCCGACCAAGGTAACTCAACAGGATGCTGCCATTTGTTGGCCCTGTCCAGAACTAAATGTGAAAAAAGCGATATGTCGTTTTTCCTCAGACACTAGAGGCGGGACATGCCCCTGTTTATTATAAAACGGCAAGGATAGTGGATATATAATAATAGAAGGTGTGCACGTTCTCGCGCTTTTGAAAGTGGGCAAGGAAAGCATATTTTTGACGTCATTTTTGCTCCGCCTTACTAAGGGTTTTTGGTCATTCTCATTGGCTGTGTGTTTCAAGCATTGCTACTTAGGTTCGATCCCCGGTTGGGTAACAACTGGTGATTTAATTTTTAATTAGCAAAAATAATGTAAATATCTGTAAATAATTGTGTTCAGGTAGCTTCACTACTAATCCGTCCTTGTTTTGTTATGTCCCCGTATTTTACTTGATTGAAATTGTAACTCATTTAATATGTCCAATACAAATGCATTGGCCTGATGGTTCCGACCCCCATTTTACTCTTTCAAAATTCATGGACATGCTCTCGTGGCAGCTAATATTATTTTAGTATGCTTAAGTTATTAAGCATATCTTTTGCAATTTTTACATACTAAATGCAATCCTTAAAATATAATTTAAACTCATAAAATACAGCAGTTACTAAATAAAATTAGCGAATATCACATTTAAATAGTTCACAATAAAACGAATAGATGGCAGCACCTCACGAACCATTGGTTCAAATTGATTTCGGAATATTTTAATAACTAAACCACTCTACAAATCGATTCAAATTGATTTTTGAAGCAAATTTTAACTGTTTTCTTTTAAATAAATTCATTATTAGTTACAAACAAGAATTCTTGTTAAATTAAGTTTGCTCTGTAGACTCCTAAAACGACTGCATAAACGAGAACGATGCCTCGTATTTTTGAACCATGGTCAGAGGACGAGGACAACACCTGAGCTTCAATAGACATCGGGACCCCGATCAGATTTATCGTGCACCAGTCCCGTATACATGCCGTTATTTTTTGTGGATGTTCTGGACGACATTCTAGTATTTTGGTAGCGAAGTTGGCAACCCTTCGATCGCAATATAACTAATTTTAATATTCTTTAGTCTAGTCCATTGCAAGGTTTTGAACCGGGGACCCTTGGATTCCCAGCTGACGCCTAATCCACGGAGGTCTGCCTATCTCGAAGGAAAGACCCGGGAACGATGCCTCGTATTTTTGAACCGTGGTCAGATGACGAGGACAACACCTGAGCTGGCACCTAACGCAACCTCAATAGGCGTCAGGACATTGGACCCCGATCAGATGTATCGTACACCAGACCCGTATACACGCCAGTATAATTTTGTTGGATGTTCTGGACGACTTTCTAGTATTTTTGTAGCGAAGCTGGCAACCCTCCTATCGCAAGATCACTACTTTTTTACTTTTCTTTGTCAAGTCCATCGCACGGATTCGAACCACCAATCCTCTGATACAAACGAAGCGGGAGCATGTCTCATCTAAAACAACGAATAAGGCTCGTGTTATTCACTTTCAGGCTATTTTTATCGCAAATGGAAATATTTGATAAATGTAATTTTTTTTAAAGTGAAACGTCTTCTACAAAATTAACTACAATAATATATACGGAAAGAATATGGTATAATGAAATAAACCCAATTTTATGCTTTTAGAGGGATCCATGCCTACATCAATCTCGCGACTAATAGCTCGTTTGACAGGAATTTAGTCCTGGTTGATTATTTTTAATTAATCATCATCAGGCTTATTTTTAATTTTCAATAAGCAACAAATGAATGCAGACTTTTTACGTAAATAAGTAACCTAATAAATATTCTACGCATGTGAAATGCAGCCGCATTTAACATTTGTAGTTGAACGACGTCGACTACATTTGTAGTGAATAAAAAAGATCCTGATTGGTTGTTCGAAAATCTCACAAACTCATGAATACATTTCATAATTCAAACTTATTCTTCATAAGTCTATGTGAAAGGCCCCCAAAGTTTTGCACCGGGCCCTGGTCGCGAAGAGCTGTCCCAAAGTATGATTTTTGTATTGGTGTTTGTGCATTTACAGAATATAAATAAGATAAAACAAAACATTCAAGAAAAACGTTTTATTCCAGTGAAGACAAAAGAAACACTCTCAACGAACCGTGCACAATCCGAAGTAGAGGGATGATCGGAAGAACAGTGATCAGCGGTGTAGACGATGCGTTATGGAGAGAACGGGAAAAGCGTTCACACGCTTTTTTACGATTATCAACCAGCGATCCCATTTTTTATTACAGCAGTAACAGTGACGAAATCGTCGGCACGTTTCCGTATCTCTGAATTGTATCCCTACACCACTGACAAAGGATCTTCGCAGGGGAGCCTCTTCTGCGCGCGGGGGGGGGGGGGGGGCAAACGTCCGCATTGTCGTGCAAACAAGGCGACACTGCCGCCCACTTCGATGCATCTCAAGCATTTTTTTTTTTAAACACTATTTGTTATTTGTACCATTACCCACTGATGCTCACGCCATAATTGCAATTGTAATGCTGTTTTCTCTGTTTGGATATTTAAATCATTTTTTCCTCTTTTATATTATTTTTAAATGTAAAAAAATAAGCTTCCAACTTGTACCTCAAACCTTTAAATTAAAACAAACATTGTGAAACGTATTATTTTTAATAATTTTAATACGGAAAGCGTTGCTGGAAAGACCGAAGATTCCTGGACGACGTGATATCGCGTTTATAAGCGTCAGGGGGTTAAAAAAAATTCAGTTTCTTGATTTTCTACTGACCGCGGAATACGAAAGAAAACTGAGTATTTTTAGTGAATGAGAAATGAGTATTTTTAGTGAATGAAAGTTAATAATTTCCGATCGTTGTTTGATACGCAGAGGATATTTTAAGGCTGGATTCTAATTGCAAATAGGCAAAAATAATGAATAAAATAAGTCCATCAAAGATTTTTTTTGTTTTCGTTCATACAGCCCAATTTTAATATTTCAAGGGTTCGAATCGACTCTGTCATTGTAAATTGGAAATATTGTTTACTTCTCCTGATACAGATGTTGTTAATATATTTGCGCGGGCTGTGTCATTTCTTTTCTTTCCATTTCTTTGGAAAGGAACATTGGCCACTACATTATAAAGATACTGAATCTGAGACAGAGTTGCGGCAATAATTTATTATCGCCGAAAATGAACCTGTCATTTGCCGGATCATTAGGGCTATAATTCTGCAGACGCGTTTTAATATTTTCCAGGTTACACTTAAAAAGAAACGCGTTAATTGAGGGGAATCCAAACCAGATCAAATATGATGCAGAAGACATTTACGGCAACGGCCATTTTTTTGGCTATATTAAAGTATTGGCGTAAACTCACTTCATATTCAGCATATTTATAACCGCTTCTTTAAAATTTATACTTTGTACGAAGTATTGGGTCGATTTTCCGAGTGATAAGCATCTGTGAGACAACTTTGAGATTATACTTAAGAAATGGGTTCTCTCCGCCGAGGTGTCTAAACCACAGTCGCCAAAAGACTACTGAGTTCAGTTTTTCCACCCTTTGTGTTACTTTAGAAGTGTGCATTGTACACGCATATTAGTCCCTGATTAGGCGTAGTAGGTGATCAAAAATATATTTGGCAGACTGCCTCCCATTTAAGATTTACTAAAATCGCCAGTTTTAGGAGTTCCACGCGTAACTGTAATCGTTGTAATCGGTCTGCCCCTCGTACGATCTTTGCTCCTCGAACTGGCGCGAGTTCCCTTCAGGATAATCGTAAGCGAAATCGCCCTCGCCAGTCCTTTCGCTGTTCCCAAATCCAGTTCCATCCTCGACAACATTTCCAGACGATTGGCCGAAGGGTCTCTCGAGATCTTGAATTCCATCGAACGAAGGAGGACCCTGGTTGCCGTTCCCGTCGCCCTTCTGGTGGTTCGAGGCATGTCGGAAATGACGCGAGTCCATGCTCCACCGGTTTGCCTGGAAGCTGACCGTCTTCGAGCCCTTGTTGTTTTCCTGTCGTCCCCCATCATTGCGGCCCTGATGCGATCCCTGAGGGTTCGTAGAGAAGTCGTTTCGACCCTGAAAGTTCACGTTTCCAGCAACAGGTCCTTGGTTGGGGTAGGGGCCATTCCTGTTGTTGCCGCCAGTCTGCTGCTGGCCCTTTTGTCCACCTCTGTGATTGAGTGAGAAGTCGCTGTTTCCCGGGAGATTGGCATTTCCAGAACCTTCATTGGAACGGATCCCGTTGTCCCACCCTTCATTCCCGTGTTGTCGTCGTCGTGGGTGACCCTTCCGTCCTCCGCCTCTGTGGTTCGGGGAAAAAGCATTCTCACCCTCCAACCCTTCATTGCCCCCATTCATTCCCTGAAGACCTTTCTCATTCTGTCGCGAACCCTGGTCGTTCCATCCCCGACCGGCATTCGGGCGAACGTCCGTTCCTTGGCCGCCGCCTCTCTGTCCGAGTTGACCTTGACCCCGTTTACTGCCTCCTTTCTGGTATGGAACCAGGGCATTGCCATTCTGTGGAAAGTGCGCGTTCCCACCGCCCATTCCTCCAACCTGTCCACGTTGCCTTCTTCCGCCGTTTCGCTGGTTGTTCATCCACGATCCTGGTGGTCCATCCCTGTTCTGTATTCCCCTGTTCGGTTGCACGTCGGCATTTCCATCTCCATTTCGCCTTCCTCGTCTTTGATTGGGTGGACCTGCTGCATTTCCACCCATCGGTCGCCCTTCGGCACCTCCTTTCTGGTTTGGAGCATGAGCATTGCCCCCCATTTCATTCTGTGGAATGTACCCGTTCCCACCGCCCATAAAACCCCGTTCACCGCCTCCTTTCTGGTTTGGAACGAGGGCATTGCCATTCTGTGGAAAGTGCCCGTTCCCACCGCCCATTCCTCCAACCTGTCCGCGTTGCCTTCTTCCGCCGTTCCGCTGGTTGTTCATCCACGCATTTCCAGAGTTGTCTCCTCCGAGTCCCCTGTTTCCTGGGGAGGCTCCCACACTGCTCCGGCCACCTTCGCCCTGCGTTCCGCGGTCTCCCCAAGAAGAATCGTCGCCGGCTCGCCTGTTGGTGCCGCGTCGTGGGTTCCGATTCCCTTCCCCTGGTGGTCCCCAGGTGGGTATTCCCACCTGGTGGTCCGTTCCTGGACCGCCTTTCGCAGCGGTTCCTGGCTGTCGGCCGACCTTCTGTCCGTCGATGCCGACATCGGGACCCCTGTGCAGGTGGGCGTTCCTCGCGTAGTGGTCCGGGGTCTCTCCGCAGTTGACGTTGAACCACCAGTCGCAGACGAACGTCTCCTGGTTGAAGAGCGTCCCTAAAGGGCAGAGGAAAGAGTTCCTCCGCCCTCCCTCCTGACACACGTGGAACACCTGTTGAGAAGGAGGCAGAGATTTAAACGACAGAAGATTGATGTTGGTTTAGATCACTCGTTATCACTCGTCCCACAGCCACCACTGTGCCAAAACAATCTCCAATTTCTTGCAATCGTATCTGCTATTTAAAGTGACAGCCTTAGGTTATTACTAGCGGAAGATTACCTAAAAAAAAAAGCAAAAAAACATTGAAAAAAATTCACATTCATTTTTCTCATTTGCTGCCATGCTAGGAAAAAAATAATAACCATGTGATGTGACCACGTTTTTCATTTAATGATTTGCTTTTAAAATGATTCAAATTTATCAACATGTGTGGAAATTTTGAGAAAAGTGTGAACCACTCGGCCAAATAAGGTGCGAATTTAGCAGCACAGCTCGTGTGGGCAGCAGCGCATGCGCCGAGGCCATCTTGCACATCTTGTGCACTTCGCCACTCGAGGAGAGAGAGACCCACCTGGCACTGCGCCTCCGTGTCCCCGTAGTATCCGGGGTCTTTCTGCGCCCTGCAGTCAAATCCAGTGTCCGGGATCTTGTCGTGATTGGGGTAGCTCCGGCCGGCGATCCCCGGGATCGACTCCCCTAGAGGGTTGCCCATCACCTCGTCGTCCCAGCCGCCGAGGGGGGCGCCACCGGCCCCTTTCTGGTTTACTCCCCCTGGCTGCTGCCAACCGTCGCCCTATTCGAGAGAGAAGGGGTGAGGGTCGTCAGTGATTGAAAGGCTTTGAAATTGGCTCCCATAAGAGGTGGCATATCGGCAAAAAAAAATCTAATGGAAAATATAACACACATTTTTCTACTTTTTATATACCCAGGAAGATGAAATTTGACAGAGCGGTTTCTTATACCATAAAAAAGAGAAATATATTATTCTCAAACTTCTGGCTTATATACCCGTTCTGGGTACTGTATTAAAATCAAATTCACTATTATAATATTTCTTAAATACCCAATAGGTAATTCGACAGAGTTGTGTTTCTAACTTGAAAAGGTGCACTTCTGGCCACTCCGTTGGGCCCCGCCACCGCCCTATTCTAGAGGGGAGAGAAATGACGGCGGCTATTAGTTTCTGCTCGAGGACAAACTGATGCGTTTCTCTCCTTCAACGAAAGAGGATGAAAACTGAACTTTTAGGCAATTCCCACCCTAAATGAATCTATTTAAAAAAAAATTCCTTTCTTGCTTACCCTGCAATGAATCGTGAACAAACCTACAGAAACGTTTGTTTGTATTCAACATCTCCGACAGAATGAGAATCGACCCACAGAACAACCGTCCGTCTGTTTCAGTCTGTTGGGGGAAGGACGATTCCCAGACGAGACTCGGTCGCACTTTTGCAAACATTAACAACGCGCGTTTCCATAGAAACAGTGAAGCCACCTACGCTAAGAGTCGCAACAACCACTATCCAAATTTCCTTAACATTTCCGCTACTTTTATAATTTCTCAATCATATCTTGAGTTTAAAACCCATTGAAATCGTCTTCTCTCCCCCCCCCCCCCCCTTCTCCAGGAAACGTTCGTGGGAGTTTCTCATCCCGTTCGACGGTGTCTCCCGAAACGTGGACGCGTTTGAGACGTGAATGAACGAAATGACAATATTCTTACCTTCGCCGAAGTTTCGCTTGCGACGAAGCAGAGGAGAACTGGAAAAATAAAAGAACGGGGAACAAGAACGTTCAACCCTATAGTAACATGAATAGCATAATAAAAAATATGAGTGATATAAAAAACATAATAAAGAGCTTGGACGACAAGCACAATAGAAGAAGTATGTGCAAGAAGCAGACAGCTCCCCTTTTTTCTGATTTATACTCTTTCACTTATTCTTATAAAGATAAAAAAAAAAATCCCTTATTGACTTGTGCAAGAACCAATAGTTCCAGAGATATAAAGGAAAAGGATCTGTATTTTTGTATTATACGACACAAGAAACCCCCAGCGTTTTTAGCCGTTCCTGAACAATTTTGAAAACTGGATTTGTCTGGTTCTCGCACCGCGTCTTCAATTCTAAATGTTGTTTCCTCAGCCCACTGGGGTCCACTTGAAAGAAATGTTTATTTACATTTTTCCTCACTAGATGGCAGCATCAAAATTGCGTGTTCCAAAAAGAATGAACCAGTAAATAAGGCTTTGAATTTTCCCCCATTTCAATATCTAAATGAACTTTTGCATATTATTCCCCAAGACATGAAATTACTTTAAAACTACAGTTAAAAGTGATTGTTTTACCTTAAGTAGCAAACTTCGTATTTCCATAGATTTTAAAAACAAATGTTACGTAATAACTTACCAAGGAATTGAATGACTAGAATGTTTTGCTTCTTAGAATGCATTTTCTACAGAATTTCTGAAAGAAAACATCATAAAATTACACACGATATCAATAGAAATTAAATTTCTTGAGAATAAAAAATAGCATCCCAAAATTGCACAACAAAATATGTCATTTCGTGTTATTTCCTAATTTGGTTTTAACAGAACCAATATTTTGAGTAAAGGAATTTTAGTTGCAAAGCTGTAATCTGCATCTGGCATTTTTCCCCTACATATTTTTTACTTAAATTAAGATTTTATAAAAGACAAAATATGCTAGGGCTTTACCCTAGCATATTTTGACTTCTATAAAATCTTAATTTAAGGTATCCGAACACGTTCGAAGCACTTTTTTTAAAATGTGTCAGATAAAAACTATTTAATGCTATTTTTAGATTATTTGTTAGTTAAAACTAATTAT
The DNA here is from genome assembly GCA_963932185.1 of Troglohyphantes excavatus. Classification (NCBI taxonomy): domain Eukaryota; kingdom Metazoa; phylum Arthropoda; class Arachnida; order Araneae; family Linyphiidae; genus Troglohyphantes; species Troglohyphantes excavatus. The sequence goes on along the minus strand of OZ010670.1, from coordinate 7,153,206 downwards.
ATATCATCAATATTTAAATTTTATTATTTTAATTATTAAAAAAAATTCAATAATCATTGAAAATTTTACGTTTTTTTTCAAAAACTTGAAAACTTATACAAGACTTACAAATCAGTTTATATGGAAAATTTTACTTTTAAAATAAACTACATGTTATTATCTAGTGTTCCAAGTAAAATTAAACATATATATAAAAAATTAAATTTTTGGTGACACACCGAAAATTTATTATAAGATTTTTGACAATTTCACAACCCTATAGTTCAAAATTTAGTCCATAAATAAAAATATATTAATGATTTTCAAACAATTTTAGTACATGCACTAGAATACACTCCACTGAATATGTACACAAAATTTAAAGACAATATAACAATAATATTTTGAGTTATGATTTTTGAAATTTGATGTTTTTGAATAAAAATCAATTCTGAGAAAAATGCGTTTAAAGTATAAATTTGTCTATTATTAATATTAAGACAGTTTCAACACACTTAAAATCCCCCCAATTTATATGTTATGCCCTCCTCTTGCTCATCTTTAGACAAATTTCCTTTTTTAGCTAATCTATTTTTTTTTCTGACAACTTTAACATTAGGTAAATTAGGATTTCAGCAGCATTGGCAAGTTTTGTCTCCAGTGTTCTGAATGCAGACTTGGACAGTGTGCCAATATCAATTGAAGAACATAGTTTTTTAGCAGCCGAATTCCCCTTCCCAATGAGTCTTAGCCCAAATACAAATGAAATATTTACAGAACGCAATTTGTTTGATTTTTCAGAGGTGCAAAATGTATTTTTGTATTCGCAGTTTTGACATTTCACCGTCATATTTGATGCCAGTCCAAATACAGACTCTTGTAGAAGACACAGTCTACTGCTTAGGCAATCAGGGCAGCACAAACACTTTATCACATTGGAGAGAATTTGAATATTAATTATTTAATTTCCACTTATTTCAGTTCGAGAATAATTGTCCAAATAAGAAGTCATAGTGAGCTTCTTTTCACTTGCTGTAGGCACGTTGTTCGACGCAGATGAATCAGTTTCAGTGGAACATACATATTTATTTCCTCGGAATTTTTTTCTTACGAATAAAAAGTGGTTTTTCGAATTCCCCAAGGTGTTTTAACATATATGAAAGAAAATTTGGAGAGTTAATTAAGTTAGGTCTTTAAAAAAAATGATTAAACAGATTATACAAAAATAAAAATTTGCTGCTTGTAAAGAAATAAACAAGAGAGTAAAGTTGTTGACATTTTTAATACAAAAACTTCTGATATAAATGAAAATATTTGGTGGCTAGATTATAGCAACATTAAAATAATAAATATTGCAATTAAAAATTTAAAAAAGTTGAAAATTAAGAAAAAAACGATGTTTCTGCATCATTTCCGGTTTCGGAATGCTACTTCCTGTTCCATTTAATACGTTTCCACTTTGACTTTAAATTACTATAACTTTTATTCTAATTGACGCACAACTAAAGTAAAAACTGTTTTGGAAACTTAAAAGTGCAGAAAATCATATTTTTAAATAAAAAAAATTTGGTAATTTCAGTCAAAATCACCTTATTCAACGTGTGCGGATACCTTAAGTAACAAATATGTAGGGGGAAAATGCCAGATGCAGATTACAGCTTTGCCACTAAAATTCCTTTACTCAAAATATTGGTTCTTCATTTCCTCATCTTAATTTCCGGTTGATTTTGCATTTCGACGGGAGCTCAGTATTGTTGCTGAACCTTTATTTGTATTTTTGAACTATTGATTACTATTTTTCCAATGCTTCAGATTTAGCCAAAAATCTTTCTCATTTCTTGGACACACTGGAGTGCTTAAAATACAAACAGACGAAGTATATATATATATATATATATATATATATATATATATATATATATATATATATATATATATATATATATATATATATATATATATATATATATATATATATATACATATATATATATATATATATATATAGTTCAACTTCTGTGGGATGTGGGAGTATTTCAAATTATTGCCCAGAAAAAAAAAAATGTTTGGTTGTAGAAAAACTTGAACATTTTATTTAATTCAGAATTTTATTTTGCAAAACAAGTACAAAAATGTGTTGTAGTAAAACAATAAAAACACATTTTCCTGATTGTTTAAGTTGTTTTCCCATCCTAAAAGATTGTCCAAAACTTCAACATGTTTTGATCATACTTCTTGTCTCTTGACCTCTCCTTACTCATGACGGCCAACACCGAGTGGTGTGTCCAGGCACAAGCCAAGAGTCAACCTATTCAGCTGGGTTAAAGAGTCGAAGAGGATGTCCATTGATCTTTACAGACAACAGGCTGGACACTGTCGCAGTATCCAGTGACGATATCAACGGTGTGATAACGAGGTTCATCAGTGAGAAACCTCTTTCACGTTCACTCGACGATATGGCTATCGAGCCGTTCACGTGAAGTGTAACAAGTAGTAGACTAACAACAGAGTAATATTTAATTAAATAAATATTTTTAACTATCGTATTTTTTTCCCCCTAAAGAGAGGTACACCGGAACGCCGTTCCGGTACGTTCCGCCTCAAATCGAGCCCTGTATATATGTAACGAACAAACAAACCTAACGAATAAAACAAAACTAAAGGAACTATCAAATGTTTTTTTTTGTTTGGTTTAACTTTCAAAGTCGACATTCGAATCGATAACCCTCCGACCATGAGTAAGCTGCATTGCCAATGTCGAGATTCGAACCCTCCCCCCCCCCCCCCCTCCTCCGACCATGAGCTCTCTGCAGTATCGAAATCGTTGTTAGCGCAAGGGCAAAACTGGGGTCATGCTGTGCCAGTCGAGATTCGAACCCACAACCCTCCGATAATGAACTCGTTGCACTCACAAAGTCCAGATTCGAACCTACAGCCCTCTGATCATGTGCTCATTTAAATCAAATACAGCCTTAAACTGACCATCTTAAACCTGACACCCCTTCTAAAATCTAGTTTTTGAGCTTATATGTGTAAATACCAATACCACAAGTTATTTCACTACAAAAATAAATAATATTATTATTTGTTGTTTCTTTGGACAAATTAACTATAATATCTACACCCTAATAAAAACACGTTCACCTCTTAAGGATTTCATTTAGAAAGTCCAACCAACATCTTGGTGACAAAAGAACATTCACCATGAAACTTTCCCTCCATGTGGACAGGTGATTGCCATTATAATAATAATGGCAATCACCTGTCCACTTGAAACCAACTTGGTACCAACCTGAAATCATCTTGATTATTTCATTTCCTTATTTCAACTCAATTAAATAAAAGGTGTCATCTTTAAGCACGCTTTCCTTCGTTGTTTATGTATTACTTGAATTGTTTTGCATATATTATCCAATGCATTTATAGTTTCAAGACTTGGTTATTTTTTTTTTTAAATTAAGAAGACTTGGTACCCCAAAAATTATTTTCTATAATTTGATATAAAATTAAATATTTTTGTGATGACTACATGTAAACTATGCAGGAAAGAAGATTTAGAAGGAAAAAAATTTTAAATTTCTTCAAACTTTTTCAAAAATTAAATTTTTGTTAAGTTTTTCGAAGATTTAAGGCATTTTTCAAAATGCTTCTTCTCCTTCAGATTTCATTTTTTTTGCATCGAATTTTTTTTTAAGATGTATTGATTCATGCTTAATAACTTTAAGGATCGGATTTTGCATAAGTATTTTAGTTTAGGAGAAAAAAAAATTAGTGAAAAATCGGCCATTTTTGTCCAAAAAACTCTAATTCCTAAACATTTTATTTTTTTAAATAAATTGTTTTTAATATTTTTCTAATTCCATCCCTAATTCTATTCAATATACTCTTGTGTACGTGTTAAAAAAATTTCACGATAATTCATGCATATTTGTTTGAGTTTTAGTATTTTAAGTAAGTGTATGTTAACGAAAACAGAAAGCTGAGATAAATGCATTTAAAGATTTCAGTATTGAAATTTTTTTATTATTAATGTCCCAATTAGCTCAAATATTTTTTCACATAAATAACGAATATATATCCTACAAATTATGTAAAATTAATGACAAATAATAATTATTTTATTTTGCTGCAACCTTAAATAAAAATGTTACTTTCAGTATTCGATGCATGTAAAATTTCGAAAAACACAATAAAATAATTCACTGTCAAGCAAATTTTTATTCTTGTAATACATTTTTAGCAAACCCCTAACTACTGAACATTATGAAACAAAAATTGACTGCAGATATTTATATAATTTGCTTTATTGTTGAGTGTAATGCAGGGAAAACTGAAAATTTTTTAGTGGTTTTATACATGACATTCACTGTAAAATTAAAGCACCCTGCAGCATAAGTAACTCCTTATTTATTCTTAAATTACTTTTTCTCTTTATGCATTGCAATATTTACAAGTTTGAGTGCAAAATCCCTGATAAGGCGGCGTATTGTAAAATAAGAGATTTTGCAGTACACCGCCTTTTCCTCTATTGTCTTTTGGGCAAATCAATTCACACACAGAGTTTCAGTAAATTAATTTCTCGTCTGATTCTAAAGATTTTTAAGACTTTTTCATAGTATGTATAATTCTAAGTTGTATTCACATACAAAATTTGACAAAAAAAAACACTGACTCCGTTTTCTTTACAAATGTATCTATGGGATACCTGTACTAGATGATGATGTGTACAATTTCGTTGGCATTTTGCGTTTGGCATGTAACACATCTTTATAACAGTCCTGTAGAAGCAATCCTTTGATACATTGACATTATTATGTTTAGATGTACCCATTTTTACATTCGGTTTATGACTTTCTCTATGTAACACATTGGATAAGGAGTGAAGAAAACGTCCATAATATGATTAATATTTATTCAATCGTTTTGAAACTTTGGGAAAACATGCTAGAAGGTTGAAGCGTTATTTTAAACCAATAAAAAAAATTGACCTTTTCATCGATTTTGGGGTACCGAGTCTCCTTAATTTACATAAGTACATATACTTTTTGTCATCAAAATTCTAACCCTTTTTATAGTCTAAAAATGATTCAAACTATTTTATGTATAAATTCATCGTTTAATTTGTGTAATTACATGTGATTACTAAGTTTACAAAGTTTTAGGTTAAATAAACGAGTAGTTTTTTTTTTAATTTACCTACAAACACAAAACACAGTTTTAAGAAAATAATTATTTAGTGAAAAACTTTCGTATATTGAGTGCATATCGTACAATGTTTAAAACTTCTAGTTCATCTAGAGAAAAAATTGAAACAGTGGTTGCAATGCAGAAGAGCTTAGAGTTTTAGAAAATACCAAATAAATTTAAAAATACATTTTTGTAAAATTCTGTTTGCATCTCTCTAACCCCCCCCCCCCTCCATAAAACCGACATAACAAATTCCCTCTTATTTATTTAATTAAGTATTTAAGTATAAATTAAGTATTATTATTTATAAGTCATTTTCCTGTACAATTAATGCATAAACAAAGTTTTTAATTACAATATATCTATATATACATTTTGACTTTTGTGTTTTAATATTTTACTATATAAAAAAATCGGTTACTCGATCGGACGTGCTTGGATTTATTTGTCTACACGCATCGGTGCCAAATTTCTAATCGAAAAAAACCAAGTGATAGTCAATCGTATTATTTGTTCCGAAGGCGTCCAAAGAGATCCTCCGGCACCTTTCGGTGTTTCTTCCATTTGAGATTCCGCATTAACTGATTTTAAAAGACGCTTCAGAAATAGAAAGGAGCAGTTTCCACTGCACTACAAGGATTTGTTCGTGAATACTTTGTACGTACGCTTCTCCTTCTTGCGTCTTCAGTAAGCCCTAGACTGGATAAATGGCCATCCTGGCCGACGGGGTCTACTTTCCTCTTCCACATGGAATTATGCGGCTTTGAAAAATATCTGCAATTTATGACGCGCAAGTTTCTGCCAATGTACAAAATACAGAAATACAGTCAAAAATACAGAATTTAGTACCAGGAGGAGCAAGCTCAGCTCGCTCGCATATTTTATTACTTAATAATGTTTCTAAGGAATATAAGTAAGTGCAAATGCTTTGAAATGTCCATATCAACTGTTAGACGTTTCATGATATATTTTATCGTATATTAATGTCTTTTTATTATCGAAAGAAGTTTAAGTTCTTTTAAATGCTCATATGATGGGTTAGACGTGTCAAGATTGCAAATATAAAAGGTAATTCTGCAAAAGTAACTAAATACTTTTAACGATCCTGATCGCCCAATACAATCATTCACACAATTATAGCACAAAGTTTTCGCTTACATGCTAAACCCTGACAATATTCTTGTAGTTAAGCAACAATTTGTAGTGATGTTTTCATCTGTCTTACTCTAGAGTGACTGAATGGTCTTTTAAGAGCTATGCAAAGTAGCCTTTGTTATTAAGAATATTATGATTATGGAGGACATTTTTTTTTATACTGCAAAATTATTTCCGCAATTTTTTATCTTCAATCGGCATACACAAATAATAAGAAACGAATAACATTTTATATTCTTATTGAACTTTTAATCAATAATAAAGATTCGAGCTTATTTCGAAGAGTTTTAAGTGTTATTCGGAATGAGTCCGTAGTGATGGAAACTGAACAGGTGCGAAAATCTAACTTCTAAATAAACTTTTTCTATAATTTAAATATAATAGTTTTTTATTGTATTATAATACGGTTACGATGAAATTAATCTGAATCTATTTTTTTTTTGTTAAACATATTTTTTTTAAATTGTGACTCTCCGTTCTCAAATTTTCAAAACACGTATATTATTTTATTTAGCCTAATGATTGAAAACGACACATATTGAAATTTGCCCCAGTTGTTAGGAATATTTCAGAATTTTGTTCCTCAGAAAAGCTGACAGATTATAAAATTTGTGTAACCTCTTGGAAAAAAAATAGGTACTTCTAACAAATCTTTATTAACAAAATACTTATTTGAAGTAACATGATAAATATAATTAAAAACACATTTACAAAAAATATCAAATTTGTTTTTTTTAATTATTTTAATTTTGGAGAAATTGATTTCCATTAATAGACAGGGAGTAAAAAAAAACACCTTTTTGAACGAAGGTAGAAAAACTGGTGTTTTTGCATTGGTTTGCGTAGATTTCTAAAACGCATTTCTACCTTTCAAACATACATTAAATGTTACACTTATAAAGTTTTTCAATACTTACTAACAAGAAAAAGAAGACTAAAGGCTTTTTGTTCAAGTTCTTTTTAAATATTTATTAGAACACTTGTAGTATTTAGCAGACAAAAAAAGTCGCTTAATTAGAATGTGTTTTTTCTTTATTTGAAAACGCAAACGATTTTTTAATTTACTGAAATTTTTTTCGGTTATTTATGAGAAAAAAGTACTTTATTTTAGAATAAAAATTTCTCATCAAAAATATTTTACACGTTTTGAATTAAAATAACATATGATGAATTAAATAACGTTTAATTGTTATTGCTGTACAACCTATTAATACTCATACGCGATGAAACATTTGCAATGGAAAGAATGGCATCGAACTTTTAATCTGCTTATTTCACCCTCTAAATGACATATTTTCGAAGATAAAATTTAATTTTTACCCGAAAAAGTAGTAATGCAATTATCGTGAAAATCGTAAGAGATAAATAAACAAACGAACCTCATTTAAGTATCATAGATTCAATAGGGTCGATGCATCATAACTTTATAATATGTATAAAACTGGATCCATTCCAGATGGTTTTTAAAATGGAAGTAATTTTTTTTATACATTTAAATGCTGCAACTGCTAACTATTAAAAGGTGCATGGGAATAGAATGTGTACGGAACACATGAATTCGGTTTCTTCCGATGTTACGCCGGTGCGTGTCAAATCTTGAAGTAAAGGAAGCAAGTAAATGGATCACGGCTTCAGATGGAACAGCGTGTGCATCTTTTGTTGCCAAGATAATTTGCTAAAATGACGATTCACGTAAAACCCAACTGGCCATACTCCGACGCAGCCACACTCGAAGTGTTTGATTAAATGCCAATTTACTTATAATCAATAAGAAGAAGTTTACAGCAATGACTAGTACTGCTATACTAAGGATAAAGTACTCACATGAAACAATACGCTTGTTTATCTTCACAACTCGTGAAATCTTCCACTCCTCACCCCACTCAACTACAAGAGACGAAATAATTCATCGACGTATCCATTTCCCTTTTATACGTCGGTTTGTTCCGTGCAATTACACCCCCCCCCCCCCCCCTCCATCTTCGGACCTTTCGACATGTGAGTTTTTAAAAAAAGAAAACGTTCCATCGGGGTCATTGACGAATCCTTTGAAGGCAATCAAAGGGTTCGAATCCTTTTTCAGACGATTCATTCGCAGCAACTGATGCTTACGAACTTACACTAGATCCTCAATCGCGAAAGAAAAACCCTTTTCACTTCACTCTGACCTTCCGATTATTAACTTCTAAAAAGGGGCCTTCTCGGAGAACAAGCGAGAGGGGGGGCCGGATGTTTGCCCAATTTCGTCTGAAAAAGTGCACAAAAGCGTCTCTCCCCATTGTTCCATTTCTAAACCGCAAGGATTTTCGTCAGCCGCCATGTTTGCATGCCACCATTTTATGTTAATTGCTCCGCATCATAATGTTTTTTCTCATTAGATTAATTCTCTGTGTCTCTTCAAAGGGGAATACATTATGCAAAACCGTGTTCTCGGTAGACAACGGGGGGACCCGTTCCAGAAGGTGTGTTCGGATCCATTGTGCATAAACAAAAGAGGCGCGAAAATGAGAGGATTAGCTCGAACACTGTTGGCGGGAACCTGAAAGGAAATGAACACTTCTCATTATTCAAATGCCTGTGTTCGGATCAGAATAGGTTTTTTTTGTCTTCGGAACTTCCAGCAGCTTGCGTCATTCGGTTGTAGATTTTGTAAGTCTCCATGGGAAGGAGTGACGAATGTGCCATTTTCTCTAGGGGGTCCTCTTTTTTACAGGAAAGTTGAGAACGGGTGTCAATATTTATTATTTCATTTTCGGTAATTATAAATATTGAAATTGTGTTCGGTTTGGTTTTGGTTTGGTTTTGTTAATTAACGTCGCACTAGAGCTGCACAGTGGGCTATTGGTGACGGTTCGGGGTCAATCTCGAAGGAAAGACCCGGGAACACATACACATTCACACACACATTCATACACACACATTCATACATGCACCTCGTTATTTCAGAACCATGGTCAGATGACGAGGAAACACCTGAACTGGCACCCAACGCCTTCCATAGACGTCGGGACTTTGGACCCCTATCAGATTTATCGTGCACCAGTCCCGTATACACGCCAGTATAATTTTGTTGGATATTCTGGACGACTTTCTAGTATTTTTGTAGCAAAGCTGGCAATCCTCCGATCGCAAGATCACTATTTTTTTACTTTTCTATGTCAAGTCCATTTCACGGATTCGAACCACCAATCCTCGGATTAGTAGCTGAACGCCCTACCAACTGAGCAACCGGGGCTCGAAATTGTGTTCGGAGGCGGAAGGTAACGAAACCATGGGCCTTTAAAGCCACATGTCCATTAAATAATGTACTCATTTTACTTATACATTTATTAATTAAAAAGTCCACAGTAATTAGCTTAAGTTTTCTCATGAAAGTAACGTTATAAGTTATTGAAAACTATAAATTGTCGTACTTCCAAATAATTAATACTTCTTATCCGCAGTAGTATATTGGAAAACGGATTTTTTTAAATACAAAAAAGAATACATCTCAGGCAATACCTGTTGAAAAAAACAAGACTATCTAAGGAATCGAACACTAGTTCCACGGACCATTGTGGACCCTATCACGGACAACAGAGGTCCGCGGACGACGGGTTGGAAACCACTGATCCACATGAAAACTACCAAACTTCTGCACAATGACAAGATTTATATTCGCAGATTTTGATTAATCGCTTTTACTGAACTAACCTAACCATCTATTGGCTTTTTTTGCAAAGCTACTGTTTGTTGATGAACCATTTTTAAATTTTCTTTAACTAATACCCATAACAATGACTGTTTGGGGCAATGACTTTTACTAATACCCTCAACAATGACTGCCCCTGACTCTCGGAATTTAGCCTCTTGTAATAATGGGCAAGATTTCTATTTTTGATACGTTCGAAACCTGTCATTTACTGATTTTGAAAGACATACCTCCCATTCTGTTAGAAGCAAACCATAGTCTGACAACAGGATATGGGGTATCCAGTTGCCCAGTGGATAAAGACGTTCAGCTGGTAATCAGTGGGTTGCTAGTTCGAGCCAATTCGATGGACTCGACAAAGAAAAGTAAAAAAGTAATGATCTTGCAATCAGAGGGTTGCTAGCTTCGCTACAAAAATACTAGAAAGTCGTCCAGAATATCCAACAAATTATAGTGGCGTGTATACAGGACTGGTGCAACGTACATCTGATCGGGTACAACTGACGCTTATTGAGGTTGCGTCAGGTGCCAACTCAGGTGTTGTTTTCGTCATCTAACCATGGTTCAAATATACAAGGCATCGTTCCCGGGTCTTTCTTTCGAGATAAGACCCGAAACGTCGCCAATGGCCCAATGTGCAGCTCTAGTGCGACGTTAATTAACCAAACCAAACCAAACCAAACCAACCTGACTACCGGATCGTTTGCCGAACAGGTGTATTAATGGTTTGGTGTGGTTTGGTTAATTAACGTCGCACTAGAGCTGCACAGTGGGCTATTGACGACGGTTCGGGGTCTATCTCGAAAGAAAGACCCAGGAACACATACACATTCATACATGCACCACGTTATTTTAGAACCATGGTTAGATGACGAGGACAACACCTGAGCCGGCACCCAACGCCTTCAATAGACGTCGGGACTTTGGACCCCGATCAGATGTATCGTGCACCAGTCCCGTATACACGCCGTTATTTTTTGTGGATGTTCTGGACGACATTCTAGTATTTTGGTAGCGAAGTTGGCAACCCTCCGATCGCAATATCACTACTTTTTACTATTCTTTAGCCTAGTCCATCGCAAGGTTTTGAACCGTTGACCCTTGGATTCCCAGCTGACGCCTAATCCACTCGGCCACGGAGGCCTCGAAAAGTGTTTAGAGGATTCAGGTCCAGTCATTCGCATAACGTTTATGCTTTGCACCTGACAGGCAACAATAATTGTCTGATAACGAGAAGAAGAAGAAGAAAAAAAAAGGGGGGGGGGGTAGGCAGATCATTGGAATAGCGGTGACAGACGAAAAAATGCATCCTAGTTAAAAGGATTACTGTTTTTTACTCAATTTACAACTTTTAGTGCAAGTTGGACGGGATGTTCGTCAAGAGAAATTGCGGCCTGGCTTTCTGCATACTTTTTTTTGCGTAGGTCTGTCTTGTTTCTACAGTGTGTTCGAGAGAGAACTCCCTGGTTTTAAAATGAAATAACTCGGAAACAGAGATAGATAGAAGAGTGAAACAAGTGTTTATATTGAGAGCCGTCAAGTTCTGATACAAAAGTTTCTAATGTTGACGAGAGGTGAAGCTGAAGTCGCAATACGGGAGTCCGAGAAATAGGCTATAAACTGTTCATTTCGAACAGTCGTTGCAATCACGTCGAAATCGATTCAAATGTATACCTTTTGCAGCAGCCCCTCAGGGGGTTTACTTTCTTTAAGTAAACACGGGCTTCACAACCCCGAGGTACCCTAGTGATCTATTCTACTTTCTGTTTCTTCTCCTCTTTCTCGTGCTTTTCGCTTTTTTCTTCCTCCCTCGTTGTGACTACCTTTCGTAGGTGAGGGCTCTCCATCAGAAGCTGTTGCCGCCCTGTTGCATATAGCTTCTGTTGGCGATTAAGTCGCCCACGTGTTTGCCGTACGTGGATACTCGTAACCTTGGAAATGAGGAGCCTGGTAATTGAGAGGATAGCGTCTTGGGTCAAATTTTGTACGTTTTACCTCAACACATTACTTCGGCCTTTGCTTCAAGCAAACTGGAGGTACATTGTGGTTCCCAATGTATCAATCGGCTCCTGGTTAGGGTCGGCAGACCTGGCTGGGTGGAATCAAGCAAACGTTATGTCTTCTGGGACCCTCCCCCTGGATGACTGAACATTCAGGACCGGAGGCGTCTTCAGGCACATAGTGCGCGCGTATAGATCCTAGTAAACCTGGTAGTGCATTGCCGAGCGCACCCATTTTTTGTTTCTTTATTTATTATGTTTATTTTGGTTGCATGCCGGCGTGTACTATCCCTTGATTAATAAGGACTCCATGGTGGGTGGGACTCTAGGGTCTGAATCTCCCTTTCCTTTTTATGGAAAATCAAAACCCTTCTCCTTCAGTGGAGCAACCATCAACGTACTTTTGTCCAACAACTACTAGATATTTTGTAATGAAACGTAATGAAGGTTCTTTTCACACCGTATCTCCTTTTCTCATAGAGAAAGGCATTTCCGGTTGTGTTGGTGAAGCTAAATCCATAAGCAAAATGCGTTCTGGAGATCTGCTAATCGAAGTTTCTACAGATAAACAAGCTGCGTTACTCCTTAAATTGACTACCCTTGCAAACTTAACAGTATCCGTTTCACCCCATACTACTTTGAATACTTCCCGAGGTGTTATCTCGGCAGCTGACTTGCTAAATGTTCCTGAAAAGGAAATCCTTGAAAATCTAAGGAATCAAAAAGTATGCGAAGTTAGAAGAATTACCATCAAGCGAAATGGAGAAATACTGGACACTAAACACATTATCCTGACTTTTCAAACACCAACTCTCCCACAACATGTTAAAGCTGCCTATCTTCGTTGTCCGGTTCGGCCATACATTCCCAATCCTTTGCGATGTTTCTCTTGTCAACAGTATGGTCATTCTAAGGCATCATGTCGAGGAACCCAAACTTGTGCTCGCTGTGCTCAGCCAGGGCACGAAAGCGAAAACTGCAGCAGATAACAAAAATGTGTTAACTGCGAGGGTGACCACCCTTCCTACTTTCGAACCTGTCCGGTATGGGCTGTAGAGAAGGAGATAACAACTGTCAAATTTAATGAGAATATATCGTATCCAGAAGCTAGACGCAAAGTCACATCTCGAACACCTGTTGTGGGCAAGAGTTATGCTTCTGCCACTAAAACAGTTATGAAAAGTAGCAGCACACAAACAGAAACAACTACCAGTGGCTGCGATTGGGTGCTAAAAGTGGGGGGGCAAGATCAAGATGAAACAAGAGTGTGTGGAGCGCGGGGGGTGAGGGGGAGGGGGTAATAAAAATATTGACCACCAAAACAACGAATATTGCATATTTATACTTAATCTTTGTTTTGAATTATTTAAAGAAAGGATACTATCTTAAAATAGGTAAGAGACGCCCAGGTTGAATATTAACTAACCCTTTTACGATCATTTCCCCCCACCCCCATTTTTTTTATGAAAGGATATGGACTGTTGCAAAGAATCTAATTAATATACTTGTTGACAGACCTCCAAAGGGATAGGTATCCTTTCCATTTGTGTCAGCGTTGAAAAAGAAATGAGGAAAATTTTACCTTCTCACCCTTCCAATTCCCAGAAAATTTCCTGCAGTATTTGCAATTCTGCATTTGTGGTGCGACTTTTGGAACCCTGAGAAAAATAATTACAGTTTCAAACTGTAAAATAGTGCAGGCACGTAGGTGTAGATTTAATAGGGGTTCAGTGGAATCCTTAACCCCACAAAATCCTCACCCAACCCGCCGCCAAATCTATAACACATTTTTTTCTCAAAAAGATTGTTAATTTTCATTAGTAAAAATAAATACGTTGGCATTTGAATATCGAGGAAGCAACAGTTGTCATTGTCATTAACTACTTTTAATAGTTGTCAATAACTATGTATTCTTAAAATTAGTAAATCACCCCTAATTCTGAAATAAATTTAGAGAACAAATTTAAAGTTTGAGAATCCCTATAATATATGTGTGGGAACGATTAGTTAGATAATTTATAGTTATGGTAATTTAAAGATGTAATAAGCGTTTTAGTTGACCAAAAATGTAAAGAATAATATAAAGGCTACATGAGCTAAAGAAATGTAGGAGTCAAAAGACTTGACTTACATGGTATTGTGCAACACAATCGACACTGCTGATTTTAAATTAAACGTTAAATATACATAATTTAATTCAAAAGAAATATTTACTTATTACAATAAATATTAACTTCCATTAATTAAATTTAAATTATAAAGGTAATTTTAATTCAAAGATCTAAAAGAAACAAGAAATTTACCAACTTAACGGCGCCAGGTGTTGTCCTCGTTATCTGACCATGGTTCAAATATATGAGGCATTGTTCACGGGTCTTTCCTTCAATATGGGCCCCGAACCGTCGCCAATAGTCCAATATGCTGTACTGCGGCGACGTCCAATGAGAGGTCCGTTCAGAGGTCTATTTTAATTTTAAGGCAAGTTGGGTGATCTAACCTTCCCTCGCTTTCTTTTGCTATTTCTTTGGGCTTACATTTTCATAAATCAGGAATTTTTAAATGACGGATGACGAAATTCCCAACTTTTAAGGATTCCAGATTAGTTGGGAAGGGGGGGGGGGGGAAACCGCAAATCACATGCACGAACAGTAATAAAACAAGAATTATTATCCTTATAACGTCAAATGCTCAGACGTTCGGCGCCTATAGATTGCGCAATACTACATTAATGTAAGAAGTTTCATACAGTCGCTTGATAAAAAAAAAGGGTGTCTGATCTTGAACTATATTTAGAACTAAATAAAAAAAGGCGATATTAGCCGACTGGTCTGGATTGATTCTATGGTCCTGGATTTAAGTCAAAGAGGAAATTACAAAAAGTAAAAAAAATTAAAATTACAAAGTTAGATAATAATCAAAGAACAGGTGCTGGGCGTTTTCGCGGGCCAATAAATTTAAAACTATTATAGAAAACATGGAAGATGGTTTTGCTTTAAAATAAACTGGCAACTTATAATGAAGTATTTTAAGGTTAACGAAATTATGTGGTCTTTGCTCAAACAGCCATACCACAATATGGTTTCCATAGCATGTTTTGGAGCATCTTGTTTATACGACCCCGTTTGACGATCTTTTCCCTTTGTTATCTTTATTTGTATTTCAAATTAAACCTAACAGTACGTCATCGGGTTTCTGTCCCAATAACCCATGCTCACAGAGGGGGTATCAAGACAGAATACCCTCCCCCCACCCACCCCCAAAAAAACTATTTTTATGATTCGGTTTTTAATTTTTTTTTATTTTACTTACAATGGGAGGAGTTTGGGTTTGACCCCCCCCCCCCTCCCCCCTACTTATTTGTGTCTGTGGTAGTGGGAGAAAGTTGGGGTTCAAAATGTTTCCTTTGTTCGGAAATGCAGTAAAACAATTGACTTGTAACTTAGTTTTAAATAGTGCAATATTAAAAAAATGCGGCGTCAACATCCAAAAAAAGTGCGGGGGCAACCGCCCCCCCTTGCCCCCCCGAATCGCCGCCACTGACAACTACCATACCTTTATCTAGATCATCTTCAACACCTGTAACTAGATCTTCCACACCTGTAGCTAAATCTTCTTCCACTAGTATCTTTAAGCAAATAGATCCCAGACCTTCAACTTCTAAATCAAAAACTACAGCGAAATCTAAAGCTTTTCAAGCTTTGAAATTGAAAACTGCGAGAGAAAGTTTTTCTCGCCAAAAATCGATAACATCTTTCAGGTTTCCTCATTCGGAAAAAGAAGCAGATGTGATGCTTCTGCATCCATCTGACGATGAGGAAACTTTAATGAACGAGGGTGATGTAGATGGCCTTTTGAACGCCCCCTCTATAACGTAACATTCTTTATCTCTTGGAATTGCCGTGGTCTTCGACCCAAAATTGATGACTTAAAAACTCTCATTTCCACCTACAGTCCAGCATGTGTCGCACTTCAAGAAACTTTCCTGCAGTCTACTCAATCTGCTAAGATTCGTGGGTTTAGTTGTACTCGTAAAGACTTTGATTCTGGTACTACAGTGTCTGGAGGAGTTTGTATTTTCACTTCTCATAATTATCCCAGCACTGTAATCCCACTAAATACAACTTTACAGGCTGTTGCAGTTAAACTGCATGTTCAATCTCTTCTTACAGTCTGCTGTCTTTACCTACCACCCAATTGTAACATCTCTCAGCAGCAATTGAACGACCTTATAGATCAGCTCCCAATCCCCTTTTTAATACTCGGTGACTTTAATGGCCACAGCACTCTGTGGGGAAGTGACAGTACAAATCGTAGAGGGCATCAGATTGAACAGTTGATATCTGATTGCTCTCTATGCTTGCTCAACAACAACGAGAAAACTTATTTTCACGAACCTACAAGGACATTCCACTCCCTCGATTTAGCCAATTGTTCTCCAACACTTTTGCCATTTTTGAATTTTGCAGTTGCCAATGACCTGTATAACAGCGATCATTTCCCCATCTTGGTCTCGCAAAATAGTCGTAGCATAGGGGTCATTCGACCACCTGCTTACAGGTATCACCGAGCTGATTGGGTTGCCTTTTCTCAATTGGCACTAGTTACCGAGACAATGGTTACAGACGATGATATTAATATTTCCGTGGAAAACGTCACCGAGATAATTATTAAGGCTGCTGACTCAACGATTCCTAAAAGTTCGATGCGACAGCGCAAATTTTGCAAGCCGTGGTGGAACCCTGATTGTCAGTCGGCATACAAGAGACAAAAGAAATTGTGGAACATTTTTCGGAGATACCCAACTACAGTAAACCTCGTCGCTTTTAAACAGGCCAAAGCGTTCGCTCGAAAGGTAAGACGGCAGAGCCAAAGAGAATCTTGGATCAATTACGTCTCTTCAATCACTTCATCAACAACAAGCAAGCAATTATGGAGAAAGGTTAAGGCAGCTAATGGCCTCTACCAGGACTATTCGATTTCGATTTTGGAAACAGGAACTGCTGTGCACTCTTCGCCAGACGATATTGCCAATGCAATAGGTGAAGCTTTTTCGAATGTGTCCAGCTCAAATTCGTATAGCCCTGCTTTCTTGACAACCAAGAGACATGCCGAAAAAACATATCTTAATTTTAAAACTAAAACCAATCTCGATTATAATTGCAGTCTCACGATGATGGAGCTGAAAAAGGCGCTTTCTAACTCCAATAACACTAGTCCTGGACCTGATGGAATAACCTATCACATGCTGCGCCATCTTACTACAGATTCACTTACGAATATTCTTCTTTTGTTTAATAGAATCTGGGAGGAACAAAAGTTTCCGTCTCTTTGGCAAACAAGTATCGTGATTCCAATTCTAAAGCCAGGAAAAGATTCCAAAGATCCTTTGAGCTATCGACCAATCGCCTTAACCAGCTGCCTGTGTAAAACCCTAGAGCGAATGATCAATGGACGCCTTATCTATCTGCTTGAAAAGAACAAATGCATTCCTTCATGCCAAAGTGGATTCCGTAAAGGAAGATCCACACTTGATAACATCGTGCAGTTGGAAACGCAAATTCGTAACGCATTTGTAAGGCAGAATCATCTGGTCTCAATATTTTTTGACGTTGAAAAAGCGTACGATCGCACGTGGCGCTACGGTATTCTCCGAACTTTGTTCGATTTTGGTTTTAAAGGAAATTTACCTCTTTTTATACAAAACTTTTTATCTTTTCGTTCCTTTCAAGTTCGTGTAGGTGACATTTTGTCACATTCTTTCATTCAAGGTGAGGGAGTTCCTCAGGGTAGCGTTTTAAGTGTCGTTCTTTTTACCCTTCATTTTAGTAATATCATTCACTCGCTACAACCATACATTCATTCTTCATTATACGTTGATGACTTGCAGATCTCATTCCAGGGATCCGATATGCGATTCATTGAAAGGCAGCTTCAATCTGCAGTCAATAACTTGATCAAATGGTGTGACGAGAACGGTCACACATTATCACAGACCAAAACTTGTTGCATGCATTTTTGCAAGAAGCGAAACCTACATCCAGATCCCGAAATTTCCATCCGTGGTTCACAAATTCCCGTTGTAAGCGAGATGAAATTCCTCGGTGTCATCTTTGATAACAAGCTCTCCTTTCGCCCCCATGTATTGCACTTAAGGGAAAAATGCGAAAAATCGTTGAATATCCTTAAAGTGCTGTCTAATACCGCATGGGGATCCGACCGGACCTCGTTACTTCGGGTTTATCAATCTATTATTCTCTCGCGGATTGATTACGGATGTGTGGCTTATGCATCAGCTATTGACTCAGTCTTACGCAGATTAGACACTGTCCACCATTCTGCCTTAAGAATTTGCACAGGTGCATTCAGGACATCGCCTGTCAACAGTCTCTACGTAGTGAGTAATCAACTTCCACTTGATTTTAGACGAAGAATGTTGTCTGCATATTTTTATTTTAAAATTTTATCATTACCATCGCATTCTTTGAAGAGCATGACATTTTCTCCAGGTTTAAATCGACTTTATAACGCTCGTCCATCTCACACTCGTCCCTTCTGTGAACGGACCAAAGTTCTACTTAATGACTTGAACCTTGGTGATATCGAGATCCAGCAGAGCGAAATGTTGCGTTTCCCGCCATGGGATATCCCAATTTGCACTTTTATCAACCCCTTCGCAGACTATACAAAATCTGATACTGCTGCTGTTGTTTATCAGCAATTATTCGAGCTGTATCGTTCTCAGTATGAACCGTATTTACCAATTTTTACCGACGGTTCTAAAGGAGTTGGATACATTGGCTGTGGAGTAGTTATTCAGAACGCAACATATAGTTACAACCTGCACTCTTTCTGTTCTGTTTACACTGCTGAAGCGGTAGCAATCAATTCTGCCCTTCAAACAATATCTTGCAGTTCTCAACGAAAGTTTTGCATTTACACTGACAGCATGAGTGTTCTTAAACAGCTGGAGAACTTTGACCAGTACTGCCGACAACTGTACATGGTGTCGAATATCTGCAATACTTTGAATAATTTAAAAAACACTGGTTTTGATATTTTGCTGTGCTGGATCCCTAGTCACGTGGGCATTTTAGGGAATGAACTCGCAGATACTGCAGCAAAAACTGCATCCGTTCCCCTGGAGCAAGCAGTCCCTTTCACAGACATGAAAAAATACGCTAAAAACACTGTCAATTCTTTGTTTCAAGAATTTTGGGATTTGCAAACTGCCAATAAATTGCATTCCGTAAAGCCCATAACTAAAGAATGGCCCATTGCCCCAGTACGCAAGACCGATGTCAAGTTGACTCGTCTTCGT
This sequence comes from Troglohyphantes excavatus, assembly GCA_963932185.1. NCBI lineage: Eukaryota > Metazoa > Arthropoda > Arachnida > Araneae > Linyphiidae > Troglohyphantes > Troglohyphantes excavatus. Next base: position 7,133,876 of record OZ010670.1, on the reverse strand, counting down.
ATTGGGCACACTCGCTTTACTCATCGCCATTTATTCCTTAATGAAATTCCTCCTTCATGTCAATCATACTCATCTGCTTTTACTGTTCATCATATTTTAATTGTTTGTCCTCTTTTTAACCAACCGCGCATGAAATATTTTAATAGTACCATTTTAAACTTCAATGATTTAATTGGGGAAGTTCCCCATTTAAATCTGTTCTCCTTTCTAAATGAGATTGGCTTTATCAATCACATTTAAATTTTTTCTTTTAAACTGTCTGTTTTTATGTGTTTGTACCATGTTGCAGGTCAACAATTGTAAAAATGTAAATATTGTGTATAGTGTTCGACAAAACAATTTTTTTGTATATATCCAATTTATTTTTAACCTTTTACCAAAATTGTCAACTTTTACAGTTGATCTAAATATATTTTTATCTTTTACAACGATTTTACTTTTTAAAACTGATACTTGCGAGGCCTCATAATAAAGGACTATTTTGTCGTGTGTTTGGCGCAGCATGGCCAAAACTGGCCCTTGCGCCACTAAAATCTAACTAACCAACCAACCAACCTTTTGCAGCAGAGAATTTTTTTTATTTACCCTTTGTAGTGTTGTGAACAGAAATAAGCGTATCATGACTCACAGATCTATTACTGTTCAAGCAAGCTCTTTGAGGGATTATTCCGGAAAGCGCAGTGTCCTTTAACTCTTTGGGACTAGGTGGGTTAAAAACTGTCCACCTTTTGCTTAGCTTTTTATTCATGGTGGGATATATTTTAACCCACCTTGAAAAGTTGAAGTTACTCATAGTCATACAGTTTAATATTTTTTGAAAAAGTTTTTCATTATGTTGGCAATGCTACGCACCAACGGTAAATGCGTAAATAAGTGAGAAAAAAATTTATACAAATCAAACCGCGGCAGAAAGTTATGTGTGATGCTGTGATTCAGGTTGGAGCATTGTGTGATGTAGTGAATTGTTGTCATACATAACGGTATGCATTATTTATTTTCTTAAAAATTATTCTGAGTGAATAAATTGTTTTATAAAAAAAAACATGTTATTTGATGTTTTATAAAAATTTTGAAGCTGTGAAGTGGCGGGATTGTATGTATCCCACCATGCAATTTATTTAAATAATAAAATACATTATTATAAATTATTTAAAAAAAATTTTTAATTTTATAAGCTTATAAATTTATTATTTGCTGCTTATATAAACTATTTGCCCATTATATTCAATATGGCAAACATGAAGAGGGGAAAATTGGTGTCTGAAGATGATATTGAAGACATTATCGAAACAGAAAGTCTAGAAGAAATATCTTCAGATCCTGAATCAAGCATTGATCAATCAAACACTGATCTTTTATTACAGACCTAATGAAGACCTATTTATTACAACCCGGAGGAAGATGAATGGGAAAATGAAGTTACACAAAGCCAGCTAATTAGACAATGGAGTAAAAATGGCAAACCATCATCACCTGGATTATTTTCTTCTAATTCTTGTCCAGCTCAACACATCACCGATCTTCAAAATCACTCACCGTATGATATTTGTCTTCAATTTATATGTGATGTAATCATTGATTTAATTGTCTTTCAAACAAATTTATACGCCGAGCAAGAGGGCAAAAGATACTCCAACTGATGATAAAGAAATTCGAACATTCATAGGAATAAATTTTCTAATGGGAATTAATAAACTTCCTAGTTATCGTGATTATTGGAGTAGCATACCATATACGAGAAATGAATATATGAGAGTAGCATACCATATGTGAGAAATGAATATATGAGAGTAGCATACCATATATGAGAAATGAATATATCAGTAAACTAATGAGTGTAATTCGATTTGGAAGTTCGATTAGTTTTCCTGTCTCGCGTTCATCTAAATGACAATCCAAATGAGAAGATGTGCGTTATGCAGTATAAAATAAAAGAAATTCGCACTTCCAGGTGCTGTACTATCTGCAAAGTTCCACTTTGTTTTGGTAAAAAGTTGCGTTTCAATGAACAGTGGCGGATTTAACGGGCGGCAAATGGACAGTTGCCGCCTGGGCCCCCTTGTCTTGAACCCATTTGGGGCCTTCTCAACTCCCAAAATTAAAAAAGCGCTGGAAAAAAAAATTATTTTATATTTTAGCATATTTTAATAAACATTTCACTGTATGATTTTCTGTCTGGATTCCCCTTACTCTTTTTCATATGAGCAGAAATGTGCCCCTTGTTCACGGGTCCACTTCTCTTTACAGGACCCGATTACACAAAAACTGCGTGCAGGAAGAACTTACACTTCAGATTTCTGATAATCCTCCAAATCCCCTACGACGCGGGGTCCTGCATCTTCTAAGGTGCTCCGAGCTTGGCCCCTTAGCAGAATAAGTGGGGAATTGCTAAAAGTTAAAAGTTCAAACTACTGATATCTTGTAACGCAAATCGTTGAAAATATTTTATTTAAAGCTCATATTGTATTTGTGTTGAACAGGGTCTAATTTACCATTAAGGCACGCAAGGACTGGGTTTAGGGTCTCCCGGCGCGTGGAGGTTTCAAATTTCATTTAAGTACACATAAATTGTAGAAAAGTTGCTGTGACGTTGCTTTTTGCGTGAACGTCACACAGTGCTTCTTTTGTTAAAATAACTTCTCTTTAATTGTGTTAGACGATTGTCTAAATAAAAATCCTCTTCTTTTTATTCGAAATCACTTTTGTTTCACATAACACTTTTGGTTCTGCCTTCCACAATGCAATATTTCTTCGAGCTAATATTCAAAGCGCCATCCTATACTAAATTTATCGTCTGGTGTCCGGATTTTTTAATTTTTTTTTTTTTTGCTTTGTTTTGTGATTGGTTGGTTGGGTTTTCCCATTTTGTACAATGTTACTCAGTGCGTTTTCTTTGTTTTTTTTTTCTAGTTTTTACCGGTTTCATATGGAATCTTCGAGAAGTTTCGATGGGTTTTTATTATTTAAAATCGCCCTTTCGGTTGAGGGAGAGTAGAGAGCCTTCGATACTTTCTTGTGCGCGGAGGACGCATTCTTTTGTCTCTAAAAATGTAGCAATTCAATAATTGGCACTTCTGCTCGGAAGTGAGTTTAATGATTTTAATTCAACTACTGAAAATGTAAGTTTATATTTTAATATATTAATGGGTTTGAATTCATTGATAATTGTTTAGCTAATACATATAATGAAATGCTGAGAAAAAACGATCCTTTAACTATAATATGCGGTAACAGACAGGCAGGCACGTAGGTATAGATTTTTCATGGGGGTGGTTCGGTGACTGAGCAATGGATTGCTTCAGGTAGCTGACCCCCCCCCCCCCCCCACTCCATTTTCTCAAACTTATGAATTTTTATTCAAGTAAATAGAAATAAGTTGGCATATAAATATCGAAACAGCAACTGTTATCATTTATTTTTCATGTAATCGTGCCCAATTTCAATTATTAAATTTATTTTTAAATTAGTAAATATCACTTCTTAATTATGAAATAAATTTAGAGAACAAATTTAAGAGGCCTCCGTGGCGGCCGAGCGGTTAAGGCATTCAGCTACTAATCCGAGGATTGGTGGTTCGAATCCGCGCGATGGACTTGACAAAAGGAAAGTAAAAAAAGTAGTGATCTTGTGATCGGAGGGTTGCCAGCTTCGCTACAAAAATACTGGAAAAGTCGTCCAGAATATCCGCAAAAAATAACGGCGTGTATACGGGACTGGTGCACGATAAATCTGTTCGGGGTCCAAAGTCCCGACGTCTATTGAAGGCGTTGGTTGCCAGTTCAGGTGTTTCCTCGTCATCTGACCATGGTTCTAAAGTAACGAGGTGCATGTATGAATGTGTGTGTGAATGTGTATGTGTTCCCGGGTCTTTCCTTCGAGATAGACCCCGAACCGTCGCCAATAGCCCACTGTGCAGCTGTAGTGCAACGTTGATTAACCAAACCAAACCATACCGATATAGCCGTACCGATTTTCAAAATTTATTTACTTTAAAAAGAAACTAATTTTGTTATTATAATATGTCAAGTGATAGTGTAACTTGATAGGAAACTTGTTTCACGTCGACCACTCGCCCCATTCGAGGCAAGCGCCTGTCAAACCAATGTCTGAAACACTGAACCCGACACATTTTACCCAATTGATTAGTTTTATACAACCCTTGCTAAAAAATTATGAATTTAAAATAGAGAACTTTATTGCCAGCTATTTCTCAAATGCCACTTCATTGGATTTCTATTTATTTTACAACAAACGTTCCGATCAAATTGAATGGAACCATTTGAGACATCAAAATACTATTTTTTCCCCTCATTTAAATATTTCTATGGCCAAGGAAATGTGAAGGCTTCTTTTAGGCCAGTGATGAAGGAAAGGGGCTATCGATTGCATGTTCTCAAAGTGTGAAATTTTCTGCGCCGAACGTCCTTTCAGTGTCTCTCCTCCGAAACACTGAAATCAACCAATCCAGTGTCTGGACGTCAAGCGCGGCGTCTACTGGTAAAAACGCAAGAATACGTGCCAAACTTATAAATAATAATTATATATTTTGAACATTAAAAGGGACAAAAAATAGTTAGAGAGGTCAAATCAGTTAGAATATTTTTTTTAATCATACATTGTGTGTGAATTTTTACTGTGCAAAGAACGAGTATTTCTGCTGGTATTTTATAAATTAAACATTTCTAAAATATTCGGACGATTTGCTGAGAGTTTTCTGCACAGTACCGATTACAATCCGTCATATGATTGGAAGGTACGGAAGTCCTTTTTGACGAGTGTATTTTTTTGGTGTGAAATGAGAAACAAAACAACAGATAAAATAAACAATAACTGTATTTACATGAAGAACGAACACAATTGCAGTTCACGAGATAAACAATTCGAACTATAATTTAAATAAATAAATATTTACAACGGGAAATAGAATGTCAACCCAAGTGAACAGTTATTTTTGCATTGCCTATTCTAAGCGGCCAATAGTTAAATTAAAAACGATTTTTTTTAGTGACTTTTGGTTATGAGCTCATTTGAATTCCGATTAGAATTACATATTTAAAAGTCAAAAATCGACAAGACAATATTTTATAAAGAAATATTTTATTTTATAATATTTAAAAAAAAATCTTAATGTTTTTAAATTTTTAATTTTCTACATGAATTGTATATAAAATATTCAGAAAACGGGCGCATAAATTTGGCTAAAGATTATTTGTCACTCAAATAACAGTTCACTTGTCAACATTTGGCGGCTTGATGCAAGAATTACCAATGATGATAGTTGAATTGTATATTTAGATGGACTAACGAGGAGTTCGGAAATCCAATGTCCTTCACTTTGCGTGCTTTTAGCACGAAACGAAACACGAGACCAAAATCACATATCGCTGTCAAATAGTTTTGATAAACAGGTGCATTAAGGAACATTAAAGAGTACAGTTTTCAAAATATCATTGAAGTTCTCAAGGGGTTGAATCAGTCAGGCGGCGGGCTGTCCGCCAAGTAGTCTTCTTAGTAAGAATATGCAAGTGGGCCAGCACCCATTCCTAGGCAGCTCTCATTTGGCCGAGTGGTGTGAGTTCAATGGGCTGCCCAATAACGAGTTGAACGCCATTCTATTAAACGTTTTGGCAAAGTTGAGTTGCATACTTCTAACTGTCTTATCTCGGAACTCTCTTTTCAGACGTGGCAGTCAACCCGCCCAAACCTTAAAAATAAAAATCTACCCGATCTTTTAAAAATAAACTTGGATCAGCGGAATTTGTTTTAGAACAAAATTGAATTTCGTTTTAATACTTAATAATCCTATAGCATAGAATATAAAAATCATATAGAATCCTTTAACGAACTTCGAAATAGAATATGAGATGCGAAACTGATTATATCCACTTTTAACTATTTTTAAAAAAAATCTTAAAAGAACATTTCATTTTTTTTTTCATTTTTAAATATAATCCGTTTTGCATACTAGTTACTCCATTTGTAACTCTGACATCGATACTTTTTGCACCAGGAAGCGCATTTGGTAGCTCTAGTCCTTCCGCGAAAAGAGGAGTTTTGGCTTTTTATCTTTAAAGGCATATCTTGATATTATTTATTGGCATTTTCGCACGGACGGATCCAGGATTTGATCTCGGGAGGAAAAATTTGTGAAAAATATATTTTTAAAAACTTTTATACATATTAATACCATTATTCATTAGATTTTACCATCAATTTATATGTACTATTTTTAAATCAAATATATTAAATTGTTCATATAATTACAGTTAAGTAGTATAAAGCGAATTCTTTAAAAGAATTTTATAATAGTTTTTGAAAATATTTTCACAGAAGCGAGCTATTCGGAAGAAAGAAATAATCAGATTGCTGTACGGAATATTTCTGTTGTGTAGGGGAGATTGGTGCACATTTCACCTTTCGTGGCTATTTGTACTCGCGTTAGTTTTGACGTTGAAATTTCGAAAATGAAAAATACTCATTTTAGGTGTAGTCTAAGTTTTAAATTCTCTGAGTAACAATTGCCTCTATTGCTCGATCCTCCACTGCATGTCAGCTGATGGCATCTCACGTTTATTTAACTCGTAGAATTATATCTGTTCATATGTGAGGGGCTTTCCGTGGCCGAGCGGTTAAAGGCGTTCAGCTAATCCGAGGATTGGTGGTTTGAACCCGTGCGATGGACTTGACAAAGAAAAGTAAAAAAAAATAGTGATCTTCTGATCGGAGGGTTGCCAGCTTCGCTACAAAATACTAGAATGTCGTTCAGAACATCCGCAAAAACTAACGGCGTGTATACGGGACTGGTGCGCGATACATCTGATAGGGGTCCAAAGTCCCGACATCTATTGAAAGTTGAAATTGCATCTATTGAAAGGTGCCAGTTCAGGTGTTTCCTCGTCATCTGACCATGGTTCTAAAATAACGAGGTGCATGTATGAATGTGTATGTGTTCCCGGGTCTTTCCTTCGAGATAGGCCCCGAACCGTCGCCAATATCCCACTGTGCATCTCTAGTGCGACGTTCATTAACCAAACCAAACCAAACCAAACCAAACCAAACCTGTTATATGAGAAGAAAACATTCAAAACGGATTTTGTCTAAAATTTCAAAAAGTTGAGATTACTACATCTCGAAATTCGTCTCCGAACTAAACTCTCTTTGAGGAGTCCGAACCTCGAAATGAACTCTCGAAACTGAAACCGAGTTATTTCCTCTCGCTCCTCCTCGTACACCCACTGAGAGAGCACGTTCGTCCTCCGAGGAATTCCGAACCACGATTCGCTAATTCGTGCTCCGCCCCCCCACGCTCTTCCTCCTCCACCCCGCCATACGAAAAGAGGTTCCGAATCGGTGATCTCTTCTCTTTGAAGTGTTTCAAGCATTCGAGGAAGTTCCGCAATCCTTTCTCCACTAAAATGGTTACGTAAAATTTTACTTTTAAAAAAGAATCAGATGGACATATAAATTAAATGAAACCACATTTATAAACTTCATATTCTCTTGGAGAGAAGCGTATTTTCAAAAAGGATGAGAAGCTTAGACGATCTTAAGCTTATGAGAAGCTTATTTTCAAAAAAGAATATTTCCCTGGTTGGGCTTCAGCAGCCGTAGCGAACCAAAGGTCTCAAACGAAAACTGCTTGGAGATGAAATCCAAGGGCTTCTGTTATTCCAATTCCGCATTTAGAAGTGAATTTCTCTAATTTCGTCGCTAATGAGCGTCTGCTTAGACTGCTGAATATCAGGCAGGAACATGTTCCCTTTTGAAAATAAGTTTCTCAAATGCATTTGAGGGTGAAAAACCAAAGCTCAACAGATGGTAGCGGGACTACCACGGTTGTTGGCTACCGATTCCAGTTCCGTTGAAGGGGGCGGTTCTTTCTCAAGTGTCCGAACTGACTGCTCAGAGTCCTCCAGCCACCGAACAGGTGCGGGGTGTCCCTCGCAAACCTCCCTTTCGGTAGGTCTGCCTCTTCCTCCTCCTCCTCCCCTCCCCCACCTAGAGTTTCTTGCCACCACCTCCTCCCGACACCCGTCTCCACTTCTGTCTCGCCTCCTGCAGGACCCTCCTCCACGGTTCTCCAAGTGCGCAACTTCCGAATGTCCGCGCTTTCAGGCGATGACCAAACGTCGTTTGCTTCGCCTTTCGCAATAATCTTCTTCAGTTCGATCTCCTTTCGAGGTGCATCGACAGTTCGCCATTTGCGCAACCTCGGAACATCCACGTTTTCGTTTTTTCGGGACGCCGACAACAACCAGGTATCGTTTTCCCCTTCTCCGTCTTCTTTCTTCCACTGTACGATGGGTCTGTTTTCTACCACTTCTTCCACCCTTCTCCCTCCGGACGGGACGCTGCTGAGTTGGGCAGCCACGTCTCTGTCTCCTTCCGCCTCTCCGTCGTGTCTTCTCTCCGATTCCCAACCATCGCCAGTTTCGCCCTCCTCTTGCCCGACATCTCTTCTTCCGTGGCCGTCCCAGGCTGGCTTCACCCCCCTGAAAGCTTCTCGATTTCTGGGTTCGGATGCTTCTTCTAGAGAAATCCAGTTTTCTGATTCGGACCCCCACCTCTTGTTCAGTCCGTCGTCGTGGTGGTGGCTGCCCCAACTTCTCGCCTTCCGTCCCCTGGCGTCCGGGGACTTCCAGCCGCCACCCTTCACTCCATTCCCAGATGACCCGCCGCCTCCCCAGTTCCCGTTTGTCGGTCCGCGTTGGTCCTCACCACCCCAGTTCCGTTTTCCTTCCTGGCCCCAGTCCCCACTGCTCGGTCCGTAGTCTGTCCCTTGGCCTCCTTGTATTCCTTCGTCCTCTTCCGAGGAACGACCCCCCTCTTCATATCCTGGTCCTTGTTCTGGAATTCCAGGACCACCGTATCCGGTTTCTTGCTGAGGACTTTCACGACCTCTTTGTCCGTATCCGATTCCTTGTTGAGGAACGCCTTCTTCGTATCCAGGGCCCAGTTCAGAATTCCTCGGACCGTATCCGGGACCTTCCTGTGGAACATCTTGAATTCCTGGACCAAATCCGGGCCCTTGTTGGGAAACTTCTTGACCACCATATCCGGGCCCTTGCTGTGGAATTGGCGGACCATCCTGTCCAAATCCGGACCCTTGTTGCGGAGTTTCCAGTCCCGGATCAAATCCAGGTGCGTCAGCAACATTTTCTCCGCCCAAGTTTCCTGGACGAGTCTCGGATGGACCGTTCGATGGCTCTTCGGGAAAGGCGGGATGTCCGGTCCCACTCGGATGGTCTTCCTTTCCGAATCCTTGATCTGAAGATGCCTGACCACCTGTTCCAGGAGGTGAGAGGTCAGTCGTTCCAGAGCCCCCTCCTCCTCCTCCCCCCCTGTAGGGATCCCCCTTGAAGTTCCCCTGACCGTGACCTCCTTTGTAGAGGTCGGCATTCAGGCCGTAGTACATCTCCGTCTCGTCGCAGTTGTAGTTGAACCACCAGACGCAGACGAAGTACTGCTGGTTGAAGATGGTCCCCAAGGGACACAGGAAAGAATCGTGACGACCGTCTGACTGACAGATATGGAATACCTGTGGGAATAGAGGGAAGGTTAGGGAAACAAGTTTCGAATGTAGAAAGCTACCCAGCAAAAAAATAAACATAAAAACGGCCAAAGTTATGAAATTAAATGGTTTGCAATGTATATTTCCTGTTAAAAACTTTTAATTTTGCAACGTAAAGGAAGTTGTTTTTTTGCCGATATTTTTTGCTGGATAGCTATCAAAACTTATCTATGTTATTAAAATACAGGGCCTACAAATGTCCTTTCTAACCTCCTTATTTTGTATACCGACAGCTGCAGTCACAAAATTGATCTTTAAGTTATTCATAAGTGACTACGTGCTATATGACAATGCGCTACATGTGACTATGCGCTACCAGTGACTATGCGCTTCAAGTGACTATGTGCTATATGATAGATGGGACTGTTACAGCACCCCCTAGCGGAAATGGGCAGAAGTTAGAGTGTATAACTCTAAGATTGTACCTCATATATAAAAATGGGCAATTACAATGATGTAGAACTCCATCAATTTAGTACGAGAAGATAGCTTGTGGTCACGAATACTGCGAAAAGGACGCGTATAACGCTCGTTTGTTTGCTCGCAATTTTCGCAAATGGGAGCTTCTGCATCTACGCAATGAAATTAAACACACCTTTGATATTGTATTGCATTAAATGTCTCACCTGACATTTGGCTTCAACGTCTCCGTAGTACCCGGGGTTTTCGTGTTGCTTGCAATCGAATCCTGTCGCCGGAACGCTGCTGTAGTTCGGGTAGTCCACTCCGGGGGTCCCTGGGATGGAGTCTTCCAGTCTCCCCTGCCCCTCATCACCTGGATGCGGCGTGTCACCCCCTTTGTAATTCCCCTGGGGAACCCTAGGGGGGAACGCCCCTTCTGAGCCCGTGTCCCCTCTGTTTCCGCCTTGTTGATTGGAATCCCACTGTCCATCAGGAGGGAGGGGCTGTCCAACGGAAGGTCCTTCTGAATCCGAAGGTCCTCCTTGGACTGGACCTTGATCGGTTGGCCCGTCACCTATGGGGGGTCTCGAACCATCCTCTCCTTGGTTCCGATCCGGAGACCAATCTCCCCCTTGCCCACCAGAAGGACCCGATCCCCACTCTCCGCCTCCAGTAGATGGACCGTTGTTATCCTGTCCTGGGTTCGGATTTGACGGCCAATTCCCGTCTTGTCCGACAGATGGCAACCAATCACCGTTGCCTGTTCCTTGGCCACTTGGTCCCGGAGTTTGGTTTGCAGGCCAATCTCCTCCTTGCTCCGTATTAGGTCCTGGACCAGAAGACCAATCACCACCCCCTATTCCTGGATTCGGACCTTCCTCTCCTGGATTCCGATTACTCGAGGAAGACCAATCTCCGCCTTGTCCAGGTCCGGAAGGTCTTGAGCCCGATCCCCAATCTCCGTCCCCTGGATTGGGTTTGTAGTCGCCCGGATCCCCTGAGCCCGTTCCCCGATTCCTGTTCCCTTCAGAATCATCCCCACCAGGAGGGTTCCACACAGAGTTCGATCCGGAATCTGGATTTCCCCAAGTCTGACCCTGGTCCGGGGCATCGTCGATCTTCGTCTGTCCCCAGTCGTTCTCGTCTTTCACTTGTCCGTCTTCCGGTCGCCAAGGTCTTTTCTGCTGACCTCTGTCGCCATCCCAGTCGCCCGGAATCTTTTCCTGTGCGAAAGCTGGCGAATTCCACTGGTCTTTCGACTGGGCATCCGCAGGTCTGAAACTTCCCTGATGCTGCTGGTTTCCTTCCGCGTTCCACTTGTCGTAATCTTTCGCCTGCGCATCGGAAGGAGAGAAACCGGAATGGCCACCATTCAGCTTCGATTGCGAGTCATTCGGTGCCCAACTTGCAGCTGCCTCCTTCGACTGCATATCTCTCGACGACCAGCCTCCTTCGTCCCCCCACCTCCCGTCACCTCCAGCGTTCGGCGAATTCCAGTTCCCACCCCCATCCTTTTTCTGGGAGTCTTCCGACGACCAGCTTCTGACGTCATCGCTTACAACGTTTTGCAAATTAAATCTGTTGCCATTCTGCTGAGTCCAAATGTTACCTTTTGCGTCGGAACGTGAGACACATAATCCTGTAGAGGAAAAATATAGAGAATAAAGATATTATATATAGAAGATATTATAAATTGTTAAAAATTAATATATAAAAAAATTTGGTAAATAAAAATGTTTAACAAAGATAATGAATGAGTTAATAGCTTAAATACAAGGATTACAGTTCATTAACCCTAAATATCGAAATGGAGTTATATATTTTTAAAATTGTGTATATTTTACAATGAATGTATATTCAGCTTATCATAATTAATTCATATTTAGATCATGAAAATGCCTACAGTAGTTCCTTGCCCTTTTCAACTGCAGTACGGTGATATGGGACTGTCCATAAAAAATAACTAATTGATGGCCATTGCCTGGCTTATTGACTCATTGCCTGTCCGGGAATAATAGTTAGAATGTTTTTTAAATTAAAATGTTTAAAAATGAATGTTTTTTGGAAAAAAATAAAAATGGCCGATTTTTCACTTATTATTATTTTCTAAACTAAATTAATTATACGAAATCCGATCCCTGAAGTTAGTAAGCATAAATCAATACAGCTAACAAAAAAATTCCATGAAAAAAATTAAAATCTGAAGGAGAAGAAATATTTTGAAAAATGCCTTAAATCCTTTAATTCCTTAATGCCTTTAATTTTTGGAAAAAGTTTGAAGTAATTTCAATTTTTTTTCCTTTTAATTCTTCTTTCCTGAATAATTTACCTATAACCATCTCAAAAATATTTATTTTTATATCAAGTGATAAAAAATAGTTTTTGGGGTACCAAAAAGGTCCCCTTTTAAGTAGGTTACTTAATATTCTAATTTTAGATATATAACTTGGGAAAATATTAGAAATCACTGTTTGAGACACTATTTTAAAAGACGAGCTTTATTTTAACTCTACTTTTTTACAGTGTATGAATTAGTTTTCTATTTTAATAAAGTTTGGATATATAAAAATACTGGTAAACCGTATCTGAATTTATTTTTGTTTAATTTTGTGCATGGCTATTATATACTGATCCAGTGACGTCAGACAAACTTTTTTGGGGGGGAGGAGAGGGATTTCAAGACAAGAAATTTCCCAACTTAATGATTCGAAATTCCCAACTTAACGATTTGAAATTCCCAACTTAACGGCGTCGGGTACAAGCTCAGGTATTGTCCTCGTTATCTGACCATGGTTCAAAAATACGAGGCAGTGTTCCCGTGTGTTTCCTTCGAGATAGGCCCCGAACCAACGCAATGTGCAGCTCTAGTGCAACTTTAATTAACCAAACCAAATTTAAAGATTCGAAATTCCCAACTTAACAGTACTAAAAATTCCCATTTCCAACTTATCGATATTTGTCAACTTTTTATTGATTGGGCAATATTAAACAGTTCTCTCGAAACTATTGATTTTTTGCACGCATGTTCCAATTGCAGTGTCCGTTCTGAGGTCTAATTTAACTTTAATCGTACAAGTTGAACAATTTCTAATTTTCCCTCGCTTTCTTTTGTTAATAATATTAATTTACTTCAAGCATAAATTTCCCAACTTACAGGTTATTGATTCAACCCCCCCCCCCCTCTCCCAAGTTCGACGGGCCTGTCTGACTGTCTGATTATATAACAATATCGACAATGCCGTAATTGACAGTTTTAAGAATAACGGGTTCAAATTTTGAGGCTTGTTTGCAATGTCACCAATGGAATTGTTTGATTTCAAGAGCTAGAGAAGCATGACGGACGTTTGTTCCTATTTCATTCAGAAGTTAAACAAAATTTATATATTCAAAATAATTAATAAAAAAATTAGCATTTCTGTAGCTTGGAACCTTCTTGTTCCAAGCCACAGAAACATTCTGACAGTGAACAGCAGATGGAGTGCAAGAATTCCTGAAGATGTAGGGGGGAAAATGTTTTAATAGCATTGAATTCGCATTCTTCCTCCACTCTGAATGAACGATTCCGCTTACTCACCAAGGATGAGCAAGACTTTCCCTATTCCTTTGAAATCCATTTCTTGGCTCCTTCGATTCTGGAAAAAAAATTGAAGTAATTAATTGAAGCACTTATTCTGTACAGATGCCAAGAAAATGAGTCGCCAATATTTTACTTATTATTGCCGATATACTAAAATAATGAACGAAACTTCATCAGAGAAAAATAGGTTTATAATTGATTTATAACTGTAACTTCCGCAAGGCTCACATTGGTTTCCCAGGTGGGCGCGGTGAAAGCCAATTAAAAGTGGCCACGTTGCATTCCAACTAATTATTGAAAGGGATTTAGTGATTTTTAAAATTTCATAGCATTGTAGAAATATAAAATGTGTAGAAATATTATATTTTCAACTTTTATACTTATAGAATCAATTTTGATATTGCAAAAAAAAAAATGGTTTTTGCTGTTGCTTTTTATCCATTTCGACTTTAACTTCTATATGACTTTATTTTAAATGCAGATTGTATTAAAAATGCGTTCAAAAATAAGAATAAATTCAGCCAAAAGTTGTTGCCTTATTTTAGCTTGAAATATATACGGAATATAACGGTATCGATGAATGTGGGGTACAGACGTTAATCCTTCAATTGTCTTCAAGTCACCGATGTGTCTTGCTCAATTCAGGAGTTACAATTATCAATGGGTATTACATGAATTAAAAGCTGTGAGGTATAGCATAAAAAATAAAATTAGTTTCAGACTGGACGATTTTTTTATTTAAAAAAATTGAATCCCAATTAATAATTTCCAAAATCTTTCAAATAAAGTGTTTTTTTGTAAAAGGACTTTTATATTTTTTATTGTTCTTATATTCGCGAACTGAATGAGGAAATGTAAAAGCTCATTGTCGATATTCGGTTATAGTCTTTTAGATATCGCCTAATAATGGTTTAAATTGTTTCTTCACAAAATTTCCATTTGTCGATATATTTTTTTTTATCTTTTCTTAAAATTTTAGTAATTGAAATCCCATCCCTATATCGAATTTGAGAAGATACTGAATCCAGATGAACGCTTTTGGAAACGGGCTTTTTAATGAGAAGAAAAGGTAAGTGAAAGTGACGTGATTCCACATATATCGGATTCTTTTGCCTTAAAAATAACTGTTAAGCGAATAATAAAAACAGTGACAACCAAAAGTGTAACAATTTTGCAGTTTTTAGAAATTTAACTTTTATAAAATAGCAAAATATTAATTAAAGAAATTATTTAAAAAAAATTCTAATGCTTATACTTTTGAATAACAACTCACCGCATCAATTGCACATTTTTACGCTGTCCACTTGACTCAAGCGAAATGTTCCTGCCTTAATTGTCAAATGTGACAGACTTTTTCCTTGAATTTCCGTTACTGAAATGTCGGTTTGATTTTGTTTTGTTAATGAACGTCGCACTAGAACTACACAGTGGGCTATTGGCGGCGGTTCGGGGCCTATCTCGAAGGAAAAACCCGGGAACGATGCCTCGTACTTTTGAACGATGGTCAGATGACGATACTCAAATGTCGGATAATCGCACCTGCTGAAAATTCGAGAAAAGTTTATCGGAAAAAAGGTCGATTATCGAAATAACTCTTTTTGCTCAGATTTCGCTGTCGATCTAAAGTGGAACCACCCTGAAAGCGTCGAAGAGCAGTTGCACGTGGAAATCCTTTCAGGATTTCGGGCTTTCCATTCGCGCTTTGTGCTTAGAATGACAATTCTCAGTCACCAAAATAACGACCTTTTCTTTTGTTCCCTGCTCTTCAAATGGAACGAGAGCTGCATGTTTTTGAATACGCTTTTCTTTCGTTAGCTTGCCTTTTTTTTTATCTAAAAGTATCACATCGTTTAGGTTTACACTCTATTTGAATGAAATGAGACTCTTTAATGAAATGAAAGAGAATAACATATTCGTGAGTTTAAAAAGTGATTCTCTCACACATTTTAATCGAAATTATTTTTGTCATCCATGATCACCAAGCATGTGTGGGTGATCTAAAACTGTTTTCAGATTAAAATTCCTCGCAACCCCTGTTTTTTTTTTTTAGTAAACATTTGACTAATGTCCTAAACTCCCTAAATATCAGTAGCGGCCCGTGGTCGAAAATGTTAGTGCAGCCGAAATCATGTAACTCTCTCCGGCCGGTGGATGGGTGGGTGGTCCCTCTCGTTTATGCAAATGCCCTCAAATGTGGCAGTGACTCCAAAAGAAATGAAAGATCATTTCGTCACTGAAATTAAAAAGGTAATTTAAAGTTATTTATTCGAAACGTGTGTATTTTTCCCTAGAATTATTTTATCCCCTTACCGAATTCGTCTTCCGATTTCGTAACAAATAAAAACACGTTTTGTTCCGTTGGTATGAACGAGTAAAGATCGGGATTTTCGAAAGTGGGAATTTCATGAACTTCAAATCCTCTTATCGTAACAAAACTCGTTTTCAATGTTTGTTCCTCCTCAATTCTTTCAATAAAAATTAAACAGATATTTCTAGATGTCTTTTTTTTTCGAAAAGATTTTTTTAAAAATGTCCCACAGATTAAGTTACACAAGATTCTGCTCAGGAAGTGATAAAAGGGAAAATGTACATAATTTTAGCGATAATTTATTAGTTTATATTTAATAGTTTATTACTTTTGTAAATATTAACTAAATAAATTCGTTTCTCTGACTTTATTCCATTATTTGCATCGGTATTTATAGATACGACATTGCACACGAGTGTTCCACCCCCCCACCCCCTCCCCTTAAAAAAAAATGTGTCTACCAGTGAAGCCTTTTGATTGCCGAAAGTTTATAAGAAAACTCTGACAATATGAAAAAAATTAGCCAGGTTTCTAAATGGACTAAAAATTGTTTATGCGAATCGGAGTCCATGGTGGTTTGTGCCACACATATTCCTTGCGCGCCGCCCCTGATACGCAGGGGCGGTCACAAATTGTTGGGCGGTGGTGTCCTTGTTCGGTTGCTTAACTACACACAATGAAAACCATTCCTTTTGCTATGATTTTAACTGCAATATTTGTTATTGCTAAAACCAAGTAGTGATGAGAGACATTTCCATAACAGTTATAAAATATCATTATTTCAGTATTCGATAATTAAAAATATTATCTATAAGTAATGACAGTTATTTATTCGCTAAAAAAAACAGTATTTCGAAATCAAAATTTAAAAAAAAAATAGAAAAAATATGTTTTTAAAATAATTAACAGATGCGCTGTTTAATTTTATCCAGAAATACTTTAAACTATAAAAAAAAGAGCAAGTTTAAAAAAAAAGAAGAAGAAAAAATAAAAGGAAGAACGATCTATTTACACATCCATCCGACCCCTTGTTGAAACAAACTTATTCGGTGATAAATCGAATTCCTCAGAAGGATGCCACATCGCAATAACTACAACAAAAAAGATTGAATTATCATACTCTGTGATATTTAGATATTTACGTCACTTCGTTATTGGCAGGTGTCCAAATTGTGATCCAAAATATTTCCGTTATTTTGAAAAAAAATCGTATGATTTTTTTTTTATTGTATAATTTATTTTATGGTATGATTGTATCGTATCAAGATTCTTTAGAAGTTGGGAGAAATATATTTTGCTTGCGTATCGCGATTATTCTTTGGTACCCTCGTCGCATTGTAAAAGGTAAATAGCATAAATTTAAAATGTTATTAATTTTCATATTTATCACGATCTGGTATATTGTGCTATATTAAATAAAAACAAAATTTGGATGGAAGTTTAAAGTGTATGTTGAAACAAATTGAATAGCAATGAATTTTTTTATGTGTATATTGAGATCGCCAATATGCATTTAATGATGTAAAAATAAATTAGAGAAATTAATATGTTTATATAATAGAAATAATTTATTGAAATATTATTAAATGTTGGATCATTAACAGTATTTTAATGAAAATAATTCCTACCATTCACTAATAAAAAAATCATGAAAATTTAGCATTTGATGTTTTGCGGCGCCTAATTCCTAGGTTGGCGACATTTAATCTCGCTTATAATATCAAATAACAGTTAAATATACTAGTTATTTCATTATGATATCGTAATAACTGTCGTTATTTAATAATAATTACTAAGCTCATCCCTAAAGCCAAGCGACTTTTTTTTAAATATAAGCGAAGTAGTTGGGTAAAAAAATGTTTAATTATACCAATACAACTAAGTAGGATACAATCAAACAGCGACCCTCGCCCAACTATGTATGTCCGCACTCTGCACAATCAGGTTAACAATTTATTATTTTTGTAATACGTCCAGGCAATGCTTTTTGACGGGAAACGTCTGTGAAAACAGCTACATTGTTGTCTAGCTACAATTCGTCTATAAAACAGCTATTGTAGGAGAGACGATGAAACTACGATACGATTTTAGCGGGGGTCCGTTTCGACACTGTAACTACGTGAAAATAGCTCGATTGCCATGCATTCGGCCTCGTTCGACAGAATATTAGGCACCGATGTGTCAAATCTTGAAATGAAGCAAACCACAAACAAGACTGAGGTGTGAGGCCCGCAGGGTCAGACAGAACAGCTTGTTTATCTGTCGTCTGGAGTTGAGATTTTAATTGGGAATCAATCATCACGTAACACCCTTCTGGCCGAGATCCGACACAGCCGCACTAGCTCAACTGTTTTTAACCCTGTAACGACTTAAGTCGTCCATGGAGAGATTTCCAGTTTTTATATCAACTTTAAATTCATAAAAATATTCAATGTTAAAATATTTTTCACCTTTACAACGTTAGGGTGTTAATTGGAACCTACATCTATGAATCTATTAAAATAATAAAAATTATATATACTATATATATATATATATATATATATATATATATATATATATATATATATATATATATATATATATATATATATATATATATATATATATATATATATATATATATATATATATATATATATATATACACAAACATAAAGTAAACAATAAAGTAAACAATTTTGCAAGAGAAAACAACTTTAAATTTTCGTCCTTTTACGGGTCTTTTTTACCCCTCATTACGGGTGAAGACATTTTCAAAGCAACGTGTGGCTCCCGCCGGGACTTGAACACGCGACCTGCTCTTCAGGAGTCTCGCGTGCTACCAACTGTGGCACGAAAGCACATTGGAAATATTTATGCAATCATTCTAAAATTGTTAAAATTGTATTTAAAAAATACGAAATTTTACAAATCCTTGATTCAGATGCATAGTACTGACGTAAATGAATATATTTAACCTATTGAAACATGGGAAATGTCCAGCCTTTTGTAGGCAGAGGAAACGGACGTTTCGCTGTCTGTTGTGTTATTGTAGAAGAGCGAAAGGCAAGAAGAGCGTGAGGCTTACCTCGTGTTGTTGTCGGGGGGGAGTCAGCGCATATCCGAAAGGAGAGAGTTCTTTGGCGACCGGAGAAAGAGGAGGATCTCGTCCCTCTCTTCCTCGTGTCGGTCGTTATATACGACAGTGGGGAAGGAAGAACGGGGTCACCCTCTCTCTCTCTCTCTCTCCTCCCCCTCTTCTCTCTCTCTCTCGGTAGTCATGGCAGTAGAGGGGATTTTGCGCGAATACGTGTTTAAAATCGGCACGGGTGCATTTCCCGCACGGAGTCATAAGCGAGAGTCGGCAAATCCTGCAAATATATAATTCCAGGGCGAATCAGCCTAACGCAGTGATCGGCGAAGTCATTGTTCAACAGAGCCAAATATAAACAGAACAACGATTGAAATTTCTTTTGGGAGCCACATTTTTTAAACTTAAACTATATACAGGTAGATACATTGTTATTAACTTAATTAGGGTACTCAAAAGCTGACCTTTGCTAAAATCGTCCTCAATCTGCTTGAGGTGCGTTCGCTAAGATAAACCCCTCACATTCGTCTTGTATTTCGTCTATCTCCTTTCGTAAATATTCTCTATACGTAAAAACTATCTTAACATACCTTTCTCAATCATAATAATAACTGACAAACATTTAATGTGAACAATTGCCTTGCATCTCTTTTTGGAAGTTTGGGTAAGTCAAGTTTGTATGTTGTTGTTTTTAATGTTTGCCCCGAAGTTTCAACGCGCCCGCCCGCACGTGGTCATTCGTGGAAGAGCCGCACTCAAGAGGCCAAAGAGCCGCCTGTGGCTCGCGAGTCGCGGTTTGCCGACCACTGGCCTAACGGAATGAATGATCTATCGTCGTGTAGAGAAAAGTGAGCCGCGTCGACCAGGGTGGCAATGAATTTAATTCAACCTTCTAAGAGTTGTACCGCGTATGGAATCAAATTTCGTCCAAAGAAGCAGCAGGCACGCGAACACAGTATTCACGAACCAATCCTCAGGGTGCAGTGGGGGAGGGGGCATGCCACTTGTACAAAAGCCTCTGCACTGTTGAGACTCAATGTGATGAAGATTGCTTTCACTTGTGATAAAAATTGCACTTCACGCAATGATTTGTCAATTCGCAAAACGTATAAATTTCTCTATACACTCAGAGAAATATCTCCATTTTTGCCATTCGGCATTTCTTGAAATCTACATCGTTTCTTGAAGTTCCAGATTATCGCATCATTTAGCGGCGCATATCCACTTTAAACCTCAAGTGCTGCACGAGATGGCTACACCCTCAATGCAGATTTTTTCTTTTGCTCAAAAATGGAGTAAAAGGTACATTTATTTCCTGTGAAATTCAAACACAAGCTGAAGTTGAGCAAGCTGGTTGAAGCTGTGTTAAAATAGGCTCAGGGACACCCCCCCCCCCCCCCTTGTTGCTATTCGACAGAAGGACTCAGCAGTGGCCGGACCCCGTCACTTTTATGAACCCTGATTCCACTCACTTTTATGCAATGGGAATAATTGTGAAATTTTATTCAAATAAATTTTTTTTAAGTTAAATTAACTTCTTAAAAAATCACTCTTTCTCTTTTCGTCTAATATTTATTTTTTTTCTTTTCAATTATTTATTGAAATTCCCATTCATTCTGGGTTTCACTTGCGATTGCATATTTACAAAAAAGAATTATAATTTTTACCATAGATTATACAAATTTACCATAGAATTACACTGTTAAATTTGAATTATTCAGTCATTCGCCCCCACTGACCGTCAAAACACACGCGGCTTCGCCTTTCGAATTTCTCTTATATTCCTCCTCGCTTCGTAACAGATGGGGAGAAAAATGAAAAATGACCACTTTTAAACCCTTCTTATTTGGGATTTTTTATTCCTTCAAATTTCCGTTACATTCATTTTTAAAAAAATATTTTTTTTTTTTTCATTTTTGTAGGTTCTATCCTGAATTCTAATTGTCCGACCTATGTGTCTCCATTTCATCTGTTCTATCCCGCTAATCCTCCGTCTGTTTGATATGAAATTATTGCTTAAAACTACACACGAGCTATTTGATTTTCAAACAATGTGCTGCAGCGATTTTTAGTTTTCATTCTCGTTGGCGATTATGCGAGTGTCGAGTAGGTCGGCTATTTATTTCTGAACTGGAGTCCCCCCCCCCCCCCCTCCCAAACACCCCCACACCATAAGCTTTTTTTAATGTAGTTAGCTACTCCAGTTTTCCTCAAAAAAATTCTTTACACACATTTCATTTCAAAGTTCGGTTTTAAAAACCTCACTTTAATGTGTTAAATGTGTTCGAATATTATAAAAATATTCAAGCATATAGGATCTTAGGAATATTTGTTACTTATTAATAGTTTTGAATGCATGATTTCCACGTGGTTTGCCCCGGGATGCACAATGAGGATTCAGTTCAATCTCACGTTCCGTCGCCTAGCGAAACGCGAGGTCTCCTCATTTTAATTTCATTGAACCGGGCAAAGAACGGTACTCTTGCGATACTTCACGAATACACTTTTCTTCGAGATTGTTGCAGTGAATGCGTTACTTAGTGTCAACAGGATCGAACAAAATACCTTATTTTTGTGGCCCTTCAATGCACAGGGAAAGGGCGACTTTTCGTTGTGCGGAGGAGGGAGCTAAATGTTGCCCAATTAAAATCGCAGATTAATATTTAGCACTATTTTCCTAGTAATCCATTATATACATAAATGCGAAAGCCCTCACTCACTCATCACTCCTTTTTCTTCTTGCGCGCCCAGGAAGATTAAATTTGGCAGAGTGATTCCTCATACCTTAAATAAAAATAAGTAAGCTATTCGCAGACTTTTCGGGAAATATCCTTTCTGACTCACCGGATTAACAAAACACTCACCCATCAATATAATAATTTCGGCTGGTGGGCGATAATAGGAACCTACTCATGGATAATTCTCTTGAGGAATTTTTGCATTTCGCTTGCTAGCACCCTTTTTAGGACTAACTGGCATAGGCTAAAACGCGATTTTATTTCTGGAAACCAAAGAAGGATATTTCCTAGTGATATATAGCATTTAGTTTCCAGATTGATTTCTCAACCCAAGAGGTTGAGATATAGAGAAATAGTTAGAGTAGGCGATATTGGGGACACTTAGCCTATACTCGTTTTAAGAAAAAAATACTACGTTTAAGGACATACGTGAAAATAGTCAATTCCAAAGTTATACAGAAGCTTCAATTTAGAGTCAAAAGGCGCCTTGCGAAAATGAATGATACGAGTAGAACGCGTACAACAAACGTTGAATTGTTTGTTTGATTTGCACTTGTTTGCCTTTCTTTTTACGCGTAGAGAAAACGGCGCGTTCCTTAAGGCTGACAGTGTAATTCCCGAACAAACAAACGAGCGTTGTATGCCATCTTTTCATAGCATTCATGTTCGTAAAGCATGTTTTCGTACTCAATGGATGCTTCTCAAAAACTTTTAATTGACTCATTTCGTGTTGTTCCTTATAATTTTAGAGATATGCACGCTACTTTCGCACATTTTCGTTAAGAGGCGCTGTGAACGCTGTCATCGTATATCGCTGTCCCTTTATTTTTCTATTCACCCTTTTTAGGACTATAGTTTTCACTATCAAAAGTTAAAGTGGTGAGAAACGACTTTGGTGGTCGCCCTGTATATCTGCAACGTTCCATTTAACTTACATCGTTCAAGTTCCAACTTATATTGCATTTTCTTTTATTATTTGTGAAAATAGCCTGATTGACATAAATTAGGTCGTATTTGAAAGAAATAGAAGCTCGATCCATGCATAATCATGAAATAAAAAAAAATATTTAACAATACTAATTATTTTCAGTAAGTACTTATACTGAAAACCTTTTTTGATACTTGATGAGCAAAAACGAATTTATCAGTCCGATCGCAAATCGGAGAAAACCGGAAAACTTGGGTCGATGCCTTTCTATGGAGCTCCCGATTTTCGACTTTTAAAATAAAAAAAAGGATATTTTTGTAAATATATATAAAGATATATGCAAACATATATGCAAAAACGGATAGAGGTAATCCTCTTTTATAAAATTCCACGCGTATCTCATTTTTAAATACATATATATTTTTATATTAATCTTTAACTGTATTCTGTTATGCGAAATTATTTTCCCTCGTCTCGGAAGAACTCAAATAAAGGGAAGTGACACACTATAAGAATTGTGTACCGGTTATTGATGGACTGCGTAAAACGGATCGGTGATATGTCGGTTATTTGTAGATGCATGCATTTTAAAAGAAACTTTTCGACGTTTAGTTTCCGAGTCGAAGTGCGTTGACAGCTCTGGTGTTAGTTTCTGTCATCTGTCCGTGGTTCTCTAAATGAACTATTCCAGTGATGAAATGAGAGTTCGTTATAATAGAAATCATGTGTTGAGGTATCCAAAAATGTATTTAATTCATTTTAAAACGGAAAATGCTCATTTTAGGCCTTAGAGACTCTCGGATGGGGAAATTGCTCCTGTTAATAGTGGATCCGCCACTGAGTGCGATTTCACTTAACTGTGACGACACGATGTGACGTCATTCCTGTGTGTTGTTGGAAGGGGGTGAGAGAAACGCCCCCGTATTAACCCTGTTAACCCGCTAAAGTTCAGAGGAGTCTCTTGTAAAGAGGGATGTCCATCGGGAGATTGCGACGCCGACACAAAGCAATCTCCTTTGGCGTCCCCCTTTTCACTCGGCAGCAAAACAATGAAGAGATGATCTCTCGACCCCCCCCCCCCCCCCCCCCCCCGACTCTGTCGCAACAATGCGAGAAATCGGTCTTCTTCTGACCGCCGCCGTCTCTTAATTAAATGGTGACATCCAGCGGGGATTTCGGGGGGAAGAAGACAATGCTCGAACATGGAATCAATTGCGAACTGGACGAGGAAATCCATTAAGTGGTCCGATCTGAGGAGGAAATCTCGGAAAGAGAAAATTCGCTGCGTTTCCGTAGTGGGCCACTAATGCCTTTTAAGGGTGCAGAGAAAACAGCCGAAAATCGCCATAATATAGAGGAATTTTTATTTCATGGCAATCAAAGAACGTATAATTTCATTCCTATATGTTTTATTGTTTATGTATGCTTATCAGTCACTTGATGTATAGGGTACATTTTCTATTATAAGTGTTATGAATTATTCTGCGCGAACGAGAAAAACGCACGGGTGCTTCTCGGTGATTCGAGAATTCATACGACGCGTGCTATGAATTCTCGAATCACCGAGAAGCTCCCGTGCGTATTTCTCGTTCGTGCAGAATGGGCCTCAGTTGTGTTTACGCTGTTTAAATGTTCCAGGCATGTTATTATGACACGCTTCGCCATACTATTTCTTAAACGATTTAAACACATTTTTTATGAATACCTTATGTAATCAACAATTTATGTTTGTGGACGCTGTGAAGTATTCTCTCTCTCTCTCTGATGGAAATCACTTTTCTTTATTGAACACAAAACATTGACCTTCCACCCCTTTGGTTGGCATAAGGGGAAAATGAGCAGGGAATCAGGTGAAGCTCCGACGTATCTTTCCAACAGCAGCCCAGACAACAGAACACACATCATCAACATGAGTCACAGCCAATAGGAAACTCTAACGGTTGATTGGTTTGTTTAAAATTAACGTGGCACTAGAGCTGCACATTGGGCTATTGGTGACGGTTCGGGCCTATCTCGAAGGAAAGACCCAGGAACAATGCCTCGTATTTTGGAACCATGCTCAGATGACGAGGACAACACCTGAGCTGGCACCCGACGCAACCTCAATAGGCGTCAGGACATTGGACCTCGATTAGATTGATCGTGCACCAGTCCCGTACACACGCCAGTATAATTTGTTGGATGTTCTGGACGACTTTCCAGTATTTTTGTAGAGAAGCTAGCAACCCTCCGATAGGAAGATCATTAATTTTTTACTTTTCTTTGTCAAGTCCATCGCTCAGATTCGAACTAGCAATCCTCTGATTACTATTCTCGATACGCTGCGTCCTTCCGGAAAGAATTTGTACTTCTATCATGAAATGAATCGATATATTTTGGCGTCTCCCCCTCACGAACAAAACTTTAAAAATTACTTTTCAAAGCTTATTAAATAGTAAAAGTTTATAATAATTTATATTTTATTGGTTTGGTTTGGTTAATTAACGTCGCACTAGAGCTGCACAGTGGGCTATGGGCGACGGTTCGGGGTCTATCTCGAAGGAAAGACCCGAGAACACATACACATTCACACACATATTCATTTATACCTGCACCTCGTTATTTTAGAACCATGGTCAGATGACGATTATATTTTATTGTAATTAAAGTTATTCGAAATTGAAGTTATTCTTTACAGTAAATGACGATATCTGTGTCTTACTTTTGCGGGTTTTAAAATAATGTAATTTCAAGAGGGTGTGAACGCTTTCTGTTACCTGTCAAGGTCCTGATGCCTATGGACAGTTGCGTCGGGTGTCAACTCAGGTGTTGTCCTCATCATCTGACCATGGTTCCAAAATACAAGGCAGAGTTCCCGGGTCTTTCCTTCGAGGTCTTCGCACACCGTCACCAATAGCCGGCTGTTCTGCTCCAGTGCGACGTTTTTTCAATCAAACCAACCCTATTCCGAGTTCGCTGCTCCTTCACGAGACGAAGTTTGAGTTCGGCGACGACTTCTGCACTTCCGGCGTCGGAAGTAAAGACCTTGGATCACTGATCTCTAACTGTAACTTCTGGATAGGGCAAGACATTTTGTTGACTTGAAGCCGATATGGAGGCCGCCATGATAGGGCACACTTTTTTTGATACCGCAATATTTCGTATATTTTTCATGTTAAAATACGCCGACATATATTATTTTTGGGTAAATATTTTTTATTTTCTTTTTAAACCCATTTTAAATGTAATCTGCTATTAAAATAGGAAGTCATTTGCAAGTCAAAGTAGAAGTAGTTAAAAAGCAAGTGAAAAAACTATCTGTTTGGCAATATAAAAATTAATTCTACAAGAAGAAAATATAATATTTATATATATTTAATACTTCTACAATGCTTTGGTAATAAAAAGCACCACTAAATCATTTTTTTTTAAATGTTGGGGCACCGTATGGCAGCTTTCAATTGGTTTCAACGCGCCCGTAGAGGAAACAAAGTTTGAGCCTTCCAGCAGTTACAGTTAGAGTTCAGTGCCTTGGATTCATGAGAAGAAGTGGAGAGGGAGACTTGAAATGCAAAGGGGGGGGGGGGGGGGGGCGAGGGAAATATTTTAAGCTGGAAAGTTCTGCAGAAGAGAGGTTGGAGCTGCTCTCTGTTTCGGGGGACATATCTGTGTCCCGGAGACGATCCGGTTCGCGTGCGCCATGTGGGTGGGGGAGAAGGAGGACGCAGACGACCCACTTGACGTCTCCCCGCCACAGTTAAGCGGCCTCAGAAGAACTAATCCCTCCAGAATATTCCACTCTGCAGCACAATGGGAAATTGTTTCCACTCGGCATCGGCATTTCGACGCTGACGAAATCGCGATCGACGACAGGTGCCCCTCCGTCAATGCACAATCGAACGTCGTCGGTTGCGTTCATTCGCTCCATTCCCCCCCCCACCCTTCGATTCAGTCTCTACTGACGTCGACTGGCATTTGCGTGTTTGCCGGACTGTTCCAAACAAGAGAGTTGGTTGGGTTGGTTAAATAACGTCGCACTAAAGCTGCACAGTGGGCTATTGGCGACGGTTCGGCGCCTATCTCGTAGGAAAGGCCCGGGAACGATGCCTCGTATTTTTGAACCATGGTTAGATGACGAGGACAATACCCGAGCTGGCACCCGACGCAACCTCAATAGGCGTCAGGACATTGGACAACGATCAGATTTATCGTGCACCAGTCCCGTAGACACGCCAGTATAATTTGTTGGATGTTCTGGATGCGATTAGATTGCTACACTCATGCTAAGAATCGAGCACCCGTTCATCCGGGCAAGGGTCCCCGGTGTGTTAGCGGCTGCCCACGTCCACTCCAACTTTTTTAAGTGTTCATTTGGAAACAAGAAATGTCTTTTCAAAAGTACTTAAGTACTATTATTCCGCAAGATGGGCGCCTGAGTCTCGGATTACTAAAATTCCGTTTAGTTTATTTTTTCAAGTGTTTTCAACAATTTAAAAAAATGCATTAAAAACCTCTTTAAAAAAAGTATTTCCGCGAGTTTTAGTAGATTAATTCCTTTGTAGCCTTTGTCGGTAAGGGGTGGGACTTCGAAAAAATGCTTTGAAAAATGAGAATGAGACAAATTTAATCACCCTAAATGTGTTCGATTGTATCACGCAAATTCATTTCACAGTCCCGGGTCGCACCTTCTTCTTCACCCACGGACGGACCGCCATTGTGCAAACAAAAGTCGAAGCTTGCGAGAAATGTGATTATTGTCTCTTCTATCAACAGCGAGAAACTCGCTCTATCGCAACAGCGGAGAAATGACGGAGATGCGCACGTACTCCTCTCTCTCGCCTGCGCCATTTGCTCAATGAACAAAATGAAAGACAAAAGCTCTTTTCTCCTGATGCTCCCTCTTCCCGCCGCCAAGAGAGAGTTCGCCGAGAGAAGAAGAGGACCCGCTCTTTCAGAACGCGCATCGTAATTACTCATTCATTACATAATTCCCCCCCCCCCCCTTTTGAAATGAGTAAACTTCCTACGAAATGGATTTTTTTGCCCGCTTTTGTTCTTTCTGTTATTATTTTGTGGATTGGAACAATGGAGTGCGAAAAGCGTTGTGCGGTCGACCGCAAAAAGACGTACGTGATCAGGGGCGACTTTCTGATTAACCTTATCTGGAAGAAAGAGAATCGAAAGAGCCGCTTCCATATCTAATGAAATCAGGGGTGTCAAAGTCCAATGGCGCAAATCCCCCCAACATTTTCTCTACCTCCATCCTCCCTCATATCCAGTTAACCATATAACTTTATAACCTAGTTGGAATCTCAAACTTCCAGCTGAATCTACACAGATTTCTACATTTCGTATTTTCTAAATCAGTTAACAGATATAATCAACAGATACATTTGGATGAGATAAATAAATTCAGAGGTCAGAGGCCGCGTGCCACCGAGTTAAAAATTGACATTGCGCAGAGCACCACTTTCTATTAACAGCAAAAATATTCAGGTACCAAATATACGAGGGGCGCACTGGGAAATTAAAGTGACAGGTGAGTATCAGTGTTTACCAGCCCAAATATTAATGAAGTTTAGAATTATGAAAACATATATGTTTAATTAACATACAAATGTTATATTAAATATACCACACACATGATTAAAAAGATTCCTTATATGCACTGCTTTTGCACAATATCGTCGTAGCGGCCCTACGATATGTCTGGCTGTCCCCGGTCCAGTGATTGCACCGGACCATCTCATGACCAGTTAGCCCCTTCTCCTAGTCATCAGTGAAATCCCCTTATGTAAATGTTGACGTAATTATAGGAAAACACAATGGAGCAAAAAGAGATGTCAACAACAAAACGTTATTTTCTACAAAACATTATTTGAATAGTTATTACACTTTTTATGTTTTTATTAATTATATCTGTGCCCAGGAAGATATGACCAACAGAGCCCATTACATTTTTGAATTTAACGATCCACACAGAGAGTTAGCCCGAAAAAACTCACAAACAATAAACTGAAAAACTTGTAAACCATCCGATAGGGTTAGGGTAGAGACAGTAAAGTCAGAGACAATATCTTATTAAAAAAAAGAAAAATCAGTAAAAATATATATCTTACCATGAAGAAACCCGAAGAATTGGGATGAGAAAATCTTCGAAAAATTATTCTATTGTACTTTAACACATCTATTACTTTTAAAAATCCCTGTCTCATAAATCTCTCTGGATTTTTAATCTATTTTGATAAAAAGGATAAATGATATAATAAAGGATTGTCTCAAATAAATATTAGTGTGATCCTTCAAAAGCGTCGTGGTAGCTAATAATTCCATAGCTTCATCGGATTTTTAACAACATTTGATCGTTTCCCGCCAAAGTATCTTATTGGTTAATGTTGAGTGGGGTGACGAAGCTTATGAATAAATCTGACTAGTCATTTCCTTTCTTTATATTTACGACCAAAAAATGCTATCAATTTCCAACTGACGCCTGGTAATACAGAATCAGAAACTTTATAACATCAAAGTCACAAATTTGATCAACCATTTTCTGCCAAATTCATGAGTTTAATAACACTTGGTTAATTAGTGTACAAGTTAAACGTTAAACATCCCTGTTTCCAAATCGAGTAACATAAGCACTAGCTGAAAAATGTACCACTCATCGATTCCATCCGAACTCAGATATAAACATACCATATCACATATAAATCAGTGGTTGATGGGCGCACATTTGTGTTTTGTAGCAGAGAAAAAAAAATTACGAAAATACACTAAATCGTTTTGCTTTCATGAGATATTTAATTTATTATTTTCACTCTTTTTTTCCGGTACTCCTAGTAAAAATTAGGGAAAGATAATTTCATTGAGTTTTCTCTTTCCATAACTGCCTCTTTTATAAAATCCATTTCCGAAAATAACGACGTCACGTGTGCGGATGGACCACGTCAAGGTCCAATGAAGGACAATTTTCTAAGTGTGTAAAATATCAATTTTGTAAATCGTTCACGTGTCAGCCAAATTTTTCTCTGCCTTTTCTCCAAATTTTTATGCCACCTCTGGCACGCGTATCATAGGTTCGCCACCACTATTTTATACGTTTTGTTTTTTGAGCTCGAAAAAGGATTTTTTTAACTTTCCTTGCCCACACCAAACTTAGTAGACGCAAAGTTCCAAGAACGTTATTTTTACAGTAAATGGTCAATTGACTCACGTACGAAGCACAAGAAACAGCACAAGAAAGCCACACAGGGGATATTTAAGGCCCAACATGAAAAAACACATTAATGCCACACGTGTCTCAATAAGATTGGTTTGAAAAGGCAGAAATTAATCAATTAAATTATACACAGATTCATGTTGTTTTAAAAATAAAGTTGTGCAAAAGTAGGAAGTAAATCCAAAAGTAATACATAAATCCAAAAGTAATAAATCCAAAAGTAATACATAAATCCAAAAGTAATACATAAATCCAAAAGTAATACATAAATCCAAAAGTAATACATAAATCCAAAAGTAATAAATCCAAAAGTAATACATAAATCCAAAAGTAATACATAAATCCAAAAGTAATAAATCCAAAAGTAATACATAAATCCAAAAGTAATAAATCCAAAATTAATAAAAATGTGTATGTTTTATTTAATTCCGATTCATTTTTCGTGAGAGGAATCAGGAGGGGTTTCAATCTATTTGTAAAAGGCTATATTTATACAGTGAATATTACATTTTATGTATTTTGAAAGGCAATTAAGTGTATAATGCTGTTGTAGGAATTTTTCAATTTTATACTTGTATTAAACTGATAAACAAATTCTCTAGAAAAATACGTTAATTCGGTTAGTAAAGTATTTTTACAAATTGCAACCTAAAAAAAGGATATCATAAATATAATATTTTCTCTTGTATAATTAACTTGATCATACTTTTTTATTATTCATTTCTCTTAGGAAAATATAATTTCAAACTAAGGGACAAAGCTCAACTGGTTTTGGGTCTGACGAGATAAAATTGAAAGAGAAAATTTCTAAGAAATTATTTGTCGACTATTTTTAGTTATTTTATCGTTTTATTATTAAGGAATATTGTCATTCCACTATGGTTAATAATACTCGAACAATCATAGTATTCTAAATATCGAAATATTATTTACACATAAAATTGACTTGGAATATACAATTGTAATTTTGCCAAACAACAATCAAGGCGAGGCATCAGTATTAATTGTTTAACAAATTATGTAAATTTTGCGTATCAATGTTACAAATATCTTCTTAGGGAGCGTTTATTTATTGCTTACCGTTATTTTCCCTCCTTTTATACATCCCGCTCCCCCGTGTCACGTCACAATAATGTTTTACGTTTTTTTTTTTAAACCGTCATTAAATCTTCCATTCTGAGTATTTTACCGAATATCCCATTAAAAGCTTGAACCTTTTTTTTAGCCGGGCTACATTTTTTGGTACAGTTTGGTTGGTTTTCTTAAACCACTTGTCGCACTAGGGCTGCACAGTGGGTTATAGGCGACGATTCGGGGCCTAACTCGAAGGAAAGGCCCGGGAACGATATCTCGTATTTTTTAACCATGGTCAGATGACGAGGACAACACCTGAACTAAAAAAAAAGTTAGGAGTTTGTTGATGAGGCATTTATTGGAATGCGCGTGATGAAATTGGTTGGTGGCGACAGGTCGATCCTGAGGTGAGGCCACCGATTGGGTTCATAACTATTTGAAGGTAGGTATCCGTCCCGTTGTACCGAAGCACGGCTGCTGGGTGCCCATCTCTGGGTGTCTGGTCCTGGGCGAAGACGCACTGTAAGCAACAACCCATTTCCACCAAGTCACGCTCCCTGGCATTGAGGTGTAAGAAACAAGTCCTCCGACGACACGTTGGACTGGTTCTTCTTACTCATGTTGGTAAATACTTGTTTGTGAACTGTTTTTGTATAACCATTATAACTCTTGTTACCCTTTTAGATGAAAGTATGTTTAGTACATTAATAAAATCGTGCGTTTGTTGTAGCTAAACCTTTTGTTGTTTTCCCAATCATGGCCTTCCAACACCACCTGCTCACAACACTCATTCGTACCAAGCGCGGATCCAGCGGGGAGTAAATGGGGAAATTACCCCCCCCCCCCCCCAACATCTGAGATTTTTCTTTTTAAAAATTCATTGTGCATAGGAAAAATTCAATGGTGATATATTTTATATAAATATTCTCTTCAAATTTTAGTAGCATATCAGTACATTCATTGCTTATCTTTCTCCTCCTCCACCAATACTAAGGGCTCTTCCACTACCAAAGACGAATAGACGCGAGATGAAAATAGTGCGCTCAAGTCACACCACCTCCGTTATTACTAAGCCCCATTTTTTTTGTTAACGACAAACAGCCTTGAGGAAAAACCCTTTTAAAAACTGGAAATGGTCCCTAGACTTTTACCTTGGGGGTTAATTACAATGTCAATGGGGATGGTAAAGTAACCGGCGGACGGTAATCCCAAAAGAATGGAATGAGAGGAGTATCCTTTTCAAGGGATACACAATGCCTCAATTCAAAAATTATCTGCCTTGCAGCAAGATATTTTCCAAGAAACATCCCAATCTAAAGTGAATAGTGAATATACCTTATGTTTTAAAATATCTTTAGTTCATCTTTCACTTTACAGCTAGTCCTTATAATTCTGACATTTCAATCGTGCATGAGAATTACAATGAATTAATTTTGATAATGAAGCTAAATTATTTTATTAAAAAAAGGGTTATAAGTTCGATGTAAAACTCAACCCCCCACCCCTAGTGAAACTCAAAATTCGAGTTATAATTCGAATTTACTTAGACAGTACGCAAGGTATTTGCTTTTTTAATTTCTGTAAAATCGACTAACTGCTATAAAGAAATAAGTACCTTAGTATTTTTTTAATTAAATAAATAATAACAAAATGGTCATTTATAAAATGTTAAATGCCAATGAAGTTTTTCCGGCAACGGAAAAACTTTCAAATATCAAGTAGCTTGGATTTGCTTACATTATACCTAAAAACTTGGTGGAGAGGGTAGAGGGGGGGGGGGGGGGGGGGAATTCGGTGTTCTTGAAAATGGAATTTCGCTAACCTGCATTGCCTCCCCCCCCCCCCCCCTAACAATAATCTCAGGATCCGCTCTTGATTTGTATCTTCTAAACTTCACGAGCCTAGCCTTCGTAGCTAACAACTCTTCATCACGGCTATTTTAAATCATTTGGGTGAAAATTGTGTGGAATGAAAAGGGACTATTGTCGAAACTTTTGTCATTTTTGACGAATCAGACGCCCGCTGAATGCTCCGATTGCATATTGCGTCACACTGAAGACTCACAGTTTGTCGTTTTTCCGCGAAATTGATTTCGTCATAAATGAGAACGATTTAAGATAAAATGAGACGGCTCGACTCAAACCAGGTATCTGGTGGTCCGATACCGCGCCAGTAGAAAAACTTTTATGAATTGTAGTAATCCAATGTAAATACCCGAATGGAGAAACGAGCCAATTCCAGCGGAGAGGAATCGGAGTCGACGACTTTCGTTCAACATTTGAAGATTCTTGTCTCATCAAAAGTCAAGTGATGGGAATGACAAAACAATTATCAAAACGAACGAAAGTAGCCTTGACGATCGCAGAATGCTAAAAATTGTCATTTTTGGGAGTGTTGATTAAATTCCACATGTTTGTTTTCCTTGCCTTCTCCGTAAACTGAATTGAATGCTGTGCCAATTCGTAAGTGCCGCACACCTCCTCCTCCTCCTCTTTTCGACACCGAGGACAGCCCCCGAAGCTATGGAAACCCTCCTGCTCGCCCCTTTCGAACACGCTCCTCCTTCTGCAGGAGGAATGTCTCGCAATCCAGAAGCCCGAGAGAGACTCAATTTATTGGAATTACTAAGATTACCAATATTGGATTAAACCATATGGAAATTATTAAATTATCAAAACAATCTATTACGTTTATCAAAATCATCCAATAATAATTCAACAGTCTAGTCTTATAAATTTTAGCCTAATTTAAAACTAATTACTTGATTTAATTTTGATACTTAATATATGGAAGTTTCAAAAGTACCCTCAAGTATATGAGTTTAACGTTTTGCACTCGTTATTATGCTTTAGAAAGTTAACAAATAACTCGGAATTTTTTTTTCATGTTCGATCAAGATGAATTTTTTTGATGGAAAGGTGTTCCAATTTAACTAGAAGGTTTACCATCCTTAAATCAAAAATTTAAAAATGTAACCCCTGAATACACCCCTTGACCTAGGATGGAAATGTAGCCACATAATATTTTATTTTTCAACGTGTCAAAATAATTTATTGAAACTACTAAGAATACTTAAGTATATTACACTACACCGCATTAAAAATCTAAGAAATGTAATAATATAAACAAGCTTTATTTAGGAGAGGAACGTAATACCTCCACCACAGCAAATCAACTTAGAAATACTTCGAACAGAAATGTTTTGGTTAAGTTATCACAGTTTGCCCAAAGAATTTCTGTTTTCTATATCTAGTAAAAAGTAAGTAATTGTAACAAAACTAACTAAAAGACAATAAAAACAACAAAGAAACTGCTGTAGAATGCAAACAAGAAACAAATGAAAAACCACAACATAAAGAAACAATTACATTTTATAATTCTGTGTTTTTTGTATTCCTATTTATATGGCGACATAAAAACGCAACGGTACAGATGCGATGCCCCCTATGTACGGGGACATATCATTTTAAGACATACGAGCGCGATGGTAAAATGAGTGACGCATACGAGTGCAAAGGGTTAATATATGAGAAGCTCAGACAGATCATTTTTGACACATTTTACAAGATAAACCAAAAATAATTGCATTATTATTAATAAAATAATTGCATTATTATCATTATTAAAAATAACTGCATTATTATCATTATTAAAAATAACTGCATTATTATCATTATTAAAAATAACTGCATTATTATTATTAAAAATAATTGCATTATTATTATTAAAAATAATTGCATTATTATTATTATTAAAAATAATTGTATTGTTTATGAAAGAATTTTTTCTTCCTTTTTTTTAGCTCTGTATAAGTATTATTTTAAGAGATATTTTTTCTTTTGAATCTCTCTGATTTTGTAACCAAGCTATAGGATCTATCTTGTTTTGCAACTGAATATACCGCTGCGATGGGTGCGCAGTGCAGTAGCCTAGGCACATCTTGATCTATCTGTTTTTGAAACTGATTACTTTACTTATCTGGTTTTGCAACTACCTGCTACTTTCACACCGTAAAATTAATAGCATCTAGCTGCTGTAGAATGTTATGACTTCGCCTGCTGATAGATCTGTATGAAAACTAAAAATAAAATAAATGTTATTATCTAAAAAATCGAGAAAAAACCATCTATCTTGTTTTGATACTACAGAGGGGTCACATATCGCTTATGTATAACGTATTTTGGAAATGTGTTGTTTTAAAAAGTCGACCGTTTTTAACGTTACATGTTTTATCAAGATACTACTACATTATTAGAACTCTTTTCTGCTGGTGAATTGCTGCAATAATCGAAGCAAGCGCATTAATTCGAATGATATAATGCGCTTCCTCCACGGCGCACACATTTTGATTCTCAAGCTTCAGAAGGAATGCACTGTGAGGTGTGCAAGTGGCGCCCTTTCGGTGGGAACCACTGATCCAGGGAATCTGCGGCGTTCAGTCGATGTGGCGCAAAAAACGTTCTATTCCAAGTGGATTTCGGTGTAGGGAACTGAGCCCCATTATTCCCAACCATAGTTTCCTTAGTTTTTATGAAGATTATGAAAAAGTAGAATTTACAATTTAATGAAAGATATACATTTCCCTTAAAATTTTAATTGTTCATCTATGTCTGTTTTATGATTAATGATTTTGCACGTGATTCGTACGGCGAGTACATTTAATTAAAGTTAGAAAGGTAACACAAGTTTTTTAACTGGTTAATCGTAAGCCAAATAACCTTGCGTTCACTAATGCAATTGAGGAGACATTGAAACACCAAATTTTCAAAGGAGAGGCTTAGGAAAAGGACGAAGGTGTGTCACATTGAAAAAATAAACAAAATAAGAACATGTGTTCAACTTAAAACCTCATCCACAGACTTAGCGCGCAAACCCATTTCGATCATCCGACCGATCGCTCACCGGATAATTGAACAACCGGTTGAGAGACAATGCGGGGGTGCAGAAATCAAAAGACCAGGAAAGTATCAAAAGGAGAGAGAGAAACCACTTTTTTTATAGCTCCTCCGAAGAGGAAACTGCAAAATAATGCGAGTCGCAAATCGGAAGCCACTTATTTATTGTAAAGAATCTTTTGCTCTCCGACGATGCGTCTCTGCGAACGAAGGGGATGAAATGGAGATCGAAGTGGAGTGGCTTACACGAGACGAGCGTGCGAAGCGGGAGTTGCTTCTCGACACAATGGGATGAAAAGTAACAGCGGGGGCTGGAGAAAAGAAAATCGGAGAGAGCTTTCAATTTAGGAAACAGGAGGATGCGGGGGCGGATTGAAGATTTTTTTTTCTCGGGATGAGCAATTATTGGTATATATATATATATATATATATATATATTTCTAAGATTGAAATGTTCGATTCTAGATTTTTTCAAGAGTTTTAAAAAAATTTTAACTAATAAAACCAATCATTATATTTTATAATTAATTGATATTTAAAATTTATTAATACAGATCTATTAAATGACTCGTATTCTAATCTTATAGTAATTAAGGTGCAGATAGCACAAGAGAGATTAAGTTTTTAAATGAATCTTTAGCAGCATTCTATTCTTTTAATATTTACACAATAGCGAGCTATTCCGAAGAAGAAAATAAAAAGGAGAGGAATAAATGTATATTTGTTCTCATTGCTACGCAGAACGGATTTCATCTGTCGTCGTCGGTTTCGGCGTGTTAGTTTATTCTAATAATGGAATAACACAGCCATTTGTCTGTAGATCCTATATGTGGTTGTGCTCTATATATAATATAGCTTTCAATATATAGTTATGCAGTTTCGCTTATACTGTTAGGTAAGAGAAAGTAAACTTAATCAATAACAAAAGAGATAATCTTAGGCCCACTCTACACCAACGCTATTTACGCGCGTTGCATTTTGCAGAGGCCTCTGTGATTGGTGCATACAACCACGTGGTTTGTATGGACAAATAGCAGCCATCTACAACAGATGACGCGCGTAAATAGCGTCTGTGTGGAAAGGGGACATTATTAACGCGCGTTAGCTTTTGCAGATGGCACTGTGATTGGGGAATGCAAACCATGTGATTTGAATATACAATCGCAGAGCCATCCGAATCGAACGCGCATAAATAACATCCGCTTTATTCCTCGGGTAATTCTTTGATGGCTTGAAGGCAGTGGCGGATTTAAGAGAAAGGGCACAGGCGGCAAAACTTGCGAGGGGGCCCAATTTTTAATTTACTATTCAACCTTGAGGGGAGGGGGGGGTCTATCATCGGGACGTGGCATATAGGTGGAGGTCCCAGTGTTTATGTGACGTAGAAAAACTGTAGAAATCTTTTTTAATTTCTTTCAATAACTTTGATATAAGTAACTTTAAAAAAAAAACTTTTTTTAATGGGATATTTGGTAAAACTTTTGTTTTGGAAGTTTTATTTAAAAAAAAAATCTGTAAAACATTATTATGACGTGACACGAAGAGGGGGGGGGGGTGAATAGAAGGGAAAATAATGATACGCCATATTGATGTCTAGCCTTGGCTTTTTTCAGATTTTTTTTGTTATAGATTCTAAGTTAATTTTATGTGCAAATGATCTTTCGAGAATACCTATAATTGTTTCGAGTATCATTAACTATAGTGGAACGACGGTATTCCTTAACGATAAAATAACTAAATATAGTCGACAAATAAACAATATTTTGAATTAAAAGAAACTAATATATATTTTAAATAAAATATTAATTTATTTAGTTAGAAATTCTCTCATTCGGTTTCATTTAATAAAGTCAACCCAAATGTTTGAGCTTTAGCCCTTATTACATTTTCCTAAGAGAAATAAAAACGTGATTAAGTTAAATTTTGGAAAAAAATATATTCTATTTACAATGCCATTATATATTAATGCAAATTTGCAAAAAAAAAAATTATTAATCGAATTAACGTATTTTTCAAGTGAATTTGTTATTCAGTTTAATACAAGAATAAAATTGTAAAATTCCTACAAAAGCATGTTACATTTTTGCCTTTTAAAATACATAACTTGTAATATTCATTATAAATAGGGTTCGATTGAATTCCCTT
Source organism: Troglohyphantes excavatus (assembly GCA_963932185.1). Lineage (NCBI taxonomy): Eukaryota > Metazoa > Arthropoda > Arachnida > Araneae > Linyphiidae > Troglohyphantes > Troglohyphantes excavatus. The sequence goes on along the minus strand of OZ010670.1, from coordinate 7,095,967 downwards.
CCAAATTCCTCCCACGAAAAATCAATCGGAATTAAACAAAACATATGTATTAATATTGGAATTACTTCCTACTTTTGCGCAACTTCATTTTTAAAACAACATGAATCTATGTATAATTTAATTGATTATTTTCAGACCAATCTTTTTGCGACATATGTGGCATTATGCTGTGCCTTTTATCTCCGTGAAATACAGAAGTTTATTAATTAAAAACAAAACTTAAAAATCTACTTTTAAAAACACAAACATTTAAAATATATTTTACTAAAATCAGAAATAAAATGAAGAAATAAGTTTTATAATTAACAAAGACAAGTCTCCATAATTTTTTTTGTTGTCAAATCGTTGCTGTTTATTAATTTGTTTTCAAGTTTTAATTAAAATATAAACGTTTACTTACTTTAGTATAATTGAGTTGTTCTTTAAAAAGAAGAACTTGAACAAAAAACACTTTTACAAACATTACTAAGATATACGACCTATATAAAGATATACTTTTGGTATGGATCAGGAAATCGACAGTGGATGTGGACACTGTGTTCTGTAAATGATCGTCTCGTCTTCTTTCACTCCTCTCCTTAACCCCCTCAACCACCGCCCAGTCCCCCACAGGCCAACTTTCTGAAACCCCCATCGCAGCAGCTTGAAATCCAGAACATCAAAGATTAGAAGTGACATTTTACGACCCCTTTAATTGGTACATTTCAATTCTATCGTAACCTCTCCAATACACATCCCAACAAAAGTCGGGAACAACTACGGACTAAATAGAAGTGTATCTTTGTGTTACCCGGCACTTCAATGATAGGCGTCTAAAAGAAAGAATAGCCCTTTCATACCTAAAAATCATTATGTCGTTAAAAATCCTGTTGCCCTGCTGGTCCTGGTTGCCCTGAGTACAAGACTACAACTGAAGATGTTTTTCGAAGATAGCTATTCTTCGAAAAACCTTTCGGGTGTCACTATGGTCGGACCCCTGCGAAATAATTAATGGGCGAAAGCTCAAGGATGGGACACACCTGTGCAATACATGTCGTAGTTCTGGCGAACCGTGACATTCCTTCTTCCCCCATTGTACTCGATACTCACAAAGAAGAACCCTTGTTACCCGTCTCTACCCCTGGTCTCTACCTGGACTCTGGCCTGTCCCCAACGCTTTAAGCATTTTTATATGGAACTGTTGTATGCTAGGAATTATCTAGATCTGGAGCTGCTAAATATGTCAAGGTCGAAGAGAGAAAGACTTGAAAGAGATATTATTTTATTTGGAAAATTTTGCATTTAACTTAACATTAATTTAATATACAAGTTTGACCACTAAATGATAAAAAAAAAATATTATAAAAAGGTTCACTTACCTTTTTTGAAAAACAAATGAAATTGAGCTTGGACATTTAGGACAGATGTCTATTTTATTCACAATTGATGTTTTCACACAGCATAAAATATATAGTAAAGACCACCAAACATTTTAGGATCGCCAATTATTATTTTATTAACTAATATATTTTATTCTTATTTAACTGAAATATTTAAAAATAAATGTTGAATTCTAAGTTGAACTTTTATCTATTTTTGCATTTTGTGATGACTAATCTTAAAGGGATCCTAGAACATCCATTTAAACTTTTACATTTACTAAAACTTTAATCTTTATTATCCTTAAAAGGAATCGCATTCTAGAAAATGTGTTAAAAAGCATTAAAAGTAACAGAATGTGCCAAATCTTTTGTATTTATTTATATATCCCTACCCTAATTTGTATTTATGTGTCTATTCCCACTATAACTTACAAACAGATTAAACGAGACATAAGAGTTAATTTTTTCAAAAATTTTATGTAAGTGTTTTCAAATAAATTTTGTAGCACATCACGTTAGAGAGAAGTTATATATTTTTATAGTACATGGGATCAGAACCACCCTTAAGTGTGTGCCACAGGTGTCTTCGCACAGGGCCCCAGGATTTGGGTCGGGGCCCCACACCAACAAGAAAAAAATATATACTTTTTTTAATTCTAAAGTAACTTGTCATTCTTTAATTTTATTTAGATCTGTTTTGCTACAATTAAACTTAAAATAAATATTTTAAATAGTGATTAGAAAATGCTAATCTTATGCGTTTCTATGCACCTAAATTGTGTGTATTTAATTTTCGAGTATCATTATTTATAGCCCTCCCCTCACACCAAAAAAACCTTAAAAGTAATCTAAAAATCTAGTAAATATATTAGAAATCTTAAATCCATATTATAGTTCATGGTGTCCCGCTTGCTACATTTGCCCAGGACCCCTACGTCTGCTAAGGGGCCAGACGTAGGACCCCGCGTTTGCTTACAGAGGTAATCGAGCCTGTAAAGTGGAGTGGGCCCCGGTCATTTGCAGAAGGGCCCCTATCTACTTGTACGAGAAAGGGTAAGGGAAGCAATACAGAAAAATACGGTGAATTTTTTTTAAATAAAATATGCTAAAAAAAAATTTAAGAATTGTTTCTTTTCGTGTCCTTTTTTAATTTTTGGAGTCAAGGGGGCCCCAAAAGGACTCAAGACGAGGGGGCCCAGGCGGCAAATGTCCATTTGCCGCCTGTTAAATCCGCCACTGCTTGAAGGTGTTCAAGATAACTGATTTTTTTTTTATATCTCTGTCGAAAAGGTTTTTCTTTCTTATATATAAAGAGCAACATTTTCAGTGATATTTGGCTCACATATAAAAGGCAATTTTTCTCAGTATTCAGGGTAAAATCTAGTTACATCCTGTGTTTGTGATAAGTAGTGTGATTTTGCATATATCACTGACAAATGTGAAAAAATTAAAGTGATAAAGTAAAATATAATGCGCAGTTATATTAGTCTAAATGGGATAAGCGGTAGTAAGGGTTTTTTCGATGTTGAACAAACACAAATTACCGTCTACTATTACCATAATTCTACAGTAACTATTTCTATGTGTTTACAAAATTGAACACCAAAATCGAGACTTCAAGTTTTTAAAAAATGTCCATTTGTAAATTATATTTTCAAGTGAAATTGACTTTTTGCCACTTTTGACAAATTGACACTTTTGCCAAATTGATGACATTTTGTAGAAAACACCGGATTTTTAGTCCAGAAGCAAGCTTGTGTCTCTTGAATCGAAATCGATTGAAACTATTCTTGGCACACAAACAACACCAAGTTTTATTGAATTTATTGTGAATTTTAACGTCTGTTTTGACAATTAAAAAAATTCTGAAATTATGAAATTAGTCGGCAAAATTACGTAATTCGACCATACATTTTAGCGTCAGGCCTGGCTTTAAGCCCCATATGTTTACAACAAAAGTATATGAAACGTTGTAAAGAGTTTCAGAAGGAAATTTAAGGCAATATATAAATTCCATGCATATAAGTTAATGCACATCAATCAAAATAACTAAATTTATCTCTTGATTTTATTTATCTCTAACTGAATTACAAAATACGAAATGTGGATCTTTGTGTGGTGTGGATTCAGTTGAAATTTTGGGATTCTAATAAGTTATTTGGTTAACTGGATTTATGGGGGAGGGTGGGGAAGGGGATATGCGCCATTCGGCTTGGAGCAGTGGCGGCCCGTGGTCGAAAATGTTAGTGCAGCCGAAATCATATGAATCACCCCTCCCCCCCTATTTTCCAAAAACCATACATGAACGGAAATTCTTTATTATTCACTACTCAAATCAAAGTTTCCTTTCAATTTTTACGAAATGATAACATGCGAAAAAAATAGAAAACACTTACTTATTTTTTGAAAATTAAAGCAATCATGCTTTCTTTAAACCTGCAAATCGGTCAATTTTAATATTAACTTACATAACGAAACAACAGCAATACCATGTCCTGAAACAACAGCACACAGTAAATGTATCACGAAAACCATTTTCGTTGTGAGATATTCTCGTAAGTTCTCGTTTCATCCACGAAGCCAATCAGCATATCGAAACTCAAGTGCAGCTAAAACAAGAAAATCCATTTCGGCTGTACCTTCTCACAAATGCAGTGCATTAGCATGGGAGGAATCTCCATACTACGTAGAGGTTACCATGGCAACGATGCAGCCGACTTTGAATTTCGCTTTTTAGCTGCAGTTTTGGTCGAATGGAGTTTTTCCCCCTCCTGAACATGCTTGCTATTTATCGGAGATTTTGTTTACTACCGTAGAAATTTCATTTTCAATTCTAATCTACATTTAAGAAAATTAGTAAAATATCTGAATTAAAATACACAAATGAATTTAGGTGCAGCTCGGCTGTACTTGCTATAGTGGGCGAGCCGCCACTGGCTTGGAGGGAAGAGGGGGAAGGCACCCCTGTTGCTGTGCAACGTAAATCGCGGAATTGTTTGATTCGAAAGGTTAGAGAAGTCTCACTCCATTTCCATTTCATTTTGGAGTTTAAAATTGTAATATTCAAAACATATTTTTTTTTTCAAACTGATACATTGTTTCAAGTCACAATTATGTATTGTGCTTAAATGACGTTTCACGAGAAACCTTTCTAAGACCGTGTGCCGATACTCATAAAATATACAATATTCCTCAAATGATGAGCTTATTTTCGAAAGAGGACATTTTTGTGGCTGGGATTCAGCAACTGTAGCGAACGCTGCTTGACGAAGACATTCAAGAGATTTTTATTTTTACTTCAAACGCGAAACACTTTAATTTTGTCGTCCATCAGCGGTCGCAGTCAGGAAAATGTTCCCTTTGAAAATAAGCACTTCAAATGCGCTTAGCTTTTGTCACAAAAATTCCTTCAGTGGCGGCCCGTGGTAAAAAATGTTAGTGCAGTCGAAAACATGTAACTCCCCCTCCCCCCCCCCCCCCCCCCAATAATAGAAAACACTTACTTATTTTTTGAAAATTAAATTAATCCTCCTATCAAACTTGCGAATCGGTCAATTTTATTATTAATTTAAGTAAAGAAACAACAATACACGTGCAAACTTATCGAAAACTATTTCCGCTTGGAGAGATTCTTCGAAATTATCGTTTTCCTCCACCCGGCCTCGCCGATTCAGCAAAGAACCAATCATTTAATCAAAATCCCTAGTACAGCTAATTTGAAAAAATCCTTTTGCGCTACGTTTGTATCATCACATCCTCCATTTTAGCGTGTTGGGGGAGTCATACTACGTAAGGTTGCCATGGCAACGATGCAGCCGATTTCGAACTTCGCTTTTTGGCTGCAATTTTGATTGAATGGAGTTTTTTCCTCTCCTGAATTTGTGCATTACGGAAACACGTTTGTAATTTATCGGAGATTTTTTTTACTTAGAGTTGAAATTTTATCTTCATTTCCAATTCTAATCTTCATTTAAAAAAATTAGTAAAATATATAATTTTAGTTTTAAAATACACTAATAAAATTAGGTGCAGCCCGGCTGTACTTGCTGTAGTGCACGAGCCGCCACTGAATTCCTTGCAGGGTCTTTAATGAAATATGATTATGTTATGGGACATTTTTGCACTCATTGAACTCTCGCAGTGTCTCCATCTTCAAACATGTCTCAGTCGAAGCGTTATTTAAATGAATGCATTCAACACCCAAACAACAACAACAACAATTCCCGATTGAAAAGCGATTTCCCAATCGCTCGATTCGAACGGCGGAATCGACGGTCTTTTGGAAGGAGTGGGGGATGAATGAGTTCCTCTCTCTCTTTTTTTTTCACTTCCCACTCATTTAAAAGAAGAAGAAGAAAAATAAACTCTCCGTTCCAATTCCGGCCGATTGAATGAATGGCTGCCCCGCGCATTGTCTCTCGTCATTGGTTGCGCATTGTTCGACGATCACTTGCCGATCCACCGTGATCACGTGCCCCCTTCGAACGGGGAAAGAAAAGGAGAGGGATTAGGTATCTTTAGAAACATATTGGTGCCGCTTTTCTTTTTTTGTTCCCACTCTTTTCTTCTATCCCCCCCCACCCCCTTCTCTTATAGGAAGCCAGTCACATCCTGCAGACGATTATTGGAGAGAGAGAGAATGTTCCACTCGAGAAGGTCGCCGCAGAAAGTGGCGAGGGTGGCCATTTTTGTCTCTTCTGTATAAAAAGAACAAAAACAAAAAGATATACCGCGATCTAGATATTTTTAACGGAACTTGATTACAAGTGTGGACTCAGTGGCGAATTTACATAGGGGCTGTAATACCCCCCCCCCCTCCCCCTCTGGCTGGGGCCAATTTTTTTTTAATCAAGAAATATTTTATTTTTCTTTAAAAACTTGTTTAGCAAAATAATAGCTATGAGCTAAGAGGGGCTATAGCCCCTTATAGTTAATTTTCAGGGAGATGAGGGGCGGAACAAGTTTTCTGGCTGCCTGGGGGGGGGGGGGGGGGGGCTACGCTCCTTGTGACACTATTAAGATGACCTTGGACAACCCAGAAACTGTAACTTTACCTTTAGCCCGTTGTTGTATCAACTGAATCACTGACTGAAAACGGCCATTCGTTAAAAGTGTTGAGAGACGGGGGGAGGTGACAAATTCACATTACAAATGGGGGGGGGGGGTTAGTGGTTCTGTGAGTGAAGGAGACAAAAAAAAACGTGTGGTTTTAGGCTGGTTTAAGCAGTCAGGTAATTTATCTTTCCCTTGTGTTTTTATTCGTGTAATTTTAATTATTTTAAGCTATGCACAAAGTGAGGCTGGAGTTATAAACACTGTTGGGTTTTATTCAAGTTCATTAAACGTGTGGATTGTGGCAGGTACTCATAACTGCTAGTTGGCATTGCGGATAAAAGCTTTAAGTTCCCCCCTGGTATTGTTTAAAGTAATTTATTAGTTTGATCAATCTACTTAACTCTTTTATTTCTAACATCATTTATCACAATTTTAGTAAAATGATGATATTTTACATAGTTTCATGTAATCTACGAAATTTGATATTTGTCGAGAGATTTGGTGAGATATTGATTGTCTCTTGCTCCGTCAATTTACCCATGAACATTTATATTTACATGATTGCCAAAACTATACTAATTCATTGATAGAACTCTATTACACATCATTGGCGAAGATTGCTGCATATAGTTTCAAATGGATCTGAAACCTGTTTTTATTCAAGAAAAAATCATCTGGGCTAGACAAAAATAATCTGGAACAAATCAATGAATATATGTTTCCGAAATTAAAATCTCTATTACATACAAAAAATCAATTCAAAATAGTCGATTAGACTTTTAGAGAGCGCATATTTATTATCCTTTTGTACACCCCCTCCCCATGTTATGTCACTTTAAAAAATCAAAAGATGTTGGTTATTGCGTGAAGTAACAAAAGTGAATTCGTAGAAAAAAATTAGTGACATTTCTTTCCGAAATTTTGAGATAAGAAACGTATTATAGAAATCCCTATACCTGTCTAAGGGGATGAAATGTTTTCATATATATATGACAGTAAAATACACATATAGAAAATTTTAATGATTTTTTTTAAACTACATATAAATATGTACACATAATTGAAATTTTAATGACTGATGTTTAACTACATATAAATATGTATTTAAAAAACAGTCATTAAATTTTTCATTCTGTGTATTTTACCAAACATCTCCTCCCATCAGAAAGATAGAGAGACGGTGGCGCCGGAACTTTTTTTAAACGAAGTACTTCAGGAAAAAAAGCTGACTTTATACTACTTGACATTAGATATGTTTTCTAGAATATTTTTTAAAACACTTTATATATATGAAAGTAGGCATGGCAGCCGCCCTATCGGTTCCGACCCCAAAATATAGTGATTTCTATAAAAAGTTTCTTACCCCCCAAGTTAGTGAATTTGTTTTTTATTGTTTTCCCTACAAAGTCACTTTTGCTACCGTACGGTTGGGCTCGTGAATACTTTGTACGAGCGCGTGCTCCTTCATGCCTATTAAAAAAAATTATAATTATTTCTTTAAATTTTTAGTACACGAATGAATGAATAATATAATTCCTGACACGCTTGCGACATTTGGAGTCCATCCAAGCAAAACTTTTTGAGTTGTGTCGAATTTACTGCCGGTGCCTAACTTTGGAGCAGCGGCGTCTCGTTTATTAATTAAATTATATATTATATTTAAAACAATTCTCTGGGTTCCACAATTTTTTTTATCTGTATATGATTTTAGGAACGACGTACATCTTGAATTTAATTTTCTTGCTGAGTTACTTACATAAATCATTAAAAAAAAAAATTTAGTTAACTTCAAACATGTTGATTAAAAACAATTGTCTTTTTCCACTTACTCAAATGCTGTAATGCCCTGTGCCCTAACGTAAGCAGGAAAAAAATAAATTTTCTATTCTAACCCTTAGTAATAGGTTGTCGGTTCGAGTCCCAACGGGGGCCACTCAGTTTTTTAAAAATATTTTTACTTATTATTTTAATGTACAGCGTGTTCCCCCTAACGAGCCCCAACTTATCGTGGCCAAACATGGCGATCTGGTCATCGACGTGTGAGATATGAAGAAACTTTCGCTTTTGTTTCGGTAGAAACAGAGATAACAAAAACCTTTCATTTATTTTTTTATCCCCTATCCGATCAGTTTGTTTTTTTACATTGTGTTTTTTTCCTTAATTAGGTTTCTCTTTCATTAAATGTCCCAGTTCCCACAAAGGTGGAAGGAACACACGAGCGTTTTTAGGCTCGGGATGAGTTTCTGAAGAGTGGAATTAATGTATTTGTATAAGTTCAATTATTGCATTTATTGGCGGCTGCCATTCGATTCGAATGAAGTGAATTGCAGCCCTTTCCTCATTCGGTGAGCTCTTTGGGGAGAAGTGAAAGAACATTCGCAGAAGGAATGAACAAACTTCTCCACCTTTTGTACATCGAATAAGAGCGGTCATGACATACAGTGACAGGGGGGCTACGGTGGTGTAAGAAAATGGGTAAGGTGGTAAAATAGGTATATTGAAATTAAATATATATTACACATTGTTAAAATTAAGCTTTGATCTCGTTCTTTTTTTTTTTAAATTACTTTGTTTAATGGAGTACATTTCCGGAAAAAAAATTTAATTTCTGGATCTTCAATCTTTTACAAATCCAAATTTTTTTTTTAACTTCTTCTTCCACAAATAAACTTGTAATAGTGTGATGCATGAACAGAAAAAGCTATATATATAAACTAGAAAAATAGATTTACCAATATTCCTAGGTTTTGTATAGAAGAGTGACCTATTACTACATTCCAATGAAAAATTTGGACAAATTCTACTTTATTGAGCTTTTTTTCGATGATTTGCAGCAAAGTGGAGTAAAATGGGTAATCAAATTATTAATGCTAAAGAATAAGAAATTTTTAAAAATTTTACTACCTTAAAAAAATGTGCCATATTCCACAAAAATATAATTTGTAAGCTTATAAATAATAAGAAATAGATACAATATATTTAACACTGTAAGTAAATATAATTAAGTTACATACCAGGTTTTTTTTTTTAATATGCCAATAAAGAAAGATTTTGGTAACAAAATGTGAGCCATTTGCTTAATTTATTAGAAATAGACAGAATGATTTAAAATAAATAAAATATCGTCTGCTGAACACACATATTTAAAATATCTTATATACAGCATATATTTCTGAATCAAAATAAACAACAAATTATTTATAGCAGATGTTTCTTTTCGAAGATAGCAAATAACAATAAAAGTGGATATATTTAAAAATGGCGGATTATATCAGTTTTTAGAAATGGCAATAGCTCAATTGCGGCCGAAGGGAGCCGGGTTTCAAAGAAGAAAACATTTGTTTATCGACAACACAAAAGTCCATGGGCCACAATTGGAACCTTCCGTTAGAAATACTGTTACAATAACAATCAAATATACCGAGTTTTTAAGAGATGATTGCTGTTATTTATTCTATTTTATTAAATTTACTCATTTGACTAAACAATGTGTTAAAATATTTCCTTTTACACGAAAAATTCCATGATTCCCACTGCTCGAATGAAGTGAATTTCAGCTGATCGTTACCCTATCTTGGTAGGAAAGAAGGTACAAAAAGGAAAGTAAAAACTTAAATATTCAAAATTGAGAATATTATTTTAAAACAATATGTTGTCCAAAAACCCAATGCATAAGCACACCAAAATATTTGCATATAAATAAAAAAAAAATTAAGTAAAAACTAATTTCGAATGAAAAATCGGCACTTTTCCCATCCATTTCACCCCGCGCCTTATACTATATCAAATAAATTTGAAAATATGTTTTTCTTTTGAATTAAAAAAAAAATGTTTTTTCGAGTGGGAGTATTTTTCTTTGTTTTTAATGAGTTTGATTTCTATGACAGCAGTTATACTAAATGAAAAGAAAATAATTTTATGGTATTTTTCTTATAAAAATCGGTTTAATTATAACTGTAGTTCGCAGATCACCCACTGTTGACACAAATTGACCATGTTTATTTTTGGCTCAAAATATCAATGAAATTGTCGTATATTTTGTTTACAATGCAAATAATTCAATAAACATTTCTATATCACTTGTGATGGTTCGTCAAACGTTCATGTGACTTGGGTCTGCAGGAAGTGTGGGGGAAATAATTCATTAGCACTCATAAACTTTTTAGGACCATCCTTTGACAACAAAAAATCGGATGTGTCGGACGCAGCCCCTTGAAAGTGGCATAACGTTTTTAAATTTCTGATATTTTATTTGTGTGTGATGTTTTACAGAAAATCAAACCTTAAGGTAAATGAGCATGTGTTCCAATGAGGCTGTAAATTTTGGTAGTCGGTCGTAAAGGTACGTTGAAGTTTTAAAAGCATGGTTCTGAAATAATGGCAAAAGCGTACAAAATGTCACTTCGCAGTTTGTTTTAATAAGCAATTGATTCGTTAAAGCTTATTGAATATTTGTTAAATTGGTTTCAAATTAAAATGTATATATTTAAATATTTATAAAATATTTTATTTCTGAATAAAATGTGATTTCAAATGGTTTAATTGTACTGAAAATTTGATAAATTTGTGGCTTACCGCGAGAATTCCTTAAATTCTAAGGCATCAAAAAGAGGATAAATAAAAAAAAATTCGGAAATAGACAGGGTGTTTAAGAATGATCTTTCCAAGTAACCAGCTGGCAAACTCGGCCACGTTTTGGACCGCCACGGTCAAATGATATGTTGCGTGTCAAAGTTCTAAACCTTGTACGATTTAAAAGAAAATTTTGATAGCAGTACATTTCTTTCAAAGCTATATTTCGGTTGAAATATGTAATGTAATTATTGTAGGAGGTTAAAATTGAATTTCTTTAATTAAAAACAGATTTTAACGAATACTTTTTACTTCTTTACTTTAAGTTTAGTGTCGCCATCTGTTGGTGAAAGAAAGGAGTGCACACTAACCCGAGAGATTATGTTGCAAATGTTAAAGAAACTCGCAAAGTCAATATTTTCAATAAATAGTTGTTTTTTATTATTGTAGTTTTAAAATTTCCTGAATTGGGGGAAGCATCCCCCCCCTCCCCTAAGTAACTTGAAAATTTACTAGTTGGAATTTCGAGTTTTAAAATCCCTGAGTTGGGAAAATTTATGCCTCAGGAAAATTAATATTATTAGCAAATGAAAGCGACGGAAGACTAGAAACTGCCCAACTTGTATTAAGATGTAACTTAAATTAGACCTCAAAACGGAACACTGCATTGGAACATGCTTGCAACAAATCAATACTTTCGGGAGAACTGCTTAATATTTACCTATAAAAAAGTTGACAAATGTCTATAAGTTAAAACTGAGAAATTTTTAGCACTGTTGTGTTGTGAATTTCGAATCGCTAATTGTGATTCGGTTAATTAACATCGCACTAGAGCTGCACATTGAACTACTGGCGTTGATTCGAGCAAAGCGTCCTTGATTGGTTATTGGTACATATTTACTTACTACATCAAGGACGCTTTGGTTCGAGGCCTTTCTCGAAGAAAAGACCCGGGAACGATGCCTCATTTTTTTAATAATGGTCAGATAACGAGGACAACAATTCAGCTGGTACCCGACGCCATTAAGTTGGGAATTTTGAATCGTTCAAGTTCGTAATTTCGGATCGTTAAGTAGGGAAATTTCTTGTCTCAACATCCCAAAAATAAATTTGTGAAGACACTGCCAGTAATAACTTATATAACTAAAAAAAGTATTATAGTTAGGACACATTGTCATTATCTACAAGCCGGTATTGGTTTGCGAAGCAAACTAAAGAGGATTGCGTAGCAATCCTCCGGGTGTTGGCGGAGCCCCCTAGTACATAAAATTTTTATATACAATGGTCCAATAAGACAGGATGTTTTCCAAGAGTTTGGTGACTGTCGGATCAATCTGGCCTTTAATTTGTGAAAATTGAAATATGCCGCTATATGCAATTTTATCCGTATTTCATAACTTTTCAATCAGTTATACTGCAGCTTAGAATTAGCACATAAAATAAGGTGTTGTGTGTTTTACATGGCATTAATATTACATTGTTTTACATTACATTCATTTCATAGGACAAATTTAAAATATTGTAACTTCTGATAGCTGTATTTAAAATATATATATTACCGGGTTGCATTATATGCAAGAACTAACTAATAACGCAATCTTTACGTGAAAGATGGAATATATATTTTTTTAATTTCGAAATTAAATTCAATACTTACTCTAACTAATTTTAAAACCATTATCTTGTGTAGTGCTGCTTTCATTATACTAAATTAATTTACTTAAAAGCAGTCTTTTCGTCTTTAGATTATTTAAATGTAAAGAAACAGAAGTTTTATTTACTAATTTTTACTTACATTAAATCTAATTTTTACTTACACTCTGACTAATTATAAAACCATTATCTTTTGTTGTGCTGCTTTCATTATACTAAATTAATTTAATTAAAAACAGTCTTTTCGTCTTTAGATTTTTTTAATGTAAATAAATATAAGTCACATTTACTACTATTTTAAATCTAATTTTTACTAACATCTGTGGTTCCCACGGAACACCGAATCGAAGTAACACAAAACGCGAGCCGTCACCTTTCTAATAACATTAAAAAAAATCTTGTATTGAATATAATTTAGATAGCATAATTCAAATACTAAATAAAGTATTTTGTAAATAAAGTTATTAACAAAAGTGAAAAGTTGTGTGGATGTACTTCTCATCTCGACGAAAGCTGAGATCCTTAAGATAGGACTCGCAACAAGATACGTGTCCGCCTAAGAAATAAAAACAGGACTCGTGCTTTGAAAATAGCCCAGTCTGCGTGCAGTGTTTTGAAATTGTCGGAACGACTTCAGAAGAAGTTTGTGTTTGGTACGTTGCGATATGAAATCACAGTTGACAACTGGCTGTTTTTATGTGGTTGCGTTTTGTCCGATGGGCTTCAAATAAAAATCCACTCGACCCAGTTTTAATCACTCTACTACATTACAGTGGTATTTAAAATAAGTTAAAATGTGTGTATTTACTTTTAAATAAAACAGTTGTTGTGAGATTGCGCGCGTCACTACTACCTTAGATATTTTTACAAAGGAATTATAATTTCTTCAAAAAAAATCTGTATTAATTAAACTTTCAATATTTATTGCAATAAATAACAAAGCAAGCGTAAAAAAAATATTTTTCAAATGGCAGAGAAGCTGTTTCTTTATAGCTAATAAATGTTGATTCCTTTTTTTATATATAAAAAATATCTAAAAAACCTGTTTTTAAAATAAAAAAACATCTTGTCGTTTAGACAATTGCTCCAGAGCACTTTGGACCCTCTTGTGGACCAGCAATGGTTCGCGGACCACGGGGTGGAAACCACTGACTTACAGACAAAAAGCTAGGGTCTCGGCACACGGCCTTCCAGATATCAGGAAAATCCTTAGTATTTCAAATAAATATTGATTTGGTTTTTGGTAATTAACGTCGCACTAGAGCTGCACGGTGGGCTATTGGCGACGGTTCGGGGTCAATCTCGAAGGAAAGACCCGGGAACACATACACATTCATACATGCACCTCGTTATTTTAGAACCATGGTCAGATGACGAGGAAACATCTGAACTGGCACCCAACGCCTTCAATAGACGTCGGGACTTTGGACCCCGATCAGATGTATCGTGCACCAGTCCCGTATACACGCCAGTATAATTTGTTGGATATTCTGGACGACTTTCTTTTATTTTTGTAGCGAAGCTGGCAACCCTCCGACCCAAATAAATATTGAAAAATATGAATTAGATAAAACTATGAAGTATATTGACTTCTTCGCAGTTTTATTGTGCTATTAATTATTTAAACAATTTTGGAATTCGAACAAATAAAATGCGAGTAATGTTAAGCTGCGCAGTGTTTCCGTGCCGCGAAGGGAAGAGGAATAAAACGTTCAAAAGCATATTTAAAATGTGTGTTTTCAGCATGTGTTGACGAGTATTGAGAAATAAAGGTCTTAGTACCTTAGTAGTTGGTTGGTGAACACTTTTTAAAAAATAAAACACAAACTATTCGAAAAATAACTTCTTTATTTGATAACATGAACCATTAAAATACATTCGTTTACAAAATGGAAATTTAAAAAGTGTAAAATGATTGACATAACACACACACACAAAACGAGATTCCTGAAGAAGAGAAATGTAAAATAACAGACTGGTCCCGTAAACACAATTAGCTATGATTGCGAATAAGCTCTTGCAACTGGAGTCAAACACATAAACCAAAAATACTTGACACTGTACTCAAATGTTGAAAAGGCTAATAATAGGTAGAAGAAGTAGCACACAAGTAGGTAGGCCTCACTTTTGAGCAGCAGTTCCAAACCTTTAATGGCAACGGACCCCCGAAACGAAAGTTGAAGAAAGGGTGTGAAAGAAAGCGTATAAAAAAACATTTAAAATCGAAACATAAAATATAATTTAAATGTAACGTATTTATTTTGTAAATTAATTTTTTTTTCAACTTTATAATATATTAAAGTGAAAATATGGAGTTCCAACATATATAATTTTGTTAAGTTTACATTAAAAAAAAAATTTGGATTTTCTTTTTGTATATAAAAGAAATCAACTTGGGAAATGTCCCGATTTTTCATGAAAAATAAAACTAAACATTGTTGATTGGACGAAAGCTCCGCGGACAACTGGGAATCCTCTCGCAGACCACTTGTTGGGAACTACTGATTTGAAGAGCATCGTACGATGCGTTCATCGTCTAAAAGCACGCACTTGCGTCTTCCCAATTCAATCGTTAAAAAAAATCGATCTTTCGCTTTTAATCAAATACCGTTCCATGACGTGGATCATGAAGACGCCCGTAGTTGTAAAATTCTTTTCTTCGGTTTCATGGTTATGCAGTGCCGTTGAAAGGCCTTAACTCCAAAACTTTACAGGAAACAAAAAAAAATTATCAACTGCATCAAAGTTTTGACACTTTAAAAGGCTCATGTTTTTTTATAAAAGTAGTTATTCGCATGTTCAAAATTTCAAATTGTTTCTCAATGTACAACTCATAACGAATTTGGAGCCTTTTTTTGTATTTACTTGTCATATATTAGGCCCTTCTTTTATCGAAACGGTATCGAATTGGAGTAGCGGCTAATATAGATTTCACACTACAATTCACCATTGTATTTGATTTAATGTCATAAAAAGGTGTATTTTTTAGGACAAATCGGATTAGCTAATGAAATGAACTTTAAAAAAAATGAAATGAACTTTAAAAAAAATAAGTATGATGGTAGAGCAGTGCACATTACTTCCAAGGCCTCTTTCCAATTCCTGAATGCAGAGTTATTCAGAAAGATTCCTCCCCTTTATAACAAAA
This sequence comes from Troglohyphantes excavatus, assembly GCA_963932185.1. NCBI lineage: Eukaryota > Metazoa > Arthropoda > Arachnida > Araneae > Linyphiidae > Troglohyphantes > Troglohyphantes excavatus. Next base: position 7,080,178 of record OZ010670.1, on the reverse strand, counting down.
ATACATAATCAAAAGTTAGCAATGCAGAAGGATACTGTAAAATGTCTACGTTAATTTTACAAATGTTCGATGCGACTTCCTTATTGGTCAAGAGTATCACATGTAATAAAAGGATGTTTTCGGTGTACAAGTTCGTTATCACAAAATACGTAAATCATTGTTGTAATTAATAAATAATAATTTTTTGAGACATCAACTATCCAAGGAGTCATTTATACTAAGTAAGCTATATAATTCAATTTCTTTCATCTTAATTTTAAATTAATTTTTTAAAACTTAAGAATCTTTTAAATTCATTTTCTCAACAGTATCCATTAATATCGGAAATGAATTTTATAAAAGACAGTTTAGAAATAGAATGACTGATGAGTCTAGTTTGGTGTGTGTTTTACTAAAAGGGACGGAATATGAACCTGACATAGAGTACTTGCCATCTAATTTACAACAGCAATAGTCTCATTAACCCTAAAGTAGATAAGTGCAATAATTGTTACATGCCAGCGGCATGTAGTAATTATTGGCAAGAAGCACATAAAAAGGTTTGCCAGATAAGAACAGGATTGTCACTCACAATCAAGATAATAATTTCCTGATTTTCTGCAGGTTAAAAAAATTGAAGACAGAGAATTACGTGTACAAATAACTAATTATAGAAAACAAAGAAATATATTTATATTTTTACGGTGAAACAGAAACTATACCGTTGATTATAAAAGAATTAAAAAATAACGTTACATTTTAATGACAATTCCACGATTCTTCCTTAAAATTTGTTCATTTTCCTGACAATTTTAGGTCATTTTCTATCACTTTCAAGGCCATTTTCAATGACTGTCCGGGTCTCTGACACAATTTGCTGACTTTTCAGGTCATTTAACATTGACAATTTCAGGTTTCCCAAACTTGTAAAGAACCTGTGCAGCTCCCGATGCACTATTAAATCTCACTTGTCACATCAAAGACAGCTTTCAGAAGCAGCAAAGCCCTGCAGCGTGTCGTTATCCAGAAACGGACTCATGACATCCGAATGTGTGTGCATGAACGAGGAGAGGACATCGATCGCGTCCCCAGGGACTCCTTCACAGTCCTGTGAAAGAGGTCTTGGTCTTCCTCCCTCACCTGCCGGTGGAGGCTCTGCAACTCGGAGAGGTCCTGCTTGAGCAACCTCACCGTAACCGAGGCCCTGAGCTGCTCGGCGCGCAGCTCCAGTGGACGGCCCTTGGACAGCTCTCTCATTCTGAGGCTCTGCTCGTTGAGGAGGTGGACATGGAGGGGGATGGCAGCCGTGGAGATTTGCTCAAGTGCGAACCTCAGTCGCCGGAACGGGAGTTTGGGGAGGTCCTTCTCTGGTTCCATGGCGAGGACATTGGATGGATAGAGTTTCTGTAGAAATACACAATAAATAAATTATACCAATTCTTGAGTTCGATACATCAACAATTCAATCCAAGATTTGTCTTAACATACAAAAATAAAACATTTATAAGTCTTCTTATTATATATTCCTCTTATGCAATGATAAAAAAAACACTGTATTTCTTTCCGAAGTTTGGCAAAATCAAATTACATTGGCGAACATTGCTTTTGATGATGTTAGCTTAAATTCAGAAGAGAATAAACAATAGCTTATTTTGGTATAGATGAATTATAGGACATTTGATGCAAATTTTATTTGGGCAATATATTTATATTATGGCAACCCCACCTGATTCTTCCGATGTCTTTCTATCTGGCAACCCTATGACGTGATGTTTGTATTTGTTTCTATTGTTACGGTATAACTTTCCTGGATACTACAGTTGTAGGAAAAATACTTTTTTTGGCATTGTTTTATGGGTCAGTTTTTTTTCGGATATCGAAGTGCCCCAAACGACTGCCCGAAGGATTGCCTGTAAGCACCATAATCGACTGCCCGGAGGGACATTGTTACTGTCGACAACAGCCCAATATAAACTCTAGTGCGATGTTAATTAAAGAAAGCAGAGCTTCAGAATAAATTCTAAACCGTCGCCATTAGCCCATTGTGGAGCTCAAGTGTGACCAACAAAATATCCGCTATTTTGATTTGGCGAAGAAAAAACACATGATTTTTGTCCTTGGCGCCAACGGGGCACTAGGAATTTACCAAGCAATCTACTAACCTCTTACGCTAATCAATTAAAACAACTCATCAGGAAAACTCATGAATCTCAAACACTTTACATTAAATATAATTGTACTCTATATAAGTTTGCAAAAAATAGAAAGAACTGGTTTTATTTAAAAAATATCGTTGAACCTTTCAGTCATTCATTACATGAGCTTTAATTGTTTTTATGATTATAATTAATTCTGTGATTATAACTGATTCGGTTTTCAATGTTTTATTTAAAGAGAAGTAGAAAGCAGTTTCCTTGGAGATTTAAATTACTGGTGCGTAGTAGAACTCAAACGAAAATAATAAAAATTGAGTTGCTTACAACATAGAAATGCAGTTACAAATGACTTCATAATGAAATAATTTTTTTACTATCAAGAACTTACAGTAAACAATATATAAGTTTTAATTAATAAATAAAATTAAATAAACTAGTTAAAAAATCTGCACAAAAAATAACAAATACAAAATAAACGACAAATGTAAATAAGGAAGGGTTGAGTTGTAATAGGAATTCGTTTCGACGAAGATTTAATATCATCTTCAAATTTTCAAACAATGTACCAATGAAAAAAAAATCTTAGATTTAATTTAACGTTAAAGAAACTTAAATATAAGTAAAAAATATATAAAAACGTTGTTTATAGTTTTAATTAATTTTTTTTTGAGAAATTTACACTTGGCAACACGTTTCGGTGATGAGGAATCGATACCAGCGCCCTCTATCAAGGATAATACGTCAACACAAGCAGCGAAACACGGATCTGAATGAAACTAAGTCCATATTTCATTGTTTTTATATACAAATAGATCAAAACAACCGATGGACAAGTGAGTAATGGCCGCCAACACAGTCCTGCCCACGTACCAGCGTTACGTGAACGGAACACCCGTGAGCGCAACCTTCCGCAAGACGCTGCGGCTGCGGGAGAAATACATCGTGCTGTTGGTCCTCGGGACCTTCGTTGCCGTGTGCATCGGGACCTTTTTCTTCCTGCCAGAGCTGAGATCCGGGGCCGGGCTCAACACCGCCTACAGGCACATAAGGAACGCCGGATCCGACCTGCTACTGCCCCCTCTACAGGTAAATGGTTGCTGGGTTCGAGCCCCTGGGTGACAAAACTGCACCTTGATAGAGATATATTTAGAAACCTTAAAAAATCCCCAAGTTTATAAAACTGACTTAGCCTGTGTGTTTTCATAAAGTACTGCAGTAAGTACCCTCACATTGAAAAGAATAGCGATTTCGTAACTTTAGTCAAAACATCCGCCATGTAGAGGGAACTAGTTCACCTTAAAGTAAGAGAGTGAACGGCTGTCCTCCTCCTCATCATCTGACCTTGGTTCTAAATTACGAGACACTGTTTCCGTATCTTTCCTTTGGGATAGATCTTGAATGGTTGCCAGCCTAAATAACCATAAATTACCCCACCCCTACTTATTCTGCATAGAATGATGAGACTAATTTGTTTAACCTTATCTTCATCCAATGAATAGTGATCAGTTAATCATGGGAATCCTTTAAAAAGGAAAAAAAATTAGTGCCAGAGTCGGAAATTTGCTGTGGAAAGTGCACAAAATACAGTGTTCGTTTAGCACAAATTAACTTCTCGGTAAATTCCTAGTGTACGGTGCCCCGTTGTCGCCAAATCAAAATGGCGGTTTGGTTTGGTTAATTAACGACGCACGGTGGGCTATTGGCGACGGTTCGGGGCCTATCTCAAAGGAAAGGCCCGGGAACGATGCCTCGTATTTTTTACCCATGGTCCGATGACGCAAAATGGCGGACATTGCGTTTGTCCGGGCAGTCGATCATGGTGCTTACAGGCAATCCTTCGGGCAGTTGTTTGGGGCATTTCGATGGCACTCTTAAGTGCACACGCGTTCCGCGCGCTTAAAGTCACAGACTCCTGCCGTCGATTTTGTGGTCTCTGGCCTTCGGCCTCCTACTACTCATTATTACATCCATGATCCCCTCCGGGCCGTCAATCATGGTGCTTACAGGCAATCCTTCGGGCAGTCGTTGATCGTTAAATCAACATTTTATATGAAAATCGAAAACAATATCGGATCCAGGAAATACGAACTGCTGCAAAACGTTGAGTAAAGTTTCCGATTTTCGGTCGTCTACGGCAACCATGAAGCACTTGCTGGTACCGGATTCAATCCCTCCAAACACCCACGGGCCTTCCACACGATTGCCCCGGTTGTACTTGCGTTTGCCGAACTTCGACTCGTCAATCTCAACGACGACATGCTCTCCACCGATAGGAACAGGATTATGAATGAACCACTCCGTACATACCTCCCTGTAGAACATCATCCTGTCCACAGATCCAGTCAGTGACTGTCTGTTTCGCTAGGCACATTTGATGCATAACAATTCGGCATCCATGCACCACTCAATCACGGCACGTTTGCCTTTCTTCTCCAATTTCCAAAAATACTTGCTATTCAAATAAACGTTGTCCCCGAATACATCGTTAGCTCAGAAAATCAAAATCACCACGTAGCCGCCGAACGTCCATTCAAAAATGGCAGAAATGCGTGAAACGAAGGCTAAACAAGATGCATCTTCGCAGCATGGCACAGCTACGTGGGTAAAAAAAATTACGGTTGCCATAGAACATGATATTTTTGCACGTGTCAAGTAGGGTTGCCAAACTATAAACTTTGTCGCCAAATTCCATTTGGCGAGAGCACCGGACACTGGGAATTAACCAACTTCTCAAAAAGGTTGTTAATTATTTTCTAGTAATGTATTTTCTGAGCGAACAGGTATTAAGATGTACCCTGGAGTTGACAAAAGAGGATCAACAACGAAGAAACGTCTGCGTACATTTGTTCAAACGTCTGTGTACATTTGTTATTATTGCGACTTCTCTCCCACCTCCGACTTTCTTAAATGGGAGAAAAGTAATTATTTAACCTAGAAATAATATGCAGAAAATGTTCTAAAGTACTGCATATATTTGAAAAATCTGCGATGCATGTCGCTGCATTTCTGCTTTCCGTGCCCGAGACAATTTCTTTTTAAATCTTGGAAATAAATAAAAGCAACATTTTATTTAAAATATAATATTTCATTTTGAACTAATATTTTTAGTTAAGAGAATGATTTGAAAATAACACATTAATTTGCAAAATGTCGGTGGTCCAATTTTATTGACGTCAAAGTGATTGCATCCGAAATTCAAATAGGACTAACATTAATATCTTTACAAAATATTATCAACGAATAAAGCCTTCATTGTAGAAATAAATTTTGTTCACTTATTTAAAATAAGTCCGAAAAAAATTTAACCTTAAAGTTGTGTACACACATCGTAGATACATACAATGCATGTACACAACTGTACTAAAAAAAACTGTGTAGAAGTCTCAAATCTTCCATCCAAAATTCTGTTAAAGAAATGTGTACTATATTCATAGATTCTATAAACCAATAGATTATTTATTTAAAAACTTGACTTTTATTTAGTTTTAAATGGTTGCGAAATAAGGTCGATTTTGGTCCGCTTGAGATACAATATGTACGTATGCATGCATGCGGCGACCTCGAGTCTTGAATTCAGAAAATCGGGGATCTTTGCAATTTAGTAGCCTAATCTACGGTTCCATATCTTATATTTGAGACAATTTTATGACATAGATTAATAATAAGAAGACTTAAAAAGTCACATCAATCTACGAAATTGTTAAAATTCTGATTAAAAATGTTGAGATTCATGGTGACGACTACAACCAAATTTTTCAATCGCCACTTTTTAAAAGTTAGTTGCCACGTAGCAACTGTGAATTTTCACCTTGTGATAATGTATAATGACTATCTGCTATGGGTTTCATGATAGATTGTTATATTGATGGTTTCCCAACTTTAGGTTGTGGACAAGAATCTGCTCCAGCCCCACGACGTAAACAACTTGGACCCCCACGTGATCATGGACCGCGCCAAGCTCATTCTCAAGATCCAGGAGGACCTAGAGCGTGAACGCCAGAAGAATCTCCGTGAGAGCATGGACAGGGCGCAGGTGGAGGGGCCCTCCGTCCCTAAGGTATGTTTCTCTTCGTGGGAAAAGGGGGATTCACGTCGAGGGTTGAGAGTGCACTGTCCTACTGTCAACAGAAAACTGTGCCAGAATTCATTTGATGGCCGGCCGATGTCTTGGAAGTGGTCAATTTTACTCAAATCTAGGGGTGGAATGGTTAGTAAATTAATTTGCATTTTCGTCTATTTGTGGCTGTGCTCCATCCCCCGGAATTGAGTAAAATTGTCCGTTTTGGCAACTACCAGATCGGTGAAGGATTTTTTGCTTGTGGTAGGTTAGTAGTAAGCATGTGACCTTCAATCAGGCATTTAACACCAGGCTTTAACACAGCTGGCGACAATTGTACTGTGGTTCACCCTTGGTACCAGGTTAGGCAACCCCTTTTGAATACAATTGTGAAATAGTTTGTTGGGCGGAGAAAGTGCTTTATTTGTCAACATTTTGACTTAGGACATTCCTCAGATCCATGGGGATAGAACCCCTCTGAAGCCCCAAAAGCAAAAACGCAGTGACGTGTGTCATACGTAGCAGATTTTTTCAAAGGTCTGCAGGCAAATTTTTGCAGAAGTCTGTCGTAAGATTTTTTTTTTCATGTCTGCACTAGTTTAGAATATTTTCTGCAGATTCTTTTTAAGTTAGATAATTACTTTTGGGATCTGGAATTTTTCTTTTTGGGACACATTCTTTTTACTTTAAGAATACGGTTTGGTTTTATTTTAAGTGTATTTTGGATTTTCCTTTTAGAGGTGCATTGGATTTTTTCTTTGTATGGAGTTGTTTAGGCATTATTAGGGGTAAATTGGAAATTTTATTTTAAGTGTTCATTTGCTTAAAGGAGTACATTTTTGCTTTTTGTAGTACACCAGGTTTGTTGTAAAGGTACACATTGTGTATATTTGCTTTTTAATCGACATTTTATTTTCGATACATCTACCAATCTCGTCGAGGTGGAGGTTATATATATTTAACTATCCGGAATTCTCAATCAGCAAATTTATAAAACAATATTGTTTACTTTCGAAAATTAGTTTTTTGTTGAATAGGAACATTTTACTCACTTTGGCAAAAAATGATGAAAAAAGGGAATTATTCATCAGAAAATATCGATTTACCAGATTTTTTTTTCCTCCGATTTCAAAACATTTTCATTATTAGATATTGATTGTCTAACTACCATAAAATTTCATTTATTAAACCGGATATTCTCAAAATATAATCTTCGAAATGCGGGAAAAAAGCCTGTAACAACTTGAGCTTCCTGGTGAATAGCATTGGGCAAAGCTCCCTTTTAAATTAAGAACTAAAAAGGAATAAAGTCAACTTTAAAAGAAAAAAAGTACTAAAAGTAAGTTATAATTTTTAATTTTACGAATAAGTTGAAAAAATTTAAATATTTAAGTTATTTTATATTTATTAAACAAATTTTAAGTTTGTTCCTATTTACAAAAATCATACCTAAATTTTTATGCCAATTTCAAAAAGCTGTAATAAGTATAAAATTAATATATATATATATATATATATATATATATATAGCACTTTTAATTTTTCTTTATGGTTATTTTGTATTACTACTTATTTTTTCTTTTATGGAAACATATTTTTGCTTAAAGGTATATTGTTTTTTATTTTTAGGAGTACATTCACACCTAATTTCAATGTAACATTAAATCTCTTACTTTTAGATGTGCATTATCTTTTTTACTTCAAAATTTTTCATTTAGTTTTAGTGGTACATTGAAACTTCCATGTATATTGAAATTTTTATCGTTAGGACATGATGTAGAGGCTTTGGGTTTTTTTCGGGTTACATTCTGCATGGAGATTTTTTAAATATAGCTACATCCAAAAGATACACTAAATTTTAATTTTATCTGCCCCAAAAACCTATTTGAAGGTAATACCCCCCCCCCCCCCCCCCCTTTTAAAGCACTTCGCTTCCATAAAAAAATCCCCCCAAAAACTTTTTATCATGGGTCAAATGAATAACGAAGAATCTATTAGCCACACCAGGACGACCAAAAGCAGGTATTTTATAAAAAAAATTGCAATTCAAAACTGCTTCCTATTTCAGTCTTAAACTGCTGGATCGCACTTAATACAGGAGGCATAACTAGCAATGCACAACATATCCAGTTATACCACAATTCCAAAGAGTAATCTATCAAAACACTAACCTGACTACTGATGTCTTAACACGTCTTCTAGTTTAAGCAGTTTCGTAAAACACCAGTGATTTGAAAACTCATATTGTTACATTCATCCGCTACTATTCAAAATTGCCGCTAAAAATAAGTTCCAGAAACCGCACACACGAATATACAGCACAATGGCGGCGTCATAGGGTTGCCATAATATGAATTTATCACCAAAAAAACTCACACCAAATTTCCTGTAATACATATATACCAAAATAGGATGTATTGCACCTAAAAAGTCAATTTCACTATTTTCTATCCTTTGCTAGGTTACTAGATTGAGGCACTTCATTTTTTTGACTTCAATATTAATTTGTGAAATTCAGGTATTTTTTAATGTGATTCTTGGTCTGGAATGTTATAAAATTCTTATGATAAACCTGGAAATCTTGTAACATTGTTTCCCTTTGGCTGCAGACATTTGTTAATCTCTTGTGTGTCCTCAGGCGTCGGCTAAATCGGGCGTGGAATCTGATGACCGCCTCCTGAACGACGTGGCGCATGTGTCCGCGACTGAGGAGGAGGAGCTGAACGACATCATTAAGGACCACCCTGGGGGTCCGGGGACAAGGGGAGGGGAACCCAAGGACCCTGACATCAAAGAGAAGAGAGACAAGATTAAGGAAGTGAGTACCGTTAATGAAAACCAGAATCTTAACTCTAATGGATAAGCAAGAAATCGAATTTGTAGGTTGTTTTACATTGCAGGAAATTATAAATTATGTTTCCAAGTCTTTTCTTTTTTTTTTAATTATTTCTGTAGAAAAGGATATCAAAATACATCATTGTTTTAAATTTGAAAAATATTCCAATGTAAAGATTTTTTATGAACTCTTACACTTTGTGAACTACTGGAGGTTTCCCAGTAGTACATATAACAGATACTTTACCAATCGGGCTAAAGTAATTACTCGAAACCAAGTGGGAGTATTGGGTATAGAAAGTGACCACCTCATATGTATCATGTTGGTCAGAAAAATTTAAAAATGCAAGTTGTGTATAGATAAGATCTTTGAATTAGAAAATAATGCAAATGCTGTATGGGTGAGTTATTCAGTTGAAAGTTTTTTTTATTATGTAAAATGTTTGTAAAGGTCAGTTAAATCTTTATATTGAGTTGCAGTTTATATTTTTAAAAATTGAACCTTTTTTAAATAAAAAAATCCTGCACCTGCATTTAATTATAGGGATAAATAATTATAGGGATAAAATATGCATATACATGAGAAGTAAGCTAAAGAGTTACAGTTAACGAAATTTGAAAACTACACCAAGCTTTGGAAGGGCCACTGCATCTGCTTAATAAAAAAAAACGTAGAACTGTTATATATTTGTAATGTATTGATTTTTTTTTACTAATCATCTAATAAGCACATATGCAGAAGGGGGTCACTTTTTGTCGCAACAAATCTATAATTTAATGACCCCTCTCTATAAAAAATACATTTATAACTTAATGGGGAGATCTAAGCCCCCTCTATGTCCTAGACTACTAGAAGGTACTCTGAACTTAAAATATTCCAAACAAATGTCAAGTTTCAAATTGAATGAGATGTGGGGCTGGTATTGTAACACGTCAGTGAAACCCAAATGGCGATGGCCAACCACAAGCGCTTTACTTTCAGCCCCCCAAAGTTGGTCCAGTCTGAAGCCGCCTAACAATTGCTCTTACGGGTTGTTTAGTAGAATACACTGGACAATTTCTGAGGATGGATAACAAGCGGCTATATAGAAGTTTTCAACCACAAGCGCTTTACTTTCAGCCCCCCAAAGTTGGTCCAGTCTGAAGCCGCCTAACAATTGCTCTTACGGGTTGTTTAGTAGAATACACTGGACAATTTCTGAGGATGGATAACAAGCGGCTATATAGCGCATAAAAATGTAAGCGTGGTTGGATGCCAAGTGAAATAAAATAATGTCAGAATTGTAGGACATTACAATAAAGATAATTTATTGTGCTCTGAAATCCAGAAGGCTTTGAAAAGTTTTGAAGGGACAAAATGGTCATTTTGTGCTGAATACGTAAAAGTTTTTAAAAATACAATTACGTTCCGCAGGCGCTCTGGCGTAAGATGTCATTACGAAATATGGCCACCATGGAGGACCATGTAAGATTCCACAATTCGTGTCATGCTTTGCACAACATTATCCAGCAGCTGTTGGGTAATTTATCCCATTCCTGTACAAATGGTGCGCTTTTGTCTGGTGTACGAAGGAGTATACAATACGGCAAGCAGAGAAAGGCGTGAACGCAAGGGTTTCACGTCGGAAAAAAGGGCTTGAATCCAGATGTCCAATTTTTTAGACAAGGGCATTTCATTATCATAACACATTTCATCATTGGAATATCAGTTCGTTTGTTGTTTTGTGCAGAATTGATCCTCAATCTTGAAAAACTTGATGACTCCAAACGGGTCTTTAGCACTTCCCATCACTTCTTTTAAATCCTGGCAACGTACGTATAGGAATCGTAAATGAGCCGATTTCATCGAAAAGGAATCTGAATAAATTACTTATGTTAAATGGGGGAGTTTCACGCCGAGAAGAAGACCGCTTTTCCAACGGAACATGGAAAAAAATCCGCGACGCCGAAGAAGTTCCGTAGGATTAGCATGGAACTTTGGTTTCTGTACTATAATTTTAAGTTTTTGGCATTAAATAATATCTCAATATAAAATTATTTACGTCATATACTGAGATAGATTTTACTCATCGTTTATGAAGCATTTTGTGTGTTGAAATAAAAGTATTTTTCCGTATTTCGTTGTAATTCTAATTATATTCATCAATACTTATATATAAGAATGGAGTGTCTGTCAGTGGAATCAAACAAAACCCCTCATTTTGAGTTTTCTCCACGAATTAGAACACGCTGATTCCGAAAATCACATTTAAAATTTTTTTGTCTGTCTGTTTGTCCGGATTTAACTCTAAAACTACTGCACGGATTTTTATGAAATTTGCACCATGTGAACAAACTTTTCTTAGTTTAAAATATGCACTTTGTTTCATGTGGATATCTGCAACCATTCAAAAGTTATAGAACTTTTTCCATTTTCTCTAACATTACGCCTATGGGAAATTTACATTTCGATCTTCCCCTCATTACATTATTGTTAAAAATCACCTTGGCGACCAAAAAATATTTTTCGACAATACTGGGATAAACGATTTATTTTGATTGGCTGATGAGTAAATGTCGCCAAATGAATTAAAAATGTCGGCAAACCAAATAAAAATTGCGCCAACTATTGCCAAATGAATTAAAAATGTCACCAAATGTTTCCAAATGAATTTAAAAATGTCGCCAAATATTGCCAAATGAATTAAAAGTGTCGCCAAATGTTGTAAAATAATTTTTTAATGTCGCCAAATGAATAATAAATGTTGCAAAATTAATTTAAAATGTCGCCAAATGGATTAAAAATGTCGCCAAATATTGCCAAATTAATTAAAAATGTTGCCAAATGAATTAAAAATTTCACCAAATCAATAAAAATGTTGCCAAATGAGCTAAAATAGAGGTCCTATATTTAAAAATATCATCACAATGGCGAAAATAGTGTCCAAATAACAAAATTAACGTCATTAACAAAAACCTCGCCAACCGAAGGAGGAAGATAAACCAGCTCTTTTGACCGACGCCATGTGTATTCATGTTCTGAACAACTTAGCTTTTATGACAATAGTGCTTTTTGTTACGCAGTGGAATATTTCTATGATGTTGAAATGGGCCACCCTAAAAGTTTAATTTAAGGTTTTCTATATTTATACCTCCATATAGCTTATTTTTAAAGTTTTACCTCAAAAACATATTATTGGAATTCAAAAATGAATATTTGATAATTAATTTTTATAAGAAATATTGTCCGTAAATATTGACCCTTATGAAATTATGTTGAAAGACGGATATATAGACTCCGGTCACCAATTGGCAAAAAAAAAAAAAAAATTCACCAAATACGATACATTATTTTGATTTGGAACAATGCAATATTTGTTCTTTGATATATTATTGCGTCGCCAATATTAAAACTAATGAATATGAAATTTTTTTACAAAGGTTTTTGTCACTAAATGGTTAATTTTTATACAAAAAATGTGCAATTAAAAAAATTTTAGGAATTTTTATTTAATAAAAAGAAACATTTTACAAAAACATCAGTTTAAATAGTAGTCGCTTTAAATAGTAGTCGCAATAGCATATAAAGTCGTGAACATAAAAATAGATTTAGGTATCTCAAAAAATATTCAAAGTAATTTAAATAAATCTGGATTTTGATAAAGTTTATTTTCCACAGTGCACAAAGAGTGATATGAGATGGCTACGCTGACAATACGAAATCGCGCATCTCTTACTGCGCAAAGTGACCACGAGCAACGCCGGGCCATATTGCTAGTATATAATATAAGTATTTCTGCACTTAAATTTATTCACATATAGACTAAAAATATTACTTATTTGGGAAAACAAATATTATAAACAAACTTTCCCTTAATGGACAATTCCCACATTTTTAAAAAATGAGTAAAAACTACTTTTTTTTAAGTTATGTGTGTTTTCCCACGAATCGCCTCACGTGACAAAACACGTTTTGAATGTTTGGCTCCCCAATTGCAAGGATAAATTGTGTCCGTTATATTAGATTTATTTGTACATCTGTTGTCTGTGCTTTGTTTTGTTCGTTTATCTAATATGCACACCTGGTCATTTTATTACCCTTTTTATACATGCATATGCCATTTTAAGCAACAGGTATTCAAATTCATACTGGAGTAATATAATTTAGTTTATGGACTCCGATAATAGATATAAACGATATACAACTTGTCTTTATTGAACCAATATCTCTACACAGTTTTTGGACTAGAAGGGAAGATATGCTGCAAATAGTCTCGACCGTGTGGTCCGCTTCTTCCGCCCGAGACCTAGCGAAGATCATATACCAGGTGTCTCGGTTTCTCCTTCACCACGGGTGTTTAGGTTTTAGGTACGTCACAGCCCCTTCACGCGATTTTAGCCTGATTTTGCGCACTTTTTAAAATACCAACTTTGAAGTCGTATAAAAAAATAAATACGAATCAGAAAGTGAACATTTTGCGACCATGTTGATACGTCACGTGAAAGTCCCGCATTGAATTTGTTTTGTGTATTTGAAGTTTGTGAAATTTAAAGATTCTTGTTTCGTCAAAAGTCAAGTGTCTCAATGACGAAACGAGCCTTGCTGATCGCAGAATTCTCAAAAATGAGTGTTATTTCTGAGAGTGTGGAAGAGCCGGTGACGGCCCCAAATGGAATGCCGGCCAAACAGTTCTAATCAGGCCGCTTTTTTACACACCTGGAAAGCCAGTGACGACGCCGTATGCAATGTTACGTTATTTAATGCCGTAAAGGAACTCATGATCAAAAAGATGAATTCTACTAGGAGTACATAACGTCCTCTCGGAAGGACGTTGTAATTCTAACTTTAAGGTTTTTTGCCTATTTGAATCCTTGTAAGTACAAAGATAGTGTAGAGGGGGGGGGAGGGAAATGCCCCTGTACATGTGCAGTAGCGCACAAAAGAAACCCTCTGCGCAATGCATCTATGCCAAACAGTTGAATATCAATAAAAAATACATCAATTTAAAACAACCATATGCTGTAAGCTTGAATCTCCCGGGGAGAGAGTGAATGCAATACTTGGCAATTTATCCCCTCACTGCCAAACAATTATCGTGCCAAGATGCTTTTCCTCCAACAGGCACTGCGTTCGGGAGATCCTAGTACTTTTATCGGCAGTGCACGGATGCAAGACCGCGTTGTTTTAGAACCGAGTTACTGCAAATTGCTGGTTGAAGTTGTTTCTTTTTACTTTCTATTTCCATGTACGAAACAAAGAGAAATTTAAAGCATTGTTATAGGGTCGGCTTTTAACACAGTTTGGTCCAAAATTGTTGGGCGATGGCGTCATTGTTTAGCTGTTTTAACTCCACGTAATCAGTGGCGTAGCCAGGATTGTCCGAAGGGGGGGGGGTCCATAAATTATTTTTGGTCCGACCAAAACCAAATATTTTTTTTAATTAATAATTCATTTGAAATTTTTTTAACTAATAATTTTAATTAAATTTAATTAATAATTTGAATAAAATTTAGTTAATAATTTGAATAAACGTTAATTAATAATTTTAAATTATTAATTTTAATTAATGATTTTAAATTAGCAATTTTAATTAATATTTTTTAATTTTAATTAATAATTTTAAATTAACAATTTTAATTGACAATTTTAAATTAGCAATTTTAATTTATAATTTTAAATTAGCAATTTTAATTGATAATTTTAAATTAGTAATTTTAATTAACCCTAATAATTTTTAAGTAGTAATTTTAAATTAGTAAATTTAATTTATGATATTTTTAATTTAAGCAGTAGTTTTAAATTAAAATTATAATTAATAATTTTAATTGATTAAATATTATATATAAATTATAAATAAGAAGTAAATTAAAAGCTTAATTTTCGCATGTTAATCTTTAGTCATTTCATAATTTAAATTACTAACAAACCTGGCTGACATTTTACTGGGATTTAAGTCTGTAGCTAAATATTGATGGGGGGGGGGGGGGGGGGGTTCGGATTGAAGCAATTTTAAATTAGTAATTTTAATTAATAATAATAATTTTTAAATAGTAATTTTAAATTTGTAAATAATTATTTATTATATAATTAAAAATAACAGAATAATAATCATTATTTTCCGTTTAATTTTATCATGCATGACTGTGACGTGACATGGAGGAGGAGGTTTCATTGGTTACGTGACGCAGCAAAACGGTCTATTGCGGCAAAATCATAACGGAAATTGGCGTCGCTCGTAAAAAAAATCAAATAACTGAATAAAAAATATATTATTATTAAAAAAAACATTGATTTGTAGAATCTGTGAAGCTAGACAATGGAAAAATGCTTGCCTAATCATCAGTACGAGATGCAGCGCCGCAGAAAAAAATTCAGAAAAAAGTTATTAAAACAGATTTAAACGAGAATCTGCTGACCCCACCCTTCGGAAATAGAGCCAACTTTTCCATTATGTGCCCTTCGTATTTATAATAGTTGAATATAACTTTTTAATTATCCACCATAAAACTTTTCAAACGAATGTGCATCAATCTTGGGAATGATCAAAACCCAAATTAAAAAAAAAAGAGCGGAAAACCGTATTTCCGCGTTAAAAGTAACACGTCTGAGTGACAGAAAACTAATTTGTAAATGTAATTGAATAAAAAATTAGTTAGTTTTGGTTTGGGTATTTTCAACGATAATCTCAATAAACAAAAAATATTTTAATAAGAAAAGCAGTACATACTTTAAACACATCAGCAAATTTTTTGCACGATGCTTCTTTCTTTTGTTTTGAATCTTCCAATAGTTTATGTTTTTGTGAATGAGAGACAAAAATGGCAAATGAGAGACATACAACCTCTCAGAAAACTGATTTTTGAGAAAATGAAAAAATTTCACTGGCATTGTGAGAGAGCGAAGAGGATCACAATTAGGGGCGTTATTTTTTTTGACAGGGGTCATTTACAATCCTTTCTTAAATCACGTAGAGGATGAATGGGTCAGGGAAAATACCTTACTTCAAAGCAAGCAATTTCTGGATTGATGCATTGTGAATTCCGGCTCAACTGCCGCCCCATTTCAAGTGTTAAGAAAAGTATCCCTTTACAAATACAAATACAAATATTGATATGACCTCTCGTTCTATCACTCATATTAAAATCTAAACCCTCCACATCTCCTTGTTTGATAAATTTGAATAGTTGAATCAAATCTCCCCTAACCCTTCTCTCTTCCAGAGTATACATATTCATATTTCTTAATCTATCTTCATAATTCATACCTGAAAACCCTTGAACCATTTTAGTAGCCCTGTGCTGAATTTTCTCTAACAATTCAATGTCTTTTTTAAGATATGGTGATCAGAACCGTACAGCATACTCAAGATGTGGCCTTACTAAACCTCTATACAATGGAAAGATAATATCCTTAGATTTTGATGAAATACTTTTCCTGATGTACCCCAACATTCTATTAGCTTTTTTGCTAGCCACTTTACATTGATGACTCATTTTAAAATCCTTATTTACCAACACACCCAGATGTACAAACAACCAAGACAATCATACAGACCTACTACCCCATCGACCCCCCCCCCCCCCCCCACAAAAAGTCGAATTTTCTGTCTTCCAGGTGGTTTCACCATTGTTCTCCTTAAAATCACCCCTTTAGGGGACAGAAGGAAAAGGAGCAGGAGATACATGTGGGTTAGACCAGGAAATGCGACGTGTGTTTTCTCTATAGAAATCAAAGATTTTTTTTTTTGCATTTGTTATTTTTCAAAAAAAAAAAATTAACTGGCTATGGGGGGGGTTCTAACCCAAAGTAACCCAATGCTGGCTACGCCACTGCACGTAATAAACTATTATGTTTGCTGTACTTTAACTACTTTGTTGCAACTAAAGCTAAGCGACTCGTTTAATAAAATAAGCGGAAGTCATTGGGTAAAAATAAAATGAATAAAAATGTCTAAAATCGATATCCTCCGTTTTTTGTCCAGCGGGAGGTAGGGCGTTGGGATAGCGTACATCCGAAGTGTGTGGCCGACTTTGCAGTCAGAACGTCCATTCAAATGCGCAATTCACGCAGCACCAATTCACCCATGGTCGAACGGCAACAATGAGTCGACTGAAAATGTATCTAAAAATTCAGCGATTTTATGAAACTCATTCAACGTATTATTTGACAAGTTAAAGTTCGTTCACTAATCATCATTTAACTCCACAACATTCCATTTAATTGCTTTTGCAGGGTTCGTACGGTCCTTAAATGTCTTTAGGAACCCCTTATTTTTATTTTATGTCTATAAGGGCCCTTATCAAATACTTATTTTAGTTGAACATGCTCTTAAAAGTCCTTGAAACGACTACCATTTAAATCATTCTAGGGGCCTCCGTGACCAAGCGGTTAAAGGCGTCAGCTGGTAATCCGAGGATTCCTGGTTCGATCCTAGGCGATGGACTTGACAAAGAAAAGTAAAAAAAAAAAAAAGTAGTGATCTTGTGATCGGAGGGTTTCCAGCTTCGCTACAAAATACTAGAAAAGTCGTCCAGAACATCCCCAAAAATTAACGGCGGCGCACGATAAATCTGATCGGGGTCCAAAGTCCCGACGTCTATTGAAGGCATTAAGTGCCAGTTCAGTTGTTTCCTCGTCACCTGACCATGGTTCTAAAATAACGAGGTGCATGTATGAATGTGTATGTGTTCCCGGGTCTTTCCTTCGAGATAGACCCCAAACCGTCGCCAATAGCCTCTAGTACGACAGTGCAGCTATTTAACCAAACCAAATAAATCATTCTTCTAAACCTCTATTAAAAGTTTTTGATCTTAATGCAAATTAAACACAACTTCGTATTTGAGTAAAAAACTTCTTAGCACACGATGCTTTTAAGGTGACTGCACCTATTTTCATTTTTTCTTCTTCTTTATTGTGTGTTATTAATTTTTTTTTCTTCTAAAAAGCCTATTTATGACTTTAGAGCTAACTTTTCTTTTTCGAACGTATAAAAGTTTGCATTGAAAATAAGTCTTTGGAAAAAAAAAGTGGTCCTTGTTTTTATTTTTAGACAATGGTTACGCCACGCTGTCTTGACTATTGTAATCTGTCTAAAAAGAATCGTAATTGCCGAATAATAATAGTAAAATGTTTAACAAAATTAAAAAGAGGTGGGGAATGTCAAATGATCTTGAATTTTTCTTAAAATTAATGTGTAAAATGCCACTTAGGAAAATGGTTGGGAAGTGGAGGCCACCCCCTGAACCCCCTTTGCCGACGACCCTACTTCTTGTGAGGCTCTGGTTGACAGTAGAGAATCTATTTTCGTGTTGATCGGTGGCGATTTAGATAATGCAAAAAGACGGACCCGCATTTACCAAGTTCAAAGATTGCTCCTGTTTTATCAGGCATCCCGACTCTGTTGTTATCGCATCGAGCGAAACAGCTGTCACTTGGATTGGCCCGTCACCTGCAGATGAACTTCCTCCGAGATTCTGGAACAAGGTTGATTTTGATTACGCGCTTCACCAAAGAATGACACACAGGGGGCTGGCACCCGATAAAACCCGAATATGCGTCAGGATATTGGAGCATAATCACATTTAACATGCACCAGCCCCCATGTACACAGTTAGAAATATTGCAGACTTTTTTTTATTTACGAACTCGCAACCCGCCTATTATCGGGGCTGTTCAATGTTTTTTTTTTTTTAAAACACAAGCAAACATAATTTTGACGTTATGTCCCTACCCTTTTGCTCAAAGTAACATTTTGTAAAAATCAGACAGTCTGGTCATATTTTTGTGACGATTAAACTATAGCTTGCTAAATACACTTGCCAAATTCCTTGAAAATACATTTGGAAGACTCTACTCTAACATTACTCTTAAAGGTAAGAAGTAAGATAGTATCTACAATCTACATATTCTTTAAAATATGCAAAAAATATTACGCTTTAATAAAACAATATAATCATTACATTAATCGTATAAACTTTTAACATTCAAATTTGGCGTCCTTATTCGTCTGGCTCTCCAAGCGGCTGCTTGGGCCTCTGTGGGCCACCTCCACCCCTTACACAAATATACAGATATCGCTCTCTGCCAGGCCACACAGCTTAGGCACTTTCAATTAAACTCTGATCAACCTAAGCAGCATCCTTTTGAGTTCACGGCTGAAGAGATCTCGTTCATCGTCGCCACGCAAGACAAGTATCGATTCGCGACGCCACTGAACCGTGCCACTACCTGCTGTTCGTTTCTTCTCCCTCACGAGAAATGTCTGTGTGAGGTCACGGAAGTTGCAGTCGACCGAAACATTTTTCATTCTTGGCTCGCTTCCTTCAAGTCGGCCCCACGCGCGCATTTATCCTCTGGCCTTTACGGGATTCACCTTTCTCGTGGTTACCGTATTTGAAGGCTGTCGTTAGTAAGATCGAAAGCTCTTTATAAAAGGCATTGAAATAGGCTGGGGTTAGTTTCAAACTTTATATTGATACTGGCACAATTAATTTACAATTACCAGTTGAATGGGATGGCAAAATTAGCATTAATATAAAACATTTTCATGTTCGGGCCAATCATATATAGAATTGTTGCCGTGAAAGACCGAAATTGGAGAATGTCGACTTTCACCGGTGAATGTCAACACATACCAAATACGCCGGTGAAAGATCGAATATTTCATTACATTCTTGTGCATTCGAACCCTCACCGGTGTATGTCGACAATTTCAGATATGCTCTGTTGGAGGTCGAAAAGAGAGGAGCCGAGGTGTCGAGGGTAACCGAAGAACAGCTTGAAGAAACTGTTAAAACTTCTGAAAAAAATTTGAGCGGTGGTCATACCGAAAACCATATTCCAAAAAAAAAAAATTGAAGAGGACTTGCAATCTATCACGTCTTCACATCAAGCTCTGACTGAAAAACACGAGTTAATTTCTATAAAAAGAGCGGCCGCGAAAAAGAATCTTCTACTGCAAGCAACAAAAATATTACGAACCTCACAAAAACAATTTCCTCTTGCTCAAATTGGTGATACTGTACGAATACAAGTCTCTGATGTCGACCGTGGTTGTATTGTACAGATAGCCGAAATGTGTTAGCGGTTGTTGTTGGAATAGAAGACTCCGACTTCTATAAACTGGCAAATAAAAATGGTACCCTCAAGCAGCTTTACACACGTAATCAGTTCGTAATTTGTAAAGAAAAGTTACTTTCCATAGATGAGATTTCTTTTTAAGAAATATCGCTGAGAGAAGCAGCTGCAGCTAATTCGAGAAGCGGGGGGCAAGACTATACACGCTGTCATTGCAAAAGGAAGTGTTCCACAAATAAATGCAGTTGTAAAAGCAAGGGACTCTTGTGCAATTCAAAGTGTCATAATAGTTTAAGTTGTTGCAATGAATAAGATTTGAATCGCATAACCAAGTAAGTTTTTTATTACTATTATTTTCTTTTCTCATTTAGAACGTATTGTATAATTAAGTAAGTTTTTAATTTCTATTATTTTCTTTTCTCATTTAGAATGTACTGTTTGTTTTAAGTTCTTGGTCACTCCTCTCAGAAAGAGAGGCGAAAAAGTTACGTCGCCCTTGACGTTTTATCGCGACTGAAATACTGTGAAGAAAATATAAATCTCCGTCTCCGACATGTTCAACATTCACCATTAGTGCATGGTGAATGTCGACATTTGCCGGTGTAAGTCAGAAATAAGGGTATTTAGCAAATATTTCAGACATACACCAAGCGACTATGTGAAAGTCGACATTCTCCAGATTTCGGTCTTCCACTGTAACAGAATCACTTTGTCTAATTAGCACTATCGCGAAGTAGCTCACCGAGATGAGCATTTAAGCATCCAAATAATTCTGTTAATAATGTCAAAGAATGTAAATATTGTCGTCAATTAAACGTGACTTTATTTGTCCAACAAATCAACTGAGTGAAAAGCTTTCACCCTCAGCCACCTGCCAAGACGATGGTCAGGAGTTCTCATTCGACAGTTTCCACGAACCTGGAGAGCCTCAAAAAGATGTCGCATCGAACAAGACCAACAACGAATCCCCCACAATCTCAAGGGCCCCCTGATCACTCTGAATACCATATAAATGACTTTGTTTTGGTGAAGTACCCCGCCCGCCAATACAATGGAAAGATTGTCTAGCAACGAGATTCGCGTGTCCACCATAGTAAAAAAGGAGACAAACTAGAGATGGCCAGACGATTATGGTTCAATTTGGTATGACCAAAGTAAAATTGTGCGAAAATTGAATCCACCTGTTCAAATAAACGAGCGCCCAACTCCTACATTCGTGGTTGATTTAAAACAATGAGCTAATGCTATTTGAATAACTATAGGTAGCTATACTAATAAGCATAATTTATTTATCTTGAAGAATTCATTATTTGTTCATATATTTAAGTTTATACATTTATAGGGCTGTGCCCTCATTCAAGAACAACCCTACTTCTCTTTCTAATTACGTTTATTATTGATGAAACGGTCGTCTCTGACCGGCCCTAATGATCAACACTACCAGTCCGTAGCGTGATCCTACATCAAGTGTGTTGGGGCTGCGCAGCAGTGCCCCTGGTGGTCGCTGCATGTAGTTACAATGCTACTTACTATGGGATGTGAATCCCACAAATCGGCCGTCCTGACCTCATCAACTGTCCTCAGTTGAAAAAAAAATGAAAATCTGAAATAAAAAGGCATACATTGTTATATAAAGTTTCAAAAGTTCAGTTTGAGTCCCATGAGTGATTACCAAGTGTTAGTTGCCCACATTGTCATATGGTCAGTTTCTGTAGATGTAAAGTTCCAACCATCGTGTTGTCTCACAGTTTTCATGTCGTAACGATCACGTGGCTTTACTTGAATCACTTCGCAAGGATCATGAAATTTGGCTCTCAATTTCATACCGGAAGGGTTCCGATACATGTTCTTCACATATGGGTTCCGTGATCTCTGAACTTCAAGATTATCGTTCCAGTATCCATGTGCCTTGTTTCTTTTCTTATTGAAAGTCTTCCCTCTGCAGTGCTCATTTTTGATCACTTCTGCTGGCATCATTTGAGGAATTACTGATTTATCCCTATCATTTATAATTCTATATAGCCCATTACTCTTAAATTTAAAATTATCTTCTTTTCCCTCTTGCGATAATTTTTTAACAGTTTTAATGTATTCATCGCTTGTTTGTTTGATTTTAGATTCGTTCTTACGTGAAATATCCTCACAAGATATGTTCATAACAGGATTACGTCTTAAATCTAACTTATTAGTACTAATCATTAGTCCGTCAACGCCGATTAAATCACTTTTAGAAACCTGCTCCGCACTTTCAAAATCCGTTTTTCTGCCAATAATATAAATCTCGTTTTTATTTTCGGTATATTTTCTTTCAATCTCCTTATTCGAAAAACCAGAATCCTTAACTTGACCAAACCCGCTTTGGAAAGAAACGTTTTGCGATTTAGTATTTGAAAACGATGCATCTTTTTTTTCACTCCTGACTTCCGTAAGCGCGCAATTCGAAAAAGCATATATTTGACCTTGATTAAATCCTTTTCGAGGAGAATCGACAAATGATTTAGAATTCGAAAACTGAGATTCTTTTTTATTGTTTCGATTGCATTTTTGCTCATACTCGCGTTTTTCGTTGCCTCTTCTGCTTTTACACGTGTTCACTATTTTATCGTAGACATTAGGAGGGATAATGCACTGTGCATTTAATTTTTTAGACATTGCGAACGGAATTTCCACTGCTTTATTAGAATTTTTTATAGAAATGCGAAATACAGCTGTACTGACAATTTCAGTTTCACCAAAACAACATGTAAGCTTAATGTTTTCCTCTGCTGGATTTAACTACTTAACATAATTGGTATTTACTACAGGACATTTTGTATCAGAATCAATAAGACAATTGATTTCCGTGCCGTTAATGATAAGATTTTCATATCTTAGCTCGTTTTTCAAAATATTTGAAGCCGTGTTACTGTTAATTTCTATTTCGTTAACAGAATGCTCTAAACTCTCATTTGCTACTATTAAACTACTCTCAGAAGCGTTTGTAGATTGTTTTCGTGGACAATAAAATGCTTTATGTGGACCTTGACATACAAAACATTTGATCTCATTATTTTGCTTTCGGTTCGTGTGACGAAAATTTTCATATTTATTTTTCGTTTGGTATGCGATGTTTCGATTTTCGTATTGATAATTTTCTTGAAAACAATTTTGCTGTATATCGTTTAATGATCTTCGTTTAGATGCAAAATAGATGTCACATTCTCTAGCTAATTCTTTCGGTTTCAACCAATTTTCTCCCTGTTTAATTGCAATATGTGCAGATGTATCAACATCTAAATCATTAAATATTTTATCCGTTACCATCAACTCGCACAAATCCTCAAAATTATCGACTTCCCGTAATTTACAGTAATACATAAAACAAGTTTTTATCCTACCCGCGAACTGTACATACGTTTCCCCTGCCATTCTTTGTGATCTCTTAAAATTATTTAAACATTCCTGAGGTGTGACGGTTGAAATTCTTTCAAAATGACCGATTTTACTATCTCATAATCTTTAAGCTCTCCTTCGGCAATATACAATAATACATTATTAGCCCTTTCTCCCATTAAATTTATCAAAATTTCTGATTTAAAATGTGTTGGCACATTTTTAGTGTGAAACGCTCGTTCTAAAGAATTAAAAAATAAATTAAAGTTTTCCAGTTTAGAAGGAACTGGCATGCTTAAAGTTTTAACGCTTTTTATTAAATTTTCTAGATTTGAAGAATTCCCATTTTCCATAGCTACCTCTTGTATACGATTCGCTCCATTTTTAATCTGCTCTAACTCTATCTCTTTCTGTATTTGGGTCAATTTAATATTTTCTAAATCTAACCTGTTCGCGTTTTCTTCTTTTTCTCTTCTATCTTCCATAACCGAAGTTATTAAGTTAGACACAAAATCCTGATCTTTTTGAAAAATGTCACTCTTCTCAATGGCTTCTTTTAACTGAAGGATTGTTGCTGTCTCTGGCAACACGATTCCTAGTTCTTCCGCTACTCTAACGAAATCTGGTTTTCTGGTATTTTTATACATCTTTAGCTGTCTCCTTGGCGATGTCTCCAGTGGTGAGAGTTCAGTGGGTCCGTAATTCAGTGGTGAGAGTTCAGTGGTTGCACCAATACTCCGATGTAAGATACTGATCTCCGGTGAGGGGTTCGGGCGTCCTCTTCAGCACACGTTGCTAAGCCTACTACGGGCGAAAACGATAACTCTGCGTCGCGCCTCTGTAGATCTCGTCGGGACGTCCTTCGCTGCTCGCTCCTTCGGTAGACGTACCTCTGTCCGTCGCTTGTCCGATGCTAATCCTATTTCGATTAGTTGCTCGCTTGCCTTTGGTAAGCCTCTGTTCCGTTCAAAACGAGTTGTTGATATTTGTTGGTTTCAATATTTCCCCTCGCTCATTCCTTACTCCAGGTAACTTCTGCTTCGAGTTTCTTTCAGAACAAAGTCGATTCGCTGGCCAACACTCTGTAGCTGCTTGCTTGCTTTCGGTAGCCTCTGCTCCGTTCAACACAAGTCCATTCTTTGTCCGCCGCTAAGCCTACTTCGGGTGTTCAATCGCTTCTCTTTCGGTAGCCTCTGCTCCGCTGAAACGTTTCGATTTTTCCTTAGTCCTAACTCCAGGTAGCCTCTGCACCGAGTATTTTCAGGATTAGTTGATTCGATGATCGGCCAACTTTCTTGCTTTAGGTAGCCTCTGCTCCGCTCAAGACAATTCTTCGTTGATTTTTGGCCGCCGTTAGGCCTACTTCGGATAACCACGCGCTTTTCTTCCGGCAGCCTCTGCTCCGCTCATCTAACGAGTTATCCAATTGATTTCGGTCGAGCCCCCAAACTTATAGAGCTGTGTCCTACTCATTCAAGAACAACCCTACTTCTCTTGCTAATTACGTTTATTATTGATGAAACGGTCATCTCTGACCGGCCCTAATGATCAACACTACCAGTCCGTAGCGTGATCCTACATCAAGTGTGTTGGGGCTGCGCAGCAGTGCCCCTGGTGGTCGCTGCATGTAGTTACAATGCTACTTACTATGGGATGTGAATCCCACACATTTAAGCAATTTATTTTTGTTCAAGTATTATTTTTTGACGAATTTATTCATTAAAAAGGAAGGTTTCAGTAGTGTACCCCAAGTTTTGATAAAATAAAATGTTTTTCCTCGAAAATTACTGTGTACTGCCCAAGTATCCCTATCCATATCATGTTATGCCAACTCACCCCGCACCCGGGGTTAGTTGGCATAGTTGCAAGCTTTTAAGTGTTCTTGGGGTTACCTAAACACTGGAGTCTTACATGATTTTGTTGTTAAAGAGTTATGGTATCCTCCCCATTCCCCAGAATCTCTCCAAGTATTGTACAAAAAAAAAATCTATGCCCCGGTCTCCCCTACTTTAAAAAGATTTCTCCTTCAACAGAAAATCAATGATAACTCTCAATCGGTTAAGTCCTTATTGGATACACCACAAGAATGTTTGGCGACCTTTAAAAATTTAGGTATTAACACAAAACATGGGATCCAATATTAGTATTTATAATAGCTCAAAATAGTTGTGACAACAAGGTCTTCCTTCTAAAACAGATATTCCAACACTTCAGGATTTATTATTATTCTTGGACGGTAGATTTCGTACCTTAGAAGCTTTAAGGGAGAATACACGAGCTACTGGCAAACCAGGGATTGCATCAAAGTCGACATATATTAAATGAAGCTGTCCCGTTTCGAAAACTGTTTACACTCTCTGTAATGCTAATCACTGTCTTTCCAGGTGCCAGGTGTTTCTCATTAAGACAGGTGCTGAACGCATGCAAGTAGTTAAAAGTAAAAGTCCTTGCTTTAACTGTATGTCAGCTTTACATCCCGTAAGACAATGTTCGAGTAAAAATTATTGTCGTATCTGTAAAAGAAGACATCATTCCTTGTTGCACGGGGCAATAGCTAAAAGTACTAGTTAAAGCAATTCTTTCAGTCTCCCAAACAAGTGTTAAATTTGCTTCACATGTTACTCAAAGTAAGCAGCCCATACTCAACACAGCTACAGTTAATTACAGCAATCATTAAGATATCAGACACAAGTGGAAATGAAATAGTAGCGAGAGCACACTTGGATCAAGGATCGCAAATAACATTTCCGTGTTCTTAACTCAAAGTTTAAGATTAAAGAAAGAACTTGTGCATACTCAGATAGTTGTAATAGGAAATCAAAACATAAAACCTTGCAGCAAAGCCACTAGCATTACTCTTAAAAATATTCACTCAGAAATCATTGCTAATGAAGTGTCCGCGTTAGTGATGACAAATCTCACAAGATATGCTCCAAAGCTTACCATCCAGAAACCAAGTTGGAAGCACATAAGGGGTTTAACGTTTGCTTATCCAAACTATTCGGGGAACAAGAAAATTGATCTTATTCTTGGTGCAGATCTATATCCTTCAATTTTGTTGGTTTGGATGTTTAAGGGGTTCGAAGAACTGTCCTATGGCCCAGAACACTAGGTTTGGTTGGAATTTGTCCAAACCTGTGGGGTGCGAGTCTCGTGAAGCATATACAGCATTACAGACCTATAAAATTAATTTGTCTGCATAGTTTGACTGATCTGCACAGTAAAATGCTAAATTTTTGGGAACTCGAAGAAGTTCAATCAACCAAAACATATACACTGATGATAGGATATGTGAAGAGATATTTCGTAAGAAGGAAAACGGAATTTATAAAGTTAGGTTACCGTTCAAAGACAATTCTCCAAAGTTGGGCGAATCAAAGAAAACTTCGATATCACAGTTCCTTCGTTTGGAAAGAAAGTTTTAAAGAGATCCTGCTCTTCATTCGCAATATCCAAGCTGCATTAAGGAATATTTGGAACTGAACCATATGTCCCGAGGGATGATGTCAAGGTCGAAGATATGGACTACATGGGATATTATCTTCCTCACCACGCCGTGATAAAAGTAGACAGCACCACTACGAGGCTTCGAGTGATATTTAATGCAAGTCAAAATACCACTTCCGGTACCTCATTCAATTATAAGTTAGTAAAGGGACCAAATATTTAGAAAAACCTTTCTGCTTTAATACATCGTTGGCGTCTACTAAAAATCGCTTATTCCGCCGACATCGAGAAAATGAACAGACAATTACTGATTAATGAGCAAAAAACAGATTATCAGAGAATTATTTGAAGAAGCTGTCACCCTGTGACTAATTGCTCGATTGACACGCATTTGGTCAACACCCTTGAAGCTCGTAATATCTTGAAATAAAGCAAAGCTCATACGTGTTGTGAATCGGGGCCCGCGGCGTTAGTTTATTTTTCTTCTGTTGCTATTTTTTCATTGGCGTCTAGGGGCCGGATAGCCCAATGGATAACGGCGTCCGAAGGGTTCCTGGTTCAATCCTGTGCGACGGACTTGACTAAAAAAATTAAAAAGTAGTGATCTTGTGATCGGAGGGTTACCAGCTTCGCTACAAAATACTAGGAATGTCGTCCAGGACATCCACAAAAATTAATGGCGTGTATACGGGACTGGTGCAATATAAATATGATCGGGGTCCAAAGTCCCGACTTTAATTGAAGGCGTTGGGTGCCAGCTCAGGTGTTGTCCTCTTCATCTGACCATGGTTCAAAAATACGAGTAATCGTTCCAGGGTCTTTCCTGAGCCCCAGTTGCTCAGTGAATATAGGCGTTCAGCTACTAATCAGAGGATTGGTGGTTCGAATCCGTGCAATGGACTTGACAAAAAAAGTAAAAATGTAGTGATCTTGCGATCGGAGGGTTGCCAGCTTCGCTACAAAAATACCAGAAAGTCTTCCAGAAGATCCAACAAATTATACTGGCGTGTATACGGGACTGGTGCACGATAAATCTGATCGGGGTCCAATGTCCTGACGCCTATTGAGGGCGTCGGGTGCCAGCTCAGGTGTTGTTCTCGTCATCTGACCATGGTTCAAAAATACAAGGCATCGTTCCCGGGTCTTTCCTTCGAGATAGATAGCTCCGTGGCCGAGTGGATTAGGCGTCAGCTGGGAATCCAAGGGTCCCCGGTTCAAAATCTTGCGATGTACTGGACTAAAGAATAATAAAAAGTAGTGATATTGCGATCGGAGGGTTGCCAACTTCGCTACCAAAATACTAGAATGTCGTCCAGAACATCCACAAAAAATAACGGCGTGTATACGGGACTGGGACACGATAAATCTGATCGGGGTCCAAAGTCCCGATGTCTATTGAAGGCGTTGGGTGCCAGCTCAGGTGTTTCCTCGTCATCTGACCATGGTTCTAAAATAACGGGGCATCGTTCCCGGGTCTTTCCTTCGAGCTAGATCCCGAACCATCGCCAATAGCGCACTGTACAGCTCTAGTGCAACGTTAATTAAACAAACCAAACCCGGATCTTTCTTTCGAGATAGGCCCCGAACCGTCGCCAATAGCCTACTATTCAGCTCTAGTGGGACGTAAATTAATCAAACCAAATCATTGGCGTCTAATTTATAATATGATGAGATGACGTTTCACGAAAGTGGCAAAATGCATTTTCTTTTTTTTATGTAAATGGTGAACCTTGTATTTCGTGCACCACTAGTTACATTACTGTATGCAACTGGTATGATTTCTCTTGAATGTGGAGTATATCGCACTCCTTGGGCTAATGGCGGACTGGTTAGGGGCTCTGACAAGCATCCAATGGACGGGGTTCGTTCCCTAGCATTTCTGTGACGATTTGGTAATCGGAGGTAAATTCGTTCTTTTCGCGACCCAAATATATCCGGGATTGGCGCTCGTTAATCTGATAGTGATCCATGTCCTGACGCTTATTAAGGTTGCGCCGGATGCCAGCTCAGTCGTTGTCCTCGAAGCCTCCGTGGCCGAGCTTGTGATCGGAGGGTTGCTAGCTTCGCTACAAAATACTAGAAAAGTCGTCCCGAACATCCCCAAAAATTAACGGCGTGTATACGGGACTGGTGCACGATATATCTGATCGGGGTCCAAAGTCCCGACGTCTATTGAAGGCGTTGGGGGCCAGCTCAGGTGTTTCCTCGTCATCTGACCATGGTTCTAAAATAACGAGGTGCATGTATGTATGAATGAATGTGTATGTGAATGTGTTCCCGGGTCTTTCCTTCCAGATAGACCCCGAACCGTTGCCAATGGCCCACTGTGCAGCTCTAGTGCGACGTTAATTAACCAAACCTAACCGAAACGTAACCCGTCTGTTTTCCTCTTGCAGATGATGAAGCACGCGTGGGACAACTACGCGCAGTACGCGTGGGGCCAGAACGAGCTGCGGCCCCTCTCGAAGCGCGGCCACTCCGCCGGCATCTTCGGCAAGACCTCCCTCGGGGCCAGCATCGTGGACGGCCTCGGCACCCTCCACCTGATGGGCCTCACCGACGACTACCGCAAGGGCAGGGACTGGGTGGCGGCCAACCTCAACCTGGATCTAGGGGTGCTAAATCATCCTTTGGACTTCCTCCTTCACAAAAATATACTTACTAAAAAGGAAAAGATCTTCCACTAAAATACAAATATTCACTTTAGTTTAAATGATTTTTTTTTTTAAATCTACATTACTATTTTTTTTTAATTAAAGTTTATATTAAAATGTTATTATCTTTTTTTATATAATAGGCTAGTTTTTGGAATAATTTATTAATTATACATATTATAGGAACTTCATATTTTTAGATTTTTTTGAGTTCTTAAAGTATGGTTATAAGTAACATGCATAATTTTTCATTAAATAATTATAAAACGTTTTATAAATGTAAAAATAATTTTTTAAAGCATAAATTAGTTTTGAACTTTAGCTAAATTGTTAAAATGCTAATGAATATTGCAGCCAGTTCTACATTAGTGTCATGTGTTACAAGAGTTATACAGGTTTAGATAAAATTTTAATCCCAAATACTCCAAACCTGTGGCCTGCAGAACCACCAGCCAAGTATTTCTATGAACTTAAGTGATCAATGATAATTAAAAATTATAATTCCAAACTTTTTTTTATTTCGGTTTTGAACATCGTGAAGAAAAAAGAATGATGGCTCAAAAGCTAAAAAAAAGTTCGCAGCTAGAGTTCCCGTCATCTTCGCCTCTCTGCGTCGCCAGTTCCTCGCTCTGTTCAGTTTGATTGGCCGTGGTTTATTGAACTCTCACTTTGTAAACACAGGCGTACACACATGACATGTCCAACCTTTTGTTGGTTCGAACCAATAGATGCACGTGTCTGATCAATACTTCGAACTGAATATTTTTTTTCCCTTCCCATCTCGTCGCGGGCCTCACGGTCTTAACTGAAAGCACTTGGGCGGAAAGCATGCAAGGGAAGATTCTTTGGCCGAAAATCTGCATTTTTTTCGATCGGGCGTGTTTTAATTTCAACTTAACAGATTTATTTCCCCTTAGCGCGGTTGGCAATAGCCCAATTGCGGCCGAAACTGTGCAGGTTTACCATATTCTCAAAGAAGAAAACAATTGTTTATCGCCCAGACAAAAGGTTGCCATGGGCCGCAATTGGAACTTCCCGGCACACAGTTCCAGCTGCAATTAAAAGGTTTAAACGTTTGTTATATCTAAATATAGTGGTGTTTTTACATTTATAATTTTCTAAAACGATGCTTTCCAAAAAGGAAAACAAAGTGCGTTCGATCCATCAATGAGAGAAAAACAATTTCAAATTCGAGTGGCTAAAAATGTAGGTGACACGATTGGAGATGATGTGGAAGTTAAAATTGGGGACTATAAAAAAATTGAACAAAGTAAAAAAAAAAAGATATGTGCTCTGCGTTTGGACACTGCTTATTGTAGGAAAAGAGGGTGCGCATCTATTTCTGACCACATCAAAAGTGAAAAACGTTCATGTAAAGAGAAAATAAAGATCACGAACTGCAGCCTGCCTTCCTTTAGTGCTTCGAAGCCATCGACGCAGGCTGTAGCAGAAATGCTGCTGATGTGCCTCTGTGCGATAGGCAGAATATGGCACAATTCCGCGGAAATCTGCTTTTCAGACCTTAATTTTATCCTCCCTTGGATTGATGCATTAAAATTTCGATATGTGTGTATAGGGGAAGGGTCGTGCCTCCGAGATGCATGAGGAGTAGAAATAGGCAAGAAGGGAAATGTGCCAGTGGAGAAACTTCGCGTCAGAGCTAACTTTTGATCCCTTTTGTCCGATTTATTAGTCCATGATATTTCATTCTCATAAGACACTTCCTCAATGGAAAATCTCGGTTCGTTTGTTATTTTGTGAAGAATCAATACTCTCGGAGAATTTCAAAATAATGTAACATCCTTAACTAGAAATATTTACGATCTTCGTCAAACGCGGATATCACATCACATGAAAGTTTCTTCAAACGGGGATGATATCACTTGAAAGTTAAGATTTATTACTCTAATCTCGTTGCATCTGGCGAATACAACTTCCAAATGGTATTCTTTTGAGAATTTTTTCATTCATGAAAACTTTGAAATTATAGAAATTCATTAAACGCGATCTGCGGCGATCTCCGTTGAAAGACTTACAATCCTTTTGCATCTGATAAATAAATGCTTAAACTTTACTACTTTTAATTTCCTATCGATTTTATTAGCCCTTCATAACAAAATTCCATTAAATTTTTCGAAAATATAATTTAATTTACGAAATTGAAGTTTATGATTTGGATTATAAATATGGATTTTTTTTAATAGAAGCTTGTTTCTTTTTGATTAGCTGGCATTAATATTTTAATTTGTTTCTATTTTGTTTTAATTTATATATATTTTAAAATTTGTTTTTTTTTTCATATGAAATTTATCATTGTAAAAACACCTTTTATTTAGTTTTGAAAGCTTTTCAAATTTCCTATTAAACTAGTTAAATTAAAACTCTTAATCATTTATCTCTAAAGAAAAATTGTGCTCCACATAAAATGAAATTTGCTATTTAAAAAACTTTTTTACAAAAAACTCGAAAAAATTTGAGAACTTAGTTAATCCCATGTCCTTATAGCCTGTTCCAGGTCTGGGAAAGGTTGTAAATTCTCAAGGTTTATTTAGATTTATTTCTTCACCAGAAAAAAACTTTCCATTTACCATGGCACCAGTACTAATTTATGCGAACAAAACTTGAGCTTCTGACGAAAAAGCTCTTTCACAATTAAAGATGTCACAAACTAGGTACTATTTCATACAAAATCAGACCTGGTCTTGCTAAGACTTTTCTTGATGTGACAATTAAAATTCCATGTTTTCCTTGAACATTGCTGATTTTTTTAGAGTGTTGGTGTGTGTTGTGCGGCTATTTTTCATCTTCTTTCAGCTTCAAAGTTGCAATTGTGCATCTGGGCTCTTTCAGTGTATCAAAAATTTCTTCAGAATCACTATTTCAAGAACTCAATGAGCTTTTTGCACTTAACAACATTCTTTGGAAAATTTTAATTTCTGTCCTTATGGATTCAGGCAGTGTGGTAAGAAGCTCAAAAACAGGTTTAGAAATGAAAATAAGGCACCAGATCTTCTTGATATTGATGTGGATTCTTGCCATCATGTTCACAATGCATATAAAAAAATTTGCCAACCATTTGAAATGTTCGTAGTATTTTATTTAGCAGATGCAGTTATCGGTTTTAAGTGATCTTCTGGTCTTAAGCCATTTGTATATGAAAAATATTATAAAATACATCATACCTATAAGCTATCACTATGTTGTAATTTTTTTTTTTAAATCAAGGAAATTTAAGCCACCAATTTAGCTGAAGTACAAAATTATACCTGAAAGAAACTTTAAAAAATGTTTAGCCATTGGACTGTTTTCTAGACCCCCCCCCCCCCCCCCCCCCCCCCAAAGTTACTGTTCTTAAAACTGTACTAAACTAGCCAATTTTTTCCAACTGAATTAAGAATTCACTTGGAAAAAATTGGCTGGAACACAAAATAAATTTGTTTTGTACTTTTCGTTGCTCATGTGAAGCTTTTTATGTAATTTATTTTTTAAATATATATTGCTAACCTTGTATTCAGTTTTTTCCCTTCTTAATATTTTAACACTTAAGGTGGTATATTAAATTGTGCAATAAGGTTTAATGAATCGATGTGTTCCATGAAAAGTGCTGTGAGTTGCAGTTTAAATGTAATTATATCTGAAGATCTTGTCTTTTTTCCAGAATGCTGAGATATCCGTGTTTGAGACAAACATCCGCTTCATCGGGGGTCTGCTGTCGTGCTACGCCATGACGGGAGATGTGGTGAGAAAACTCTTTTGTTTTGGGATTTTTTTTTCTTAAAATCCAGTGGAATGTTAACCAGAATTTATGAGAATTATCTTCACAGCTTGATGCACAATAAAAAGAAATAAGATAGCTTAGTTATGTTGCTTGTATATATAACAGCAACACATCAAGTTTATTTATGCATTAATAGACCATTTAATGCACTGAGCTTTCTCCTGAGGATTTAATAGCAATTGGCTGCTTTCCTACTAGTATCACGTTATTGACGTAATATGCTGCCATCTCCCGGAAATAAGGGAACTTTCACAGCTATTTCCTATGATCAGAACTTCAAATTTTGCCTGTGCCTCTTGTGACATTGTCAAAAAAAATTGCGTAAAAATAAAACTTTGACTTGCTGTTATGTGTAAGCAGCATAACTTGGCTATCTTATTTCTGTTTGGTGCTGTTGTGTGTCGGGTTGTGAAGAAAATTCTCGAACACCCTGTATTTGTATATAACTTTGAAGTATAATTGTGGTAATTAGAGATTTTGCTAAACCACGTCTTGACCATGAACTTAATGATGCAGCTCAGTCTGTTTTTGTAGACTGAAAAAAATTCCAAGTCTTCATTGTTCTTTATTATGGTTTCTGCATTTTGTGTCCAAATTTGAAAAGTTTTTCTGAGTTCTATTTTAGTCTCCTTGATCTTTGCCTCAGCAGATGCTCATGACTGACGATCTACTGGAAGCTCTCGAAGTTTTAGTATTCTTCTGAAACAAAGCTATTATTTTCTCTCAGTAATTATTGGAACATTTCCCTTTCGATAAAATAGAATGATCTTCTTGAAAACTTGGCACGCTCGTATTTTGTTCGCTTTACCTGTAGTCATTCCCACTAGTGTGAACAAGCATCATAAAACTTTATTTTTTGTTGGAAACCTGGATCTTGTAATCTCTTCATCAGCATGAGTAATTACAGCTCTAATGTACCAAAAATTTCAGCACTAAGATGAGTCTCTTTGTGGTAACAATTTTTACCTGATTTGGCCATGGAAAAGAATAATGACCTTTTCAATCTTCAGACGTAAAAATAGCACTTGAACAGCAAATACTTCTTAGTCATCAAACTATAGACCAGAGAACAGCTCAATGCTCATGAAACAGAATGGTTTCACCTGTCTCAAAAAATCTATTTTTATATCACTTAAGGGATTTTGGCAACTTTTTTGGTATTTTTTATTTATGTTATTTTAGTTATTTTTAGTTTAGTATTTGCTAGTAACATGAACAAATTTCATACTGCGGTATGCATGTGGACCCCCTAAGCATCTTACAAATTGTCTAATATTTACCACAGTGTCATTTCAACCTAAGTAGAATACTTTAAGCATTGGGCCATCAAAATTTAAAACTATGAGGTTTTTTCATGCTACCTAATGTCGATACAAAGTTGCTTTTATATTTAATCTCGTCACCATGTTGTAAACCACTTGATTCCTGTAACGATCGATACTCCCCTTAGTGAATTTTCCAACCAATGAGTGTAAATAAGAAAATGTGGAAGATTGATAAAACAACTATATAATACTTTCCTCCTCTGGAATCTATCAGGGCAGGGCTACTGTATCATGCATTTTCGCTGTTTTAAATTCAAAGATCAACACATGCGCATAACAATTTTTTTTTTCTTTTTTAAGGTTTATTTCTGATTTCGAAATTTCTATTTGGTTTATACGCTGTTCTTTGATTTTGAACATATTTTCAGTCCCAAAATCAGGGGTCGGCTTATACACTAGTATATACGGTAGTTGATAAATTGAAATAGGGACACAAGTGAATAAAATTATATTTTTCAAATAACTTTTTTTTATAAAGTCAGTTTTCTAGAAAAAAAATTTTTAATTCAATTGCATTCTCCTTAAAAAAATTAACGCAGCTTTTCCCTGTTTAAATCATAAGCAATCTAAAATTTTGTAAATAATAAGACTCATAGAAGTTCTGTTTGCCCTGACAACGTCTAATATTAAAAATTGTTTAACCCTAGATGTTCAAGGAGAAGGCTGACCATGTGGCTCAAAAGCTGCTTCCTGCCTTCAACACCCCGACAGGAATACCCAATGCAATCGTCAATCTGAAAAGGTAACCTTAAGTCTTTCACAATAATTTATTACAACGTCATTTGGAATTAAAGGGCAATGATAGTGCACTGGCCTATATACAAACTGGGTCTTGTGTGACTATTTTTACGTTGCTTAGGAAATCGATCGTTGGAATTCTAAAGTTTGGGAATTTAAATGCTATAATATATTGCCATTTTTCGCGGACTGAAAAGCGAGCCAATCAAAACCGCCAAAAGGAGAGAGGTTCTAAATTTGACTGTTATGTATTTCTTTATGTATGTGTGCAAAATTTCTGTTCTAATTCAGATATTTGGTAAATTCTTTCGTTGTTGGATAGAAAATGTCTCACTTCGCACCAAATTCGGTTTTAACTATTGGTTATCTGGCTGTTATTTATCGGGAAATATCGATTAACCTGGCTTATTTTTAAACAATTTCTCTTTCTTTTTTTCAAAATATTTTCATACTTCGAATTCCTATTAAATGTTTGAATAATTTTGACAGTTTAATTGTTTAACACTGAAGAAATTAGACAACATTTCATTTGTGTAGCAAAAACAAATAATTTTTTTTTTAAATCAAATAAAGTTTCGAAAAAGAATTGTTTTCTCTGTAATACTCTTAATTTTATTTAATTTTTAGGGTGGGTGCAGGGTCTTGTACGGTGGCACTCGCCGCATACCCCATATGACGCCTGTGGTCGGGGATGTTTTTTGTGTGTCTTTCAATTAATTTCGGCATTAAATTTTATTTAAATGTTTATATATTATATCAAATTAAAAATTTGACACTTTCCCAAAATAAAAAGTATGCAGTGTCACTCTAGAAATAAAAAGGGGCAAGGCGCTGTCGGCAGTAAAAAAGGCAACCCATTTTTAAAAGGCCACTTTTAAGAAAAAGTTGGGGGTTGTCTTTTCCCTCTCGTTTACACGTGTAGCGATCTTATCTGGGGAGGAAACATCTCATGCCAAAAATAATAATAATAAAAATCTATTGTGGTCCTCATGCCTATTCAGGTTACGTGAGGTAGCAGCTCAGGAGTGGTCCTTGTCATATATCTATGGTCCAAAATTACGAAACAGTGTTCTCGATTTTTTTTCTCCATGATAGATCCAGAACCACCGCCAATAGCCCACTGCGCAGCTCTACTGCGATGTTAATTCACCAACCAAAGCCAAAAAAGTTCCAATTTGTTGGTTGTCGGAATTGGGTCGTATTTAATACAATTTAGACTTCTTGATTATCATAGTCACCAGGCACGTAGGTAAGGAGGTAATTCAACCCCCTCCCATTCAAAATAAAAAAAAAATCGAATTACTGTAAAAATACTTTAAAAAAACTAGAAAATTTTCAATTGTATAATACTTCTTATTAAGTTGCAAGAGGGAAACCTGATATCTTCCAAGGGTCCTATCCCGGAAATAATTTTTAAAAAACTTCGAAAACATGTTTTGAAGTCATTGCAATCTCAAACTAAGTCTAACATTACGTTATTGCATTTTATTATCCTAGCATTTGAATTTCAGCGACAAAGGGAAAAGATCGTCAAACGGGACCGTATAAACAAGATGCTCCAAAACCATATATTATTCTAAAATAGGATTTTCAAAATTTAAATTTATTTCATAATTACGGAGTGATATTTACTAATTAAAAAAATTAGTAATGAAAAACAAAAGATAACTGTTGTTTTTACGATATTAGTTGCCTAAAGAAATTAGTTGCTCAGTCACCGAACTCCTCCCATGAAAAATCTATACCTGCGTGCCTGCCCTGCACACACACTAATCTATTTCTACCAAGTGTCCCTTGTTGTTTCCAGTGGAGCAAGCAAGAACTACGCCTGGGCTTCCAGCTCCAGCTCAATCCTGGCTGAGTTCGGGACGCTGCACCTGGAGTTTACGTACCTAAGCGACATCACTGGCAACCCTGTCTACAAGGAGAAGGTTAACCACATCCGGGACTTCCTCGCCAAGATGGACAAGCCCCAAGGGCTCTTCCCTAACTACCTCAACCCGAAGACTGGACGATGGGGACAGCGTAAGTATGCCACAAGCAATGCAAGCTTCAGGGTTGGCTTTTCACCCTTGTAAAACCCTTTTAATCATTTTTACCACTAAAAGGTTGTACTGAAATCAATGAGCTCTGAGCTAAAATCTCACTCTAGAAAATCTATCTTGTGAGAAAGTGAAAGACCAGATTCAAATGTTTTCTTCCCATGTTATCTCTACCAAGAAATTTTTTTTGTTATACACCGAATAAAATTCTTTATCTGTTTGCTGATCTGAAAGATAATAAAAAGAAACAAGGTCACTCACATTAATATTTATTCTTTTCAGTGTATTTTTGAAAACTGAAGCATAAAGGATTCTCCAAAGTGGTATAATTATCACTTTTTCTTTCATGGAACATATTCTTTCAGGCAATTTTAAAACACACAATTTCAGTTTGAATATTCTCGTTTTTATTTGCAAAATAGTCATCCCATAGAGTTCTGTTCATGTTCTCTTGCCATAAACTTGGAAAGGAACATCTTTGTTTGATCTTTCACGTCTTCTTAAGAGGAGGTGGTCTCTTAATAGACATGGTCTTTTAGACATGTTTCACTATTGGTTTAGCTTATTCATTTATTGATACAACCACCAAGCATCAGCCTACCATTTGAATGTTGTTCTTGTAGCACATGATCCTCCAATGAACTTGTTAATGTTATCATTTACTTCCTTCCAGAACTAATGTTGATGGGTCTGGACATAAAACTATCAATATAACAGTTGTATTGGAATTGAGAGGTGCGGAAGTTCGAAAAATTGAGTGCCAGTTTAGGATTTGTTCTGGTCATGGTTCAAAATGACGAGGCAGTGTTCTCAGGTCTCTCCTCCGGGATAGATCCCGAACCATCACCAATAGCCCATTGCCTAGTTCTGGTGCAACATTAATTCATTCGAGATTTCTTTCAGACCACATGTCAATGGGCGCCCTGGGAGACAGCTTCTACGAATACCTCCTAAAGTCGTGGATCCAGTCGAACGGAGAGGATGTCCAGGCGCTCCAGATGTTCCAGGAGTTGGCAGAGGTCAGTTGCTCAATTTATCCCATATACAGGTGTTAAAAGAATTTGAAATAGTTTTACAAATGTAAATTTTTTGTAATTTAATCAATACCAATACAAGAGCTCTGCAGTTTTTTATGTCTTGAAAATTTATTCAGTTAAATTAGTTTTTATGCTGTTTTATATACAATTTAGAAATTTGACTTAAATCAATTAAGTACTTATTAAAAAATATTTTAGTATTTATTGGTAATAAAAATAATTTTATTTTGTAAGGCTTTTCTTGCTATTGATGTACATTAATACACATTTAATCTTTCTGTTGAATTTTTAAAAACATTTTAGTTTTTAATGCTTTAGTGGAAAAATTTTAATGCCAGAACTGTGCAAGTCCTTTTTGTAAATTTTCTAGTAGCAAACCTAATTGTTTCCAAAAGTACATTTGTTATATGTTATAGAAATTTTATGATACACTATTGGGGTACAAGTAAGCTTTAAAGGATTTTTTTATGAAAATTGGGGCTTTATTGTGCAAAAATGGTAACAGATTGATTACTCAAAGTATTGTCTGTTGCTTGCCACTACTTTTTCCCATCTTTCTGGCAGCATGCGAATTCCGTACTGAAGGAATGGCTTTAGAGGCTATCCAAGATATGACATTTTGCATTTCCTTGTAAGAATGGTAGTGCTGCTCAAACAGGCCACAAGTCATTGACCGAAACATTGGGCAGTCAAAGGAGCAATGTCTGAAGAATACGGCAGGATGTCCCATTTGAGTGTTTTCAAGTAATTTTTTACTGGAACTGCAACATGTGGTAGTGCTGTAAAACAACTTTGTTGTATCTCTGTTCTTATTCCGATCGTTTATCCTTCAATGCTCCAAAGAGTAGACTCAAACGCATGAATTGTAGTCAGTAGCGATCTCCCGTGAAAGTTTAATTCGTTTTTAGCAGCACAATATGCTACACCTAGCCGATCCCAAAAAATACAGTGCATTTCTTTGATCCATGAGTATTTGGCTTTGATGTTGATGCATGGTTGGGTTTACTCCACAATTTCTGACTCTTTGGATTGTCATAATGAATCCACTTTTCATCACCAGTTACAATTCGATGCAAAAAAAAAACTTTCCATTTTAGCCTTTGGAGTAGCTATTTGCATGTGAAAAATCTCCTTTCCACGTCTCTTGGCTTTAATTCGTATGGCACTCCATTTCTTTTGATTTTGGACCATTCCCATGGCCTTGAGGTGTAATAAAACTGCTTGTTGAGTCACTCCCAAACATTCTGCAAATTCTTCTTGCATTTGACAAGAGTCTTTGTTCAATAATGCCTCCAATTCTGCATCTTCAAACATTTCTGGCCTTCCTTGACATTCATTATCCATTGCTCACACAGCAATCAATGACCTTCAGTTGCTTTTTTTTTTCTCAGATGGAAGCAGAAAAGTAAAACTTCCCGCAAATAGCGTTTCAATGGCACAAATACATTAAACATTATCTAAAACTTTTATGCGTTACTGCATATGTTAAATATTTCTAGAAATGACTTCAGTGAAATGATTTTATTTGACGTGGTAAGGCATAAACCATTCCTATGTGGTGTCACACACCAAATACTCTCTTTCCCGACTGTGCTGGGATTTGTCAGCTGAGAATTGGAAAGAAGATGGTCAGGAGTATATTGACAAGAGATAACGTGGTCTAGTTGAGTAAGGATGACTGTTTTAGCCACCTGGACCGGTTCTTCTGAAATCCAAACCTGAGTATCTAAAAAACAAAGTGCTAATTATGAATATAATTAAAACTCAATTATCAACTCATTAATTATGTGTTCAGGAACAAAAGACAACAAAGTGTTAATTTAATTAAAACTCAATTCATAATGTATGTTTTCCTGTGGTCATTAATTCCTTCTCTCATGTGAAGTCCATCAACGAGAAGCTGGTGTTCACTTCCAAGGGGGGCCTCAAGTATCTGGCCGACCTGAAGTACGACCGCATCGAGCATAAGATGGACCACCTGGCGTGCTTTGCGGGTGAGTAGGCTTTTCCATGAGTGGTCTTATTTATAAGAGGCGAAATCTGTGGAGCAAATGCAATGTTTTCGTTTCTCATTATGAGCAAACCTTGTGCGGATTGTAACGCTTGAACAATTTATCAAATGTACCTAACAATTGAATTATTATGAAATTGCACACATTTCAAGGAATTGTTTTATCTAACAAAAATAATTCATTCTCACCAGCCTCTCAAAGAACAACAAAACCCTTAAAAAAAATTGAATTGGCCTCATTTTATTAAATATTTGTTGGCTGAAATGCATTTAATACTTTTATACTGTTAAAAAATACCTCGTTTTCAAAATAGCACATTCATGTTTCACATATTGATGGCCAAAAGCAAAATCATTGTATATCCATTTTTGGCAGAAATGAGATGTTTGTATGAATGCAAAGGTAGGGTCCTCCTCCCTCCTCTTTCATGCTGCACAACGTCCTTTCCAAATTACAATTTTGAGGGGCAAATTTAAAATTAGGTTCAAGTATGAAAAAGAAACAAGCTTCTTTTTGCGTTCTCCGAAAGTTTGCAAAAGTAGACATGCAAACGGACAAGTGCTTTTAGCCATCGATACCTACGAGTTGACAAGCAAAGTTAAAACAATTGTCAAATTGTATACCTATCAAACTGCAAAGTTTTTTCTTTCACAACAATTTAAGCAAATTTGCTTTGGGAAAAAAATTGCACATATTTGATTTCTGAAATGTTGAATTAGTTACGTTAAGTTAAAATAAATTTTATTTTTTTGTGAATCATAAACGCAATATCACAAACAGTAGTTCCTAATTGCAACCTTTCCATAATACAAAAAAAAATTCTGTCATGTGCTCATTTACTTCTAGGTGGCTTTTTCGCCATCGGCTCCGAATTCATGCCTCCGACGCGGCAGGACTACTACCTTCAATTGGGGAAAGACCTGACGCACACATGTCACGAATCATACGACAGAACGGGTGAGTAACTCTTCCTTTAATTTTTGCCTCCTCTTAGCATGCATCATAAATTCAGAAAAAGGTGTGGAATTTACGATGTGAAACTGAATTCTGCTCTCTTTCTTATTTTTAAAAATACTTTTTTCTGTATATATAATAAATGTGGATTTGTAATTGTAGGAAACCAATGCCCATTTTCTCATAACCCCTGCTTGTTTGTAATAGAACAACCCATGCATATGGACATGTAACCTAGTGGTGGCAACACGTGGTGTGTCGTCTCAGGGGGTCAATATCATAGGCGCCCACTTAAATGTTCCTCTCTTTAAATATTATCTTAGCTTAAACCTAAAGTTTAAATATATTTCAATAATGTCTTGTCTATCCTCGTGTGTTCCTTTCTTTGTCAAAACACCACTGTAATAATCCACATTCTACACTAAAAAAACTCAAATGCCCAGTAGCAGAAAAATTCTTAACAATCTGCGACAAGTTTTTAGTGAATAATATTTGTCTGCATCTTAATTTATTTTAAAACTATTTGTATACCTTTCATGAGCAAACATTCGATTAAAGAGACAATCACAGCAATAGTATTACTTTGTTATTCACGTTTTTTTTTTTTCATGGGCTGTTTAATCATTGCTAGCTTATAAGTATTCATCACTTAAATAATATAGTACCAATTATTTAAATGTTTAATATCTTTAGAAACAAACACATACAAAAACTCCTTATATTAACAATATTTTCTATGAAAAGGACAATACAAATTAAAATTTTATTTCATTGTTAAAATTTATAAATGAAACAAAAGAAAGATACAATTATTTTCTGTATTTCCTTGG
This sequence comes from Troglohyphantes excavatus, assembly GCA_963932185.1. Classification (NCBI taxonomy): domain Eukaryota; kingdom Metazoa; phylum Arthropoda; class Arachnida; order Araneae; family Linyphiidae; genus Troglohyphantes; species Troglohyphantes excavatus. Next base: position 7,037,906 of record OZ010670.1, on the reverse strand, counting down.
TAAATTAAAATTGGAATTATAACTTTAAAGTATGGTAACTTCATTAAATTGCAGAGTTCATACTGGAAATAAAAAAAGGGAAGGGTGCAAAAAGAAAGCATTTTTTTAAAATCTGCTAGTACTTTAATAATTAAAGTACTAGCAGATTTTAAAAAAATGCTTTCTTGCATGCTTTAAAGTTGCATATCAAAATTGCAAAAATTAACTTCTAAAGCAATTTAAATTATTATTTATTATAGTTTTAGACATTTAATATAAGTTTTATAACACGCAAGTCTGATAAATTATGCTTTCCTTTTCATTGAAGAATAGGAATAGTGATTGAAATTTAATGCAAACTAACTAACTGTAAACTAATGTTCAAACTGACATTTTACATGTAAAAGAATCATGACATAAAATTAAATATATTGCAGTATAAGTTTATTTTATAATACTAGAATTCACACAATATCCTCAGGAATGTTCGAATATTCCAATTTATATAGATGGAGAAATTAGAGAAGTCCGATTTTTGACAAACTTGCCATAACTAATTGGTTTGCAATTGTTAAAAAAGTTATAAAAATAAATTAAAACTAAAGAAATGCCTTTTAAAACGAGAAAACTGGCTTTAAACATGTAGTAAAACAAGTTTTCTGTCTTGAAAATCGGAAAAGTCGCCGGGCTAAAACTCCGATTGCGGATAAAATCGGCAACTGTGATTAGTTGATGATAATCAAATTCCTAACAAACTCTATAAAAAGTTAAGAAAACCAGCTAGACCAAAATTAATAAATCTGAAAAAGAAATGCATTTTTAGTCACTATCATCGGAGTAATCGCGGCGTCAAATTGCCGATTTTTGAAAAACTTGCATTATTGATTACCTATTGACTATCAAATAGATGAGAGAAAAGTAATTTTCTAACCTGAAAAGAATCTGCAGAAAATGTTCTAAAGTAGTGCAGACATAAAAAAAAAAATTGTATGGTAGACTTCTGCAAAAATTTGTCTGCAGACCTTTGAAAAAATCTGCGTCGTACGACGCACGTCGGCGCGTTTCTGCTTCCGGGCTCAAATGTATGCAAAGGAAACTAGCACTTTATAATTTATCGTCATTCTACAGTAATAGCAGATTAATTGGAAAGTTCCACAAGTGGGTGTAACATTCCCTATGTTAGATACTTGAGAAACAATCCAATTTAAAATTCGATTTCATATAATCACTCGTTAATTTTAAAAGCACTTAAAATTATGTGTTTTATTTAATTTTCCCTCTTTTAGTTTAGAAATATTTGTTTTCATATTAAGTTTATTTGAAATACATTTTTAAAACAGTGATATAAAACAAATATATTGAATAATAGCTTGCCCAATAGGTGAAAAAATCAATTTACTTTACATGTATATTCACTCTACACATATTTTTTCTGAATATTTTATCAAGGAAACAGTTTCATTTATGTTTAAGAATATTGCAATAAGTGCAAAACAGATAAAACAGTCCTAAGATTATGGAAATAGAAATGGCAAAAAAAAATTTTAAGTATTTAAAACGCCCAAATATTTCTGTTTGACAACCTGCAAAATGAACTAGAACCTTTAACATTTATCTATATCATGTTGGTTTGAGGTTTAAACCATTTTTTTCTTTTCAAACAGACAAATAAAATGTTTTTAGGTCGGAGGCTTTTAATAATTTTCAAAACGTCTTAAATGCTCTTCCATTTGCACACAGTCCTGTCCTGTTTGCTTTATACATGACTCTCATCGAAGTGTCTCTCTCTCGTGTGTGTGCAGCCACCAAACTGGGCCCCGAGTCTTTCCGCTTTTCTGATGCGAGCGAGGCCAAAGCGCTGAAGCAGAACGAGAAGTACTACATCCAAAGGCCGGAGGTGATCGAGAGCTACTTTGTGCTCTGGAGGACCACCAAGGACCCCAAGTACAGGAAGTGGGGATGGGAAGCCGCACAGGTGAGATGCTGAATTCCTTTTTCCACCTTCCTTTGCAGGCAATGAATGCATGTTTGGAGATTTAATAAAAAAATTCATATTTTTTTTTTATCGAACAAAATTTTAGGGTACAAAAAATTGTTCATTCTAAATTATTTTATTTGCTTTTTTTATCTCTTAACTAGTAGTAACAGCTCTATCTCGTAAACTGTAAGGTTTTTTATCATGAAAAAATATATACAGATTTTCGTATATAAACTGAGTTTGTGAGACACATTTCAAAGCAGGGAGGAAAAAGAATCCGTAATGACATTGTTAATTATCACTTTTTATGTGTCATATTGGAGATAACACAGGTCTGCAAAAAAAAAATATATATTATGAAAATCGTTTTAGTTTTGTTAACTGATTTTTATATTATTTTCAGTGCTGATTCCAAAAATGAAATCCATTATTTTCTATTCATAAGATTTTTTCACAAAACGATTTCATATTTTGCTAGAAATAATTCACATCATACTGTTTAACATTCCTATTTTATTTTATCAACTCATAAATACTTACTCTACATTTGTATCCTAGTTATGTCATGATTTAAATGATAAATGAATTTATGAAAAAGGTTACTAGTCGTTATATAACGTTTACTTTTTTTTCTCGAAACTCCTTATTCAGCTTTACTTCTTGTGAACTTGCACAGCATTGTATCTTTTCAACATCCAAAAGTAGTCGGCTATCATGTGAATATTCCTCCTTCCTTTTCATTATGTATGAAAACTTTCTTTCTTCAATTTTCGGATGTTAGGTCCTACAAATAACTCCCCCTTCAACTTTGCTCTGTATAAACAAGCCATCAACTGTTCACTAACATATTTGTAACATTCTCCGTGTTTTGGTAATGCTTTAATAAATTGTTTTATAAGGCCTAGTTTTACATAAAGCGGTGGAAGTAAAACCTTTTAGATTAATCAAACTTCCATTTTGAATATTTTTGGCTCGAGGTTACCATGGCTTCTGTTTTGGCCATTTCTTTTATATATATAATGTTCTTTTCTCTGTCCCATTCGAAAAAGAAGCACAGAAATTTCATGAAATGTCGTTGACTAAGCGATATAGATAATACCGGAAAGTGCTCATTTATGTTCTGTATACGAAACTTTATTAAGTATCAATTGAAGAATTTCACTGCACTCTTTTAAATGAACTGAACACCCAGAAACCATTAGTATACCAAACCAAAAAGATTTTTTTAAACTTGAAACCGTTGTTCTTCTACATAAATGAAACGAACTTGCTTGTATTGATACTCCAATTTCATGCCAAAATACACTGTTTTCCACAAAATCTTAAATGTTTCTTTGTTCTTGTTTTACTGTAATTCGTTAATTTAAAGCAAATTAAACCTATAAATATGTTTAATAAGTTCAAACAAAAATATTACCTTGCTCTTTTATGTACAAAATTCGTAAATATGTTATATTGGTAGTTAAAAGAATAAAAAGAGAATGATAATTTTAATTGTTGTTTAATTTAAGAATTACAAGACGCGATCGCACAGTTTTGAACAAATTTAGTAGGACCCCAACAAGTTTAAAGGAGAAATAAAACTAAAATTAAAAACCAAAGGCCAAAATAAATTTATTGAACAAAACAACCACAAATAAGGGAACGTATCACCAATTAAAACCTTACAATGCCAAACAATTTAATTTAATTAAAAAAAGAAGGGCAACTTAAGAAAATAGCTACGAGAACTTGAACAACAACTTCGTCGAGAGAGATCTGGTGGTTAACACGTTCGCTGCCGCTGGCGCGTCAGCATGGCGCTACCACCCATGTCGGCGACGCTCTGGGACGACGATCGAGTATGATAAGTAAACTGCTTGATTTTTAGTTCGGATTTGGAGGTTGAACGATGAGGTTTTTGAGGCACGTTAGTGAAGCATTATTTTTATATTTTTAGTGCTTATTTCTTTTAAACTGTGACTTTATCAATATCGTTATGTAATGTGTGAATAATTTCGCAGAAAAATGATGAGAAGCGCTAGAGCGTCAGTGGCATACAGATGATAAGTTGAATGTGAGGTGCCACTGACGCTCCAGAGCGTCCGAAATTTTTTTACACTAAACACGAAAATAAAAGGTTTTTCCTTTTTTCTGGTTTTACTATTAAAATATAAGGAACGTTTTTAATCATTAAAACACTTTTTTTAAATTCGGCTTCTGAGGATGGATATATAAATTTTGGTGGCAGCGAATGTGTTAAAACTCAACATTAAGAGAAAAGGTGTCCTATTTTAAAACGGGTATTCAAATGGAGAAGCTCATCCTTTGTCAAAGTTGTTTGGGGCTAGAAGAAAATTCTCTAACACAGGTGAAGACTTGAGGTATGTTAAAAGTCTTTCTAAAAAGGTGTGCTCTCATATATAAGCAAAGTGCCGTCGGTCTACGGGTCTGGAACGAATCACTGACCATCAAACTTTTATAGGCCGAAGACAATTTCATTTCTAACTTTTTGAACTGTTCTTTATGAGCACTATGTTGCATATATATAATTTTATACTTAAATTATAGTTTTTTTTACTGGTAAAAGAGACAGAAGTGTGTAATTTTTATTTTATAACATGCTCCACTTCCAACATACACCTGACATCCTAATTTTCCCACCCAGGCAATCGACAAGCATTGTCGGGTTGACGGTGGTTTCTCTGGCCTCAAGAACGTGTATGCCATCGACAGTGCGAAAGACGACGTCCAGCAGAGCTTCTTCTTGGCCGAGACGCTCAAGTACCTCTACCTGCTCTTTTCGGATGACGATCTCATTCCATTAGACCAATGGGTGCTCAACACGGAGGCCCACCCCCTGCCCATCAAAGGGAAAAACCCAGCCTACAAAGCAACCAGCTGATGAGGGTCACGCCCCTTTAGGGGAGGGACACTTGCAAGGCCCAACCCTGGATGAGAAAACATGTCTCTTCTTGGGCAATCTAAATACAAAACCCCACCCCATTGGACAAATACTATTAGGGGAAGGCCCACCTCTATCTGCCGAATGATTCCAAATGTGTTGGGTTTTTTTAAGAAGCCAATATATTATCTTATTGAGTACCTTTAAGAAAACTACTACAACTATAGATTATTTAATTTGTGAGGAAATATTGTGAATTAATATTGTATCAATATATATATTTTTGTATGGAAAATATCTCTGCTCTGAATGTCTGGTGGTAAACCAGAATAATAGAATGAAATATTTTCTATATAAGCTTTTTGATGCTTTTTTTTTTAATTATATAATTTTTCTGTCAAGGTAATGCTACAAAATTCCTTGGTGCTTAATTCTACATGAAAGGCATGTGATTTGTCATCAATGGAGTTAAGCACATTTAATGTTTTCCATTTTAAGTTTCCCTTCATATGTAAAAGCATGTATGCCAGGAGCTACTTTTAGTGGGTAACGAGTGTAACTAGTCAATCACGCATAACAACCACCAAAGCATTATCTCAATTTTTATTGTTAAACAGGGTGGCAACATAACCTGGAAATCAGGGAATTATCATGGAAATTTTTAATTCTGGAAAAGTCAGGAAAATTTTCAAAATTTCACAAAAAATCAGGGAATTTTTCAAATTTGGATCATTGAAACGGCAATTATCGTCTGTTATGGCCTCCATTCTGAATAATTTAGTTGTCAATATTTCCTTTTAGTTCTGAAAAAGAATTAAAAAATGCATGGTTTGCACATTTTCATATTTTAAGTTTTATTTTTTTAAAAACGTGAACCACTGCTGGATGGAAAAGCAGAAGCAAAATTCGTAGACATTGAACCTTGAATTGTAAGCAACTTGTAAGGGGCTAATAAATATGGGATTTATTGAAGATTGGAATAGGAAATACAAAGTATATAAAACATTTAAAATTATCTACAAAAGAAATAATTTGAAAAAACTTGCATTATCTGCTTCCAGAGAACATGTTTAATTACTTTTATGCCTGTCACAATTTGTGTTGTATCCATTAATGATTATTTTAACTGTCAATAAGTAATGCTTATAATTTTTCATTTATAATGCAATTATTTTTGTTTATATACAAAACACATATTGCAACATTTCTTAATGTAATTGTAAAATCAGGGAATTTTTTGTGACACCATCGTGGAACTTTTTTTCCAGAATGTTGTTGCTACCCTGTTAAATGTTTACAAAAACTGATAAATGAGAATATTTTTAATCCAATGTCCAACAGCATTCTAGAAGTCCACTCGCAATGTTGCTGATAGCAGTGATTTTATGTAAACATTACATCACCAGTCCTTCCCAGATGTCTCATGTTGAGACCCTTGATCAGTTTCCCAACAACTAGCGAATGTGGTATTGGCTAATTGTTACACATCCTCTCACATTATCCTCTACACTGCTATTAGGGAGAGAAACAACTGTGGTACATGTCATGGGTAAATTTATTTCCTTTTGTAAAATTCGTATAAAATGATTTTTTTTTAATATATATCATACCCTTCATATATCTTAAAGTGGATTTTTCATACCCAATATTGGAACCATTACAAAATGTTTATGGATAAAAATATTCTAATCTAATTTCATTCTGGAATACTTACCAATTTTCACCCTTGGTGTTATGTTAACCAATAAAAGTAGCCCTCTGTATAAATGCACTTCAAAAAAAAAATTCAACATCGGGAATAGAATGCAAGTGCCATATGTTTTAAATTTTGACAAATGAATCAATGTCTACAAAAACTTTCCAAGTTGTTAACTTGACTTGGAACTTTTTTGTATACATTGCTTCAAAAGTAAAGACTATCCAATTAAACAGTCTCTCTCATTGTTTAAAAGGCCTGTAAAATGTCGAAGTTTTGCATGGCGTTTTCTCGCATTAGGAAAAGTTATTGTAGACCTCGATATGCAGGGAGATGCCGTCTTCGATTTTATCAGAAGTTCCTTTTTTCATTGAATTGACAGCCTTTCGTTGGCAGATGACATCCATATGATTTCATGTACCTTGCAGTTCACTTTCTAGTTACATTGCAAGATTCTCTTAATGTGTTTTCATCCTATTCCATGTTAATTTAAATCTTAGTTGGTGCTTCTATGCATTCGTATAAACCAGTAATAGTTTGCGATTGCTTACCAATGCCTTTGGTGCGCAGGTGTATGCAAGGGGACAATTCGCTTGTATTTCTGGACAGCCATTTCAGAGTTTGTCAGTGTTATAAAGAATGGAAAACAACAATCATTGTTGGTTTATGCTAATTAAAATAAGGTTTTTTTACCTATCACAATTAAGTACTATAATATTGTACTTTTTTCTTTTTTTAATTCAGATGAGTTTCTCAATGTCACATTCATGAAAAATGCACTTGGGACATCTGTGCACTAATACATGTATAGAGTAGTACATGCAAGTTTTGTTAATTCCTTTTGTGTACTCTTTTTTTATTGTGTTAATTTACTTTATAGAAATATATCTGTGTTCATAGTTGTATAAGAAACACACTTAATGTTGACAATATTAATTTATTTATGCTTTTTGTACTTAAGAAAGATTAGGTTAAGCCCGAAATTATAATTCCTAGGTTATAGAAAGTAACTCGGACAGCAGCTTACGTAAAACTTTTTGTTCAAGTTGTTTCCAGAGTAACTTTAGTATGTTACTCAATTCACACTAATCATAGGAATAATTTTAAAAATAAAAGCATTTAAAATATAATTATTGTAGGATGTGCATTTGTACTTTGCGAATGAACTACACGCTGAAGTATTTTTCAGTTGCCACATTTCATATTGCACCTCCAGAGTCGCCTATTAAGTGATGATTTTTAAGAGTTCCAATTTTCTTAGCCCCACTTATTATGAATCACCTGCATCAGGTTCCTTTTAAACATACACTACTATCTGTGCAACCAATTTTGTCACACTGTTTTAGCCCTTTTGCAATAAGTGAATAGGTTTTGAACCAATGTCTCGTAACACAATAGAAATTGAGCAACAACAAAACATTGTTCACTTGAGTTTATTATCAGTTGAGGACTATAATACTCTTTTTTAGTTTCTTTTATAAACCTTCTGGTAGTAATTTAATTGTGGTATTGACATAAAAATAACTCTTATTGTTCTTGGGAAACAGAGGGGGAATTCTTGTGTCTTCAAGTAAACTACACTCCAGTGGATTTTGTTTGATTATAATCCCATAGACTATTATATATTTTATTATTTGCAATTTCTTTTTTGTTGTTGTTACTTTTAAGTGAAAGTAAAGGCCACAAAATTATTACCATTAAATGTTTCATTTTATTTTCTGAAAGCGAATGAATTGAATCAAAGGGTTTTGGGATGTTCGGAGGAACACTCTCCGTTGGAACATGCACAAAGTATCGACATGAATGTATGCATGAACTGCAGGCCCATGGAGTGAATTTTTTGTTTAAAGTGTACCAAGAGATTTTATACTTTGTTTCTTTCTTCTATAAATTTACCAAATAGGACTTGTTAAACTAAGGTAAACATAGTTTTAAGCCTCAATTATTTAGCTTCCAATTATCCTCGAGAGCAGTTCCACTTGGGATGATGCATTTTGGGATTTATGCTGTGTGTGTGTTCAGATAGCATCGAAAATGGTTACCTAGTTTAATTGTTTACAAATTTGTACAGTCTGTTAAATTGTTTGTATTTTATTTTGTTTATGAATATTTGCATTTTATTAATCCAAAATTAAATGTATTTATATTTGTGTATTTATCTAAAATTAGGAGATGTCTTGGGAAAAAAAAATCTTAATGTTAATATATCGAGCCATATTACCTGACATTCTTCTTTTATGAATCATATTTTGAGAAATTGGGTGTATCTTTTTTTTTTAAATTATCAAAACATGAAATTTTAGGAAAGCATAGTAAAGACTTGAAAATAAATATTTCCTTTATATTTTTACTATTTATTTTTACAAATCATAAAAATCCCAGTTGTACTGATATTTAGAATTTCTGGCATGCAACCTGTTTAAGGCACACATGTTATTTAACATTAATATTTTCAATGTAAATTTTTGAAAGTATTTTTAACCTGTTCCATGATTTCGAGTGCAATTAAAGTTGAATTAGACTTGCTCAATGAATAGGCTGAAATATATGAATAGTTTGTTCAAATCGACATTTTCCATGATACTCGTGCTACTATAACACACTGGGATGTTATTTTAATTAGTATTTCATTAAAAAATAAAACATGGTTTATCTCTTATACTCTAGAGGGTTTATTTTAAAATATTGATTTCTAATATGTAAATACTCCCTAACAACATTTAACCCTGCCAAAGAATCGAACAAAATTTCGGAAATGAGTACAAAATATCCACTGTATAATCTCCCTCTTTGGTTAAATTTAAGCACGTCGTAATAGTCTGTTGATCAATATGCAAAGTTTGGGTGGGATTTATGGTGTGCGATGCGAAGCTTGGTGACAAATTCACTTTAGAATGTGGAAATTCTAGACTTTTGGTTTCTCGAAAAGCAAGGCAAATAACGATTGTTTTGTAACTTTCGGAAAAATATCACCAAATCTTTTTTGGCCAATGTGTGCTGCAAATAAGCCACACGTGTGTCAGGATTTCTCTGCATTTGGAATATTTGTCCATAAAAGTTGCCTTTAATATTGAGGAGAAACTGAAATGTTTTTGATCTAACTAGTAATTACATTTTTTTTTAACAATTTTACTGAAGTTTTGATTAAAGTAAAAATTATCAAATTTTTTATACTTTGCATGTTAAGTAATTTTAATATTGTGTTAACATTAATAAAAAGTACACAAGTTTTCTTTTGTGGTTGTTTTTTTACAAGTTGGAATTTTGTGTAAATTTATTTTATTTAAATACATTCTCTGATGTTTCAATTTTACTTAAATTTGACTTAACGATCTTCATGTCCATGCATTTTAGTATCCATATTTGAATTTGTGTGCAGAATTTAATGAATGTATGTGTAATTAATTTTTGCTGCATCAGCTTGGAATTTTGCTCAAATGATTTGCTTTACTGACAGCTACAAAAGTATCTGTAAAAAAAGCAGTTGCAAGAGCAATTGATGGTTCTGAATTTAAATGCTTAGTAGCTAAGAGTCAAAACTCCCATGTTGTTGGGAGATCCATAGCAGCCAACACATTTCACATATTGTTTTGTATAGTTGATATTTTTATTACAGCTATTCTGAAATCCTGTGTGTTAAATAGTACCTTGTGAATAGCTATTTTGTATTATTCAAGTCCAAAGTGTTGTGTCAGAGGTTTATTATATAGTTGTTCTCTATTTTGTAAAAAATATAAAATACTAGTTACCATTTGTGCCTGCATTTTGAACTGATTTTACTAGCAACTGTTGATTGATATGTTCTTAATTTCAGTAAATAGTTTGTAAATTACAGTAGAATGTTGGTTATCAGTGCATCTCAGGACAATAGTTTAATTAAAATGGTGCTGTTATTTTTATGTACAAAGACATTAAAATAGGTTTTAAAATTGAAATATATTTACTTGCAAAACAATCTTTGCCATTAGCTTACATATGGGATTCTTTTGTAGCAGTGGAAGTAATCAAATCTCGTACTTCACCCTTTAATTCAAACTGTAAACAATATTCACAGAATTTTAAAACTAATAAAAATAACTTTAATGTGTGGTTTACAATTTTATAAACCACCAATTGATGAAATGTGATCACAATAGAATACCATTTTCAGGTTAAGCACTTGCAAAATGATATAAAATAGCATAATACTAAACAGATTCCTTCTTGCTTTAAGCAAGGTAAAAAACATGCCTCGTTGCGCATGACATTTGTGTTGTAATCTATTTATTGCAAAAAGTTGTTTTAACGCAGGCATGAAACGTACAGCCGGTTCTAGATCATCGCATTTTACAGATACTTCTCGTCATTGAAACTTAATTTCAGCATAGCTTTTGTCAAAGGAGAGTGGTTTGGTCAGTTGGGATGCCAGGATGAACGACATTCTACTGTATGTAAATCCTATACTAATGTATATCCTTTGCATCTGCTTTATTGGCAACGACATCTCTTTGCGTTCCATGCCATATCTGTAATACAGGGGTGTGATCCGTTTGAATGAAGTCGGGGGCGGTTCAAGGTACAAGCTGTCGCCGCTTGGGGGGGGGGGGGGGGGGGGGCCTATTAAATTTTTGTGAAAAAATTGAAAATGACTTTAGCAGAAATTTTGTATTGCAATTTGACATGGTTTATAGTTTAATTAAATTATATTTAAATAAGAAAGTACTATATTATTTCAATCTGCATATTATTTTAGGGATATATATTTTGGATTTTATTACCTGAAAAAAAAAGCATTCGTGACTTTGCAGACTAAAGCAAACTTTGGAACCTTAGTGATTTTTAGTTGACAAAGTCTAAAAATAAATTAATGTTAAGACGATGACGCAGGTAGCCAAATTGCTTCCAGGATAAACTCCTGGTACCGCCCGTGGCATGGAGAGTCGATTCTGAAACACGTTTTGTGATAAGGTTGTTCTGCCAAATCGCGCATCCACTCGGCTTCCAAGTGAGTGTTTCCAATTATTTATTGTTTTGTGTGTCGGAGAGTGTTGTGTATTATAAAATTGTAAATAAAAGGAATGTACATGATTATTTCGTGCAGAAAATTGAGAATCAATAAAATTTTTAATTGAAAATGATTGTGAAACTATATGTATTATACAGTGCCTTGCGAGGCTTTTCATAAATTGGCTCTATTTTTCATTTGAAAGAAAACAAGGAATTGATCTAAACATAACCCAAGCACAAAAATTTCATTTTTTTTTTTAAAGATAAGTTTCTTATATTTTTAATAAATGTGTATTATTTTTAAAAGTACTCGCATGTAGATTTGATTTAATTTAGCCAACTTCCATAGCTGTAACTAATTAATAAATTTCATATAGCTTTTCGAAAAGGTTTAAAAATACCAATTTGAAATGGTTTCTATGAACTGTGAAGCATTGTGATTATTTTTGTATAAAGTTGTACACCCAAATTTGAAGTTGACACACCCTGCAACACGAATGCAGCTACAAACAAGGTTTTTATTTTCTTCAATTTTTTATTCTGGTAAGGCCAAACCTACAATGCAAAATTTCATTATAGCTAATATTTTGTTGGAATAACTGGGTTCGATTTCGCAAGCCTCCTATGACAAGTACCAACAATAATCCGAATTAATATGCAGTGATTACTTATATATAAAAATATTATTAAATGTTTTTGAAAGTTCAAAGAGACAAAAAATTGAACTCGGGCGATCTTGAAAAATTTTTTCAGAAAAATAATAATGTTCCATTTCTGATAATAGAAATATATTACAAAATTTTATAACAAAAGCATACGTATATTAATCTAGAGAAAGAACAACTGAACTGTTCATTTACTTCAATGTTGTAAATTGGATAGCTGAAAAATTATAAATATATGTATATGTAACAAAACGTTTTCACAATATGCTAAAAAAATTCATAGTTTTCCTTTCAGTAGCTATTTAAAAACTAGCTACAGAGACATGACACGTCAAATGACGGCCAGCCTTGTTTAAGTATTTACGATGGACACATTCACTTCTTCAGTAAATGCGTTTATCATCTGTAGTAGTGGGAGGGGAGTTGGGGAACGAAATTTTTCCTGATTTTGGTAATGCAGTAAAACAATTGACTTAAATTTTATTTTTAAAAAGTGGTATACTAAAAAAGTGAGGGGGCAACTTCTGAAAAAAAAATGCTGGGGCAACATCCGAGAATAGTGCGTCGTTTTATTTCACTTGGCATCTAACCACGCTTACTTTTTTATGCGCTATGTAGCCATTTGTGATCCTTCCTTGGCAATTGTCCACCAGTGTATTTATTAATTTTGTGTTAAAGGGAATCACAAAAGTAACTGAATATACAATTTATTACAAAAATCGTACAAAAGAATAATTAAACAAGGCAGAATTTTTTACAAATTGATATCACAGAAATACTTTCTATACAACATTTAAGATTTTTCGAGTTGTTAGGGAAATGAAATGTGGTGCAAATTCCTCAAGCCTCAGAAATAGTAATATCTACTTTTTGATAATGTAAATAAAAATTTCATATCTTATATAATACACATAAGCATCAAATGTTTATTTTGTGGAAAGTAGGGAAAAAATGAGTATTGATTATTCATTTTTTTAAAACACTTTCAGAACTATATGAAATGGATATAAATCTTAAAATTATCTCCACCCACAAAAGGATTTTTGTGCTAATTAATTATGAAATTGATATGTTGAGGTGGGAAATAACTTCTGTTTGATTAGTTGAAAAGAATATCAAAACTTCTTTTGACTTTATATTAAAAATTTCCATAAGTGTATGTTCATTTATTACTTTAAAAAAAGAAATTTTATAATGAAAAATTCATACGTTCCAATTGAGTGAAACGGAAATATACACGAATAATACAAAAGTCACTTTCAAAGGCTTTTGTTAGAAGTAAATAGAATGGATATTCAGCAGCAAGAGAAAGCAGAGTTGAGTTTTCTAGATTCAGAATACGTTATCACTACAATAGAACAAAATTTCCAATTAATGTTGATTTGTGTAAAAAGAAAAATTGCATCAAACTTTTTTAAATATTTTAAATGAAATCATGGTGAGACAGTAAAGAAGCCATCTTCGTAGGTTGCGTGTACAAGTTTCTAGATACACTTGACTGTTGGTGTTTACTGCACAGTACTTGCGCCCACTCGTCTGTCATTCGTGCCATTTAGAAATGAGCATGCCCTAGTAATTTGAAAGTTCAGTCATCGCCATCCTGACTAAACATTCTGTGTGCACACTGTTTACAATTTCAGATGTCATTTTAAACAATACTTGCATATTATATTAATTTTAATATCGATAAATAAAATTTTAATGTCAACCATCTCCAATGAACAAACATAATCTGACCTGGAGTGGTCAATAGATAACCAGGTGTGTTGTAATGCTTCAAGTTAAACAGCAATGGAAGGTTACATGCTTACTACTTTAATGCTTAAAGTAAGAACTCTGTGGTTTACAAGAGTACCACCTTCTCTTCTACAGAATCCTTCCCTTCTATTTACTTCCATGCAGTTCTGCAAACGCCTTCAGTTCATGGCGAAGGGGACTGACCTCCGGTCCGAATGAGACGACAGTGTTTACTCCTTGGGCTGCAGCACCAGGTGTAGAAAGTTGTCTGCATAGCTGAGGTGCTCGCTCATCCACTGCAGGTGGATGTCCAGGGGGGGCTCGATGCCATGCGTCACAATGCGCCACTTCACACCTGCGACAGATGGAGGAATTTATTATGCAAGTATAGGCAGTTACGTATAGTAGACGGAAGGCACTTTATATATTTTAGAATTACCAATGAGAGATTATTTTTTTGTCTGAAGAACATGATATTTATTTTGAAGAGCACGCAGTTAGTTAGTCATCTGAGAGAAAACAGTGTTCATTTCTATTTAAATAAAAATGAGTCCCTGGAAGTAATTTTACTTTTTATATTACAAATAGTAACCTATCCCATATTATGCAAGTTCAATGAAACACATATACCCGAACTCCAAGTGTAATAGAGGCCCATTGGTTAACTCCAATGCAACAGAATCTCAACCAACCGTTTACGAGACCAAACTATTACAGCTTACACATTGATGAACTTGGTTTTGTGTTTTATGTTAAACTTTGGACACTAGAAATTTTATTTTCGATTTTGCATTGAGAATATAAGATAATTTATTCACAATACACTTAACAAATTTAAATTAATATTATCTAACATAATCAACATATACAGCGTTCACTGTAGAAATAAAAAGGGGCAGGGCGCTGTTGACAGTAAAAAGGCACCACGTTTTTGAAAAGGCACTTCTTGTTTTTAAAAGAGCACTTTTGGACTATTGTTGACGGTTCGGAGTTAATCTCGAAGGGAAGACCCGTACAAAATTGATGTCTCTTTATGAAGATATTACTTAAAATCCAAAATTTGGCATTTAAAAATTAATGCTTTCCCTAAAAACCGAATCTGTAAGTAGCCCTAATCCCTAGTAGCCTAATCCCTAGTAAGTAGCCTAATGAAAATAAACACATAATTGAAAGAATGTGCTAAAAGTATGAGGGCACTACAAAGAGGAAACAAGGAGTGTATAGTAAAAGTTTTAAGCCACCCTTCTTACTGTTGGAATAAAAATTATAATAAACATCATATATTTATATACTCACTATTTTGTGTTATTCAAAGTATACCAACTTAATATACACATTAAAAAATATTTAATAAAAAAAATTTTAAAATATGTTTACAATAAAGCTAATTTGAGACAAGTAATCTTTCTTATTAAAGTTAAAAATAATGATAAATATCTTGGCTGCCTTCTAGAAAATACCTTCACACAATCATCGATAATTAACTGCACTTTTATTTAGCTAGTAGGGCTAAATAGGAAAACCTTTCTCGTTTTTCTGCTAAAGCAAATACTAGGGTTTTCAAAAACAATTTCAAAAGTTTTAAAAGGTTCGGGAAGACATCGTGCTGCAAATTTTCTCACCCAATCTTACTTGTAGTAACCAAATTTGTCCATAAAAAACATATAAGTAACATATTTCTGGAAGTAAAAGTTATCCAAGAATGGTTATTGGAAATTTCAAATAAAAAATTTATTAATTATAGACCAGCTAGCAATTCATATAAATCCGAGTAAAATATTCAGTGTCTCAAATTCAATCTATTGTATATGGGAAAAAAAATCGATTAGATTTAGGCCGTACTGTACCTTAAAGTTTAATTCGTAAATACTTTTTGGCCTCACTTGGTACAAAGGGGAAGTGGATAAATGGTCACCTTCTCCTACACGAGGGTAGGTCTTGAATCCACAAAGGCTTATTCCCCATGAGTTATGAAGGCAAAAGCACATACTGCAGCCAAAGTCAACATCCTACACCAAATGTTGCAAAGGTCAAATAGGGAAGTTAATGATCGCCCTAGTCTCACTAACCTCTACACGAAGGTAGGTTATTTATCCTCATAGCCTGGTCCGCCATTAACCCCGTGGTGTTATGAGGAGACATTTTCTCTATGCGGTTTAAAATTCAGAAGGCAGACTGGGTTAATGATCGGCCTGGTTGACGCTGCCCATGCTATTTATCTGCATAGAATTATCCCACAGGGAGTTATGGGAGCAGAATCTTATACTGCAGTTGTAGACGACTCCACTCCCCCCACGTATTAAAATTTTTCAAAGAGGGGAATGGGTTTGCGTCCATCGCCTGTGGTAGTGGGAGTAGAAGGGGTTTGGGTTGTGTTTCATTTTTAAAAAGTTCAATATTAAAAAAGTGAAGGGACGACATCCAAAAACATTTGTGAGGGTCCCAATTCTAATGTTAAAAAAACCATCAGTTTGAAAATGATCAGAACAAGCATACGATGTACATGGGTTAAAATTACACACTACTACATTCTAGTCTTTTTGGATGGTACCACCTCCTATTCTAACTGCCTTTTCCAATAGGAATCGCTGCACACTCACCTACACCAGTGAGCAGGTCCGGGTCCACGCTCCCGACAAGGTCCCCCAGGGTGGTGGGTTCCCCAGACTCACGAACGGGCTTGACCAGGCTCTGCACCAAGGAGGAGTTTTGCTGAAACAACACATCCAGAATATATCAACAACTAGCCAATGAGGTTAAAAAGCATGGAAATATGTTTTTATTCTTTTTTCAAGTCTCATCCTTTTGTTTTATTTCTTTTGATATAAAACCACTAAATAAAAAGTTTGAGCAATAAATTTTAATATTTAGAGGTAGCTGCTCAATTGACTCAAAGTTATAAAAAATTGAAAAAAATAAAGATATTATAGCTACACCTTAACGCGGATTTACAATGTATTTAATTATAAATAATTTATTTTATTTATTGCATATATTAACAAATTTTTATTTTACATTAAAATTTTATTGCCTTTGCAAAGCGCAAAACAGGGTATTTTTCCAGCTATTATGATACATTTTGCGATATCTTTAACAACTTCTAGCAGGAATTGTAGCTGCATTTCACCATGAGTTATCAATTCACTGTAATCTTCAATAAGTGTATCTGAATGTTTGGCGAGGTCATTTACTACTTGTAGAGGATTTTGTCATCTCTTTCGTCTGTATGTAGTCCTCTCTCAAATGCCACAAGTTTGGATCAACTGCAAGTTGTTCAAATAGAAGTTGCAGCAATTAAAACAAGATTATTAATTTGGCTGTAAGAAAATCCTCAATGTTTTTATCCATGATTGAATGAAGAGCAACACTGATTCATTTAGGAGTATTTTTGAGCTTGTGGGGCTTTATTTTGAATATCATTCACCATCCATCTTCTGATTGATATACTGACACAACTATAGAACAAAGCTAAACCAACAAGTCCTTGTGACAAATACCACAATGATTAGCCAATTTACGCGACGTTCACTTGTAAGTTTAGGTAGTTTATTGGTACCATTTTGTTTACCTTGAAATATTCTTTACAACTGTTTAAGTTTTATATGCAGCAATGAAATTTTAGATTGATATTTTAGCTTCATATGGATATATTCGACAAATCATCACATTCCAAACAACTATTTTCACACAAATGGTTTAAACTGTCAACTTTTCAAATCAAACTGTAGAAATTGTCATTTTCTTCAATTTAAATGCATATTCGCCACAATCTGTCAATTAGAACTTAAGTTGCAGCAGTTAAACTTGCCAGAATCAGAATTTTAACTAATCTTTCTCCTACAAAGGTCAGATTAGGAAGTGGATAAATGTCCAGCCTGGTGGATGTGGCCTCAATATGATAAGTTATTTATCCCTTTAGGCTGATTCTAGCTGGAGCTGTAGGTTTTTGTATGTATGCTTGATTAGTTGACTCCTTGCATTTTTGGTAACCTCCAGATCTCTCCACAGTTATTCTAAAATTTAACTGCTTAACATCATTCTGTTTGTTGCAAAGTACTCTTTTAACCTGTTTAAGTTTCCCATACCACAATTATAATTTAGATTGAAAATTTGACTTCAAAATATTCATTTATCAAATATATATGTAATTCACATACTAAATGTAACTCAGACTTTAAATACTATTTATTTAAATAAAATAATATAACTAATAAAAAAAATTATTATTTTACTTTTAAAAAAAATTCTGATTATATATGGATTATTAAACAATTAAGTGCTTTTATTTAACTTCAAGTAATAATGATGATATTACAAATTGCATCATTCCACATGAAAACCTTAGAAATCTGGGTAAACATTAAAGATACACTTTTAAAGCTTTAAATAGAAGAATCAGAATTCGATTTTTTTTCTTTCCAAAAATAAATGTTTAAGCCCTTATATTTTAGCAAATTCAGAATGGCAACACCAGTAAAAAGGCACTTCCTTAAAGAAATATGAAATATAACGCATTTAAGATCGAAATCTATAAGAATTAAGGCAAAGAAGAAATTATAAAATTATCCCTGAATATACCAATGCACAAAATGTTATTTAGTGTATAGGGAAAATTGTGTTTTCCTCATTAGATTGCTTTGGCATCAAAAAGTATACATTCTTAAACAATGCCTGACGTCTAATGGTGCATCTTGGCCACCTTTGGCTTTTCGTAATAACGCCTTTCTCTCTAATGCAGAACACTCACTTGGTACAGCCTGAAGGGAACGTGTTTGAAGTGCTGCTCACCAGGGTTCTCCATAAGTCTCTTGTTGATCGCCCAGAATTGGTCGAACTTGTCTGCAAATAAAAGGAATACTTATTTCACAAAGGCTATCAATGCCAAATACAGTGATTGAAATTTATATTGCAAGTTTTTTTAAATGATTTGCATAAATTATTAATTAAAATATACTTTGATGAAGTTAGTTTTTTGGAAAGAAAAATGTAAGCATACATAAAATTTTATAATTGATTTCTACAACTATACATAGGGCTGCCGTTTTATATTCCCAGAAATTACCATGTTTTCAAAAAATTCCTGCTTGACATGTTAATACATACAGTGGTGTACGCAGGAGTTGATTGTGAAGTTTAAAAAAAATTAATACAAAAATAATGCTTTTTTCCTGATAATTAAAATTTAATATTTTTACACCCCCCCCCCTCATAAAAACTTAACTTACATTTGCTTGCAAAAGAAAAAACCCAATTTGCAGCGCAGAGTACTGACATGCGGGATATTAATGCTAACAATTCATGCATTCTGTAACTGGACAGTCTGGCCCGATGTCACTTTTCACTTAGATATTTCATTTTATTGCTCTAAGTGATAATATCTCCTTTCGTAAATAGGAAGAGGTATTTATCTATTCTCTAAAGAAGAACCTTTTTAAACCAATTTACAGTTTTGCTAGAGACGTTATTCCTAATTTAAAAGACCATAGCCGTTCTGCCTTTAAGCTCTAAAACTAGCATATCCATACACACAAATTTGTCCCATCGGAAAATCCAAACCCCCTATAAAACCCGGATGGGCATGATAGTACTACACTGTAATTGGTGGTAGAACAGGGCCCATCTAATTTCGAAATGGCCACTCCACAGGAATGGTGATTACATTTAACAGGTGTTTCAAAAGAAACCCACTGGCGATAGGGCAACATAGCCTACGCTTTTCCTCTTTAGGCAGCAAAGGACACCCCTTTTATGTTACGCATACAAGAACACTGTCATCCCCGAGCAGAGTATACGAGTGGACACGCTCACCCTTCTCGAACCCCTGCCACATATCCTTGTGCTCCTTCTGGAGCATGCTCTGCACTAGCTGCGTGCGGTGCTTGAGGGCGCTGGCCTCCTTCACCATGCTCATGTAATGGGACTGAACGCATGAGCGCCCCTCGCAGTGCAGCAGCTCAGATTCCGGGAAGTCCTGAGGAACAATGGAGAACAATTAGATTCTGTGCATACATGGGAAACAAGCAGTAGCATCACTGATGTCCCTTTTTGGAATCTTCTAGATAACCATTTTTGGAGAAATTATAAACTAAATGGCATCCTTTACTGACAGAATTTAGTGTCTTTCTCAGTCGACATCTAGGGTCCCCACCCTTGATGTTTGAAATATTTAAATAAATTTTTCTGCGTTCCAAAATTTTTAAAACACCGGGAATTTCAGGTTCGGAAAATTAAAAAAAAAATTAGTATTCCGGTTAAACCCAGAAAAGTACCACTCCCGACGCTCGAGAGGTAAGAAACTAACTGTTCAGTGTCTGTGTGTGCGCATCAAGTTCAGCTTTGGTAATGGCAAAAAAGTTCGCAGTTGTTTCCTGTAGTGTTCCTGTTATGCGTTTTTCAAAGGGCGCTGCGCCCTGCCCTATTTTTTGTAAGTGCCGATGCGCCCTGCCCTTTTTAGAAGTGAAAAATGTGCCCTGCCTTTTTTCAATATCTCCTTTGCGCCCTGTAATTAAAAAAAAAAAAATTCTGCAAAAACGTAGGTCTGTAAGATTGCCTTAGTATCCCAATCGTACCCTTTGCCCTTTTACATAACAAAAAGTGCCCTTTTACGTAACAAAAAGTGCCCTTTTTGACAAATCCCCCCTGCCTTTTTTTAAAACTATGTGAACACTAGTTTCCTGCGTATACGTAGCTTCATAAAAAAAAATTATCGTTCATCGGAAAAACCCAAATCGGAGAAATGTTTAAAAAATTGGCAAAAAAGCAACAATTAAAAAAAATAGAAAAATAGGAGGTCTGCGGTCCCAGCTCATGCAAAAAATTTTAAATGTAGATTAAGAAACCAATTTCAAACATTTCAAAACATAAATTTTAGATTTTACAGTTAAATTAATAAAATTGTCCACAGACAATACAATGACAACACTAAAAACCACTAATTAAAAATTTCATTAAAAAAAATTCTCCAAAATTAAAGTTACTTTCCTGAAATCAACACATATCTGGCACTCTATATGAAAACTCAGGAACAAAGTGTGTTTATTCTTTAAAATAACAAATTATTAAAAGTTCTTTTACAATTTTTTTTGGTGTGAAACACAAAACTCATCAACAAAATAGAGTAATTTTCAACGCATGAAGACATAATTGCTAGTACCTAGTGGCTGACAAATCAATGCTGGTAGTTCGTTGTTGATTCTCTGCTTTCTTATAGATCAAAGGAGGCGCGTTGCGAGATATAATTTCATCAAACGATTCTTGAGAGGTTCAGCTCATTATGTGGCTTAAGAAAATGAATTTTCTACATTTTGTATGTGTATGAAGTTGATATTATGTAATGAACACAACCCAATTTGTATGAATTAGATTATAAATATTTTTTAAGTTGTAATTTTAAATTTGAGTTACTTTTTTTTATTTAAAAAATATTTCATGAATGTATTTGTAACTTCATAATACTTTGTGTAAATATTAAGTTTTATAAAATTTTTAACGATTTAATATAAATAAACTTGTAATTTTAACTTTAAGTTACTTTTTTTGTTTTTCATTTATATTAAATCGTTAAAAACTTATAAAACTTAACATTTACACTAAATATTATAAAGTTACAAACACATTTATGAATTGTTACTAGAATTTACCACTGTCAATGAAATAAGCACCCCCCCCCCCCTTAAAAAAAAGACCGAAACTACTTTTTCCGTAAAATTAGTTACAACATCAATTTGCAAGGAAACCAAGAGGATCAGCTTACTTTAAAATGCACTGTCACATTCCACGGCAGCTGGGCGTCCGCTCCGTAGAAGTCGTACAGCAGGCCCACAGGATAGTGCCTGGTGGGGAAAGCGACTCTTATGTTCAAAAGAAAGAGAGACAGCACATCTCAATCACAAGACTTCGAAGAGAAACACAAAATGGAGAGAATTTCTTAACTAGTATGCTTAAACTTTTCAAGAATTAATCTCTGGAAAGTCTCTTTATAACTTGATACTACTGATTCACGTACATTGTACAGTTGAATAAAATATCTTATGAGGTGGTTCACACACATTATCCTAAAATAAAACTAGGGAGTTTCTAAGGACTTTAAGAGGAATTTAAAGGGACCTAATCTTCTAATGCAAACAACTTGTAAACATTTGTAAAGAAAAGTTATCTCTAAAGTTGCAAACTGGCATCTTATTAAAATAATATTTTTAAAAATTCAAATTAATACAAAAGTGGAAAATAGGTGCAATCAACTTGAAGCTGTCACATGCAAAGAAGTCATGGGTTTCTAATCAGATACAAAGTTGTGTTACATTCAGATTAAAAAAAAAAATGTAATAAGGCTTTTAGTCAATCGATTTAAGCGATGAGTAATTTAAAGGACTTTCTAAGAGCAATCATTAACTTGAAAATTTCTAAGGATCCTTTCGACAAAAAATAAGGAGTTTCCACGTACTTTATAAAGGCCCTTATGGACATGAAACAAAACGGAGGAGTTTTTATGGACTTCTAAGGATTGTAAGAATTATGGTTCCAGGGTTCGAAATTAGGAGATACAAGTTAGGTGACATTGGTACCTAGCAATTTGTTTTTAGTTGCCAAAATGTTTTGTTTAGGTGCAATTTTAAAATTATTTAAATTGCTTAAGCAGAGTTGTTCACTAATACAATATTTTTGTAATTGTTAAATCTTCTTTTGCATAAAATTAGAAACAAATATCATGGTCTTACTGACAAAATTACTGAAAAGTATGAAAGCAATTATTGAAAATTAAAGTTAGACGTAAAAATGATGACGGGATGTAAAATATATCCTTTCAAACTGAAATTTTTACATTAAGTTAGGTGTGATGACTATAAATGATGACTGGGTGTAAAATTATAGTTGTCGAACTGAGATTTTTAGGTTCAAAATACAACTAATGACCACTAATTTTGAACCCTGCATATTTCATACTTTTTATACATTTACTTAATATGGCTAATTTAATACTAAACTATTTAAATAATTAACAAAATAATAGTTTTAAATTCAAAACCATTCTTCATATACATAAGAAAATACGTAATAATGATGACGGGAACTAAACTAACAAAATAATATTATTTGTTTTTAAAACTAAATTATTTCTTATAACTTATTATACCTATATTCATTATCATATTAAATCAAAATTTAAAGACATATTTGGTTGTATGCATGTTTATATTTTAATGAAATATTTTCTACAAAAAAATTAGCCTATAATATTATTCTATTAATACAGAAATTTATCTGTTAGCAGACAAGTTAAAAAGTTTTTTTTTATTTTTTATTAAACCTACATAAAAGAAGTTTGTTGGTAGAAATACCTTAATTTCCAAACTTTAAAAAAGCCAGCATGCATAAAACATTTAATGAGCTTCAAAAAACCGGCATCACACAAATCAAGTGAAGATTTTCAGCTGAGCTGCTAAAGAGAGAAACTAAAACCCAGCGTTGGTGCTCTTGGCGGAGTTGGTGCTGATCCAACATTGTGAATTAGCAACTGGTACCCAAGTGGGGAAATAATTGAGAAATGGAATGGCAAAGAGAAGTTGCGTGTTTTGTTGCGAAGTGATTTCGTTTTAGATTTCCATAACAATTTAGGATGTCTGCAATATTCAGCTTAAATAAAAAAGACGCTCAACTCAGTTAAAAACTCAAACTACTCTCTTCTTTGAAGTAAATATAAGTGCTTTTTAATAACGACTAATTACACATAAGATAATCATGAAGAGGAAGGCACAGGAAGGGGAAGGGGAGCATTACCACTTGAGGGGCTGCCCGTCGTAGTCCATCCACATCTCCTGTCCGAGGGTATCGTCCGTGACGTGGCTGCTGAAGTGCTTCTGCACCTTCTCCGTCACCAGGGGGAAGTAGGTGAGGCGGCTCACCATCAGCTGCAAGAGACGATGCATCAGAACAATTGTGGGGGGGGGCAGAATTTACTTGTTTGTCATAATCGCGTTAACCAAATTTTCTACTTGTCACTCATTAAGAAACAAAACCTGGGTAACTCACTGATGTATATACTCAATTTATTAAAATTGAGTATATGCATCAGGTATGGGCAAAATTCATCAAATGGTGTACTGACAAAATCCAATGACGGTAAAGAGTTTCAAGTACATAATATTTTTAGTGAATATTTTTTAGCTCATTTTTCTTAAAGTCGGTTTTCTTTTTTTTAAAAATATTATTTTATTCTTTTTTTTGGATTTGAATTTAGCAGGCTTCTCTTCCTGCTTTTATTTACCAAGAAATTCAAGTTGTTGCTTATAATTTCCGATGTCTTGTATCCAATTTAATAAATGCCAGGTAACAAAACTATATTGTCTCAACAATGTATATTGTATAAAATAATCTTTTTTTAAATAAAATAATCTTCTTAAAAAAAGTGAAATTGACTTTAAGAAAAATATGCTAAAAAGTAAAAATTAATTTTTAATTTTACGAACCAGTTGAAAACATGTAATTATTTAATATCAATTTTACACTTATTACAACTTTTTTAAATCAGCACCAACATTTATATATGTTTTTGAAAATTGGCAAATACTTTAGAAAGTTGTAATAAGTATAAAATTGATATAATAATTCAATTTTTTCAACTAGTTCATAAAATTAAAAATTATTATTTACTTTTTAGCACATTTTTCTTTTTTAAAAAAAGATTATTTTATTTTTCCTTTTTTAGTTTTCAAACAATTCAGAGAAAGCATTTCCACTTCTTCAGTGTTCACACCCAAAAGCCAATGGGAGATCGTCAACATTGAGGGCCCTGAAAAGAGCGGTCGATTCCGATAAACACTGACTAAATAAAGACATTCCTAGACTGGCATCGAACAAAACCACATGCGCTTCCTCCTATCATAATTGTAACCTTTAAATGTAAATCTTTAACTGTTATATTTTCATCATTAAATTTTATTTGTTTTAAATACTATAGCATTCATCAACTTATTTATTACCTTTTAAACCTAACCTTCTGAATCTAAACTAAATGAAGTTAACAATAGCGTGGCCAGTTAAACTTACATCGGTTGCTAAAACTGTACAAAAAGGTTAGAATCCCTATATTTTTCCTAAAATCCCTACAAAATGGTTAAAATCCCCATGTTGTATGGCCAATACGTACAAGTTGGCAGATATGCATTAGGTGTGGATATGGACTTCCAACAGTGTAAGATTAAAAAATATTCAAAATAATTTAACAAGTATAAGTAACTGACATAGAAGGGCTCTGGGTGCTGCAGAGTGTGGATGTCCTCTGCCGCCAGTCGGAAACAGACAGGGATCTGGCCATCCCAGATCTCCCTCAGCACTTCCCTGTCCTCCGCCATTCTTTACTCTGCAGAAACAAACCATACTTGAAGATAGGTAAGACAAGAAAATGGATTGTAAAAAGGCCCTGACACTCAATGTTGAGATTGTGGTGGTATTCCCTTTCTTTTCCAAGCTTCGAAATAAGCTAAAAAATATTTTTACCAATTTGTTTTTTCATAACAAAAGACATTCCATTCTGAAGATTTTGTATGTTAAAAATACACTTGCTTTAACATTATATCCGAGATATAAAGCTTTGACTAATTTATCAGTGATGTAAGATAGTCACTTTTCGTACTACAGTAACAATAGTTTTTCTTTATAAAAACAGGTTTTTAGAAATTTTGTAAAAAAAATCATTTTAATGTAAAAATATGCAGTACTTTATTTTTAAAAAAAGAATAACCATTTCCACTTTTACAGTGTAAGAAATTACTCCATTCACATAAATCATTTATAGAAATTCCAATTTTTCATGAAAATTTGTAAGAAACAAAATTTCATGATCATTTCAGGTGAATGGCAACCCTGAAACAATTAATATATTTATTGTTCCATATATTTTGTGGTGTGAATATTTCTTTATAAAATAAAGCACTGCACATTTTTACATCCAATTTAAAAGAAAACATCTTACAAAATATTCCAAAATGTGCTTTTATCAAGAAAATCTATCATCACTTAAGTATGAAAAGTGACTATCTAACATCACTTCTAAAATGGTTAAAAATTTATATCTCGAACATCATGTTGAGTATTCAGAAAGTACTTTTTTTAACATATGTAATATTTGGAAAGCCCTATATTACTGAACAACTGAACATATACTAAATTTGTGCATTGATTGGTAACATATTCGGAATAAAGTGCTGACTAAATTTTTTCAAAAATGTTAATGACTTGCCCTACTACAAATATAAATAATATTGACCAACTACAAAGTATATCCTGTTAATATAGAATCATCACGATTCCCCAATACCGATCCAATTTCTTGTAAAACTACTCACTACTGAAGAATTAACAATATACTCAGGTAAACTATTCCATTTGTCTATAACTCTATTAAAAAAATTATGCTTTCTAATGTTCCGATTAAGCTGTGATTTGTATAATTTGAATCCAGGAATGGGGCAGGCTTAGCATTTTTTACTTTTCTAAAGTTTTTTTTGGGGGATATCAGTCCTTTTTTTCAATCCACCTGTAGGAGAATGTCAGAGCAATTGACATTTAAACTTTTTAAAAATTACTATTTGTTTTCCCATGTCATCAGTTAAATCCTATAATTCAAGGAAAAATTAATCACACACGGCGTATTAAAAAGCTTAAGTGAGAATAGGATGCAGCAGTCACCTCGTACATTTCTTTTAATAAAGCCCACATTCTATTCGCCTATTCACTGGCTCTCCCACATTGATGCCCCCATTAAAAATCCCTATTTACCGAAACCCCAAGACCACTAATCTCTGAACTTTGCAGATAAGAAGCCTTTACATTTTTCATGATTTGATTTGCACTACTTAACAAAATTGCATTACATTTTTCCAAAATATCATTTAACTTACAAAATTGAAGTTTAGGACTTTAAAGAACCTTGTTACTTTTTGTTCGGCTGACAATATTTTAATTTGTTTTTATTTTGTTATAATGGTTATACAGTTTATTAATTTTTTAAAAAAACTTCTTGCTCCCAAGGACTCTAAAAAATTGTAGAAGTTTTGAAATTTTCTCTTTGGGAAGACATTTAGCTTTTTTGGAATGTGGAAGTTACACTGTTTTTGCTTTTTGTCTGTAGGATGTTTGTAATATGCAATATGGCAAGGAGAGAAAAGCGTGAATGGAAGGATTTCGCGTCAGAAAAAAAAGGAAGTCTCTTTCTTAGATTGAGAAGTTAATCTCCCGAAAAAGGCGATAAGAACTACCTCAGTGTCCACTCTAGAAATAAAAAGGGGCAAGGGGCTGTTGGCAGTAAAAGGCACTTCTTGTTTTTAAAATGGCACTTTCAAAAAATAGTTTGCGGCGTGCGTGGCCACTCATTAACACGTCTGACCCGTGACCAACTAAAAAAAAAGTTATGATTTGTTGGTTGACATTGCGCTAGAGCTGCATATTGGACCCCTTATAAAACTATTGTTGACGATTCAAGGCCTATCTCGAAACAAAGACCCGTACAAAATTGATGACTCTTTATGAAGATATTACTTCCAATCCAAATTTTGACATTTAAAAATTAATGTTTTTCATAAAAATCAAATTTGTAAGTAGGCCTAATTGTACCCCTTATAAAACTGATGAAAATGCTATTTAAATCCGAAATTTGGTAATAAAATGCCTAATCTTGCAACTTCGACCCAAACTATCTTCTCTTTTAAAAAAAACACCTTAGCATTTCATATGCGGACACAGGCAACAAATAGGATTCGTGAAATGCTCTGTACTCGAAATTACCACGGAATCATCGTGACTGCACAAAACGTGTAGTTAAAAATGAGTTTGTTTTTCTACTGTCCTAATTCACTTAATTCCAATTTACATCCAAAAAAAAAAATAATCAATGCCTTTTTTAAAGACAGCTATTGAAGCAACAACGCTTGTGCTTGACTGAAAGTCGCAATAGGGGCGGAATTTTTTAGAAAGAGGGCAACATGTTTGAAAAAAGAGCATAAGGGCGCTATTAAGATGAAAAAACGGCAGGCAGGGTGGACCACCCTTCAAAAAACGCCTAGTGAACACTGACTGCCTGATTATGATTAGAAATCCCAACCTAAGAATATTATCCTGAATCCTGACTCTATCTAACTAATACAGCAGAACTTAATGCGAAACCATATCAAAAGCCTTCTTAAAATCAATATAAACTATATCCACACTGTTTCCACTATCTAAATCATTACTAACTCCATCTTAAAATTTGAAAGGTTGGTAACACAATAACAGTTAATATGTCTTATTAGGTTCACTTTGGCGACTATTCTGAAAATCATTTATTCGCAACGCTAACAAACAGCTTGGCGACAAAAACTGGATTTATTGCCATTCAAAAAACTCTTCCATTTATCCCCTTTGCAAGTAGGATTGCCAAAGATAGTGTTTGCCACAGGGTCGCCAGATTTTGCAGAACATCATTGTGACCCAGTAAGACAGATTTTTAAAAAATATCAATTTAAAAACATGTTTTCTATGAAGTACAATTTTCCCAAAAATTCTTTTGTTATAAGAAAACCATTAGAAATTAAATAATAAGTTGTTTAGTAGATATTTAATTTGAATAGTTCTAATTTCTTTTAAACTACAATTATCATATTAAAAGATTTAGAGCACTTTTTTTTTATTAGTGTCTAATAAAACGTAAAATAACTTATACTATTTGTGAATTAGTGTTAATAATATTATATAATACAACATAAAATCCATTAATCTTTTGTTAAAAAAATTTATTTTAACAATTTTAAAAGATTTGTTCAAATGTTCATTATTTTAAAGTACATCAAGGATTTTTAATTCATCTTTTAACCATCAAGAATCTTACATACATCTTTAAATGTATAAAATTCTTACTCATAAAAAGAAAGCATGATATAAAAATTTAATAACGTTATAAGAATATAAATTAATATATTACCTTAATGATATACTTAAAGGATTAACTAAAATTGTATATTCTTTATAATTTATAAATAAAAAAATTTTACTAAGCAATTATGTTTGTTTATCAATCCTCGAGAAGCAGAAGCCAGTCTGATGCCACATGGAATCAGCTAAATACAGTCAGTACTACAACCAACAACAGGGCCTCCAGTGGCCCAATGGATAAAGGGGTTCAGTTCTAATTCGGCATTGGTAAGGATTACTAGTTCGAATCCGTGTGGTGGACTTGACAAAGAAAAGTAAAATAGTAGTGATCTTGCTATCGGAGGGGTGAAAGCTCCGCTACAAAAATACCATAAAGTCGTCCAGAACATCCAACAAATTACACTGGCGTGTACACGGGACTGGTGCACAATAAATCTGATCGGGGTCCAATGTCCTGACGCCTATTGAGGATGCGTCGGTTACCAGCTCAGGTATTGTCCTCGTCATTTGACCATGGTTCAAATAAACAATGCATCGTTCCCGGGTTTTCTTCATAATAGGCCCCGAATTTCATATTATTAAATCCCGAACCGTCGCATGTGCAACTCTAGTGCGACGTTGTTTAACCAAAACAAATCTTATAATTAAAATATTTTTTAAAATATAATATAAATATATTTCAAAAAAAGTTTTTCGTGTTCAAATTTACTTTTTTGATAAAATGTAATATTTTAATCCACTTAAAAATTAAATTTAAAAAAATAATGTTTGCATACATTTCAATTATAACTGTAACCTTAGTCTTTCAGAACCACGTTTGTTGTGATTCGTTTATTTCAAGAAAAATCTTGTTCAAAGATATTAGCAAATATGCAGCAACAAATTGTGTAAGTTTAAAAATTGTACTTTTAGTTCACTCATGTTTTTCAACATAATTATTTTAATAATTCGACATAAACTATCTTAATATTTCTCTTAAAATCACTTTTCAGAAAACCGAAGACTCGGCCTGGCAAGCGATTCCTTGAAAATCGAGCACCGAAATTAATTGAAAATGACAAAACTACTATCTTTGTTCGAGGAGTGAACGCTAACAATGTAGTTTTGCAGGGAATGAAAGACTTTGTAAGTATTTTAACCAAAATACTATTTTTCATTCGGTGCTGAACAAGTAAAATTAATGATTAAAATGTAATGTACGCCTTGACGAATTTTCTGAAAAAGCGATATTCGCAACGTAAACTGGTTTGGCAAAATATGTCCAAATGAGGTTCGGGGAAATTTTTATTAAGTGCAAAAAATAGAAATTACAATATCTAGTTGGGTTTTTTTCAAAGTCTCTTTTATCAGTTAGAATGGAATGATGTATTCATATTTAAAATCAATTAAAAAGCAGGGAACGTCCACCAAAAATGAAACTTTTTACTGAAATTAAAATTTTTACCAAACTGTAAGTGTGGTATATCAATTTAATCCTAGAAAGTTGCTGGATATGAATTTGTAAGGTATTATTTCATAAGAATAATAGTCTGCAGTGAAATTGTTCTGAAAGTTGACTTATTTCTTCACTTTTATTGGGGCCAAAAATGTCACTTCGATAATAGCAGTGTTTACTCTAGAAATAAAAAGGGGCAGGGCGCTGTGGATAGTAAAAGGGCACCCCATTTTTGAAAAGGCACTTTTTGTTTTTAAAAGGGCACTTGAAAAAAAAAGTTTTGTGTGGGCGTGGCCACACAGCAGACCCGTGACCAAACAAAAAAAAGTTCCGATTTGTCGGTTGAAATTGCGCCAAAGCTGCATATTGGGCTATTGTTAACAATTCGTGGCCTATCTCGAAGGAAAGACCCGGGAACGGTGCCTCGTATTTTTTAAAGACCCGTACAAAATTGATGTCCCTTTATGAAAATATTATTTAACATCTAAAATTTGACATTTTAAAGTTATTGTTTTCCCTAAAAACCAATTCTGTAAATAGGAATCAGATCCCTTAAACTGATAAAAAGGATACTTAAATCCAAAATTTGGTAATAAAATGTCTAGTCTTGCATACCAATCCCTACCTAATCCCAAACCATATTCCCTTTACACAGAAAAAAATACTTAGTATTTCATATGCAGGCACAGGCAACCAATAGGATTTGTGGAATGCCCCGTGCTCGAAATGACCGTGATTTCATAACACACGTAGTTATAAAGGAGTTAATTTTTCTACTGTCATAATTCACTTAATTGCAATTTACACACAATTTTTTTTAATCGATGCCTTTATTAAAGACAACTAGGGAAGCAATGATGCTTGTGCTTGACCGAAAAGGGCAAGAAGGGCGGAATTTTTGAAAAGAGGGCGGCATTTTTAAAAAAAGGGGCATGAGGGCGCTATCGAGATGAAAAAAGGGCGGGCAGGGCGGACCGCCCTTCAAAAAACACATAGAGTGAACACTGATAATAGTATATTATTTTCTTAATTTTGTTCATTAATTGAAATCATTATATATACAAATTCATAATCCATTTACATATTTATCATATATATATAGATGAAATATTTTAGATTAGCTTTTGAATAAAATTTTAACTCTATTTAATAGTGATGTTTAATTGTCACAAGAGTAACAAAAAACATATAAAAGTTTCAAATTTGTAAAAACTACTTAACATTTTTACTTGAAACCTTTTAATCTCTTATTTGGTGGAATAAGACATATTTTACACCATTCATTTTTTTTGTGTCATGCATAGAACAGCCTCTGTTGTGTTGTCACAAGAGTAACAAATGACTGTGTCACAAGAGTAACGCATAACATTTCTGGCAAGTAAATCAAATAGGTTGTCTTCAGACCAAAACAAAAACATATTTTAAGTTTATTTAGCTTTGCCCTTTTTAAGAATAAGTTCTTGAGTAGTTTTCCCATAATTAATTATATTAATAATTAATTTAAAACAAATTAAATTGCGTTCATTCGTGTTTTTAAAATGAATGAACTTAATTTTTTATTTACTTTAAAGTTACAGAACAATTATGACAGCAGGTCCTCAGAATGTGTGTATTTGTGGTTTTCATAAAAACTTTCAAAGTAATTCATAGGACAGTTGCAGATATATTTTCTCCATTCCTAAGGATTTATTGATTTAGAGTGCTGTGCAGGCCCGTTGCACCGGGGGGAACACGACCCCACTTAAATCTGGAAACCCTGAAAGTTGGGAATTTCTACTTCTAAAAATCCCCAATTTGAGAAAATTTATGCCTGAAGAAAATTAATATTATTAGCAAATGAAAGCTAGGGCAGATTAGAAATGGCCTAACTTGTATCATTACATTTAAATGAGACCTCAGAACGGACATTGCATTGGAATATGGGTGCAACAAATCAATGCTTGTGAGAGAACTGTTTAATATTACCTAAAATGTATATAAAAAAAGATGAAAAATGCTAATAAGTTGGAACTGGGAATTTTCAGCACTGTTGAGTTGGGAATTTCGAATTGTTAAGTTGGGAAATTTGTTGTTTCAAGCCTGTTGTTTCAATTTTATTATGTCGCTGGTGCTTTGATACTTTACTTAAATATTGGTAGACATTCAGAATGTGCATTTTGAAAAGATATCATAGAACGACTATTATATAATACAAGACAGATTTTCTGTAAATGTGTTTGCACAATATTTTAATGCAGCATCTCCCAAGAAAATGTATCGGTCAAAAGTGTATCCAGTTTTTTCTGATGGTTGCACAGGCCAATTTAAACAAAAATATAATTTTTTAAACATGTTGGCACTTAAATATTAACAGTTTTCATGGACATTTAACATCTTATGATACGAGTGCTGTAGATGGAATCAGTGCTGTTTTTCTTTTTTTAAGTGATGTCTATGAAATGAAGTGCATGGTAAAAAGCAATTATACAAAAAGCTGCTGATTTTGCAGAACTTGTACGTGGTGCAACAAAGGTAAACATATTTTATGTACCAAATGAAGAAATCATAGCCAAAGAATTCTTTTGCGTATTACTCTTGGAGAAATTGTATAGTAAAGGGCCCACAAAAACACTTTGTCGAAGCTACCAAAAATGCCACTATCTACCATTGACCATAACACACGATAATTCCTACAAAGAGTTCATATTTTATAAAGGAAACAGCAATAAAACTGCAGGTGAAACCGATGATGAAGACGAAGAGCAATTCTGCTCAGTAACAGAACGCAAAGGAGCCGAGAA
The DNA here is from genome assembly GCA_963932185.1 of Troglohyphantes excavatus. Classification (NCBI taxonomy): domain Eukaryota; kingdom Metazoa; phylum Arthropoda; class Arachnida; order Araneae; family Linyphiidae; genus Troglohyphantes; species Troglohyphantes excavatus. The sequence goes on along the minus strand of OZ010670.1, from coordinate 7,004,859 downwards.
ATTGCAATATAACCAGTAGGTGAATGTAAACTATGTTGTGGTCCGTTAATTCTAACAGTATTTGATGAATAACAAATAAGGTGCTTTAATACACACAAAAGTAAAAAGTTTGAACCTTATGATCATGCTATTTGATACAAAAGAAACCAAATTGTGGCTAATTTTGTTGCTCTTATATTTGTAAAATATTTTTTTAGTAAACTATTTTTTAATATAATAATTATATACCCTTTTAAGCTATTTTAGACTCCTATCAATGTTTAAAACTGTTATATATTAAAAAAATTGAGAATTAGCTCATATATTAATGATTTTTTGAGGTTTTTAAGCAGAAATTCAATTGTGGACAAAATGTCACAAGAGTAACGCTTAGCCTTTTACTTAAAACAATGCCATTAATTCAGATTTTGTCAAAGAGATTCAAAAGTTTTTCCCTTTTGAAGAGATATAATTGCTCTATTATATTTGTAAATTTGAGTTTTGTATTCTCATATAATTCACAGGAATTCTACCTTAAAAACACTTTTTGTATTTTGCCTTTTCCAGTGGTCACAAGAGTAACAAAAGTTTGATTTATTTCCTAAACAACAAAAATATACCAAATTACATATTAGATATGTTTTATGAAGCGGAATGACATGAACTTTTAAATAGTAATTTTGAATTTTATCCTAAATATATTTAGTATTGTAAAAAATGTACGTTTTTATGAAAATTTTCTCTGAACGTCACAAGAGTAACAATGGACGTTCCCAGCACATTTACAGAACGCAGCATTTATCTTTCTGGCCACATGTTATCATGAAGTTTTCATTCCTGCTGCCCTCCCCGCTGACGATTAAATTTTTTTCTATGGAAAAGCATGATTAATCTTTACGATATTGGTTTGAAAAAATGTGTTTGGGGGAAATTTGAAGTGTCTCAAGAGTTTCTGCACACATGTTCCAATATTCTCCGACTACTCAGGATATAAGCTGGTACTCCCTTTGAGCAGTTGATTGGGGTGCTTACATGCAATCCTTCAAGCAGTCAGGGCGACCGTGAGAGACAGATTTGTTTTACTGCTTATATATATATATATATATATATATTTAATTTTAACTTCTCTCCCCCTTGCCCCCCCCCCCCCCCCCCCCCTCTTTATGAAATTTGATATTGTAAAAACTTTTTTGCAAGAAAATGTGAGAACTTCAAAATTTTCTCTTTGGAAAAAATTAAGCTTTTTTGTTTTTAGCCTGTACCATGTCTGTAGTTCTAATACTTACATACTCAGGGTTCAACTGTTTCTTGATAAAATTTTACTTTGAATTTTTGGTTTATATGTGAGTATAGTGTGATGATGATGCAAGAAATTATGTTATATTGATAATGCAGAATTCTTTTTTTTATAAACGGCCAACTAAGATCATTAAATTAAAGGACTGATGTTTTTATTGAATATTGTGTTAATAAAAGATTACGTAATAGTGACTTTTTTCAAGGACTTAATTTATTATGGGGAAAAGGATATTATTTTGAAATTTAAATTTGTTCTAACTGAACCAAAAGACATTTCAATTTTATTTTTAAAAAAACACTACTATTAGAGATTTTTTGATATAATTACTTTATGATGCAATACAAACTTTAAAAAAAGCTTTTAGTGAAGAAAAAATTCTGGCCTTTCTGAAAAAAATCCAGTGATAGATAAGGAAAGTGCCCTTTCACATATCAAAAAGTACCCTTTTTGACAAATTTACCCTGTCCTTTTTTAAAACTACTAAACACTGTGTAAAAGTTACTCACAGAATTTATGCGGGAGGGGGATACATAAAGACAACCATTACTATTGTGCCAAAGAAGTAATATAGTTAATCAATTTTATTGTGTCTTGTAAACTTAATTGCAATATCTTGCATGTCAGATAATTATTATTTTTTTTATTTATTTACAGGCTGCCTTAAAGAGACCGCATTGTGTATTCTTTAACAAGTGAGTTCTACTAAAAATACTTTTTCACCCTATCTGTACATGTTCAGTATGCTATTTATATATAATACATATAGCTAAACAACTCAAAATGTATGTTACTATTATAGGAAGAATGACATAAAACCTATGGAAGATGTGACTTCATTGGTATGTTCCACAGTTCAATACTTTTAAAAATTAACTATAGTATACTAAAAACCTATTTTGTAAACAACATTTGATTTCTTTTAAGTACTTTGTTATGTAACTCTTATTTAAATTGCTTAAATTTTTAGGAATAATTAAGATGAAATCTGGAAAATTAAGATAAATCTAGAATACATTCAAGTTTAATTAGTAAAAGTTACAGGCCTCGCAACAGGTCCCTTTTTTCCCTAAAAGTCATTTTTGTTACTTGCGGTACTTAAAAGTCCTTTTTTTTTTCAGAATATGGTCCCTTTCCCCCTTATTTGAGCAAAAATAATTTTTTCACCCTTTATGACTATAATAATACATTTCTGCTCTTTTCTCCACCTTAATTAACCATTTTTTTATTATGTAATGGTCATTACAATCATGTTCATATATGTGTTGAATCTGCTGCTAGAGTGTGGCAACCCTCGAATATCATTAAACCAGAAATAGGCTCACTGTTTTGTGTTTACAAATGTAATTAATAACATTAGTGTGGAATGTGGGCATAAGTGTAAACTGTCCTCCCAGGACCACTGGATCTTGTTTATGCATTGCATCAAAAACAAATGTAAATGATGCATGTGAAAGTGTAAATTGAAATTACACAATTTCCCAGAACCTCATATTCTAATTAACAAATACTGTTCGATTTACTTTTGATTCGAAAAATAGACTTTTCGTGTAGTAAGTAGCATCCCTGCTAAATTTCAAGAAATTTGGCCAAAATTTTAAAAGTTACAAATAACTTGAGATATTACGAAACAAATTTTAAAAAAAAAAAAAAATCACACAAATTTACTAACTTTTTTAATAATGCTCCGATTTACTTTAAATTTGGTTGGAATAATGCTTGAAATAATAGAATGCTATGTAGTTGAAAAAACTTAATTTAATTATTTTTTCACATTTTTACTAGGGGTACTGGAAAAGAGAGTGAAATAAAGTCAAAACTATTCAATGTATGTTCTTAAACAATGATTAGCTATAGTTTTGTTGCTGCAACAAACCGCATGCATTCATTCACTGATTTATGTTTTACTAGCTATTACTCGCGGTGTTCGTAAAAAATTGTCCCTCATCGATTGATTGAAAAATTGAAACTTATCAAAGCTCCGAATATGTAAGTTTCAATTTTGAAAGACTTGTGCTTAAAAATGAGTGCAATGAATAAAAAGAGCAGTTGCTTGCCTACATAGGCTGTCTTCATAAATCACTTTCAATAAATATCAATAATTACAACCAAGACTTACCGGGAAACGGACCCAGATCCTGAAGCACCACAGTCCAGTGACCTGTTAAACTACCAGGGCAACTTGAAAAAGTTATAAACAGAAGAAATGTTAAAAATGTGTGCCAAAAGAATGGAAAGTAAGATAATTGGTTGTAATAACTTGTTTTCCATTTAACCCTTTGCACTCCAAGAACACTTTGCGATTTGTGTTCTTTCTATGGAACAGTTATTCCTCTTTACGTTCCTTTCCACAGATTTTTTTTTTATACTCATAAAGGGGAAAAAATCCTAATCTGTTTTGTATTTACAAGAGAACAAGTTGAAAAAAGATTGATGTTCTAAACACAAGATCATGCTGTTCTCGTTTATTTTAAAGAACAGGGAAACAAAAGAACTGGTCATTGTTGTCGACTGAGAGGCGACATCGGAGTGCAAAGGTCTAAACAATCATCAACATCAAATAATGTGGGAAAACTATCTTCTGTACAACTATTTTAAGTTTGTTTGGTCGCTTTGTTAATATGGCTTGATCAGAAACTAAGATGAGCAATATTAAATCCCACTGTTCATTTTTGACGAAGTACGGTCTTAAATTTTAGTATGTCATCGTTCATTTGCAATGCAAGTTCATTTACACTTCATTACATCGTTCATTTACACTCAAAGAAAAACGAATAGGTCCAGCTACTCGTTTTTAAGAACTTTTTTTTACTGTGCAGGCAGAGTTTAATACGTAGAATCTTTAAAAATCTGCTGTGAATTATTTTTTAATGGAACGTTAGTCTTCAACACTTCCAAATACTTTAGAATAATCCAAACGTTACCGATAGAGTTTACTATACCAAAAAGGAAAAAATCTACAATTTCGCACTTTGAACCCTTAGAAATCGGTTTGCAATTTTTTTACGGAACGTTAGTTTCTGGACATTTCTGATTGTCTTAGAATCGTAGAATTTCGCCTATTGATAGAGTTTATCGTACAAAGTAAAATATATATGAAAATCTTGAATTTTGCAATTGAACCTTTTAAAATCTTTTTTTTTCTTCCTTGTATTCTCGCTAATATGGGAAACTTAACGTCAAATGTTTATATAGATGTCTAATAAAAGTTTTTCAGAGATAATTATTATTAACAATTATAAGAGTTGTTCATCTTTATTTATGTTAAAATATGAATGTTAAACAACGGGAGTACCTTCTGCTATCCAAATTATTGTATCCCAACTTCTCCATATTATCAAACTTGCTAATAAAATTTTGCTACAAATTGGAACTTTTACACTTTGGTTCACCCTGATGGTTGTTAAATCAAGAATATTATATATTTCGATTATAAATATTGTATTTATATCTATTTTGTAAGTTATTTCCTTCCCGTGCGTAGAGTGGGTATTTCAGCTAGTATATATATATATTAGATTGTAGACTACAATAATTGGGTTATTTTTTGATGGTATGGCAACTTTTCTGTGTTGTTTACCAATATATTGTTTTTTACTTGATAAAATGTGTTTTTTCCCTTTTGCTGTTGAAAATGTGCGTTTGTGTGTGTCGTAGGAGTTCTTTTGCCTAAAGTCGGATGCATCCCTCTTCATGTTCGGCTCCCACAACAAGAAACGCCCCAACAACCTGGTGGTCGGCAGGACCTTCGACTCCAGGGTCCTCGACATGTTTGAGCTGGGTGTGGAGGACTTCCACTCCCTCAAGGAATTCAAGGTGCTCTTTTTTCTCCCTCCCCTCCAAGCATTAACGGGAAGGAAGCGTGCCTCACCCTCCCAGTAGCATAAAAATTCTTAGCAGTCTGCGACTTAATTTATTATGTAACTATTGGTATACCTTTCATGAGCAAGCATAACAGCAATGATTAAAAAGAGACCCTCGGCAATATTATCACTTGTTATTCATGTTTTTTTTCATGTGCTGTTTAATCATTGCTAGATTATAAGGATCCATCACTTAAATAATAAAGTACCAATTATTTAAATATTTAACACACTTACCCATTAATAAATAGTTTAAGCCTTTATAACAAACTCTTTATATTAACAATATTTTCTATGGAAAGGAATACCAATTAAAATTTTATTTCATTGTTAAATTTATAAATAAAAATTATTTTCCCAATTACAAAAATTAACTTCTAAAGCAATTAAAATTATTATTTATTACAGTTTTAGACATTTATATAAGTTTCATAACATGCAAGTCTGATAAATCATGCTTCACTTTTCATTGAAAAATAGCATATTGAATATAATCTCATGCAAACTAACTGTAAACTAATGTTCAACCTGTCATTTTACATGTAAAAGAATCATGACATAAAATAATCAAATATTTTGCAGTATAAGTTTATTTTTAAATACTAGGATTCACACAATATCCCCAGAAATGTTCAAATATTATACAGCTGGAAAAATTAGCAAAGTCGGATGTTTGACAAACTTAGTATAACTAATTGGTTCACAATAGTAAAAAAAATCACCCAAAAAACTTTAGAAATGTTTACAAAAAAACGCTACCTCCCCCCTCCCTAAGGTAATTAAATAATTAGCATTTCAATTTATATAATTGATTTTCACAACAATTTTTTAAATAAATGCGTTTTTTGATATTATTGCTGCAATTGATTTAATTGTCTAACGTTTGATTTGTATATATATTTTTTAAATTGTATCTCGAGTTTGTTAAAAATGCAAAGAGCATGATTAATTTATATTGATATTACTGTTAGAACTGTACAATATTAGTGAAAAAAGTGCTCCAAGATTCACATACTCTTTTAATAACGAAACTACATAATCTGCAAACATTTTGAGCTAGGCAAGTTCTAAGTAATATTGAAATTTCAGCTCTCACATATAAACACACATATTTTCATCAGATTTAATTTCAAATGCTTTTAAAAATGACAAATGCTGAATTATATATATATTATCTTTCTATTTCAGACAACTAAAGTCGCTTCCGCCAGCAAGCCCATGCTGTTATTTACAGAGGGATTTGATGAAAAACCCGAATATGCAAGACTAAAGAATTTTTTTATTGGTAAGTTATTCTAAAATTCTTGTAAAATTTTGTTTTAATTGAATATCTGTATTTGTGTTTTAAACTTAACTAGAAAAATTAAAAGGTTAACTTTAATAAATTTTATTAAAAAACACGTAACTTGCATAATTTAGATAAAGCATAATATTTTTCTTGGGAATAAGTTGACTTCTCAAAGTTATCCACCAGAAGAAAAAGTCAACTGAAATCCATTCAGTGGTTTTCACGTTATTCAGCAGACACAATATTTGTTTCTATCATAAATAAAGTGTTAGTGTTCACTCTAAAATAAAGAGGGACAGGGCGCTGTTGGCATGAAAAGGGAACCCAGTTTTTAAAATGGCACTTCAAAAATAAAATTACGGGTGGCGTGCACACCAATTGACACATCGGACCCATGTCAGGAGGAATGGATGTTTAATTTTTAGCATGAATGTGTGGAAGGCATTACATGCTAAAAAAAATCCTCTGTGTCGAGGGGAAATCTGTTGTGGTCCTTGCACCTGTTCAGGTTGCATGGTGTAGCAGCTCGAGCATTGTTGTGTCGTATAACCACGGTTCAAAATTACAAGGCGGTGTTCTCTTGTCATTTTTTTTCTGAATAGATCCAGAACCACGTCCTGACCCCTTTCTCTCGGGTGAAGGGGAAAAGTTGGAGCCAGTATGGGTATGAAAAAAAATAGCCCACTGCACAGTTATACTGCAATGTTAATTCACCAATCAAACATTAAAAGTTCTCATTTGTTGGTTAATTGGCATCATGCTAGAGCTGCATATTGGGCTATTAGTGATGTTTGGGATTTTCTCGCAGAAATATCCAAGGAACACTGCCTCATATTTCTGAACCATCGGCAGATGACGTCCTGAACTGGCACCTGATGCAACTTCAATAGGCATCAGGATATTTTGGAAAACTTTTTTTTGTAATGAATCTGACAATCCTCTGATCATGAGATCGTTACAACTTGTCAAGTCCACGTAGATATTGAAGACCTCATAGCCGCAAGGACGGCATCCAGCTAGCAATCAGTGGAATTGCGAGTTCGAGATCAGTGGTTCAAATTGGCATGACGACTTGATAAGAGTAAAGATGAAATGTTGAAATCTTAATGTTGATCACTTTTCATTGTAATTTCCATATTCTTACACCTTTCCATTTGCTTTTAATCTTTAATCAAAATATAATGACCGCTAATTTCGAACTGTGTTTATGAAAAAAAGTTGTTTGCAAATTGATATTTGAAAAGAGTGTTGATCTGTTTTTTAAGATATGTTGAAATGAATGTTTCAGACTTCTTCCGTGGCCCAGTGGTGGAGTATGTGAACCTCAAAGGTCTGGAGCACCTCCTCGTGTTCTCTCTGGTCAACGACAAAGTGCGATTTAGGAGTTACAGGTACTGGGCATGTCTTGTGAATACGGTTTGTCCGGTCCTTAGAAACTTTCACGTTACTGACAGCTCTAGCGAAGTCCTTAAAATGACTATCACTTAAATCTACTAAATCTCTCTATTCAAAATATTTGTTAATTAAACACAACTTCATGTGTGTAGAAAACTCGCTGCTTCTTTGTACCCAATAACTACGACATATATTTTCCTCTTTTAGGTATTTAATATTTTTTTACTGAGATCTAACATTACAAAAAATATGGTTTTTATAAATTGCTTTAAACTTGTTAGAAACTCCTTAATTTTATTTTTTAAAAATGTGTATAAACCCTGAAATAGCACATGATGCATATTTCAAACCTTTTATTTTACTCATTGTAAAAACGCAAATATATTTGTTTTGTACTACTTAACACTGTTTTGGTTTCTATAGATATTACGTCTCTTTAATTAGAATAGAAATGCAGGGGTGTTGCGTAAATTGCGGCATCGCTACAAAACACTTATTTTTAGAAAATTTTGCCACTAATTTTAATTTTATGACACTATATATAAAATACAATCGTCAGTCCTGTAAATATGGCTGTGGTCCCTGTATATGACAATATGTCCATTGTTTTAAGTACCTTGCTATTTTACTTACTGCAATAACAGCTTATATGAAAACTCCATTTTTGTGCATAAAACAGTATGGGGTTGAAAAAATGCGACTTTACAAATGGTTACCTTCACCAACTTGTGCATAACAAATGTCTTTCGTTTGTTCCAGGGTGACCCTGAAGAAAACAGAAACGAAACTTCCGGGAGTGTCGTTGGAAGAGATCGGACCCCACATGAACTTTGTCCTGCGCCGTTCGAAGTTGGCCTCCGACACCCTCTTCAAGCAGGCCTGCGCCCGACCCAAGCAACTCAAGGTGAGTTCGGACTACGATTATTTCTTCCCCTTGCTAAAAAAACGGCCAAGAGGTTAAAAGTCTTATCCAACATTCACCAAAAAAAAAATTTCATCCAACTCTTTTATAAGATTTTATTAACTGTGATTCCAAAAATTATAATTTAGTTGGGTATGAAATGTCCCGATTTAATGTACATCACATGCTGTCGGCCGTAAAAAGAGGCCCGGTGGCGTAAAGGAACAGCATCCAGCAAATAATCAGGGGATTGTAAGTTTGAATCGAAGCGGATTTGACAAAAGTTAAGCTGTTGTGATCGGGGGGGGACTGTGCAAATTAAATATAATTAGGATCTAATGTCCCGATGCCCATTGAGCTCCAGCATTTTCCTTGTCATCTGACCACGATTAAGAAATACGAGCTAGGCGTAGTATTTCCTTTGAGACAAATCCAGAACCATCACCAATTGCACACCGTGCAGCTCTAGTGTGATGTTGTTGAGAATCAACTAACCTAAGTTGATGTAAACTGCGGTGTTCACTCTAGGTGTTTTTTGAAGGGCGGTCCGCCCTTTTTTCATTTTGATAGCGCCCTCATGCCCCTTTTTTCCAAAATGCCGCCCTCTTTAGAAAAATGTCCGCCCTTCTTGCCCTTTTCAGTCAAGCACAAGCATCATTGCCTCCCTAGTTGTCTTTAAAAAAGCATCGATTAAAAAAGATGTGTTTAAATTGGAATTAAGTGAATTATGACAGTAGAAAAACAAACTCCTTTATAACTACGTGTGTTGTGAAATCGCGATGATTCCGCGGTAATTTCGAGCACGGGACATTCCACAAATCCTATTGGTTGCCTGTGCCCCCATATCAAATGCTAAGCTTTTTTCTGTGTTTTTTTTTTTAAAAGAGAAGTTGGTTTGGAATAGGTTGGTATTGGTTTGCAAGACTAAGCATCTTATTACCAAATTTTTTATTTAATTAGCCTTTTTATCAGTTTTGCAAGGGGTCTGATTCCTACTTAGAAATTTAGTTTTTAGGGAAAACAATTTTAGAATGTCAAATTTTAAATAATATTTTTGTAAAGAGACGCCAATTGTGCACGGGTCTTTCCTTCGAGATAGGCCAAGAACCGTTAACAATAGCCCAATATGTAGCTTTAGCGCACTGTCAACAAACAAATCGGAACTTTTCTTTGTTTGGTCACGGGTCCGATGTGTCAATGTGTGGCCACGCCCACACCACATTTTTTTTTTAAAGTGCCCTTTTAAAAACGACGTGCTTTTTCAAAAATGGGGTGCCCTTTTACTGCCAATAGCGCAGTGTTATTTTAGAGTGAACACTGTAAACTGCAATACATTTTTGGGTTATCCAGCATTTAATTATTTATGTTCCCTCGCTATATTTCACTCTTATGTTTTTTAAATGGAACCCACTTCCATTTCAGCCCAAAAAAGTGAAGAATGTGAAACTGGACTCCTTTGGCTCCACGCAAGGGCGCATCCACATGGAGCGCCAGGACTACGCGCGGCTCCAGACCCGCAAACTCAAGGGCCTCAAGAAGCGGAGGGGGGAGGAAACAGAGGAATTGCCCTCCCCAAAAAAGGCCAGGGCAGAAGAGTCCACTTGAAGGGGAAATCGTCCTCCTCCTCCCTTGTATATACTGCTGTACACATAAGAATAAACTTGTAGTCTTAGTATAGAAATTCTTCTCACTTTGTTGGGATGCTACTATTTAGGCTGAGAAATTGCCTTTTTCTGCATCTATTTCGTAAAAAAATACAATCCAGGGTTGCCACTCAACATTAAGATTAGAGAAGACTTTGCCATTGAAGACAGGGGCATCTAGTTTCACTTGCGAGTTCTCAAGAGAAACATGTATGCCATTGTCAAATCAACATATCCTGTTTTGACAATCTGGGAAAACATTTTCTAAATAGATTGAATAAAAAATATTCCACACATTCAGATAATTTCAACTTTATTTCATTAAATTCGTTTAGATACTAAAAATAGAATTCAAATATCTAAATTACACAACCAGTATAAAATAAATCTCAAGCTTTTAAATACAAATATATAAAAGTTACAAATATGCATATGAAATGTAATGCTCTATAAACTTTAACAAATATATGGCTAATAGTGAACATATTTAAACTCATTCAAAGTACTTGTATCAATGTATAAATAGGTGGTTACATGCTTTTTTTCTTTCTGGTAAATATAGTTATTGTTCTTATTATAACAAGACTTGAAATACAGTAAGATATCCTAAAATGATTTAGATTATTACATTTCAAGGGAATGGACACACTAATCTATTCCCTTTTGTATAAATTAAATTACTAAAATTTCACATAATTTAAAAAAAAAATTATCTTGTCTAAATTTTAAATATCGAGAGAATTGTGACATTTATAAAAACAAAATCTGTGTTATACTGCATTTAGACAAATTTATATTCGACAGTCCTCACATGCATCCGAGTTGAAATTCCTTAGATGCCCCCAAATAATAATTTTCATTACAACCCAAGTTTCATATATCAGAAACTCTAAAGTAAAAAAAAAAATTGTTTTGTTCACCTTTCAATTAAAATGTTTATATGGTAGTTGTAAAAAATTTAGATAAATCCTTTTGTTTAGAGGCTACAAAATATGTATCTTTTATAAACAGACTATAGAGTTCATTACTACTTATTTTAGGATTTTATATCTTATTCCATGTGCAATTTACAACTTAAGTTATGTGCACAATATATACATATATAAACTATAAGAATAAGTGCTTTTCAAGTAATAAAGTGTGTGAATGCCTTTTTGGAATGTTTTGCAATGCAATGGACCACTCGAACGGGGCAGAGTTTAGCCTTGTTTATGGGATTTCGAGCATGTGCAAGTTGCTAATTACTGGTAAACAAAGAATATCGCTTTTTTATATTCAAATTTTGCATTAATTACGTTTAACTTGTGTTTTAACATCCTATTCTAAAAAAATATAATGCTTTTCAATATATTAGTAGTTTTGAGTGGAATTCTAACACTATCCCACAAACAAACTAGCTCTGACCTCGCTATAGGCGTGGTCATTCTACTCGTCCATTCAAATTTAAACATTTCAAATGCACATTTATTTAACCGGCACTTAAAAGTCAGTGCCAGAAACGTACTTAGGAAAATATTTTCACTTGTTAAAATATGAGTGGTTAAATAACTTCATTAAAAAATGAATGGGAAATATATATATATTGCATTGGTCCACGAAATTACTGTATGAATGTGAAGGCAAGTGCCAAATTTAAAAAGTCTTTAAGCATATCTTTTCCTGCAAGCACTTTCAAATTTAGTGCATGCAGAAGATTTTTACACAAGCAATATAAAATGTCATGAAATGTAAATTGCTATTGATACAAAATATATATAAAAATAATTTATACTAATATATTTAAGTACATAAGACAAGTACTAATGAGGCAATGATATTCACCATAGCAAATAAACATTCAATGCAAAACAATAATCATCTTTTATCATAATAACTGTAACAATCTAAAAATTTTCTTTTTTTTAAAATACTTTTGTGCTTAAGCTTCTTTAATAGAATGAGTTAAACTCAAAACAAGTTTAAGCACTGATCACACATGATCATGAAATAACACAGTTCACAATCGGAAATGATTTATAGAAGAAGAAAAAAATAATTGGAATAAATGTTTTGCGAAAAGTTTGTGTTAACATAATGAATGCTATGTTCTTCAATGATATAACGCTCTCATAGAAGTACAACTTGCAATATTCATTGAGGAAGATTTGCAAATAAACTGGAAAATTTATTTACTTGAATAAACTAAAAATATAGACGCAAAACCATTTTCTTTTACAAAAAATGTCCAAAGTACTTACTAATGCCTTAAGTAAAGTATATTTTTTAGATGAGAAATTACTTAAAAACGTGTTGGCCAAAATGTTAACTCTTTGTTAAACCAACAGTGATTTGATTACTTATAACCAAATGCTATTAATAACTGAAAAGTTCTCTACTAATTTAGATTGTACCAATAGACGATTTAAAAATCTTTCTGATTTCTTAAATTCCTACTAATCTATGCAACTTTTAATGTTATTCAAAGAAAAAAAACTCAACTTTTGCATCAATCTTCCATTGATTATGGAAGCTAAAGATATATTTTAAACAAAGCAACAAAATATAATAAAGTAAAATCGCAAGTTTAAGAAACAATAGGATATAAATATGTAAAAGATTAACAAGAAGAATAAAATATATGGCAGTCTTGTAACAATAAGTTGGAAGAGAATATTCTAAAAATATAATGGGTATGTATTTCATTACAGTATTTTTGATTGTTTCCACAGTTTCTAAACTTATTACCATCAAAGGTGAAAATTTGAAAGCTCACACCTGATTAAGAAAGGCACGCTCGTTGTTTTCGTGCACTCGCAACGCCATGGAGGCAAGAAGAACAGGAGGGAACAAGTCTTTCCCAGCATTGTCGCGATTGAAGTAACTGTAAGCGTGTGGTGGCCACCTTGAATGCATGAAATTTTTCTTTTATCATTCTTCTCCTTCAATTGATACCATACGCTTTTAAGTATCTGTTATCAATTTGATATCTCGGTGTTTTTTTTATCCAGGAAATTTTAAATTTTAGCAAAAGATAACATTTTTGTTTTATTTAAAGTGTCAGATTTTTATAAAGTTTTAAAGTACGAGTTTAAACTAGAAACTTTAAAAATATCAGAATTTTTCTTTGAAGAAATTAGGTAGCTATCAAAAATAACATTTGTAAAACCAAAAGTTAAGGTTTCTTAAAACCTTCTCTTACAGTAAAATGAATATATAGTATGTGCTATAAGTTCCCATTACTTAAAACAAACAAAAATAATAATTATAACTCTATTCAACAATTTAATTTATATTTTAGTTTGATTAAAACTGAAATTAACAATATGGTGAGGAGAATTTTTTTTAATTGATAATACGGTTGAAAATCTGTCTTGCAGATTCCTCCTTCTGTACATAAAGGTTTTTCCAGTAATAAACCAAATGAACTATTGATAGAATATCCAGAAAAAGATTTTGTGTTGGCTCGGTATCTAATTAATGCTGGTTCAAAACAGCAAAACATTCATTCTGTTGAATTCAATTAAGGACAGAGGCTTTTTGCATAATGACAAATTTATAATTTTCATATTCCTTTCATTAATATATCTGACCAAAAAACCTTTTAAGATTCTTTACAAACAAGAACAAATTTAAACAGAAATTGAATATACAAGCTTTGGCTGTTATTGTTTGTACCTACATTTATAATTAATAAATTGTTAAAATGATTTGCCTATTTGTGATAAATAAATAATATACAGGTATTTTATTAGTTTAACAATTTTTTCTAGTTATGTATGTTTATTTCATTTGATTTTCACATTTTAATTAAAGTAGATATTTAATTTTGCTTAAATATGTATATCTTTACTAAAAAAAGTGATTGCAGCATAAATACTAAATTGATGGAACAAGCACAACAGTATAATAAAAATTAAATATAGTTAACATACAGTGTCTCTAATCAAACACTTTATCTAATAACGAATATATATTTTAAATATTGTCTTCTGAATCTGAAGAGTCTTTCCTCTGTATAGATTCCATTGTACTAAAGTACATTGTTGTTCCCATAGTTGGAATGAGGCAACTCCCAATTTCCTAAACATGTAGGAAAACTAGATTAATTTCACAAATATAATGCACACAGTTTAAATTTCATAAAGTTTGAAAATCTAGTTAACATACAGTATCAATCAACAAGGTTAGTTTTAAGACAATCTGGTCTATTCTATTTAATTAGGATGAAGTCAGAAAGGATGTTCTCATATTTTAGTGTCCTGGTTATTCAGATGCAATAAATTCCTGAAATAGCTGTACATGGCTTGATAAATATAGATTTAAGGTAGATAAATTAGGTAAAACAAGCTTAGGAGAAACCTTCCTTAGCTGCCAAATACGAGTAATAAATGCAGGGGTGAAAATTGTACTACACTTGATTAAAGAGTTTTAAAAGTGTTTAAGCTTTGTGAAGTATTTATTAAAAATACATTTGCTTAAATTTAGGTACTTGTAAAATTTCTATAAAAGTATCGGTGTGTATGTTGAGAGCACGGCCAGAAGGATATTACCTGAACCGTTGTTTCAACAGTTTACATAAAAAGGGATTGGTTGCCATCAAAACTTTCACAACAGAAGATAAAAGAAAGCTGTTTTAACTGATTCTGTTTGTTCCCCTATCCATGACCTGTATAGTCTTTACTTCTATTTTAAGAATTTACATGCATCTGTCTTATTTTCCATCGCACAAAGACCAAATGTATAACAATCTTGCTATGTGTCACAACTATAGATTTGTAATGGATCCCTCTAGATCACAACAATGTGTTTCTATGCTGTGTATGAAGCCGACTTTAAACCTGCGGCGCGCAAGGCCGTAATATTACGTCCAAATAAAGCACCGTGATTGTGGTCACGAACGTGACATTACGTGCAACCAAATCTGCTTCAAAACGGTCATTAACGTGATATCAAGTCCACTGAATTTGTGCTTTTCCCCCTCTGCTGGGCAATGTTGATAGGTGTGCAACACCCCTAATCGACTGCTCTTTTCAATGGATAGAATTTCTTCAGCCCTACTTCCTCATTCACTATGGCTGAAAACGTACAATCTGCCCTCCGATGGCTGCATTTAAATTACCATAACTCCTGTTCTAATTGACATATAGATATCATTTTGGTATCGTTTTAAAGCTCGTTAAATGACTTTTAAAATTATATGAAACACATGAAGGTTTGGTGAAAAACATTTCAAGGTCATATTATTTCACCTTGATTTCCCCAAAAATAAATGACCCAATTTTCACTATATTTTTCCCCTGAATACTACAACACCTTAACTACATGTATACTAATATTCAATGGGATCACAAAAAGCAGTACACTGTCCGCAGTGCAACACTTTTTTCCTAATTTGTGTGTGCGATCCCATTGTCATCCCACTTTGAAAATTGGTATACATGTAGTTAAGAAGTTGTAGTATTCAGGGAAAAAATATAGTGAAAATTGAGAAATTCGTTTTATGGGAATTCAAGGTCAAATAATATGACCTTCAAAAGTTTTCCACCAAACTTTCATGTGTTTCATATAATTTTAAAGGCCATTTAGAGTTCTAAAACAATACCAATATTATTTCTATATGTTAGTTAGAACAGAAGTAATGATAATTTAAATGCAGCCATCGGAGGACAGATTGTACGTTTTCAGCCATTTTAAAATGCAAATAACTGAAAAACTAATAGGCCTAGGAGGTTAAAATTTTGCATGGTTTACATTCTTAGTAGGTATAACAAGTTCATGAAATTTCATAAAAAATCGGAGATGGTGAGGAAAATGATTGTGTTGATTTGACATGGAAATGACCCACACATTAAACGATGTAAAAAAAATCTCAAAAAACATTTTGATGATTAGACAATAGACAACTTCAAACCCACTCACAGACCATGGGGCAGGACCCAATGAGTAGGTATATCAGTTCATAAATGGAAAGTTTAGTGCCACAAGTTACTTCAGCCAGACATATCTACACAAGAATAGCTCACAGATCTGCCAGTGGGGAAAATAGTGCAGAGCCACTCACTGCACGGGAGGGGGGTCAGTAGTAGATGGTGTCAAAGCTGAGGCCCTTGGTGTGCTCGATCATGAGCTGCTCCTGGTCGTACTCCCCCAGGCTGATGGGGATGAACTGGCGCACATGGAACTCCTGGAGCTTCCGTAGACCCTCCCTGTCCTTGTGCATGTTCAACAGGCACTTGGCGATGCTGGACTTTAGAGAGCCTGGGGGAACAAGAGGAGAAGTGGCATACTGCGGTTGTGTACATCAGCATTTCCGGACACATCGAAGACCGTAGAATTTTGTGCAAGATTATTAGAAAACGATGCTTGCTTTTCCGGTTTTAGTCTGTAAGGATTTATAAAGATTTTGATTTATTTGGGGGTATAACCGGTGGCTTATATGACAATGAATCATAGGGATGAGCTTAGCAGTTACTCTAAAAGAACGGTAGTTAGTACAATATTATTGATAAATAACAGTTACTTTTAACTGTTACTTATTTTTTTTTTTCAGAAAGAAGGACGGGGAGGGGGGGCTAAAATATAATTGTTCGGCCTAAAGCTCTCAAAGAAGACTACTCTCTAAAAAAATTCTGTATTTTAAACTAACATATCAGAATTTAGCACATTATTTCATGCTTAGAATATGGTTAAATATTAGAAAAGAAGCATAGAAAACGGAATACATATACTTTTACAAAAATAACATTGCATTAGGCCATCTTTTTTAAAATTAATTTTATTTTTTTTAATTAACTATTTTTATACAATTTACATAGTTTCAGTTAAATTAGCCATTTTTTTTATTTCTTGGATAATTTTTTTTACTTAGGTATTTACTTTCTGTTAAAAATATGTAAATGACATTTCTGAAGACAATGTGAATATATCTTTTCGAGGCCAACACAGTATCAACAACGAAATGTGTTCAATGTTGTAGTTACTATTACGGGTTAATTAAAAAGCACTAATAAACAAAAGAAGAACGAAAATATTAATCGTTGTTTAATTTAATAAATTTACCTGGCGTGATCGTATAGTTTAGAACAGACAAAAAACACAAGACTAAAAATTGTGACCAAAAGAAAACAAATTTATTTAAAACACAATTAAAAAGGGAACGGAACACTTAAGAACCTTACAAAAAGCCAAACAAGTTAAAACTAAATAATTTAAAAGGGGGAGGGTAAACTAAAATTAAAAATTACTACCTTCAGCTGATTTCGTCGAGAGAGATGTGGCAGGAGATCAAGGCGAATACAATACGAGTGCCCCCCAAAAAAGAAAACATGGCCAAGCCGCTACGGCCATACTAAGTGTCCAAGATTGGGAGGTGGACGAAAAGGGGGGTGGTACTTGGCACATCCTTCGACGGAGTGTCAACTCCGATGTCAGCTTCAGAGGTGGTCGGTCAAAAGGCGTCAGCCAGTGGTGGTCGTCCAGCAGAGAAATCCAGTTCAGAGGTGGTTGGTGGATGGGACCTTCTCTGGGCGAGGATCAAGGGCCTGACGGGTGATGGGGGAGGCGTCCAGGGCTGACATCAGAGGCAACGGCAGAGGACGGGAACATCCCTCTGGGTGCTACGTCGATGGGTGGCTGGGGTTATTGCCGTTAACCCGGCAACATCTACTGGAATGGGCGACTCTCGAGAATCGTTGAGGTTGGTGGCGGCGGTTAAATAATTCTTCTAACCCCGCATCAGCATCGGCGGCTATTGCACGAGATTAACCCATCGGGTTTTGAAAAAGGACACACGGTCCGCGTTTATAAGACGGGAGCTATACTCCTGTACGTCTTGTGGCTTCGAAAGATGCGTTAAAAAGTCCCGTCAAAAGGTGCGCTTTCCAATAAATCGCCAAAACCTCCTTGCCAGATCCCTCAAAACTAGCACATCAATTTTCCTCTCAGCCAATCAGAGAATTTACAATTACAACTTCGGTTACAGTTAAACACAATTCCAGACCAGTACGTAAAACGGTCTCAAAAACACGAACTCAACTCACATACCAGACCCCAGATGTGTAACATGATACAGGAGGAGAGGCCGATGTGAGGACCCAAAAGGGTGGAAAAGACTCCAGACAGGGGGTTATCACCCCATTTACAACTAAAAAGCTCTTAGGGGGTTATGAAAAAGGGGGTTATGAAAAAGGGGGAAATTTACGTTTGGGCTTAAATGGAATCAAAAGTGCAGGTTCCCAAGTACAAGTTTGACAATTAAATAGGATACATCAATATTACATAAATTAATTAATACAATTAGGGGAGTCTGAAATTAAATTAAATAAAAGAGGAATTAAAAATTAACCAATTATGGTTTTAACCATAACATTCCCTACGCGTACCTCTTAAAAAAAGTTAGGAATTAACTTTTTTTCACAAGAATAAAAACACAGATCTAGTCAGAAAGTAAACAGCAGCAGACTCTCCCACCAAAAATCATCGTCCCCTACATGGGGTGTTCAAAATTATAGCAAAACTTTAAAAACTAAACACAATAAGGTCACACAATGCATAACAAAGACAAATGGGATTTAACCGGACGAGAAAATCTAAAAGTTAAACTCAAACATCTTAAAATTAGAGGCCCTACAGTAACTAACATAAATTAACAATTAATTAAATCAGAAATACAACATTAAATTCAACCTATTGCTTAGTTAGAGTCCTTGAAGCAATTTAGGTTTTAAGCAAAAATAATTACAAGCAAATCAATCTTATCAAACAATGCTATTACAGATAGTCAACAATGATCTTAAAACTAAAAAATGATTAAATAGTTACAAGCTAAAATCAACCGAGAATTAACAGTTTAAGTCTGAGGATGGCAACCCTAAACAAATTTCTAAAACAACAATTAAAAATCAGAACTCACTCCAAGAAGAAAAGTAATTGACCACACTTCAAATGTAAACAATCAGTATAGAAAAACCCATATCAATAAAGATGACAGCAAAACAACCAGCTCAAAGGGTTGTACAGGTAAGAAAATACCTTGTTAAAATTAAAAACCTAAATAAATGCATTCAAACACAAACAGGAAAGTTTAAGCGAGCAAAGAAGAAGGGGAAATTTAAATGTGCGCTAAAACAAACAAACAACCAACCCAAAAAAAAAAAACATGTGACCCAAGACCAGCTTAAAATCACACGGTAAACGCAAGTTGGAAGGGGGAAAGTTACTCGCAGAAACAGACCTAGCTGCTATTGAATACAATAAGTGAAAAGAACACAGCAAAAATCTAAATACAAGTAAATTGGGCAAGCCGGAGGGGGTTTCAGGCACGAAGACAACTCAAGATCATTTGTGAAGTGACCACAAGTTTAAAAAGTGGGGAACGATGGTAGTACAAAATACACAGAAATACAATGACACGATAAAACACTTAATAGGTAGTACTTCTCTACTTTCTAAGAGACCTCTCTGGGGCGTACACTACACTATTTTCTCTACTACACAGAAATACAATTTTAATGTACCAACAACTATTTTACCCAAAATTTAATATCAAGTGTCCAAAAACAAAACCAGCAAGTGGTCAAACGTTCAAAAGAACAATAGAAAATGAATGTCCCAGGTTGTATGAAAGTCATTAGACGTTAAATCACACGATTAGGTCAAGACACTTCTATAACATGACCAAAAATACAAATATCCAGAAAATACACAATAATCAATCACAAAATTAACAAACTAAAATTTATTGAAGGTAATTTAACTCATAACTGACATAATTGCACCAAGCAATTTCTCTCTCAATTCCTAACTCTAAAATTTCATTACTCAAAAATAACCTTCCAATAAAAAAAAATTAAACTTCACTCTTAAAACAATACTCTAAATTCAAAATTAGGCAGTTCCACAAACATTACTCAAAAGGGTCAAAAAACTTCATCAAGGCAAAACTTTAAACAACTCTTAAAACATTCCAATCTGTATGTAAACAAACCAATTATCAAATTCTCAACTCAAAAATAATAATTTCATAACTCCATTAAACTTAAGATAATCAATTAATAATCCTCAAACACAAATTAAAAGCGGTCGCAGTACCGAATGCACCCCGTTTCTCGCCAAATAAGAATTACGCCAAGCAGAAGAGCGATAAATAGTTCAATATAGCAAAGTTGTTAGTAGTAGGGGAAAAGATAGGGATGTTTTGGATGGATACAGGGGAAAGTTATAAGAGCAGTATAGAGACAGGATGATTCCTAAAATGAATGTTGGATTCAAATAGCGTTGCACTAGGAAGGAAAAACAAATTACTAGTATCAGTTTGAAAATATATTCTTTTTCAAAAAGATATAAATTGGACATCTAAACTTTAGAAATATTATTTTATGTTTAAAAAACCCTACTTTTAAGCTTTTGTCTGCAATAATTCTTAGAAATGTTTTGAATGCTTTAACACATTTTATGAATTAAACGCGTGTTTTTGGAAAGAAAAAATTACGAAGTGAAATCTTTGCAGCTTTGAAAGCGTATCTTTAATTTTATCTTCGTTAAAAATATATATATGTATATTGCATTTCTCTATTCATATTACTGATGACTAAATATACGCAAAACTATAATACCGTTCTTATTATTTGAAATAAGATACGTTTTTATATTAGCAGTCATGCTAATTAGTATTAGTAGTCATGGTAATTAGTATTAGTAGCCATGGTAATTAGTTATTAATTAACAAATGTTAATTGTCCATAATTTATTATCTAGTTAATTGCATACATTTCTTAATAAATTAATAATTTTGTTAATATTTAAAATTAAAATGAACATAATTTGAATAAATTACATGAACATTTTCCTTGTGTCTAAGATCCTATTTGGGATATTAATAGAAAATTTTGATCTGAAATCCTATGGTTGGAGTAGGGGAAGAAAATATTGAGCCTCTACCTTTCCTTCTTACATCTATGGGAACCAACTGCACTAGAGCTGAACAATGAGCTATTAAACTGTAGTAGAATGTAAATTAATAATCATAAATATTAAATATTAGGAACTAAGAAGTTTGAGATACTATCTTACGCAGGAACCATCATATAGTTATTACTATTGCTAATTATGATAGTATTTTAATATTAATCCCTTACAAGATATAAAAAGCGCTATTAATTATTATTAGTTAACCCTTCAATACATAAGTTTTAATTTTATTTTAAATTCATACTAAAAACATAGCCAAAATGAAAGAAAAAAAATCCTAGCATTCATTTTCTTTAGAAGTTTGTTTGGCTTTAACATGTGTTTCTTGTTGAAATAACCATCCGCCCTACAATTTTTTTTAATTTGTAACTTGATATTTATAACCAACTTAGATTTTTAAAAAGTTCTAGTTACTCTAATTCATAGTGTATTTAGCTAAGTAACAAGATTAGTTAAATTAATAACCATTCGAATCCACAAACATCTTTAGGATCATTTATTAACCCTTGAGGTATACGATATATTTGGGGGTAAAATAACATTACAATAATCATAAAGATCTTTATAGAGGGAGGAGGGACGTGGAGTTTATATATTGCCTCACGTACATATGAAGGGGTGCAATTACCGCTGCCTTACGAGTATATATAGATTACTACGTATTATCCATATAACTATCATAGTGCTAACTAATAATTCTTACAAATATTGTTCATTACTAGATTTTAAAAGAGTTAAACCGGAAAAATTTCAATAGTAGTTGTGCTTTTTTTTTTTTTAAAAATGTGACATAACTACACGTTTAAAATCAGTCCGAGAACAAGGGTCCTTGGCAGAAACTTAAGCCACATAAAAAAAAGTTGATAATAACCTTTCCTTCTTTTACTCGTATGGAAATCAGCCTACTGTGTGAAGGTGGGCCGCGTCGACCAGGTTAACCTTTAATCTCCCCCCACACCCAATCATCTGTTCTTTGCCAAGCGTGGGAGGTGAGTTAAATTTCACGCATAATTTTATGTGTTTTGCCGATGCAAATTCAGTTCTAAGCACAGGTAGTGGCGAGTGCTTGCTTAAATAGATGATATCAACAAGTTGTACAGTTTTATTTAACTAGTTGACAATTTAAACCATTAGTGTAAAAATTGTTCATGAAGTGGAAAGCGCTGATTTGCCAAAGATTTCATTATGAAGTATGAAGCCAATATATCATTCTAAAGGTTCCTTTCGCACACCAAAAAATATCCACCTTGACCTAGTGTAGTTGACTTGTACACTTTAAATCTATCGTTTCTTCAATGTCCTCACGCCATTGAAGTAGTGTGGTGTGCCAGGTCAGGATTTTGTCTTCGTCATCGGACCATAATTCAAAATTATGAGA
Source organism: Troglohyphantes excavatus (assembly GCA_963932185.1). NCBI lineage: Eukaryota > Metazoa > Arthropoda > Arachnida > Araneae > Linyphiidae > Troglohyphantes > Troglohyphantes excavatus. The sequence continues at coordinate 6,982,168 of OZ010670.1, read as the reverse complement.
CAGTGTTCCCGGCTCTTTCCTTCGGGATAGATCCCGAATCGTCGCCAATAGCCCATTGTGTAGCTCTAATGGGCTATTGGTGATGTTAATTAACCAACCAACTGATTTTTATCAGCAGTTACTTTACAATAGTAAATCCCATTGAACATTCATGTAAGTTATAATATTACTTCAGGCCTCCGTGGCCGAGCAGTTAAGGCGTTCAGCTGCTAATCCGAGGATTGGTTGTTCGAACCCGCGCGATGGACTTGACAAAGAAAAGTAAAAAAGTAGTGATCTTGTGATCGGAGGGTTGCCGGCTTCGCTACAAAAATACTAGAAAAGTCGTCCAGAACATCCGCAAAAATTAACGGCGTGTATACGGGACTGGTGCACGATAAATCTGATCGGGGTTCAAAGTCTCGATGTCTATTGAAGGCGTTGGATGCCATTTCAGGTGTTTCCTCGTCATCTGACCATGGTTCTAAAATAACGAGGCGCATGTATGAATGTTTGTGTGAATGTGTTCCCGGGTCTTTCCTTCGAGGTAGACCCCGAACCGTCGCCAATAGCCCACTGTGCAGCTGTAGTGCGACGTTAATTAAACAAAACAAATATATATATATATATATATATATATATATATATATATATATATATATATACTTTACCCTTTTGATATAAATTGGTTGGTTTGGTTAATTAACGTCTCACAAGAGCTGCACAGTGGGCTATTGGCGACGGTTCGGGGCCTATCTCGAAGGAAAGACCCGGGAACGATGCCTCGTATTTTTGAACCATGGTGAGATGACGAGGGCAACACCTGAGCTGGCTCCCGCGCAACATCAATAGCCGTCAGGACATTGGACCCCGATCAAATTTATCGTGCACCAGTCCCGTATACACGCCAGTATAATTTGTTGGGTGTTCTGGACGACTTTCTAGTATTTTTGTAGGGAAGCTGGCAACCCTCTGATCGCAAGATCACTACTTTTTTACTTTTCTCTGTCAAGTCCATCGCACATATTCGAACCAACAATCCTCTGATTAGTGGCTGAACGCCTTATCCACTGAGCAACTGGGGCTCTCGTGTAAATAGAACCTAATTAAATATATATATATTTTTGCTATAACGTTTAAATTACTCAATTTAGGTACCATTTCAGGAAATGGATGGGTGGTCAGTTGAATTAACACCGCACGACGGCTTTTTAGCGATGGTTCAGTGCCCCCCCCCCCCCCCCCCCTCCCCCCAATAATCTGGAAATCCTAAAAGTTGAGAATTTCGAATCGTTAAGTTGGGAAATTTCATGCTTTACCCCCCCCCCCCCCAAATACTCTTTGTGTGACTGCACTAGATGAGGATCTATCTCGAAGGAAAGACCCGGGAACATTGTCTCGTAATTTGGAATTTCGATCAGATGACGAGGGCAACACCTGAGCTGGCGCCATACGCAACCTAAACAGGCGTGAAAACTTCAGTCTACGACAGATTAAATGTGCACCAGTCTCCTATACACGGCGGAAGTTTTTTTACGGATGATCAGGAACAATGCCGACAACCCTCTGATCATAAATTCTCTACGCTGTCAGAGACGATATTCGAACTTGCATCGTCATCTGATCACGGTTCGAAAATACGATGCCGTAAATGTCTGTTTAAGTAATATCGGGTTCGAAGTAAGGGTAAAAGGTAATAACCATTTTGTTTTTTAAAAAAAGTTAAGTATTCATTCCACATAAACGTGCAAAGTATTTTGATCGTTTAATTTTTTTAAAAGCATCATAGTTATTACTTTTTCACAACATGAAAGTGCATTAAGAAGACCATCTAATTACCGAATTTAGACTAATTTACCGAATTTTAGCGAGTGTATTTGTCTGGTTTTTTGTGGTCGTGAGGTCTACTCTTTCCAGAACTACTAGAAATTTAAGAAATATCCAAGTACTTTTGAAAGTTGCTCTAAAAACTAAATCACATAAAAAAAACTATTCTTGGCATGTAGATTTTGGTGAAGCTAGATTGAAAATTGCGTATATTGTGCACTAGATCTTTTCACAACGATTTCTTTATTTTCAACTTGAGTCCCCTCTCACTTGTTATGCCACTGCCTGAGTTATATTAGTAAAATATATTCTAAAGCTTTTTATTTAATAAGCTTATTTTACTCACATAATTTTAACTTATCGATCCATACCAATTTTTTTTTAATTTAGCAGTCTCTACTTCTAAGTAAAAGCTTAAAAACGTTTACTAATGTAGGTTTTTAACGAGGTTTGTAATGTTTATTCACATCTCGGAAACTATTGATCCGATTTTACTGAAACTTGTTAAAATCGTAGGTCCTACTCTAAATACTACTCTACTCCACTAAAAAAAAAAATTCTAAATACTATATGACATTTAAAATTACACCATTTTAAAAGAAAAATTAGTTGCAGCTGAATTGTTGAAAAATTATGCATTATTAAACTACATTACGATCATCTTAAAAAGTCATTTTTATACAATTATTTTTTAGTATGAAACATGTATAAAACGCATTATCACATTGCAGACGTGTGTACCACCAGAATAGAGCAGGGGAAAAAATAGTCACATTAAGCTAGACATTCACTTGACCCTTAGAAAGACTCCATTGAACCCTTCGGTGGGGGACCGTCCTCCCCCTCCTTGCAGGTGGCTGAATACGCCTCCCCTTTTCCGGTTTCAAATTACCGAAATTCCTAAAGAGCGTCCGGCGATGGTTAAGAAACTGAACGCACCTAGTCGTGAATTTTATTAGGCCTGTGGGCCCCTAAAATAATCTAAAAAACCAGCGTGAATGCAATTTGGTAATTCGATTTTTTTTTTGGTTAATTGAGATATCGGATAAATTGAGCGTTATTCGATTATCAAACTAAACAAAAGTGTGAACATACCTTTAACTTTAAAAATGGAGTTATAATTTTCTAAAACAAAATTTACAGAAAAATCTCGAATGAGGCTGTTTTGAATCACGGACAGAAGAGCTTAATGTAAAATGTAATTTTCATTAGATTATAGAAATATATATTGGACACCAACAAAAACTTCACCAATAGAGGGAAGATAAACAAAATGTTCTGTCTATCGCCACGGGCATCCATTAACGCTTTTTACATGTTTTGCTTTATTTAAAAAAATTTACGTAAATATGGTATCTAAATTTCTTTTGAATGAAACCAAATTTATGTAAATCGTGCTATTTGTCACAGAGTTATAATGTCAAAATAGATCATTAAAAAAAACGAATTTCTACCCTGACATCCCATGTAGCTGATTTTAAAAATGTTTCACGTTAACATATTTAAAAAAAAAAAAAAAACTTGAGTGTTTACTCATCAAGAGACCATTCTACCTTATTCGTTTGGGTCTTAAGCAAGACCCAAACGAATAAGTAATCGCTTAGGGCGCTGGTTAAATAAGGGAATCAAATTTTAGTGAAGACAGAAAAATATAAATGATTTTATACGGATTTTTTTTTGTCAAGCGTTGACATTTTTCAAGATTTATATTTTATTATTTCAATTATATATCGCAATACAATCAAATAATTTTTTAAAGATTCATTTCTACCCATATATTGCATTATTAAGGTTAGCTTGGATTTTATTTTCTTATCTAAAAACTACTCTTGACACTAGAGACTAGTTATTTTCCAAAAACTTTGGAATTTTGCAATTTAGAAAATTTTAATCTTAAAAATATTTTTTAAATATTGCAAAATCGCCTTAAAATATAATTTGTGCAAACTAGGCACAAAAATCATATTCGCATGTGCCACAAAAACTCCTTGAAGTGTCCATGACTATCCCGCCATCGGGGTACAAGCGATCGGCCAGACGTTGTGGTTTTAAAAACTTCATTACACAAATAGATTTAGGAAAACTTTCAAATATAGCAAAATTGTATTTATAATTGAAGGTTCACTTACATAAAACCTAAATGGAAAAATTTAAAAATATTCTTACAATTGAAAACGTAATAAATTTTTATTAATATTTGCAAACAAAATGTTGAAAGGCGTATTTTGAAGTCGCATTCATGCTGTTTATGACACAGTTTGACTCGTTGAATTCACATAATTCCTCATATTAAAGGAATAACAAATAAATTATACTATAAATCTCAATTAAATCATATGAGTAGCCCAGATGCAAAAACAGGTTTTGTCCAAAAATTCGAAATATGATATTTTGGTATCAATATGTTCTTTACAACTTTAAGGGGATTTAATTCTAAAATTTATTTTAAAAAAAACCCACCTTTTTTCAATTTTATCATCTATCCGTAGCTCTAAATTAGGAGGCAGTATTTCCGAAGGTTCCAGTTGTAAAAAGTAAGTTTTTTTAATAGATATTTACATTAAATTAACCCATTTAAAAAAAGTTTATTCCTAAAAAAGGGCGTAAAAACAGAATTTGGAAGGGAAAAAATCAGATTTAAGAAATCGTTTGTTATTAGTAAAAAAATATAGCTAAATTAAAATAAGTTTCTGTTAAATGTAATGTAATATTTATCACAAATATGCAACTTTTTTAATCGGTGATAAAATTTAAAATTATCTTTTGCAGGGACAGAAAGGTATTTTATGGTCAAGCATGCGTTTCAGAAAGTTTTTCAAATTTGCTTCTCAAGAGTTTAGTGAACATTTTACGTCCTAAACCTTTACCCTAGGTACTTGGATTGTTTACCTGTATATAGAATTTCAAAGGAAGTCGTTATGCGGCTGCCGAATATTTGGTATTCGGCCTCAAAGTCAACCGAATATTCGGTAATCGACCAAATCATTATTCGTCACTTGCTTACTTAAAACTTTTTAAATTTTGACATTTATTAACTGCCTCTCATCGGAATGATCTTTAAATCCGCTCCTGTGTACTCGAATCCCGAATAGATATTTTTCACGATCACCCCTGCCTAGATATTAAGATTGTATATTGCTAAATATAATAATTCGATCTACACTTATCCGAGTCTCGCATGCTAAAGGTACTGTACTCGAATCCCGAATGGTTTTGAACGGTCGTTCTGAATAGGAATTACTGTTGTGCAGTGACGAATTCCTAAAAAAAATTATTCCCGGTTAACATCACACCCATAGAGCATTTTTCATAAATAAAAATCTTTTTAACATTATACAACTTCATCTATATAAACTCAAGTATTGAAATAAAATTTTACTTAATTTTTATTAAAATTGCTGAAATATTAAATCTCAACTGTGTGCTGTTTTCTTTAAAACTATATTGTATAAAATTGTCTTATTTCAAATTCCATATTTAGATGACTATGGCAATCAGTGTAGTATCGAGTACGCGACCCCGGCAGGGTTAACAACAACAGTTTTTCTCTTTCGATTTCGCTTATACCGAGGTTAAAACTAGCTAAAGGCACTCTACACCGAAAAATTTGAGGCATTTTCGAAAAAATAAAATTATAAATGTTTAATCTATTTAAAATGTTCTTTTTAATACGTACTACTTTACTGTGGTGGATCTATAGCTATAGGGAAGTATCCCCCTCCGAGATATTCTAACTTAGATTACATAACATGTGCATGTTATCGATTTGGAAGGATTTTTTTAAAGGCTGATCATTCAACACACAATCTCTATGTAACGAACCCACATATTGAATAACTTTTCTAGTAAAGTAAAATGGCATAATAATAATAACGATATTCGAGCTATCACACCAATATACAAATTTTTTAGGGTGGTTCGAATTTTTTTTTCCTAAACGTTTTAGTGCGGAAAAGTTGCCTCCTATAATAATAAGTTCCTGGGTCTTTCCTTCGAGATAGGCCCGAACCGTCGACAATAGCCCACTGACGAAATTAAATAAATTTCGTAATTTTTTTAATATTAAAAATTATACGATTAAGACGATATAGTTTGTTATGTTTATTTTATAGTTCGATAAATTAAAACATTCGAGAAACAGAATTTTTTTTAGTGTCATTGTTTTAATCATTTTACAGATAATCGCCTTACAACGCTTTAGTACCTATTTACAAATATTTATAACATCAGTCGTCTAAAATAACGGTTTTACTTAAAAAAAAAACGAAATTTGTTAAATGTCGTAAAATTTTTAGTACAAAGCACAATCGGAAGATATCAACCAATTTGTATTTCTTTACGTCATATTCTATTATTATATGCAGTGGCGGCGATTGGGTGGTAAAAGTGGGGGGGCAAGATCAAGATGAAACAAGTGTGTGTGGAGGGGGGGGGGGGGGGGGGGTAGTAATAAAAATTTTGAACGAACACCAAAACAATAAATATTGCACATTTATATTTACTCTCTATTTTGAGTTATTTGAAGGAAAGAATACCAATTTAAAATAGGTACGAGACGCCCAGGTCGACTATTAACCCATTTTCGATTATTTTCCAATTTTTTTTTTATTTTGGAGTGATACGGACTGTTGTAATGAATCTAATTAACTGACTTATTGACCGACCTCCAAAGGGATAGGCATCCTTTCCATTGGTGTCAGTGTTGAAAAAGAAATGGAGGAAATTTTCTTTCCTCACCCTCCCAATCCCTAGAAAATTTCCTGCACCATTTACAATTCTACATTTGTGGTGTGACTTTTGAGACCCTGAGGCAAATTCTTACAGTTTGCAGGAACGTGGGTATAGATTTTATGGAGGTTGAGTGATTGATTATTTCATGGGGGTTCAGTGACTGAGCCACGAATTTCTTTAGGCATCTATCCCTCTCACCAAGAGGGGGGAATCCTTAACCCCACAAAAATTAACAAATATATCTCACAAACCCCCACCAATTTTTTTTATTAAAAAAATTATTAATTTTCGTTCAAGTAAACATGAATACGTTGGCAGATAAATAGCATCAACAGTTATCATTGTCATTAACTATATTTAACAGTTGTCAATAACTACTTTTAAAATTAATAAATCACTCCCTAATTATGAAATCAATTTAGAGAACAAATTTAAAGCTTGAGATTCCTTATAATATATGTGTGGTAACGAACAATAAAGCCGCCGTTAGCCAGCTCAAGTGTTGTCCTCGTTATATATGACCATTGTTCAAAAATACGAAGCATTGTTCCCGGGTTTTTCCTTGTAGAAGGGTCCCGAACCCGAATTGTCGGCAATAGCCCAATCTGCAGCTCTAGTGCTACGTTATTTTAACCAAATCAAACTTTCCGATTTAAATTCTCACCTCAACAGTGCTAAACATTCCCAGTTCCAGTTTATATACATTTTCAAAATTTTTATAAATTATGTAATATTAAACAGTTCTCTCAAAAGTATTGGTTGCAAGCATTTTCCAATGCAGTATCCGTTCAGAGGTCAAATTTAATCTTACAAGTTAGGCAATTTCTAATCTTCCCTAGCTTTCATTTGCAAATAATATTAATTTTCTTCGGACATAACACGGATTTCCAACACGGATTTGTAAAATTCTAAACCAAAATCATAATAATAATCACAAGGTCTCATTGTCGAATAATTATTACTATTCTTTTTAAATGGATATTTTGGGAAAACCAAAAACATTTCATCCGTGTATGAATAAATCCATATTTAAACAAAAGTTTTCAAAATATATCTATTCTCGTGAATAGATATATTTTGAATCTTCTTGCAGCAAAGATATTTAATTAAACTGTACCTTCGTTACACATTTTATGGAGTGCAATAATATTCGAAACTTACAAATATCAATAATTACTGAAATACGAATAATTTTTCCAATAATAGTTTGAAATTAAATTATAAATTGAACAATTAATGCTAAATTAAATTGAAGAACAATCGCATAATATGAATAATGTAAAAGATTTCGAAATATGATATATAAATGCTAAAAATCAAGATAATGGTATCTTTAAACGTATACTTGCGCGATTTTGAAAATTCTGTGACGTAGATTGCAAGCAAACAGACAAGCTTTCTTGAATGGAAACAGTAGTGCTTGTGTTGCTGTCATGTTCAACTTCACATTTGTTCTTTTTATTAAAGTAATTTAAAACTGAATTTTGTAAAATTCGCTTCATTTTGCTAAAAAGCAGAGCAGACGAAGATCAAATCAAAGACATTAATGGCTAACCTATGACCCCTTCCCTCCTATCTACAGGCCTATAAATTACGCAATTGTTCGGCGCCAATAGATTACACAATACTACATTTTAACGCATTTTATTAATACCGGATACTATTTTAATGTAAAAAGTTGCAACTAGTCATAAATAAAAGAAGGAGGTTTGATCTATTTTTTGAATTGAAGGTCATACAGTTGCATTTTTCTATGTAAAGAAAATATATGCTATTTCTTTTTCCGAAAAAAATAAAAACAGAATGAGTAATGGACCTGGATTGAGTAAGCAATGAGGCACCAATCAATGGATTAAATTAGCAGCTGTCTGTCTGGAAATCTGAAAACAAAGCTCCTCAATTTAGATAGAGAATTTATTTTATTTTTTAAATGTTGAATTTTTTTTAAATAATAACGATACCACATTCGTTCAAAAAAAATTTCACTTGACTTTCAAAGGAAGGGGTTTGAACCTTAGTAGTGGGAGGAAGTTGGGGTTCGAATTTTTTCCTTTGTTCGGCAATGCAATAGAACAATTGACTTGTAATATAGTTTTAAAAAGTGCAATATTAAAAAAGTGCGGGGGCAACATCAGAAAAAAGTGCGGGGGCAGCCGCCCCCCCTTGCCCCCCCGAATCGCCGCCACTGATTATATGAGGTAATTTTACCACGCGCATTAAAAAAATCATTATTTTCGACCCACCCTATTTTTCAAACAAAAAACACAACGTAAAGACAAGAAACTATGTCAGTTTTAGTGCAAATAGCCCACTTCACAGTAATACCCAATCAGTAAAAAATAAAAAATACATACTTCACTTTCCTATACATTGTTGAATAATTCGCTAATGTGTAAATATCTTCGAAAAACATATTGGAAATACTATTAATGATCAACTTGAAATATTTGTGTCATAATCTTTTGTAATATTTGTGTCATAATTATATGGCTAAAATGTAAAATAATCTAAGATACATGATTTAATATATCTTAATTGATTAATGGTAAATAGCAATTATGACATTTAATTATTTTTTATTAATAACAAAAACATACAAAACGTGAAAGAAAATCTTAGTGTTCTAACTTTCTTTCCAATATTAGTACATTTCTAACCAATAATTGCATAAAAAATTCGATACAAAAATCGTAATTTATATTTGTTAATTACACTACTTCAACAAACAATTTTACGATAACGTTTTATTTTAAATCACAATTTTTTAGTCTAATCCCCCATAAATACGACTTAAAAAAAGGCAAAAGATTAATAATAATTAACATCATGCAGCGAAATCTTATCCAAATTCTATTGTTATTTTTTAACAAAAATGCTCAATTGAACTACGTTCCCCAAATAAAAAGCTTAGATGATTCAGAACCGTTTAAGATACAGCTACAGACAGTTCATATCCTTCCTGATCTGTTTTCCCATTCCCCTACGCGTAAGGGAAAACCTGACGGTATAACCGGAGAAACTGGTTTTGGCGACCTTAGGCATAGTGGGATAGCCAAGTTATCGCCAACGTGGTTTAGGGCTGCCAACGGGGTGTCTGAGGAACTCTACCCTTAAAAGCAATTACAGTTCAATTAAATCCCTCAACACAAAAAGAAAGAACACAAACACAAATGTAAACAAACATCGCGACACATCTCCGGTCGGCGAAACATCGCTGAAGTTAGGCCTAGCTATGCCGCAAAAATGCAGATTAATAACTAAAAACATCCTAGGTCACTGCACTACTGTTGTTGTTACTTTTACGGGTTAAATAAAACCTACTATTAAAAGAAAGAAAAGAAGAACGATAATATTAATCGTTGTTTATTTTAAGAATTTACCTGGCGTGATCGTATAGTTTAGAACAGACAAAAAACACAAGACTAAAAATTGTGACCAAAAGAAAACAAATTTATTTAAAACACAATTAAAAAGGGAACGGAACACTTAAGAACCTTACAAAAAGCCAAACAAGTTAAAACTAAATAATTTAAAAGGGGGAGGGTAAACTAAAATTAAAAATTACTACCTTCAGCTGATTTCGTCGAGAGAGATGTGGCAGGAGATCAAGGCGAATACAATACGAGTGCCCCCCAAAAAAAGAAAACATGGCCAAGCCGCTACGGCCATACTAAGTGTCCAAGATTGGGAGGTGGACGAAAAGGGGGGTGGTACTTGGCACATCCTTCGACGGAGTGTCAACTCCGATGTCAGCTTCAGAGGTGGTCGGTCAAAAGGCGTCAGCCAGTGGTGGTCGTCCAGCAGAGAAATCCAGTTCAGAGGTGGTTGGTGGATGGGACCTTCTCTGGGCGAGGATCAAGGGCCTGACGGGTGATGGGGGAGGCGTCCAGGGCTGACATCAGAGGCAACGGCAGAGGACGGGAACATCCCTCTGGGTGCTACGTCGATGGGTGGCTGGGGTTATTGCCGTTAACCCGGCAACATCTACTGGAATGGGCGACTCTCGAGAATCGTTGAGGTTGGTGGCGGCGGTTAAATAATTCTTCTAACCCCGCATCAGCATCGGCGGCTATTGCACGAGATTAACCCATCGGGTTTTGAAAAAGGACACACGGTCCGCGTTTATAAGACGGGAGCTATACTCCTGTACGTCTTGTGGCTTCGAAAGATGCGTTAAAAAGTCCCGTCAAAAGGTGCGCTTTCCAATAAATCGCCAAAACCTCCTTGCCAGATCCCTCAAAACTAGCACATCAATTTTCCTCTCAGCCAATCAGAGAATTTACAATTACAACTTCGGTTACAGTTAAACACAATTTCAGACCAGTACGTAAAACGGTCTCAAAAACACGAACTCAACTCACATACCAGACCCCAGATGTGTAACATGATACAGGAGGAGAGGCCGATGTGAGGACCCAAAAGGGTGGAAAAGACTCCAGACAGGGGGTTATCACCCCATTTACAACTAAAAAGCTCTTAGGGGGTTATGAAAAAGGGGGAAATTTACGTTTGGGCTTAAATGGAATCAAAAGTGCAGGTTCCCAAGTACAAGTTTGACAATTAAATAGGATACATCAATATTACATAAATTAATTAATACAATTAGGGGAGTCTGAAATTAAATTAAATAAAAGAGGAATTAAAAATTAACCAATTATGGTTTTAACCATAACATCAAACACGCTTGAGCAAGCTAAATAAGCAGAGTTAAAACACACGCACGCACTACAAATACATTTTCCCAATCCCCCTCTGTTGCACGGACCTATTCACAAATTATCCTGGAAAGTTGCATAAAAAGCACACCAAAAACATTATATGAAATCCTGTCTCTAAAAAAACATGGATATATTATATTCCTAACCTAAAATCCTTCATCCGAAAATGCGAAGAGGCAATGGGCACACAAGAACCTCCTATTAAAACCACAATTAAATTAATCGCAATTGATGTCTTTCACAAAATGCCCACTTTGCCCAAATTAAAAACAAATACTTTACCCATCCGAAAACTGAATCGTACCTCCCCAACACAAATTGAACTTTCCTCTCCATCCCACAAGACAGCATCATTAAAATATCCAGATTCAATCATAAGATAAACGATTACAATATTGATAATATCCAAAAAATATATATTGAACCAATGAGTTCTGATATTAAAATAATTTTTATCGTAACAAATATTCAAATATTATAGTATTGAGAAATGCTTTGGATCGTTTACAATCGTTTGTTAAATTTAAACATGGGCCAATAATGAAGTAAAGTATATATCGCAATTCAATCCAGTTCGTTACTGCGAGGTGAGAGCAAGTTATCAAGGAACAAGTTTGTTTCAACCAAAGCCGTCTTGAAAGTGGGAGCAGATCATTCTTTTGTTCTGGTTCCTTTTTAGTAACAAGTTAATAATATTTTTTACCTGTTAATTTTTTAAGCTGTTTTGTTTTAACTATCACTTTTTTGACAATTTCTGCATTTCTGATCAAATTAAACAGCACATCTATAAATAGGTTGAATAACTTATATTATTCAATATATATATATTTGATTTTGAAATACTACTTTTTTTTAGCAAATAAAGAACTGTTAGTTTTTAAAAATAATATTTTTAATTATCGTAAATTGAAATAATATCTTTTAACTGTTATTTTAATATAGCTAATCCCTAATGCATCACTTAGTTAGCTTCATGCTCTTAAGCATCATGTGCTTTGACAATGCTTAACCCGCTTCTTGGTCGGATATTTTTAATTCTTTAAGAGGAATGCACGTTCTATAATGAATTTTAATTGACTGGCTTGTAACTAAGTCTTTTTGTTCTATCCTGCTAATTCTTCATATGATCTATCCTGCCTATATGACTCGTATGGCATCCTGGCAACTATATGGGTAAAACAATGCTGACCATTTGACATGTGATGCTGAGTAACGGTTAAATTTGTATAAAATTATGCTAGAGAAAAAATTATTCATAGAACGTTTCAGTGTTGACATTTGTTTGAAAACCAGCATGTTGGCACATATGAATCTGATTTTAAAAGGGGACTTCTGAGAAGGGTTTATTTGTAAAAGTCCCGTTTTAAAATCAATCGATTCATGTGTTAAGCAATCTGACTTACCGTCCAGTTTTGAGTTGACCACGAACGGATAGGGTGGCAAAGGACCCCAGGAGGTGAAGACTTTTATTTCTTTGACTAAATGTGGATTTCTCTCCAGAAAGAAGCGCAGGCAGTTCGCGTCCACTGCAGCGGCGTCCACCTTCTTGCCAATCACCATCTTGATGCTTTCCAAGTGGGAGCCTGCACAAAACAGGAGCAGCCAAAATTTCTTTCTTTAACTTTTTTAATTAAATTATGAACTTGACTTTCTTAAACTGTTGCAATTTTTTTTTCAGAAACAATACACAAAGTAAATCTAAATCATAACAATTTTATCAGTCAAAAGGAATTATATTATATACTATATGTATGGGTCTTTTAATATCTATTAGCCACCCATTACTATGACAAATAAATATGAGAACCTTTTTGGGTGGGGTTAATACTTTTTCTGGTTAATTAAAAAAACTTTATTAAAAAAAAGAATAACAACCAATAGAATAAAAATAGTTAATAATTATTAAATACCAATATTTATTTACACTTCAAATAGAAATTTAAAACTTTTTTTTTTTTACCAAATGCTAGATATACAACTTTGTTTCTTACCAAGAGTTATTTATCAAGAATTTGTTGCCTAGCAATACTTAAATGGTTAAATAGGTATAAATAAAAATACATTTGAAATAAAAAAATATTTGAATTAAAAAAAAAACTTTAAACAATCTTTCAAAGATATATCGTGTTAGAGCAGCGGTTCTCAATCTGTGGTATTCGTACTCTAGGAGTATGTGGCAGTCCTGTTAGGGGTATGCAAAAAATTATAATAGTAATGACTGGAACCATATAAACTAAATGTGATACCCAGCACCCACTGTGCCCCCACCGATATTGGCAATCAATGATCCCAAATCCATCAGCAAATGCGATTTATTAATTATCGACCTCAGATGAAAATACTAGCATTTAATTGCTTTAAAAAAATTATCACTATTGATACCTAAAACGATGAGAAGACGATAGGTCACGCACATATCTTCGTATTATCACGTTTACTCTTCAACGTAACATTCGGCTGACATTTCTTTTTGGCTAGCTTGTTGTTGTCAGTAAGCCTACTAACTATTAACTAACATGTGGACGTCGTATATTGCTACATTTTATGTCAAGAATCCCCGGAAGTAGAAACGCGGCGACGTGCGTCATACGATGCAGATTTTTTCAAAGGTTTGCAGACAAATTTTTACAGAAGTCTACCTTACAAATTTTTTTTATGCCTGCGCTACTTTAGAACAATAGAAAAAGTTACACGTGTTTGAACAAATCTCTGCAGACGTTTCTTTCTTGTCGATTCTCTTTTGTCAACTCCATGGTACATTTCAGTACTTGTTCTTTGAAAAATAGACATTACTAGAAAATAATTAGCAGAACCTTCTTTGAGAAGGGAATTTGCGCTAAACGAAAACGGTATTTTATACAGCTTTCATGGCAGATTTCCGACTTTGGTGATAATTTTTTTTCTCTTTTAGATTTAGAGCTCAATTTTTTACTTTAATAGCTCAATTTTTTCTTTCTTTTTACTCATTCTTATCTCATCTATTTGATAGTCAATAGGTAATCAATGATGCAAGTTTTTCAAAAATTGGCAATTTGACGCCACGATTACTCCGATGTTGGTGACTAAAAATGCATTTCTTTTTCAGTTTTATTAATTTTGGTCTAGCTTTAACATGATTTTCTTAACTTTTTATAGAGTTTGTTAGGAACTTGATTATTATCAGCTAACCACAGTTGCCGATTTTATCCGAAATTGGTGTTTTAGCCCGGTGACTTTTCCAATTTTCAAGACATAAAACAAGTTTTACTACATGTTTAAAGCCAGTTTTCTCGTTTTGAAAGGCATTTCTTTAGTTTGAATTTTTTTTTTAAAATGCGAACCAATTACTTATGCCAAGTTTGTCAAAACTCGGACTTCTCTAATTTCTCCATCTTTATAAACTGGAATATTCGAACATTCCTGAGGATATTGCTTATACTTCAATATATTTAATTTTATGTCATGATTCTTTTACATGTAAAATGGCAGTTTGAACATTAGTTTACAGTTAGTTAGTTTGCATTAAATTTCATTCACTATTCCTATTCTTCAATGAAAATGAAAGCATAATTTATCTGACTTGCATATTATAAAACTTATATTAAATGTCTAAAACCATAATAAATAATAATTTAAATTGCTTTAGAAGTTAATTTTTGCAATTTTGGGACTTGTATATTAAAGTACTAGCAGATAAAAAAAAATACTTTCTTTTTGCACCCTTCCTTTTTTTATTTCCAGTATGAACTCTGCAATTTAATGAAGTTACCATACTTTAAAGTTATAATTCCAATTTTAATTTACCAAAGAAATTCGGAAAATAATCTTTCTTTTATTTCATTTATAAATTTTAACAATGAAATAAAATTTTAATATGTATTGTCCTTTTCATAGAAAATATTAATATAAGGAGTTTTTGTTTTAAATGCTGAAACTATTTAATAAATGGGTATGTGTTTGTTCATAAAGATGTTAAACATTTAAATAATTGGTACTATATTATTTAAGTGATGAATACTTATAATCTGGCAATGATTAAACAGCGCATGAAAAAAAATGTGAATAACAAAGTAATACTATTGCTGAGATTCTCTCTTTAATCGAATTCTCATGAAAGGTATACCAATAGTTATATAATAAATTAAGTTGCAGACAAATTTTATTCTCTACAATCTTGTTGCAGACTGTTAGAATTTTTCTGCTACTGGGCAAGAATCATTTTCAAAAGAATAATAACAATTAAAAAGTCCGTAAAACAGCTGTAAAGAATGAATGTGGAATATATCTTTGTCAAAGGTGTTATTCTTTAAAATATATCTATAAAACTTTATCACTGTTCTTATTTTTTTTGTAGACAATTTTATGATTGTAAAACTAAAAAAAATCTGCAATAAATTAAAAATTTACCACATAACCCCCCAAAAGATAGCATATTTAATTCAGAGTTTATTTATAATGTAGGATCTAAATATCATCTAATAAATATAAAGTTTTGTCAGGCCACCTTACTAATTTATCTGAATTATTTCTTAGTTCGATTAAAATTTTATACACACATAAATTTTTAATCGTGCTAAGAAAAGAAAACGCAGCTTTTTTCCGAGAGAAGGCTAGTGAGTGAGTGTGCAGGGTTGAGCTCTTGGCTTTTTTTTTTATATCACAACTTTTTTAGCCACAGTTTCCAAGATTTTTTTAGGAGGGGGGCCGTTTTTACTTTTCTAAAGTTTTTTTGGGGGGATATCAGACTTTTTTTTTAACCCACCTTTTGGAGAATGTCATACCAATCACCATTTAAACTTTTTAAAAATTCCTATTTGTTTTCCCATGTCAATAGTTAAATCCGAAAATTCATGGGAAAATTAATCCCACAAGCCGTATTAAAAGACTCTAGTGAGAAGAGAATAAATATGACCTCGCTTCCCCCCCCCCCCCCACACACACACACTCCTTCTTTCACCCTGTTGATATGGAAAATGGTTGCTAGTTGAGGTGTTTCTGAGGAGTTGCATCTAAGTGCTGATGTGTTTAGAACTTTCGTATGATTTTTTTTTCAAGACAGACGTGTTTCTATGACTTCCAGAAAACGAAAGGAAGATTCTGAGGGCTGGCAAGAAGATATGCCACTACTGTACGCCGAAGGCTACACATGAATAGACTGTACGCCTGGGTATCCCGAATTTGTGTTGATTATCTGTCCAATCCAGAGGTGCACAATTAAAGCGGTGTCGGCAATATGTCAATTGGACTACGTCTGATTGGGACAACGTTATGTTAATGTTTTTTTTTTTTTTTTTTTTGCAATTCTGATTTTTGTTAAAAAATTTCATAATTATTTTTTTTTATAATAAAGTTAATATTTTTAGCCTTAATATGGCCTGATGTTCAAAATGGAAATTAGAGGATTTAAAGATTGCTCCATTGACACTTTTAATTTTGTAAATGAGTGGTCTAAAAATGCAGTTAAAAATAAGGTGTCATATTTAAATTAATGCAAAACACAATGTAAAAGAAAAAAAAAAATTTACCACAACAAAAAAAATTAGGAATTAAATTTGCTATTTCAAAAATATATATACAAGTACATTTCGATCGAACGCTCATAGTGGCCTACCTGAGTACAGTATATTCCCAAAGAAAGATGCGTTCTCTCCCAGATCTTTGAGGTTGGCCAGTGTGATGACGTGGCCACTCAGGGACTCTGGGCAGTTGTACGCCCACTTGCAGCCTCGCAGGTCAATGAACTCCTTCACCTTCTCACTGGGGAAGCAAAACACTCTGGTCAGTCAAGAAAGACAGTTGACAGAACAAATATAAATAAAAGGTTTATTTTTCACTTGGGGCAAGAGCTAAAAACATAAGACTTTTTCTGACACAAGATTTACAATTAAAAGCGTTCAATAGAGAAAATGAAACTTGCTAACGCGATCAGCGCCCTCTACATACTTGTTTCAGAAGGCGGAGCGACAAACCGAATAACTCGGGGGGGGGGGGGGGGGGGGGGGAAGGGAATTCTCCTCCGCGTTACAACAAATAGTTCCGACTTGAAAATAAAAATTCACTAATCCTTTCAAATACCCTCTTTAACCTATCAACTCTAGAAATTTTAAAAGGAATATTCTGTTTTTCGTGTAATTTTTGCTTTACTTGATAAAAGTTAAGGTACAAGAAATATAAAGACCACACCTTAGCCCCGCCCACAACGTCACTTCAAACCAATACTGGAGAGCTAGTACTGATTAACCCAGCTAGTAAATGAACTGTAATTGTCACTGCTAAAAGAGTCCTTTTTGCGGCAGTATCTTCACTCGTCCACTTCTTAATGATCAGTTGGGGGAAATATACCCCAAGGCTCCAAGGAGATTTTTTTTCAAAAAGCTCGCTTAGATTCGATTCTACCATTTGCAAACAGGCTACTAAGGCTGGTTGCAACATCAGAAAAGTCAATGTGTGTATTAATATTAACAAAATTTGGTGCAGTTGCATCTGTACTGGAACAAGGGCGGTTGTATTGTCAAGCGGTATTTCTTAAAATAATTTAAAATTCTGCATTTTTCACCAAATTTAAATTAATTGTGTAGTAAGGGATTAAAAAGTTTTGAATTTGTTTTGTGTGAAAAATACATATAAATTAAGGGGCTGAATTCTTACAAACTAATTTATGGGGTGCTGTAGCTTACCAGATTCCCTACTTACTATACCTATGATGCTGAATGTTTTGACACATTTTTATTGTCAAAACCAGTGTACACACTTTTCATTTTTTTTTGGGGGGGTATGCTTTTAAATTGTTGCTTTTTTATATTTGATTCAATTTATGGCAGTGTTGACTTGTACAAGAAAAATGAAAGCCTTAAATCAGGAAGGATATTTAAAGTATAACTGCTATTCTATATATTCTTTAAATACAGGGTGCCACAAAAGTAATTTTATATTTTTAAAAAAACATGGGAAAATAGCAAACAAAAATAAAGAAAAATAAATGTGACATTAATTTTATGTATAACTGTCTACTTTGCAATTTCAGAGAATCAATATATATATATAAGAATTGAGTGTATGTCTGTAGATTCGAACAAACTCACTCATTTTTAGTTTTTTGTAGGGATGAGCTTAGCAATTATTCTACAATAATAGTAGTTATTACGATATTATTGATGAATAACAGTTACTTTTATCTGTTAATTAGGTATTTTTTCAGCGGGAAGGGGGGGAAGGGTGTAAAATATAAGTGTTCAACCAAACACTCAAAGAAGACTCCGCAAAACCTTTTCGTATCTTAAACTAACATGTTTTTTAT
Source organism: Troglohyphantes excavatus (assembly GCA_963932185.1). Classification (NCBI taxonomy): domain Eukaryota; kingdom Metazoa; phylum Arthropoda; class Arachnida; order Araneae; family Linyphiidae; genus Troglohyphantes; species Troglohyphantes excavatus. The sequence goes on along the minus strand of OZ010670.1, from coordinate 6,963,637 downwards.
AGTACAAAATGACATAATTTAGTACATTATTTCACGCTTATAAGAATATGTTTCAGTATTGGAAAAAAAAGGACAGAAAATGTTATTCATATACAATTACAAAAATAACATTAAATTTAAACTGTTGTATTGTGTTGAGTCATCTTTCTTAAAACTAATTTTTTAAAAATATTCAACTATTCTTATCAATTTATATAATTTTAGTTACATTGGCCATTTAATTTGTTTTTTAAAATAATAATTTATAAAAGAAATACTTTATTTTTTAATAAAAATCGACTAATTATATAGCTAGACAAACTATCATGAATTTATTCTAAGTTTTTTTTTTTTCATATTTGTAATTTTTTTTTAAAGAACTACTTTTTTTTTAGAAAATTCTATTATCACAGATAAAAATCTCTTAAAAATTATATGCCTGGACCATTTGAATATTCTGACCCTGCAGCTATTTTAGATACTACTTAAATAAATTAGTAATCCAGATGCAAAACAAGTTATATCCGCTTTTGGACCATTATGAAAAGACTGTCAAACAATAGAAAAAGTTTTGATTGATCCATGGGAGTTTTTTCTTGAGAGTAATAATCGTTTTTTCTATCCAATACAAGATGCAAATTATAGTCTAGATCAATATCACAAAGCCAAAGTGATGACATCTAATGACCCCAAAATCTCAGTTATCGAAATATTGGATATAACTCATCTTGCAGTGTTCACTCTACGTGTTTTTTGAAGGGCGGTCCGCCCTGCCCGCCCTTTTTTCATCTCGACAGCGCCCTCATGCCTTTTTTTTCAAAATTGCCGCCCCCTTTTGAAAAAATTCCGCCCCGTATGCCCTTTTTAGTCAAGCACAAGCATCCTTGCTTCCTTAACTGTCTTTAAAAAAGGCATCGATTAAAAAAATGTGTGTGTAAATTGGAATTAAGTAAATAATGACAGTAGAAAAACAAACTCCTTTTTAACTACGCGTGTTGTACAATTGCAATGATTCCGCGGTTATTTCGAGGAAGGGGCATTCCACCACGAATCCTATTGGTTGTCTATATACCCGCATATGAAATGCTATGTTTTTTTTTTAAGTGAAGATAGTTTGGTTACAATATTAGGCCTTTACCAAATATTAGATTTAAGTAGCCTTTTCATCAGTTTTGTAAGGGGTCTGATTAGGGCTACTAGCAGATTTGGTTTTTAGCAAAAACATTTATTTCTAAGTGTCATATTTTGGATTTTAAGTAGTATCTTCATAAAGAGACATCAATTTTATACGGGTCTTTCTTTCAAAATAAGGCCTGAATCGTCACCAATAGCCCAATATGCAGCTCTAGCGCAAGATCAATCAACAAATCGGAACTTTTTTTGCTTGGATATATCAACGGGTGGCCATGCCCATCTAAAACTTTTTTTTTTTAAAAAGTGCCCATTAAAAACAAGAAGTGCCTTTTCAAAAACAGGGTGCCCTTTTGCAGCCAACTGCGCCCTGCCCTTTTTTATTTCTAGAGTGAACACTGCATCTTGCATCTGGTCTACTGAAATGAATCTGAATGAGTGGAGGTGGGACCTCATGTCCTTGTGCATGATGACATCCGAATAGTAGCCTGCACCCGTGGCGTTCCTCGCATGATGCTCGTGCATGGTGGAGATGGGCAGAAGCTCCATGGGGCTGCGGTTCTTCTGCATACGCAGGAACACCGTGCTGCTCATCCAGGCTGAGGGGGGGAAAAAGAAGTCCATTCAAAAACCATCCAAGTACCAAAGGGAACATGGAAGTTGTATTCACTGCAAGTGAATTTGCATTAGATATCTAACGTACTTTATAATTATTTTAATAAGATACAACTTTAAAAAATAACCCAATTCTTCAGAATTGAAAAAGGTTTCAACATAAAGCATATTTACGAAAATAAAATTTATGTGCATTACGGGGTAAAACAGAGATCCCATAGATGATTAAAACTATATAGGTACCACTTGAGGGAAATTATATAGGTACCACTAGAAGGGTAATATGAGTGCAAAGTTAATTGAATCAGGATGTGACTGTAGTTAATTAAACTTATTAACTTTTACAATTGAAGAATTGGATGCAAGAACCAAGCATCTCATCTTTTATTTATATTCCTATTTTATTTCTATAAAGAAAAAATTCCTCTATTGATGGGTGCTATAACCAATGGCTATAGAGAAATAAAGGAGTTCTGTACTTTTGTTTCATATGATTAAAGGTGAAAATTCACAGTCGCCACGTGACACATAACTTTCAAAAAGTGGCAATCGAAAATTGTGGTTGTACTTGCTACTCGGATTTCGACACTTCTAATCAGAATATTAATAATTTCAAAGATCTTTGGCATTGATTTGGCTTTTTATATCTTCTCTATACTCTAGGTTGTCTAAAATATAAAGTAAACAAAATGTACAGTAGGGTAGGCTACTAAATTGCGCCGATTACAGATTTTCCAAAGCCCAAGGTCGCTGCACGCTTGCTTAAGCATTGAGTATCAGGTGTAATCAAAATTGACCATATTTTGCAACCATATAAAAGTAACTAAATAAAAGATAAATATTTTATAAATAACACAGGCCAACAAAAAAACTTTTTAATGTTAATAGCAGATTATTACGTTATTTTGGACCTCAGGCTTTTTTCTATCACCCACAGTTTCGTCACAATGTGGCTTCAACTAGAAAAGTGATGGAACATGCCATAGGAATAAAAAAGAAATTTGTGTTACAATATTAACAAAACTTATTGGCAAATATGAACATAAACATACCTCTTTATTACATAGGCTTTATGTGTTCATTGCTTTATATTTTCTTTCCTTCCTTTCCTTAAAGCTTTTGATATAGCTTTTTTTCCAGTAAATCGCTTGCCGAACTTCTCAGTGAAGTAACCAACAGTAGTCTCCCATCCTATTGGTATTCCAGCGGCCCTGATAAGATCTTTATACTATTTTGATATCCTGCTGAAACCGCTCTCCTTGTTGCTCACTGATGTCACCCAAAATTGTCTGGGAAGAAATCAAGGTGACTGTTCAGAAAGTGAATCTTCAGGCTAATCAGACATCCTAACTTTTTGAAATTTGTAAGCATGTTGGCTACAATAGAAATATAATTGGGTCGTTTTTGTACTTGTACAAGAACTTGCTAACAACCTGTTTGAATGACACGCAAGCCTTCCTCTCATTTACAGCCGTTTTTTACTCAAAGTTTGAATCGAACATCTTTTTTCGGATATCAGGCCCAACCTTCTTTCAATTTTGCTTCTAGATAGATGAGGAAATTTCTTGCAGAGGTACATGAAAACATGTGCAGAGGCTTTCACAAATTGTTTCATGAGGCCTAACATGTGTAGAGGCAGCAGCAGAATCTTTTCCAGGTCCACATGGTGTGCAAAATTTTCTTCTCTGAAGGTGTTAAAAGTTTTCTTACAGGCTAGCAGGGATATAGCCCAAAAGAGTCCTACTCCCCCCCCCTTGAATCAAAGAAAGTTGTTGTACCACTAATCTACACTAAAATGCAACTACTAAAAAACTATTTCAATCTTTAATAGGTTCAGCCCTTTCCAGACCCCAGGAGTGGAGACATTCAGACACCCCCACGATGTAACTTTTTTTTTCAACATATATTATTTATTTTTTCTTGCACAAAGAAAAACAACAAGAAAGGATAAATTTATTAAATATATAGCAATAATTACATTTATAATTGGAATGGGCCGTGAGGGTGTTCCCCCACCTCTGTTTTCCGATTCGTTAAGCACAAATCCCTAACCAATTCATTTATATTATTCATTATTAGTTCAGTTTCAGTAAACAACTTAGGTTCTAAATCTCTACAATGAAACTCATCATACGCTTCTTCATCTGCATCACTAGACAGATCCAGGATAAAATTATACCTTATTAAAATTATATTATAAAATTATACCTTTTTTTAGTTGTAACCAGTAACATCAATGCTACAAAGTTACAGTGGTTGATTGACTCTCTCCATATCTTTGTAATAGTGAATATAGAGGTTTGTTTTTGCTTTATTTTACCATTTTCTCAAATCTTCTAAGCACACATAACAGACCTACCTTATGCGGTGCCCAAGACTTATCCTGATCAGCAATTAAGTTCAAACGTATAAAAAGTATGCTTTTTTAACGAACTCTGAAATGTTCCTTTAATATTTTTTAATCACAAACACACAACAAATATAACAAAGACAGTCAGGACAGTTTTTACAACCACGACTAGCCATTGATTAATGTCTTTTTATGCAGCTGACGAGAGCACTTGCGACATATGTGAGAGTTTTAATTTAATCTAGAAAGTTCCAGAAGAATCGGTGTCTGCCGCACGAATCAGATAACGTGACCTACAGCAGGTGCGAAGGAAAATTCTATGCATCCTATGAATGTCCTTGGCACAATCGGCTCTTTACGCTGTGTTTCAATTATTATAGCATTAAATTCACAAATAAATTCATTTTTTTCAATATTGAGTGTTAAAATGTGAAAAAATGGTGGGTGATATAGCATTTTTATTGTAATATGCATTTTTAGCACACTAAAAACCACGAGAATAAAGCAAAATCATAGTAAAAGTATTTTCATCGTTGGCATGTGCTTTAGTTTATAGAATCTCCCTCTATGAAGATAGCACTCATTACTTTAACAGAATTTTGGATGGAAGACTTGGGACTTTTACAGACATATCGTAGGTAACAAATGACATAACTTTAAAGTAGATATTTTTCGGATTTATTTAAACAAGTGAACAAAATTTATTTCTGCAATGAAGGCTTCATTCATTGATAATATTATGTACAGATATTAAGGTTAGTCTTATTAGAATTTCGGATGCAATCACTTTGATGTCAATAAAATTGGACAACCGCTATTCCGCAAATTCACGCATTATTTTCAAATCATTATCTCCTAACTAAATAGTAGTTCAAAATGAAATATAATATTTTAAATAAAATGTTGCTATTATTTATTTCAAAGATTTACAAAAGAAATCGTCTCCAGCGACAGTTAACAAGTAAACGGAAAACCCCTATCCTAACGGACCCCTTAAATCCTTTTAATTAAATAATGTTAAGAAAAATAAATTGCATGTTATGGTTTATATATAATTGAAACAATATTTTATTATAGGAAAATATTGGTGACTTATTTTAGGCATGGCGAATCATTGCAAATTTGGAGCCCTGCTTTCTCTTCCTTTATAATTTTTCTAATTACTTAATTTAGGGTCTAAATATTTTTTTTAATAAAAGATTTAAACTTTTTTGAAGCTCATTTGCCAATTTTCCAAGATTAAAAAATTTCTGTACACCCTATTTCAATTTTGGACAACAATAAAATGCTTCTAAAAATGGGATGAGAGGTTACATGTGGATTGACTAATATGAAATCATGGCAGTCCCAGTAATATATAGTTAAATTTACAACCTTTGTTGATTTTTTTTTTCTAATTTATTGCGATATATTACTTTTAAATAGGAATTTAATTTATTAATTTTAGGTATATTAATGAAATTGCTCAGCAGTGATTTCGGTTTGTTTATTACAAATTGGCAAGACCTTAAAGAATCGATTTAATTAGCATCACTTCGTGAAGGATAAATTACTAAATAGAACTATTGTGTAAAAATAATTTGATTTTTTTTGTAACATTTGTTAACTTTAGTGCAATTGACCTTCAAGCAAATTTTTAAGAAACATCTATGTTTTTTCTATTCTTCTACAAATAGTATAAATTAAACATAAGGAAATAAACATGGATAAAAAAAAATTTGCTCTAGAACTTAACATTCACATTTGTATATTTTTTTAATTTTGAAACTTTTTTTAAAATATTAAATAATACAATTTGATTATTTTTCAAAATAGCTTAATTCATACAATCATTAGCTTCTTAATATAATGTGAATTAGTACAATTTACAGATTAATTTTTGTACTGCATGAACTTGGTAAAGTTGCTATGCACCATAAAGTGGCCACTGCATTTTTCTTCTAGTCGCCAGTGGCCACTAGAAAATTTTCCTATGATTTTCACCTTTACATAAGATGCAAGAAACGTGCAGTGTCATCCATCCTAAACTATATTAAAAACAGGAGCCGAATGGTTCTTAAACCAATATCTTCAATTCAGAAAGTTTAAAAATTCAACATATTCAATGTAGGAGTATACAGGGGTGACCTACGTCAATGTCACGAAGGGCAGACAACAGGGTCTAAGCTTTCATCACTAGTGTTCCTGTTATGCGTTTTTCAAAGGGCGCAGCGCCCTGCCCTTTTTTTTGTAAGTGCCGATGCGCCCTGTCCTTTTTAGAAGTGAAAAATGTGCCCTGCCTTTTTTTCAGTATCTTCTTTGCGCCCTGTAATTAAAAAAAAATATTTTTCCGCAAAAACGTAGGTATGTAGAATTGCCTTGGTATCCCAATCGTACCCTCAACCCACGTGACATTTGTTGAACCACGTAGTTAAAGTAACGAGGCGTTTCCGAGATCTATAGGTATTCAGTTGGTAACATAAAAGATAATTGTAGGCTGTTTGTACATGTGTAAAGGATTACATTTTTAACACTTGAAATGGTACTGTAGTTGAGCCGGAATTCACAATGCATCAATCTAAACATTGCTTACTTTGAAGAAAAGAATTTTCCAAGAAAGGATTGTAAATTACTCCTGTCAAAAAAGGAACGCCCCTAATTGTGATGCTCTTCGCTCCCTCACAATGTCTGTGGATTTTTCTTTCTCCTTTTTTGAAATTGTGCCCATTCCTATCTTCACATCAGAAAAATAGTGAACTTTTTATCCCTTTTGTCTGAATATTTGCGAATTTCGTCAACGAGGATATCACACGAAATTTAAGATGGTTATAACTCTTAATTTTGTTTGTCTCTGACGAATGCAACTTCCAGATGGCACTCTTTTAAGAATTTTTTTATTCATTAAAACCTTAAAATTGTAGAAATTCACTAAACGCGATCTGCTGCGATCTCTTTTGAAATCCTTACAATCCTTTTGCATCTGATGAATAAATGTTTATACTTCACCACTTTCTATTTCATCACGATTTGATTTGCACTAAATAACAAAATTGCATTAAATTTTTCGAAAATATTATTTAATTTATGAAATTAAAGTTTAGGACTTGTCATTTGCAGTTATAAATATTGATTTTTGGAAGAAGCTTGATTCTTTTTGTTTGGTTGGTATTAATTTCTAATTTGTTTTACTGCTAATAAATTTTGTTAATTTTTTTTATTTGAAATTTATCTCTCTCCCCCCTTTATGAAATTTGAAATAGTAAAAACTTTTTAACAAGAAACTTCAGAAAAATTTGAGGATTTCAAAAAAAAATTTATTGAATTTTTAAAAAAAAAAACACTATTATTAGAGATTTTTTATGTAATAAGTTTATGGTGCAGTTTTTTAATTTTTTTTTAATTTTATTTTTTGTGAAATTTTAAACATTTCTAAAAAAACACTAATTATACAAACTTTAAAAAAGCTTTTAGAAAAGAGAAAATTTTGGCCCTCCTGAAAAAAATTCAGTTAAAAGTAAGGAAAGTGCCCTTTCAGTCAACAGAAAGTGCCCTTTTTGACAAATCCCCCCCTTGATCCTTTTTAAAACTATGTGAACACTATGCATCACATAATTAAGCTACAGAAAACCTTGCTTGTAATGACCCTATCGATAAAGAGGAACAATTGGTTGATTAGTTTCCAATGTAATAAAATTATTTTTAGATGTTACATTGACCTTTTTTTTATAACGGCCAGTCCTATTGATCCAATGAAGGATTTTAATAGATTGGATTTCTGTAGCAATAGACCTATAATTGAACTACATCACATGGGAACAGGGCCCTATTAAAAAAAAAATTACTTTTAGGCACAGCATAACACTGCGGGCTCATTTCTTAAATGATAAATTCGAAGGCTGAAAAGCATGGAAAATCATGCCTTGTATAGGAGAATCTAAAATTAAAGCTTGAAAAATGCTGTCTTGAGAAATTTTCTGAAATTATTTTTTGTTATTTTTTTTATTTAATAGAGATAAGAGAGCACATTTGGTAATGCAGTGAAATGAGTGCCGAGAGTTGTCAAAATAATCTCATTTAATCAATGGCTGGAAAACAAATGCTGCCAGAACCTCACCTAAGTCCAAGTGTCCGGAGAGGAAGGGGTCCTCTCTGTCGGCCCTAGGCCCTTCCCACCTGGACTCATAGAGGAGGGTTGAGTGGATCCCCAGCTTCTGTTCCACGTACTGCAGCAGCATCTCAAAGTACTCAACCGGGATGCTTGGGGACAGGTAGGTGCCCGCGCGCAGGTTAATCATTCTCTGCAAAGAAAAGACAGCAGTGTTCACATTTCTTTCGAAAGGGATTTATCAACGAGGGCATTGTCTGTTGAATGAAAGGGTACTGAAAAAAGTGAACTTTAGTTTTAGCTAGAGATCTGTAATTTAATGATAAAAGGGAATCGCTGCTCTGGATCAGCGGTTCCCTTAGCTAAAACTAAAATAGGACAGGGGACACCTTTTTCATATATGGTCATGGAAGATCTCCCGCTTTCTGGAAATGTATACGTTTTTAGATGGTTTTAACATAAAAATGAACGGAAGAAAAAATTCTTAAATTAATTTTATAATTTCTATTAATTTTACTAAGAATATGGACACAAATTTACCTAACAAATAGATAGAAAAGATAACACCACAATTAGAAGTTTAATTACTTTTAGTATCTTACTTGTACACTTAACGTTCATTATAACGCATATGTAAACATTGTAATAGTCACATATTAGCGTTGAGAATGTCGCTTTTTCAGAAAAGTCATCAAGGGTGACAGTTAAATGCATTTGACTATTTTTTCTTTGTGACCCCGCGAATCCCCGTGGGTTCACGGAGTACCAATTGGGAACCACAGCTCTACATAAATCCTACAGAACTACATTTCTGTCGCAAAAAGTGGGCAAAATCTTTTGGTAGATGCTGGGAAAAAGGGCAGGATACATAATTCATTTCTAAAAAGGGCAAAGTGCATCAGCACTTAAAAAAATGTGTCACCTTTTGAAAAACATCCAAGGAAGGGATGGAACTAGAGGATGGACTGGAAGAGATTAATCATCAAGTCAGTAACCCACAAGGGGCGACCATGCAGCAAAATAAGCTATCAGAATTTGGGGGGGGGGGGGATTTTTTTTAGGGATTTTGTTTATTATTATTATTTATTATTTTTTTCGGGGGAAGGGTGGAAAAAAAATAGGTATTTAATAAGTATAATGTATATATAATATGTCGTCGGTCACAGGAATTTTCGGCGATTTCAAGAAACGTCTCTTTGGCACAAAAGTTGGTGACATTGTAAATATTTTTTCTTGCTTGAAATTGTAGCGTGTCAAACTAAATGCCATCTTACATGGATCTTTAAAAAAATTATCTGATTAATGGCTATGGAATGGAAGAGTCCAGAGCTGCTCTTGGGGGGTGTGATGCGTGCCATCATCAGATTTGGAAGGGGGGGGAGCAAATATAAAACACGAAAATATTTTAGGGACAATTAATTCATATTTTGTAAATGTGTGACATACATGTTTAGTGGATCTTTGTCTGGTTCAAACATTCAGAGCAGTGCTGCGATTTAAATTACAAAACGCTGTAAAGCAATAACTTTTCCGTTAGAAAGAATGAAAAAATAATAAATATGAAGATTGTTCTAAACTCAGGACCTGGAATCTCATTGCATATATTTAAATTATGCTTATACTACAAGATATTTAAGCAATTATTTTTATATATTTATGTGTTGTGGGTAGAGAATGTTTAAATTTTTTTCTCCCGAGAGATGAAAGTCAATTCCTTGATTCAATCATAAGCTGATTCAATATTTAGGCTTCATATATATCAATAGTTGTGTAACTATTAAAAAACTTCCAAAGTTCGCATTACACTTCCGAAAAGAAACAACTGGCTTACTTTTTTACTTTTCCATTTGTAAACATATAAACATCTAAAGAACAAACTATTAAAGAAACAAACAGCAATGATGCTCAAACTATCTCCTCAATAGCACATATAACATAAATTACGATATTTATATACAATTCTACACTAATTACTTTTATAAATTTGTTCACTGTACCCTCTTAGTTTAATGTCCTTTAAAAAAAAATCCAAACTTTTTGTAATTACTGTTAAAATTTATTTTGGCAATTGTATAAAAATATTTTTTTTTTTTTTTTATAATGGACAAAGACATTTATTTCATATAATTTAACTCATTTTGCTTTTTTTTTATTTTCGAAATACTTTCCTTGAATATATTAATTTCTGTTATTATTGCAAAAATCTATAAAACAATCAGATAAATTAAATGCACGGTAGAAATATAAATATATCAAAAATGGTGACTTATCTTGAAGATATAAAAAGGAAATTGCTTTAAGTGAAAAATATATAAATTGTCATTAGTTTAAGCTTACCACTACAAATATTTTGTGCCTTGGACAGAAATCCTTTTAACTAATCCTTTTAATAAAGATAATATTTATTGTTCCTAGTGTTTCCTTTTAAAATTTAAATTTTTTTGAAATTCAAATGCTTTTGAAACTTTCGACCTATGAACACCGCTGAGCTAGAATATAGCACTGGAGCGAGGACTCCCATACTGAGGCACTATGTCCTTGGCTATGCAGGAAACCCACGTCACATCTCAGAAACGTTTAAAACTTTTTTCTTCGGTGCCTTTATCTTCTTTTTCTTGTAAGTACATATTGGTTTGGATTAAAGTAATAAACGTCGCACTAGAGCTGCACAGTGGGCTATTCGCGAATGTTTGGGCCCTATCTCGAAAGAAAGACCCGGGAACGATGCCTCGTAATTTTTAACTATGGACAGCAGATGACGAGGAAATACCTCAACTGGTACCTAACGCCTTCAATAGACGTCGGGACTTTGCACCCCGATCAGATTTTTCGTGCGCCAGTCCCGTATACACGCCGTTAATTTTTGCGGATGTTCTGGACGACTTCTCTAGTAGTATTTTGTAGCGAAGCGCGGCAACCCTTCGATGACAACATCACTACTTTTTTTTACTTTTCTTAGTCAAGTCCATCGCCTAGGATCGAACCAGGAATCCTCAGATTCCCAGCTGACGCCTTTAATCGCTCGGCCACGGAGGCCTTAGCAATCCTCTGATTCAGCTGAACGTCTTTATCCACTGGGCTACCAGGTCCTCTTAAAAGTGGTCGGCAAAGTTGCCGGAAAGCTCTAGCCTGTGCAAATTGAAATAGAAGAGTTTCACGTGACGTATCAACATGGTAACTTCTAGTGGTTTCAATTTCTTCCCTACAGCAGACAACTTTGCTTTTGTTTTGTTTAGTCGCTACGCTTGCAAATATGGGAGAGTTTGTTTATAATATTTGCTTTTTCCAAATAAGTAATATTTTTATTCTATATGTGAATAAATTTAAATACAGAAATACTTATATTATATTTGTAGATAATTAGAATTGCAACAAAATACTTTTATTTCAACACAAAAATACTTCATAAACGATTAGTACAATCTATCGCAGTGTATGTAGTAAATATTTCTTGAGGTATTATTTATAAAGACTAAAACTTAAAATTAGTACAGGAGTTAAAGCTTCCTGCTAGCCCTACTGAACTTCTCCGGCTTCGGAAAATTTCTCCATGTTCCTTTGGAACAGCGGTCTTCTTCTTCTTCTTGGCGTGAAACTCCCCCATAGGAGCAAAATCCGCCATTAGCTCCCCTAATTTTAGTAACACTTTATGCTCGGGGAACATGTTTGATATTTTTTTATCGATATCAAAAACGCCATTTAATGTTGCCACCTCAGCTATATTCCATAGAAAGTGAATGGGAAGAATTTTTTCTGATTCGATTGGTCAACGACTAAGCAGAAAGACGTAGCTGCCTGGCAGAAATGAGCTTGTACGATTGTACATGTTCCCCGCCTGTTATCCTCGTCATCTGACATTCTTCCCTCTCTCTTCTCCCTGATTATTCCCGGATTTCTCCTTCGAGATAAGACTCTGAACCGTCGCCGGGTCCCAGTGGATAAAGGCGTCAGTTGGGAATCAGAGGAGTCATAGTTCGATCCTGTGCAACGGACTTGACAAAGAAAAGTAAAAAAGTAGTGATCTTGTGATCGAAGGGTTTTCAGCTTCGCTACAAAATACTAGAAAAGTCGTCCAGAACATCCACAAAAATTATCGGCGTGTATACGGGACAGGTGCACGATAAATCTGATCGGAGTCCAAAGTCCCGACGTCAATTGAAGGCGTTGGGTGTCAGTTCAGGTGTTTCCTCGTCATCTGACCATGGTTCTAAAATAACGAGGTGCATGTATGAATGTGTATGTGTTCCCGGGTCTTTCCTTCGAGATAGGCCCCGAACCGTCGCCAATAGCCCACTGTGCAACTCTAGTGCGACGTTCATTAACCAAACCAAACCAAACCAACATGGAGGGATGTGCGAGAAAGGACTACGAGACTATCAAGATTCATTGCTGATTTGACTATCAAGATTTGCTGATTGCAAACACAAGCTAAAAAAGCTACTTAAAAAGTGTTTTTTCACTTTTTTTATATTGATATAACGTTTTAAATCTTTTTTGAAATTTCTTTTTTGCAAACTCTTTGCGCCACTACTTTTAATTTTTTGGCAACAAATGTCGAGACATTTGCAAACAAAAAAAAAACACTACTTTTTAATAAGTTTGGTCAAAGAGATCAAGATCAGCCAGTCTTATAATTAAAAAAAACTATTTTTCAATAAAATTTTTTTGAAACTTTGTAGATCATTTTCATTATTCGTATCCGGTACGTATAAGATTTTCCTTATTTTTTAAAAACTATTTGCTGTTCTTCCACTCGCTTCGTTTTGTTATTTGTATATCCCTGTATAAACTGTACTGTTGTTTCAAGCTGTCAAAGAGTTATATTCATTTCTCGCAATCCTTTTCTCGCTTTTGTCAATTGTAAGTAAATTGTTCAATGCTTTTACAATGTATTTTGTCATTTTTGATGAAAAATAAGATATTTTCTTTGTTTCCTTCTTTTATTAAGCTATTTTATATTGCAATATTTTCCTTGTTAAGTTATCCACTAGTAATTTGTAAATTTTTTACATTTGCAATTTCTGTGATATTTTGTGTGATGAGTTGCTATCCTGAGGAAGTTTAATTTGAATATTCGATATTCAGTGTTCCCTTTAGGCGTTTTTGGATGAGCTCTGCCCGCTGCTTTACCTTGAAAATTGCAGCCTCTTACCATTTTATGTTCCCCAAAATCTTGTAATTACCTGACCATTTTATGAAAATATCTATTCTTATTCTTTTCATTTTAGTAACCAAACATATTTTAAGAACAGAATCTGCGCCTTTCTCATGTAATTTCTTTCGTTTGGACATAAAACTTGTTTTGTTTTGGATTTAGTGCTATTTTTTAAGCTTTAATGGCATTTTTAACCATTGATTACATTTGTAAGTATTTTGATTGTTAACAGATAATCAATGATGTAAAGTTTTTGAAAAAAAAATCAATTTTATGCAATTACTACGATTTTGATGATGGAAAGAAATTTTTTAAAGATTTGTTGCTGTTTTCTGGCATTACATGCTTTTTTTCAATTTGAAAAGGTTTATCAGTGTTTACTGTAGGCGTTTTTTGAAGGGCGGTCCGCCCTGCCCGCCCTTTTTTCTTCTCAATAGCGCCCTCTTTCCCCCTTTTTCCAAAATGCTGCCCTCTCTTGAAAAATTTCCGCCCCTCTTGCCCATTTCAGTCAGATACAAGCGTCCTTTGGCAAAAAGGCATCGATTAATTTTTTTTTGTAAATTGGAATGAAGTGAATTATGACAGTAGAAAAACAAATCCTTATTAACTACGCGTGATGTGAAATGCGGTGATTCCTTGGTCATTTCGAGCACGGGGCATTCCACGAATCCTATTGGTTGCCTGTGCCCGCATATGAAATGCTAAGTTTTTTTTAAAGAGAAGATGGTTTGGGCCGAAGTTGCAAGACTATGCATTTTATTACCAAATTTTGAATTTAAGTAGTCTTTTCAACAGTTTTGTAAGGGGTCTGATTAGGGCTACTTACCGATTTGGTTTATAGCGAAAACATTAATTTTTAAATGTCAAATTTGGGATTTTAAGTAGTATCTTAATAAAAATACATCAATTTTTGTATGGGTGTTTCCTTTGAAATAGGCCCTGAACTGTCAACAATAGCCCAATATGCAGCTCTAGCACAATGTCAACCAATAAATCGGAACTTTTTTGTTTGGTCAAGTGTCCGATGTTTGGCCACGCCCATCCCCTAATTTTTTTTTAAGTGCCCTTTTAAAAACAAGAAGAGCCTTTTCAAAAACAGGGTGCCCTTTTACTGTCAACAGTGCCCTGCCCCTTTTTCTTTCTAGAGTGAACACTGGGTTTATTAAGTATTTAGCTTTCATCAGCTAACCAAAGTTGCCAGTTTGTGAAAATACAAATTTTACCATTAATGTTTTTCTGAATTTAAAGATGGAAAATTTAAGATTTTCTGCATATTTGCCAATTTTTTCGCTATGAAAGTCTTCTTTTAATTTGATTCTACACAGTTATTTGACTATTACCAACTTGAGCTAAGTTTAGAAAAATTAACACTTTCTCAATCTTTATAAATCGAATATTTGTAAGGAAAATATATGAATTCTACTAGTTTTAAGATTAATATAGGCATATTTTAAAGTTATTAATAACAGAACTTTTTTCAACTTTTCCAAATTTATAATTTATATATATTTAAGAATATCTTGTTATTTATCTGTTGATATGTGTAAAATGGTTGCTGTGCACGCACAACCAGTTCACTGTGGTTCGATTAACTAATTAGAAAAAATTTAATTTTTTTAATGTGTAACGAAAATCTTGACCAAATCGGATCTCAAGCTTCAATGTCTTAAACTTTTTAACTATGTAATATTTTATTGCATGTTCCGAAACTTCTCAATCCCTCCCCCATTTGCACAGGTCGCTTGTATAGATTATCTGTACAACATACAGATTTTACATTTCTACAATATTAACATAAAAAATTGTCTGGATTTTTAAGATTTATAAAAATACTTTTCAAAGGTAGTATATTTTAAATGGCAAAAACGCAAAAAAAATTATATAAACAGCTGAGTGCTTTCAATTTTTTTAAAATTTGGTTTTTAAAAACTTGATTATTGATTTTTTTTTTGTACTATTAAAATACCTATGTTTCATATATTTTCTTCAAGCTTGTTGCAATCTTAAAACATACTTAGAAAGTAAATTAGTTATTAAAAAAAAATTTTAAGTAAAAAAAAATATTTATATATTTGGCCTTACTTAAAAAAAATCTTTGCGATGTTAACTGAACAATTCATATAAATGTCACATGAAAATAAAAATTACCACGTAAAATAATTAAGTAAAACTGTTGAGTTCCAAATATGGGCAGCTGCATTGCTGCTTTTACCACAAACTCCAGGCAATCGTTTCCGTAAAGAGTGGGAAGTAAAGAATTTTATAGAGTTTCATGTGTGTAGAGGTTCATTGTCTTTCAATCACACTAGTTTGAATATTCTACGCTCTTCTTTGTATATCACATTCAGTATTGTGTCTTTTCTCATAGTGATAATCTCTTATAGGGTGTTTATCGCACGTGGATGTGCTTTTTCCGTCGGATGCACGCTTTTGTACGTGTGACGTCCCCTTGTGTTAAACGCTTGCGTTGTCTGCTTTCTGTGTCCAAAAGTGTGGCTCTGCTTTTTGTTGTGTTTGTGGAAAATGTCAGTGATCCGTGTTGTTGCTCGCATAACACCTCTAAACAATGCTTCATTGGACTTGTCCGAACGGCCAGAGAGTTTCCCGGAGGAGTTTGGGAATCCAATCAGCGTGGAGATGTGCCGCGTGACCGACCCGAGGAACGGGCTGCAGTACGCCATGGAGACAGCAATCATCGTCAAGAAGTATGATCTGTGTGCAGATGTTTCCAAGGAGGTGTCTTCTGAATGCGAGCGCATGCCGGGTTTTGTGTGTGCAGATGCCCCGTTCTGCGTTCAGGGCAGCTGCCCCGTTCTAAGTGCTTCACCGAGAGCCGAAGAGAATGTTCAGGAGTACGCCTCGCTCTCCCTGCCAAGTACCATTCGCCGGGAGAGTGTCCCGCTGCTAGTGAATACTGAGCAGTTGGTGAGTGCTGACGAGCCCGAGCAGAGCCCTAGTCTGAAGCTCCGCTTCAATTTGAAGACGATCGAAAAGGAACGTAAAAACATCCATGCCCGAAGAAGGGCCCGGAATCTCTTGAAACCCCTGACGCGGTACTTCATTGAAGACGAGTGCCTCATTTGTGGCTTGGTCGCTCCAAAGACCAATGTCCTCGAGCACATGTCGACTCACGTCCATTTGAATTCGTACAGGTGCGATTGCTGCAAGCTCCCATTCGTCACCCCGAAAGCTCTCTACCTGCACATGCTGAACAAGAGCGAGGAATGTCGGTACAGTTGCGGCATCTGCAGTACTGACTACCAAAGGAAGCACCTTTTGACGGTGCACCAGCTCAAGAACCACACCGAGTTAACCTCTCAGTTCGCGCCTTCCGGAGATGACCAAAGTATTTGGAAGCAAAATATTCCACTCTGTTACTCGTGTTTGGTGTGCGAAGAACGGCTGATGTCGCTGGACGACGTCCTGCTGCACAAGGAGCTTCACCCAGGAGAGGGAAGCTTCCAGTGTCTGTTCTGTGGGAAGTGGTTTGGCAACGCGGGCCTCCTGCGCTACCACACACACGTCCGCATGGTGGTACAGAAGTTCCCGTGCAGGGTGTGCGGGGAGGAGTTCCCCTCATCGCGCGTCCTGCAGCAACACCACAAGTCCCACGCTCTCTCCTCGTGGGCGTGTCAGGTGTGCGGGGACAAGAAGTTCTACTTTGAAAAGACTTTCCTGAAGCACATGAAGCTGATCCACGGTGCAAACTAGATGTGCACAGGGCTCCTTCTGTGTTCCATTAGGATGGAGAAGTTGATTGGGTGTGCTTCTTCAAAGTGCTGTTCATTTTGGGTTGTGATCTCTACTTAAAACATGTTTGTATTCCTTAGTTTAAGCCTTTAACAGGTCAGGGGTATGATATGTATCTTGTACTTGCTGTTTTATATAGGGATGCAACGGATATATAGCCGGGCCAATAGCCCGGGTAATTGGCAGTACTCAGATATTACAATTATCAGCAGTACATCCGGTCTGAAATTATATACTGAGAAATAAGATAAAATATACAATAAAAAACAAAAAATTGCAATATTAAAAAGTGTGAAAAAAAAATCAGTTTAATCAAACGATATAGTTTATTTTTGATATTTTTCAGAACATATTTCATCATGTAAAAGTTAAAAAACAAATTAATCCCTTTTGCCTTTTTTTAAGATTGGATAATTACGGGCAGACACAGTAAATGATTCTGCATTTTTTGGTGGAATTCAGTTGTGATTAGTCTATTAGGTGAACAAAGGTATTTTTATTAAGTAAAAAGTTAATTGCGTTGATTTTTCACCAGTTGAATGGAGATGTTTTTCTTTCAATAACTAGTTTAGAAAGATTATCTAACTCTTGGAGGAGGACTGATTCATGAACCTCATCATTGTTATCTCCATCTAACTTTAATTGCAGTAGAATTGGCACTAACTTCTCGAAAACAATCAAAAGTACTTTTTTTTTTTGCTATTGTTTGGTGAAACCTTTGATTTTATTGTATGTGATTCTTTTTGAGGAATTTAGAAGAATGTTGCTTTCTTCTTTCATCATTGCTAATATGGAAATTATAAAAATTTCAGTATGTTCTTTGTCAAAAAAAAAAATTGAAACTAGGAAATGAAGCTTAATGTTGAGACAGAACTAATGATTTTTAATAAAATTATGTACTAATTAATTTTCAAATTAAACTATTAGTACTGAAATTGAAAATTATGAAGTAAGGTTTAAAAATAAAATAAATTAGAAAAAGCCGATTAACCCTAAAAAAATTAATAAAAAGAAAAGGAGCAAAACATACTGCCACCGGATATACGACTAAACGTTCCTGCTGGGTATCCGTTATCCGGCCAAATTAATATATCCGTCGCATCACTAGTAATAAGTTTTCCACTCACTCACTTGAAATTTTCTAGAAAAATCAGTTTTTTTTTTTTTAATTTAGTGACGAGCACTTAATTTTTGTAAGCATCAATATTCAGTGTGGAATTTTTTTTAAACTTTTGGAAAAGTCAGTAAATTTGGAACTTGATATTAAGTGGAAACTCTGATCTTTTGTCTAATAGTAACTCAAGAAGGGGGTGACTCTCTATAAAGGGATTTTCTTAGATAAGATAAAAAGTGTCAATTTATGCTAATAATGAAGGATAGAGTAATGTACCCCATATCCCGTCCCATTCGTGTTTTCTGTTCATGTTTTCAATACTGGTAGTAATTTACTTAAAGTCCTTTGAAGTGGATGGGTTGAAGTACCAAAACTTCATAACTTCAGTTTTTAGACTAGAATTTATAAATCTCTCATTTATGGTCACAAAATGCTCAGCCTGTTAAAACGTTAAATTACTCTTAGTTATTATTAACAGGTCTGAGTGTATGTTGGTGTCGTCTCATGTAGTTTACTAATGTTGTTTAGAAACAAATACTTCTGTTGTGGTTGTACAAATACCAGTTTGGTGATTTAAAAAACTATTGTTTTTTTTTAACCGCTTCCCTTAACAATTAACTCCGGATTCAGGCCTCGCAACAGCTCCCTTTTCCCCCTAAAACTCATTTTTTTTTCTCTTGAAGTACTTAAAAGTCTTTTTTTTTAAGAATATGGCCCCTTTTTCCCTTATACAAATACAAATATTGACGACCAACAACAGGCTCAAGGCCCAACAAGGTTGGTCCATCTAGTACCTCTTAACTATTCCCCAATGCATATCTAACTTCTTCTTAAAATCCGTTACTCCTTTACAATTAACAATATTCACTGACAAGTTGTTCCATTTGTTTATTACCCTGTTATAGAAATAGTGTTTTCTCCCTTCCCGATTAAAATGGGATTTGTTTAACTTCAACCCATGCCTCTCGTTCTCATATTAAAATCTAAACCCTCCACATCTCCTTGTTTGATAAATTTGAATAGTTGAATCAAATGAATTTTTAAAAAAATATCCCCTTTATGCCTACAATAACATATTTCTGGTCCTTTCACTATTTAACCAAAGATTTATTTTTTCATTTTGTATAAAATCCAACATTCATGTTTGTATTTGTGTGGAGTTTGCTGATAGGATGTTACAACTCGTGAAATATCATTAAAACCAGGAGCACAGGCTTTGTGTTTTTGTCTTTACAAATGTAATTAAACACATTGGTGTAGAGTATGGGCCTGTGTGTAAACAATTTCTGTCCATCCGGACCACTCCATCTCGTTTATGCGTTGTATAAAAAACAAATGTAAATGAAAACCGTGTTCAGGAGAAAACTGATAAATAGCAGGTGCAAGTGTCAATTGTAATTATATAAATTCCCAGTAACTCGGATTATAGTTAAGAAAATACTGTTCAATTTACATTTTATTTGAAAAATAGACATCTTCTGTAATAAGTAGCATCCCTGCTTTTTTATTATTATTATTTACATTTCTTTTTTCTCCATTGTGTTTTTCCTATAATTTTGTCACATTCACATTGATGACTTAAAATTTAACGCGGACTTAAATTTTGTAGGTCCCCTTTTTTAAGATATTTGGTCCCTTTTTCCCCTAGGGACATTTGTAAAAAGTGTTGCGGATTACATTTGCCAACACGAGTTATCTCGTGTGAGTCAGGGAAGCGGTTGATACAGTTAGACTCTATATAAGGACACCTCTTGGAGCCAGTAGCAAATGGCCATTAGGTACCATAAAAGGTTGTTGTACGAGTTTAAATATTTATAACATACAAACTAATTACCAAATTGGTGGTCGCTGTACTGTGGGGTCTCTCCTGTTGTCCACTATAATTCAATGCAAATAAACAAATATCACTAGGTTAGAAAATAAGTGCTAAAAAAACAATCATCTGTGCAATATTCTGTTGGACATTTTCTTCATATTTTATTTAAAAATAATGTGAATTTATTCCTGTACATGTGTTATATTTGTCCTATACAATTGTTAGTCATAACCTTGATGGTCATGACCAGGGGTGCAGAATATGTCCGAACGAGGTTTGGGGGAAATTTAGGACAATCTGAGAAAAAATTTCTAAGGGTAAAAAATAAAAATTAGGAAGAAGATATCTACTTATGCTTATTTCCATATCCCTTTTATTAATTAGAAATGGAACAACACATTCATCTTTAAAAACAACGTTTTAAAAGAAAACACATTTTGTTAATGCTAAAGAATGCAACATTCGTCTTTCCAACGGGAAATTTTCACTTCTGCCATTCTTCCACTGATAGTTAAATTTCTTCTATTGAAAAACATAATTCACTCTTACAATATTTGTAGGGGAAATTTTTATTTGAAAAAATATGTTTGGGGGAAATTTGAAGTGTCTTTACATTTTCTGCACCCTTTGTCATAACTGATTTTAAATTTGAACATTCTGTGTTAAAATTATTCTGTTATTAAATGTTAGTAATATGCAGAAAGGTCACTCATAGCAAAACATATTCAGTGACACTAAATGTTAAAACTAAATGATAGGTCTTCCTTTTAGCAACCAGTAAACGTTGCAATCTGTGTGTGAAATGTTGGCATGTTTTCTATTTTACTGATAGTGGGTTGAATATTTTTACAAAAAAGAGCTTTTCACTAAATTTCAAACATTCATTTTTTTCTCAATTATTATTTGATTGGGAAATGTTTTTGGAGTAGAAATGGATGCTTGAGAATTGTGATATTTAGAATTCATTGCTAGATGCATTTTTAAATGTTTTTGCTGTTCCATATTTATAAATGTAAACTGTTGCAGTTGATGTCTAAAATAATGGATAAATAGGTGGAGCTCTTATTTCATTCACACTTAATGGGGTAAGTGCCATTCTTCTTTTAAATTTGAATCTAAATCTAAAAAAGTCTGTCAGTGTCGACATTCTTTTAAAAAAGTGTCAAATAAACACCAGATATATTTTTGTTGGATAACCGTTTCTTGTGAACCACTTGACTACATATGTTTTTTACTTCCATTAATTTTTTTAAAAATCTAAACCAAACTGATAAAAAATAATTAACCAGAAACAGTAGCACAGTAAAAATAAGGTTGTTTTTTAATACCTGAAGCGTTTACAGGTAAAGTGGATCAAGTCCAAAAGAAAAAAAATTGTTTGTTGCGGATTAATACTTGCTAATGGTGTATATTTTCAAATTATAACCCGTATTTAAGTTAGTCTTCCTACTACAACAATAAACAGAAAATATCCTCTAAATCACTTTAGGATTCAACTAATGTTAACTTTAGTATAACCAGGACTGATTTCGTATCCATACTATATCAGTCCTGGTTTAAATGTCTTCACGTTGGTCATTGTGCGAAAGTTTGGAAAGCGGGCTTTCAGCTCGAGTGTCCTCACCATCTGCCTAGGGTTAAAGTTTACAAGGCAGTATTCTGAGTTTCTTTCGGGGTGCATTCTGAACCCATGCCAATAGCGAATTGTGTAGCTCTAGTGCACTTTTTACTAAACATATTAACAACGTTATCAATCAACTGGCATCATCTTATGTGCACCAGTCTATTTATGTTTTACAACCCCTTACATAAAGTCTAAATTGATGTTTCTTATATTGGGTTTTTGTGTCTTCTTCAATTGTTATCCATCCATGTGGCTTTAGTCTTGTTCAACTGTGTTTAGGCTGCTACACACACAAAAAAAAGGCATCCTCCTTCCAAAACGTTGTACATCTTGATGACTTTTTTTTAAACAATTTCTAGATTTTCTTATCTAGTAACTTAAAGTATTCACTTTATGATTGTTATGAATAATAGTTGCAACACAGGTTGAGTCGGACAGTTGACACATGAATTTAATTTCCAAGTGCTGTGGACCACGTGATAGTTTTAGCTTTTACACCTGGCGGTGCAGTTTTACTTCAAACGTGTGCGAGAGGTGTAACCGTATTTCCTGGGGATTTACCCAAGATTGATTTTATTACATTAGCAGCAACATCTGTCTTCTAAAACTTTCTTTATGTTTCTAATTTAGCCCTTTCTCTCCCTTTGACCTCACAATTAAACCACCTCTTTACAGATTTGTAGGAAGAGAGCCAGCAGTGTCCTTGATGAGCATTAGAGAGCATTCTGTTGGGCATCACAACACACATAATTTTAGGTTAATTTGTAAATAACTGAAAAATGTAAAAGTTTGACTTTTACAGAGAATTGGGAATTAAAAAAAATTGCTATTGTGATGTTTGTTAAAATCGGTCATAACTATTTTTTTGCTAATAAAGTTAATATTTTTAGCCTTAATTAAGTCCGATAGTTCAAAATGGATTATAAATTATTTAAAGATTCCTCCGTTGATCCTTTATGATGTTCTATTGTCGTCTTTTTATTTTCTAAGCGAGTGATCCAAAAATTCAGTGAAACATGATGTACCATTTTTAGATGACTATAAAACGCCATTTAAATGAAAAACAATGTTACTTTACTTACAACAAAAAAAGTGGGGAGTTACAAGAGTTAAGTGAAGACCAACTGCGATCTCTCTTTTCATTTGACTTCCAACTGTCCTTTCCATATGCGTTGAGGCAAGAGTAGCGGGAGAGTACGAAGCCCTATCTCCCGGAGAAAGAACTCGCACAGTGTGCATGAATTTTTTCTTCCTTCAAATGGATGCCATACACTTATAAGTATATACTAACAATTTTGTTTTATTTTAAGCTTTAGATTTTCATAAACTTTTAAAAATAAAAAGTATGAGTTTAAACTAGAAACTTTAAAAAATATATCAGATTTTTTTTTTGTTGAAGAAATTGGGTGCCTATAACAGAAAATAACATTTGTATAACCAAAAGTTAAGGTTTCTTAAAAACCTTCTCTTGGAGTAAAAATCTATATTTTATATATAGTATGGCTATAAGTTCCCATTACTTAAAACAAGCAAAATAATAATTATAACTCTATTAAACTAATATTCAACCACTTAATTATGGTGATTGTTTATATTTTAGTTTGATTAGCACTGAAATTAACAATATGTTGAGGAGATTTTTTAAAAAAATTGATAATACGGTTGAAAAATTGTCTTACAGATTCCTTCGTTACATAAAGGTTTTTCCAGTAATAAACCGAGTAAACCTTGAAATCAGTGTTCACTCTAGGTGTTTTTTGAAGGGCGGGCCGCCCTGCCCGCCCTTTTTTCATCTTAATAGCGCCCTCATGCCCCTTTTTTTAAAAATGCCGCCCTCTTTTGAAAAATTTCCGCCCTTCTTACCCTTTTCTGTCAAGCACAATCGCGATGATTCCGCGGTAATTTCGAGCACGGGACATTCCACAAATCCTATTGGTTGCCTGTGCCTGCATATGAAATTCTAAGTTTCTTTTTAAAGATAATATGGTTTGAGACTAGGTAGGGATTGGTTTGCAAGACTAATCATTTTGTTAACAAATTTTGGATTTAAGTAGCCTTTTTATCAGTTTTGTCTGATTTGATTGACTTTGATCTGATTCCTACTTTCAGAATTGATTTTTAGGGAAAACAATAATTTA
The DNA here is from genome assembly GCA_963932185.1 of Troglohyphantes excavatus. NCBI lineage: Eukaryota > Metazoa > Arthropoda > Arachnida > Araneae > Linyphiidae > Troglohyphantes > Troglohyphantes excavatus. Next base: position 6,939,881 of record OZ010670.1, on the reverse strand, counting down.
AAATGTCAAATTTTAGATTTCAAATAATATTTTCATAAAGGGACATCAATTTTGTACGGGTCTTTCGTTCGAGATAGGCCCCGAACAGTTAACAATAGCCCAATATGCAGCTCTAGCGCAATGTCAACCAACAAATCGGAACTTTTTTTTGTTTGGTCTCGGGTCCGATGTGTCAATGTGTAGAAACGCCCACACAAAACATTTTTTTTAAAAGTGCCCTTTTAAAAACAAAAATGCCTTTTCAAAAATGGGGTGCCCTTTTACTGCCAACAGCGCCCTGCCCCTTTTTATTTCTAGAGTGAACACTGCTTGAAATATTTATAGAATATACAGCACATAGGGCGAACAAGAATTATGCAATTGAATTCAATTAAGGACATTTAATATATCTGGCTGAAAAACCATTTCCCATTCTGTACAAACAATTACAAATCAAAGCAAAAATGGATTAATATACAAGCTTTTCTTCATATTTAGAATTTACAAATGATAATGTTGTCGGAATTGTCTAGAATAAAGAACAGCAATGCCAGGAGAGCATTTTAAAAATACACTCAACTTCTTTATTACAAAACCCTATGTGAAATTAATTATAACCTTTGTACATTTGCTTTAAAAAAACACGAATTAAAACATATACTGAAAAATCGTATTTGACCTTGGATGTACAACCTTGTTGTTAAGTTAAAATAAAAATATTTAACAGAAAATATGGAAAATATTCCATTATAATAAACCTTGTGCAAAATTTTGTTTTAATGCGTTCCTAAATTTGTTTTAAAAAATGTTAACTTGCATAAATAGTTTACACAACAAAATAGATATTGAGCTTGAAATTTTTATTGAATTCAATATTTTCATAAACTTTCTTTTAAGTAATGTATTACATCATACGTAAACATTTCAAAAGTAAAACATGACTATTGCCAGCTCAAATGAAAGCTTTCGTGTATACAGAACACGAAATTTAGTACAAATTTATAAATATACAGGAATTTGCTATTTGTAGAGTGGTTTTGATCATTTATTAAAAAAACTTAAGTAATAAAACTTGATCAATCTAAATTTAGCCCGCAGCACAAACTCCAGTAATGAAAGTAGGTCGCAAAAATTGGTAATTCGACATCTGAATTGCAGAGCCTAACCAAATTTATAAATTCTAAGAAATTTGTAACAATCATATTTAAAATTTGATTTTGTAACTTAAGGAAATCAGTTTATAATGCAACTATTCTCCATAGCTTTAACCCATAATTACAGCAAACAAAAAATGTGTTTTAAGAATATAAAAGTGGACTTATCTAAAAAAAGTAAACCTTTTTAAAACTATTTAGTACCCCATGCTGCTAAAATACCTAAAAAGATCGCCAAAATAAAATAAAACTCAGCGCATTAAACTAATCGAAATAATATTTCTTGGCATAGCAAAGATGGCGGCCCGGTTACAGTAGAAGCCTCAAAGCATTCGTCCAATGCTCTCTCTCTCTCTTGCCTCCATGTGACTGCAATATGCCAATGTATGCCAACATTTGGTAAATGGCATTTGAAAAGGTGTATTTGAATGTGAAACAGTTCTTCAAGCCACTTCACTTAATTGTTTGACTTTTTTTATTGTTAGTTTTAATTTAAAGAAAGATTTAATGTTGTGAATTGCCAAATTGGTCCTACAGAATGTTCAAGAATATTTTGCGTTGAATTTGCTGTCCATCGATCAAATCTGAGCTTTTAGATTAAATAAGTTTGCTTGTAAAAAGTATTTTTTCTCCTTTTTCATGTGCTTTACAACAGTACTGTTGTTGATTACTTATGCTTTTTGTTTATAATTTTATTTATATACTTTTTGTTGAGTTATGCTTTTGGTGTTTAATAGTTTATGATTGGTTTAAAATATGCTCAAATTCTTTTCTAAAAAGCAAAATAAAATATTGGGATACTATCTCTTATATTCATACTGGCTGGGAAGCAGAATATGTCAGAACGAGGTTTGGGGGGAAATTTTGGCCGTCCAGGGAAATTTTTACTAGGGACGAAAATTATTATTCAACGAAGGTATCTTGCTTGTTCTCCGCATTCCTATTTTAATTACCACTTGAAACCGAGCGATGACTTGCACACAGATAGACTCATTCGTGACAGACATTCAAGTGTAGCAAGAGCCATTGCGAGAGACAGAAAACGAAAAAAACATCCGCTTATGTATTCTTTCACCTTCATAACCTTGCGTGTTCGAGTGAGATTTACAAAACGGTTTCGTTTACATTGGGTAAAGCATCATGTAAGCATTCACTTATGCCACCCTTCATTTAAGACCCCTACCTGACCCAGAATGCATTCTTTCCGACCCAAAATTTTCTCAACCAATAAGCATATCTTTCAATAGAAAAAATGCGATTGTCAGCGGGGCAATTGCATTTTTTCTATGGGAAAACTTGATTAACCCTTACAATATTTGTTGATGAAATTTTAAGTTGTTGGAAATTTCATATGGTCTTAACATTTTCTGTTCCCTTACTTAACTGGTTCCTACTTAAAATATGAGTCCTAACCTGAAGTTCTTTCACTTTCAGAGCCTTGGTGGGGGTGGGGGGTGGAGGACAGGATAGTTAAAGCATCTTAGTTTCTATTGAACATAGTTAGGAAAGAGGAGTAAATGGTTATGACATTTAATCACTTCATTAGAAGATATCTCTGAGATACCTCTTATTTCTTGAGTGATTTTCTTCTATTTCTAAATATAAAACACGGCCTCCTTTCTTGGGAATAATGGCTAAATGTTACTAAGCAGGAAAACATAAAAATGAAAGGGAAAAAATGGAGATACATCTTTTAACTGTATGCGGGCAATATATTTTTACTTCTTATCTACTTAGTAAAATTATATTTTATCTGTGGAGAAAAAAAGGTATGTGAACTCTCTTTTTTGTACATCAATAAAAGTTTTTTTCACAACTTTAATCTGCAATTTAACTGATTTTGCGATTTAAAAGCAATTTTTAAACTGGCTTTTATGAACCTTTCAGCAGTTTACGTAAAATGGCAAAACAAATTTGAGCTTTTCCAAAACATCTTTTACCATTTTTTTAAAAAGGTAATTTTTAATTTAAGAATATATGAAACCAAATTTCATTTCTATTATATTATTGTGATTCTGCATCATGCACATACCTAAAAAGAGCTGGAAAAATTCGAATTGTGTTTCTAACTTTTATAAATTGATAAGCAATTGAGAAAATGTGTCCATTTCAAATAGGCTTGTGGAGGAAATACATAAAAAAATTAAATCAAGGCGAAAGTTTTCTAGATTACATTAATTTGTGATTTTTGCAAAAGTTATATAATATTTAGCTAATAAAATTGAATTTCTTTTAACATTTTACCAAAAACAGCTGTCAAAGCTGAAATACTGCTTAAAAAGCTGTAAGTTTTCTACATCGAAAATACTATTTAAAATATCTGCGTAATTTACTCATGCATCTCTGTGTCCCCTCATGCTGAGATGTGAAGCATGAAAACTTTATATAGTTAAGATTTTTGTGATGTTTTATACTTGTTGAAAATAATTTTACCTTTGAAAGTGGACATTCAAATTATTAACACGATTATGTATATGCTGATTGCACACAATTGCATTTTTTAGAAATATTTTTTTACTTTATGTATTTTATGTTGGCTAATGGGAAACCTTCACTTTTTACCATGTTATGAATTGTTATTTGTGTATTATTTTTAATTTACCTTTTTGTAATAGATTTTTTATATATTATTAATGCTGTGTGTGAATTATTAGTCTAGATACAGGGAAATATAAAAAAAATATTTTAACTAATCAGTTTTGATGAATAATTTGATGTATACTCGAAACCTAATTTATTAGTTTTTATATGTTAAAGCTAACACACACACATAAATTTCCAAGTGACAAGTTATCATATTCAAATAGTATGCTTGAGAAACTTTTAGATCACTTACTGTTACTCACTTTTGTTACTTATTTTTATCACTTATGTTACTTGTTACATGTTATGCTCTGGGCTGTGCTGAGGGCCCAGCTGTAAATTGAGATTACCTGCTACTTATAAGCTCACATACTACTTAAAAATTGACATATATTTCTGCGCACAAAAAATATGCCCAGAAAATGAAGTTCAAATCTCATACTATTGCAAGCATGAAAATGTATTCAGTTAGAGAAAGCTATTCAAGAGTACCACTACATAAATAGTTTTTGAAATTCAATATTGTATGTGTTAATTTGTATTAAGATTAATAAATAATGCTTGTGGAATTTTATATAATTTTTATTTTTGGAAATAACAAATCATACAAACGATCAAAACCGAGTTAAAAGTACATCAGGATATTTTTTATTTCAATTGAACACACACACTATGAATATTCATGAAATAAAGTTGTTTTTTGTTTCACTGCAAATTGTATGCCATGTCTTTTAGAATTTTCCGATTTATTGGTAACATAAATTTTAAGATTTACTCACACTTGAAGATTTTAACATTTTACATCCTCTCATGTTTTAATATATATATATTTTTTAATATTCTGTCATACTCTACTAAATGAGTTGAAAACGGCGATGCCCTGAAAACTTTAACTTCATTTTTGTGACTCCTTTTCACAAAGCTGTAAAATTTTAAATACGATTTTCAAATGCGAGTTTTCAAAGTATATAATAATCTGTAAATTTGAATTTTAATTTTTGAGGTCGTAACACCGCTAATAGATTTTTACAGGTACAGAACTCTAAACTAGGTTCTTATAGTTTAAATGAAAAATAATTAAAAAGTTTCATGTTTTATTTGATAAGGGTTGCCACATGCCTGGAAAACCTAAAATTGACTAGTAAGGGAATTTTCAGAGAAAATTTGGTAACAATATCTCTACTCTACATTAATCTTTAAAAAAAAAAGTTAATTTTAATTTATTTATCATTATAATTTTTTTTTTAAATCCTCTGGAAAACCTTGGAAAAGTCAGAGAATTTTAATTGTAAATATTGAGTGGTAACCCTGTTTGAATCAAGAGGCACCTCATCAGTGTACATAAATTATGAAATTAGTTCTCGGACAACTGGCTTGGGGTTTCCCTTGTTTTCAGGGAACTGCTGATATTGATTATTTTTTGTTTATCTGTAACTTTTATAGTTTATTTATGCTTTTGAAGTATACTATTTATTCAAGCATTTAAGGTAAGTTTTTTTTTACAAACAGGATTAAATTGCTTTTTGTCCGAAAATAAGTACTATCAATTTGTAGTATTCTATATAAAGCCGTCCTTACAGATGACGCTTTTCAAAACCGCATTTTGTCTGAACATAGCTGTGTTCATAACGCGGGTCCACTTTTCACTGTTCAATCATAAAATTAATCTCCTTATTAATTAATATAAATTTGATATTTTTGACTAAATATCGTATTGTCATCAGTATTATTTCAGTATACTAAGTTCAAGGCAATACGTCTTTTATAATGTCATTAAAATTGAATTGTAAGATATGATGATATAATAAAAAAAAAACAGAGTGTGTATAAAGTTAAGTAATAATAAAAATAATATTTAATTTCAATAACAGACACTCTGAGTTTATGCTTAAAAAAAGCAAACGCTTTGACTATTGCCGAATTTTTAAAAACAATTATTTATATATTGGTATTTTTTACTTTTACGACATTTCAAAAATAGTTTGGAAAAATCCTCGTTAACATATAGAATTATATTAAATTTTAAAATGTATTTATTGTCAAAAAACCAACTAATAAAAAAATAATATATATTATTGACCTTTAAATATCGTTGTTTTAGTGTTTAAGTTTCTAATTTATTTTTTTTGTAATTCTCTAGTGTATTGTTTTTCTGCATGACTAAGTGTTATTTTTAAATACTCAAAAAATATGGATTTAATAATTAAAACTTTGTGGTTGTCAATAGGCCTATTATTTAAAGCCCCATATTTTTCGCAGTCATGAGCAGGGCTCGATTTGAGGCAGAACGCGCGGGAACGGCGTTCCGGTACCTCTGTTTATGGAGAAAAAATTTATGATAGTTAAAAATATTTATTTAATTACATATAACTCTATTGTTAGTGAGTGGGCCTGTCCTACTACTTCTTACACCATGTAAAAGGCTTGACCTTGGCCGGCTGACTCGTCGTCAGTTCTCCTATGACTGGTACCTTGCTGTTACCTTCCTATGTTGTGTTGCTGAGGTTAGTTGCGTTTGAGCAGTGTCAAATCTGTGAGTGTGATCGATCGATTGTGAAGTGAAATGAGCAAAAAGCTAACCGATTTTTTCTCACTTTCGGATGGCAGTCAAAGACTCAAGCGCAGCATTCATTGTGATTGTGACGATACCAGTGATGACAAAGTAGTTAGTGACCACAACAGCCAAATGATAAGTCTGAGTTCGCAACCGTCCTCTTGCAACACCTGTTGAGTGCGACAATGTCTTGACAGATTGCTGGACTAACTCGCAAAAAAACGAGTTTTGCAAAAAATATGACTGGTTTTTTGTTAAAAATGGAACATTAGGATGCAGTGCTTGTTAAAACGTTGGGGTTTTATCTGTCTAGGAAAAAAAACAAAAGTGTGCAAGTGGTGAGATAAGTAGCTACGGTGACACTACAGAAAAAAAAAAGCAAACTTCATTAAGGAAAAAAAATATATGAACACAAAGAAAGTGCTGGTTAATTTTTAGAGTAGCTGTTAAAATTTTATGCGAAGGTAAAACTGAAGTATTGAAGAAAGTTGTTTTGAAGTAGCGTGCTCACGAAAAACAAGCTACTGAAAATATATTTCGTACTACATATAAGGTTGTTAAAGAAAATCAGTCCTTTAACAATTTTGAAACAGAAATTGATTTGCAAGGGTTGACATGGGTTGCATTTTACATTCAGACAAAGCATGTGCTAACATTGCTTTGCACATAAGTAAAGAAATGAAGAAAACATTTGTTAATGAAATAATCAAGAATGACACGAAAATTGGCCTAATTATTGATGAGTCAACTTCCCTTAGTAACCAAGTCAAGTTTGATTGTATACGTTCGTCGTTCTTTGCCTAAAACAAGTGTGTGTGGTTCCACCAACGTCTTTTTAGATTTAGTAGAACTTGATGGTGTTACTGCTAAGGCGGTATTTGACTCTTTGATTAACCACAGGCTTGAACTTTCGGTGTCTGATGTAGTTAAGTCACTTTCAGGAGTTGATAGATTTAAATCCTTCATCGACAAACTGTATATTGTGTGTCATGCTTCACCAAAGAAAAGCAGGGAACTGCGATCCTGTGCAAGTATACTGGAGACTGAACTTTTAAAAATCGGAAGAGTTTGGAGCACACCTTGGGTTGCGTCTAGTTTCAGATGTGTGTCAGCTGTTTGGAGGTCTTATGAAGCACTAGTCCATAACTTTACAAAAAAGCTTCAAATAACCCAACCAGAGACAGAAAATAAAAAAGTACGTTTAAAGGCATCCCCAAAAAGATTACTGAAACTAATTTCATTCTAGAATTGGGGTTTGAGGGCTGATGCAATGCAAGAGCTCTCAAAGTTAAGCGAAGCTTTGCAACATCGCAACGTTGATCTAAGCTATGCTAACAAAAAGTTAAAAATTACAGCTGCTTTGTTTCGATGGCTCTAGAAGCAGTAAACAACTTGTCTTTTTTCAGAGTTCCTCTCCACGGGTTTCTACTAATTTGTATAATTTACATTTTTTTTTTATTATTTTCTGATGGTTATTTTTGTGTGGTTAAAGTGTTCTCATTTTTAAACATCAGAAAAAAAAGTGGAATTTGAACAACATATAGTTTTATTTCTTATCCATAAGATATATATTTGAATACAATTTGTTATTATTATTTTTAACTCGTAGATTTTTATCTGAATTTGTATAATTTCCAAAAAATAAAAGTAGAATTTTATTTTTTCATTTTCTGATTTTTTGTTGTTGTTTAGATAATTGACGAAATATTTCAACCGATATCCTGTTTATATTTTATTTTTGCATGGTACAAGTTATGTCGGGAAGATCAACGGAAACAATCATCGCACCTCCTCGTGCTCGAAACTGGAAAAACGCTCAAGACATCGACGCACCTGCGACATGTTTGATAAATTCGAACAGTGATAATACATTTTTCTTAAACTGCCATGGAGCATTGCTGGGTTCAGAGCCTCTGAGTTCAGTTCCCATCTTACCACGAAATTCGAACGCATCTCTTGACGATGACGCTGTTTTTGATCATGCATCCGAACAGAAAGCAGCCATCATAAATTGAGCCAGCGAACATGGACAGTCCGAAAGAAAGCCAATTACCCACTTTGAGAAGTATGCTCGAAAATAGTACTCCTGCCCGCTTCACTTGATTACTACTCCGAAGAGCAGACCTTCGAATTTCTAGGCAAGAATAGGAAGTCTGTGTTGCAGCCCATTTCGTATGAAAATGTAAGAAATTGCAGTTTGTGAAGTCTAAACGAACCTTCCTCAGATTACAGCCAGCCGTTCCAAAGAACCCAGCACCTTTCAACCAAGAGCAAGAGCTCTTCAACAGTTCGTAATTTATAATCAACGGCACCCAAATGAGTCATTCCATGTCAAATCAACACAAGAAAATGCATTTTCTTTCCGCACCATCTCAGATTTTAAGGAACTTGTTATACATACTAAGAATGTAAACCACTCAAATTTTAACTTCCTAAGCCTATTAGTTTTTTAGTTATTAGCATTTCAAAGTGGCCAAAAATGTACAATCTGCCCTCCGATGGCTGCATTTAAATTACCATAACTCTTGTTCTAATTAACATATAGAAATAGTTTTGGTATCGTTTTAAATCTCTTTAAATGACCATTAAAATTATATTAAACAAATGAAGGTTTGGTGGAAAAATGAATTATCAAAAAACGACTTTCTCAATTATCACTATATTTTTTCCCTGAATACTACAACATCTTAACTACTTGTATACCAATTTTCAAAATGGGCACTCAATGGGATCACACACATACAAAATTAGAAAAAAAAATATACAATATATTGGTAACTTGTTCTACTTTTAATATAGGTGAACCCAGAATACACTGCAGTTCATTGTTCGCAAGTGCAAAATTGTATGTTCATGGATAAATTACTTAATTTAAATTAAGGTAAATGGTCCTTATCATTAATTTGAAGTTGTATGTAAAGCTGCAATTGACTGCATATAGTAATTAAATAATTAACAGCCTGTAAAAAGGTTATGTCAATATTTAAATATTGTATATTTTTGTTTCTAATTTTTTTTGTGTGTGTGTGATCCCATTGAGCGCCCATTTTGAAAATTGGTATACATGTAGTTAAGATGTTGTAGCATTCATAGAAAAAATATAGTGAAAATTGAGAAATTTTTGGGGGGAATTCAAGGATAAAGGTCAAACAATATGACCTTGAAATGTTTTCCGCCAAACCTTCAGGTGTTTCATATAATTTTTAAAGAGCTTTTAAACAATAGCAATATTATATCTATATGTTAATTAGAACAGAAGTTATGGTAATTTAAATGCAGCCATCGGAGGACATACTGTACGTTTTCGGCCATTTTGAAATACAAATAACTAAAAAACAAATACGTCTAGGAGGTTGGAATTTTGTGTGGTTTACATTCTTAATAATTATAACTAGTTCACCAAATTTCATAAAAATCTGTGATGGTGAGGAGTGAACCTGTAATTGTGATTTTCAACCACAGTGGAAAGGAGAAGAGGGAGGTGATTTGGCGAGTATTCACGTGAAGTAAGATAGCAGCCTTACATTTCGAAAAATTAGGCCAAAACAAACTGAAATGGCATTGCGTTCTTAATGATGAAAGCTGCATTTTTTATTCTTAACTCTGCAGAGATCGTGCTGTGCCTTAGAGTCACAATCCAAGACTAATCGAATTGGAGGTGGTATGATATTGAAAACATAAGGACTGGGATAGCGTATTTTTGTTAGGGTCCGTCATTTATTATACCACGCATCGTAATTTTATCCGCTTTTGTTTTTTTTCATTAAACCCTGCCAAAATCCGCACTGAACTTGACATGATTGTATAAATATTTTAATCTTTATGCAGAAATTAATAAAGAAATCACGAAACCTAAATCATTTCACTTAGGTTTCTAACAATAGCGCCAAATACTTCGCAAAGTGTTTGTTTGTGCCTAATTTTTAAGCTATTACTTGCTTCACATTGCAAACCGGTTTTGTACTCAAGCTCACCTCCGTCCTTTTCTTTGCTCCAGGGATTCAGCTGGTATTAGCAAGGTTATTGTTCTTCTGTCAGCAATGCAAGACATGTTATAGAGCAACACCGATTTACTGGTGGTTGGGTTATGTCCCTAAAAACTGGTTCTAGCGAATCAACAAGTAAGTTTTGACGAGTTAACCAATTGGCTCATCTGAACCCTGTAATGAATTTGACGTCATAGCCGCTATTTAAACAGAGTCGCAGTAAATATCCAAAGAACTTGCCAGTAGTTCAAGTCCTTTTATTTCTACATCCATCTGTAAATAAAAGGTGTCCAATGACTGCTCTATTGTCAAAGTTTCATTTCTTATCCACTAGATTTATATTTGAATACAGTTTATTATTATTTTTAGCTCCTATATTTTGATTTTAATTTGTGTAATTTACAATTTTTTTTTTTAATTTTCTAATAGGTTTTTAATTTCTTTTTTTTTATGTTTAGATAATTGACGAAACGTTTCAAGCGATATCAAGTTATTTATTTTATTTTTGCATGCTGATATTGGGCATAAGTCATGTCAGGAATAACAACCGAAGCAATCGTCACACCTTCTTGCATAGAGAGTACCTCGTGCTCAAACTTAGAAAATGCTCAGGACATTGTCACTCCTGCAAAGTACAGCACTGACAACTCGAGTCTTTCTACCAGTGCTTCTGCAACACGGTTGATAAACTTGAACATCGGTAACATATCTTCCTTAAACTGCCACGAGGCACACACTTCGAATGAATTTCTAAACAATGGCGATGGTTTTGATCATGCATCTGAACAGAAAGCAACCGTCATAATAAAGATTGAAACAGCCAACTCGGACAGTCCAAAAGAAAGCCAATCCTCCACTCTGAGAAGTATGTCCGAAAATAGTACTTTGCCACCTTCACTTGATTACAGTTCTGAAGAGCAGAACTTCGAATTTCTAAGCGAGAATAGGAAGGCAATTGAGTCTGTGTTGCAACCCATTTCGTATGACAATGCAAGAAATTGCAGTTTGGGAAGTCTAAACCAAACTACCTCAAACTATACCCAGCAGTTCCAAGGAACCCAGCACCTTACGACCTTTCAACCAAGAGCAAGTGCTTTTCAACAGTTCGTAATTTATAATCAACTGCACCCGAATGTCTTTCAAGGTTACCAAAATACCATGCAATCAGTCTTCGATAGTAACCAAACATTTTCAAATTCATTTCAAACTATCCAAAATAACTCTCAGCATCTGAATGGTAACCCAAAATATTCTGATGCATTTCAACTGATCCAACATGGGTTCCAACCACACACAAATATTAATTCATCATTTTTTACAAATGGCAGACAAAAGTATCCTAATGCCAGTCAACTGAATCCTAGTGCTTCTCAAACAAATAAAAAGGGAATTCAGCAATCCCACAATGAAGGACAACTGCCTATAATGGCGTCTCAGTCTAACCTAAGTGGCAATCATCCTCTACCAAATGATTTTCGTGGACATCCAATTGAGAGTTTAGTACATCTCAATGAAAGTGTGTGTAAATCGGGTTCTACTCCAAGTAAATCTGAACAAAGTGGAAGATCGCCATTTTTAAGTGTCGGTCCGAACAGCAATGGCCACCCACTACCCTCCGAGGACACGCAACAACCCAATTCCTCTGGAAACCATGCGGAGAACAGCAAACGCACGTTCTTGGACGTCATCGCGCACCTCGAGAAATACTTCAGGGGCGACACGTGCCTGCTGTGCGGCTTCAAGTCCTCCGCCAAATGGCCCTGCAGGGCCCGCCAGCACCTCGTCACACACTTGGACAGGAAGGACTTCCAGTGCGGCACTTGCGGGAAGGGGTTCGCCACCCCGGAGTACCGGCTGGAGCATGAGAAGACGCACGCGACAGACGACCCGACCATCGCCTGCTCTGTCTGCGACGCCAAGTTCCTCACCCGCGCCAAACTGCGCCGCCACGAGAAGACCCACCGGCAAGACGTCAAGTTCCAGTGTCCCTTCTGCGAGACTCGACTGGCGACCTCGACTGGCCTCAAGAGCCACCTCACCATCCACACCGGGGAGCTGCCCCACCAGTGCTCGATGTGTCCGGAGAGATTTCGCACCCCGTGCTCCCTGCGGCTGCACGTGGCCGCCGCGCACACGGGCGAGAAGAGGTTCAAGTGCCGGGTCTGCGACAAGGGGTTCAACGGGAAGGGGCTGTACGAGCAGCACTTCGCCACCCACAAGGGCGGCGAGGGGGAGTTCGGGTGCAGCGAGTGCGAGAAGAGGTTCCACTACAGGTCGAATCTGGCGCAGCACTCGAAGACGCACTCGGTGGAGAGGAGGCACGAATGCGGCCAGTGCGGGAAGAGGTTCAAGTTCCCGCATCACCTGAGGAGCCACGTCGCCACACACGGCGATCCCGATGAAGAGTGAACCCGTGACAGTGTGATTCAATCACGTAAGGTAGAGTCGATTTGGCGAGATTTTACGCGAAGTAAGATGGTAATCCTAATCAGAAAAATTAGGCTCAAACAAACCGAAATGGCAGCGCGTTTTTAACAACAGCTGCGTTATTTTATTCTTAACCCTGCAAAGATCGTGCTGTGCTTGAGAGTCACAATCCAAGGGGAATCGAATTGAATGCGGGATCATATTGGAAATATTAGGACTGCGGTAACATATTCTTGTGTTAGAGTCCGTCACTTACCATGTATTGCGATTGAATCCTTTTTTTTTTTTTAAATTTTTTTTTATTAATCCTGACCAAGGGTCGCACTGAACCTGTCAAGGTTGCATAAATATTTAAGTCTTAAAATATTCAATAAAGAAATCACGAAACTTAAATCATATCTTCGTTAGCTCCTACTCTTTTACAATATAATATAGTAATGTAATCAAAATTGAATCAACAACCAATCGAATATCTGGTCACTCTTTTACCTTTATGAGCAAAATCATCTGGTTGAATAGATTATTTGTTAGTAACGGTCCCTAATAGTAAGTGATGTAATACCAGTAAGTATCTATCAAATTCATCACGCCTCTAATTAGATTCACCTTGCATTGAGCAGCGCGACTTCTGCAGGGTTAAAAAGTTGTATGTTGAAACTTAAAAAAGGACATTTGGTGCAGTTGTAAGATGCAGTAGAAGATCCGTTTCAAAGTAAGATTCAATTATTTCTCTTCATTGATATGTTAAATTATAAGATGAGTTATCGCCAAGTAATGGTATTTCACTTGGCTTTCTAATAATAGCGTCAGATACTTCGCCAAGGGTTTGTTTGGGCCTAATTTTTAAGCAACTGCATCCCATTGCAAACGGGCTTTATACTCGACCCACTTCCATCCTTTTCATGCCTCCATCTTTAAATGAAAGGTATCCAATGACTGCTTTATTGTCAGGAATACAGAATGTTATTATTTCCAAGTCAAATAAATGTATAATTTTGTCTTTGTTTTTTCATTAATTATTTGCATGTTTCATAAATTACCTAGCTACACATACAAATACAAATATTGACGACCAACAACAGGGTCAAGGCCCAACAAGGTTGGCCCATTTAGTACCTCTTAACTATCCCCCAATGCATATCTAACTTCTTCTTAAAATCCGTTACTCCTTTACAATTAACAATATTCACTGACAAGTTGTTCCATTTGTTTATTACCCTGTTATAGAAATAGTGTTTTTTGCCTTCCCGATTAAAATGGGATTTGTTTAACTTCAACCCATGACCTCTCGTTCTTATCACTCGTATTAAAATCTAAACCCTCCACATCTCCTTGTTTGATAAATTTGAACAGTTGAATAAAATCTCCCCTAACCCTTCTCTCTTCCAGAGTATACATATTCAAATTTCTTAATCTATCTTCATAATTCATGCCTGAAAACCCTTGAACCATTTTATTCAACCCTTGAACCATTTTATTCACTTGGCTTGTGCTGAATTTTCTCTAACAATTCCATATATTTTTTAAGATATGGTGACCATAGAACTGTACAGCATACTCAAGATGTGGCCTTACCAAACCTCTGTACAATGGCCAGATAATATCCTTAGATTTTGATGAAACACTTTTCCTGATGTACCCCAACATTCTATTAGCTTTTTTGCTAGCCACTGTACATTGATGACTCATTTTAAAATCCTCATTTACTAATACGCCCAGATCACTTACTATCTCGCTATTTTTGATTTCTGCACCCTGTAAAACATAAGCAGTCTTACTATTTATGATACCCATGTGCAACACTGACCAATAAATTAGAAACCTGGGAGCAATATTTAAATGGACCTACAGGGATTTGATATATGGTTTTTATTTATTAATCGAGTTTAAGTACCTCATTTAAAGATTTTTTTTTGTTAATAACATAGAAACGTCAGGACTAATCATGTAGACCTGAGGTTTTTAACCTATTTTCCTTGCGATATTTTTTTTAAACATGTTGTTAAAACATAATCGTCCTTCGAGTAAGTTTTATAATACTAGCATGTCGGTGCGATAATTATCACCTGAATCTGACACATCACAATCCATATAGTATACTAAGTTGAAGTATGTTTTTGAACTAACTTTCAAAGAATAAATTGACATAATTTTTTTTTAATGGATAGCATATTTTAAGAATTTTCAAATTAAATATAAAAAATTTCACATTTGATGGTATTCAGAAGAAAAAAAAATTCTCTCACGCACAAAAATAATATTGCAATTTGAGCATTTTTAATGAAGTTTCGATTAAATGTTTTTGAGTGCACAATATTCCCAACGACCCAGATTTCTTTTGAATAGTATATATATACCAAAACTAGAAACTGTTTTTTGTGAATTTCTAGTACTGTGTAAGCAATTTCAACGTTTTCAAGGAATCTCTGTGCAATAGCATTCTGGAATCTATGATGACGATGATCAAAGATAATTGCACTCGTCTTTGTATTACACTCAAATGGTCCTAAACTGAATAAATAAGGCCATTGTAATTATCACAAATTAAACTTATTTTTAAACAACATAGTTAAATGTATTATATAAATATAGTTTTCAAAATTGTCAACAGATGGCGCCACTTCAATTTTCCGCTTTAAGTTTGGAAAAGCGTTTTTCAAAACTTCTATTTTTAAATTTAATAAAGCTTATATTCTTTCTAATTTAAGCTGACATCATCAAAAAAATTATTTACCAATGAATTGAAGAGGTTAATTGTCAAAGTGGCTTACATAATGGCAAAATAAAAATGCGAGCGCAACAAAATTATGTAAATAATCTAACTGTTGCCATTCCGCGTAACGAAAAACAGCGTTTTTCAATCACCGCGTGAGAGAATTATATAAAAAGATTGTTCATACGGGAAAAAAATTGTATTGTATTAAATCAACGATGCCTTACTTTCACGTAACAGGCCACATTTTTTTTATACCAAATGTGCCCGTTTATAAGTTCAGCAGAAAGAAGAGTTATAGAAAAAATGGACAGAACTGAATTTTAAAAAAAATATTGAAGGTTATTTTACTATTCGCAGGGAAGACAGAGTATGGAGTGAAGTGGCACCAAACGTCCTAATGGAACACAGTTCTATGAAATCCGTGAAAGTAGCAGGGGGATAAATACAAGGCCGAAGGAATAACAGATTCTACTTGATCAAGATGTATTTCTTTAAATGCCCTATAAACATGAAAGTATTAGAAGGTTTGGAAGATTTCTGTGAAAAAAAATTTGCATCCTCAGACTAACATGTGGAATTTCGGCCTTCCTGACGAGATGATTCAAATTTGACAAAGCTATCTAATTGCCGATTCACAATCCTGTCAATGATAGTTGTCCTATACACTTATTGATTAATATAGCTAATGGGTTGGTTGCTGATGATAAAACAAATTGTGACAATACAAAAGATGTTGGTGAAAAATTACTGTCCCCGATTGCAGAAGGATTTCTTGGGAGAAGTTAAACTTCAAAGGATAAAAAAAAGTTATGCCAATATTTGCTACAAACATTACATTGATAATAGGGAATGAAAGTGTGGTACTCAATCCTCTGCAGCTGTTTACCAGGATTTGCTGTTGTGTTCCAAGTCAAATGAAAATTTACGAGATCATCTCAAATATGATTTAGCCTCCCCACCCTCCATCTTTTTGATGAGGTTTCCTTGAGTGTGAACGAAAAGCCAATCTAGAATAAAAATGTAGTTGACAATCAACTACAAATGTTAAATGCGGCTACAATACTTTTGGGCAATTCCGTGAAAAGTGACCACAAAGTAGTAAATTTTAAAATGTTATAGAATAGTTCAAGAAATATGTCATTTTAAAGCTAGAAATCTCCATTTTCAGAAAATATAAATTTTAAGATACACAACAAATTAAATATTAATGAAAATAAAGTTTAAAACAAGTCGAGTGTGATAATTAAGAAAAATGTATTATGTAATACATACTGTCTAAAGTCTTTAGAAATTATAGATTTATTATTTTATGGATATTTTTTTATTTTTAAAAACACAATAGTTAATGAATCAAAGATTTAAAAAATTTCATAAAATTAAATACTGAATTTTTACGGGATTTTGTAATACAAGATTCATTTTGTTACGTCTGTAACAAAATTTAGGTAAAAGTTTCCGTTAAAGATTTTCTAATTATTTTTTTCTTTAGAGCTTTTGATTTTTCTTTTAGATGTATAAAAGCAACATTAAAATAATTTTGCAGCTTTCTATCTTTATCCGAATTTTGTAAGACGGTGTTACAGACGTAATATTTTGTGTTACGGACTTATTGCTGAAAGTGTTACGGATGTAACATCAAGCGACCCGGTCGGGCTCGCAACGCTAAGTAAAAAAAGAAGAAATAACGCCAACTCGTCAAAGCAGCCAACAAGAAACGAACGCCCGACAGGACTTAAGCTTATATACTCTGCACAACTTGTAATGTTAAACCGCGTTCGTAAAACAGAGTCCAGAAGCCGAACTACATTTCGTAAAAAAATAAAACCAGTATTGGTGGAACCGTATTTGTGAAACCTTTAATTTAATACAAGAATATTTTTTTTTCATTGAAAATCAACGGAGATACGAAGTTTTTTAATTTGCGCAAAGTTAGTTGATTTGTCACTTTTTCAAATTATGAAGCCCAAATTTGTAAGTCGAGCTATACACTACATTATTGAACCGATTCTTTTGATTAATAGCTTATATGATAGCTTTATGGCATCACAAGGTCCTTTTGTTACTTTTATTTTATAATATTAATTATTTATAAGTTTAATTAGCTAAAAAAGTAATTAAATCCTAAGAGCCAAAACTCTATGCCACAAGGCGATTAATACAGAAATATGAAGTCCTTCGACTGTTTTGTCGCCAAACAAATTGTGTTTTAGAACGGCTTAATAAAAGTTAAAATTATCGGTAAGTTATACGCTCTACAAAATAAAAATTGTACCATCGGAAAGATAAAAAATCTCTTTAACTCGATGCAAAAAAATCATTTCACTTGGTCTGACATCCTCCAAAAGGTGGGTTGAAAAAAAGGACTGATATCCCCTCAAAAAAACTTTAGAAAAGTAAAAAACGCTAAGCCCCCCCCCCCCCCTCTAAAAAAATCTTCGAAACTGTGGCTAAAAAAGTTGTGATATAAAAAACAAACAAGCCAAGAGCTCAAGCGTGCACACACACTCACTAGCCTTTTCCCGGAAAAAAGCTGCGCTTTCTTTTCTTAGCTCGATTAAAAATTAAATTTATGTGTGTATAAAATTTTAATCGAGCTAAGAAAAGAAAGCGCAGCTTTTTTCCGGGAAAAGGCTAGTGAGTGTGTGTGCACGCTTGAGCTCTTGGCTTGTTTGTTTTTTATATCACAACTTTTTTAGCCACAGTTTCGAAGATTTTTTTAGGGGGGGGGGGGGGGCTTAGCGTTTTTTACTTTTCTAAAGTTTTTTGGGGGGTCTGAATATACTAGCATTTAGTTCTTTATTTTTCAGTAAAATTTTCAATGAGGGATTTAATCTGTATACTATTTTTATGCACTGGTATTTCGAAAATGGCAAATGCATTGGTATTTGGCAAATTGTTCAACTTTTCCCGAGAGAAAATTCAAACATAAAAATTGGATTATCGTCTTTTGCCTCTCTTAGATCACAAAATACCCTTTTATCATCCAAAACGCCACTTAATATTTGTGTTATCATGCTAACCTAGACTTCTTTGCTTGTAATATATGAATAAAAGGGTACTAACTGTGCTCATTAAGTCGAAGAAATTAATACTAAAGTTAGTGTGTTCAACAAAACAACAGAGGCTCATGCTAAGAAAATGTGTCATCCGCAAAGATCAGTACGAAATTTTGACAATATTCAAAACGGATCAGAGTTAATATTCTGGTTTGCATAGGATGATAATTCAGAAAGAAAAACAATAAAGACTGTTCAAGAAAAAAACATTGATTTTGCCATTATCACTCTTGAAGAAAATATACCCTCATCTTTGGAAAATTGCTTTATTAAGCAAAGGTAGAGTAACTATTTACAGGATAGTAAGAATATAAAATATCTGAAAAAAAATTGTACTTCAAGTAGACTACAATAATAACTTCACTATTACAAAGCAAAATGAAGCACAAAATCCTCATTGGACCAATGACCAAGTTTCCATATACAATAACAGTTTAGTAGTGCTATATATCAGAAAGGGTAACTGTTATGCATACGCCTGATGTATAAGTCAAAGTCATTAGTGAAATGTTTAGATGATAACTCAGTTTTGCCAAAAACACATGAGACACATTGAGCTCGAATAGAAAGCGTGAATACAGTAAGTATTCTATGACATCAAATACTGAAGGAAAGGTTTTTCTTCATTTAGAAAAAAAAATGTGATGCAGTCTCTGGACCCAGCAGTATTACAATAGCTAATCAGAATGTACAACATATTCAGTTTGGTAAATGGATGCTTGTGGAATTAACCACCGATCGTGGAAGTGCACTTCAATTTGTAGGACAGATTTGTAGACAAAAAAATGATAATAGCGCACCATAGATAATTTTTTTAAGAAGTCTAGGCATAAATATGTTTACAAAAAAAAAGGAGACAATAATGTAGATATCAGTCAACTAAGTAAAGTTCTAATCTCAAACTTCCACCGATTCACAAGTAAATTTCTGAATTACCATTACAACATTTTTTCATGTATTATGCTATTGTTTATTTAAAAAACATAGCTCTAAAATTCTCCATTAATCCATAAAGCTTTAGTTTCTCTATTAAAAAAAATTGACCAATATTAAATGTAGTACCCTTGTAACTGAAAATACTTCTTGCATAGTATGTACAAAATCAGAAGCTATTACGTCCGTAACGACAACATGTTACGTCCGTAACAAACTAATTAGTCCTCAGATTTATTACTAATACTCGTATCTGCAAATGCTTGACTAATTCTAAAAGTTTAAACATATTTAATGAGATATAGCCAAAAATATATATTAAAATGAACCATACTTCACAGAATTGTTTAACTGATGAAGACAATGCTTACTTTTGACAGTTTTCTGAATTACGTCCGTAACACCCCATTAATATTTTTTGTTAATTTTTGTAATAGATTAAACTCTACATGGAATGAATATTACATAGATACCATCATGAGGTATTTGTAAAAAAAAAACTAAGCTGTCATAGTAAACTTAAGATTTGCTACATGGATTTGAAGCTTTCAAATTGTTACGTCCGTAACTATGGAATTGCCCTTTTGCATAGATAACTTATTTGCGTAAAAGTCTGCATTATTGTGATGTTAATCGGTCAATTTGTTATCGAGTTAGTGTTGGAATGGATTTCTCTAAAAGCTTATAATTGCGTTTCTGTCCTGATATCTCATGTTGTTGATTTTCAAGACGTTTCACGTAAAAAAAAAATTCTATTTTATCCTTTTTTCTTTGACAATCGGGCCCCTACAGTAGTGCGGAGTGATGCGATGGATGGCTTCTCTGATTAATACGAACATAGAGGGTTTTTTACTATTCAAGCTATGAAATAAGATCAGCACACTTTAGAGGAGGCTGAGCAACACATACTCCATGTCATGGATGTTTCGCAAAGGGACCCACAAATATTACTTGATGTGTTTTACAAAATGGGTATACCCTTAATACGGATATATTTGTGTATTGTATTGGTTTCTATAAATGTATTCCCCAGTTATACAATTATTCATATGAAGGAATAGAAGCTTTCGATTAGTGAAACTTAATTTCGTATTGACGGAAAACATACTGATGCTATAATTGAGGTGGAGCTTATACATATACTAGTAGACGCTCGTTTTTACGAACTCGTAGGGAACAACCAAAATGTTCGTAAAATCGAAAGTTCGTAAAATAGAATATCATAAGAAGTAGATAAATGTTACGCTTATTTTTATTAAACTGTCTTCTTTTTATAAATAAAGCATTATTTAGAGATTATATTTGGAAGTAAAGTTATTCTATATAAGAAATAACTGTAAAATAATAAGTATACCTTTATTGATGAAAAATCAAGCATCAGAATAATCGCTAGTGTTTCTGTTTTAAAAAAACATTTTGAAAATTCATGTTTTTATTTTATTGATGTTTGAAAGCATTTCACTATTGTCCTCCTCAAAAGAGGCCTAGTCTTGATAACCATTCAGTTTCCTGAAGCTCAAACCGTGTCTGGATTTAAATTTTTGCAGGCAACCGTCCGATGCCTTGAAATCTTTGATGCTGAGCTTTAAAACAAAGCAGTTCAATTGTTTATTAAGCACATTACATTTATCGGAATGTTCGTTCCTATAATTTTCCTCATTCAAGCAAGCAAAGCTTTTTCCAGTTTGGGATATTTTGCTGCTCTAAAATATTTTCGAGAGGGGCACTCTTGCTGGTCTTGTTTGCATATCCAACGATATTTTCTCTTGCTCTTAAAATTATTTGTAGGCTATTCTTTAGAATTCCATATTTATTAGATTCCTGCCTTACTTAAAATTTTCTATTCTACTTCTTTTAAAATTTTCTTTTTTGCCTCGGCAGATAAACGAGTGCGTTTCTTCAACTGCGACATGACTAAATTTCCTCAACTAAAACTGGTTCAAACTCCCTCTGGACTCACACGAAACTTCAGACATTCAGGGTCGAGATGAAACTAACCAGCTACAAAACATAATCTTATAACAAAGCACCCCTTTCTCCGCTCGACATTGACACATGCTTATTGAATGTATGGGAGGTTGTAAAGATTGACGTCAAAGTGCCTCTCCAATCACATACCTGCTACCCATCTGCTGTTGGACCCCGTAATTTTTCTCAGATTGGCCTTGAAATGTTTGTATGTGTTGCTTTGTTACTCCCTAAAGATATGAGCTTTTAAACTTGAGAAATATGAAAATGAGTTCGCAAAAAAGAGATTTTTCCAAATTTTAGTTCGTAAATAGGAATTAAGAATAACATTATGCCTATGAGACCATGTTCGGGACCAGGCACTAGTTCGTAAAATCGTGAGTGTTCATAAATTAGATGTTCGTAAAAACGAGCGTCTACTGTATATGGATTGCAACAATACAGCATGATTTTAAAGACATCCAGCATTCCATGTCCAGTTATCTCCAACGTAAATGCATTTTCTTGAGTCGAAATTAATGGACAATTGATTTCAGAACATTACACTTTACCACTAGCACCGGAAGCTCTTTTGGATCTGTGAAAATGCCAATGCTGGTGGTTGCAAAATCAGAGTTTTCAGCTGCAGAAAATATAACATTGATCTGTGCCACTGCTTGAGAATTGTTCTAATCTAGTTAATATTATTAATGATGGTTAAGGATGTTAAGTATTATATGATATTTGAGGAGATTGTAAATGCTAATTTGAAATTTATTATTAGCAATATTTTTGTCGAAAAGTGTCGAATTTATTAATATAAAATTTTATTTAAAAGGTTTGAATTCCTTTTTTTCTTCAAATATTATTCCAATACTGTTAGACAAACACTGTAGTCATACAGTGAAATATAAAATTATACATTTAATGGATGGAATTGCAACCATTGAAAACCTTAACTATAGTATTTTAACTTAAAGTATAAAGAATTTTAACTTTCAGTGTTTAATGACACAGTGTTCACTCTAGAAATAAAAAGGGGCAGGGCGCTGTTAGCAGAAAAAGGGTACCCCGTTTTCGGAAAAACACTTCTTAAAAAGGGCACTTTAAAAAAAAAATTAGGGTGGGCGTGGCCACCCGTTGACACATCGGACCCGTGACTAAACAAGAAAAAATTCCGATTTATTGCATATTGGGCTATTGGTGACAACTGGGGGCTTATCTCGAAGGAAAGAACAGCACAACATTCATGTCACTTTGTGGAAATACTACTTGAAATCCTAAATTTGGCATTTTAAAATTAATGTTTCTGAAAATAACTTCTAAAACTTCTGAAAAAGAATAACTTCTGAAAAAGAAATAAAAAATCATGGCCATGTCATTGTATATAGAAATGTTGACCACCGCTGGAGGGAGAAACGAAAGCAAAGCACGTTCGACTTTCGATGGTAAACAACTCTTGCGTAGGTAATGAATATTCGATTTATTAAAAATTAAAATAGGAAACATATAAAAATTACCTACAAAAGAAATAATTTGTTTAAAATCACCAATTTCAGATAAAGAAACGAAAACAGGGAACAAAAGAACAGAGCGTTAACAAAAGAACTGAAAGTCGCCACTCTCCTTCCACAGGGTTTCATATCGATTTCCCTCTTTTGTTTCAGGGATCCGGAGTGAGCGCACGAGGCATGTCCATGGTGAGGATCGTCACCCGCATCATTCCTCGGGACGCAAGAGCGGAGAGCGTCTCGTGCCTCCTCAGGCCAGACCAGATCGACGTCCCCGTCAGGACTACCTCGTCCGACGGTGGTCCGTCCTGTGACGTCGTCACCGAGACCACCTTCTGCCGCGCGGTCGCCGTCCCAGCCGACTGCCCCGACCCGGACGTGGCAGCGGCGTCCGGATGCGAGGGGATCCCCGGACTGTCGTGCCTCAAGAAGAGCCGCCTGAGGCGAGTGACGGAGGAGGCGGGAGGATCCCTCTTCAGAGTGGTCCCGGAAGTCGCGCCGGACGGAAGCTGCACGGGGATGCTGCTGTCGATCCCGCTCCGCATCCCGAGGAGCGAGTTTACCACCGATCCTGACGGCGATCGAACAGGGACCCGTCGACATTTCCAAGCCGCTTTTTCTGTCGCCAGAACGGTTGACGGCTTTCCACTGCAGCAAGAGCGAAATCAAAATCTCCTCCAGACGGCGCTTCCTGTCACCCATGACGATTGGCACGGCGAGAAGTGTGTTGGTTCTCTTCCCAACAACGGTGAGCCGACGAACGACTCCGTCGATTTCTCCGCGTTGGAGAAAGCTGTCGAGCCATTGCGCGGATACTTCCAGGGCGAGAGGTGTCTCCTCTGCGGCTTCGTCTGCAGCGGCGACAGGTGGAGTGAGGTGGCCACGCGACACCTGTCCACTCACCTGGACAGCGGCCAGAGCTCCGGGTGCAAGAAGCCCTTCGGAAGCTGCCTCGCCGACCCGCCAAACCGCCAGAAGAAGAGCGAGGTGCCGCTGTTCACTTGCGACCAGTGCGGGAAGAAGTTCCGGGGGAAGAAGCGGCTGGTGGTGCACACGAAGAAAGTCCACGGGGAAGGAGGGGGGAGAGCGGGAGGAGTCCGGTGTCCGTTCTGCGACGCGCACTTCGAGTCTGGGAAGCGGCTGAAGGGACACATGTCCGTCCAGCACGCGGGCCAGCTGCCTCACGAGTGCGGGCTGTGCGGCGAGAGGTTCCGGACCGCGGACACCCTCCGCGACCACTCCACGCAGCACAGGAGGGAGCGGAGGTTCGGGTGCGGGGATTGCGGGAAGGGGTTCCACCGGAGGGCGCTGCTGCGGGGACACCGCAGCAGCGTCCACGGATCGCAGTGAGGCGGCGGCCTCTCGATGATGTGGAACAAAAGGGACGACGACAGCTCAAATCGGAGGAGGAGTAGGGAGAATGCCAACTTGATCCGAGTCCAATTGCGTGTTCTGACTACAACTTGTCAATGTCTTGTGTCTATGAATACTCAACATAAGCTTCATCGCAATGCAGATCGAGCTCAAAAATTAACAAACAGGTCGATGTAACCGTCATTCTACACGGACGCTATTTAGGTGCTTTAGTCTTTTCAAATGACTTTGAAATTGGTGAATACAAACCACGTAGTTAGTATCCACCCATCGCAGAGCCATCTGCAAAAGCTAACGCGCATGTAGTAAGGTCCTAAGGTTCTTCGCAAACAAAGAAAAACTTTGTGGTTATTTCCATCCTGAAAAACAGAGAGGTCTTTGGTCTATTTGTATTATCAGACCTGTAATAGCTTTTTTTTTTAAGTAACCGTGCACATCTTCAGCACCTTGAATTTTTTTCCCCCGATTAATTTTTTACTATCTTTTAGAATAGGTTCTGATTAAAAATGAGTAGGGAAACAGAACTTGTTCGCAAACAAAGATGTGCCTCATTTCATATCTAAAGTCATTCGTTCATTTTAATCAGTCACATTTGGGAACATTTCGGGTTGTACAGTTTTCCCCCCGAATGACTTAAAAAAAGGAGGAGCCACGTTTAAAGAAGGCGTGAGACAGTTCTTTCCAAAAAACGAAAATCTGCCTTTTTGAAAGTACATTGGGGAATATTTTTTAGATGGATGCAAATATATGTGAAGTTCTTATTTGTGGCATTTTTATATGTTTACACGTTGGCAATATTTTCCGTTCAAATGTTCCGTTCTATGCAGATTTAATACAAACTAGCGTAACTCAGCTCCCTACTCTCTGACACTCGTCAATCCCCCCCGGAAGATTGCTACGCAAATCCTCGTTGTTGGTTTGCTTTGCAACCCAATTCCCGCTTTGCTCACATTAATTCTATGACTCTCCTGCATTTTAGTTGAATTCAACTGTTGTTCAAAATTTGAGATGTAGGCACAACGATGATAACTTTTCGTTTTTTTTAATCGTATTAAACTGATTGCTTGTTTTTAGTACATCTACATTTCCTTCCCTTTCCAATGACAACTTTGATCTGTAAAAATTGGTTGTGTAGTTTAGGAGGAGTGCCTGTAACAAAATGTGGTCTCACCTATTAAATATATAGATATTCTAAATTCGCCATATGAAAGAGCAAGCATTCCAAACGTGTTTTATGTCAGCATTAAGACGATTCGTGGAAAAACTCAATTTTTCGTATACGCATTAACTACTGCACAGATTCCAATTATTTTTTTTCAAGCTTATTTCAATGGGTTGGTTGGTAAAATTAATGTTGCACTAGACTTATTTCATTAAAAAAAAACTTTTGAGCAAGTAAAATAGTTAAGTTTAATAGAAAATTCGGTGGTGCTGTAAATGAATTTTTAGAGATTTTGTACAAAACACGTTTTGAATGTTTGTTCCGATCCCTTCGTTTCAACGACCTCCACTTAGAAGTCCCGCGTGTAGGCGCCCACTCGACTGTTGAGTAACCCACAGTTGAAAAACGTACATTGCATTCACTCTCTTGGTGACTTATTAGTTGGAGAAAATAACCTTTCACTAGCTTTGGCAAATAATCGACTATTTGTCTATTTTGAATGTATTGCGTTAATACGAATTTGGCACTTTTTCACCTTCAGTTTGGCGATTGCGAAAGAATTGCTTAGAAAGTTGCATTCCAATTGCTATTAGTACGCGGCTAGCCTTAATTGATTAGTTTCTATTGCAATAATTTTTTTACTTGTGACAACAACTGTTGCTATGGGTCTCACGATGAACCGTTTCTTATGGCATTCAACGAATATTTGATTATATGATGCCAATTTAAATTGTTGTACATAAGTCCCGGTTCCGGTATAACAATTTCGGGTTCCTGTCGAAATTTGTTTTGACACTTGTTTGCTTTAAGTCCACTTTCGTGTCTGACTAACGAATTATGGTTCTTCTATTACTCTGATGCAGCAGCTTCTACATTACTGTGCACGTTTCCAGTCACTATTTCTATCACAGATGTCGGCTGTCATTTTCTTTCTCATTTTCTTTGCCATCTAGAATCGGGACGGTATTTTTCTACTGTCTTATTTTAGATCGATCTGTCATTAGGCTAAGTTCAGTAAATTGCCCAAATGTTGAATGTTATTCCACTAAAAGCTAGCTTTAAGTTTGCTCTTTCGAGGGAAATCTGCTGTCGGTTGGAGTTGGCTGTGCTGCACCAAACATTTGGTTTTGCTAGGTTACGAAAACATTTAAATTAAATGTGACCGCTAAAACTCTGCTTTTGGATTTCACCACTTGGCAGAAAACTCGTCCTTGATGGGTTTTCCGGGTCTTTGAGGAACGGCCTTCTGGAAAATAGGTTTTGCATTTAAAGCTGTGCGGTTTAACCAAGGACGCATTTCGAATTGCCTGATACCTTAAAGCACAGGGGAAAGAAAAGAGCTTGACATATAGTCAGGGTGCCGAATGCCAAAAAATAGGTCAACCTTGTTTTGTCGTACGGAGAAAATGTTTTCGTGGTTTCTGATGTAGTAGATGGTGTAGATTTCAGAATCGATTGATGCCACTCTGTAAATCTTGAGCATTTTTAAATATCCAAGATGGCGCCTGCCGCGCACCGTTCGCGAACACTTGAGAAGTTTATTTTAGCGTACGGAGAAAATTTTTTCATGGTTTCTGATGTAGTAAATAGTGTAGATTTCAGAACCGATTGATGCCACTCTGCAAAACTTGAGCAATTTGAAAAATCCAAGATGGCGCCTACTGCGCATCCTTCGCGAAAAGTGGAAAACTTTGTTTTGACAGATGGAAAAAATGTTTTCATAGTTTCTGATGCAGTAAATAGCGTAGATTTTACAACTGATTGATGCCACTCTTCAAAATTTGATAAATTTGAAATATCCAAGATGGCGCCCGCGAGATATTCGTCGTTTATTTGAGTGACGCTGTGATCGACGAAATACATCAGTGTTGCCCAAATCGAAAAGCTTGTTTTGGCGCAGGGAGAAAATGTTTTCGCAGTTTCTGATGCAGTACATAGCGTTGATTTCAGAACCGATTGATGCCACTCTGTAAATCTTGAGCAATTTGAAAAATCCAAGATGGCGCCCATGATAGACATTAAAAAGATGTCCACTTTGGAATGTGGTAATAGTGGCATGTGAGACATTTTTCTTAATGGTTTTTGATCCAGGAATCTGAATACAATGTTATTTTTCACATAAAATAACTGTGGAAATTAATTTGGATGGTATTCCAAGATGGCGCTCAAGAGATGGCTGCTTTAAAAATGTCCACTTTAGAGTGTAGTAATAGTGGCTTGTAAGACATCGTTTTAAATGTTTTGGGGTCAAGGAATCTGAATACAATATTGTTTTTCACTTAAAATAAATCTGGAATACATTTCAGGTGGTATTCCAAGCTATAAAAACATCCACTTTTGATGTAATAATAGTGGCATGTGAGACATAGTTTTAAATGTTTTTGGATCTGGGAAACTGAAAATATTGTTATTTTTCACTTAAAATAATTGTGAGAACTAATTAGTACTGTATTCCAAGAGGGCGCTCATAATGGCGGTTTAAAAATGTTCCCATTGGAGTGTGGTAATAGTAGTTTTTATGTTCTCAGCAAAAGTGCAACTGTAGAAAAAATGAACTCCAAGTAGTTTATTTATAAAATAATTAAGATAATGTAAAAAAATAATGTGACAAACTATATAAAATCACATTTGTTTCTCGTTAAGGAAGGAATTAATTGTAAGTTGCAATGACTTTTCACTTTTAATAAAATCAGGTACGCATTAATGTAAGTAAAATGAAGACTTACGCAATCACGAAACAAATAAGAAATATATTGGCAATAATTAAATATAGAATTCAGAAACATATTGGCATGAAGAACATTTTCTTTATACTTGTTTCCGTTTATTGCTTCGGAAACTTTGATATGAGGAATTGCAACACTTTCATTTCTTCACTTACTGCACGAAAAGTTGCTATAATGACTGCCACATCTTATTGCTGAGCAGGTTTCGTTAGAACTTTAGGAGCACTTCACCATCGCTCTGTACAAACCCGATTCTGTTAGGTATAGGTATCGATACAAGTTCGAAGTTCGGCTTTCCACATGTTCTTTCTTTAGAGAAGAGTTCTAGATACTGCATGTAAATTCAAAGATATGTCGTTTATTATCATTATTTGACTGTTGTGTTTTAAAGAAGTTTTCCATGAAATTAGCTACTGGTCCTCGTGAGGATCAATGTTTAACCCACTGCAAAGCACAGCCGTCCACCAAAATTACGTTTAGTATTCTGCTCGCTGTGTTTGAATGCGTTTCATTTAGTGATCTCAATAAAGCAGGTTTCCTGTCTCAGTCTCTCTCTAAACATAAACGTGGGCAAATTAGCAAATTCGTATTTTAATATGTCGACCATTTGTATGCATTTGCTTGCCTGAAGGACTATTATTCTGAATTAGAAAAGTGTAGCTTCCATATGTGTGGTCGCCGTTTGTGCGGAGCATTGTTTCCTTTCATCCATGTTGACAACACCTTTCTGTAAACTGTCATATAAACCACTTGGAAGGGTATCTTTAAACTTCAGTACACGTTTACCACCCAATTCAAAAGCATTGTCGACGTTAATTTTTCTTGATGTAATATTTCCAGTCACAATGTGTACTAGGCCTTTTGTGCTCTGATGGGTTTAAAAGCTGCATGCATAATTCCAGTTCTACCACTTTGCAAAAATCATTCTCTGGCTGATTCCTCACAAGTACACTTGAAGTCCATCGCTTGACTCTAGCACTGTTTAGGGTAAGACCCGTCAAAGAAGATCATTTTGCAACATGTTTATATCACCTAATATTGTTATCTATCATCGTATCGGATCATATCACATTCCAATAACGAGTTATATATCTCATCCCATGTTCTACTTTCAAAAACATTTCTAAACATCTTTGTGGCATCTTTTCTATGAATATCACAGAAACAGTGGCATACTTTTAATAATTATAATAGACTGCACATGCAAAATATGGCCTACTGTCTAAAGATAAGTATATAACGTATAGTCTAAGAAAAAGGCACTAATTAACTTCCCTTTCAGCTCTCACAAAATTCATTATTAGCTGGACAGATTTGATGTAATATTCGGTCCATAACTTAGTTGTTTTGTTTAAAGGGCATTCATCCTCCAGTTTAGCCATCATTTTGTCAATACTAGTTGCACCAATGTAATTTAGAATAGGTCGCAGCATTTCTTTGGGCACTAACCTTAGTGCACGAATGTTTTCAGTAAACTTCTTTCCTGATAACTATTTCAACACACCTGCAAATGCTGATTCTGGTATTTCCACAATTCCATTTACTGCCATTAGTGAACCTACAGCTCATATGAAGAGCATCAGTGTTTTCATCCTCCCAAGGCGAGGAACAAAGTTTGAAAACTGTTTGGGAAACATTCAATATTATATCAACCATTATTTTGTAAATAACCTGATCTGCTATGCATACAACACATGGCTGCTCACAAACTATGGTAAATTTCCAGACTTCCAACGTTGAGATTAATACTGTATCATAATTTGTTGGAGATAGATCAATTAATGGCAGGTACATAATTTGTGTTGAATTCATAAGTTTACCATCTAAATTAGTTTCTACAGTCATTTTAAGTGAAAAATAACAATATATTCAGATTCCTTGACTTAAAAATATTAAGAACGATGTCTTACATGCCACTATTACTACACTCTAAATAGGACATTTTTATAGTGGCCATCATGGGCGCCATCTTGGAATACCATCTGAATTGTATTCCAGATTTAATTTAAGTGAAAAATAACATTGTATTCAGATTCCTTGACCCCAAAACATTTAAAACGATGTCTTACATGCTACTATTACTACACTCTAAAGTGGACATTTTTAAAGCGGCCATCTCTTGAGCGCCATCTTGGAATAACATCCAAATTAGTTTCCACAGTTATTTTATGTGAAAAATAACAATGTATTTAGATTCCTGGATCAAAAACCGTTAAGAAAAATGTCTCACACGCTACTATTACCACACTCCAAAGTGGACATCTTTTTAATGTCTATCATGGGCGCCATCTTGGATTTTTCAAATTTCTCAAGATTTACAGAGTGGCATCAATCGGTTCTGAAATCAATGCTATTTACTGCATCAGAAACTGCGAAAACATTTTCTCCCTGCACCAAAACAAGCTTTTCGATTTGGGCAACACTGATGTATTTCGTCGATCACAGCGTCACTCAAATGAACGACGAATATCTCGCGGACGCCATCTTGGATTTTTTAAATTAATCAAATTTTGCAGAGTGGCATCAATAAATTGTAAAATCTACGCTATTTACTGCATCAGAAACTATGAAAAAAAATTTTCGATCTGTCAAAACAAAGTTTTCCACTCTTCGCGAAGGATGCGCAGTAGGCGCCATCTTGGATTTTTCAAATTGCTCAAGTTTTGCAGAGTGGCATCAATCGGTTATGAAATCTACACTATTTACTACATCAGAAACCATTAAAACATTTTCTCCGTACGCCAAAATAAACTTCTCAAGTGTTCGCGAACGGTGCGCGGCAGGCGCCATCTTGGATATTTCAAAATGCTCAAAATTTACAGAGTGGCATCAATCGATTCTGAAATCTACACCATTTACTACATCAGAAACCACGAAAACATTTTCTCCGTACGCCAAAACAAGCTTTTCGATTTGGCACCCTGACTAATAATAAATGAACTTTAAACAAATAACTGGACTTAGTAAAATAAATCCCCCCCCCCCCTTCCCCAAATTTATCTGAAGCATATTTTAGAGGGAATTTTGCGTGTGTGACATGTTTAAATTTATTTTTTAGTTTAATTTATATATTACAATTACATTCAAACAAATTTTATAAAAACATTTAGTATTTTTTTTTAACAAAGCCTCGACTCAATGACTAATGTTTTATATTAAATATTGAAATTTTGACACTGAATGAAATCGGTACAAGATTTTTATTTGACAAAATTAAAAAAAAATCTAATTAAAACATGTGTACTGGGTTGCCAAATCGCTTAGAATTTTTTATATTTTTGTAAATTGTGCAAATTGGGACTCTCAAATCATTCTCACTTGTGTCACATAACTTTGGACCGCCCTTGTATACTTTTTCTTTGTTTCACAATTGTCCATTGTAAAATGATTTGAGGCTGTCGCCGATATACAAATAATATGTTTTATTCAGTCGTCCCTTGTAATCAATGCTCCACGTTGAACTGTAACAGCCCGCGCTTCACTTTCATTTAGTTTTCCGGAATAGCTCTTCTCGAGGGGCGCACGGTGATTGCCTTCAATAGCCGATAGGACACCTTGGCGATTGAGTGGTATGACACTCTGCTACGAAGCGAAAGGTCATGGGTCGAATCCTATAGAGTAGCTCGCGCATTCGCTATAAGCGTACAACAGTCGGCACTCCTCGTTTCTCCTCTGTGCAGAACTTGCACTCCACGAGTCGCAGCACGTCTCTGTAAGGATACAGATTTTCAAACGAATTCTAGTCCATTAGTACTTTGTGTGTTATTAGTCGTAGATCGAGTGTGACTGAATCGAATCTTATTTTAAGTCGAACATGGAAAATACAATGGCCACTCCTTTTGTGAAGGCTTTGGGATGGGGGGGGGGGGGGGGGATTGTGTATGCGGTGTTCAGTTGGAAAGCTTAAAGGAATATAGACGTAGAATAGTTGTAGTTGAGGGTATGCTCCCCCCATAGGAATTTCAAGTAAAAAATGCATTTTTAGATACGGATCAAGTGCAACAAATATAGACTGAGATACTTGGGTAAGTGAAAGCAAGGTCAAGAATAAGATGTTTTCCAATTGAAATATTGCCTGTAGTAATTGTTACTCGATTACGTATTGAAAATCCAAGTTCTCGAAGAACGCGAAAGAGAAGATGCGCGCGCAGACCACACTAGCTGAAACCGACGCAAAAGAATCCAAACAATCGGAAGAGGTGCAACTCCGTATTTCAAATGTATTTTGTCTTAAAACTAGTTTTATGCCACCTTACTGTTGTTCTTTCACACGTTTCTTCCATTGGAGAATAATTTTATGTTAGGTAAGGTTACTAACATAAGATATGTCAACAATTCTTTAATCTTAACCACGTATTATGGTATCAGGTTGCCAAATTAATACTATATATATTGTATACGTTTTTGGACGTCATTAAAAAATTGTGTGTATGATAAATTGTAATTAAAATACAATAGAATTTTATATCTAACTGGCATTAATTGCAATGATATATATTTAAAGAAACCATATTTGTACCATTTTGTATCAAAATCTTTTTATTTTTTATGAATAGTCAATGTATGCCCTAATTCCTTGTAATTTTTAATTGATGATTTAACTTTTTAAAATACATTCTTAACATCAATTTGCAAAGAAGAGATCGATGCGCAAAGTGCATCCCACGTTACTTGGAAGTACAATTTGTAAAAAAGACAACTTTAAAAACGCATGATTCGTTACAAAGCATATTTTAGGCGATTTAGCTGTAAAGTGGCGTAAATTCAAAACATTCGGAAATGGACGAGTGAAATGGGTCCGAGCTCATTCTTGGCATTCTGCTATTTTATCCCTGAAGCCACAGATGAGGCCGATCGCAAAACTGGTTTGCTCGTCAAATCCGGTATTCGCTGTTGAAATGTTTGACTATGCACACAGAGCTTTTCTTCAGTCTTGTAATTGCGTCAAACTTTTAAATAGAAGCTACTTTGCTTAGAAATAAGATAGTTTTTTTTATTGAAAGAAAAATCAAACTTTTTGCATTCGTTTGTTTTCACGAGTTCTAAAATGGATTTTATTATTTACCGAATTATATGTCGATATAAGGTTTGTCAAAAGATGATTTCTCAAAGAAATTTAAATGAATGCACGCTCGAACCATTCCAGAAGACAACTGAAACTAAGTCACTTTATAACATTGTTCTTATTTAGGCCATTTCAGCACCTGTGTTCCTTTATTTCATTGTTGTTTTATTTTATAAGGAAAATTTAAAATAAAGTGTTTTTACTTTTTAAAAACTGTTGTTTTATTTTATCTTACGTTTACAATTTTCTTTACCACTATTAGTACCTTCGAGAGTTCGTGAGCTCTTCTGTGGGGCGCCCTCCCAACCACCGGAGGAGGGTGTGGTATTCCGCCCAGTAAAACGATGGGGGGTTCAAAAATATATATTCCGGAACTGCAAACAAAATCACTTGGTAAGTGTGAAAATGGGTCGTACTGTCAGTGCCCCCGGACCTCTGTCCAGATGAGTGCGGAGGACATCGTCTGCGCTTCTCTCTCTACGGGGACGGAAGTGCGTGGGCGTACGGTTTCTTTGGAGAGACGTGGTGGTTTGTGTAATTCTGCCGGTTTTGGATTTCTTTCAAGTCTTTGTCAATAGCAGTACAAAGTTTATTATAATTAAATCTTTAAAATATAATCACTCGGCCTTGCTTTATGACGTTACAGGATATACTTTTTGTTGTTGTAAATTTCAAATATTATGTTAAACAATTTCAAGGAATCTCGACGTACAATTGCATTATGGATTCTATGAAAATGATAATAAAATATTGTCTTTTTGCAGAGCTGGATTTATGCATAGGCTGCAGCCTATGATTCGTACCACACACCAGAAAAAAACAATTGACTCGCGGTAAAGGGTTCGTGTATCGGAGAACAGTTGAAATTATTAACTGTTACGGTTTATTACGTGATTTGAATTAGAAAGCATTAGAGACCGAGTATTAGAGAAATGAACTAATTCAATTCAAGTCTTTTTGCAGTGACTCAACGAAGTGATTGCAATGATTCAACGAAAAAGGTAAAAGAGAAAAACTGTCAAACAGCCATTCAGGGTGCTTGCACAAACTCAATCTAAAAAAGAACGTCAAGGACAGTTTT
Organism: Troglohyphantes excavatus; assembly: GCA_963932185.1. Lineage (NCBI taxonomy): Eukaryota > Metazoa > Arthropoda > Arachnida > Araneae > Linyphiidae > Troglohyphantes > Troglohyphantes excavatus. The sequence continues at coordinate 6,905,627 of OZ010670.1, read as the reverse complement.
TCTAACGTAAAAGTGGAACTTCAAATATATTTGTCAATAATCATTATCAACGGTCGTGCTGAAAGATCACTTTCTAAGTTAATAAAATTATTCAAAATAGTCCCCGGAACACCATGGTGCCACAAGCGGCTCTTTGCAGGATTTCTTGATATCTTTTAAAAAGTTTTTTTTTTGTAATTAAGCTTACAAAACAATATTTTTTCCCCTTTTACTCCTATATTACATTTCAAGAATTCATATTATTAAAGATTAATTTTAAGTTGACTAGAAATAAGTCGCATTAATACGCTGTGATTTCTTTTACGATTTTACATGCATCGGCACTTAGTTTCTCATCGAACGAGACCCACTCAATCGATGTCGATCGCGCTATTTATCACAAGATTACAGTTGATACTCCAGAAATGTAATTCTCTCTTACTCTTTGATGAAGTATTCTCGCTTCTAACGGCGTTTCTTTGTGAAGAGATGAGGTTTTTACCATTTAAAAGGACTCGCGCAATGCACCTGCATCGCTTTTCCATTCCGATGCCTTGTCTTTTGTGTTCCTGCTGTGACCTTGAGTAGCGGAGAAGGCATCTTCGTGCGCAATATGATGATCCTTCTCATTCTTGTGAGGAGATGCATCGAGGGTTCATCCGCTCAAATTTGTCGTCTTCTCCGGTGACATCGGGCGCATCCTTATTTGAGTGAGCCGAAAAAACGATTTTTTTCGATATCGTTATTTTAATAGTGCGGAAAGGGTGCCCAATAAACGTGCTGTGAACTATTTTTTTGATCAGATAATATCTTCTGCCTTCTCATCGCACTTGAAAATTCTTTTTACTATATTAAGTGAAAAACGATAATTTTTAACAAAAATATTTCCACTTTAACTTTTTCATGTGATAGAAATATGGTCCGAATACTATTTAATACATGCTGAAGATAATCCAAGAAGGGTTTATCTTCGGGTATTGTAGTTGCTGCTATCCTTACACAAAACGCACTCTAAAAAGGCTCTTAATCAAATTCAAGCATACGCAAAGAAAACAACTTTCAAGTATATCTAATCTAAGTTTAATTAACTCGTGGTAGAGTTCACTAGCAAGATGGCGACTCTCCTGCGTCATCATAACTTTTCTGCGCAGCATTTTCCGACCAGTTCATTGGACGTGTCTCATGCGTGGGAGTTTTGTCCAAGTGTTTCACAACATCCACCCCACCTCGAGTTCGGGAGATACTCAAAAAGGATAAAAGAGAAATAATTAATACATAAAATACACTTCAATATGTAAATCTTTTCGGGGGCATCACGACGCGCCCTGAACGTGTTTTCACTGCGCTGTCCGGAGAAGCCCCACCGTCCCCTGGGGAAAAGGGAGAAAGAACCGCATCCTTCGGAGAAGCATCTTTCGCGGGATCAAGGATGGAAAGAATCCGGCGTTCTTCCTGTCGGATTTCTAGAGGGTAGAGTCTCTGGATCGGTTGTAGGTGAACGCCTCTTGCGGTCTTCACTTTGACGAGTCTATTGATCTTATCCTTTCCCGGATAGATTTCTTCGACCACGGCAAGTGGCCAGTCAATCCGTTTTTTGTCGTCACTACCTACTAAAACTACATCACCTACTTCGATAGTATCGGGGCGATGGGCATGGGACGATCGTAGAAAATCTAAATACTTTTTTTTAATCTCTGTTTTAGGTCTGTGCGGTGCTTTTGAATATAATTTCATCTTTTGACGAGGCTTGTTTTTTCGATATTGTCGAGTTATGGCATTTCGTGTTTACACTCTTTTGGCTTAGTTCCACCAAACAAGGAGTGGCTACATATTTGTTCACCTTTTGATTGATACACTAAATCATTAGCGGTTGATTTTAATACATAGCTCTTTGAGGACCCAGAATCTAGAATATGGCGGATGTTCTTTTCTTTTTTATAGCCTATTAACCTTACAACTAACGTTTGGAGAAACACATCCACATTTGTTTGCTAATATGTGTGCAAAGAATCTACAGTTTGTAATACATTATCATTATTAGTATGCACAATATCTGAAACATTTGATTTATTTTTGTCGAATACAGGACACATAAATTTTAAATGTCGCCCCTTCCCACAATAATCACACTTTATTTTGATCTGCAATATTTAGTTATGTGGTCCTTGGTTAGGCAAATGTAACACAGACCATTCTTTTTAATGATGTTTATTTTCTCATCTAAAGGGATTGAAAAGGCTTTTCGGCAACGCACATTGTCGTGATTCTTTATGTGGCAAAAAGAAACACAAGGCAAACGCTCTTCCAAGTTTGGAACACTCAATAAATCAGTAGCGGTGACTGAATAGTTTGTTTTGACTTTCGGGCGCATATTCGGCGCCGATTGGCCATCTGGTTTTTTCTCCGTACTGAATTCGGATCGAGCCATTTTTATGCATTCTTCAGTTTCAACTTCTTGTTTAAGGAATCATAATAAAGCATCTAGGTTAGAACTGTTATCAGGGCCAACTAATTTAAGCTCCTATCTTTCGAAACACTTCAAAACATCCTATGGCAAACAACTTTTGACAAGGGGGTAAAGTATAACTGCGCATTTGTCTGACGTTACTCTTTAGAGAAGTTAATGCTCTGAGTTGAGTGTTTAATTTATTGTATAAGGTACTTAAAGTAGAAGGGGATTGCTTTTTATCACTATTACTCAAAACGATAGCCAGATAATCTTTAATATAAACTTGTATCAAGATGTCTTCTTGGCCATATCGTTCTTCTCAACATTGCACGGCAAGTGGATAGTTTTCATTTGTACAATTCAATTCGCGTGGTTCAGAATTTTCCCCTACTATAGATTGAATTAAGTTATGGAATTTTTCCGCATTACTTAAACATTTACTTTCATGTATTTTACGGAATTGATTCCAAAAAGTAAGCCATTCCCTTAAATCACCATTAAATTGCCTCAGCTGTATTGCAGGAAAGTTTGGTTGAAATAAGTGTAAAGTTATTAAATTTTTTCAACCTGTGTAACTTGTGTTCAACAATGTATATTGTAAAACAGCCGGATAACCGATTATTTTTCTCTATCCAACAAAGAAATTTTCGAAATCGGACAATATTTTTTTCAAACGGTCCGGTTAATTAAAATTTACGGATATTTAAATGCCGGATAATTTTTCAAATTGCTTCCAAGTGAAACATCCCCTATTCAACAATAAAAAAAATTGTGCAAATATCTGAATTAGAATCGAAATCCTGTGCGAACATACATAAAAAAAATACATAACGGTCAAATTGATAACCTCTTGACTTGGCGGTTTTAATTTAAAATTTCTGGCGGTTTTATTTTGGAGTTTTCGTTGGCGCGCTGTTCAGTCGGTTAAAAATTATTTAATTTTCAGATTTGAAGAATATATTTTTTTCCAAAAAATTTCGAAAAATCAGTAAAACAATGCAATTATCACATATTAATCATATTTTTCAAAAAGAACATAAAAGTCTTAGGGTATATTTACGGTTGACCTTCAGAAGAGTCCGGAAAGCACTTTTTTTTTCTCGGTTGCCAAGTCGATGGGAGGATCTTAGTAGCTATTTCAGTTGGGTCCCGCATCGTTTTCGACTAGCAACCTTTCCAAGGTTCGCATCCAATTTCTTTGAGCTGTCGATCTTGGGTTGGTTGAATTAACGTCGCACTAAAGTTGCACTGTGGTCATACTGCCTCGTATTTTTGAACCATGGTAAGATGAACAGTCGATTTTGGGACAAGGTAACGACCCATTGCTTTTAAAAAACAGCTGGTACTTATTTTTAGCAAAAAGGATTTTGCCCCAAAAGACTGCTGAAAGTGGGTAGCAGCTGTTCACTCACAATTCCCTTCGGTTATAGCACCCGCGAATGACGCGTTGCTTTTAAAAACAAATTTGGGTCGAATAAATATAATGTAATAAAATTTGTTTTATTATATATTTTTTAAATGTGAAAAGTATGTATAAAGTTTTTAAATGTGCTAAACTTAATAGAAATTATCGTCACGGTTTAGCATAAAAAAAGTTACACATGAAAAAACATTTTTAAGATATAATTATTACTTATTCCAACAAAAGTTTACTCAGATTTTTAATAAAATGTGCAGCTTATATTTTAACAAAAAACGTATGGTAAAATTGACTTTTGTATGATTAGAATTCGTGATTCGTCCATGAAAGATTAGTCGAGAAAAAGTATACGCATAGGGTTATATTTTGATTTAGAAAATGTTCAGAGTTGATTTGTAGAGCAAATATAATCATTAGTATTTTAAAGTGTTAATAACCATATAAAAGAGACGGCATACACTAAGAATAATTTTATTACAAAAAGTTCATATACATTCGCACATACACACAAACAAAACACAAATGTAAAACACATAATACAATCAACTCCATAATTGTGCACACCCATTTTAGAAAGGGGGGATTATCAACTCTCTCTACGCATACACACTGAGGGAGTCTACCGACTAAGTCCAGAAACGTTATTTACACTTCTCCACTAGCTCACTCTCTCAAGTTGCGGGTCGTACAAGATGAAAAGGGGATGATTTATGTGCAAAGAATATCACAATAAGACAAATCATAAAAAGAAGTGGCTTTCTCTCTCCCCACCACCGCAGCATCCAAGCCTCGCGTCATGGCTTCCGAGTACTGAGAATACGAGTAAGGTGTCGTTGACATATAGAAATAGTTTTGATAACAACTTCAAGACTGATCTCCATAGAATTTTATATGAAATAATTAGAAAACGTTTAAGGCTCGGTCTGCGTTAAGATATTATTTCTGTGGCTTGGAACAGGAAGGTCCCATGTCAATTTTATATACATATTTTTAATTATTTTGAATACATTAATTTTAAACTTCTAATAAACGAAATAGGAGCCGTCCAGCTTCTCTATGCCCTTCCAATAAAACAATTCTGTAACATTGTAACGAGGCTTAGCCTCCAACTTTGAAGCCATTTTTCTCAAAATTGTCGATTGGTCCGTTCCTTTTAGTTCCAAGCCACAGATTTCATTTGGGATACAAAATGTAATACTTTGTTTTTTATGTGCCGTCACCGTATTCCTCACTGCATTTTATGTTATCTTCCATGGCAACTCCCAGCAATCTGCCGAAGAGACAACACGCTTTAAGGTGCACATGGCCGTCAGTGCTGAACGACAGCTCACAGACGAGTCGACTCGGAAGTAATCTAATACAGGGTGATCTCCCCAGCGACTTAATAGGAATAATTATAAATAACACGAGGATAATTTTAGTTTTCAAAATGGCGATTGTGTTTTTGCCACATCTACAAAGGGTTTCAGGAGGCTTGCATATTAACACATACACAATTTTTCAATTTGAGTGGGATTCTTAATGAACGGAGAAAAATATTTCAGCTGAATATATAAAAATTCGAACATCTAAACTGCCAAACCCAGTATGAAAGTTGAGAGGACTGAATGAGAATATGAAAAATTGAATAGCATTTGCAAAACTCATTTAATGAAGAAATTGCCTCTGCTAGTGGAATTATCCTAGGAGGGCAACCACCAGAACGTCTCCCCTTTCCAGGATATATCAGCACAACAGAAGTTAGAAACGGAAAGAAATATGAAATCACTTCCAAGATCTGCAATGACCATGAATCCACATTTTCCTAACCTTTTCAATATGAAACCAAGCATAACATATTTATACGAAATTAACTTTAAATGATGTTTATTTGAAATATTTTATCTCCAAAACGAATTTACTTTTAATTTGAAATAAGTCATTTTAAATTAGTATTAAAAAAGAATTTGCTAAACATGCGTTTCCTTAGGCACCTAAATGCATTACACTATCTTATATATGAAGAAGGTTCGCAGTGTTTCTCATATCAGACTGTAAAAAGAATTACATATGTACAAGAAGACATTTTCGTATAATACAAATTTCTTCAACCCTGCCAGACACATTCTTTTTCAATAAAAAAAAGTCAGTCATTTTGTACACGTGTTTTAGCTAGTTTGCAGTGCTTTGCTTTCAATTCATAAATTCTATAATATGCAGAAGTTGTCCACAGTCTGTATTCTGTGCATGTCAATGGGTATAAGAATGTGTCCTCTTGAAAATAAAGAAAGTTTAAAATAAGTGTCATTCGAATTTAGCATTTGAGAATAAACCTGTTCTATAATATTTCTATGTATAAAAGATTTTAATTCCCTCAATGCAAAGTTTAAAATTCATACACATCGAAGCATTAATATGAATTGTCTGATAAAAAGAAAGATATATAATAGAAAAACATTAACAAAACAAATATACAGTAGCTAAAATTGATGAATGACATGTATAATGAATTAGATCAAACAAAATGTTACAGTAAAACTTAAGTATAGAGGGGCACTCTATCAAAGTGGCTTTTGTTAGTTATCCACTTTGTTTACCAAAGGTTAGAATTTCTAACACTAGCAAGTTAAACCATTTGCTAGCCTAAACCAATCAGAAACTATACAAATCTTTGTTTTAAAAAATATATATAATAATATAATGATATAGTGCATCACACAAGAGAAATGTCAATTCCTAAAACACAATTAAATTTTTCTAAAACATATCGTACAAAGATTGATTACATGATATTGCGCATGCATGTTAAATTTACAATGTGCAAGTATTGCACAAGGTTGCCAAATATAACTGAACTCATCTTTGTCGAGAATGACCAAGACAGCGGAGTGCCTCCATACTTCCATTTCACCAAAGTTACTCATTAAAATAATTACTTAACTTATTTTTTAACAAAAAGAAAAAAGAAATGAGTACATGAACTGCAGGTTTCATTGAGCAGCGAACTTCGCATAAGTATTAATCTCACGCAATCATAAAAAAAAAAGAGGTAAATTTTGTTCTCACTACGAATGCAGAGAAATGGATGCATCTTGTACCGACATTCATATGCACAGGCATCTCGCGCACACCATACCAAAAATAAATACCATTTCTTAACTCTCATCCAAATAAATAACTATGTACACAACACATCATCAGGGAATGATACTCTAACAGCTCAACACACTAACTGCAACTGTACTCACGAACTAATGTTTAGAAGGGAAGGTTAAGACTACTGCGAGTTCTTCAAGCAAGAGTTGAAACGCATTTTATTTACACTTGCATTGATGCAGACACTAGGACGAAATAGGGGTTGCTAATAATGGCCTAGGGTTAAAATGCTTCTAAAGTTTAATTATATGGTTCAGATTTAAAATACAAAATCTTATTTTTCTACCATCAAAATTTTGCACATGGGAATCTTTTTTGTCAGAATCCAAGTTTGTTAAATAGCTAGTTTTATACATAATTTGAAGGGAAAAAAAGTTAACAATGGTTTTTAAACTCTCTTGAAACAAAAACAATTACAAAATTATTTCCACATTCAAAAACTTTTTAAAAAGTAACATAAAAATACTGAAAAAATTACAAACATTTTTTTTGTTGCCTAAATTTGTTAAAAATATTAAAATTTTGAACCTTCATAAATTAAAGGATCCAATTTTCAAAGAACCAATCTTGTTTTTTCTAAAGATTTCTTCATATGAAGATAATCTATTCAAATAGAGATGAGATTTTTTTATTCATTTCAAGGAACACTATTGGTTCTTTAAAGATGACCCACTTTCTATGCAATTCCAATGGAGTGAATGCTATAAAAAAGATCTAAACAAACCAGACTTGCTGGAAGCGGATCCAAACGTTTTTACACAAAATTTCATATTCAAATCTCAATTGCAGAAAAGTGAACTACACAAGAACAGTTCACATTTCTCCTAAAATCACCTTTTTTCAAACTTCCAAGAGAGTTTTAAGTAAAACGAAGTGGAAATATCCAACTTTTTAAATCCAAAGAAATGCTTATATACAAAAATACATTTCTTACAGATTACACTTTTCGGTATTTGTTAATCTATAGCACATTTATTTCAATAACTTCTCATACAGTGCTAAATATTGCAAATATTACTTTTCCACTTTTTTTTAAGGTACACTTTTCAGCCAAATACAACTTTTACTAAGAGGCATGTTCAAAAGGTATGCACTATTTTGTCATACAGATAAGAAACTTTCATTAATATCATTTATTAAATAAAAATTTAAGTGAAAGGCTTTTGCTAAATTGTTAATTAAAAAACCTAAAGAAGCCACTAAGCCAATTTACTCTTTTCATAAAATTAAAACTCGAAATCCAATAACTGACAAAAGGAGAAGTTGCACTATAACCGAAATACCATAGTTTTACAATTTTCTGATTGATTAAAACCTCTACTTTCCAAATATTTGTTCAAAAGTTTAAAAAAAAAACCTTTTAATTACACTCTGGAAAGGTGATTAAAAATGCAAAATCGGCACCCACAATTGGCCTGACGTTCCAATTAGTGTTCTCCGGCCTACTTTGTAGTTCTTCATGGGAATTTTGACTGAGTATCATATTTTTGTCATACATAGTTAATTTTCTTTTGTCTATAAAAAATAAGTAACGGTTTGTCAAAAATTCCAATCCAGATCATCTTCCAAGATATGACACATTTTGGGTACAATTTCCAGTTTTTATCTCAACAGGTGTTAAAGAAGAAAGCAAGCATACTTCTAAAATTATACAATTCATAAAAAAAGTTATATAACTACAAGATGGGAAATTTTGTGAAAGTTGTAATTATTCAGGTTTCGGCTAAAGGGGCAGAAGTTTAATGAAAAAGCCAAATAATGTTTTCCGTAAATGGAAAGTTATGATTATCTAAACGAAATGAACTTAAATGTTTTTCAAAAGTAGCTAAGTAAAGTGATACAGAAGCTTTTGACGAATGAAATAGAAAATAGGATTTTTATGCCAAAATCTTCTATGAATAAACTAAACCACCAAAATGTACAATAGCAATAAAAATGTTACTTGTATAGTTTTGGCTTTATATCGGAAGTTCCTAAAATGTACTCCTTTGAGAATTGAAAAATGTCAATAATAACTTGACTGGTTTCGTTTGATTTATTTTTCAAACGGAAATATTTCTTAGAGACTCGTTTATTTTTGTTTTTTAAATTTATTTGGCAGGATTTTCCATAAAACTACAATTCTCTAAAATGCTTTTAATTTGGTTTTTTTCTTTATCGAAAATTTTACTATAAATGTAACATCCAAGATTACATAAAAGTGTTCTTTTACAAAAAACATAGGCTATAATTGATAAAATGTGCCTTTAATATTTTTAAAAACAAAACTCAATTATCATTTTATTTGGATATTTCATCAAATAAAATGTACTTAAAAACCACCAGTGTTGTGACAGAATGTATCAATAAAAGTTAATTCACAGACTGTTTGTTCTTTCTAAGAAAATTGCTAATTTTTGTTATTACATACTTTTTAGTTCAATATATCTAATTAAATATAGTGAATATATTTATAGTTATATTTGCAAAGCAATATTAATCCTATTCCAAATGTTATATGGACTTGATATTTGACATAATTACTTAATCAAGATGTTAATTTGATAATTATTCATACTAATTAGTACTTAAGAATTTATACTTATGAATAATAAGTTTAATTTTATATTGAAAAATTGTTCAGGCAGCGACAAGGTTCGATCTCACATTACCAGCACTAAGTCGCTTTATATAGGTGTTTACTTCATTAAATCTTTGGCTTACTTCACTTTTGTAATTTATTGCAAAGAACCCCTTGTCAGGATAGCTTTTAAATTTTGCTAACGTTTTTTTGCTTCATAATTATATCCCCCCTTAACCCCTTTTTTTAAATGTGCAATCCTTTCAATTAAGAAATGTTCAAATATACATCATCATAAATATACTATTATGTGATCCCATTTGACTTTAGAAAGAGTGCACGTTGTGAGCAAACCAATGGAAGAAATGTATTTTCTCTTATCGAAACTCAGCCTAATGCGGATTGTGACGCCAGGGAGCATTTTCGTTGCAGTAACTTGAAATCAATTAAATACATTTTTAAGTGGTGTAAATGGTATTTTTCGAAGGACTTTTGTTTACAAGTGAATTTGAAAATAATGCAACTTCTCCATTCATCAATAATTAAATTAACATTCTTACTACCATGGCGTTCCATATTCTTTGCGTTTAACAAATAAATAACACCATCAATTTTGGCCAGAAGTATGGAAAGATTTGTTTTTTTTAATTACAAACCAAAATTGGAAAATCTCCATGTTCTACCTAACTTTATCTAGTGAAGCAGTTAAAAAGCACACTTTCCTGAACACGCCTCTTTGTAGATAAACAACATCAGAATGCAAAGGCTGATAGGAAAAATGCAAATAATTTTCAATTGGAAAAAAAGGACCCACTTTTCGATTCGAGAAACGGATCGGGAGTAACGAACTTGTAATTTTAAATTAGTTTTGCCAGGATGTATTCTATGCGTTAAGTAGAAGCTGTCGATTCTTTTTGCATAAATGTCTCGCATACAGAGAGTTTGTCTCTTATCTCTTGAGATCATGCGGATAGGAGTAGGAGCAGTTGTTGTGGATGATCTCCATTCTCTTCACAACGGCTTCCTTATCTGGAAGACAAAAAATGAATATATATATTAACCCTTTACGGTCAAAAATCATGTTTCATATTTACATTTGTATGGAATAGTTACATGCTGTTCTTTTAAAGATATATTTTTCAGCGTGTTCTTTTTAAGTTTAGGGTAGACAATTACAGTGATACCTCTGTTAACGGACACTCTTGAAATGCAGACACCTCAAAATAGCGAATATTTTTGCAAGTTCCAGTCCTTTAATATAGAACATTCCATGTTATCCACTCTGAATAATAAACACTCCGAATAGAGGACAGTCATTTGAACATATTTTTTAAAACTTTCGATTCGTTTGCCAATTTTTTCCAAAATTTTGACACACTAGCTAACTGTATGCATGTGTGATCTTATTCACAAAGAAATATGTCCATGCTCCGCTTTACAATGGATTTTATTCCCACAATGAAATTCGCAGCCAATACTTTCCCCGTGTTTCTTCGGGAATTATAGGTTTACAGAAATGGCCCAAATCCTTCTTAGAGCTTCCCCATTTAACAGTTTGACAAAGCAATACCACTAATTAGTAGTAAGACAAAGTAAAGATGTCCATTCTAAGAAATAAATTTCATTATTGAAGTTTTCTGAAAAAGCCCTTTCCATATGTGTTGGTTAACTTAGAAAATGTTGTTTTTCAATTAACCTAATTACAATTACCACTTACTTGTCTTCGGCTCACCAGGGAATTTTTTGAGACGGATTCTTTGCAGGACCTCGATTTTTTAAAGGTGTGGGGACTCATGGAAGCTGTCTAGCTGCCGCTAGCCAGCGAAAGACTAGTAACAACAACAATTACCTTGCGTCAGGGGATAAGGATGAAATTTCTTTGTGCAGTGAGCAAACACATCGATAATTCCTTACTTTTTCTCAAACGAGTAGCTATTGTACAACGTGGAGACAGTAAAATCGTATAGTTCATATTCCCTCGTATTGACAGGAAAGAAGTTTTAAAGCCGTTCGGGCAGTTCTACTTGTAAAGCCTTCTTAGGCGATATCTTATAGAAAGTTATTAAAGTAGGGTATAGAAAGCTTCAACTCAGACATTGCAGTTTTCTGGACATCTCCCTTAAAAAGTGAGGACGTCATCAAAAAGACACGTCATCTCTTGAAAAAGGATCCAGCGACACATTGGGATTCAAATGCGAGCATTGAAGAATACATCAAAACTGACAATGATTTATGAATTGAGGAAGAGGACACGAGTGCTCTCTATCATTCTTCGAAACACTACTAAAAATTTGATCTTTCTGAAGAAGTGGAAGTAAACAATGCCTGCCAAATTAAGAACTTTTTTAAATACGTATTCACGCAATGACAATTGAAAAAGTTTTTCTAAGCAATTGGGACCTTGAGGGTCTTGCAAAAATTCCCATTGCAAAACAGGTTTGCATTGTAAAAAAAATAAAACTTTGTTACCATATTAATTTAGCTCCTATGTAACGTATTTTGTAATGATTTTATGCAAGATAAAGAAAGGCATTATTCTCTTATTACGCAATAGTAATTTTGAAATTGTATTATTTGAAATTGCAGTTGTAATTTTTCAGTTAAATGCCCTTGAGACACGAACGGAATTAAAAAAAATAAAGGTAGACCTCCCCAATAGTGGACAAGACTTCCGAGAGGGGATTTCATATAATGTTTCCAGGGCTTGTCACACTTTTTACATATGTCCCTAAGGAAAAGGGACCAAACATCTTAAAAAAAGGGACAAAAGGGACCTAAAAAATAATAGGAAAAACACAATGGAGCAAAAAGAGATGCAAATTGCAAAGGAGATTTTCTAATACTTTTCTTCAGTACTCTAATAAGCATGACATTATGTCATGTTGTACTTTAAAAGAACATGTTAGTTTAAAATATGAAAACTTTTCAGTCTTTTTTGTTGAACACTTATATTTTACTCTCCCCTTTTCTCTCTGCCAAAATACCTAAGTAACATTTAAAAGTAGCTGCTATTTGTCAATAATAACTATAGTTCTTTTAGAGTAACTGCTAAGCTCATCCCTACCCTCCCTTGACTTCCCGCTGTTCAGGGGCACCACTGTCTGAAAAGTGAAAGAAGCCGAATATTAACCTTGGCATACCAATCTTATGTTCAGTGGTGGCTTAACACATTTGACAAATGTTTTCTAAAACAACATGGATTGTGAGGAATTTTAATCTGAAGAAAGTTTTAGATCACCCACTTACTTGGAGCTTTAGGTTTAGTTAATTAACGTCACACTAGAGCTGCACAGTGGGCTATTGGCGATGGTTCGGGGCGTATCTCGAAGGAAAGGCCCGGGAACAATGCCTCGTATTTTTTAACCATGGTCAGATGACGTGGACAACACCTGAGCTGGCACCCAACGCCTTCAATAGACGTCGGGACTTTGGACCCCGATCAGATGTATCGTGCACCAGTCCCATATACATGCCGTTTATTTTTTGTGGATGTTCTGGACGACATTCTAGTATTTTGGTAGCAAAGTTGGAAACCCTCCGATCGCAATATCACTACTTTTTACTATTCTTTAGCCTCTTGGAGCTTTAAGATGACAAAAATAATTTCTATTCAAGTTTGTGAGAGAATAACTTTTTAAACTCAAGAACAGGGCGTTCTCTTTCACTTTGGAGAACGGAGAAGAAACAATTTTTGGTGACGACTTAAAGGCGACACGCGAGTGCATTAATAAACATGTTGACACCGAAATGATAATTTAAAATGGAGTTAGAAAAAGAGCGAAGCTAACGAAAGAAGAGTGTGTTTAATGTTCAAGAACATGCAGTTCTCATTCAATTTGAAGAACACGGAACAATAGAACAGGTTTTCGGGACTGAAAGTAACCTCAGCGAAGGATGAACAGCGAAGGATGAAGATCTTCAATTAAACACTAAAATGATACGCATGAATAATGTTCAAAAGGGGAGGTATACAGATAACAAGTTGGGTGGTCCTCCTTTTTTGGCTGTGCTCCTACATACTCACACCATAGGCGTAGGAAAAAGAGGTGCTCAAAAACTTTGTATAATTTTGGGTAATTGTAAAATTTTGTATAAAGGGTTTAAATAAGATCTTAGACACACAAAAAACATATCATACAATTTCTGAAAATTATGTTAATTATAATTTTAAATAATAAAACAGTTCATTTCTTAAGAAATTTATGTATTGAACCAAGTCATTAACACTAAGTGCTAAATTATTATAGCTATAACTTTTTTATATTGGTAAATATTCTGGGTAGGGAACAACCCGTATAATTTTTTAATTGCTACGCCACCGAGTCACGGCCGTTACGTGTGGACAATTCCCCATAAAGAGTAGAAGGTACACAAACACACTCACACTTGTGCAGCAGCTCCTTGTCCCCGAGGTCGTTGACCTGCTCCCCGAGGCTGTGCAGGAGGATGTGGGCCGTCTCGTACTGCTGGAAGCTCTGCAACACACGGAGGGGAGAGGGAATTGAGACAACACGAGAAGAGACTCGCAAGGAACCCTTCGAGAATTTAGGACTAGAGGACCTTGTATCGAAAGGGTTCCTTTTTGAGATGTGTAATAAAACCAAAGCCAAGATAAACTTCAAATCGCACAAGAACATTTCTAACCTTCCTATTAAAAGGAATCGGCCTGTTTGAGGCTTGTTCCTCGAATAGGCCAGTGTCTATCTAGTGAAGGTACGAGACAAACCAAATATATGTTACTCAACATCAAGATTAAAATCCCCATACTTTTCCAGGTCAACCAGAGGGTTTAAAAAAAAATTCCAGAATAAGAAATACATTAAAAGTAATGTATTTTTTAAAGATTAATGCAGAGACCTATAAAAATAGAGTGCCTGTAAATAATAAACCCATCTAAGTATAAAAAAAAAAAATTGAGAAATTATCATTTTTACAAATTTAAATTTTTTTATAACGAAAAGAAAATTTAATCAATAGCAAGGAAAGGACAAGGTACTTTCAGCTAAAATGTTTAGAAAAATTCCCTGACTTTTTAGGTCATTTTCATTTTCCCTGACAATTTAGGCGAGTCCGAACCCTGATATTGTTAAGGGGTCTAGCAACTTACAAAACAATTTATATTTGAAATATACACGAAGTCCTGCACGATTATGAATGATGAATAGGCACTCTCACAGGCCACACTCTTATCAACATGTGAAAACTATGAGAGTCATTGATGCTGATAAATGCAAGGGCTACAAGTGTTCAACTGAAACAGTTGAACATGTCTTTGGCAAATGTGGTAAATAGGTGCTCAAGATTAAAATTCTGCGGGGCCATGAACTTTGAGCCTGCAGATTTTAACAATGTGCCCCACTATCTGACTGTTTGGAAGGCCACTCTGGTTATTTTAAAATGTTCGTTTTATTCATTGATTAAGGAGAGGCACAATGGGACATTTTGGTTTAAGTGCATGGCCACTCTCCTACTGAAACTTTTAACCTTTATATCAACTTACCATTATTAGTCTTCTTCCAAAACATATGCATGAAATCTTTTGCATTAATTAAAAAATATTTTTTTGATCTCATACTAACGATTTCATTTTATTTTGTACGTAATAATAATAATAAAGATAAAAACAAAAAGATACAAGAGCATTTTGTAATACTAAAGAGTACTGTACATAACAATAAATACAAGTTTATTTCTACTACTTTTATTTGCTGAACTCTGTTATTGAGTAAAGTTAAAAATCTCTTTAAAATTCTAGCATTAAAAAAAAAAAATTGCAAGAGTGGACTTTTTAAGACAAAAAATAATTAGTAACCTTAGAAATAATAAAAGAAAAAAAATACAGTTCATAAAGAGTTTTAAGATGACTTAAAATGATTACCTCATGCACATCTCCAAACAGTTCCTGCATTGCAGCAGCTTGACACTGTTAAAAAAACAGGTATTAAAAATGAACCAATATCCAAAGAAAAGTACTCTACATAACTGAATTATTTAATAGTACATGACAACTTATATTATCAAAATACATAAACTGTATAGCAATTAGAATTGTAAATAATGTATATACAGGGTGCTTAAGAACTATCTTTACAACTTTGATACACAATAAAACCTAAAAGAAGTAAAACATCTAAATAATGTAGCTTTTTAATGTAACAGCAACTCATGAACTGTTATTTGAATTTTCTTTTTCCAAACCATTAATGAACCATTCTATCAATACACCATCAATTAATACACCACACACTTTCTTTACAGGTATGAGAATCATCTTTACAACTCTGACATGCAATAAAACTTAAAGGAAATAAAACGAGTAAGTTACGTTGCTTGTGCAAGTAACAGCAATACTGCATAGTTTTATTTATAAACTTTTTTTTTTAAGTTTTTAACTGCACACAAATAAAATTTTAAGCTTTTCTATTACATGTACAAGCAACATAACTTAACTATTTTATTTCTTTTATGTATTATTGTATGTCAAAGTTGTGAAGATAATTTTTACACCTTGTGCTACACTTATGCTAAATAGTTGAATTTCATATTATTAAAATCAATATTTTGATGATTTAATGCACAATGCGGGAAAGCCATTGGAAAGTCTTAACTATTGTAAAAAATGAAAAACAACAATCCTCTGCCAAATAAAAAAAATCCTTTACTACAATTAAAGTACTGCATGGATTACAATTTGTGGATTCCAATGAGCTCTTACTCAAGTTCAAATTCATGAAAAATTTACTTAAAACATATCTGTGCACTAAAGGCAACGATTTTAATAAGAAATTTGCAACTTTTAACTGGGTGCAATCTTGTTTTAAAGTGAAGTATCCTGTCAATTTCTCCGGTGCAGCTGTTTAAAAATACAATTCACTGCCGAATACAACAATACTCCTCCTTTTCTTGAGGTTTTACCTACTCGTAAAGATGATCATTTGTCCACCACCAAATACAGAAAACCCTTTGCTGTTTTTTTACCCCCTCATTTTAAGTCATGTCACGTTATACAACAAAAAATGGCTGCTATTTAGACTTTTGTTAGCCGTGTCCTTAACATCTGTTCTACACCAGATTCACTCCAGGCTAAACTTCAATTATTTGAGAGCTGTCGCCGTGGATCGAGGTCATTGACAAGGCTCTACATAAACTTAAAAGTCTACTTAAAAATTATAATATATCTGAGCGCTCTAATGCTTTGGTTGGTTGTTTTACTATATTATCCCCAGACCAGTCATAAAATTTCTAAAATTCTTAGTAGGTTCGACATACGTTCTAGTTTTTCACCCATCCACAAGATCACCTTCACACAACTTAAAGACCCTATTGACGATCTTAATAACTGGGGCATATACAGTATTTCATGTCAATGTGGCATGTCATATATAGGTCAAACAAAGAGAGCATTAAGATTTCGTATCAAGGAGCACCAAGCACATACTGTTAAACAAGAAATAAAGAAGTCCTCCATTGCCAAGCACTCTTGGGAACATGATCATATATTTAATTTTTCTAACTCACATTTAATTTGCAAACCTAAATCTCCAGTTGAACTTGACTTCCTGGAGGCGTTTCATATTTTTAGCAATATTGACTCGATTGTCAATGAAACGTTTGCGGTCCCAGTATTTCCCGCTTGTTGGCACACAATAGTTAACTTAAACCGATTGAAATAGTTTTTTTGTTCTTTGGCAACACTTTAAATTTCTGGGTTTATTTTTATATTTTATTACGCACAGACTTTACATTTTCCGCTGATGAAGGGTGAGGTATCTCCCGAAACATGTCCGGATTATACGGATTTTAATTGCGTATTTTAACATTGTATTTGTATTTTAATATTCTTAACGCAATGTTCTATAAGACGAGTTTTTATCTTAGGCTTGTTTTTATCGGAGATTTTGTTTACTACCGTAGAAATTTCATTTTCAATTCTAATACTCATTTAAGAAAATTAGTAAAATATCTTATTTTAGTTTTAAAATACACTAATAAATTTAGGTGCAGCCCGGCTGTACTTGCTGTAGTCCTTCGAGCCGCCACTGGTCAATGAACTTTTTCAATCTTTTAAGCTACTCCTTCATACATACTTGAGCTTCTTTAAAGTATGTAAACAAAAATATGTGGTTGCAATGAGACATTAGGCAGTATCAGTGAGAACTAGATTCAGCACATGGGCATAACTCCAAGTGCGAATGTGGTGTGGAGTGGAGTTACTTCAGATAATGTTATTGTCACTCCCTTAAAATTACCATTTCTGTTAGAAGATCCACCAAATCCATTTTTTTTACATTACATAGATTTATTCATTTACATTTAACAATATTTTTTTATTATTTCTCCTTGAAGTTTACTTTTGCTTTCCCAGTTCTAATAACTGCTACAAAATGTTACATCTAGGAAGGCGAGAGGAGGCCGCGTTGGGAGATGCCCCGGCGGGCCAGAACACATTAAACAACATACTTACACATTATCCAATCCACTTTGCTTAATTCCAGGTATAGAAATAAAATTTAATATGAATGTGATTTACCCGTAATTTTTTCAAAGTGGTCAAAACATGTTTAGGAATCGGAAGACTCCAATGGAACAGCGAAAAAAGGAGATGCAAAGGAAACGAATGGCACCCCTCACCCCCCTTTCTTACTCTTGCAAATATCTTTGGAAGTACGCTCGAGCCGACTTCATGGAAAGCGAAAGTCGTGTGCTTGGGAGGGAGAGTACACTCACCGTCTGTATGGCGTACTTGTAGAGTATCTTGTCCGCAGTGAGGCCGGAAGCAGAGGGTTCCACCCCCACAGACTGCAGCAGCCCTGGAGTGTTGAGGCTCTTGCACATGCTGAGGCAGAAGTGGTAGCTCTCACGCATCTGGTGGAGCACTAGGGAGGGAGAGAACGCACTCATTGACTGATGTACACAAAAGTGGAATGACTCGCTATGCAACAATTCAACTTGGGTTCCTGTGCACTTTAAATCAACTAACAACTGTATTCAAAATTCGCAGTCTTTAAAATGCCTTTTCAGTCACTGAAGGCATCATGTCCTAGGGATATCCAGCAATGCAGAACAGCGCGAGTAGACATTTTCCAAAAATAAATACATTTTAATGAGTTCTTAAGGACTTTAAAAAGCAATTGACCTTATCTTTTAATGCAATTAACTTGTCTACATTTGTAATGAAAAGTAAGCTCCAAAGTCGCAAATAGGGTCTCTTTAGTAAAAACATTCATTAAACATTTTAAATTAATGAAATATAAAAGAGGAAACTAGGTGCAATCAGCTAAAAGCTATTGGATGCCAAGAAACTTCAGATTTCCTAATTAGGATACAAAGTTGTGTTTAATTCCCATTAAATCAAACATTTTTAACAGAGGTTTAGTAAAATGATTTAAGTGATAGTTGTTTTAAAGGACTTTCCAAGAACCTTTGGACAAAAGTGAGGAGTGTCTAACGACTGTACGAACACTGCAGAAACTAATGAACTACTCCATTTTACAATATTATTTAAATCTAATGGTTTGAGGTACAACTTTTAAATAGAAATACTCTTCTGTAATATCAATTAAGATTTTTTTTTTTTTTTAAATATATAATGAAAAGTGTATAGAACATTACTTGAATTTCCAAAAAGTAAAAACAACTTTATAACTATAAAAATAGCTTGAGCATTGGTGGAATAAGAAACACTCTAAGACTCCCAAAACAAATAAAAATAACTAAAATTTCTAAATTGTATAAATAACATGACTTTTTTTTAAACTGTGTAAAAACAGATCAGTGAATTGTTTTGCCCTTTCTGTTAACTTTTTAATTTTAGAATATTTTCAATAGATATATTAATTAATAAAAATTGGAAAACAGCTAAAACGCATACAAATGACCAACAAATTGAAAAATTCTCCGACACATTTTGTCATATTATCAGGGACTTTTTTTAAATAAAAATAAGGAGGAATTTTAATTAATTCATACAAGGAAGATATTAGAAATACCGAAAAAATAAGACTTTCTATGTATTCAATTAATATAATTGATTTATAAATTTAAAAATTACTAAAAAAAAAAAAAAGCTAAATATATTTTATACATTATAACACAGAGCTTTCCTTGTGTTAATATATAGAAAAATAACTTTTTGTCATTAGTTAATTGGCCATTTTTTTTATTTTAAATTATTATTCCAAAGCATGAGTTGCATTAAAAAGTCAAAACTTCTGTTACACAAGGGAAAACAAAAATGGGATAAAAGGAGAATGGAAAGGGAAAACTTTTTCTAAACAAAAGTATATCTACTTAACTCATTTCTAGTTGTTGTAACACATAAACTAAACACAGGAAAAATTTGAAATGGATACCAAATTGTTTCTTTTGTTTGTTTGCAAATTCACTTTAAATTAACAACTAGCTATATGGCCCGATATTCGGGAAAGTGTTGGCCCATTTATTCCCTGTGGCGCCATCTAGCGGTTTTAATAAAAAGTCATTTTTACTTTAAGGGGTAGTTTTTCATGGAGACCGACCTACGTCTTGTTTTTAATTTTAAGATCAAGTGTGCAAATTTCTGTCAAACTTGGAATAAAACTGTAGATTTGTATATAAAAAGAAAAATCCACAAACAATTTTCTTTATATATATAGATTATCTTTAATTTGCAATTTAGAGTTAGTATATCATATCTCGCATTGAAAAATGGGAGCCATTGCCTAAATATATCAGATGACAGCGGCAAAAAGACCAGAGGCTCAAACTGTTGATGGTGATCCAGTGGTGAAAATGGAAAGCAGAGTTAATCTCAAGGTTTTATTATTGAGATGACTAGAATCAATTATAAGGTTGGGAGACTTTTCCGAGATGTGTGTGCAAAGTTACCGTTTCTGACGGAGGTGGAGGGCTGCAGCTGTCCGTTCCTGACCTGCTGCTGGGAGAGCTTGAAGGCAGAGGAGATCAGCTGCAGGGCCTTCATGTAGAGCAGCAGCTGCACGGCCTTGCGGCAGCCATCGCTCATTGCTTGGTCGGAGCTCTGCAGGGGGGAGGGAGACAAATGGAATTTTAGAATAAAACAATTAATTCTTGCAAAGATAAATAGATTTGAAAGTCCATTAGATTAATTACATCCTTGTCTTAGCCAGGTTCCGAACATAGATGCAAGGAGTGGCAGCCCAAAAGACTATCAAGTAGGGCCATCTTATCTTTTGAAAACATTTACCGTATATACTCGCATATAAGCTGAGAAATTTAAGTCAAAATTTTCATCAAAAAGTAGGGGGGGTCGGCTTAAACGCGAGTAAGTAAAATTTATAATATAATTTGCCTAAAATGGGAAAAAGAGAGAAGTTGAAACTAAGCAGATTCTTCTAGAACTGCACCGACACATTTCTGGGATCGAGAATGTGCGTCACATGTGCTGACTGAAGACCGTTCTGCGCAACGCAGCGAAATCGTAACGCAAAATTGCACTGCTCACATAAATAATCAGTTTAACTAAATAAAAAGTATATATTTTGATAAATATTTAATTGGTTTGTAGAATCTATGAAGCTAGTATATGTTACTTTAATAGGATTTGCGATGGAAGACTAAGAAGTTGACATCATGCATAACGAACGACACCACTTTAAAGTTAATGTCTTTTTTACTCGATTGCAATAATAAACAAAATTTATTTCCCCAATACAGATTTCATTCCTTGGTAATATTATGTTCAGATATTAAGAGTTGTATTATTAGAATTTTGGATGGAATTAACTTTAAAGTTGTAAAATTGGGACGTTGCTAATCTGCAAATTCTACCTTCAAGTAATTTATTTCGTAATTAAAAACTAAATATATTATTAAGAAGTATATATTCATCAATAATATAGTAGTATTTACTTTCAAGGCGGATAAAAAAAATGGTCATCCGTATTTAATAGCGACAGTAGCCAACGATGTTGACATAAAATAGTTGATGTTTTCAAATCTTTACAAAACGATGTTAAGAATTAAAAATTGCACATTTTGGTATTTAAGTACATGGTTTAAAATATTTTATTCTGATAATAAGGGAGTTTTAATTTAAGATGTCCGAAGGAGGTTTGAAAGACATAAGAACGTTGCGAGTGGTATATACTTTTAAGCACAATTAATCGTAGCAAACTTCAAGAAAGGCAGTTAATTATTTATTTTGAGAATTAAAATTGCACTCTTTTTTCAATGATTTGCCTATTTTAATTGAAATTTTTCATGTACGAAAATACAACTTGGCTTATACGCGAGTACATATGGTACGCATTTTTAATGATTGTATCGTTTGGTCAGGTCCACGTTTATTATTGAAAGCAAGACAACATTATTAAAATACTTTGTTATGAATTTCAAAAAATTCAAGATGGAAAGTACTTTAAAAGTGTACTGTAAATAATGGTGAGTGTGTGGTTTTTTTTTGCTAAAAACTTCAAAATTACAACACATTTATAATTTCATATGAAATTATTTTTAAGCAGTTTTGATAAGAGCCAATTGAGTCAAGAGTTGTCATCACAGAATTCGTTTCTAACAACCCTTAATATAAGGTATCTTTAAACACTTCCTGATACTCATAGCATACAAATTACATACTTTCCACAAGTATTCATAAAGGAAACCCCTTTTGAAAACTTCAAGAACAATATTTTTCATGGTGCAGAAAAAATGCACTGGTCTTCAAATTTTCTTGCAATAATGATAGGTTAAAAGAAAGCTAATTAAATAAGACTTTAACCAATTAATAATTAAAAGGATCCTGCAAAGTAAAAGCACAATTACCTAATTAATAGTTTCATTTAAAAGTCTGAAGTAGTTGTAGAATAATAGATTCAAGTTCTAAAACTAGAAAATATTTATTAATTAGAAAAACACACATGCTCAAAATCAAAAAGAGCTTAAAGAAATTTAGCAAGAAGAGTGCGGACAGGCGAATGCCTCTCTTTATTTCACTCGGAAATGACATATGACAAACGGGCCGTTATGTTGTCCTTTGAGAAGACAGCAGAGTGCTAAGGGTTACAAAAATGTATGATTCCAAACTTTTTAAAAAAAAAACTCACGTCTGAGGGTCCGAAGGAGCTGGACAGGGCAGTGGAGAGCGGAGAGCTCCGCGTCTTGGCGAGCTCCAGAATGCACTTCACTAAAGCCGACACAAAGTTCAGCTTAGCCAAAGTGTCATTGTGCTCCTTCTCCAGTAGTGTCTCCTCCGGGAGCTCCGGGATGAAGAGTCCCTCTAGGGAGGAGGGGGAGTTCCCTCGTGAGTACAGCTCCCCCACCCCATCGACGTGTCGCCCCCTGCCCGGCGACCCACCACCGCAACAGCAGTGGTGTTGCCCTCCGCTGTACAAGTAGCGCTGCTGCTGGGCATTGTACGTCAGGAAGGGAGGAGAGGCTGCAATAGGAAAAAATAAATTAAGAGTCACACTAGAGCCAGGGACGAATCCGGAATTAATTCTCAGGTAGGGGCAATTGAAGAGAACCAGACAGCTGCAGTTTTCAAAAGAATTTAGGACGGACAAAAAACACTGTATGTTTCTTGCACCATGAGATATCAGTACAGCTCCTTTTTATACCTCTCAAGCCTTCTGGTTCTTACACACTTACTTCTTACTTAGTTATGCACTAATCGACAAATGATTTTTCTTCATTAAAAGTATAAGTGAGAAACTGCAAAGCAGAAAAAAGTGTAGCAATTCCTGGTTCTTGCACCCATGCCTTTAAATATTAGTAAATATTTTGTTAATATTGGAAGGTTAGAAATTACAATTTCTTTGGAAGTTTTATAATAATCGCTACATTTTATAATGATTTTATTTCATCACAAATACATATATATTAAATTACTATATTTCATTCCTAATTATGGTGCTAAAAGAATAAGTTTTTAACCAATTCTCACCAAAATTTCATTTTGTTTCTTGAACATATTTATACAGTAGAAAGCTAGGAGCTATTCAGGAGAATAAAATATACAGTAAGTGAATTAAAAAGGTATTTCTAATGGTTAGGTATTACAGCGACAGGGCTTGCAACACTCTATAGGTATGTCCCTAGGGGGAAAAAGGGACCAAACATCTTAAAAAAAAGGGACTTACAAAATGCCAGTCCACATTAAATTTTAAGTCATCAATGTACTGAGACAAAATTACAGGAAAGACATATTTTTTCAATATAAAGATGGAAAATAAGATTTTTTGCATATTTAAAACGGATTTTTGAAAGTATTTGACTTAGTTGGGTCTTCAGTTATTGGACTACATATTAAAAGTATATCAGTTATGCAAAAAAAAACAGCAATGTTAAAGAACCGAAATTCGATGGCACGAATTTTCTGACTTTTACAACATAACTATAATTTTCATTGCAAATTTTCAAGATTTAAAAAATGTTTTTCAGTTGCGAACAAGATTATTATTAAAAAACAAATACAATGTTAAATACGCAATAAAAATCCACGATATCTGGACATGTTTCGGGAGATACATCTCCCTTCATCAGCAGAAATGAAAAGTCTGTGTGTACAATAAAATGGAAACAAACCCAGAATTGAAAGTGTTGCCAAAGAACACAAACTATATCCATCGGTTGGAGTTAACTATTGTGTGCCAACAAGCGGGAAATACTGGTACCACAAACCCGAAACAGATCTCATGGATTTTATATTGCTTATTTTAGTTGTATTTTAATATTCTCAATGCAATGTTCTACAACACAAGTTTTCATCTTATTTCATTAATAGTTCTCCAGATTTCCAATTTATGAAAAGTCAATTTCGCTAATCTGGTCATGAAGTTACTGTTGGAAAATAAGTGCATTTTTCCTCAAAATAGCGCCCTGCCCTTTTTTTTTCTAGAGTGAACACTGTCCAAAGGATCCTAAAAGTAACCCCATCATAGAAAGGGAAGCCTACCTCCGCTCCCGCTGAATGCGATCTGTCCGAACAAGAGTCCGTTCTCGCTCAATCGCCCCGAGCTGCCGGACCGCTGGAGGTAGTTCGTGCAGTCTGTCTCTGGGATGGTGGCACCTGAAATGCAAGAGAGTACATCGAGTCAATGCTCACTTAAGCATACAAACATACATTGAAAAAACTTGGGATTGCATACTATTGTCTCATTTTAGGAATCTTAGGTTTACATGCAACAAAGGCATTGATAATAATTTTGCCATTCATCAGAAAAGTGTGAAATTGAAACAAATGACACCCCTCTAGTCTGTAAGGATTTGTATTGCACACCAACACAGGGTGTCCACAGGGAAAGCATTTTGAATTTCCCTGATAATTCCCTGATATTTCCCTGCAAGCCGTACATTTTTTTATGGCAATATTTTTTAAATGTATTATTATTCCTTATTATTATGCAAGATATGCTTTAACATTATCTTCTTATTTCCCAAATATATATTTATTTTTAATATAAAAGTTTACTAACTATTTCGCTTGATTTTCTAACTCCTAAAAAAGTGCAACCAAAGTGTAACATCCAAAAATCAATGCATAAAAATTTAACGAACCCCTAATTCAAAATTCCAGGGCATTTACCAAATATCAATAATTCAAAATCATAAAAGTCTAAGTAAGTGCAATATATCTCTTAGATTATTAGTGATTGTACTTTACGATCAAAGACTAAAGTAACCTCAATATTAAAAAAGAAATCCAATAGACTCAAAAAGTAGAAACCCAATGCATCCCTATTACTAATAATAAAACTAACTTATTAAATCTATTCCAGTATCTTAAGATATACAGCTTAGTACACAAAATATATTTCCTAAGATCTAAAATGTACCCAAATAGCGGCAACAACAGTTTCGTCAAGTTTAACAGAAAAAAAATCATTTTAGAAATGTTCAAAAGAAATTTGAATTTCACTAGGAAATTTGAAAGATCTATTTTTAAAATAAATTGAGTGGGCGGACAAGTATTTAGTTATAGATAGCCAATTGGTTTGTCAAATTTTAGAAACATCAGCATTTTGGTACGGTTTCTACGACCTTGAAAGAGAAAATTTTCTCTTTTACACACTTTTAAAAGTCCCATACGCAATTTCCCTCTTTTTGATTGCATTTAAAAAGTATTTGAATATTTGCAACCGATCAATGATGTTTCACAGCCAGAAATCGACTTGAAAATATTTTTTTTGTCAAATTCTCTGATTTTTTCAAAAAAATCCCAAATTCCCTGATATTTCCAGAATGGTCAAATTCCCTGATATTTCCCTGATTTCCCGGTTTTCCCTGTTTGTGGACACCCTGCAACAGCTGACATAAAAGTCCTTGTAGCACAAAATTAAATCCTAGAGGCCTAAGAATATTTGAAAAACCATTATCTCTTATACCCATGTATTCTATATAAATAAGTATGATAACAACATTCTTTAGGGCACTTTAAAATTTATTTTTCTGCAATGAAAACTATTTTATATTGATAGTGGTATCTCAGTGTAAATACACTCATGTTTTTGTTAATAAAAAAACTTTAAGGTTTGTACACTTCTAAGCTTTCACATCTGTCAAAAGGATTTTAATAGTGAGATTTCGTATGCAATCACAATTATTTCACATTCACCACACAGACAGTTCAAGCGACAAGAATATAATGCTTTTTGGAAATGCAATTGTAAGCAAGACAAGGACAGTGCGAATAAGAGGACCTAAATGTGGAGAGCTTTGCTTTCAGAGACTATTTGGGGGTTCATACTTGGCCAAATGTCCCGCGAGTTGAACTCGGGTAACGTCATGGCTCTCCCAGCCCCGAACGTGGTTCGAAGCGGCCCGGCTCCGCTGTTCCTGAAATCGAGACACCGGTGCGCCGCTGGCTCGGTGCGGTACGGCTCGCACCGCCTCAGTTCCCGGCACGGGACAGGGGAAATGGAACAACCCGGCACGTAATTTTGAGGAGGTGTGGACCCTGCGTTCATTGGGACAAAACAAAAAGGGAAAAGAAATGAAAGAAAAAATATTATTGGGGAAATAAGTAAAGTTTGAAACAATGAGAAGCAACTTTGCACATTGAATCGTTAACCAGATATTGTGATTTAATAGTAATTGCATAAAATTTGGGGTAGTTTAAAATCTCATTAACATATTTAAGACTTTTTATTCATTAGATACATTTAAAAATTGCAATGAGAAAAGCTAAACAAGTAATTTTGTATTTATTAAATTTCATGCCATTTCGATTTTCTATTGATTACTCAAATTTAACACAATTCATCACTGTGACCAATTATTAAATCAAAATCAGAATTTACCTTGCCATCATTGGTAAATCAAGGCTTAAGTAACACTAAAACAAAATTCTACAATTCAAACTTTTATTTTATTTATAAATATGCTACACATAAATCCGAGATTATTTAAAGATATGATAGGTTTTCATTACCAAAACAATACTGTGCAAAGCCGTGCTCAGTGTTTTTTTTTTTTAAAGAATAAGTAAAAATGTTAACTACTGTATATACTTGCGTATAAGCCGACCCCCTAATTTTATGATGATTTTTTGTCCAAAATCGGAAACTCACGTATACGCCGAGTTGTACTTTCGTACATGAAAAATTCCGATTAAAATCGGCAAATTGTCGAAAAAAGAGTGACATTTTAATTAGAAAAATAAATATTTAAGCCCAGAAATTAAAAGTTTAAAGAAAGTGGCTGGAGAAACGGCCTTTTTTGAAGTTCGCAACGGTTCATCCGGCTTA
The DNA here is from genome assembly GCA_963932185.1 of Troglohyphantes excavatus. Classification (NCBI taxonomy): domain Eukaryota; kingdom Metazoa; phylum Arthropoda; class Arachnida; order Araneae; family Linyphiidae; genus Troglohyphantes; species Troglohyphantes excavatus. The sequence continues at coordinate 6,878,382 of OZ010670.1, read as the reverse complement.
AAAGTATGTACCACTTGCGACGTTCTGGTGTCTTTCAAACCTCCATCTGATTTCTTAAATTAAATCTCCCATATTATCAAATAAAATATTTTAAACCGCATACTTAAATACCAAAATGTGCAATTTCTATTCTTTAACATCGTTTTGTAAAGATTTAAAAACTTAGAAAACATCAACTATTTTTTGTCAACATCGTTGACTACTGTCACTATTAAATACGAATGAGCATTTTTTTTATCTATCTCGGAAGGAAATACTACTATTTTATTAATATATATTTCTTATTAAAATATTTAGTTTTTAACTATGAAATAAATGACTTGAAAGTAAAACTTGAATTCGCCGATTAGCAACGTCTCGATTTTACCGCTTTAAAGCCAATTCCATCCAAAATACTAATAAAACAACTATTAATATCTGTACATAATATTACCAAGGAATAAAATTTATGTTGGGGAAATACATTTTGTTTAATTATTGCAATCGAGCAAGAAAGACATTGACTTTAAAGTGATGTCATTCGCTATGCACGATATCAACTTCTTAGTCTTCCATCTAAAAATCTATTAAAGTAACGTATATTAGTATTATAAATTCTGTAAACCAGTTAAATATTTATGAAAATATATACTTTTTATTTAGTTAAACTGATTATTTATGTGAGTAGTGCAATTTTGCGTTACGATTACGCCACGATGCGCAGAACGGTCTCAGCACATGTGACACACATTCTCGATCTCGGAAATGTGTCAGCGCGGATTTTAGAAGAATCCGTTTCATTTCAACTTATCTCCTTTTCCCATTTTAGGGAAATTATATTATAAATTTTACTGACCCGCGTATAAGCCGACCCCCCTACTTTTTGACGAAAATTTTGACTTAAATTTCTCGGCTTATACGCAAGTATATACGGTAAGCCATGCAAAATATAGGGGGAAAAAATTGCAACTCATTTAACAATAGGCAAAATCATATAAAAAGGAATACATGTTAAAAAAATGTTAAATGGATTAGCATGCATTTAAATTGGTATAACGAATCAAATACGTTTTAAAAATGGACACAAGGATATTTGGAAGTGAGGAAATTAGTCACAGTAAATAAAAAGGTACGTATTTAGTAAAGGAATTGTTTCTTAGGATAATAGAGACACTTAAACTATGATTATCAATTGCAATCCAAATCAAACTATTTGTGCAAAAATTATAGGGAAAATAAAAATTGTGTAAATTAGAACGTGCCAATGCAATGCAGAATAATAGAGCTATGGGGATATTTTGTATTTCCGTATCAAATTCTGACATAATAAATATGGTCATAAAAAAACTTGTTTCATAATTTTAGCAAATTATTTATTTTCAAAAGACTTGGCAATTACTTTTATTTGCTTTTAATCGACGTCTGAATTCAGTTACAAGTACACAGATCAGTAATTTTGAGACTGGACAGGGCCCCGAGTGTACGAAAAGATTACAAACAAGATTATCTAAGGCATAAATACACCAGTTATGTCCAAATACTATTTTGCTAGAATACCATTAAAAAGATTTAGCTCTTGTACATAATTTATTTTATATAATTTGACACATTAATCAAATAAAAATTTAAACAAAGCAGCAACAATTTTACAAATTATTAGAAAAATAAATGTAAAACGTAAAACTACTTTAACAACATAAATAATGAGACAAAAAATATATCATAATCGCAAAATATGATTTTGAATCATGTTAAGAAAAATATATAACAATTTTATATAACAAATTTAAGGCTAATGGGACAAGATACCCCTGAAATTGAAAAATTAGTATTCATTACATAAAAAAGATATGTAGATCAACAGTTTGTTGTGTAAATCCCATTAGGCATTGAAGCTTCAGAAAGTACCTGATCGTCGAAGGGGTGACCCACAGAAGTTTTGCGGTGGCGTTGCCTGGTGGCGCCACCCGGTAGGCGTCTGACGACCGGAGGGCGGCGTGCTGCCACTGAAACTTCTCATGCGGCCACCTGTGGGTGGGGTGCCGATGCTGAACTGAACTGAAATATGAGAACAAGGGTTATTGTTGCATATTACACCATTGGAAAGAAATGCATGCTTAACTGAATATTAAAATTCTCACAAAGATAATTCACCTAAATGATTGCCTGCCTGACCACAGGTAAAAGTTGGTAACAATCCAACAATTGAAATTTAAAATTTCAGATATATTTATGAATGCACAATGTTTCGAAATCAGAGAAGGAAGGATAAGCTTCGAAATCTTTTGATATTTTGTTCGATGATCAAGAACCTGAGAAACAATCATAAGTTTAACTTTATTTACAACTATTGCCTTTCTTTCGTTAATGGACTAATTATTAAAATTTTGTAGCCTATCTAATATTTGATGAATGAAATTATCATATACAATTTTTTTTGCACATTATAATACATACACATATTATGGAAACTAAATTGTTGAGCACTGAAAGCTTGTTTACCTTTAGTTTAAAACTGAAATTCCATATCATTCAGATTCCTTCACTTAAAAATGCAACTACTTACATTTTACAGAAAACCTAAAAGTCACTTTCATTTTGTGACCATATTGTATAAAATTCTAGGATGATGAATGTGTTAAAGATTTATGCATTTTCTCTTCTTTTTTTCATACAAGTACAGTGGACTCACCAGTAGGTGGGGTGAAGGAGTTGAGGTCTGTCACTCGGAATGCATCGCTTCCAGTGGAGTTCACAGAATCGCGCCTCTTTCGCTCCAGAAGGCTGCCGACAGAATCCTGAAAAGGAAGTCAATGTATAGGAATTCAGGAACGAGTACAACAAATACCCACACATAACAATTACAAACACTCTTGAGTGTAAAGCAAACCCCTTTTGAAAGTGGTAAAAAACATCATTAAAAATTATTGATTTGAATTCAAATATACTGATTTTACAATTTCATCAAATGTACAGTAACGTGAAAGGTATGCTAGCCACAAAATGATAACAATGATAAAACATAGCCTACTGGTACAAGCAGAGGAAAACAGATATTAAAGCAGCATGGTGATTATCAATTAAAATGCTAATTTTGCATTAAATTTAATTCACACATTAGTATAAAAGATATTCATATTTCCTTAAATATTTACTTAATTCTTTAATTAATAAATTCACTCCGAACTTAAAATCAATTTTTTTTAACAGTCCTTAAATAAACCTACAGTTATATATATCATGAGAGTAACACCCTAGGCCAGGGGTCGACAACCTGCTTCTCTTTTGATGTAAAGTTGAGGCTCTTCAGTTTCATACGAAAACATTAATAATTTATTATCAAAACCATTAAAATATAAGAAAATATATTTTTAAGTACCTAATTTCTCACTAGCTTCTATTTTCATAATCGTTAATTACAAATCTCCACAACTAGTTTCATTGTGGTATCGGTAGATACCACAATGAAACTAAATGAACTAAATCTAAAACTGCAAGGAAAGGGCAACCTAGCCTACGCCTTGCTTGAAGAAGTAGTTTGTTTCGAAAAAAAATTACTTCTTTTTGTTGAAGACACGAAGAGCGGTAAATTACTTCATTTTAAAAATCTCAAGCAATATTGCGATGAGACCAATGCAACTATTGACACGAATTACTTCAGCCTAGCTTTAAAAACCATGAAGGATGGATTCGCTGAGAGATTCGAGCAATTCAACACATATAAAAGTACTCTCGCTTTCACAGTAAATCCTCTCACACAAATACAAATGAGATCAAGATTGAGCCATTTGGAATTGATGCTGGATCGCTCCAAATGCAACTGCTAGATTTGAAAATCAAAGACTTGTGGAGTGGCAAGTTCACAGAACTCAAGAGCAAGTTGGAAGAGTTGGAGGTCCAGAAATGCATGGACATCGCGCAGCACAAGTGGACAGCTCTAAAAGAAATTCTGCGAGTTGAGGCCCTCATATTTGGCGCATGGAATAGTCTTCCAGAATGCTACAGTGAGGTGAAGAATTTGGCATATGGAGTTCTGACGATCTTCAGGTCGATATATTCGTGCGAGCCAGCGTTCTCTTGCATGAATATAATAAAAAGTAAAGTTAGAAGTCAACTAACAAATAACAATCTAGAGTCGTGCTAGAAACGTAAAACAACTATCTATATTTGTGTTTTTATATTAATAAATATTTTTCCGTATTTAGAGCCATTTATTTTAAATCAAAAATCAAATATATATAAGCAAATACTATAATATTGAAACGAAAATTTTTAGTGGCTCTTTAAAAATTGGGTAAGTTTGTAAATTGTAACTTTTGGCTCTTCCGTTTCAATGGGTTGTCGACCCCTGCCCTAAGCCAACAAGCTGTTGAAATGTTGCCGTGGAATGAGCGTAGAAAAAGTTTACTTCCGGATACCAGCATTAAACTTTGGGTAATGATTAAATACATATGTAAGACAAAAAATTCAATGGGACACAAACTGAGAAATGTTTACACCACTTGCAGTGGCATTTTGAAAATGACTGTTCTGCAGATATTTAAAGTGGCATATCTCAAGAACAAGAATAGATTTTATTATAAAAGGTATCATTTAAAGAACATTTTATTATCTAAAAGAAAGCTAATTCGAACTTTGCTGCAAGTTATTGACAGTAAGTATAATAGTTCTTGATTAATATCTAAACTATTAGAATTATACATATTGCCTTAAATATTTACTATTAACTCTCAAATGAATAAATTCACTCCAAACTGATAATAAAATGATTTAAAACAGTTCTTGAAATAAACCTACGGTTACATATATTGAGAGAGTATCACCCTAGGCCTCCGAGTTGTTTGAATATTGCCATGCAACAAGCCTAAAGCTTTGGAGATCGATTTATTAGCGACTAAAAATTCAATGAGTAACAAACTGAGAAATGATTGCGCCATTTGCGAATAGTTGATGCTGAACAGAGACAAATGTCCCTGCCTTTCCAGATGCCCCTTAATCTTAATGAGAAAAATACGGGTGACCATTGTATGTTGACGAGGGAGAAACCTTTTCACCTTCTACCGAGATATTTTCCATTCTGCCTACTTAATTAAATCTTTTTGTTCAGAACGGAAAATTTCCTCATTACTGAATAGAAATTCTATAAGTTTCACCAGACCTCTGACTTGTTTGTAACAAATAACACGAATCTAATTTTACGACACAGTTTCCTTTCAGAAAGTTACCGTGTTCTAACAGTTAAGTTTTTATTACAAAATGTGCGACTCTACATTTCGAATTACCAACTATTGACAATTGTTTTATATCTCTTATCTCCGAAAATTGTATCTTATCTTCTTGATCTCTTTGGACCCTTTTTTTCTAATTGCGAAAACTTCTGACATGCATTTGAAGGGAATAGGATAGAAATATATGGCCTGGCGGTGTGGGGGGGTGTTAAAAAAGGATGACACATTTTTCAATTGGATACGTTTGGAATGGTTTTCTTTAAATAATACCTATACAAAAAAAATTCACAAACAAGACGTGCCAGAACTATTCCTCAGGACGATTTTTCAGTTAATTTCCAACAGACATTTTTACTGAGCATTAAACAGCTACAAAAAGTAAGTAAACTACTTTCGTTTATTCTGTATGTAGTTGTTTTTTTACAACTTATTGTGTAGTTAAAAGAGGTCCATGACTCTTACTTTGGGGAAAAAATTACATACATAAATATATATAATACACATACACACACATTATATTATTACCAGTATGGAGTACCAGTAGTAAAAGTATACACATATTTAAGGAAATATGAATAATTTACATATTAATCAAAAACTGTTACACATACAGAACAAAGTGTGAATTAGCTTTCTTTTAGGTAATAAAATTTCATTTAAAACGAAATCTTTTATGATAAAACCTATTCATTAGTTCTTGAGACACACCGGCTGAAATATCTGAAGGCGGATTTTGAAAAGGAAGCGGCAAGTGGCGTAATCATTTCTCAGCTAGTCTCCCTGTGATTTTGAAGTCTTAAATATGTATTTAATTATTTCCCAAAGTTTGGTGCTGTTATCTGGAAATGAAATGTTTCCACACTAATCCCACCGAATATATGTCTTAATCAAACGACAGCTCAATCAACAAAACGGGTCAAACGACTAGAATGTATAAAAGTAAATGTTTGTTCCCAACTGGGTTCCCAGTAATACCGAGACTACACTGCTACAGATTGTATAAAAGCTTAATAAAATTTTAGCTAAATACTAAAGGGTTTACACAATTGAACACTGTGACCATCTCTCACCTTTGAGGTGGGTGAGGTCCCTGGCGAGAACACCCCTCTCGCTCCCCCCTCTTGCGGGGAGGAGGCAGGGGTGCTGTGCAGGCTGTGCTCGATCTGCGCGTACGCCTGCTTCTGCGTGGGCACAGGCACAGGGTCCACCAGCACCCTCCGTGCGGGGCTGCAGCTGCTGTCGGAGATCTGCATCGCACCCTCCTCCTGCATCTGGTAATGCACAGCCTTCGCGGTCAGGTTGATATTTGTTTGGTAGGCGGACTTCTTGAACGCCTTGTTGGAGACGCCACCTCCCTGCTGCTTGGAAGGGGACCTGTAAAGTGGATTAGGAGACGTTATGCATGTCACTTGGCACAGGAGATCGTGCAGAAAATGTCTGTCTTAGCACCTCTTAAATTGCGTACTTATTAGCTCTTAAATTGCGTAATTAAAACAATCTTCTTGGCATAGTTTGTGTTTTATTTTTGTATTTGCGGAAAAGGAAAAAATTTCTATTTAAGTACAGTGCTTCTTGTTAGTTTTTAAATGATGTCAAAATACCAAAATCAATGAACTACTGCATAATACTGTTTCAGTAAAATTTAATATTACAAAAATTGGAAATCTTAAATTCATCATCATTGTTGTTCTGTGATGTAATGTAATCTGCTCACAAGCGAATTTTAGGAACAAAAACTGTCAAATTGGAAACCACATTTGGTTATAAATTGCAATCTAAAGACAGAATAAATTTTGTAGCCAACCAGGTAACTTTAGTGTTACAATTATGTTGCAGTTAAGCACCAATTCAAATACAGATGAGGTTTTCTCCCAAGATGTTCTGCTACTTGATAATAATCCAAATATTACATTATTTGATTCTTTCACAAAAAAATTAAAAAAATGCGCCAATATGATTTAGTTATAAAAAAAAATCATGGATGCACTGAGCAGAGGGAAACTATGTAATTGGAATACAGTGGTTCTCAAGTGAATTACCATGTATATGCTTCTGAAAATGAACAACTTAAGTTTGAGCTGAAAAAATTGAATAGAGAAAGGTGTGCTCAAGAAATCAAAGCAACCAATAACTTCACTCGTTTGTGGCTGTGTGAAATGTGCAGGATGGTGATCACCAAACTTCAGCCAAAAACATGTACGATATTTCCTATAAAACAACCTGAACAAGTCGTTCTTATTTACACTAAACAAGGCACAACTGAAAATATCCAGGTATATTTGTTAAGGAATGTAAATCCAAGTACTTAAACATCCCAAGTTAAATCAATACCTTACACATGGTTAAAGATTTGTTGCAATACTTAAAAAAAAAGTGGATATTTTAAAAGATAACTTGGTACAGTCTAAAATGAATGAGACATGACTTTGTGACACCTTGTCAAAACAATTTATGATAATAGTCTACAGCATCTCGACTAAATACGATCAAGATACTTTATTACTCGAGTTAGTGTAACCCAAGTATTGGCAATAATCGACTCAAACTTCGATTTCCAATAAAGAGCAGAAACATAAATTCGATTCACTGGGTTTTTGAAGCTCAACCCAAAACCTTTAAAAGTATCATGCGAGACCAGAAGTTATTCTGGGATTGGAATGTTCAACATGTGAATGAATTTATAAGAGAAATACAATGCTGTAATTGCAACCTGTTCGGCTATGTGGCCGAAGACTGCGGGTCGTCAAAAGCATGTATGATCTGCAGAGCAGAAAATCATAATACGTTGAGATGCTATGAACAAACATGTTGCTTAAACTGTGTGGAAAATAATATGCACTTTCTTAATGGCTTTGATGCCTACCATCCTGAAAACATCAGGTATTGTCTTTAGTTGCACCGAGAAGTAGAGTTGCTTAGAAACAAAATCTCATATGTCTAACAAGATAAATTTCCTACACATTATATCGTCGCACACTAGATTAGCAAACCCTACAGCATCCCAGTTCGTAATAGAAAATGAGATAGATGTCATTAGTATAAATGAACAACATTATTATAAAAACTCAATTACTGGCTTCAATTTGAAACTCATTAAGATACACCATCCTGAAACACCAAGAGCTGGGTTAATATTAAATAAAAATTTACAATATGCTGGCAATTTCAATAACAAGGACATACATGCTGCGGATATTGCTACTTCTTTTGGTAAAATTATTGTGATCTCAATCTACTGCTCGCCATGTGAAGACATTAAAGAAAAATATGCGAATTTAATGTAACCCTAGACAATAATAGAGTAGGTAAATAGCAACGTTCTCCTGGGGGGGGGGGGGGGGACTTCAATGCAAAATCTTCAATGTGTGGGGTGGAATCTAATTGGATCGTCGTGGAATTTTATATACTCCTTATTTTGGTTTATAAGAACTTAGATCATACTGAAATTTGTGATATTTATTCTGATAGCCAAGTCACTCTTCTCAGCCTTAAAAGTCTGGACGATCATCATAAATGGGTGATTGAAATAAAAACCACTGTGTTGAAGTTAAAGAAAAATGGCGTCAAATTAAATCTGCACTGGGATAAAGCAAACATTATTATGTTAGGAAATGAGGTGGACAACTTTTCAAAATCTGCTACAACTTAACCGAAAATTGATTGTCCTCTTAAACTTACATGGCAACAAATGAATAACAAACTGAAATCAAAAGGTTATGGCAAAAAAGATGGAACAATTTGGACATTGGAAGATTTACGTATGACTTATTCCATTAATGTAAAAATTCTCTGGAAAGTTATAATTGTGGCCCATGGCAACCTTTTGTCTGGGTGATAAACTATTGTTTTCTTCTTTGAGAATATGGTAAACCTGGCTCCCTTCGGCCGCAATTGGGCTATTGCCAATTTCTCCACTGTAAAATAAACTTTTTCTTAACAAGTTTTTCATCGGGCACAGTTTTTCTGGTTTATCAAATTCTTTTTTCAAAGGGACCCGTGTTTGCCCCTTTGATGATAAAGAGGAGGTCCATTTCGCATTATGTGTACGACTGTGCCGAGTTTGAGCATTTACGTTTCTTATCCTTTCCTCTTAATTTTGTAACGTTGACCTTAAAAAAAATTCTTATTAAATCCAAAATGTTTGTTTTATGAAATTGTTATTCAAATGCTAATGGGAAAGATGGCCATTTAAGGTATTTCCTAAGTGCAGATTAACTGTATTTTATTTCACATCACTATATTACTTTGGTTATGGATGCATTTATAAGTTATTGTCTCACAAAGTTTGTAAAATACTGCTTTATGGAGAGTAAAGTCCTCAATGCTATACACATTGCAAATATCTTAATAACTCACGAGTCGAGTCGATTCAAACTAGGAGATGACTAGATTAAGTGATTTATGTACAGATTTATATTATGGATGTTGTTTCTTATGTATGCATTCATCTGACTTCAGAGGGATAACTTCCCACACTGAGGTGAGAAACTCATTGTTAATTTCACATCACGCAAATGAATTGTAAAGAGTGCGAGGCTTTACGTTGGTGATGATTGTAATTGTATAACAAACTTGGATATTGTTAAACCTGGATGTCGGGACAATGAGTCGGATTGTAAACCTGTATGTCCTTCGAGATGGGGCAGAAGCTAATAATAAATGTCACTTGGTACACATAAGACAGCCTCAGAGTTAAAGTGGACCAAGTCCAATATTCACCAAACTTGAGCTCAAGCCATCATAATATGCAGTACAAACATAATTTTTCAGTGTAATAATGAACCAAGATAAAGTTTTAAAAAATTTATTGAACAATTTTATCACTAGATGCTGACTATTTAATCACAAAAAGCCAGTAGTGTTCTCTTTCATTTCCTTGTTAATTCAATTGAGTCCTTCAACTTCGAAAACCTTTTTCTCAAAATAGAGTTTTGTGGACTTGATCTATTCTAACTCTGAACCCACCTCATGAGTAGTCCAGTTGTAAAACAAGTTATATCCAAAAATAAGAAAAATGATATTTTGATAAAAATTAGTAACTTTATAATTTTTCTTCAATTTTTGCTAAATAATAAAGGAAAAAATCCAACTATTTATTTCAAGAAAAATGTCATGGAGGAGTACTTTCAACAGAAGTGATCATGCCCCATATTGTGCAAGCAGCAAACATTTGTGCAAAGCAATACTTTTTGTGGATAATGCAGATATCTGAATTGCATATATTTAAATGTTTCATATTTTTTTAAACCTGTTATATGTTTATTGGAAAAATATGTAACCTCTACTTGTTGATCAAAAATTTTGACGGCGGAATAAAAGACAGTGCACATAAAAAAATTAAACATTTAAAACGTTAACTTCTGTTATTTTACATGAAAAATAACTACCCCAAATTTTTTTCCCTAATCTCACAGAAAAATTATTAATTAGCCTTCTTTCAAATGTCAATATTTGCAGATTATGAATATATTGTTTGAACGGAGTTCCCTAGGAAGTTATTATTTTTGTAAACTTAATAGTTTAACATAAGTCATAAAAAATATTTATATTACTTGTAAAATAAAACATGTTACATTTATCAAACTTTGAAATGTTTATTTCTGGAGAATTTACAAAATATTAGAAATTCCGAAAAATTACAAGAACCCCAGGACAAAAAAAAGGAGTTTCTAAATATATTCCAAGAACCCTTACAAATAAATAAAAATTAGCCTGTTTTTCAAATCTTAACAAGGTCATTTTTATATTGGAATGAAATTAAATTATATAATTGAACAAAACTCACAAGTTAGGGTCACTCAGCTGATGTTTCATTGGACTATTTTTATTTTCACAGTCACCTGCAAACACACATAAATTCTCTCATTTATTTACAGTTGCAATTTCATAGGCCATTACATTCATTGATGCACCAACAATTGAAATATTTTCTTTAAATATTCAATTTTAGAAACACACAGAAAACCTTTTCTATTAATATCCAAACCCACAAGTTTTCTCTTTGGATTTAATTTTTATATTGAAAAAAATAACTCAAACACTGTTATTTCATATATTACATAAGTTAGTTAAAAAAAATTAGTAAAAATAAACATTAAAACAAAATTATTATTTATTTTCATGGGTATTCAAACAATAATTTTTTTTATTTACAAGCATTCACACAAAAATGAGTAAATTACTAATTTTTTTCTGCTACCGTGTCACAAAATCCATTTAATGAAAAACCTTAAAATAACAACCTAATAATATGTGATTATCTTAATGTACTGCTTTATATAATCCTAAATTGTGACCAGTTGGAAACAAAATAAAATATTTATATGTAAAACTAAATAAGGAATTGGATAAAAACTAGTCTTGTAAACGTTGCGTTAAGAACATTAAAATACAAATGCAACGTTAAAACTACGTAATAAAAATACATAAAATCTAGTCATGTTTCGGGAAATACATCTTCCTTCATCAGCAGAAATGAAAAAGTCTGTGAGAGCAACAAAATGAAAATAAAACCAGAATTATTGAAAGTGTTGCTGATGAACAAAAACCATATAAATCGATTGCAGTTAACTATTGTGTGCCAACAATAGGGAAATAACGAAACATAAAGGTTTCATTCAGAATCGAATTAATACTTCTAAAAATTATACCTAAACGCCTCCAGGAAGTCAAGTTCGATTAGAACTCTTGGTTTCCAAATTAAATGAAGGTTAGAAACATTATCTGATTATGTTCCGAAAGAGCACCAAGCACATACTGTCAAACAATAAATAAAGAAGTTCTCCATTGCCAGGTACTCCTGGGAACATAATCACATATTTAATTTTCTAACCCACATTTAATTTGCAAACCAATGGAATTTGCCTTCCTGGAGGCATTTCACATTTTTAGCACTAATGATTCAATTGTAAATGTAACCTTTGCTATTCAGGTATTTCCTACTTGTTGGCACATAATAGTTAACTGCAATCGATTGAGATAGTTATTGTTCACTAACAACAGTTTCAATAATTCTAGGTTTATTTTCATTTTGTTGTGTTTACAGACTTTTTCATTTCTGCTGATGATATCTCACGAAGCATGACTAGATTTTATGTATTTTTATTGTATAGTTTTCGTTGCTTTTGTATTTTAACAAATAAAACATTGCAAAGAAAACTCGGATTATCTAAATGAAATAAAAAGAAATACAGTAGAAAATGCAAAATACAGAATCGTAAAGACTTCAGCGATTCCGGATTTGAGATAATCACGATATTAAAAAACGTTTCACCTCTCCATGTGAAAGCAAGTCTGGATTCTGATCTGAAATTTTCCAATCAAAAAATTTCTTTAACATAGAATTTAACCAAAATTATTAAAAGAAATTGCTAAATTTTATTGCAGTCAAAATGCGTAGAAAATTAGTAATATTATTACTATTACTGATAACACTACAGCAACAGAATTCCACATGTTCTGGATTTGTCCATTTCGTATGCCAAGGAGCGAAATGATTTCATTAGATGTAAATGGATATACATGTTATCCCCCCCCCCCCCCCCTCTCCTTCCCTACAGGCTAATTTGTCACGGAAAATTGCTGAAAACACCTAGAATTTCTTAACATTTAACACATTCTTGGGTGTGTCTTTTTTTTTTTTGTGCCAAGGAGCGAGATGATTTTGTAAGTTTTAAATAGATGCAAGTCCATGTGGTAAACCTAACACCCTACAGGCCAATTCATCAAAGAAAATTACTGAAAACGTCCAGAATTCCTAAATAATCAATACATTCTGGGTTTATCCACTTTGTGAGCCAAGGAGCGAGATGACTTTGCGATGCTTAAATGGATGCATGAACGACAAACTTCAACACTCTCCTAACAAGCCTTTTTCATTACAGAAATACATTAATAACATTATAAGAACCAGATTTTCTTTACATATTAAGTACGTCTATTTTGAATGACAAAGTGAGAGGGTAACATCCCAAAGTTTAAATTAAAGCACACCCCTGCCTCCTTTCACTCTTTTCTGTCCATCGTTGCTTTATGGAAAAATAAGTTATGAATTTTTCTAATTATTATCATTTTAGAAACACAAAACGGTCCAGATATTAGATAGTTCTAATTGAAATAGACAGCAGTATTTCGGATTTTCTACTGTATATATAATTTTTTAATTTAAAGTTCATGAAAACTTTTTAAAGTGAAATTTTAGAGAAGTATATTTTTGATTTATTAACACATATTTTCTTAAAGTTTATTTTAATTGTTCAGTGGTTGCAGTTATTTTTAATTACATCTGAAAATAAATGCAAAGGTACAATTTTGACCATGAAGGATTTCTATTTATTGCACAAACATGGATATGGGAAAGCACATTTCTCAAATTACTATTTTATAATAAAAGTATTTAACTTACCAAATTTGTTCTCCTCAAGAAGATTGGCAGAAACAACCACAAAATCCTAAAAAGGCAAAGTTAAAAATTATTATAGATCTATAAGAAAAACAACATACTCAAAAAAACTATTTAAAAAATAATTATGAAAAGCATAGAATCTTCAATACAAAATATTCAATACTGTGATTTTTTTCAGAGTATACACAAGAACATTATTAAAAAGATTACAATATATCCGATCCAATAAAAAGACTGCTTCTTGAGCTAATTTATTAGGGTTTTGATACATTAATGTACTTTACTTAAGAAATAATTTTTTAATAAATTGGATAATAAACTGAAAGTATAAATTTAAAATCAGTGGTTCTTTCAAACGTGATGGGTAGAAATATGGTTTTTGAAATTACTTGGGAAGCAGACTTGGAAGAAGTTTTTGGGAAGCAGTTTTTACTAAATATGTAACGTGAGAAACGAACTTTAAAAAAAAAGCATTGTCTTTTTATAGAGGATATTACCAACCATCCATATAAGGACAAATGTAGAAATTTTAATGAAAGATGATCTTTTCTTTGTGCAAGATGTGTAAAAGAAAGAATATTTATTAATTGTAAAATTTGTAGGAGCACTAATAGGCAATTGGTAGTTTTCCTGTTAGTCTTTAAGTTTGGTTATAAAAAGCATATGTAAAATGATGCAATCATAATGCTAATTGTATTTATATTACTTTAAATTATTTATGATAAAAGTTAATTTTTTAATGCTAAAATGGACAAAATCAAGGTCCGAATTTAATGGACATTAGTCGCATATTGTACCTACAAATTTGAGTTTAACGACCGTAATTGTAACCCCAGTCATCATTTCTGGCGTCTAACTTTCTATAAAAATTTCAAATTTACGACAATATTTTTTACACCCAGTAGTCATTTTTTATATCTAATGTTTATTTCCAAAAATTGCTCTGAGCCTTTTCATTAATTTGATCAGTAAGATGGGGATATTTTCAGAGTACAAATGGAAACATGCTTCCAATTTTATGCAAAAGAAGATTTAACAATTACAAAAATATCTTAACAATTGGCAACTCTGCTTAAGCAATTTGAATTATTTGAAAATTATGCCTAATCAGAATATTTTGGAAACTGAAAAACATTACTAGGTAGCTCTGGGCAGAAGTGGGACGCACGAGAGAAAGAGAGACACTCACCTGCTCAATGGGGGAGGGTGGGGAGTACCTCTGCTCCGAGTAGAGGGCGGAGTTGTTGAGTGGCGAGGGGGAGAGGGAGGAGGAGGTCTGGGCCATATCCTCTCCTCCTACCTCCCTCCCCCAACCCCCATAGGAGGGGGAGAGAGGAGAAGTGGAGGAGGGAGAGGCGGATCGACGGCTGGGAACAGGAACAGGGGAACCTGAAAGAGTTAAAATCGAAGTTTAGTTATTGTCAGTTAAAAATGTATGCACTTCACACCTTGAATGCTAACAACAACATCCATAAATTAGATTCATAAAAATAATATAATTTCACAGTTTTGTGGTTTGAATTATTATTAAATGAATTTCAGATTTATGAATGTGCATGAAAATTATAAATAGCTCAGAAACAGTGGCTTTTTGCCATGGTCATCTCTCCGAGCCGACTCCTCCACTCTCTTTTTTTTACAGAAAAGTACTTGCATTTTTATCGTAAAACTTTAAAAACTAACTTTAAATTAATAATAGTATTTCTAAATTCTGATATACATATATTACTCAGCTTACGCATCCAATAAAATAAAATTCATTGATTTCTGCTAATTTTCAAAAAAACTCATGTGCCTGTGATATATGTTAAAGAGAGCAATTATAAAATATGCGGACATTTTCTCTACAAGCATTTATATTTGCCACTTTTCATGTAACTCCGGATCTTTATAATGAGCATTCTTAAAGTATTAGTTAAAAAAAATCCCAGACATTTTATAAATATAATCAAGCATGTACCAAATATAAAACGACAGGAATATACTTAAAATAATACACTTTAATTACATTGGAAGTAGAGGAACAATGCAAAAATGCTAAAAATAAAATAAGCATCTAAAACGTTTATATAAAATAAAATTTTGTTAAATGGAAAATTTCATATTTTTATACTCACCATTAAAAAATAATTAATATTCAATTTATTCAAAACATAACACATTAAAAGAAGATAATTAAAGTAAATTAAAAGCGTGACGTGGCCCATATAACTATAAAAAATTATTTGTGAAAAAAGTATGCATGGGAGGTCGAATAAAAAATAACAAGACGCAATAAAGAAACAATATTTTTTTTTCAACTTTTAATCAAATCATTTGCAATTTAGGTGCATGATCTGCAGGAAATTGTTTATATTGTTAACCTATTTTCTTACCCATACAAACCTGGCCATACATAATATTTATATTTATCCACTTACAAAATTTATATCCTGTGTTATTTAGTTAAAATAAATTTTTAAAAAAAATCTTAATTATTAAATTTAATTCCTTATTTCTCATGAATAACAGCATTTAGCAGCCAAAATATATCGTTTTTATATGTCCATGTTCTGTTATATCCATATTCGCAAAATTAATAAATAAAATAACAGGAATAATAAGGACAAAGCATTGTATTACTGAATAAAATTCAAATTTTAAAACCGAAGGAATTGTCATTGTCCAATATTTGCTATTCTTTTTTTTTACGATCGACGCAAATATATGTATTAGTGGAGAGATATTGCAAGTAGTAGTTATAAAAAGAATAAAATATATTATTTACTTGATTTTAAATAAAATAGAAACCTAATTACCCAAAGCCTAGCTATTGTACTGTGATTAAAAAAAACCTAATGTTCATTTTAAAATAAAGCAGTTACTTAAGCAGTGAACAGCGTAATAAAATAATTTAAACGCAAACAGTTCCTTAAAAAATTTAAAGTCAGACTAACCCAAACATAAAAACAAGCGAACTTTACAACAATATGACAAGTCAGATGATATAAAGCAAATGCACCGATGACTAGGGAAGCTTTTTCAATGTAAATTGTCTAGTGAACAGTCTGAAGAGGATTTTGTAAGCATCCACCTGATTGGTTGATGCTCTCAAAATGGATGACTTTGGTGGGACTTTCAGAGCCAAACTCACGATTTTTGGGTGGTTTTGAAATCGCGGGTTTATTTTAGTGTTTTCGGTGTGAATTTATAATGGTTTAATTTTGTGACATGTTTTAATATAAGAAAATTTTAAAATGTGTAAAAGATATGTTTAAAACACTTTTTTAAATAGATAAAATATATAAAAATATATTAAATTTTGCTTTAATTTTTGTTTTCTGTGGTGATTGATCTACCAATGAATGGACCCTTTGCCACTGCTCACAAAGTAAAAGGAACAAATGAAGTAAAAAGTAATTTATGCATAAAACAATATTTTTATAAGAAACCACTTCAAAATAAAAGTTTGACTAAATATGGCACCTACAAAAAAAATTGTGAAAAAATTATTTTGTTACAGAAAGTTTATGCATAAAGAATAACAATAATTTATAGAAATTTAATATGTATATTATAATAATATATGTATTTATTTAATAATATATGCAATAATAATTAATATAGGGTTCCAACCAGTTTAGACCCATTTCTGAGCATTGCCAACATAAAAAATCCTGTGACCACTGAACTCACATTAGACTGTAAAATATCATTTTAAAAGTCAATGAGTAACATTGTTGGAAGTGACTTTTAAAAACATACGGATGTGTTCTTAGTTTTTAAATATTTTTTTTTTCTAAATGGTCGTAACTTGTGCGTGATTGGTAACTGGTGCATTCATTCCTTTATGTCCTATTTTTCTATTGCAACATAACAAATTTAAATAAAGCAATACACAACTGTTGTTCCACAAACCCAAGTACTGATTTTAAGAAAGAATTTAATATTTTATTGACATACAAAATGCTTATCTTTTGCTTTAAAATGAAAATATGAGAAAATTGTTTTTTAGAAATACTTACTACTTCGAGGCTGGGCTTTCAAGTAGGGGTGGTTAAAAAGTTCATCTGAATTGAAAAGTTACAAAACTAAATATTAGAAACAAAATAGAATTTGAAATTTAAACACTAAGGAAACATATGCACATGCAAAGTTTCCAATATCTAAAACAAGCACATTTGTTTAAAAATATGAATTCATAATCTTGTGTATGTATATAATATGTATACTAATTTAATAATAATTACACACTATTACTATATTGAAGTTTGTACCATGTTTAACATAAGAATAGAGTAAAAAAATATCCATAATAAAATAGATGAGCAGTCTGAAAGTGGGATAAGTCACAAAAATCTAAAAATAAACTAACACTATGCCAGGCCTATCATTTTGACAAGTAATTTGGGTCGTAGTTCAATACGTTGCACAATGAGTGGATTTAGTACCCACTTCATATTATAGCCAAGGCCAGTTGCAAACTTTAAGCACTCTTATTTTAGAACTATGCTTTAAGACTTATGTCACTTGATAGCCAACACGTCTAAATGTAGGTTAATAAACTTTCCGACAATTTTGAAAATGACTTATAATTGTAGTATTGGATGTCACCACCAGATGGCGACACTAAACGCAAGTCTACCAGCGACACCTAGCGTTGTCACTGGCGGAATGTATTTAGATTAGATGAGGCAGCGGCGGAGATAGGACGGATTGCGATCCTCTAAGATAATAGCCTGGCTGCGGTTTAGGCAAATAAACGTATATTTATATCTTAAAAGACTGTCTTTAATGTCTCATAATCCCACATAATAAAAAGTTTGGATATTCAAAAGCGATCTGTATTTTTCGAAAATGAAGGTAACTTCTTGCATAATTGAAAACGATAAAGAATATAAAAAATAAGATACAACAAAATAATTTACTCGTACCTCAATATTGATATGAAATTCAACTTTAATGAAAAATATTATTTAGCCCCTCTACCAGGAATGAGGAGCGCTATTTTTTCTGCTTAGAACGGACAATGACAAGGAACAGCACTCATCACGTTATTTGTGTAGCAGTTGATTGTTTATACCACTTTAAAAAAAAATATTGTTGATGTGTTTGACACTTCTTTGGCTGACGCTTCCTACTTTCAGAAATTGACTCAATTGGCAGTGCATGTGTTGAATTGATTTCCCAGTCAAGGGTATAACTCAAAACTAATTTAAAAATGCAGTTATTTTTAAATGAGTTAAAAAAATGAACTCCTTGCACACCCACATAGGATTAGACAATTTTAATTCATTCCTTTAGTAGGCGTCCCACTTTGAGAGCTCCATGATAATAATCTTATTACTTTCATGAAAATTACGCCTGCATGCGACGAGGAATTAGCTGCCAACCTACCGAAGTCCATCCTGTCTTTGGCATCTCGCTTCATGAGTCGCAGAAGCAGGTCAGTGAGGTCGTGAGATGTTCCGCTGGGTATGCTGGAGAAAAAAAAAGGAATAATAAACAACATTTCATCAGCAGGAAAGTGCATTATGAAGAACAAACTAAACTTCAAATGTGGCTAAATAGTGCAGCAGAAGCTCTAGTTATGAAACAGGATGACTGAAAACAAGAAAAGCCTTTTTTGAAAGTTTGCCAAAATTAAAGCATATGTTTACATTATACATCTAATTTGTTAAGAGTGCTCATTTCTGTACAATTACCTTTTACTTTTTATAAATACTGATTGAATACATGACTCTGCAAGTATTAGAAGACATCAGTCCTTCAAAAATTTACATTTAAGGTTTTTAAATATATCTATAGTTTGAATTTTGAGAATTATGATTCATTATTTTTGAACTAAAGTAAGAGTTTTATAAACACTTAACATGTCTGAATGCTTAGAGGATTTACTAGACATTTCAGACTATATTTTATGGAAATTGTAGTTTACCAAACTAGATTTGCCGGCAAACTGGACATTGACAAAAATATAAAGCAATATGGTATAGACTTTCTTCTGAAATGAATGTGGTAATATATTAAATTTACATGCAATGGTTTTTTTTATGAATAGGGAAGTAGCATACCATAAATATGTGAAATCTACAAAAAAAAAAAAAACTTACCTGGGAGCCAAATTGGCATTCTTTTCATAAAAGTGCTTCAATTGTTGAGGATCACGAGCCTAAATTAAAGAAATTGTGGTAACTTACATCTAGAACTAAAAAAGATCAACAAAAAGGTATACCCAGTGTGAATTCTTATTTTATTATCAGGACAATAGAAGGGTTTAGGGTTTTTTCAGGATGAAATTTATGGGCAGAAACAAATCTATAAAGACCAATGGAGATGGCACTTTTTCAATTACACAGAACACAAATAATAATTTTCTACAATTAAAGTTTATTCTATTATGTAAAATCAAGAATATATGCATGTTTTTTTTTACAAAGAAATCACATTTAATAAAAGTAATTTTTGGATACTACAATGGTAGAATTAAAATATATATATTATTGAATAAATGTTTGGTAGGAAATTTTTGGAAAAGATTCTCCTGGCTCAAAATAAAATATATCCAAATAATGTGTACAAATATGAAAAAAATGAATGTCCAGTTTCATAGACAAGTGAGAGTTTCATTGTAGTGAGAGTTCATAATAAAAAATCCAACTATTTAAGAATAGAAAATACAAAATTGTATTAAAAAATAGGTCATTGTGTAATAAAAATGCTCTAATGTGATGTTAATTTTAACAAACATAAAGTTAAAAAAAAATGGAACTTTTTAAAATATATACTTTTAAATGAAACTAAATTGTCATACAAAATATTTCAACGGTCAGACCCTAGAGAAGGTCAAGAATTGTGAAGCAAGCACTCACCATAAAAGGAGCTTTCCCTGTCAAGCACTGATAGACAATTGTTCCTATACTCCACAGGTCTGCTTTGGCATCGTACTTCAAAGACATAATCACCTCCGGGGCCTACGAGACAAGCAAATCAAACTCAATTATCTGAATAATAATGTTCTGTATTTTAAAAATATGCAACAAAGACTGGCATTTAATTATTTAAACATAAAAATAACGATTGAGTGACCCAAACAATTCATCTTTCAAATGGACATTGAAACAAAACATAAGTTTTCTGGTGTTTTTCTTCTGTATGATAGTGGGGTGACTATTGTTAATTTTACTGATGATCAGAAGGTTTATTTTAGTATGTTATTATTTTATTCACGAGAGTTACGGTTTAAGTGCGACATGCTCGCAATCTCGACTTGTTCTGTTTCGTCCGGTTCCTCCTAGAAGTAACCCTGAGGTGCGCCGAAGAGACTTGGCAAACTATCGCTCAGTTGGTGCACACCACAATAGAAACTAAATTAGCCATTCTATGTCAAAATAGAGTTATAGGATGATCAAGATACCTTTTATACAAACTACCAATTCAAATTCTCTATTTGTTTTCTATTTTTTTTTTTTTTACAAAAATGCCAAAATTCTTATTTTCTAAATTGCAAAAGTCTAAAGTGCACGCAAATTTGTATCATGACTCTTCATTTACATATTGAAATCCTACCCACATAAAACTTTTAGCTATGGATCCACTTGGAGTAATTTACAAGAGACTACAGCTTGAAGCAGAACATTAAAAGGTTGATTTTATTTAAATATTCAAAAGAGTATCAATCAAATTGGAATAAATATATACAATTTTAATTATAAAATTCATTTTTAAAGAGAGGGTATTTTTTCCATGTTTTCAATGAGTTTGACTTCAATGATAAGTATACTACTAAATAAAAAAAAGACGATTTTATACTTTTCTCTTAAAAAAATCAGTTTCATTGCAACACAGCTTTAAAAATAAACTAATGATCACATTTAGAGTCTTATTCTACTTTTCTGGAAAGAAAAGTTAAACATTTATTCATTCTCTCACAAGCTGGAATAGAAAATATTTTTGTCATCTAGAAGCACCAAGTATGGAGGTGATCCTAAAAGTATCTTCAGCTTGAAATTCCTCACTACACATGTTTTTTTTTCAAACATCTGACAAATGTCATAAACCATTTGGTACACTAAGATTCAGCTGCCAGCATAACTTCTATAAATTTCCACCCTAAGCGTAAAGTGTACACGCTAAGGAATACCTCTTTAAAAAGAACAGGAACAAGTTATAACTGTTTCGTAAAAAGAATCAGAATATCAAACATGTTCCTTGAGCGCAAAGAGTTCTCTTTTTGTGTCAAAATAATTTAAAATGTTGTATATTCCGAACAACTTCTCAAAAGATGAACCCCCTCCCAACTCACCATGTACATGGGGGAGCCGCAGAGGGTGGCGGCCATGGCCCCCTCCCCGAGGAAGCGCGCAAACCCGAAGTCTGCGATCTTGAGGGTGATCTCGGAGGGCGGGGGGTTGGCCCTTCCGGAGTGGCACAAGAGGATGTTCTGGGGCTTGAGGTCACGGTGCACCACCTCCTTCTGGTTCAGCACCTTCATCGCCTCCGCTAGAGAAAGAGAAGAGGTTGTGAGCACTTTCCTACCATTCTAGATCTTGCTTTTTGTTGCAATATTTTTGAATAACTTCACTCTCCAATTAAAATGTACCCAAATATAAAATATTATGAACTTAAGTTAAATAACAATTTAGAAGATTTAATTCAAGCAAACATTTGTGCAAACTGAATAAATTCATGATTTGGGATTAAGGAATAAAAATGCCGATTTCCGTGTCCCCATCATTGAAACCATGTGAGAGTGAAACCTTGAAGAGATTTTCCTGCCCACTCAAAAAAGTTCTTTCCCCCTAATAGATTTCCAATGGGACAGGCGATGGTTCACGGTGATCGCAAACAATATATAACAGAAAATTATTGTTAGTACGCCATTTATAGATCCAATGAAAAAAATTTCAAAGGAGGTCCGGTCCATATATTCCATTGGTATTTTTTTCAAACATTTTATTTTAAAACAAATTTTAAAATTATGTAAATTAATCAAAAAGTATTTTGTTATATTCTGATTATATATTTTTTTATTAAATATGCAAAAACAAAATATATAAAACAAAGTTTTACTTATTAAATCAATATTGTTTGAAACCTGTTGTTGAATATTGTTTAAAAATAAGGGTTAGTCATGCAGAAAAACAATACACTAGATAATTACAAAAAAATTAAATTAGGAACTTAACACTAAAACAACGATATTTAAAGGTCAATAATTTATTTTATCTTTTTATTAGTTGATTTTTGGACAATAACTTTTTTTTATAATTTAAATATAATTCTATGCGTTAACGAAGGTTTATCCAAAATATTTTGGAAATGTCGCAAGATTAAAAAATACCAATACCAAATACTCGGCAATAATCAAAAAGTTTGTTTTTTTAAGCATAAACTCAGGGTTATTGAAAATAAATATTATTTACATTATTACTTAACTTTATATAACACTCTGCTTTTTATTGTGCCATCATATCTTACAATTAAATTTTAATGATATTATAAACGACATATAGCGTTGAAACTTAAAATACTTAAACTGAATACCGATGACAATATGATATTCAGTCAGAAATATAAAATTTATACTAATTAATAAAAATATTAATTTTATGTTTAAACAGTGAAAAGTGAACCCGTGATATAAACACTATGTTCAGACCGCTATTGAAAAGCTTCATCTGGAAAGACGGCAATATTTAAAATACTATGAATTGATAATACTCATTTTCGGACAATAAACAATTTTATCCTGATTGCACAAAAAAAAAAACAAGCTTACCTTAAATGCTTGAATAAATAGTTACAATTAAAGATATATGTTTTTATGCAATCTTTAAAATTTAAAAATTATATATTTTATTTTATTATTTTGCTTGTTTTTATGTAAAAAATATACAATAAGCACATTTTTTTGTTGTATTTTACATATTTTAATAAGAAAATATGAACAATAAAACCTTAGAAATATAGAGAGTTTCGTTTCAGCAAGTATTTTACACAAACAAAAGGATATTTTTGCTTTGTTAATAAATCGAAAATATTTAGCGCAGGTTGTTTGAAAATAAGTTATTACCTACATCTAATATGTTTTAAGTTTAATACAGAAGGAAAGCCCTATCACCGAAAAGAAGGAAAACTGTGCCAAATTTGGAACTTCTGCATTTGGCTGAACCCCAAATGTGGCAGCGCTAAAATGACTTGATAATGGCTGTTTTTTTTTTTTCCAATGTTGACTCCCCAGTCTAGTATTGTGAATGCTCTCTATCAGTATTCCTACTCTCTGGTTAAAACCTTATTAAAGAATTAAGTCATTAGATATTAATTAAAATTCACTAGTTTTAAAAATACCTGATCTGCTGATTGCTTGAAATAATAACACTTCAGCTGCTCACCACTTTTAAATAATTATGAAAACTCTATTTTAAAAAATGCTCACCTATTTGCCGCAGAAAGAATCGAATGGTGTCTTCGCTCAGAATTTTTTTGACTGTAAAGAATAAAGTTTTCCATTTATTGCAAGTTCTCACACACTTTAATAAAGAAAAGATGTGAAGATAAAAAATATATTTTAGGACTTACCTTGCAAGTATTCGGATAAATCTCCTCCATTGCAATACTAAAAAAACAAGTTGAGAACGTTGTAGTTTCACGTAGTAAAGGGCCCAATGTAAATTTCAAAATGAGCAAAAAATACCTCTTAAAATAAAAATGTTTAAAGCACATAAGTTATTAAGTAACAAAATGGAAGAGAATAACATCTAACTGGGTACTATTTCAGTTTCTTTCTTCGATGAACAAGCACAAAAGTTGTTAAATCGAATAAAGATTATTTCAATAAGAATTAGCTCATTGTGCAAAAAATTATTTAAACATTCAATTATTGTTCATATGAGCGTTTCACCCCACCATAGATATTTACCTACAACTGAAAATTGGAATTCATAGATATTTTTTTTATGAAAAAATATGCATACCATTTATGATGAAATAACTATTTTCAACTTTATCTTAAAAATCCCCCCCTCCAACTTTAACTTAAAAATTACTCCGAGTCAGGCACATAGGTATAGATTTTTCATGGGAGGGGTTCAGTGACAGAGCAACGGATTTCTTTAGGTTACTTATTAGGTCTTTAGGTTATCTGCAAGTTCCAATCCTGACTTTGTAAATAGACATACATGCATCCCTTCCCCTCAAACAATCAAATATTCAGCAGTTGTATGCTTTGTGCATGGTGTGCCAAGAGAGAAAATATAATAATAGAATTTTACACCCAAGGCAAGTATACCCTTGCTGTAGAGAAAATCTAATTTGTGAGTCTACATTGGGCATATTTGATTATCAAAAAAAATTGTTAGAACTTTTTTGGGTTCCATAATAGTAAAAAGCATTTTCAGCAAGTTACAAAAATTCTTCCCCTAGAAGTTATTCCAAAATAAATATATATATAAACTATTTTTGTTTATATGAATTATATGTAATCAAAATAATATTTTATAACTATTCTCGGGGACAACCTAAGTTGAGCCTAAATCAATTGAATATTTATACATATCATAGCTTCAGCTTAGGTTGTCCCCGAGTATAAGTATATCCTTTCATACTTCTTTAAAATACATCAGACCAGAAATGTTAAATAACGCAATGCGATGTCATTTCTTTTATAAAATACAGAAAGAGAAATGAATCGAGAGCTCTTCAGTTTACGTAAAACATTTCGACAAGACGCCAACGCGTCCATTCTTCGACGCCTAAAACAGTCTGGTTCTCTCTCCCAGCAGCCAGGGAGAGTCGACCTCGAAAGGGAAGATGAAGGAGAGGGAAACACGTGCGTCTGTTTGTATACATGGCGACGATCGTCTGCTCAGAAATGAGTTCTCGTTTGGTAGCTAGCTGCACGTACGAGTTGGTTGAATTGAACGCAAGCTACGCAACGATTTACCTTTCCGAATAAGTGAAACATCTGTAGCATTCTAGCGACAGTGATTCAACACTATTTCGAATGAATCCGTTCCAAATTCGTAGTTGGCGATTATTGTGCGGCAGCTTTCAGAGCTCCTTTTTCCAGTTACCTTTGAATACATCGAAATTTACCTTACCACTCGAAGCCATCTCATCAAATTCCGTTCAGTGGTTATCCCGTAATAGACGAACGTGTACAGAGTTATAAATTCTTAAAAATTAATAAATGCTTCTTGTATCATACGATATTGCATTAAGCTGATTTTTAAGACGTTTCATACGAAAAGCAAGAAAAAATCATTTAATCTGTCATCGGAGAACAAGATAAAGCTTAGGCGTCCTTGGGCGGGTGGAACCTTCGATGCATCTCCTCGCACGCAAGAACGAGAAGGATCGTCCTCACAGGATATGCACGAAGATGCATTTTTCCCTGCCACTCGAGGTCACAGCGGGAACACAAAAGACAAGGAGGCATCGGAATGGAAAAAGCGATGCAGGTGCATTGCGCGAGTCCTTGTTTTAAATAGTAAAAACCTCCTCTATTCACAAAGAAATACCGTTAGAAGCGAGAATACATCAAAGAGTAAGGGAGAATTGCATTTCTGTGGTATTAAACTGAATCATGTGATAAGTAGCGCGATTGACATACATTGGGTGGGTCTCGTTCGATGAGAGAAAAAAAAGGTGCAGATGCGTGGAAAATCGTAAAAGAAATCCCAGCATATAAGGGGATATGGTGGTTGGTTAATTATCGTCGCACTAGAGCAGCGGAGTAGGAACTTTTTTTTAGGCAAAAATCTCTCTCTCATCTCCCCTGGGGGCATACACGGGGGATCGCGACGGTTTGTTTATCTTCCCATTTCTAGAAATCTGATGAAATGAAATACGTTTCGTGTAAAACTCTTCTAGCTGTGCTCCGACACAGACACTTCTATGTTATTTATTTAATTTGGGGACTACGTCACTGACCTTAAAATAAAAATACCCCCCCCCCCCCCCCCCAACCACACACAATCATCACACCTGTACGATGACAACTGTCGTAACGCTGTACGACGTAAATATAGTGTTCTATTATATATAACTTATTTTGCATATCATTTCCCATATTATATTAATTTAAATTCATCATGTATGTCAACGATTTAATATGTCACTTTAGTTAAGTTTTTATTTTAATGATTGAACTCTCTTGCTCAGAAACTCGCTTGCCAAAATCAAAATTGGATTTATTTGAGCGTTTTTTTGTTTTTTTTTATATTTAATTATTTTTATTCAGGCTTTGTTTTAAATTAATTCCCGATTTTTATCCCTGTTAATTTTCATCCACCTGAGAACTTTTTCCACATCTTCTGCCATTGCCTTCAAGCCGGCCTCCTCTACAAAATCCTAAGATTTTAACAGACAACCATCTTTACGGACAACCACAGACCCGCCATTTTCCACCATTTCAATATGCCTTCTTCTCACAGCGCTTCAATAAGTGTTGTTGAACTCAAATGAACCCTCACACACAACCACCCCCCAACCAATTAAAATCCTGAAAAGGGGTCACGTGAAAATCCCCGACAGAGAGCGAAGGGACCCTTTTTCTTAGGGCGGATTACCACCCTCGCGAGCTAAAGACGGACGACCCTGAGAGGGGGTGGTCTGTGCCCATCTCCAAAATATTCCGAACGGAGACGCGACGCAGTCTTCGGATAACAAAATGCTCTCCTCCAAATGCCGAAGCCAGGATCCAGTAGCAAGATCATCCTCCAGCAGCAACCTGGGACAACATAAGCTAAGGCCTCAAAAATCCATTCCCTTTTTTCTTTTATTAATTAATCTGAACTAATCAGACTTTTATTTTGGTACCATTCGCGCCTTATTTTACTTTTTTCATAAATTCTTCGTATGCGATGCTTAACATTGCTCGTGACTTAAATTTTTATGTTTTCTTATTCAATTAGTGTTTTTTATCGCGCTGCAAGAGAGTTCTCTATCTTACAATTAAATGCCTACACTTTTGTATTTTATGTTTGCGTACAGGTTTATAAATATGTATACATCTATCTTTGAATGAAACTATGTTTATGCCGACCCACAAATAAATGTAAATGTTTTCTTTTATTCATTAAACTTTAAAACTTGATTATTTAAATTTTGTGTTGTGTTTTCTTTATCTCTTGGATCTCATTGTTCTAGCATACATCATTTTGTTGGATGTATTTTTATTTCGAACTTGTGTTATTGCCTTTCATAATTCATTTTACTTCACTTATGCGTTTGGCCAGTTTAATCTCTCATGTTCATAAAAACTGTGAACATTATTCTAAACTTTAATTATTAAATTGTTCTAAATTGATTGTTTTTTTTTGTGTACCCCTGTTCTATCTGTGTAAGATTTACAGCTGTTGTAGCAATACGACACAACGCCTAAGCTGGCTCCCGACGACTCTCCAAACATCCACGTTCGACGTGAGGAAATTTGGGTCCAAAACAGGCTTATCGTGCACCAGCCTCCTCTACACGTACACGTCGGATGTTTGGCAGTCGATAAAGATGACACTCGCAACCCTCCTCTACTACACACTCAATGTTCTCTTAAGACCATGAACGAACCCATAACCATCCGATTATGAGCACATATATCTCTCTTCCGATCGGGCTCACGCGCGCCTATTGCTGAAGAAGAAACCGAAGAAAGCAAACAGATATCAGACAGTGATTCGAAAGGCCACCGTCCTATCCACGACCGCTCTGTCGGGATATTTTAGACGGTGTTTCACGGAAAAGATAAACAGCAAAGCGAAGAACTCCAGAGGACAATTTGGTGATAAAAACCCAAAGCAAAACACAAATTCGACTATTTACGTAACAAAGAAGCTATTTGAATAGCATGGCAATGTGCCGTTGCCAAGCAGGGCACACAACACAATCTATCGCAATTTGGTAACCTCACGATTTTGGTTGTCATACGAGCGTGTTAGTATCTTGATGCAGTTGATATGAACGTTTCAACGCAAAAACACCTCGACATGGGGAACTGGCACCGGAACTTAGTTTTAATGGTGTATGGCAGGGGGAAAATAAAATATTTTTATGCATTTTTTTTATAGAATTTTTTTTTCTTCATTTTTTGTTTTAAAGTGGGTATGGCGGTGGCCATACATGTCACATCGCCACTGAAGGCTTGACTCCTGTCTCATTATAAATCACTACGAGCCCACAAAAAAATTCGAGTTGCCTCAGTGGTACTGAAACAGGTCTGGATATATTACGATTTCATAATATCTTAAGAGTACGCGAGTCCAGCGACAATTTCCAAGTTCAGTTAGACGGCAGTATGTTACTATTTCTATAAAGGGCACAATAATTCCCCTGTTTTGTGGCCCCAACTGTTACTGTGTATATCGCATAAACATAACTTGGAAGATATTCTTATTGAATTATAACGTTTTAAGCATTATGTTAAACCTATAATACTTTTTTAATGTTATTTTTGAGGTGTACAAGAAACTTCAGGCATATTTTTTTAGTGGTCCCCCCCGCATGGCCATCTTTTGCCTTTGTTGAGTCGCCAAAATCAAAATGGTAGATAATGACCGTTGAATGATGATCAACTTTAGAAAACAACTATTTTCCAGGGGAGGACACTCTTTCTGACAGGCAAGTAGAAATAGATTTTACAGGGGGGTTCAATGACTGAGCAACGGAACTCCCCCCCCCCCCCCCCCCCAACAAAAAAACTACCCCCCATTAAGGTATTTTTATAATTTTTACAGTACTCGGTTCTTATTTTTTTTTACTGGACTACTAATGGGAGCGGTTTGAACCCCCTTACCTACGTGCCTGATTCTACCATTGTAATAAGCACAAATGTCGCAAAAACTACTTTAAAAAAAAATAAACCGATTCACAGAAATATTCAAAAAGTACGTCAACAATTTCCTCGCGCGCCACGCGGCTGATGAGTCGCACTGCGTGAACTCGCTATGAAGTCGCCGTGCAAGAGAGAGGAGCAGTCGTCCCGACACAAGTGCGCAATTCCCTCGTGAATGAACCGGACGAGAGCGGTTCGCTCTCGTTTGCAGCACTTCTTTCTTCCCGGAAAGGAAAAAAGGATTTTTTTAGAAGGTCACGCGGCCTCGCCTTTGCATGGATCCACCGCAGGTTGATCTTTTCCCCTCCCGTTTTGATTTGCCTTTTAACTGCGTTATAAAGCAAACAAAAGGGCCGACCATTGAAAATCATTCATGCCGAAACATAAGAAAAAGAGATACAAAAAAATTCGTATATGTGTGCAAAGCATATTAAAATGATCACATGGTCAAACATTTAAAAAAATTACATATTTTTTTAAAGTAAAATTTACAAAAAGTTACCCTTCTTATTTTAGGAAATAGTTTCTGAAAAACAATAATTTCGGATTTTTATAAACAAAAGAATGTAGTATTTAATAAACTATCTTTACAGATATTATTTTTAACCGACTGAACAGCGCGCCATCCAAAACTCTAAAATAAAACCGCCAGAAATTTTAAATTAAAACCGCCAAATCGTGCGCCAAGTCGAGAGGTTATCAATTCGACTATTATGTATTTTTTTTTTTTGCTGGATAAAAGATGTTTCACTTGGAAGCAATTTGAAAAAAATATCTGGTTATTTAACTATCCGGAATTCTAAATTAACCGGACCGTTTAAAAAAAAATATTGTCCGATTTCGAATTTTTTTTTTGTTGGATGGAAAAAAATCCACTTTGGCAAAATTTGCAAAAAAATAAACGGTTATACAGCTGTTATATATCCCCCCCCCCCCCCTTTTCATCTCGATAGCGCCCTTATGCCCCTTTTTCAAAAATGTCGCCCTCTTTTGAAAATATGCCGTCCCTCTTGCCCTTTTCAGACAAGCACAAGCGTCCTTGCTTCCCCTAGCTGTCTTTAAAAAAAGGCACCGATTAAAAATATTTTGTGTGTAAATTGGAATTAAATGTATTAAGACAGTAGAAAAACAAATTCCTTTTTAATACGCGTCTTGTGAAATCGCGATGATTCCGCGGTAATTTCGAGCACGGGGCATTCCACGAATCCTATTGGTTGCCTGTGCTCTCATATGAAATGCTCTTTTTTTTAAAAAGGGAATATGGTTAGGGGCAAAGTTTCAAGACTAGGCAATTTTATTACAAAACTTTGGATTTCAGTAGCCATTTTATCAATTTTGTAAGGGGTCTGATTAGGGCTACTTACAGATTTGGTTTTTAGGTAAAACATTAATTTTTAAATGTCCAATTTTGGATTTTAAGTAATAACTTCATCAATTTTTTTATGGGTCTTTTCTTCGAGATAGGCCACAAACCGTCAACAATAGTCTAATATGCAGCTCTAGCGCAATGTCAAACAATAAATCGGAATTTTTTTTTGTTTGCTCACGGGTCCGATGTGTCAATGTGTGGCCAAGCCCAACCCAAACATTTTTTTTTAAGTGCCCTTTTAAAAATAAGAAGTGCCTTTTCGAAAACGGGGTTCCCTTTTACTGCTATCAGCGCCCTGCACCTTTTTATTTCTAGAGTGAACACTGATGGATGTCTAACAGCTCAAGTGCCGCCAAGAATTAATGTCAAAGTACCTCTAATTAAAAAGAAAGTCAGATGCATCTTCATAATCAGGAATAACATTTTACAATCTATCGATACTTTAAAATTAAAGGTCCCCAAATAAGCAAAGCCCCCTTAAAAATATATTTATTTGTAATATATAAGTTTACCAACTATTCACTCGATTTTCTAACTCCCCCAAAGGGCAACCAAAGTTTAACATCTAAAAATTTAATGTATCCCAAATTCAAAATTTCAGAGTACTTACCAAATATCAATAATTCAAAATGCTACTTATAGATTATAAAAGTCCAAGTAAGTGCGATATATCTCTTAGATTATTAGTGATTGTACTCTAAGATCTCAAAATGTAGAAACCCCATGCATCCTTAATAATAAAAAGAGATTATTACATCCAATCCAGTATCTTAAGATATACAGCTTAGTACACCAAATATATTTATTTCCTAAGATCTAAAATGTAATTAACCCAAAGAATAAAAGATAGCTGACAAAAGTTTCAGTTTGGCAAAAAAAAAAATCATTTTAGGGATGTTTAAGAGAAATACGAATTTAGCAAGTTTTAAACATTTTAACATCTATTTTTAAAATTGATTGGGTGAGCGGGCAAGTATCTAGTTATAGATAGCTTATTGGTTTGCTAAATTTTGGAAACATCGGTATTTCGGTGAGATTTCTACGACCTTGAATGAGAAAATTTCCCCTTTTAGACACTTTTAAAAGTCCCATACACAATTTCCCTTTTTTTTTTCATTACATTTAGAAAGTACATGAATATTTGCAACCCATCAACGATGTTTCACAACCTGAAATCCACTTGAAAATATTTTTTTGTGTCAAATTCCCTGATTTTTTTGAAAAATCTCAAAATTCCTGATTTTTCCAGAATGGCCCAATTCTCAGACTTCCCTGTTGATGGACACCCTGAATGACCGTGCTTCGACGCAGTCACATCCCGTTTTGTAACGAATCTTTGGTTTCACAAGACAGCTGAAAACCTTTCATTAAAAGAGTTGCGAACGAACAGGAATAAAGCGACCGGCCAGTTTTCTACCAAAACGAGAGATGGGAGAGGAATCTTTGCAGCCAATCCACGGTTCCAAACGAAGGAAGTTCGGAACTTTCAGCTCCCCCCGATGCGCGTGGGTGTAAACATGCAGGTGAACATCTCAACCCGCAACCACGAGTAGGTGAACGAGGCACCTTTGACATGGGGTGGCATCGCAAGTCATGAACATCTGTTGAGTTCAGTTAAAAATAAAAACGTCTGTTGTGGAATTGAATGAATTTTGCAAGAAGCGACTGACGAAAAAAGAAACTGACGAAAGGTAACATTATTGGGTAATTTTGATCCACGGTTGTACCTTGGAAATGTTGTGTCTGACAATATTTCTTTTAAAAATTCAAAATGTTTTTGAAGTGAAACCTCTAAAATTACATGGATGTAGATTAAAGCTACATGGAGGTATAAATATAGAAACTCTTAAGTTAAAATATTAGGGTGGCCCATTCCGACACTATAGCACTGTTCTACTCCGTAATAAATAGCACTATTGGCATAAATGTAATAACGTTGGATAGGAAATTAGGCACCGACGCGTTTAATATCTTGAAAGCAATGTTCCGGGCATGAATGGATATGACATTACACGAATATACCCACGGCGTCAGACGAAACATCCGGTTTTCTGTTTCGGTTGGCGAGGTTTTTGTTGACGACCGATTCCTATAATCTACTGCCTTGTAAACGTTTTTTTTTTAAGAAAAATCGCTATAATAGACGGCAGCCAGTATTTTCAAAAAATATTTTTAGTCGGCAAGATGTTTTTTAACAGTAATGTTATGAAGAGAAGATCTACATGTAAATTTCCAATACGAATGACGCATGGGAAAATGGAAAAAAGTTCTATAACTTTTGAACTGTTGCAGATATCCAAATGAAAGAAAGTGCAGTTTTTAAGTTGAGAAAATATTGTGAAAATGATGCAAATTTTATAAAAATCTGTTCAGTCGTTTTTGAGTTAAAACCGGACAAAAAAAATTATGTGATTTTCTAATTCGGTGTATCCCATGCATGTAAAAAAACTCAAAATGAGCGGTTTCGTTTGAATCCACAGACACACTCCACTCTTGTATATTTGTATTGATTAGTCCAACAACATTTTGGAGTTCCTTTATTATTTATGTGTTATTAATTTCCAATGTTAAATTAAAAATATTTCAACAACATTGTTATAAGTTGTTGCTGCCAATAATTAATAAGTATATTGTGTAAATACATTACAATTAATAAACCTTACGGCGTTGTTGTTTTTTCGCGAAGGTCTATAATGAAATACAAAACCAACTCACCTCTATGACTATGTACAAATTCTTGGGGGAATCCTAAAATGGAATGAAGAAGAGAAAACTATTATATCTGAAGAAAGTAATACAAATAACACACACAAACACCATTCCATTAAATTTTGAACATTTACACATCAAATCAATAATTAGCCAATAGTTTAAAATTAAAAAAACAATACTTAAAAAAACCACAAAAGCAAAAGTCTCAACTGACATATGCTACGCTCGAATTGAAGGAGAAATAATTGTTTTTGAAAAAAAGTTTTAATTCACTCCTTGCGAAGAACGGATATTTCTAATGGTTTGGTATGTTTACTTAACGTCGCACTAGAGCTGCACAGTGGGCTATTGGCGACGATTCGGGGCCTATCTCGAAGGAAAGACACGGGAACGATGCCTCGTATTTTTGAACCATGGTCAAATGACGAGGACAATACCTGAGCTGGCACCCGACGCAACCTCAATAAGAGTCAGGACATTGGACCCCGATCAGATGTATCGTGCATCCGTCCCGTATACACGCCAGTATAATTTGTTGGATATTCTGGACGACTTTCTAGTATTTTTGTAGCGAAGCTGGCAACCCTCCGATCGCAAGATCACTGCTTTTTTTACTTTTCTTTGTCAAGTCCATCGCACGGATGGAACCACCCATCCTCTGATTAGTAGCTGAACGCCTTTATCCACTGAGCAACTGGGGCTCCTGTGTATTTCTAATGAGACAATTCTCATTCGTACACTTTTCACGTTATTATACTCGAGAGAATGTGGCATGTCCTCCACATTTAATCGATAGATCGATGCCGCCCACGTGTTTAAGAAGGAGAGGGGGGGGGGGGGGGCATTTCCCTCATTCCGGCGAGGGAAAACTACTGCATAGAAGAAAACCTACTTGGAGAGGAGGGACCCCTGTGGTTGCGCGACACAACAAAAAGTTGTAATTTTTTTTTAAATTGTTTCACAAACATTGATACGAGTTACTTTTCATCGAACTTTCAATCTTTTTAATGGGTGTATGGTAGAATACACCGAGTAAAAGTTTTAATGATTATTTCTTATCTACAAATGTTTATCGCGATGGTATGGGAAAGGGGGGGGGGGGGGGGGGGGGGGGGGGTAGGAGGGGAATGAAAAATAACGTGAAGTTAAAAATAAGTTCCGTTACTTTCTAATTATACTTCAACTATTTTACATGGGAGTGTTTTTATAAATCCTTTAAAATATAATATAAAAATGTATGCAAATTTCACGAAATAAAAAAAATCCGTGGAATATTTATAGGCACTTACTGAGGGCACCGGAACCGCCAACAGAACAGAATTGGAGGGAACATCTCGAAACATCCCTCCAATGCATTCGCTTATTTATTACTACAGTCAGAAGAGTACGGGGGAAATGTCATTTGATTTTACAAAAGCTTCACTCTCTCTCTCTCTCTGCGTGTGGCGGCGCTTAAGGAAAACAGATGATGCAAACGGCAGAGAGAGAGAGGGGGGCGAAAAGGTATAAATTGAGGTTCATCCAAGAAGACACGGGCCAGGATTTCTTCTTCGAATCGAGATCAAGATGAGAATGCGGCAGCAGCAGATACGCGCGACGCTTGCACAATACGGCAACACCGGAAGGTAAACAAGGGTCCATTTTAGACGGCAGACGCATTTAACGACTCCCATTTTAGACAACCCCAGTAGCAGAAAAATTCTTAACAGTCTGCGACAAGATTTTAGTGAATAAGATTTGTCTGCAATTTAATTTATTATATATAACTATTGGTATACTTTTCATGAGCAAGAATTTGATTAAAGAGAGAACCTCAGCAATAGTATTACTTTGTTATTCACGTTTTTCTTCTTCATGCACTGTTTAATCATTGCTAAATTATAAGTATTCATCAGGGAAGAAATCAAATAGAAAGTATTTCTTTTTTATCTGCTAGTACTTTAATTCGTACAAGTCTCAAACTTGCAAAAATTAACTTCTAAAGCAATTTAAATTATTATTTATTATGGTTTCAGACATTTACTATAAGTTTCATAGCATGCAAGTCCGATAAATTAGTGAATGAAATTGAATGCAAAATAACTAATTGTAAACTAATGTTCAAACTGTCATTTTACATACAACAGAATCATGACATTAAATAAAATATTTTGAGTATAAGTTTATTTTAAAATACTAAAATTCACACAATATCCTCAGAAATATTCCAATTTATAAAAATGGAGGAATTAGCGGAAGTCCGATTTTTGACAAACTTGGCATAACTAAATGATTCGCAATAGTAAAAAATATATAAAAATAAATTTAAACTAAAAGAAATGCCTTTCAAAACGAGAAAACAGGCTTTAAACATGTAGTAAAACAAGTTTTCTGTCTTGAAAATCGGAAAAGCCACCCGACTAAAAGGCCGATTTCGGATAAAATCGGCAACTGTGGTTAGCTGATAATAAAATTCCAAACAAACTCAATAAAAAATAAAAAAAAAACATGTTAAAGCTAGACAATATTAATAAATATACGAAAGAAATGCATTTTTAGTCACCAAAATCGGAGTAATCGCGCGTCAAATTGGCGATTTTTGACAAACTTGTATAATTGATTACCTATTGACTATCAAATAGATGAGATCAGAATGATTAAAAAGAAAGACAAAAATGAGCTATTAAAGTAAAAAATTGAGCTCTAAATCCAAAAGAGAAAAAAATGATCGCCAAAGTCGCAAATCTGCCGTAGAAGCTGTATAAAATACCGTTTTCGTTTAGCACTAATTCCCTTCTCAATAAGGTTCTGCTAATTATTTTCTAGTAATGTATCTTCTCAAAGAACAAGTACTGAAATGTACTATGGAGTTGACTAAAGAGAATCGACAACAAAGAAACGTCTGCGGAGATTTGTTCAAACACGTGTAAATTATCGCTCATCGCGATTGCGACTTTCTGTTATCCAGATTTCTCCTCCACCCCTCGACTTTCTAAAATTTGAGAAAAGTAATTATCTAACCTAAAAAGAATGTGCAGTAAATGTTTTAAAGTAATGCAGACATAAAAAAGAATTCGTATTGTAGACTTCTGCAAAAATTTGTCTGCAGACCTTTGAAAAAATCTGCGTCGTACGACGCACGTCGCCGCGATTCTGCTTCCGGGTAGACAACTAATTGCAGAATTATAATAACGACTCCCATTTTAGACAACTAATTGCAGAATTATAATTCCGACAGGCCTGTTAAACTGCTCAGGGGAGCATTTCTGTGGTTTCTTTTTTTCGGTTATTACGTTGAAAATTAAAGAATACACAAACAAAAATATACTCACTCTTGTAAAATTTAATTCGTCAGAGTTAATTAAAGTAGTATTTTAAAGTACCGTCAGCAGACTAGAGCAAACAGTCTCACAATAGAAGAAGCCCTCATTATTATTTCAAATGTAGTTTAAACTTTTAAAATTGCTGAATTATCAGAAAACACTCGTATGTTAACAAAAAAAAAATATTGAATTGACATAATTTTATTTTACACGCAGAAAAAAATAGTAAAATATTTAGTACGTTTACATAATCTACAAAGTATACTAAGTTGAAGTATATTTCTGAACTAACTTTCAAAATATAAATTGATATAATTTTTTTTTTTTTAAAAAGGAGAGCACATTTTAAGAATTTTTTAAGAATCTAAATCTAATTTTTTTCAGATTTGTATGGTATTTAGAAAATCTAT
Source organism: Troglohyphantes excavatus (assembly GCA_963932185.1). Taxonomy (NCBI): domain Eukaryota; kingdom Metazoa; phylum Arthropoda; class Arachnida; order Araneae; family Linyphiidae; genus Troglohyphantes; species Troglohyphantes excavatus. Next base: position 6,841,170 of record OZ010670.1, on the reverse strand, counting down.
TTTTTTATCTTTCACACGCAAAAATATATTGCAAGTGGAGCATTTCGAATGAGGTTTCGATCGAATATTCTGAAGAGCACGTCATTCACAACGACCCTGGTTTGTTACAAAAGTTGGCCAATGGCATCGTCCCCTATTTTCCAAGCGAATATCATTTGACCCCACCGTGTCCGTGTTTGACACAGACAGGTGATAATTAAACTGCTTGGAGGGGGGGGGGGGGGGTCACTTCAGAGGCTCGGTGGGAGGTATCCGGTGACTTGTAAAGTAGACTTATATTGGAGTTATCGTTCAACGATCCTGCCTTCCAGTGCATTTCAATATAGGTGGCCAAAGGCAAGGAACGATCCATCACGACAAATTATACAAGGATCGTAACACTTTTTACATATGTCACAAGGGACCTATAAAATTTAAGTCCGCATTAAATTTTAAGTCATCAATGTGAGTGCGACAAAATTATAGGAAAACCGGAATGAAGCAAAAAGAGATAATAATAAAAAAAAAGTTATATTTTCTACGTAACAATACTGGCTAACCGCGCTCTGGCAAATATCAGACGTAAAATCGAACTATTTAGTTGCATACAACTGAAAAACTCAAATTGTATCTGCTCACTGCGTATTGGATATGCAACTATTGGAGAAAAAAAAATTATTTCGCTCGATACCGCGCTAACAACTTTGTCAAATAATCGACGATTTGGCGATTTTGTATGCACTAGGACCTACACAACGGGCTATTGGAATTCAAAATGGCTATTTATGAATTCGTATTTCACAGTTTACTAAAAGCTTTCTTCTTCTCAAATGGTGCGAACACGGAAACTCGATGATAAGATGATGTGATAAGAGGGTTGCTTTCCAACTCGTACATGCGAAGGGGGGGGGGGGGGGGGGGGGGGGGTGATAAGAAAAAACGTGTTTACTCCTAAAAATAACTCGCAAGATTGCTATTAAAAAGTAGAGGCGGTGCAATGGCAGATAAAATGCGCAGTTAGTTTACACTTCACTAACAAATAGAAGAGATAAATTGATTATGTAAAATAAAATATTGATTTTTTAAAATGTTTATCGAAATGGTGTGGAAGTAGACGCTTCAACCGTCCATCAGCGTTCGCATTCTTTTTCCCAACAAAAAAATAAAGAGTCTAAGAACTCCGAATTTTTTTTTATATAACATAATATAAAAAGTTAATTTATAGAATTAATTATAGATAATTAATAATAGTTAATTATAGATAATTTATACCAAACCTTATTTAAAAAAAAAAGACTGTTGCAACTTAATTTAATTTTAAACTTCCTCTCACACCACAACCTCAACACAACAACCTTCCCAATGAACAGTTACTGTTAGAAATTGATAATACAAGATAAAAGAAAAACTCATAAAAATATCCTATTCATCAAGCAGACTGTGAGAGCTTTGTGAGTGAATAAAGGGTAACTCATCGTAAGATGTTATTCCGGCCACTCACAGAGTGCGATAGTGTAGAAATGACAAACCCAATGCTGGCTAAAGGTAACCCTGGCCCTTGCCCTGGCTCTGAGGTCTAATTTAAATGTAATCTTACAAGTTAGACAATTTCTAATCTTTCCTCGCT